>CM061259.1:101522500-104330000 GCA_030848825.1 Tadarida brasiliensis | reverse complement strand
TTGCCCCGATTCTTTTACTATTTTTTTAAACCTTTTCATTGAATTTACTGGGGGTGATATTGGTTAATAAAATTATATAGGTTTCATGTGTACAATTCTACAACACATCATCTGTATATTGTATTGTGTGTTCACCACCCCAAGTCATGATCCTTTTACTATTATAAACTTGCAGATGTCTATTCGACCCCACGGTTGAGTTTTTTGTAGTGGACAGAGTAGACATTTTTATTTTTATTGCCTTTGTTATTTGTTTTTATAAGAGCTAAACTTTGGCTATTTGGTGACTCTAGTGTGATAAGAAGCATGTTGATCTCTCCCTGGAAAACACTTTTTTGACTCACAGGAGCTCTGTTTACTACAGCCATTACCTTTTATTTATGTTTGTCAGTCACTGGGCAGCTAACTAGACTGTGGCATATGGATCCCTGAAGGCAAGGAGAAAGACTCCAAATGCTGTTTGCTGCCTGAAAAGGAGTTCATATTTATGATTTCCCTTACCCCACATTGTGAGTTTAAATGTGGCAATTTTCAAGCTGGGAAAACAATTTCCATTAACAGATTCCGGAAATGCACTAATGGACTCTGGGCTTGACAGCACACAAAGGGCATTGATTGGCCGTGAGATTCTTCCTGAGGGAAGTTCAACGCAGGGCTATGCAGCCACTGCCCAGGCTTCATGCCCTGCCTTCTCCCCTGCCTTTCCGTTTTAAGGGAACAGAGTCAGAAAGGCTCAAAGTGGGAGAGGGAAGGATGCAGGTGCGTGGGCAAAGGGGAGGTGCACTGGGAGGTACAAGCAGCCTGTGAAAGGGAGAAGAAAGGTTGGGGTTACCAAGTTCCTAATTCTAATTTTTTGCTGTGAGCTCTCAGACCACTTTTCTGTCTTTAAAAAGTAAGCCTCTAGTGTTTGTTCATCTCAGACACAGGGTCCAGTTTCGGGTCAATAGTGTGAAGAGGTGTTTGGAGAAAGTGGGTGATCCTCATGGAATGAACCCCACAATAACGTGGGGAAAATTTATGTATGTGCTATACTGGTGGGCTCATGATCTCAGAATCAGATAAAGAAAAAAAAAAAAAAAGGGACTGCCTGAAAGGCATTTAATTAAATTTTACTTCTAAATGTCCCCCTTCCTGGGTGATTCTCTGAACTTGAACTCTGATCCCTTATGCTATAATGTTGTTCTAGTTGATTGGCTGCATCTCCACAAATAGATGGTCCCTTCCTTGGAGCAGAGAGGATGGTTCCTGTATTTCTAGACCCCTCCCAACGACATTGAGTATAAGCTGTTCCATCAGTATAAGAGCTTGAGAAATACTTCTAGTTTTTCAAATGAATGGAAAAAATCTAAATGCAATATTACCTTATGTGTCTCTAACGAGCTATTTGGCAAGCTTACCTATCTGGAACATAACAGAAAAGGACCAGAAAGTGTGCAAAGAAAGTACACAGGATTGTAGGATGACTGTTGTAGTTAACAATTGTTTTATTGCGGGCTTGTTATGGGCCAGGCATTGTATTAAGTCCTATACAAACTTCATTTCATGTAATCCTCACATCCCCATTTGGCTCTCATGTTATCACGATTTCCATCCCACAGACACATATATAACCTGACTGAGGTTCTGACCCACACCTGTGTGACTGAAGTCCATCCACATAACCACTGCGGTTTCCAGCTTTCCAAAGTCAGGGCACTGTCTGCATCCACGGGTCCCCTCTGGTGCTCACGTAGGCCCTTCCCCTCCCTCACTCAGTCCTGAAAAACTTACTTTGCCTTAACTATCAATAAAAAGCCAATTTGGATAAAAAACCAACAAAAGAAACTGACCTTGCACATAGTTATAACACCCAAGGATCTCTATTGTCCAAACCCACAGCGCAGGCAGCAAATGAGAAAAGTCTCATCATAGGCCGTTTTATAAGATGCTAATTTACAACTTGACAATAAGGAAGGGCCAGAGCAGTTTTTTTTTTCTTCCTTTCTCACTCCTTTCCTTCCCTCCCTCCCTTCCTCCATCTCTCTCTCTCTCTCTCTCTCTCTCTCTCTCTCTCTCTCTCTCTCGACAAAAATGATGGTGCTAGAAAAACAGTAGCCTCAGGCTATTCTGGTTCTGGCAAACTGCCCTCTGGAAGATTCACTGTTTTGGAATCCAGTGCCATTGATAATGGATAATGACAAAATCCTCAAGAGGGTTTATGTTAAACAAGTTCAAAACAGAAGTGGAAGAGGTATGAATTTGATTTCAAAATATTCCCTTCTTGAACTATTGCATTAAAATAAAAGCCAAGAGGTTAGTAAGATAAGAACTCAGATGTCTGGAACATCCAGGGTCCTGGATAGCAGAAGTTATCTTCTCGACTAGCAGTAGTTTCCAGACATGGAGATTTTATTGATGAGGAAAAAATAGAGTGGAGGTGGGAGAACCGATACAAGTGTGTAGTAAATGTTAATTTTTCTAAGTAAAAATGTTTAAGGAGAGCAACTACCATCCATCATCACCTTCCTCTAACCAAATTAAGAAAACTAATATATATATATATAATAAAAGAAATAGGAAGGACAACATTTCAGAATAAAGGGAAGCCCTTTAGGTTAAATTAATTTAGACACATTGTTCTTGTTTTCCTCTATAATTTTAACAAAAACAGAACTGCCAGGATCAATAGCAAAGATTTTATAAAGGGCTCAAAGGATGGTTATAACAATTACTTATTTAATGAAATCTCTAGTAGAACTTTTCTTATGCCAAGTCCTGTGCTTGGCATAGAGCAAAACAAACAAACATAAAGCTAACAAAGTGGAATCAGGTGTAGTCCTAATTTGGCAGAGTTAAGAGTCATCTGAAAATTCTCAGGTTTGGACAGCTGTTCAGCAGAAGGGAGGTGAGGGTCCTGGGTCATCGGAGCATGCAGCTAGGCCTGTAATCACAGACATGGTGACGTGCATGGCATTTACTCTCCAAGAGGGCCAGTGAGCAGAAGAAACCCTCAACTACCTGAGCCCCGACCTTCATTCACAGCAGCTGATTGGTTCAGGGGAGCATTCGAATCAATGCATTATCTTTGGAAGTCTTGGGGAGGAAGGAGTTGGAAGTCTGGAAAGATAGTCTCCAGGATGACTTTGTACTCATTAAGGTTCAATGTATTCAACCTTACTTGTGAAGAAGCTCGATTATCCCATACTCACAGGGAAATTGAAGTTTGGAAAAAGCAGCCAAGGGAGATATTTCAGGTGGTTTTAATTGGGCCTCAACTTACGAAAGGCGAAGGAGTAAATTCTCGGCTTCAGTTCCGAAGCAGATACCCACCCTTCCACTCTTTCCTTCCAAACCTTGAATTCGAACACTGAGGAGTGTTGGATAAAATAACCCTTGGAATTCACACCCAGCCTGCAATGACACACTTTGCCTCTCTTCTGCCGAAGGAAGCTTCAGTTTTAATCACAGAAGGCTGCTAAGCACCCTGCTCTCTTTCAACCAGTGTGTTCTCTCTGCTTCATGCGCTTGTATCTTGCCCTTCTCCGTAGCTTCTGCCCTGCAATGCTACCCATGTTTGCCTTGAACACTTGATTTCTTGTTGACCTTTCTTTTAAACTTCCCTGGCACCTAGCATCAATTCATTGCCTTGCCTACTATTGTTTAATGTGTCATAGTCTTAGTCTTGAACTCGACTATAAAGCCTTTGCAGTAAAGAGTTGGTGTCTTTGGGTCAGTGTGTCAAATATTTATGAGGGCCAATTAAGTGTCAAGGACCATGCTAGGGACTTAGTAGGAATAAAGAATTGAACGAGTTACAAAACCTCATCCTTCAAGGAATGTACAGTCTACTGTGGGAGGCAGAAGAGCTTCTCAATAGTTAATGGAAAACGAAGCCTGATTTTACAATAAAAGGTTATGGAAGTACCAAAAAGGAGAGTGCTTAATTCTGCTAGTGGGTGGGAGATAGAAAACTGTCACGGAATGCTCTGTGAAAAGGAGAGAGTGAAATCAGAGGCCCAGAGCTAGGAAGCACGAGTCCTGGGGAGTGTGGTCATGATGGAGGGTGCTTCTGGGAGATGAGGGTACAACAACTGAGAGTTCAGATCGTGAACACCCTGGAATGTATGCTGAGAAGTCACTCCATGATCCATCGTCAGCTTTTCCAACCAGATGGAGAGCTCTTCAAGGCAGGGACCCTGCTCCTAGCGCAATAGATAACACAGCAGTTGCTTGTTCAATGTTGTTGATTGAAGGAGCGGTTTTTAAATTTCTGAGATGTATGTTGTACAGCAGGGGTTACTTGAACTCCCAGAAACTGCATGCTAGTTTTACATATGGGATCTATATTTCTGGCCTTGTAGCTTTCTTTAGGGCTAAGATCCCCGATACAGCCCAGAGAGCTGGAGGGGGATCTGAAGTCTGGCTCCTCCAGCAGGGAGCCTACAGACAGAAAGCATTTCAGGGGCACATCTGATCCCTAGCCCGCCCCATATTGTGAGAAGCAGGTGTCAACAGTTCATTTGCAACCCCATCTGATCCTGTAATGCAGAACCATTTGCCAGCAACAGCAGGTACATGGGTCTGTGTCAGACACCTTGGAGATGCTTGACAAAAGACGTTGGAGAGAATAAATGAAAATCTCCCCACAATTAAAGCAGGGAGTGAAAACACAATTGAGGTCGAGAGCCAGCCCACTAGTCTCATCTCAGCCACCTCTGGTTCATGAAAGGAAGAATAGCTGGGCCAATTCTAAAGCCTGGCCACCAAAAAAAACAGAGGACCACGTGAACAGAATGCTGGGCAGGCCAGCAGGGCCATTATTTTCTTGTGGACTTTAAAATACACAGGGTCATTCTGTTGGAGAATTATCTCCTCCAGTGATAGAGAGTGGCTCCTGAAGAAGACAGGGGAACTCCCAGGTCTCCCACCCCTCCTGAACTTGTCTGAGGGTCTCACTGCCCCTTCCTCCTTCCCCTTTCCTCTACCACCCCTAGCCCCTCAGCAACTGCTTCAGCAGCTCCACCCACAACTGTTTTTCCTAATGGAATTCCTTCGAGAGTTTGTTAGAAAAAATGATTCCCTGCTGAAAACAGCAGTAACATGAGTTCTTTTCACTTTGTCTGTTTGCTGTGTCTCTGAACTGAAACACCTCTCTCCCCCTCTTGCTTATAGATATTCTCCCCACTAGGTTAAGGCCCTGTTCAGGGACTACTGCCTCCTCCTGGCGGCCTTCCTAGAACTCCCATCCTCAGAATGGCAAGCTATTAACCCCTGCGGCATAGTTTTCCCACTGTGCCTTGTTTGTCTAGTTATTGATCTATGATTTGTCTATCTCTCTATTATTATGGCACTTCCTGTCTTCTTTGTATTAGTGTTAGTTGTTACTAGCTTGTGTCTTCTCTCTTTTCTTCTATCTGAACTGTGACCACTACTCAAAAATTTAAATAGGTTGCACAAAAAGTGAGATGTCTAATTTCTTTGGAAAAACTAGCAGATCTGGCAATATTCCCACATGGTGGTATTAGACCAGACTGAGTGGAGAGTGTCCCCTCTAGACAGGCATGTACGCTTTTGTTCTCTAAGTCTCCATTACTTCCTGTGATCTCCCAGAGACTGTCTGGGAAGTTTCCCATTTATAGTATAGTGCAGTGAGTAACAGCATGAGCTCTGAAGCTGGACTCCTAGGGTTCAAATTCTGGCTCTGCCACTTACTAGCTGTGTGACCATTGGCAATTTATTTAACCTCTCTGTGCCACTGATTCATTATCTATAAAATGAGGTTTTAATAGTACCTACTTTATTGGGTTATCGTGAGTATTCCATGAATTAAGGAATGCATATGGGGACTTAGAGAGTCATGCCATATATAGCAAATACTCAATAAATATTAACTATATTATTATTATTTAAAAAATATTTTCTCTTTATTGATTTTTAGAGAGAGAGGAAAGGGGAGAGAGAGAGAGAAAGAAACATTGATGAGAGAGAACATCTATTGGCCGCCTCCTGCATGCCCCCCACTGGGGATCGGGCCCACAACCTGGGCATGTGCGCTGACCGGGAATCGAACTGGTGACCTCTTGGTGCATGGGTCGATGCTCAACCACTGAGCCACACCGGCTGGGCTTAACTATATTATTTACTGTAGTGTTTGCACTGTGGTTTTGTTGCTTAGGGTACAGGAAGTATTGCCTATACTCATGACTCTTAAAAATGAAGAAACCAAAAAGGGGTTTACTCCTGATCCAGTTTACGTGTTTTCTTTCTCTGGGGCATTTTAAGATTCAGTCCCTGTATCAGATGATGCATGTTGGGAGTGCCAGTGTCATACCTTATTCATCTTTGCTTTTCTTAAGAGTACTCACTTTAGTGCTTTGAAAATACTATGCTTGAAATGTTGGTAGAATTAAATTTCACCATGATGGTCAGATACTTTCCTGCTGCCTTAGGATGTTCGTTAGCACTGACCAAAGAGACCATAAGTTAAGAGTTTTGTTGGTTTAATTTGTGTTATGTGGTCTACACAGTAAGATTAGTATTTCCTGGTTCTCAGGAATCGGACCAAACACATCAACTGATTTGATAACATGAAAGTCACCATAAACACGGAAGGTGGTGGGGTAGGAATCAGGCCATTGGGGCAAGCAATGAATAGGAGTTTCCTACATGCTAAATATTCTGTTAGGTTCTGGGGGACAGTGTCCCTTGCTTCACTGAGCTGTACCTTGAAATATAGGTGGAGAGAAGAAGGAACCAGTAAGAGGAAAGGTACTGGAGTTGGGAGAAGTTGGGGTGTTTGTGGGCCAGAAGGAGACTGGCTTGACTAGAGCTATGGATTTCTTTTAATAACATTCCCCCAGAGGAATAAATTTAATTCCCATGGGAATAGAAAATGTGATTGAGAGGTCATTATGCTCCTTTTCTGCTGGTGTTTGTGCTGAGGAGGAATGAACAATGCACATACATTTCCCTGCCTGACTCTTTTGTTTTGTTTTGTTTTGTTTGGATGCTCTGCTGGCTTAGCACGTCCACCTGTTCCAGAGGGAGTTGGTTAGGGGTTTACCTGGGCCTTTGCCCCTTTGCCTCCTGAAGAAGAGTCTGGTTAGGTATGATCATCAAGCCATGACCTCAGCTCGTGGGGCTCTTCATAAAATGTTATTGGAACAGATGGCCCAGAATTTCTGTGCAAGGTCTCAGCTCAGGGCTACTCCTTCCCCCTGCCTTTCTGCCCGCCCTTAGATACCAGGCTTTGCTCAGGAGCTTCCTACTCTCAGACATGTCGACGGAGGCAACGTGGCGACCAGCTGAGTGTTTGGGGCACCGAGTGTGAAAGGGAATAAAACTACACATTTGGACATTTCCGTCTTTTGGTGTTCTGAAATTTCCACCTAATTGCAATGAAAAGAAGCCCAGGGTGGTCTGGCCCAGAGAAGGCAATCACCGCATATTTGGGTCAGATCTCCAAACTAACAGGATAGATGGCAGGTGCTGAGGGGAAGCAGAAAGAGAAAGAATTGGTGGGGGAGGGAAGGGGGTTAATATTCAAGAATGCCTTCTGCACCACGAGCTCTTCCTAAGTGATTTTGTTTATTCCCAAGACCATCCTGTGAAGCTTGTAGCAGGCTCCCTCTTGGGAAGGTGGGAAAATGGAGCCTCAGAGAGAGAAGTAGCAATGGCTAGCATTTCTTAGTCACTTGAGCACGTGCCAGGCACTGTGCCAAGCACTGATCTCATGTAACCATTCCATTTAACAACCACCCAAGTAAATGCTAGTGATGCCTCCAGCTGTTACATTTGGGGAAACTGAGGCTCAGGGAGGCGAAGTTACTTGTCTCAGGCATTTTTATCATTAACTGGCAGACCTGGGTTTGATACTCAGCCCTGACTTCGGGCCCTAACCATCAGCCCATCATCCATACGACTGCTTGCTACTTTCCCCAAATCACATGGTTGTAAGTGTGGGAGGCAGGCTTTAAATGAGGGTCTAATCAACACCAAAGCACATTTGCTTCCCACACCCACAAGTCCTAGCAGCAGAATTGGGACAGGTATACAGAGCTGGGACAGCTATTCAGACCTATTCCCTTCTGGTCTGCCTTTGTATTAGAGCATCTGCCTTCTAGCAAAGGGAAAAGACTGGGGAAGTCTGAAATAAAGTTGCTGATGAGAGGGAAGAAAAAAACCCCAAAAAACAGATGCTATTTTTTTTTTTTTATAGCAAAAGCCTCTTAAGACAAAGCAACATGCAATTTGTGTATCAGTGGAAGAAAGCAGTGCTTCGGCAGGCAAACAGAGCCCTCACTGGAGCCTGCTCTCGCCATGGTAAAGGCCATTCATTTCCTGTATGGTTTACCTCCCTAGATCCATCCTTGCTCTACACCACTCTCTCTCCTCTCTCTCTCCTTAATGTGTTGCTCTGCTGTTTACAAACATCTCAACCAGGCATGACAACAACGGACCCCTAAGGGGAGTACGTGCTCTTTTGTCTTTGTGATTTCACCAGGATCCTCCAAAATAAATCTGCACCATGGAGCTCCAGCCTAGCCTAGTCGTTCAAGAGGGAGTACTTTGGCTGTGGAGGCCCCCTGGGGCCTCATTTTCCCTGAAGTTTTAAGGATGCCACCTTAAAAGGTGGCGCAGGCAGTGAGGTATGCCTCCATCAGCACAGAGGTTGGGACGCGCCAAGAACAAGGGTTTCGGAGTCAAGTTTTGTCCTTAAACTCCAGCCTGCAAATCACTTTAAGAACCTGGGCAAAGCCCTGGCCAGTTTGGCTCAGCGGTTGGAGTGTCGGCCTGCGGACCAGAGAGTCCCAGGTTCGGTTTCCGCTAGAGGCACGTACCAAAAAAAAAAAAAAAAGAAAAAAAGAAAAAGAAAAAAAAGAACCTGGGCAAAGTGTCACCTCTCTGAATCATAGTTTCCTCCCCTGAGAAAGGGTAATGATAATACCTAAATCAGAAGGTGAGGGGAAGATTAATGCTTGAATATCCATAGTGCACTGAATATATAAGCATTGCCCAGCACACAGTAGGTGTGAAACGAACATAAGTTTCCTCTTCTCCACCCCCACTCTTGTACAACCAGTCTCAAATGATCTGCTCTTCATTGTTGAAAGGAACCAAAAGCACTATGTAGTTTAAAATCTTTAGGGGTGTTTTGGTTCAATCGGTCCCAGGCATGCAGGGAGCCTTAATATTTATTGGATGTTCCCCTTTCCACTTTTAGGTTTAGGGCAATGACATCACCCTGTGGTATGGGCCTGGCCATGTACAGAAGGACATGTGTGCCCCACAGGTACAAACAGTGCAGGAGAGAGAGAGAGAGAGAGAGAGAGAGAGAGAGATGCAGGCAAGGATTCCCTAGGGAATTCAGGCAGAGCAGACAGAGAACCACTTCCCTTTGTGGAACCTGTGTTTTCTTAATTGTATATTTGTAGGATTAAATAAAATTGTGTGTGTGTGTGTGCGTGTGTGTGTGTGTGTGGTGGGGGATAGTACATGATCTTTATTCTCCAAATAATCATTCCTTTATCCCAATTCCCCTCCTTACATCCTCGAGAAGACATTTTTGCCTAATGGTGGAGAAGAGGTCCTGGGATCAGGCGACTGGGTTGAAAGTCCAGCTCTCCCATTTCCATGCCAGGTAATCTTGGGCAAGGTTTAGAATCTTTCTGCGCTTCAGTTTTGTGCACTATGTGCTCAAGATGAAAACAATACTACCTTCACACCCTTGTCAGGATTACATAAGCTAATGCACAGCAAGTATGTTCCTGGGATGAGTTAGTGCTTGATAAATAGGTTTTGTTAACAGTAAGTCTTATCATTACCACCACTAAATATGCTAAATCAAACCCTTGCCAGCCCCCCTCCCCCTCCGCCTGGACTTTTGCACTGGGCTACAGTGTCCGTCTCCTGGGAGGCTTTCTCTGTACTCCCTCTAATCTATTCTGTGTGTCCTGACCTGAGAAGCTTCCTTATTGATGCAGCTCTGTTCCTTTGGCAAACCTCCAATCTCTATTCAAACACACACACACACACACACATACACACACTTTCTCTTTCTGCCTCCCTCCCTTTTTTCTCTCTCCCTTTTTATCCACCCCCACTCCTTCCCTGTCTTCCTTTCTCTCCAGCTCTTCTGAGGATGCAGGCAAATCTAGCCTCTCTGCTCAGAAGGCTTTGCCTCTCTGATCAGGCCCGACCTCGGTCGCAGAGTTCATGGGGTTACCATGACAACACGCATCCCTGGCTACCCATCAGGAGGCAAGGACCAATTGAAAGGGACTTCATTTCCCTGGGACATACTGTATTTATTCTCAGCAGCGGGCCCTGTACCAGTACTATACTATGGGAAGAGGGTGGGAGGGAGGGAGAGAAAGAAATATCAGGGTTTTATATTTTTTAATGTGTTCTCTGTGGGGGAGGACCACAAATTGTTCTCGGAGACAGACATTTTATTTCTGATGCAGCCAGTGCGGGGGGGGAGGTTGGGGGGGCTGAGGGTAGGGCTCATGTGCATTTCTGATGAACACAGTTGGTTTCACAAAGAAGAAAAAAATGTTATTTGGCTCCAGAGCGAGTTTTTGGCAGGTCTAATGGGAGGGAGATGGGATAGATTATCATTAATGAGTACCTTTTGTGACAAACACTTTATGCTATTTTGTCAAAACTCAAAATGACTGCAGTGAGTTATCATAATTTCAGTTTTACAGAAAAGAAAACCGAGGCTCATAAAGTTACAGTTGCTTATCAAGCTAGGGCAAACTGTTGGTGGAATAGTGGCCCTTGAACACAAATTGAGGTGATTGGCTTCAAGAATTATTGTTTCGACACCATTTAGTACTTTCCCTGTCACGCTCGCATCCCATTGGTCGTCTTTCTCTTTCAGAACTGCCTGTTGTACATCTCTCTTCTCTGACCTCTAGCCCTATTTGCCAAAGTAGGTTGCTGTCTACCTATAACAGAATCACCTGGATGACTTGTTAAAATTGCACATCCCTGGATCCCACCCTGGACCTGAAGAATAAAAAAATCTTAGGAATTAGAGTCTAAAAAGGGGAATTTTAAAAACCACCTTCCCTAGATAATTTCTATACATACTAAAGTGGGGGGATGGTTTTTTAGAGCAAAAGATTCAATACCACACAAGATAGCACTTGCTTATTTATTTCCCAATTACATTCTGGGTCAATGTGATTCTCTAAAAGCTAAGAAGTCTCATGATGGCTTCTGTAACACTCAGATCAGGGGTAGGCAAAAACCAAAAAACATAAAGGTGTTCAAGAGAGGCCCACTGAGCTACCTGGAAGGCACAGCCACGTCATGTGGCCCCAGTGTGGAGGTGGGCAACCCCTGACAGGGAGAACTTGCCCCATGGAACCTTGTGATGTCTCTTTCTGAGTCATGGCCTTAATCTCAAGTGGTTCTTTGTAGATATTTTTCAGCAAAGGGTTTTGTGAAGGAAGAAAAATATATTCGATAGGAATGCCCATGACACTAAAATGCTGGTGAGCAATCTTGAGCCTATGTCCAAATAAAAAAACAAAACAAACAGATATAGGCAAGTTACAGTCCATGTAGGAGGAAGAGCGGAAAGGTGATTGGCAGCCTCCCTCACTGTTGTTCATGTACCCCAAATTCTATCTCCCTCCCCCGGGTGATACCTTTCTCAACCTTCTAGGCTTCCCAGAGGTAAAATCGAGGAATAATTCAGTTTGGGAGGTACACCCCATATCTGCTGATTTTTCTGTCCTTGCCAGAATCAGTTTGTACCTGGTCAGGTTTTAGGGAGGAGCACAAAAGTCTCAGAAAGCTCACATAACAGACTTTGTCCCCAAACTACCAAATCTTGAAGGCAGTGACTGGTGACAAACAGAGCCACTTCTTCCATCTGTCCCCATCCTATTATGGCCTGTCACCATGTTCATTATCTCCTACAAAAATGACCACAACAGCTTTCTAAATAGCCTCCCTGCCTGAGATCCTCCCCTCTGATTCATGTTGCAAACCACTGCCAGGAAAATCTTCAGGAGCCTGTCTGATCGCCTTCCTTCTAAGGCAGGGGCTTCAGTGACCCCTACTGACATCAAATCAAACATACATAGACGTTTGAAATCCTTCACAGTTTGACTACAGCCAATCACTCTGACTCATTAATGCCTTCTCTAGTTAAAGTGGACTCCTCGTGGTCCTTGAAAACATGCAGTATGCTTTCCCATTTCTGTGTTTACTCACTCCATCCCCTCCATCTGGAAGACCCTCTCCCTGTTTCTCATCTATCACAATTCTTTGGGGTCTATCATGGATTTTACTGTTGCCATAAAGTCTCGGCAAATCCTCCAACTCAGATGTTGACTTTCTTGAGTATCTGTGACTCCATTATGGGCATTGGATAGAATAACAGGTGTCTGTGTAATTCTGCTCACAAACTGTATT
Source organism: Tadarida brasiliensis (assembly GCA_030848825.1). Classification (NCBI taxonomy): domain Eukaryota; kingdom Metazoa; phylum Chordata; class Mammalia; order Chiroptera; family Molossidae; genus Tadarida; species Tadarida brasiliensis. Next base: position 104,317,589 of record CM061259.1, on the reverse strand, counting down.
TGATTATGCATCATTTAGGGGTGGGGATTGCATCTCTGTCCCCACTGTTGCCTAAGCATTGAGCACAGTCTCTGTGTGGAGAAGGACTCAGAAAGGAATCTGTGAAGCTGAGTGGGAAGCACAGGGAGTGGGTCTCAGACCCTCCTAGGTGCCCATCACCCATTAAGTTTCAGGATCGCACTGAACTGTGCTCCTGTCCCCTTGGCCCATACGTCCGGCATGGACAAGACACGTGACAGAAGACAAACATGTCATGATCACAGAGACCAGAGAAGACTCTATGTAACACAGTCACAGTTAAAGACCACACTTTGACCAATGCCCTACTTAGGGCATAACTCTTAGCAAATCCATTAAATTCTTGGTAGATGGTTTGTGAAGGAGAACCATTAGTTGATTTCCACTTAGGCCAATCTGGTGTGGATTCCTGCTTGGGTTGGTAAAACACAGGCCATGCCCCCTTACTTCGGAAGTTTGAACACAATGTCTCTAACTGAAGGGAGTATTCGTCATAATAAAAAACAAAAGACTTCAGTTCAGACCAGCAGATACATTTAATTGGCAAAAAAAGAGCCAATGGATCATCATTAGTGGATTTACCAATTGCCTTTCCCTAGTGACCGGCATTGGCTGCGTAGGTCTTTATCCATAACATAAGGGCTTGGAAACAGCTTAGCCCCTCGCCCAACCCCAAACATGCAGTGACAGCCAACGAACAGCACCTGTTTCAAAGAAACACCACCTGTCCAAACGGAAAATCAAGCACAGGGCCACTTCGCTTCATCAGAGTATTTGTTTCCAGAACAGAAGAGACAAAAAAAAAAAAAAAAAAAAAAAGGCAAAAATAAATAAATAAATAAAACCCAAAAAACTATACCACCCCATTCTGTCATTAACAGCTTTTTAATGCTCTGTAGGGACCATGGCCTGGCTTCTGCCAAGTAGACTTGGCAAGTTTTAGGGGAACACTTGGGCCTTAGATAACAGCATTCTGACCCGAGGTGGAGCTGGGTGATTTGCCTTGGAGGAAGGAATGAGGAGATTGTCCTGGGCAGGTGGAAGGAGTGAGTGCCCCGAAGGTGTGTGTGTGTGTGTGTGTGTGTGTGTGGCTTTATGGAGAGCAAGTGGTGGAGGAGGACTGCCAGGAAGGTACTTTCTTTTTCCTTCTTTTTACTTTGGGTAGTATGGACATTTTATTTAGTTTTTAAATGTTTTTTTTTTTAAATTAAATTTATGGGATTGACATTGATTAATAAAATTATATAGGTTTCAAGTGTGCACTTCCACAATACATCATCTGTATATTGTATTGTGTGTTTACTACCCAAAGTCAAGTCTCCTTCTGTCACTATTTATCACCCCCTTTACCCTCTTCTACCTGACCCACCCCTTTCCCTCTGGTAATCACCATACTGTGTCTGTGTCTTATGAGTTTTTTCTTTCTTTTTTTTTTTTTGCTTAATCCTTTCACCTTTTTTAACCCAGCTCCTCAAACCCCTCCCCTCTGACAGCTGTCAGTCTGTTCTCTGTATCTGTGAGTCTGTTTCTATTTTGTTTGTTAGTTTGTTTTGTTCATTAAATTGCACATATAAGTGAAATCATATGGTATTTGTCTTTCTCTGACTGGCTTATTTCACTTAGCATAATATAAATTAATAAAAATAATTAAAAAAATATTCTCTAAGTCCATCCATGCTGTTGCAAAAGGTAAGATTTCCTTCCTTTTTATAGCCAAGCAGAATTCCATTTTGTAAATGTATCACAGCTTTTTTATCTACTTATCTATTGATGGGGTCTTGGGCTGCTTCCAAATCTTGGCTATTATAAATAATGCTGCAGTGAACACAGGGGTGCATATATTCTTTCAAATTAGTGTTTTAGGTTTCTTCAAATATATTCTCGGAAATGGAATCATTGGGTAATAAGGCAGTTTCATTTTTAATTTTTTGAGGTAACTCCATACTGCTTTCCACAGTGGCTATACCAGTCTGCATTTCTACCTGCAGTGCATGAGGGTTCCCTTTTCTCCACATCCTTGCCAATACTTGTGTGTTGATGATAGCCACTCTGACAGGTGTGTAGTGATATCTCATTGTGATTTTAATTTGCATTTTTCTGATGATTGTGCATCTTTTCATATATCTATTGGCTATCTGTATGTCTTTTTTGGAGAAGTGTCTCTTCAGGTCCTTTTCTCATTTTTTATTTGAATTGTTTTTTTTTTTTTTTTTTTTTTTGGTGTTGAGTTTTATAAGTTCTTCATAAATTTTGGATATTAACCCCTTATCAGATGTATCATTGGCAAATATTTTCTTCCATTTAGTGGGTTGTCTTTCATTTTGTTGATGATTTTCTTTGCTGTAAAAAACATTTTAGTTTGAAGTAGTCCCATTTGTTTATTTTTTCTTTTGTTTCCCTTGTCCAAGGAGATATATCAGAAAAAATATTGCTTTGAGAAATGTCTAAGATTTTACTGCCTATGTTTTTTTTTCTAGCATTTTTATGATTTTGAGCTAACATTAAGTCTTTAATCCATTTTAAGTTTATTCCTGTGTATGGTGTAAAAAGGTGGTCTAGTTTCTTTCTTTCTTTTTTTTTTTAATGTGTTCATCCAATTTTCCAAACATCATTTATTGAATAGACTATCTTTATGTTCTTGCCTCCTTTGTCAAATATTAATTGATCATAAAGGCATGGGTTTATTTCTGGGCTCTCTATTCTGTTCCATTGATCTATATGTCTGTTTTTATGTTAGTGCCATGCTGTTTTGATTACTATGACCTTGTAGTATAGTTTGATATCAGGTAGCAAGATTCCTCCAAATTTGTTCTTCTTTCACAAGATTGCTGTGGCTATTTGGGGTCTTTTGTGGTTCCATATAACGTTTTGGACTCTTTGTTCTAGTGAAACACCATTGATAACTTGATTGGAATTGCATTAAATCTATAGATTGCTTTGGGTAGTATGGATATTTTAATGATGTTAATTCTTTCTGTCCATGAACACTATATATGATTCCACTTATTTGTATCTTCTTCAATTTCCTTCTTTAGTGTCTTATAATTCCAAGTACAGGTCTTTCACATCCTTGGTTAAATTTATTCCTAGGTATTTTATTTTATTTGTTACAATTGCAAGTGGGATTGTTTTCTTAGTTTTCCTTTCTGATAGTTCATTATTGGTGTATAGAAATGCAACTGATTTCTGGATATTTATTCTGTATCCTGCTACTTTACTAAATTTATTGATCAGTTCTAGTAGTTTTTTTATGGAATCTTTAGAATTCTTTATATACAGTATCATGTCACCTGCAAATAATGACAATTTTACTTTTTTCTTTCCAATTTGGATGCCTTTTATTTCTTCTTGTCTTATTGCTGTGGCTAGGACTTCCTGTACTATGTTGAATAAGAGTGGTGAAATCAGACATTCCTGTCTTGTTCCCAATCTTAAGGGAAGCACTTTTATTTTTTTTCCCACTGAATATAATGTTAACTGTGGGTTTGTGATATATGGCCATTATTACATTGAAATATGTACCCTCTATTCCCATTTTACTGAGAGTTTTTTTCATAAATGGGTGCTGCATTAAAAAAATTTTTTTTTTCTTTATTGATTTTAAAGAGAGAGGAAGGGAGAGGGAGAGAGAGATAGAAACATCAATGAGAGAGAACATCAATTGGCTGCCTCCTGCATGTCCCCCACTGGGGATTTGACCCACAACCTGGGCATGTGCCCTGACCGGGAATTGAACCAACGACCTCTTGGTGCATGGGTCGATGCTCAACCACTGAGCCACATCAGCTGGGCTGGGTGCTGGATTTCTATGAAATACTTTTTCTGCATGTTTGGCATACTTATGTGATTTTTATCCTTCATTTTGTTTATGTAGTGTATTACATTTATTGATTTGCAGTTATTGTACCAATCTCACATTCCCAGAATAAACTCCACTTGATCATGGTGTATGATCTTTGTAACGTATTGCTAGATCTGATTTGCTAATATCTTGTTGAGGATTTTAGCATATATGTTTACCAGAAATATTGGCCTATAATTTTCTTTCTTTGTAGTGTCTTTACAATTAGGATAATGCTGGCCTTGTAAAATGAGCTTGGTAGTCTTTCTTCCTCTTGAATTTTTTGGAATAGTTTGAGAAGGATAGGTGTTAGTTCTTCTTTGACTATTTGGTAAAATTTGCCTGTGAAGCCATCTGGTCCAGGTTTGGAGTTGTTTTTTTAAAAGTATGGCTTCAATTTCATTAGTTTTAATCTGTCTACCCAGATTTTCTGATTCTTCCTGATTCAGTTCTTGAAGATTGTATGTTTCTAGGAATTTATCCGTTCATCCACATTGTCCAATTTGTTGGAATATAGTTTGCTTGTGACATTTTCTTATATTCCTTTGTATTTCTTTGGTGTCAGTTGTTACTTCTCTTTCATTTCTGATTTTATTTAATTGGGTTCTCTCTCTTTTTTTCTTGATGAGTCTGGTTAAAGGTTTGTCAATCTTATTTCTCTTTTCAAAGAACAAGCTCTCAGTTTTATTGATCTTTGGTATTGTATTTTTTAAGACTCTATTTTGTTTATTTCTGCTCTGATCCTTATTATTTCTTTTCTTCTAACTTTGGGCTTTGTTTGTTGTTCTTTTTTTAGTTCCTTTAAGTGTCAAGTTTGATTGTTTATTTGAGATGTTTCTTGTTTCTTTAGGTAGGCCTATAGTGCTATAAATTTTCCTCTTAGGATTGCTTCTGCTGTCTATAGATTTTGGGTTGTTATGTTCTAATTTTCATTTTTTTAAAAAGTTACCTTCTAATTTCTTTCTTGATGTCATTGTTAACCCATTCATTATTTAGTAACATGTTGTTTAGCCTCCATGTCTTTGTGTGTTTTTTAGTTTTTTTTTTTTTTCTTTTCCTTTGATTGATTGCTAGTTTTAAACCATTATGGTCAGAGAAGATGCTTGATCTGATTTTAATCATCTTAAATTTATTGATACTTGTTTTGTGTCCTAACATGTGGTCTATCCTAGGAAATGTTCCATGTGCACTTGAAAAGAATGTATATTGTGCTGCTTTGGGGTGAAATGCTCTGAAGATATCAATTAAGTCCATCTGATCTATTATGTCATATAAGGCCACTATTTCCTTGTTGATTTTCTGTCTGGAAGATCTATTCATTGATGTCAATGGGGCATTAAAATCCCTTACTATGAATGAATGTATTACTGTCTATCTCTCCTTTTATGTCTATCAAGATTTGCTTTATATATTTGGGTGCTCATATTTTGGGTGCACAAATGTTTACAAGAGTCATATCCTGTTGTTAGATTATTGCTTTTATCATTATGTAGTGTCCTTCTTTGTCACTTACTAAAGACTTTGGTTTAAAGTCTATTTTGTCTGATATAAGTATTACTATCCCAGCTTTTTTTTTCATTTCCAATTGCATGAAATATCTTTTCTATCCCTTTACTTTTAGTTTGTGTGTTTCATCCTGAGGTGGGTCTCTCGTAGACAGAATATATATAGGTCTTGTTTTCTTATCCATTCAACTACCCTATGTCTTTTTTTTTTTTTAATCCTCACCTGAGGATATTTTCCCATTTATCTTCAGATAAAGTGGGAGAGAGGGAGGGAGAGAAACATCAATGTGAGAGAGACACATTGATTGGTTGCCTCCCGCATCACCCCGACCAGGGCCAGGGACCAAACCACAACTGAGGTACGTGCCCTTGACCAGAATCGAACCTGTGACGCTTTGATCTGTGGGCTGACACTCTAACCGCTGAGCCAAACCGGCCAGGGCCCATTTGTCTTCGACTGGAGCATTTAAGCCATTTATATTTAAGGTTATTATTGATAGGTACATATTTATTGCCATTTTACTCTTTTATGTTCCTCTGTTTTTTTTATTTGTTTGTTTGTTTTGTTTTGTTTTCCCTTCTTTTTCTTAAAGCAGACCCTTTAACATTTCTTGTAATATTGGCTTCATGGTAACAAACTTCATTAGGTTTTTCTTGTCTGGGAAGTTCTTTATATCTTCTTCAATTTTAAATGATAACCTTGCTGGGTAATGTAGTCTTGGTTGAAGGTCCTTTTCATCACTGAATTTTTCACACCAATCCCTTGTATCTTGAAATGTTTCTGTTGAGAAATCAACTGACAGACTTATGGGAGCTCCTTTGTAGGTAGCTAACTGTCTCTCTGCTGCTTTTAAGATTCTCTCTTTGTCCTTAACGTTTACTATTTTAATTATGATGTGTCTTGGTGTAGGCCTCTTTGGGTTCATCTTGTTTGGGACTCTCTGCAGTTCCTGGACATATGTACCTTTTTCCTTTACCAGGTTAGGGAAGTTTTCAGTCGTTATTTCTTTAAATAGGTTCTCAATCCCTTGCTCTCCCTCTTCTCCTTCTGGTACCCCATATGGTGTGGATATTGTTACATTTCCTGTTGTCCCAGAGGCCTTTTAAACTATCCTCATTTTTAAAAATTATTTTTTCTTCTGTTGTAATTGTGTCTTGATTGCTATTGGCCTGTTTGTGCATGGAGTTGACCCTCATTTTGACTGTATGTGAAAATCAAGCTTGACCACAGTATATGAACTTCTGTGGAGATGCTGACCACATGAAGCAGAATTTGCCTCAGTAGGTTCTGGTGCCTACCAAGAGCTTCCTTTGCAGATGGTGCTTATGAAGCTAATTGGATCCTGCTCTGGTGTTGTCTGAAGGTTGCTACTGGGTCTGTTGGTTCTGGGGCCTCTTTGGAAGGACTCTGGTGCAGACCAGTGGCAGATGCTGCCTATGACTGGCCCTAGATAACCTGTTTGGAGCTACAAAGTGATTCACACTTTGTGGTTGTATCTGCTGGGCCTGGGTGTTTTCAGGAAGGACCAAGCTGCACACCAAGGCTGGCTTTTATCAGCACTGGGCCCGGGGGCAGGCAGCAAAAGTCCCAAGGCAACCTGAGATCTGCCTCCACCTGTTTCTGCCTGCTGGCTGCCTGTTAGGCTCAGTCACTGAAAGTACCTCTGGTGGTACTCAAGTTGCATGAGGTAGGTTCTCAGTAATTCAACAGGTAGGGGTGAGTGGTGTTCACCAGATTGATACAGCTTCAAACTTGGTGCCATTGCTGAGTCTGAGGCCACTCAGCAAATGTCCAAGGGTATACTAAGTCTAGCTGTTACCTGCTGGGTGCTCCCATACCTTTGGGGTAGGGCAGGGTCTGAGCGAGTCATCAAGGTGAGGCTAGCAGAGTTTATGAGGCCCAAACAGACCAAGATTTGGCCTTGTGAAGGGAGAGCTCTGCACCACTAAGGCGTGTGAGGAAAAAATGGCCCCCATCTTAGAGCCACACAACTCAGTCTGTGCCAGATTCTGCCAGCAGACAGATCTCAGCAGGGTGGAGCTGCTAGGAGTCTGGAGCATGGGGTAGTGGATCTCTCATGATGGGGAGGTGCTGGTCAGGCTTGGGGGAATGTGGTTGGGGAGTGGCCTTTGTCCCAGAGCCACATAACTCAGTCTGTTCTGGATTCTACTCAGACCTCAGTAGGGCAGAGCCACCAGGAATTGGAACAGTGGGGCTTCTGGGAGCCCAGTGAGTGGTGCTAACACATCTCCTATGAGGGGAGATGCCAATCAGGTCAGGTTCACAAGAAAGTTGGGGGCATGCCCCATGCCCTAAAGCCACACAATTCAGTCACTGACACCCCCTGAGTCTGTCCAGCCCTCTACACCCCAGTCTAGGTGGCTGCCTCCTCAGTAGGGCACAAGCTCCACAGGGTAGGGTGAGAGGGAATCCAGAGAGTAGGGCTATTGCTTTCTCCCAGGCTGATGCCATATGGAGGGGAGTGCTCCACCCAAGAAAGATGGTGTCTGTGATATGGGAGATTAATTCAGTACAGGGATCTGGTGGCTGTACCTTCAGCTCTTTCCCCAGAGCCACAAACCCCAGTCTCTTCTCACACGACTCTAGTCCACTCTGTCCTCCCTCTACTGGTGCCCAGTATGAATGGCTGCAAATGAGATTTTGTGTATTGGCCCTTTAAGAAGGTGCCTGTGTCTCTAGCAGACTCCTGTCTCTCCCTGGCAGACAAAATCCCTGCTGATTTTCACAGCCAGATGTTATGTGGGTGCCTCTTCCTGGCTCTGGTGCCCTGGGCTGAGAGCCTGGCTTGGGACTGAGACCCCATACTTCTCAGGGGAACCTTTGCAGCTGAGATATTCCTCTGAAATCTCAGCCGCTGCCCATGGGAGCATCTTTGCCCTTCCTACCCGTCTTGATGTGATTTCTTCTATAAATCCTTGGTTATAAGACTTCTCTTCAGCTAGTCTTCAGTTGGTTATTCAGGTTGCTTGCTCTATATTTTAATTGTAATTCCACTTTGGTCCTGGGAGGAGGGCTTGGATCCTAGGAAGGTCCTTTCTTGATGCAGGCACAAGCACATCTGCCTATGAGGGCTGCAAAAACCCCACCTTTTGCAGTGTAGAAGACAAGTCTGTAACAAGGCCTGTAGTGTACTGAAGCAGTTTTCTGTAGACACTTCTAAAGAGTTTGTAGATTTTTAATAGGCTGAACAGTCTTTAGAAAGGTATTTTCTATAATTCTAAATAATTTGGAGACAAAATTGGTTTCCTCTGTCAGATTGTTTTTAAGCACATGTCAGCCCTTTATCAGTGGGACCAGAGGAAACACTGTCCCTTGACTCTTCTCATATTCTACCTCTGTCATGCAGAAGGGCTTCCTGGGATCAAATCAGTGGCCCTAAAATTGCTGGAGCAGGCATGTGTGTGTGGCATTTGGTTTGCCATGACTCTCTGGCATTCAACCATGCCTTGGGAAAATGGCAGCATTTGGGGAATGTGAGGCAGAGATATGATGAAAACCTGGCTGGAGAGTGTGTATGGGGGGGAGTGGGAAGGTTACATATTTTCTGTAACCATTTTGAAATGGTATGTTTTCTATGCTATTGGCCACTAGAATGATTCCTTGTAACACAGAGATGAGAAGGAGAATCCCATAGAGAGAAGGAAATTCCCAGGCCAGAAACTCATGGCTTTCTTAGGATGAGCACTACTCTTCTGTTTTTCAGTCTGGAAGCCCCATGGCAAACATAGATGATGCCACTGGAGAGAAAGGAACTCTGGGACTAGCTGGGAGCTTGTGGGCCTCAGCTGGGTATTTTTGACTTGCACATCAATCATCAGTGGTCTATGTTTGGGATATGTTTCTTACTTTCCTCTTTCCCTTTCTCAAAATCAATACATGGCTTGTTATATCTTAGAGAGATATAAGCAATAGAATTAGGTTTCTATTTGTTACAGAGTTGAATTATTTTCAATATTTATCCCAGAAATCATCTTTGGGCATGCAAAACCCATAAAAGCTGTGTTACTGCTCAAAGAAGTGGTGCGTTAAAATGAACACCCACTATGCCTTTTGTACTCAGAGCTGTGAGTGGATGCCCAGGGCTCCAAAAGTCTGACTGTTTGAGTTCATGGTTATTGTTTGGTCCATGTGAATAGGTACCAACCACCTGGTGTAAATCTGGTCTCTTGCCTTTAATGGCACTATCAGTCATAAAACCCAGCACAGCTTTAAAGTTACAGTCAGGGCTCTGGAGTCAGACTGCCAGCTGTGTCAACCTGGTCAGGTAACTCAATTCTGTGCCTCTGTTTCCTCATCTGTAAAACAGTTATAATGGTACTTCCTAGGAATGCTATAAGGAATATATGAAATAATACACATACCACATGTGTGGCACACAGTGGGTACTCACTCAATGGTAATTTTTATTATAGTGGAAAGTCATTTGAGTGCCAGATGAACTGAGTTTTAAGTTCATGTCACTCAAACATCCAATCTTTTCTGAGTTTGTTGCCTTGTTCCAGCCATCTGTGTGTGGGATGGGGTGGCTCAAGTACTTTATTGACTGGACAAATCATGTCACCTCTCTGTGCCTTGTTTTCTTAAATTTACATACAAGTACTCAGATTAAATGATATCCTTGACTCATAAACTGTAATACTGTAGTATCATTGATGTCCCTGGGACTGTAAGAATGCATTCTCTACTTTGGGTCTTTCTAAGGTAATGTTCTAGAAATTTCTGGGATAAAAGTCTCTTCCTTGCCAATCATTATTTCTCTGGATCCCTTTTGAACTTTGCCTAAATTTGTACAAAGAGTCTTTTGAGTTTTTCCAGGCAAAAAAGCATGAGTGATAAATACCAGGCCATTTGGTTTCACTTCATTTGGTCACATTCAATTGTGTCTACACTCTTACAGATATCTTTATTTCCCAATTTTTAAAAAACTACTTAAAATTCTTCAATGTATTTTCATTGCTCTTCAAATAAGGTCCAAAATCCTTTACAAAAATCCTTCCCTGTATTGGTGGGTTTGGCTCAGTGGTTAGAGTGTTGGTCCAGAGACCAAAGTGTTGTGGGTTTGATTCCCACTCAACGGCATGTACCTGGGTTCCAGGTTCGTCCCCGGCCCTGGTCAGGGTCATGTAGAAGGCAACCAATCGATGTGTCTCTCTCATATTGATATTTCTCTGTCTCCCTCCTTCCCTTCCACTCTATCTAAAAAAAATCAATGGAAAAATAACTTAGGTGAGGATTAACAAAAAACAAAAACAAAAAACAAAAGTCCTCCCTACCTCATTCTCCAGTCTCAGCTTAGTCTTGTCTCCTCTTTATTACCTGTGTTCTAGGAGCACTTAGCTCCTCTCTTAGTTCATCAACAGTACCATGATTTCTTGCCTTAGAGTCTTTGCACATGCTGTTCCTTCTGCATGGACTGGTCTTCTTTTCCCCTCCCCTTCACCTAATTAACTCCTATTAATCCACCATATCTCAGCTTGAAAAAAGCATCTTTGTAAAAATCATTTTTTCCACATCCCACCCATTCTGCGCACCAGATTGGACCTTGTTATTTCTGGGTGTATTTGAGATCTTCTCTTTCTTGTTCTGCAGTTTCGATTGAATCAGTTGCTGATTTTCATTTACTTGTCCTGTTGGGTCTCATAATTTTTGAATGTGAGTATTTGTTTTCCATAAATTCTAAAAAATTTCCTTCAAATATTGCCTCTACTCCGTCTTCTCTTGTCTCTATTTGGAACTCACAGAAGGTGCGCATGGGATTTTTTTCCCCTTTCATGTCTCTTAACATTTTTGCATATTTTCTATCTTTAAAAAAAAAAAATCTCTGTTTGTGATGTTCTGGGGAATTTTCTCAAGTTTCTCCCCTCAGTGTACTAATTTTCTTTTCAACGTTGTATAGTTGCTCTTTAACCCTTTCATTGAGATTTTTATATCAATAGCTACATTTTTTTGCTTCATTAAGTTCTAATAAATACTTTTCCAAATGTGTCTGGTCTTTTATGAGAGTCTTTTATTAAAAATGATTTTAGTTACTTTAAAAAAAATCTAGTTACTTAAAAAAAATCCTCACCCAAGGATATGCTTTTATTGATTTGAGAGAGAGAGATAGATAGATAGATAGAGAGAGAGAGAGAGAGAGAGAGAGAGAGAGAGAGAAACATCAGTAGGTTGCCTCCCATATGTGCCCCAACTGGGTATCGAACCCACAACCTAGGTATGTGCCCTGACCAGGAACTGAACCTGCAACATTTTGGTGCATGGAATGACGCTCCAACCAACCAAGCCAACCGGCCAGGGCGATTTTAGTTACTTTTATGTCTTTAGTTGTAATTCTGATTCTTGCTTATGTAGATTGTCACATAATTTACAACTTTGCCCTGCTTAGGGAAGCCCCAGAATAATCAGCTTATGCTTTTCACTGGTTTTGGTTTCCTTTTTTCTTTTTGGCTTATGAATTTCCTAATTTGTGTTTAAAAAGAATATTTGTTATGTCTTTATCCAGAATATGTAGGTGTTTTATAGTGGGGGTTTTGTTCTGCTATATTGCTGGAAGTAGGTATCCTCTAGGTCCCCTTTTATAGACCATCAGAGTGCCTGTCATAATTGTCACGGACCATTAAACAATAATCATTTGTTTAATATCTGTCCTCCTTTCAAGAATGTAGTTCCATCAGGACAGGCACTATGTCTGACCTGTTTGAAACTGTAGCCGTAGCTCTGAGCCAACTCCCTCGAACATTGTAGAGCTCAGTGAAGTGGAGGCAGAGGTCGCCCGGATGTTGTGTTAAATGGATTAGGAATCCTTCTCTACACTTTTGCAAAATTTTAAACACTCCTCACGTTTCCTTGAGCCCTCCCCTCCCCTAAAATGAGTTAATCCCTGTGTAATTGTTATAATGTCTCACAAGTGACTTCATACTGTACTATTTTCAGTTACCTTCTGTATAGATGATCCCATTTCAATTCACAATCCCCTTGGACCTGGGAAGGGCTGGGATGATTATCCACTCTTTACAGATGAGGAAACTGAAGGTAGAGGAGATGATATGTCTTATCTTCTGTGAGACAGTTAGTACATCCCAGAATTAAATCTCGATGTTCTGACTTCCAGTCTATAGGACCCCACCTTAGCTGTTTGGAGTGAATATCAGAGCTTCCTTATGTGAAAGTAAGGTGCACTTGGCTTCTGTACTGAACTACTTGTTTCTTGCTAAAGAAATCAGTATCTAGGGAAGAACAGATGCTGCCATTCATTTGGCACTGTTTTGATTTGCATAGGACTCAGACTACTTGATTTTTCATTTGGACAGTGTGCTTACGTTTCTCTTGTGACAAACATTACAAACCATCTCTGTCAAAGAATCCAGGTTTCTGGAGACCTCTGTTCGTGGCCTGGTTGAATGTGGGGTGTCTGGTAAAGCATGGTGTGTTACAGATCACAGGACAGAGACACAAGGTTCATCGATGCTTAGCACACTTGGAGGGGTAACACGAGGCGTGGGGAAGAACACAGAGGCAGCGACAGTCATAGCAAGCTGAGGCCCCCGGGTCAATTTCCAACCTCAGGGCTGAAGATCTTGGGTGGCCGGAGTCTTCCAGGCCCACCGGTGTCCAAGAAGAGCCCTCTTGACCACTTGCATTGGAGCCATGTGGCAGACATAGCAGCTTCATTCCTGAGATAGGAAGGGGAGAGGGAGTACCACGGAAGCAAATCTTGGCTACTTACCTCAGGGCGGACCCCTTGGGTGTCGCAATGCCATAGCCTTTGGAATCCAAGTTACCTCCCACCTTCATGGTGTCACAGGGTTTCCGCTGCTCAATGTACTCATTCATGGTGGACTCCAGAAGGTAGGCATATTTGCCTTTGGATTTCCTCACTCGGATCATCCCCTCCTCTGTGGTCCGCACAAACACTGATGGTTCTGCTGACTTCATGTATGTCCACATCTTCTCAAACACAGCAATTTTCGACCTCTGGCAGAAAACGGGAACAAAACTAGAATTAAGTACTGGCTGCGCTTGGAATTGAGGTCGGCACACACACTAATGAAGAGCTGAGTGTAACTCGATCACACATTCATGAGTGAGATTAGCTCAGGAAGAAACAAATTATGAGTGATTGCAAAATAAGAGACTCTAATTAGTACCAGTAGATTCCAAAGTACAAATATCTTGCAAATACAGAACAAACAGAATAGCTCAGAATCTTTTAATTACTGGTGAGTAATTATATTCCTGTTAAATATGGATAGAGTTAAGAAACTGGGGCTCTATCTGGCTTTGAAAGGCATTTGAAACCTATCTATTGTTCAGCAAGGCCATAGTTATACACCTCAGAAGAAGTGGAGAGCAGAATATCAGTGGAATCTGATTTCATTATTGGAAGACAACACTGAAGAATTCCAGGATCATGGGTGCCAAGTTCCAGTCTTCCCATAATGCAAGACCTGCCCTCAGAATGTCAATTGTTGTCTGATAAAGCTGATAACTTGGGATCCAATATTGTCACCTGTTTATATTTTAAAAGCCTCTAAATCTAGCCAAATTGCTTTCCTCATTGCTTCCTGAATTCACTTTGGGACTTTGCCTAGGGTGTTTACTCCACTTGATATGCTGGTTCTCTCCAGCCACATCCTACTCACCATTTCACAGACCTCAACAAATCCTATGTGTTCTGAGACCACCTCAGTTCCAAGGATAGTAGTTCTCAAGCTCTAGTGGGCACCGAAATTGTGTACAGAGATCGTAAATATGCAGATTTCCCTGCTGTAAAACTAGAGATACTGATTCAACAGGTCTGGGGTGGAGCCTAGAATAATAAATCTCTTTCAGCAGTTCCCCAGGTGATGCTGGTCTGTATGGCTGATGTGACCTTTACTTTGAGAAAGTAAGGACACAATGTCCAGGTATGCACTGGATGGCCAAGCTTGATTGCTCAGATAGTGAGTCATCCCTATTTGTGTGTAGGTCTCAAGTCTGTGGATACAACCAGAGGGCAGGGGACATCTTCCCTTCTGTGGATCTTGCACAGAGTCTAATCTTGCACATAGTAGGCCCTTAGTCAGGGCCCACAATCCTGGACCACAAGTAAATACTCTCATCTAACATGGTCTTTTTAAAGGTAGTCCCTTCCCCGAAGGGTAGGTGTATTTTAGGGATACTGAAGTCTGGCTTTTGGAAATGCTTTGTAAGTGAACAAATTTTAAACACATATAAGGGACTATATATATATTTTAAAGAAAGTTACTACTAGAATCATGCAACATATAATATAATGGTTAATAAATAGATTAAAGATGTATTTAGTATAAAAGTGTCATACATGTAAGAGGTCATTTTTGTTTGCACACGAATATCAGGTCTATTTCCTTGATATCAACATCAAGTGTTGGCCAACTATTGACATATAATTAATTGCCGTTTGAGCCAACTGATCCAAAGAGATTTTTGGGCCCAGAAAAATTCTAAGTCTTCATGGAAAATTAATGAAAACAGTTACTGAGAATTTCAGGGAGGCATCTGATAGAATGAGCCGTAAGTTTTCAGTCCATAATTAGATAAACTAGATGATTTGTTTTACAGTGTGATTTACAGTCTGGAAAGGACACTGGGCTTGGGGGTGAGGAGCCCCGAGTTCTAGTCTTAGTTCTACGGCTAACTTACCCCATCTCTTCCATAAGACTTTGGGCAGGTAATCTTTAAGTCCTTTGCTAGCTGGAAATATCTGATTCTTTATTTGAAGATACTTAATTCAAGCAACAATGTCAATAGGAGAAAGAAGAAAAATGTAAAGGGAGAGAGTATTTCAAAGTTAGGGGAAGGAGGACCCAGAATCAATCATGGCATCTACAATGCATCGAATACTCTCTCACAGGAAACTGGGAAACATATAAATTCAGTTGTGACCAGATTTTCAGATGATCTTCCGGGCACAAAACCAACCAAGCACGCAGCAGGGCGATTGCAAGATGCAATTTGACCTGACAGGATGGCCACAGCAGGGAACGGGGCTGCTGACAGGCAGAGCTGAAGAGCCCTCTGGGCAACGATATGCAGAAAATTAATATGTTCTCTCAGCCTCACCCTAGTACTCCAAACACCAAGGCTGTGCTTGTAGCTGTTTGGAGCAGACTATCAGGAACAATGTCATCTCCAGGAATGCGAAGGCAGCGTGAATGGCAGGGAAGATTGGAAGCATACTTGGAGTATTTGTTCTTGGATCTCTCCTATCATCCGCAGCTCCCGTGGTCCTTCACACATCTTAATTAAACTGTCGATTGAGGATTAAGTGACTCTGGGTTGGGGTTGCCAAGAAGCTCAGGGCTGCCATGGTGACTAGAAGCCAGATTTTTCAGAGTCTGTGGTAGAAGAATTCTTGTCTCCCTATTCTCTCCTTCTGCCTTCTGGGGTGGTGGGCGATCTTGACTCCCTACCCACCAAAGTCCTGGTGGGATAATTCTCAAGGTCTGAGTCACAGAGATGGAAGAGCTCATGGAACACATCAGTGCTCCTTTTATACAGGTAGAGAAACTGAGGCCCATAGCATGGCAGTGAAATGTCCAATGTCACATGGTTTGTTAGTGGCAGAGCCAGGAGCAAAGCCCTGGTCTCCTCATTGCACACCCAGTTTCCACTGCAATCAGTTCCTTCCCTTGTTTTAGGCTTTTAATCTGACTAGCTGTGGGATCTTTCTGAGCCACATGGTTCTCTCCTAACAATGGTGATCCTAGTACTCACTGCACAATGTTGTCATGGAGATGATATGAGAACAGGGGTAAAATGCATAACCCAGCACTGGCACATTGTAGGTGTTGTATAAGTGGTGCAATCACTACTCACAATTGTGCCCTTCCTTCAGATTTTCTTTACAGGAGAAATATGCAAATACATGGCTGGCTTGGTACCAGTTTCCCTTCCTACATACATGGCAGACATTGATATCAGTCAAAGAATATATTTTACTCTGGGCCCAGATGTAACCTCAGAATCTCTCTCAACATAGAACTCTAGGCAACTACTACCTATCAGTCAGCACATGAACTACACCTGTTTGCCACCAATACAGGCCTGGTTAGGGTACAGAGCTTGTAGAATACATTAGGTTCTAGATTCCTAACATTTACTGTGGACAAGAGATAGTAATACGTCAATAGGCATAGTTATTGACAAAGAACGTGGAAGTCTGAAGTCCCAGCTGTGCCTCTCATTAGCTAGGTTACACTCATTTTCTTTCCTGGGCTTTGGTTTCCCCAACTAAAAAGAGGAGATTTAGACTAGATTTGTCTGTGGGTCCATTTGGTAAGCTGAGTGATCTTTATAAAAACATTTACCAGTTAACGACACCACCCCATTAGGACAGTGTGGTTCAGTGGCAAGAATACTTGGGTTGGAATGAGGAAACTCATATTTAGTACTCATCCTTGACATCTGCATCATGAATTGCCTGAATCTCAATGTCTTATCCACAAAGTGGACACTGTACTTCCTGTTCTGCCTTAGGTCACAGGTGAAGCATAAATGAGACCGTGGATGTGAAAATGCTTTGGGGAATGTGACCTTTTATTAGGGATGCAGGCATGGGTATATAATGGGTAAGTGAGTTGGGTGGTTCCCCAACCCCATCAGTAGGGTCTGGGACATAAGGCTGGCTTTATGGACAAATATCAGGTATCTTCTTCACACTTTGGTTGTAAGCTAAAATGGTTGAAGAATGGTTATGAGATTACAGGTGTTTCTCATACTAACTGGTTGGGTAAGCCTACGTAAGACATGTCTTTCTCTAAAATGACAGACTCTGACCAAGTGACTTCTCAGTTTCCTTCTTGCTCCAATATGTTGAAAATGGATGATTTTAGCCCTGAAGTCTGGATCAACCATGGTTAAGACTTTGGTCCCTTCTCTGCCTGACATACAGGACACCGAGCGCCGGATCTAGAAACTGAGCATATCATCCTGTTGGTTCACTCAGGGCCTGGGGTTTGCTCCATGAAGTTGCCGTGAGAACCTAGTGGGACTGCCCGGGATCCCCACCCTCTTACCTGAGGCAATGCAGAGGTTTGCTTTCTATAAGCTGGGTGACCTTGAGCAATTCCTTTTACTCTCTGAGCATAGTCATCTATAAAATGGGGACAATAAATCCCTAACTCACCTCTAATGAGAGGATTAAGTGAGGTGATGCATGTAGGGTGTGCTTAGCACAGGACTGGATTCATAGTAAGTGCTAAGTAGTGGTAGCAATTGCTTGTTTGTTTGACAATACATTGTAGTTCCATGTGCTATTTGTTCAAATCCCAGGATGAACATGTCCAAAGTCCAGGGAACTGCAGGTTTTCCTGCTTTGGGGCATTTATTTAAGTTGTTCTCTTGGCCAAGAATGTAATTAGCTGACCCAGATCTGACCTGGTTTCATGATGTCTAGAAATGTTACAGGTCTATTATCTGTGGCTTACAGATCCTACCCAGTTTCCCTGGCTGCCTATAAATTCATGGTCTTTAATGAGGAGAATATTTTAATGCAGTGGTCCCCTTCTGTGAAAGTGCCTTGGGAACAGGGATATCCCTTTAAGATGGATCCCAATTGCTGCACCTCCCTGAGGTCCTAATGGTAAATGGAGCCTCCAACCACTGTTCTTTGTTTCCCTTGTATTTTAGATGCCTCATCTCTTTTAATCTCACAATGACGCACTGAGACAGACATTATTCTCCTCATTTTACAGAGCTACAGAGCGGTACAGGATGGAGCCAGGTGCTGGACCTAGGTCTGGCTGACCCTCAGTCTTGTGTGCCTCAGCTCTCTGCTCCTCCACCTTCGCTCGCTGCCTCCAGCCTCATGACATCTCTACCACCTCCACGCCCACGTATCAGTTTCTCTCTGTCTTGACAGTTTTTAACAAGACCACCCATTCCAGTAACTGTTCCCCAGGTACCATCTTCTATTCATCACGTCTCCAAGGAGGGGATACAATGGGCATCAGATCAGGATCTTGTCCCTAACTGATTCCTAATCAATTACCAACAAGACTGTAAGGTCCTTGCGGGGGCAGGGAGGGAATCGTACGTCGTGTCCTCTGCAGCCCTCAGAGAACAGGGCACAGACTGGCATATGTAAAGGGTCTGATTCAGTGCAAGAGCTTTGAAGTTTCCACAAGTAAAGGAACGTAGCTTTCTCAGGCACCTGGAGAAGGCTGAGAAATGTTCTGAGTTTCCCTGACTTATATTTAGTTAAGCAGTTGCCCTGGCTGCCTGTAATCTCATGCCCTCTAACGAGAAGGCTATTTTAAGGACAGTGGTTGTTCCCTTTTGGGAAAGTGCCTTGGGGCAAGGGGTGTCCCTACCCTGAAGAACTCCTTAGTGGATCCTGCTTCCAGCGTCCCGTATGCGATTTCCGTCTGCTTCGCTAGGTCCTCTGCACTCTCAATGGGTGACACCATCCTCTCCACGGTCAAAAAGGCGGCCAGGTTGGCTGTGTATGAGGAGATGATGATCAAAGTGAAGAACCACCAGACACCACCAACGATGCGGCCGGACAGGGACCTGAAGGCCAAAGGGAAGAGGTGTCAGAAGTACAGACAGCAATCCCAGAAGACTACGGGGAGGGGCTGAGGGCCAGCCTGAGCCCGTCAGCAGACCTGTCAAGCCCTGTTACACCCTTCTCCTCTGTCAGCGAGATTTGAGAATTCAAATGTCAGAGAGATCTCCTCTGCATTGTGTTCCTCATCACAGAGAAGGACCTGTGGGGTTGCTGTCCTTCAGGGGTGATAAAGCCCCTCAGCTACATATTCACACTCACTTTCACACATACATATATGTCAAGACACATGCCGGCAAAGACAGATATGTCAACACTTGCCACCCAAAATCACAAACACATATAAACCTTCTGTTAAGTGGAGTGACGTACAACAGTTTGTGCACACACGTATGAGTGCAAATGCATTTATGCACACGACGCACACATTTGACTATGTCCAGAGATGTTTTCAGACTCCCTTCTCGTTATTGCCCTTCTGGCTGGCAAAGGCCACCGAAATGATGGACTAGAAGAAGGGAAGGGAGAACACACTGGAAATAAATGAGAACAACAGTACTGCAGGCACTTTGGGGAATGTCACTGTGGAGTGGAGGCACATTCCTCCCCCCTGTTACAGAGAATGAGGATTTGGCCGCAATAAAAGACAAAGGATATTTTGTCTGGATCAATAGCAAATATGACCATTCTACGCGAGGTGAGAGATTTATCCTTAATCTTCTTAGAATCCTGTCCTCGTATCTTAATGCCTAAAACAATCAAGAGAAACATGGCCAGTCGAGTTCCACTGTGCTCTTTTGGATCTAGCTAGAAGATTTCCAAGTCCAGAGCTTCCAAGCAATATTACAAAATGATTTAGATGTTTTACGGGCTGATTTTATGTGGTGGACAGATAGGTCATCAAATTATACTGAATCATAAAGAGATAAAGTTATTTGCATTCCAGTTTCTCTTTCTATCCAGCTTAATTTATTAAGGAAGTGTGATCCTGGAGCAACTGTCCCTTTAAGCCCTTTCTATCATGTACTCTGAGCCACAAGCTCAGAGCCTTCAATAGGTTACAAGTGCTTACCTAGAACCTGATACTTAACCAGAGAAATAACCAATCCAACCCATGAGCTTTACAGATAAAGAAATTCAAGAGTCCCAAATCACACTGACCCAGGAGCACACCCAGGCCTGCAGGCTTTATTATTATTATTATTTAAAAACATTTTTTTCTTTATTGATTTTAGAGAGAGAGGAAGGGAGCGGGAGAGAGAGAAACATTGATGAGAGAGAACATCGACTGGCCGCCACCTGCATGTCCCCCACTGGGGATTAGGCCCACAACCTGGGCATGCGCCCTGACCAGGAATCGAACCGGCAACCTCTTGGTGCATAGGTCGATACTCAACCACTAAGTCACAACTGCTGGGCTGCAGGCTTTATTATTCCACATTGTTTCCAAAGCCCCGGTTGACCCTTTCTGTTATTCCCATGTTCCTGTGAGCTCCACTTGGTTTCAGTTTCTTAGAGACTTCTTTTTCACTCTAGGAAGACAGTGCTCACTCTAAGAAATCCAACAAATCCTTGGTTTTGCTTACGAAATGGAAAATAATGTTCCCAGATGCTTCCTATGAAGAGGGAAATAAGAGGAGGCTTGTTCGGAGGAATGAGACCAGGAGAGTGAAGCAAAGCTATTCCATATGAAGACCAACCCAGGAAGAAGGGGACATTTTACGAGAAGAAAAGATCTGAAGAGATGTGTTCACGGAAGTATTGATGTGAAGCTTATACCATGTGACCTGATTGAGGAGCTTTTGACAGAAGTCCCAGAAAATAAACACTAACTACATACGAGGAAGGTCTTTTAGATGGGCAGGTTAGGGCAACAGTGGTTAACCCGAGGTGGGAGCGAGTTCTCCCATTTCTGAAGATGTTCAAGAGGTGGACCATCTGAACATCTTGTACTTGGTGCCCACTCTTGGTCCTCCAGGATACCAAGTGCTGAGGACACAAATCTAAGCAAGACAGAGGAGTCAGGCGTCATGTGGTGGCCAGAGACCAACTTTAAAACCATAGGTAGAATAGCATGAATGGCTTTCACTGGGCAGTCAAACAAATTGAGATACAGAGAGGCACAATCACTGCCCTGACACCCCTAGGCTAGTGCGCTCTTGGAAACAAACACCATACGGCCTTTGGCTATCCACTCTGGTGCCCTTTCCACCCTAGGAGGTGGCAAAGACAAGTGTCCAGGTCTGTGTGAAGCCGCTGCTTCTTAGCCAATTCTGGATGACATCTGAACTGGACTTCTTGCCTCCATTCAGCCCCCTCTCCTCCCATTCCTTTGCCTAATCAGTTCTCTAGAAGGCCACCTGAGTGATCTTTTCAAAAACATTAGTTGTATCTATCGCTTCTTTGCTTAAAACCCTTCAAAGCACTCCGCTTACATGTGGACTAAAATTCAAACTCCTTCGTGATTCTTAAGTCCCAGTGTGGTCCAGTCCCTGGCTTGTTCTCCGGTGCCATCCCATAATATGCTTTCTGTACTCTGGTCACACAGGACTTTGTTCGATCCTTCAGACTCAAAGGCTCTCACCCTTACCACATGCTGCTCTTCCCTCTGGTCAATGCACCAACTCTATTCATGGGTCAGACCTCAACCTACTCACCACTCTTTCAACATTCAAAGATTAAGACTCTCAGAGTCCCATGCAACTCACGTTGCAGTTGAAATCTGACATCTGTTTATGTGACCGTTTGACAGTCTGTTGTTCCCCCAAGACGAAAGCTCCACGAGAGTACAAGAACTGTTTAGTTCTTTTGTGCAGTGCTGTGTCTCCAGCATGGAGCACCCAGTAGGCCTCAATAACGAGTGAATGCTTGAATGCTGCTGACTCTCTCATAAGCTGGCAGCTCTATTCACATTGGATTCTAGGGACCAGGAATAGTTTCCAGGGCCAGGAGACTCCAAACCTGCTTATGGCCCAGGATATCTAGAGTCATGGCCTCAAACCAAGTGTCCAGGATGGCTACCTCCTCTTCCAACATTACTGAACCAAGAGACGCAGCTGAGATATCCCAAGTTGGGGATCATCAAGTGAAGCTCAAAGGCCTCCCAAGAAAGTTTCAGGCCTATGGCTTCTTCTTCCCTGTTCTCCTTTAATTAATATTCATCTGCTGGGTGGTGAGAACACTTACCCTGCATAGTATTCCCCATATCCCCACCTACTTAATGAAGAGACCAACGAAAGAGTCTTTTGCTAACAGCCAGCCAGTGCCATCTGTGGAATAACTGGAGGGCTGGGGGAAGAAGCTCTTCTAAATGGGACATGATTTCAGTGCTTCATTTGTATCTGATCCATGAGATGGGAACTTGAGTGTGAGGCAATCCCCTGCCCTCAGTTCAGACCCAGTACAGGCAGAGCTGGGTCTCCATTCAAGAACTCTGAATTTTCCCAGCTCCATACCAGAAGCAGGGAGCTAGAGTTATTAGAGGCCAATGCTGGGAATGAGAGATTTTGCTTTTTCACTAACCAGCCCCATAGTTGGGCTGGTTGTCTGCCCAGTTCGGTCTCAGTCTTCTTCCTCTGAATAATAGGTGAGCCAACACTACTTCCTGTGAGAAATCTAAACTTTCAGAACTAGGACTCTTAGTCCATTCTTTTCCTTAAGCTGACAGAAGCTATTGGAATTAAAAAGGTAGAGAGGAAAGCACTTTGAAAAGTGCTATTGAAATACAAGACATTATCTTTATGATGATTATTCTCCCAGGGAGCCACAGGGCAAAGCAGTACTTTTCTTAGTAGGGGAAGGACAGCTGCGATATGAATGCCTTGGAGGTCTGCCTAGTCACCTGAATTTTATTAGTCTTGTAACTTGGCATAGCTATTTCCAAAACTCCCTTATGTTTTCCCAGAGTTGGCCACAACTTAGATGGCTGTTGGACCCGTTACTTGAATTTCATATATAGCCCTATGGATGGGAAAGGGATGAATAGCTGCATCTTGTAGAAGAAAGAATAACAGTGAAGAGATGTAAAGTGACTTTCCCAGGGTCACACAGTAAGGCAGTGGCAGAGCTGGGAGTAGGAACCCAGATTTCATGTTTCCTGTCCACACTATCAACTACAGAATATTCCCTTCCTCACCAGATCCTGATTCATTTATAGATGGGCATGGACTTCCTTAACTCACGACACCTCTGTGATATTGCATCACAGCCAACACTCACTTCTTGTAAAGCTCAGTGGAACCTTGAGATCCTTAGAAAGCAGTTTTGCAACCAACATCTCCATAGAACTGGAAAACCTGTTTGTATTTGTTTCTATCTTTGCATAACAAATCACCACAAACATAGTGGCTTCTAACAATATTCATTTATTTATTTATTTTTTAATTTATCTTTTTAAATTTATCTTTATTTTTGAATGTACTACAGATGATGTCCCTCCTGTTTCCCTCCATTGACCCCTTCCTCCTCACTCCCGCCCCCCTCCTGCCTTCCCCACACTATTGTCTGTGTCCATTCATTATGCATATATGCATATAAGTTCTTTGGTTTATCTCTTCCCGCCCCCCCCCCCCAACCCTTCCATTTTTAGGTTTGTCAGTCTAACAACTAATTTGTACTTCTTAATCCCTTCACCTTTTTCACCTATCCCTTCACCCCCCTCCCATTTGGCAACCAACAAAAAGTTCTCTGTATCTATGAGTCTGTTTCTGTTCTGCTTGTGCATTTTGTTTGAATTGTTGATAGATATGTATTTATTGCCATTTTAGTGTTCACATTCTTGTTGTCCTTCAAGAAGATCCGTCAACATTTCATATAATGCTGGTTTGGTGGTGATGAACTTCTTTAGCTTTTTCTTGTCTGGGAAACTCTTTATATGGCCATCAATTCTAAATGATAGCTTTGCAGGATAGAGTAATCTTGGTTGTAGGACCTTGCTTTTCATCACTTTGAATATTTCTTGCCACTCCCTTCTGGCCTTCAAAATTTCTTTTGAGAAATCAGCTGATAGCATTATGGGAGCTCCCTTGTAGGTAACAAACTGCTTTTCTCTTGCTGCTTTTAAGATTCTCTCTTTGTCTTTAACCTTTTGCATTTTGATAATGATGTGTTTTGGTGTAGACCTCTCTGAGTTCATCTTGTTTGGGACTCTGTGCTTCCTGGACTTGTATGTCTGTTTTCTTCACCAAGTTAGGGAAGTTTTCTGTCATTACTTTTTCAAATAGGTTTTCAATTTCTTGTTCTCTCTCTTCTCCTTCTGGCACCCCCATGATGCGAATGTTGTTATGCTTGAAGTTGTCCCAGAGGCTCCTTACACTATCCTCATTTTTTAAAATTATTTTTTCTTTCTGCTGTTCTGATTGGGTGTTTTTTGCCTCCTTATATTCCAAATTGATGGTTTGCTTTTCAGCTTCACCTACTCTACTATTGTTTCCCTGTCAATTATTCTTTATTTCAGTTGTGCATCCTTCATTTCTGACTGGTCCTTTTTTATGTTCTTGAGGTACTCACGAAGTTCCTTGAAATTCTCCCTAAGTTCCTTGAGCATTCTTATAACCAATATTTTGAACTCTGCATCTGTTAGATTGCTTATCTCCATTTGGTTTAGTTCTTTTCCTGGAGTTTTGTTCTGTTCTGTCACTTGGGATATGTTTCTTTGTCTCCTTATTTTGGCTGCCTCCCTGTGTTTGTTTCTATATATTAGGCAGAGTTTCTATGTCTCCTAGGCTTCCTAAGGTGGCCTATTATAGTAGGTGTCCTGTAGGGTCCAGTGGCACAGCCTCCCTACTCACCCCAGCTGTGCCCTCGTGTGGACTGTATACTCTTCTATTGTAATTGAGTCTTAATTGCTGTTGGCACATCAGTGGGAGGGATTTACTCAGGCTGATCAGCTGCAAGGACTGGCTGTGCCCACTGACCACTGACCTCCGAGGACAGCTGTGCAGGGGCCCATCACACAGAGCAAGACTTACTTCAGTAGGGATCTGGTACCCACTGAGTTCACTACTTGAGCGTGTCACTTGTAGATGTGGTTGGGTGGTGGTGCTTCGTCGTGGTCTGAAGCTGTCCACCAGGTGTGCTGTCCTTCTGGGGCAAGGTCAGCTATTGCCTGTGTTTTACCTGGGGCCACCAGGCATAAGCTACAAAGCGATCTGCAGATGGCTGCTTCTTGTGCTGGTCTTGGAGGTGCCCAGGCAAAGTCAAGCTGTGAACCAAGGTTGGCTGCTCCTAGTGCCAGGCCTGGGGCCAGTTAGTGAGAGGTATGGGCTCACTGAGGCCAGATGCTGCTTGTTTGAGAGAATTTAGGAAAATTGGAAACAGGATTCAAGATAGGTCATTCCTATGGTAAAGCCACTGGAAACAGCTTGAATGGACCTGAAAGTTGGGTGGGGCACGGCCTCAGGGAATCACCAGGGCAGAGCAAACAGTATGAGCCAGGTTGCTGGAGATCCAGATATGGTGGCTGTCTGCCAGTCCCATGGGAGAAGGGCTCACCAAAGGAACAGCGGCCTCCATCAGCACGTCTGTCTGGGAGAAAGCTGTCTCTCCAGCCCTCACCCCACTGCCAAATAATTCAGTTCTTCCCTGTATGTCTCTGGTGCCTCTAAAGTTGCCTTCCCAACACTGGAGTGAATCTGATTAAGTCCATGTATGGGCCCTTTAAGACGAACTGCCTGGGACTCCAGAAGCCTCAGCTTCCCTCAGCCTAAGTTCCCACTGGTTTTTACAGCCAGAAGTTATGGGACTTCTTTTCCTGGCACTGGAACCCTGAGCTGGGGGCCTGGTGTGGGACAGGGACCCCTTACTCCTCAGGGAGGACCTTCCCAGCCAAAGTATCCTCCTGATTTTTATCTGCCACATGTGGATGTGGGACCAGCTATCCATGTCTCCACCCCTCCAACCCGTCTTGATGTGGCTTCTTCTTTGATTTTGTAGTTGTAGGACTTCCATTCAGCTTGATTTCAGGTGGTTCTGAATGATGGTTGTTCTGTAGTTTGACTGTAATTTTGATGTGGTTGTGGAGGAGGTGAGTACCGTGTTCACCTACTCATCATCTTGACCAGAAATCAACAATACTTATTAATTTATCTCATAGTTCTGTAGGTCAGAGGTCTGGGTTAGGGTGTCCAGATTCTCTGCTCAGGGTCTCACCAGGCTAAAATCAAGGTGATGGCTTGGAGTCCATTTTTCAAGTTCACTGGTGGTTTGCAGAATTCATCTCCTTGTGCTTGTGGGACTGAGGTCATAGTTTCCCCGCAGGCTGTCAGCCAGCAGCTGCTCTCAGCTTCTAGGGGCCCCCTGCATCTCCAAGCCAGCAAGTTTGGCAAATCCCTCTCGTTTTTTAATCTCTCTGACTTCCAGTAGCTGGAGAAAACTCTCTGCTTTTAAAGGGCTCATCTCACTGGGTCAGGCCCACCTGGCTAATCACTCTGTTAATCTTAAAGTCAACTGACTTGGGACTTTACATCTGTAAAATCTTTTCACAGCAGTACCTGGCTTAATATTTGAACAACCAAAGATGGAGTCTTTAGAATTCTGTGTGCCACACTATTTATTCACTCATTTTACAAACATTTCTTATATTGCAGGCACTGTTGGGCACTTGGGAGATAGAAGTGAATACACCACAGTCTCTCCCTTCTGTGGAGAAGATGGGAAGTATAGCCTAGTGATTAAAACATAGGCTTTGGAGTCAGATACCTGATTCTTGGTAAAGTGCTTAGCACAGTGTTTGGTGCATAGTAAGTACTCGCTAAAGTGATCACTATCTTATACAAATATCATTAATAATAATTATAGTACTATCTTAATTATATGACAGGTAAGAAAGCAGCACCAACAGAACACAGAGGGCTGGCTAATTACCATTCTGGCAGAGAGCAGGAAAAGTTACCAGAGGAGGAGAAATGTGTGCTAGGTTTTGAAGTATGAGTAGGAGATCGCCAAGCAGAATAGTACAGGGGTGGGGAGAAGGCTCAGTAGATAGAAGTTGAAAAGAAGAGGTGAGTAGGATATCATCATCTCTGTAAATTTCCCAACCTTTGCCTCAGAGCACTGAGCAACCCCTTCTGTTTTCCTCTTACACCACGATCATTCTATTACAGCTTAATCATGCTGCTTAATGATTTAAGATGCTACTATGATGATGACTTATGGTACTTATTGATTAACAATGATGAGCCCACAGAAATTGGGAGGGCAGGCTGACTGAAGAGATGATAATATCAAAGGGATAGGAATTGGTGATCCATGGAAGCAGGGGCTGTGGGAGAGGATAATGCTCAGATGACAGCCCATGCATGCCTTATGGGTGAATCAATTTCGACATGGTCTGGAGACTTAGATGCTGGCTGCAAGCTGTCTCTTCTTGCAAATGATGTTTTTGCCTTTTGCTAACCAGAGGAAATTTGTTAACTAAATGTATTTTGATAGTAATGTTGATAACTAAATGTATCATGAAATGCATACTTGATGCCAACGGAAGATAGTAAGGATCTGATTGGACCAGTCTCCGGGTTCTGACAGTTAGGTATGGATTAGGAATCACTCCAGGTTTTTAAATGTGTATTTCTAATCTCGCGGTTTGAATTTGTTGCTCCAGACCAGGGGTTGGCAAACTTGCAAATGGCCAGGTAATAAATCTTTCAGGCTTTGTGGGCCTTCGGTCTCTGTTGTACTACTTGTCTCTGCTGTTGTGGTGTGAAACCAGCCATAGACACCACACGAACACATGCACACAGCTGTGTTCCAATAAAACTTTCATTACAAGAACAGACAGCAGACTGGATTTGGCCTGTGGGCCATAGTTTTCTGACTCCTGCCCTCAGTCCTACTGTGAATCACAGAGGCCTTTGATTTAAGCTATAACATGCAAGAGTAGTGAAGACATTTTTAAAAATCATTTATCTGGTTATTAGTACCTCCACAGAAACACCTGGAAAAAATTTGCAGTGATTCATTTAACAGTTACTTTTGGGCTATCCTTAGGGAGAAAGTACAGGGTATTGGTCAAGAGAATGGGATTAAGTCCAGCCGGTGTGGCTCAGTGGTTGAGCGTTGACCCATGATGCACCAAGAGGTCGCTAGTTCGATTCCCGGTCAGGACACATGCCCAGGTTGTGGGCCTGATCCCCAGTGTGGGGTATGCAGGAGGTGGTCAATCGATGTTCTCTCTCATCGATGCTTCTATCTCTCTCTCCCTCTCACTTCCTCTCTCTGTAAAACAATAAAGGGAAAAAAAAGAGAATGGGATTATGAGTCAGATAAGATGGAGTCCTGCTTTATTACTTATTGGATGTGTGACTCTGGGCAAGTCACTAAATTTCTTTGTGCTTATTTCTTTATAAAATGGAGTAATCGTACTAATTTAAAGGTATTTTTAAGAATTAAAAGAGAATGCCTCTGACGCATACCGCA
Source organism: Tadarida brasiliensis (assembly GCA_030848825.1). Taxonomy (NCBI): domain Eukaryota; kingdom Metazoa; phylum Chordata; class Mammalia; order Chiroptera; family Molossidae; genus Tadarida; species Tadarida brasiliensis. The sequence goes on along the minus strand of CM061259.1, from coordinate 104,289,264 downwards.
CGTGCCGGCAGAGGGAGCGTTCAGGAGGGAGGAGCAGACAGTGTGAGGAGCAATGTGGCTGCAAGTGGGGGAGCAGGCATTATGGCCAGGGGCCTTCAGGACAGCAGGTGCTCGGGGCTGGTATAGGGAGTGGGCAGTCATTAAACAGCAATCAACTTTTGATCCCATCAACCTCCTCTCCAGCACATCTCTGACAAGGAGGTGGGTATGGACATTCTTCATTTCAAAAGCATGTCCTGTCATCCTCAAGAGGAAGGGGGAGGAAAGGGTACCTCCTGTGTGCCTCTATTCAGGTGAGCGCAAGAGGTCACTGAACTCAATTCCCTCCTCTTGTCATCCGCTTCAAATGGCTTGTTTCAAAAAGTAGTGGAAACAGAGGCATGAAGGCAGAAGCTCAAGTGGCCCACCTCTAAATTACAGGGAGAAAAAAAGTTCATGTAGACTAATTACTGAGCTGAGCTATGTTCAGAGAGAGAGAGAGAGAGAGAGACTCATTTGGTAGCGGGCGTCCAGGTTCCTAGACCAGGGTAAATAGCTCTGACCAAATGCAACAGTTCCACTGATGAGGCCACTTCATCCAAGATGCTGCATCTGGGTGGCAAATCATCTCATTTGTCACCAGCTGCAAATCACTTGGCACTTCCCTGGCAGAACTGGAGTGATTCATTTTAATTGCCCCAGCTGCCGGTCACTGTGTTCCAGCACTGCAGCGTGGTGAGTCCAAGGGGTGGGGACCTGGGGGCTGGACAACACGGCCTAAGGAAATACCAGTAATTTGTAAGCGAGTGTACTGTTCTAGCATTGGCAGAGCTATGTTTCGAAGAAGGATGGTCTTTTGTTCCTATTTCCCCCCATTTAAGTTGGTCATGGGAGTGTAGGTTATGGCACAGTTTGCAAAAAAGAAAAAAAAAAATGGATGCAGATCGTTTCATTCATTCGTTAAAATTTACTAATTCTTTGGCTCACTCTCTAAGCCTTGGTTTCCACACCTGAAAATGGAGATAATGAATTCCATCTCATGAACTGTGAAAATTCAATGAGTAAGTCATGTCTTGCCCTTAGCACAGACACAGTAGAGCCAAGGTGTCACCTGTGATGATGACGATAATTTCTTTTGGAAACCCTCTTCTTAACTTCTAAGTCCCCACGCTCTCCTCAATTTGCTCCTGTCATGAAGGTTTATCCTTCTGAGTCTCCTTTGTTGGTTTTCCCTTTCTGCTTAATCTCAAGCTCTTGTGCCCAGAGCTCAGGCCGCAGCCCTCTTCACATCCCTGCCTATCATCTTGCCCTAGATGACCGCCTCCAGTCCCACAACTTTTATACGTAGATGCTGATAACTCCCAAGTTTAGATCTCCTGTCCCTCTCCTGAACTATAAACACATGTATCTCACTGCCTACTTGACACCTCAAATCCGAAACATCCAAACCAAAATTCTTAATGAGCTCCCGCCGAAAAGCCCAAATAAATACAACATAAATTACTCTTCTCCATCTTTCTCATCTCAGTGAATGACACCACTGTCCCCCCTGCTGTTCAAACCAAACACCAGGGAGAAACTGCTGACTCGTCTCTTCCCCTCGCCCTCACCCCCAGTCTATCAAACCCAATCATCTCCATAGTCCCAAATAACATCCTAGAAACTAGGTATTAGTATCACATGTCTTTGCTTCTTTTGTTCTCGCCCAACCCACATCCACACCATAGCCAGAGGGATCTTTTCAAAATGTAAATCGGATCATGTTGTTCTCCAGCCCACTTAAAATCTGTCACACTTAGAAAATAAATCCAAATGTCCTACCGAGGTCAACCTGAGCTGGCCCACCTCTCATCTCATCTGGTCTTGTATTTCCTGCTCTGCCGATGTTTCAGCCTCATCAGCCTTCTTGCACTTCCCAGAACACAGCAAATTCTTTCCCACCTCAGGACATTGTTGTTTCCTCGGCCTGGAACTCACCTCCCTGAAATTGTCCCAAGCTTGCCTCCATCTCCCTTCAGGTCTATAATGTCACCTCCTTACATACACCACTGTAAATATTGTTTCTGTCACGCATGTCTCACTCATCTGACCTCGTTTCCTTTCCTTCATAGCACTTGCCAGAGCATTCTCTACATAACTATGCATCGATGGGTTGATTAGCTTATTCATGTACTATCTGTCCCCCTCTACTGAAATGTAGGTTCAGTGAAGGCAGAGATCTTACCTGTGTCATTCAGTGCAGTATTGCTGGCATCTAGCATAGTGCATGCCACACAGTAGGTGCTCAGTGAACATATACCAAATTTATTTGAATGACTATATGACGTTATTGGAGACTGACTTTATATACTGAGCCTGATGGGAAATCAAATGAATAGAATTAATGGGATCCACACAGAAGTGACAATGATACCTGGGCTGGGGTGACTAGCAGGGGAATCACTGATTCAATGCTAAGGGTATGCAGAGGTGGGAAAAGTCATGTCCAAATGGGAATCATCTGGGACAGTGGCACGGGAGAGGAGACATTGAACTGGAAGGTACAGAGGAGGCAGGTTTGAGCATTCCGAGACAGAGGACAGGCATTTCCTGGAGCAGGAACAGCCTGTGCAATGGTGTGGAAGTGGGACAAGAATGTGGACAGATAAGTTTTACGTTGCCCAAAGCATATGAACCACCCAGCAGTCACGGTCTCTGGGAGCCTACTTAGAGCTGGATACCGAGGGAGATACTTGACGCCCATTTTTGCAATCCTCCTCATTCTCTTCAGGCCAAGAATGCATGCATACCCCTTTTGATAAATGAGGAAACCGAGGTTCAGAGAGATGAAATCATTATGGTCACACAGCAAGTGCTGGAGCTTGGATGTGAACCCAGAGCCACTGAACTCCAGTGGTGTGATTTCACTGGGCTGAAAGTGGGCCCAGCTTGGACCAGGGCACCACCCTCATGGCTCACACTTTACATCCTCAGGTCCCAAGCACCACTTACCCACAGTTCCTAGACATAAAGAAATACTTGGCACCATACTGATGTTAAAAATGGGACTTCCTCCACATATATTTTTGGGTTTAATTTCTTAGAAGAAGCCATTCTCTTTTTATAGCTAGCTGCCTACTGGCTAGCCCGTAATGTCAAAACATATGGTTTCCTTGTATCCAGATAATTTGCTCCCATAATTTGCTGATCGCCAGCTGGTTTCAGAAGTGGGAGGAGCTCCAAGGGCCTGGGTCCCTGCCTCCTGGGGCCAGGTGAAGGCCTGGGTTGTCATCTGTGATCTAACGTAACTGGTATGTGAAGTCCTTAGAGTTGGCAGCATATTTCAATGTGTGATGTTGTGGGCTTTTAGAAAAGAGACCCCAACCCATCAGCAAACGAGAGATAAAATAACTATGCGTGCTTTAATGTTTGGTTAACTCCAGCACAAGGCACATATTAAAGGGAGCTATTTTACTTAAAATAGCCAATTAAAAATCCTCCACTTGCCAGATATTTTTTCCTTCTACCCAGTTCCCTGCACACTCAGCCCTCCCTTCCACAAATCTCCAACCAGGCTACCAGGGCAGCCCTGGAGGCAGGCAACTGTTTCTCTTCTTTGTCTCACCCATTCCACCCCTCCAATCATTTCATTAAAGGGACACTCAGCTCTTTCTGAGACTGATAGCCCTTCCATTTATTGTCTGTGTCATTCAGAAGAAGTAATTTCATATCTCTGAAATAAGAAGCCCCCGCTTCATCTATCTGTCAAATGGGGACAGCAACAGGAACAACCTAAAACCGTTGTTGAGAGGGAGAGCGGTACTGTGCTTAGCAGAGGACCTGGACCAGAGAAAGCACCTGGTAGAAGCAGCTACTACTACTCAGAAATGAAAGATGCCATGGAAAGAAGTTTTCAGTATGTTAAGTGAGAAAAAACAAGTTATAAAACAGCCAATACTATATGAACCCACTTGAAAACTCAAGTTTGGCAGAGATAAATGTCTGAGAGTATGTAAACTAAGATATTATGGGAGTCATCCAGGTGGCTGGATTATGGGCATTCTTTCTTTTCCCATCTTCTTCTATTTTTTGATTTTCTAAACAAATACCTATAATATGTATAATATGTAGAAAGCCTAGAACATAATGGTTAAAATTATGGATTGTGGAATCACCCAACCTGGGTTTAAATCCCAGCTGCTTCTTTTAATTGCTGTGTGACCTTGGGAAAGCAGCTTAGACTCTCTGATTTTCAGCTCACTCATCTATAAACTGGAGATAATAGCAATGCCTCCTCATGCCAGCCATTAAGTATTGTTCTTTCATCACTAAGTTGGTGGGTGACAAGGGGTCAGGAAGAGGGAAGGAAGGAACTGCTGTAGACAGGGAAGTGAGGGAAAATCCCTCTGAGGGGGTGATATGTAAGCTGAGAGCTGAAGGTTGAGAATGATCTGGATGTATGAAGAATCTGGAGGAGCAATATTCTAGACAGAGGACACAGGAAGAGCAAAGGTTCTAGACCAGGAAGAGGCTTCATGTGTTCAAGGTCATTGGCAGCATAGGCTGAGTCTAGAGATTGAGGCAGGGACCAGATCAAGCAGAGTGAATGTGACTATATATTTTCCCATTGATTTTTAGAGAGAGTGAAAGGGAGGGAGTAAGGGAGGGGGGAGAGTGACATTGATTGGTTGACCGCTTGCCCCCGCATGACCCCATCCACGTCTGGGGATCAAACCTATAACCCAAGTATGTGCCCTTGACTGGAACTGAACCTGTGACCCTTAGGTCCGAGGGCCGAAGCTCTAACCACTGAGCCAAACCAGCCAGCCAGGGCAGATATAGCCATAATTCTTACATAGTCACATTCTCTCAGAATCTTTGCTCTGCAAAAGATTGCAAATTATTGCATGAAGTTAAAATAATAAAACTGTCTTAAAAAATATTGTAAAAGACTGATCTCACACATTTCGGCAGAACTGTAAGGTAACATGTGGGTGTTGTTTTAAACCAATAGGTGTGTGGTAACTTATTAATACAGCAATAGAAAACGAAAGTATGAGTGGCAATCGCTACGCAACGTTTGTTCCTGAGTCTTCCTGAACCCATTGTTCTGTTCTAGCCTGGTCCTCCACTTTCCCGTTGATGTTCTGTGGATGAAGTCAGTGGTTAAGAGTACAGGCTTCAGTGTCAGGCTGCTTGGCCATTCTGCCAAGAGCTAGGCGGTGACTTTGGACAAGTTACTTAACCACACTAAGCCTGTTTCCTCACCTACAAAATGGGATATGGTAGACAGAAATTTGGCCCCCCAAAGACACCCGTGTCTTAATCCCTAGAACCTGTGACTATGTTACATTACATGGCAAAAGAGACTTTTCAGATAGAATTAAGGTCAGGGACTGAAACAGAGTGATTATCCAGGTGGACTCAACATAATCACACTGACTCTTAAAAGTGGAAGAGAGTCGGTCAAAGAGATAAGACAGGAAAGATTCAAAGTGTCAGAGGGACTTGTCCTCTGTTTCTAGCTGTGGAGATAGAGGAAGAGGGCTGTGAGCCAAGGAATGAGAAAGCTGGGAAGAGCCCTTCGCTGAAAGCCAGCAAGGAAACAAGGACCTGAGTCCTCTAACCACAGGAATTCAAATCTGCCAACAATCTGAATGAGAAAGAAAAATGGATTCTGTCCTTGAGCCCTCAGAAAGGAATGTAGCCTTGTCACCACCTTCTAGCCCAGTGAGACTCACACTGAACTTTCGACCAACACAACTCGAAGATAATACATTTATTTGTTTTAAGCTGCTAAGTTTTGTGTGGCAGCAATGGAAAGTGAATACAGAGATGCTGTGAAGAATAAATACGTGTGAACCATACAGGACAGAGACTGGCGTGGAGTGAGTGCCCAATCCATGGTATTTATTCTCACTGCTGTTTTTGTTGGTCATTCATTGCTCTGGCCACACTCATCGCCCTGACCATTCCGAGTGCTTCAATTGGTGCACACCTTTTATCTCCCTGCTTCTCTATGTATGGCCTTAGGGAGTCTTCTCAAATTCAAAGTTCATTTCAGATGACATCTCCAAGAAGATTTTCCCAGCCCCTGCAGCCAGGTACAGTGTCCTCCAATGTAGCTTTTTCTTGCCCCTTTGCTATCTAGTACATTCATTCAAACCCTAGGTTGTATGAAGGGTTGTTTTCTCTTTATTAAATTCTATACGCAGTGATAACAAAAGATTCCCAAATCTTGGCTTAAAACAATCAGGTATGTTTCTCTATTTTTAAAAGTTTATTTTGTAATGGCAAGAACACAACATGAGACCTACCCTCTTAACAAATTAAGTGTACAATCAGTATTGTTAATCATAGGCACAGTTTGTACGGCTGATCTCTCTCTGGAACTTATCTTGCTTAACTGAAACTTAATGCCTGTCGATTAGCATAGTATCTTCAAAGTTCACCCATGTGGTTGCATATTGCAGAATTTCCTTATTTCTAAAGGCTGAATAATATTCTGTTCTATGTATATACCACACTTTCTGTACCCACTTATCCACTGGTGGCTATCTAGATTGTTCCATACCTTGGCTATTGTGAACAGTGCTGCAGTGAGCATAGGAGTATTAATATCTCTTTGAGACCCCGATGTCAATTCTTCTGGAATAAATATCCAAGAGTAGGATAGCTAGATTACATGGTAGTTTTATTTTTAATTTTTTGAGTATCCTCCATACTATTTTCTCTAGTAACCGCACCCTTTTGCATTCCCGAACAGTGTACCAGGGTTCCAATTTCTCCACAACCTGCCAACACGTGTTTTCTTTTGAGGTGTATTTCTTATGCCACACGTACAGGTTGGTTGGGGGCTATTTTCTCTTCATTCTCCCTTTGGGGCCAAGACCGACAAAGCAGCTGTCATCTGGAACATCCCCCATTGCATACTGGCTCTTAAAGCTTCTTCCCAATAGTGACACATGTCACTTCTGTTTATATTTCATCATCCAGATGAAGTAGAATGACAGCACCTAGCATCAGTATGGAAAGGGACAAGCAATCCTACCCTGGGCACAAGAGGAAGAGAGTTGGGTATATCCGGTGGACAGCACTCATGGCAACCACAGTTCTCACCCACAGCAATGCTCTGGGAAGAAGTTTTTACCACAGTTCCTATTTTACAAATGAAGAGCTTGAGTTTCAGAAAGAATGGTGCTGGGTCACATGTTTTATAAGTGACATGGTTGGAACTAGGACCTGACTGTCCTTCCATCCTTCTTTCATCCCTGTGGCAACTCTATCAAATGCTGTTCTGAGCCTAACACTGGGCTGGGGACGCAGCAGAAAACAAGCCTGCCCCAGTCCCCACCCTCATATTTGTCATCTACTACTGTGTCCTGTTCTTCTTCTTCCAGTCCTCCACATCTACCTGCCTTCTCTCTCTCAGCCTCATGGGCTACCTGTGTTTAGAGTTGTCCTCCCCCACCCTGCACAACCAGATCACACACTGGAAGGCAAGGGTAGGATTTCAACTTTGATTTCTTCACAACCCCTAATGTAGTAGGCACACAACAAATGTTCCCTGGCTCGAACACAAAACTGAAAACGGAATTCACTTTAGATGCCAAACATTTGTTCTCTGCTTATGTCCTCCTGTGTGTTCCCCAAACAGTGTATTAATAGGGATTTGCATGTGCTGTGCCAGTTTATTATAGAGAACATTAGCCATCAGCATATAGCTGAAAAAGAAAGTAATAAAATCGTCAGCAATACACCTCACAGATCACTCTGAAAATCGCCAAAGTCATTTCTTAATCTCCCTTTTTTTTCCCTTATAAGAGATTTCACTTCTTCCAGTGACTTATACTAAATTGACAGTTCTAATTAGCAGTCATGAAAACTCAAGCTTATAAAGCTAAGGCAGATTAGAAATGAATTTTCCAGAGATGTGGTAAGACTTCTTCCCATGAGGGTCGCCGTGTGTCTCACTGGTTAGGTTTAGGGGGGAAGGGAAGCCTGTGGGAAGGAGGATGGGGTTGGGAGAAGACTAGGAGGGGAGGACATGTAACTTGCACACCTGTCTGGCCTCCAGGGTCTCAGCAGGTCAGTTGTTATTTACTGCGTGTGTACTCTTGACACAGTGGGAATGTCAGGGAAGGCCTGCACTATTTCACATCTCAGAGCTCTGGGTCCTGAAGCTGAACCCTGGCCCATACTGGGAATGCCGTTTGTTTTCAGTCTGCAGGGATTTAAGAAGCCAACCTTGACTTAGCTTTGATGCTGTCACTCATTGCCACTTATTCAACAGATCTATACCAAGTACCTTCTGTGTAATGGGCCTGTGCGGATGGCACTTCCTAGGCTTACCAGCGGAAGGACCTTCTCAGCAGAGGCCTGAAGGAATGAGTTCACCAGGGAGAGGTGTTACGGGCAGAGAAAATAACAAGAATCAGTGATGTGGGAATGAAAGAGATAAATGGTCTCCCAGTGGAGAAACAACAGAGGAATACGGGAGGAGGCTTGGTGGGGAGGGTGCCGAGTGGTGGGAAATGGGGCTAGGGCGGAGGCCATGCACAGTCCTGGGTTACTGGAAGGAGTCTTGCAGAAAAGTGATGAGGGTTGGAAAGCAGGCGGTGACATGCGCCAATACACATATTTTGTGAAAACACTTAATAGAATGGGGAATGGATTGGGGTAATGTGGCAAGAAGAATGCAGGCGTGGAAACGAAGCAGCAATATTCCGGGGCCCAGATCAGAGGTGATGAGTACCTGGACCACGCACATGGTAGCGAACAGACTTAAGCAGATTTAGGAGGGAGACTCTCCATTTGAAGATTGATTGGCTACAGAGGGCGGAGGCTAGGGCTCCATTTACTGAGTGACTATTTCATGTCAGACATTCTAAGATGTTTATATTTGTTTCTCACTGCATGCTATGAGGAAAGTAGCATGTAGCTCCATTTTATGGATGGGGAAGCTGAAGCTTGGCAAGATTAGGTGTCTAACACACAGCTAGTCTGAATCCCAAGTTGACCTTAAGCCCTAGGCTATCCTGTCTCTCTACCCTTATCTTCCAGGTTTCTGATCGAGGCATCTCAGAAGAGAAGGGTGACCTTTTCTGAAATGGGGAACACAAGGAAAAGCAAATATTCTAGTAGAATCTTTCCCACAGTTTCTGATGTAGTAACAGCTATAGCACAGCCCTAGCCAACGACATCTACAACCTTGCAGGAATGTCCACCGTTTTCTCCTGCGTCCTGTCTGGATGGGTACTCAGCCTGAGTCTCTGTTCCTGGTGAGCGAGATCTGACCTGTTCCTGTTGCTCAACCTGTTTGGTTTCCTGGTGGGGATGGGGGCCCCTGTGTACACCCTTCTTTTAGCTTTTCAGTAGTTTAATTTTTCAACATTTAAATTAGTAATGAAAATTTTTTTGGAAATGAGAAATGGGGTAGGCCCCAGTAGGGAGGAAAATGCCTGAGATAAAGGAGGAGGAGAGATACCTGGTATATTAGAGCAGTCGACTGGGGAGCAGCTGTGTTAACCATGGACAAGGTACCTACTTCATTTCAAGTCTGTTTCCCCATCTGTATGTAAAACACAAGAGAGTGAATAATGCTTGCCTGCCTCATAATTGTTGCAAAGATCAAATGCAATAATAGATGACTGTGCTTTGAAAATCACTACACTCCTTGCAAATCAGAGGACTTAAAATCCTGATATCACGAGGTAGAATCAGAGACACAAGTGCTAGCAGGTACCTTGGGGATCATCAAGGTCGTCCTGATTAGTTCACAGGTGAGGAAAACCAGGCTGAGGCTCAGGGAGATTAAATGACTTTTTCCAAAGTCACCCTCAAAATTAATGTTGGAGCTAGGTTTAGAAGGCAAATCCTCCATCCTAAGCTGAGGGTTTTATCTACTGTATTGCTTTGGAAGGATAACATAGTAATTGACCTCTGGGGGTTCTGGAGTGAGATCAACGGGAGTTTGACCTCTCAGCTTTTCCACTCGTTTACCGTGTGGTCTTGGCCAACTTATGTAATCTTTCTGAACTTCATTTTTTTTTTCATTTATAAAAATGAAATAGTTATTATTGCTGGATGACAGAAATCTTCTGGTGGATAGGATACTCCATACACAGGAACTTGTGGACCTTACATTCCAGCATGCCACTTAATGCATAATAATGTAACAAGTCACTTAATCGCTATTGTAAACATTAGGGAAAGTGGGGGCAGGGAAAGGAAACATGCATGTGGAGAGAGCCATATAGCAAGAACCCTGAGTTAAAAGGCAATGCATGGTGCATTAGGAGCTAAAGGAGGCTGGTGTGGCCGCAGCATGGAGAGGGAGGGACAGAAGAGTCTCTGAACTGTGGTTGGAGAGACAGGCAGGAGCCAGACGGATTGGGCTCTTTCCCTCTTCCCCACCTCAAAACCCTAGAAACTGTGTCCAATGGCTTCACTTTTGGGCCTCATGCGCCACATCTATTCCTTCTTTAGAATTGTGAGCTTGCCATTCTCACTCGAACCAACTTTTCCTTCCCCCACCATGGAAGTCCTATTCATTCTTCAGTGTCAAGCTCAATGCCTTCCTCCACCGTGAAGAACAAGAACTTGAAAAGCCACAGCCAATAAGGGGTGAAGAGAGGCACAGCTGTGACTGGGGAATAGCCATGAACAGTTCAGCTTAAATGGGGCAAAAGATGCCTTTCTAGGGAGTTCACGTCAGAATATGGCAGATCTTGGCACTTCTAAGCGATTTGTAAGGGAGACAATATAGTGGACAGTTAAGAACACACACTTTGGATCTAGTCAGACCTGATTTAAAACTGGGCTCCCTGCTTCATTAGCTGTGTGACCTACAGCAACTCTTTGAATCTCAGTTGTTTGTTTCTAAAGTAGGGATAATTATACCTACCTTGTAGGAACAGGTTTGTTACAGAGAACAGAGTTGTTAAGGATTTAAATGGATAATGCATGCAAAACAGTTATAACAGTGTCACAAACATGGTAAATATTTAACAAGTGTTATCATTATTACTATTATCATCATCATCCTTCCTCATTGTTCCTGAACTAAATTGTAAGTGCATTAAATGAGATAACATGTAAATTCTAACATAATGTATATCTCATGGTGAATTATCAATAAATTCAAATTCCCCTCTTTCCCAATCTCTTTTTACAAACAAGGACAGTGCCTTTAAATTCTTCTGCAGGCACTTAGTGAGCCCTCAATAAATATTTGTTGAATACTGAATAAATGTTTTACTCCCTATTAATCTTCAGCACTGTGTTATGTACATTGTTGTGGGCTAATGCTATTCATTACTGGAAAATCTTTGCATCTATAGTTTTCAAAATTAGTATGGGACTAGGAAGAAAATCTAGGGCCAAATTTACATAAAATGCTCTAAGATAAGGAGGATTTTAATAGCTGGAAAAATAATTGAAATGGCAACTGTTTTTCTTCTCTCATTCAACTGTTAAGAAAATAAAAATGGGGTTACAGAGAAATGAATCTAATTTAACTACAGTTGACCCAATGGAGAGGCTGACCCAAAGGACCCACTTATCAGCAACTGTAGTAACATGAGGGGTACTAAAGTGGTCACAGACCTACCAGGTCTCTTAATGTTTCATTGGCTAAGGAGGAATAACACTTCTTGAGTCCTTAAAAACAACTCAAATCTGCTTCACTCACTTGATTTCCCTTGAGAGAGGTAATCTGGCAAAGAGAAATGCTGTAAAACATTTGCCTTTCCAGATTCTGATGGATCCCTCAATACAGACACTGTGACCCACGAAAATCAAGATGGGTACAAGAGACACAAGGGAGACCTTTATCAAAGAGCAGATTGATTTGAATACCATACTCCCATGATGCAGTTAGATCAGAACTTAATTAGCTCAAACTTAATTGTTCATATAGCTTTCCAGGAATGGCTCTACCACAAAGTGAAGTCCATTTCTATCACCACTTTATTTTAATTGAAAGTTACAGAAAATAAATACTTCGGTGTCATATGAAGAAACTCTCTGTTGTCTGCTCTTTATCAGGTAATGAAGTAACAGTAGCCAGCCTCGTCAACACAATATAATACATACATGATTTCTACAGTAATTTACATGGTTTATATCAGTAGCTTAAAACTGTGCTCTACTAAATTTTATTGGTCTGACAAGTGAAAGAGCCATAGTGGTGAGTTGAGAATACAGGACCCAGAGCCAGGTCAACTCGCTGGGAGCTCTCCATGGTGCTGGTGCCTGCCACTGGATCCAGTTGGTCTGTTGGCCTATGTTGTGGATACCCTCGGCTTCTGCCGTAGATTGTTCACCCTGTGTGTGGCATGGCACAAGGCATCCCAGCAAATACTTTTGTTTTCCAATCGGGGACCTCAGTGAGGCCGCTGGACTTCCATGAGTGCCATATGGAATATTGTGGAGTGACTGCTATGCTCCAGGCCCGCTAGTAGAAATGGATACAGAGTTGAGTGAAAAATTGGGTTCTGCTCTTAGGGAGCTCACAAGCTAGTTGGGAAAAAAAGACAGGAATTATAGAATCACAGAAAATGTCCTAAGAAATAATAGAAATGTATTTAAAAACACACAAGGGGTTTCTGAGGCAAGAGCTGCCCTAGCAGGTGGAGCAGAGGAGAACAGGAGAGACTCCCCCGAGAAAGGACTATTTGAGCTGGGCTGCGGAGAATGAGTGGGGTGAGATAAACTCTCCAGGCAAAGGGACAGGGAGGTGAAATTCAAAGAGGGTCCAGGAGTTTGGAATTCAACAGAACAAAAGAGAGGCCAGAATATAGGAGAGGTAGAGACAGAGAGCGAAATAGAGGTAGAGAGATACAGACAAGGCTAGGAAAGTAGAAGCCAGACTTTAAAGAACTTTGAAGAGGCCCTGGCCTAGTAGCTTAGTTGGTTAGAGCATCGTCCTGACATGCCAAGGTTGTGGGTTCAATCCCTGGTCAGGGCATATAAAAGAATCAAGCAGTGAATGCATAAATAAGTGAAACAACAAATCAGTGTTTCTCTCACTCCTCCTCCCCTGTCCCCTCTCTCGCTCTCAAAATCAATCAATAAATTTAAAATAGATATTTATCTTATAAAAGAACCTTGAAGGCCACATTAATAGGCTTAGCCTTTAGGCTTTACCCTGCAGTGTTGGGGAAGAATTAATGGAATCTGATCAAGGTGGTTATAGAGGGCTAGATTTGAAATGTGCAGAGTAGACTTTAGGTAGAGAACCTGGAATGAGGGAGGACTTCTCACTTGAACTCTGTCTCTAGGCACATGTGACAGCATGACTGACAGAGCCCTGTGTGCTAGTTACTCGGAGTCTGAGATCTAAACCCTCAAGTTGCTAAAGCTAGGCAACAGGGCTCTGATGACTTGGCTGAGTCAGCAGGTGCATTCTGATAGAAGAGGGTAGATCATACCCTTGAAATATAGGCACCATTCATCAGTTCCTCTTACCTCCTAACTGTCTAGGAGCTATTCTGGGACCTTATGATCTTCTTTTTAAATTAGTGCAACAATATGCTGCCTACTGCTTTTCTTCCCAGGATGCCCAATGCCACTAGATTAAGCATCTCAAAAGAAAACTGTCATCCCATCATTTTCCTATTTATAAACTTCTATAATATTCAGTCCTTTGCCTGGTTTCAAAACCCTTTATCATTTGATAATACTTTCCTATTTTACTTCTTACATCTCTCCATCATGCCTTCTTCATCAGCCCATGACTATTCTGACTATTCTTATTTCTGTATTTATGACCATGCTCTAAACTTTTCTCATGTTTACCAGTATAAAAATGTATTGGTAAATGCAAATCATGAGTCATATTTTGACATTTCTTCATTTACTTCTTTACTCAACATGTATTCATTAAGGCTTTGTGGTAGGTGCTAGCATTACAGTGGTAGGCAAGACAATGAGGTCTTTGTGGAGCCCAGAGTCAGCCTAGAGCTACTACTCAAGATGCAGCCTTGGCTTCACCTGGCAGTTTTTTAGAAATGCAGTCATATCCACGCCAAACCTATGCACAAAAACTTTTTTAGAAGAAACGGCCTAGGAGATAGTATTGAAAAAGCAACAGTAATATCATGTAAAGACTGTTATAATGCTGAAAGGGGGGCATTTTTTTCTTTCACTGAATTAAGTAAGAAATAATGATGTGTTGCCTGCATGTATATGTGCATGCGTGTGTGTGTAGACCACATGTTATTCTCCTTGAGACTCTACCAGTCACTTATCCCTGTCCTGAGTCCACTGTAGGTTCCTAACACATGCATTTGCTAAAACTGATTGATTGAATTGTTTATGGAAGTACTGAAACAAATTTGAGTGTTTTAGAGGTTTCAGCAAATGATGGAATTGTTCGATTTTTGCCAGGTACAGTTTTGATTTATTGAGTGTGGGAGGTTTTGTTTTGCTGCAACAGAAAGGGAATATTGTTTATTTTATCCTTTTCAAAGCCATAGCATTTCACCATGGTTGACATAAACAGGGGTGGAAAATTCACAAGATGAAATGGAACCAAATTTTGCACAGAGCAGTTTTTGCTCTGTGGTTCAAGGCCATGGATGAATTTGCTTTTTGTAAGAGTTATTTTTATTTTTATGATGTGCAAAAAGATGGATGATTCATAACTCAGTCAATACCCCTAGTTTAATTGCCCCAACAGACCATTACTTAGTAATAGCCTTTGACTCAACTGGCACAAAACATGCTAGCTTAAAACATTTTACTTTTTTTACTTGTTCATCTCTCTTATGGTATGCCAATGCAATCCACAGCTTTCTTCACACATTGAGTTGAAACTAAGAGTCAATAAAAGCAACCGCGTTTTGAATGAATAACAAATTCCTACTTGTTCCTCACTACCTTCTATGCAATTTGATATGCAACTTCTTCTTTTAGGTTAATTTAAATGAAAGAGAATTAATTCCACTCTGCCTTTCTCTGGCAGTCTCTAGAGTTTTGGATTGTTCCATGTTTGAATGATAAAGGATACCTTTTCTACCCAGCAGTGTCCTCAGCTTTACCATCACTTTGAGGTGTTTTGAAATACTGTCCAGAAAATCACTGACAGATTCTCGGCTATTGATTTGTTCTAGCTTTTGAGAAAACCACAGTCACTGGTGCTCCAACAGAATCATACTATCTCATAGTTAGAAAACAATGCAGACATGATCTTGTACAAGCTGCTGTGTAAAGAGAATCCCTTCTACACACCCAACCCCAATAGAATCATCCAGCCTGTTTCAGCATCCATGAGCAGGCTTCACAGACACCCAGTTACTAGTTATCAAGACTTACTATAAAGCTCTACTAATTAAGATAGAGTGGTATGGGGCAAGAATAGACAAGTATATCAACAGAACAGAATCAAAAGTCCTGAAACAGACCAATAAGCATTTGGTATGAGAAAGGGGCATGTAGTGGAGAAAAAAGAATGGCTTTCCAACAAATAGCACGAGTTGCACTTGGAATATCCACATATAACAACAACAATAACCTTGACCCTCCATCTTGCACATGTTTATATGGCACATAGATCTAAATGTGAAAGGTATCATTTCAGAATAAGTCATAGAAGATTATCTTCATGACTTGGTTGTAGGCAAAGACTTTTTAAGCAAGACACGAAGAATGCTAGTCATAAAGAAAAAAAAAAACTTGCTAAATGGACTACATTGAAATAGTATATTTCTGTTCATCACACAACGCTGCCCAGATAGTAAAAAGACAAGCCACAGAAGAAAGGATATTGATAATACAGACATCTGGGAAGGAAACATATTAAAGTATATATAAAGAATGCTTGCACAACAATTAGAAAAAGAGAGATAACAGAAAAATAGGCAAAAGTCATACAAAGGTATTTTATAAAAGAGGCTATACAAATGGCTAGTAAACATGAAAAAAGTGCTAGTCATCAGGTAAAAGCAAATTAAAACCATGATATGATATTATAACTCACCCACTTGCTAAGATAAAAAAAGGCAGATGTGATGTAACTATAACTCATATATCTTGCAGATGAGAGTGTGAATTTATTTTTAGTTTGAAAATAAATTTATTCATAAACTGAAATTTATTTGTAAATTTATTTATAAACAGTTTGAAAGACTCTACAACAGGAAATCATAAATAACATGATCTAGGACTTCCTCTCTTAGAACAAAAATTTACCTATGCTTATCAAAGAGTTTTACAAGAATATTTATAAAGGCATTATTTATAATGGCCGTACACTGGGAACAACCCAAATGTTTATCTGCAAAGATAGTCACACTCTGGATTTATTTGTGGATAAATAAATTGTGGTATAGCCACAAAATGAAATACTATACAACAACAAGGATTAATGGACTAGAAGTATATGTGATGACATGGATGAATCTCACAACATAGTATTGAGCAAAAAGAGCCAGACACAAAAGAATATATTGTATGATTCCATTTATGAAATTCCAAAACAGCTCAATCAGTAAAATTAATCTATGTTGTCAGATGTCAGAATAGTGGTTACTCTTACAGGGAGAAAGGGCAAGATGGCCTGAGCGTCACTGATGGGCTCCATGACTTCAAGTGAATTGACGTATCATGAAACCAGTTTTATCATAGGCTACTTTATATAAACAAGAGTTAATTTGCTACAGTATCTCATCAATTCTAAAACAACATGTTAGTGAACAAAATGTTATTTGAGGACCTGCCATATTTCTTAATTTGAGTTGGTTCCACAGGTGTTTTCACTTTATGAAAATGAACTGAGCCGTATATTTATAATTGTGCATTAATTTATTTGTCATACCTCAATAAAATTTAATAAGTCAATTGTGTGTCAAAGGAGGAAGATAGGAGGAAAACCTGACTCCAATAAAAACCTGCCTTTGCTCAGCATGTTATATCAAATTTAATCAGCATGATTAAAAAAGAGGTTGAAGTTTAAAAAAAATAAACTATGAATCTTTTCTATATAAGTAGGAATTTTTTTCTTTCCCTCTTGGATTTGGATGCAACAGCTATAGTGAAATGTAAGAGCCACTGGCCTGATGCATTTGCTTATGGTTTAATAATGTATTTGCCCTTTTCCCTCTCTAGCCAGATGGGTAGATGAAGACTGACCTTCTATCAATATCCATTTCTCCTTTTGGATCACCTGCGGATGGCACTTGGGGCCCAGTGTACACCTGAGTATTGTAAGTTCACTGTTCCTTGTGTGTGTTAGTCTTATCTCCCCAGTTAGACTATACATATCATGAAAGCAAAGGCTGAAGTTTCTTACTTCTGTGTATATTCTACCAAACTAAGAAGAGAACTGATCAAAGAAGCTCAGTAAACACATTCCATTGTAGCATGTCAGATCATTCAGACTGTGAAATCTGAGATCTGAGAAGGAAAATGACTTTCCCAAGGTCACGTGGCCACAGTCATCTCTTCTGACTCCTGTTCTTGTCCAGCCAGGCTCCCTACACAGTCCTGCTGAGGAAAACCAAACCCTGCCCCCTCTGTTCTGTTCCCCTTGGCTTTGCTTAGTGTGGAGATGCAAAGGCACAGCAACTCAATTTTGCTAATTCTGATTGTTCTACTTTGCTGATTCGCTGAGCAAATACTGCCCAAATGTGGAGAACCTTGGCTCTGGGGAGCAGCAACAATATATACAGTCCCCAAAAAGCAAAGGCAATGACCTTGCTCTTTCAGTGTTCAGACCTGCAAAATGAGAACACATCAAGCTTTTTGTGTTCCTCCTGTCTCTTTTCATTTGCCTTCAGGGACTATGATGAGATTCAAGGCCCTACATATCCTTAAAGGCATTGAAATCTAAACATTAGTCTTGAAAATGTGCTTATTGTTTGTTAAGGGTCATGTCAGTTATTTGCAACAAAAAAAATGCTTTATCCAAGTCTAGATTATAAAATGTTTAATGCTAACTTAACCCACTCGGTGAACTCTCTCGACCTTGGTTTCCCAAATTATAAAATGGGGTAATTAGACAATAAACTACCTGACTTTTTAAGGCACTATTCCATAGATTCATTAAGGATCTAATCTAGAGAGTCATTAACTTAAATAATTACTAGTGTCTATTATAGACACAAAATATTAAGCACTGACTACATGGAATATTATAAGCACTGATTGTAAGTGTCATATATACATGTATGTCTACATGGAGGTGGGGAGAGAGAGAGAGAGAGCAGGAGGGAGGGAGGAGAGAGATTACATACCTTTTATTGAGCATTTATTACTTGTCGGGCACCATGCTAAGTACTTTAAATACCTTATCCCATTTAATATTTACAACGGTTTCAAAAATTATCTTAATTTTATATGTAAGGTGTGGCAGACTGTATTTTCTAAGATCCCCACAGCAACCTCTCACGTTTCACGTGTTCTTATAGTACGGGTTGACGCTTGTCCTACTGAATGGTAGAATCTATGTCCCTTCCCTTTGGGTATGGCTGGGTTTGTCACTGCGGGAGAAGTCGCATTGTGTGGCTTCTGAGGGTAGGCCATAAAAGAGAACACACCTCTGCCTACTTCTCTTTGGATACTTTTTCTTGGAACCTGGCCGCCATACTGTGAGGAAGCCCAAGCAGAGCATAGAGAAGGCATGTGTAGATGTTCAGGAAAACAGCCTCAACTGCCAGCCATGTGTGGGAGTGAGCCCTCAGACAACTGAGTCCATCCCCCAGCTGTCAGGTCATCCACAGCCCTTCAGTTTTTCCATCTGAGGTCCCAGACATCTTTGAGCAGAGACAAGCCGTACCACTGTGCCTCTTTTCAAATTTTATGACCCATGGAATCCATGAGCATAATAAAATTACTGTTGTTTTATACCACAAATGTGGAGTGGCTTGTTATGCAGCAGTAGTAAAAGAGGTGCCGGGTTGTAAAGCTAGTTGCCCAGGGTCACACAACAAATTAGTGTAAAAGGAAGAATTAAGCCCAGGTTGAACTCCTGAGAACGTGGTCTTCTGAACTACTCTGTTGAAAATCCCTGCATGTTTCCAAGTCCTGCAAAACCAGTCTGTCACCTTGGGATGCAGAGGAAACCACCATAATGCTGACCACTAAGAAACAAAACCCAGTGCCCAGGAGATCAGGAGGGGACTGGTGGACGGTGTGGCTTGGCAAGGAAGGGTCACTGCCCAGGAGACGAGTTATGCCAGGAAAGCAGGCAGGAGCTCAGATCCAGCTCCTGTCCAGGCTCGAGCTGAGGAATAACTCCAGGATGGCATGAATAATGCTGCCAATATCCTCAAGTCATAACACTGCACCTGGCAGCCTTCCCCTTCTCCTGGGAACAGCCTCCAGACTTCCCTCTGGCTGGTGCTGGGCCAGGAGCACAGCCAGATAAGGAGATGCGTGTCGGTGAGTCTCAGAAAGCTTAGCAGAGAATAAATGATTGGTGAGAGGCCAGGGACAAAGTGGAAAGGAAGTAAAGTGATTAACACACATTAAGGGAAAGAAAATTAAGATTTTTCGAACCCCTGCTATATGTTAGGCACTAAGCAACATGATTTAGCTTCCTTTCGCTCATGTATTCTTATAAAAATCCTGTAATACTGGTTTTAATGGCTTCCTGTCCCCTTTTTTTAAAGTTGAGGAAACAGGCTTGGCAGTTAAGTTACTAACTCAAGTCTTATGGCTAGTAATTGCTGGACTAAGATCCAACCCCAGGTCTGTCTGAATAATGAGATATTTGGTCTCAAAACACAATCATCTCTCTTTTTTTGCTTGGACCCCAACCCTCACCCCATTCTGATGGTCTTACCTGGAGTTTCCTCTGTGAGTCTAGCTTTATTCCAGTCCAAGTTTCTTGTTGTAGTAAGCCAGCCCAGATCATTCTAGTCCTCAGTGATCTTTCTTCTCTACCTATTGACTGTAAACCTTACATTTGGGAATTATTCAGATACACATTCTACTTTATTATCTACCTTTACTCTTGTACATCTTGATTCCTCTACTGACTCGCAAAGTCAGAGGTCTGAACTCATGTTTCTTTTTTCTTTGTTAATCCTCACCCAAGGATATTTTCCTATTGATTTTTAGAGTGAGTGGGAGGGAGAGAGGGGGAGAGAAAGAGAGAGAGAGAGAGAGAAAGAGAGAGAGAGAAAGATTGATATGAGAGAGACACATGGAGTGGTTGCCTCCTGCATGACCCTGACCAGGGCCGGGGATCAAACCTGCAACCCAGGTATGTGCCCTTGACTGGGAATCAAACCCACGGCCCTTCAGTCTGCAGACTGATGCTCTAATCACTGAGCCAAACCAGCCAGGGCTGATCTTATGTTCCCTGCTTCTTCACACCTGCTGTGATGCTTAGCATTGTGCTTAATGCAAGGTTTAGATCTACACGGTGCGCAATTAAAACACTTGCTGAATAATCTTTTCTTTGATCTGTAGAAATACACAATCACAGTAACAAGAAACAAAACAAAATAAACTCCTTTTCATTCTCTCTCTCCATTCCCAGAATTGGTACCTACATAGAGAATAGGACATGAAAGAGAAGATGAATGCCAGGTGCGTGCCCAGCTGGAATTCCACAGGGGGGAGGCATCTTTCTGCCTGACAACCCTTTCTGCCTACTGCTCAGGAGATAAATAACCTGGCAGCAGCAGTGGCTGGGATTCCTTGAGCATCCAGCCAGGACCTTCTGAATTCCAGAAATTAGGTCCTGGCTGACATGCTTCCATCCATGGTTGATCAAGCCTTAACACCAATCAATAAAGGTACTCCACAGGGAGTTAGAAGTCATTTTCTGGTGGCAACTGAAGAATTAGCCCAACATAGCCCATTTTCAATTCTGTGTGTTTCTTGGTTGACACTCTAATGGCCTTGCAACAGGTTATAGCGCCCCAAAAGTCTTGGTGTTGAGTGTATCATTAAACTTTGTGAGCTCTGAACCCTTGGCTCATGAGTACCTAGGGAAGGCTTTGATTGACAGGTCCCGTGGCTCAACCCATGCTTGCTTCAGTGCCTTTGCTCATGGTGATCCCCATCAGAGATGTCCCTCTTCACTTCTCTTTGCTTTTGTAGAAAATCTTATCTCATCTTTCAAGGCACAGTCCAATGCTTCCCAGAAATCTCTTTTCACTGTAGCCCACACTCATTTTTCCTTTCTCAGAAAAACTCTGGCTCCCACTCTGCACACCACAGCATTTAGCCTTTGGTTGCACATCCCCCTAGTTCCCCATGTTCCAGAGAGGCAGCACGGTGCAGCGAAAAGAGCCTATTCTTTGGGACCAAAACCCATTATTTCCCTGCTGTGCAACCCCGAAGTTCTTTACAAAGCAGCACAGGCACCCCATTCACCCCCCTTCGCAGCTCTATTGTGTTTCATCACTTCTTTCCTCAGACTTCTACTGATGGACAATGGGCTACTTCCAGCTTTTTATTTATTTATTTTTCTTTGTTGATTTTAGAGAGAGAGAAAGGGAGAGGGAGAGAGAGACAGAAACATAGATGAGAGAGAACATCGATTGGCCACCTCCTGCATGCCCCCACTGAGGATCAGGCCCACAACCTGGGCATGTGCCCTGACCAGGAATCGAACCGGCGACCTCCTGGTGCATGGGTCTAGGCTCAACCAGTGAGCCACACCGGCCGGGCTACTTCCAGTTTTTTAAAACAACAGTGAATTGAACATCCTTATGCCTACATCTTGTTCCATTTGCACAATCTTTCTATAGGATAAATGAGTAGACTCCAACTGTTTCTTATCCCCACAATTTTAAGGCCATTTGTGATTCCTTTTGCACCCCCCACCCCCACCCCGTTCATACCTAAAGTGCTCTAGTTAAAAACATGCCCTCTCCGTTTTGGCTCTGACTATGGACCCGCCATATGGCCACAGTCACCTCCCAGCTGAAACCCTACCAGCTAAAACCCCAGGGTGGTCTCCAAAGTGATGCCAGTTACATCTGTGCTCTTGTCTGTTTCATTATCTTCCTCACTCCAGCTGGCCATGCTATGCTCACTCCTGGTGGGGGCAGAATACACTCCTGGGTGCTTACTTCACCCTCCTCAGAGATGGGTTTTAAGACAAAGATACTGTGAGGGATAATGGGAAAAAAATCCAAAATAGAAAAGGTCCATTAAAAAAAAAAAAAAAGGAGTTAGAAATGCCTTTTTCCCCCCATGAATTCTAAAAATTCACAAGGAGCCCTAAGGGACCTTCAGAAGATTTCTGGTCATGGAAGACAGTGGTGTGTCAAGAATAAATCATCAGTGTTAGAATCATGCAGACACAGTTTATAATCCCAACTCTGCTGGGCAACCAGGAATAAGGGAGCTAATCATGCTGAGCCTCAGTTTTCTCATCTATAAAATGGTGTCATTGTCCTGGGGCAGAGGTTGTCACGATGATTAGAAGTAATATGATCCAACTCTTACCAGAGTGCTTGACACATAGTAAGTGCAACAAGTTAAAGTAATTATTGCTGCTATTTTCCCCAAAAAGAGAAGGTGAGAGCATTCCTGAGTAGTGGGGGTAAATGGTAACATTAGGATGACAGTGATCTTTTTTATCTGGGTCTATTTAACTGCCTTTTCTCCAGTTCTACTTTTTCTTCCAAATCCACTCAAAGAGCAGGACTGAGTTGCTCCACGTGACACATGTAGTTAGTGACAGCCAGAAAGTCTCTTCATTAGGTTGCTTTCTCTCCGTTAAACAAAAAATATGACATGGTCTTAGAAAGTGCCCATATTCATTCAACAAACATGTGTTGAATAATTAGAATACACAACAGCCTGTATCAGGGTTTTGAATGAGTTACAGGGACAAGTTTGCCAGTCTGTGTCTTGATAAGAAACGCACGTGGGAACAACAGTGGAAGGCTGCAGATGGAAGGTGTGTCCACAGGTTCAGGTAACAGTGACGACAACAACAACGTCCGCAGCATTTGCTGTGTGTGTGTCAGCCCTGTGCAAAGGAAAAGCTTTCCATGCATTGTCATTTAATACTCAAAATATCCTTTTGAAGTAGGTCTTATTCTCATCCTCACTTTCCATAAGAAGAAACAGAGGCACAGAGAAGCTAGTTTCCCGTACGCACACAGTAAGGGGTAGTGCTAGAGTTCAATCACAGGCAGCCCTGTTCCTGAGTTCAGGCTGTAACCCTTACTGTAAAACAGCTTCAGAAGAGTAACTGGTGTTGGAAGGCCGCATTTGCGGAAGGGGAAGGACTTGAGCAGGGAAGATGGGAGAGGTCAGTCCAAGTAGGGGGAATGACAGGACATACAAGCAGCATGGGGCTTGGGGAACAGGATGAAGCTCAACTTGACTTGACTGGGAATCGAAGGGAGACAAGCCTTAGACGGGGGCTGGGACATACTAGAGACTGTTTTGCTCCAAGTTTGAAGGGGGGAAAAGTAAGATGGAGAAGAAGTGACTGGCCTGGTGGGCTCTTGGTAGACTGAGATTGATCTTCTTCCTAAGCTCCTCCTCCAACCCCTTGGGCCCGCCCCCTGTGACAACAGCTTCTCCCATTTCCCCTTGGGCAGGACTCTCCATTCTGCTCTGAGCAGCTACTGTGCCTCCTTAAGCCATCAAATAATCACAGGGACTGTCGTAAACCAGGTGTGTAATTTCTGCATGTGTGTGCTTGACACCATTTATTTTCTGCTAGGTACCTTGGGCTTATTTCACCTATTCTCTCCCTTGAACATAGCTAGGGCACAAGTATTCATTTGCCACAGTTGGATGGTGTATACCGAACTCATTTAAAACCATCAGGCTCCTCAGACATCCCCCACAATTCAATTAATTATGCTTTCATTTTTCCCTATGTAGAACTTGGTACTTCTTTCCAGATGAACAATTGGGTCTCTTGATCTCAGATGCTGTCTTTCCAGAGAGGGTTTAAGAAGAAACAGGGGTTCTATGCGGGAAAATGTGGGACCTAGCAGGATGTAGCCAGGGGCAGGCTTTTCTGGATGTAGGGACATGGGTACCATCTTCCTTCTAGTGCAGCCCCCAATCCATGGCTTGGATTTCTCAAGGCATGTGAAAGAAAAGAAAAAGATAGCAATCCGATTTTATCCTTGGAACCAAAAATGGAGGGAAGAGGGGAGAAGAGAATTAAAAAAAAAAAAAGTAAATATGATTCCCTGTGTGTTTAATGTATTAAAGATACAGTAGTGTTTTTATACTTCCCACCATTCTTCCGGGGTCTCCAACTAGTGCCCCACAAGCAGAATCTAGGCATGCTTTTGTTTCAGCTATGCAGCGTTGCCATGGCAATAGCTGTCTAGAACTGAGTGGGAGTGGCCCTCCTTAGCTGACACATGGGTGTCCCAGTTCATCACAGCCCCCCGCTGACCTCCATTCTTGTGTTTCTGAACTTACACTAATTATCTGTGTGAACTAGGCTAAGTTCCTTCCCTCCCTGTACGCTAGAATTCTCACCTATCAAATGGGGATGAGGTGTTAATTACATTTTATTCAGTGGATTGCCTGCCTCCTCTCCCTAGAAGCTAAGCTCCAGAAGGGCAGGGATGTTTGTCTGCTTTGTTCATTGATGTCTCCCATAGCACCTTGAACCACGCCTGCTACGTAACACGTGCTAAATAAACATTTAATGAGTGAATACACGGTCCTAATCATCCCTTTCAGCTCTATGAAGCACTGTCTGAAAATGTACCTATTGTGATTTTGGAGGGAAAAAAAAAATCTCTCTCCTTCAGCAAAACTATTCAAATCTGTCTTCCAGAGCAATCCAGAGAGAGCACACAGTTTGACTCCCCCTTGCTGATGGCTGAGATGCAGAAAATGATGTTTTCCATTTGTGTATCCAGAGAAGCTTTTAACCTCCTGTCACTGCATTCATTTGAATCTCCCATGTGGCTTCTGGAGCTTTTGAAACGTGGACTCTTGTGCTTTTCAATGGTCTGTGAAACTGCTCAGTGTCCGAGCCTGGCTCTGGGTCTCACCACTGGGTAGCAG
This sequence comes from Tadarida brasiliensis, assembly GCA_030848825.1. Taxonomy (NCBI): domain Eukaryota; kingdom Metazoa; phylum Chordata; class Mammalia; order Chiroptera; family Molossidae; genus Tadarida; species Tadarida brasiliensis. The sequence continues at coordinate 104,264,346 of CM061259.1, read as the reverse complement.
CAGATTGAAGTTGAAAAAGAGGGAGGCATTGAGCTGGAGTCCCCCAGCAATGGGGGCCACTCCCAGAGAGTCCATGCACCGATCACACCTACCTTGATGGCATAATCCCCTCCCCTGTGCCAAGCCTTGCCAAGCACTGGCGTTGTTTGCTAGTGTCGAGGGGAACGTGATCAAAGGGAATGCCCTCTGGTGAACGCCTTTGTGAGCGCCTCCTGGTATGGGGAGGCAGGGTCGCTGGCAAGGCCCCTGTCTTCAATGGCCACTCTGACCTCCTATGTGCCCAGGGCCTCGCTCACCTAGCAGGTAACATTCCACAGGGCAGTAAGCAGGCGAGGCAGGCTTTGAGGTCAGTGTTCATGGCTGTTGCTTGGCACCATTTCTGGTTGACCCATGGACCTTGCTTCCTGTACTTCAAAACGGACTTCCCTAGACAACATTCTAGTTCAATGACCTTCAAACTTTAATGCCCATCTGCCCTGGGGGAAGGAGTGCAACACGTCTTCCTCTCTTGAACTGCAGAATGTCTGCGTCTGCAGATCTGGGGCAGTGCCCCGAAAGCTGCAGTCTGACAGACATCTCGGGTGATTCTGATTCAGGGGTCGCAGCAGAAACTCCCAGACCCAGTTCCGAAACTGAAAGCATCTATCACAGATTACTTGCGTCATCATTGTCCACGAATCCTCGTGATCCTTTTCCCCGAAGCAGTGACTCTCTGTCCTAAATGAGGCTTATGTTTTCTAAAGGTGAGATATTTGACAATTTCAGGCTGCTTTCATGCACATTTGCTCTCGGTGTCCCTTCTTTCTTCTGTAAGACTCAAGCCACATCAAGGGAAGAAAGAGGAGGCAGTTTGCTTGGCGATCTCTGGGAGGGGAGAGGGAGAGCTGGAGGTGGAGGGGGGAGGGGCAGGTTTCTCTCACCTCTTGATGCGGAGGTGAGGCAATTGGTTGCTATGGAATCTGTGTGTGGATGCAAAGGTCAGGCTGTCATTGTGTTGTCGGTTTGGGCTCTGCTCATTGGCCACCCTGTTCCCATGGTGAATCAGTTAGTTACAGGGCCCTCAACAAGTCCATTAGCGGGGGGTTGTGGTACAGGGTTCCCGGAGATCTCCAAAGTGCCATCACTCCCCCGCTGGAGACTTCTCACTGAGAGTAATTATCTTCACTAGGTGGAGATAATTATCATACATTCTGATACATTTTAAAATCAGGAATAAAAGAGGGTTCTGAAAGCTGAAGCCTGATTTCCCATTTTCCTCTGTTCCTCTGAGACCTTCGGAGGCCCTCTCCTTCTCCTTACTAAGGTCACCTGAACCCAGAAAAGTATCGACCCCATGGAACAGCCGATGGGGAAGTGGAAGCAGTGGGGATGAAGAGCTGAAGAGGCCCCTTCTGGTTCCCTTGCAGGCAGCCACGCCTTGGCTTGGGACGGCATGGTAGACAGCTCTGGGTTGGGCATCGAGGCCAGAGTTACTGCCTCGATCACCGCTAGAGAAAATCCTTTTCTCCTCTTGGGTATGTGTTCTCATCTGTAACATGAGAATGATCCCACCCAGAGCTAAAGGTGTCTGGAACTATACAGTCCCATGTTTTCCAAACGCTCCCTACCCCGTGGGTTCACCATCGGCTCTTCCGTCTCCTCCCCTTCATACGTCCAATCCATCAGCAAGCGCTGTTCATCCTGGTTTCAAAGTAGACCCCGAATCCATCTCCGCAACCTCAGGATTTCCATCGCTGTAATTTCCCCCCGGGGTGGCCAGGAGAGCATCACGCTTGGTCCCTCTGCGTCCACTCCAGACTATTCCCTGCTCTAATTTGCTTTCCTCATGGCTCCCCAGAGCGCATTTTAGCATGTAAATCAATTCTTTCCTGCAAACTCTCCAATGTGTTTTCATTGTACTTAGATAAAACTCCAAATCTATACTACGGCCACGGGGCCCGACATGATCTGGCCTCTACCTTTCTGTAATGTTATCTCCAATCCCCATTCTCCTCATTCACTGCAAGGCAGGCACACCGGTTACTCCTCCCCTCCTTGAGAGCACTGAGCTCGTTTCTACCTGAGGGCCTTTGTGCATGGCTATCATGTCTCAGTTCTAATAAGCCTAGCTCCTTCTCACCTGTCAGCTCCTCAGAGAAGCCTTCCCAGAACATCCTAAGTTAGTCCCCTTTCATCCCACTTCCCTTATTATCTATTGCTGTAGGAGGTTTGTTTTATTCATAGCACATCACAATGTATATATTCACAATTGCTTGTTTAATGTCTGTTCATACCACTATCCTGCCAGTTCCTTGGGCAAAGACTCCACACCCCTGCTCCATCAACAGTGTATCCTCCTATCCTCAGCACCTAGTCCCATGCCCGGCATGTCATAGACAACTAGTCACATCTGTTGAATGAATGGCTGATGTTGGCCACGAACAGGGGGACAGGTACAGAAAGGAAAGTTGAGGGAGCAAAAGATAAATTTTGACTGTGATGATTTGGGGTGTCTCATATATCCCATCTCAAAATGTTCTCCTCAATAAAAAAGGAATCGAATATATGTATTGAAAATGCATCTTTGGGCACCAGAAGCAGGCTTACAAGTCAATTCATGGATGGCATTTTTTATCTGTGATCACAGCTAAAGAGAATTTTAACTTTGAATGTTAAAATAGGTTACATGAAACAAATTTTTCATACATATAAACATTTTAAAGGGAGGAGGGAAGAGTCTTTAAAGCATTTCAGTAGCATTTATTGGCACACGTCATTGAATGTGCTAATTACAGATTATTTTATCTATTCATGGTGCTGGCGCAGAAAACATCAACTTTAGACAATGCTGCTCATTGACTCTCCAACATCCATTCCCACGCTTTCTACTCTTGAGGCGAGAACAACTAAATGCTTGCCTCCTAGCCTCCCTTGCCCTTAGAAATGACCATGGGTCACTGTTCTGACTAATGAAATAGGAGAAGATATCTGCTTGGAATGCGGGGTATTCTGTTCAGCTTTTTGTTGTTGTTGTTAACTCTCACCTGAGGATATTTTCCCATTGATTTTTAGGCAGAGGGGAAGGGAGTGGGGGGAGGGAGAGAGAGAAACATTAAGGTGAGAGAGGCATCGATTGGTTGCCTCCTGCACGACCCTGACCAGGGCCAGGGATCAAACCTGCAACCCAGGTACATGCCTCTGACCTGGTGGAATCGATCCCACAACCCTTCGGTCCTCGGGCCAATGTTCTAACCACTGAGCCAAACCAGCCAGGGCTCTGTTAAGCTTTTGTTTCCTGATCCAAAGAGATAGAAATGGCTGGCAACACTTCTTCCCCTTCTTTCTGCTTAAATATGGACACAGAATCTGGAGCTGCCATCTTGCAAACACGAAGAAAAGAATTGCAGAACAGGTGACCCTGATGTCACTGAATCAAGCGAGAGAGACCGTCTGCCACCAGTTTTCTTATCGTGTAGGAAACAGAACAGAATATCTGTTCATATCACTGTGGTCAGGTTATTTTGTTTCTTGCAGACAACCACATTTGGCCACATCTTGTGGGCTTTGGTTACTAGACATCAACATGACGTTTGAAGAGGTTAACAAGGGATGGGGCGACTTGTGGATGAAAGCAGATACAATGCAGATGAAACTTAGTTCCTCGAATTCTAAATTAGTGAGAATTTAAGGTACATTCTTTCAGGAAATGGGAAGAACAGTTCATTGAAGCTCATTGGAAAGGGTCTTTGGCATATACAGGCTCCTTCATAGCACCCAGACTGTCTAACATGGTGCGATGCGTATCACGACACTTGTTTAATTCATCAGGAAATGTGTATAAAACCTAAGCTTCCGTTGTGTTTGCAGTCGCCTGCTGGGTCTCTGGCCCAGATCGCTGTCTAAGTAAGCTTGTCTTTTTGTCTGGTCCTAGCAAGATACCTTCTCTCTTTAGCATATATTTCCAAGCAAGATTGTGATGTATCTTCTGACTCCGAGGGGGTTTCCACAGGCCCCTAAGCTCTGGAATTGGCCAGGGCAGGCTCCGTGAGAAAGAGTCCACCTCAAGGGGATAAAACTCCTTCTTTTGTCAGGCTCACTCCCGTGTCTCTCTGACCCTTTAGTCCAAAATGACAAATCCTTCCTCCGATGTCCTGGGAAGAGGAGCCTCAGGAATCCAGGTGGTGCTGGTCTGGAGGCAACCACAGGCTGTTTCTGTTCTGACCCTGGGCTTCCCCAGAAGAGAGCAGCCCAGTGGCTTTCAAAGCAGTGTGAGCACACTTTCTTCCAGTGAAGCTTAGTCTAGCATAGAAAATGGATAAAATAAACAACAACAACATCTGTTTTATAGTGCTTCCTTTGCGCTGGCCGGATACTGTGTTATGGGGTCTATAGGTGACAGTGTCTTTTGAACATCACGACAGTACTTGAGGTAGGAAGTCCTATGCCCATTCTACCAGTGAAAATACAGGCACAGAGTGGAGTTGTTTTATTAAAGATCGGGAGGCGGGAGGCTGGGTACGTTCCTGTTCAGTCTCATTTTCCTCCCTGTGTCAGTTCCTAAGATACCCTCGTGGAACCCTCAGAAGTCCTGGAAACACAGTTTGAAAGCCCTCCTGTAGCCAGAGGTCACGAACTCAGGTCCCCTCTCAGGGGCCAGCTGAGTAACTCAGTAAAGAAAACAGAAAGAGGGGGGCTGTGAAGTGGAGAAACGCACGGTTGGCTGAAGAGGGCAGCTGCCACTCAGGTTTGGGTGACCAGTGCCCAGCTCTGTGAAGGTCAAAGAGAAACATGCCTGGCAGAGGACTCAGCTGTCGGCCACCAACGTGAGACCTCTGGAGGAATGGCGAGGAGTCTGAGGCCAGACCACAGGGTGGCAGGAGGAGGTCAGATACCCACCGAGGAAAGAAATCACGGAGAAGAAGCAAGGCCATGGGTCTTTGGACTCAACACACATGTTTTGATGGCTCTACATGACACTGACGAGATAAGAACCATTTTTTTTTTTTTTCTGACTGTTTATCCACGGGCCTGATTTATTTTTAAGTAAGCCCTTCCCCTGCTTGGTTCTGTCTATCTTCACCATGTGTTTGCCAGTACTGGCAGAGAATCCAGTCTCACACCTCGTCTCCCACGCACCCTCCCCCACCCCTGACTGTCTTCTTAGTTAAAGGCAAACAAAATCATAATGGTGAATAATTAGACTCTCTCAATTACACAGCAGTCAAAGTGAGTCCCGAGGGAAGCTCCTTAGAAAGATGTCATTGCACTGCCACTTAGGAACAGTGGTCATCGACACTCACATGCACAACGATGTTATCTGTGGTGACGCTATCTCCCGCGCATGTTCACGAGGCCTCGCTATATCTACACTTATGCCCCTGGAAAGAGAGTGTATGTACATCTGTCCCCGTAGCCAAATCTTAGCATGCTTCCCTGCATGCTGTAGAAACTCGGTAATCTATAGGGGGCTGCCTACTGGAGAGAGTTCATAGAAATTATGCCATTGCGAAAGGAGGTACAGTCCGTGCTTATGTATCAGGTAAATGGGAGGAGATTCATGGCACAAACATTTCAGAATGTACTTGAAAGAACAGTGCACACAAAGACAAGAGGTAAACAAAGGTGGGAACTGGCCTAGGTTGGTAGTTTTCACATTTCTCTCCGCCCTTTCCACCCTTCCTCCTCTCTTTCTTTCTTAGCTTCGGAGTCCTTTATGAAAGAAATGTTATTCGCAAGTCCAATATATAAAACAGACAAACATGGAGCTACTCTGGTTCCAGGTGGGGGCCTGGAAACTCACTGATTTGCTCACCCCAGTATTCTCAATACGACATCATGGGCACTTCTGAGAACCCTCATTTTTGAACCACCAGAAAGAAAATGACATCACCATCAGAACTAAATTATTTCCAAGGTCTTTCTCAGAACCTAGCAAAAGAGCTTTTCTCCGAAAGATAAGACAGCGAGGGTCAGGTGAGCTGCTCAGGGTCACAGAGAGCATGCCAGACTAGAGCTCAGTCACAATCCGCTGCTCCTTCACCATTCAGAAGTAGTCCGGGATGGTGGTCTGAATCGCAACTCACCTAGCTACTAGCTGTTTAACTGGCAGGATGGTCAGCATTTCTGTGGTTCCTCATTCATAAAGGGAGCTCCAACGAGAGCCCCATCTTATGCTTCTATGAGGATTCGGTGAGATAAATGCACCCAGAGGACTTAAAACCCTGCTTGGCATATGGCAAGTGCTCAATAAATGTTAGTTGTACCACACTGTCCCCCATCCTTTCTCTGTCCCTTTCAGCTACAGAACATCAGAGTTGTTAGTCCTGACCGAGTACACAGCCAGAGAGCAGACAGAACCGGCCCAGACACAGGATGCGTCCAGATAACCCACAGCATGCAATGGACAGTTGACAGTAAAGCAGAGGGGAAACACTGAGTACAATGAAGGCTGCAAATAATTCCTACCCCTTAGCTTTTCAGTATTTGCTTCACCAAGAAAAATACAGCACTGAGCAAAGGCGTTGAAAAGAGCCCACTGACCTGGGAGAAATGTCACATCCTTGCTGCATGAAGGCTCCCAGGGAGAACCACAAGCTGTTGAATATCCCAAACTCATTGGATTGGTCCGTGGTTGTCTGGTCCCGCCCTTCCTCAAACTCTTCACTGTGCCACTCGTAGGGGCTGAAGCGGCTGACCAGGAAGAGGACGACACTCACTCCAATGTAGGCAAACACAATGCACATCCAAATCTCATAAGCCAAAGGATCGAGGAAGGAGAAGACCCCTGGCTTGGACTTCTGTGGCTTTTTTATCATGATGGAGATCCCCAAACTCATAAACGGCTTGGAGAAGTCTATCACCTCTTCCCGGACCAAGGTGATGGTCAAAGGCGCCACAGCCACATCTGCTCTCTGAAAAAAGAAAGAAAGAGAGAGAAAAACATGCAAGTGAGCTCAGCAGCATTCTGGTCTCTTGTTTCTTCCTTCACTATAAATATTCTTTTGTGTCTTGAAGTATGTAAATTAGAAAGAAACTTAGATGTTCAAACCCACCTCCTAATCTCTATAAAATATTTCTGACAAATAGATGATCAACTCAATCTCTTCCAGGAGAGGTTATCCCATTGTTTGACAGTTCTAATTGTTAGGGGCACCCCCCCCCCAACCTTACCAGAGGGGGCTGTTGTGATACCCGTTGTTTTGCCCGTCGGCAGCCCGGCCTCCTCTCTCTGCCGGAGGAACCACTCCTGCCCTACTCTCCCCTCCTGGATCAAGTGCACCTGATCACGTGGTTACCTGGTGACGCACACAACCCACGTTTGGCCCACTCCCCTGGCCAGAATGACTCATTTAAGGATGGCATAGAACCCACGTCAGTTTATTGAGCATTAACTCTGAGAGGCAGAGTGAGAGGTGCAGAAACTGATCATGATGAAATAATCTGGGCTACCCTACATTTAGGGGTCACACTGGGCTCCCTAGGATCATGTGCCAATATATTCTCGTGTCTGTCCCCAAGACCACGAACCAGTCTTTCTGTCTGCCTAGGCAAGTTTGAGTGGGTTTCTTTTACCTGCAACAAGATAATCCTGGCTAATCAGGTGGTGAAGACAAATTCAACTCAATAAACATTTATTGGGCACCCTCTGGAAGCTGATGGTAAGCTATGGTCCCTATACTCAAGGAATTATAGACTAGTGGGAGCGACTGGCGCGTGCACACACACACACACACACACACACACACACACACACACACACCCCTTCCGGTCTACAAAGTAGGCTGGATATGTGCTATCCAAGAAGTACGAAATACTGCAAGAGACCAGGGAGGGATTAATTCTGGCTGGGGAGATCGGGGCTTTATCGTGAAGGAGGTGGCACATACATTTGGCACCGAAGGAAGGGGAGGATTTTGACGGAGCAGGGTTCTGGCGCAGAGCGCATTTGAGGAGGAGGGAATTATGAGTAAAGGCCTGGCAGAGAGAAGGAGAAGTCGCACCACTACTATTTCTTTTTCCAGGAAGACTGCCAAGAAATACACAAATAATTCACTTTTTAACATTTAAATCCAGCCTGTGGATAAACATAGAGGGCTGCAAGGACTGCTTATCCCGAGGCACCCGGCACGCGGCGTGGCCAGCCCTGCTCTTCCGCCTTCCCCACCTCGCCCTTGTGGCAGCGGCACTGGCATCTGTGCGACAAAAGTCCGCCGCTCTGTCGGCCTCAGGTGAGGAGATCCTGGGAACCCCGAAGGTCCCCTGGACAGATGCCACAACGTGCATTTGGGAAAGGAGAGCCGTGTCTATGCGAGTGTGCTCGAGATGTAGGGCTTTGTCCCGTGACACTGTGCAGCAGCCCAGATGTGAGGCCAGGGACAGGTGCCGTGAGATGAGGGCCCCGCTTAGCCGCCGCCTGGCGTTGCTTAGAGATGCCCCTGGTCGCTCTCATTGGCTGGGATTATTGAGAAGATGCTTTGAGCGGAATAAACAGCCTGGCTTCAGAAGGACACAGGTTCTCACTTATAGAAAGAAACTTTCCGTAAAGCAGTATGGAGTCAGGTGTGAATTTCATAGTAATTCTGTTTTTTTCTTTTTTTTCCTAACACCCACTGCATACATCTTGATTTTTACGAGCACGTATAAGCTGGTGTGAGGGAGAAGATACTTATTCTTTTCTCTACACAACCTAATACAGAAAGAAAAGGAATGGGAGCGGAAAGTGATGGAAATGAGAGCAAAGTAAGAGCGAAGGGGTGGAGGAGAAAAGTGGTGGAAAGAGGGACTGAGCACAAGTTACCCCAAAGGGAGGCAAAGACAGCCAGCTTTGAAAGTGGTAACAGGAACCGAATGGATTTGTTGGAGGCCTCCTGATGAGAGTTAATGGAATGGACCATGGACTGGAAAAATCACAGAACCACATCATGTTAGTGCTTAGTCCATTGCGCAGTTCCAAGACTTGTTTCGTGGGACATCATTTCTGGAAGGATGCTAATAAGTGTAAAGTGAAAATAAATGTTGAGAAGCACAAATGTAAACAAGTTACTTTGGGACAGGACCTCCCAGAACCTTCAAAAGAACACTATGCACTGAGAATTTCCAGGAGGAAGAAGTAGATGGAGTATTTCTAAAATTAATTGCCCATGAATACCGAGGCAGCAACAGGGAGCGTGTGTGGGGGATACACACAGAGTGGGAGATGCTCAATTCACCAACCTCATTTTACAGATTAGAAACTCGGGTCCAGAGAGGAAAGTGGTTTGTGTAAAGCAGCAGTGTTTGAGCTGGTCTCACATCGACTGGGAGGTTGGGAGCTGATTTCCAGCTCCTGGGAAGTTACTGGAGCCCTGCAGGATTGGTCAAGGACAGAGCTGACCCGGGAAAGTCCACCTGGCTGTTCTGCCCTGTGACTCACTGACCACGTAGCCTTACGTGAGACAGTTGTCTTTTTGGATATCAATCTCCTCATTAAAAAACGAGAGGCACAACATCGTTTTGGTCTTGCCTATTTGACAGGATTGTTTTGTGAGGGTCAAATGAATTCTAGTACGTGAGGGTACTGTGAACTGTGAGCATTTCACAGGCGCGTAGAATTACGTACTTAAACTGACATCTTGGGACAGTAGCTCTGAACCTTGAGCATGCCTCAGAACCACCTGGAGGGCTTTGAAAAGACAGGTGGCAGCGTTTCTGGGTTCAGTGGGTCTGGGGTGAGACCTGAGAGTTTGCATACTGATACTGCGGGTCCGGACCTCACACTTTGAGAACCTGGGAGATCCCAAAACAAAGTATATGGTGTCTAAAAACAATCCCGGGGAAACAGTAAACAGTTTTGATGCAGGAAGTAAAAGCAAAAAGTTAAGAAAATGGTCAGGGATGGAGAACTACTGTGGACCAGGCACTGTGGAGGTGAGTACTCCCTGCCCCAGCCCGGGGACGAAGGATTCCCTTTCCATGTTATTCAGAGGAGTCCGGTGGCTTGCAGGAGTCATGTAGTCAGTAAGCTGGCAAAGTCAAAACTCAAGTCCAGGTGTCTGTCTGCAAAGGTCACCCTCTTTCCACTTCCCTCAAAGGACAAGGAAGAAAGGCACCCGTGAACCAGGCACGAGGCCATCCCCATAGAAGAAGCAGAAGCTTCATTTGCCACCCGTGGCGTCTGAGAACGCAGAGGCGCTTGCTGTTCTCGCCACCTCACAGTCCAGAGCATGGGTGGTGTGATTTTTACTGAGGTAGGATATCCCAGCGTGGGGTACAAAAAGCCAGGCTGGCTGCATGTCCCGACTCGGCTTTTACTAGCTGTGTGTCCTTTGCCAAATTACCTAACCTCCCTGGGCCTCCCCGGGGTCCTTATCTATAAAATGTGGAAAATAATCGTATCCACCTTCTGGAGTTGTTATGATGAGGACATGCATGACGTGGGTGAAGTGTTTAGCATGGCAGCTCACACATCGCGCTGAAATGCTCCGACTACATCAGTTGATAAGAACAAGAGAGAACAAAAGGGAGAGGAAAGGGTCCCTGATTGACTTAGCTATTTAAAAGACACCCCCAAAATACGTTTGGAGGCCTCCAAATGCTCTTCTTCTGACCTCAATGGTTGGTTGTGGCCGAGAGATACTGCCCCAAATTCTTCTATTCTTCAGGGAACAGAAAAGAAAAGCCAATGACAATTAAGGGAAGGTATCTGATGGGGCTTATGGAGTCTTCAGAATACAGTTTGTACTGAGCAGAGGACAGGCCAGGTAGAGGGAGGGCTGGGGGAAGGCTGGTGGCTGAGGCCCCCAGAGGTAACTCTGCTCTGTTACTGACAAGCCAGTGCCTCATCACTGCGTGGCTACATGGGGGCTTGCCCTCGGGATGATCACACCATTGTTCTGCCCTATCATAGGCCTTTTATTAAGGGAACAGTGGAATGAAGATGAAGATGAATGCTAGTGAAGGTGACAAGTTCACAGCAGTTGCCATGGGGATGACCTTACAAGCGTGGGGGAGATTCTCATGGAAACCAGCCTCCAGATGCAGCATTAACCATCCAGGTCTCTATCTTTCATCATTGGAGCTTCCCAAATTGAGAGGCAGTAGAGGGAGGAGAAAGGGTAGAAACACACCTCACCCCTCAATTCATTAGCCATCTTTCCAGGTCATCTCAAAAGCCACCTTTGTGAGGAAGATTTTCCTTATTCCATCTCTTTGTTCTTTGAATTCCCTTTGTATGGCTCTCATGGCCGTCATGACTCCTCTTACCTTGATATAGACAGTGAGATTTAAAAAGCTCCTAAATGATGGCTTTATCCTGAGCAGTACTCGGCACCAACCTGGGGCTCAGCGTATGCTGCAGCTCAGAGACCCAGCCTGCATTCCTCCATTTCTGCGAGCATGGCTGGGTTCTTCTTACATTGCCATTTGTTGTTCTACTCAAGCACTTTCATGATCTCCCAGTGCCCAAAGAGTCAATCCACCCTCTTCCCCTTGTCATTTCTTACTCACACGTACCCCTGACTATTCCTCACCCAAGCCCTTTACAAAAACCAGCAGTGTTTTCTTACTCTTCTCTCACACCTTACTTGTTTCCATCACCATTTTTATACTTTAGAAATTCCTGGGCTGCTTTCTCTCTGTCTGACTATGATCACTTTTCAAGTTCCATATCCTTCTCGAGGGCTAGATAAACCCAAGTTAGCCTCTCGCCTGAACTTTTACTATTCTCTATCACTGTCTTTTCTACCTGATAAAATGTCAACATCCTTGGGGGACAGGGATCAGATCTTTTATTTCTCAATGATTCCCTAAATATTTAAAAACAACCCAGGCTTTCAGTGGCTTCTCAAAAGTGCTTCGATTTGTGGAAGATTTTATGGCAATTGTTCATGGCATTATTTTAAGAATAGTGAGTGATATAAAGATGAAGTAGATATGTCCCTATTACACAGGTAACCGTTATACAAGTCAGGGTAAGCTATAACAGAAGCAGAAATTAAGTTCTACAGGGGAAGGCAAGAAGAGTTAAGAAGGAGAGTCTGTACCTGTTATGGGGAGAAAGAAATAGAACCTTGGAAAAGGTAATATTTGATCCAGGTTTTGGAGGAGGGATAGGATTTTAGAGGTGTAGAATGGGAGAGAGCACTCTAGAGAACAGAGTGACTCACTGGCTGAAATGAAAGGTGCAGGAGAAGGAAGTATTGGGTCACGTGATGAGAAAGTTGGATCTGGGTGCATCTACTACCAGGGAAGAAATTTATATGGAGGGAGCCGTAAATGACTTTGAGCCATAAGTGACTTCATGTTGAGGGAGCCATATATAAGTGACAACTTATCCTGGTCATAAGATTGTGCTGAGTTTGGCTGAGGGAGCTTGGAACAGAGACCTGAACAATGAATGTCATAAGACATCGGATTTTGGACTCCTCTTCTTTTCATTGGCAACAATACAAAATACCAAATTATGGAGTCTAATAGTCATTTGTGGGCATAGCCAGCCAATCACCAAATGGTTTCCTTTCAAACCATCTGCCTTTGCTCTGGAATTTCCTACCCTGTGGGAAACTTACTCCATAGACCAGCTCTCCCACCATGCCATTCCAAGCCTTTGTGTCGGGGTCACGGGCTCCATATTTTCCATCGCTGACAATCTCAAGACGGTAGGAGTAGCCCACATGCTTGGCAATCTCTGCTGCCAGCTCTACACAGTAGCCCTCGTAACGGTCATTGCCCTCAAACTGGTTGGCATTCTTCTTGAGCATCACATAAGGATCTTCCTGGTGGAGAAATGGGGAGACAGAGAATGTAGGTTATGTGGTCACTCATGGGTAGGGAGGACTTTGGAGTGGCAGAGGAGATGTCACCAACATTGGTTAACTTTGGGGAAGTCTCTTTAGCCCCTAGATCTACTTCTTGCATTTCTGCTCTCCCATTACAAAACTTCTTGGGTTAAGGAAGTAAATGGTTAAAAGAAGAATGTTTCACCATTGAGATGTGGTGCACAACCCATCAAATTATGTTTCAGGAGTCCTTGTGTTTTTGGAAGGTACCTCTGGGGGCACTGTGTTGGGGATGTGGACCCTAAATAGGCTCTAGGCTTGTCATGATCAATCATTGAAAATCATGGCAGCTTCACTTATGTCTGCTTTAGGTGCTGGACTTTAGGAGACATTCTTTGAAAATGGGTTCTACTGAGGGAGGGTGGAGTCTGAGAACCACCACAGTGGAGTCTCACACTTATGTGTTGTATATGGGGAACCCACGGCTAAGTGACTTATCCAGGGGCACAATGTGAAATCATGGCAGAGCCAGATTGAAAAGAGTACCTCTGACTTCCAGGAAATCCCTTTTCTCACTCCCTCTTTCTACTTATGGCATAGTTTTGGCAGGAACGACCAGCTTTCACTCCAGGGGAAAACCTTTGTGTGGGTCTTGCTTACATCCCGGATAGCCTCGATGAAGGAGTGAGTACTCACTAGGATCGTAGTGACGATGTACGTTCTATTCTGGACACTTGAATTATCTCCCCCAGCTTGAGCATCAGTGGCTGCAGGGACAAACTTGTCATCTTCATTCCAGTAACCAATCTATTAATGAGAAGAAGGTAGTGACATGAGTTAAGCCAGGATCCTCAGGACTGGCCTACTCTGGGCCACCCAGCTGACACCAGCAGGAAAGCAAGGAGCATAGCATCACACCGTGCAATACTGGGCACGCCAGACTCTAAAGTATTGGTAAATAAAAATGATAGGCTAGATTTTCTCCAGGTCCTCCCAGCCTCACCCCCGTGAAAATCCTCACCATGATGGGCTAAGTCTGGACATTGCCCCTTCTGAGGAGTAAGGGTTTAGGTGTTGCACATCTAAACTGTTTTGCACAATGCAAGCCAGGGCTGTGGAAATGTAATTCTCTGTAGTTGTTCTCAAGGCCAAACCCCTCTTCCCCCCATGCCTATGAATTTTTCTCTGAGCCCATTCTGATTGTAGTTGGAATCATATTATGAAGCATTGTGTTCCTTTTGCTTTCTTTTTAGGTTAACTGTATTTTTCCATCTAGCTTCAGCCTCCTAGGTGATGGCTATTTTATCCTTTATTTATTTATTTCTCTTATTTCTAATGATAAACTATTATAATACTGAGCATATAGCCATGCCTAAAAATATCGGCTAACATTATTATTATTATTTTTAGAGTCAGCAGGTTATTTATACTGACTCATTTTCCAAGGTGTTGGAGAAAATATTTATTGGATCTCTACTGTGTGCAAGGCTCTGAGCTGAAACATTGGTGGCATTGTATGGCAGGGTTGAGAGAGAAGTCTAAGAAATGGTTCTTATTCTGACAATTCCTCCAGTCTACTTTGAAAGACCTGACACACACATACACGTGGCTCCAGAATTAACGAATGACTGGTTCAGATAGCCGGGGCCTAAGGAGCTCAGAGAAGCAGAAACCAAGTGTGGGAACCTAGGCTTTGAAAGAGGCAGCAGGAGGAGACAGGGCTTAAGGTCATAAGGGATGCACAGGTTGGGCCCAACCCTTTTAGATCAGAGAGAATATGAGCCAAGATATGAAGGCAAGAGTCTGCCCAGATAGGTAAGTTCACTGGGTCTGGGGTGGGAGACAGGGTTAGTGCAGAGGGCAGTGGGCACGTGGATCTAGGTAACAGAGGGATTGGAAGGCCAGGTCACACAGTGTAGATTTTATCCTGAAGGCAACAGGAAGTCATGGAAGGCTTGGGAAGAGCGAAATGGCATGGTTAACACACACACACACACACACACACACACACACACACGCACGCACGCACGCACGCGCACACACGCACCATCTCTGTTTCTGTCTCTGTCTATATATGTCCTTAGACAGTTGTGTTGTGTTTTGTGGTCATTCTGCTGGCTGTGGAAGTAAAGGGCAAAAAGGAAGGAGAACTCGAGGTGCGTATGCAGAGGAATGAGCAGGTCCCCCAACAACCAGAACTCAGTTCAGGTTCACAAACCCTAGGCTTGTGCCAATGGTCCACTCAAATGTCACCTTCACCCTGATGTCATTCCCAGTCCCTCAGTTGGAAATGATCAGTTCTCCCTGCAATATCACTGCCGTTAACAACAACAATAATAATTGCCACATTGATTATATTCTTGCTATGTCAGAGGCTACGTGTTTTCTAGTTTGATGTCATTTCACCTGGCTTAGGGGCGTCCGTTCACTTGCCCGAGGTGATGCAGCTGGGAAGGGGCTGAGCTTGGCCTGGAAACCTGGCAATCTGTCTCCAGAGGCAGCTTTTCCCACTGTGCTGTTCTCGCTAAGAGAGGACGTGGCCCTGGGCTGGAAATCATATTAGTTAACATTTATCACATGCTTATTGTGTTTCAGGCACTCTTCTAAGTGCTGATAGTGTTTTAGCTCCTTTCATCCACACAAAAACCTAGGAAGTGGGTAATTATCATCCTCATTTCACATGTGAAGAAACTGAGACGTGGAGAAGTGAAGTACTTTTCCAAGGCCACAGGAGAGTCACGGAGCCAGGAAGGCTGACTGCAGGGCCGGGCCCTGGCCAGCACCAGTAAGTTGCCAGCCAACCCTGGAGTGCCTGGGGTAGGCTTCCACTGGGCTGTGGTCTAGCTGTTTGCAGCTCTGTCCCATTTCGCCATGATGCTGTGGGTCCCTTGTGGACCAGGCTGGAGGTCTCGTCATTCTAGGAGCCTTTCTCACACACACATGCTTTCGCAGAGGAACAGCACGGGGAATGTTGGTTGAGTGAATGAGTGCGTCCAACATGGCGACCGTTGACCATACTGGTGCTGAGACCGTCCAGAGGCCCAAAGGGGGCGGCCGTCTCTCAGGACACTGGGTCAAAATTGACTCTCAGGGTAGGCATGAGCACGGTGTAGCCTGTGGGGGGCACTTTTAGTCAGCATGGACGGAGACATTTCTCTCTAGTGACACAAGAGCCAGAAACTCAGATTTCCAGAAGATCTGAGCTGGGAGAAGCCTGAACAATCATCTCATCCAAACCCTTCCTTGTACAGAGAGGAAAACAGGCTCCGAGACCAGGGTGCTGGCACAAGAGCACAGTGCAGTGTGCCTCCCTCCCGTTGCTCAGTGGGTGCTTGATGGAGCCCTGGGGCACCTGTGGAGCCCCTCAGCACTGTCACGGGAGGAGGGGGACAGTCCAGGGTTGAGGAGGAAGCTCAGCGCTCCTCCTCCCTGCTTCAACCATGAGCTCGGCCTTGTATCTATTTCACATACAGGGATTCCCCTTATGAGTTCATTTTTACAAGGAGCCCTCTGGCTGAAAAATAAATGTTTGAAACCACTGTTGTAGCAAGTTAAAAAAATTTTCCTCCTCCTTTACAACATTTAACTCTTTCGTTCCTCACACTATGTAAGTAGCACAGGCAGGTTGGGGATTATTTTCTGTTTTACAGATGAGAAAACTGAGGTTCGGGAGATCAAATCATCCAGCTTATAAGATACAGATTATGTGGAAGCTTAGTGGCAGAGCGTAGAAACTAGGTCATGGACCTCAAAGGTAAGATTACGTAATATGATCTGTACAACCTTAGGAAAAGTTCTGGTAAATATGAATGTCGTTCCCCTCCCCGCATTTCCTTCTCTTGAGCCTTTTCTTTCTCCCCCCCCCCTTTCTTCTTTCCTTCTTTTCTCTTCATGGTTAGTCACAGGTTTAGCTGTTTCTACTCAAACTGTACAACCATCAGTACAGAGGAAATCACATCTTTGGACAGGTAACTAATTTCTCTAAAATCTACAGTGTGTTAATTAGCATTATTTTAAAAAGCAGGAGCTTGATGGTCAAGAGATTGATCTTTAGTATCAGCCAGAGTTGGTTTAAAAGGCAGACTTTCCTAATTACTCCCTAGATGACATTGGGCTGGTTGCTCGAGCCTAAGGGGCCTCAGCTCCTGCTTTGTAGAATGGCCACAACAAGAATACCTGCCTTATGTTGTACATGCTGTGAGGACTAAATGCATGTACAACAATGAGCCTAGTGTGTAGTTCACATTAAGTTGTCAGAATAAACAATAATATTCTGTTCAGTAGAGTAAGGCCTGATTGAAAGTTAATAGGCTTCTATGCTATAAGAGACATTTCAGTTTCAATTTGCTATTAAACATTATCCATCACCACAAGGCATATACATTGTGGAGCATTGTCCAAACACATTTGGCAATGTACCCCTCTTTACATGTAGAATATCCTAGGCTAAGTGGTCCCCAAACCACAAAACACTGCTCCAAAATATCAAGTTATTTTGATAAAAGATAGGAGAAAACCAAGCAAGATGAATCTGTGCAGACTAGATTTATGTGGCTTAGAAGGAGACTTTAATTTTTAAGGATAGTGGTCCTTCCCTAGAGGGCACTATGCTAAGTGAAATAAGTCAGTCAGAGAAAGACAAATACCATATGATTTCACTTATATGTGGAATCTAGCGAAAAAAATAAGCTAACAAACAAAATAGAAATAGACTTATAGATACAGAAACCAGACTGATGGTTGCCAGAGGGGAGAGGAGTTGGGTGACTGAGTGAAAAAAGTGAAGGGATTACAAACTACAGATTGGTAGTTACAAGATAGCCATGGGGATATAAGTTCAGCATAGGAAATACAGTCAACAATATTGTGATAACTATGTATGCTGCCAGGTAGCTACTGGAAAAATTAGGGGATTCACTCTGTGTAGTATATGATTGTCTAACCATTATGCTGTACACCTGAAACTAATACAAAATAATGTTGAGCCTGGCCGGTGTGGCTCAGTGGTTGAGGGTGGATCCATGTACCAAGAGGTCGCCAGTTCGATTCCCAGTCAGGGCACATGCCCAGGTTGTGGGCCTGATCCCCAGTGGGGGGCATGTAGGAGGCAGCCAATCAATGTTCTCTCTCATCGGTGTTTCTATCTCTCTCTCCCTCTCTCTAGAATCAATAAAGAAAAAATAAAAATAAAAACAAAGCAAAACACAAAAAAACGAAATAATAACATTGAATGAAAAAAAATGTAAATAAATAGTTTTAACTAAAAAAAAAAAAAAAAAAAAAAAAGAACAGTGGTCCTTCAAAGCTAGCACTGGTATTAAACTGGGATCTATAAAAATAATTGAATAGCTTGGCCTTTGTATAGCTTCTTTGATACCAGAAACTAGAGAAATAGTTAAATGTTATAATCAAGCTTATTTTATTCCTAGCCCTTTTGTAGGGAAATAAAACAATGTCACCAGTCAGAAGCGGAGGGTGGTACCAAGACCCAGCTTGTACATCATGGAAGCTAGCAAGCTGAGAAATCTGGTCCACCGTTTAATAAAAAAAAAAAAAAAAACTGGCAAAAATTTTTAAAGAGACATAGCACTTCAGAAATGAGAGAGCAAATTTCCCTTTCTTAGAGAAATGGGTTGGATTATTATACAGCACTTTGATTCTCTACTGAGGATATGCACGAACTTTGATTCTCTCTGAAAGTAAATCAGAGCCAGTAGTTGGGCAAAGACTGGGGCCCACTGTTCAGGAGAGGATTTAAATAATTCTGACAGCGAGAGGTCGTCTCCTGGGGCCAGTTATAATTTTTGATCTCCTGTTTCCCATCTACCTCTAACGATTCTTTTAATGTAGGAAATGAGTCTAGATCAGATTTTTTTAAAGTAAATGAAGCCTAAAAAGGAGATAATCATAGAACAGTTAAATTCAATTGATCTACCTTGTGCGGTCATTAAATCAAATTTACACATTTGTATCTCAAGGCTGCCTTTGAAGCCACAGCCTCTGACGTCCAAAAATAAGTCCATTATAATACATTTTTAAAAAGTGAGTTGCGCCCGGCCGATGTGGCTCAGTGGTTGAGCATCCACCCATGCACTAAGAGGTCGCCAGTTTAGTTCCCGGTCAGGGCACATGCCCAGGTTGTGAGCCCGATCCCCACTGGGGGGCATGCAGGAGACGACAATGTTCTCTCTCATTGATGTTTCTCTCTCTCTCTCCCTCTCCCTTCCTCTCTCTCTAAAATCAATAAAGAAAATCAATAAATAAAAATACAAAACGAGTGGCCTGTTGTGGCAAAGACAACTGGATGACCACCATCCAGTGTTTGCCTTTCATAGCATAGAGGTGTTGGTGAAAGTGGCTACCTAGCCAGCACTTTCATCTCCCAGCCTGCCTTGCGTCGAGGTGGGACCGGTGACCGGGTTCTAGCCAATGGCTACGGCACATCTCTCCTAGCCCGGCTCCCCCAGAGCGCCAGCACAGTTTCCACTTTCTTTCTTTCCCCTCTGGTGGCTGGATTGATAGCCAGAAAAACACGAGCAGACGGTGGAGCCTCCATACGCCTGAGTCTGCACCAGAGATCTCAGCCCCAAAACTGGTCACCAGGTGAACAAGAATTAAACTTTCATTGTATTCAACTGAGATTTCGGAGTATATCTATGACTGCACCTGGGGTTATTTGAACTACATACTTAAAGAACTTAAACTTAATACATTTATGTGTGACAGTAAATTTGCCAGTATTTTTTTTTTCCTCACTTTTCTGGCAGATCTATGAAAATATGGGCCAGAATATTGTGCTCCCTGGTTGCCTAGCAACATTCAATAAACTGGCCACTCATGTAATAAGCAACCACTTATTTGCATGTGTTTACTGGGGACGTGATAAATAACACACCTATGGTCCCTGCTTTTAGACATTTAGTCCTGCTTTTAAATGTTTTAATATTAAGGAGGTGGAGAAGAGGGGAGGAGAGAGAATACATATGTAGACCTGGGTCTGTACACTTTATCTGTAAGGGCCAGACGGTGACTGCTGTAGGCTTTCTGGGTCCCACAGCCTCTGCTGCAGCTACTCACCTCTGCTGGTGGGATGCAGAAGCAGCCATAGCAAAATATAAACAACCGAGTGTGGCTGTGTTCCCAAAGAAGTTTATTTATGGATACTGACATTTTAATGTCATATACTTTTCACATCATGAAATAATCATCTTTTGATTTAGTCCAACCGTTAAAAAAATATAAAACCATTAGCTCTCAGGCTGGACAAAAACAGGCAGGGGGCTGGATCTGGCCTGCAGGCTGAAGTTTGCAAACCCCCATCCAGATCAGGGAACCCACGAGAACGTATCAGAAGAAAGAAGTACTGTGAAGACATAAATGGAGCAGTGTGACTGTGCTGGGGAGGCGGGGGCTACTTCAGGTAGCTCGGTCAGGGCTGGTTTCTCCAACGTGACTCCACCTGACTGAGATCTGAAGGAGAAGGAGAAACACAGCGCATGGAAATACAGTGACAGGAAAATCCAAGCAAAGAAGCAGAAAGATGCCAGGATAGCTGTGGAGCAACGGACTAGAGAAAAAGGCTCAAGAGCTGATGTCCCAGCGAAGCAGCATCTAGGGTTCTGAAGGCCACAGGAAGGAGTTATACTGTATTTTCCCTGCGACAGGAAGCTAGTGAAGAATTTGAGCAGAGGAGCAATATAAACTGATGTATATTTGAAAATTATTATCCCAGCTCCTGAGGTGGAAAGAAATAAGATCCCTTGTAGAGGGGCAAGAAGGCAGACAGCAGGACTAGTGGCCGGTACGGAGGCTCTGAGTGAGTCCCGGCAGGAGTGGCGGTGGCTTGGGCTCTGGGGTCAGAAGTGATAATGGAGAAAAGTGATTGCATTGAAGCTATATCTTAGAGCTGTAGCATGCTGTGATATGTCTAAAGTTGGGTAGCGAGGATTTAAAGCAAAACATCCAAAGGACGTATGGAATGAAGGGTTGTTAATTCTTTGGGACTTCCAGTTACTCTTGACATCAGCAGGGCTTTGTATCACTTTAGCCTTCTTCCCTCTCCAGTTATACACAGGATCAGAATGGGAATAACAAACTTGGGGCAGAGCAAAGGGCTCACATCAAGTTGAAATGAGAAGTAGATGCCCTCAGTCGGGTGCAGAACTAGGTCCAGGACCAGTGGTGATGGGCAAGGGTGGTGAGATCAACAATGCTGGTCCCTTGATGGAAGACCTTGGGGAATTTTCTCTACACTTCTCCCTGGGCAGCCATTTATCAGAATTTGTGATCCCACCTGAATTTATGAGGTATTTTGTTTGAATAGAGATCTCTGCACATTAGTACCTCACAGTGGGATGGAATCTCTGAGTGGGATTTCCAGAGGATTAGCTTGAGTGGAGCCGGTGCCAAGTCTGGCATTTAAAGCTCCGAACACCGGATGGATGGATGCTTAGAGCACACACACTTCAGTGGGGTGTCAAATTGGACCCAGACACCTAGAGGGTATGTTGGCAGGTCGGTGGGCAGGATGCGGCCTGGAGCTCAGGAGGGTGTTCCTGTGGCCCCGAATAAAGGCAGCAGCTCCTCTCATTTATCTCCACCAGGTAGGGCCATGTACTGCTCACTGAAGCCGGCACAACTAGGTCACCCTTGAATCTGAGAAATTACTTTGCTAGGAGGCCGATTGAGGAAAAGGCCCGAAGCCACAGATGTAGAGAAATTGATTTTCTGAAATTCAGATCCCCTGTAAACAAAGGATGCTTAAGCCCACATTCTAAGAAAGGATTTAGTCACTGGAAAGGAAGTTGAAAAACAGCCTCAGGGTTGGAAAAATAAAGCACAACCATTTGCTTGTGGATTTTAAGGTTACTCTGTTATTCTGTCTGCTGATTTATCCACTCTGTGGGCTTACACGACCTGACTTGCTCAGAGTCAAGGCTAACAAAAATATTCCTGTGGCTTAAAGAATGGCGTTGAAACAAACAAACAAACAGTGTGGGTGAATGTCCATTACCCTCCAGGTGCTACATTTGAGAATCCCTCACTACAGGCAATGGGGGTAGCAGGCATTATTTCATTCAACTCCATCAGTAACCCTGTGAGGTAAGGGGTATCCCCCTTTTGGAGATGTTGTAACTGAGGTCCAGGGAGGCTAAATCACTTGTTTAAGGTCACATGCCTAGTAAGGAGTAAAGGAGAAATTTAAATCCTGGCCTAGACACAGGCGCAGGTATGAAGATGAGAAAGAACATGGTATATTCAAAGAGGTGGAAGTTGATCAGAATGACTGAAGTGGAGGGAGGAAGGAAGCGAGTGTCAAGGGTCAAGGTCAGACACATGGGTGGAGCCCAGAGCACATAGGATCTGATAGAATTCTGAATGCTTTTTTCAAGCATTTGAATGTTACTCTGAAATTTTTAATATCCATCCATATTCTATATCACATATATACACACACCTATGTTTTTCATCCCTACGTCTGTATGGGAAATGGAGTAAAAGTGACCAGGTGTGGATTAGGACAGAATGATCATCAATAGTCATCACCGTCACGTTCTTACTTCAGAATCCCTCAGGGATAGCAGTGGCATTTTATACACATCTATTACTTTACAATTTCAAAGTACCCGACCATCTCTTGGCTCCTCACAAGTACCCAGAGACAAGGTCGAGATTTTTATGTCCATTTTGCAGATGAGAGGCCCTATTCTCAGAGAAAGGAACTGACTTGCCCCGAGGTCCAGCTGGTTCGTGGCGGAGCTGAATCTAGAATTCTCATTTCGTGAGACCCTTCAGAAAGGTCCCACCGGGAAAGGTGGGCTCCCGAGGCCCTCAGCTCTGGCCCGAGCCTCTGCTCTGCCCTGTCTCCTCGCTGCGGAATGGAAGCAGAGGGGCCATTACCTTTCGGATGCCATCATGCTTCATTTCGATCACGTGGAGGGTGTAGTTGGTCCGGCGTCCTTTCTCATTGAACTGCACGTTCCCCGTCAGGCCTTCAAACCGCACCTGGGAAACCGAGGCAAGCGCGAACAATGAGCTCACAAGTTGCACTTCATCTTCGCTGGCTTTTTCTGCTGGAGTTACGATCCAGAACCCCGGCATGTTACACGGCATGAGGTCCGGGAGTTGCACCAATACTAAAAATCTCTCTACTGCCTTGCCCATAGCGGCCATCACTGGGAGAGCACAGTTCTCTTTCCTACTAAACTCAAATTCATTCTGAAAACCTTTTTCACCGATTGCTTTAGGCTAAAAGTAGCAATGGGTCAGAGGTAATCCTAATAAGACATCTCTGCACCACCCACACTCAAACACCCCTCCATGAGCACCACCCCTCGCCGGACACACAGCCTTCAGGTGGAGAAACCGAAGGCGGCCTGCTAAGGAAAGGGCCTGCTAAGTCAGGTCTTCTCCTTAATAAAATTTTCTGTCCTGAAGTTAAAGAGTCCAGTTAACATTCCTGGAAAGTCAGGAGAAGACCTGGGCCCGAAACTGGCTGATGGTACCTTGGGCTGTGCTTGGATGTGGTTTCTTAGTTCCTTTGTGAGGCCAGAGAGTAAAATACTTGGCCATCTAAGGACCTGGAATCGGGAGACCTGAAGCTTACCCCAGCTTTCCTCGGAACAGCTGAGTGACCTTGGGCAAGTCACCTCTCTAAGCCTCCAGTTTCTGAAATTCCTGTGCCATGGACCTTAAATGACACAGCAAAAGAAAGTGCTATGGAAGGTGAAAAGCACCTGAGAAAACACTTTATGTTAAAGAAGAGGGCGGGCAGGGCTTTAAGCAGGTCTCGGTTGGTTAAAACAAAATCGGTATGGGGACCCCGGAGTACGCGGTGTGGGATTTCTCCTCCACAGATGAATCGGATTAAACGTTCATGGCCTCCTATCTACAAGCTCGTAGTGAAGATCCAGTGGTCAACATGCGGGATCCAAGTCCTTCTGGGCCAAGCCTGCCGCTCTGGAGGTAACCAATAGATCTCACCCGAGACCACCACCCTCAGACTGAGGATGAGTCCCGCTGCACAGCATTGGCTCAGGTACCAGAGACCACATCGTCTGATGGTGACCAGCTATATCCTCAGCTCAGTCTGCCCGAGGCCAGTGAGATGAGTCTCCAGCTGTAATAGTACGAAGCTGGCCCTGTAACTCAGCACTGTTTATCTCCCCTCTTCAAAGAGCTTAAAAGAAAGCCTTGCAGGGTTTTATCTTTTCCGGACAGTGACCAACTCCTCTGGCTTCAGAAGATATAAAAATAGTTGGTGTGTGTGTGAAAGAGAGAGAGAGACAGACAGACAGAGACAGACAGTGCATGTATGTCTGCTCTGAGGCTGAGGCTGACTCTCCCATCACCTCCTGGCGTGAATTCTCAGCGGGGCGGCTGTGATGGGCCCCCGAGTGCTGAACAAACTACCTAGCAAGCTCTTCTCACTCTCAGGTCCAATCTGGAGAAATCCTCATTCTGGAAAAGTCTTCTCTGGCTTTGCTTTTCAGAGAGAAAGCAAAGCACAGATCCCGCTACAAAGAATCAGAAAAGGAAGCGCTTTCCATCTGCCAGCGACATTACCTTCCTCTCACCTCGGTCATCTCCTGCCCATTTTTAGCTTTCCCATTCGTTCAGGTTCAAGGGTTGCTAAGTACCCACTTAAGTGACTCATTTGAAAAACCAGACTGGGGTGCATGTGTGGAGGACTGGATGGTGGACTGTTTTTCCCAAACAGAGAGAGGTGTCATTAATGACCCAAATGGGCATCTACATTTTGGCCTCAGTCTCAAGTTTCATACCAATTATCAGTGGCAAATGGCATGATGTCTCCATGACCATTTCTTCATTTGTTTAATGGGACCAATTAGAGTTAAGTGTATCTTAAGATTGTTTTAAGGATTAAATAAGATATTTTATGATCAATGCTTGGGCCATGGTGAGTATTCAACAAAGGCCGGCCGTTATTATTATTGTCACTAATAGTAATATTAACACTACGACCCCTTTCCGAGTGTTCCATGTTACGGAAGCACTATCACGCCTATTACTTTATTCACAGGAACCCCCTGAGGTGTGCCATTTAGGGAGTATCATCTTCACTTCCATGGGAGAAAGCAGAACTCTTGTAGGTAAAGTGATTTGCTCAAGATCTATGACTTGTGTCAGAGGCAGACCTAAAATCTAGAGCTTCTGATACATTCTGGTATTTTTACTTAAGATACCAAGTGGCCTCAAACAGGGGATACTGCTGCTGTACCAGGCTCTGAGGGGGTGATACAGAAACATGCCAAGTAGTGCGTTGTGCGTGCCTCCTGCTGCCACCTGCTGTGCCAGCTGGACCTTCCCCAGGCTGTGCTCTGTTAACTCCTAATTACGTGTCCATGAGCAAATCCCTGCCTACTGTTTCTCCGTTTGCTCCTCAGACATTGGGGATGCTTCGCGTATTGTCTGAGGCATCAGTGTTCAATGCAGGATGTATATTGTTTACACGATGGTGGTGACTATTACTGTGCTATGTAGAGCGGGTGAGAGGTACGGGAAATGAGAAGACTTAACACCGAAGCCTTGGGTCCAGTGACTTCTTGTCTCAGAGCAGGGGACTGTTTCAACAAAAACGAGGGTCTTGTCATGATCGCTATTACATGCCTTTTTCAGTTTCCAAAAACAAATCATTATCAGCAAAATTTCTTGTGACTTCAGGGCCCCTGGCATTGTCACAGTGTCTTTACAACAACTTCCTATTTGATGTTCACAGAAATGCAGTGAGTGTGGACAGCAGAGGTGACTTTGCCCATTTTACAGATAGGATTATTGAGATTCAGAGCTTATGGCACTGGGTTCAGAATTCACAGTAAGTCACGAGAGGCCTGGGGCAGCTGGAGGCTCTTACTGGCTAGTGAGGGGAGCCAAGACTTACACACTTTTTTGAGATCAATCAAAGCACGGGAAAGGAGACATTCCCAAATGACCCTTCCATGATAGCAGAGCAAGGAAAGCTGAAGACAAGGGCTCAGTCCCAAATTATTTATGTGTATAGCCAGGACTCGTAGTCAGAGGAAGGAGCTGCTTAGAAACACCCACTTTAGGGGTGTCTGCAACCTGCTGTCCTGTCCAGCAAGGCTGAGCCTCCGGGCTCGCCGCCCTCTCCCACCTGCCCCGTGGAGTGTCTAGGGTCAGACTGATGGAGACCTGAAGTTTCCCTTTAGATTCCGCTCCTGGCACTCCCATCACCATCCTGGTGTCTGCCAACTCCTTCTATGAAGACGGAGAATTAACATTGGTTTTCTTGTCAATGGTGTTGGGTGTAGCAACCTGAGGGAGGCTGAAGTGTAACTTCTTTCCTGTCTGGGCCAGGAGAGGGCTGGTTCTTGTTTCTACTATGTAAGGCATCAACAGTGAGGACTCCCCTCCACCCCTGGGGAGGCAGTGGGGCTGCTCCGGACCAGGGCTTCTGTAATTTTTTTTGTGGCTGCCTTCAAATGAATCCCTTCTCTTGGCCTCTCCTAAATGTGCACCAGGTATCGGAAACCAGGGCTAGGTCCCAGTGGACCACGTCTGGTTATGCTGGCCAGGGCACATCTCAGGACCCCTCTGAGTGTTCACTTTCCCACTTGAACAATGAGAAGAATAATCTTGGCTTTAACTATCTCATGCAGGGGCTCTGAGGTTCCAAGAAGCTCATTATCCTCTTTTCTTTTCTTTTGAGCCTGTGACAAGCCATTGAGGGAAGCAGTACTAAGAGGATTATGTCCATTTAGCAGATGAGAAAATCGATGCCAGGGAAGGTGAGCAATTAGTCCAAGACCTCCCAGGTAGTGCGCGATGGAGCCGTGGCTAGAATCCAGCTCTTCTCTTCCTAGCTCCCTGACAGGCCAGGTGTGATGCCCGCAGACCTGACTTGCACCCTCGCTCTAGTCTCCTGCTGGGTCTCGTTTACATCCCCATCCAGACCCTCCAAAGCCCATTCACTCTCGGTTCAAATACACCCTCCCTTTAATCTCAGTGTGCTTGGGATAGTTCAGTCTACAGCTCTCATTCTGAAATCATTGGTAATAGCTCTACCTTTCAGTTTTAGGTGTCCCCATTGGGTGATTAATTATATGGTCACCCTTTCAAAAGCCCCAATGTGCTTCCTACAGGAAGCCTTGCTGATGTCCACACTCCTCAGTCATGGCCTTCTGCTCTGACCGTCCATAGCACCGAGAGCCCAGCTGATATTTAGCTCGTCATCCACACCTTTATAGCTAGCACTTCTCAGGAGTTTGCCTTCCCTTTGAAATTGGGTCTTGCATCCAAAAGGCAGTGACTGTCTTTAACCCCCATTGCCCACCCCATCCCAGACCTCATCTAGCGAAGTGCTAGGCATACCTTCACATTGATATCCTTGATCATTGCCTGGCAGATTGTGAGCAAAGACTGAGAGGGAACAGTCCGTGTTCTACACTTGAGGTTCTGGGATGGGCTTTCAGGAGTATCTATGATGCCCTCACCTCCTGGTCATACACATGTATGTGCAGGTACATGTGTGCGTTTTTCTGGGAAAAAGAGTCCAAAGCTTTTTAAAATCATATCCTCAAAGGATCTATGACCCCCAGATGCTAAGCCTTATTTGGGGAGCTGGGTCTTCTCTCCAGCCAGAGTCAACATATGGTCACTCTGATGCCTCCTGGCTTCCAGGATGTGAGCTCATTAATATTCTGAATGGCTCCCTGGATATCAGGCAGGGGCAGACAGGCGGCTGATTATCTCCCCTCTGCTGCTGGGGACACTGTAGCAGGGTGAGGAGTGGGGGGCGGGTACAGATGTTACCCAAGACCATGTGCTCTTTGTTGTTGGCTGGGCCACAGTTCTTGTGTCTCCCCTGGGCTGGGCCTTCCAGGCTTCAGAGCAGAGCAATTATGTATACAGAGTGAGGGAGCGAGTCGATGTGGGTTGGAGTTCCAATGTTGCCAGTAACTAGCTATATAATTTTGGGAAGACATTTTTAGCATTTCTGAAGCTCAGCTTCTCCATTTATAAAGCACAATTAATAAAACTAGCTACCTCAGAGTAATATATTTAGGGTTCAATGAGATCAAACATGCATATGTGTTCAGATTCTTATACATAGTAAGCCCTTCACACATCATAACTGGTATTACCATTATTTTGAGAACTTGACTCCCTCGCATTCTAGCCCTCCAGGTAGCTGGTGCTGGGCCTCCAGGCCTAACTCGCAGACATCCCAGCTCTAATACAGGCTGAACCACAGGTCTCCTCCTAATGTGTGACCCGAAGGCCAGTGGTCAGGGCAGCAGAGACCTCAGCCCCCGACCTCAGTGCTAAGGACGAAATGTCACTGGGACTTTCCCAGCCCATTGTGGGCACACAGTTGCTCTCTAGTTGTGTGACTATTTCAAGAGATAGGTCTAGAAAGCAAAATGAATAGACAATGGCCATGGCTGTAAGTAGAAGGCCCCAGAGGTCAATGTGTACAAGCAAAGGCTCCTGGGCCGTAAGACAGGACTGGAGCAGGAGGCGGAGCCCTGGATGGGGGTCTGGTCCAGCCTTTTCTGCTAAGCTGCTGTGTGACTCAGAATCACAGCCCACTCTGGATTGGCCGACTCAGCTATAAGTGAGGGAAAATGGGCATCATTCATTTCTAAGCAGTGCATTCTTGTGATTCTGGGTACTTAATGATTTTGAAAAGGACTCTGTTTGAACAGCTGATCTTAGGGTCAGAATGTTGGGTTTTGTTTTTGTTTTCGTTTCTGTGACTAGTGCCTCCCCACCCCTAGGAGAGAAGGAAGGGGGTTTCTTGCCTTCTCTCATCATCCCCCGTGCTTGGCCCAGGCCAGGGCGTGCTCTCGGGGAGCAACTGATTGGCTGCGGGAGAAGCAGGCACCTGTCTTGACTCCAAGACAATATAAAAGCGGTCATTATTCTTTTGACTAAGGTAACTGCCTCCCTGCAAATCCCACTGAAGGCAGAAGCAGAAGAATGAGTATACGTTACAACCAGAAAGATGTGGGTTAGACCATGGGAGGAAAAAAATTAGATGCTTAGAATTCTTAGAGGGAGTTGAGGCACAGGAATCAACTCTCCCACATTCCTCATTGTCATGACTAAATAAAGGGAAGTCTGTAGGAGATCTGAATGGTCTCAAGGTCACCAAGAGAGCCAAAGACCCAGCTGAACTTGGAACCCAGCTCTCCTGCTTCCTGGTTCAGAGCCCTTCCTGCCACCCATGTTGCCTCCCTGGCTTCATCACTGTCTTGGTGGCGTCAGAATATCCTTCCAGGGACGTCATTCAGATGGGAGAGACAAGGGAGTTAAAAGGGTTGCAAAGCTGAGGGCTAGTGCCTGGGACCTTCTGAAACCAGTGTCACGTTGCAAATAGAATCTGTCTCGACTGTGGAGTATGGTAGGGCATTTTAAATAAGCTGGGAGGCGGGCGCTGCACCTCTGGCAATCATTCAGAAGCTGCCTGGTGTCTGCTATTGCTCCAGTGTGATTAGGGGCCAGTCTGCAAAGAAAAGACAGGGGGAGGGTGCAAAGGATGGTGGACCCCTTAGCACGATCCACCTGTAGTCACAGGGCTGCTGCTCAGCTTCATTCCAAAGGACAGAGGTACCTATTTCCCTCCACTTAAAGGCACTTCATCCGAGCTGAAGAACAGCTGGTGATGTTCCTTTCTCTTCTCGTCTCTTTTTCCAGGTTGTGAAAATTGCGAGGCTGTGCACGTGTGGTTGGAAAACAAATGGGAATAGTTGTACATTTTGCTCTACATTTCTCCCTCATTCAGAAATGTTCCTCTCCTCCTCCAGGGGCCTGCATTCACCTTCTGTTCAATGTAATCTTAAAAGTAGGGCTGGTCTTATCCAGGCAACTCCCCTGGAAGAGGAGGGCGGGTCCTGAGGGCATTTGCACCAAAATATCTCGCCCTTGCTGGTTCGCCACTATGCCCGATGCTTTGACATTCCTCTGCAGGAGGCACTGCCCTCTCTGCCCAGTCCCCTTTGGAAATAGCATGTCTATCAGGAGGCACCAGAGGCATTATGTGGTGCTGTCTGCCCACAGTTCGAGGATCACAGCCTGGGCTGGAGATGCTTCTAGAGGCTTCTAGAGACTAAGAGAGACTTCTAGGAGCTCTGAGAGTGGTAAAGCTGGGGGCACGTTCCCAGAATCTTCTAAATCAGGAATGTTAAATGCACAGCCCACACGTATCATTTTCTCATCTTTCTTCTACAGAAAGCATATTACTAATTGGATATTTATACGCTTCCCTGTTGAATCTGGATGCGGCCTCAGAATCCTTTGCATAGCCAATTGATTGGAGTGGGCATGACCGTTTTCTATCCCTGCTCTTTAGCTGTTCTTAAATGCAAACAAAATTAACGTCTGCAATGCTGTGAAGCAGGAAAATAGAACCACGAGCACTGAGAAACACGTTCAGGGCTCCTTCATGAAATGTGCACAGAGAGCAAAGGGAATGAAGAAATCCTGAAAGCCAGAGCAAGCGGGAGAGTCTCCAGGAGACCATTGAAATGGTTCAGTTTCATCCCTGTGTGTTTCGAGTCCCCTTTCCAAACATAGAATCGCTGGCTTCCCTTTTTAGCATATTTCCTAAGCAGAAAATATAGCTTTTACACTATCAGAAATGATCGTTCCATATTTTTGTTTTTTGTTTGTTTTTCATTTCTACGTGAGCTTCCATATAATGCCAAGAGCCACAAATACAGTGCAGTGGTGTTCCAAACTTCAGGCATGCTCTACCATTTCTTTTAAATAGCTACATTCCACTGGAAACTGATACTGAAATGCCCTACCAGGCTCCCATACGATGGGCAGCTACTGCGGGTCTCACCTGCTGCAGAGCTCTCTGGATGTCAATCCCCTGGCCCCAGGGCACAGCTGGGTTAGCCAGGCAGTCTCCAGCATTCCCCCGGCGGGATATATCGATTCTCTGCCTCCGCAGGCTCTGGAAAGCCTCAGCCATGACCTTCACCCCATCGTAGGTGAGCGCAGAGGTGTACTGGTGGGAGGAATGGAGACAGTTAGGTGACAGAGAGCACTGACAGGGAGGCAGGAGGGAGCTGTATCTGGGAATGTGCTTCCTGGTGATGGGGACGCCTGCAGTGGGCATCTGCAGGGTGGGGCAGTGGTGAACCAGGAAGTGCCTGCCCCTTAGATGGGGGCTGCTATGAATTGCTAGCCAGTATGGCCCTCTTGAGCTGGGTATTGCTGGTTATGACTTTGGAAAAGAAGCCGGAATTCTAGATGTTTGCGTATAATCTTGCAACTTTATAATGCTAGCTCATTAGGGGAAAAAAAGAATGCAGAGATTAAATTTAACACATCTGTATCATTGGATATGGTCCATGCAAAAACGGTTGGTTTTCTCTGTGTTCCAGTCTTGGGAACTAAGAGGAACTGTTCACTCCACCATCCCTGTGACGGTAAAAGAAAGAAAGAATCCGAGAAGGCTAAATGCTTAATTATTTGCACGTGTGGCTCACCCAAGTGGGAGGTTTACAAACGTTCTGTCTGTAAACTTTCCCCTTGTGCTTATTCATGATAACTCTCATTCCACCCGCTCCCCCCTTGCCTAACGGGGGATAAGATGGTAATGAAATAGAACCAGGATAACAGTCCAGGGCAGTATTTCCTGGCTCTGGAACTCATGTCTGTCATCTTCATGAATTAGTCCCCAGCGCCTAGTGTGTTCTCTGGTGCATTCGAAGTTCACAATAGAGGGTTGTAGGATGAGTGTATAAGATGTTTCCACTTTTTAACTTTGATTCTCTCACATTTGAAAAGTATACATATTACATTTGGTTGTGTGTGTATGTGTTAAACAATGTTAAATAGGTTTCTTTTTTTTTCTATTTTTTAATTAATTTATTTTTGTTACAGATGTTTCTCCTTTTCCTCCCCATTGACACCCTCCTCCCCATCCCCACCCCTGTCCCCAGCTTTGTTGTCTATGTCCATCGGTTATGCGTAAATGCATATAAGTTCTGTGGTTTATCCCTTCCCGCTTCCCCCTCCCCTTCTTCTGAGGATTGTCAGTCTGTACCCTACTTCTATGACTCAGGGTCTATTTTGTTCATCAGTTTGTTTAGTACATTATATTCTAGAAAGAAGTGAGATCATATGATATTTGTCTTTCTCTGCTTGGCTTGTTTCGCTTAGGATAATACTCTCCAGGTCCCTCCCTGTCGTCTCAAAGGATAAGAGATCTTTCTTTCTTATAGCTGCATAGTACTCCATTGTGTAAATGTACCACAGCTTTTTTATCCACTCGTCTACTGATGGACACTTGGACTGTTTCCAGATCTTAGCAATTGTAAGTAGTGCTGATATGAACATGGGGGTACATATATTCTTTCTGATTGGTGTTTCAGGCTTCTTAGTGTATATTCCTAGAAGTGGGATCACTGGGTCAAATGGCAGTTCAATTTTTAATTTTTTGAGTTAACACCATAGTGTTTTCCATAGTGGCTGCCTCAGTCTGCATTCCCACCAGCAGTGTACTGGAGTCCTCTTTTCTCTACACCCTCGCCAACACTTGTTGTTTGATGATTTGTTGATGCCAGCCATTCTGGCAGGTGTGAGGTGATACCTCATTGTTGTTTTAATTTGCATCTCTCTGATGATTAGTGACATTGAACATTTTTTCATATGTCTCTTGGCCTACATTTGGTTATTTTTATAGTCTACTCCAATCTTTTGAAAATTGGGATATTTACATATAAATTTATTAACTGCTATGTGGTTTGGTCATCGCTTTAAAGCACATTTGTGATTTTGTTTGCTTAAGCTCATATGGAAATGTGTCTTCATTTTGAATTGCTAAGTCATCTGAGCAAAAGTGGGATGAGACACATCTCAGTTAAATGTCCTGCCATTCACAAAAAGATATTGACCTAGTGGCAAGAGAAAGTTGCAGAGGATTCACTGTTTTGCCCAGATAAACAAATTTGGCCTCAGAATCCTTCTCAATGCAGTGTTTCACACAGTCGCTGCCAAGCTATCGGATTTGACATGGGAAAGAAAAATTACCTTCTATCCTTATTCTAAACCATTATCAAATAGCACACAAATAGCTTTTGGCTGCAGGATTTAGAGCTGCACTGCTGGGAAGTGAGTGGCAGATAGTCTGCATGATAATTGAGAGTTGTTTCTCTGAGGCACAGAAGTGCTTGATATTGCTTAGTTAGAATTTCCTGATTTTTTAGCTGGGTACATGGCTGACCAGAATAAGGGCCAGCTTACTGCACAACTCAAGGAGGCTCAATCGACAAAGAAACAAATGCAAACAGCATACCCCTGGAGCTGTGCAAAATGGTGGCCCTGCCCAGAACAGAGATACTATTTTTTCAGCTCCCCCTGTAGCTAGCTGGGGCTAAGTTTCCAAGATGTAGCCAGTAACACGTGAGTGAAAGATCTGTGTGTAACTTCTGAAAAAGGGTTCTTATAGGAAACAGTTGTGCTTTTTATTTTCCTTTTCCCCTTCCTGCTGGGTAGAATACTGAGGTAATGGTTGGAGCTTCAGCAACCCTTTTGGGCTGTAAGGTAGCTCCCATATGCTGAGAACAGCAGAATATGAAAATAGTAGACTCTTGAGTGTTTGATGATTATAGAGCCATTATATAAGTCCTGTATTGCTGACTTCTGAATTTTGTTTATATGAGAGAAAAACAAAATGTCTATTTTGTTCAAACCATTATCAATCTGGATTGTCTGATCTTTGTATCCTCAATCTTTATGGATATATTTTCCTTAGTGTTCCTCTTAGAAAGCCTTTCCTTCTCTAACAGCTAACATTGTGCAGAAATCTGAGGCAGGCAACGGGACCAGTTTGGTCTTTTGCTCTCTGCTGCCCATCCCTTCACCTTAGGTCTCTTCCAGTCCACCCGCGTGTGGTCTCGAGTGTCACTGTTCTTCCACTGCTGCATGATCTTGGCTGGAATGGTGTCTGTGTAATTCACCAACTGGAAACCTGTCACATTGGCTCCACTCTCCTTGAATTTGTTTAAGTCAATGTCCATGAAACCCTGTGCAGGGAGGAAGAGGAAGAAGTCAGAACACATTACGCGGATAAATCCATTTAACCATGTTACAGAATCACAGGATTTTCCATCCTGTTCCATCTATCATCGGAACAGGTGTAAACTGACTTAGTAGAGAGACAGTTGTGCCTCCCTTCTTTCTGTGCACAAAGTTAGCACGCTGGTTAAGAGTGCTTGCTCAGGAGCCAGCCATGCCTGGGTTGAAATGATGCCTCGACTGCTCACAGCCATTAGTAAGACTACGCTGGATTAAGTTACCTGATGGTTTCTTGTCTGAATAATGGAGATTAGGAGGAAAAAGCAATGCAATGACATATGTTGAGTGCATGGTGCAGATGGAGTGGTCAGTAAATGGTGGCTGGGATTATTATGATACCATAGATAGGGAACAGAATAGAAAACATAGGAAGGAGTTGTTTCTTCTCCCACCCCCACCCTCCACCCCTTTGAGAGAATAGGAACCCGAAGTCCATTAGGGGAAAGTGTGGGCTCCCCAAAATCACCACAAGTCCGTGGAAGAGGCTGGATTCTGATCGTCCCTTGCTCTGTGCTCTTTCCTGCACCATAGACTAGCTCTTTACTCAGTAGGACCTGATCATCTGTGACACCCACAAAGGATTCTTTATTGGGAATGAAACTTTCCTCCCCATTTGGTGAAGTTCATTTAAACTCTGGAAGCCTTTGACTTAAAAAGGAAATCTTATATTTGTATAATATACTCCATAATGTATAGTACTTTCATATCTTTGGCCTCATTGCACTTTATGAGTGTATAAGGTAGACATTATATGTCTATTTGCCAAATGTAGAAACTGAGATGGAGTTGGAGGATCAACTTGCACAAAGTCATTCAATGAGTTAACAGCAGAGAGGGGACCAGAACTAAGGTCTTCAGAGGCTGTTTGCTCACTCACTCACTCACTCACTCACTCCTCATTCAACAAACATTTCTGAGAACCTATCAAGCACTTTTCTAATAGTGAATAAAACAAGTTCCTTCTCTCACGAAGCTTACATTCTAGTGGGCAAGATAGATAATAAACTAACAAGTAAATATGTAGCAAAGTATAAACAGGTGTCTAGTAGAGTATACTATGCAGTAGCAGTGAGTCCTATGGTGACAGATAAAACTGGACAAGAGACAGGAGAGAGGAGGGTGAGGTCATGATTTGGCACGATGAGGATGAGCGTCCCTGAAGAGGTGGTGTTGGCACAGGAACACGAGTGAAGAGAAACCTTGTGAGTGAGCTATGGGGACATCTGGGGAAGGACATTCTGAGCAAAAGCTCAGAGGTGGGAGGATACTTGGCATGTTCCAGAAACAGGGAGGAGGTTGGTATGGCTGTAACATCATGAGTGAGAGGAAGAGAGGGCACAAAATGTGGTCAGAGTGGCAGCCCAAGACTGTTCACATAGATCTTTGTGATAACTCAGGTTTTTTTAGGTGTTGTTGCTGGCCCACTGCAGGAATTTGAGCTGGGGTCATAAGGTCAGTGCCCTTTGGGCTCCGAGGCTTGGGAAAATTGCTGAATCCTAATGAGTGAAGTGGGAGAGTGAGCAAGGGAAGCAGTTTGATGGACTGAGAGTGCAGGGAGCCCTGAGCACTAGTCCCAGCTCTGCCTGGCCAAGTCTCTTAATTTCTCCCTGATTTGATCTAGTTTCTTCATTTAAAAGATCTAGCCATAAAAAATACTATGAACAATTATATGCCAACAAATTGGACAACCTAGGTGAAATGGACAAATTTCTAGAATCACACAGTCTCCCAAAACTGAACTGGGAAGAGACAGAAAACTTGAACAGACCAATAACAACTAAGGAAATTGAAGATGTAATCAATAAACTACTAGCAAACAAAAGCCTGGGCCCAGACAGTTTCACTAACATTCAAAGAAGAACTAACACCCATTCTCCTCAAACTATTCCAAACAATTCAAGAAGAAGGAAGACTTCCAAACTGGTTTTATGAGGCCAGCGTAATTCTAATTCCAAAACCAGATAAAGACACTACAAAGAAAGAAAACTATAGTTCAATATCCCTGATGAACATAGATGCCAGAAGCCTTAACAAAATATGAGCAAATCAGATCCAGCAATATATTAAAATAATTATTCATCACGAACAAGTGGGATTCATCACAGGGATGCAAGGCTGGTACAATAGTCACAAATCAATAAATGTGATACACCACACAAACAAAATGAAACATAAAAACCATATGATCATACCAATAGACGCTGATAAAGCATTTGACAAAATCCAGCACCCATTTATGGTAAAAATGCTTGGCAAAGTGGGAATAGAGGGATCATATCTCAATACAATAAAGGCTATATATGAAAAACCTACAGCCAACATCATACTCAGTGGGCAAAACTAAAAGCATTTCCCTTAAGAACAGGAACAAGACAGGGATGTTCACTTTTGCCACTCTTATTTAACATAGTACTGGAAGTCTTAACCACAGCAATTAGACAAGAAGAAAAAATAAAAGGGATCCAAATTGGAAAGGAGGAAGTTCAACGGTCACAGATGACATGATATTGTGCATAGAAAACCCTAAAGACTCCACCAAAAATTTACTAGATTTAATAAATGAATTTGGCAAAGTAGTAGGACACAAAATTAACATCCAGAAATTGATGACATTCTTATACACCAATAATGAACATTCAGAAAGGGAAACTAAAAAAACAATCCCATTTGCCACTGCAACAACAAAATACCTAGGAATAAACTTAACCAAGGAGGTAAAAGACCTGTTCTCAGAAAACTACAGGACATTGGAAAAAGAAATAGAAGAAGAAATAAAAGAGTGGAAACACATTCCATTTTCATGGGTTGGAAAAATCAACATCATTAAAATGTCCATACTATCCAAAGCAATCTACGGATTCAATGAAATCCCTAGTAAAGTATTAATGGCATATTTCACATATCTAGAACAAATACTCCAAAAGTTTATATGGAACCATAAAAGACCCCAAATAGCCACAGCAATCCTGAAAAAGAAGAATAAAGTGGGAGGGATCACAATACTAGATATCAAGTTATACTACAAAGCCATCGTAATCAAAACATCCTGGTACTGGCACAAGAACAGGTATGTCGATCAATGGAACAGAACTGAGAACCCAGGTATTGACCCAAGACAGTATGTACAATTAATATTCGACAAAGAAAGCAAGAGCAAGCAATGGAGAAAAGATAGTCTCTTCAGTAAATGGTGATGGGAAAATTGGACAGCTACATGCAAAAAAATGGAACTAGACCACCAACTTACACCATACACAAAAATTAACTCAAAATGGATAAAAGACTTAAATGTAGGCCGTGAAACCATAAGCATCCTAGAAGAAAAGGTAGGCAGAAATATCTCAGACATCATACATAGTGGAATTTCACCGATACATCGCCTAGGGCAAGAGAAATAAAGGAAAAAAATTAATAAATGGGACTACATCAAACTAAAAAGCTTCTGCATGGCAAAAGAAACAAGCATCAAAATGAAGTGGGAACCCACTCTCTGGGAGAACATATTTGCCAATGATACATCAGATAAGGGGTTAATATCCAAAATATATATAGTACTCATACAACTCAACAAAAGGAATACAATCCAATAACAAATGGGCAGTGGACCTGAATAGGCACTTCTCCAAACAGGACATACAAATGGCCAGGAAACATATGAAAAAATGCTCAACATCTCTAATCATCAGAGAGATGCAAATTAAAATGACTATGAGATATCACCTCACACCTGCCAGAATGGTAGCCATCAAACAAATCCTCAAACAACAAGTGCTGGCGAAGATGTGGAGAAAAGGGGACTCTAGTACACTGCTGGTGGGAATGCAGACTGGGGCAGTCACTATGGAAAACAATATGGTGTTTCTTCAAAAATTTAAAAATGGAACTGCCATTTGACCCAGTGATCCCACTTCTTGGAATATATCCTAAGAAGCCTGAAACACCAGTTGGAAGAATATATGCACCCCTATGTTCATAGCAGTGCTATTTACAATTGCTAAGATCTGGAAACAGCCCAAGTGCCCATCAGTAGGTGAGTGGATAAAAAAGCTGTGGTACATATACACAATGGAATACTATGCAGCTGTAAGAAAGAAAGATCTCTTACCCTTTGAGATGACATGGAGGGACCTGGAGAGTATTATGCTAAGCGAAACAAGCCAGTCAGAGAAAGACAAGTACCACATGATCTCAGTTATTTATGGAACATAATGAACAAAATAAGCTATCGACTGAAAGAGATCCAGAGTCATGGAAGTAGGGAACAGACTAAC
The DNA here is from genome assembly GCA_030848825.1 of Tadarida brasiliensis. Taxonomy (NCBI): domain Eukaryota; kingdom Metazoa; phylum Chordata; class Mammalia; order Chiroptera; family Molossidae; genus Tadarida; species Tadarida brasiliensis. The sequence goes on along the minus strand of CM061259.1, from coordinate 104,226,266 downwards.
AAACTTCAGAGAGACAGGGGGTGGGAAGGGTGGGAAGAGATAAACCAAAGAACTTATATGCATATATGCACAACCAATGGATGCAGATGTTAGGTTGGGGAAAGCAGGAGGCAGGTGGGAGCAGGGAGGAGGGGGTCAATGGGGAAAAAGAGGGACATCTGTAATACTTTCAACAATAAAACAAATAATAAAAATAAAAGATCTAGCCATGAACAACTTCATGCCTCAAAGACACTTCCCCCTCCTACCCTGTGTCTGTAAAAGTTCTGGGATTCATTATTATTTGTATTTTGTATTGTATTTGTATTTGTATTCCTGGAAGTGTGCCTTCCTTGGATGGTTCCTTTTCATCTTTTGGATCTCAGCTCAAATGCTATCTCTTCAGAGGTCTTTCCTGATCCCTCATGCAAAGATCCAATTCTCACTCTCTGTTAGAGCCTATTGGTGCCCTGCTCATTTCCACCCCCCTCCACACATTGATATTCTGTTATAGACGAACTGCAAATCTCTGTTACTTCACCCGTGTGTAAGGTAAGCCAGATGTCTCAGGGCGTTAATATACCCAGAGCAGCTCTCAACCAATGATAGATGGAGAGTTAGGAGATAAATACTTCAGAATCCTCTTCCCTGGGTGGGATAACCCTGAGGTGTGTTCTACACCATGTCTAAAGGTCGCCTGATGAATTGAGCTCCTGTTCCCCGCAGAGGTAAGTGCCTTGAATATGTACCTTTAACGGTCTTCTCTTCCCTACTTCACTTCCCTAATTCCCTGCTGTGGTTTCTAGCATAGGCACACAAAAAAACTACTTGTACTTGAATCCTTGTCTTAAGACTTGCTTTTGGGAGAATTCAGTGAAGCCACAACCAACACTCAGTCCATCCGGTTCGTTCCTGTTAGAGTGTCTGCAGCATTCATCGCCATTTGAGGCTATCTCCTTCACTCACTTCTTCTCTTGTCTTTTATCCTCCCACTGGAATGTCAGCTCCATGAGGCCAGGAACCTTTTCTATTTTGTTCACTAATGTGTCCTAGAACCAAGCACCAAGAACAGTGCCTAGCACAGAGTAGATGCTTAATATGTGTATATTTGTTGAGTGAATGAATAAAAGCCAGAGACTTTCCTTAAGCAAGAATGCTGATTAGCCAAGGGAAATATGATCAGCGGGTGGCAAATGCCAGTGGATGATTTTTATTGGCTGGAAAGAGAAGCTCAGGTTGGAAACATCTTTTGAGATGAACTTTTCCCGTGGCCACAGTTTACAGACGTCCACAGAGGTCTACTGATTGGCACCGCGGTTCTAGCAAGCTGTCACAGCAGATGAAGTACAATGCATATTGTACTCAGTATGCATTCGAAGACACTATACTACCTAAGAGCACAGCTATCCCACCACTGGTGAAAAGCCAATGCACCGTTGAGAGATTTCCCATAATTTTTAGAGACTTTAAAAAGAACATTTAGTTCATAAAGTAACTATTGAGAGAATGAAATGGAAATGATCTCCCGCAGTCAAATTCTGTCATTTGAAAATCTGTAACAAGCACCTGGCCGTTTTGTACCGACGGCCCCATCTTGAACATACTGGAGGCCAAAGGAAATGGCAGAGTTTATTCAAATACAAATGCCACTCGACTCCATCACCAGAATGTCTGACTACAAGGTTACATCTAATCAAACTGATGGGACCCTCTCACCGCATTCTTCTGCTCCCCTGAGAAGGAATGGACAAAGAATGATAAAACAAGCTCACATCTGTGATGTTAGGTAAAAGAAACAAAATTAGGGGATAACACGAGGGTCAATGCACACTCATCTATTAGCTTACATCATCCCTTCTACGTAAGATGTCATGCTGGAATGGTAATCTTGAATTTCTGCAGTGTCCCTAATCACAAAGAAATGAGTCTCTTATAGTTACTAAACTTGATCTCCTCGTCATGCAAGAAAATAGACTCTTCCGGTACAGAAAAGTGTTCTTGATTATGGAGGGGAAATAAAGATGTTAACTATTTGTCCACCTGTTAACTGGAAAATTCAACTCACTCTATTCCCCTGAGTACGCTCATTAAACAAGGTTTAATTAAATCATTTTCTAATTTTTTTTTGCCATTTTTATTTAATAAAAGACTCTGGGAGGTAATATTTGGTAATTAGTACGTTTTTATTGGCTTCATCTGTGCTATTAATTATATAATACTGTATAAAGATGTAACATTGCTGATTATATTCTATTAAAGATTCAAACTGTGAGGTTTGATCTTCACGACTCTCTTTGAGCCATTCTGCCTGTTTTATAACATGCCCCCCAATACTGAGTTCTGGGCTGTGTACACTGTGACTACTGAATAAAATTAAATTAATCCACAAGATGCTCCTTTTCAAGTTATTCAATATGAGGAGTCAGGTCTCCCAAAGCCAGACTCCTTCCACTGTCCCTCCAGCACCGCACCGGACGCTGCTGTCACAGAGTGACTCTGTTTCTCCCCTATAATGGGGCTTTGTGCCGAGCTCTTTGGGCACTATGCTCCTGTCTGCTTTTTCAGCATCTTTGTGGCATTTCACACTGTCCCATGTGTGACTGATGAATGGGTGACACGAGAAGAATGCTCTGCCTATCATTTCCATTCAAGTGCAAATGAGCTGCCTGGTGTGCCCCAGGCTCTCAGGACAGAGGTCCTTAACCCGAGGGACACATCAGACTCCTTTAGGGAGCTTTTGCAAAACAGTTATCCCGAAGGATTGTCACTCAGTAGCCCAGAGAAGAGACTGGATATTTGTACTTTTACAGAGCCCTAATGCCGGCGAATCAAAAACCAAGGTTCAATATGTTAAAATGATTAAGACAATCACTAGAAGAATTTCAAATAATAGCATAAATAACATAACTGAGGACAGGATGTGGGGAGTAGTATGAGATGATTCATCATCTTTTTTTTTTTTAATCCTCACCCAAGGACATTTTTGCATTCATCTTCAGATAGAGTGGGAAGAAGAGAGGGGGGAAGAGAGAGAAACATTGATGTGAGAGAGACACATCTACTGGCTGCCACCCACACAACCCCAACCGGGGCCAGGGACCAACTGCAATCGAGGTACGTGCCCTTAGCGGAAACCGAACCCGGGACTCTCTCGTCCATGGGCCGACGCTCTAACCTCTGAGCCAAACTGGCCAGGGCGATGATTCATCATCTTTTAATGGGTAGTGATCAATGTGATTAAAATTGATAAAGCAAGAAAAAGAGACAGAGACATATTATGTAGGCACGGGGAGGAAATGACCACCATCACCAAATGCAGAGAAGGTTTAAAATAGTTATTTCTAAGAAGTATGAGATTAGAGAGAGCAGGCATTTGCTTTTTATTTTATACCCTTTTGTTATAGATCTACTAAGGGAATATATTTTCTTTTTAGTACTATTAAAAAGAAAGATTCCTAGATAATTCTGATGTACCTTGCTGGTTAGGAATCATTTGTTAGTCCCTGGAAAGTGGGAGGGGACGGCTGTGGCAGAAGAGGGAAGAGAAGTTGTGCATTTATTGAATCTTTGTTATGGTCTGTTAAGGGAGCCCTGCTTCATTTGTTACTATTGGCCTGGAATTAACACTGGTGCTGCTAGGTGCTCTACTGAAACACAGTTCCAGAAACATTGCTCGTAAGAATAACAAAGATGACCATAACAGCAAAAATGCCACTTCCTAAGCATTCTATAACTTCATCTAAACAACTTTTTGGAAAATGATGAAGTTACTGTTATTCAAAAATGAAAAATGAAATAACCAGTTGACAGTCACTACTAGATTTATTTCAGACATTTCTCAAGCTGTTGCCCTGAGCCAGGCGTTCTGTTCAATGCTTTCTGTACATAATCCCATTGAATCCCCCAGGCAACCCTGAGAGGTGAACACGCACAGTAGGCATACGTGAGTGAGGATGCATTCCAATTTTATGTTGAGGAGCGATGGTTCGGAGACCTTTGGAAAGTCCTCTGAGATCACACGGCAGGCAAGGATTAAAACAGTGGTCCAACCATAAAATCCGCCCTCCTTGCCAGTGTGTTACATTGCCTCACCAGCGGAGGAACATATGAGCTTAGCTTTAGGATGGTGTTCTCAGATTGCCCCAGACAAAGGATCTCAGGCAGTGGCTGACACAGTTAATAGCCAAAGTAAATGTCTCACCCTGTCCAAGAGAGACCTTCTGGCACAGCTTTTTGTCTTAAAGGAACATTTGTGGGACAACACACTAGGTATCTCTTCTTGACACTAATCACGTAAGGTTGGTTATATACTTCCCAAGCCTCTGATGGATCTGAAGTCTATTGGTATTCACCCACCCCACATGTACACCAGGGTTCAGCAAATGTTTCCTGTCAGGGCTAGATTATGAATGTTTTAAGCTTTGTGGGCCATATGATTTCTGTTGTAACTATTTACGGCTGCTGTTATAGCACGAAAGCAGCCATAGCCAATAGTGAATGAATGAGCATGGCTATGTCCCGATACATTTCATATAATTTTTATATAATTTTCACATGTTATGAAATATCACTCTTCTTTTCACTTTTTTCAATAATTTAAACATGTAAAAACCATTCTTAACTCATGAGCCAAAGAAAATCAGGTGGTTATTGGCTTTGGTCCATGGGCCATAGTTTACTGACTTCTAAAAGCAAAGGCGTTGGAGATCAGATCAATCCCCTCATTGTACAGACAGGGAAATTGAGGGCTAGAGAGGAGACTTGCAGCCTAAGATTGTATGACTGGTTAGAAGATCAGCTGAGATTGGAATCTCTCTCCCCCATATAATCACTGTAGGAGGCAATTCAATGATGACCAGCCATTTGAATAAAGTGGGAGTAAAAGTGTTCAATTAGGTAAATTAGTTAATATAGTTGTTCCATCTATCATGTGTCAATTATAATTTTCAAAGGATTAGAATAAAAAGGCATTTCAAATAATTATGATATCCTAAAGAGATATTTAATGCTATAACTACATTGGACATGCTTTCATCTTGCTGTAAAGATTTAGAAAATGTTTTAAGGATCATGACCAGGCTCTGGGCTATCTTACGACTATTAATTATCATGTGCACCGGGAAACAAAAGAACTGATTATGTGTGCTTACTGGTTATTTAACCTCTCTGAGGCTCAGTTCTCTGCAGATAGAATAGCACCTACAGCGTAGAATAGGTGTAAGATTTAAAAGAATACATTTAAACACTTAAGAACTGTGTCTGGCATATAGTAAGTGCTTCATGAATGCTAACGATTATTATCATCATCATAGTCACCATCATCATTATCATTGGGTCAAAACAGGTTAGATGTTAGGACTGCTTCAGACCAGGCACTGGGTCAGACAAGCACCTAGAGAACAGCCAGGCAGCTTTCGAAGGATGAAAAGCTTCATCTTCAAAGCCAGATTTCCTTTTTCTCTGCAGTTCTTTCACGGGGTCACGTCCAAGCTGTTCAGCTCTCATCATCCTGCCTGTTTGGACACTGCACCCGTCAAAAGGAAGAAGGAGCAGCCAGCATTGTTAAGGGAAAGGGGCCAGGAAGAAGTTTATTAAACAAGCCCCGAGACGCTGGAAAGAGCACCACTCCATCTCATCCCCTTGAAATCTAGAAGAGGTAAGATGAGAACAAATAAAAGAATTTGCCCTTTGTACTCTGAACGGCACACGTTGAACATACCAAGTTCCCCCAAATTGTCAGATCAATTCTCAAATGACAGCTCCATAGAGAGGATAGTTCTAAGGAAGTGCAGTTTGAAAAGTCTTGTTATATTAGAAATGCTTGGAAAAATGGGAATGATCAACCTAAGAAATAATGGAAGACCAAGAGGCCAAGCGAAGGATGTATTTGAATCCCAGAAGGGCTGTCTTGGGGAAAAAGTGGAAGATTTGTTCTCTGAGGCTCTGGAAGACAGGTCAGAACCAATGAAGAGGCAGACGTCATGGGAGATAGATTTCAGCTAAAATAATAATAAAAACAACAACATAGTGCTTAATATGTATCAAGCCTCTACCATGTGGTAGGCACTGTGCTAAGTACTTTATTTGTATTATTTCATTTAGTCCTCATAACAATCTTGGGAAGTGGATACTATCATCATTCCCATTTTGCAAATTAGAAAACTGAGGTTTAAATGGATGGAGAAGCTTCTGTCCAATATAACATAGCTGGGGGTAGGGTGGGTAGGGTGGGTAGGGGGAATGGCAGAGGTCATAGTCAGAACCAGTAACAAGATTCTGCGGTCCGGCTGGTGTGGCTCAGTGGTTTAGTGTCGACTCATGCACCAAGAGGCCGCAGGTTCGATTCCTGGTCGGACACATGCCTGGGTTGTGGGCCAGATCCCCAGTGGGGAGATGCAGGAGGCGGCCAATTGATGTTCTCTCTCATCGATGTTTCTATCTCTCTCCCCCTCTCCCTTCTTCTCTCTCTAAAATCAATAAGGGAAAAAAAATGACTCTGTGCTTGTTTTCTAACCACTGTACATTCTGCCTCCTGACCGCTAGTCCAGTTTATCCAATTCATTTAGCTTCTGCTCTGCAATGAAGCACTTGGAATGTCCTGCAGCTTTAGACTAAAGGAATTAGCAAGTTCCTGGGAGACCAGGACGTTGTCCTCAGCTTCTTTAATGTGTGTTCTTCATTGCCATCCCTCAGAGGCTCCTCTAGCTTTGTCTCTGAGACCTCACTGGTCCTTCTCATCTGCGCTAGGAGACTGTGGGCTCTGAGAAGGCATTTGGTCCCCAGCACAGTACCTGGAGCAGGCTGATTGCTTAATTCATGCTGAAGAATGAAGGGATAGGCAACAGATGTTTTTGCTCTCCCTTTTCATGATTTTCGTTTAAGCTTCCATCCTGTTACCTCTCAGTCTCTCAGTTTTTGTCTTGTGGATGAAAGAGGTCTTTTCATTGACTCTGTGTGTGTGTGTGTGTGTGTGTGTGTGTGTGTGTGTGTAGTATATTCTGAACTAGGACATGAATAAGCAGTATCAGGAAAACAGTTGTAAGGGCAACCATATATATTCAGTCCTGTCTTTGAACCTCATGGGCTATTTGCCCTTAGGCAATGGTCTCACCCTCTCCATGCATTAGTATATTCACCTGCAAATAAGGACCTAGGCTGGATCGATGATCTTTCAAACTGTATTCTAGTTGGAGGCATTTTATTTTATTTTATTTTATTATTATTATTTTTAATCCTCACCTGAGGACACTTTTTGCATTCATAGAGCTAGAGGGAGAGAGGGAGGAAGAGAGAGAGAGAAGAAACATTGATGTGGGAGAGACACATCGACTGGCTGCCACCCACACAACCCCAACCGGGGCCAGGGACAAACTGCAACCGAGGTACATGCCCTTAGCGGGAACCGAACCCGGGTCTCTCCAGATGGCCGGCTGACGCTGTAACCGCTGAGCCAAACCGGCCAGGGCTGGTTGGAGGCATTTTAGAGGTTACCATGTTGGGTCGATCCCCACCCTCTGCTTTTCATCGGCTTCACATACTAGGGATCGCCCCAAGATTCTATTGGAAATTGGAACTAAAACATCTGAAAATCTCTGAGCCAGTTCATTTCTCTCCTGAGGGCTCTTCCAGCTTTGATCTACAATTCTGTGATCAGGTATGTGCACATGAGTACAGATATATGTGAATTCATGGAACATTCCTGGGTGGAAGACATCGTTGTGTCCTCAGATAGTCATGTCTCTGCATCACAGTCTTCACATTTTCCTATTATATTCACTTTAGTCAACTGAACCTTGAATGTGGCCTCACCCTCTGTAATCCCTGGCAACACACAGCTGATCTGGTTCCTACCAAGTCAGTAAGACACTGTAACTATTCTTATATCAGCTAAAGCTCTATCTGTCTTGGAAAAAAGCATGAGTGTTAACTTATCCAAGTACATTTGAAACTAGAGAACCAGGTACCTGTACATTTGGATGTCGACAAACACACAGACACCCCCCCCCCCCACACACACACTCACACAGGTGTCCACTGTTGACAAAGCATTCTAAAAGGCGTCACAAACCAATTTCTCTCAGTCCAAGGATTTAGGATGAAATGCTCATACTTTGTGGCAAAAGGTCAAGGCCCCCAGACTGGGCACAGGTGTGGGAGTATACTACCTGCCACGGATTGGTTGGTCTTTCAGAGCTTCCTTTCATCTTAACCCTCAATTAACTGGCTGCAGTCAGGGGTGACACATGGCCAGGGCCACTTCAGAGCAAAAGCCAAAGGCCAATTCAAAGTTCAGCCTACTTTGGGGTGGGCCCTTATGGCTGAAGTTCCTGGCAGAGTTGAAACCAACAACAGGTTCCTTTAGCAGGAGCAAAATCTTCCTTTTCAGAGAAGGTCAGGCAAAGAGTATGCAAAGCCCCCTTTTTTGGTGAAATGCAATCTTAAGCATTCATAGGGCCTGATATATAGTAGCACCCATTGAATGCCTGGTGAAAAATAGATTCCAAACCTATGATGCATTTGTAACCTACTGGAGATAGGGAAAGAAAGAATCTTATTCATCATCAATTCGTTGAATCATTCACTCATTCATTCGTGAGTACCCAGTATTGCCAAGAACATACTGGACAAAGGGGTGCAGCAGAGAGAAAGTCAGGTGTGGTTTTTGCTTTCAAGTTACTTAAGGTTTAGTGAGAAAGGTCAATATTACCCAAGTAACTACAGAGCAAAATAAGGGGACCAGACCATGACCCCGCAGCTTAGAGAAGGCTTCCCAGCGGAAGCAAGGAAGCCTGAGTGAAGAGGAGGTGTTGGTTGGATGAAGAGCTCGGGGAAGAGCCCTCTAAGCAGAACACATACATGCTCTGAGGTTGAGTTAGAACTCCAGGGGGGGATGTAGAAGAAAGAGGAAAGGCATGCACACATCAGCCTGGGTTCAAATCTTAGCTCCTCCACTTCCTAGCTGTGTGACAGCAGGCAGGCTACTCAACCCCTCTGTGCCTCAGTGCCCTTCACTGTGCCATAAGGATTAGCACAGTGTCCATCTCATAGTGTTATTGCGAGCATTGACTACATTCATTGATGTCAAATTCTTAGAACACTACCTGTCACATAGTAAGTACTCTCTGAGAGTCCCATGTCTCACGGGCTTTATGTTTCTCCCATTATATTATCTGTGTTTCTGTCTTACAAAGAGAGACAGGCGAAAAAGTAGGGATGGGACCCCGACCATCTGCCAAAGCTGGTGCTCAGGGGGTCTGTGCCTCCTGCTTCTAAGCGGTGGTGGTAAGGGAGTTTCATGCCCTGGCAGAGCAGCTGCACCCACCGTCTTGCATATCTGAAATGGTCCACTGACCCAGCATGGAAATGGCCATGCCAAACCAGCCAAGGTGCTCGTGGTTGGCAAGAGCAAAGGAGTCAGACACCGAGTGCTCGGCATTACTGGAGCAGCCTCACCCTGGTGACAAAGGGAGCCGATGTGGTTAGGGACTTCTGTTGTGATACCTCCAGACTGCAGAGAGAGGCAGAAAAACAGAAACCAGAAATTGCACACCTGGAAAGGTCCTTTTGATCATTTATTCCTTTTGAAAACATGATACCAATTCTTGAGCAAATTGAGACCCTCAAAATAGTATAATTTTGGGGGGAAATGATAATGAGTCAGTGGCAGTGTTAGGATGAGACCCCAGGCTTCTGCTGCACCCCCTGTTCTAAAATTTGACCTAAATTAACTCATTTTATCTTTACCTTATGAGGTATGTATTTATGTTCCCACATACAAATAAGCAAACTGAGGTCCAGAGAGGTGACGTGACTTGCCCAAGGTCACACAGTTATTAAGTAGCAGAGTCAGAATTCAAAGTCAGGCAGTTTAAGAAGGAAAGGAGTTTAGTTTTTGGCTTTGCTCAGTTATAATACCAGGCCTAAGAGTTGCAAAGGTTTCCTCGATTTGGACAGTGTGGCCCAATGGAAAATGAGCCTAGACTTTCGAATTAGAGAGGTTTGAGTTTAAATTCTAGCTTTAGCCACCCAGCCTTGGAAAAGTTCCTACAACAACCCGAGTCTCCTTTTCCTCACTCATAAAATGGTAATATAATCTCCCCTTTTCTTGGAGGGACACAGACACTCTCAGGAGTCTCCAGCATGGATTATTCTAGAATATGAGGTGTGACTCCAAAGAGCAACATAGACTTGGCCTTGCCTGATGGGAAGCTTGGGACACGTAGGAAGCGAGCATCCTTTGGGCTCTGGGACTTGACTTTTTACTCACCTACTGCAGTGTCTGCAGTGTGAGCTCTGGTGACCACCGTCACCCTTTGTTGTCACAGGTACAGAAGAGGGAGGGGAAAGCAGAGAGAGAGAGGAAGGCTGCGTGGGAGAGAGGAGGGAAACTGGGATGCATCCGGGAGTGAAGAGACTCTGAGAGGTGCACGGGGCAGGGGGAGGTGAGCTTCTGAGCCCCCTCCCCTGTCTCTGTCTCTGTTTCTTTCACACACACACACACACACACACACACACACATGCACGCACACGGTGGAAATTGAGAGGCAGCAGTGGAGGGAAAGAAGCAACCTAGAACGGAGCAAACAGTTGCTCCAAATCCCAGCCTGGCTCTGCGTTTACCTTCTGATGACCTCTAACATGTCATTTCCCTTGTCTGGGCCTTGAGAGCGCTTCCTGTAAAATAAGGGGCCGGGTAAGATGAGCTCCTAGGAACCCTTGGATTCTTCAAACCAGGGCAGGGGCACACTCTTCACAGGACCACGGGCCACGTGGGTGTTCCATCTCGATCTTTCCCAGGTGCCCTGCAGCCTACAGAGGACTGTCAAGCCTCTGAGCACCATGCTCTGGCAGTTCAGGTGACCATTTATGGGGCTTGCATGGCTGTCATAGGTTGTGATTTTTCTCTGGGATTCATTTACAAACTTTGGTTGCATGTTCCAGTCTAGCTGGAAGACAAGGCCCTATTGCTTCCAAGGAAAAAGCCAAGCTGAGCGCCTCCTAATGCTTCTTGTATGAGCCCAGAACAGTGCTGGATACATGGCCATGCTTGGTCCACATCTGATGTTCATGGGGTGAGCTGTTAGAACCACATTCTGGGGGAGGCCTGGGGGAACAGGGAGGTGTCCAGGCTGGAGGAGCAAACAGCAGAGAGCAAGCAGGGTAGGCATTTCCAGATGCATGAAGGCTGCTATGTGAAAGGGTAGCAGACACGTGTGCAAGATTCCCGAGCACGCAGATGGAGCCAGGAGTGATGAGGGTGACACAGGGCGGATGGGCTTCACGGGAGAAAGACTGTGGAAACTGTCAGGGCCCTTTGAAAAGAGAAAGGGCTGTCTCGGGGAATGAATTCCCCATCACTGGGTATTATGCAAGCAGGAACCAGATGGGAAGTGGATTAGAAGCCCTCTAGACCCATCTCTACCTACTCATTTGCATATTTATAACTATTCATATTCCCACTATCTGCTTCTTCTAGTACAGACACAAGGATTTTGCCTTTAGTGCATGTGATATGGGGGTACAAACATTGTTTATTGCCTGAGAGGTCATTTCACTCATTCATTCATTCATTCATTCATTCATTCATTCAGTGACTCTTTGAAGAACACCTGTTACATGAAACTCACTTTGCCAGGCATTGGGATTTCATCAGTGAACAAGGCAGACACATTTCTTCTTACAAAAAGGTACTTTTGGAAAAAAAGGGAGGAAGACATTATATAGTTGTGGATCAGTTGTGGATGAAATATAGAGGGAGCTGAAGGACCTGAAGGATAATAGCTTGTCCCCAGACATTAACATCTTGTCTTACTAATAATAGTGATGATGGTGGTGATAGCCATATTTGTTATAATGGTAATTACAGATATTTATGGAGTACTTATTTTTGCCAAATACTACTACAAATACTTTATAATGTATTATCTTGTTTAATTCTCATGATACCCCAGGAGGAGACAGATAATATCACATCATTCCTTTTTTTTTTTTTGACAGATGAGGCAATGAAAGCTCAGAGAGGGTCGACAACTTGACTAATGTCACACAGCTGATAAGTATAAAGCCAAAATTTAAACTTGGGTCTATTTCACCCCAGAGCCACCTTTCCCAGCTACTGTAGCACCTAATCAGAGGCTGCAGAAGCAGAACGTGACTGTGTGGTCCTGAGATGGTGGGGAGAGAAGAAAAGGGGCAAGCTCAGCCTTACAGAAGGCAGAGACAGCTTTCTCACCATAGGGGAGAGAGGAGACTAGACACCAGTTTCTTCTTGGTACTGGTACAGCAGGGCAGCAGCACGGAGCTGGGGGCTTGGAGGAACTGCCACATAGACCAAAGCCTCCAACTCTAACATTTCACAGAAGTTAGTCCGCAACCAGAAGATGGAAACAGCTGACCACCCTGGTCCCTAAATACCCCAGTAAGACCACGGATGACGTGTCCTCACCATCTCTCCCTCAGCTACCTTATACTCTAGAAATTATAATTATAATAAAATACCATCAGTGCATAATGGAAAAGTTGTCCAACAGGAGTCCCAGGTCTATTGCTGCAACAATAGGCAAGATTTAAACTCAGACCCCCCACCCCTGAACCTTCCCCCAGCTCCCCATGCTCAGAAGTCACAGGGCACAGTGGCAAACCTTGGACTTTGGAGTTTGAGAGCCCAGCTCCGTCACTCTATAAACTTTGTAATTTTGGAAAATTCACTCATCTCTCTGCATCTCATTCCTTCATCTGAAAAATGGGGATAATCTTTGCCACCTCGAGGACTGTTGGGAAGGTTGAACAGCTATGTGTTTAAGTGTTTATCAGTGTCTGGAATGTAGCCATTATTGATTTGTAGCAGTTATTGCCATTATTACTGTTATTATCAGGGGTTTAAGGCATTCTATTTCAGTGGCTGAAGTAGCTTGGCATCAGGTTAGCCTGGCTCTCTTATTCTTAGGCCCATATCACTTGGTTTTTGTCAGATTCCCGAGACCCAAACTCCAGTCATTGGGTGTCTGCCTTCCTCCCCTGCAGTGTTGTCACATAACATCTCTGAGCCTCAGTTCTCCCATCTATAAAATGGGGATAATGGATTCTACCTTACTTATTTCACAGTAGTATTGTGACATTGAAAGCCCAGTGGTGTGCTTAAAGTGAAAATAACACACAAGCAACAACCTGGTGTAAAAATGGGAGAGAGTGCTGTTATTATTGTTAGTAACCCCTCCTTCCCTTCCAGGAAGCACCAAATGGTCCCCATCGAAAGACAGCCAATACCTTCCATGTTTCTCAAATGGGTCTGGTGGACACTTTATAAGTCCGCAAAGGTCTGCTAGTTCTCTATAAGAATTTTTAAATGTTGTACTTAAAAAAAAATCTTAACGAGACTCTAACCATCAATTTCAATAATCTGGTCATTTCTCCCATGATCCGACCACTCATGTTTGCTGACCTAGTGACACCAAAACATGCAACTGTCAGCTCAGTGTCTCTCAAACTGGCCCTGCAGATGCATTGCTGGGGCCCACAGGTCCTCTTGGTCTAAGATTTGCTGCTGAGGTGTCACGATGGATAAGAGCTGTACCTTTGGAAGTTTCCAGCTGGTAGATGTCTGTTTTGACCACAATCTCAGAGCACATACGTAGTGAACACAGAATCAGTGCTGGGGTTGGGCCCTCCAGTGGGCTCCAGGGCCCAGAGGCTTCTTTAAGAAAGAATGGCATAGCTTGCCAAGTTCTGCATGGTTCAAGTTCACTTAATGGACATGCCCATGCTATGGAAATGTAAATAAAGGTCTATCCTAGCGTATAAAACATGAATACATATATAAACACATAAATGCAAGCACACACGGTGTGATGTAAAGTTGGGTAGATTTAGGATATGAAGTAAGAATGCCCCACCTGTGCAGAACACTTTCAACTTTTCAAAGCATGGCAGCATTTGGCAACATTTTTGGTCTCTCCAATGACAATGGAGCAGGAGCTATAATTCCCCATTGACAGACGAGGAAAGGGAGGGCTGGAGAGTTGCCCAAGAACACAAAGGCAGCTAAGGGTGGTGTCTGAACAACGAGCAGGGTTTTTGTTTTTGTTTTTGACTCCCTGAGCATCGAGCTCTCCTCTCTGACCCCCAGTCTCCCTCTAGCCTGTCTCCGAGCAGCCCTCCAGAGCTGGTTATTTGAATTACTCCTAAGTGATCTGTTAGAGGGAGACTGCTGGTCCTTGAAAGCTAGTGTCTTCCGAAAGGTTCAGAAAGAACTGCAAAATGAAAAGTGAAGCTCCTTCCTTTTGCTCAACCTTTCTAAAGCTCCCTTGGTTTCTAACTCTATAATTGCACCCTAATCAGAAGCACTCTGAAGGAGGGGGTCAGTTCCATGCAGCCACAGGCTAATGATGTGGCGGAATTTCTAAAAATTATCATCTTATGAATTTCATTATTCCTCTGAAGGGGAAAGAAAAGCATACACCACGTAGTCGACTATGTTTCAAACTGAATTAATTAGTAATTTGAAGCCTAATTATCAACTAATCTATTGGAACATGCAAGTCTCTTGTATTTGGATGGTATATGCAATTTGCATCCTATTAGCTGGCAGTTGTAAGAATTTGAGAACTCATTAGGTCGGAAAAGAAGAATGCAGATCAGAAGAATGCAGAACCCCAAGGCACTGACCTGGTGATGCTGTGACCAAGGGGTCACTTGGCAACAGATGGAGGCTGGCGATGTAATTACCTGGGGTCTTTCAGTGGCTCTGAGGCCACTGATGTGTAACTTCTGTCTTCCCCTGGAGAGGTGATTACCCTTGTTCTGTGTGTTCTCAAGCCCCGGGATGCCCACACGGTCTGCACCCTGGAGTCCTGGAGTCGTGGGGAAGGCGGGGTGCTGCCCGCTCACTGTGGTGCTAGTCCTAGCTTTATCACTGACTTGCTGTGTGACCCTGCCCAAGTCACACCGCCTTGCTGATTCTGTTTTTCTACAAGCAAATGAGACTCAAATGGAGCTGAGTTCCCAAGTCCCTTCTAGCACCAGGAATCTGGGATTCGAGGGACATCCAGGGTTTTCTTCATTATAAAGTAAAAATTTCATCCTTGCAATTTTTTTTTTTTAAAGTGGTGGACTCTCAGTTCCCTAAAAGTGTCTGGATAGCCACCTTCCATTTAAAATGCAAACACCCTTGAGAAAAAGAATACATTCAGCCATTAACAGCAGGGTCTAAATGAATATATCTCAATATACTCTTCTGATTTCCAGTCCCGAGCCTGAGATATTGGGACAGCCAAGCCAAGGATCAGTTGAAGGGGAAGGAAGGGTTAGGCAGGGATATAAGGATGGAAACCAGGCCAGAAAGAGGGACAGCACTTGAAGGTTTAGCAGCAAGGTTTGGTCCCATTTTTGGATTCTGCATTTTGACCTTTCCATACCATATACACCCAGATCCTATGCCTTTGATCTATTGGTGACTTTTATTCCCAAAATAAGTAGAAAATGTCAATTCTTTTGTTCAAGTAATGTTACTCATAGAAATAATCATCACAGAATAACATGGCTAAAACAGAATGTGATAGAATTTGTTATAGATTAAAAGCTAGACATCACCTCTTAATGGAAACAGAAAATTTCAAAGAAAAGCTAGGATCAGAAGCAAACCTTGTAGAAAAAGCTACCATTACGGAAAACTGACAATTGTTCAAATTGTCACATGGCAAAATTTGTTATTGATTAAAATATATTAATCAGTATAAAAATGTGTTATCGGTTTGATGGGAGATGCAGCCACTTGGGAAAACAATTTCGGAGTTCCTCAAAATGTTAAGCTTAGAGTTACCATATAACCCATCAGTGCCATCCCTGGGTATATACTTAGAAGAAAAACTTGTACACAAATATTCATAGCTGCTTTATTCATAATAATCAACAAGTGAAACAACTCCAATGTCCATCAACCAATGAGCAGACAAAATGTGGTGTATCCATATAATGGAATACTGTTTGGCAATAAAAGGAATAAAGGAATACATGCTACAATATGGATCCACCCTGAAAACATTATACTAAGTGACAGAAGCCAGTCACAAAAGTCCACGGATTGGACTTTTTCTATTTCCTGCAATATCCAGGATAGGCAAATGATGGAGTTAGCAGGTATGTTAGTGGTTGATTAGTGCTGGGAGAACTTGGAGTGCAGTGAGAGTAACAGCTCCTGGGTATTAAGTTTCTTTTATTGGGGGATAAAAAAGCTTTAAAATAAGATTGTTGATGGTTTCACAATTCTGTGAATATATAAAAATACCATTAAATTGTACACTTTAAATGAACAAACTACATGGTATATAAATTACATCCCAATAAAAGTTCTTTAAAAAAATGGACTAAAGGCAAAATAAAATTACATTAATTTAAATGTTTGATGTTCACATTAATTTACATGTTTAATGTTTCTAAAGCTAAATAAGATTAGCTTTGGGGAAAAAACAGCTGGAAGAATTACAGTTCGTGATAAAAAGGTAGATAGGCAAAACATGACCCAGGAGAAATTGAATTGCCAGAAATAATGGCCACACACACACACACACACACACACACACCAACAACAGCAGCAATTCAAAATGGCACGTTACTAGATAAAATTTAATATGTATAAGAAATTATTTGACGAATCAAGTCTTTATAACATGAAAAATAATTGCACCCCATAAAAAAAGAGGCCTGCAATACATTAAAATGAAAATAAAATTTTAAGGGAAAACATCTCATCTATGCCACGTAGGAAAGGGAATAAAAACTAAATTGAAATAATATTGTTCATGCTGGAAAACTGTTTCTGGGTACAGATTCATTAGTATAATTATGGTTTAAGTGTTTCTATCTGTGAACTAGAAAATGATCATGTGTGGTGATTTTGTCCTTATTGACCAGGGGCAGCGTCGATTAAAGCTAGAATGGCGATGACCGATGAAGCCTGAGCGTTGAGAGGCTTACCAACAGCGTGCTGTGCTTGGCCAAGCGGGGATGTGGAGGGGAACAGGGAACCTTGGTACTGAGTGGATTTAGTATTGCAGCTCCAAATTTCCCTTTTCACCCATGCAGCTCCCCGCAGCCAGGGACCACGGAAGGAAGCTGGGGCCCCAAACATGCAGAGCACCAGCAGTGCACTCTACTCACCAGATTTGCAAGGATGTAGTGGTAGCCAATGCCATTCTTCTCCAGCTTTATAATCTAAAACAACACAAGGGAAGGGGTTCATTAATCATATTAGCAATGACAGCCCCAACAGCAATAATAGGAACTAATATTGAGTACTTACAATGTGCTCTGCCCTAGCCTAGTACTCCAGCTACAGTGTCACAACCACCCAGTGATGGTGGTAGGGAGACCCTGGTGAGGAATTGAGGCATAGAGAGGTTAAATAAGTTCCCTGTGGTTACTCAGCTATTAAGTGGCAGATGCAGGATTTGAAATCAGTTTTGTCTGATTCTGGGGGTAGAGTAGCATTATCATAACCCCAAGTACCCATCTGAAATGTTGACTTCCCTCCTTTCTTCTTTTTAAAAAATATTTTAAAAATTGTGTTTGTTTTTTTTTAAATTTTATTTTAGAGAGAGTGGAAGGGAGAAGGAAAGAGAGACTGAAACATTGATGAGAGAAACATCTATCAGTTGCCTCCTGCACGCCCCCTAGTGGGGATTGAACTCACAACCCAGGCATGTACCCTGACTAGGAATGGAACAGGCAACCTCTTGGTGTATAGGATGACTCTCACCCAACTGAACCACACTGGCCAGGGCCACATCTCTCCTTTCTTAAAGCCTTCCTCGTGCATGGAGATTCTTTCCTGGTGAGAATAGTATGCTGTGTTGAATCTCCTGTCACTGCCATGACAACATCTGCTGCTTGGATGGACAGATATTGAGTGGGTGGGTGGTCATCTGGGTAAATGGATGACTCCACCCCAGCTCTTGACCTTTAACTCCACGCGTGAACCACATTCTGATGCAGTTCCTTCTTTCCTCGAATTTCGTGCTTTCTTCTCTAAACCAGCTGGGTTCTCAGACATTAATGGGCCACTCAACCCAGAAGCTGAAAGGGAATGTCAGAATGGTCTCATCTAACACCTCACTGTACACATGGGAAGTCCAGGACCAGAGAGGCAAAGTGATTTGCTCAGATCCCACAGCAGTCTGGTAGCAGTATCAGGACAGGGACCTGACTCTGGTGAGCCTTTCCATATGATGCCTGATTATGGTTAACTATTAAGAGCCAGGGTCCTCAAACATCTCTCTATCCTGAATGTGCAGACTGTCCCTAATCATTGCAGGCAGGAAAAATATTTGTGGGAAGAATTACCCAGAAGTTTGCTTGGGTAACCAGACACACCACCCAAGGAACAGCTAAGACCGCAGGCCTTGGTTCAGTCCTAACTCCACCTGAAAGTTAACTTGATCTATGTCTTTATTTTATTTTTTACCATCACATTGGGGTTAGTGGACCCTGCTCAGTGCCTCTCCCTCAGCACTGTTGCAAGGAGGCATAAAACATATGAGAAGTACTTGGGCTCCTCTGAATAAATTTTCAAGGTTATTGAAATCCACATTCAGACATCTACTTAATTGGATGTATGTGCATAGCAGCTCACATATTTTCTATGTGGGGAATAATTAAATGCAAGTGCACACAATGAATGCCCCAAAACAATGGTTAGATTTTGAAATTCCAGACCATGGAGCTCAAATACTATTGGGATGGTAGTTTTATTAATACTTCTTCATTACTTTTCATCTTCTTGTCAAATGGTTTGCTGCCTTTTCAACAATGAGATACCTTTATCAGAATCCTATTCAGATTCTCATAAACACAAAGCAGCAAATAAAAGATATTGCAAAACCCACCATATTCCGGCAATGTAGTACTATAATCTCCGCAAGATAAAATTACAGGTTGAAACATAGGAAGCTAGCTGACGATTGATGACTTATGACCAATAAAAATTAGCAATTTCATATGGTTCAATCTAATACCAACCTTCTTACCCATTTATTCGTCTTCCTACCCAGTGGTCTACCTTCCCTCCTTCCTACATTCCCTTCACAAATATTTATTAAGTGCTTACTATCTAACAAGCATTGTGCTGGGGATTTTGTGGAAAATGAAACAGGCATAGTGCTTGCCCTCTCGGAAGTCACAGTTTACTGGGAGGAGACCCATATTAAACAGATAAAGAGAGAAACGCACACAGGGTTATGAACTAAGAAAGTCGTTATGAAGATAATATACAATTTCACTTGGGAACATTGCTCCACTGACCCCATTCCTTCAAAGTTCATTTCCACTGGATGGCCTTAATTCACAATCTCTGTGTCTGGAATACTGTTTTCTTTCTCTATGATTATTCATAACCTTTATGGCTGAGTTCTAATCCCCACTACTCTGTAAAACCTTCCATGATTAATTAATCCAATTAGCTGATATTTATTGAACATGAACTGTATGCCAAGCATTATGCTATGAATAAGAGTGGCAAGGTCCCCATGCCCTCATTGAGCTGCGATGACATTTTAGTAGGGAGCCAGATGGTAAATATATAAACAGATAAATGAAGAAGATTTCAGTAGGTGAGAAGCACTATGAAGACAATAAAACAGGGTGATGTGATGATTGGCCTGGTCCCAGTCTCTCTCGTCTCTAACTCATTCTGAACTTAATGACTGTGTTATATAATCTGGTGTCATATACTGATAATGCATGGTATTCTAATAACCCTGCTCCCTGATCGTAAACCTTCACAGCCTTTCCACTGTTTACAGAATAAACTCCAAACTCTTTACAATGGTTTCCAAGGTTAGTCACAATCATGTGTTCATCTTCCTGTCATTGTCTCCCTATAGACACTCAGTATCTTCCACTTGGCTGCTTAGACATTCTGTGAACCTCTGCCTTCACAGGCCCCTTGGGCTTTCCTATATACGCTTCTCTCCAGCTTAAAGGCTCTTACCCAGCGAATGGCTACCTGTAGATAGCGAGACCCATCTCATAGTTGGGATCTCTCTTAGAGCCTTTCTTGATTCCCTATTCTTTCCATTCACTCAGAAAACATGTGTGGAATGCCCATTAGAGCTAAGCACTGCTCAAGGCACCATGGATAGAACAGGAAAAAACAAAAATCCCTGCCCTCATTGACTTTCATTCTGGTTGGGGGGCCTGGAGACAGAAACAGGCAATTGATTTTCTATTGGGAGTTTGGAATCACAATCTCCCTTCTTAGGCAGAACACTTATATTAGACCAAAAGGATCCCAACTACTGAGTGTTTTGATTGATGCCAAGATATCAGACGGCAAGTCAGGAGATGTAAATTCTAGACTCATTGTCACTAACTAGTTGTCTGAACCCATGGCAAAGCATCCACCCAATTTGACCATGAGTCATCCTATCTGTAAAATGTTGAGTGTAGATGGTAAATCAAGTGATCTCCAGGCCCTTTCAGCTCCTTGGTCTTACTTTCCAGAATAGAGGAATTCCACCATTTTAAAAGTTAATATACTACAATGTGAGATACCCATCCAAACAAGTCACATTCTTACAAAATACAAGTTTGTCCTTTTGGCAAAGGAGGTAGCGAAGCTGGAAACTTGCATGTGTAAGAGGTTGGGCCCTGTAGGCAGACCAGGCTGGGTTTGAGTTCCTGCTTTTCTTCTATGTTAGCTGCAAGCCCTTGGGCAAGCATAAGCCCTTGTGTCCTCATTTATGAAACAGGGGAGTTGATAGAAGCTGTTCTGCGGAGTTGGTATGCGGCTGTCGTAGGGCTGTGCATGGAAAGGCCCTGGCGTAGTGTCTGGTATATGACCAGCACTCAGGGAATAGTAGCATGAACTCTTATCTCTACTATGGAATGCTATAGGACAAGTCATCAGTCTCCTAAGAATCCCTAATTATCAGCCAGCACTTTCTCCACCTCTATCTCATCTAATCTCTTATCAGCTTTGTAGGACAGGGGCCTTCATTCCTATTTTACAGATGAGGACACTTATGCCCAAGAAGGAGTGACTCAAGAAGACAGTACTCGTTGGCAGTATGAATAGCCAAGACCCGCAGTGCTCACACATATCACCTTCTGTGGGGCAGGCTCTGTTCTCAGCACTTTACATATATAGAGTCTTTTAATGAGCACAGGAGCCCCCTAAAGGAAGCTATTGTTAGTATAGCCATTTTACAGGTCAGGAACCTGAGATGTAGAAAGATTAAAAAAATATGGCTCAATGTCACAGAGCTCATACATACTAGAGCTGGGTTTGAATCTCAGCCACTCTGGCTCCTGGGTCTCTGCTCTTTTTTTTTTTTTTTTTTATCCTCACCTGAGGACATTTTTGCATTCATCTTCAGATAGAGTGGGAGGGAGAGAGGGAGGAAGAGAGAGAGAAACATCGATGTGAGAGAGACACATCGACAGGTTGCCACCCACATGACCCCAACTGGGGCCGGGAACAAACTGCAACTGAGGTACGTGCCCTTAGCGGGAACTGAACCTGGGTCTCTCTTGTCCCCGGGCTGACGCTCTAACCACTGAGCCAAACCGGCCAGGGCCTGGGTCTCTGCTCTTAACCATCCCCCTAGACTGCATCATTTAACTGGAATTCAAATCCCCTGACTCCAGCCCGGAGAACTCCCATCTCAATGGAAACCATTTTTTTCTGGTTTCTCTTTCCCAGAGGGGAGGCCAGACACACACTTTATAAAGTGGAACACAGAGTTAATGCCTTAAAGAATCGCTGACTTTCAAAATCCCTCCTGTTCTGTTGTTGAGACCTCTGAGTGATTGCTGAGTTGGTGTTGAGATTCCCTGTGGAGGCAGCAGAGGTCTTGAGGGCCATTAACAAGCTTTGTCATGTTGTCAAGTACCTAAAACTACCATCTTTCATTATATAGCACTGTTCAAAAATGATTGCCGAATATACTTCCTTGCTAGCTCATCTGAATACACACACATAATTTAAAAAGACAGTGATCTGCACAGAGGCCTGCTCCCTCACATGCTTTAATTCTGAGAACCGGAAGAAGCATGGCTTAGAGACCTCTGGCTAAAAGCTGATGAGGTTACAGTGCTCTTCCACAGAGAGTACAATCAGTTGATTTCTCAGACACAGGAGCGTGTTCAAGGAAACGGTAGAAAGGGAGGTGCCTGCTGCCTCCTTAGACTCTTAAAACAGGTCAGTGAGCCAAATGAATGAGATGCCGAATGCTGGATCAGTGAGTGACAGAACGCGGAGCTGAACCCAGGAACCTGGCTCTGCAGGCTGCGTACCCAATGCAAGAGCCCCTCACAAACTCTACGTTGCAATGTAATTTTCTTTTTAACAATAAAGGGAAACACTGGAAGTGAGGTTTTGGTCAACTGATCTGAGATCCATTGGAAGCCCTATGTCAAGTCTCCCATTGTTTCATAAAATTTCAGAATTAAAGTTTATGAATTACAGAATGTGAGAAGGAAGGCATCTGGTGTCATTTACTCAAGAACTCTCTTTGTAACACCCCAGGCAAAAGGTTGCCCAGGTCTCTCTTGAACCATCTCCCACACCCACCCTGAGCCTTTGCGGTGTTCACTACCTGGCCCAAGATAGCATTGAGGCGTTCTGATTCACAGTCCACCACCACCAGCCGCTCCTTTTTCTTTTCCAGGTCCTGAAAGAGCATCCGGTATCCCTCTTCCGTGGTTGTCAAAATGTTTACTGCTGTCACCTGCCAGTTCTTCTCAGCGGCTGTGTCCAGGACTTTCTGCAGGACGGACAAACCTGGAGGTCGGGTGAGTAGGAGAGAAGTGGCAATCAGGATACTCAGGCATCTAGTAACTGCTTATTAAATGTGCTAGCCTGATATCTAAACAGCATCTAATAACTGTCCGTCACATTCATGACTGTTCAGTATTATCTCAGTACCTAATATTTTGCCTCTCACATAGTTGGTATTCAACTGAATTCAATTATTGTCTTCAAATTTGTAGCTAAATGATAGAGGAGCCCATTACTTAATGTTGCTTTGATTAATCTTTGAGACATAGATGGTGTATTAGTTTCTTACTGCTGCTGTAACAAATTACCACAAACTTAGTGTCTTAAAACAATCCACGTTTATCATCTTATACTACTGGAGGTCTGATGTTTGAAATGTATCTTCCTGGACTAAAATCAAGGTGTCAATAGGGCTGGGTTGCTTTCTAGAGTTCTAAGGGAGAGCATTTTCTTGGCTTCCCAGCATCATGCCTGCATGTCTTGGCTTATGGCCCCTTCCATCTTCAAAACCAGCAGTGACTGGTCAAGTCTTTTTCACATCCCACTCTGCCTCTGTCTCTTCTGCCTCTGACTTCCACATTTAAGGACCCTTGTGATAACATTGGGCCCAGACAAATAATCCAGAATAATCTCTCTATGTTAAGGTCAGTGATTAGCAAATTTAATTTAATCTATAACCTTAATCCCTTTTGCCATTTAATAAAACATATTCACAGGTTCTATCTGCCTGTGTCAGATGGTTATTTCTCTCTCGCATTATTAATCTTCTGTACGTATATTATTTCTGTCTCCTCATAATACTGCTAATCACTCCCACAGTGACCAGCGTGGTCCCTGGCCTCAAGCGTCATTTTTAGATTAATTGTGTTATGCCTGCCTATCTTTGTTTCTTTTTTAGTACAAATTGTTTCAGCATGGTACTAAAAGTTTACTATATGTCTGGCACTGTTTTGCTAGCTTTCCTGCCTCCAATTCACTTAATCCTGTGAGGTAGTTACCATCATTATCCCTGTTTCACAGATGTGGAAGTTGAGGCTCAGAGAGATTGAGTCATTTGACCAGAGTCACACAGCTAACAAATGGCAGAGCTCAGAACCCAGAGTTCTGAGGCAGGAGAAGCCCTTGTAAGAGCGTGGGTGCTTCTGCCCACCCCAGAGATGATCCCCTGTAATTGAAGCTACACTTTTCTGCCTTTGCCACTTCTACGATTCAAGTTTCATTGTGTCGCAAAGCTGTACTGAAATAGCCCTTGTGCAGGGATCCTCACAATGGCTGCTACTGAGAAGGAAAATCATCAAACTAAGGAGAGGAAAGAAAAATATAAGAAAATAGAGTGCTTCTGATCTCTGCTATGGCTCCTCATTATCTGAATAATGCCTGCCTAACTCTTCTTGAAAAACCGTTTCACAGGCCACCCTCCTGCTCACGTGCCTTCTAAGCCTTCCCACAGGCAATCTCCTGTAAAACCTCCCTTTTGCTCAGGAAAGAAATTCCCCTGCCTCAGTTTCTAGATTTTGCATGATCTATTTATTTACTTGCACCAATAATTACTAAGTTCTTTGGGGCTATTTAGTACACACGGGGAAGGTAGGACAGTGCAATATAACCACCACAGGAGTTAGAAAAAAGAGCAGACTTCCCATTTAAGGACCAGGAACTAGAGAAAGTGGTGGTTGAGCAGGCTGGAAAGAGAGGAAGGATTTGCATATGTAGATTTGAGATGGAAGTGCATTCCAGAAAATGGGAACAGCATAAGTAAAACTCAGAGGAGAAAACAGTACAGGAAACATGAGGAGAATGTGATGTAAAATTCAAAATTTAGGTGGAGGCAGAATTAGAAAGGCCCAGGAGGGTGGATGATGATGTTGGTGGTGATGATGATCACAGCAGCTAACTTACATAGGACTTTGAGCATTTATTATGTTTCAGATACTGACAAGCACTCTGTAGTCATTCTCTCATTGAATCCCCACAACAACCTTATGAGGTAGAGATTAGTTATAAGGTCGAGATTAGTTATGAGACAGAGATGAGGAAATGAAGGCACAGAGAATTTTATCCCCGTTGCATGAATGGTTAAACTGAGGCAGAGTGTCTGCCCAAAGCCAAACAGCTGGAGAGAAGACAACACAGAATTCAATCCAGCTCTGTCTGACTCATGTTTATGCTCCTAACAGCCTTGCCATGAGCCATAAGCCGTTCAGCTGAGGTCCTTGGACTTTAAGTGTAGACTCAGGAGCCATGGAAGCTTGGTGAGCTGTAGAGAGACACGGTGCTTTAAGAGGATTACTCTCTGAAAGGATGTGTTTCCACACTACGAGTTAGAGATCAGCCACCGGAAAATCGGCCCATGGAAATAAAGCATTTCTGGAATATTTCCCCATGCCTCTCAGGGAGGCAAGAAGGCATCATTTTTCTTCCTGCTGGTAGTTTTCTCTCCAGCTTTCAGCAGTCTCCCTCTCCTAGTGCCTGGCTTACCCCGGTCAGCATCGTAAATGTAGACAAATTTCTGCCACTTGTAATGGTCAATAATACTGATGAGGGCATCCTGCAGCTCCGGGCGCAGCTGAAGGACGAACTGGTTGGATGTGTCAACGGGAAAGCTTGGTGTAATGAAGCAGACATGTAGGGCCCCGCAGAAGGAGGTCAGCATGTTGACGGTCCTCCGTTCATAAAACCCAAAGATGGCATAGACTCCTTTGGAGAACTGGGAACAGACTGGAAGAGAAGAGAAGGATTAATGGATAGAAGATATTGCAAAAAAGCTGTCAGGTCACTCCAAAATGAATCCATTCACTAGTCCATCATCTGACCCATCATCTAGCCATCTACCTATCCAACCAACCAACCACCCATTCATCCTTTCAACCCACCTATCCATCCAGCTGCCCACCTATTCTACCCATCGATGCATCCCACTCACCCATTCATCTGTCCAACCCAAACACCTCTCTATCTAATTCAATGTTTATTAGGTGCCAATTCCATGCCTGATGTTGTCATGGTTATTAGGTATAAATGTACACAAAGTATTTTCATATGTCCTCTCACTTTATGTCTATCACAATCTCACTGAGGTAGGAAAGGGATCAGTGGGTCATCTTTTAAAGAGGACAACCAGGGCCCAGAAACTTAAGGAACATGTCCAACTAGCACAGCTAGGCCATATGAGTTAGGGAGCTATCTTGACCTCAGTCCAGTGATCTTTCCATGACACTGCCCATCACTTTCAGGTAGAGCAGAAAAGGATGCTACAGGAAGAAAGAGGTCTGCCAGCTTGCTTCTGATTCATGTTTAAGAAAATAAGTGTTGATTTTCCCAGCCTACCCTCAGCTATTGGTGTACATTTTCCTGCTGATGTTCGTTTTGTGTCGGTACATCCTGCTCGCTGATGTTTCAG
This sequence comes from Tadarida brasiliensis, assembly GCA_030848825.1. NCBI lineage: Eukaryota > Metazoa > Chordata > Mammalia > Chiroptera > Molossidae > Tadarida > Tadarida brasiliensis. The sequence goes on along the minus strand of CM061259.1, from coordinate 104,200,116 downwards.
GCCCCCTCATGTACAAGCCATAGTAATAGCTTAGCTGGGTGAACATCCCCACAGGAACCATATTGTAAGGTCCTAGTGCAGTTACCAATTCTGTGTTGAGTTGGTTACTCTGCTAGTGAGAATATAGTGAAAAACAGAAGTCATGCGTTCAAATTCCAGGTCAGTTGGCTACTGAACTTATTTTTATTTATTTTTTTTGCAAATAGAAGTTGAGTTTATTAAAGTAAACCATTTTTATGATGGATGAGCTCACTAGAAAATAAGAAAAACTCCAGTGTGAAGCAAATGATACACATGAAAAGAATGTGGAGCTAAAACCAGAACTGGGAGGCACGAGGAACAAGCAAACACGGAAGGCAGGGTTGACTGATAGACAAATGCCACCGTCAGTTCTGAGATGGAGAAACAGCCTTGGGTTATTGGTAACACTGGAGAGTGGCTTCTGAGATGGCTATATTAACATAGGCCCTTCCCAGAGAACTAATATTACAAACTAATTTTTAACCAAATATATAAGGTTGCTTCCATTTTTTCTTTTTTTTTTTTTTAAATTAATTTATTCCGGTAACATTGGTTAATACCATTATATACTGTTCACATGTACACCATTATAAGTTGACATCTATGTGATCCCTGCCTGAAGTTTCCTTGCATTGCCATGTATTTGACCCTCTTTACCGACTTTGCCCTCCCCACACCCTCTTCCCCCTCTGGTAACCATCTTCTGTTGTTAAACTTCAATATATGATACAGGATGAGGGGCTCACAGTCTTTACCCAGTCAGGTGACCAACCCCCAACACCGTCCCCAATGCCTGAAAATGACCCTCCCATTATGAATGGTGAAACAGATGGGTCTTCCTCATCACAGTAACAATCTTTAGAGTAATTTTTCTGTTTTATTTTCACATATATTAGGCTATTGAATCCGCATCATGACCCCCATGACTTTGGAAGTATCATTTCTTTTTAAAGCTAAAAGTTACTGTCCTGAAATCCTTTGCTCCTTTGCCACATCACCTGCTTGCATGCCCCCCTCATTGCCTTGTACTGGGGCCTCAACTTATGCTCCATCAGACTTGTCCAAATATGTTCCATGGCACCTTAGTTTCACAGATGCTTTTTTAAAAACAAAAAGGTTTATTTGGTCAGATAAATTTTAGAAATGATGCATAACCTGTCTTCATCTTGGAGGTTCAAACTGCATACTAACTATGTAAAAGATTGTGAAGGACCCTGGCCGGCCGCGCAGTGGTTAGAGCGTCGGCCTGTGCACCGAGGGGTCATGGATTTGATTCTTGGTCAAGGGCACGTACCTGGGTTGCAGGTTTAATCCCCAGCCCCGATTGGGGCACCTATGGGAGGCAACCAATTGATATATCTCTCTCACACTGATGTTTCTCTCTCTCCATCCCTCCTTTCCACTCTTTCTATAAATCAATGGAAAAATATTCTCCGGTGAGGATTAACAACAGCAACAACAACGATTGAGAAGAATCCTTTTCAACCTAACCCAGATTTTGTCAAATATATTTTTCCCCACGACCCTTTGTTGGTGAATACTTTTAACTTGTTATTGAAGAACCGTTGGGTCATGCTGCACTAAAGAATGCAATTAACACTGCTACCCAGTTGCCTCCTGTGTGTCTCAGTTCTCAGTTGGTCCCTAGAGATAATGGGCTTGATAATCGTCTCTTAAAGATGGCAACTGAACAACACAAGTCATCTGTCCAACCTCCCCTGACACCAGCATGCCATATACCGGAAACCTGGCAGGTGATCATTAACACCTGCTTGCATACTTCTAGTCCTGGGTATTCACTACCTATCAAGGTGCCTAGGCCATGGACTGACCACTGTTTGAGACCAGAACCTCATGGAATGCCAGCTCTTAACCCGCTCCCCAGCCCTCTTGGTATCTGAAGTTGTCCTTATGGACTGCAGCTTTATGGCATTTTGTTTTCATCGATGAAATCCATTCTCCACCCAGAAGCCAGAGGGATCTTTGTAATCAAGCAAAACAGAACAAAACATAACAAAACACATTGTTTCTCTTCCTTGTGCAAAATCTCTCAAAAGTTTTGAGGCTTTCCATTTTACACACGGGGAAAAAGTCCCCAAGCATGTGACCATGACTCAGAGCCTGAATGACCTGCCCCTCTGACCCCTCCTACCTCACACCAAACCTTGCTCCCTGCTCTAGCCACATGGGCCTTCATTCTGCTCCTCAGGGCTCCGAGCTCATTCTGCCCCAGAGACCATAGTAACTGTTGCCATCCTCTGCCTGCCACGTTCTTCCCCATTGTCCTTGCAGGGGTCACTCCTTTTCAGTAGTTGCGTCTCAGTTCAAATCTCACCTCCTGGAATAGGTCTTCCTTTATCATGTCTCTTAAACGGTTCCTCTACCCTCCCCTCACCCTACACCCCAATAAATATCACATCACCTTATCTTATTTCTCATATTTTAATGATTATTTGAAATCATTTTCTTTACTTGTATATACCTGTGGCCATTTGGGTCAATGTTAATTTCCCCAAAACAGGAGTCTCATTTGTGCCCCAAAGCCAGGAGAATGCCTGGGGCACAGTAGGTGCTTAATAAATATTTGTTGAATGAATGAACGATGAGAGGGTCACATGACTCACTGTAGGGAATGAGGAGGAGCTGGGCCCAAGCAGAGATGACTGTTGGGTCACCCTGGACCGCCTGCTCCTCTAAAGGAGCTGTTTAGCCTTCACCACTTACACTATTCTCTTTCACCCTAATAAGGACACTATCTGCTCACAGCAGACACTGTCATTAAATGTCTATTATAATTGCCAGAATCAAGATTTTCATAAATATGGATTTCTCCACCAGAAAGCAGACAGTGTATATTCCTCTGCCCATGTTAAATATAGATTTGTCAAAAAGCACAATCCATCTGACTGGGTTAAGGGAATAGAGGGAGCACATAAACCCTGTTAAAATATTATAATATGCTCTCCACGGTATTTTAGGATCTCTTCTCCCCTTGCTGCAATGAAATACTGTCCTGTGGGATAGAAATCTTACGTTCCAGATCTATTCCCTCATGCCATCTAGTTGGTTTCACACCTTTAGGTGGGTCTCGGGGGGCCTCACAGTTGGCACTTCTCGCTGGAGCTTGAGAAGTGGAGGAGGGAAGGATGAGACGGGGTGGGAGAAGCTGGAGCAAGCAGTTGGGATCAAATCTTCGGCACACGAGAGGCTAGGATTTTCTCCCCTCAAATGATCTCCCTCTGAGGCTAAATGGGCACATTTACCCACAGCTCCCTGAAAGAGCATGGCTGAGAAGTAGCCTGGCCTGGATTAATTCTAGTGGAGTCTGGTCCCCAGACTTACTCAGCATCTGACCTTCAATCTGGCTCCTCATTTCAATTAAGGCTGAGAGAGAGAGAGAGAGAGACTCCATAGGCCCAAGGCCTGTGGGACAGTACGGTCATTGATTCGATGATGAAAAGTGTAACTGGTAGTTGTAAAGCATTTCTTTGAATCTGTCACAATAAATATTCCATGTGAAGAGATAACATGGTGTTGTAGGAAAAGTACTAGATGAGATGCCAGAAGGCCTCGGAGGATCCTCTTTTTAGCTTTATCACAACACAGTACATACGTGGCCGCGAGCAAATTCCACACTCTCCCTGGGCCTCAGTTTTCCCGGCTATAAAAAGATAGTTTGGACTCCGCAGTATTGAATGTCTCTTCCAGCCCCAACATTCTAGACTCTAGTCTAATTAATTGAACGACATTTACAATACTCGAGTTGTTTGCTGGGCAAACATTGAGCAGCTTCCGGCCCTCCTTTTCAAACCTGGAAAAGGGATCAAGACTGTGAGCTCTTGGATCTGACCCTGACGAAACCCTAGCACTAACTCGAGGCGCATTCGAAGTCTCGGGTTTTATTGAAGATACAGTGTTGAACCCGCTGTGTGAGCTCGTTACCTAGTAGACAGCAAATGAGAGGCAGCGCATCAGAAAGGGGGCTAGAGGTGGAGACTGCATTGTTACATACAGCAAGCAGGAGGGAAGAAACGGGGCCGTTCACAGGCAGCCTCGGGACTCCGCTGTGCACTGGACTCATCGCAGACTCTCATCTCTGCTGAATCAGGGCGGACGGGCCGGGTGCCCTCCCCTGCAGACGCAGCGCAGCCTGTAACCCCTCGGAGAGGGATAATTAGGAGCTGGTGTCTGAGCACCTGCAAAGTGCCAGGCACTGTGCCAAGGACATTTCCTTGCATTCACTCCCTCCACCCTATGAGGCAGGTTACAAATTGGGAAAGTGAGGCCCCAGACCAGAGCAAGGCACAGCCGAGATCCAAACTCCTCCAGTCTGACCACAGGCCTGAGCTCTTCACCTCCGTGATATTCCACTCCTCCCTCCCTCCAGTGTTGGAAGGAAAAGTCTTGGCACATGGGTCAGCTTCGGTTTCTATAAAATCCTCTCATGTAGCACCCTGCCTTCCCCTAATGCCAGATGGAGAAGCGTTACTGCATTGGGGTCTGTGGATATTAAAACAGAACAAAACTGAGCGGCGTGCTTGGTGCATCCCCTGGGAATCATGGGGAGCATATATACCATATCTGTTCTTCTGCTGGTCCATCCCTCTGTCTGTCCACCCATCCACCACTTGGCATCCAACACCTACCACTCCTCAGGCCTTGTAGATGCAAGGGCAAACTGGGCAAGCCGTGACCTCTGGGACTGTCACCTCGGCAGTAGACAAGAGGGACAGGTAATCGGGCAGTCGCACCGCGGGGTAAGTAGGATGAGTTCAGGGCTCAGGCCGGGACACCTAACCCCAACCTTTGGTAACCTCAGAGAAGGCCTCCAAGAGGGTACGCCAGCTTTGACACTGGAAGATTGGCAGGGATCAGCCGGGAGAAGGGGGTAGGGAGCAGTTCGTGTGCATAAAGGGTTTTCCAGGTAGAAGGAACGGTGGCAGCAAAGACTGGCAGAGAGAGAAGACACAGCACACTCGGGGAACCCTGCCAGAATGTCAGATGCCGAGGTCCCTGCCTACAAGATATGCAGTGGCAGAATGTGTCCAAAAATCAGAGCAAGTCAAAAACGAGGCCAGGAATTCCCCGCTGGGGAGGCAGGAGGCAGGGACCGGTGAGGGCAGGGAAGCCCAAGCACTGCACAGTGCGGGCCGTGCAATCATCCCGGCTCCCCCAAACCGCTTTGATAATCACTCCCAGGTAAGGCAGCATCCACTTAGTATCAATAAATCTCCCGGGCCCGGGCACTGGCCCTGACAGCTCTCTCCCAGGGAGGGAACTCCTGGTATTAGCAACTCCCTTTTTATTATCACTCCAGTTAAGGCCTCTCGCGCAGACATTCCTCCTTGGCTCCTGGCTCAGTCCCTGGAACTGCGGCAGCCTCATTGTAAATAGTGGATAATGAGGCGACAGGACAGCTTCATTTTGGGGAGGGAGATAGAAAGTGTGGGGGTGGCTAGGAGGACTTTTAGACTCTTACCCCCCCTCCCCGGATAATTGTATCCTTATTAGTGAGAATGACATTCTTCATCTGACTCTAACCTTATGACATCAAATGTGCTTTATTTCTGTCACCCAGAGGTCACTAAAAGTGCCCCCCCATCCCGTGATAGTTTCTTGCATCCAAGTTCTAATACTGACGTGCGATGAATGATCACACTAGACATAAATTGTCCCCATCCCCTCTAAACAACATCACTTTTATTTGAAATTCTCAGACATGTCCAGGGCTTCCCTGTCATTTACTAGATAAAACCTTATTAGTAATTTGTTAAATTCAACAAATATTCATTGAGCACCAGTAACAGCATTGCCAGAAAATAGGGACACAGTGATATGAGACAGATGTGTTTCCTGTCTTCCCAGAGCTGACACAGTAAATTTTACAAGGAAAAGAAGAGGGTATTTTGAGAGAGTAATAAGGGAGTTAACCGTAGAATAAGTGACCATAACTATGATTATAGCCAGTGTTTACTGAGTACTTGGCACAGGCCAGACACAATGCTAAGCCCCTTGTGTCAAAATCCAGGTGGCAGGACCAGTTTACCCAAAGGCAGTGAGGTGTGAGAGAGAGGAGGGGGCCTCTGAGAAACCCCGGAAAGGCCACTATGGCTGGAGGAGGGGTGTGGCACAGAGTCAGAGGTGGGTGGACACCAAACTGTCTAGGTCCTTGCCGGCACTGGGGAAGTCAAACCCATGTGCCATGTGTCAACGTGGCATTTCACTTTGGCTCTGGGCTCATCTCAGCTTTCCTGGGCCTTTCTTCCCTCTGGCCCTGGAGCCCCGTTGGGACATGGTGGCCAAGGGAGGCGCAGAAGAGGAGCCGTCTCTCCTGCTCAGATCTATGCACGCATTATGCAACACGAGTGCTAATTACCAGGCCCCGGAACGCCAGCAAGGTGTGGCCCTGCATATGCGGCTGTGCATTAGGTCACAGCTGGCCTCACGGGTCCTGGAATTAGGCTCCTCTTGTGGGCTACACGTGAAACCAGGAGCAGGGGAAGGACAAACAGACCGAAGGATTGTCACTTCTACTGCAAAACTCTGCAAGTGCCTGGCATGGTTCTGGAAAGCTAGATTCAAACAAGCTGATCTGGGGCCATCTGGGCTGCATTTCCCCCCATCTGGACAGTGGAGTTTATACTAAAGCAATGTTTTTCAAACCTTTTTTTTTTTTTTTGTATGTGTTTGTGTATGAACTATCTCTAATATAACTTTTATACTAATCCGGGATGTGTAGTTCTACAGATGGGAATTTTCTTTCTCTTCTCTCCTATATACTCATCCACCCATCTAACACATGTTAACTGAGCCCATAGTACGTGTTGGGCAGCGGTGGTACCAGGGGGCTGTAACACTGGGTAACAAGACAAGTCCCTGCTATCCTGGAGCTTTGGTTCTAGAGAGGGGAGAGAGATGATATACAAACTAACAAAATCATTTTGGATACTATTAAGTGTTACAAAGAACATGACATGGGATGACGTGAGAGAGACTGGCAGGGCTCTTAGAACAAGATGGCCAGGGGGATCCTCTCTGCAGCACTAACATTTGAGCAGAGCAGTGAACCATAGAAGTAGCTGGCCAGGCAAAGGGCCAAGGAAACAGTCTCAGGCAGATGAAACAGAAAGTCCAAAGGCTCTTACCAGGCCCAGGAAAAGATGGATGAGCTTGAGAAACCGAAAGAAGACCAGGGCGGAGGTAGCACAGGAGAAAGAAGAAGAGCAGGGAAGATGAAGGTGAAGGAAAGCACTGTGTAACTCTCTGAGTATACATGGTGCTTCCTGCGGACCTTGGGTGTCCTCTGGAACATCAGTTCGAGCTGCTCTTACCGGAACGTTCGGCTCTAACGACCAGTGGCTCATGTCAGTGGAGGAGAGACACCTTGCAGGGTAAGGTTGCTGACTCACTCAGCTGGAAAACGGGAAAGGAAACACCTTCTGACTTATGTGTGATGGGACCATCGACATGGGACAGTCAGGGAGTTCGCTGGGCTGTGGCATAGATACTGCTGTTCCTCGGCTACTTCTAAGCTCACCTGAGGCTCTGGGCCCTCACTCATGCTGTTGTTTCAGCCTGCACCTACCTCCTGCCTTTTCCTCTCCAAATCCTCTCCACCCTGTAAGGTTCAGCTCCAATCCCGCCTCCTCCGTGAGGCTCTCATCCCTCGCCCCCACCAGCGGCCGTCTCACAGTCTCTATTCTCTTAGGTGCCCGTAGCAATGGGTGCCTCATCAATTTTTATCTAGCACTCGTGCTTTGTTCATTCGGCTTTGTTGGTGGCAAGGACAGAAGTCAAAAAGGCTAACTTAAGACAAAAAGAAGTTTTTAGAAAGATATGAGGGACCCCCAGCTTTTTAAAACAAATAAAAGGACCTTAGAGGAGATGGGGATTGTAGCAGCTCTGAGGATCTAGAGTCAGGATTTCATGCACGGTCTCTTCAGAGTGTCACCACTGCCCCAGCCATTAGTGATGACTGCTCCATACAGCTCAAGACCGGCCCGGCGCAGGGCAAGGTTCACCCCTTGGTCAAGGGAAGACAGAGCAAGTCGTTCACTATCCTCCTAAGATGAGATAATTGTCTCATTAAGATGGCAGCCAGATAAAATTAAAAAAAGGTGCTATGAAAAGGGACGGATGGATACTAAGCATATCAAACTAACAGATGTCTATAACATTTCTTTTTTTTCTTTTTTAAAAATATTTTTTTTCTTTATTGATCTTAGAGAAAGTGGAAGGGAGAGGGAGAGAGAGAGAGAAACACTGATGAGAGAGAACATTGATTGGCCACCTCCTACATGCCCCCCGCTGGGGATTGGGCCCACAACCTGGGCATGTGCCCTGACCGGCGACCTCTTGGTGCATTTCTTTTTGCTAATATTTTATAATATAAGACAAAGTCCAAGACCATGTTGAAAGCTCCATAAATATCATATACTTCTAAACACGTAAAGTAAGGAGCTACATATAATCCAGTCATTGTTGCCTGTCTGCCGTTGGTTAGACACTGTGGCATAGAGTGGTGAATAAGACAGATGATACCTCTGCCCTCCAAAAGCTTATATTATCCTTGACAATCCTGAGAGGGCGTGGCACAATGACTACATGATACTTTTGGTACAGGTACTTGATCTAGCTAATATTGATCAATTGACAATTTTCTTGACAATTGACCCCATCTTGCTTCCAAGGCTTTTCTCGAATTGAGTGGACTCATTTTTTATTTATATTATCAAGTGACTTTTTGTGTATTTATATCTTTTCACCTGCAGTGGAGGTATGCAAGCTTCCTTGAAGGTGGAGGCTCTCCAACTTTATCATTTTTTCCTTGGTATGTATAATGTGCAAAACCCTATACAGAGCTGAGTAGGAAATAAACATAAATGCTCAGTGACGTTACTTGTCTGCAGTCTTCTCAGTTAGGCTGACCATCTAGCAACCATGAGTTTGGGGGGTCTGCAATACCCCCACCCCGACCGCCACGGTGCTGCAGCCCACTGAACTCGGTCCCTCCCCGTGATCTCAGACCAACAGAGAATGAGAGCTGTGCTCTTCGGCTGGCATCTGAAACCCAGCCAACCTTCAAGCGTTCCATTCATAACACCCCGTCTCTCTAGCCAGTGCGCCCTCAGCAAAAAGGTTTAAATCCCATCACATGATTCAACCCTTACGATGTTGAATGGGTTAGAACAAGGACATGTTCACCCTGCAGAGCGAACTACTTATCACTGTGTACCACGCAGTGTTATGGGAAGAGGATCTGTTGGAGATATTTCTTATGATGACACACATGGATATACGTGTGTGCTCTCCTCCTTGGCCTATCGCTCACCCCAGACCAATTAATGGATCATCGATGGTTAGTGCTAAAAAAAGACTTCTAATAGCTGTCTGACCAACTCCACTTTAAGTCTGTTTAATTTACATGTGCTTGGAATATAGCAAAACCTGGTGTCCAGGGTATCACTAGCCTCTGACCTCACATGACATCAAAGAACTGGAGACTTTGTACTACCTGTGTATTTTGGGTGGCTGGGAAAAATACTATTCTTCTTCTTTATTACTATAGTTATGTCACCATTTGACTGTTTATTACGTGTCAACTCTGGCCCTAGGCACTTCACATGCATTTCACCATTTACTCCTGACACCAACCATATATACATATATATATATTTTCTAGTTCATGCAGGAGGAAGCTGAAGTTCAGGGAGATTAATTAACCTTCCCCAAGTCATTTGTGTGGTAAGTGACAGAATCCAGGTGTGTCTTACTCCCTGGCCTGTGCCTTGAACTACTCTACTCTGTGCCCTGGAAGTCTATCAGCACAAACCAGAGCTTTCATTCCCTGGACAATAATGCCAGCCGACACTGGGCACTTGCTGTGCCGGGTCCTTTGCTAAGTGCTTTACACGAATTACTCATTCACTACTAATTTAATCGTATGGAGTAGGGACACAGTTACTATCCCCATTTTATAGAGAGAAAACTGAGGCTACTTCACTCAGCCAAGGTCACACAGCCATTAAGTAGAAGATTCAGAATCGAAACACAGGCGTTCTAACTTCAGAGCCTTTGCCAGGGGCCTGTCTCTATGCCAGGTGTCTGCAGACTTTTTCTGCAAAAGGCCAAATAATAATAATTTGGGGCTTTGTGGGCCATATAGTCTCTGTCACAACTAGTCAATGTTGCTTTTGTAGCAGAAAAGCAGCCAAAGACAATGTGTGAACAAGTGAGTGTGAAACTTGAACTTTAGCATCAAACCTTATTTATAGAAACAGGCATTGGGGTTGGATTTGGCCTGTGGGCTGTTGTGTGCAACTCCAACTCTATGCTATTCTGCTATTGTATGGTAAGTAGGACCACATGCTGACATTTTGGGAGAGGTAATAGTAACTCATAATGCACTATATGGTTTTCAAATATCTCACGTCCATTGTCTCTTGTGAATGCCCAGTAAGGTAGGTAGGGCAGGAGTGATGACCCTTGAGCCCATGTGTGAATGAGGAACCAAGGATCACGTGGCTGGGAAATGCTGGAGACAAGTGTGAGCCCCTCTCATCCTTTTTCACATCCTGTGGTTTTTCTGTGGTGACTCTGATTACTGATTCATACTGTGGGGAGGGCAAAGAAAAGGAACCCTAAGGCAGTCAAAGTCAGGCGATGATGTCCCAATTTGACTGAAGGCCACTGCTTGCTGGCTTCTGTACAAGAGCCAGTGCTTTGATGTTCACAGACAGGCTCCAACTGAAGTCTGACACACAGACAGCAATATGCAAGTAGGTGGGCGTTTCTGAATTCCAGGCTTCCTCTCCTGTGCACTGGCCAGCTTCGTACTAGAGAAGACCGTGACAGTGCCTACAGCTAAAGGCCATTCTGCTGATGGCAAAGGAGACCCAGCCCTGAGAGGCAGGTGCTTTCAGAGGTCTATTTAAAAGTGGATACGTATCAGGGGACTCACAGCATTGTGACTGGACCCTTTAACTCAAAGGCTCAGCTACATGTGGGGGCTTAGCCAGGAGTGCTGGGTCAGGGGCTTGATCTGGACCTGGGGTGAGGGGCTCTGCTTGGACAAGATTAGGACTTGGATTTGAGACTGAGATCAGGGCTCATTGTTAGATGGGTTCCAGGACCAAGGGTAAGGCTACAATCCAGGGTTGGGGTGAGTGCTCACTCAGCCTCATTTGGGGACAGGAAGTGTGGTTCATTAAAGAGCTCAGGTAGACGACATCTACTTAGCTCTACCTTCCGTGCGGCCTTTGGGAACTAGCACACTAACCAGCCAGAGCAGAATGGATAAAAGCAAGGACGCTAGCCAAAGGGAAGAGCATTATGGGAGAGATCAGCCCATAGCCTCCTCTGTCTGACCCAGCCAGCACCCCACAGCCCCTCTCCACCCCTCCCCACCCATCATAAAGCTACTTCTGCTGACTCATGAATGAACCATCACTGCAAGAGACATCAGGTAAATCATTCATGAAATGAAGCCATACTCTCCCTTTGGCTCTCTTAATTCTGTTTGCTGGGTGAGTGGGAGAGAAAGCAAATATTTTGTTTCTTATTTTCTATTTTTTCCTATGAAAATCATACATATAAATGGATTTTCCTAAGCAAAGCAGCAAGCTCACAGTGCATGGTAGACCCATCAACCTGATTGGCACTTGTCAATCAAGGCAAAGTTTTACCAAGATCTACAGAGACAGCCTGAGGGCGCCCTAAATCAGTAAAATTAATTTTCCAGCTAGGTGTGTCCACTGAGGAGGTGAGGGGACAGAAATAAAGGGTGAAATAAGGGTATAGAAATCCAGACGTTTCAGATCTCAAAACCAAATGACGCCACCAGAAACCAGATCCTACCTCCTCTGATATCTGAATTCACTCCTGAGCCCTGCCCTTAGCTGATTTCCTGAGCTGAACACAAACCAAATGTAGAGGAGGATACAGAAGAAAAGCTGCATCTTTTCCCATGCTCTTCTAATCCATGGCCTCAGTAAAGCATGCTGAGCATATCACATTTAAAACAGATGCATAACCGCCCTGGCCGGTTTGGCTCAGCGGTTAGAGCATCAGCCTGTGGTCCAGAGAGACCGGGGTTCAGTTCCCGCTAAGGGCACATACCTCGGTTGTGGTTTGGTACCTCGGTTGTGGTTTGTCCCCGGCCCTGGTTGGGTCGTGCGGGTGTCAGCCACTCAATGTGTGCCTTTCATGTTGATGTTTCTCTCTCTCTCTTCCTCTGTCTCCCTCCCACTCTATCTGAACAAAAAATGGGAAAATGTCCTCGGGTGATGATAAAAAACAAAAAACAAACCAAAAAAACCTAGATGCATAACCAATAGTCTTGCTATGAACATGTCCTTGCCTCCCTTTTCAACAAGGGGTGGCAAGCTCCACCCCCCTGCCCCTCTCTTCTAAGTGGCAAGCTCCACCCCCCTGCCCATCTCTTCTAAGTGGCAAGCTCCACCCCCCTGCCCATCTCTTCTAACAGGCTCCCAGGCCACGCCCCCTTCAGCTTTGGCTTCACACTGGTCTTTGTTTTTACCTGTCAGGACAGTCCAAACTTTCTTGCCCTGGGGCTTTTGCACAAGCTGATCTCCCCTAGAAAGCTCTTCCAACCCTCATTAAATGGTCGAACCTCGTTCTTCAGGTCTCAGCTCTAGTATTCTCTCTTCAGAGAGGCTTTCTGTAAAGGGTACATCCTTCCCCTTTAACATCTCCTGTAGCACCTTGCCTATTTTCATCATACTTTACCTCTGTCTTTATTCTGTTTAATTTTTAGTTTATTTGTATAAATTTCCCCCAGTAAGGCAGGGATCATGGCTATTTTATCTTCCAATATAGTCCTAGCATCTAGGACAGTGCCTGGCACTCTGGAGGCACTAAAACATATTTGCTGAAGGGAATAAGTGAATGCGTGAATGAATGACCAAAGAAGCTGCCGGTTCTTTATAGGATCCCAGGCAAGTTATTTCCCCTCATTGCAGTTCGTGTCCTCATTTGTAAAAGAAGTGAGATTCAATTGGCTCTAACACTCTTCTGCCTCTAAAAGTAGATGTTTTCTTACTTATTGTTTCACAGATGAGAGAGTTAAGGCATGAAAGCATGCTTTTCAGCCCAGGGACTGGCACTCCGGTCTCCTAGACAGTTCCACCAACCGAGAGTCTCTAGCAAACGCCCAGCTGCCTTCTCCACAGAAACACTCCCTGCCACCCCCTGGTGTCTAGTTTCCTGTACCAAAATGGTATTTAGTTCTCTTTGTACCAAAATTTGATTCCCTTTCCCAGATTTCTCAAAACATGAGATGAAATAGCTCCTGCTAAGAAGTGGTCCAGGCTCCTTGCATTCCAAATGAAATGCTGAGAACAAAAGCTTCTCTCACTACCCTGAGGTGTTCTCTTTGTGTGTCCCTGCTAAAGCTAAGGGTTCCAGGAGTGGATGGGGGTGCAGGTTGGGGGAAGGCTGGGATTTAAATGAATTCTGGGGAAAACAGTGAGGAAGGAGGGACTAGAAGGCACAGGCACCAATATAATGTGGAACAGGTGAGGGCATTTGAGGAGAGATGAACATGAAGATAATGTGCCAGCTTTCTTGCTTTGGCTTAGTGCACCCACAAAGCGCTTTGTGGGAGAGCCTCACTGGCACCGAGTCACCTCTCCGGCCTCATTTCCTAATAGTCCATCACACACCAGAGGTCCCAGCCACACTGCTTGTACGGCAAACTATTTCCTTCTAGGTTTTCATGCTTGTGCACGCATTCCTCAGAAAAGTCCCTCCACCCCTGGAAAACTTCTACACATCCTTCAAGACCCCAAGCAGATGTTGACTTGAGTGGGCAGCCTTCCAATCCTTCCAGAAAAAAAGTAATTACTTCCTCCTCTGAGTTTCTGATGTACTTTCTCTCTTACACTTATCTTGCTATTCTGTAAATTAAATTTTCATGTCTGTCTTCTTCATCACACTGAGATTCTTTAGGGCAGGGCTGGATCTAATTTGTTCTTAAAGTCTTACAGACTAACCTTGATCTCATAATAGATGCTCAATCACTGTTGAATAAATTTTGATTTGCTTCCCTGTGAAGTAAGGGCGATAATACCTGCCTTACCTGCTATGAGATTACCTAAGTCCTAACTTCATTATAATGTGTGATATACACGTAAGCCATCATTTTATTCAAACTGCACAATCCAAATAGGAGGTGAACTGGACGGGATATTATTACTCCCTTATCCAGATGAGCTGCCAAGGGTTAAAAGGCTTTCTCTGAGAAGCACAGCTAATAAATATCAAACTAGAACAGGGAAACCAAGTTGCTTGACTTCTGGTAGGGTTTCCCCCCATCAGATGACAAATGCCTTCCATAAATGAGCTGTTAGGTTTGGTCATGCTGACTGATTAAAGAAAAAAAAAATGGGTCTCAGTCCTTCTGAAGATGTCGCAAATGTGTCTCCTACTCCCACTTTCCATCCCCACTACCACGCTGGCCTAGGGTTCCATCAGTGCTCATACGTGTACCCATTGCCCTTTGTCACTGTCCTTCACCCCTGCCCCCACCTTGCCCCCTTTCCCCGTTCCCACACCCATAAATCCTTCACATCTTCTTTTAAAAATGGAAACCAGATCCCCTCAGAGCTTTCTCATCATGCTTTGAATAAAAAGTCTACACTCCTTTGCATGACCTCTAAGGTTCTGCCTGAGCCCTGCGGACCTGACTAGCTTCATCCACCATGTCCCCTGCTCCTCCAGCCTCCAAAGTCCTCCCCCTGCACTGTCCCTCCTCCTAGAACTCCTCTTCCACTTCTGCTTGGCTGGCTTCTTCCCAACCTTCAAGGACCACCCGAGTTAGGTCATCCACTCTCCTGTCTCAGCATTCAGTCTGTTTCCTTCACAGCACTTGACTCAAGTTGCAATTACTGTGGAAGCCCTCTTATCTGATGCAACAGGGACTGCAATTAGATGATTTGAAAAGGATGGTTAAAACAGAAAATCACCCCAAGATGACTCATAACAGGTATTTTCTTTTAGCTTAAAACACCTAAGTGTACATGTATTTATCCATCTTTTGATGTAGTGGGAATTTGAAGACATTTATAAAATAAATGTAAGTACAGATTTTTTTGTGTGTTTTTCCCCAATCTTTCACTGTTGTCTCGCCTACACCTAATATTACACTATTTTTAGTGCTGCATCTTTGAGCCTCTCAAAAGTATTTCACTTAGTTTCCAAAGACATAAAACAACTTTTTTTTGCATTCATATTTCACCAATTTACATAATTTTTAGTTGTGTTGCCCAGATGTATAAAAACACAGATGTATAAAAAGGTTTGGAAACAGAGCTGGCTCCTGTACGGCCCCCAACAAAGGTGCTGTGAGCAGAACTATATGGGCAGATCAGAGAAGGGACTGGCCAGGAACTTGCAGCTCACCAGGGGCGTTCACTGGGGTGTTTACAAAGAGAATGGAGAATGCAGGTCAATCCAAGGAGATGATCGAGTAGAAGCTGGTTAGGAGAGATGTCATTGCCTCTGATGGTTGGCTTGTTGATTATCTGTCCCTCTGTCAGGCTGTACGTTTGTGAGGGCTGAGCCTCTTTCTCTTTATTTTAGCTCAGTTCTTGGCACTGAGAGGCCCAGTCAGTGCCAAGTAAATGAATAAACAAGTGAGTGGACCATCTCCCTCCTTAAGCAAAGACTTTTGTTTCCTCATCTGTAAGAGGATAGGCATGGCCCTGGCTGGTGTGGCTCAGTGGTTAGAACGTTGGCCCACACACCGAAGGGTCACAGGTTTGATTCCTGGTCAAACGCACGTACCTGAGTTGCAGGTTCAATACCAGACCCCAGTTGGGGCGCATGCGGGGGGCAGCCAATCAATGTATCTCTCTCACATAGATGTTTCTCTCTCTCCCACTTCCTCCCTTCCACTCTCTCTAAAACCAAATCAATGGAAAAAATATCCTCGGGTGAGGATTAATAAAATCAAAAGAGGATAGGTATGTAAACATGGTCATTTCCAGATCCAAATTCTGTTACTACTAACTGTGTATTTTTTTTTTTTTATCCTCACCCAAGGACATTTTTGCACTTATCTCCAGACAGAGCGGGAGGGAGAGAGGGAGGAAGAGAAAGAGAGAGAAACATCGACATGAGAGAGACACATCGAGTGGTTGCCACCCGCACGACCCCAACCAGGGCCGGGGACAAATTTCAACCGAGGTACATGCCCTTAGCGGGAACCGAACCCCGGCCTCTCTGGTCCGCGGGCCAATGCTCTAACCACTGAGCCAAACCGGCCAGGGCCTAACTGTGTATTTCTATATTTCAAGTTCTAACTTCTTCCATAGGTTCCACACACACTTAGCACATTACATGATTGCCCTCCCTCAGGCCCACACACCAAACAGCCATTCCCATGGCCACACCACTACCTAACCTCCTCCCTGAGGCCATCTGTTGGCTTAGGATGACCCCTGCCCATGCTCCTCCAAGACAGGTGAGGAGACGGCAAGGCCAGGTGCAGGCCGTGGTGCTAGAGCTGTGGGACCTCTGCTATATTGTTTTTGGGGTGCCGTGCAGGCCTAGGGCTGCTTTGAGCATGAGTAGAAGGAACCTCTACTCTGAAGATCTGAGGCGGAAACCTGCTTTATTGCAGACATGGGGCAAAGCTGTCCTCCCTCCCCCACTGCTGGGGGTTGGTCTTTTCTGGCTCCATAGCGCGGACATCCAGAGAGCCAAGATTGGGTGAGGGCCCCAGCGAAAGCAGCTTTCATGGGTCCTCCAGCTCATAGGAGCCCACAGTGCGGTCTGGTGCAGCAGCCACATAGCAATACACATTAGGCTTTTTCCCCCTTCAGTTTATTCCTTGGCATATTTCCCTCTCATATATAAGGAAAAAGAGGGACTGATTAAAGATTTGGGGATCCTGGTTACCAGCATAATAACAGCAATGACAAATGATGATGATGATGATGGTGATGGTGATAATTTTTAATATTGCTAATAGTTTCTTGCATATATTGAGCCCTTTGATGCTAGGAACTAGACTACACATTTTATATTCATTAATTTTAAAACCCTCTGTAACAACCCTAGAGGGTACACACTGACATTGTTATTATTATTATTTTTTTTCTTTATTGATTTTAGAGAGAGAGGAAGGGAGAGGGAGAGAGAGATAGAAACATCGATGGCCTCCTGCATGCCCCCACTGGGGATCAGGCCCACAATTTGGGCATGTGCCCTGAGCGGGAATCGAACTGGTGACCTCTGGGTGCATGGGTCGACCCTCAACCAGTGAGCCACACTGGCCGGGCTGTTGTTACTATTATTTTATAAAAGAAGGACAGAGGCACAGATAGGTGGAAGTCACAGAACCAATAATGGTGGGACAAGAACTCAAACCTGTGTCTATTTTCCACAATGTGAGTTCTTACCACTATGCTAAATTACCTTATAATGTATCTGACACCATGACATTCACTGAATAATTAGCATCTTGATTCAACATATCATATATAATACAGTATGGGGAAATAAGTACCAAAGCCCCTGATTTAAGAGGAACATTCTAATGCGGTGATGGAGACAGACTCACAAACCACTAATAAAAACTGTACAAGAGAAAAACGAAATAAATCCTCCAGTAGAAATATAGCATGTCCTGTACCTCAGGAGGGAGACCAGGGCAGACCTCCAAGATAAGAGTCTTAAAGAACAAGCACATTTTCAAAAGTCCAAGACAGAAATGCCTAATACAACGTATACACGCTGTCCTCCCTTTATCCATGCAGAATGTCACCTCCGTCCATCTGCTAGGATTCTTTCTCATGGAGCCCACTGCAGCTTCAGAATCCTCCTCGACCCAGTCACCACCACAACTCAGCTAGCTGTCCAGTGGGATGAAAAGCACTTCTATGCTTAGTCTCAGGGGAAGAAGAAAGGAAAAGTCTTGGTCTCCTCATGTTTATCAACTTTCTGCAATGCCGGTCATCGCAGACGTTCCCCACCTGCCTCTCCTTATTTGTTCAATGCCGAGGCAGTTTACAGTGTTTTCACACTTCTCACCTCACTAGCTGTCAACTGGGCTCCCGGCTGTGAGGCTGCACATCAGTACACAGAGCCGTGGATGCGTCCTGAGGACGCCGTGTGGGATCGGGAACTGCATGTCCGACGTGGGCCTCCAGGAGGACCGAAGCTTGAGGCTTTCCTCAAAGCAGGGAGGGAGGTGGAGGGAGGTAAAGAGCGGGAAGGAAGTGCATCTCTGATCTCAAAAGAACTCAAGTCTCCAGAGCAAAGGCAGAAAGATCATGGGAAACCATCCAAGGCACACTGGCCTGTGAGTCAACTACCCTCGGAATCCAGGGCACAGGCCCTCCCCTGCCTGCGTCTCTGCTGGAACTTGACAGATGTCTTCCTGTCTCTGGGCCTCACGGTCCTCTCTGGACAAGAGATTTGGCTGCAGTTCCCCGCAGTTCCAACATTCCCTAATAATTCTCAGCAGCAGAGGGACAGACAGGAGACAGAGCAAAGCTGGGCTGTGGAGCAGACCGGATGCTACCTGCGGAGCTGACTAATGGCTCCTGTGCATTTGCTCCTGGATCCAACGATCCCTCGAGGGGTGCGCCCCCCAGGGTAGACCCTCACTGCACAAATAAGAAAGTGAAAAAACAAAACAATAATTTGGTCTATTGTATGGACAAGAATACCGAAACAACACAAAACCCAACAACTATGATGCAAGAGAAGGTCAAGGTGCCGGCTGTGCAAGGACCTGGGGAGAGGAGAGTGCAGACGCGGTGAAGGCAAATGCCAGTGAACACGTAGCTACACTTGGTTTTTTAAGCTGCCTGATGTCCCAGAGGCTGCTTAGCTTCAGATGTTACCCAGAGGAGCTCGATACTGTCCAGGGCAGTAGTAATAGCACAGAGAGTGTAAGTTATCATTTACTGAGCATTTACGAGACACTTGCTTTGCTGAACATACACATGCATTTCTTTATTTCCCAGAGCAATCCCATGAAGAAGGTACTGTGGCCTCCGCTGACAGATGAAGATGCCAAGGTTCAAGGTCACACAGACAGGGCAGCTCCGGGAGTCAAAACCAGGTCAGTCTGAACTTCAACTTCGTGTGTGTAGCCACCGTGCCTTCGGAAAAGCAAACATAGACAAACTGGCTCCCTCTTGACACCGACTCTCCGGTGACGAGGAGAATTTCCCGACAGCCTTTTCCACTCCTTCCAATCCTTCAAGATCCCACTCAAATGCCACCACGCCGGTGAGAGCCTGAGTCAGAATCAATCCCGCCCTCTCTGGGCTCCCGGAGCTCTCAGTGCTTCCTTCCATTAGCGCACTTAGCGCTTTGTGCCTGGTGTTGGAGTTAATTGAGTCTGATCCTCCCTCCACTCTACACCCAAAGCAAGTTGTTTAGACTTTCATTACGGCACTTAGCATCTTTCATGAACGCTAGCTGTGCCTGGGTTAATCTCCCGTCTTATACAGTGAGCCCTTCCCTTAAGGACAGGAGCTGTCTCAGGAATCTTCCTGTGTCCCCAACAGGTGAGAGGCTTTGGGAACAGCTGCTTTCAAAGTAGGGCTGGTACACACAGCTGGTTCCTCCCTTCTGCCTGACCCTCCTCTGGGGTACTTCTCCTTGAACACATTCGTGGTCAGGGTCATTGAGCACTGTCAGGCAGGGGTCAGGGACTCCTGTGGGGACTTTCTCTCAGATAAGAGGAGGTGGGGTAACTGACCTTTTCTCATGCCACTCTCGTCCCTGTGGTCCTCTCTCCTCCAGTGGAGGTCTGTCCACTTTGCGTCATCACATTAGGGAAAGGATTGCTTGTCTTACTCTGGAGTTAGTGGCTTCCTTTTTCCTGGGGGAAAAAGACTCCGATTCCTATGAAAAAATGTCTTTAGGGATCATTTTCCCAGGGAGGGAGGCTTCAAGGGCCACCTGGGAGGGACACTTAGTTTCATGTGCCTATGTTCACTCCTGGCTGGACAGCTGAGTGGTCTAGGGCACAGGGTTTGAGGTGGACAGACTGGGTTCCATTCCCCACTCTGTCCCTCAGGCAAGTTCATCAGTCACTTACTCCAAAACCTTTGCTTCCTCACTGTGTCACAGAAGAAATAAGAGTACCTGCCCAAGGGGCTGCTCTGAGGATGAGATGCCCTGAATGTGTTCTTAGCACCATGCCTGGCTACTGTTGTGTCTGTTGCTGCAGTTGTTATTCTTGCTGGTTGAGTCGTTGTTGTGGTTGTGGTTGTGTTTTGTAAACACATCATCCAGCTACTGAGAAACATAAGAACAACATGCAGCTGAAAATTTCACCTCTGCGGTTAGCAGGAAATGCAAAATCACATGTAGCTTCTAGTTGGGAGCCTAAGAATAGCTGTAGTTAAGTTTCTGCTTAAAAATAACTTGCATGTGTTTAGGCTTTCAGACTCGAAGGTGCTTTAGAGAGCATCTTTATCAATTATTGCATAGAAAACTGAAGCTCAGAGAGGGAAATCACAGTTCCAGGGTCAATCCTTCAAAAATCAGCCAAGGTACGGCTCTCAGGCTTCCTGACCCCAGTGCAATGCATTTCCTACTGAGTATCCCTTGGGCTACTGCCTTTTTCTTGGATTTAAACAAGAGCCCTTTAGCTTTCCCACCAGTCCCCGTGGTGACTTGGGCATCCTCTGAACACGCTGCTTTGCCCGGTATTGAGAAGACAACAGTAACACATCTTGCTACACAGACAGTGCTGAGATGAGTCTGTTTCTTTATGGCGACAAGTTTCCGCTCCATTCTAACCATGCTGTAGCATCACTCCTGTGTGAGCTAATTCTGCTGAAACGAATGTGCCAATGTCTGTGTTAGTAATAAGGGCTAAGGGTCTAGTCCTTTCCTTCAAATGCTGCCCTTGAACTCAACTGCTGATGAGAATTGCGCTGGCATTCTGGGGTGAGCTTGAATAGTGCCAAACCTAAGGAGAATAGGCTAGATTTATTATTCTCCAC
This sequence comes from Tadarida brasiliensis, assembly GCA_030848825.1. NCBI lineage: Eukaryota > Metazoa > Chordata > Mammalia > Chiroptera > Molossidae > Tadarida > Tadarida brasiliensis. The sequence goes on along the minus strand of CM061259.1, from coordinate 104,179,102 downwards.
ATGAGAGAGCAGAGTCAAGGCCCAGGATAGCCGGTAGAGAGGAGATGAAGCGAGACCTTGGGTGGAAGGCACCACCCAAGGTGCAGCTGTTGGGAAGAGACCTTAATCTAACCCATCAGGTAGCCACGATCACAGTGGACAGTCGTTCTGCTCATCTGCCTGCTTAGCCGTGCGCTCTACCACCTCCCTCCTCTTATTCATGCCCTTCCTTCTGCCTTGCTCTCTTGTTTAAGATTATATAGGACTTCATATGTTTTCATTGATTTTTTAGAGAGAGAGGAAGGGAGAGAGAGATAGAAACACTGATGTGAGAGAGAAACATCAATCGGCTGCCTCCTGCACGCCCCTCACTGGGGATTGAACCCCCAACACGAGCGTGTCCCCTAACTGGGAATTGAACCTGGACCTCTCAGTCCATGGGACGATGCTCAATTCACTGAGCCACACCAGCCGGGCTTAAAAATATTTTCACACCTGCCATTTTGTTGAACCATCATAACAACCCAACAAGGCACACGTACTTATTACTGCTGTTTCAAATAAGAAACTAGAAGATCAGAGACATGAAAGGTTTTCCCAGGGCCACAGAACTCATCCATGCAGTAAGGTCTTTTTCTCCAGTCTCCAGGTTCAGTGACTTCCTGTGTGTGAGAGTCAGTAGAACGTCCAGACTGGTACTGGACGTGGGCTCCAGACTGCCTGGGTTTGCATCCCAGCGCTTGCCCCTCGCCCATGGTATAAGCCTACGCCTATACCAGGCCTCAGCTTCTTCATGTGCAGAACTGGGAATAATCACAGTGTTAATCTCAAAGACTGAGAGGAGCAAATGAGCGATTATGACTAAAGTGCTCAGAACAATGGCTGGCAACAAAACACGCGCTCGGTAAATGTTGCTATAGAAACTTCTCTGCGTCTCTTTGAATTCTCTTTCTGCCAACGCTCCTCTGAAATGCCACGAATTGTTATTCTGACTTTTCATAAATAGATCCGATTTCTGCCTCTTTTGGACCCTGTAATCATTTGTACTTTGCTCACAGCACACAGTGTGTTCTGCTGTGCGCTGGAAATATCTGGAAACTTGTTTTCCTCGTTCCCTTCTCCCCTTGCCTGTGGGTGCTGCGGCCTAGGAGAGAGAACTCTGAGATGAGCATGCCCCCTGCAGTGCCCAGGAGGGTGCCTGATGCCAAAGAGGAAGGCACATGCTCATTACACTGAATTCAAGTGAACCCAGAACTCCAGTTCCCACGATGTCCTAAAATGTTAGGGCTGGAAAGGCTTCTTCGAGATCAGCCATCCTGCATGGATGCTGGGTAATTGGGCTGCTGAGAGAGGGAAAGATACTTGTCTGAAGTCAGGAACATGGTAGCAGATGAAGGAGGAAAAACCAGATCTCAGCACATCAAGCCACCCTGGGCTCCACCCAGAACCCTGGGCTGTGTCTCTCTTCATCACGTGAAGGAGAAAAAAAGAGCACATGTCCCTGAAGTAGAGAGAAGAATGGGACAAATGACAGCACACAGCTAAGCTTCCACAACAATGTTGCTCAAAGAACAGAGATGTATTGGGAACACGTATCCAGAAGCCTAGCAGGGATGAAGGACAGGAATAAATGACACAGCCAATAGGCAGCGTTTCTGCCCTGACTGGGTATTTTTTTGCTGCACGAGTGGATCAGGAGCCCTGCAAAGGGGAAGCTTCTGGGTCCTGAATGAATTAAATGCAAACCTTTAGGTGGTTTTCTTCCTCTCTCCTTCTAATGTTGACCCTAAACTGGAGTCCTCAAATGCTGGGCTCCAGAACACTCTCTTCATTTTGGTGTTTGTACACAGAAGACACTAAGATACACAGGGTCCCTGCACACAGAGGCCATTTCCTGTCTTTCTCCCTGTGATGATCTAACCTGGTGGGGAAGAGAAGGGGTGAACCCTTGTCAGCCTGTGCCTCCACAGCCTCTTTCCCCCCAACGACTGTCATGTTTTTTCCCTTGTTGAGGTTTCAGATAATGTTTAAAACGTAAAATGAATCAGAGATAATTCTGTACTGGTCAGCATGACTTGACCAGAGAAATGTTTTGACTCCGGATACTGTCAAATCCTGTCTTCCTAAGTAAGATAAGGGAAATCTGAAGGTGATCAGCTTCCCCGTCCTCGGGGATGTACGTCCCTTGGGGGAAGAGGATGACGCAGTAGCTGTGGGTGGGGCTTGAGAAGAGCTGAATTGGCAGGCACACCCCTGGGGTGGGGGGCTGCTGGTTCAGATGGTGACACCCAAGGCTGCCCTTAACTGCAAAGAGAGCTTCTGAAAATGGGGGCACATTGCCTGCCAAGCCATGGTACATGAGAAATGACCATTCATAAAACAGCCTTCCTGGGGAGAGATGCCGAGATGGCAAGCCGCTCTGACCTTGGGACTTTGGCCAAGGTCATCTTCTTTTGATCTGTATATCCAATACATGAGTCATTTAAAAATAACATGTGAATGCCAAGGATAAAAAGTACTTAGAGCAGTTAAAAGTGAAGCTGAGATGGTGGGAAGTGAAAAATACTTTCTGCAAAGGAAATTCATTTGGATGCAATTTCCAACCATTGGCTGACTTGATAGTACCCAAGTATTTCCTTTTGATTATCGAGACCAATTTGGTGGGTGGTGGTGGTTATTTTATTATTATTTCAGTTCACACGTTGGCTTAATATACTTTGGAAACAATATTTGATAAGCTTTCAAAGAGCACATGCGCCACCTTGCAGACTCCGTCAATCACATTTGGCACTAACTTAGTCTCACCTTTGCCTTGAAGAGCAACCTTCTCGATCCCTCTGATTTGTATCAGTTTCCAAACTACCCCACCGATGAGCCGTTAGCTACACTGAATGCATCCTTTTTGGGTGGCATTTCTAAATTTAACTTTCCCCTGGGCACGATGGCGCTGTCATGACACACACGGATCCCATTACTTGCAAACAATGCCATTCTCTGTCCTAACGCCGTCCGTGGGGATGGCAGCAGCAGAGGTAAAAATGAAAACAGAATTGGCCTATGCATTCTGAAGTTCAGTGGACTTAGAAGATTCATTGTGCTTTATTGTTGTTTGGATTTCATTGTTGCACTTAACCAATGTCTTCACTTTTAAAGAAAACTTTATTCCTGTTCTCACCGGAAGCCCCAGCAGCCCCTCACATCCTGAGCTGTCACTCACTACCACCTAGTGACATATAACAAGGCCCTGCTGATTCTGTTGCGCTTTCCTTTCCTTGAAGACAGAGACCATCTTGACATGAATAAGACACAGCCCTGCAGGTCTCTCCCTTGCTGAGCTACGTGGTGCAGGGTCAGCAAATGCATGCCACATGTCCTCCCTCCTCCTGCACCCAGGGCAGACTGCACTAATTGATCATGGCACTCTTCCCAGCTGTGCCCCGTCCAGTCCTCAGCGTCCTCGTCATCCGCATTCCTGGAAGACACTACCAATTTCCCAGAATTGACAGACTTGAGAAAACCGATTTTCCGGCCTCACCTTAATGGTTCAAAGCAAGGATTTGGGAATCGGACTGACCTGAATTCAAACCCCAACACTGCCACTTACTTGATGTGTGACCTGGAATATGGTTGTCTCAGTGCCCGAATCTCGGATCTCCCCACTCTAAGGTGACCCATCCTCTCATCCTCCAGAAGTCGAAATGCAGGCATTTCATCCTCTGAGAAACCTGTTTCCATAAGACCTGGTGTAGGAGCCTCGCCTAGGCCTCTGCAAACACCCGAACTTGCTCTTCCTCCTCCTCCTCACTGCAGCAGTGAGGGGCTCCTTTCTTTTCGCTTTCCCCGATTGGTGTGTGAGCTCCTGTGGGTGGTTATGTTTGTCAGAGCCTGGCCAAGGGCATGGGTGCTTTGCTGGGCTCTGAAAAACAGCTAAGGTAAGTAGCACCATTAACTCATAAAAATCTCTTGTAACGGTGCTAAGCATTTGATAAATGCTCAATAAACACGAGTTATTATATTTATTGTTACGTCCCATTATTATTTTGAGGCTCAGAGAAGAAAGCTTACTACGGAGCTAACTTTTACATATGTATGGTTTAATTTTGGATTGCTATTATTCTCTGGTTGCCAAGGATGCCAAAGCTATCTGTACTTTCTCAATTTTAAGAGAGTTACGTTCCTTAAAATAGAACCATGTTCTTCTGTCTCATAAAACCTACCATGGAGTCATATAGAGAAGAGGCCTACTGAAGCGTGTTTGGGCCACATCTACCATGTTGGCTAACCCTGGTGTCCACCACCCAACCTTTGCTGATGCCAGCCTTGCAGGGACCCTTACTAGATACTCTTCCAGGCTACGGGAGCGCCACCATTCTCTTTTGAATACCCATGGCCAAAGTGTTAGCCCAAGAGGTCTGTTAAATGCAGACTGCTGGACTCACCCCCAGAATGTCTGATTTAGTGGGGGTGGGGCTTGGGAATTTGCACTTCTAACAAGATTCGTGCTACTGGAACTGGACTGTTCTCGGAGAACCACTAACAGATTAAAGGAGATAAGAGAGGAACACTCTTGCCTAGGGAAGGTACCGTAAGTTCTCTTTATCAGCTCCCAGGCTGGTGATGGTCTCCATCTGAACCCTGCAAGCTATATTTGCAACTCATTCTCATTAAAGTCAAGAGAATTTACCCGTACGTATCAGCTGCAGGACCTGGCTGAAGGATGAAAAAGCAAGGTTTCTACATTTTGCTGATGGAGCTTGCAATTTTCCTTCTTTCTCAGTTGACAACTAGTGAAATGACTTGATACTTTAATATCTCACAGTTAATATCATACTTCTGCAGAATACTTTATGTTTTTTCCAGAGTGCTTCCATCTGTATTATCCCATTTGATTCTTATAACTGCTTTAGGGAAGGCAGGCAGGAATTAGCATCTCTCTTTGAATGACAAGGCAGAGTAAACCGGGACCCAGAATCCTCAGTTCATTGCCAGGTCTCCTTCCATGACACGGCATCGTTTCTGAGGCAAGGCTCCATTCTGGCTTTGAACTCCCTTCACGTACTAAACCTGAATTTATTTCAGATTGTTACAGATGGCTTGAGCTAGAAGACATCATAAGGAGACCTACTTATCAGAAGGTTCTTAGGCATTGGGGAATACAGATTCCACTGAGAGCCTCAGGAAAGCTTTGGACTCTTCTCAAACAATACGGATGTATACATATATAACACAATTTACATAAGAGTTTAGGTTGTACAAGGACCTCTTAGAGTCCAGGACCACCATATCTATATCATTATAGATGTCAGACAATGTCATTACTCATGACTGTGCTCAAGTGTTCTGATGTTACTTTAAGTGTTTGAGTCATTGTCCCACGTAGAACCTCAGGGACATTTGTCCCCTCTCTAAGCATGGGTGCAAAAAACAGAAAAGAAAAAGTCTGACTAAAGGGGAAGAAAGCCCAGACCACAGTAGTATCTAGTTCTCCCTACATTTTTCAATGCTTATTTTAGCTTGTGCAACATTTGCTCTTCACACTGCAAAGGAACCGCATTATACTTCCTAGTCTACAGAGGGGAATGCTTTTCACCCAAATATTTTGTTCTGTATTTTCATCTAATCCACATTTAAAGCTAAGCAGAATTTATAGGTCACTTCACTGTATACATTTTATTGTGTTTTAAACATTAAAAAACAAAATCATGTTTTAGTTTATCATTGAACCCTGGAATGCCAGAAGTGGAGAAAACCACAAAGGCTTCATCGAATTCCCTTACAGATAAGAGGTGGAAGCTCGGGGATGGGGGGATGTCCTCAAGGTCAACAGCGAGGTCGAACAAGGTGAGCTGCAGAGCCTCCCCGTGAACCTGCATTTCCTGGCTCCAAATTCAGTGCTCTCACCATGTTTTTCCTGCTCTGCCTCAGACACGAAGAGTCCAGAATGGCCAAGCAGTTGTGGTAGCATTTTGCCACTCTTAATTTCTTCCTGCTGTTATTTTTTCCCCAAAAAGGAATTTTGTGAATAGTAGGATAAAGCTGCACATTCCCTTTTCCCTGTTCAAGAAGCGTCTGCTCCTGGTTCTGCCTGTTGCCTTGATGAGGCTGCCTTTCTGCTCAGCCTCACCCACACCTTCCACGGTGTATGAGCAGCACCCATCTTTCTCCCGGTTCCGTGGGCCACGTCACGGTCTGACGACCGTTCCCGTTTCTCAGCAGACACAGCGCCCATCTTCTTGAACTTCTTGAAGTGGTCTTTCCCACTTTATAGAGGAGGTCTTTCCCCCAGGGACAATGCCCTAAATAGGCTGTGTGAGAGTGGGTAAGGCCCTGCCTGGCTGGTTTGGCTCAGCAGTTAGAGCATTGGCCCATGGACCAAAGGGTCTCGGGCTCGATTCCTGGTTAAGGGCATGTACGTGGGTTGCAGCCCTGGTCGGGGTGCATACGGGAGGCAACCAATCAATGTGTGTCTCACATGGATGTTTCTCTCTCTCCCTCCCTCCCTTCCACTCTCTCTAAGAATCAATGGGAAAATATCCTCAGGTGAGGATAAAAAAATAAAAAGAAAGTGAGTAAGATCTTCAGACTCCTCGATTCCATATGACTGGCTTGGTGGAATAAAATAACCCAAGTATTCAAATGACTTAAATACAAGTTGAGTTTGCAGGTTCCTGATTTGTCTATTTCAGGACTCAACTCTCATTTTGTCTAATGACTCATAGGTGCCATGGCCTCATCCCTGTGGAATCTTGGGGGAAGTATGTACCTTGAGTGAGACATTTCCTTTTATTGAAGAAGTTAACCATAAACAGGGAAAACAGTTGAAAACAAACTGCATTTCTGAGCATAGTTTTCTCAAGCTATTAAGATGTGCTCCTGGCCTAAGTGAGGTCACGGCTGTATGTTATCTAAGTCTGCACAGAGAGACAGCTATGCGAACTTTGCGAGGTCATTATTCTGCAATGCTTCTATTATTAGCATTGTCAGGAAATGACATCTCTGAAGAAGTACTAAACAAATTTCTTGTGTGACTAAATAATTTTAAATACTTTGAAGAGGAAAACCTCCTAGTTCTATACATGCCCCTGCTTTTGTCAAAAGAGCTTCATCTACACAATTGACTTTGGCCAGTGCGGTGGTGTCACAGATGGTAGATACCTTCGGAGCTAAGCACTGTATCTGATACTTGGTCTAGTCTCCTTGATTTCTGGAATGGAATCTGGGGCACAGCAGGCAAAAGGTACCTGGTTGCTGGTTAATAATCATAAGCATTAGTGCATATGGTAACTCCTTTAAGGATCTGGAGGTGGTAGGGTATTTTATTTTACTTTATTTTATAATTAATTTCTTTTTTTTAATTGACCATAGAGAGAGGAAGGGAAGGAGGGAGGGGGAGAGAGAGAGGTGAGAGAGAAACAGCAATCGGTTTCCTCCGGCATGCACCCTGACCGGGGATCAAACCTGCAACCTTTGGTGTACGGGACAACGCTTCAAACAACTGAGCTACACTGGCCAGCGCTATTTTATTTGTTTTTGTTTGTTTGTTTGGGTCCCCAGACAGCTTCCTATTTGGTGGGTCTGTAGTCTCCCCTGGGCCCTCCTCCCTTTGTCAGAGGCCATTGTCCACTCTTCCAATCCCCACTCACCTGCTGTTTTTGCTATCTGACATCTGTTGTTCAGTGACCAATGACCAAGTTCAGTGACCGAGCCTATGAAGTCACTGACCTCACATTTCTGCAGCGTTATTGTCAGCGTGCTTGCAGGGTGCAAGAGTGATGTAATCCTTTCATCCAGCTTAGAAAACGTTTCATTCTGCATTTCGTTATGTGACTTTTTCCAAAATTTTAAGATTGTTTCAAGTCTGAAAGCTGGTGAAACGGGAATGTACATAAGAAAAAGTGCAAACTATCTAATGGGTTGTAATCTGCTTAATTAGAAGTTCAAACCCTAGATTCTACCTACCAAACCCTCCAACCCAGCCCCACAGAGATGTCTAGTCTGTCCACTTCCACTCTTTCCAAAGTGACAGAATTAAGCCAAATTTAAAATCAAACAGGTTATCTCCGGGAAGAAAACCGATATACCAGAAACCAAATAATCCTGTTATTTCTTAGTTGTTACTTCATCCATCCCACACATAGCTCTAGGCTCTTCTGATAAGTACAGTAAGATGTGGGCATTCTGAGTTTAAGAGATAGTTTGAGGAAAGTCAGGAGCCAAGAACATAGTGTGCGTGTGAGGTGGGGAGGGGTAGATGGCAGGAGCAGAGTGAATCAGCAGGACTTACAGGGGAAAAGACAGCAAGGAGGGTGAACTCAAATAACAGACATACAGAGAAGCATAGCCATTTTGATCGGCCATGGCATGAGAGGAATGGCCTACCCTGAAGTATACTTCATTTGGCTGCTTCTGGAAGGTCTTATGGGCTGAAAGTGGGTGGCTCAGTCAAAGGCAAGGAGACCAGTTAAGGGATCATGCATACCAGCACACCCACTCTCCCTGATCCCAGTCGTAAGGACCAAACCACATCTTTTGATGTTTCTGCTCAGGAAACCTTAGGGAAAGACTAGATGGCTAGAAACAGGCAAACTAGTGTCATACTTCCAAATAAAAACGTTGGCTAATGATAGACACATCACTCTTCCCCAGAAATCATAGGAGTCAGCAGCCCACATTCCCAGGGGACCAAATGGCTGATTCACTCACTTCTCGAGGACAAAATGGCAGTCACTGCAGAGTCTCACCGGTATGTTTTAAATTTTTTTTTCTTTATTGATTTTTTTTAGAGAGAGTGGAAGGGAGAGGGAGAGAGAAACATCAATGACAGAGAACATCGATTGGCTGCTTCCTGCATGCCCCCCACTGGGGATTTGGCCCACAACCTGGGCATGTGCCCTGACTGGGAATTGAACCAGCCACCTCTTGGTGCATGGGTCGATGCTCAACCAGTGAGCTACACCGGCTGGGCTCACCGGTATGTTTAGCAGAAAAGTCACACATCCTAGACTCAGACACACCCTGGACTCTTAATTTTGATGTTTAGTTTTTAGAAACAAGAATGAAGCATGGTTTCACCAGCTCTCTGAGTTTTTTGAACATTTTATTTCTTGGCTCAGAGGAACCTCTCAGCATTAAATATCCACAGGCTTTCTGGTCAGTGCCATGAATCATCTTTATGCCCAAGGGCAGGAAATTTGTTCAAACATCTGTGCTATTACTCATAAGTGTCCTTCTGCCTTCTTCTCCCAACTGTCCCCAAGAATAATACTAGAAGACAAGTAGCAGCAACAGCAGCAGTGGCCATGACATGCACTCAAGTGCTTACAAAGAACAGAGCGCTCTGCTGAGTTTCTAAAGCAGAAAATTCCCAGCAGTCCACATGGTATCATCTCAAGGTATAGATGAGAAAGTTGAAATTCAGAGAGAGTAAATAACTTGCCTGAGTTTACACAGTCAGTCCAAAAGTCCAGAGACAGGAACCTTAATGAGTACATGCCCCCCAACTAAATTTTACTTTAAAAAATGTTAAACAATATTTATATCTTTGGAACAGTACTACTTATGCATGGGTTGCAACCTGTGGGCTGGGGGAAGAAAGGACAGAGGGTTGGTCTGGAGGACCTGCAGCCCTAAGCCTTACCCAGTGGTATCTGGTATTGCCTGTCAAAGTCCTCCCTTCAGAGGAATTGAGAAATGTCCCATGCCTGATTCTTTCAAGAAGCAGATCTAGGACTTTGTGTTTTTTTACTATTATTATTTTTAAATTTTTTGGTTTGGAATCTCTGAAACATGCAATGCCAACTTCAGACCTGCTTTACAGCTTCAAAAAGAGGTTCCAAGAAGTCTTTTGCTTGTCCTGTGATAGGGTCTCCACTGAGGTCAAGGCCAAGAATTGTATCCTCAGTAGAAAGGAAGAACTCTTCAGTAAGTTTGACAGTCTCCTTGTCTACGGAAGGGCCACCTCTTCTGTCCATTGCTGTCAAACACCTAACACCAATGTCTAAGTGTTCTGTTTTGGACTGCTTCATACCCTCAAGTACAGATTACACATACATTTTTTAGGTCATTCCTGTAGCATTTTCTCTCTTGGGTGTGCTCCTTATTTACGAGCTTCTTTTCAAGATCCAGGGACTTGACGCTACCATCTGTGAAGTCTTGAATGACATCTTTTGTGACAATTAGAATATCTTCAGGGCCAGTAGGAAGCTGATGAATGATTTGAAACATCTGGAAACAGTCCTCTAAAGTTCTTTTCTTTACCTTGTTAGTCAGTCATCCAATCATGGATTTTAAGACCTGACTTCTTGGCTGTTAATTTCATGGCATCAGAACCAATGGATCCATTCAAGTGGGCATGAAATTCCACTTCTGGTAATTCAGAGTAAAAGGTTGTTTTCCGTGGCTGTCGTTCTTCTGCCTCCATAATGATTTAGAAGAATAAAAAGGTTTTCTCCATACACTTTTATTCTTTATATGAATACCATGTATTTGGGTCAGGAAGTTCTGTGGTGTTGAATTTTCTTCAGACGACTTTACTTCTACACATGTTGATTAGCTTAGCTGCCTAAGTAGCCCTGGACTCAGCTTCACCACAGTGTTGGACCCCCACCATGGACCTGTGAAGCCCGTGAGCATCGGGTGGGGGCAGCACAGAGCACCCATAGCAGCAGGTATGAGTAAGAGTTCACTGGGCACCCGTAGGTGCGTGCACCAGCCTTTGCCACATTGGTAGTTTGGGACTGTGTGCGGTGGGCCACTCATCTACGGTGACAACTACGTCCGTGCCATGTGGCACTGTGTGCGCTCTCCCCAACTCAGCTTTTCAGAAGGCCTTTGCCCTGAAGCCTCAATGAATGCTCAAGAGTGTCCCCTCCTTTTGAATTCCGCTGTATAGTAACTGAAGTCATATGGTGACACTTTCCACCATTCTGTTAATCTTCATTACATGGCGTACTATTGCTAGGTTCTGTGCTGGGATAAAACATCCTGGAGGAAGTCAGAGGCTAGTGGATGGGAAACACAGGTGATGAGAATGTGGGGTAAGAACAGTTATGATGAGGAGTCAGAAAGGGTTCCACAGGGAGCAGAAAGGAGGGCATAACTAACCTGATTGTATAGGGTTTGAGAAGCCTCCCAGCAGGAAGTGTCACTGAATCTAGGACCTGAACAACAAATAGGGCTGTGGCAGGTGAAAAGTGGGAATATCTCTGACCCAGGTGAGCAAGCAGCATGTGTTGACCTGGAAAGGTTGAGTAGCTGTACTTGCGTCCTCGCCCCTGCCCTCTAACATTACACATTTCTGTAGCTCCAACATTCCTCTCACTCGTAGAGGGTGACCTCAAAATAATGGGGTGAATACATTTGGCATAATTGGTTCCAGAGTCAAACAGAGCTGAGTTCAAATCCTGGCTCCACCACTTCCTGGCTTTGTGACTTTGGAAATAAAAGACATTACCGACTGTAAACCTGTTTCTACATCTCGAAATGAAGATTAGCAGTAGTGCCATCATTTTAAGGTTGTTGCAAGTATAAAAATTATCTAAAAATATGTAAAGGGACACAGCACCTAGACAAAGCAAATACCCAATAACAGTGGCTTTTGCTGATAGTGGTAGTTGTTACTAGGTCCGCCTAGATTCTGGCCTCTCCATGGAAAGGAATCTGACTCATTTTTCTGTGTTCTTCACTGTGTCTTGAACTACACAGACTTAATAACAGGTATCCAGTGCGCACCTACTTACGGAGTTGCTAATGTGCGTTTTCTTCCTTGAAGTCATTAAACAAATGTTTATTGAGCACTCACTAGGAGCCTGGCCCCGTTCCACGTGCTGTGACTACAACAGCGAAGAAGGCACCCTCCTGGAGCTTCCGTCTTCGGATTCTGACCCGCGGTTTTGTAAAACTGATGGTTACGGACACTTCAGAATCAGGTTAGAAAAATATCATCCAGAGCATGAGAGTTACCTGCATTGTTAGTGATAATAACTGTAAATCCACTTGATGTTTCTGGAGAACCTGATTCCTTATCTCAAGACCTCTTCAACCAATTCAGTGTTTTTCCACCTGCCACCGGACCCTGCCTGAATCTGAAATGATGGTTCCCACTTCCCTCCACAGTCTACACATCACAGGGTCCCTCCCATAGTTCTTATTGGTAACAGATCGATTGGTTATTCAGTGGGCTGCTCTTTCTTTCTGCTGGGTTCTGCTGGTACCTGAGAGGCTGTCTGGATAGAAGGAGGAGTGGATTACCAATCGAGCCCTTTAGGTTTAAACCTCAGTTGTGCTGCTAATCAATGTGGATATATTTTTGTTTATCCTTTCACTGACTAAAAATGCATTGCCTCATAGAGGGGCACAGCCTGGCCTCATTGAGGGTTCAGGCTGAAGAGCCAGAATGCCTGGGTTAGAAACTAGATCTGCTGTTTCTGGCTGTATAACTGTGGGTGGGTGACTTGGCCATTCAGTTTCCTTACCTGCAGAGTGGGGACAATAATCATATCCACCTCATAGGATAGTTATAAGAATTAAATGAGTTAAAACATGTAAAAAAAGATCTTTGAACAGTGGGCCTGAAATGAGCACATTCTCAAAAACTATCAGGCACTGTTGTTTTATTGTTACTATCTGTTGTTATTATCAAACTCCAGGCACTGTGTTTGGCCCTGAAGAAATAATGGGGGGAAAAGGAAAGGTCATGGTCCTTAGGGATCTTGCTTTCTAGTAGGCAAAGAAACAGTAAACAACTAAGCACTCCAATAAATATGTAACTGTAAGTGGTGATGAGTGCCCTGAAGGAATGAGCAGGGTGGGGTGGTGGTCTAAGGAGCACCATTTGAGCTGAGACCTAAATGAGACCTAAAGAGTAAATAGGTTGAGTGGTGAAGAAGGCTTGTGTTTCTATGTGTGGAGGACTGTCCAGGAACAGAGGAAAGCATGTGTAAAGGCCCTGAGGCAGGGACCAAAGGGCCTGTGTAGTTACATTATGGTGACTGAGGTGGAGAGGCAGCTGACTCAGTGGGCAAGGTCCAAGCCATGCAGTGTTGGGTGGGGACTGTAGAGCTTGAATGTTTTCCTAAAGGCAAAGGAAAACTATTGATGGTACATGGTTTCCGTTCTGGCACATGGATTTCCCAAAGGTACAGGAGAGGAACGTATAAAATATTCTCTCAAGCCCCTTTAACACTGAAGAATATGAGCTTCTGTGATGACTAACCAAAAAAAAAAAAAAAAAAGTGGCTGTTTCTGGGAAAAGTTGAAAGAAAATAAAGAAGTAGAGGAAGAACAGAAGGTAAGAAAGAAGAAAAGAAGCTGATGACGAAAACTGTGAAGACATGAAGTCTAGAAATGAAACGTTGACTATTCAGTGCAGATACAGACTCGATACCTATTACATCGATATGTGTGTAGGTGTATTTTTGACGTATGCATGTATTTGTATGTTCACTGATTTAGCAGGAATCCAAGTTGGGGGTGGGGCTTTGCAAGGAAGACAAATAAGACTAATGGGCCGGAAAGGGGAAAGAAAAGATACGTCAATCACTTTGGTGAAATGCGTGATTACTGGGTATGAAGATGCGTCTGGAATAGCTCCTGCTGGAAAGCTAGTGCTCAGGCATTGAAATGCTTGCTCAGGCATGGTGCAGCGGCTCCTTTCAGACGCTGCTGGGTGGAAATCAAACAGAATCGCATTAGGAAAGGAGTGGCTCCGAAAGTACTCTCTGGAACAGAAATATTTATTGGGGGAGGAAAAAGGAGTGTAGTCCAAAAAGAAGAAGGACTTGGAGAATGCTAATTTGTTCCAGCCTTCAGGAACCCAGAGGAAGCCGAGCCCTACTTGCTGTGCTGTTCAGATGCGGAGGTGAGAAGAGGCATGCAAGGCAGTGGAGATCAAAATAAATAAGTGTTCTTTGGCTTCAGCTCTCTCCCTTCCAGCTGAGAAGGGCTGGAATTTAAGGATCTACAAAGGGAAGACACACAGTGGTCCGACTCTGCAAACACTCTGGAATGCTAATACCTTCTCTGGCTCTCAGAACTTGTTGACATGGGCCAGCGTGGTGGGGTATCCTATGAATCTTGTAGCAAACGCTGGGGAAAATACTGCTTTGAGTTACCTCAGTGCAATGGGAAGTAAAAGGAGCCCCTTATGGTTTATGAAAAGTTCTTTTCTGGTAAGGAACTATCCATTAGCAATATGCCTCATTCTCTTAACTACTTCCCGGCTTGCCAGTGGTTCAATAAGCATATGCCTGATTTGAGTTAATAATTGCAGCTGCCGTTCAGTGGACATTTGCAATATGTTTTAGGTACTTGAAGCACATAAACTAATTGAATGTTCATAATGCATTACGAGATAGGTTCTAACATGCCCATTTTACACATGAGGAAACAGAGGCTCAGAGAGGTTAAGGAATGAGAACAAAAGCACATGTTTCTGACTGATAAACAGACCCAATTGCCCAGCCCATGTTCCCTGTGGGCCCATCTTTTCTTATCTATAAAATAGGGATGGTTAATAATGTTGTCTTCAAGTTCTCATGTTCCCCAGGCTCCCTCGGGAAGACTGCAGATTCAGCAAGTTCACTAGTGTTTCTGTTTTGTGTGCTTTTCCCACCACGAAACACTCTCTCCCCACCCGTTCTCAGCAGTTCAGTGCACTCAAAGATTTTCTCTTGTCAGAACTTGTCCTGGAATCATGCTGTCCCACGTAGGTATAAATGACAGATGAGAGAAACCAACATTGAGCTGTCATTCCTTACTTTCTGCAGCTGGGAGTCAAGGGCTCACACTACCCTGTGTAGATCATTGCAACATTCTTGAGAGGCAGACAAGGCCAGCATTTTCCTGGTTTGCAGATAAAGCTTAGATAGGGAGAGTGATTTGGCCAAGGTCACACAATGAGTTAAAAGCAGAATCATGACTACAAGCTCACGTCTCCTAAATCCAGGTCTGGTACCTTTCCTGGAATGCACACCGTTTTCCTGAGCTGCAACTCCAGGGCCCAGCGGGAAGCATGAATGAGCAAACGGGCAGGTGAGAGAACACTCTTCCCCCTGCCAGTGTTCACTCAGATAGAGCCAAACTTTGTCAAGTGAAAAACAGGTCCAGGTCTTTTTTTTTAAAGAGAGGCTGAGAAGCTGGGTTTTCATATGCAAAGCCATGGTACTGAAAAAGCTGCCTCTCCCTTTTAAATGTCTGTGAGAACCAACTACCACACATCTGTAAGCTGGAGTCACCGCTGGGCAGGCAGTGTTCCAACCCTGCCTCACACTGAAGAAATGAGTTTGAATATGCACGCAGAATATCAAGCTGAAACCCTTTCAACCACAGCCCGTGGCTTGGGAGATCCAAACCTCAAAGAACAGTGGAGATTTTGAGTCTCAGACAATCTGGGTCAGATGGAGACACTCCAAATGCCAGGAGCTGAGAAGATTGTGCCTGTGGTGTGATAGTAAACCAGCTTTCTGGAAAAAGAAATTCCATTTGCCGGTTTCTATGGTGTAAATATTCCCACCATAGCTAGTAGATACTGATGGTTTAACCATCAGTTTGCAAAATGCATGAATATTTTACTATTGGTAACCTACAGTCCACTGGTTTCAAATTGGTGGCATATCATAATCACTAGTAGCGTTTTTAAAAAATTCAGCTTCCCAGGCTCCACTCCAGATCTCTCTGGGTGGATCTTAGAAATAGCTGTTTTAAAAAGCTTTCTGAAATGAGTAGTCAGATTTGGAAATTCCCAATATAATTTCCACATCCAACTAAAAAGAAAATAGTCTTATGAAGACAGCCTGTTTAGAACTTTAAGAGAAAGAGTGTAGAATAGAGATAAGAAACCAAGGGCTCTGAGAGGCACAAGATAAAATGTTAAATATTGTTAAATAGTTATACTAATAAAACAAATGTAATTGTGCATAGCAGTTTCTATTTGAGTTCCTCTACATGCCAGTCACTGTGCTTTTTAAAACCCTCACAACAACCCTTTGAGGTGAATGTCACTGTTATTCCCATTTTATAGATGGGGAAATTGCAACACAGAAACATTAAATACTTGCCCAAGGTCACTGTGTTAGTATATAGGAGAATCAGGATTGGAATCCAGGCAGCCTGGCTGTGAAGAATTATATACTCAACTGCAATTAGGAAAACACCTTCTCCCTGGAGGTAGAGATTATTTTGCACAGAGTCGCTGTACTCAGAAACTTTCCCATTGAATTAAACTGAGCGAAAGACAGTTGTTCTTAAAAAGAAAAAAAACCCCGAAAACCAAAGCAACCCACACAGTTCTATCTTCCACAGGGAATCTGGAAATCTTGGTAGGCTTTCTTCCATTCCAGTGACCCTTTGACAAAGTCTATAGGTTTCCTGATCACTGACAGGGAGAGTTGCATTTTCCCCCTCATTTTTTGTGTGGCTTTGTGTTCACCTTACTTGGAACCCTGGAGGGTGCTGATACTCCTAGCCCTGCAGCTGCTCTGGAAGTGGACTCCACGCCCCACAGGAGATGTACACCATCTGTTTCTAAGGCTTGCTGCCTTCAGTCTTCCATTCAACACTGTCCTAGTCTCACATCACGACCGAGACTAGAAACCAGCTCTCAGTGCAGATGCTCTGCCTTGTAGGACAGTCTGGCAGTCTGTCCTCACAGGGCATTTCTGGGCCCATCAGACATTCCAGATATTTCAGGCACATGGAGAGTTGAATGTAACAACCCTATACAACCTTTGGGAGCTCTTCTCCAGGAAAATGATTTTAAAAAACCAAACCAAACCAGACCAAACCAAACCAAACCAAACAAACAAAAAACTAAACTAACTTTCATTTACCAAGTATATAAAGCCAGCTTTAGAAGACATAAACCCAGGAAGGTCAAATAGTACCTTATTGGAATGTTTGTCTTTATTTTGTTTTAGAAAGGATTTAAGGCAAGAGTCTCAATCCCAAATGCTGACTGTGGCTTGACTAATGTAAATGAGAAGTAAACCACATGGACAGTGTGGTCACTGGGAGAATGTATAGCTCAACTAAAGGGGGGACCACTGCCCAACTCCAGCTTCTTGTGGATACATCTGTCAATTTTCCAGAAGGCATACAACTTCCACTTGTGTTAATGAGAAACGATATACTTTGGATAAATGCTCCCAGTGATAACAACTAGACAAGCTGGACAAAATACTTAAAAATCTGCTTAAAGATGAACAAGAGCTAACAAGAGAGTAAAGAATCACTGAGCCAGGATCTAGGGCTGGAGGAACGCCAGGGAGGTGAACCTTGCGTTTGGAGCTACTTTTGCACTGAAGACATTTGCCAGTTCTGGAAGAAGCAGCTAAACCAGAAAGTTGGCAAGAATAGGAAGTTGGGGATTAGAGTTCAGGACTGAACAGTGGTGGCAGTGGAAAGGGGCTGTTAAATGATCACTTTGGTTTGATCTAAGAAGAGTTGTCCAATAGGAGCAAGGATGAACTGGAAATAGGTGGGACAACAGTTCAGCTTTAAGTCATGTCAATCTCTGAAACTAGATTGCTAGTGCGATAAGGCAAACATGTATCCATTAGGGAGAAAATGTAACATTACCCTAGGCCTCAAATTATTTCTACAAAAGTTTCTGCAAATACAGTGTCCAGCATACAATAATAATAATAATAATAATAAATAACCAGTTGCACCAGAAGATAAAACAATATAAACAGAAATGAACAGAAAGGAAGAAAAAATAGGGACAGACCCAAAGGAGCTCAACCTATCAGAGTAATCAGACATATTTTATAATCAACTATGCTTACAATGTCTGGGAAGTAAAATACAAAGATCGACAGTTTCAGCAGACTATTGAAAAGCATGTAAAATAAACAAGAGAAAAATTTAAACTTGAAAACTACAAAGACTAACATCAAGAATTCAATAGGCATAATGGCAGATTGGCTGCAGATTAAAAGAGAATTAGTAAACTTCAAGATAGATCAAATGAAAACAGGATTAAAGCACAGAAAGAGAGAAGGATGGAAAACACAGAAAAGGATGTGGGAGGCATAACGGATGCCGTAGAGAACCCTAACACACATATAAATAAGTGTCATAAGGAAAAAAGTAAGAGGAGGGTCCAGAAATGATGTCTCAAGAATCAATGGCCAGGAGCTTTCCAAATCTGATGAAAGACATCAAGACACAAATTCAAGAGGTCCAAAGTCTCCAAAGCACGTTAAATAAAAGAAATCACATGTAGGCACACATAGTAAGATTGCCGAAAACCAAAGAACAAAGAGAAACTTTTAAACTGATCCATAATGAAGGAGGGGTGGGAGTCAGATTACTGCAAAGACCACCAATAGGACTGGCTGCTGACTCTTCACTAGAAACAACTGAATTATATCTTTCAAGTGCTGAAAGAAAATAACTAAAAATATAGACTCTATTTCCAACAAAACCTTTTTTTTTTTAAAGAGAAAATGTGAAATAAAGACATTTCCATACAAATAAAAGGAAAAGCATTTGTCAACAACAGACTCACACTTGTGGAAATGCTAAAGGATATAATTCACGGAGAAGAAAAATTATTTCAGATGGAAATTGAGAGGTGCAGAGTGGAATAAAAAGGCATAAAATTATAAGTATATGGGTAACTATAAATATAAACTGAATAAAACAGCAGCAACAACATTGATATTATATTGCTGAGTTTAAAAATACAAAAATCATACAACAGTAATGGTATGTACATGGACAGGGAAATAAATAAAGCTAAAATGTTCTAATGTTCTAAGGTCTTTGCACTATCTTGGAATAAGGTATAAGTCAATAAACAATGTTGCATTCTCTAGTGAAACCACTGACAGAATAGTTAAGTTTGTCTAATTTGAAAATCAAGAGGAGTAAAAAGTGGAAAAGGCAAAAATTTTATACATCTGAAAGAAGTCAAGAAATAAATAATCCAGTTAAACCTATGTTGAGAGTGATATGTGTGGCTTTAAAAAAAAAATGCAGATCTTAGAAATCAGATGAAAAAATGTTTTTTAAGAAAGCCCTGTAAGCTAAGCATCCATTTCAAGAAGTTTGGGGGGAAAAAGAACAAAAAACAACAACAACAAAAAATCCTGTCCACTAAACATAAAGAGAGAAGGAAATAAAGTGTAGAAATGATTGAAATAAGAAATGTACAATAGAAACAATCAATAGAGTCAAAACCAGCCCCTAAAGAATCTTAGAAAAAGTGTGCAAGTAAGCAAACACCGAAACCACCAATGCCACTGATCTAAAAGGTGACATCACTGCAAATGTCACACATATGGGAACAATAATCAGAGGATATCATGGACAAACTTATGAGAAGATATTTGAAACTATAGATGAAACGGACAAATTCTTAATATAATACGAACAAAAGTGCCACAAGTGAATGACAAAATTGAGTAGTGCTGTAACTATTGAAGACACTGAAAGCTTTACACAAAGAAAACTCCTGGCCCAGATTGCCTGTCTTGTGAGTTCTATAAGACTGTTCAAGAATAAAAAACACCAGAGCCCTGGCAGATTCGCTCTGTTGGTTAGAGTGTCATCTGAATCCACCACCGTTGCGGTTAAATCCCCAGTCAGGACACACACGAGCAGCAATCAATAAATGCATAAATAAGTAGAACGACAAATGAATGTTTCTCTCTCCCTCTTCTCAAATCAATAAAAAATTTAAAAACACCCACTTACATTCTATCCTGATTAAATTCCCTATAGGTTTTTTGTTTTTCATAATTTGGCATGCTGATTCTAAAATTTATATAAAAGTGGAAAGGTCTAACAACAGATTCAAAACAATTTTGAAGGGGAAGAGGTGGAAAGACTTTCTGTCCCAGATATGACCACTTAGGTTAAATCGGAAACCTCAGAGACAGAAACAGATCAGTGGAATAGAAAAGAAAGACCAGAAACAGAACCACATATACTGAGTTACTTGATTTATAACAAAGACACCACTGCAGTTCACTGGGGAAAGGATGGTTTTTTTTGTTGTTTTTTTTCAGTAAATAATGCCATAAGTTGAATATCTATGTGGGAAAACGAATTCTAGATCCCTAAATTACAGTATACACAAAAATCAATTCCAGGTGGATTGTTAATCTGAATGGGAAAACATAAAGCCACAAGAAGGTAATGTAGAAGAATATCTTTATACCTCGGGGTAGGAAGGGTCTTCTTATACCGGATATGAAGCTATCGATAAAGGAAAACACTGATAAACTGGACTGCATTAAAATGAGCCATGTCTATTCTGTACATCAAGAGATACCATTAAGAGAGTGAAATACAAGCTACAGAAAGGAAGGAGAAAATTGCAACTTAAACATTTGACCAAGGGCTCACATCTAGACCACATAGAAACAATAAGAAAAAGACAACCCAGTAGGAAAATAAGGAAAGGCATATCCACATTTCAATAAACATATGAAATAAAGCTAAACCTCATGAATAATCAGGAGAAATACAAATGAAAATCACAGTGCGTTATTGCTACACCCCCACCAGAAGGACTAAAATTAAAATGACTGACAATCCCAAGTGTTTGAGAGAATTCTGAGCAATGAGAGTCATCACATACTGGTGGTGGGAGTAGAAATCGGTACAGCCACTTTGGAAAATATTTGGCAGAATATATTAAAACTGAACATTCTCATACCACTCCTGAATTTACATCCAGCAGAAATATGTGAACGTGTGCACCAAGAGATATATACAAGAATGTTTATAGGCTTATTATTCATTAGTGGAAGCAGACCAAGTGTCCATCAACAGCAGAATTATGGATGGGTGGGTTGTGACATATTTATACGATTGAATCCTATACAGAAATAAAAATGAGTAAACCACACCCATGTACAATAACATGGATGAATCCTATAAGTATAATGTTGAGCAAAGGAAAACAGATACACACACAAAATCATACTGGATGATTCCCTTTATTTATTTATTTATTATTTATTTATTTAATTAATTAATTTATTTTTGTTACAGATGTTTCTCCTTTTTTCCCCATTGACATCCTCCTCCCCATCCCCCTGCCCCGTCCCCAGCTTTGTTGTCCATGTCCATCAGTTATGCATACATGCGCATAAGTTCTGTGGTTTATCTCTTCCCTCCCCCCCCCTTCTGAGGGGTGTCAGTCTATACCCTACTTCCACATCTCTGGGTCTACCCTGTTCCTCAGACTGTTAAGTTCATTATATTCCACAAATAAGTGAGATCATGTGATATTTGTCTTTCTCTGCTTGGCTTGTTTCGCTTAGGATAATACTCTCGAGGTCCCTCCATGTCATCTCAAAGAATAAGAGATCTTTCTTTCTTACAGCTGCATAGTACTCCATTGTGTATATGTACCACAGCTTTTTTATCCATTCATCCACTGATGGACACTTGGGCTGTTTCCAGATCTTAGCTATTGTAAATAGTGCTGGTATGAACATGGGGGTACATGTATTCTTTCTGGTTGGTGTTTCAGGCTTCTTAGGGTATATTCCTAGGAGTGGGATCACTAGGTCAAATGGCAATTCAATTTTTAATTTTTTGAGGTAACACCATAGTGTTTTCCATAGTGGCTGCACCAGTCTGCATTCCCACCAGCAATGTACTAGAGTCCCTTTTTCTCCACACCCTCGCCAACACTTGTTGTTTGATGATTTGTGGATGGCGGCCATTCTGACAGGTGTGAGGTGATACCTCACTGTTGTTTTGATTTGCATCTCTCTGATGATTAGTGATGTTGAGCATTTCTTCATATGTCTCTTAGCCATTTGTATGTCCTTTTTGGAGAGATGTCTATTTAGTTCCTCTGCCCATTTTTTAATTGGGTTCTTTGTCTTCCTTTTGTTGAGTTGTATGAGCACTCTATATATTTTGGATATTAACCCCTTATCTGATGTATCATTGGCAATTATGCTCTCCCATAGAGTGGGTTCCCTATCTGTTTTGATGGTTGTTTCTTTTGCTGTGCAGAAGATTTTGAGTTTGATGTAGTTCCATGTGTTCATTTTTCCCTTTGTTTCTGTGGATGATTCCCTTTATATATATTTCAAAAAGTAGGCAAAATTAAACTCTAACATTTAGGAATGCATGCTTAGGTAGTCAATCAATAAAGACAAACAAAGATGTTATTGTAACAGTAGGATTCCCCTTGGTGGGACAGTGTGTCGTGCTGACAAAGTGCTAGGGGAAGCTCTGGGGTGAGGTGGGGACTGCCAACGTCATATTTCTTGACCTGAGTGATGATTACTCAGGTGTTGCCTTTACGACAAATCACGGAGCTAAACAGTTTTGCTTTGAGTATCTATGTGAAGACTTAACAATTTAAGAAAGTTAAAATGAGAGAGAAACCAGAAACCTAGATTTTTCCAATGAAATTCCTAGATTTTAAAATGTTAGCAACAGATTTTTAAAAATTTAGAAATCTGTGGGCCACACCCATTTCATGTGTGAGCTGCCATTTTGTAACCTCTGGAGGTTACTCACGTGCTTACGAAGTTCCAGGCGCTGGGCTTGCTTCTGTTCTGGTGCAAGAGCCTGAGAAAGTTAGGGGCCAGCAGCTTAATTTGCATGTAGATAACTAGAACTAGACTGAAGAACAAGTCAAGTTCTCTTTCTCTCAGCCCTTTCTCTCTCTCATCTCCCCCCATGGCCTCTTTTGTCATTAATTAATTAATTAATTAATTAATTAATTAATTAATTCATTCTCTCTCTCCCTCTCTCTCTCTCTCTCTCTCTCTCATTGGTAGCAGATTCCTGAAGTTAAGCTCCAGAGAGAAATTTAAAAACTTGTTTCTGATGTGTGCATGCATGATAACAGCATCACAAATGAAATAGAACTCATTTTGAGGTTTCCAAGGTTTCCTGGGGGTTATAAACCAGATGAGAAAAAATATAGTAATAGCATTACCATTTATGGAGAGATTACTATATATCCAACCCTGTACTAAACTCTCTGCATACCATTTATTCATCATACCATTTAAACACTCCTGTGACATGGGCATTATTGGATTTGCCATATGGATGAGAAAGTGGAGGCTAAGCGAAGCCAGGTCCCATGTGGTGCAAGAACACAGCTAGCCAGTGGCAAATGGCAGAGAATGGACTCTTGTTCATGCCTATTATTACTAACTATTGCACCACACATGTGAGGCCACCAGTCCTGATGTAAGATGTATAGACCTCCTCTGGGCTGTCTTAGATTTTGTAGATCAGAGCGGTATTTGCATATTCAACAGGAAAATGGGCTCCAGTGGCTTAAACCCTTACTACCTTGAGTACTTGATAAACATAGGTAATTGTTACAATCTGTTCATCCTCCCCATTTCCCTGAGACCTATGGTACAAGCTCAGTACTATTAAATAAAGCCAGACCGATATCCGTGACAGTTCCCCAGCCTGAACACGAGGGCACAGAGAGACGGAGCGAAAAGGATTTCTAGCAATCACAGACAGAAGAGCCATGATTGCTACAATACCAAGGACAATACTGGCTAAGTTATGAGTGTTTGGGAAATTCTGAAAACTAAAGTCGCCTTGGGAGACAGCACTAGAGAACATCTGGTCTCACTGCTCCACCATAGAATATGGGGGTGAGAAGTGTGGGGGTAAAATGGGAAGAGTCACTCTGTACATGACCACTAGCTAAAAACGATGGGGAGACCTTGGGCAAGTCACTTTAATCTCTTTGGGGTTTGTTGTCTGTCAACTGAGAATGCTAGAATAGACATTGTTTTCTAAAAGGAATTTAAGCTGTGTAATCTCTTCTTCCAAATAAATCTGAACTGTAATGGCAACATCAGGCAGATAATAATAGAGGGCGTGGCTAAAGTAGGGAGGAGAAGAAGGCGATTTTGAGATTTTGATTCATTGTCCCTTCTTCCCTCTCGTAACAGCCCTAGGGGCGCGTTTGGACCAATACCTGGCACATAGTAGGTTCACGATGAATATTTAAAGAATAAATTGTGAGTTCTGTGTTTCTGAGGCACAGAATTTACAACGCTCTGGAGTAGGGCACGCTGAGGTTCCTTCCAACTCCGAAACTGCAGTCACACAAGACGCGTGCCTGAGGGCATCCTGGGGACGAGGCAGGGGAAGAGCTGGTGGCACCCTGGCTCCCCATCGACCCTCCATGGTCCTCAGATTTGCTCTCTGGCTCCGCGGCCATGTGCTCGTTTACCTCTGAGCTCTGCAGATTAAGCCCCCGTTCTCCCGGAGTTGTATGGAGAGGTGTTTTCTGCTCTTCTTCTCATATTTCTTAAAACTCTGATTTGATTTTTATCTTTGCCTTAGACATGTACCCTGATTACAGGAAACACACACACTGCAGTGAATGAAGCTTACTCCCATGTCCTTCCTGTCCCAGTGAAAGGTCAAGAACCACAGTCTGGCTGGTGTGGCTCAGTGGATTGAGTGTCGTCTATGGACTAAGAGCTCCTAGTTCGATTCCTGGTCAGGGCACATGCCTGGGTTTCGTACACTATCCCCAATAGGGGTGCATGCAGGAGGCAGCTGGTTGATGTTTCTCTCTCACATTGATGTTTCTATCTCTCTCTCCCTTCCTCTGTCTCTAAAAAAAAATCTATCAATAAAAAAAATTTAAATAAAAGAACCAAAGATGCCTTCACCTTTCGCAGTGGAATTTTGAAATAGCATAGCTAGAGGATATATAAAAGTCATCTTCAGTCTGGCATCACGGTGAAGAGTGTGGGCTGTAGGTGCACTCTTCAGAAAATAAGAAGTTAAAAAATAAGTGTGCACAGTCTTAGTTCAAATCTTAACTCTATCGCTTACTGGCTACAGGGTCTTTGGGCTTCAGGTTTGTTGTGTGTAAAATGGGGATAGCAGCATCCCTTACCTCGTGGGGATGTGGAGGGGGAAACATGTGAACGGTTAAATACAGAGCCTGGCACCCAAGACATGCTCAGTGTTAGCAATTATCATCATTCTGACCACCTGGCTGATGAAAAAATTCTCTTGATAATATCCCCGCCAAATGGTTCTCTGCTTGAAAACTTCCGGTGATGGAGAACACACTTCCTCAAGGGGAAAAAGCTTCACCCTCAAGCATCTGATCAACTCAGGTTCCCACCTTCCTCACGAGACAGGGAAGTCCCCGAAAGCCAAGATGAGACTGTTCCAGGTGGGATCCCAGCCTGTGATGTCACTGTGACAGTTGAAGACATAGTTAAACCTGAAATAGACAGAAGGCTTCAAGTTCCAGGTCGGTTGGGTTGACACCCTCTGTGGAAAGCTCACCCAAATCCAAGTTCCTAGGCTGCCAGACACAGGGAAACTCTGAAATGAAGTTTTAGCAGCGAGGTTTCAAGGTGACAGACATCTATCTGTTACCTTTCCCGCGTTCCCACCGGCGCCTAGCCTGGCAAGGAACAGACAGGTACTTCTTCTCTTTGGTCCCCTCGGGATGTTCACTTTTCAGTCAGAGATTTGAGACCACGTTTGCTATAAATGCAGGCCCCTTGGGTAAGTGATCTGAAATTCTCTGTGTGCCTTTGACCTTCTCTGATGAAAAACCTGGTGGGCACGGGACATTTCTTTCCTAAAGAAATTTTGGATTAGAGATCATCTCTCTTTTCGCCCTGTTTGAAAGCCTATCCCTACAAGCTCTATCATCCAACACCAAGCAGGAGATGGCTCACACTATAGGCCGCCTGACCAGCCCTATTTGGTACTGAAGGTGCTCAGGGCCTCTTCCTGCGTTACCTCTGTGCAGACTCTTGAGTCAGGCTTGCCCCTGTGACTCCTCATGCCTCGAAACCTTTGCCCGTACTATTTCTCAGGCATAGCATCCCCTCTTTTTGCTTACTTCAAAATCCCACTTTCTCTGGACCTTTGACCATCTATGATCTTGCCCCTCCCTGAGCACCCAGAATCCATGCCTGTATTATTACAGACAGTCACTTTAGTTCTCCGAATTGTTGGCCAACTCACTGGCAGGCTTGCGCCACTTAAATAATTTCATGAGTATTACCCATTAACCACCTGCAAGATTATGGTCTTTTAGGATAAGTATTGTGATTTACGCTTCTTTCACGCTTTCTGAAGCGCCTAGCCTGGTAGATATTCCATAAATTTTTTTCTGGACACAATATTCTACTTGAAGTGATAAAAAGTATTAAGCTAGGATTAGCAATAGACATCAATTCAGCCAAAAAAAAAGAAGAAAATAATATAGAATCAGTAGCCCCACTCCAGCGGACCTTGATTGCACCTGTGCTATTAACACTGGTCGCCATGGTTTGACCTTCATGTAATTCTGGTAAAGTATAATAGGACGGATAGTCAGCTTTGGACCACACATAAACTCAGGAGTGCAATAAATATTTACTGCAGGAAGGGAAGGAGAAAAGAATTCGTGAGAAGAAAATGCGGATCCAAATGCAGTGAAGGTAGGCTGATAATCAGGTTATCCAACTCAATTCTCCTTGAAACTGCCCTGGAATCTCAGCCCTTCACTGAGCTCTGTAGCTTGGCATTCAAGGCTCTCCAGATTATAAGCACACACTGCTTTTCCAATCTTATCCGTCATACTTTTCAAAATGTGCCCCTATGTTCCTAAATAGACTGTTTGGTGTTCTCAAAATATATTTTTAGATCCCTGCTCTTAGATTTTTTTTTTCCTTTTCTCTAAGATGTACTAAATTCAATCCAGAATTTAAGCCCCAGCTACCTCCTTTCTGAAACCATCCGAATCAAATGAAAGGTATCAGCCCCAACAGGCTGTCGTCTCATATCCCTCAATTCTCCCTCCTCCAAGTAATTTGACTTTACCTCTTTGACAAGACTTGATATATTTTGTCTCATATATACAAAATCTGTGATCAGTTATTTACATGCCAATCCCAAGAGCTTTTTCTAGGGCAGGAGTGGTCTTCTACCCATCTTGATATTTCCTGTAGCACTTAGAAATAGAGAGATTTGCTCACTAATAGCTAATAATAGTGTTAATATTTTAAGAACACTTTTATGTGCTAGGTACCTTGATCTCACTAAATATTCACAATGGCCTCTGCAGCAAGAACTGTTATTATTTTTCATTTGAGGAAAGCGAGGCTCAGAGAATTTAAGTAGCTTGTCTAAAACCACACACCTGTGAAATGGAAGAAGCAGAATATGAACCCAGGCAGTCTGACTGTGGAGTCTGGGTTCTTGAAAAGGATTGGTGATCTCCCCACAAGCAACAATCCTAGAGGGGAGAACAGACTCTCAAATATAGCAAAAGGGGTGCAGGATCCCTAGCACAGGCCTCCGGAGACCCTGCCTCTTGAAAGCCTCAATAACCAATTCGTATTCAAGTAGTCCCAGAAAGTACGAAGTGCCAAAACATACATACAAAGGAAAAGAGGGAACGTGAGTTCTAAGGACCAACTTTCTACTGACCAAAGCTTCCCTTCAAAACAGGGCTTAAGGCTCTGCTGAACTGAACGTTTCAAAACCATCACTTTCCTGCAGAGCGAACCCTTCAAAGGGCCTTAAAGAAGCATCCCTGCTGTGCTTGCTTGCTCTCTCTGCTCCCTTCCTAGCAGAGAGCCCCGTGTGCAGAATGCCTGGGGAGGCCCAGAGACTGGCGCGCTCAGAGGGTTCCCTTTGTCACTGGGGAGAGCCCTGCCTTCACCTCTAGCCTGCTCCACAGGCCAGGTGACAGCTAAGTAGCACCAGCATTGGCTTTCCCAGGTAGGACCAGGTTTAGAAGCCACGTATGTTTTTTCATTAAACAGTTTGTTAAACTGGCAAAGAGCAGTGACGCAGAATCCATGTTCCCGGGAAAGAAACGAGGATAGAGAGGCTGTGGGATGTATTTCTAAAAGGAAAGTAAATTTTAAAGTGCTTTTCATTTGACAATTTTTAGACATGTTCAAATAGAATACGTGGATACAAACCTGTTACACTCTTTGTGTTTAAAAGACCCTGCCTCTGGCCCTTTCCTCTGTCTAAATTACTCCCAGCCTTTTCTGGGGTGCTATGATGGGTGCATCTAAATTGGTTGCTCAGGCCACGAAGTCTCACTCTCAAACTGTGAAAATGACACAGCCTGGCACTCCGTGCAGTGTTGACCTGTTTTCTTATTGTTCTGTATATATTTCCTTTCCTGATAAGATTACAGGTCCTTAAGGGAGCCATATGCATTTATGAGCTCTCACAGAATATGACATTGAACATTTGGAAATGACTTACTACATATTTAAAATTAATCAATAAGTTAGCCAAACAAGTATTTAGCCAAACAAATCCTATGTTTCTAGCATGCTGTGCTTTGCACTTTGTCAGGTAGCAAGGAGCTCAAGCAGTATAAGACAGAGAATATAATTATTTTATCTAAATCATACTTTATTTTTAACTATTCTTGTTTTTTAATTTTTTTCCTTTATTGATTTTACAGAGAGAGGAAATGAGAGAGAGAGGAAACATCGATGAGTGAGAGCATCGATTGGCCACCTCCTGCATGCCCCTGACTGGGGATTGGGCCCACAACCTGGGCATGTGTCCTGACCGGGAATCGAACCGGTGACCTCTTGGTGCATGGGTCGACACTTAACCACTGAGCCACACTGGCCAGACCTAAATCATACTTTTAAATAGAAGTTTACAATTAAAAAGCATTTCTGAGTTTGAGCAACAAAATCAATGAAATAGCATTGGATTATAACCTGAAGTATAAAAAGTATTCCATAAATCCATATTGATATAAATAAATGATTGAATAGATAAAAAGATAAATCTCTTAGGCAGAATTCCAAATAATTTATGTAGCTACTCTGCCTTTAAAGAGAGAGAGCCTGACTTGCCACTACTTAAATGCAGGCTGAGCATAGTTACTTCTTTTCAGAGTGTTAGCTAAACAAACATTTAGTGTTAGTTAATAATAATATCATTATTGGTTCATTAATTTTGACAAACACACCATACTAATGTAAGATTTTAATTATACGGAAAAAAAGCTGGGCGTGGGATATATGCGGACTCTGAATATCCTCAAGACCTTTCTATAAACCTAAACCTACAATAAAACGTTTATTTTAAAAATGCAGTTTCACAGCTGTCTGCACATCCTATTGAATATGCATGCGTGTCTTGGCTATCTCCCCCACACCCACAAAAATCACAGCAAAGGAATAAAATGGGTATGAATCTATAACACAAAGAGAAACAGGGAAAGCAAGAGGAGACAAAGGGAGTGGAACATTTGGAGAATGGAAAGTGGATGGATGAAGGGTAACTGACCTAGCAAGGTGAAGAAAGCCAAAATGTAAGTAGCAGAAGAAGTGGGTGGGGTCAATAAGAAGAAAGCCAATCAGACCACAGATCACCAGGAAGGTGTAGACCTTTGAAGTACTGGATGCTTGGAGGACTGAGGTAATGGGATTGGGGTGAAAACTGGCAAAAAAGTCCCAGAACCCCTCTCCTAGCTCATGCACCAGGTGACCCCCTCCTTTTCAGCCGTGCAGAAGCCGGGAGACTGATGGTGGAGATAATGTTGAGGGACTCCAGATTGGGGTCAGTAACACAGCTAATGAATGATGAGGGTGAGGCCAACCGACTGGCCATCTTTCTCCTTACAAGCAGAGCAACCTTTCGGCTTTTTGGTATTAGAATAGATAGTTAAGGGCCTTTTCTGTATGGGGGTGGTGATGGGTAGAAATTAAAATTAACAAACAGAAAATAATAAGTCACAGGCATAATTCAGGGACCAAAAAAAAAAAAAATTAAAAACACTTAACCCCTTATTTGAGATATAAAAAGCACAAATAAAGAAATTAAAAAAAAAAAAAAAACCAAGATCAACTGGTAGTTGATACAAAAGATAAATACATCAGTTAATAAAAATCCTGACACATGAAGTTGAAGGTTTCACTCCGAAAATAGCTTACAGTCTAATAAATAGAATCTTGGAAGTCTAACATACAACCACGAGGAAATAAAAGTGAGAGCGAAAATGGAGGGAAGGATATTATCAAATAAATTATATATTGAAACTCCTAAACCTAAAGGATCTGAGTTTTTAAGTTGCACACGTTCACAGAGTGCCTGGCCTCAGGGATGACCTATGAATGAAAAATAGCTCCATACCATAGCCCATCATCTTGAACTAGCAGAGCTTGAGGGACAAGGGGAAGATGATAAATCCTGGCGGGAGAGAAGTGAAGCAAATCACATAACAAAGAAGGAACACTCAGAATGGCATTGGACTCTCCTCAGCCACAACAGAAAAGAAAAGATAATAGAATAATGTCTGCAAAACTTGCAACGAAAATTATTTCCAAGCTTGCATTTCATCCCCAATCGATGAAGGCTGAGGTGGAATAAAAACCGTTTCAGATACACAAGGTATAAAAATCTATCTCCCGTGGACTCTGTCTTACGAAGTGAACCAAATGAGAGAGTGAACCCAGATTAATGAGGAAGAAGGAGATACAGAGAACAGGAGAGCCAGCACTGGGGAGATAGCACCAGGCCAGGCCCCAGCAGCACCGGGCCAGGCTGAAGCAGAAAGGATGGGGAGCTCCATGAGGGAGGTCTCTAGGCAGAAATAATGCAACCAAGAGACCTCCTCATATGTGTGATTGTAACTGAGAGGAGTTCTCTGGTTTGCTCAGAAAGTTTGGGTCTGAATCAGTGCTAAAATACACATGACAAAATAAACAAAGCAAACAAATAAAACAGCGTCAACAAATAAACAAAGCAGGAAAACAGAGTTCCAGAGTATACAAGTTGGCTCATTTACCTAATCATGACACTGAATATTGATGTCACGAAAAAATGACACTGGGAATATAGGAAGAGGGTGAGTGGGGATGAAGGGGGATGAGCTCAGTCCTCATCTGCCATGGTAGGGATTCAACAAATACTATCTAAAATGGGAAAATCACCCTGGCCGGTTTGGCTCAGTGGTTAGAGCATTGGCCCATGGACCAGAGAGTCCTGGGTTCGGTTCCCGCTAAGGATACATACCTCGGTTGCAGTTTGTCTCCTGCCCCGGCTGGGGTCGTGTGGGTGGCAGCCACTTGATGTGTCCCTCTCATATTGATGTTTTTCTCTCTTCCTTCCTCTCTCCCTCCCGCTCTATCTGAAGATAAATGCAAACATGTCCTCAGGTGAGGATTAAAAAAACCGTTTTTTTTTAAATGGGAAAATCAAGAAAAGGAAGTATGAAGAGATATGAAGGTAAAATAGGAGAAGAAATAGCTAAAAGAGTTCAGAGGGATTCCCCCTGAGAGCTGGGATTAGGACAGAAATGGATGAGGGAAGGGGATGCTGAATTGTGTTGTATTACTTGGAATACCATTTGGTTTTATAAATAGTCTATGTGCATTATTTAGGGGGAAAGAGAAATTTTAAAAAATGTTCTCATCTTACCAAATAATGACTGGAAGAGTGAATTATCATCTTTCTCCATTTTACAGAAGAGGAAACTGAGGCTGTAAGAGGTAAAGGGACCGAGTCACAAAGGGAGAGTGTCACCGCCAAACCTACACTTGGGTCTCCCGACTCACAAACCAGAGCCCCTCTGGATGGAGAAGGGGGATTAATAGACATTTCTGCACTGCCAGGCCCCTGGGGAGGGATTCAGTGGAACCTAGAGTCATCTGCTGGTTCCAGGGACACTCCTTGACCCTTACTTACCACCTTCTGTGAGCTCTGAAAAACAACGGGCTATGGTTTGGACCGTTCATGGAGTACAGCCTCTTGCT
Source organism: Tadarida brasiliensis (assembly GCA_030848825.1). NCBI lineage: Eukaryota > Metazoa > Chordata > Mammalia > Chiroptera > Molossidae > Tadarida > Tadarida brasiliensis. Next base: position 104,147,402 of record CM061259.1, on the reverse strand, counting down.
CTGAGAGAGCCAGTTTGTAAAATCATCTTTCATCAGGTCTTTATGGCTCACTTCCAGACTCCTCCCAGCCCCTCCTGGATGCCACATGCTTTGATAACACTATACCTGCCTTTATTCGGAGTAAGAAAAGCTAAGGGGGAACGAAAGAATAGAGCCCTAGATGTTTTTGCCTTTTTAAACTAGTCATTTGCTTTCCTTTGCCTCATGATAAGGGGGATAGCCCACTTCTTTTTCTGCCTGGTGACGTTAAACAGGCTTTTGTAATACTCTTTCTGTCTCGTGAGATGCATACTGGCTGAGGCCTTTGCTATTCTATTGCAATCACAGAAGGTTGTTCTGCTTTTTCAGTTTGTACTTAATAATCTGGCCTACTTCCTGCCCTGTATGGGGTTCTTGTTGTAGGTTCCTGACTTGACGCAGTCCCAGGCTCTTTAAACGCCTTCCTTGCTTCCTCAAATAATATTGTGCTTCTCAAACTTATCGACTTCCTCCTAGATCACCATTCCTTCCTTTCTTCATTCATCCCAGCGTATTTCTATGGAATGCCCTTTTTTGTGTGTGCTAGACATTAAACTGGGCTCTAAGAATTCAGCAGTGAACAAAACAGATGCCATCTTTGTGTTCCCAGAGCTCACAGTTGAGTGGAAAAAGCATTTGTGTGACCTAGAGTTGTGCAGGGAAATTTGAGATACCTGTAAATGAGGATCTAATGTAACTGGGATGGTGGGTGTTGGTCAGAACTGTTGCATGATACTCAGTGGGACACCTTGAACACCTGCCACAGTGTTAAGTGACAAATTCATGCTCAACACACATTGGCCATTTCCTCGATTAATATCCTTAGAATGGTGTTGAAAAGTTAAAAGTGGTCTACGAGATAAAGTCATGATGATCATGCCCAAAAGAAAGGCAATAAAAGAGTCAGGAAAAATTTTTCTGATATAAAATGAGGCTTAAACTTTACTGGGGGAAAATGATGGGAAAGATCCTGTGTAGATAGGGAAGATCCAGCTGACTTCTTTACTTATGCCTTTACCCTCTTCAAGTTCATTCTGAAAAGCAGTTTCAAATTGTGTATCTCTGCAATGACTCCTGAATAACTAGGACTGGGTCAGGATGTAACAGTCTTTTGCGAGGGAGCACAACAACCATGGAAATAGCAGCCCACTTTGGCAGTGCTTGCAATTAACACAATAATACCCCATTCAAAGGTACAAAGCTTAGACCTTTTCACACTTGCACAGATAGTCTTCTCAACTTTGAAAGGGTGAGTAAAAAAATGACAAACACAAAAAGGGCGTTCTTCTAGCAAGTACTGAACATACCCTAAATGGGAAGAAACATTTATAGACACAAGAAGCTGAAAATAAAGTTTAGAAACTTGCAAATGCAGGTTTACTGCTTATACAGTAACATGGTATGGATAACAGTTCTCACAAAATGAAATAAAACACGCTAGACAAAAACAATAAAACATACAAAAAAATTTCTGGAAAATATAGATTACAAAATTTCTTTAAAATGATCACTTTTACAAAGTTTTTTTATTGGAAAATTAGAAAAGTAGTCCAGTGTAAGGGGATCTTTAAAGCACTGAAGAAGAAATACATAGATACACACAAACATAAACAACACACACACACTCACACACACACACACATCTCAATACCTTGTTGAGGTCAGTTATATTAGCAGTTTGTCAGTGACACTTTCAGGACTTTGTAGGTCTATATCAATCTCAACTTTTCCATTCCATCCAACCTTGTAAATCTCTTTACAGCCTCACAATGTTACTCTTAGCTGGAAAACTGTGGTTTCCATATTTGCAATTCTCTACAATGTTGATTCCTCCCTCTATGTTTTGTGGACCTGGTATCATGAAGCTTAGCCATAATACAACATTTTCTTGGATGTTTTTGCTATCGCCTACTAAATAGTTTTCTCAAACTCATGTAATTTATGGATCTCTTTTAAGGAAACTGTTCTTCTGGACTCACAATGTTAACAAATTATTTTTATTATAATGACACAAAAATGTACAAACGTGAAAGCAGGAATCAACTCTTCTTATAGCTCTTTTAGAACTATAAAACCCAAGAGAAAGTACGAATGAGACACAAAACACACTTACATAACCAATGCATTTTGAATTTACCAGTATTAATTTAATGTGACAAACAATAGTGTTTGCTGACTCCAAAACACTAGTTGTGACCCCGATATGGATTCGCGTTATCTCACAGATCCTACGAGGTCAGCAAGCCTAAGCTACCGTGCACTGCATGGGGATTTGCTTTCCTTCTAGTATTTTCCCTCTTTTTTCCATCTGGTAAGTACAATGTCAGTGTAACAGCCTTTACCCAGCATTATTTTACTGTACACCAGTTCTGCGCGAATGTCATGGTAAATGCAGACACCAGCAAGGGCCCTGAACATGTGGCAGTACTCAGTTACCAAGTGGTCATGCCAAGACACGCTTTGTAATTTTTATGATGGTCACAATAAAAACACCAAATTAAATAAACAAACACACATACAGTAGAGTACTCAGATCCCCGAGAAAAGCTGCTGGGTGGCCGACGTCAGCCTGAGACGCTGCGAATGTTCTCCTTTATAATTATATTATGCCCAATGCTGTAGATTCGGCGAAGCAAATATGGGAACTATTTTGTCTAGTTTTTAAAGTGAAAATTCTTCAAGATATCTTTAATTAACAGGAAAGGTACCCACCAGAGGCTTTGAAACGATGCCATGAACTCACATTTGGAGGGGTGTACACACTCCTTTGGGTATCTCCACGCGAGTGATTCAGAATTGATGCATCTCGCAAAATAGATGTTCTTCCTCTTTTTCTCCGGGAGGAATTCTATGTAATGCTTTACATTTCCATGCCATCTTTCCCCCTGGCAGTACAAAGTACTTCCTCAACCTCATATTAATGATATTCACATACTCATGAGACTAAATAGGTGGTAGACAACATGTTCCCAAGCTTGGAAATAAATAAGCCAGCTCAAAGACAGGGGCAGGGTTTTATTTCTGAGACACTTTAATTAGCTTCTATTTTCCCCCCCTCACTTAGAGCACTGTAAAAATGGGCACTCTTTTCTTTCACTTCTTTACCTGTTTATTTTTTTCACCCAAAGAATGCACACTCAGAGTACAGTTCCATGCATTGTACCAGGTGTTATGAAGGTAGTCAAGCCAGGGTGTGGTACCTGACCTGGAAGAGCTAATAATTAGAGAGAATGAAAAGGAAAACATGAACGCAAAAGCTGAAAGATGATTTTAAAAAATTAGTACAAATAGAAATATCTGAAAATCTGTTCTAGGAATGTTGATAGAGTATCCATCCTAGCAGGTTGGCGGTCGAGGGAAAGTTGGGACAGGGCTGGTGGAGATCCAGGACACAGGTATTGATATGAGGGTTATACATTTTGGTGATGTGGAAGAAGCTGCTCTAGGCAAGAGAAATAGCATATACACTGGCTGGGAAACATTAGATAAGAATGGCAGGCAGTGAATGGACCGTATAGTCTAATAGGTTAGTATTAAGTCAGAACTTTCTGTACCCCATCGATTATGCCCAAAGCTGTATATACTTACGTGACTTATTCCTTAGCACTCTGACCCAATCTTAAAGCAACAAAAATGCGGGCTCAGCAAGATTCAGTAATCTGTCCCAGGGCACAAAGGGAGAAAGGGGAAGGAACAAGAGATTCACGCTGGCTATCTCATTCCAAAGGTCTGCTCTCGAACACTTCTCAGCAGGGAAAGAAGACAGCTAAACGATTAGTTAGTGCTGGATCACGGAAATCCCTGAGGGTGGTGGGTTTACAATGTAGGGAGTGAATAACAACAGATGATTTTGGAGTAGGGAAGTAACAGAAAAACAAAAACAAGCAAACAATGGTGCTTTAGAAGAGGAATTCGGCAATGGGTGCCTAGGATGAACCAGAAGGAGAGACGGCTGGGTATAAAAATGGATTCCTTCAGGTATCTAGACATAGAGGTTAACATTGCTTCCAGCGTTCCAACACAGCTTCCCCGTATTTCTCCAGCCTTATCCCATACCACCCTCCATCGTTGTTCTCTGTCTCCATCCGAACCAGCCTACTTTCACTGCGCTGGTGGGAGTTACGCTCCCTTCCACCAAAGAATATTTGTCCATGTTGTTCCAATGGACAGAAATGATTTTTTCCTATTTTTTTTGTTAATCCTCACCCAAGGATATTTTTTCCATTGATTTTTAGACAGAGTGGAAAGGAGGGAGGGAGAAAGAGAGAGAGAAACATTGATATGAGAGAGACACATCGATTGGCTCTCTCCTCCATTACCCTAACCGGGCTGGGAATTGAACCTGCAACCCTTTGGTCCATGGGCTGATGCTCTACTGAGCCAAACAGGCCAGGGCTTTCTTACTTTTGATACCTTAACTCCTCCTACTCGTCCTTTTGATTTTTGTTTAAATGTAACTGCACTTGAGAAGCGTTTCCTGGTGTTCCTACTTAGGTCACATGTCCCTTTGAGGCCCTCAGCATCGTGGCCCCTCTCCTTTGTAACATCTGTCACGGGAACAATTATCCATTTATTCATGTGATTTTTATTTTATTTTATTAACAGCTGATTGCCTCCACTAGACTATATGCTCCTTGACGGCGGAAGGCATGTCTGCTTTTGCTCATTGTTGCATTCCCAGGACCTCCTGGATAGCCTGTCATGCCACAGGCACTTGACAGTTGTTGTGAGTGAATGAGTGATGAATGAATGGACATCCTGGACCAGGATGGTAGCAGGAATGAAAGAAAGACATGATGCAAGAGTTGACAAATGGATCCAGTGACTGATTTGGGTTGACTAAGGGGGTGCAACTCATTGTCAAGGAATCTATAAAAAAAAAGTGAAGTTTGTGCTGAAGCCTGAAATATTAGTATCCAAAAGTGATGAAACAAAGAGTAATCTAGGCAGAGTGAGCAGCTGATTCAAAAGGCCTAAAAAGCAATAAGCCTGGTATATTTTCCAGGAATAATAACAATAACAGCCACTGAGGGTGGAGCCTAAGGAATGCAGGGGAGATGAAATGAAGTGAGAACAGAAAGGTAGGTTAGAGCAAGGTCACATAAAACCTTATAGGCAAATTACCTGCTTTTATTCCAAGTGCACTCAGAAGACCGTTGGAGGGTTTTCAGCAGAAGGGACCATTTGAAGAACTTAGCATGTACCCAACATCTAGGAAGTACTCAATAAATGATGCCTATTTCTGTTAATACTTATCTTGGTGTCCTGGTAGCTTACACATTTGTCTGACACATAGGAGATATCTAGTTACAGTTTGTTTAGTCATAAATAAGTGTATGGTCACAAAGAAGCCCCTTTCCCTCTCTAAGCCTCAGTTGCCTCGTCAGAAAGATGAGTAATTTGTGAAAGATGGTGTCCCAGGTCCATTCTGTTCCCTAAACTCTCCACTGTGTTAGCATGGACCGCAGACTGGTTTTGCTAACCCAACCTGGCAGCCCTAACAGTCAGTATTCTAAAACACATATGCAATAGCACTTTGGAGTCATTTCATTCCAGAACATGATGTTCCTGCCCTGTACAATGGCATAAACATAACAGGCTTCATATTTCTGTTCTTATATTAAGGAAGGAGAGGGAGGGAGAGAGAAAAAAAATATGCACTCACTAATGAGTCCATAAATACTGATGTCATCCTCAGGCCCCCCTAGAGCTCTATCATTTTGGCAACTGGCTGATTAATAATAGATTAAACACTTTAGATTTGCTTACTCTAGGATCCGTGACTTTGAATGCATCTGCTGTGAGGGAAGTGGTTGAGATAGAGAGCCACAGATCGTTTAGACTTCCAGCATAAAAATACAGTGGGAGGAGACAGAAATTGGGCATGATAACCAATATTTCCATTGAGTAATATCTCAAATGCTGTATGCAAAGCTTGGGATGTCTTTCCAGATGTTCTTTTCCCAAGAACCCACCCACATGATAACCCAAGCGAGAGGACCATGTTAATTCACACCATCTGGTAGTGTTCTGAGTAAGCAATAGATCAAGGAGGGCAGTCTTCCCACATCTAATCCAAATACCAGCCAGCGACCACAGGAATTTGGGCCAACATGGGCACAACTGGGAGAAAATGGAATGTGCATCCATGGCTGCTGTGATAGACCTACTTTCTCTAAAACCTTATCCAGTGGGAAGGAGACAGGTGACAGAACCACAACAAAATCCACTGAAGCCCCACTAGATACAACTGCAGAAGTAAATGGGCCCTTGAGGCAAACATGGGCAACTGGAAATGCCTAGTGAAGTGCTGGTCTTTGTAGACCAGTGAGAACATCGCCAGGTCTGGACACCAAAAAGTAGTTTGGCATATTTGGAAGGATGTTGGAAGAATCACAATACCCGGCTTCCTAGTCTGAAACTATCACTGAGTCTTTGTGTGACCCTGAACTCGACTTTTCTCTAGGGCTCAGTTTCCCAGATGTTCAGTGAGGGGATAGGTCAGAGCAGTGTTTGTCAGTGAGAATCCCTGGTGGATCGTTGGGAAAAATACACAGTATTCCTCTATTCTTTGTCATGGGTTGAATTGTGTTCCCCCAAACATATGTTCCCGTCTCAACCCCCAGTACCTCATAATGTGATCTTACTTGGAAATAAGGCCATTGCAGATGGAATGAGTGAGGATGGGGTCATACTGGTGTAGGGTAAGCCCTTCGTCCATTGTGACTGGTGTTCTTATAAGACGAGAAGACACACAAAGGGAAGCATCATGTGATGGCAGAGACAGGATGCAGGGCAGCAGCTGCAAGCCAGTGAAGGGCGAGGATTAATGGCAACTACCAGAAGCTAGGAGGAAGCAAGGAAGGATTCTTTCTCTCTTACAGATTTTAGAAGGGACGTAGCCTACCGACACTTTGACTTCAGACGTGTGGCCTGCAGAACTGAGACAATACATTTTTGTTGTTGTAAGCACCCTGTTTGTGGTACTTAGTTACAGCAGCCCTAGGAAACAAATATACCTCGTTTATAAACTTACCAAATACAAAAGTCAGGGTAGGGGCCTGGAAACCCATAGTTGTAAAAGGCTCCCTAGAAAAATCTGGTGTAAACATCATGTTGTATAAACACTAAATTAAGTGTCTTCCCATCTCTGGAATTCTATGGAAATCTGACTTCAGCTTCTGGCACTGGAGATACATCATGGAAACAAGGAACTTAGGAAAGGGGTACTTTGGTGATCAGAAGGGGAGCCTTTCCTGTATTTTATGGCAGAATGATGCAGTCATGCTGACAGAGGAAAAATAGAAACATCCTCAAGGTGGTGGTGAGTCCAACAGTCCCTCCTCTCTTGAGGCTCACTTCACATCCCCAAACCTAAACTACCTGAAAGGAAAAGTTGACGAGAGCTACTGATATGTCAAGCACCCTTTGAGGTACTAATATAAGCTCTAGGCCTTCTCACCAGAAATATGCCTACACATTCACAGAGCTCTAGACATCCTGATCCCTACTTGCTGACTTCCCAGGGATCCATGAACATCCCAGCAAGAAGCCCTGAATATTATTATTTGACATAGCCCCCAAATGGCCCAAAGGTGCTAACCCCAAGCCTTCAGAGAGAAAACAGGAAGGCAATGACAGCTACTCTTCTCTGTAAAAGGAGGGGCTTCATTCAGCCATCTGACAGATGTTCACTGTGTATCTACTTTGTGCTAAGGCACCATTGTTCTTACGTGCTGGGGATTAGGGAGACAATGAGAAAGGGAGGGTCTCTACTCTCATGGCACTAATGTTCCAATGAGACCATAAATAGGTAAGTAAGTATGTTCCAGGAAGACCATACAACATGCATTGTGGTGGAGACACAGACAGTGGGATAGGGGTGGAATCGAAATAGGAAGGTCAGGGAAGTACTGGTTGAAGAGACTCGTGAGCCAAGCTGATCCCAATGATGCAAAGAAGCCAACCATAAGAAATTTTAGGGAAGAGTGGTACAGGCTGAGGAACACAGTCTCTAAGCAGGAGAAAGCTTGGCATGCTTGCACAGAGAGAAGGCCAGTGTGGAGGGAGCACAGTGAGCAGGGGGAGCTGTGTTGGAGGTGAGGTCAGAGAGGTCATCAAAAGTCAGAGCAGGCCCACCATCCAGGTCATGGAAGGTGTCTGAATTTTATCCTAAACACTATGGGAAGCCATGAGAGGATTTTTGAACAGCAGAATGAGGTGATCTTGATTTAGATTTCAAGAGGGAGTAGTGACTTTCTAAGTTTTTCCAATGTGGACTTCCTAGCTTCATGTCCTATCATTGCCATCAATGTGGACAGAACATTCATGTAACTAAACAAAACAATGTTCTACAGGGACATGCAATGATATCTCACAGATGTGCAGCAGGAAGAAAAAAAGGAGGGTAGAAAGCTGTCTGCATGGCAAACTTCAAACTGAGCTCCTTCCTAAGCCCGTGGGTTTTCTGTGAAATGCATAAACTACCTTTGTTCATTCTAAAGGGTTATCTGTTGAAACATCTTTAGGCAAAATCTGCCTTAAGATGTCTCTCCAAACTCACACTCCATCCCGGCTGCAGCCCTGTTAGAATGTTGACACATGCAACATCCAAGTCAGAGACGTCCTACCAGCCAGCACTGCCAAGGGACCAGGAAGCCTCTCTGAATACAGACAGCAGCGGGAACCTAGGCAGCGGACGGCAGTTTTTGCCTCCTCCATTCTCTCTCAGAATTCAAATTTCAGCTCCTAATGGGATGTCACAGCCTGAACTAGCTTCTCTAGGCTGACCCCACTCCCTGACGTTGGCAGCAGAGATGAGTGAGCACCATGCATCTGAATGGAAGGCTCTAAGAGGTGGGCTGGGTGAATACTTTCAGTCGTTCCGCCAACAGAGAAGCCTGACCCCAGGGTAGGCACTTGGCCAAGGTGAAAAAGTCACACCTGGGCATCAGGGTCCCACTTAGCACTCATGTACATCCTATTGAACGTGGCTGCCTCTCAGCTAGACCATTTTTTAGGCTCAATTTATACAAGATAATGTACATAGCTGCCAGATTGTATAGAAGATCCATGAAAATAGTGTAGCACTCTCCAGATGGGTTTTATGGATCAGCACATCTGGGTTGAGGGACTGGCTGTGTGGGCGTGGGTCCGTATATCACCTTCCTCTGTTCCAGTTCACTCATATGTTTAATGTGAAAACTAATACAGCAGGTGTTGAATAACACCGTTTCATTCAAAGTTGATTTGTTATAACATTGATAAGATGGTGTAGAAACTTAACTCTTGTTTATATCAATTAGCATATGGTAAATTTTTTTTTTTTTTTAAATATATATATACATTGTTTTGCCCCAGTTCCAAGAACCTATTGATGACCTCAAGGGAGGACGTATCGTAGTTTCTACTTTGTTCAGCTGTTGCAGGGGGTAGGTGGGATGAAACAACCTCCACTTTTACTACTAAATTGTCACTTCTGATGATGGTGATGATGATGATGATAGCAGCAAGAACTAGCATTTAATGCATAATTACTCTTTTTTTAAAAATTTTTTTTTAATCCTCATCCGAAGACATTTTTGCATTTATCTTCAGATATAGCGGGAAGGAGAGAGGGGGGGAGAGAGAGAGAAACATTGATGTGAGAGAGACACATCGAGTGGTTGCCACCCACACGACCCCAACCGGGGCCGGGGACAAACTGCAACCGAGGTATGTGCCCTTAGCGGAAACCGAACCCGGGACTCCCTGGTCCGCAGGCTGATGCTCTAACCGCTGAGCCAAACTGGCCAGGGCTAATGCATACTTACTATGTGCTGGGTCCTGTGCCTACTCTTTACATGTGCTTCTCATATCTGGTTTCCTAACGCCTACAGCATGATGGTCACTCAGTATCCATTTACTTGGGTACCGATCAACCTTTTAACATTGGAGATAATGTTCCAGAGCAGATGAAAGAAAGTTCGCTGATGTTTTTAGTTATTGGAGGTGAAGGTAGGTGTATAGAAGGTTTTGACTTCAGGGAAATCTTAGAAGATTTATCTCCCCCCCCTCCCCCTTATATATAGGATGTCCATATCTGGAACAAAGGAAACAAAATTTTCCATGGGTCACAATATAAGAGCCTTTTTTATTACAAATAATTCAACAGTATAATCAAAATGGCCAAATACGTCCCATCCAGCCCATACATGGCAGAATGAAAGAATGCTAAAGTTGGAAGGAAGTCTAAAATTCACTTTGTCCAAATCCCTGAAAGGAGGCAGGGACAAGAGAGGCCCAGGGGAAATGCATAGCAGGCCCAAGGTCAGACCCAAGGTCACAGAGACTTCCTTTCCATCCAAAAGAGAAAACTCAATTATCTGAAGAGCTCTGCACCTAGTGCTGTTCTCCCTCTGCAATGTATCTGAGTATTGCCTTGATTTGTTTTTATCTTCTCCGTCCACTGTAGCCCCCAGCTATGTCTGGGGCTGAGAGGCAGAATGGCAGGAACTTTAGGAGGCGCTTGAGCAGGTGATGCAAAGGGCAATGCCCAGGTGGGCTCCTGCACGTGACCCTCAGCTTCTCTAGGTGCAAAACGGGGGAGGAAGGCTAGACTACATGGATCAAATGTTTTACACAGTCTCAGAATGTTCCAGTTCCAGTTTATTTAATCCGGCACTCAGGATCCCAGTTTTCTTTCCCAAGGCCCCCAGTGGACCCAAGGGGTCTTGACACAGTGTGCTGGTGCAGATTTGGGAGCATGGTTTCACTTCCTCTATCCTTCACAGCATGACCTTGAGGCAAACCAATTAAGCACTTCATGGTCGCTTCTCCAATTAGAATGCTCCCACTCTACCTCAGTGCATAAGTGTGAGCAAAATTAAAGCAATAGATGGAAAAAATACTTTGAGAAAAGTAGCGAAGGGCTACACACACACACACACACACACACACACACACGCATTACTAATCATTTGTTATTCTTATCATCATCATCATCGTCAGTATCACTCTTTACAACTCCTTTGTAGGTAATGGGGGAGGGGGCTATGACTAACGAGAACACAGGTTCCCATCTGCTGCAGGAAGAGAGGTGAGGCAGGGCCCAGGTCTAGGCAAAGACTTGCTGACTTGACTCTCAGTTCCACCCATCATATTCTCCCTGGATGATTTTCTTAGGGTTAAATAGCACACCTGAGTCTGGTTGATTCCTGGGCCAAATAGAGAAAGTAAACTGGTGCCATGGAAGAAAGACACCAAACTCAAACTAACAAATGAAAAGTAAAAAGTAATTTTTATTGATAACGGGGTTTTCAAAGCATTTTGTAGCTGATCATCTTATCTGTTCCTGTGAAGGATGCAGGGCTTTGGGGAAATGATGATTATTGACAATGCCTTACGTGTGTATGATACTTGATAGCTTCCAAAGCATGTTCATATTATTATTGAATGGTTATTGAGCATTACATGAAGCAATGTATTATGATAAACATTATTTGACGCTCAAATGACCTCTTGAAAGGATCTGGAATTAGGAGTTTTAGCCCCATTTTCAGGAGAGGAAAGGGAGACATAGAGAAGTTGAGTGACTAGGCCAAAGTCAGACTCTTAAAACAGATTAGATCACATGCTACTTCCATTCATAACCTTCTAGTGGTTTCTCTTAAACCATGGCCTGTCAAGTTCTGCCTGATCTGATCTCTTCTCCCTCTTCCCAGTCTAATCTTCTGTCACTTTCTCTCCCTTGCTGAAGATGCTCCAGCTACCTGGTTGCCTCTCAGTCCCTCAGACTGAACCACCAAGCTTTTTCCTACTTCATGACCATTGCACAAACTGTTCCCTCTGACGAGAATAGTCTCACCCCCCCCCCCCTTTTGTAGAGCTAGTACCTTCTCAGCCTTTATGATTGAGTTTAAATATCACCGTCGCACCCTGGCCGGTTTGGCTCAGTGGTTAGAGCATCTGCCTGCGGACCAGAGTCCCGGGTTAGATTCTGGCCAAAGGCACGTACCTTGGTTGAGGTTTGGCCCAGGCCCCAGTTTGGGTCGTGTGGGTGGCAACCAATCAATGTGTCTCTCTCACTCTCTTCCTCCTGCTCTATCTGAAGATAAATGCAAAAATGTCCTTGGGTGAGGATTAAAAATAAATAAATAAAAAGAAAGAAAGAAAGAAAGAAAGAAAGAAAGAAAGAAAGAAAGAAAGAAAGAAAGAAAGAAAGAAAGAAAGAAAGAAAGAAATATCACTGTCTCAGAGAGGGTCTTCACTGATCACACTATTAAAATATGCTCTCATGTTATCTTTTTCTAGCATGTTACTCTTTTCTTCAGAGTTTTATGTCTTGCAATTATTGTATTTATCTATCTATTTATTTATTTAATATATCTTACCCCATTAGAATTAAGGTCCATGAAGTCAGATGTCCCTCTTAGAGACTCCTGTATTCTCAAAGCCTGGCAGAGCCTGCAACAGAGTAGGAACTCAATATATAGTGGGTGAATGAGTGAATGAAGGAAGTTTATAAACTTTGGATCTGGGTCTCAAACCTAGGTCTTCCAACTTCTAGCTTCTGGTCCTTTCCTTTATTCTTCATAGTCTTCCTGCAACCCAAGCATCGATACATTAAACTTCATGCCTCAGTATGGAAATGGGCAAGGATTCTATTTTTCTCAATGAGGGAGACACTTCGACACACTTCCACACAGAGTGTGAAAGGGGCAGTCTCTTGTACAAACAGCCTTGGTGGTTGAGGATTGCTTCAGGGGAAATTTACTAGATTTCAGATGTCACAAAATTACATCAGACAGGTTTAGTGCCCATCCCCATTAGACAGGCTCCAGAATACCGAGAGGTAAAGTGACTGCAGGGCATGCCTGTTTTCTGTGCCCTGGGATCTCTGCTGAAGCTGGTATTATCCTTGAGGGAAAATGGTAAGGTGGGGTAGCTACTCAGAACATCTACCAACTCACTAGATCCCCCTCTCTCATCCATCCGTCCATCCATCCATCCATCCATCCATCCATCCATCCATCCATCCAATATTTTTTGAGAGCTTACTATGTATCAGACAACCTGGCCAACTATTAGTGACCTCTCTCAATCTCAGACAGCCTAAATTACCGCAGCCTAAATTACCGCATGGGTTTGCTGTGAGGGCCAAAGGTGACAACATCAATGATGCCTTTGCAAACTGTAAAGTCCAAATCACATAGAAGGGATTATGATTACTGGTAGTACAGTTTAGCAAGAGAGGAAGGGAGCATGATATAATTAAAGGCTAAGCCTGCTCATTTAGGGGATTATAAGTAAAGCTCAAAAGAGTATTTACTTTTAAAATAATTAATATATTTTACAAAAAATTCAATAAAAGAAAAGGAAAGAAGTTTCTGTGATATGACTTGCTTCAATAAATGCTTCCTACTCCTCCCCAGGGGAACAATTTAGGAAATTAAAATAGAAAACACTGTTGAATGGAGATGTCAATAATTGGAATATTATTTAAAACAGAAGTGAAGAGCCCAAAGCGTTAGAACAATCAGAAACTGTCTCTAGACATTTGTCAGGCAATTGCCCCTACTTTCTCACTACCTTTCATCCTTTCTCATCTCCTTTCTCTTTATGCAAATCCAACCTATTGTTTAAGGCTCAGCTGCTTCCTAATCTTTCCTAGGAAGCATTTCCTAATCTTCCTGGGATACTTGTATTTCTTCTTCTCTCTAAATCCTCACACTATAAACTAAATCCTAGAAAGTCATACTTAATTCCTTGCCTCTTGGTTTTTCTTTTTAATTTATTTTTCATTTAGATCAAGTTAACTTTGCTCAGCAGATATTGTCATCATCATCTCTGTCTTAAAGATGGAAAACTAAAGCTTACAGAATTTAAACGGGGCGTCAAGGATAGGTGACTAGCGGGTGGTGGACTTAGGATTAGAAACTAGGTGTCCAGATGCCTAGTCCAGTTCTCATTCCAGCACAACTCCCTGTATCTGAATCAATACGTTGGCTTGATTTGTATTGGGCACAGTGGCTGGGTCTCTGAATGGACATAATTCTCTCCCATAGAAAGACCTGCTGTACACAAGGTCCCACAAAGCTTTCCAAATTCAACACTCCTTTGTCTAATTGTCAGTCTAAGTGGGCTGGTCGCCTCCATGTCCCAGGAGAACCCTAAATTCATTTCTGACCTTATGCTATAGAGAACCAGAAAACAAAGTGCCCCTGCACCTCTGTTGGAGAAGGGCAGGCAGTTATTGGGCCCAAGTCATAAGAAGGGCCACAGGCAGCTTCATGATACTATATTGGAGTTCTAGATCTTCTGGTTCTGAGTTCTAGTTTGAGTTCAAGTTCTAAGTTTTGAGTTCTAGTTCGAGATTTGAGTTTTGAGTTCTAAGTCTGACTTCTAGTTCTAGTTCAGAGTTCTGGGTTCTGGTTCTAAGTTTTGAGTTCTCAATTCCAGTTCGAGCTCTAAGTTCTGATTTCTAGTGCCACTTCTAGTTCTGAGTTCTAGTCCCCGCTCTGCGGAGACTCATGGGTACCTGGGAAAGCCCTGGATCCTCTTTAGGTTTCCGTTTCTTATTTGGAGCACCACAGATTTTTGGACGCTATCTTAGGTCTTGTTTATGTTGATGTTCAGTGAACTTTCTCCGCCTTTAGAATTTCCCAGACTCTCAAAAGGTAAATTTCCACAGTCTGAAGTGCTGGATTATGGGTCTATTAAATTACTTACGCTTTATAGATCCTAAAAATGGTAAACAGCGTTGCTAAACAGATTGTGTGCAAGTTGTTATTTATGTACCTACATAAGATCACTGGACTTGACTTCTGTTAAGGACAGAAAATCAGGCCATAAAGAGTAAGCAGGTAGGCAACCAATATTTAAGGCCTGGCGGAGGCTTTCATGGTCCTTTGGTTTGTACCAGGGGTGGGGTGCAGGGGACAGCTCTCCAGGTAATTCAGGTATATTTTTTAAAAACAGTTCTCTCTCTCTCTTTCTCTCTCCTTCTCTGTCATCTTGACTTCTAAGGGAGATCTATGTGTAGCATTACTGAACTGAGGAAGACAATGCCCAAGAGACCATCCTAGGATTACAGTCTCCTTGTGATTTACAAGCCTGAGATAGCCAGCTCTAAATCAACATGAAGTCTCTGTTTAATTTGAATCAGTGGTTTTTATGAGACTGTTTCCCTTTCAGTTTATCAGCCAAGCGTGCATAAGCTTTCTCGCTCTCTGTTTATTATTGTTTCACTGTTGTACAGGTAGAAATATCACAGTCTGGCAAGCCTGAAGGAACCTTAGGAATTGTCTAGACCAAATCCTAGGTTGCACTGATAGGAAAACTGAGGCCAAATAGAGAAGATTTGTTTAAGGAGACATAGCTAGAAGAATTAGAACCCAAGTCTCTTCTCTCACTTCCATCTTCATTATATTTCTCCTACATCACCTCTCCTTTGCCTTCAACAAAGGCTTTTGTTTAATAATTGTTTACCTTTTCTTTCCACCATTAGATAATCAATCAAACACTTTAGGGGTTCCTATCACAACAGCATATTGAAACTTCAGTTAATCAGAGACCAGGTCACAAGACTCTTACCTTGGACTTTTTCTCTGATTAGCGTTAAGGAGAAATAGATAACTTCTCTCCTTCCTTCCCTCCTTTCTGTTTTTCACACATACCTAAGATGTAGAAATTAAGATTGCTTTGTGTTACCATTAAAAAGAGGCTTCCACTTAGCTTATTCTCCTGGAAAAAGACTTTGATTGTTGAAAGAAAAAAATCCTTACCTATTCTTTGGGCACCCAAATTCAATTACTGGCCACTGAACTGTTTTTCATAACATGGCAAGGTAATTATTATTATTATTATTATTATTATTATTATTATTGATAACAACAGGAACAATCACAAGCTAGAATTTATATGTCACATTTCACCAAGGCTTCAAAATAATCTCCCTCTCTCCCCATGACGACCTGAAGCAGGTATGACAGTAATGCCCTTCTTGCTGATAAATGAAGCTCAAAGAGATTAAGCAACTTTCCCAAAGTCATCAAGCTACCAAAATAACATCTCAAATAGAAGTCTCCTGTTCCCAAAGCCCATTTTTTAATCACTATGTCACTTCTCTTGCATATCATGTTTTCTTGAATATTTTTATTTTAAGGCAGCTTGGTATTTAGTGAGAACTCTAGTCCTAGAGAGGACCTGGTTTTAGTCTCCTTGCCAATTAGGTGACCTTTCCTTTCCCTAATCACCCATCCTGTCTCTTGGATGCTTCTGTTACAGACTGGAAGGTCAGATGGGGACAGACCTTTAGTCTCACTAGCTCCTTGCCTAGGACTCCTGAGCATGTAAAGTGCATCATCACAGTACTAGTCATTCTTGTGTTACACTGTCCCATGTACTATCCACCTGCACCCCCATTACAGCTGCAGTCCCTGAGTGCACGAACTATGTCTTACTTCCTTTTATATATCTGGTGACTATGAAGGTCTTCAAAGCATGTTTACTAAATGAAGAAAGACTACAGTCCAATACTCTCAGTTGACATGAGAGATGATTTGCCTAAAATCTCATAGGGAGCTGATGGCAGAACTGGAACTAGATCCCCTGTTGCCAGATGTTTTTCTGTGTATTTCCATTTATGAAGATTCTGATGATATTAGTAAAACGAATAATGATTGCAGTCAACATGTATTAGATGCTGACTAAATGCTGGGCACTGTGCTAAGTGCTTTCCTATTTGGTCCTCCCAAAAAGAGGAGAGTTGTATTTTTATCCCTATTTTCCAAATGAAGAAACTGATATATACAGTATTAGGAAGATAAGTAAATTGCTTTAGGTTGAAATTTGATTTCTTCTCACCTTACAAATATCATCTAGGCAGGCCCTCACCCCACCATACAAGATAAAAAAAAAAGCCAGTCTTGGGACAGAGGCCAGAAAGGCCTCTTCCTGTATAAATAAGACACACATTCTTGGCATTCTTAACAATAGATGTCCTGGCCAAGAAAGCATGGATGAGGAGCTGTGCTCATTAGCCGTTAACTTCAGACCTCTTAGGTCTTCTTTATTTGGGCTGTCACTCAAAGTGGCCTTATTTTTTTCCCAGTTCTCTTATGCGCATCTCCTGCTGATACTTATTTGTTTATCTGGAAGGCCAGTCTCTCTGGGACGGGCTCATTAAGAAGACATTCCCTTTCATGAGGACTCGGAGAATGGCAGGGACACAATATCTCCCACAGGCTTCCCTCTTGCCATGCCAACACCACAATAGAGGCGCTCAGCCTAGAGCCAACCCAAGTCAGCACAGAATGTGCTCTGTTGGATCCCAGCTGTGAAGAAGAATAAACATCTTCAAAGCCCTGACCCCCTCTCACCTCCGCCATCCAATGACCCCCTAAACTTTGCATCCCACAATGATGATCCCTCCTTCTTTGGAGCTAATCAGTATCCCAAAACCATGCAACAGAGTAATACAGCCATAGAAATATCCGGTCAGGAAGGACTGGAGAGATGACTGATAGCTACACATGGCAACACCCTGGCATTTGTGCCAGCCACTCCCCGATTTCTCATCCATGGCAGAGAGCTTTAATCATTTGTGGCACATTCTTCCCAGCTCAGCTTGGATGGTGCCTCAGAACACTTCTCAAAAAAAAAAGCACTCTGGGAAGAATTGAAAACTTATCTAAAAGGTAAAGGAACTCGTCCATTCAGAATAAAAGGCACAGGAAGCAAGATACTATTTTGAAATATGTCTTATCTTGACAATTCATGTGGGTTTGGGTTATACTGCAAATATGGCAATGTTTATTTTAATGAATTTTTTTTTCTGCTCAATTTTTAAGCTAATTTGATCCTCTCAGGAGAAGTAAGTGCCATGTGTATCTCAGGGCTTCCTTAGCCCAGAGGTCAGCAAAAATGGCATAATAAACACATCTAGCCCACCACCTGTTTTTGTATGGCCTGTACACTAAGAATGGTTTTAATCATTTAAAATGGTTGAAAAAATATAAAAAGAAGAATATTATGTGACACATGGATATTATATGAAAATCAAATATTAGTGTCTATAAATGACGTTTCATTGGAAGGTATTTGTTTATGTATCGTCTGTGGCTACTTCCATGCTACAGTAGTTGTGACAGGGACAAAACCTAAAACTGGCCCTTCACACACACACACACACACACACACACACACACACACACACACATTCTACCTCTGTCTTGATCTGTCACTGGCTACCCCACAACTATATGTCCCCATCATGAAAAATGCACTATGTGGATCAATTGTTGTCAACAGTGGGCACTTTTGTTCTCCAGGGCATATTTGGCAATATCGGGAAACATTTTTGATTGTCACAAATAGTCAGAGGCATCTTATAGGGAGTCAGAGGCCAGGGATGCTGCTGAACATTCTTCACAGCAAAGATGGTCCAGTCCAAAGTGTCCAGGTTGAGAACTGCTGGTATAAACCATACGGTGTTAAAGGCTGGCTCCCCACTCCATCCTTCATTTCTTTTCTCATCTCACTTAGACACAAACCAACTCTTGGTATTAGCAAATCAGAAGGAATTACTCATTCAGGCCTGAGACAAGGACGCTCCATAAATATTTATGAAGGATAAGTCATTTATTTGACTATAATAATTATTAATAAGCATGCCATAATAATAACAACAATAATAATTAGTTTTTATGGAGCTCCTACTTAAGTGGCCAGGTATTGGGCCCAGCATTTTACTATACTTATTTTCCCATTTAGTTGTCATTCAGCCTTGTGAAGTAGGTGCCATTATGACCCCCATTGTACAGATGAGGAAATAAAGGCTCAGAAAAGTTAAGTTGCGAAAGGTCACAAAGCTATCATATTATAGAACAGTGATTGGTGCCTAAGCTGTTTGATACCAGAAATGTAGTTGTTTACCATCATACCATGAACTTCCTAGAACATTCATTGATTCTTCATCTCCTGCTTTGATATGGGCAAAATAATTTAATTTGTCCTGCGTGCCCAGCATGATGCACAGGAAAATAATGGTCTCTTCCTAAGGCCTAGCCTTTGAGACGCTGCCCTTATCACAGGCATCCTGTGCTATAAAACTGCTCTGTAAATTTAAATGCACTGAACCATTTAGAAGCTGGTGGGTCAGCAAAACTCTTTGATAACTGCATGATCCAGGTTCTAGAGTCTTCTTACAGGAAATCCATGAGCCTGTCGACTCCCTGAGATGTTAGAGCCAATTGATATCTAAATAGGTTTCTTATTTCTCTCGCAGAAATGATCAGAATTGAACAATGGTCATTAAAGGGATAACTTGGAAAAGAAAGCAGATATGTGTTCGAAGCAATGAATCTCAAAGACAGAGCATACTGCTCCCAGTTTTGGCAAACCTGGCTGAGAACAGAAATGGCAAATACATTTCTTGACATGAATCAATGTGGATTGTCTGATAGGCTATGTCGGTAGTTGACTAAGAGTGTAAACACCAGGAGAAGATCAGTTGGGTTTAAATTCAGCTTTGTCTACTCTTAATAACTACTAAGGCTGCACTGAGCCTATTAGCTGAATACTAGCCCCGGGTTCATAAAACCTGAACTCCAGTCCCAGCTCTGGGACAAACTCATTATTTGTGATTTTGAGCAAGTGCGATCACTGTTCTGGCCTCTGTCTTCTCAGCTGTAAAAAGCGGTTGACTGCACTTTTCCTTTATATCTCCTTTGGTTATGAAGTTCAAAGGAGTTGATATAGACACAGAAAAGGTGGTTAGTATTGTCAGCCGTCATGTCTACTCACAGGAATCTTTACAGTCCAATGGCCGTGAGTAGGAAAACGAAACCATATACAAAAAGCCGATAATACACTGAACCAGAGTGACCAGCAGACACTATTGCCAGCAACCTCAAGAAGGGAGTACTAAGCAAACACAAATGATGCGACCACATTCAGAATTAGGGTCCATGTTCCAGACGTTGTATCCGGGCAGCCCTGGCTCAGCTGGAGGAGTCCAGCTGGTCTCTGTGCCTGGCACAGCTTCTCAGAAGCAGCTGGTCTGGAGTGCCCCAGCAGGGAGGTAGGAAGGGATACCTGCTGTTCTGTCCCCCAGAGCTTGGTTCCACAGAACACAGTGGCTCTTGAAATAAAGATTCACAGTTTTTATTTGGCCTGCGATTCTGGACTGCATCCTATGCCCGCCACCTGGCTGATCTGAGGCTGCCTACCCAGGGTTGGTTTTATAAACAATGCTGTTAACGTAACTGCTGAACTGGAGCACAGACCCTTAGAGGAAACAGATGAGTAGGAGTGAGCTGCTTGCAAATCTGGACATTACTCCGTGACTTCAGCAGATTTAGAAGCAAAATATTTTCCAGTTACCTACCGGGGGCTTAGTGCCTTGCCAGACGCTGGAGAGGAGACAGAGGAGACGATGTAGCCCCTGTCCTCCATGAGCTTACAATCTAGTTGTGAGAGGCATGTTTTTACCTGAAATTATAACACAGATAAACACTAGTACAGGCAACAAGTGCCACAGGACCCCAGAACAAGGGGAGGCACCGGTGACCTGGGTAGACCTGACATTCACCATGGAAGTGAGATCTCAGCAGAGCCTTAAAGGTGGTGAAAAGGTGGGAAAGGGAATTCAGAGTCTGGACAGAGGCATGGGCTTTAATGCACATGTGCAGCAGATTCTCTGGGGAAAAGTGTTTGGGGCTTGAACATCAAGGCCGTCAAATCCAGAACTGGGGTGTGAACTTCACCTTGAAGGCAAGAAGAAGCCAGAAAGGTTTGAGAGTCAGAGAGCTTTAGGCACGAGGAAGGGTGAGAAGGGGTGGGGAGATGGCTTTAATACAGCCGTGATTTCAGGTGCAGAGCAGTGGGGACAAGACGGAGGTGGTGGCTGCAACAATGAGAAGAATAGGATACCTGTTGTAATTAAAGAAAACTCCACAGGACTCCGAGCAAAGACTCGCTGGAAGCCAAGGAAAGAAAGGAGTCAAGATGGTGATATAATAAGAGCTTGATGATGACACTATCAACAGTCTTTTGACTCAGTGAAAACCCATCAAAAAGCATCTGAGCCCTGGCCGGTTGCTCAGTGGTTAGAGCATCGGTCCACGGGCCAAAGAGTTGCAGGTTCGATTCTGGTCAAGGGCCCGTACCTCGGTTGCGGTTTGGTCCCCGGCCCTGGTTGGGGTCACGCGGGAGGCAACCAGTCAGTGTGTCTCTCTCATGTCAATGTTTCTCTCTCTCTCTCTCCCTCCCACTCTGTCTGAGAATAAATGGAAAAATATCCTCTGTTGAGGATTAAAAAAAAAAAATCTGAATCACTCAATTGCTTCTGACGATATTCTGATAAACTGGATCACTGCTTTTCAAGCTTTAACATGTACACAAGTTACCTGGTGGCCTTGTCAAAATGCATATTTCAATTCAGTGAGTTTGAGGTGGGACCTGAGATTCTGCATTTCTAACAAGGTCCCAGATGATGCTGACGCTGCTGGTCTGTGAACCATGTTTTAATCGGCAAGAAGGCAGGGTTCCTCTTTGATTTTCATGCCAAACGTTGGCAATAATATTAGCACTTCTTGAAGTAGATTGAAGGAGAGGTCCGTCATACTAACGGTCAACAGCAATCTTCAAATCAGTTCATGAGGACTGCTTCTTCTCCCATGTTTAACGGAAGGACGGCTAGGCTAGGAGTCAGGAGAGCTGGGTGCTAGTTTCAGCTCTATCACGATCAGCTTGTGGGTCCCTGAGCACAAAAAGATGGGCCAAGAACGCAAATCCGCTGCTTATTCTTACATTTGAAAGCACCTACTACATACTGAATATTTCTGTCCTCCCAAAAATCGTACCTTGAAACCTATCTCCAGTGTGATGATATTTGGAGGTGGTGGTTTGGGGAAATGATTAGGTCATGAGAACGAAGTCTTCATAAATGGGATTTGCTCCCTTTCCCCTTCTGCTCCCGTGAGGACACCGTAAGAACACGGCCATCTATGAACCAGGAAGCATACCCTCACCAGATTACAAGTCTGCCAGTGCCTTGATCTTGGACTTTATAGCCTCCAGAACTTTGAGAAATAAATGTTTTGAAGCCACTCAGTCTGTGGTCTTTTTGTTAGAGCAACCCGAGTGGACTAAGACAGACATGGGCACCGAGCAGCGGCCTGTTGCTGTAACACATACTTGAAAATGTGACTTTGGAACTGGGTAAGGGCTAGAGGCCGGAAGAGTTTTAAGTCTATGCTGGAGAAAGGCCTACGTGGCTGTGAATAGACCTTGCAAAGGGGGTTCTGGTGCGAGCTCGGAAAGGAAAGAGGAGAACTGGAGGGAGTGTCAGTCTTCTCAGAGAAGAGCTAAGTCATCCTGAACAGAATGTCGGTAGAAGTATGGACAGCTGAGTCCACTCTGATGGCTCTCAGACAGAAGTGAGGAAGCGAGGGGCCGGCTATTGGAAACGGGGGAAACTTGCCATGAAGTGGCGAAGAACTTGGCTAAACTGCGCTTGTGATGCCGTGTTTTGCAGAAGGAAGCACTAGCCTGCAACAGAATTGGATGGTTACTGAGGCAATTTCTGAGCAAAGTGTTGAAGGTGAGGCTTGGCTCCTCCCGACTGAGTATGGCAAAATGTGAAGGGAGAAAAACGACTTATGAGAGGCAATTGTTAAGCAACAGGAAACCAAAGAACGTATGTGCATGTATGCATAACCCATGGACACAGGCAATAGTGTGGGGAAGGTGGGGCGGGGTGGGGTGAGGAGGGTAGAGGGGAAGGAGGGGGTCAGTGGGAGGGAAAGGGGGGACATCTGTAATACTTCCAACAATAAAAATAAATTTGAAAAAACAAAAACAAAACTAGAACGTAAATACTTGGAAAGGTCTTAGTCTATCCATTTAGCTAAAAAAAAAAAAAAAAAAAAGAGAAGACACTGAGGGTGTGGCCCAAGGTCAGTTTGTAGGGAGATTAGTATGGATCAGCCATCTCCACGGAAGTCAGGGCTTATTCTCCAGATAATGGAAACTGGTACTGAAGGGGTTTCGGAAATCCCCAGGGCTGCCACTCCCACCACAGGTCCAGAGTACAAGGGCCTGGGGGTGGGACTCCTGACTAGTTCAGTGGGCCAGGATGCTCTCCACCCCCACTCCCCACTCTCATCTCCCAGTGCATCAGGGTTGGGGTCCCTGCAGAGAGCCATGTCATGGCTCCCTCCACTTAGATTGCAAAGATGGGGCTCCCTGGCAGAGTCAGAGGCTCAGGAGCCCAGAGGATTATTCTGAAGCCTTAAGATTTAATGTTGCTTATCCCATTAGGGTTTGCACTTACCCGGGACCTGCCCCTCCTTTCCTCTTTCCAGTTTCTCTCTTTTGGGATGGGAACATCTACCCTATGCCTATCTCACCATTGTAGTATATAAATACAAGACTGGAGGTTTCCATATTCTTAAAGTTCTGATCCAAAAAAAAAGGGCGGGGGGATGCAAGTTATAACATTGGATTTAGGTTGTTATGAGAATATGCTTGTAAAAATGCTCGGGCAAAGTAGGTACTCAGATAATGTTAGTTTGGAAATAATGGTGAACCTGGAATAAGGGAGGGGCTGCTAGTTGGATAAATCATTATTAAGCTACAACTTCCTGATTCATTCATTTCTACACAATACACAGATAGCATAAGGAGGGGAGGCTGTAATTTTTTATCAGTTTGTTCTTTGAAGCAATGTTTGACAAACATGGCCACCTTCGGTCTCCTTATTCCTGTTTCTCTCATTTTTTTTTTTCATCCTGACCATCTACTTTCCATTGTTGGCATAATTTCTATGAGGCATCATACTATCATGGTCTCTGCAGTGCGGAGCCACGGAAGCAGTCGCAGTGTTATGGGGAAGCCCAGGCCACGTGGAGGTGTTCTGGCCGACAGCCAGCAAAGCCCACATGAGAGTGAATGACCTTTCGGAAGATTCCAGCCTCGTTTCCGAGTCTTCCAGCTGAGATGTCAGACACCTTGGAGCATAGACAAGCCATCTCTGCTGTGCTCTGTCTGAATCCCTGACCCACAGAACCATAAACGATAATAAATAATTATCATGGTCACAAGCCACTAGGTTTGGGGGCAATTTGTTCTGCAGCAATACGTAACTGATATACAAAATCTGTCTGATTCCAAACCCCGTGTTTTTAATCACTACACTGTGATGACAGAAAACAAAAACAATTCAGAATTGGGCTCCCCATGAAGACCTCCCTACTGGGACAGGCTGTACTGTCTGAAGACTCCAGGGTCTGGTCCACATGACTGGGTATTTATCCTGGCAAACAGATGCCACTGCACTAACAGTTTACAGGGCAGTGGCACGGAGGTTCAGGTGTCATGATGCAGGCACCTTGCCCCTAATCACGTTGGAAGCCCTGGCAAGGCAGAGACTCTAGACCTGGCCACGGCGAGGAGCCTAAACTGTGCAGAGGTCACATCGTGATCTTGGCACACTCTGCAGTAAGCAGTCATGATTTATGCAACATACATGCAATCGCTCCTCGATGCAATTGATCAGAATGCAGCAGCATGAGTTTCTATCTGTAAAAGCACTGTGCAAACACACAATTTTGTTAATTAGCGTTTAGTTTCCTCAACCATGCTATTTATAGTATAGCTGCCTTTTTCTTTTTTGGCCCCTGATAACAAAGACACTAATGGAAGGAGACCAGTTTGAGGTGAAAGAATCTCTGCAATCCAGGCTTTCTGTTCCCTCTGAAGGGACGAGGAAGCGCATTGATGGGGGCTGGAGGGTGACAACGAACTGCTGTGATGCCGTGCTCCTTCTTCAAGATGGACGGACTACACATCCCAGAGAAAAGAGAATGTTTTGATCCGCTGCACAACCAATAGTCTACGTATTTGATGGAAAGCGTAGATCGGCAGTGGGAGGTGGAAGGAGCGCAGAACACTGTGAAGTTACAGATTCGTGTTATTTCATTTTTTCCCTAAACTACTCAAGGCCTCTGAGGCGTAGACTAACCTGACTTGCTCCTTCTATCTTTCATCCTTCACCCTCCTCACTCTAAGGAAAAGAAAGCTTTTTTAAGGGGAAATAAAAAACAACAACAGCTGCCTCCAAATGCTTGGAGAACAAAACAACCGGTGGCTTTCATATCTCTGAAGGTTAAGCTCCATTATCTCACATCCGCATCGGAGCATGGGGCTAGGAAATGAGCGCTCGGAGGGCACACGGCCAGCACGCCTTCTGTGACTGACTGACAAGGGAAAGGCAAGGCTCCTCTTTTAAGAAGAAAAATAAAAAAGCAAGCAGGATTCTAAGACCCGAAATTGTGTATACTCTGGAAGCACCCTTTTAAGGAAGGGTAAATGGAAAACGGAGGAGTGTGCAAGGAATGAAATTGGGAGAGATGAAACACCCTGGGCTCAAGTTCCAGTCCTATGTGTTACTAACCATGAGACCTTTGTATATTTTCATCCTATCTCCTCTCCTCCGTTGCCTGAGTCCGGTGGAGATTCACTCATTCACTCACGCACACACTCACTGACTCACTCCTTTGCTTACTTTTTTTGAATATGCAAAAATCAAGCATCACACACATTCCTTGCCTTTAATAAGCTCACAAGTCAAAATAGTTCTTGCATTTCATCACAGGGTTGTTCTGAGAATCTTTAGAGATGTGCATGAATTTCAAATGAACATAGCAAAGTTAGGGACTGTTATTAAAGTACTATGACTGGTTGAAAAAATGCATCTTGCAAGACCCTTGAAGTCCTGGGCATTTCACAAGGCTGACTCAGAGGTCACAGTCTCCTTTCCCATCCAAATCCAAAATAGGTCTAGCTTACTGTCCACAGTATTGTCTTGGGTCAGGCTGTTCGCTTGACCCTCCCTCTCATATCCTGCAATTCCCTTACATGCTCCCATCCATAGTGGGTGATAGATGGCCCGCCAAATCTTCCTGGGCCATAGCTCTGCTCTGTCACTTCCCCTGCTCATAAACATTCAGTGTTTCCTGTCTTCCTACAAAACCGAGCTTATACTCAGTTTGGCTCTTAAAACCCTCACCGAGGCATCTGTCCACCCTCATCTGCATTTATGCATATACTGGTCAGCCAAATGGTCTACTCACCATACCTAGTCATTACTAGCATTCTCTTATCTCTTTGCGTTCACCCGTGCTATTTCTTCTATGGGAGTGTCTTGACCCCAAATCTGCATGTACACAGTCTCTTTTCCAGATCAAGTTCAAATTTTGATGAACATTTCACCTATCCTCCTACTGCTTTTGACTGTCCTCTTGGTGAAAGTGATTGCCCCCTTCTTTGAGCCACCACGGAACTCTGCATATACTTCTCTCTTGGCAAATAATAATGGTGATGATGATGATGATGATGATGATGATGATGATAAGAATAGCAGTTAGCCTATATTGAGACTTATAATGTGCCTGGCATCATGATAAATACATACTTTATATTAATTATCTTTTCAATTCTTGTGAACACTGTAAGCCAAGGTAATGTTTTATCCCGTTTCACAGAGGAAACTGAGGCCTAAGGAGGTTAGGTGATGAACTTGATTCCCCACATAGTAACCGGCGATGACATAGATGGGCTTTGGCATCAGAGACACTTGAGATTGAATCCAGGTTCTACAAGTTACCAGCTTCATGACCTTGGTCAAGTAACCAACTCAGTGTAATCCTCAGGTTTCTTCTTGTAAAATACGGATAGTGTTCAGTTTATGGTAATGATTACATAAGATGAAGAATATAAAACTCAGAGCAAGAGGCTGAGCACAGAGAAAATTCTAGAGAGACAGTAGCTCTCGTGACCCCCAACCAAAAAGGCTGTTTGAGGGCCAGGGTCTGATGTCTCAGTGGACTCCTAATCTCTCCCCACATGTTGAATAAATGCCAACCGAACAAATCACAGCCTTTTGGAGAATCTTTAATCTTCCGAGGCTGTCCTAAAGACACGGAGAAACCTGCATAATTGAGGAGAAAATGTGACATCAGGATAGGAATCAAACAAATGAACAAAAAAATTCCCTGTCCTCTGGCCTTGAACCTACCCTTTTTACCACGTTGAAGAAGTGGCCTGGAACTTGACCTTGCTACTCCCTCCTCTCCGCACAGGCAGACCTGCATCGCTCTGCTGCTCTGGCTTAATCACTTTCATGGGAGCGTCTTCGGAACTCCGCTTAGGGCCACGGAATTGCCCAGTTACATTTTGCAGAGCCTCAGAACCAAAGGCCCACAGCTTATGCCCGAAGTCTCCATGGCACCTTCCACATCACTGGTTTGGGGAAGAATTATTGGAGGCCACTGCAGGGAAAGTGAGGCGGGAAGGAGGGCTGGGGAGGCAGGCAAAGGCCAGGCTTTACATCAAAAGCCTTATGGGTCTTGAGAAAGCTTTGAGTGTTTTCCTAAGGACTTTGGGAAGCCATTCAAGATTTTAAGCAAGTTGCAGAGATTTGCCTCTGTCCAGCGAGCTTGAAATCTGGTTCCCCTGTTCTAGTTTGGCACACCGTGATACACATACTTCTTAGCATGCCTTCTCCCAGACATTAATGAGGAAAAATGAGAACAACTGGCTAGAAAGCTTTACTTTACACGCTGTGCGTGTGCCTTGGTAGGAAGCAGAGAAAGCCTGAATGATGGGTTTGTGGAGGGTCTGAGATTAGTGTCTGAGCCAGAACTCCGAAGGGCAGGAGCGTGGAGGAAGCTTGCGTTGTGTTGCCTGGAGGGAGGGAGGGAGCTTGCAGGAGGGAGAAGGGGAGCTTCGCTGTTGACCTTGTTGTCAATGGACAGGGTTGTTGAGGTCCTGGAGTGGAAAAGAGGACTGGCAATGCCACACAGTGAAAGACTAGACGATGGTGGGCAGCACTTCAAGCCCAGTTCAGTGCCTGTTTTACTAAGCCAGCTGCCTCTCAGTTTGTTTGTACCTCACTTGAGAAGTTAGGCCGCAGAGCTTAAAGAACTCAACACAAGTCCAAGGAAGCAGCAACAAGACCAGTGGTTCTTAACCTTTTGTCAGCCATGACCATTTTAGGAATCTGACAGAAGCTATGAGTCATCTCCCTGAGATGTATATGTATATGTATATGTATATGTATATGTATATGTATATGTATATGTATATGTATATGTATGTATATGTACACACATACATATACACACACACAATTTCTTGATGGGTCCACTCTCCACAATATTTACCCAAGAGAAATTAAGAAATACATGTGACGCCCGGCTGGTGTGGCTCAGTGGATTGAGCATCGTCCCATGGACTGAGAGTCCCAGTTTGATTCCCGGTCAGGACACATGCCTGGGTTGCGGGTGTGATCCCCAGGGGGGCCGTGCAGGAGGCAGTCGATTGATGTTTCTCTCTCGCATCGATGTTTTCTCTCTCTCTCTCTAAAAATCAATTAAAAAAAAAAGAAAGAAATACATATGAAAACCCTGTACATGAATATTTATAAAGCTTCATTCATAAATACTCCAAATTGATTATAATCTAAATGTTCATTAGCTGGAATGAGTAAATGGGTAAACAAATTGTGATACATTATTGCAATGGGATATTTGCTCAGCAATAAAAAGGAAAAAAACTACTGATACATACAACGACATGAAGGAATCTCAGAAGCACCATGCTCAGTGAAAGAGGTCAGACTGTAAAGGCTATGTCCTGCATAAATCCATTTATATGAAAATTATAAGGCAAAATTATAGAAAGAAAAACCATATCAGTGGTTATAAGGCCTGGAATTGGGGGAGGAAATTACCTATAAATGTGAATAAAGAAACTTTTTTTGGTAATTAAAATATTCCATATCTTGACTATAGTGCTAGTTACATGAGTATATACATTTGTCAAAATTTATAGAATTGTACACCCAATAGGGGTGACTTTTACTGCATGTAAATTGTACTAAAATAAATCAAATTTTAAAGATATTCTGCATAGGGGTATGGAGAATACACAGACCGATCTTCAGACCTGTGCTCTAGAGCCAAACCAATTTTGAAGCGGAAAGGCCAACATCCAGACCACACCTACTTATTTTAAAGATAGAAAAAGTGAACACCAAGAAAATGCTGTCTCCAAGATCACATTCTTTACCAGTAATGTTCATTCTCGCAACCAATATTCAATGCACACCTGCTGTATTCTAAACCCTATGCTAGGCTCAACACCTAGCAGGGTATCTCTGCTAATAAGAAAAATGAGACTTGCTGTCTTGAAGATCTGGAATTTCAGCTAAGGTCTTTGACACAATTGTTTATTCCCAAAAGACTAGAAGAGGTCTAGGATATATTAGTTCCTGGATCTTGCTAGAGCACTGGCCTGGGAGTGAGGAGACCTGTATATGGATCAAGTGAGCTGCAGGGAAGAGTAACCTTTTGAGGCAACAACTGATACAGGAACCCCTCCTTTTTTGTCCACAACTAGATGGGAAATAGTTGAATTGCTACAAGGACAAACTTCAGCTCCCACCTTATGCAAAGTTCCAGAATATCTCCAGAAGCATGGTCTGGTGCAACAGTTCAGAGCCCTCTACAGTGTAGCTATCACAAAGAGTTGCATAATTACAGTGCAGTGAAGGACAGCAGCTTGAGGACCAGATAAACCTGGGTTCAAACTCTGGCCTCGCATTGCTTGTGTCACCATGCCCAAGTCACTCAATAGGTGTAAGCCTCAGTTTCCTCAGGTAAAATGAGAAAAACAATGATACCTATGCCATTCCAGGTTGGTGTGAGGGTAAAACTTAACGCACGTGCCTGACACAGTATCATCTCCTAATTAATGGCAATGGCTTCTACTCTACATGCTATCGTCATCCGGTGTCTACATTCACTTTCAGTATCACATGAAAGATTCTTCCTGATCAGAAAGGCCAGGTTGTAACTTAGTTGACAGACAGGGCAATTTCAGCCTCTTTCCCCTTGGAACAAATCATTGCCATTCAGCAGGGGAAGAGTTATGGAGCTGCTGAAAGTACACCTCAGTCCACTTCAGCAGTCTGTCCGACTGGCTGGTCAGGCCAACTCAGATACACAAAAGCCTTTCAGTTAGATCTCTGCACCCAGAGACCAATCAATGGCTTCCTGCTCTGGGCTCCCTGTGGTGACAGACTTGTGCCCAGCTACCTTTTGGGGCCTCCCTGATCCTCATATTGCAACAGTGAGTCTCAGTGGGGAGGATACAAGGGAGAGAGAGCACACCTGCTGGGGGAGAGGGAATGTATAAAGATATATCACAATATACCTCCAGTGTAGCAGGAATAGTGGTGAAAATATACTCAGTATTAAAACATTATAACTTAGTAATCATTTATGTAAACCTGTTGTTTTATGATACAAATTGCTAAGATAATGTTCCTCAAATTTTTGTTTATTTATTTTTCTTTATTGATTTTAGAGAGAGAGGAAGGGAGAGGGAGAGAGAGAGAGAAATATTGATGAGAGAGAACATCGATTGGCCGCCTCCTGCATGCCCCCCACTGGGGATCAGGTCCACAACCTGGGCATGTGTCCTGACTAAAAATCAACCGGTGACCTCTTGGTGCATGGGTCAACGCTCAACCACTGAGCCACACTGACCAGGCAATGTTTCTCAAATTTTTGTCCAGAAAAGGAATACAAAGAAAATGAGGTTTTCTCTCTGTGTTTAGTGATACTCAATAAGGGACATCCTCCAAAGATATATTTGAATCTAGTGGGGGGGGCAGCAGGATGTGAGGCTTTTATGATAATCTAAAGGGCTAATTATTCATCTATTTTTAAATTGCAAACTCTGCTAGAGTGAGATCTCAAAATTTAAAGACTGAGAGAAAATTTTACCCCATTTCACACCCTGCTGTCATAAGCACATTAGGACAACCTCCAGGCTGCTCTGCTCTAGGAAAACGGCCATACCACTGGTAACTGGAGGGTCCAAGCTGCATGTCCTGGGGCACAGGGATCGTGCATGATCTCTGTCATAGCTGTAAGATGGAGAGCCTCCCTCTGAGCTCACTGTGAGCCGGGCATGGTCCTAGTTTCAGCTGGTTCACAGGCTGCAGCTTTTGGTTCAGAAGAAAATAGTTACTGTACTGTCACTCAGGGAGGGGAGGACACTTACCTCCCTACCGTATTTCTCTATGTCTGGCCTTCCACTGTCATCAAAATCACTCGGATGTGTTTTCTTAAAAAATGCCAATTCCTGGCTCCCACTCGAGACCTGCCCATACAGAATCTCTGGGAGAAGGCCTGGAAATACATATTAAGTAGATCCTCAAGGGGTTCT
This sequence comes from Tadarida brasiliensis, assembly GCA_030848825.1. NCBI lineage: Eukaryota > Metazoa > Chordata > Mammalia > Chiroptera > Molossidae > Tadarida > Tadarida brasiliensis. The sequence goes on along the minus strand of CM061259.1, from coordinate 104,116,103 downwards.
GATACATGTCGTCCCTTGATAATACTTGGAGAAACTTGGATCTGAAAGAACAAACCCACCATGCTGGTATTTTCAACTCAGAGAAATGGCTAGCCTGCAAGGAATCGTTCAGGCCCGGGAAATGTCCCAGCTTCAACCCTCCGATTTCAGACTTCAAATTAAATGATTGAGGGAGTTGCCTCCTCTGTTCATTCCCACAACTAGGCAATTAGACCTGGCTAACTGCTTCGTTCTCACCTGAAAGAAAGGCTGCTACAGGACTTAAAATTCAATCACACAAAAAGCTCTCAGGGTTTTAGACCACTTACAAAAACAGATGGAACTATTTTTCTCAGGATATTGGCTCTTTTATCTCATAGTGATGTGATCTTGAGTGATAACCCAGAGGGATGTGTAAGGATCTGTTTTCTGATCTCCACCCCACGCACCACCACATAAGACAGGAATCCCTCGGGTGAAATAATGTTCCGTTGGCTGAAGACCTACCCTGTCTGTTTTAGTCAAAAAGGTATAAGAAATGAATGTAAATGAGGAAAAACATCCACTTTGTAATAGAAATATCCTTGACACCACTATCACTTATGTTTTTAAAAGTATTTTTTTTTTTTTACCCATCTTCCAGCCCCCGTCCTTTTAGTAACCATCAGCTTGCGCTGTGTATCTATGGGTCTGTTTTTGTTTGTTTGTTTGTTTGGATTCCATATAAGTGAAATCATACAACATTTGTATTTCTCTGTCTGACTTATTTCACTTAGCATAGCACCCTCTAGGTCCATCCATGTTGTCACAAATGGCAAGATTTCATTATATTTTATTGCTTAGTAATATTTCATTGTATTGTGATCAATCTCTCTCTCTCTCTCTTCATCTATCCATGGACACAGACATCTAGTTTGTTTCCATATCTTGACTATTGTAAGTAATGCTGAAATGAACATAGGGGTGCATATTATCTTTCAAATTAGTGTTTTTGTTTTCTTTGGATAAATACCCAGAAGTGGAATTGCTGAGTCATATGCCAGCTCTATTTTTATTTTTCTGAGAAATATCCATACTATGTTTTGTATTGGCTGAATCAATGTACCCATCTCACCAACAGTGTATGGAGGGTTCCCTTTCCTCCACATCTTCTCTGGCACTTGTTTTTGTTGATTTTTTGGTGATAGCCATTCAGACAGGTGTGAGGTAATACCTCACAAGGTTTGGATTTGTATTTCTTTAATGATTAGTAACATTAAGCATCCTTTCATATGTCTGTTGGCCATCTGTATGTTTTCTTTGGAGAAATGTCTGTTCATGACCTCTGCTTATTGTAATTGGATTATTTTTTCCTCTGGTGTTAGGTTCTATGAGTTTTTAAAATATATTTTGGATATTAACCTCTTATCAGATGCATTGTTTGCAAATATCTTTTCCCATTCAGTAGGTTGTCTTTCATTTTATTGATGGTTTTCTTTGCTGTGCAAAAACTTTTTAGTTTGATGTAGTCCCATTTGTTTATTTTTTTCTTTTGTTGCCCTTGCCTGAGAAGTCATACCCAAACAGATATTGCTAAGACTAATGTCAAAGAGTTTACTGCCTATATTTTCTTCTAGGCGTTTTATTAGTTTGGCTTTTTGTGTGTGACATTTATATATATATTTTTTTATATTTTTTCTTTATTGATTTTAGAGAGAGAGGAAGGGAGAGGGAGAGAGAGAGAAAGAGATAGAAACATCAATGAGAGAGAACATCGATTGGTTGCTTCCTGCATGCCCCCCACTGGGGATCAGGCCCACAACCTGGGCATGTGCCCTGACCTGGAATCGAACCAGCAACCTTTTGGTGTATTTGTTGATGCTCAACCACTGAGCCACACCAACTGGGCTAGGAGTTTTATAATTTTAAGTCTTACATTTAAATCTTTAATCCATTTTGAGTTTATTTTTACCTATGATGTAAGAAAGTAGTCCAATTTTGTTTTTTACAAATAAATTCTTTAAAAGAGAGTAAATTCTTTCTAAGCTTAGATACTTTACTACTAAGGCATTATTTTGACACCCCTTTAAACCTATGATTAAGACCAGACTAGAGCATCTGTAAGACTTTGCTTTGCAAAATGTGGTCTTGGGACCAGCAGCCTTGGTTTGTAAGAATGCTGGACCTCAGGCTCTGTGCAGACCCACTGAATTAGAATCTGCATTTTTAACAAGATCCTCAGGTGATTCGTATGCACAATACAATTTGAGAAGGATTCCTCTATGTTACTTGTTGTCCAAAGTGTTTGTATATTGGAATCATCTAGGGAATTAAGGAAAAGTACTGATGGCTGGGCCCTACCCCAGAGATCCTTACTTAATTGGCATTGGGTAATGCCTGGGTACAGGGATTTGTAGAAGCTACTGAGTGATTCTATGTGTAGTAATTATTGAAAATCCCTGCTCTAAGGGACCTTGCCAGCTCCCAAACTCTGTGTCTGTGAACCTGGCAAAAATAAGCCACTAATTCAAATAGGAACCAAGCCGATAACGTCAATGAGTGACACTTGCCGGTGTGGACAGTGGCCACTGGAGAGCGTGGACCTTGAGCAAGGAGGTGCCAGCACTCAGTCCTTCAGTGTTACCTTTACCAACGGGAGTCCAGTGCTGCCAATCTTCTGACATTTTTGGTTTAAGGGGTTGGAAAACCAAATTTTTATGTAAATCCTCATTTTTTTGTTTTACAAACTCAATTTTCTTTTCTTTTTGAAAAGATTATATTACACAGGGTGAACAGAATACATGGAACGCCATTTGGGGACCTCTGACAGAGAGAAAACAGATCTCCATGTAGAAAGAGTATAATCCCCACCCCACGAAACACAGGCGAGCAATTCCAAAGGGTGATTCAGTCTGAAAAGAGCATTGTGACTGCTTCAGCGGGGGTGAGGTGGGTTCTCTACCCTGTTGCCTGAAGGAATTAGGGTGACTGCTGCTCTTTCAAAGAGGAAACAAACACTTTAAAATGTATCATGATCACAGAAAGGCAATACTTTTGGCAGACTGGAGCCAGGCCCTGGAAAACAGCTCCCCAAAGAAGTTGAAAGAACAGAGTGTGCAAAGGATACTATGAAGCATGAAAGTGTCGAGGCCAAGAAGGGGGGGTGGGTAGGGTGCAGGAAGGGGCCAGGCTGTGAAAGCATGGGGATTGACTGTCATCTTCATGAGACAAGAGAATACTGTACTGTAGCAATGGGGATATGAATAATGCAAAGACTCTACTCCTGGGAGAAGGAACATTCTGAAGGTGATTTACAGTTCTGTTGGCTGAAACAGTTCATTTCAGATGTTGCAGGAGACATCTGGCTCTATTTACATAGATATCTGTTCTCTTACACTAATTGAAATCCCATCCAACCTAGGGACTTTAAAGACTCCTGGGGATCAAGGTCACAGGAGCAGATAGAGGGAGAGTGGCTACATTAAAGATGCAGTTTGTATCAAAGGTTAAGAGAAAATAAAAGAAAAAGTCCTTTAGGAATCATAGGCCTGATTACTAAGGGGAAAAAATATAAAATAAGACCATTGGAAAAAGGTGATCTTATTCCAATGAATACTATCCTTCTAACTCATTCTAATAAATTTGTTATGTCTCTCTAGAGGGACTAGACACTATATGAGGACAATCAAATCAGCACATTTATTAACTACATATGACCGAGCAAGGCTAATATAATGAAGGGACAGCTAGAGCAAATATTATGTCGTCTGCTTGTGCATATCCCCTAGAATCCATAAAAGAGCTAGAAACAGAATACAATGTAATCAACACTTACATCATTCTTGAGCCAAACCACGGCACCTACAGCGGTGGTTTTCAAAGTGTAGTCGTCAGACTGGCCACTCAACATTACTTGGGAGCTTGCTAGGAATATACATTCCGGAATCAGAACCTGTGGGGTTGAGTCCAGCAGTCTGTGCTTTCACAGGCCTTGCAGATGATCCTGAGGCTGACAGTATATTTAATTTTCACAACAATCTATGGAGGTGGACAGGCAGAATTTACAATCCTTATTTTAGAGCTGAGAAACAGGGGATATCATATGTCAAGGGCAGACAGCTCCCGGCAAAACAGACATCAAGATTTTACTACTTGACCTGGAGGGCAAAATTTAAATTTTCTACCAGGTTGATTTGGGTTCAATTGTAAATAGATATGCTTATTTTCTTTCTACCTTAATAACTCTATAAGCCTATTAAGAATTCTAAGAATAATCGTAACAATGCATCCATCCAGTTGTGTCCTTTATTTTTTTATCTGAGTGCTTCTATGTCTACCCTGCCTTAAAAAATTCTTTTTCAGCTTTTAAAGCCCACCCCAATAGCTACCTGCACTGCAAAGCCTCCCCCCACTCACCCCTGGTGAGGATGCATCAGCTCTTCTTCAATTGTATAGTTTTCTACTTGACTTTTCAGTACAGCTGTGTTTACAATTCTGCTCTGCACAGTGGGCTGTTCACTCTTTGGGGGCATTGAACATATCTTAATATCTCTACATACCCCTAAAATTGTCATAGAATAATACCTTCGAGTTGGAAAGGAACAAGGAAACAAAACAGATGTCAACTCCTGTCATTACTGAGCATCAACTGTGTCATGGGTCCTCTTGTCAACTTTCTATAGACCTCGTTTTGTTTTAATATTCAGTACAAGCTTGTCAGGGACATATTTTTATCTTTATTTTAAAGACTAGAAAATTGAGACTCAAAAGAAGTTAAGGAAACGATCTGATTTCATACAGCCAGTAAGTGGTAGAACTGGAATTCTTGATGAGTATATTATAATATCCCTCTACTTCTTATTTAATGGTTGCAAAACCAAAGCCTGGACAGAGAATAGAATTTTCTTAGTCACACAGAGAAGGACTGAAGTTGGGTCTAGAATGTAGACCTCAGGTCATTTAACCAGCTCCCCTGTCGTCTCCCCTGGGCATCACAGTAGTGGAAGGAAAAATGTTTTGGGAATTTCTGGATCACTTAGAGAGTCACCTCCATTCTATAAATGGGTGGCCTGGTAAATTCATTTGAAGAGAGAGCTGGACTCATTTCCCCCCCAAAGATAACAGAGTCTATTGCCCGGCCAGTTTGCCCACTTTGGGGATGCTGTTGCCCCGAATTCTTCAGAACTCTTCCTTTCAGATGTCAGACCTCCAACAAGCCCATTTTTCACCTTGCTCTTTTTTTCAAGTCTATGAGATTCTTCTTCTGGGTTCCAATCTGGTTCTGTTGCTATTTCTGGGCAGGCATTTGATTTTTCAGGGTTTGAATTGATGACTTCCTTTTCTTTCCCTGATGAAAATTCAGTGGTGATGGCTAACCCCAGAGACCTCACTTCTGCTCCTGGAGGTGGCAGGGCAGTCTCAAGGACTCACAAGTAATAACGTCCCCGTATTGCATGGAGCTCAATTTCAAACCTGAAAATAAACTCAGTGAGTCTGATCACATACATCAAAGTGCTGGTCACACCTGTCACCGAACAGTGATGGGAACAGGGGTCATAAATGTGTGCAACCGCAGTCATCCAACTGGCTGAGGGATGGCAAACTCCTTTTATTTTTTTCCTAGTTAACTGAATGCTAACTCTTTAACTTCTTCAGAGCTGTTTGTTACCTAAACATCCCACTTTTGAGCTTTGGTAAGTTATAGGCTGTTAACTCAAGTATGTTGTTCTAAAAACACACAGATGTCTTATACATCTGACAATAAGATTCTGTTGAACACATTGTGATATATTGCACCAAGGTGTTCTACGTAGCCATTTAAGTCCAAGTGTGGATATCGACTTACTGGCGTAAACGATGCTCATAACATAGTAAGTGAATATTGAAGAATAAAATACTTTGCATATTGTAATCTTAGTCTTATAAAATCATTAAAAAAAAAACCAATATACAGGGGTTGGCAAAAGTAGGTTTACAGTATGGAAAATAACACAATAATTAATAAATAAGAATATAAGAATAAAATCTGTGTTTCCTGTACTCACAACTGTAAGCCTACCCACCCCTGCATGGATGACAAGTCTGAAAGGATATGTACCAACGTATTAACAGGGTGGTCTGCAATGCTTGTGCTTTGATCCCCCCTTTCTTACTACATTTTATAGTTTCCCACACTAAACATGTAACCACTCATGTAATTTTTAAAAAGTACTATTTTTATCACAATTACAACACAAACCTATACACAGAACCAACCAACAACCAGTCAAACCATCAGCCCTGAAGTTAGTATGTTGTATAAAAAGTGGCCTGGTAAAGAGATTCTGTATCTGGAGAAAACGACCATGGATTTTCGTTCCAAATCTGCTCCTGACGGCTGCTGTGACTTTAATCACAGACACTCTGGCTTTCTGGGTCTCAGTTTACTTCGAAGTAAAATCTGGATGATGCAATTCAGCTTGTAGGCTGCTGTGAAGATTAAGTAATGAGGTCTCATTTTAGGAATTCAGAATCAAGAAGACTTTAACAGAATACACACTGCTGGGCCCTGCCTAAGGCCATTCCAGCACAATCCAGGGCTCACAAAAAAGTGCTGAGCTAATTCTCATGGGGTGATCGTCACGGTGGCTCTCTCTCCCGGACACACGGGCTGATGTGGTGTGATACAGAATGAGCTGCGTTAATTGAAAATCATTACACTCTTAGTGCAGGGGAAGAATGGATACATTTGCCATGGACCAGGATTCTGCCGTGGTTACCAACCATTCCCAGACTGCTCAAGGAGTAAAAATTCAAGAATGTAATGTATATTTTGGCAAAAGCTAAAAAAACAAAACTAAAGAAAAAACACAAAGGGTTTTGTTTACCAAGGACAGTGTCAAAGTAAACTGAGGCAAGGGGGCTGTCTACAACTCAAGAAGATTATATCTTCGAGGGGAGTTCGTAGCCATCCTCTCTGTATTTCTCCCGTGGCCACCTCAGCTTCAGCATCTCTGGGTCCTCAGGCTCATTACTTCACCTGCAGCCCATTTACTCTGAATGGTGCTGTGATAACATCTTTTCAGCTATTACCCTCAGTTCTCCCAAAGGTCTGAGCTCTGCCACGTGGAACTGCATGAGAGTCCTTCTGGATTTTCATCAATGGCTCTGAACTGTTACAGGTAGCTCATCACTAGTACTGTAGTCACCCAGCTTTCAGCCAAGGTATCATTTATAAATCAGAGCGTATGTTTTTACCTTAGCCCTCTCTGAGTTACTTTCCAATCTGCATCTGTACATGGGAGAGAAAAGGACTGAGCTACAACTTTCAGAAAGAATAAGAAGCTGCGGCATCTGTCATGAGAGCTGGGAGGGCTAGCACGTGGTTGATTACTGTGGCCACACAGCACTTTGTATCATCAGAACCAGCTATCATAGCTCATCATTAGCTAATATTCATTAGGTACCTACTGTGCCCAGGGTACTAGACTATGTGGTGAAAGAGAATAGTATGAGGTATGATCATAAACTCATGGAAACTTGGGCAGGATGGCTAAGAGCTTTTCATATTAAAAACAGTAAATAATACCAGGAGTGTTCATGCATTGACTTATTGAGTCATATATTGATCAAACAACTAAATACTAGGCATAATATGGAGAAAACAGACAAGGACATTGACTTCATAGAGATTACAGTCCGGTCCCTACCTCTGTGGACAAATTTTGATGATTTACTTCCTTGCTCTTCAACCACAATAAAAGCTTGGTTTAGAGGCTCCTTGTAGGTCACTGGTCCAAGCCCTGAGTCATCCCTTGAACATACCCGCTAATGAGGAAATGACAGAGCAGGGAAGTGGGGAAATACAGTGACCAGGAGTGTGGGCTGTGGGGTCAGAGCTGAATTCAGGGCCCAATGCTGGCACCTCCGTTTCCCCAGGTCAGTTATCAAGCCTGACTTTCAGTTTCTTCATCTGCAAAATGTTCCTCGTACCTGCTTCCCGAGGCTGGGGTGCTGACTCAGACTCAGCACAGTGCCCCGGTGCCAGAACGTAGCTGCACCTGTATCAGTCAAGTCACATGATCGTAAGCATGCATGATCACTATAAATAATTCCTGTTGAATCCCTTCACATATGGAGAACCTATGAGAAAGGCCCTGCCAGCTTCTGATAAGTTAAAGCCCTTCCTGAAATACTTTATAAAATGTAAAGCACCAGATGCATAATCTACCATAATAGAGCTCCCGGGGACTTCCAGCCATTTGACTTTTCTCTCTCTGTTCCCGATGTTTCCTCTAGAATTATCTTTCCTCTAGACTGGGCATTCTCTTTCTTCAACTCTTTCTCATTGGAAGAAGTCAAAACTGCCCCTATCATGATGAATCTCTCTTAACACACGTCAATCATATAAGCATCTGACATTCTCCTACAAATTCAACCTCACACACCAATGGCCAGGTTAAATGCCTGAGTTTTTGTCACGTTGAAATGCATTTCCAGTAACACATGTCTCAGTCAGTGATTCCATTCCACCTCCTCTCTTCTCTGATAGGAAGGAGTTATCCATAACATTGGACAGACTTCAGGGTATCGATGAGGACACATTTGCTGGTAGGTGGGATTGTCGTGCATTGGAACAGGGGCTGGCAGACTATGGTGTGCAGCCAACCTGGCTGCCTTTCTTTATAAATAACGTTTGCTTGGAATACAGCTGTGTGCATGCATTTAGGTACTGTCTATGGCTGCGTCACTCTCCGACTACAGAGTTCAGTGGTTGCAACAGACACCACATGGCCCTCAGAGCCTATTTACCATCGTGCCTGTTACAGAAAAACTTTGCTGACCTCTGTGAACCAAGTTTGGCATGCAGTTAGCTCCATGCTGCCGTGGTGATGAACTGACCCAGGACTTGAGCAAGTAGGACGAGCCTGCTGTTCTCTCTCTGGCATACGCTCCTTTGCAAACTTCCTCTGAAATGGATAGATGGCTGTGGCCTGCAGCAGAATTCCAGCAGTCCTACCTCCTAGACTACGAAACCATCTTCACGTCACCCAAACTTCACCCCAGTCCTGAAAATACCCAGCCTATAATTTGTCTTATTTAACACAACCATTGTTACACACACCCCTCAACCACTTCCTTTCATTTTCTCTGCACTCTCTGGAGAAACCCAGTTAAAGTAAACTATCTTAATGATTTTCTTTCCTCAATTTGCAACCTTTAAATGTCTTTTAATGTGTCTGAGGATGCCTGGACCTTTGATCCGTGTCCTAGATAAATGCCCTTCTACAGCGCTTCTGTCGTGACTCTGTGTCTTTTGCTTTCCCCATCAGGGTCTGCTGAGATGGGGTGGGAGAGGTTCAGGGTCTCCTCAGCGGTCATGACCTTCCTTAAACATCAGAGAACTGTCTGGCCGGTGTGGCTCAGTGGTTGAGCATTGACCCATGCACCAAGAGGTCGCCGGTTCGATTCCCAGTCAGGACACATGCCCAGGTTGTGGGCCCAGTGGGGGGCATGAAGGAGGCGGCCAATCAATGTTCTCTCTCATTGATGTTTCTATTTCTGTCTCCCTCACACCTCCTCTCTCTCTAAAATCAATAAAGGGAAAAAAAAAAAGAGAACCAAGGACTTTGGTCTAACAGCCACATTATATATCATTACAGAAGGGGAAGCTAAAGGTCAGAAATATCAAAAGGCTTCCCCCAGGCACAGAGTCAGTTCCTGGTCGACTGAACTCCAGCCTTCAGGCCCCCAGTCCAGTGCTCTATTCCACATATTACCCCTTTACTCTTTGGATTCTAAGGAGACACATTTTTCAGTAATAACGTTCCCATTTCCTCTGCCTTTATCATCATACTGGCCACATAACCATTCAACATCCTTCCCAGAACCCTTAGTTATTTTTCCCTCTCTGCTTTCCCCTGGCCTTGGAACCTTCTCAAGATCCTGCCTTAGGTTTATCTAAATTAAATCTCTTCCCCTGACTGTTTACCTATTCCTCTAAGCACTACAGTCCGGTTGATAATTTCTTTCATCATCTTCTCCTGTGTTTGCAATCTTACGTAGTATGGAATCGTCCATACATCTGAATAATGCACAACTAGCTTCTTCTTAGATCATTATAGATTTTAATAAACAGTGCTGATCTCATTATAGACCCCTGTGGAGCTGGGCTCAACTAGTCCTTTTCCATTTAATGTGGGGAGAGCCCCTGACTTTGCTTTGTCTTTCCCAAGTGGGAGGAGTGAGAAAGCCATGAGCATCTTGCTGTCATCTTGCCCAGGGATGGATGAGTGGTGAGCCAGCCCACTGCCTGTTGCCAGGGGAACCAAGCTTCTGGATAATGGTCTCTCTCCTCCGGGACATCAGGACTTGACTGAGGCTTCAGAAACAGTGCTAGGGGAGGATAGCAGGGAAAACACTGAGTTCGGCTCTCTATTCTCCCATTGGCAGCAGACCTTGGGGTCCTGTATGAGCTCATTCGAATCTCAGTGACCTAACTGTGTCTGAATATTCCTAATTTTAATTTTAAACTGTCTTGTGGGGTATACTCTTCCCCAGACTCTGCACATCTCCCTGACTCACCTCCTTCAGGCGCTGATGAAATGTTTTTACCTTATCAGAGGTCCGCCCTGACCACCCTATTTAAAAGAATGACACCCCCATCCACACACTCTCCAGCTCCCTCCATGCTTTATTTCCCCCCATAGCACTATTCATTAGACTAACAGCTCCAGAGGGGAGGCAATCTGATTAATTATTTTTATTGAGATATATTTGACATATAATACTGTGTAAGTTGAAGGGGTACAATGTATTGATTTGATACATTTGCATATTGCGATATGATTACCACTGTAGTGTTAGCTAACACCCCTATTAGGTCACATAATTATCATTTCCTTTTTGTGGTGGGAATACTTATGAATCTAGTCTCTTAGCAACTTTGAAGTTTATAATACAGTATTGTTGTCAGGGAAGGCACTTTAGTCGGTTTTGCTCGCTGTATTGCCAGGGCCTAGAGACAAGTATTTGGTGAATGAATGAATGCATAATTATGGACTATTGCTGCTGATTTGGTCTTGACTTCATTTATCTCATATGATTTTCAGAAAAGCTGGAATTATTATCTCCATTTTCATAAAAGGAACCTTAAGATTAGAAAAAAAGGTCATTTCTTCCCTTCCTTTCTCCCTTCTTTCCCTTTTCCCTTCCTCATTCAAATAACCAGTCATTTAGTGCTTTGTATGTTTGTGGCAATGCCGTACAGCCTGTGTCAAATTCTGACTTGGTCTTAATTTCTTAAATGTAGGATCACAGGCAAATCACTCAATTTCCAAAACCTCAGTTCATTCATGTGAAAGATGAGGGGTCCTAGTAGTATCTGGAAGATGTCAACAGGATGAAATCAGATATGTGCAAATAATTAGTACAGAGCCTGGAATACAGTAAGCTCTCAATAACTGCTTGCTGCTGATGTTATTATGCTTACTTATTATAATCACTACCACCATCACAGCATCACCCCCAGCACAGGCACCACCACCACATCACCATTGTCCCCGTTATAACACCACCACTGCCCCCATTGCAATGTCACCACCATCACATCACAACATTGCTACCATTACCACCACCGTGTCATTCATCAATCACCAGCATCATCCCCACTATCACCACTACCACATCCTCACATTATCACCACCGCCACCACCACCACCACCATCATGACATCACCATGACTCCCACTATCACCTCTGCCAGTGTGTGCCAGGCGCTGTGCAAGTCTCCGTGGCTATAAAATGAAGACTAAAAGGCAACAAATTTATTAGCTATGACCTATACTCTGTGCCATATATATATATATATATATTCTTAATCCTTACAGCAACCGTATGAAATAAATATTTCACATAGAAGACAGCAGAACTATGAATTGCAGCCATGTCTGCTTGATTATAATGTCCTTGATCTTAATCACTATACTGTACTCACATAATTTAGTGAGAAAGGGAGATATTTATGTAACTATTATGTTATAGAGTGATGACTGAAAAAAAGAAAGGTGCTAGGTAAGCACACAGGGGGGCCACCTGCCAGGACTAGGGGAAGAGGAAGTAGTCAAGGAAGGCTTCATAGAGGAAATGTCGTGAGGCAAATGTTGGAAAATGAAATGGAAGTAGCTGAGGCCTCATGACTAGCAAATGGCAAAGACTGGGCTCTGTGACTGCTGGTTCACTCCACTGCGTGATCCCTGCAAACCCCTATCTGCAACATGAATTGTCTTCTCTGGTTCTGGAGCTCCAGTTGCTCGTAAAGACTCTACTCTTGGCAAAGTGGTGGTTTCAGTTCATGTTAATGAAGCATGCTTTGCCAAATGCTGTCAGCTGCTACCAAGCCACTCCCAATGGGATACAATTTATAATACACCTGAAGTAAGTCTGCCACCACAATGTAACAACTCCTGGTCCCATGCAATTCCTTCAATAATAAGGAAGAATTGTAGTCCGTGCTGATTCCACAGTTGTTCTGTAGACACAAGGAAAAAGAGCATTGGGATATCTCTCAGAATGTGTAAGAGACATGAGGAAAGCATAACATTTTGACTTTTAGAGATTCTGTCTCTTGAATTAGAGACATTGAGTACATCTTTTGCATACTCCTCTAGAGGGTCAAAGGTTAGTTCATGCTTCTGCCCAAATATCAAAGACATTGGAACAGACACTGCAAGTGAAGCCTGGGATAGAATGTGTTTAGATCCAATACTTAATTACCAGCAGGAAGGGCCGGATGGCCCAGAAGAATAGAGTAGGCTGTGGTGAAGAGAAGTAGGAACCAGGGATGGTGTTTATGCTACTTCATTGATTAGTATTCTTCGTAGCTAATACAGAGCTTGACACAAAGTGAGTATTTCAAACCTAATTGGTGGATGAACTAATCAAATGATCAATGAACTAATTGGTCAATCACAGAGTCAAGGCAGATAGGTTAGGCCAGTAATGACATGAGGAGCCAAAAATTGGGTTGAGATATTTGATTTTTAGTCACTGGATGATGGATATAGGTATCTCACCAGAGGAAGAACAGAGTTAGAAAAAGGAATGTGGCATCACAGATTCAGATCCCAATAATCTGGGGCATCACAAGGATGTGGAGAGAGAGAGAGATTGCCTCCTATACTCACCCCGGGATCAAACCAGCATCCTAGGTATGAGCCTGATTGGAAATAGAACCCACAACCTTTTGGTGTATGGGATAATGTTCCAACCAACTGAGCCACACCAACCAGGACGAACTCAGACCTCTTAATTCCTATCCACAGTCTACTCTTCAATGCTCCACCAGGTGTTAAGGCAATGGTCTTGAACCTTAGTATACTCCATTATCAACTAGATGAGTGATAATAAAAGTGCAAGTACTCAGAAATTCTGGTTCAGAGGGTCTAGGGTAGAGGCTGGAGATCAGTATTTTTTTGACAAGTATATGCACAGATAATTCAGGTACAGGTGGTCCATGGACAACATTTGAGAAACTCAGGTTTAAAGAAATTTTTGGTCTCAACTTATCCAACTCATTTTACAGATGTGCAAACTGAGGCTCAGGAAGGTGAAATGGTCACGTAGCAATTTAATTGTACAGGAGTAGAACCAGGAGTGGAGGGTGGGATTCCCCAAAGTGGGGGTGGCATTCAAGAACCAATTCACAATGAGAAAGTATGCCCATTATAAGTTTTGTAAACCTTTGATTAAGTAAAAAAGAAAGTCTTGTTTTGTGCGCCATCTTGAAGACTTCTCTAGCAATCATTAATCTTCATGCTACACCATTCCCTTTTTATCTTAAACAAAGAGAGATTAAGAGACGGGCTCAGAACTCTCCGTAGGCAATGGTATATGGTTAGAATTTGATATTGTTTTGTTACCCGTTCATTTTTATAGCTTCCATCTATTAAGGGTAGGTGATACTGGTTTTTTTCATTTGCAGTAGTTATGTTTCATTTGAAAATAAAATAGATTAAAATGTAATTTTATTTAAAGACGAAAGTAAATGCACAGATATAATAAAAATATGAAGACAGGAGAAGACCTGAAGCTTAGGAAACAACAGTCTGCAAATCTCATGAGAAGAGAACTCACTGGCCAGAAACTAGGGAACCATAAAGGGACATAGGCAGTATGCATCTTGGGGTGACCCTGCAGCAAGTCCAGCCTGAAGGAGGTGGGGGGCATGGTGAGCACTGAACTATTCACTGCTGGGGGTTCAGACACACACAGAAATACACATCCCTTTGACAACCTTCTCTACTCATCTCGAGGTCTCTGCTTTACACTGCTTCCTCTACATCTTTTTGTCATAGTCACAATTTATCACCTTTCAATGTCAAGGGATATACACTTTAAACGAGTGGACTGTATGGTATGTAAATAATATATCAGCAAGACTGTTTACAAATGCCGTTGGAATGGAGCCTCTTCTGGATGATGTACTCAGGAAGCACAGTTTCCCCCACTCCCCTTTCTTCCCTGTCAACACTCGTCCCGTTGTTGAGACCATGACATCAGTTCCCTCTGACATCCCGGGTCCTGTCCTTGCCATCCCTCAACCCACTGGGTGATAATTAAAATGGATCAATGCCTCAGGCCCAGCTGCTCCTTGCCGGTCATGGTCCCTTCTCTCTGAGATTCTCTCTTCCGGGGCAACATTTTGAACTTTCTCTTTCATCAAATCACAGGGCTGGTGAGAGCCCAGGATGTTCGCTGAGTTTAGGTTCAAGAAGCCTCAGTTTCCCAGCATTTATTAAGGACACCAAGTAAGACAACAAAACACCATCGCATCCTTTGGTTTCTATCAACCTGCAGATAAAAGGGCGGGATGCATGGCTGGTTCAGAGCGCCAGCACCTGTCCTCGCCTCTCCCCCACCACTCCACCTGCTGGGTGTGCACTTGGGGGCAGCATTTATCTATTCTGAAGCCCCTGGAGTCCCTGGTTCTGATAACAAGACCCTCAAACTATTATGAAGTCCCTTATGGACATGATTACGGAGGTGGCCTGCCACCGACCTAAAACACAACGCAATTTATTTCTGTGAATCACCTTTCCCACTAAAGACCACAGACAATGTCTCTGTTGCAGCCCAGAGAGGAACCCAGGAGAGGAGAAACAGATGGCAGAGACACACAATAGCCTGGCTGGGAGACGTGGCGGGGGAGGGAGAGGGAGAGCGGGGGGCCTGTGGAGAAGGAAGAATGCTCTCGTCTGTCTGCAGGGGCTCCGTGGGGCCCTTCACCAGGCAGGTCTGCAGGGAGAGAGCCTTAGTTTTCCACAGGGCTTTGATGTGCAGGGGCGGGTCTCTGGGCTGCTGCAGAGTCCCAGAGCTGGGGTTTGCTTTGCGAAGCTTGTTTATACTCCTCTTAGGTATCAGGAGCAAGGCATGAGGAATGGAGCAGACATTGTCTTTTCCCTCATCCCATTCACAATCTACCTCTGTATGGGGTGAAAAGGGGACAGCAGGTCTCATTGGAAGGCCTGGAGATGAACTGGTTCCTAAGATGTCCCATTGCTGTTATTTTGCCGGGGTGCCCTGCATACCAATCAGGCCTGTGGAGCCTCGCCCCCAGATAGGTAGCGCTGATATTTTAATTTTATGGTTGAGGAAGCTGAGACCTAGAGAGAGTAATTAACTCATCCAAGGTCTGTTAACTAGTATTAATACCCAGAAAATCTGATAGCAGGACCCTTGCACTTTAACGACCTGACTCAGTGAAGGCATGGCCAATAGCAAGGGGAAGAGAGAACCGACGGGAAATAGGTAGAAGTTAGGAAAATAAGCGTGCTCCCTTTTCTCCGCAGGCTCAGGTCAGTGAGGAGGTTAGCAGGGGTGGACGGAGTGATGGAATGAAGCAACATGTTTCCAAAAGGAATAGGAGCACAAGTTAAGGTTTTTCTTCAACCTCATGCTAGTTGAAATTTTTGCTCTGCCCAGAGGACTCCAACAGTCATTGCTGAAGAACGAGAGTGCAAATTAATGGATTCTATTCAATCAACTCTGCTAGGGCGTCTATTGTGTGACTGACAGGCACTGCACTTAGATGCCTGGCCTGGGGGAGGGGGAGGAAGGAGGAGGGAGGAGGCAGGAGGCAGAAGATCCACAGATGAGCATAATAAGGCCCTTTCCCCCAAAGGAGCTGTCGGTCCCAGGCGGGAGACAATCATGCATACAAATCGTGCTGATGTAGGGCAGAATAATGAAGGATACAATGGAGGGGGGCTGATTCTTGTGGGCTGTGGGTAACGGGAAGGCTTAGGATGTAAACTTGGCCCGGGAGATGATTAAATGATGAGATTGCACGGTGACAGATGATTACTAGACTTAGAATGGTGATCAAATTGTAAGGTATATGAATGTCGAATCATGATATTGTACACCTGAAACTAAATAGTATTGTATACCAAGTATACTTAAATGAAAAAAAAAAAAAAGTCCCAAGTGGAGAGGGAAGGGTAAAGAAGAAGAGAACAGGAAGGCATTCCTGGCAAACTGAGTAGCTTGAGCTGAGGTGCAGAAGCAGGAGAGTAAAGAGATCTGGCCCTGGCTGGTGTGGCTCAGCAGTCAGAGCATGGGCCTGTGGGCCGAAGGGTCGCAGGTTCGACCCCTGGTCAAGGGCATGTGCCTGGGTTGCAGATTTGATCCCCATCCCTGGTTGGGGTGATGCAGGAGGCAACCAGTCAGCGTGTCTCTCTCACATCGATGTTTCTCTCTCTCTCTCCTTCCCTCCCTTCCACTCTATCTAAAAATGAATGGAAAAATATCCTTGGGTGAGGATTAACAACAACAAAAAAGATCTGGCTATGGTTTAGGACAGGGATGCCAGTTTGTGGTAGAGTTCGGGAGGCATGTGGATGGACAGAGTCTGGTATGCTTTGAACGTTACACCTTGGCTGTTACAGGTGAAGCCAGGATGTCACCGTGAGTGCAACAAGGGGTGGCATAGCAGATGTTCTGTTTTAAGATGATGATTCTGACAGCGGAAATGGGGATAGATTGGTTGTCATGAACAGTGTAGAGTCTGAAGCCAGTTAGGAACTTCTGTCAGTTCCGCCAGCTGTGGCTATAGGGAGGGTGACGGATTCAAAACTTGGTGACAGGTCAAAGACATGGATGTGGAGAAAGGAAGAGTAAACGGACTCTTGGTCTTCTCCATGACTCCGTGGCCAACAGCACCACCATTGAGACAGAGAGTGCAAGAGCAGGGACAGAAGAAGGGGGACAAAGACTATGACCATGCATTTGGACATGGACAACCAATGACCAGCTGGCATTTATCGATACTTATTTAATATTGGGAATGGGTGCTTTATAGGTAGGGCTAACTCGAGACCAAGAAGTAAAAGCCCCTTCTATTCACATTACTTACCTTCCAAACAACGTGTTCTGAAACAAGTGGAATCATTCATTCATGCTCTTGTCTATCACCTATTGGTTCAGTTGGCTGAATAAATCTGAAGTGATGGGTTTCCACACCTCCGGCCACCTTGGATCATCTCTCCAATGGGCCAAAAGACCACCCCAATTCTTAGACGTGCAATTAAATGAACAATGGTGGTAGATGGTAGCATTACTCTGTACACACGTCCAATGATTTATAGATCGTTTTCACATCCACCCCCTCACATGATCCTAACAACCCATTAAGAATGGCTGCTGTCTCTTTAGAATTAAAATCCATGTGCCACTTTCCATCCCATGGAGATTTTGATACACCCCATGAAGAGGATATATGGACCCACTGGAGAAATTTATTGGTTCATATAGAAGCTACCATCTGCTTAGGCAAAAACACTTCTTGAAACTTCATTTCTAAGTATTAAAAAAAAACAACAGCAACAATAAATGTAATCATGTTCTCATTGTGAAAGCATGTTATAGTGTTGAATAAGCTTTTTCAAACGTACCCCTTCTTGGGAAGAAATTGCTGTGTATCCCATAGAAGTCAAGCATTCAAATGACCCCTTGTTTAAGATTGGGTGGTACATTAGTGTGGGGAATTATAATACTGTTTCATTGATGCCAAAGAGAGGACATGGCTTTCCCAGGGTCACACAGCTGGTAGTGACAGTCCTGAGGCTCACACCAAGACCTCTGGATGTCAGTCAAGTGCTTACTCCACAACCTGACACTGTCTTTCCATGAGTGAGTGACAGTACGTTAGCATTTGCCAATACATTACCATCTGCATATTTACCAGTTACACTTCCAGGCTAGAAATCTTTATTCATCCCATTACCGAAGGAGTTTATGAAACGAAACTGAACATGCAAGATTTTTCAAGATGCTATCATCAAGGTTTACTGAGGCATTTACAACTTTAGTTTGCTATTTTACTTTCCTCCGTCATTTTTTTCAGCTTGAATTCCTAAAGACTTTCTTCCCCCTAGTATCTGCCAATAGATCCAGGCTAGTCCACAGCTGCTTCTCCCCAGAGGGGCATTGATCAGCCAGCCTTTCAACTAAACCTTCATTTGGCATCAAATACTGAAGTCAAGTAGCTTGACTGTTCTCCAAGACAGGCTGGCCTGCTAATTACACCCCTTGGACCTTAGCCTTTGGAGAAAAAGCTAGGAGGCACAGAGAGAAAAGAAGGAGTGCTTCTCTTCTCTCAGCTCACTTTAGAACAGAATGAGGTTAGGCAACTTTGTCAAGGCAAGTATCAGGGTAGTCCTCAAACCTTCACTTTGGAGGACCCCTGTCACAAAGCAAGTGTAGGACAAGTTGGCTGGCCTGGTGGCGGTCGGTCTCCTTGATCAGTCCCCACACTCTGGAATTTGACAGAACTTGGTTTCATTCCTAGCTCTGCATTTCTTTAGATGGGTAACCTTGGGCAAGTCTTTCTACTCTGAGCCCCAGAGAGCTCCCATTTCCAAATGGGCATTCTAATAGCATAGATCTCAGAGGACCGCTGTGAGCATGAAGTGAGATTATGCACGAGCTGTGTTTAGCAGAATACCTAGCACTCGTATGATAGCTGTGGTGATGGTTGCATCTTCCAGCCACATAGCTTCTGCCTTCCCGCTTTTTTGTCTCTGCACATGCAAAAGAGCCTTTCCCGTCTGTAGAATAGAAACCCAACCATCCTTCACGGATCATCTCAGATGTTCCCTTTCCCACACAGTCCTCCTTGATAGCCCCCCTTCCCAAACTGATGAGCATCCTGCTCTTTCATGGTGATTGGTACTGTTCTGACTTTCTCATGTCACATAGTAGTTTTTGTTTGAGTCAGTATTTCAGCTCCTCAAGGTACCGTGGGTGCCACTGCCTTATTCTATTTGTACTTTCCCTTAGAGCTCTGAACTTCTCTAAGTACCACACGCGTCACACCTTATTGTGATTTAATACCTGCCTTCCCAACAGGGACCTGAGTTGTATCCCCAGGACTTAGCAAACGGCAGGTACCCAATGGACACTGGCTGAATGAACAAATGAACAAACACATGAATGAATGGACAAATGAATGAATGAATGAATTAAAGGTTCTGCCAACCTCTTCATATATCCTACATTGCCCAACATATAGTAGGTCTTCAATAGTGGGAGGATTCACAAACAAATGCCTCTGGAAGTCATGTGAGTGACCAGCATGAGTAGAAAGGCCTGAGAATGATATAATACAGAAAATGAAGAACAGGAGCTCACTGTAAGAGGAGTGCATTCCCATGCAATTTTTAAAGGCTTTGTTTAAGAAAAACATGCCTATCGATCACATTGCTCCTGCCATCTTTTCTATGACCTTTGGTCAAATAGAGCAGTGTTCATTTGTGAGCAGATGGGGACCCTGTGTGTAGGGTATTTCCTCTTTCTTTTTGGGCCCTATCTCACCTTTATGAAAGCCCCTGTCCTGGCAGCCATGACAATCTCCACCTGTATTCCTGCTTATAACTTGCTGTCATGGAAGTTCTCAGATGGATAGCAAATGACCATTTTTCACACCCATGTATACATGGCCAGTAAGTAATTCTTATATTAGCCCTTTCTGGGTAAAGTATCAGTTGAAAGTACCCATGCCTTCAACCCAGTGGAGGGGTTGTAATAGGAGTTGGAGTCTGGAGGACAGGGAATCTAATGACCAGAGGAAATCTCAGAGACCAGGAAACCTCAGTAACGTGCATCTCCCCAGTCACATCACACGCCGTCTCCCCGCTCCCCAGAGGAACTTTCGTTCCCGTCGTGCAAACAGATGTGGACTCAGTGACCCCCAAGACCGTGAGAATCACGAGGACAACCGGTCAATGCGACTGGCAGCAGGCTTCTCAGAGGAGGTTGTCAAAGCGAGGGTAGGGTGAGAAATGTTCTCTACAATTAGATTTCCATTTGGGGGCTGGCATTTGTTTTTCTTGCTTTGGAGGCAGCCTCTCCAAATCGTCCTGAGCTAACAGAAGCATGTGTAAAGGGCACTCTGCGTTCAGGGGCAGCTGTCCCCAGCTCTCCCAGCACCACCTGACAGAAGGACCCCCAAGCCTGGTGCCCACAGAGTAGTGCCTACCTGCCAGGATAAACGGACCAGAGGGAGAACAGGCAGAGCCTCCCCAGTTCCCCACCCCACCCCTAGGAGGTGTCTGCACGATGCAGAACCCAATGATTCCTGATAAAGAGCTAGGAAGGGCGTCTGGGTCAGACCCCAGCTCTGCTATTACCTGTGTGTGGACCAGTACCTTCCCCTTTCTGGGCCTGAATGTGTTCATTTGTATTAAATACAAAGCTAGGGAAGGGTGGCAGGTTGGATTTGATCAACTCGAAGGCCTTTTTTAGCTCTGATCCTTCATGACTCAAAGTTTCCTAGCAAGTCTGCCTCTTCTGCGGTATAAGTAACAGGGGATAAAGGATCCCAGCACTTGAACGATACCTCAGGGGAAACCAGGAACCTCACTTTGGTTCTGAGTGCGACTGCGCATGCGATCCTTAGCAGACATTCCCTTGAATGTTTTAATTTTTCTAACACAATTACATAATGATCTATTCTATTAAACTTTGCCTTTTCTCCTGGTTCCTAGCCACCCTCCCCCCAACACACATGCATCTGAACATGTGTGTGCATGCACACACACACACACACACAAATACATATATCATGTTAATTTCTGCCTCCATGCCGGCCCCCATAACACCCATTTGGAATGTCTCACATGCTTCATGAAAAGACTGAGAACTTTTCTTGACTGCCCCACTACAGTCCCCCTCTCCTGTGAATTCTCATCAGACTCACAGTTCAGATACCCATGGCTGGTAGTCTGGTCCAAGTTTTATACTGCTCCCTGCTCAACCCGCCATAACCTCTGAAGTCCTCTGAGACCTGGTGCCTCTTTGCCTCAATGACTGTGTCACCTTCCACTCTCCCCTTCATTTTGTCCTGTTTGTTTCAGCCACAAGGTCATTCTTTCTCTTCTCCAAATGCTCCATTCCTGTTCCTGTCTCAAAACAATGCACTTGCTGCCCTCTGCCCCCAAATCTTGGCACGACTGACTTCTCTTCATAGAGCTCTCCACTCAAATGTCACTGCCTTGCTCCCTGACCGTCCTTCCCAAACGACTAGCTCTCCTCTTCCAGCACACTTTATCCCAGTCCTCTTAGCACTGTTCTCCTGGCATGTAACCACTATCTGAGTTTTCTTATCGATGGATGCATCCACTCACCCCCAAGAGACTATAAGCTTCAGGGGAGCAGGGAGAGCTCTGGGTCATCTCTCTGTTGCTAATTTCTAGAACAGTTCTCAGCATGTTGTGGGTGATGAACATTTTATAAATAAATGAATGAAGGTCTGCAACCACTCCTGTGTTTGTGAATTATATGCCCAGCTAGACTGAAGCTTTCTTAGAGTAGGGCCTTATCTACATTTGGTGGGAGTCAAATGAGAACATCGCCAACCAACTTAGTCTAGGACTCTCTCAAGGCTAACTCATTCAACAAATCATAAATGGGCTAAGGAAGAGAAATATTAAGCTCACAGACTAGTGACATCAGCAGGAAATGGGCCAGACAAAGAATCAGAGGTTGGTGATCAGCCAGTGGCCATGAAAATCTGCTTTGCAGGCTTCAGCTTCTTGCCTTGCGAGTGGACACAGTAACAACTGCAGTGAGAGTTAACAGGACAGTGAGTGGGAAAGCTCTAAGTTGCTACAACAGAAGGTGGAATGAGTGGTTACAAGTTTATTAATCATCTGTCTTGTGGGCAAATAGGCGGGTGACTGAGGCTGTTTGAGTGGGGAGTCAAGGCGACGCCTGCTGGAGGGGGTGGGTGGAAGGGAACCTGTCACACTGTCAGCCTGCCACCTGAGCACTTACAAATCAAAGTCAAACACGGTCAAACATTCTGGAAATCCCACGGAGTTCCTCTGCTCTCCACTGCTGGCAGGCAGATGGCTGGGCTGTGGGGCACTGGACAGGAAGCCAGAAGAAAGGTGGAGGATTCTTGTTCCTCCTTGGCTTAAGTCCTAAACCCAAGTGGAGGCTTAAAAGCTCTGGGTATATCACCTTTGAAATAAACCCCTAGAACACCAGCCACTCCTGGCTCAGGGAGAACACTTGCAGGAAAGGATTCAGACAGGGAGAGAGCTGGTTTGATTCTAGAGACACAGAGCAAAGCCTCAAAACTTTCATTTCTACCGGGTGCGTCAGTTCTCGGGAATACAGAATGGCCCTCATTTTACAAATGGAGAAACCAGGCAAGGGAGAAGTGACCTTGATACGGCGTGTATTAAGACTGAGAGCGAGGCCCTGGGCTTGAATTCAGCTCTTTGGGCCCTCAGTTTAAAAATTGCTTTTACCACCAAATGCTCTCTCTGCTCCACATCATCAGCTGTCTGTTTGTACCCCTGCAGCCAGCTGTCTTTCCAGAATCTCATTGTCATGAGTAGGACTAAGCGAGTCCGCTAACAATGGATTAGGTACAATACTCACCAGACTATCAGCCTCTCAAAAAGCCCCAGGTCACTTTTTTTCACACAAAGCCATATATCCCAGAGGTTAAGAAAAAAAAGACTTCAATTTTTAGATCAACCTGGATTCAAATTTCAGTCCTCCTGGTTAAGACTTATTTTAATTTGGACAAATCACTTACCATCCCTGAACATTAGTTATTAAATACGATCACTAGCTTTCTATCAATCACATGAAGCAAAACATGACATCTTAATAAATAGTAGATGCTCAGTAAATACTCATTAAAAATGAATGGCCCATCACTGCCCTCTTGGCCGCATTTCGGATTCATCACTCCCCTGTCTCCCTCATCACTGTTTCCAGTGATCTAGTTAATTCTGCCTGGCTCTGTGGGCAGAATCTTCCATGAGGCCAAAGGAACATATTTCTTCCATCAGCCTCTCTCTATTTTCATCACACACCCAGGTGAGTCAATTCAATATTATGCCAACATGTCAGGTGTGCTGTCCAATCTAAGGTAAAGATAAATATAGGAATACTTAAGATATTCTGTCTTCTTTTGGGCCAGGAAAGCAAGAGTTTGGCAGTAGACTTTTTATCCTCCCCAGGGCTCTATTCCCTTCCTCTTATTGATGCTGAAACCAGGGGGGTTTACTTACCACACACAGTCTTTCTTATTTCAATAAATAATCACTGAACATCTTGTATCTCTACACCTTGTGTTCTAATGCTGGAAATACCATTGTGAAGGAGACCGAGATGGTTAGTAACATAATTGAGCTTACTCTCTGGTAGAGAGAGATGATGCGCGAGTAACTATAGAAGCAATTGTTCATTTGCATTGTTGTGAGTGCTCCCAAGGAGAAGTACATGGTGCTTATTAACCAATGTGAGGAAGAGCCTGACCTGGGCAGGGGAGTCAGGGGAGCCTAAAGAAGTGACACGGAAACAGAGCTGAGGGATGAGGAGGAGTTAGCAGGGGGAGAGGGGAGTGTGGGTGGCAGGGGTTGTTGTTCTGGAGCTCGGGGATCACCTTCCACTGGGGCACGTGGGCCCTGTGAAAGGGTGGGATACTTGCACGAAGAGGGTATCAGAAGGCTCTTGGGACAGGGAGTGACATGATCTGGGACTTCAGAGTTGAAAGGTTCTGCTCCCAGTCACATTTTACGAATTAAAGTGTAGAATTCAGAAAAAGGAGAAAGGGCTTTCTCAAGGTCAAGCTAGTACGTGGCAGGCAAAGATGGGAACTAGAAGTTCCATCTCCGAGTCTGGAGCTGTTCTTGATATCCCACACGCCTCCCTCTGCTCCAAGCTTCCTTCGAAGGGGTGAAGGTCTGCATTTGCCCAGGTCAGGCAGACTCTGATGACCTGTGTGTGTGGGAAACCCTCTGGGCAGCTGCCAGTCAGGGACCCACTTGGCCCCACAGGGGAGAGTAAATAAACGAGTGTGGCTAAGGGCTCTGTGGATGACCACCCACCGAGCTAAATCCTTTCATTGTGCTCGGGGGTTGGCCTTCAGTGTGGTTCCCGGGATCTCTTTCCCACAGTTAGCTGGGGAAAGACAACTTTCCCATTTTTGGGAAAAGAACCAGGAGACCAAGCGCCTGGTGCACCACTCTTGCCAAAATAGACTCCAGGCAGGAAGAGGTGAGTAAGCAGAGCCTCAGCTATGGCCTGGAGTGACAGAAAGCAGTTTCTCTCAGACAGAGGCAGGCTCCCCAACTTCTCTTGGGAGATCCCTTCCTTCAAGGTGGGCCCTGGTGGCTTCTGCCCGAAATAGCTCTTCCACGGCAGAGGAGAGAGAAGAAACACACCCCGCCCCCACAAGCCAGCCTTCCCTTCTGGAATCCTGCCTGGCTACCTGCTAGGACCTTCCTCCCAAGTCCCAAAGATACAAATGGACACATGCACCCCCTTAGGAAATTCTGTGCCCGTGTCAACCCCCCCTGCTTTCCCTGTACCTCAGCGTGAGCTCACCAGACCCATTATTCCAGCAGCACATTGAAGGGGGTGGTCTCCCCCCCAGCCTCATGCCTCGCGGGCTTTCTCGGGACCACTTTCCAAAGCGCCCTCCTTTACAGCATGATTCTGGCTGTCCAACAAAGTTTGGGAAAGCATTTTGAAAAGAACAAGGCTGATCCCAACTCAAAACATTATTATTAAAAAGAAAAAGATTTTGTTCGTCAAACCCCGGCCCCCTCCTCCCCTTTCTCCTCTCCTGTGGAAATGCACATTGCTGGACTCCTCACCCCTCTGGAAGGGCTTCCCTGCGGGGAATTCCTAAAAGTCGCTCTTCCTTTCAGCTCCAGAAATGCTTTTCTGGGCCAAGTCAAGGCACCATCTGGAAAACGCGTCATGCCACCCACCTCACGGACGATTAGAGAGAAAGAATGTAAGGAACCTGGGCCATGACTGGTACCTAAGTGGGTACTCAAATACTCTCCAGAACTGCCATTTCCTGGAGGGAACTTTGTCTTTGCAGCTCCATCGGGCAGGGACTTCTTGGAACTCTGGAAACCCCCGGGTGGAAACAGCAGACCCCGAACCCGAGGCAAACTGATCGGAAAGAAGGGCCCAGCTGGGCACCCCCACCAGCGCGCTCGCTGCAGATGGCCATCGCTGGTCTCTGTGACCACGACAGGCAAGAGGGGCATCTGTTTGTCTGATCTCGTGGACAGCCAGACAACACCAGTCACCTGTGCTCGGAGAACACGGGCGGGAAAGAAAGCCTGAACTGACTTCCCCTGCCAATGCCTCAGCTCACAACTCCATCTCCACCCTCAGTGAAGGACAAGCCCCCCGCTTAACCCCTGGGAAAACATGAGCGGGCTTAGAAGGAACTGAATTTAAAGTGTCCTGGGCATCAGAAGCCACCGCTGGAGGGCAGAGGGAAGGGAGTTCATACATGATCTGGACGCAGCGAGGAGCCATTGGCCATGAGAACCCTGGGCTCCGGGCTCAGCGCTGCGGCTGATGTGTCGCGGGATTGCCGACGTGTCCCTTTCCTTCTCTGGCCCTTCGTTTCCCAGATAAAAGATGAAGGGGATGGATCAAATCAAAGTGACATGAAGTGAGGTGTCTTTTGTTCAGCTAGCACAATGTTTCAAGAATGTGAATCACTTTGCCAACATTGAACAGTTGAATACTGTCAAATAAAAACCGAGGTTTTCCATTTCCCTCAAAACATCGGAAGGTTAGGCGTTCGTACACAGCCACAGGAGGCTGGAGGCCAACAGTGACTGCCCCCATTTAGTTGGGGTGTGTGTTCTTCAGTTCCCATGGCCCCCATGGCACTCTCAGTCTCCCCAGCATGGAGGCTATCTCGTATGTCTATCATTCATCATTACTGTTGTTTTTCTGATGTCCTCTGGGTTTGCTCGGTCACATTGCCAGTCCAGCCTCTGTGAGCATTTGGATCGAGAACCCTTGACCTGGTGTGTGTTGTTCTGGAAGACTATAGACTTGGTGCCTGCAGTCAGATATTAGCTCTGCATCCTTCCTAGCCGCGTGACCTTGAACAGACTCCTTAACCTCATCTAGCTAATGAGGAAGAAACAGTCCCCAGGACGGTAAGGACCAAGTTAGACAATTGTTAAGAACACTCCGCCTGGGATCTGGAAGAGTCTAGTAAGGGTTTAGACAACACGAATAACGGTTGTTAGTAACATTATCAACATTTTAAACATTATGACACCGACTTTACATTTTTTCCAATGTGTGTCTAATGACACAAGCCCCAGTATTCAATGTTCCTCTTTGACAGATTTCACAGAACGTTGTCTGAGTTGATGTGATGGATTCCTTGCAGCTATAGAGTTCTATGACCTTCAACAGGGGTCGCAAGGCAAACGCACAGAGGGGCCAGGCGAGTGTCAGGCTGAGAACACTGCGTCTTTCCAAAGACATTCCCATTTAGTCTTTCTTAACTGCTGGGGTGCTCAAAAGAAGCACCTCAGTAGTCCAGTGAAGTTCTCAGGCTGGCCATTTGGGCCAGAATGGATCTTTTGGAATGGAGGAGTCTATGGAGGATTTGGGGGGTGGGGGAGAGGGTGTCCTGGAAAGAAAGCTACAAGGAAGAGATGGGACTTGGGCAAGGCCAGGAAGGACAGGGAACTCTGCATAAACTGAACCCTGGAGACATTCATTTTCATGCCAAAAGTCCATTTTCCATTCTTAAAATCCCTTCACTTCTTTTCTTTTGCTTTTTAAATCTTCACCCGGGGATATTTTTCCATTTATCTTTAGCTAGAGTGAGAGGGAGGGAGGGATGGAGGGATGGAGGGAGGGAGAGAAAGAGAGAGAGAGAGAGAAAGGGGGGGGGGAGAGAGAGAGAGAGAGAAACATTGATGTGAGAGACACATCGATCGGTTGCTTCCTGCATGACCCCGACCAGGGCTGGGGATTGAACCACAACCAAGGTACGTGCCCTTGACTGGACTTGAATCCAAGACTCTTAGTCCGAGGGCTGACGCTCTAACTGCTCAGCCAAACTGGCCAGGGTCCCTTCACCTCTTTTCGAGAAACTGTGTCTCAGCTTCCAGAAAGCCATGGCCTCATATAAAACGTGAAAGAAGGTGATGGAAACATCAGGTTCCTAGGCTGGTGAATTGTTATTTTTATTTCTTCATTGGCATGATTTAACCTTTGCTTTTGGCAGATAACATATTGCTCAAATAAAGTGAAGAGAAGAGGGTAGGGCAAGGAACCACAACACAATCTTTTGGGAATGATTTTGCTGGTGGAAAAATATACTTTCAGTCATTTTCCCACCATATTCTATTAGATTCAGTTCTACAAGTCTGCGTGATACTATTACCTAATACACGCGAGGAGAGTGCAAAGACTGTAAGAGAATGACACACCTCACATATACCCTGCGATGCTCAGGATAGAAATAAAAACCATGATATAGAAGGTCAAAATATGGACTCTAATCAGTTTCTGTAGAGAGGATTTGAAAATATAAACCACAGAACTTATATGCATGTATGCATGACCAATGGACATGGACAACAGGGCTGGGGATGGGGCGGGGGTGATGGGGAGGAGGGTGTCAATGGGGGAAAAGGAGAAACATCTGTAACAAAAACAAATTAATAAAAAAAAAAGAAAATATGAACATCTAGTCTGAACCTTGCCACTTACTCACTATGTGACCCCAGGCACACAGTCCTTAAACCACTAGTGTTTCGGTCTCCAGGACTGAGAAGTGTATATAATAATAGAACTTCCTTACAGAGTTTTTAGGAGCATTAAATGAGATCATATACCTCAAGTGCCTGCCATATGTAGGCTGGTTGGTCCATGGGAATATTACTACTACAACAATTGTAACTACTACTGCTACCTCTAATATTTCTCTGCCAACTGATCTTCCATCTTTTGCTTACATACCTCTAGTAACAGGGAGCTCAGTATCTACAGAGGCAGTACATCTTTTTGCTGAATATAAAATATTTCTTCCTTGGGTATAAGGGAAATATGTCTCTGTGGTCTGTGACGTCTATCTGAAGCTACACTTTAAAGTCATCAGGCTATCCTGAGATTCTGCTATGTGTTCTGAACTGTGTAAGGTTTGGTTGGGGAGATGCAGAAAGCATAAGACATGGTCCTAGCCTTGAAGAGGGTCAGAGGCAGACTTTAGAGACATAATAAATACACAGACAGCAGCCCTGCCTTGGTTGGCTGGGCCCCTGAGGATTCCTCAAAGAGGAGGTGCCTGGGAGAGACCATGGTTTATGAGGTCCTGTGTGATTCGTCCCCTGATGACCCAACTATTTGGGTCTCATTTCCATTTCTTGAACCTTCCTGACATGGACCCACCTAAGAACATTTGCACTTTGTTCTTCCCCGATATTATCCTAGAACTGCTTCTTGCTTACTATTTGCATCCCAGCTCAAATATCCCATCTTCTGCCAGGTCCTCCCTGCGCATCTTAACTAAAGGATCCCTCCCTGCCCAGTTGGATTTTCTCCTTGCCCTTTGTTATGATCTGAAGTGAACTCCATCATTTACCTGTTGACTCATGTGCCTTTTCCCAATCCAAATAAGAGCAGGGATTCTGTCTGTCTTATGACCACTGAACCCTGTCACAGTACCCGGTATATTGTGGGTGCTCCATACATATTTGCTGAACAGTTCTTGAAAGGTATGTGAGCTAGCACGAGTCCCTTCCAAGCCCAGACGTGTCCCCCAGTCTCCATCTCCCCCACACAGAGCATTTTCTGCCCCACAGAATGGCTACTCACCAGAGACGGTGCCCCTCGGGGCACGGGGAAACAGAGCATCCCTGTCTGCCTGCAAACACTACCCCGACCCGGCTGCTGAGCAAATTGTTTTTGATTCCATGCGGCACCTGGCAGCCAAATAGATTGTAACAGCACAGCGGAAACTGTCCACCGCCTGGTAATGAATTAGTTGTTAGCAGAGGTAGCGACACTCACAATCCCATTTGCGATCTGCAGGGCTCACAGCTGCTTCTCATTTTCATAATGCAAGGGAGGAGAAACAGAGAAAAGACGAGCCCATGCAGGGAGAAGCACCCAGATGGGGGCAGCCCAGGCCACGGGGGGTGAGGCTCCATTGTGATCAGCGTAAAGCTTGGAGAGCAAGCTGTGACATGGCCAAAAAAAAAAAAATCATCTTTTATCCAGAGAGTTACTTAAAGTTCGCCCAAAATTGTTTGACATCACAGAGCAGTGTCTCTTAGGGGTTAAGTGCTCATGGGTCAGACAGGGCTGAGTTCCAATCCTGACTCTACCAGTATTTGCTGTGTGACCTCAGATAAGCTAGTGAACCTCTCTGTGCCTGAGTGTCTTCATCTAGCAGATGGGTATGACGACAGTAACCGCCTCCCAGGACTGCTGTAAGAACGTGAACACAGCACCGGACAATCCAGAGAACCATGGCTTGTGTCGTTCGAGTCGCTGTTATGGCTGTGACAATTAGTATGAGTACCAATGGCGGCGGCATTTGGGCAGAGCAGAGCTTGCTATCCCATTTCAAAAATGACAGAACTGGAAACTGAGGCCCGGAAAGGGGAAGTGAGTTGCCTAAGGTAACCCAGCAGAGGGCCCGAATGGTGCTCATCTCAGTGTGAATTCCAGAAAGCAGCTCTTTTCACACAAATATCACCTCCAAGCACAGCAGAGGTTGGGGAATTTGAATGCACTCTGCTCAGAGCCTCAGGATGGTCCCTTCCCCAGGCCAGGCTCAGTTGCAAACACTCCCTCGGAGCTGGTGCGTGTCACTCGGTGCTTGTTTGGGACTCCTAGTGGGCCAGCCAGCGGGGGCATTTCTCCTCCCCTAGAAGGTGCTGCCCTGACTTTAAGGGTCAGTGTGTTCTTATGTGTCCTTCTTCACCGGCTTTGCAAAAGCAGCTCTCCGAAGTGTCTGATGCTCATTGTGAACACATTGCTGTGATGAGGTCGAGTGCTTCCTGAGGCTGGTATGATTTAGGTCCCAACTCTCCTCTTGAGAAGGTATTTGAAGCCAGACAGAGCAACTGGCTGAGGGATGAGTTGACAGCCAACCCCTGTTCCTAGAGGTCTGGCCTCAGAGGTTAAGGTGAGTCCTAGACCAAAGATCTGAACCTCAGTCCCGCGGGGAGAAGCCCAAGAGTTTGAGTCCACTGGTGGCCGTAAAGATAATCACTCGTTAGCTTCAGTCCCGCCCTCCTGGCCCCTCTAGGAGAACTGGCGTCCTGGAAAGATATCCCCAAAGGGACAGCCCTGTCTGATGATACCAGACAGTAATTCACCCCCTGGCCTGCAAGAACAGATGCTTCTTATTGTGAAGCAGAAATGACTGGAATAAAGACGATTCAGTGGAAACAAACAATGATTCTCATTAACACACGAAACAGGCAAACATGATCCTAGTGAGAAAATCTGCTGTGGATGTTTCTGTTGGCAGACAATAGAAACATTGGTCCAGTCAGATCACTCCTAACGAAACTCTTGAGGTGGCAAGACTCATCTGTTCTTTGCACATCGACTCCGAGGACCCACCCACCCAAGGTCACGTAACCATTAAGCGGAAACAGTGAGATGGGTGTCGGCTGATGGAGAGACTGGACCAGGGGCACCCGAGGCCAGACCTGCAGATGGATGGGCTGTGGCGGGAGAGAGAAGGAGGTACATAGGGGTGCCTTATTTTCTGGATGGATGCGGTGTCTTCACTATGATAGGAGACACTGGAGGAGGGCCAGGTTTGGAAAATGGCCAGCAAAACTGCAGCCAGCAGTAGGAGCCGCAGGCGTGAACTGCTGCTGAAAGAAGGAAGCGTGTGGCCCAGCAGTTCCCAAAGGGCGGAGCCTGGAGCGACAGCAGCATGTGGACGCTGTCAGAGATGCAGACCCTTGTCCCCACCCAGAACCATTAAGTCAGAATCTCCCAAGTGGGGCCCAGCATGGCTGTGTGTTTAAGTTCTCCAGGCGGGTCTGATGCACACGAGTCTGGTGCATGCGAGCGGGAGAAGCTCAGGTTAGCCTTCCGAGCCCGTACCCCAGAAGTGAGGGTTAGGACAGTCAGTTGCAGAGGTTCAGAGGCAGGAAGGAGGAAGGTGCTGGTTTAAAGTTGGAAGTGCCTCCATGTCACAGAATCACCGTTTATACACCCTGAGCATAAACATGACGTAAAGGAAGAAAAGGAACCAGCTCACGTCCCCCCACCAGTGCTGGTCTCTCTCCTAGACCCTTCCCCACACTGGTTCGCTTACTCACACCAACAACCACACGGGGTAGTAGACCTTCCCTTTCTGCAGATGAGGAAACCGAGGCTCTTTACGTTCGGTGTCGAGTCGTGAAGCTGGTAAGTAGTGGGGCTCAGAGGGAAGGTCCTCTGTGCCCGAGCTCAAAGCAGCTGCTCTTTCTGCTTCGCTGCACTGCGCATCCCTTCAGCCTCTCCGCATGCCAGTGTGGTCCCAGGCCAATCAGATCTGTATGGGCTCAGAAAGCCTGGCCAAGTCCCTTTCAACGTGCTGAGCGCATCCAGGCTACCTGCACACCAACTGAGGCATGGCAGTAACGTTCCTGCTGAGCTGACTCTGCAGAGTCCCCTTGCTTTGGATTCCAGAGATCAGGAAAAAAATGTAAAAGGCATGTCAGGGACTGATAGACGATGTTCATTTTTGGTATTTTTACATAGGGGTGTTTTAAAACAGAACAACCTACAATCTACCATCATAATATTTTGTAATAGAAAAGGCACTTGAACAACAGAGAAGAAAAAGCACGTAATTACAGAATAATGGAATCCCATAAAATATACATTTTGCTTCGCGATGTTGGCTTCATTTTTCTGAGTTGTTGCAGTCACAAAAATATTTCTCCAAATTATCATGCAGTGATGCCTAAACACGGTTCCACAGACTGGGGCCAACGTAAAAGACGTTTTCCTAACCCTAAAGTCCACTTTGGGGGAGCAAGCGCAGAACAGTTTACAGAACAGGTTAGCAGCCGCTGATTCTCTCCATCACAGGGAAGGAATGCTTATCCCCATGGCACAAATGAAGAAACAGAGACCCACTGGCCAGTTCAGGGGTCAAGACTCAAACCCAGGCCTGTTGGATTGAACCCAGGGACCTTGTGAGCACATGGAAGTCCCTCTCTTTCATTTCCACAGCACTGGCTTTGTTTTATGAGTGACTGTTGCTAAGTAGCTAAGAGGCGAGTTGGCCTCCATCCTGGCCATTCTACACCACGATCCCAGCTAACAAAGTTTCATCAATCAAAATGCTGGTTGTGCACCTAAAGAGACTCTTCAATTTTCAGAGCTGCATATGCTCGAACCAGACCAGGAGAGATGTGTGTGTGTGTGTGTGTGTGGGGGGGGGGGCAGTATCTGAAGTCCAAGCCTGCTCCTACCGCTAGCCAGGAGAGAAGGCTGTGGTTTGGATTCCAGCTACAGGAACAACCACTAATGCTTGATTTATCAATGTCATCGACAACTTTTCACATTACCATAGAAAACCTGTTTCAGGTTGGAGGAAAGGAGAAGTGGGAATTGCCCATCTCCCCCCAGCCTCCCTTCTCACTGAGGGGGAGTCAGCTGCAGTTGATTCTGAACAAAGAACACTTGGAGTAATCCCTGTACATTCCACACAGTGAAATGCCAGAGGAGACCAGCGCCCGGCATTTGGCCAATGGAAAGAACCAGACTAGGGTTTCTCAGCCTCAACGCTATTGACATTTTGGACCAGGTAATTCTTTGTCATGGGGGTTGTCCTGTACATTATAAGAGGTTTAGCAGTATCCATTGCTTCTACCGAGCTGACTGTAGTTACCCCCCACCCACCAAGTTGTGGCAATGAAAAGTGTCTCCAGACATTGCCACGAGTCTCCTGGGGAGGAGAAGGAGGGAAACTCACCCCGACTCGTGCACCTCTGCGTTAGACTGAAAAGAAAGAAGGAAAAGAGAAATCGTTTTGGCAGTGGGATGAGTCAGCTTTTTTCTGAATGGAAGCATTGTGTACACGTCTAATAAACTGCTAAGCTCTGGAATTCAGTAGGTGATGTATGTCCCATGGGCTGTACCTCAGTTAAGTAAATAGTCAAATCCTTGAGAGATCCTAAACTGACATCGCTAAAACCGAATGTGTCTGTTCGCTATTTATCCAAGAACAGCGCTGCTGAAAGATAGCAAATATTTCCCTGAATGTCCATCAACGACCAGATGGGTTTAAAGGGTGACCTTTGACTTTTTGGACAGTGCTTTCCTCCATAGAGCCATAGGATGTTACTCTCACTGGTCCACTGGAAGTACAGTTGGGAAACTGTGTTTTTTAATCCATCAACTCAGGTTGTTGGCTATCAATATACAGATCTGGCACTGGGTACAAAGATGAAATCAAGTCTTGTCCGAGAAGCTACTCTAAAGAATCATCACCATCTTCACTTCAAACCTAGTACCATTTAGAAAAGCACACACTGTTGTCAATAAAGTGGATACAGATTACTCTAATTCTAATGAATTTATTTTTAGGAGTACTCTAGTCTACAATTAAATGGATGAGCTCTGCAGGCAGGCTGGTCCTGAAGGACCATCCATCCTAGATGGGTTGCCTTGCAGAGACCTACTTGGAAGGATCGAAACCCAGTCGAGAGGGGCGTTCCCAGCACAAGGTTTCTCAAGGCATAGCCTGTGGATCTGAGCATTACTGTCATTTACGAAGCTTGTTAGGATGAGGACCTTTAAACCCTATGTCGGGAACTATGATTCAGTAAATCTAGGTTCCAACAATCAACATTTTCAATAAGCTTCCTCGCTTCTTCTACATACTTAAGTTTGAGAACCATTGTCTGAGACTTCTTTTTCAAAGAGCATTTGCTTTTCAAAGCTCCTCGTCTTTGAGAAACTTTGTTTTTGGAGGAAACTAGTTTGGTAAGAGTTGCTGGTGACTAATTATCATTCATTCATTCACTCAACAAATAGTCATTGAGTTGCTTATTATGTGCCAGGTACTGGGAAATCAGCAATTATGAGAACAGCCACCTACTATGTGCCTGACACTATACCTTGTTTTACTTCTCTCCTCATAATACCTTTGTGAGGCAGGTGGAATCACTTTCATGTCACAGGAAAAGAGCAAGAAGCTCAGGGAACTTGAGGGAACCCGCACAGGGTCTCGAGGCCAATAAATGACAGGCCTGAAAATTAGATCAACACCTGTCTGCTGCCGTACCCTGTGTTCTTTCCACAATGGCAACAACAGGAGCATAAAAAGATAAAAGAAAAACCATGTTCAAAGCAGTCTGACTTCAGTGCCAAATGAGTGGTCCAGTTGCTCAATACTGCGGCGTTCAGCCCCAAATGAATCACGGCGGGCTGTGCTGGAGGGGGAGGCTTCTCGGAGGAAGAGGTAAATTGCATGAGGAAGGACACAGGACTTCAGAAGGGGAAGAAGCACTTGGGGAGGGGAGGTCGTACCACAGGAACGGTGTACATCAAGGCATGGGGTAGGGATGTGTAAGACTGATTTTGGGAACCATGACTAGGTCCAGCTGGAGCAGGGCCAAGGTATTAGAGAGGAATAGGAGAGAAAGTGCCCAAGGAGGTCGGAACGGGATTATGGAGTGCCTTCTAATATTATGCTTGGGCACTGAACTTTACCCCATGAGATAATGGGGAGTCACTGGGAGATGCCATAGGAGAGAGATTTGGAGAACGAAATGGATAAGGCCGTGTTTGCAGATGAAATCATTGGGAGAGGGGGGCCCAGATTAAGAGAATCAGGTAGAAGATGTTTATTTATTTGGGAGAGTTACTACAGGCAAATCACTACCTAATGAATTAGTACCTAGCATTTAAGGAGCTCGGACTATGTTCCAGGCTCTGTTCTGAGTAATTTACATGGATTAATTAATTTGATCCTCTGAAGTTTCCTCTAAGATAACATTAGGGCTGCTCACAAGTCCCCAGCTGTCCTCCTAGTCACATGGTGTGATCGAACTACCCCACTCCCTTCTGGAGATCAGCCTGTGACTTGCTCAGTCCGACGCACTGCTGGTGGAAGGGATGTGTTACCTCTGGGGCAACGCTCCCTAAGCCAGTGTGTTGTATCACATGTATTTCCTGCTGCCGTGACCACGGCAGCGTTTCTCAGGAAGGAGCCTCTCCGTGTCCCTGCGTGACTATGAGGAGCGATGTCCTTCTGCCGTCCTGCGCTGGGCGTGCAGCACGAGCGAGAAATAAACTCATGCTGTATCAGCCCATTGCCATGTGGGGGTCATCACGATGTCAGTGCAACCTGGCCCGGCCTGCCTGAAATCATAAACCCTTGCTGATTAAGAATGTGGTCTCTGAATGGGATCAACCCTTGACATTTGGTGGGTCATGACCTCTAAACCTCATTTACTCCATCTTCCCAACGGGAATCAGCTCAGTGGGCACCTCACAGGGACATTGTAACAATAATAACGACGACTTTACAGGCTCTGTCATTGGCAGTTCTCTAAACCTTTTATGTGTGTTACCTGATCTAGTCCTCACAAGGACCTTTTTGCAGATGAGGAAACTGAGGCACAAACAGGTGCATGGTGCTTGGCCGAGATCACATAGCTAAGAAATGGTGGATTCGAGCCCAAGGCAGTGTAATCCTGGAGTCCCACGCTCTCCTCTGACCACGCGTGGAAGAACTCACCCCCCAGTGCACAAGGATCACAGAGCCACTTTTCCCATCAGACGTGAGAAGCCTAGTGTCTCGGGCCTGTGATCTTCTGAAGGACCCACAGGGTATTATTTCTAACTAGAAAGAGAAATTGATCATCTCTGAAATAGTAAAAGCGAAGTGTAAATTCAAAGGAATAAATGCGTAAACGTCTATGAGACGTGTCACTAGGTCAACCAGGGCACCAGAGCTCCACGAAGCTCACTTAAATGGGACGTCACGTGAGATGAGGTTGCGCTGTGCTGTCTGTGACATCCGCGACACGGCGGGGAAGGAGGCGTTGCGAACACGCCTGGAGCCCAAAATGTGCCTTCAAATGACCCCCTGAAGAGAGTCCAGTGAAGATTACCCATCATATAGTTTTCATTATTGTCCTTAGCTGTGACCAACAGAGACACATCTGAAACTCTTCAAACGTCTGCGACAAAGCAAGGATCGGCCCCTTGAGCTGCCCCCACACGGCCTGCAGCAGCTCCCGGCCGAAGCTGGTCCTTCTCCAGGCTCAGACTGAGTTTCTCCTCTCTGCACACAGGGGTCTAGGTTCCCTCACCTGCTGTGCCAGAGGTCAAAGCTGTAGCCCTGCCCTCGGCCCCCGAGACGGCCAGGTGTGGGAATGGAGTTAAATGCATCTTCAGACCGACAGCAAAAACCCCAGAGGCCTTTGAAAACTGCAGCTGCTGGTACCACCTCTGCCTCTCCAGTCCCTGTGCTTCCTGCAGTCTGTGGCATGTGTTAAATCGCCCTACATAAACCCTTCTTTCTGAAGGCTGACCCCGACGCTTCAACCCTGGCTCACCATCTAGGGTCTGCTGCTTCGCCTGGGCAATTGTGTGAGCTCGACAGAGCGTCTCGAATCTAGAAGCTCTTTCCCTCCCAGGGGCCGAGCTAACAGCTTCTGGTCCCAGCCCATGCTTTCGTTTGTGCTTCAGATTCTGCCCAATTCATCACTGTAACTTAGGTCTGCAGAGTCTTTTTGATTTCACCACCTTATTTTCAACTCTGGTGCAGAGATTTTATAGTAATAAGCTCTGGGATCAGACAGACCTGAATTCAAATCCTTCCTCCATCACTTCTTAATAGGGAACCTCAGTAAGTTATTAAACTCTATTGCAATCATCTATATTTTGGGGTCTAAAACAGTTCCTGCCTCATAGAGATGCTTTGAGAATGAAATGAGATAACCCAGTGAAAGTGAGTAGAACATATATAATTGCTCGGTTGATGTTAGTTATTATTATTATTACCATTACTACTACTACTGATTCTCACAGTTGATATTCAAAGGTCCCTGTGTAGCAGACAAGTCAGGACTCTTACTCATTTCATGGAGGAGGAAGCAGAGAGTGGGCCACATAGTGAGGTCTGCCCAATGTCACAGAGTTTGTAAGGGACAGGCCTGTGGAGTCTCTGGCACTAGACCTAGAAAGCCCCCCATCTTTCAATCCTCCCTTTGCCTGGGTGCACCTTCCCTAACCCCCTTCTGGATCCACGAGTCCCCATGAAGACAATTTTAATGGTGTCCTCAATCATTCCACAACTTTTACAGCTGGCCCTATGTTGTGTCTCTGATCAGAAACAAATGATCCTTTCTTCTTGTGCACCGAGCTCAAACCTCAGCAGACTGCAGAGAATCTTGGATGTAGCAGCTCTTGAACTGGTAAATAATTTCCCTTTGTCCTGAAGGCCTCCGCCCGTGGGGGGCCCTGCCTTGCTCAGGGCCCCCCTGAGAGAGCTAGCAGCTGGTGGGCAGGCACATCCCCCCCTGTGCCCTTCACCTTCTCTGCATGGCACAGACGCTAAATAAAGGTTGCATAAATAAAATAAACAAATGATGGAGAGTTTGAAGAAGTTTAGAGTGAGGTGGAAGAAAAGAAACCCTGCTTGCTAAAGCAGAGCAGTTGGAAGTCTAGAAGCTTCAAATCTAGAGGTTTTATTAAATTAACCTGAACCTGGCACACGTAGCATGGGCGTGGCCCACATACGCTCTGAACGCACGGTAGCTATTATTTCTGCTAAGCTAACAGGTGAGGCCTCAGAGACATCTCTTCTCCCTCCCTCTTCTCTGGCCAGGACTAATTCTAGTCCTGTTCTCCTTGACTGGAGAGAAAAAAATAGATGTCCAAATGCCCTGAAAATGTTAAAAGTATAGTCAAAATGTATGGTCTTATTATCTTTACTAATTATTATTATTACATATTGACCTTTGGCCCAGGACAATAAGTCTGACATGAATATTGCTAAACAACCAGTCGATGCATTTGGGAGAGAGCCCTGCGGCGGCCCCTGTCTGGGACCCCGTTCTTTCTCGTCGCCTGGTGAAGCACAAGGTTAATGGGGTCACAGACTCCAACCCGCTCAGATCGGCTCTCGTCACAGGAGCTGCACATCTGGGCGACGTTTCCCTGGGGCTGGGCCTGGGGCCAGGGTCAGGCAGGGGACCGGCTCCGTGAGGTCACAAGGTGGATCTCTGGCTCTGCAGCAGGAAGCCATCCGCACTCAGCGTCTGAGCTGAGAGCTGAGTTAGTAGAGGAACAATCTTGACTCTGCTCCAGTCGAATATCCCACAAAAGGCAAATCATCCCACAGGTAGTGGTCCTCAAACTTTGGTGAGAATCGTCACAATCACCTGGAGGGCTGTTGGAACAGATTTCGGGCCCACCCCCAGAGGTTCTGACTCAGGAGGTCTGGGGTCCGGTCCAAGGGTTGTTATTTCTAACTGGTTGCGCGGTGATGAAGTCACTGTGGGGCCAGGAGGATAGCACTTTGGGAATCACTAGGGCTGAAGACCAGGCTCCGGAAAGAAGTTAAGGTGCCGGTTTGAAACCTTATCCACTAACCAGCTGTCCCCAGGGGCAAGTTACTTGGCCTCTCTGGGTCTGATTTCTGCATCTGTCAGTGGGTTGTTACATAGTTTACATGTGATAATACTAGTTTACAGAGTTACTGTGAGGATTCTATGGGAAAAAATACACGCAGAGTACTTTGCACCGTGCAGAGCACACAGCCAGGGTTCAAGGTTAGCTGCTGTTATCGTTACGATCGTACGTGTATGTATTGTTACAATTACCCTGAAACTCTGGCATCTCGGTTTCCCTTCCTGGACTGGGAGCAGCTTCAGAGCAGTGGTCCTGCCTTGTTCGTTCCTGTATCCCCAGAGCTGAGCTCAATGCCAGGCACAAGGAGAGAACACACTGTAGATGACACGCACTCAATTATTTATTCATCCAGTTGATAAATGTTTACAGAGCACTTTCTGTGTGCCAGGCCCAGTCCAGGCTGGACACTGTAGATACAATGACCAAGAAATGGTAGTCTCTGTTACCCTGGAGCTTACGCTGCGTGGGTAAAAGGGACATTAAATAATACAAGTAAATAGGCAAAATCGTTATAATTACAAAAAAAATGTTGGGGAATAAAAAAGTGCTAAAATAGAGGGAAATTAGGGATTTACTTTAGGTAGAGTGTTCTCTCCGAGGCAGCAACCTGTGAGCTGAGATGTGAATAATGACATGGAGGCAATATGTCAAGACCTAAGGGGAAGGAACAGTCCATGCAAAGGCCCTGAGGCAGTAAGCAGCTCGGCTTGTTCAAGGAGCTGAAAGAAGACCCAAAAGACTGAAATCTAGTTCCACGAGTGAGGGGTAAGAGGTAAGGTTGAGAGGGACAGGTTCATGGAGGGTTTTAGTCCATGCCAAGGTGTGGAATGAATGTTATTTTTAAAGCAGGGGGATGACATATTTCGCTTAACATTTTTGAAAGGTCATATTAGCCTCTGGGTGGTGCGTAGCCTGGAGGGAGGCAGGAAGACAAGGTAGAAGGTTAATGCAGCGACAAAGGGAAAAGATCATGTTGGTGTGGAAAAGGAGGCAGCCGTGGAGACAGCACACAAAAAACACACACACACAAAGTGGATTCAGACTATTTTGTAGCTAGTACTGACAGACGCGCTGATGAACGTCATGTGGGGGGACAGCAAAGAGGAGCAGAGGACCACTACGGGACTTCATGACACATCCCCAGCTGTGATCTCTTTATAAGAAGCGCCACAGCTCCTTAGCTTCCCATCTGCTCACATCTCACCCTTGTCTCTCTTAACTCGCTTCAATCCTTCCCTTCTGAGGACCCAGGGCCCTTTCCAAGGCTCCTGGAGGGTCCCTACCCTGCTTTCTGAAGCTCTGTGGCCCAGCACTGGTGGTTCTACCCCAGAAGCCCAGCTGTCTTGTTCCCTGTAAGGCAAGGAGGAAGCAAGCCCTCTGGGGGTCATTAGCAGAGTGGCCCGTCAGCAGGCAGCGGATGACAAAATAAAGACATGAGGGCACTCTGGGGATCTGGGAGGCTGGCAGGAAACTGAAAACAAATTCAGTTGAATATTAACAGAGAGATGTCTTGTTGGTTCGGGCCTCCTGGTGCTGGTGGGAGCGGCCGAACCGTGAAAACAGCAGAAGGCATCTTCTGGGCCTTCGGTTTCCTGGGGTTGCTGAGGGCAACGCGTTCTTTGACGGATGTTGCCAATAAGGGAAGCTGACCCCAGGGTCCGATTCCCTCCCAGCCCCTGCATCTCTCACACCCCTTCTCTTTCCCTCTTCATCAGTCCTGGGCCAGCCATTCGAACCAAGCCGAGGTTTCTATTAATTTCCCTCTATAACATGGTAATGGATGTTGCCACCAGCAGACTGTTTTTTATCAGGCATAGCTCATGCTTGGGTTTTGTGTTTGATTTCTGTTTTTGAGTTTTTCCTTTTCTTTCCCTCATTTGGCCTGGGAACGCTGAAGCACCAGTTCAGGGAGGCTCCATCAACCACGTGACAGAGCTCCCCGTGCCCCCCGGCACTTTGACGTGTTCTAATTGCCCAGTCAACTCCCCTCGTGAAGGGAGAGCTGGAAGCAGCCAGCCTTGTTGTTTGCTCGGCTGATAGGCTCTCCAGCTCACAAGATTTCAGAGAGAGACAGACCCCAGAGACCAGTCCAAACCACAGAGGAGGGAAGTGTCTGACTCAAGGTCACACAGCAGGTCAGCAGTGTACGGAGGACTCAAATCCGGGTCTTTATGCACTGCTGGATGCTGTGTGTTCTTTTAGCATCTTGAACATTTCTGGCCCTCTGTTTGCTCATTGGTTAAATCAGATCGTTGTCTGCTCTCTTTCCCCCAAGGCGTGCTGTGAGAATCAAGTGAGACTCATGTGATTGGTTCACATAAATCGTAAACATTTCTTTGAAGCCCAAGACTCCAAATGTGGGTCTTGAATTTAAATGTTCATAAATAGTTATTAAACTGATGGAAAGTGAAAGCAAATGGTTATATGTTTATGCCTCAGAAGTCCATGTGATGGATTGCTCTTCCTCTGTTCAACTGTTCACCCATCCAGTGGCCATCCTTCAAACACTTAATGCCTAATGAAGGCCATGTTAGCGCCGTTAAAAACTGGTTGAAAAAAGACCTTGACCTTGGCCCTGGAGAAAGATGAGATCCAGCATGGAAGACAGTTTTGTAGGAAAATCATCATCCCATGATGGGTTATAAGCAATAATGGCTGACAAAAGGCACAGTGCTGCTCCGTTGAGAGTATGTGCTTCATTACCTGCACAGCAGGGAAGCCTTCTCTGAGTTCAGTGGGTTATCATTTGGGTCTTAAAGGTTGACCAGGAGTTTCTGAAGTCAGAGTCAAGGTGTAGAGGTGAATTATAGCAGGTGCTTGGGGGTGGTTGCAAGTTGTTCAGCAGTGTGGCCCCAGGTAGAGCTAGTATTTACTAGGCCCATTAAGCCCTGTGCTCAGCATCCCACAAGCAATTTTTTGTTCCATGCATATGGATAAGGATTGTTATTAACCCCATTTG
The DNA here is from genome assembly GCA_030848825.1 of Tadarida brasiliensis. Lineage (NCBI taxonomy): Eukaryota > Metazoa > Chordata > Mammalia > Chiroptera > Molossidae > Tadarida > Tadarida brasiliensis. The sequence continues at coordinate 104,074,235 of CM061259.1, read as the reverse complement.
ATAGCCACAGAACTGAAACCCGAGCTATCACATCATTCTGTCCAAGGTTTCACAGGTGAAAAGTGGCAGATGTTGAGTTCATGGATGTTTGACACCATGTCTGTGTTCATAGTCACTACTCTTCATGGTTTCTGTTAAATAGGAATGCATAGGGAAACTGAGGCTGGGAGAGTAAGCAGGATCATGTAGGGGAAGTGAAGTAAAAAGAGGATCCATGAGTTGCCCAAGATAACATGGCTAATCAGTGACAGAACTAAGGCTTTACAGTTGTCCTCTTTCTGTCTTTCCTCTGGACCATACTGCAGCTCACTGACCGGGGACAAATGAAGAGACCAAGATAGAGGGTGTCAGAAAAAGAATCAGCCAAGCTCCTGAGAAACACCAAATATCCTGTGCGTCTCCTCCACGGTTCTGCTTGGGCTAGGTTTTCCCGGGGATCTGCGTTGGCGGAGAATTCAGAGTATTTGTGTATAACAGATGTGCATATTTTCTTGGTTTAGTGAAATGAAGAGAAGTGAGAGGAGTTTGGGCACAGGGCCAGACTCAGCAGAACTGTCAAATCCTAGGTCTAGTCTACAGGACTCCCTCTAGTTCCCAAATGCGCTCCCCTACACTTCTGCATAAGCTTCTATTTGCTTCCTATCCACCATCTAAGTATTTTCGCTCATGGAGCAATCACCTCTGTTACCAGTTGTATTAGTCAGCTTAGGCTTCCATTATAAGACACCATAGACTGGATGGCATGAACAACAGAAATTAATTTTCTCACAGTTCTGGAGGCTAGAAGTCTGAGATCAGTGTGTCAGGGTGATTGGGTTCTGGTGAGAACCCTCGTGCTGGCTTGCAGATGGCGACCATTTCACTGCATGCTCATATGACCTTTCGTGTGTGTGTGTGTGTGTGTGTGTGTGTAGAGAGAGAGAGAGTGCAAGCTCTGTGGTATCTCTTCTTTTAAGGGCACTAATCCCACCATGAAGGCCCCACCCTTATAAACTCATCTAAACCTAATTTTCTTCCAAAGACTCCATCTCCAAATACCATCAAATTGAGGGTTAGGAATTCAACATAGGGATTTGGGGGGATCCCACTCAGTCCATAGTACCAGTTCATGGAATTAGAGTTATGCTCAGAAAGATGTGCCCATATGTTTCAGGGATGCTGGAGAGGGCACATTTGAAACCAGTGGAGACTCTAACAGGGGTGTCGCAGGCCCTGGGTCATCAGAGTGGAGGTGGTAAGGTACTTCTGTAAAAGGACCAGGGGTCCAATAGCCATGCCCAGAACCAGATAAAGGAAACCCTCCCCACCGCTTGCCAGTCCACACGCTTAGAATGGCCTCTGCCGTGTTGAGCCAAGATCTGTCCAGCCATGCCTCCCATTCACTGGTATTTATTTGGCCTCCTGCGCCGCGGAAAACATATAAAAGCCTTTTTCAAAAATGCCTGTTCAGGGGTCTGGGGATGGAGATTGAGCCATACTCAGTCCAAGACTTTCCTTCTTGGAGCCTCCTGCCATTCCTCAGTGGACGTGCTTTCCAGGCCTGGACCACCTTAACGTGGTCTGTCAGTAAGGCACCGCCATTCCTGTAACCTGCCTGCAAAGTTCACGGTCCAGTCGCCCAAGGCAGAGTGGGCCTCGTCACCGGATTCTTTATACCATCTGGAAGAGTAGATTTGGTTCTGTCTGATAAAGAGCAAAATGAATGCGCTGCCTCTCAGCGACTGCAAACCCCCATGTCCAGCCTTGCCACCCTCCCTACAGTCTGTCAGCATCTCCCAGCCTCGCCATGCAACCTGCCTCTTTTATTTTTGATATTACCTTACATGCCACATTAAAGACAATTTATTTCAACTCGCCTTACTTAAAAACGGTCCTGAGGGTTGGTGTTATTCCTGGACATCTAAGCGTGGGAGCCCAGAACTGGCTTTGCGGGGAGGAGCAAAGGGAGCAAGGCTGGCCTGGGCCAATTTGGCAATTGCTTCCCCGGCGTCTGCCAGTTCTTTCGGAAATCACTGGCAATTCGTTGTTCTGGGTAAAACAGTTTGAGGGACTGGTTCCGAAAGTTGACAGGGAGCCAGGAAGAGTGGATGGAAGTCTCACTTGGTGGTCAGAAGTCCTGTGTTAGAATTAGGACCTGGTGGCTAGCTCACTGCAGACAAAGCCCTTTCTGCCCTCTGGCCTTAGTTTCACTGGATGTAAAACAGGATCAGACGAGTCATTGAGTCCCACAGGTGGTAATAGGTCATTCAGTAAAAAGAGGAGCTGTTAAATTAGGAAAATAATGCTGTACCCTCCTCTGAGAACAAACATATTAGCATATTAAAGGATTTTCAAAGTCTTGGAAAAGTAGAACCCTGTACTCTGTTTCATCCAGCATGACTAAGGTTATGACCACGCAATCTTCCCTCATGACCCAACCCCCAAGGAAACAGACCAACAGATCAGGATGTCATAGCTCTGATGGGAAGCATAGACTAGATGGACTCCTAAAGCCCTTTAAAATGAACTCTTTGGTGTCCCTCATGGAGAGATGTGGATTTGCCGTGTAATTTGACATCAGATAACTTTATTCTGGTAGAGGATTATTCTAGTAACCGCTAAATAAAACTATCTCTATTCGTGTATAAAGAGGGCCTTTCGAATACCAGCTGTGACACGTCATTATTCTGTCCCTGAAATACCTTTTCCTGGCCTTCAAAGTCTTCCCTCGTCTGAGACCAATCCACTTCTTCAAACGAATCTTCCAGGGCTCCTAGAACTGAATCCACATCTTCAAAATCACCGTGTTAACTCTTCACCTCTGGCATGAGCTCTCTGTCAGCTGTTTCACCCTTTCTCATCTACAGTCCTGAACAATCCCTGTTTACCATGCCCCCCAGACCCGGCGCAGACTGTGATCCAGGCAACGTTAAACGGGGATCAACGCAGCCGTCTGACTAAGGTGGGGAAGCAGGAGAGCAGGTCTCAGAAACTGTCTCAATTGCACATTTTAAAAGAAGTCAGGTTCTTATTAATCCTCTGTATCATCCTCAAATTCACTTTCCCAGAGCTGTTCATTCCTCAGACGTTTTAATCAACATTGCCCTATATTTCACTCCAGCGGCAACTGGCTCTATATTGAAAGCATTTTGTCTTCTCATTCCCAAATCAGTAAAGGACCAGATTGAAATGATATTTTATTTCATTATTTTCAGGCAGCTGACTCCAAGTAGGGCCTGGAGAACGGAAAGGAAGCATCGTGGCAGGTGGTAAAGCAAACAAGCCTTGAAGTGGCTGTGTTTGGGGGATTTGTTGTTGCTGTCATTTTCAGATCAAAGAAGCTTTAGATCTAGCCGTTTTCGAACTAAATGATAAAATCCCATCCAGAATGGTGTTTTTTTTTTCCCTTCATGCCCTTCATTTCAATAAGAATGTTGGATTGTCCGATGAACACTCTGGAGGGCATTTCTAAAGAAGATTGTCATCACAAACAATTAAACTGAACAAACAGTCATCGCTCCCATTTGCCAGGCACGTACTACGCCGGCCCTATGCTGTACTGTGCTCCGCTCTTTCCCTGTTTATGTCCTTCAGCCCTCACAACAACCCTGAGAGGGATGCATTATTACAGCCACTTTACGAAACAAGAAACTGAGGCTTTGAGAGGTTAAATCACTTGTTAGGGTGACACAGGATTCAAAGTCAGGAAAGTGTCTCCCAGTCCTTGCTGTCAGCCATGATGCTGTCTTGGAAGTATTTATTGAACATCCGCCCTGAGCATTTGGGTTGCAAATACAAATAATCTTGCAACCCACCCTCAAAGATTTCAGGTTTTTGATAGAGGGTATGACCTTTTCCAACATAAAAAATGTATAGAGTCGCCCTGGCCGGTTTGGCTCAGCGGTTAGAGCGTCGGCCTGCGGTCCAGAGAGACCCGGGTTCGGTTCCCGCTAAGGGCACATACCTTGGTTGCAGTTTGTCCCCGGCCCTGGTTGGTCGTGCGGGTGGCAGCCACTCGATGTGTCCTTTTCACGTCGATGTTTCTCTCTCTCTCTCTTCCTCTCTCTCCCTCCCACTCTATCTGAACAAAAAATGAAAAAATGTCCTCGGGTGAAGATAAAAAAAAAATGTATAAAGTCAAAAGGGCCAATAAAAGTAGTGCAAAAAAGGGAGTTAGTGAAATAAAGGAAGGAGAGATTAGTTCTAATTGAAGAAATACAGAACAGTTTGATGGAACGATGGTGACATCTGAGAAGCATGTTGGAAAGTAGGCAGTTCTGGTTTCTTTATCTCAATACTTTCAGTCTGACACTGAGTCTTGTCACCACCTTGAAAATGTATTACAAATATACCTCTTGTATCACCTCTGCTACCACCTCGATCCAAGCCACCCTCGTCTGTCTTGGAGACTATTGAAGGAGTCTCTTAGCTGTTTTCCCCGAGTCCCCTCTGTGGCGCACTGGGTTGCTGATATAAAAGTACACGTTTGTACCCTTTGCCATGTGACTTTGTCATCTCTCTTGGAAGGCAGAGTGTATTTCCCTGCCCCGTGAGTGTTAGGATTGTTACAAGACATGACCAAGAGGAGGCTTTATTTATATCTACTTGCATGACAAGGCTTAGCCTCTCATGCTTCTGTGATCCTCCAGGACAATCACAGGTTTTTGTAGCTGTTGTCCCTTTGCCCTCACTTCTGAAACGAACATGCATGGGGCAGTCCTATACTCGCCTGGAGTCCAGCCGAATCCATCCTGGAACAGGTGAACCATAGTCAATCTGCAGATTATGATTATGGAAAGAAAATCAGAGTTTTTATACAAGCCACTAAGATGTTCATGGTATTTGTTATGTAGCAATAATTGACTGATACACACTGTTTTCATGTCAGTCAATCACTTTCCTCTTCTGCACAGAGGACACATAGTGATCTTTAAAAATGTAAATCAGATTACCTACTCCCAAACTTAAACCCCATGTGTCATTTTCACTGTATTTAAAATCAATCTCAATTCTTTACTGAGGCCTAAAAAATACCTTGTCTAATCCTTTGTTCAGTATGCACTAGACCCACTAGCCTTCTTTGTATTCTTTGAATACACAAGCTCACTCTCATTTTAAAGCTTTTCTATTACTATTCTTTTTGTCTGAAAAGTTCTAGAGTCTAGATCTATGCTGTCTAATAAGGTAACCACTAGCCGCATGTGGCTATTTAAATTAAAATTAATTAAAATTGAATAACACTGAATAGTTACTTCCTGAGTTATACTAGCCACATTTCAAATCCTCAGTAGGCACATGTCGCCAGGGGCTGCCATATTCGACAGCACAGATATAGAATGTCTCCCATCATTGCCGAACATTCTGTTGGTCATAACGAAGCTCCGTTGAAATACCACCTCTTCTGAGAAGCCTACCCTGACCACCCATTTGAAGTAATTCTCTAGTCTACTCTCTGTTCCATGACTCTACTTGGATATACATGTAGGATTTAACAACGATTTGAAACCATCATATTTATTTATTTGTTCACCAGAATACAGACCCCAAGAGAGCAGGGACCTTGCTGCTACATCCCTGGGATCTAATAAAGAGTGGGTGGTCAGTGAATGCCAGCTAACTGAATAAATCAATGAACTATTAGCAGTTGGTGGTGAGGGCAGTGCCAAGTGGAAGCAGAAGCATGAACAAAAGCAAAGCCGTGAGAGGCTGAGAGGCATGTTTGTGGGTGGCCTGCCTCAGCTGGAACCTAGCGTGCACAGTGTTAGATAAGTCTCAGAAGGTAGGCAGAGTGAGACCTCATTATTAAAGACTCATTCTGGGTTGAATGTGCACCTGAAACAAAATGGGGAACCACTGACAATTTTTTAAGGACAGAGAAGTTTTATGATGAAGAAATTGATTTACCTGCTGTGTGGCGAGTGAATGATAGCATGGAGAGACAAGTCGGAAGACTAAAGCCATAATGCAGTGGAAAAAAATGGGACAGATTCAAGAGTCATTGTGGTGGTGAAATCAACACTACATGCTCTGGGCGGAGAGGCTGACAGAATCTGAGTTGTCCAACCAGACACAGATTTATTGAGCCTGAGCAATTCAGTAGAGAGAGAGAGAGGGAGGGAAAAACAACGTATTTGGTAGGAAAGATGCAAAGTTCTATTTTTGATGTGTTGAACCCCAAGTGTAGAGGCCAGCATCTTGGGGAAAGGGTAGACACTGGGGAGAAAAAGGAGTAGAAGTGGCCATAGAGAGCCCCAGTGGTGATCACGGTGGGGAAAACATAGGGTCACAAAGCTAAGGGCTCTTAGAGGGAGGTGTGAAGATTCTCATAGGCCTTAAACTACGAGAAACAAAAATATAACCCAGCTAGATTTGCTGATGAGAACTCCATTGTAACCCCAAGGGAATTGGTTCATTAGAATAGCCAGAGTAGAAACCATATTTTAAGGTAATCAGAATGATCCTGGAGTAAGGCAGAAAAGGTAGTAAGTGCAGTTTAAGTTAAGTAATTTTCCCAAAGCGAATCCACATGGACCCTTATGAGCTTCCCATACCCCAGCACTCCTGTTTTTCAGTGTCTGGAGCACAGATGAAACAGAGGGCTTGCATTAGATGCTGTCTGCCCTCCCTTGTAGCTGTGACACCATCATAAACATCACCAGATAGGTTAGGGATGGCTGGAGCTTATCCTGCTTGCTCGAGGGAGACTCTGCCCTAATTAACCACCTCAATTAACAAATGGAGTTTGGCACAGAGCGATAAAGTTCTTCGGTTTAACTTTTCCTTCACACATAATTTAAATTTCAGAATCACAGATTTGGAAGGGGATCTAAAAACCATCTAGCTCATTTTCCTCCTTTGTGAAAAAAAATTAATATATGTACACACACACAGACACACACACACACCTTCTGCCATCCTTAGAAGCAACAGCAACAACTCTTGACTACTCTGGAACCAAGACAGAAAAGATAGCCAATTCCACCAGCCCTCTGTTAGGAGGGCCCTAGGAAACCTTACCCTCTGCCTCTGCTACGCTCAGTGGCTTTCATGGCCTGTGGCTGTCTTGCTTTGGCAGGAAATGCATCTTTGTCTGCCCTTGACTTGTACAAACAACATGGTGGAGAGAAGCCAGCCTCTGCCCTAGGGCAACTGAGTGCCCTCATTTGCAAGGAATTTTTGGGGGTCCCTCAGTATTCCCTGCCTAGGACAAGATTCTCAGTCTAACTTGCCCATATGGCTGTTCCTTCTACCCCCCCACATTCCACAGGGGATTGTACTCCTATCTGTCTCTTTTCCAATTTGCATATTTGAGCTCAAAAGTCACCTACTAAGAGAGGCCTTCCTTGACCCCTTAATTTTAAGTTAGTATTCTCTTCTACTGTAGGATTTGTCGCCACACCATATTTTTTTAATGACCCTAGTAATAATCCCTATTTTTTCACTTGTAAACATAGTTATTGCCTATTTTCCTATAGACTATATGCTCCATGGAGACCAGGGCCATATCTATCATGCCTCAGTGTTTCCCCAGTGCTTAGCAAAGTGTGGAACGTACAATATTTGATTGTAATTGTCAGGTATTGCTGCGGAACAAACCATCCCCCAATTCAGTGGTATATTACAATAAACATTTACTATCATGTTCACAGATCTGCAAGTCAGCTGGGACAGCTCTGTTTCAGACTTTAGTCTGTGGGTTGACTGTGGCACTTCTTTCTTCTGGGAACAGAAGTCTCTTTGGGGGCATATTCTTCTCATAGTCTCTGCTTGAAACATACCTAATAATAGTCCAACTGCCAAAGAAGTCATATGACCAAACATGACATTAATGGAGCTGGGAGATGTACTCTTCCCAAGGAGTTTGGGGAAGAGATGAATAACTACCAAATTAGAAACTACCACAATACTCCATTAATATCAATGATTCAATGAATGAATGCCCTCCCTAGATCAGTTGACCTTTCTAGCTAGACCACTTCCTAGTCATTATAGCTATGTGTCTCATCAGTGTTAGTTTTGGAATTTCAGTCCAGTGTGAATCCATGACTTAATGTGAAAGCTTTCCTACCCTGTTCTCTTTGAATAAAACTAACTTAAGGTCTCTGCCTGTTTAACAGAGGTTAAAGACTCCTTCATTGGATCCTGGTTCTCTGGGCACCCACACTTCCACCCTGATTCAGGCATAGGGAAGGCTTCATTCCTGAAAAAAAAAAAAAAAACCCACAAAAAAACTAGAAAGGATGGAACCAATTAGAACAACCTACCATCTGGTGGTGTAGGATTTATAGATTTACAGCCAAGATCCCCACTGGGACTGTTTAAGAGCTTGTGCACAATAGCTTGAGTGTCTGTGTAGTACAGGAAATGTCTTGGTCACCGGGAGAGAATATAGGACTTGAGGATAGCCAGATATCTTAGTGCAAATGGTCCCAACATTCTGTCGAAGGGTAGCCTAATGGGACCATCCCCCAGCCACACCATGTGGGTGGACAGCACTTTCTAAAACTGTTCCAGAGCACAGGTTTGCTCCTGGCTGGGCAGAGATGATCAAAAACCCCTCACAGCTTTGACTAACTCAGCCGTTAACCTGGATTTCAAAACTTTTGCCTGCGCTGACCTCTGATGTTCCCTTACCACCAGAACCCCTTGTACACGCTTCACTTAGTGGTGACTCCTCTCTGCTTTAGCATGTGGAACCTCGGTCTAGCTCCAGCCTCTCTGAATTTTCCCTTCTGAAGAGATGTGCACGGGAGGATATATGTACTTTTTTTGCCTACTGAGCATTTAATATACTTTTTTTTTCTTGGTAATAGCATCCTGATCTCCTTTGGGAGAACTGCTCTTCACCCGTGTCTAAGTAGTTTTGGTGGGCTAAGGGAAACCCAGGATCCATTTGGTCCTTCTCACCACTCCAAGCTCTAAGAATGATCATGTGACTAGGCCTAGACCAAGCAAAAGATGACATTTTTCTGGCTCTTGTATCATGCTCAGAAATGAGCACGTACCCTGATTTTTATTCAGTAACATCAGGCCCATAGGTCGGTGGAACTGATGGGAAAAGAGAAGTTCCCTTTCCATTGGGCATTGAGATGGGCAAGTGCAGGCTGGCTGTGCTGGAACCTGACATGTGAGATCTGATCTATGACAGGGATTTGCCTGAGAGCAAAGCCAATTTAGACAAAAGCTGAACCTGAACACCTAGAGGGTGTATCTCAGTCCTGGCGTCATTCAAGCTCCTGAATCTAGCTGCGCCTGTCCAGTGAGCTGGGTTTCTATCACATGCCACCAAGAGTTCTGACTGCTCACCGCACAAAGGGGGTTGTCCCCTTGTCCTCATAAGCAATGCTATTTTAAGCCAAAAATACTGTCTGGCCCACATAGCTAGTCCAATCCTGTGGACTGAGTCACAGGTGGCAGGAAATGCTTTCAGATTAGGTGTTGCTGAATATTTGGACCCAGGGTAAGCTTGGCCTCCTAAAGATTTCAATTTTCCCTATCCACAAAATAGATTCATTCATAGATAATGACCACCCTCCCAGGAAAACACTAAAGATTAATTAGTCACATTGTACTTATGGTGCATTTGTGTTAATAGATAAGAAGCCTAGTTAATTATATTACCCTGCGTTTGCCTAGCACTTCTGATTCTTCAAAGCTCTTTCATGTACATAATAGCATTTGCCTGTTCTAATACCCCTAAGAATTTGGTATTATCACCCACATTTTGCATCTGGTAACTCAACTGGACACAAAGATTTCTGAAGGTCATACAGCAAGTCAATGTTTAAGCTGGCATTGAACAAATCATTTCAACGTCTGTATACAATAATTATTCTATTTAATATCATTGGAAATTGGCCTACTGGGCTATAATGCTCTTAAAACCAGAATAATAAATAAAATGATTATGCTTTATTGGGATGATCATCACAGAATTATTTTTAAGAAAAATTTTGGAAGTAAACTAGACACTCAGTAAAAGGAGACAGATTAAATAAATGAGGGTACATATGTACAGTAGGCTTTCAGGAAGCCATTCAAATGAATATATAATATTCAAAGTAACGTGTTATGCCAAGTAGAAAAGTCATCTTTTAAGACAGTAATATAAATCTATTCTTAATTTCTAAATTGATATGTTCAGAAAAAAAGATGGGACGTTTATCGCTCGTGCTGCAGTTACACACATTTTATTTTGTTTGGTGTCGGCATCCCCATGGGTTTCTATAATACACCTGTCACTTTCGCACGCAACATACAAACGAGTCTCAGAAAGTTTATTTCCATCCTGGCGATCCTACGGGATGAACACGCAGAGGCAGGCTTCACCATAGGGTGTCAGTTTCATCAGCCCCCCCACCGCCTCATTAACCCCAATTTCGCCTGCATCCTCTAAGGTCTGGCCCTCTCAGGACCTTGGGCTTCCCTACTCTCTCTGGACAACAAGCTGTGATACCCCAAAGGGGGTGGAAGGAGAGGTCCTGTAACCTCAGTGCCCCGCACACCTGGTACAGAGCAGCACGGGCCACATGGCGGTGCAGAGGGCTCAGTGACAAAAGCAGTGAGCAGTGACGCTGGAGGAAGAGGGCTGCTGCCATGGGAGGGGCACAGGACCCCCAAGAAGCAGGCAACACAGCAGCCGATGGAATGGAGAGAGTCCTCCCAGCCCACAGACGCCTAATAATGGAGCCAGAAGCACATACCACCGCCCCCTCTGCCCCGGGAGCTGTTTCCTCATCTGTGAAAATAGGAGACTAACAGTACCTGCCTACCTCATGGCATTGCATGGAGTGGAAAGTTGACTGGAAATTAACATTCCTTTCCTCCTTCTCATAATAACCACATGTCATTGACATCAATATTACTTTCATTTGAACAAAACATAGTTTCCCAAAAGGAGAAATGGCTGGCACAAGCCATGCCCCTCGACAATGACACAGCCAGGACTTGAACCACAAGTCCCTGGTTTAGGAAATGGAACCTATACCCTCTTCAGGACCCTGGCTGGCAATCGTCCAGAAGGAGCCACAATGGCCACAATGAGCGTTTGATGTGGCCTACAGCTAGTTTTCACCTCATCGCTTTCCAGAAGGAACTTAACACTGCAGCCTGCTGGGACTCTCAAATCTTGTGACCTCACACCAGGACCCCACAGACGGCAATGCTGCGGGCTCATTCTCATCGCGAACACCGATGCTACGCAATACACAGCTCTGCATTCATTCCCCCATTCGCTTATTTATTCATACTCTGCGCACTCGCCTGTGGCGGAGGCTGTGATGAGGAGCTAAGGAAACCGAGGCCACTGCCCCCAAGCTGCTTGGTCCTGTTGGGCAGATAAGACAAGGGTCCAGGTAGGGGGAGGAACCCGGGACTAAGTGTACCAGCTGTTGTGGGGAAGGGACAAAGGGCTGAGGTGGCAGAAGAAGGTGTGAGCATGGGCCACAAGGAAGGCATGATGGAGAAGTAGCATAAGAGCTAGGACTGCTCAGAAGGACAGAATTTTGACAGGAGACTGTGGGAGGAGCAGTTTGCTGGTGAAAGTGGAGAAATTTCAGGACCATCGAGTTGCCTGGTTTGCCTGGAGACCAAGATTCAGGGTAGTGTGGCTTTCCCTGCTGATTACGTAAGTGGGGGCTCTAGGGGATGCCTTGCCTCCAAATACTCGCTCACCCGACTTCCTGCCCTGTGCTGGGTCAGCTTCTGATCCCCATGAGCTCCAGTCTCCATGAGCACACCCCCACGCACACCACGGAGCTCCGTACAGCAGCTCACCCTGCACCTTGTCGTCATCTGCCTCTTCGCCCCAGCATCTGTCACCATCCCTCTACCATCTGCCGGACTCCCTCTCAAACTCACAACAGGAGTGAAGGAGCAAAGGTCGTTGCTCCATTAGCCAAACATCTCCAGGGACCGTGAAAGTGTCCAAGTGCTCGGAATCACCTGGCTCCTGGTGAGAAGACAGAAGTCTGAGCACGGCACTTCTCCGCTTAGCCCTTCAGTGGGTTTGTCACAGCTCTTGCTCTAAAGACCACAAGGCATCAGAGGGCCCATCAGGCTTGGTCCTCGTCATCCTCTCCAGCCCCACGTGCCTCCCATACACTCTCCCCATCACCCAGCCTCTGCCCAGGAAGCTTCTAGAATACTCCTCCTGTTCCCAGCACCACATCGCCAAAAGCCTTTAGTTCTCAGCTCAAACACCTACTCGTTCCTTCTGCTCAGAGCTAGTTCCTTTGTCATATGCTTTCATTGAATCATGGCCCTTTTCTTCGCATCTTGTCACAACCTATAATGATACACTCATTTGTACAATTATATGACTCACAGCATCCCTCACTAGCCAGTGAGCTCCAGGAGCACAAGGCTGTTTTCTGATTCTGTTCACAACAACAAGCACTCCATAAATATTTGGTGAATATTGAATGAAGGCACCTGAGGCCCGTGGTAGGGTGAACACCCCTGTATTTAGAAAATGGGCCACTTGGTGGGCTTGGGCGGGGGGTTCAGAGCTTTCGTTACATTCTCAATCTGTTTCATGATCCTCCCTCCAACCAAAGGCTGGTACAAAAGCATCTTCTCTTAATTGTTTATCCCTGGAGTTTTTCATGCACTCTCACACAGAAATACAGCCTTGGAAGGATTCTTAGAGAGCACATGAGTTTCATTGTATAAATAAATATTGGGTGGTCGGTGGGGGGAGTACTTCTCCAAAGTCTCACGTGAATGATTTTAAGAACATAGTCCAGCATTTAAACCCATGTCTTCAAATCTCGATCCAAAATGCTTTTCACCACATGGTGTGTGTGTGTGTGTGTGTGTGTGTGTGTGTGTGTGTGTGAAGGAGAGAGAAAGAAACTCTACGATACCAGTTTTTTGGGATGTGCCTATTTCATATATAAGAACCTGAGCCCCTTAAGGAGAGAATCAATGCCTAATGCATTTTATTTTCCTCAGTTCCTAGTGTAATGCCTTATAAAGGCAAATGGATTTTATCTGTTGCGTCAACTTCAACTCTGGCCGATTTGCGATTTGCAGCCGCCGCCTGGGATGCTATGGCGAGAGGGAATCTAAGGCCACATCGAGACTCAGTGGGAACGAATTCTGTAGTCAGTGAATGTTGTCTGCACGGGCTCGGAAGGGGGGTGATGTACATATGCTCCGGAGAGGCAGTGATAGAAATGCTCTGAATGAATGAACAAAGGCATTCGTTTTCCTGGTTTTCCCAATGCCCCATGTTTCATCTCGAGCATCTGAGAGGAGAGCGGTAATCTCCCCCGTCTCAGTAGAAGTCTTCCAACCAGTTAGAGGGAGCAATGGTCACACCCACTTTTCTGCGCACACAAAAAACTCATGATCCTCATTATAATAAGAACCAAGAGTCACCCACAGTCACATGTGGAAGCCTGCATGTCTCCAGGTGAGGTCACAGGTAAAAACGGAGGAGCCACCATTCGATTGTGACATCATCCAGAGAAATGCAGACCTCTGAGAAGGTAGCATAGATGCAGGGACAGACTGAACGTTCCACTCTCCCAAAACAAACATGCTGGAGTGGCCGAGGGGAGGGTAGAAGAAGCACTGTGATTTTACCCACTCGAAACACCAACTCACTTGACTACCGAAATCTGCTCCACCCTTCGATGCCTGCTCTCACCTCCCCCGCCCAAGCAGCCTTCCTCCTCCACGGCCGTGTCGCTTCTGCCTCGGAAGTCTTAGCTCTTACTCCTGAATCATAAACTTGGCTGCGGCACTTCCTGTGTGGGGCTCTTCTCCTGCCATTGCACTCTTTGTGTGTCCACGTAGTCATCTATCTTGAAAAAGGTAAGAGCTCATTGAGTTTAGGAAAACCCAAGGCAGTCCAAGTACTAGCGTAGGCTCGTATTCCCTGCATGATATGGAGAGGACACCTAATCTCTCTCAGCCTCAGCAGCAGCATCTCTGAACTGGGGACGATGACCTTTCGATGTTGCTATGAAACTGAAATAAGACAACATGTGTGAAGTATCTGGCACACAGTAGGTCTTCAAGGTAGTCCTCGTTTATCCCACCGCCAGCCCTCTGTGATTTTTCCTTAGTATCTACACACTAGTTTTTTGACAGCAGAAGTTTCACACACCTTTTGTGTCCTCAGCTATTTGCTACGGAGTGAAGAGCAGACACAGTTAGAATGAACTAACGGAGTGACAGAGGCAGAAGACACACCTCAGGTGTAAGCACCATGACCTGCTTATAGGCCTGGGTAAGCAGTATCGTTTTGTTGTTGTTTTTCTTCTTTTTTTTTTTTTCTTTATTAATTTTTAGAGAGAGAGGAAGGGAGAGGGAGAGAGAGATAGAAACATTGATGAGAGAGAACATCGACCCTCTTGGTGCATGGGTCGAAGCTCAACCACTGAGCCACACCGGCCTGGGTGAGCAGTATCGTTTTTATACACTGGCCGCAGGGACAACGGGGAGTGGCGAGCACTTTGGTAAACGTCGGAATGCGTGCCTCACACTTAAAGAGGACAGCACTTCTCAGTCTGCACAATAGAAGCTGAGCAGGAATGTGGGTCCAGGGTTGTCTGACGTCCTCTTTTTTTTTCCAGAGAAGCCAGAAATCTAGATTTTTGTGCCACATTTTGAAAAGCACAGTGTAGGTCAAGCCAAACAAGTCTGTGGACTGTTAGTTCACAACTCTGAAAACGAGGGCTGCTCGGGCGAAAGCAAAGAGGGCATCTGTCTGTTGTCAACACCTAACGTGTTGTTAGCACGCCCTTGGGTTTCCTAAGGAGGTCCACAACAGAAGGGGGCCCACTAATGAGGCACACTGCCCCTCACCTGATTGCCACTTAGGCTCTCAGCATCTTTAGGCGGTGTGGTTCCCTGACTCCTGGAGACATCTGTTCCTTGGTGTTAGGGGAATAGCCCTGGGACATGTGTTCTCAGCAATACCAAACAGTAGATTTACATGGTCTTTTGGACAGCACTTCTTATTCTGATGGGAGAGTTGACCTATAAACACACAACACCGGCAACCTTGCAGGACAAATCAACCGGGGCTTAAGAAATCAATGCTTTCAGGAGGCAGGCAGGGAAAGAAAAGAGAGCAGTGGGCTGGTTGGGAAGGAAACCATCTAGATGGGATACTCCCTGCTCCATATCAGCAAACCAGGGCTGCAGAGACCCAGGGTCTTGTGTTGCCAGACCTTTGGAAATTTCGAAGAGAGCTAAGATACCCACATTTCGATGTGACATTCCATGATCCTTCAGCACTGCACTAAAACTGGCGTGTGGATGGCCACGTGGTGACCCCTTCTGCAGTAATCAATAAATGGCATGGGAGAGGCCCAGCCTGAAGTGCCACGGGAGGTGACAGGAGGGGAAACAGGTCAAGTGTCTTCTTTACCCCTGCACATGCCGTTCCCTCTGCCTGGAACACACTCACCTCATCCCTTTCCAGCCCCCACCTTGTCTTCTTGGAAAACTTCTATTCATCACTGAAACTCAGTTCAGCCACTACTCTCTGAGAAGCCAACCCCACTCCTCAAGACAACTCTAACACTCCCCACAAATCACTGCTAAACCACACACAACGGTGTATTTTAATTTTCTCTTTACAGGACAGCCAGCCTCATAAGGAAGGCGGTCCTCCAGGGCAGGGAACATGTCTTCCTTTTGTCTGCATTTCTGGTGCTTAACACCATGCCTGGGCTTCGTTAAAGGCTCAGAAATGCTTGCTAAGGGAATAGAGGATTTTTTTTAGATTAAAGAGGTTCTTTCTCAAAGTTTGATGCTCCTACTAACTACTGCAGAATCCCCCTAGGGCCAGTTCTTGAATATTCGGATTCAGAAAGTCTGGAGTCCTCCTCTGAACCTTGCTTTAAATGAGCTCCGTGGATGAATGTGATGTGCACCGAAGTTTGAGGACATGTGGGCTAAAATGTAACCCTCACAAGGAAATAGGCTGTGTCTTCTTCATTGACCATCATATTCCTAGCACCTGGCACAGTGCTTGGCATGGGGAAGGCATTTGGCATGTCTTTGCTGAATGGATGGATGGATAAATGAAGGCAAAGGTAAGAATTAAGTTGCACCAATGCTCCTCAGACTGCTAATAGAAAGCCTAATTAATAGTTCATCTGTCCCTCTATTTATACTTACCATAAAGGCACCCAGATAAGCTGAAGGATTAGTAACTACCATTTCTATGGACAATCTCCCCAACACCTGCCCCTGGAGGCTTAGAAGAGCGCTAAGGCATTTGGGTTGCTGCTTCAATGACTTTATCCCTTAATGATGGCTGACGAGGAAAGCAAGAAAGACTGAATGCAAAGAAGACACAACACTCTCATCTTGGCAAATGGTATCAGCAATTCTCCTCCTCCATCTCTTCTGCATTCCCCACCCTGTAACTACCACTCTTCCTTTGTAATTCCCCTTGCTAACACATCTCCTGTTACACTTCTCCCTTCCCTTCTCCACCCTCTGCTGGAGGGATAATGAATAGCAAAATGCACAAGAAAACATCAAATGGCAGCAGGAATTATGAAAATGCACAGATTTGATTGTGTTTTGGAGGTAAGACTGGGGCAGTTAATTTAAGGTAACTACGAGACCAGATTTCAAAACAGCACCTCGTATTAAATCTGAATAAGATTCTTTACTTGTTTTCCCATAAATGATTGATTAATGAATCTTCCCTAAAACCTCCCTCCTCCCTTTGACATTTTGTAAATCAATTCCAATTTGGACAGATACACAGTTTTCACAGACAGCTGGACAACATGAACAGAGCCCCAGATGGTTCCCAGCCTCATGTGAAAGTTAACAGAATCTTCCAGGCAGGTTGGGAATTATAGTGCCACCATTACCACCCACGTTGCCCAGTACCTCTCTGATCTTGGAGCTAAAGAAAGAGACTACAGGTCTAAGCACAGGATAACATTATTGCTTCTCAGAAAATCCCCTCAGCAATGACCCCAGGGGATGGTAAACTACTTGAGAGCAAGGGTCTTTTATCATCTCTGTTTTTCTTTCTTTTCTTTTCTTTTTTATTTTTTAAATTGATTTTAGAGAGAGAGGAAGGGAGAGGGAGAGAGAGATAGAAACATCGATGAGAGAGAACATTGATTGGCCACCTCCTGCATGTCCCCCACTGGGGATTGGGCCCACAACCTGGGCACGTGCCCTGACTGGGAATTGAACTAGTGACCTCTTGGTGCATGGGTCCATGCTCAACCACTGAGCCACACTGGCCTGGCATCATCTCTGTTTATCTAATATCCATTTCAGTTCATAGATTGCAGAAACATATAAAGAATAACAAAATTCACAGAAACCTGTGCATTGGTATGTGGCAGGAATCAAGTGCAAGAACCCAGATCCATTCATTCTGACTTCACTAACCACAATGGATAATATTGCCTGTATCATATTTCAATCTCCCCAATAAACACCCAACAACCTTATTAAAGATCAAGTCTCGGTTTGTTAAGATAACGGTACAGAAGCACCACCTTTTGCCTCAGAACATTTCCTCCTATTTTTGTCTTTTATAATCTTGTCCTGTCAGTCAACATCTTGGCACCAGGACAGCAGTTAACATCTCTTTCCAACAAGCTCTGCTGTAGACAGTTCTCAGCAGTATGAGTGCCAGCCATTTATTCTTCTTGATTCCCTAAACAAGTAATCCTTCTTGAGTAATGGGCCCTTTGGAGAGTATGACAAAATCTATAACGCCTCTTCTCAGGAAATAAATTAGCATATTCATATGAATGCAAAAGATTATACATAATCTCAGGTGCTTTTTTTGTTGTTGTTAATCCTCACACTAGGATAGTTTTCCATTGATATTTTTAGAGAGAGTGGAAGGGAGGGAGGGAGAGAGAGAGAGAAACATTGATGTGGGAGAGACACATTGATTGGTTGCCTCCCACAACCCAGGCATAAGCCCTTGACCAAAATCACACTTGTGACCCTTCAGTCCTTGGGCTAATGCTCTAACCACTGAGCAAAACCAGCCAGGGCTGAGGTGGGTTTTAGATACATTGATCCCCACACCCAAATCTATCCAAACACCCTAAGACATATCAAAAGAAATGGGAGGTTATCTGATAACCAAATACCTACTCAAATTATTCTAGCTTTCCAGGGAGATGGTTTCACAGAACTACAGCTCAGCACTTAAAACTTTAGCTCTTTCTAAAGTCTAGCGAGTAACACAATAGACAAGATTTTCAATCTCAGCATCGCTGACATGAAGAATTGCTATTTCATTTATTCAATGGGTCACTCCTGTGCAAAGTCAAAGCTGCAATTTGAAGCATTATAACCTTTCCTTTTTCAGTTGCTTTACCAGGCCACTGCCTGACAAGACCCAGAAAACTCCCTTTTGCTTCTCGGTAATCATCTCAGTATGGGTCCATGATCAGGATACCACGGAATCGGTTTATCGATCACCCAGGAACATGGACCTTAGGGTCACTAGGCCACCATTTACTTCCTGGGTGACCTTGGGCACGTTATATAACCTGTTGCAGCCTCAGTTTCTTCATCTCTCAAAGATAACAGTGCTCTGCAGGGCTCCTGTGACGATTAAATGAGCTAACACATGAAAAGCAATTAGTGCATTGCATAGGCCATAGTAGATGCTAAATAAACGGCAATGAATGTTACTATAATTGTGTATAAAATACTTTTAGTTCCTGAAAGACACAAAGTCCTCCATAAATAGAATCTAGTATAATTATAATTCTTAGAATTCACATCTACATATAAGTGGTCTTAGGGATAGGGAGAATTCCGAATTCCCATTGTGAGCCTTCAAAGCACGTCCGGTTCAAATCTCTGAGAGCCCACCATGAGGAAATGAGGGAAAGAGATGAAGGAAATATGGTTTGTGACTTCTAACACCCACAGCTCAGCGGAAGTCGCCGAGTTCAGCGTGGCACACAAAACCTGTGGTGGCAATTTAATCCAGTTTTGAATCTTAAAGCGTTCTTGCCCATTCAGCTCACACTTCCATGCTACAATATCCTCCATGAGCTTAATCCCTGGAGGGAATATGTCTCCACTGATTAATTTTTATGCTTTCATCTGTCATCAAATGGCAATCATGCGACCACACAGTTTCCTTCTCAGTCCCAGTTGTCAGAAAAACTCAAGATGGTGTTTATTGCCCACAGTTATAACGCATTCAATTCAGATGTCAGAAATGCATCTCCTTCTTGAGGTCACCTCTGTTCCGCATTATGCTCAAAGTCCGCCCTACAAAATATGTCTTAAGCAATTAATCACTTCAAAGCATTTTGGAAATAATCAAGGCACTGATTTTTAAATAATTATTGGTCTTTTCCCAGAATGAGAAACCAGATATACCATTTCTCATATATCTTTTTTTTTTTTTAACTCAAGCTACAGGGACATTTTCTCCTTTTAACTTGTGGACAGGAAAAGGTGTGAGCATTTAAAACCACATTCTCCAAGTCAGCATCTTTCATTCTATGTCTCTCAGAAGTTTTCTAAGCAAGAAACTCTTCCAGCGAAAGCAGAATACCTCTGCGAGGTAGAGGAGACGCAGTCAACCCGAGTGCCCCTCGTTCTGGCATTTGAAGTTAGCTGACAGTGAAAAAGTGAACCCATTCTATGAAGCATTGCAGGAGCTAAAATGCCAACTGATGGAATCACTCCGAAGGCCCTGGACATTTTTCTTGGAGGGCTTTCTCTTATGAAGACAAATGACGACTCATGTCATTTTTGCAACACCATCACCTACCCACAGGCCCTCCTCTCATTGGTCGGTCGCAGAAAGAAAGCTCAGAAATAGAAGCAATTACTTACATCGATAGGTCATCTCAAAGCTGTCGCTGATGTTCACAATATCAATCTGGGGGAGGAGCTTTGGGGGCTCTGTGAGTTGCGACAAAGCAAATCTAAAAGCGGCATGTTCCTGTGACTGCTGGTTTGGAAATAATCCCCCTACGAGGAAAGAAAATGCAACATGATATCTGGGCTAGAGACAGGTTTGATTCCTCCCCAGAAGGACCCTTGACTTCTCCCCATGCCAAACTCACTAGTTGTAGCCTTTAGTGGTGGGGATGAGAGTTCAAATCGAGCTCACTGGACGTTGAGGCTTAAACTTCTGTAGATGAGCTTTTATGGGACAAGGGCTTCTAACACAGCAGTCACTCTCCCCA
Source organism: Tadarida brasiliensis (assembly GCA_030848825.1). Lineage (NCBI taxonomy): Eukaryota > Metazoa > Chordata > Mammalia > Chiroptera > Molossidae > Tadarida > Tadarida brasiliensis. The sequence goes on along the minus strand of CM061259.1, from coordinate 104,054,082 downwards.
CACATTTGACTTCACCCTTCGACTCAGCTCAGGCCAGAGAACAGGAGAACTGTGGTGGTTCTCTCCCTCCTCCCTGTGCCAACCGCCTAGGTGGCTTGTGCCCTTGTGTGCACATAAAGCCTGTGGTGTCTAACTTTTCCTCCAGCAAGCCGATCTGTCAGCACAGTGCCTTACAGAAGTCGTGCTAAGAAATGTGGCACGGTGACTTCTAACTCTGGGGCCCTGTGGGCTTCTCCAGCCCCATAGCCATCTGCGTTGATGCTTTTGGCCTTGGACCTGCCGGGACCTGCGTGCCATTGAACTCTCCGGTCACCTCGGCCATTTGTTATTCATTGCCTCTGAAAACTCTTGATTTTATGCAAACAGTGTTTTGCTTCTTCTTTCACACTCAGGATCCTGGCTACCTAGGAATGATCTGTTACATAAGGGATTGCCATGGTATGTCTTTGCACGGCAGGGCCTTGGGCTTCAAATACCTGGGGGCTTAGAATGTCAAGAGGGTATGAATATTCTGTTCTAGTAAAAAGAACCACAGAGGTGCCTGTCCGGGCTCCAGTTCCAAGGAACAAGAGTGCACAGCTTACCTTTGTGTTTACTGTGGACATGTCAACGAATTAAAATACATTCCTGGGAGTTAAAATGAGCTATTTCCAGAGGCTGCCCTAGAATGAAGGTTTACACCGAAGTTTATCTCAGATTCCAGAGGAATAACAGTCCCAATATCACGCGCTTCTAACTTCTTATACAATGGGTACGTGTTTGTTTTTCAGAAACAATACATGGACTGGGAGGCTTTTCTCAGAGATTGTGCAGGGAGAACCAAGTACTACCTGCTGGCAGTGATATTTTCAGTGTTTGTTCTTTATTTGAAAACGAAACAATGCTCATATCAGTTGAACAAGCAGGTTGGAGCTAAATATGAGGAAAACTGCAGAGAGACATGAGCAAGCAGATCATGTCCACCCTCCTGCATTCACCCCATGGCATATACACAAATACACTTGGACAAAGCAGTCCACATATCTCCAGACAAGCATTTCCAATCAGCAAAGCCTGGGCAATCCAGTAAGGACCAACAGCAGCAAAGCTGCATGGAAGAGCAAGTGATTTACACATGTGCATAGGCTTCCATTTTAAAGAGTAAAATCAAAAGAACTCCTCTGGATTCTGTTGCTCCCCAGCCCCGCAGATGACCACACCTCAGACACTTCCCAGTCCCCTTCCTCCACCCCTGCAATGAATGAAGGAGAGGGGGTGGGGGTGGGGAGGCAGGCAGCTACAGGCTGGGCTGCAGGGAAGCGCCTCCCTAGGCAGGAAGTTTTGTTTTGCGTGTAAGGCACTAACACACGTACACAGACACACTTCAGGATGTCGCTTAACAGGTGTCAGGAAACAAAGCAAGTTACTCCATGGCTATCCCGACCGCCCTCCAGCCAGCCAGCTGGAGAGGCCAAAGTGACCGACACTGCAGCACACGGGTGCCCAACGAAACACCACCTGCACCACATGCCCCCACAAGCACACACTCGCACAAAGAGTACAAACGACCAGTGATGGGAACTTTCCCTAGTGGAGCTAGATCCCTGTCAGGGGAGAGAAAACAGAACCCAACCAACCAAGATGCCTCCAAGCAAAGCAGCTTGCTTGATTCCCGGTCACAAACAGCCCTGAGACGCTGGTCACACCGACTCCCCGAGCCCTTGTGGACATGCGTGTTATTGTTATAACTGTTCCTGTTTGTTTTGCTTACCCCCATTATTATCAGGAGGAGCAATGTCTGTTGGCTGCCCCCTGGATACAGGGAGGGGGGGGGCGGTCCTTTCAGAAGCACAACACCAGGAGGGGGAAATGGGGCCAGACAGGCAGGCAGCATCCGGAAACCTGGCTGCAAGTTGAGAGGATGGCGCTCAGGGCTGGGGAAAGCTAAGAGGAGGGGAGAGGAACAGGTGTAAATGTGTGTGTTTGCGTGTGGATGAGAGGTAGACAACGTCTGTGCATGGAAGATCTAAGAGGAGGGGGCCACCGGAGAGGCAGAGAAAAGGCAGGCTGGGAAGTTCCAGGATCCCAGGAGTGGGGACCACCGGCTCAGCATGGCAGACAGCAGAGAGCAGTCAGCTGGAAGAGTCCAGAGCAGGAGGAGGGCCCCCTGACTTGGAGCGCGGGCCTTTTGGCATGATTTCAATGGCTGCAATACACCCAGCACCCTTCACTCCTTATTTTAGAGGGTCTCTTTAAAGAGACCTCCTCCAGCTAAGAAATCACTGCCGCTCTCAGCTAAGTGTATATGTGCCTGTTTAATACATAATTGCACACATCAATACACCACATGTATTTATATAAGTAAATGAAATCAGGCACCATCTACCAAGCAATGGAGTTAACTCCTTAAACACCCACCATTTCTTTCCTTGCCAAAGCCTGATTATTTTTATTCCTCCAAAACGCTGGTTCTTCCATTGCACATGCTCGTGCCTGGAGTGTGAGTGGTGTGTGCAGACCCGTGTTTGTATGTGTGTATGCACACTTCGCCCTCTGCTCCTCCTCTGATCAGGAGAAGCCCCCTCCCCATGCCCTGGCCCAAGTCTCTCTCCCATCACCACAGCCACACAGCTTTCAATAGCCAAGCACAGTCTGTAGTGGGGGTGGGGGGACATGGACTGCCCCCCCAAAACCTGGCCAGACCCCACAAAGTCCCTCCCCAGGCTGCCCCTCTCACTCACCGATCTGGATATTGTTGGGGAAATTGGCACCTACTACCGCGCCTAGGAAACCGGTGCAGAAGAAGGCAAGAATGTGCCGCATATTCCTTTTTGCATTGGCGAAAAAGAAGCCCAGGTCCAGTCATAGATTTGGTGTTTCCCCCTTCCCTTTATTCCGCTCTCTGTTCTGCCTGTTCTTTTCCTCCTGCAGTTCCTTCCTTCCTTCCGCGAGGTGTGTGTTTCCCTGGGAATCGGAGCACTTAAACTGCAGCGTTAACACCAACTGACAGCCAGATTAACTGAGCACGGAGAAGAGAAGCCGTCCTCATGCTAGCCGGAGCGCTTCCTCCCCTCGCCTCTCCTCGCTCTTCTCCGCACCTCTCCTCTCTCCTCCTCTCCTCTCCTCTCCTCCTCTCCTCTCCTCTCCTCTCCTCCTCTCCGCGCAGCCTGCCTCTCTCTCCCTCCCTTGCTCGCTCCCTCGCTCTCCCCCTCACACTCACACAGCAGCAAGCTGTGCTCATGCCCACCGAGCCAGCTCAGAGTTCCACAGCTGCCCTCCTCTCCCTGTCACTCCCTGCCTCCGTCCTCACCTTAGCTCCTTTCAGTGCGCGAACGGGAGGGAGGGGGGTGAGGGAGTGTGTACGAGGAGCTGGGTCCTGAAAGGGACAAAGCCACTGTCCCCTTCACCAGCCTTCCTCAGCTTCCTGCCCCCTCCCCCAGCCCCCAGCCTGGCAGATGCTCCTGGGAATGTGGGTTCAGCTGTAAGTCAGTAGGTGGCAGGGGGTCCCCGCAATAGTCCTCCATCCACCCGCTGCTTGATCTAGGTCACTTTTTCCAGGAGCGCTCGGGCTGTGCTGGATATATCTCCTGCACTCCACTGGCCCAATTATTCTTACAACTAATTCCTGAGGGGAAGACCCTAGAAATCCCTCCTAGCAGCTTTAAAGGAGAAAAATGCTTTCCCTCCCTAATGGAAGGAACGGCAGAAACAAACCCAAACCAGAGGGTCTGGGGTGAGTGGCCGGTGCCTTGACTTGGACATCGGGCGGTCCTTATCTGCCTTTGCAGGTGGAATTGGTCCTTTCGTCCTAGGCATTGGAAACGGGCCCCTTCCCCACTTCCCTGCATTCCACAGGAGACAGAGCACCAGAATGTGTGGGTGTACCATGAAGGCGAAGGATACTTACACAGAGCAATTACATGAGTCATTTTGCAGAGATTCTAGTGAGCGGATTCAGGCTTCTTACAGTTCTCTGGATGCTGGTCATTCTAGTGTAAACTGGAACTCCACAGACCCCCCTGGGCAGGGGCTTCCACTGAAATGACCCGCAGAGGGAATGACTCTGTTCAGGGAAATAGCATGGGTGGCAAGGTGGCGGTCACTTCCGGTCACAGCACTTTACACTTTCTGAAGCAACTTCACAGTGTTGTCCCGCTCTCTCCTCACACCTGTGACGTGGCTACCACCCTTATTTTACAGCTGAAATAAAGTGAGTCTCCAAGGATTAAATCATAAAGACATGAACCTACTAAGATGCAGTCTGGACCCTCAGGACTGCATAGGGTCCAACCGACGAACTTGAATGTTGTGGGCATGACCGACAGACTCACTCACTGCCCTGCTCAGAACTCCCACCTGACAGACGATCCTCACCTTCCCTCTGTTAGAAAGAGGGGAGAACAGAGTCGGTCTTGCTTTGACAGGTGGCTAGGCCATGTTATCCAAAACTCCTCGCTTCCCTCACCAACACTGCATAATCTCACACACAGCTACGAGGGTTGGGATTTGCAAGAAATATCTGACATGGTTCGATGGAGCCCCTAAACTAGGGACAACTTAGAGGTCAGATGCTTTATAATTTCCTATGCACTTTCATATACTTTCATCAGCTCAAGTGATTTTTTTTTTTATCCTCACCCGAGGACTTCATTTTTTGTTCAGATAGAGTGGGAGGGAGAGAGAGGAAGAGAGAGAGAGAGAAACATCAATGTGAAAGTGACACATCGAGTGGCTGCCACCCGCACGACCAACCAGGGCTGGGGACAAACTGCAACCAAAGTACATGCCCTTAGCGGGAACCGAACCTGGGTCTCTCTGGACCGCAGGCCGACGCTCTAACCGCTGAGCCAAACCGGCCAGGGCAGCTCAAGTGATTTTTAAAGGCAATGTTTATTTACTCACCATGTTCCAGGTACCATGCTAAGCCATGTGTTTGCATCATTGACTTGTGCGTAACGCCTGTGGTAGGTCATTTCATCCCCATTTTCTGGTTCAAGAAACTGAGGCCTAAAATTGACCCAAGTTTCCACTACTAACAAGGAAGAGATTGGGGATTTGAACTCAGGGAACTTTCCAATCAGGCCCAAGCTCTTAACCCTTAGGCTCTAATAGCAGACAGCCCTGGGCAGGGAGATTCGCAAGGTATGTGAGCATCAGCTTGGGAAGGTGAGGGAACAGACAGGAAAGATCACCTCGAAGGTCCCTGCTGACATTAGAAGTCTGTGATGCGATGATTCCATCTTAAAAATATAATTTCTCCATTTGCATTTTTTTGTCTCTTACTATTTCGAATGGTACCCGGGGAATCTTTTAAGATCTCCGAGCTTTATGCCTCGCAATAATAATAATTAAGCTGTCACCGAAGGCTTCACACTTCACTGTCACCTTTCAGAGGAAGATCTCTAAACCCTTTACAGGAATTAATTAGCAAAACCTCAGCACCCACCTGGAATAGGCAAGACTTGTTCTGCTTACTTTGGAGGAGAGGGGCTTACAGGAGTCAAAACCATGCATTTTCTCCAGTCATTGTAAATCATCCAGTCAGGTGGATTTTTCCTAAACTATAGCTCTTCGTTATTGCCCTGCTCAAATACGGTCGATGACTCCCCCTGGCCTGTTAAATGTATGTAGTTGTTCAATGATTAAGTAAACATGGAGGTTATACATGTCAAGCTTGGGCATCCAGGTCGAAGTCTATTTAAGTTCATCTGTTTACCTTCCGAATTCTCTGCAACTATTGGAGAACCTATTCTGTATCTGGCGGCGTGTCAGGTGCTGGGGGATATGGAAAGGAGTCAGGAGCACAGTCTACCTCAAGGCAGGTGAATGTGGTGGAAGAGAAAGACAGACGAAGCCAGTCATCCAAAGAAGACCATGGCATGTGCTGTGACAGAGATGTAAACACACACAGGGGAGCGACCGATGCATGTGTCTGCGGGGGGCCAGCAGGGCTTCAGAAGAGCTGAACTCTGAAGGAGGAAACTGCAGGCAGAAAGTGAGGGAGGAGGGAAGAGAGGCAAACCGAGGGAAGAACACCTGCAACGGCTGGTCAGCAGAAGGCGCCCCATGTGGACAGGGTGGGGACCATAAAACCCAGAAGAGGTCAGGGTCAGGATTTGAAAGCCACTGAATTCCTGGCAGGCAATGGAGAGCCACGGGATATTCTTTAGTATGGTAAGTCTATGAGCAGGAATAGACTCTTGCTTCATGTGTGTGAGCAAGAAGACACTGACCTCAGCTTCAAAGGTTAAGACTACGTACCATGCACCCTCTGGACAACCTATCCTGGTGTCATCCTTCGTTAGTTCACCCTGCCCGCCCTCCTTATAGCTTCCAACCCTATTGCCATCTCCAGTATTCATCTTGGAAGGTTGGATTGTTTACAGTCTGTTGTGACCGATGGCAACCACACTGTACAGACACGTGGCACACTGATTTCCACAGCATTTGCACACCCGTTATTCATTGCATCCTCCCGACAAACCCACAGGGCAGGAATCAGAACCCACTTCACACGTTAAGTAAGACTCAGAGCCCTGGCCAGTTTGGCTCAGCGGTTGGAGCATCGGCCAGCGGACCAGAGAGTCCTGGGTTCGGTTCCCGCTAGGGGCATGTACCAAAAAAAAAAAGACTCCGAGGGGTAGATGGTTAGATTAAGATGATGGTTGTCAAGTGGCAGTGGATTTCTCTCCCAGGGGATATTTGGCGATGTCTCCCGGACATTTTTGGTTGTCACACCTGGGGAGGTGTTCCTGGAATCTAGGGGGCAGAGGCCAGGGATGCTGCTAAACATCCTATAATAAACAAGACAGCCCTCCACTTCAAAGAAATTATCTGGTCCAAAATATCAATAGTGATGGGATGAAAACACCTTTCTTTCTTTTTTTTATAAATCCACACTTGAGGATATTTTTCTATTGATTTTTAGGTAGAGTGGAAGGGAAGGAGTAAGAGAGAGAGAGAGAGAGAGAGAGAGAGAGAGAGAGAGATCGGTGTGAGATAGACACATTGATTGGTTGCCTCCCACACGACCACGACTGGGCCAGGGATTAAACCTACAATCCAGGTACATGCCCTTGACTAGAAATTGAACCCGCAACCCTTCAGTCGGTGGGTTGACGTTCTAACCAACTGCTGAGCCCAGCCTGCTGGGGCTCGAAACACCTCTCTTAAGAGAACATAGTGACTGGCACACCAGGACGTAAGAAGCAGGGCCCCTGCCCACTGTATTACGTTGAAGACATTGGATTCATCTTCTTTAAGACTTTCATATTTTAAAATGGGATCCCTGAAGACGAATGTTCCTTCAGGTCCAAATGAGTGAGCACTGTGGAGGAACAGCCTCCCAGCTGTGCTCCAGAGACGGTGTGGCCCCCACTCCTGAGATCAGTCATGACCAGTCCCAGTGCGTTTCTTGGCATCCTTGAAGTTCTGTTATCACGTAGCCAAAATAGCCGAAGATGTGTGCATTTGGCTTTGGTTTTCCACCACAGATCAAGGACAATGGTGCTGGGCAGGGCTTTCACATCCAAATGCCTTGTGGGGCCGAGCAGGGAAAGGGATGAGGGAGCCAGCTGGGGAGAGGACAGAGAGCCGAAGGTAGACGCCCTGTCCGAGGCACTGCAAGACCTCAGTGGCAGCTGACAGTAGCCCCAGTGTGGCCATGGCTTCTGATTTGTTTTCCAAGATTTTTATGTTTTTTCCTACTTTTTTTAAAATAGTAAGTGTACCTTCATTTAAAGGGCCAGGAAAAAAAAAATAGAGGGTAGTGTCTCTGGGCCCGATCTGGCCCACAGGCCACACAGTGCCAGTTCTGGTTCGGGAAAAGGCCAGAGACACGGTCCAAGCACCCGCCTCAATATCAACTCGGGGGCCGGGTACATTTTGTCTCTGGGCCTCTGCTCCCTCGTGTGTAAAATGACGAGACCAGATCAGGTGGTTCTGGCTCCGACACTTGGGGAGTCCATTGAGGGCACTGACCTGGGCAAGGCAGAGAAAGGCCGCAGGGCATCAGCAGGTCCCCCCCACCCTGGGCTCACATCCCCACCTGTAAGTCATGGGGGCTGTACCAACGTCTGTTTTGCCCTGAACATTCTAGGCTTCTAGTGTGAAACAATTTCAGGGGGAGGGGAAACCGTCAAATTTATGATCTGAGAACAGATCTCTGACAGCTCACAAATTGGGAAACCACACCAGGAGAGAGCGGGCGCCTCTGTGGGGCCGGAAGGCCCCATTTTAAAATATGTGGAAAAAAATAATAATAACGATAATATTTGTCATGTTTTTAGCCCAATCCCCACAGAAGGTTCCCAAAACACTCCACAGACTGTGTGTGGCGAGAACACCACCCCAAAGAATGTGATCACCCACCCTGGAGGTCCGCCAGGTTTCACAGCATTTTCTACCCTTTTCTCTTTGCTGCTTTCGGCCTCCTCCGCCCCGCCCCCTTCGCACACAAGTGACAGCATTTTCATAAGCCCTCAGCATTACTAGGTAATTAGGGAGCAGTGCAAGTTCTGGAAAACACCCTGGGGCAGGATCAATGCCTGGGAAAAAAAAAAGAGGTCTATTCCAGGGGAAACTCCTACGCAGCACCGTCATTTCTGGTAGGAAATTGGAGGCACTGATTGTGCCCCCCCAAACTAGCGGTGCCCTCAGAAAGTCACCTGGGCCCCATTCAGGGGGGTGCTGGCCAGGCTCTGAGTGCCATCCTCGCTGGGTGCGTGGTTCTGAAGGAGGCACTTCACCCTTGGTCTCAGTGTTCTGTCTGTCAGCTGGAAGGAAGCCTGCTTCCCGGGGCTGGGGTGCGGATTCCTGAGATGCGGTCCGGGAGGGTCTGGCAAGGCGCCGAGCACACAGTCAGGGCTCTGCTGGCTCTTACTGTACGGAGATGTGACATGTCATCATTATTATTTTAAAACATTATCTCCAGTATACCTTTCACTGTTTTTGCCTTTTAATGCTTTTATTTTATTTTATTTTTAATTTAGGTATAATTGTATACAATACAGTGGTCCAACATTTTTGTACTTTGCAATGTGATCACCTCATTCATTCTGGAAATCATCTGTCAGCATAAAAACTTATCATGATATTATTGACTATATTTCCCTTTATCTTTTCCATCCATTCCCCTCCCCCTCCCCTCTGGAAACCAGTCCTTTGGTCTCTGTTTCTATGGGTCTGTTTTTTTGTTTTGTTTTGTTGGTTTGTTTGCTTGTTTTTAGATTCCACACATCAGTGAACACGTATGGTATTTGTCTTTCTCTGTCTGACTTATTTCACTTAGCGTTGTTCGTGCCTAGTGGTCGGTGTCCAGATTCATCCTAGCACTGGGGGCCTTCCCTGTGGTTCCCATTGACTTCTGAAATCTTGTCCCCTGGCTCAGTTTGCCAATCTGTGACATCTGTCCGTTCCCCACACCCTGTTCCATCAGGGATGCACAAACTTCTGGTTCTTCCAGCCTCCAGCCTGCTCCTCCCCTCATTTCTCCCATCTCCCTAACTGACACCTGTGTTCACCCAGCTGTCAAGCTAAGGACTCCACATCCAACCTTTCTGCAAATTCTATGGACTATACTTTCAAAATACTGCCGGAATCCAACCACTTACCCCACCTCTCCACTCCCAGTCATGCATGCCACCCTCATCTCTCATCTGACCCATGGCGAACTTCACCACCTTGATTCCACTTCGTTTCTACCCCCACCCCCACCACCATGGCGACCGAAACTGTTCCCTGTATAGTAGCCAGGGTGAAACTTTTAAAATCAGAACTGAAGTCAGAGTCTGTCACTCCCCAACTCTAAAATATCCAGGAGCTTCACATCATGCTTGGAATAAAATCCAAAATCTGGCTACCTCTTCAATTCCATTTCCAGCACCCTCTTCCCTTGTTCATGCAACTCCAGTCACATTGGTCTTCTTGCTGTCCGTTGCATGCACTAAACACCATCCTGCCTCAGGACCTTTGCACGTCTTCTTTCTGCCTGGGAAGCTCTTCCCACAGAAATTTATATTGCTTCCTCTCTTGCTTCATTCAGGCTTCTATCCAAAAGTCTCCTGGGTAATTTATCTGAAATAGCACCCCACCCCCAGCCATGGTTTTTATTTCCCTTACCTTACTTTATTTTTCTTTGCAGTGTTTATTACTACCTATATACATTACGTATTTATTTGTTTAGCATTTGACCCATTACTAGAATGTATCATGTTCACTTCAGTGCTAAGGAGAGTGTCTAACACAAAGTAAGTTCTCAATAAGTATTTGTTTAAAAAAAAAATGAATGGATGGCACTAATCTGCCCCCTGAAATGTCCTTTTCTTTGTCATATTCTGATTTTTAATACTCCATTCATTTCCCATCTTCCCCACAATGCCTTCCCAACAGCTATTTTGGACTCCTTGAGTGTTACTTATCACTTACTGCTTTTAATTGATAATTTAACTTAGCCCCTCTCACTTGATTTTCAGCCCCTTAGAGGGCAAGAATCATGTCTATAATATAGAAAAGCTGCCCAGCTGGTGAGCTCAGTGGTTGAGCATCAGCCCATGTACTAAGAGGTTACCAGTTTGATTCCTGGTCAGGGCACATGCCCAGATTACAGGCTTGATCCCCAGCAGGGGGTATGCAGGAGGTGGCTGATGGATGTTTCTGTCTCTCTTTCCCTCTCCCTTCCTCTCTCTCTAAAATTATATATACACACACACACACACACACACACACACTAATATTTTTAGTATTTACTATGTGCCAGGCACAGTGCCAGGCTACACCTGTCTCATGTCATATGCTGTTTACAGCAACCCTATAAAGTAGGAGCCCTTATTATTCTGTTTACAGGTGGAGCAGAGGGGATTGGGGAGGTTAAGTTACTTGCCCAAACTTATACAACTATGTAGAAGCAGGGCTCAGATTTCAACCCAGATCTGCTTGGTTCCCAAGGCTGGTTCTCCTTATCATTATCCTATACTATCTCATCATGTTGCTTATCAATTTGCTCAATTTTTGATGGACAGGCCCTTGACAATGTGCACCACACTTCTGGAAAGGTAAAGGGCTTTGCCCCAGGACACATGGCTAAGAGGTGACCCTGCCCATAAGTCCTCCTATTAAAAGCCTCGTCTCATAGTAGTGCAGCCGCAGGATTACAGGAAAGGGCTGTTAGAAGCCATTCAGGAAACATGTACAAGACTGGAGTTTGCTAAACAAATGTGTCTTGAAAAAGAAGATGAATCAGTATTTCTCTCCCCACATCTGGTAGCCTTTTTTGAGGCCAAACAGTGATTACGGTGCTTATTCTAGCCCCCATGTACCTCCATGGACAAAGGGAGATTTTAAGTTTTCAAGAGTCTGATCACATAAATGAGTCTACCTGACTGCCATACTCCTAGTATCAAATGTTGCTGCTTGCCTAACCTCTAGCTTCTCCTTTATTCCTCTAAGAGAGACAAAACCATACAGAATTAAAATAAGGTCTATGAGTGGGGCATCTCTTACGTGGAAGAGAAACAGATAGAATGTTATAGCTGGGAGGAAATCCTGAGATTGTAGAGTTGAACACCTTCATTTTACAAATAAAACAGGGTCTCAGGAAGGTTAACCCATTTGCCCGGGGCCATCAGCCCAGAGACTTGAAACCGAAGCTCGGCTGCATGATGAGTTTTGTACATGTCTGGTCACAATGAGACCGGGCACAAGGCTCATCGTAAGGGCTTTAAGTAATGGCTATGACAACTATAACCCATAGAAACACAAGAGGAGGGGCCTACATTAGATTCGCCTTTTAGAAGAGGCAGATGGAGTCCCTGGAGAATGTGATCTGCCCACCAGTCCGTAGCTCAGGCGGTAGCTTTTCCACTAAAGACTTCTGAGATGGTGTTTCAACACAACAGACACAAAGGTCAAATAGTTAGCCTGCATGCTGCCTGACAGTTGGGTGGTGGAGAGAATTTTATATGAGAATAAACACAGGCAAGAGTTTGTATGACTTCTCTCCAGTGTCCATAATGCAGATCCCCTAAATAAACAAAACTTACCTCTCCCCTCCTCTACTCCTCACTATGTATTCATCCCTTCTCTTCTCTGTTTATCCCTTGTGTGGACCCCTTGGATGAAGCATGCTCTGAACCCCATTTCCTGTTCCCACCCTCCTTCCATCCTATGTTATTGCTGGGATAGATTCACACCCCATTGGCCTAAGTCAATCCTGCCTGCTCTGAGCTGGTCACCTGCTCCACCCTCATTTCCATATCCAAAGCCAAACAGAAATAGCATCTTGCCTCTTGGGGAATAGAAGAGAGGGCAGGCATGGCAGAAGGGAACCAGCTTCCTTGGGGGAAAGTGAGGACAGTACATAATGATGTCATTAATATCAGCTACCAGTTGCCATCATATAAAGCACACTGTGCTAAGTACTCTACACATGATAACACTCAGCCCTGTAGCACTGTGGTAGACCCCATTTTACAGGTGAGGCACACCTTGGTCTATTAGCCTTTAAAGCCTTTACCACACACCACTCAGCTGCAAGTGTTCCCCCAGGAAGCCCTGTGGAAACAGTATTGTCAGCTCTCCTTTATTTAACAAGTGATGAGACTAACTCAGGAAGCTGAAGTGCTAACCTCAGGACACAACTAGTAAGAAGTAGAACCAAATCTCAAGCCAGATCATCCTCCCTACTCAACACTGCCAGTATCTGCTTCCCATGATGCTCCTCACTCTTTGGGGGTCAGTAATCTCCTCAGCCCACCTTCCCCCTACCCTTGAAATCAGGCAAAGGCAATGAATGACCCCTGCCTTCAACCCTTGAGATGAGGCCCCAGGTAGGGCCAATGATTCCATGAAGTTCATGGACCCTAAACCATAATTAAAATGATATAGTTTTTAAAGAAAAGAAAACCTGATTCTATAGGATTATCTTCTATTACTTTTATGGCAAAACTATAGCATTCCAACTATAGTAATGTCAACCTGGCATTGGTGGGCTCGTCTGGGAAACTATCCACATTTCATTTATGACATTTTCCTATGGAAAAACTAACCACTATTTGTTTAAAACGGGTTCTCCCTGAATATAAGAAAATACACTCCCTGAACTCAAACCAATAGTAAGACTTCAAGTCATTGGCAAAGTACTTAGGGCACGAGACTTCTTTCAATGGGAGGGGTCCCCAGAGTCCCCTTCCTGACTCCAGAAGGCACAACAGCTGGCGAGAGCAGTGTGTCCCTGACTCGAGGGTGATGGAATAGACAAGAAAGTCTTCACCAAGGCCAATAGTATGTGGAAGCGCCCAGCAATGGCTGGCCCCACTCAGTGCGATGCACTTCTCCAACCTCGACTCTCCAGGGCCAGCCCACCACGATGGCTTGACCCCTGCCAGCAGCACCAGTGAGTCTGCCCAGCCATGGCCAGGGGTACTCCCAGAATGGCTGGGCCCCAGCACTGCCTGTCAAGGCCATGTGACAGCCCAGGAACAGAAATGGTTCTGAGGTATCAGGATGTCCTAGAAAAGGGCAGAGGTGAGAAATGAGAATGGAGGCAGAGCTGGAGAGACAGCATCTGAAGATCTGAAGGGCAGCCCTAGAGCTGTCTATACTCCCACTGATACGGATGTGCTCCACCACCCTGGCTTCCTGCCATAGCTTTTGGCAGGACAGGCAGCTTCAGAAGGGCAGGCAGTTAAGATCTATGGCCTAGCGGGAAGGTCCTCCTGGATGGCACACACCCAGTCTCCACAGCATGGCTCAAGGAACTGGCTACCTTCACAGCTGTGTTCTCCCTCCCAAGCACTTGCTGAGCGGTGGCTGTTTGTGTGACTGTGATGGTTGAGCGGGGAGGGCACTGTGACCCAAAGCTGGAAAGCCACGGGAGGAGAAGAAAATAGAACACCAGTTGACTTTCTCTACAAACCCTTTCATTTCAAAGTGTCAGGGAGTCTTTTGCCATGGCAGACTCCCTCCTCTTGTGGTCCCCCCAGCTCCTGTCGCCCCAGGAGAATGGCCTCCTTTGCATTCTCTAAAGCTGACCAGCCCCTCCTGCTTTGTCACCCCCCGCACCAGCCCCCCAAGGACTCTCTGTCTGACTCCGCTGCAGCCTCTCAAAACTCTGAAGCCATCTCTCCCAGTGGAAGTCCAAATGGCAGCTAGGGGCTGTGACCTCCCAGAGGGAGCAGAAGGAGTTGGCCCAGGATTAGGGCCCTGAAATGAGCCTCAAGGGGCTGGCTGGGGAGTGCAGCCACAGGCTCTGCGTGCTGTAGGGTCCCATGCACTGAGCAGCCAGAGCCGGGGCAAGGAAGAGCTTTTCTCATTCTGACTTCAAACAATGACAACAAGGAGGATACGACAAATCGGCTGTTCAGGAGGGATCTCCACACCCGGGCTAGTGGGCAGACCCAGGATGCCAGAGACCTGAACTATTTTCTTTTCAAAATGCCCCCAGAAGTGCTCAGTCACTGGTGGGCCTTCTGCTGGGGCATCTGGAGTGAGAAGTGATGGGCATTCTTTTTCAAGGAGCCCTTGGTCACTATGAAGATGGCTCAGATCATAGCTTCAAACAGTAAGTGTCAAAGCCAAGCTTGCCCAAAGGTAACCCATATGACTATTAACTCTTCACCCAATCCATATTTAGAGCATGGGCTCTGGAAGCAGAAAGTCTGAATTGGCTGACTACCTTTAAGGCTTATTAGTGGTTGACCCTGGGCAATTTACATTGGCCCCTGTACCTCCTTTCCCCATTATCCATTCAGAGGGGATACTCATACCTCAGAGGGGTGCTGTGAGGATTGAATGAGAAGCTACATGTATGGTGCTTGGCACGCTGCCTTGTACACAGCTGACCTTCAGGACACGTTCACGGTCAGCTGTGATTCATTGGCATCTTATTTGGGCCAGCGTTGAACTGGATACTTGGGATGAGAAAGGCAGTTTCCAGCCTGTTTCGGCTGCAGGTTGGGAGAAGCTGTTCACCTCCCCTCCGCTCCAGGATCTACTGTTGGTCTCCTGGCCCCTATATCCCTGTGGCTTTCTTGCAGGTGGCGTCCAGATGTGGTTCACTGGAAGTGGGCACACAAGAAGTGGTTGTTTATTTCTCAACCATCTGAACCGTTTGTGCTCCTTTGATTTGATGGGTTGGACTGAAACGGGCAGTAAATAAAAGTCTGTGTTCTTGGTAGATTTCTGATACATCCTGTTTCTGATAGAAGCTTTACCAAATTCACTCTTTGCCCCCTTTAAGACCTTGGAGGTAAAAAGAAGAACCAGCTAGCTCAGAATTAGCACATTTATTATCTTCTGTGCAATGTAATTCATGGGCTTCAGATGGACTGATGTCCCTTTAAAAATACATGTGCTCCAAAGGGTGACTTCGATATCACTATTAGAACAGTACAGTACTTTTCAGCTTAAGGCTTTGGTTTCTGCGAACAGATAAATCCATCTCCCCTCCTCTCCACTTGCTTCTCTCAAAAAATGCTGGGATGATGCCTCAAGCTATTTGCATTGATTTACACTTGAGTTCAAATGAGATTTAGAATCTTTCTTGAGAGCAGGATTGCTTTAGGAAAACGTTCTGGCGTTCTAGTAAGGGTAGTGGGGTCCAGAGTTCAAAGTCGGGGGTCCTTGCACTTTGCCTTGCACTGTGTGGCTTTGGGAAGATGAACGGACTGTTCTGGGTTCAAGGTTGTTATTTGTGAATGGGAAATCCTAATTCACACTCTGCATATCTGGTTAATCCCAATGATAGCCTTTAGTAGAGAAACTGAGAGTGTCTGTCCAAATCACCATCTATCTGTCCAAATCACCATTTCTCCCTTTCTCTAAGCAATGTCCTCCCATTTCCCCCCGGCTGAGAAATGAGTCCCAAGCTGCTGTGTGTCATCTGAGTGACTCGCCTCACCAGCCCAAGCTGAGCAGGCAGGGGGACCCCCTATTTCAGCTGGGCCGGTCACATTTGCTCTTCCAGCCTGTTAGAATTGTGATTTAAAGGTGATAGCTCCTCTGTGCTGCTGGGCTGCAGCTACCTGGGAGCCACGATGTATTTACGCTTGTTTTTTGAGTTAACTGAGGAGTCCCGAAATCTAATTTGCAGAGAGAGAGGATGAAGCAGAGGTAGTAAGAAGAGCAAGGACTAGAGACTGCTCATGCCGGGGTTCCTGTAAGCATTTCAGATCTTTATTCCAGGCTATTGCTAATGTCCAGGAATGACATTCCCAGCCTTGGGTGTTCTCAGGCTTTTTTAATCTTTGTAATAATTTCCCTCTTTTCCCCTAAGCTAGCACAGGGTAATTTCTATTCCCTGCCAGCAAAATGTCCTTGTCAGATGAACACAGTGGTGTAGGGAGCCACGAGGGCTGGGGGAAGGATCCCCTGTTCTGTGGGAGGACCAGGCAAAAAAACCAGAAAGCCTGTTCACCGTTACCGGCTTTCCAGCCACTGACTGAGCTGAGGTTCCCAAGTACCTCAAAATATTCTACTCTGATGAATATTTCTCACTCTCACCTTTTCCAGCGGTCTAAAACATTCAGTTTCTTAACCAATCAATTCTTTCTTGTTTTTCCTGTAATACTTTATTTTATGCTTTCATGTTGTTACAGTTTTATTGAATTATAATTGGTAGACAATAACTGGCACACATTCAAAGTGTACAATTTGATGTTTTTGATACCTGTACACACCTGTAAAACCATCACACGGTGAAAACAGTTAATATATCCATTGCCCCTAAGTGTTTCCTGGCCCCCCTTTAACATCTCTCTCCCCCTCATCCCAGGTTCCCTACAACCACAGATCTGTTTTCTGTGACTGAAAACTAGTTTTTATTTTTTATAATTTCATAGAAACGGAATCCTATAGTATATGCTCTCTTTAGAAATCAGTCCTTCAATAAATACTTGAGCACTTAGGCCCTGAGGATAGAGCCAAGAACTAAACGAACACGGTTCTTGCCAGCATAGATAGAGGTTCAGTCTACCAAGAACGGCAGATACTGACTAGTAATTACAATGAACTCTGTTGTGTGTTTTCATAAGAGGAGAAGCATTGAATGAGGTATATATATATTCAGGAGGATTTTACTTAGGGCTTATGAGAGATCTGAAGACCAGTAACAGGTGCAGGGTGGTCCAGGCAGAGGGAACAGAGCGAGAGGAGGTTCTGAGGAAGGAGAAAACATGGCCTATTTAAGGAACAGAAAGAAGGGCGGTGGGGCTGGAGACCTCCAGGGTTGGAGAAAAACAGAGGAGTATGGACAAGCGGGTCACTGTTGTCCTTATGGTTTAGCTTCTCTGTCCTCCTCACTTCTGGCTCTCATTCAACCTTTCCAGTGGTGACTTGTCTTCTTTTTTTCTTTTGTGTGAGACAAAGAAAACATAACACCAGAGAAGGAATGGGACCGCTCAGAGTCACACAGCTAGCTGGAACCGAAGCGTGGTTATAACTCAGATCTCGAAGTCCAACACTTCTGCACACCCCGATGACAGGTCAGTTCCCCGAGGCCTCTGAGCACCTGCCACCACAGGAAACCCGCAGTAGAAATCAAGGTGAGTGGATGTGTCAACTGTCAAAGACACAGGGTTGGAAGAAGTTGTTTCACTGACACATAGACAGACCGCGCCGCTTAGCACTTGATTACCGACTGGCAGGGAAGCTTGCTCATGCCATCCCTTACATTTTCTTTCAATTTAATGAAGTAATTAATGCTATAAAAAGCCATGAAAATATAAATGTAAGAAAGCATGTTGCATAATTAATAATATATGCATATGCATGGCAGGGTGTTTCTGGCATACATATGCATATGTCATTAATTGAAACATAATCACTTTGTTTTACCGCCAGGGTATTGGGAGAAGTCACACAGCCTATATGTCAGCTCCTGGCCTGGCTCCAGGGTTTATTACATTGATCACACAGACGACCAGCAGGGCACGGGGCGCAAAGTGCTGGGGGCGGAGAACTGGGGTACGACTGGCTTCTCGAATAGGCTCTGTACAGACTCACACTGTGGCATCGGTTATTCTCCTCTGGGCCTCACTGGGGGTTGGCCTGCATTGGTAGTTGACAGAAAGACAGTCAGCACAGATCTTAAGTAGAGCCCTGATCAGGTCGCTTGGTTGGTTGGAGCGTCGTCCCTGACACCAAAAGGACACATACCTAGGTTGTGGGTTCGATTCCCGGTCGGGGCACATATTGGAGGCAGCTGATTGATGTTTCTCATATCAATGTCTCTCTCTCTCTCTCTCTCTCTAAAAATCATTAAAAACATATCCTCCAGTAGGATTAAGAGAAAAATCTTAAGTGGAAACTGATGTATAAAACATAGAGGTAGAATCTCTCCTGAAGTTCGGAGCAGGGCTTTCCTCGAGTTCAATGCTTTCTTACCCCACGCCTCTCCTGTGTCCCTCAGGGTCTCTACATTGATTTGAAAAGTTCTGGACTAGATCGCTGGAAGAGTCCCTCGCCGCACTTTAACCCCCTTTCGGGAACAGCAGCTACAGAAGGTCACACAGGCCGCGTGACATGCTGGAGAAACGGACGTGGGGTTGAGAGCGCCGAGGTCCCGCCCGAGCTCTGTCCCGTTAGCACTGCGACCTCACGCCAGTCCACTCCACTCACACATCTTGCTCTTTTTATTTGTCAAGAAGGAAAGAAATCTTTGTCCCCTCTTTAAAAATTTTTAAATATATATATCTATTACATTTAAAAGCAGTGTCTCCGTGCACTAAGCATTCATTATTATTGTTATTTTTTAAATTATCGCCAACATTGGTGAAAAGCACGAGGAGGCCTAGATGCTAACCTTGAGCCGACTACTCTCTAAATGCAAGTCCTAATCAAGTGGAGAGGCCACCTCAGAGAATTGTAGAGCTCACAACAGAGAAGAGACCAAATGGAACACTGATATTCAAATGATTTGAGAAATTAACACATCTTTACTAATGTTGAGTTTAGATATGCCTTCCAAAGACAGAGGTAAATTACATAGCAGTATTAAAAAATGGTCCTGAGGGTTAAAAGGGAAAGGTAACAGGTTTAATACGACATTCAAGTTTCTTGTCCCCATTTTGGTTAAGTTATGAATAATATATGCTACATTTTCAAGTAAGACTTGTACAGCATTAGGAAAAGGAGATGGCAGATGAATCATTTACCACTTCGAGTCAGCCACCCCCCTCAACCTGTAAAGTTGGGGACGATGAGAAACAGAACAGACTGGGAGAGGGATTTTGGAGAGAAAGTTAGTGTTCTGTGAACCTGTCTGCCAAGAGAAGTTTGGGCAGGAGTCTGCCCCTTACCTGAAGCCTAGCTCAGATGTGTTTTAAAGATACTACTTAGAAAGGATCTCTGTCTTCTTGGGGTCTGACCGATGGAGGAGTGGGGGTAGGGGACATCATTCCCAAGAGCTGACTGGCCGGCTCCTTCAATGGCAGGGTAAAGGAGGAGACAGAGGTGATCAGACAGTGATCCCAAAGGGAGGCTCTCAAGGCAAAAGATGCCTGAGCGATTCCAGTGGTCCGAATGTGGGCCATGCGTGATTGACACTGAAATGGGGTCACCTTAGGCCTTTCCAAGGTGGCCTCCTGAAGAAGTGAAAAGTTCTCACCCAAAAGAGGCAGGAGATGTACTGCCCGATTCTCAGGGCTCGATCAAGGAGCTGTAGGTAATGAGCCACAATAGACGTGCATTAGCCCTCTTCGAGGGAACTGTAGATTCCAGATACCCATTAATAAAAACTCTCTGAACCGCCCCCCTCCAAAGAAGACAGTTCACTGTGAACATCTCCCCAGGGAGTGCAGTGTGGGCTCAACGCAGCATCGGCCAGGCCAGCACTTCCCACTGCCCGCACGCCCTCAATCCCCAAGAGGCAGGAGTCTGGGCTAGCGATGTGAAGAAGGGTTATGCACTAGGTGGGGAGAAAGATTAGAAGCTGCCCATGATCAGTGTCCCTGTCCACCCTTTGCAACTTTCTCCCTATAAATATAGGCTATACATTGGGTATGGGGAGAAGTTTTTCTTTTAAATTGGAAAAGATGACTATTCCGTGAGACTAGATATTTCATTCTCTGGATGAAACTGCATATTACCTTGGGAAAGCCGGGAGGCCACCATGGCAGGGAGGAGCTGGTCCCCTTGTTCAAAGGGACAGAACGAGATGAAGTGCAATGGCTTGATGATAACATTTCTCAGTTCATGCTTTTCAAATTAATGGTTACCAAGTATTAAATCAAATGTTATAAAAGTCGGATCTCCTTTCATCCAAATGAATCAAAATATTTGTTGCTTTAATCTTAGGAGGAAAAAATAAAAACAGTTTCAGCCCTTAAGCTGTGTAAATCATGAGGCTGCAACTGAAATGTCAAGGACTCAGAATTAAGTGGTAAAGTCAGGGTTACTCAGGGACAAGGGTGGCCGTGTATACAGGTTAAGCAGTTAACTACCAAAATTATGTAATTTCAGAGTTATTGGAAGTTTCCATCATATCCCCTACCTTCTGCTTAATATATATATACATATATATATATATTTCTTAATATTTTATTTGATGCTCACAATTATTCCTTTTGTTTCAAACTTTTGGTCTCTGAGACAATTAGCATCCTCATAGGTGAGTCACACTTTGTCATTCTGTGGAACAGTGTTTGTTCTGTGACCTGAAGGAGGGAGAGACAGTAGTCAGGGATTTCTCAGTTCTGACCCGCCTCTCCTCCCCTCTCCTGCTGTAGTTGATTGAGCCTTGCACAGCTCAGTCTCAACATATACAACATGATATGTTATTGTCCATTTTAGATAGCCAAGTAGGTGAGTTTTTCCAGGTCACTAGGAAGGTAGTGGCTGAAAACAAAACCTGCCCGCTGATTCCCTGGCTAAAGCTCTTTCTGTTTCTTCGTTTCAAGGTGACCTCCCAATCAGAAACACATCTCCGGAAATTGACAAAATAGTCATGAGGCAACAAATCTAGACTCCAAGTATGCACCAGGGCCTTAGGAATTTCTGGTTTTGTTCTTTCTTTCTTTCTGTTACATAATCAAAGGCTCTGGCAGCCTCGGCTATACTCCGCTACTCCTGATATCTGTGGTTCCATCAGTTTCCTGAACCCAGAAGGTCCCCTCACCTGAATTTTCTCCATAGGAACTCTATAGGAACAGTCAGTGACAGGTTGAGAAGAGTGGACTGTGCAGATTTAAAACACGATTCGATGCTTGTTTTTAATTCCTAGCATCAAAACTAAGCAGAAAACAAACGTGAAATGAGAAAGATAAAAGGACAGAGATTAAAAAGAGGGAACCAGGACAGGAGGGGCTCAGAGCTGTAGCGATTGCCACAATTCAAACCGGCTGGAGGAGATACCATCTGTGCGGTCGCAGCACCGTTTCCCAGAGTCCTTTGCAAACCCACCAGATAAACATGCACGTGGGCCTCGCCTGACGTGACTGATCATGGACTTTCTAATAGTCAAAAGAATCAAAGCTTTGAATGAGACTTGCTTATTCAAGGAGAAGAAGTATCAATTTTTATTCCTTGCAGCAGCTCGAGATCCAATTCTCCTTCTTTGTCGCTCCACTTAAAGGGGATGAACAAGCCGCCTAATTAAACACGAACTGCCACATTGCACAGTGGGAAAGCCCCTTCCCTGCTCCCCGTGTCTACCAGCTGTTGAAATCCACACCTGCCTTGGTTCCCGTTGTGCTCTGGCTCCATGGATTCTCAAGTAGTTTGGTACCCTTAGACAAAGTACACTTGGCTTTGTCAGTAGATTCTTTACTGTTTGTTCGTTCATTCATTCATTCATTCATTCATTCATTCATTTAGCTGTAGAGCATTTACCTTGGCTTGGCACAATTCTAAGCATAAGAGACAAAGTTGCTGCCCTGATACCCTCATGGAGCTTACATTTTAGTGGGCTTGCACTATTCGCCTGTCTTACATGGATTGGATACATTTTATCTGCTAGGATTTGTGCTAGGTGCTGGTAAAACTAAAATAAAGGAGAACATGGACCCTACCCCTTAGTGATACCAAGGACTCAAGCAGATAATTGTATTATTAAATGTCAGGGGCAGTGCAGGAGTCTAAGGGAGAATAACTAGCTTCGTAATATGTGGGGGAACACATAAAAACAAAATTTCTTAAAAACACTTGGATTCATCTTTATGTTTCATAGTTATTGATAACTACTTATAAAGTTATTTACTTATAAATAACTATAAATAGGGATACATGTATAAATATTTATTTATAAAATGCTCAGTAGAGTGTCAAGATAAATTGTTGTTCATGTTATTTAGCCAAGCATAGTGTTAAGCGCATAGTAAAAGAGAGAATACGGATCCTAGAGGCAGCTAAATCTATGAGGAAAATGAGATCAGAGAAATTAAGTGACATTTTCAAGCTGGAAGTAGAATGCAAATCTCCAGACACCTAGTCTGGTTTTCTCCAGTATGATGCTATTGTACACTACGAGAAGCGCGACTCACTGCATAGGTCTCTATTTTTAAAAATGAATAATGAGATTTTAACACGCTCTTTACAGACAGGCCCAGAGAGCAAATGTGGCTGCATTCCTCCTTTCTCAGCTGTATCGGGCCTAGAAAATTCTTCTGGAGTAGTGCTCAGTGAGAGAAAGCTGGGAGTTCTGTCGCCATCTGTTCTAAGTAAATACCACCACTGGTCTTTATTTAGCAATCTCTCTTCCTAAGATCTCCACGCTTCGGTTTAGAGGAGAAGGACACAGGACGCAGGCCAGTCAGCCAATGCCAAGTGGGGAACAGCTAAAGAATGAAACCAAGGCTGTCCACAGTCCCTGACCCAAACCAAAGGGTCTGCAGGTGCACCATGGCGTGGGCTCGGAAAAACCCCGGACAACACAAAATTCCTCAATCCGTGCGGCAGAGAAATACGATTTGGATATTTAAATCCAGGCGTATCTTTCATAACCCTGAGGGCTATGTTTCCAAAGGCAAATATTGTTGAGCAAGTCATTCCGTCGCGCTGGGCCGTGGGTGGCAGCAGGTTCGGGGGACTGGGAACAGAGCCAAAACTGGGGAATACAGTGCAGAGGAGAAGCGGGGTGTCTGGGGGGTGATGGGGTCAAGCCAGGCAATTAAGTCACCAATATTACAAGGTGGAGCCATGGAGGAGGGCCAGAGCCTGTGCAAATAAGAATCCGCCGGACATGGGTTCGGTGGCTCAACAGTCAGATAAAGAAGCTGGAAACTGAGCCAGAGCCGGGAACAGCTCCACGTTGCCAGCAGCGGTAAAGGGCCACGGCATGGCGCTGGTTTCTGACCCAGGCGCATCTGTCTGGCATCTCTTTCCATCTCCGTGAGCGCCCCTGCAACCAAGCGTGACCCACAGCGCCTGGGCGTTACCTTTCCGCTGTCACCGGTGCCCAAGCAGGGGTGGGGAGCACACAGAACTGTGGCTATGGCGTATCGATGACATTAAGCCTCAAGGAGTGAGCTCTTCGTAAGAAGTGGAAAGAGAACGTGTGTCCATTCATTCCGATACCGAGGCAGCACCTCTGGGTGCCACGCACTGTGCTAAGTTCTGGAGATAAAATTGACGGAGAGAAGCAACCATGGTCTCTGCCCTCATATAGCCTACAGACTTGTTGGGGAGAATAGGTATCAATCAGAGAGAGAGAGAGAGAGAGAGAGAGAGAGAGAGAGAGAGAGAGAGAGAGAGAGAGAATATGAATTACTGTGGTACATGCTCTGTGATTCAGGCCATCAAAGCATGGGAACTGGACGTGGAACTTCGTGGAGTGCTGCCAAGTCATAAAATGTCGATATTTTAAACCCACCAAAGTCTTTGATGATCATTTAAATCAATGTAAGGGTTTGTCAAATTGTGTTCTACAAGAAACTTTATTCTACAAGAAGTTAGGATGTGAACCAGAGGAAAAAAATATTTGGTCAAATACATTTGAGAAACATTTGTTTTCTTTTAAGCTACCATCGATCTTCTCGGAGCTATAATGTAATACAGAGAAGGCGGCTCAGTGGGGGTAAAGAATGGACAGGTTTTCCTAAAAATATTTACCTGTGGGGTGGAACATACTATTCTTTCCTGGAACACAGTTTGTACAACAGAGGTCATGCCAACCTATGTATTTCACACACAGGTGTATAGGCAAAGGAGACGAGATCTTCTTCTTTTTTTGTTAATCCTCGCTGGAAGATATATGTACACACACACACACACACACACACACACACACATATATATATACATATATGCATATATATGTGTGTGTATATATATGTAAATTATATATATATATATTTTTTTTTCCCCATTGATTTTTAGAGTAGAAGAAAGGCAGGGAGAGAGAAAGGGATAGAAAGAAACATAGATGTGAGAGAGACACATCAGTTGGTTGCCTCCTGCATGACCCTGACCAGGGCTGGGGATTGGGGATTGAACCTGCAACCCAGGTAAATGCCCTTGACTGGGAATCAAACCCATGATCCTTCAGTCTGAGGGATGATGCTCTAACTGCTGAGCCAAACCGGCCAGGGCAGACTAGCTCTTCTTTTACCCAAGATTATTGCCAAGTTTTGGCACAGCTAGGACCAGAGTGCGAGAACTCAGGAGGGATTTAAGGCATTGCTCTGACCCTTTCCTACATTCTTACTTGAACTGATAAAACATACTTTGTGTTTATATGGGAAATGAAAGCGTGTCATGTTTAAATTCAGGTTTTCTTTTTATCCTCACTTCTTTTTTTCTCTCTGTACTAGGGTCAGAAATGAAAATAAACTCCATAAATATTAGCTCTCCCAGGTTTGAAAGAAATAAAGGGAAGAAAGAGGTACGATTTTAAGATTATTCAAAGACATAAATAATTTGCTATTATTGCTGAGTTTTCCAGGACATAACAAAGCTCCCTGGGGCTTTTGTGTCCTGTGATTTAGGTCCTGGTTGCTGTCCATGGGCCTCAGAGTGGGCGACACATAGATGCTGGACCACACCACCAAAATCCTCGGTGATTTATGTAGAAACCCGTTGTTCCTCCAGCTTCTCTACTACAGCGTTTTTTGCTCCAGAAGCTGTGATTATGAAATGTCACCGTGGAAACAGTTCAATATTCTCTTAAAAATATAAAAGCAACTGAAATGAAACAACTACCCAGAATCTCAAGCTCTCTTAAAGTCAAGGTTTCTGTAGACGCAAGCAGATTAATTTTGTGGCAGGAGATGGGTATGCTTATGTCCTTATGCCCGGCCGGTGTGGCTCAGTGGATTGAGCGTCATCCCATGGACTGAGAGGTCCCGGCTTTCGGGCTTGATCCCCAGTGGGGAGAGTGCAAGAGGCAGCCGATCAATGTTTCTCTCTCACATCAATGTTTCTACCTCTCTCTCCCTTCCTTCTCTCTAAAAAATCAATAAAAACATATATTTAAAAAAATCTCTCTTGCACTGCCTGAGTATGTGTCCAGAGTCCCATCATTAGGGAGGCATGAGGCCCCTATTAGAAGAACAAATACCAGCAAACAAATTAGTGGAGACTGTTGGACAGTCAAAGGATAATAACAATGGACAGAAACAGAGCAAAGAATAGTGTGTCTAGAAATATGTTCAACATGACTTGTGTACCTACCACGTGCTGGTCAGCAGTCTATATCAATGACAGTATTTTATCAGAATTAGACAATCAGAATAATAAACTTGATGGGGTTACATACAGAGATTTAATTTACTAAACTCAACTGTGTTTACGTGGAGAACTAAAAAGATTGAGAACAGCTAGACTCCAAGAGGATTTAAATGCTTGCCTTTTCAACGTTACTCTTCAATTTTCCTCTGCGTGGCCAGGAGTCAGCGTGAGCTGGAAGAAGTCACGTGGTACCTCCAGAGAGGGTCTCAGCCCCCCAGTGCTTTCGTGGTGGGAACATCTTGATACAGTGGAACATCAGAGATGAAAACATATTTTTGTTCAGCAGAGGAAAAGCAGGTAAGACAACGCCTGTTCTCGTTAACTAGATTTTTAAGGGTAATTTTATCAGTTCAAGATATTTTTTTGATACATTGATTAGATGCTTAGCCCTATATAATATCAGACTCTACTGAATTAGCTATCATTTGTGTGTGTATGCTGATGTCTTAAGTGGTTACTTGTACAGTGTCACACAAGCAATGACATGAAGAACCAAATTTCAGTCTGGATGGTGTGGTTCAGTGGTTGAGCATCGACTCAAGCACCAAGAGGTCACTGGTTCGATTCCCAGTCAGGACACATGCCCAGGTTGTGGGCCCAATCCCCAGTGAGGGGCATGCAGGAGGCAGCCAATCGATGTTCTCTCTCATCGATGTTTCTCTCTCTCTCTCCCTCTCACTTCCTCTCTCTCTAAAATCAATAAAGGAGGGGGGGGAAGAACCAAATTTCAAAGAGGGCCTGCCTCTTTAAGCCAATCTTGATCTTCTGTAACACACTGATATCAAGCAAGCACTTACCAAGGTTGCTAGAGATTTCCTTCTTTACACATAATACCAATTTTTCTTTCATCCTTAGCAAGATACACCTGTATTCTTGGGTGTAGCTATTTGCCTGGCTAAAAGTCTATATTTCCCAGCCTCCCTCACAGATATGAATTGCATGTACAAGTCATTGGTTGGAACTTGAGAGGAAGCTGACGTCTCTGGAAGCTATGCCATTTTGCTCTTTTTTGCTCCCTTTTTTTAGCTGCCTGGAACATTCACTTAAGGACTGGAGCTTCAGCAGCCATTAAGGACCATGAGACAATCTAGATGAAAGAAACCAATCAATATGGGTGGTAGAACAGGGACAAGAGAGATTCTTAAGTCCCTGATGACTGGGTGCCCATCTCTCTATGTCTTTTATATTAGAGAAAAGTCAACCCATGTCTTAGTTAAGATACTGTTGTTTTGAGTTTCTGTAGCTACCAGTTGAAAAGAATTCCTAAATAATATACTAGTTTTTATAAACCTTCTATTATAGATCATTGACCAATCAGAGAAGAATTCAATTTTAGAGATGGAAGAGACTCTAGTGTGGTCCAACTGCCTTATTCTTTAGACCAGAATAATGAAAGCCAGTTATCCATTCACTTTTTAAAATATATCACATGGGCAGGATATATTATGTTCAGGGAAACTGAAACAGAGAGTTCTTTCCTACAAAGAATGCACCATATAGCTGAGGAGTTCAGTGAAAGAACTTTAAAAATTCAGCCAGGTAAGAGCTATAATAGAGGAATCTGCTAGGGCAATTTAGGAATATAGAAGTAAATTATCTAATTCAACTTTGGAATGGCTAGGTGACCTCAGGAAATGCTTTTAAAAGAAATGAGACCAGGGACTAAGGCTCCAAAGAGGAGCAAAAAATTAAATAGAAGGAAACCGACTGGCCAGCGCCACGTAACAAGCTCATGACAAGGTCAGGACTTCCACCTCAGGGGGTTAAATCCTACGGCTTTATTCTTGCTACTATATAAATTACTGAAAATGTTTTTATATAGCAATATTTTGACTTTGTTCGTGTTACTGAACATGAGATGATTTCTCATCCCGACAGAGAGCAGCTACGCTAGTGAGCAATTGAGGCTTCAGGACAACTAGAGGAAATTACCAATGAGATAACTTTTTACAAATATCACATTAGCTAAATCTCTATTTTAAAAAGCATTTCTGTTCATTCTAAAAAGGCAGTAATTCAGAAAAACATGAGGAAGAAAGAAATACCTGAAATCCCATCATCACAGCAGGCCTGGCTCAAAATAACAAAATCTATTAACTTACTAATTTAATGAGTGCCCATGGGAGGGAGGAAGGAAGGAAGGAAGGAAGGAAGGAAGGAAGGAAGGAAGGAAGGAAGGAAGGAAGGGTATAACCTTACACCTCTGTTACCTGCTTTATTAAACATGCTTCATGGGGTACCTACAAGCACCTGGAGAAAGGTCAAGCCGATAGCTCAGACTCTACCCGCCACTCCCACAACAGTTCTACTCCCAGCAAAGCAACTGTGCTTTTATCTATTTTATGTGTTTATAAATGAGATCGAGGGTCATATCTCAAAATTGGGCAGGCTAAACGAAAAGCCAGGAACCGGTAGACAAGTAGGCGCACCAAGGAGTGATTCCCTCCGAACATGGACGAGCTGCTTACAGAGTCAGAGCACTGCATGGGGTTGGGTAGGACACAAAGAGGTCTAGAGATGGCAATGCTTAGCCTCCCCTCCACTGTGTGGGGAAATTCTACTGTGCCCCAAACCAGCTTCCACTACTCAGCCCCCCTTTAGGAAGAAGCTGCATTTGGTAGGATGGTTTAGTTATGAGTAACAGACACTCTACTTTATAATGGCTTAATGATGAGGTCATTTATTACTTCATATGACAGGAAGTCCAGAGGTAGGCAGTGTCCAGGATTGGTTGAGTCAGAGTAACCAAGCGCCCAAGTTGTTTATCTCCTCTGCCATCCTTATTGCTGTCCTTAGGTTGTTTCCTCATGGTCTTGAGCTGCCTTCCAATAGCGACTGAGTCACCCCCAGCAAAGGCCAGAAGGAGAAACCTATTCTATGCATAGATAAAATAAGTACTTTTCTTTTGTCTGATTGGGTCAGCATAGGTCATGTGCTCACCCCTGTTCCAATAACAGACTCCAGAGAATGGCAAACTCTGATTAAATCAGGGATTTGCAAATGATTTCTATAAAAACCAGACAGTGAAGAATTTAGAATTTGTGGACTATATGGTCTCTGTCACAACAATTGAACTCTGCAAAAGCAACTATAGACAGTATGTAAATGAGCATGGATATGTTCCAACAAAACTTTATTTATGTATGTGAAATGTCCAGAACAGGCAAATTGATGGACACAGAAAGTAGATTGGTAGCTGCCTTGGGTTTGAGGGGATGGGGGGAATGCATGGTTTTTATGGGGGGGAGAAAATGTTCTAAAATTGATTGTGGTTATAATGCACAACAATGTGAATCTACTAAAAGTCATTGGATTATACTGAAAAATGGCTGACTTGTACAGTATATAAATTATATATAACAAAGTTGTTAAACTTTAGGGACACTGAAATTTGAATTTTATACAATTTTCACAAGGCAAGAAACATTGTTCTTTTATGATTCTCTCCCTGCCCCCAAATATTTATTTATTTTTTAAAAAACTGTTTTTCCTTTGATTTTTTTTTTTTTTTTTTGAGAGGGAGAGAGAGATAGAAACCTTGATAAGAGAGAACATCGATTGGCAGCCTCCTGCATGCCCCCCACTGGGGATCGGGCCCACAACCTGGGCATGTGTCCTGTCTGGGAATCGAACCGGGGCCCCCTTGGTGCATGGGTTGACGCTCAACCACTGAGCCACACTGGCCGGGCTCCCTGCCCCCGATTATTTAAAATGTGGAAGCTGTCCTTAGTTTGTAGGCAGCAGTGGGCAGCCATATTTGGCCCATGGGCCTTAGTTTGCAGACCCAGGTTTAGACTCATCAGGGTGCTATTCCAGAAGTAAGGAAGGAGGGTTCATCTCTTGAGTCAAATGGGGAAAAAGTTTACACTGGAAAAAATTAGGGGTCCCTAAGGGAGGAAGAAAAAGGAAATGTATGGTAGGAAGGCATAGAGCTCTGCCCCTTAAGGCAGTTCTGGAAACATCTCTCATTGGCCAAGCATGATCTTTGGGAATGAAACACTTAGCCCCAAGCACTTGATCAAAATATTCCTTCCGACCCCTCCTACAGTCCCTAGGAGGAATTCTCATAAATGAACATCGTCTCGCCTCCTTGTGTATTTCATGATATGTGAGCATTCTCACAGGTGCTCCAGGGGTCCCGGGGTCAAGGCCCCCTTTCCTGTCAGAGGTAGATGTGTGGAGAAATAAGCCATTTTGAGTCACTCCCTGTGTGTCTTGCTTCCTTGCTTCTGAAAAAGGCTTCCGGGCTTAGGTCACAGCGTTTTGGCGGCCTCTGTAGCAATTAATGTAAGAAAGGTAAGAATCAAAGGCTTCTACTTTATTCCTTCTGCTTCTATTCTGGCTTAGAGTTTGCCATCCAGAATTTGAGAGGAAGTTTGATGCATTACAAAGATCGCATGCAGAAAGTCAAGAGACCTGACCTCAAATTACTTCATGACCTTGGGGTAGTCCCTTACCTACAAGAGAACACACACACCAAGAACAGAAAAGATAAATTGCTTTTCTGAATCTGGAGGGCGAGCAGATGATCCCTTCCCATCTGGAGGAGAGAAGAGTCCTAAGAACAAGAACATGTAAAATGAGACTTCGGGGAGTGGTGGTCACTGAGAGGTTGGAGAAGGGGCTTGAAGTGGCAAGGGTATGACAATAATTTAGGGTTCAGACCTTGCGCTGGACTGCTTGAAGGGGAGAGGCATGGACATACAGCCGGGAGGCGGAGTTACAGATGGCTCCAGCTCGAGGGAGGGAGTGGGTGACTCAGCCCGGAGGCTCTGACTCAGGCAGGGGGGAGCTGTAAAGAGCCAGGATGCTCACCTGGCACTTTGCCTGCCTCCCAGCTGTGGCCCCAAATCTCTGCTTTCTTGAGTGAAAACGGGGGAGAAATTTCCTGCCACAGATCCACCATCCCTGTCCCCGGGTTGCAATTCCATTCATGTTCCCTTCGCCACTGAGGACGGCATTGTCTGCCTCAGTGTGGTAAGGTAGTTTATTTCACTTTAATACGCAGAATTGAGTCGATTGGCTTTCTAAGGCTCCCGGTGCGTACTGCTTATGCGCCCTCATCACTTCCCTGAACAGCCCTTCCTTAGCCGCCTCATCCGAGCAGGCAGGTGCACGGGGCCGCTCAGGGTTTCCAAAGGGATGACCCATCTCCCTCCAGGAAAGAATTTTCTGTTAGGTAGTGAAGAGCATTTCTGTGGGTAGAGAGCTCCCGTAGGGATAATCGGAGGGGCCGTTTTTCAGACTAACAGGGAGCTGGGTGCTGAGGGGAATGTGCTAACAACCTCGGGAAATTGCCTTGGCCGTGGAGATGGCTTTGCATTGCAGCTTGCATTGTCAGTAACGGGCAGGCCCTTCAGTCCTCTAATTGGCAAGGGCTGTGGGTGGAGCAGGACGAAGGCCTGGGGAAAGCAGGTGTTACCAACCGCTTGTGCGCCCCAGGTGAGCCTGGAGGGGTGCCAGTCGACTGCCCCGTCCCTGCGGGAGATGGGAATGGACTCTCCCTGCTCCTGAAAACATCTGCTCTACCCAGTGGCACTGACCTGTGAGTTCACCTTGAGCATTTCACTAGCTTGGTTTCTGCATGCTCTACTCCAGCGTCCTCTTCAACATGGCCCTCGCTGCCTTTGGAGAAGTAGCACGTGTAGGTGAGTCAGTGTTCACTACACAAGCCCTGTTGAGAGAGCTGCTTAGTGTTTCTGAACCTCAGTGTTCTCATCTCTAAAATGGAATAATTATACTCTACCTCCTAGGGTGGTTGTGTGGATGAAGCAAGAGGTATGGGCGCGCGCCAGGCGTAATGTACGTGCCTGTACCTGCATCGCCTTATCGAATCCTCACCCCTGCCCTGTAAGGCAGGGACGACCAGCATCCCCACGCTGTCAGTGGGGAGACGCAGGCACCCAGATCATGGCAGAGCTGAGGCTGGGACGCAGGCTGTGGACTCCAGAGCCCGAGTCCCATGCTGTATACTTTGGTACACCATACACCAGAAAGGCTCAACAAATAGGGGTTTGGCATCGTTAGTGTGTATGATTTTATAAAATCCCTTTTCTTAGTGCCCAAAGCCTCCCAGGCTGGAAACCCTGGGGGCATAAGGAAGAAAAGGGAGGCACGTGGGCAGGTGCAGCAGAGGCCCAGTCTTCTCTGGACCTGGCTGTCCAGCCTGTGGGGCAGTGGGCTCCTGGGTTAGAGTGCACAGCCCTCCTGCCGGCTTTCCAGCCAGGAACCATACCTGGCCTTGGAGCTGGGCGCAAGACACAGAAGGCATGGGCTGGGCTGGGCTGGGCTGGGCAGGGCTGGGCAGGGCAGGGCTGGGCAGGGCTGGGCTGGGCTGGGCTGGGCTGGGCTGGGCTGGACTGGGCTGGGCTGGACTGGGCAGGGCAGGGCTGGGCAGGGCTGGGCTGGGCTGGGCAGGGCTGGGCTGGGCAGGGCTGGGCTGGGCTGGGCAGGGCTGGGCTGGGCAGGGCTGGGCTGGGCAGGGCAGGGCTGGGCAGGGCAGGGCTGGGCAGGGCTGGGCTGGGCTGGGCAGGGCAGGGCAGGGCAGGGCAGGGCTGGGCAGGGCAGGGCAGGGCTGGGCAGGGCTGGGCTGGGCAGGGCAGGGCAGGGCTGGGCAGGGCTGGGCTGGGCAGGGCTGGGCTGGGCTGGGCAGGGCTGGGCTGGGCAGGGCTGGGCTGGGCTGGGCAGGGCTGGGCTGGGCTGGGCAGGGCTGGGCTGGGCAGGGCTGGGCTGGGCAGGGCAGGGCTGGGCAGGGCAGGGCTGGGCAGGGCTGGGCTGGGCTGGGCAGGGCAGGGCAGGGCAGGGCTGGGCTGGGCAGGGCAGGGCAGGGCTGGGCAGGGCAGGGCTGGGCAGGGCTGGGCTGGGCAGGGCTGGGCAGGGCAGGGCTGGGCTGGACTGGGCAGGGCAGGGCTGGGCAGGGCAGGGCAGGGCAGGGCTGGGCAGGGCAGGGCTGGGCTGGGCTGGGCTGGACTGGGCAGGACAGCCAGCAGACTCGTATGCCAGGTCCTGCTCTGAGAAGCTGTGGCTTAGGAAGTGTAGGAAAGCCAGGAATGTGGGCGTCTCCACTGCTGTCTGTGAAGGGGACAATCCTCTCTGCGTTCCCTCAAAGTAAGGTTTTGTTTTCGTTCGTTTGTTTATTCATTCCTGTTTCATTACGATATGACTGACATATAGCACTGGATAAGTTTAAACTGTACAGCATAGTGACTTGACTTACATATATTGTGAAATTATTACCCCAATACGTTGTTAATATCCATCATATTTAACGAGGAAAACATGTGTTTTTTCCTTGTGATGAGAGCTGTTGGGAATTACTCTCTTCACGTTCAGTTTACCCACACAGCAGTGGTAACTGTAGTCATGTTGTACATTCCATCCTTAGCAGTAACTTATCTGATAACTGGAAGTGTGTACCTTGGGACCGCCTCTCTCCATTTTCCCTCCCCGGCCCCTTCCTCTGGTAACCACAAGTCTGAGCGCCTTGTCAGCCTCCCAGGTGTTGCTGGTCAGTGCACTCAGCCATAGGCTGGGCTATGACTCAGCTCCCTCGCCTGGGCGTGGGCAGACCAGACTCAGGTCCCGCGATGCTCCTTGTTTGAGGACCGGAACTGGGCAGACCTGCACCTGGCGGAGTTCCCTGGTCAGACTGAGCCACTGTCTTGCCTCTATAGCTCAGCAGAGCCGCTGGCGGGGACAACTACTTTGCGCTGAAGGTAGGAACTTGGTCTGCCAAGATCCGGGTGCTGGTCGGGGCAAGCCTCTCCTCCTCTGAGTCACCATCAGAGTCCTGTGGCCAAGACCCACAGATTTCTCAGCAATCCCCACGGGCAAGACCAGAAGAAGTGCTCTTGAGAAGCAACCTGCAATGTTGGGAGAGCTGATGTCCACTCTGGGCTCTCTTTTCCCACTGTAGGAACCAGAGGCTCAGGGGAGACTTCTGGGGTGCTGCTGTGCCAGCCCGGGGGAGCCGCTCCTCTTACCCTTCTAATGTGGTCTGACTAGGTGTCTGTGGTGCAGCAGGGACCCTCATGTTCTGGGATTTTCTCAGTGGGGTCTTTCCATGAATAGTGGTCGGTTGTTCTTGTGAGGGAGAGCAAAGTCAGGAACTAGCTTTGTCGCCATCTTAGAGATTCCAGTGAGGTTTTGAATGTCCAGTGTCCATCTGGAGGCAGGGAAACATAATGTTAGGGGAACAAACATTCATCTGAGTAGAAGAAGACAGTGGAGTTGGATTACTCAACTCTTTTAGCCATTTATTCATTCATTAAACAAATATTAGCCCAGGACCTCCTTTATGCCAGGCTGGGTGTTAAGAACAGTGGTTCTCTGACCAACACAAAGTCCCTGGTCCTCAGGAGGTTTATTCCAGAGATGGGTGTGCACACAGAGTGTGATGCACACCCTCTCACTCACGTTATTAAGTGATTTGAGAAGAGAACATCATTCTGACAGCTGGGTTGGTACCGATAACGCTAATTCTCATGAATTCATTCATTTATTGTTTGTGCTACGCAAGGAAGGAGCTAGAATTCTTCATTAGAACCCCTTCCCAAGTTTTCGGAGCAAGAGGCAAAAAACGAAAGAAATCAAGATGACACTGTCAATTTAGTCTAGTTTTAACACCTTTTACAAAAGCGCTGGAGAGCAGCCTCCCATTTTCTCCAGTTCCACCTTTATTTCTGAGAAATGGTATAGACTTATTATCAGTCGTTCACGATGGGCCAACCGTTAGGGAGCATCCCCAAGATCAGCATTTCAAACGTCAAGCTCCAGGCCGGGGGCCCACAAGGACGTGCCCAGGGTCAGGTGGGAAAGATGCATTATATTCATTTCACAGGATGTTGCTGCGGGTGTTGTCAACAGAATTTTTAACAAGCAAAAGGTTTGAAGAGTTTATGTTTTATTAACTAAAATAGCCAGTTTAATCAAGCCTCATTACTTCGGTGATGTGGTAGAGGAGTACTAATGATGTCCATAAACTACACAACAACCCTGAATGAAAGCAGGTCTGGAGAAACAAAGCCATCCCTCTGAAGGGTCATAGGGGTCAGCTTGAGGGCATCAAAGTGTTAGAGCTTAATGCTTTCTCCCAACCAGCGACACAGACGAGACGACAGCACTTCCTTCTCTTGCCCAGAGCAATACGTCCAAATATGCCTTCCTCCCCGGAATGGCTGCCGGAGTTCAATTCTCTGTTACCACTGTCTTTATTGCTGAGTAAATCAAATGATAGCAATGAAAGCCCAGTATAACTCATGATGTTCAACAAGGAGAAGGTATAGTGATTAATATTCATCAATTCAATGCATTTATTGGCATCCTCTTAGGTGAAGGACACTGCTGGAGGGACTGAGGATACAACAATGTACAAAAATGACCTTGACCTCATGCAGCCTATGTTATAGGGAAGGGAGACGAATGGATAAATAAACAAACGTACACCACTTTGGTTTAAGCCAAGGATAAATGTTAAGAGTGAAAAACGGAGTTAAAACAGAGAGACCCACAAGAAGGAAGAAAGGTGTCACTTTAGATAGGTGATCAGGAATAAAAACTTCTTTGAGGAAAGATGATTTGCACAGGATCTGAATAGAACTAGGCATCAGGTCAATATCTGGGAGGAACGCTTTCCAGGCAGAGGAACCAGCAAGTGCAAAAGCCCTGAGGCTGGTGCGAGCTGAGTCTAGTTTCTGGCAAAGCAGAAAGGGCGGAGTGGCTGGGACAGAATGAACAAAGAGAAGAGACGTGGAATATAAAGTTGGAAGGATGACCAGCAGCCGGACCTTGTAGGGCTTCGACAACCATGGTAAGAACTAATATTTATATATGAGCGATTTGGGAAGCCAGCAGAGGCTTGATATGGGGATTGGCATGATCCGACTTACTTGTAAAGGATTGCTTTAGCTTCTCTGGTGGGAATAGATTACGGCAGGATTGAAGTGAGAGACTGGCAAACTACAGTCTTTCTAAACTCAGAATGGGAGTGCTAAGAAGCATAGGTCATGCCTGCCATGGGCAGGTACGGGGGTAGGTGCAGACCGGTACGTAGCGCCCATGCCGATGTCTCCACCATCAGACAGGTTCTGGCTCAGCAGTCAGACATCCACTTCCTCGATGTCTGAGGATGTGCCAATCATTTACCTCGGTGTCAACTGTCTCATCTGTCAAGTGGATAAAAGCATCTCTTCGGGACTTGTCAGTGTCACAAGAGACAACACGTCACCTGGCACATGAATGTTCCACAGCTGTGAGCCATTGTTTATCTTGCCTCTCAGTTCGCAGAGAAGCACACTGAGGCCCAGAGAGAGAGCAGGCTTTACTCAGCCACCCTGCTGGTTTGGCTGGACCTGGACCAGACCCCGGTCTTCTCATTCCTGAGCAGTCCGGCGTCAGGATGGAAAGGCTGGTGAGGACTGTGAGGGCGGGGGGATGTGGAAGGCACAGAGAGGCTTGGAACTTGAACTGGGCTCTCTCCTCTCGGTGGGGTGTGGAAATCAGGCAGGAATGCGTACATCGTACAGCAACTGCTCCTTCTCGCTGCCTTTCACCTCGGTACCACCTGAAGATAACTCCCCCGAGTGGGCCCTGATTGCTCAGGAGCTCCTCACTTGGGCCTTCCCAGCCATCTGCTTTCTGTATATTCTTTCTGTTTGTAACAGGCTACCACCTCTGTCCCAAGTTAGAAAGAGAGGTTTGATGGGCTCCTTCCATGACATCTGGTTGCCCCCTCTAGGGCTGTATATGCAAGTGGGGTGGGTGGGTTCCTCATCACTGAGTCTCCTCACCTATAACACTTTGTTCTGCCACTTACTGCCCCAATACACTTCCTTGAATCACAGCATACGAGTCCAACCAGTTCACTGCACACATGAGGAAACTGAGGCATAGAGGTCAGGGACTCAGCTAAGGTCACACATAAAATTGGAGGCTTGACGTCTTTTGATTCCTACCCCAGTGCTCCCTGCATCACCCCATTCTGTTGCAAGATCGATGAATCTGTTCTCTCTTCATCTTCTTGCAAAGACGGGACGGGGGAGATGCAAGGAGTGATGGGGAGAACAGCACACGGATAAAGCAGGAGAGCAATTACTGTCATCAAGCCCAAAGAATGAATGATGGACTGTCTGCATTGAGGATAAGTCTGCAGTGTCTCTCAACCTCACTTTCTAGTTACCTTCCACACTGGTGACACGTAGCCCTGTGTTGCATCATGACTCCCCATGAGGGATGGCACAGAGAAGGTCCTTTATCCTTCTGTCCGTCAGCACCAGGCCCAGGTTCTGGTGGATCACTAACAAGGGTTAGAAGGCAGGTCGGCAACAGCTCAGCCAGAAAAGGGACCATGTAATGTCCTGAAGGGTGGGCCTTGCGTCTCAGTCTCCCCTTCCACCTCTTCCCAGCTAACAAGTCATTTACACATTTTGGGCTCCCAAGGGCTCCTCACATGTCAAGAAGGAATAAAAATCCCAGCCTGCCTGCAGCTAGGGGCTAAGCCAGAAGGACGCGTGCCCCAGGGCGAGAGGTGGAGACGGGGTGGACAGGTGGAAACAGAGGCAGTGGAGGAGTGGGAGGAGCTGGGCCTGGAGCCCGACCCTGCGGCTCAGCACCCAGCCCTGCACTCCAGTCAGGTGTCCATGGACAAGACACTCAAGCTTCCGTGCC
This sequence comes from Tadarida brasiliensis, assembly GCA_030848825.1. Classification (NCBI taxonomy): domain Eukaryota; kingdom Metazoa; phylum Chordata; class Mammalia; order Chiroptera; family Molossidae; genus Tadarida; species Tadarida brasiliensis. The sequence continues at coordinate 104,016,783 of CM061259.1, read as the reverse complement.
TCAGTTTCCTCAGCTGACAATAGTGATACCGTAGTCTTTACCTCGTAGGGCTTTCGTGAGCCTTGGTTAAGTGAGAGTCATAGAATGATTAGCCACAATCACCACCATTCTTGATATCATTACTTTTTTTTCTTAATACCTAAGAACTCTTGGGGACCATTTTCCCTTGTATGATGATAACCGTGAGGAAATCTGCACACTCTTCAATGCTACCTTAAACGCTTCTCTTGTGAGGTCTTCCTCCATCCTCACCCTGCAGGTGGGACACAGAGGATCCCTCCGCTGAGCCTGCTCACCGCATGCCTCATATCACCTTTCTAGCGCCCAGTGCGTGCGGTCCTGCCCTGGGCGGTTGTCTTTCTGAGCCTCCGGGAGGGCGGGGCTCCGGGAGGGCGGGGCTCCGGGGGGCGGTGCCCCACCCTGAGATCCTGGCCCCCGGCTGCTGTGAGCCAGAGGGAGCAGAGTCAGCAGACACCAGGGTCAGACCAACCAGGCGATGCTCTTTCCCAGCTGGATGCTTCTCGTGTAAATTACTGGCAAAGTCTAATTTTCAAAAAGCAAAAAACATGACCTTTGAACAAATATAGACTGAGCATACATCAGCAATTTATTATCATATTAAAAAAGGAACCGGCAGGATGAGAATGCTCAGTCGAAGGGGGATTTGAGAAGTGGTATAGAGTCACTGAAAAATAAGAACGCTGACGTAAGATGGCTAAGTTTTGTTGTTTTTTTTTGCCATTTTCCTCATTTCCAAGTTTTGGGTAATTTTTAAGTAGTGTTAACCTTTCTAAGCCCCACTGCTGTATTTGTAGAATAGCTCTATGTCCCAGAGCTAGTTTTGTGATTAAATGAGGCAAGGTACGTGAGGCACCCAGCGTACAGTGTTGGCACAGGGCTAGCTGGATATTAAGGGTCAAGCTGTGGAAGGAAGATGACCACTGGGTGCCTACTATGTGTCAGACACTCTGCTTTATGCTTTATATATGCATGCGCGCTCGCAAACACACACACACACACACACACACACACACACACACACACATTCCATTTTCCATTTACCTTCAGAACAGGTCCGTCAGGTGGGTAGTATTTATTTATTATTATTATTATTTTTATTTTTTCTTTATTGATTTTAGAGAGAGAGGAAAAGAGAGGGAGAGAGAAACATCGATGAGAGAGAACATCGATTGGCCGCCTCCTGCATGCCCCCCATTGGGGATCGGGCCCACAACCTGGGCATGTGCCCTGACCGGGAATCGAACCGGCAACCTCTTGGTGCATGGGTCGACGCTCAACCACTGAGCCACACCGGCGGGCAGGTGGGTAATATTTAGTTCTAGCTTATGTGAAAGGAAACTCACATTGCCAGGAGTTAAGTGACTTGCCTGCAGTTCTCAGAGCTACGGAGTACAGAGTAGGCCTGTGATTTCAAAGCTCTTTCCATAATGTTGCTGCCTCTTTAAAAGAAAGAAAGAAAAATCACAAGACAAAAACTTTCAACATCATTTGCATTGAACACGAACTAATTTAGAAGGATTTATTCATTTTCCTGTTATTCATCCAGATTTTGTTCCTTCCTCTCTGCTTCCCCACCCTAACCCACCCCTAAGCCAAAAAGCCGTTTGCCTTTTTTTTTTTTTTTTGCCATTCACTCAGCCCTTCAAAGCGGGAAGGATGTGCCTCTGAGTGAAACATTGTGCTGGCAAAATGACACTTCATTTTCCAGAGGCCCTAACAAAGCCTTTTGATTTGAATGCCAGCGCTGTGAGCATGATTAAACGTAAGACTCACTTTTACATTCCCCAGCTGCAAAAGAAGTTGTACAGTTCAATTAGTTTGCCATGTGGCTGAGGAGCGGGCCCCTAAAAGTTGCTATGGCGACGCGACTGATGAGAAGGGTGTTGGGACTGGGGTTGGAGCCCAGTGAATTTCCAAGGACTGCCACAGAAGGGTTACAGGTTGGGAGGATGACACGATTCCTTTTTCTTTAGAGCCTCTCTTGAAATGCTGTGTTTCCACTATTTCTGTGAGGCTTGGGCTCTCCATACTGATCCATGAAAATAATGTCTTTCCTTCTTGGAGAAAGAATTAGCTACAGGCAGGCGTTCTGCTCTTTCTCCCGTTCTCTCTCTCTCTGTCTCAAATCATTTGCTGTCCTGTGACATTAATTGGGATCTGGAAAGAATAATGTAGGAAAGGAAAAACATCAAGGCCGTATCATTTATCTGTAATGGCCCTGGGCGCACAGCCTCCATCCTCTCGTTTTGGATCATCTCTTGCTTTTACCAAAGACATCTTTAGTTCTTGGCAGTGCTCTTCGAGGGCTCGGTCCTCCTGGCTCCGTGGGTATATGAGCGAAGACCTCGATGAGTGAAGTCAGGGAGCAGGACATGTGAACGTCTAAGGGAAGAATGTTTCCCATTTGTTTTCTTCAGGGTCGTTTTTATTTAATTTAATTACTTTTTTTTTTTTTTAAAGATTTGTATTGATTTTAGAGAGAGAGGAAGGGAGAGGGAGAGAGAGAAAAACATTGGTGAGAGAGAACATTGATTGGTTGCCTCCTGTACCCACCCCATCCCGGGACCAAACCCGCAACCTGGGCATGTGCCCTGACTGGGAATGGAACCAGCGATGCCTTGGCGCATGGGACAATGCTCAACCACTGAGCCACACCAGCCAAGGCTCTTCAGGGTTGTTTTTAGAAAGAGTCATAATTTATTTCATGTTGTTTTCTGTCCCTTTCACTGAGCTCTTCATGTTCTCATGGTGTGGTAGCAGACACCATGTTTATTAATTGACTACTGTGCTGCCCACACCCAGCCTAGAGCGTGGTGGTAGGAGGCATCCATTCAGTCCTTGTTAATGAAATGAGTGACCACCTCTGAATGTGAGTCCCAACTCCTGCCCGTGTCTCTGGGAAGGCTGCTTTGCTTTTGCTCAACACCGATTCCCTCCTTTGTGAACCAAGGGTGACCAGCCTCCTCTGCCTACCTTTAGGCTTCTGGCAGGAAAGAGTTAGTAATGGATATGCAGGAGCTTTTTATTTTATTTTTTAAATATGTTTTTATTGTTTTTTTTTTTTAGAGAGAGAAGAAGGGAGAGAGAGATAGAAACATCAATGTGAGAGAGAAACATCGATCAGCTGCCTCCTGCACGCCCCCTATTGGGGATTGAGCCCGCAACCCAGGCATGTGCCCTGATGGGGAATCGAACCGGGACCTCTCAGTCCATGGGACAACGCTCAATACACTGAGCCACACTGGCCAGGCTGCAGGAGCTTTTTAAATGGCAAAAAATGAAAGGGCTTCATACAAATTAAAGGGCTTTTTTGTTGGGATAGATGGCATGCTTGGACGTGTGGGTACATAGGGTAGTCGCCCAGCCAGGCAAGGTCCTCCCTCACGCAAGAACTGATGGAAGGCGTGTGCTGCACGAGTTTATCAATATCCTCATTAAAACGGCCCCAGAGAGCCACACGAGCAAGATGTTCCTGTAAGGTCTCCTGCAGGAGCAGCGTGAGAATTCATTAAGGTTGGTAGAATGATTTGATAACCTCGGCTAATAGGTGTGACAGAAGTGTAAACTTATATTATTAAAACATGAATTGAATTGTTTTCTGGATGACTTAAGCAGGCAACGGGGTGAAGGCAATTTCAGAAGGAGCTGTGCGGGGCCTGGCGAAGAATGAATGTTGAATTTGGCTGTTGTTCATTTGCTTCTTTTTGCAGAAGGGCACGGTGCAGGCTGCACGGAGGGGCAGGGAGAAACGGTACTGGCAGTGAGGAAGTTGGGGTTCCCACCGGACAAGCTTAGGAGGACTGAGGACTTTTGAGCAAAGCACAGCTCTTCCTTAGGTCTATTCCAATTTCTTGGGCAAGAAAAGCACTTGCAAATCTATTTCACAAACTCAGATTTACAAGCTGGCAATTAGAATGACATGGGGAAGAATGAAGGTGAGTCTTTGGTCTATTAAGATAAATAGACATTGAGTTTAAAATTAAATAAGTTTGCCTTAGGTCCACACTTCTGAAAGCTTTTAATAAATTCCTGCCAATCTTAGGGGGAAGCGGAGATGAAGGACAGATGTGTTGTATTTCTTTAAAATATTTTATTATATAGTCCAGCCGGTGTGGCTCAGTGGTTGAGCATCAACCCATGCACCAAGAGGTCACTGGTTCGATTCCCAGTCAGGGCACATGCCCAGGTTGTGGGCCTGATCCCCAGTGGGGGGCATGCAGGAGATGGCCAATCAGTGTTCTCTTTCATCGATGTTTCTATCTCTCTCTCCCTCTCCCTTTCTCTCTCTCTCAAATCAATAAAGGAAAAAAAATCTATTAAAAAATATTTTATTATATATATTTTTTCTGTCAATGTCTTGACAAGTAGTATTCTTTGACAAGTAGTATTCTTTGACAACTTTGGGAAATATTGGACCCCAAAATGATGACTTAGGCGACTCTCCATCTATGATTCACTCAGGACAACCTCCCAAGATACTACTATAATTTCAAAGAGACAACATACTTACACTTATTAGGTCAAATGCTAAAACAAACGAGCAAGCAAAGAAATAGGCAAAGCCAGCCCGTGCATCCAGAATTATGCCCTTTTGACATCTCCTTCTGAATGTCTCCAACGTGATTAAAATCAGCCTGCACAAAGCCAAACTCAAAGTCCCCCATGTCTGTGTCACAGACTTGGTTCAGGAGTTGTCCCAGTGAGTGACACTATCAAAGCCACCAGTGACAACGCTTTCTCTCTGTCCTCATCTCATCTCCAAACCCTCACGATTAGTCCTATTTAATTCCTATATGCCTCTCTCAAACCGATTGCTGCCTCCACCTCGGATAAGATAAGTGCTGGCTGGCAAGTCTGGTTTTTATAATCTAGCATACATGAGCCTTTAATCCTAAGGGTGGGCATTTATCCTCAGTGAATAGATAAGGATTTGAGGCAGAGGGAGCTTAAGGAACTTGTCCAGAGTCACAAAGCCAGCCCACCGCAGCTAAGCTGAGACAGACCCAGCTCTCAAGCACTCTTTCAAGTACATCCTTGCAGCCTCCCTGAGAGCAACGCAAGTCCACATTTCCCCATTGTTCAAATGGGATTTTGAAACTGATCCTGCCTTGCCTAGATTACAGTATTGGTGTAAAATTCAGGGGAGAGGTGCACAGCACTTTAGAAAGGTAGAAATTGCTCTACAAATGCAAGCTCTTATTACTCAGCTAGGCTGCAGCATTTAAACAGGCCAGGAGAGTGCCTCTCAACTGACATAATCCCTGTGATAACAGCTCCAGACAGTCTCGGGAAAGAAGGTGCTGTCTGAGAGCTCTGTCCGTCTCCTCGAATGAGAACTCTTACAAAATTCATGAAAGGCAGGCAACATTAAGCTATTTGAACTGCATCTCTGATTTCTCAGATGGGTTGTTCCGGAGTCAAAGCCCCATTTTTGAGCTATAAAGCTGTTCAACAGCTCAGTTCATCTCCCTCATGTTACAGAAGTGGAAACTGAGGCCTGTAGCAACCTTAGCCAAGGTCAACACCGTAAGACAAGTCACAATTCTATTTCTCTTTCTCTTCCCCACAACTCCCAAACGAGGCTGCTTTTCAGGGCTGTTTCTCCACTCTGTGTAATTTCTAAATTCCTAAGGCTGAGACTCAAGTTCTCCTTTGACAGGTGAGAGGCCCCTGGCAGCCAAAGAGGAGCATACACGGCCCGTGGCATTGGCCTTGGGTGGGGAAGAGAGCTCCGGAGGGGCTGGCAGGCACAGCCATAGTGTCTGCACATACTTTGGGCAAAGCATTTCATGTGTGCTCCCCAGGGCCCGTGAGCCTGATGGCTGGGACATAAACTGAAGTCTCAGTATGAAAAAAAAAAACAAAAAAACAACAACAAACCCCATGAGTCAGGCCTTTACTAACATCTCTTCCACATGAGATGCTCACCTTCATTCCCAAATGCTCACACCACGGCCATCCTTTTGGGTTTGGACCAAATGTTGTTCGATGATTCTAATTTTCCTCTCCAAATTTTACAATTTTGTCTTTTTTTACTTACGTAAGCGATGCTGCCCTCCACGAGAGATCAGCAGTGTGTGAATTTTGGGAATGCACCACGACAGCCTGCTCACCAGCACCCCAATCCCTTCTCACCACCTTAACCACCCTGACAGCGAACACGCATCCCGGCGTTCTCCGTGCCTCTTCGTTACCAAGAGCGGGAGGGGGGCAACCAAAACGCCTGGAAGGGCGGGCAGGACCACAGACGCTCCGAGCAGGCTGCATTTGAGAGCGCATGCCCGCTCTGCAGGGGGCAGCCATGGCCCTGTCTCGCTGTCGCTGCTGGGTGGCATGGTGGAGCCTGTCCGATGCTTCCGTTTAGCACCAGCCCCCCATCCAAATTTCTGGGGTCAAAACTCTTGACTTTAAAATGATGGCGATGAATTCTAAATTTTCACAACTGCTGCAGAGGCTGAACAAGATGCTTGGGAGCCAGGTTCAGCCCATAGGTTGGCAACCTCTAGGGTATTAACAGGTGTCCGTAAACGGGAGTCTACCGTATGCGTCGTAGGATCTCCTTGTTTTCCCCGACTCCCTATCATTGGTAGCGATCATTCTGTCAGCTCCTGTAACTCATGTCATACATTTTAATAGTTACATAGTATTCTCTGACATGGATGTATTAGAGTTCACCTTTTATTTGTCTTATTGATGGGCATATAGACGTTGGTACTTTTTCAGTATCATAGGGGTTTCAGCAAATCTCTTATACATGAAGTAAACGTGTGTGAGGATTCTTGAGGATGGTCACTGGTTACTTGTCACCCTGACACCTGCCATCTCGTCTCATTTCCCTCCGTGGGTGGAGAGATCAGGGACCACATCTTCAACCCTGGGCGCTCCCCTCAGTATTGAAGCAAGTATACAACCCTTGAATGAAAACCAGAGTTTGGAGCTTTGAACCCAGGGACGCAGGTAGCCTCTAGAAGCTGGAAAAGGCAAGGGGCAGATTCTTCCTTACACCTCTGGAAGGAACAGAGCTTGGCCCACATCCTGATTTTAGCCCTGTGAGACCCATTTCAGACTTCTGACCTCCAGAGCTGCAACATAAGAAATGTGTGGTGTTGCTTTAAGCCCCTGAACATACAGTAAGTCATTACAATAGCAATAGGAAACGAATGCAGGTGGTCTGCAGTTACACAGTCCAAATCTGAGAGAACAGGCGAGTGAGTTCAAGAGAAGCAAAGCCATCATTCAGAGAAGGGCAAGAGCCTGGTTGAACTTGGAGGTGTTTACGGACTGCGATGCTGCCATCCCTGGGTGCGACAGATCCAACAGGATGTCTGTGTACCTCGCGTGCCCGCGTCCCCGCCAGCGTTCCCAGCACCAGCCAGCTCTGATCTGCCAACCAGCTCTCCTCCCGGTGTCCTGACTGCTCCAACCAGCAGGTTCCCTCTGCATGGCAGCCTTTTCTAAACACTCCATTTCTCATCGAGGCGTTCTCCTGGGTTTCCAGTAGCTCCAAATACCTATAATATATAGATTCTATAGAGTCAGGAGTCTGACTAAATCAGAATTAGGAGGACGATTGGCGTCCTCTTCACATTGTTTTCCTCTTGAAGCTTCAAGTTTTTTATTCACACGAGGACGTTTCATCCCTGGGAGAGTTTTAAACAACACAAATACTTACACTGAAACACGAAACGCTCACTTTTATGCCCCTCACCTAGTCTACTCCTATGTGTCATCTCCCTCTTTCGGGTACATATCCTACCAGTTTTTCTTTAACTTGTCGGTACATACAGATGGTGTGAAAACTGATCGCATCCTCTCCATGAAGGGAATGTAGTCTGATGAGTTCTCTGTTGATGCACATGTAAGTCGCTTCTGATTTTTTTTTTCTTTATTGATTTTAGAGAGAGGAAGGGAGAGAGAGAGAGAGAGAGAAACATCGATGAGAGAGAACATCCATTGGCCGCCTCCTGCATGCCCCCCATTGGGGATCGGGCCCACAGCCTGGGCATGTGCCCTGACTGGGAATCGGACCGGTGACCTCTTGGTGCGTAAGTCGATGCTCAACCACAGAGCCACACCGGCCGGGCCGCTTCTGATTTTTCACGATGACACGCAGTCTGCAGTGTGGCCTTACCCCATCTCTGCATGCTACCGAAGTGTGTCAGCAGGACAGAGCGCCACAAGCGGACTGCCCGTCAGGGGGGCACGTGTTAGATGACAGAACGTGCCGAATTGCTCTACGACAGGTTTTCCTGATTGACATTCCATGAACAGTATATGAAACCATCATTTCGCTACCCTTTTAAGATGATACCCTGGGTGTAATTCATCGTTTGAATATTTGCCAATCCGCTCTGTGAAAGATGCACACTGGCTGTTGCTGTTATTTGCAGTTCCCTGGTTTGTACCAAACATGAGCATCTTCACAGACATCAGCGGTCACTTTTTTTCTTCCTGTGGAAGTGGGGTTCGTTTTCAGTGGGTTGAACAATAAAAGGTAGGGACAAGGAGTTGTCGGGCAGTGTCTGAGCTGCAAATCGAGGCCTGGCAGCCCGGGACTCGGACTCCAACCCCTTCCTGGGATGTTTATCCCACAGCATGCGCACCTGGAACATGCGGGGTCTATTTTAAACCCTCCAGGGGAGGGAGAGTATCTAGTCCACTGGTGCCCTTCTTTTCCCACCACCCCATCACTCTGTGGCCTTTGGCATGTGCCTTCTAATCTTTTATTTTGTTCCCTCCTTCATACAACGAAAAGCCTGAGGAAAGTGACAGGTCTGGTATTTTTTTGTTCTTAATTTTTATTTTTTTATTTAGGTTCTAAAACTCATTGCTCGAATGAGCACCAATCATCTCTAAGAACCAGCCTTCAGCAAAGTTAGCAAATCAGCCCTGGGTGGTCATCGTCGCGGACAAAGACTCAGAGGGTCGACTAGTGTTCTAGGCAGAGCAGCTCCGTAGAGGGAGGAGATGCGGATCGTGTGTGAACAGAACTAGGCAACGGGTAGAGTAATACGGAACGAGACAGGAAGGAACCGTAAAGACCAAACCATCGAGGCCTTTTGGACCGTATTACAGATTTTGTTCTCTTTCAAAAGAGCAAAGGAGTCACTGGGTAGGCGGGGGCAGTGTTTGGCAACAATATCACTCTAGCTGTAGCACTGACCACGAATTGGCAGGTGACCCAAGAGGATGCAGTGAGACCAGTTAGGAGGCTCTTGTTGACAAGAGAGAGTAGCTGTGTGGACCAGGGAGGTGGGATTGAAAATGGAGAGAAGTAGGAAGACTTAAGAGATATCTTACTGACTGTCTTTAACTGGGGAGGCAGACACATGAAAAGAGAGCATAGACTGTCTAGTTCTCAAGCAAACATATGATGACTCTTCTTTCCCTCAACTCTAATTACCCTTAGGGCAAGGACTACTACATTTCTAGCAACTGGCCCACAGTAGGTGCACACATATATCTATTCAGTAAGGGAATGGTACAGCTGAAACAGGGATTCCAAACAGCAACACCACGCTGATGGGTAAGTTTCACGGGAGAGATGAGCCTGGCACGGGTCTCCAAGGGGCAGTAAGAGCGCTGCTATCATCTCACCCGATCCAGCCCTGAGGGGCATCGTTTTATACATTTAAAATCAGGCTCAGGGAACAACTTCCTCAAAGTTCTTTATTTAATAATCGGTAGATTGAGAATTGTAACCGTCATCTGTGGATCGGCGAGGACTTCCTTCTCTTGATGTATTTTTGAACTCACACAACAGAATATCAGGAAGAGAGTAGTCTACCCAGGGGAAATGATTTTAAAGAGAGAGAGACCAGCTTCAGAGAGAGATGACTTGACTCCTTGGGTTCTCATTCTGTTCGTTTCCAGGTTTCCGATTTTGAAGGACTGTTTATTAAACAGTTACTAGGTGTCCCTCAGGTCACTCTCCTTTTACATATATCTTATTTAACCACCATGACCTTGTTGGATAGCTAATATCCCCCTTTTAGTTTAGCGAATTGAGATTCAGAGACATTAAATGTTGAGTGAGATACATGTGGCAGAATCGTGATTTGAATCCAGGTCTAACTGTAGCCCTCACCCCAAGTGGCTACCTGATCTGATTTAAGGGTCAAGGTCAAGGGATTCTAGGAAGAAAGAGTGTAATTACCTGGACTGAAGCTAGGTTCAATATCTGTGTATCTACATTGTACTTGACTCTTTTTGTCTCTTATAGGACCAAGATATGACATACATGTCCCCCACCTGACTGCAAGAGCTCCCCAAGTGTTTCCTTCTCTGTTGAAGTTTAGAGATAGGATAAGAGTTCTACTGGGATCTCATGCTGGTCTTTCTATTCCTAGCTCTGTGACCTCCTTAGGCAAGTTCACATTTTTGTGTTTCAGTTTCAACATTTGCAAATTATATATTACAACAAAACATCTCTCAGAAAATTTTTGTGAAGAGTTAAGCTCCTAGCACCCGGTACGCATTCTTACCATTCCAGGCTGCCCACTGGCCTTTATTCAGTTATTGTTCAAAGAATATGTATAATTGTCTACTATATGTCAACACATTGTGCTAGGTGTTGAGATAAGGGTGTTCTGATTATCTGTTACTGTGTATCAAACGAGCCTAAGTTCAATGGCTTCAATGACAACACTTTATTTTATCTCTTGATTTTGTGGGTCAGGAATTTGGGCAGGGTTTAGCTGGGTGATTCTTCTGATTTTCACTTGGCAACTGGTTATTCTGGAGGATTCAAGATGGTTTCACTCACACGCCTGGAGCCTTTCGGGGGCAGATGGCAAGCTGTGCTCAGTGAGGCTTCTCTCTCTCTCTATGGAGTCTCAGGGCCTCCCACACAGTCTCTCTGATACGAGATTACAAGGCTGGTAGGTGATGGAGCCAGGACTTGAACCTGAGTTGGGCAAATTCAGAAATCAACACTCTATACCTACAACTTAGCACAGTATTTAACATTAAGTCTGGCCCCTGGTCGGTGTGGCTCAGCTGCTTGGAGCAGTGTCTGTAAACTGAAAGGTTGAGGGTTTGAGTCTGGCCAGGGCACATACCTAGGTTATGGGTTCGAGCCCCAGTCAGGGTGTGTATGGAAGGCAACCCATTGATGTTTCTCTCTCACATCGATCTTTCTTTCTCTCTCTCTTTCTCTCTCCCCCTCCTCCTTCCCCTCTCTCTAAAATCAATAAACATATCCTCGAGTGAGGGTTAAAAAGAAAGATCAAGTCTTGGCACTATTTTCTGGGCTTTCATGCAATCCCCATGTCTCCTTCACCAGAGCAGTATGCCATTGGGGTTAGGAGCCTGAGTTCTGGACCTTCCTCAGTTGCCTCCCAGCCATGTGCTCCTGGGCAAGCCGCTCCTCTTCCCAGGCCTCCTTGTCTCCATCTGTAAAATAAAGGCGCCTCCTTTCCTTGTCCATCTCTCAGGTTCACTCGGAGAACTGTACTTGTAGCAAAGATCACAGGGAGGAAGGAGACCCTGTTTTTTAGTCCCAATTCATATCACTTACTGTGCACTGGTGAACAAATCTTTCTCCGTTTCTGGAACACAGAGTTCATAAAATAGTCTTTACAGGTCCTTTCAACTCAGATTTCAAGGAGGATACTGACAAAAACACCATGAGCAAATAGAGTCTGTTAAGCTGGAAGAGAGAATTGGCACAATTAAGAGTACATGGGGCAGCCCTGGCCGGTGTTGCTCAGCAGTTAGAGCATTGGCCTGCACTCTAAAGGGTCACAGGTTCAATTCTTGGTCAAGGGCATGTACTTGGGTTGCACGTTCGATCCCAGCCCCTACTGGGACACATGCAGGAGGCAACCCATCAATGTGTCTCTCTCACATCGATATTTCTCTTCCCCTCCCTCTCTCTCTTCCACTCTTTCTAAAAATCAATTTGAAAAATATCCTTGGGTGAGGATTAACAAAAAATTTTTTAGAACTCTAAAAAAGATTACGTGGGGCAGAATGTGCTGAGTGTGTCTTTGAGAAAGGCAGATCCGCCTTCCCTTTGGATAAGCATCCCGTGACTGGTCAGGGCTAGGGCTAAGTCTGGGTCAGACTGAAACCCCTTGCTCAAACCAAATGGGACTGTACTGATGACCTTAGCCTGGTCCATGGAAGGATCAGCCAACCCATTACCTACCGAGCATCTCCATATATGACTCGACAACACAAATAGTAAGTTTTTAAAATCATTGGCTAAACCATTTGAGTAACACACATTTAAAATTAACCAGAGTAGTCCAAGCCTTAAGGCTAGATAATGAATGATGAAATACATGTGAATCAATTATTATAAATAAGGGGCTCTTTTTGTTTGTTTATTCGCTTCATCATCCCAAGCACCTAGCACAGGGCTTACCACATAGTAAACACTAACACACTTGTCATTGAATAAAATGAATGATTAGTGTTTAATGGAAACATAGTTGCGTCCTACCCATTATCCATGTAATGAGACTCTTTAAATCCATGCTTAATAGCAGTAAATGTCATTTACAAAAAGCCCACTTCAAATAATTTTATCTGCTTAGTTGGTTATACTTAATCGATCTTTAATTGAAGGAGATATCATTTAAGAAAGAATTTGTATTCTAGACAACCAAGGCCATGAGCCAAGAAGGGCCTAGCAAGGGCTTATTGGCCATGAGAGGCAACCCATAGTGATGCGTGTGACGCTGTGTGAACGTCACTTTTTGAGTCCTCAGTTGCTACTTCTATAGAATTAGAATAAATTTAAAGTTCACTGCAGCCTTTAAGGTCTAATCTTAAAACAATTTTTATTTTGCCTACATACAATGGGATATGACAGAGATTAAGTGAGATTCCTTCTGCTCAAGATCAAGTCTGACATAACAACAATGACAAAAGTATCAGCCTTGGGTTTTTCAAGCTCAAGTTTCCATTTGGTGCTCCCATTTGTCAACACGAGTTTAAGCAAGTCACCTTACCTCTCTGGGCTTTATTATTCTCATTTATCAAATCACCCACCCTTCTTTGGGGGAGGTGAAATTAAATTACAGGACTGCCAATGTCTTCTGCGTGAAACGGTTTCCTGCCAGTCACTGTATGGCCCTTTGGAGATAATTTTGTTGAGTTTTCTAAGATTCCATATGAAGAAAATAAAACTTAGAGAAATAAATGGATTCATCCAATGTTAAATAGGAAGTTCACAAAGACTTAGGGCAGGTATCTGAGCTTTCTAAAGTCCCATTTCCCTTAAACCAGTCCTGGAAGAGGTGCAGCTGGGAATTCAGCAGAGCTGGAAGCAGGGCCAGTGTCCAAAGTTTCTGTTCTATGGTGTGGCTGAGTCTAGTGTAGCACCAGGCTAGTCACAGCCCATCAGTCCGTGTGTGAGGTCCACATGGCCCTGAGCCCTGTGGGAGAATGCAGGGGAGTGCACCCCACAGCAAGAGAGCCAGGAGCCCAGCGCACAAAAGAGAGAGGGAATTCCTTTGTTTAGGTGATAAAATATCTGAAATCTTCCTGGGATTGCAGTGGCCACGCCTACTCTGGCCCATGACCTGTTCCCAGGTGTGACAGACAGGCAAGTATCTTCCCTATTTCACCCAGAATTTACTGGGCATGCATCTATTTGGTCTTCCCTTGGTTCCCTTCAGTTAATTAATAACCAGGTTGTTTACAATGGTGTCAGAATGGTCAGGGTGAGAAGAGCCTAGAGGCTGGAGCATAGCAGTGGCCGGAAGGAGAAGGGCTCAGTGAGCCCTCATTCAGAGCTCACATGTCCTGAGGGCAGTAAGGAGATGTGGGAGGGTGGGAGGTGTGGTCCAGGCACACTGTGACTCATCACTGTGATCGAGGAGAAGCACGGCAGGACTGGAGGCTGGGAGGGAGGTTAAGGAGCATCGCAGCGATGGTGTGCTCTTTTTCAGATTCTCTAGACAAAAAAAAGGGCACACAAGTAGCAGGCGTGACCTTATTATTTTCTAACTTCTGCCTGAACATCAGTGGCTCTGGCTCCAGGAGGGCCTGAAGCTGATAAATCCATAACCTAATAGGCTTTACCAGTGGTTTCGAGACCAAACTGGAATTCTGCTCTTTCCTCTTGCGCCCTAGCCGCTCACAGCTGTACGCGCTGCCCGGCACTGTGCGAGGACTGGTGATGTCTTCACCCCAAGGACAAGTCGGTGGCGCCTTCACCCCAGACCACGTCCCCTATACTGTAGACAAAAGGACAACTTCCAGATGAGTCGCTTTGGAAACTGACAGATAAAGAACCAGAGCCTTTGGCGGCATTTAAACTTATTTCACGGTTAATACAGCATCTGGGGCACATTTCCCTACTTTTATGCCAATTTTTATGTGTTTCTGCCACACAGTCGGAAGCCACGATCATAAAAAAGAAGGAAAACGGTACAAAAAATAAAAGTAAATAAGCGCATTCTGCTTTAACGCTCCCAGGAGCACCGAGTCCGGCAAGTTTATGAGTTAGAGAAAAAAAACAAAAAACAAAAGCCTATATGGCTGTATGTAAAGGAAAGGAGATGCTGTCCTGCTGTATTAGAACACACCGAGCAGAGAGAGAGGAGGCTCTCAGTGGAGGGCAGGCGGAGCAGGGCTGGCTCCAGAATATGCCATCAGCTGTCCAAGCGTCTTAGAATCAATCACACCTCTTCGCTGGGTCTTTCTCACCTGTATTGAATGATCCTAGGAGTCTCTAGCTCTGCAGTTATGTTAATCATCCTTGACACTGTGCTAGGCACAGAGGAACAGGCAGATCTAGGAGACCTGGTTTCTGACCTCAGGGAATGAAAGCATATCGTGAAAACCAGACTCACCTTATCTTACCTCCTTGGTAAGCAGGGAATCCTCCAACTACACTCCTGTGAAACAGACCAGCGTCTTTCTTAAATAGTGACTAATGTGCTGTTTACTTCTAATTTGCAAAACGAAAGTAAATTAATAGATAGCATTTTCTGTGTTGAAGACTCCTAGGATTGATGACTTCTGTACCCCTGTGTATACGATATACGCTCATTTTAAACGTTCTTAGATTTAGCTGAAAGTGGATATATGGCTACTTTGATTTGATATAAGATTTTTTATGGTTTTCCATAAATAGCTTAGACTTTTAAGTAGGCAAAAGCTCAGGGGTGAAACCATAAATTTCTATGTTATGCTCGAATTTGGGTTTAGGTTCTAACATTCTAGCTACGAGTCCTTCAGAACTCATTTCCTCAACTACAAGATGGAACAGAAATAGCACCTACCTCACATATTTATTATGGGGATTAAATTAAAAAAAGGCATAAAGCATTTAGCATAGTTTTTGGTAAAGTAAGTGCTATGTAAGTATTATTTATGTAGTGGCATAAACAAGCATAGCATGAAAAAACAGTGAGTTCAAACTGGGCCCTGAAGGAGGAGAATTTAAATATAAATATGTAAGTAAACATTCCATTTGGCCATGATGCTGCATTGCAAAAACAGTCCCGATTCTCCCTCACTTCTTACACGTGTACTCTTTGTAATATGACTTTATAACCCCTCCCATGAAGAGGCGGAATGTATTAATATGTCCTCAGCTCTTGAGTACATAGCTAGCTTTGCGATTTGCTTTAACGAAGAATATGTGGCAGAAAGAAGGATATGCCAGATTTACAGCTCGGCCTGTTTCGATCGTTCTTTTGGAACTTCGCCTCCACTGTAAGACCAAGTGCTGACCAGCGGCAGCAGAGGGCTCACGGCAATAGAGCTGAATCAGCCACGTTGTCCAAGCTGAGGTCCCAGACACCTGAGGGGCCCAGCTAGAACCACCTACCTGGCTTTAGCTGACCTCAGATGCATGCGTCCTGCCAGAGCATCTCAGATCAGCAGAAACACTCAGGGAACCCATAGACTTCCAAGCAATAATAGACGATTGTTGTTTTAAGCCATTAGGCTCTAGGTTTGTTTGCTACACAGAAATAGCTAACAGACACTGTGGTGTTGGTGGTGGTGGTGGTAGAGAAAAAGAAATGGGAGGAGAGAATGCTGAATAAAATGGATGTCACACATCTATGAGCTAGAGAATATTAGGTTCTGTGGCAGAAATAAAGATAAGTTATAGAGTATATTAAAGTGCACCCAAAAAGAAAGAAAGAACCATTTATTATCATTTGTATGAAAGCACAAAAGTTTCTGAGTGAAAATATCATGAATTAGAGCATAAGGAAAAGGACAAATAATATTTATCACAAATGACATTAATGATTAATACCCTTAATATATAGTTCTAAGTGATGCAGCAAGAAAGAAAAATGAATTCCAAAAAAAACCTGAAAACCAGTAGAAAATATTTCCCTTACCATAGGGCTGTTGTACCTGTGTCCAGCCTTCTCCCTTTATGTAGCTATGTTTTATTCATTTTTGTTTAAATCTCAGTCTCTTCCTCAGGGCCATCTTTCCTGAACATCGAGATTACACTTGGTCCTCCTGATATATGCTGTCTTTCACTCATCATCATTTGTTTAATGTCTGTTATCTCCAATAGATTGTAAATTCCATCAGGCATGAATCGAAATTGTTTTGTTCACCAGAATAATCCTGCCATCTGGCAAAATACCTAACATAGGGTAGACATTCAATAACTATTTGAAAATGAAAGAGACTTTGAATGATGGCCATGGACAAAAATTGCTTACTGAAAACCAAAGAAAAATAAAACAAAAACATGATTACAAAAGCCAATATTCATAAATTTAAAAGTCCAGTCCATTTAATCAAGACAGGAAAATGAAGATAAGATATTTAGGGTGGCTAAAAAATAAGGGCTAAAACAAACAGAAAGGCTCCGTGCTAGAGAGGTTGTGATAAGCATGTAACACTCAATCGATAATCAACTAATGTAATTGTTACAGAAAACAATTTAACAAAGTATTAATTTAAATATTCACATCCTTTAACCCAGCCCTTGCTTGGTTAACAAAAAAATCAGATGTTTTAGCCCAAGTTCTATGACTGAAAATGGCCATCGATCCCAATTTTAACATAAACCACATGTATGCTCAGAAATATTATTGTATTGAGGGTCAGCATAGTTTAGAAGTTGAGAATGTGGTTCAGAAATAAAAGAAATTAGTTCTAATCTTGGGTCTATCACATATCAGCTATGTGGTCAGAACTTCATAATTCAACCTTGCTGAACTTAGTTACCCCATCTATAATGGTGTCAGTGCATTAATCAATAAATCTCTGGGTTTTAGAAATTAGTCGTTTATCTTATTTTCAACACATACACTCATTACTCTTTGAGGAAGCAGTAGCTTGCATTATTTCAAATTTTCAATTTGCTTTTCTTTGTTCTTTATGATCCTAAGGATCTGAAAGAGGTTGATCTATTCTATTCTGTGTATTAATGTGTTTAATTTTTTTTTCTTTATTGATTTTAGAGAGAGAGGGAGGGAGAGGGAGAGAGAGATAGAAACATCAATGAGAGAGAACATCGATTGGCCACCTCCTGCATGCCCCTCACTGGGGATCGGGCCCACAACCTAGGCATGTGCCCTGGCTGGGAATCGAACTGGCGACCTCTTGGTGCATGGGTCGATGCTCAACCACTGAGCCACACTGGCCAGGCCTGTGTATTAATGTGTTTAAATATAGCTTAGAACTACCAGAGGCAACAATGAGTAAGGAATAAGAAAAGGGTCATTCTCTCTCTCTCTCTCTCCCTTCCGCTTTCTCCCTCCCTCTTCCCCACCCCATGGTTTCCTCTCTTTTGAGTTACTTTTGTTTTCATAAATAAGAGTCTACACTTGATCATAAAGTATCACCCCCCCCTTGAAAAAAATGTAAGCAATGATTGAGACTATATAATGATAACTAATAGGTTTACTGAGCTCTGTGACATGTCTAAGTTTTTGGCAAAAGACAAGGCAAAGCCACTAAAAATAGACCCAAAAAACTGAGATGTTTTTGGATATTAGGGTTATAAAGCTAATATAGTAGCTCCATATTTTAAAAATGTGTCTGGAGCCCAGTTTTGTGTAGAAATGAACTGGAGGTTAGAAATTAAAATATCTAGCCGTCACTGTTTCACTATTTCCAGATTTTTGTGATACAGTTTATTTTATTCAAGGGTAGACTGCCTATAGTCAAGAGCAGTTCAAGAGTAGAACTACTGTGTTACATAGTTCATGGCCAATAATCCAACACAGTTTAATTTGGGGCTCTTTTTAAAGATCATTTGCTTTTTATTTATCAGAGAGTTTAAACTCTATGTAGCTCAATGTATACTAATTGGGAAATAACTAAACTGTTTTAATGAGTCTGTTTATACTAAACATTTTATTTTGGAATAATTTTCCATTTACAGAATAATTGCAACGATAGGACAGAGAATTTCTATACTGTTAATATCTTACATTACTGTCATACATTCGTCAAAACTAAGACACTGACATTAACTATTACCTAAACTCCAGGCTTTATTTAGATTTCACCATGTTTGTTGGTTTTCATTTTGTTTTTGCATTGATGTATTTTTCTCTTTGTTCTTTCCTTGTTTTTTATAACTTTGACAGCCTTTTGTTTTTAAATTCCTCACCCGAGGATATTTTTCTATTTATCTTCAGAAAGAGAGAGAGAGAGAGAGAGAAACTGAGAAAGAGAAACATCAATGTGAGAGGGACACATTGACTGGTTGCCTCCTACACGACCCCGACCAGAGTCAGGGATGAACTGTAACAGAGTTACGTGTACTTGGCCGGAATTGAACCCACGACTCATTGGTCTGAGGGCCAACGCTCTACCGCTGAGCCAAACCGGCCAGGGCTAACTTTGACAGTCTTGAGGAATACTGGCCAGGTATACTGTAAAATAGTCCTCAATCTGAGTTTGTCTCATGTTTTTCTCATGATTAGACTGGGTTTATGAGTTTATGGAAAGAATACCAAAGAAATGAAATGTCTTTGTTATTGTACATCATAGGGCACATGATAACAACATAACATACTTGACAGTGTTAATCTTCATCACTTGGTTAGGTTGTTTTTTTTGACATAGTTCTGTACTGCACAGTTGCTTACTAGTTTTTCCTTTTCCTACTCTGTTCTTTGGCAGTGAGCACAGTCCACATTCTGGAGGTGGCGGGCGGGGGAGGAGAGCAGAGACTGGGCTCACCTTTTGTAGAACCGAGTATCTACATATATTTGTCATTCTTTAGAAGGAAAAACATATCTCCTCTTCCTCATTTATTTATTTATTAGCAAATTTATTGATAGTAGTATGGACTTACATACTTATTTTATTTTGTACTTTGCTTTAATGCAATATTATAATATCCAATATTATTTTATTTTGTTTCTCGGATTGTTGAAGATTTGGTTATTTGAACTTTAGGAGCTCTTTCACGTTGGCTCCTATGTCCTTTAAATTTTTTTTGAGATAATATACAGAAACTTGAAATTTACCAACCTAACCATTAAAAAATTTTTTTTTCTTTATTGATTTTAGAGAGAGAGGAAGGGAGAGGGAGAGATAGAAACATTGATGAGAAAGAACATTGATTGGCTGCCTCCTGCATGCCCCCCACTGGGGATTGGGCCCACAACCTGGGCATGTGCCCTGACTGGGAATCGAACCAGTGACCTCTTGATGCATGGGTCAACGCTCAACCACTGACCCACACCGGCCAGGCCCAACTTAATCATTTTTTAAAATGATAGTTCAATGGTATTAAATATATTAGTAATGTATTACCTTTACCACTCTACATCTCCAGAAATCTTTTCATCTTGTAAAACTGAAACTCTATACCCATTAAACAAGAATTCCCCATTTCCACCTTCTCTCCATCCAAGCCACTGACCACCACCATTCTGGCTGTCTCTATGATTCTGACTACTCTAATTCCTCATCTAAGTGGAATCAGATCGTACTTGTCCTTTTGTAACTGGCTTGTTCCACTTAGCACAATGTCCTCAGAGTTCATAGATATTGCAGCATAAGTCAGGATTTTCTTCCTTCTTAAGGCTGAATAATATTCCATTTATCTATATTTCACTTTTCCCCCCATTTATCCATTGATGGACACTTGGATTGTTTTCATGTTTTAGCTATTGTGAATAATGCTATCACCATGGGTATATAAATATCTCTTTGAGACTCTGCTTTCAATTCTTTTGTGTATATTTCCATAAGTGGCATTATTGGATCATATGGTAATTCTATTTTTATTTTTTTTAATTTAATTTATTTTTGTTACAGATGTTTCTCCTTTTTCTCCCATTGACCCCCTCCTCCTGCCCTCCCCCCCTCCCCAGCATTGTTGTCTATGTTCATTGGTGATGCTTATATGCATAAATTCTTTGGTTTATTTCTTCCCTCCCCCCCAACTCCCTCCTCTGAAGTTTGTCTGTCTGAACCCTACTTCTATGTCTCTGAGTCTATTTTGTTCATCACCTTATTTTGTTCATTATATTGCACAAATAAGTGAGATCATGTAATACTTGTCCTTCTCTGACTGGCTTATTTCATAATACTCTCCAGGTCCCTTCATGTCGTCTCAAAGAATAACACATCTTTCTTTCTTAAGCTGCATAGTATTCCATTATGTAAATGTACCACAGCTTTTTCATCCACTCATCTACTGATGTACACTTGAGTTGTTTCCAGATCTTAGCAATTGTAAGTAGTGCTGCTATGAACAGAGGGGTGCATATATTCTTTCTGATTGGTGTTTCAGGCTTCTTAGGATATATTGCTAGAAGTGGGATCACTGGGTCAAATGGCAGTTCAATTTTTAATTTTTTGAGAAAACACCATATTGTTTGCCATAGTAGCTGCACCAGTCTACATTCCCACCAGCAGTGTACTAGAGTCCCCTTTTCTCCACACCCCCGTCAGCACTTGTTGTGTGATGATTTATTGATGGCAGCCATTCTGGCAGGTGAGAGGTGATTCTTCATAGTTGTTTTAATTTGCATCTCTCTGATGATTAGTGAAGTTGAGCATTTTTTTCATATGTCTCTTGGCCATTTGGCCATTTGTATGTCCTGTATGGAGAGGTGTCTATTTAGGTCCTTTGCCCATTATTTCACAGAACTAGAACGAACACTCCAAAAGTTTATATGGAACCAAAAAAGAACCCGGATAGCCACAGCAATCTTGAAAAACAAGAACAAAGTAAGAGGGATCACAATACTGGATATCAGGTTATATGACAAAGCCACTGTAATCAAAACAGCCAGGTACTGGCACAAGAACAGGCATATAGATCAATAGAATGGAAGAGAGAACCCAGAAATTGACCCAACACTACGCTCAACTAATATTTGACAAAGGTGGCAAGAACATACAATGGAGTCAAGACAGCCTTTTTAATAAATGGTTCTGGGAAAATTAGGCAGTTACATGCAAAAAAAAAAAAAAAATGACACTAGACCACCAGCTTCTAGCATACACAAGAATAAACTCAAAAAGGATAAAATACTTAAATGTGATGCGTGAATCCATAAAAATCCTAGAAGAAAATGTAGGCAACAAAATTTCAGACATCATACGCAGCAGAATTTTCACTGATACAACACCTAAGTCAAGAGAAACAAAGGAAAAATTAATACATGGGACTACATCAAACTAAAAAGCTTCTGCACAGCGAAAGAAACATGCACCAAAATGGAAAGGGAACCCACTATATGGGAGACCATAATTGCCAATGATACATCAGATAAGGGGTTAATTTCCAAGATATATAGAGTACACATACAACTCAACAAACCGTAGTTCAATTTTTAATTTTTTGAGGAACATCTAGACTGTTTTCCACTGTGGCTATACCATTTTGCATTCCTAACACAGGGGTTCCAATTTCTCCATATCTTCACCAACATTTGTTTTCTTTCTTTTTTTAAAATTTTATAATGGCCATTCTAATAGGTGTAAGGTGGTATCTCTCTGAGGTTATTATTTGCATTTCCCTAATTAGTGATCTTGAGCATCTTTTCATGTATTTATTGGTCATTTATATATTCTTTTTGGAGAAATGTCTATTCCAGTTCTTTGCTCATTTTAGAATTGGGTTGTTTCTTTTTTTGTTTGTTTGTTAGGTTTTAGGAGTTCTCTATATATGCTGGATATATCAGATATATAATTTACAACTATTTTCTTCTATTCTGTTAGTTGCTGTATTACTCTGTTGGTAGAATCTTTTGATGCACATTTAAAAAGAATTTTCATGATGTCCTATTTGTCTGCTTTTTGTTTATTGCCTGTACTTTTGATATCATATCCAAGAAATCATTGTCAAATCCAAAGCCATGAAGCATTCTGTGGAATTTCTGTAGAATAAGTAATAATGTCCCACTTTCATTCCTCTTTTTAGTGATTTGAGTCTTCCTTCTTTTTTTCCTTAGTCCAGCTAGTTAAATTTTTGTCCATTTTGTTGATCTTTTCAAAGAACCAACTTTTGGTTTTGTTGATTTCCATTATTATTTTTCTGTTCTCTATTTCATTTTTCTTTGCTCTGGTCTTTATTATTTCCTCTCTTCTACTAGCTTTGGGTTTAGGAGCTGAGCATAGAGAGATGGTTGTCTTCCAATACTCTCTCACTGTCCATCTCTCTATATTACCAGTGAAATGATTAGACCAAAAATACTGTACTTAAGAATGATCCCGATAAAGAAGAAAATAAAATTGTGGTGGACTAAGCCAGGGCTGTGTTTCTAATAACTCTAGCCCTTGAAGCTTGGGTAAATCTCCATTCTCTGGCTATCACTAGCCAGTTTTAAGTATGAGTATGGGCCAATACATGTAAAAGAAATATGATTTTAGAGGGATTCAAATGCAATATGTACCCTGTAAGGAAGTAGGTAGTAGATGATGTGCTGTTTGATTAATCACAGACCTTCTCAAGGATGAGACAAAGTGGTCTGGTGAAAGGCAAGGGGAAACTGAACAGAAACACTATGTTCCGACCCTTTGTTCCCTTCAATCTCTCATTACCATCTCCCACCCCTCTGATCCCCTAAGGATTCAGGCTGTACCAAACCCATGGAAACACTAATGATGCTGAGTCATACACGCCTTCCATCAGGATTCTATTCTCTCTACCCACCAAGTGGCATTTGCAGAAATCTTCAGAGCTGGCTTTATCCACCTGTATTGTATGATGCCAGCAAAGCCAGGGGTTTCTTTAGTCTGTTCCAAGTTCCCACAGTATAATTCAGAGAATGTATATTTCAAGCCATCCCCCTGCCCCATTTCTGTATGTTTAGTCAAACACAGGGTCTAACTTGGGCATTTTCATTACAACCATAGGCTTCATTCACTGTAGCTGCAGTGTGCCCTGGGAGACCTGGGCACCTGCTCTATCTTTAATGAAAAAGACATTGCTTTAATTTTCTGATTGCCACTTTTCAAAAAAAAAAAGTCCTGGTCTGGCATCACGAGACCACAGTTATAGTCAAAAGCCAGCCCTTAGATTCTATAACTTTTGTTATAGTCTCTTGACAAACTTACAGCTTGTGAGAAGAATAACTGAAAGTTGAGAAAGTGCTTTTTTGGGAGATAACAGGATGCTAGCAATCAAAGTCTGGGCACAGTCAACTCTCAAGGGCTGTCTGGAATGCATCATGATCTTTGAGGACAATTGCTGGAGCCCTCCATTGGTCCCCTGTTTCCTCCAGTCCCTGGTCCACCTAGTCACCAGGGTGATCTTCCTCAGTGCCATTCCACCTTGAAGACTCCTTCACATATTCTACCAAATCCTCTGGCACAGCTCTTCAAACTTCCAGATGCATTGGAGTCACCTAGGGAGCTTATTAAAATGCGGATTCCTAGAATCCAGTAGGGCTGAAATGGAGGCACTTTTAACAAGCAGTCCATGTGAGGCGGGTGGCCTGAGAGCCATCCAGAGCTAAACTGGACCACAGAGTAATTCCAGATTCCTTATCCCGGCATTCGGGGCTTTTCTAAATCTGTTCCCAACTACCTTTTCCTCGTGTTACTTATTCTACATCCCAGTTAGCTTGGCAATGAACAGGAATAAGGAACTCTCTTCTTTAGGAATTATGCCAATATCCAAAAGTATTCTTCCAGCCTGGCCTCAGTCCCTACCCATCAGGATCTATTCCCAGTCCTTACCAGCCCATAGCAATGTCTCCCTCTGCTGAACTTTCATTGCATGAGAGTTACCGCATCAAATTTGGGGAAAGTAGAGGGAAAGGCAATGAGACAGGTTTTCCTAGAAGTACCATTTTCAGAAATGAAAATAGCTCTGGCTGGTTTGACTCAGCAGTTGAAGTGTTGGCCCTCGGACCGAAGGGAAAAGTTTCCACCAGGAGAGGTCATACATAAATGAGAAGAGGCATTTTGGGTGGGAAATTCTGCACAAGCAAAGGTGGGTTCTGTGCACATTTTAAATATAAGTGGTCTGTGTCTAAATCATGCTTAATAAACATGGAAGTTGGAGTTTAAGACAAGGTCAGGTCACAGAGAGGACCTTAAATGCCTTTCAAAATGATAGAGACCTTGTTTCTGGCAAACAGAATTGTTAGCGATTTGGGGGCTATTACGATGCTGGCATGCAGAGTACTCATCTCATGCAAACCCAGGAGAGGAAACAGGATGCTCTGGAGACGGCTGAGGTTTCAGGGTCGACCTGTCTATTTCATCTCTCTGTGATCCTGGACCAGTTATTTTGCTTCGTTGAGCCTATTTTTTCACTTGGATTAGAGCAAAAATAACAGATCTCACTTTATAGCTTTCTTGCATATACATACGGCAAGGAAAGCAGCCCTTAGTAATTATATAATAATAAATATTTCATACTTATATAGCTCACAGGAAATAGGTATTAACCACCTTTGAAAAAATGAAAATACCTCTGGCTGATTTGACTCAGCAGTTGAAGTGTTGGCCCTCGGACTGAAGGATCTTGGGTTTGATTCTGGTCAAGGGCACATACTTGGATTGCAGGTTTGATCCCTAGCTCTGATCAGGGTCGTGGGGGAGGCAACCAATCAATGTGTCTCTCTCACATCCATGTTTTCCTCTCTCTCTCTCTCTCCCCCCCCTTCCTCCCTTCCACTCTATTAAAAAATAAATAAATAAATGGAAAATATCCTTGGGTGAGGAATAACAACAACAACAACAAAAATGAAAATAGTCTCAGAAGATAATAAATTGCCTAGAGTAATACAACTAATAAGAGCCGAATTGGGCAGTGTTTGCCCTACAGAAAAGCTGGATGGGACCTGCAGGACCATTCGTTTCAACTTCCTCATTTCACAGTAAAGACTTGAGGATTAGAGTGGCGCAGCAACTTGGCCATGTCTCACACAGCAAGCACGATGAGCCATCCCACTGCGAGGTAATAAGGGAGATACACAGGTGAGCAAGACCGTCCCTGCCCATCACGCAGTCTCAGGCCAGCAGGGAAGATACGAATCTGGCGACCAGTCCGAACAGGAAGAAGTCACAGGGTCTGGGGGTGGCCAGGCGGAGTTTACTGCATCTGCTCCTTGAAATGTGGGCCCGCTGGTCAATATGATGATGAAGGGGGACTAGAGGTCCAGCCAGCTGATAGTAGACGTCGCTTCTAGTGACACCCCAGCAACATACAGTTCGTTTTTGGGAAGAAAGAAACATTGGAGCAGCCACAGCCTCCTAAAACTGCTGTTTATAATTATGTTTGCTTTAAAAAAAACAACACTGGAGCAGCAGGACAGACCCTGTCGTTGGTCCCAAATCCTCCCCCTCCCAGTACACACACAGTTCCCCAGGGTGATAGCTGTCACTCCCCGAGCAGCTTAAAATCCCAAAGTGGCCTTGAAACGGAGAATGGAGCCAAGGAAGCTGCCTCTGCCCCCACCAGGGTGGGCTCTCCCAGTGTGCTGGCAGCTGCCTTGGAAACACGGTCCAGAGCCCACAAGCACACAGGCCTCAGCAGTTCGCTCATTCCCCTGACAGGCAACTCCTGGGCTTCAGTCTGAGCCCTCCTCCCAGCTGACAAGCTCTGAGACAGGTCTGAGGTCGGGAATCCCTCTCCAGAGCCTGCTGGGGCCACCCACATTGCTCATCACTGCCAAGGCCTCCTGGGACAGCAGGGTAGGCGAGGAGCACTGGTCATTACAGAGAGAGCTCGCGGAGATGAGACTGCTGGAGGTGAACCCGTCTGCCTTGGTTCTGGAAGCAGGCAAGCCCGTCGTACATTTCAAGAAATCTTTAATTTGAAAGAGACCGACATAGGTTCAATGCATAACTCCAGGAGGAAAGGCCAAGTAACCGTGTGGGGATTAGAATTTTTGTTGATGAAAGGGAAACCCCTCTTCCTCTATGGTTTGCTACAGGGCCTGAAATTCTTCCAGTAAGGGCAGAAGCCATGCTTCTTTGTG
The DNA here is from genome assembly GCA_030848825.1 of Tadarida brasiliensis. Classification (NCBI taxonomy): domain Eukaryota; kingdom Metazoa; phylum Chordata; class Mammalia; order Chiroptera; family Molossidae; genus Tadarida; species Tadarida brasiliensis. The sequence continues at coordinate 103,990,417 of CM061259.1, read as the reverse complement.
TCCAGAATGCTTTCTGGGAAGGATAGCCCTTGAGACAAGTTTTACTTATCAGCTAATACCGTAAAGAGGTATTTTACTTAGGCTTCCTTCCCAAATCTGACCACTGGCTGAGAAGGAACTAACCATACTGGACACCACGAGGCCTTGAAGTCACCTTAGGAACATCGAGTGGGCAGGTGGCAGTTACCTTGGTTACATTTTGCCACCGCCATCCTTGTGTCTCTGTTACCGGAACTGCTGCCAACTTCTTCAACTCAACAGGAATTAGGAAGATTTTAGGCAGACCTAGCCTCTATTCGTCCCTTCTGCTGGCTGCAGTCTGTCATCTCAGCAAGGCGTTTTGATACGGTTTGCTCATAACTACAGAGAGTGGCCATCAGCTTGTTCTTTTCAGAGCATGTTCTGACCCTTAACCCTGCACACCCTTTGAAGTCCTGCGGTCAGTCACCTCTCTGAGGGAGCTTTCCCTTCCCTTCCACAGGCACAGGGAGCTCTCTCTCCTCCAAATACAGTGTAAAAAATACCATAGCACTTTTATCACTCCAAGAAATCGAATACAAGTTGGATTTGTTTTAAGGGTGAGGGATTCTCCTTAGCTGGACGTTTACTGCATTTTTTTCACTCTTAGGTGTTGGTGTGAAAGCAAAAATCATTAAGGCCGAACCTTTGTTAATTAGTTGAACCCTAATCAAATCAGAATTCATGCAGCTGTCTCTGTTTGCTAAATGCTAGCATTGATCTACACCAAAGAGTGGATTTTTTTTTTTTTTCCTGTAATGAGCCAGATAGTAAATATTTTGGGATTCACAGGTCACATGGTTTCTGTCACAACCACTCAATTCTGCTATTGTAGCAGGAAAGCAGGCATAGACAATATATACATGAATGGACATGACTCTGTCAATAAAACCTTATTTACAAAAACAGACCGTGGGCCAGATTTGGTTCTTGGGCTGTAGTTTGTTGACCCCAATGTAGACCATCATATTGCCTTAATTTGAAAATTGTATATTGATTGTCAGAGTTTAGAGTTATAACACAATGCAAAGCAGCTATAAAGTCATTTTGGAAAATGCAAGACTGTATGATATCTATAAAGTGGTGTGGAATAATCTCTTGAGTTACACTTAACATATGGACAAATGAGAATCTGACAGAATTAAACCAGTGAGAGAGAAAAAAAATCAATAAGTATCACAACTAAATAGAAGCTTCAACAAGAAGGCCTTAGATATTGAAAGATATAGAAAAGCCCTTGAGAAAATTAATGAACCATCAAATATTTGTGTAAAAATTACTCATTTTATGACTGTAGTTTAAGAATCCAACACAAAAGCAAATGGTGTTATAGCTTGCTACCACAAAACTAAAGAAAAAATATTCCAACAGATAATGTATTTACATTTTTTGCATCCTATGAATTAGGACATTGTTGCATTTTTAAATTAAATGCTGCTAAATAAAAATAATAAACCTGCTTTTATACTTTGATCTTATTTTTTAAGATAAATTTCTGGCCAGATTTGTTCTCTCCTTTATCTATTATAACAATTAGGTCCCTATTTTAAGAGTGTTTACTTTAAAGGACATTTTTATGTGAATTATCCTTATATAATAAATGTTTCCTTTATGTGAAATCCTCATCTTCTTAAAGAAGACATCCTTGAGGATGATAACTACATCTAATTTATTCTTCTTTCCGTAGCTCCCAGAACCACATTTTATAGTGAGTAGATATTAAATGAATATGTGCTTTTGTGACTCTGTCACCTAATTCTCTCTCTCTCTCTCTTTTTTTTTTGGTTTGTTTGTTAATCCTCACCCAAGGATATTTTCCCATTAATTCCTATATAGAGTGGAAGGGAGGGAGGAGGGAGGAGAGAGAGAAACATTGGTGTGAGAGAGACACATCGATTGGTTGTCTCCTGCATGACCCTGACCTAGGCCAGGGATCAAACCACCTAATTTCTCCTTTTTAAAAATATAGCATATGCAGTTCTCACTTTAGATGATAATACAGGACCATAAAAATGACTGTGCAAACAGTAACTATGCAAAGCAATCTCAATTGTCAATGCAATAATAATGGTGCTTCTATGGCCTTTAACATTTTTTTTAAAACAGAACTCTCGCCCTGGCCAGTTCTCTTAGCACTTAGAGAGTAGGTCTGAGGACTGAAAGGTCATGGGTTTGATTCCCGGTCACGAGTATATGCCTGGTTTACAGGTTTGATCTCGACCCTGTTCAGGGTCATGTGAGAGGCAGCCAATCGATGTGTCTCTCTCACATCAATGTTTCTCTCTTTCTCTCTTTCTCCCTCTCTCCTTCCCTCCCTCTCTTCCACGCTGTCTAAAAATCAATGGAGGGATATCCTCAGGTGAAGATTAACAACAACAACAAAACATTAGAACTCTCTTACTGTTGGCTATAAATATGAAGATATAAAAAATATAAAACTAATATTTATTTGTACACTATCATTAAGCTATTAGAAACAGTATTAAAGTGCTGAATTTCTTCACTTGAGCTGTGCTCGTGGCATAATTTACCGTGCAGCGAGAACATGTTTTCCCTGTGGTGGAAAACTGGTGCCCTCCTTTCTAAATCTGCGGTCATTGTTAGCATTCCTTCTTTTCTCTTCCAATGTCATGAACTCACTCTCAGAGTTCCTTTAACGTGCAGTGTTGTGCTGGCATTACCTTCTTGGGAACATCTTCATCCTTTTTGTCAGGAACACTTTCTTCATTAATAGCCATGATTTCATCTTCGCTAAGTTCCTTTCGCTGCATATTTAGTCTCTTCAGTGGCGGCAGTGCCAACATTCCCACGGTCAGGTCAGCTGTTTCCTCTATTAACTCCATCACATCGGATTCAGATTTCTCCTCCAACATCACCACACTTTCGTGATTGTTGTTGTGCTTTTATCTCTGTGTATCAACTTCCTTTTCTAATTATCCATTTCTATAAATGTCACCTGGGCTTCCTACTGGAAGACGAAAAGGCAGCACAGCCACACACACTTTGCTTTCTGGGTGTGAACCGAATTCCAGATCCACAGTGATCACTTACTGACAGGCTTTGAAAGAAGTGACGTGACCGCTTGCTGATCATGATGTGTTATTTATGGAGGGGTTTGTGGGCTGAAGAGCCGGCGGCAACATTGGCACTCTGTTCAGTTATTCACAGTTCATGTACTGTGGTGACTAAATGATGAACTGCATTGTGGGGGGAGTGGTGTTATCCAACTAAACTGTGGCAACTAAAATCCGTGCATATTGGACCTTTGCAAAGTGAAGACTGCCTATACATAATACAATTTTATTTTTCAACCACATAAATCTATCACCAATTCAAAACTTCAACAAAGGTTTTTAAACTTCATTGCTTTCCACACTTGTGCCCCAAACAACTTCATGGTACCATGAAATTTCTGTGCATTTTTCATCCAGTGAAATAATATTTGCTTTTTGGACAGTGATTCATCCTGTCCTTCACAATGGGGAACACAGCTGTCCTTGAGCATGAGCAGATGGCTCCGCCCCACCTTCTGGTGACCCAGAACACAAGGAACTTGCCTACACTTCCCTCCTGGGCCCACACCCCAGGGTGACATATCTGACTGAGTGATGCAGGAGAGTGAGATGGTCCCTGTGCTGGGACATGGTGGGGACTAACACTGGGCTTGGGAATGCAGAACAGGCTGAAAAGAAGGTCAAGCAGACTTTATGGTAGCTCACATGTTATGATTTAAAAAGGATCTAGAAGATCATTTGATGTTTTGTACCATTTAACTGACTCTGTGGACTGACATTATCAGGGATTGTTTCTGTGTCTAGAAATCTACAGATGATATCCACACATTTCCTAACCATGAAGACTTTACCAACATAACATCAATGCTCTAACTCATTCAGATTTTTAAAATAATACACCAGGAAGGAAAAGTACATTTACATATGGTATGCAGTATGCCCCAGGCCCCATTGAAGTCTCCCTACAGAACCATGACAGACATAATGTAAATGACCTAGAAATAAACTAAAGGGAAGACTTCTTGGGGTGGAAATGATGCTCCCCATAGGCTTATGAAAGAAAGTCAGTGATGGAACTCCATGGCAAAGTAGGAGGTACCTAGATAGAGGTGAAACTTGGTATTAAAGTAGCCCCAAAGAACATTCCTCTGTCTTCAGTTTCCAGGGAGGGGCGTTTTGATGACTCCTATAACTTCTACCAAATGGTAAATTAGCAAATGTAAAAATGAGACTGTAGAAACAAGGCTGTAAGCCCCCACCCTAGAGAGCTAATAATTTACTTACTCATGGATGAATTTTCATGTACAGATGAATTTTTAATCTCTCCCTTGATGAGTTCCTAAGAGCAGACACCACTCTGGAGGGAAGCCTGCAGTAACAGGTCTCAAAGTTCTGAGGCTGAGGAGTCTACTGCAGGATCAAAAGTAAGCATGGTAGGGGCAGCTGCCCCAGGTGACACTGGCAGAGGTGGCAACGAGATTCAAATATTGGTTTAACCAAGGGACATTTATACCAAAGGGAGATCTGCGTTTCTATCTGAAGTAGACTTCTCTCCCTATGTCCATCACAGTACATGTCCCTTCTCGTACAATAACATCTTAATTTGCATTTTGGAGAATCCTCCCATCTCTGACTCCCATTTCACCTCATCTTAATGACCTCTGGGGACCCAAGGATGACAGTAATCCAGCCATAGCTAAGACCACCCATATTCCTGGCCACAGTGACTGTTCAGGGAGAGGAACATGATTTATGCTGGAAACGGTGAATTGGGATGTATCATCTCTCTTACCAGGACTGAACATGGGGCGATGTAAGTCTTTAGCTGGTAGGCTCTATCACGAAAAGAGAGACCACCAGGGAAAGGAGAGAGACAAGGGATGGGAAGCAGAGCCAGATGGGGGAATGGCAGAGTTCTGACAATATTGTTGAGCCCCTAGATATAGCCATGCCTAATGCTATTCCCTGAATCTTTCAATTATATGATCCAATAATAGTTCTAGTGTAGAGAGAGGGGAAAAGAGATGTAAGTATAGAAAAGGGAAGGGTCTTACTCAAAGTCACATGCTAGTGAATGGAGGAGTCAGAATGATATCTTCAGGTCTTTGGACTCGAAGTTCAGGGCTCACTTAACTTTATGATGCAGAGATGAAGGAAGCAAAGTAAAAATGTGAGAGATAAAGTCAGCAGAGCCATAATGCAGGGTAGGAGACAAGTGGAGTAACAGGAACACACAGAGGCCAGAACCGCTGACCATACAGCCATATCGCCATAGCACAAGTCAGGAATCGCACACTGCAATTTTGATCATTAAAATGTGACCAAACAAAGTGATTGATAAAGCTGCAGGAGCCCAGAGCGCACATTGTATGATTTATTCCAAAATCCCAAAGTGAGGAAATGAGGATTTTTAAATGTAGGCATTTACATTTCTCCGTTGTTCAACTCTGATGATAACGTGAGAGAAAATAATCCTAATTCACTGGATTTTGAGTAACAATTAAAGATAGGCTTTGCCTTATGGATTGAAAAACTGACTGGGCGGACCAAAACTCTCATTCAGATAGACCACAGCACTACCCTTTAGACTTTATAATGACTTTTGATTGGTCCTTAAATCATTTATATTTTGTCCCTGTTCCCAAGCCTTCAATAAATACTAAAAGGTTATTTTATTCTTCCTTTCGATTATTACCTTGTAAAATCCAAGTTCCAGCAAATTATACAGAAATGTGATTGGAGTAGGGAGGTACTAAAAGTGGTTCCTGAGTATAAATACTCTCTACAGAGAAAGCCAGAGTTACGCATGTCTTTTATTTTTGGCCTTGTCTGTCTGTAGTCTTTCCTCTAGCAACTCAGAAAAGCAGACTGCAATATCTTGATTATGTCCTTATCGCTTTTAGAAACACATCTGTGTCTTGTCTGCCATTTTGATTCCAGAACAATCCTTTGTGATATTATAAGGGTGAGTGGCAATAAAAGATTTATATTTTCTTCAGAGCAGAAAATCTAGGAAGTGATTGCATGGGTTTGGTGACAGAGAAAAGCCCATTTTATCCATATTTTTCCTTTGGTTTCCTGACAATGAGAATAATCCTTACAAATCAAATGATCGAATGGTCATTGTTACTGGAGAATGGAAACTCAGTATATGAGAAGTTTTGGTAAGAATTACTCTCAAAAAGTTCAATTTTCCTGGCTTGGAAGAAAACACACTGAAAGGATTGTTAAATAAGATTACTGAACCGTTGACTAGTTTTGAAGGAATCCTGTTAAAGTAGACACTCTCATAGATGATCAGAGATAGGCCAGGAGATTCAAACAACTTCTGACCAAAGAGTATGATGTCCATTTTGAAGGAAAATTAGAATAAAATATTTGAAGTTGTGTTTTGTAACCCCTTTGCAGAAGTTATCATTTGTGAGAGCCAGCATTTACTCAGATTTTACTCGGAATCATTGATTTAGCCTTAAAACATGCATGGAGAATCATACATTTTTCTGGAACTTAATTTGGATACATTGTTGCATAACTCAAGTTCCTGCTTTCATGAGGCCTACACCTAGTGGGGTGAGATAGACAAATAAATAAAGAGATAAGATACTCTCTGTTCAAGGTAAGTATTGCAAGGGGAGTATATTAAATGTAGGACATAGCAGCAAGTGGTTCTCTATTGGGGACAATTTTACACACTCCCCTCCCCCCATGGGACATTTGGCAATGTGTGGAGACATTTTCGGTTGCCACAGATGTGTAGAGGGGCTACTGGCATCTGGTGGGTAGAGGCCAGGGATGCTGCTAAACATCCTACAAAACACAGGCCAACCTTCTACAACAAATAATTATTTGGCCCAAAATATCAATAGTGCTGAGGTTGAGAAGCTCTGGTCTAGAGCATGCATTTTCAACATGACAATATTGCTCCCAAGGGGGAGAAAATTATTTTTAGGGATTGAAAAGAGAAAACCCACCTTCCTATTTTTATGTATAAAACACAGATACACATACAGTACATGACCAGATATACAATATATTTGTGGTATTAAGATTTCATGGGCTGGGTGATTAGTGGGGGAAAGTCTCAAAAGAGTCCTTGGGAGAATAATAATGAAACAAGATTGGGAAACACTGGTCTAGAGCAAGGATCAGCAAACTTTCTGCATAGGGCTGGAGAGTAAATACTTTTGTATTTGTGGCCATACAGTCTTTGGAGCAACTAATCAATACTGCCATTGTAGCACAAAAGTAGCCATAGACAGTATACATGCAAAGGGGGATGGGTATGTTCTTTTTTTTTTTTTCTCTCTAACTTTTTATTTTCTTAATCTCGCCAGAGGATATGTGTGTGTGTGTGTGTGTGTGTGTGTGTGTGTGTGTGTGTGTGTGTGTGTTTTGAGCTATTTTAAATTAATTTATTTTTGTTACAGATGTTTCTCCTTTTTTCCCCATTGACACCCTCCTCCCCATCCCTACCCCACCCTGTCCCCAGCTTTGTTGTCCATGTCCATCGGTTATGCATACATGCATATAAGTTCTGTGGTTTATCTCTTCCCTCTCCTCCAACCCCCTCTTCTGAGGATTGTCAGTCTGTACCCTACTTCCACATCTCTGGGTCTACCCTGTTCCTCAGACTGTTTTGTGCATTACATTACACAAATAAGTGAGATCATGTGATATTTGTCTTTTTCTGCTTGGCTAGTTTCACTTAAGATAATACTCTCCAGGTCCCTCCATGTCGTCTCAAAGGATAAGAGATCTTTCTTACAGCTGCATAGTACTCCATTGTGTATATGTACCACAGCTTTTTTTATCCATTCATCTACTGATGGACACTTGGGCTGTTTCCAGATTTTAGCTATTGTAAATAGTGCTGCTACGAACATGGGGCTACATATATTCTTTCTGATTGGTGTTTCAGGCTTCTTAGGGTATATTCCTAGAAGTGGGATCACTGGGTCAAATGGCAATTCAATTTTTAATTTTTTGAGATAACACCATAGTGTTTTCCACAGTGGCTGCACCAATCTGCATTCCCAACAGCAGTGTACTAGAGTCCCCTTTTCTCCACACCCTCACCAACACTTGTTGTTTGATGATTTGTTGATGGCGGCCATTCTGACAGGAGTGAGGTGATACCTCATTGTTGTTTTAATTTGAATCTCTCTGATGATTAGTGATGTTGAGCATTTCTTCATATGTCTCTTGGCCATTTGTATGTCCTGTTTGGAGAGGTGTCTCTTTAGCTCCTCTGCCCATTTTTTAATTGGGTTCTTTGTCTTCTTTTTGTTGAGTTGTATGAGCACTCTATATATTTTGGAAATTAACCCCTTATCTGATGTATCATTGGCAATTATGCTCTCCCATACAGTGGGTTCCCTTTCCGTTTTGATGGTTGTATTTCTTTTGCTGTGCAGAAGCTTTTGAGTTTGATGTAATCCCATGTGTTCATTTTTTCCTTTGTTTCTGTTGCCTTAAGTGATGTATCAGTGAAAATTCTGCTGTGTATGATGTCTGAAATTTTGTTGCCTACATTTTCTTCTAGGATTTTTATGGATTCATGAGTCACATTTAAGTCTTTTATCCATTTAGAGTTTCTTCTTGTGTATGGTGTAAGTTGATGGTCTAGTTTCATTTTTTTGCATGTAGCTGTCCAATTTTCCCAACACCATTTATTAAAGAGGCTGTCTTGACTCCACTGTATGCTCTTGCTACCTTTGTCAAATGTGAATTGAGCATAATGTCTTGGGTCAATTTCCGGGTTCTCTGTTGTGTTCCACTGATCTATATGCCTGTTCTTGTGCCAGTACCAGGATGTTTTGATTATAGTAGCTTTGTAGTATAACCTGATATCCAATATTGTGATCCTGCCTACTTTGTCCTTCTTTTTCAAGATTGCTGTGGCTATTCGGGGTCTTTTTTGATTCCATATGAACTTTTGAAGTATTTGTTCTAGTTCTGTGAAATATGTCATTGGTATTTTGATAGGGATTGCATTGAATCTATAGATTGCTTTGGGTAGTATGGACATTTTACTGATGTTAAATCTTCCAATCCATGAACAAGGTATGTGCTTCCACTTTTTATATCTTCCTCTATTTCTTTTTTCAATGACCTGTAGTTTTTTGCAAATAGGTCCTTTACTTCTTTGGTTAAGTTTATTCCTAGGAATCTTAATTTTTTTGCCACAATGGTAAATCAGATTTTTTTTTTTTTAGTTTCTCTTTCTCTGAGTTCATCATTGGTGTATAAGAATGCCGTTGATTTCTTGACATTAATTTTGTATCCTGTTACTTTGCCAAATTCATTTATTAAGTCTAGTAGATTTTTGATGGAGTCTTTAGGGTTTTCTATGTATAATATCATGTCATCTGCGAATAATGACAGTTTTACTTCCTCCTTTCCAGTTTGGATCCATTTTATTTTTTCTTTATGTCTGATTGCTGTGGCTAAGACTTCCAGTACTATGTTAAATAAGAGTGGTGAAAGTGGGCATCCCTGTCTTGTTCCTGTTCTTAAGGGAAATGCTTTTAGTTTTTGTCCATCGAGTATGATGTTGGCTATAGGTCTTTCCTATATGGCTTTATTATGTCGAGATATGATCCCTCTATTCCCACATTGCTGAGTGTTTTTTATCAGAAATGGGTCCTGAATTTTGTTGAATGCTTTTTCAGCATCTATTGATATGATCATGTGGTTTTTATCTTTCATTTTGTTTACGTGGTGTGTCATATTTCTTGATTTGCTAATATTGTACCAGCCTTGCATCCCTGGGAATGGTGAATAATTTTTTTGATGTATTGCTGGATCCGATTTGCTAGTATTTTGTTAAGGATTTTGGCATCTATGTTCATCAGGGATATTGGCCTGTAGTTTTCTTTCTTTGTAGTGTCTTTTTTTGGTTTTGGAATTAGAATTATGCTGACCCCATAAAACAAATTTGGAAGTCTTCCTTCTTCTTGAATTTTTGGGAATAGTTTGAGGAGAATGGATGTTAGTTCTTCTTTGAATGTTTGGTAAAACTCCCCCGTGAAGCCATCCGGGCCTGGGCTTTTGTTTGCCGGGAGAGTCTTGATTACATCTTCACTTTCCTTAGTTGCTATTGGTCTGTTCAAGTTTTCTATCTCTTCCCGGTTCAGTTTTGGTAGAATATGTGTTTCTAGAAATTTGTTCATTTCACTTAGATTGTCTAATTTGTTGCCATATAATTGTTCATAGTATTTGTTAACGATCCTTTGTATTTCTGTTGTGTCAGTTGTTACTTCTCCTCTTTCATTTCTGATTTTGTGTATTTGGGTTCCCTCTCTTTGTTTCTTGGTGAATCTAGCTGAGGATCCATCAACCTTGTTTATCTTTTCGAAAAACCAGCTCTTTGTTTCATTGATCCTTTGAATTGTTTTTTTGGTCTCTATGTTGTTTATTTCTACTCTGATCTTTACTATTTCCATCCTTCTACTTGCTCTGGGGTTTTCTTTTTGTTTGCTTTCTAGTTTTTTAAGTTGTGAGGTTATATAGTCAATAAGCAATTTTTCTTGTTTCTTGAGGTAGGCCTGTAGTGCTATGAACTTCCCTCTCAGAATTGCTTTTGTTACATCCCATAGATTTTCTGTTGTTATGTGTTCATTTTCATTGGTTTCCAGGAAGTTTTTAATTTCTTCCTTGATCTCCTTGGTAACCTATTCATTGTTTAATAACATGCTATTTAGCCTCCATGTGTTCAAATGTCTTTGCATGTTCTTGTTGCAATTGATTTCTAGTTTCATGCCATTGTAATCTGAGAAGATGCTTGATATAATTTCAATCTTCTTGTACTTGTTGAAACTTAGTTTGTGTCCTAACATGTGGTCTGTCTTTGAGAATGTCCCATGTGCACTTGAGAAGAATGTGAATTCTTCAGTTTTGGGGTGTAATTCTCTGTAGATATCTATTAAATCCATTTGGTCTAGTGCTTCATGTAGAGTCTCTGTTTCCTTGTTAATTTTTTGTCTAGATGATCTATCCAGTGATGTCAGTGGGGTGTTGAAGTCCCCTGCTATGATTGTCTTACTATCGATTTCTCCTTTGAAGTCCTCCAGAAGATTTTTAATACATTTTGGTGCTCCTATTCTGGGTGCATATATGTTTACCAAGGTTATATCTTCCTGGTGGATAGATCCTTTCAATATTATGTAGTGGCCTTCTTTGTCTCTAGTTATGGCCTTCATTTTGAAATCTATTTTATCAGATATGAGTATTGCTACCCTAGCTTTTTTTTTTCCTTTCCGTTTGCTTGGAAGATTTTTTTCCATCCCTTCACTTTCAACGTATGTGAGTCTTTTGTTGTGAAGTAGGTCTCTTGTAAACAACATATATGTGAGTCATGCTTTCTTATCCACTTAGCTACTCTGTCTTTTTATTGGAGCATTCAATCCATTTACATTTAAGGTGATTATTCATCTTTTTTTTAATCCTCACTCGAGGACATTTTTGAATTTTTATTTTCAGATAAAGGGGGAGGGAGAGAGGGAAGAAGAGAGAGAGGGAAACATAGATGTGAGAGAGACACATCGACTGGTTGCCCACCACACGACCCCAACCGGGGCCAGGGACAAACTGCAACTGAGGTATGTACCCTTAGCAGGAACTGGATCCAGGACTCTGGTACACAGATCGACACTCTAACCACAGAGCCAAATTGGCCAGGGCTAGGTGATTATTGATATGTATTTATTTATTGCCATTTTTGGTTAGTATGGTTATATTTTTCTTCCTACTTCTTCTACTAATTACAGCAGTCCTTTTAACATTTCTTGCAGTGCTCTTTGGTGCTAATATATTCCCTTAGACTTTTTTTGTCTGGGAAGCTCTTTATTTGACCTTCTGTTTTGAATGACTAGCCTTGCTGTGTAGAGTAGTCTTGGATTCAGATCCTTGTTTTTCATGACCTTGATTACTTCATGCCATTCCCTTCTGGCCTGTAGTGTTTCTGTTGAGAAGTCAGCTCATAGCCTTATGGGGGTTCCTTTGTAGGTAACCTGTTGCTTATCTCTTGCTGCCTTTAGGATTCTCTGTTTGTCTTTAATTTTTGGCATTTTAATTACTATGTATCTTGGTGTGGGCCTGTTTGGATTCTTCTTACTTGGGGCTCTCTGTGCTTCTTGAACTTGAATGCCTTCTTCTTTCACCGGGTTAGGATAGTTTTCTGTCACTATTTCTTCAAATATATTTTCTAACCCTTGCTTATTTTCTTCTTCTTCGGGGACTCCTATGATGTGAATATTATTACGTTTCCAGTTGTCCCACAGTTCCACAGTTCTCTTAATCTGTCTTCTTGTTTTTTAGTTGTTTTTTCCTTTTGGTTTTCTGATTGGTTGATTTTTTTCTACCCTGTTTTATAATTCACTGATCTTGTCCTCAGCTTCCTCTACTCTGCTATTTAGTCCTTCCAATGTGTTTTTTTTTGTTATTGTTGTTTTTTTGTTTGTTTGTTTGTTTTTTTATCCTCACCTGAGGACATTTTTTCATTTTTTGTTCAGATAGAGTGGGAGGGAGAGAGAGGAAGAGAGAGAGAGAGAAACATCAACGTGAAAGGGACACATCGAGTGGCTGCCACCCGCATGACCAACCAGGGCCGGGGACAAACTGCAACCGAGGCACATGCCCTTAGCGGGAACCGAACCCAGGTCTCTCTGGACTGCAGGCCGACACTCCAACCGCTGAGCCAAACCGGAAAGGGCTCCAATGTGTTTTTTATTTCTGCTATGTCATTCTTCATTTCTTCTTGCTGCTTCTTCATTTCCAATTGGTTGATCTTTAATGTTTCTATATCTTTACTCATGGTGTTGATGTCCTTACTCATGCTGTTGAGCTTCCTCAAGATCATGGCTCTGAACTCTACCTCTGATAACTTGCTTAACTGCATTTCATTTATCTCATCTTTGGTAGAGGTCTCTTATTCTTTCATTTGGGATTTGTTTCTTTGTTTCACCATTTTGGCTATCTCAGTGGGTTTTGGAACCTACCAAATTTTCCCTGTGGGTGTTGGTGTTCTGCTGTTTGTGGCTCTCTCTACTGGGTTTGGATGAGTGTGGGAAGACCCACGTTAAACACCACTGTCAAGTCTTACTTTCCTGGGTAGATTTGCAAGCCCAGGAAAGGTTCAGTTATCCTCTAGCTTTTTGCCTGGAGGCTATTAGTCTCAGTTATTTGAAGAGCCTTGGGTTCTCAGTTGAATGAAAAAGTCCCTCAGGTGTTCAGCGTAAGAGGATTTCCTGAGGGTGGGGTAGATGCTGGTTGTTATTGAGCCTCAATTTGCATTTCTTTGACCCAGCTGGGTGGAGTTGGATCTCTGAGGGAGGGGCTGCTGCTTCTCCCCAGAGCTCTGGGAAGGAGCAAGATGGCCACTGTCCTGGGTGACCGCAACTCAGCAAAAACTCTGAGCACCCTCAAAATCCTGAGTGTCCCCACACAGTTCCAGTCCAGTTCACCTTCCCTCTGCCAGAGCCCAAGGTGAGTGGCTGTAGCTAATTTAGTGCTCTGTCTTGGCCCTCTGCATTGTGGAGCCAGCTTGGGATTTTAACCCTGAGGGAGCTGCTCACAGCTAAGACTGCTGCTGTCCGTGGGCTCCCAGCCCCTCTCTTATGCCTCCACAGACCTACCGGGCTCGATTCAATGTCCCTGGTTATGTGGTCCTCTCAAGTTGCTTTTCTGTTGCTTTTTCCCAATGATTTGTTGTTATTTTAGTTGTAATTCCAGTTTGGTCCTGGGAGATCATCTGTGTAGCTTCCATTCACTCTGCCACCATTTTGAAATTCCCCATGGGTATGTTCTAATAAAACTTTATTTAAAAACAATAGAAGGTCCACATTTGGTCCATGGTTTGCTGAATCCTGGTTTAGAGCATCAGGAGAAACCAAAAAAAAGTTACAAGATATGTGCCTTATTAATGTACAGATGTGTTAATAATAATTATCAATGTTTTTGTATATGTATGAATATTAAGGAAGATTCTGTTTTATGAATGAACAGTTAAAGGAATTTTTCCCTTTAGATACAATTGAATGATTGTCCTCTGAAATTTGATGAATGAGTGGATATCAAACTTGAGGGAAATCCTACAAGGTCATATGGCTGGTATTTAAGTTAAAAACATAAAACAAAATAAATTCATGAGACATGCTCATCATGTAGCAAAAGGCTGGGTGTGAATAAGGAGGAAAACCACATTAAATGACAAATTAGGGACAAATTAGGGACTGATTTCAAGAAATATCATGAGGTTTCAGTATCAAACTGCAGTCTCAGAGCATCTGGTCTGCCTTCCAAGAACCATCAGCTTTAGCTTATAGTATATATATCTTCTCCATCTACTCCCTAAATGCTAAATCATTGTCATATATTCTGGGTATATTTCATATGCTGAACTTCACCTCTGTTATCAGAATACAGGAAATTGGCACTAGTATTAGATTGTAGATTTAAATGCAGGCAATATTCTCAACTCAACGATGGCTTAAACAAGGTAGTGTATTCCTCTATCACGTAAGTGTCTAAAGGTGGGCAGTCAAGGGTATGGCAGACCATCTTGGCTCTTTAAGATCATCCAGGGACCCTAGCTTTTAATCCGTGAGCCTTCTTTCACCTTATCTGTAAAATTTTAATACCATATTTACCCTGTATATCTATTCATGTTCTCAATTTGTTTTCCTGCCATCCCTAAGATGTGGTCCTTCTTCCGTGTAATCCAAGATGACTTGTCACCAGGCAGCAGAATGAGAAGAGGGAGGTAGAAGAGCTCTCTTTAAGATCATGACTCAGAAGTGATACATATCACTTCCATTCACATTTCATTGACCTCAGGAATCACACAGACAGGTCTGATACAGTGGAGGCTGGGAAGTGTAGTTTTTAGCTGGGAGTTATGTACTCACTTTATATCAGACATGGTATATGGATATTGAGGGCCATCCAGAAGTCAGTACCACAGAATTTAAACAAAATCAAACAAGTTTCTGAACAGCTCAATTAGAGAGATCAATGTGTTATAGGGACTTTCTTCCAGAGAAGGGAGAAAAGGATATTTGTATTATAAAAGAAATTAAGGAATCATGAAACCAGCCTTCAAGTGGTTGGAAAAGAGATGAAAGATCTTTACATAACCTATGAGGTCAGTCCTAGGATCAATGGCTAGAAGTTATAAGGGGGAAATTAAGACAACAGAGAGAGAAGATATTTTTATGAGTTCAAACAAAGTAGAAGTGTCTATTTGTAAAAGAGAGCATACTCTTCATCATTCAAGTTTTCAAACATTATTCTGTAACTTAAAACAAATATTTATTGAGTATCTACTTTATACCAGATACTGTTTTTTTGTGCTAAGGATATAAAGATGAGTAAAAGAGTTATGACCTGTGACCTACTAGATAACAATAAGCAGTGGAACAAGTGTGTGTGTGTGTGTGTGTGTGTGTGTGTGTGTGTGTGTGTGTGTGTGTATGAGAGAGAGAGATGGGATAAACTGGTAGAAATATTTGGAAATTTAGGTATAGTATTGAGGATTTTTTGGTACTCTTAACATATCCTTATATATCAAAGAGGTATGATTCTCTCAAATATAATTTTTTTCATTTTCAAGTCCTACCAATCAGTTGCCTAATGATTAAAAGCAAGAAATAGTTTAAAGGACGGTAGCCTTAAAAAATCAGATATTTAACATACAACCCTGGTTTTGTGTTAAGGACTCTATATTAAATAGAGTGTCGAGGGAGTCTAATTGGAGGTTGCATTTATTTGCAAGACTTATTCTTTTCATCCCTGCCAAAAAGAAAAAAAATCGAAGAGAACAATAAACAAAGGAATGAACACTCTGCATGATGGAACACTCTTCAATCTGTCACCAGGGGGTCTGACACCCAGCGGGGAGCAATTTAAATTCTTGGGTACCCTGTTAGGGGCAATCCTATGCCCACAAAAACAGCTCAGAGTTCCCATAGGAATAATTTTTTTTTTTTTTAGATCATAAGAATTCAGAACTCATTTATAGAAATAAAAGCAAGAGATGTTTTTTAGGGAGTGAGAAGAAATACATCCAGGGCCATAAAATGAGACTTGGCCAAGGATGAAATGAGGCCTAGATTCCATGTCAAATCCCTCCACTGAGAAACAGTACAACCACGGCAGGCCCCTCTGCTTCTCTGGGATTCAGTTACCTCACCAACAAACTGGGCCTCAGGATCCCAATCCATCCTGCCAATATCAGTGTTTTATCTCATACCCATTTCTTTAAAAAGTGGCTGGGAAATTTACAGACAGATGTGACCTATGCAGTGCACCGCAGTCCCCACCACTCCCTAATGCCCTGCCTGGGCCCACTTGACTCCTTCACATTACCTTCTAGTCCTGCCAGGCATACAACTTTGAAACCTAAACTCATAGTTGTTGAGCGCTTTTAATTTGCCAGGCCTTTGCATAACTTATCTCCCTTATTCTTCACAGCAGTCCCCTAAGAGGAGTGCATTTTATAAATTAAAAAACTGAGCTCTGAGAATTTAAGTCACTTTCTCAAACATAGGCAGCTAGGAATTAGTTGAAACAAGATTCAGATCTAGGCTGTTTATCCCCAGAACCTGTACTGTTAACCACTTTGTTCTGTTGTCTAAATTATTTATGAAGTCATGAGATCTGCCAGCAGTGAGTGAGGGATTGAGGAGCTTGGAGAGTAAAAAATAAAAAATAAAATAAATCTGAATCCAAATCCAGATTGCACCTACTACCTACCTGCCTATTTTGTAGGGTTCTGTGAATTTTAAATAAGCCAAAGTATGTAAAAACAGCGCAGAGAACTTGCTCAAAACGTAGCCATTATTTTGCTAGACATGTTCTTGTAATATACATATAAGTGTTGGATGTATAAAATATCATATTACTGGTCCCAAAAGCACAGCCCAAAGCTGATGTTTCCTTTACAAGTGGGTTATTGGCATATTCTATAGTGCTATTCTTTGTCGTTTCTCTTGTATTAAAGGAACATACTCCTAGACCGGTAGCTCTGAACCAGAGCTGATTTTGCCCTCCAGCAGACAATTTGCAGTATCTACAGACATTTTTGGTTGTCAACATTTGTGTGGGGATAGAGTTGCTACTAGAAACTATTACAGTAGATAGATGCGAGGGACGCTGCTGAACATTTTTCGATGTATAAGACATTCCCCCACAACAAACCATTATCTGGTCCCAGATGTTGGTCACGTCAAGGTTGAGAAATTTTGATCTAGACTAATGCAAAAATCCTCAATCTTTAATCTACTTGGTTAAACAGGATGTTACACAAAGAAAAAAAATAAAATAAAGAAAGGCCATTCTGTGTACAGTGTTGCTTTTTCTCCTTGCCTCCCTCAACCTGAGCCTGGCTGGGGCCCACAGTTCACGACTCCCTCTGCAGAGATGTGTGCCAACCAGGTGGCACACACCAAGTGCCCTAGAAGGAAGAGAGTAACCTGGGGTGAGGTGGAACTCCCCAGCTCCCAGGAAGAAATCCAAGGGAGGTGGGCTTGTTTCGAATTAGGCTAGAAAACGAGCAAATCCCCATTTAACTTATCTCCCTGTCGCCTGTTTTATACAATGCACTGTGGTGTGCACACAGAGACGTTTCAGTCCATTAGAGAGATGGCCGAGACATCACAGCTTCCAAAAACATGCCTACACCGTTCACTTGATTCACCCACCTGGCCTCTATCTTAAGTACTTAAATGTTGTTACCAGGATCTAGAAAAAACAGCATTTTGTACGTATTCTTTCTTCCACTTCAGAAATGGAAATTCTTTTGCTATTTTTTCATGTTTCCCTTTCCTGTATATTCCTGACTTGAGAGCCCTATAAAGTTCATAGCTCCAAAATGGTCTTTAGAGATAAGAGCCGGAGCTGTTGAAAGCCAGAGAACTATTCTGGTTTACTGTGGGGCACGTATGAAGACCAACCTCAAATGTCTTTTATTACTTGGTTGATTATAGTCACAACTTATTTCATTTAAAATAGAAACAAAACAAAACAAAAGCAAAACCTCTCAGTACATGTAATCCCTGTAGCATCTTAGACTACTTTAGAATACGGTAGCTGTAAGTCGGTTAACCAGCTGAAATATTGTATGTTTTATTTTAGTGATATAAACCTCAAAATGTCCCTAGTAAGAAAAAAAATTCGAGTACCATTATGGACATAAAATAAATTCTGCAGAAGTGGTATCCTGGTGTTTCATATTTATTCTTCTATTGGATAGCATTTGAAATCAATTTTGCTTTCCAACGTTTAAGCAGTTGTCTCTAATTGGTAATCAGATACATTTCTGAGACTCTACGAGCAGGAGGGCAGAGGTTAGAAGGCTCTGTGAGATGACCTGACTCAACCCTGTGGTTTTACAGATGAAGAAAATGGAGACTGATAAAAACGAGTTATGTTCTCGGCCACAGCAAGAATGAGAACTGTATTCCAGTCCTTGGGCAAGAACCATTTCTTCCCTATCAAGTATTCTCCAATAGAAGACATTCAAGGTTTTTCTAGTCACCCTTATCACATTTTATTTGGTTTGCTCCTGGAATTTATCTAAATGAGAGAAAATACTTGTAGGATCCTAAACCCAGGGATGTTATTGTAATAAGTAGACTTCTGAGTAGCTCATTATTCAACTATGTATTATTTATTTGACTATCTACGACTGTGTGCCTACCATCTGCTAGTAATTGTACAGGCCAAAGATATATAAAAATGCATAGGACCAACAAGGTCCCTAGCCTCATGAAACTCACATTCTACTGGAAGAAAAATAAAATAAGTAAAATAAGCAGTCATCGTGGAGCTTAATAAAAACTGTTAAATAAATAGATTGTGATGAGGTAGCGATTATCTGGAGGTAAGAGGGCTGTGGAGATAGAGGGAGGCGGAGCTCTTCCAGAAAAACTGGTCAAGAAGTGCCTTTCTTGAGAGGTGACGTTTGAGGTGAGACTAGAAGGGTGATGTTTCTTCCGGGGAGGAAAACTCGAGGCAGAGGAAATACCACATGCAAAGGTGGTGATGAAGTAATGGCTTAGGATTTTCAGAGACACAGAGCCCTGTGAGCCATTCCCTTCATAGGGAGTGAGGGAAAGCTGAGTAATAGATAACTTTTAAGAGAAAAGCAGGGGATCAGATCATACAGGGCCTTCTAAGCCATAAGAAGTACTTCTCATTCTATAAATCTAGATAATCTATACAAACTATAATTCACGTAGAAGAAACATAAGATTTGTTACATCAGAGAAAATAGTGACGTAAGGACTTCTGGAAATCCTTTTGTCCATAAAAGCAACAAGAATATGGGGAAAATTGCCTGTATCAATGTTCCCAGAACTCTGGAGTTTAAGCAAAGACCTTTAAAAATCTGAGGAGCACCTGGCTGGTGTAGCACAGTGGTTGAGCATTGACCCATGCACCAAGAGGTCACCAGTTCGATTCCCAGTCAGGGCACATGCCCAGGTTGTGGGCCAAATCCCCAGTGCGGGGCATGCAGGAGGCGGCCAATCAATGTTCTCTCTCATCAATGTTTCCATTTCTCTCCCTCTCCCTTCCTCTCTCTCTAAACAGTAAAGAAAAAAAAATCTGAGGAGCATTTATTCAAGAAAAAAACGGCTAAATATTGGCATGACACGTACAAGCTTTGTGGCATTTAATTTACCCTATTCTACCCACTCCTCAGTTTTGCATTAGCCTTAAAAATGAGCAGACCGCAATGACAATAAAAGCTAGTAATCTTTCAGTAACAAGAGGGGACAGACAGAACAGAGTTGAGTTCTTTCAAAGCCCCACTCTAAGAGAATGATGATCATTTTGCTTCTCTAGTGGTTTCTTAGAGAAACTGACTCACATGACTGATTTTATTGTACCTGACTTGGAGCTCACCCAGTGTGAACAGCCTTTACCCTGAGAAAACAGACGCATTGTTTAAAAATTTTATTGCAGCAGCCCAAGGTAGTGAATAACAGTTGGGGTAAAAAAAAATAAGCTAACCAAAAACCTTTTAAAAAAAAAAACAGCTAAAGAATGAGATGTTCCTGGAGGGCTTTGAAAGTCTCTGGCATATTACTGGAAACTTAGAAAGCCTCACAGATGCATGGAGCTGTGTGCCTGCCTGGAATTATGTACTTGTTCAGGAAAGATCTGAGGAGAGCCTAAGCCCCATGTCTGCTTGACCTTGAGGCTGAGGAAGTGAAGGCTTGCATGCCCCTACAGACACACACAGAACTCCTCAGCTAAGGCTGGGAAACTTGTTGGTTTGATACATTTAAGGGAATCTCTGTCTAATCATCATCACCTTACCACTAAGGTAACTGAACAGAAATTTTAGTGGCCGCAAAATCAAGTGGAACACTATGCAGCTGTAAGAAAGAGAGCTCTCTTATCCTTTGAGACGACATGGAGGGACCTGGAGAGCATTATGCTAAGTGAAATAAGCTGATCAGACAAAGACAAATACCTCCTGATCTCATTTATTTGTGGAATATAATGAACAAAAAAAGCTGATGAACAAAATAGACCCAGAGACATAGAAAGGAGTACAGTTCAGACTGACAAACCTCAGAGGAGGAGGGCAGGGGAGAGGGATGAGATAAACCGAAGAACTTATATGCATGTATGCTTAACCAATGGACATTGACAACAATGCTTGCAGGGTGGGGGTGGGGGGTGGAATAGGGAGGAGTGTGTCTGGGGGGAAAAGGAGAAACATCTGCAACAAAAATAAATTAATTAATTTAAAAAACCCACAAACTTTGTGAATATACTAAAACCCACAGAGTTGTGCACTTTAAAAGGGTGAATTGTGTAGTACATGAATTACACCTCATTTAAAATAACGTAATTCGCACTATGGGAGCGTATCACTGACCAGGTCCAGAAGAGGGTTTTTACTAACATACCCACTGAGATGAACTGATTCTTCAGGGAACAGTTGACAGAATAGTGTGGAGTTGGACAGATCTGGTTCAAATAATTTATAACTGAGCAATTTGAATGATAGGTTCAGATTACTATGAAAATAGAGTATCCCGGGTTCTATTTAGCTTAGTCATCATTAAGGCATGGTAAACATTTAAAATTTCATGCTAATTCTAACTGATTTGAAGTGGTTACCT
This sequence comes from Tadarida brasiliensis, assembly GCA_030848825.1. Taxonomy (NCBI): domain Eukaryota; kingdom Metazoa; phylum Chordata; class Mammalia; order Chiroptera; family Molossidae; genus Tadarida; species Tadarida brasiliensis. The sequence continues at coordinate 103,969,248 of CM061259.1, read as the reverse complement.
GGATCATTGTGTTGAAAAGGATTCTGAGGCTCAGTTCAGACTTTACAGGGAACTGGTGATAATTGTCCTGGGATACTGGTGGCACACGTGTCATAGTGTTACTGCTTCCATAAGTCTTTCTGTGACTTGAAACAGATACATTGAAAATATATGGTAGACAGATTCCCAGGTAGGTGTGCTGAGTGATCTTTAAGCATTACCTCATTTTTAAAGCTTTGTGATAATATGATGTAATGATCCAATTGTCACATTTTTTCAAAAATATGATTTACACTGTTTTAAAATAAAGGATTTAAAAATAAGCAATGCCAGTAGCAAGCATGAACAGTCTGAAATATTTGAGCTGGAGGAGTATATAAATAGCTGTGGTCGATGATCTTGCCTTGTTCTTTTCTAAATACAGTGATTTTTGGTGCTAGCATTTAATTATGCACTGTACTTGGATGAAAATGGGCATTAGGAAAGATTAGCTTTTATGATGGATATGTTGGGTCCTAAATATGGCTTAAATCTTTGCTACTGCAGTTGGAAAACCAACAACCCACAGATGAATGCTCATTTCTGACGGAGGTGCGTCGGGATATTTTTGCTCTTGAATTGTTTGCAGACGGATCCATATGCAATCAGTGCAAACTTCAACACATGACAAGACAGATACGCAGTCTTCTAAGAGGTCTCTATTTCCAGCCAAAATGTCCCACAAATCATTTCAACGCACTTACCTTGTCATTCTCTTGCTAGACATGACACTTCAGCCCACTGATTGCTTAGAATGACAACTTTTGAGATTTCTTGTTCCTCACTGTATGGAGCAGATGATATTCAAATGGGGATGCACCCCCATCAAAGATGCATACATTTCTATGGGGATATTTTTAAATACAAAACCCTCTCCCTAATTTAAGGATGACAATAGTAGTGGAAATTTTTAATAGCTATGTATCACTTACTGTGTGTCAGATACTGTTATAAGAACTTTGTGTATATTAACTCATTTAAATCATAACATCCCTATGAGATATTATTATTATTATTGTTATTCTAAATTCTATGAGGAGGAACAATTGAGGCACAGAGAGGTTAAAGAACTGGAGCACGATTATACAGCTCGTAAGTAGCAGATCCAAGATTCAAGTGCAGGCTTACCCCCCAGGTAATAAGTAGGTGTAAGATTCAGATCTAGGCTGTGTGCTCAGGTGACCGTCTTTCTAACCATCAGACATACTGCTTCTTAGACGCACGCTAATGAGAGGGCTATTATCGTAAGATGACTATAAATCCAGTAGGGTATAAAGAAGGAAATACTTTATAAACTATGGTAGTTTCTCTAGTGACAGCAATGATGGACCTCACAAACGACCTTAGAGAGGACTGTGACCTCAGCGTGTCACAATGTTGCAGTTCAGAAGCCATGGCCTTGAGTATCCACACCCACCTCTCTGTCCTGGAGCTCCAGCTCTCATCTGTCTAACGCCTCTTTCTTTCTGTGGTGTGGTGTTCTCCACCCCCTACCATCCCTGTGTTGGTGAGCCCTCCAACCCAAATAAGAATGGATTTTCTTGCTGTCACCCATCATGATCTTGACTATTCTCTTGCATTACAGAAATTTTATTCCTGATTAGTTTATCATATTTATTATATAAGATGTACTTATCTGACTACCAGAAAATGATCTCTGTCCATTCTGCACTAGTCCAAACACAACCAGGACATCACATCCAGCTAAGAAGCAGAGGTTATTTATTCTTCCCTTATTCCATAAATCATCTTCATTTTATTTATTTTTATTTTGTTAAATTATTTTTTCTTTATTGATTTTAGAGAGAGAGGAAAGGAGAGGGAGAGAGAGATAGAAACATCGATGAGAGAGAACATCGATTGGCCGCCTCTTGAATGCCCCCCACTGGGGATTTGGCCCACAACCTGGGCATGTGCCCAGATCAGGAATCAAACCTGGGACCTCTTGGTGCATGGGTTGATGCCCAACCAGTAAGCCACACCGGCCGGGCAATCACCTTCATTTTAGACTTACCTGCTCCTCCCTCCCTCTCATCTCAGCCTCCTCCCAATGTGCCCCTAGCCACAGGGGTGCACATGTGACTCACCTGAGCGTGATAACTTCTCGGTTACAGTGTTCTAGGGATAGGAACATGGTCTAAGAAGAAATTGCATTTCTTCTCTGAGATTTATTTTTTAAAACTGAAATTGTCTGGTAGGAAAGATCATTCTTTGGTCTCTGGCCACACAGCTCTGAGTATGAAAGCTACATAAAAGTGATTTTAAGTTTCTGGGGATATCAGATTTTAGAATGAAGCCAAAATCTAGGATAGAAAGCAGAAAGGAGAGAGAAAGAACCCATGTGTCATTTAAGTCCCTGGTGCCAGCGTCTCTGAGACCAGATACGGCTCTTTGCTTCTGGAGATCTGAGTACATGAGACAGCATGCCCCACTACTTACATACAAGCGGGTTCAATTTGGGTTTTTGTCCCTTTCGACAGAGAGATTTAACTAGTACAGAATGACGCTAAAAAGGATATTGATATACAAGGATAGTCCTCTTAGGAACAAAAGGCAGAAAACCAGGCCACACAAAGGAAGATCGAAAAGAGAAGAGGGTTATTTAATCAGAACAGAAGATTGGGAGTAGCGATCTTTAAATACCAAAAGGTTAAGCACTAGATATTGATGCTGTGTAACAAATCACCCCCAATCTCAATGGCCTTAAACAACCACTATGTATTATCTTACATTGTTTCTGAGGGCCAGGAACCTGGGAGCAGAAGAGCTGGGTGTTTTTGTTTGTGTGTTTCTTGCTTTTAAATATTTTTTCTTTATTGATTTTAGAGAGAGAGGAAGGGAGAGGGAGAGAGAGATGGAAACATTGATGAGAGAGAACATCAATTGGCTGCCACTGGGGATCGGGCCCCCAACCTGGGCATGTGCCCTGACCTGGAATCAAACTGATGACCTCTTGTTGCATGGGTTGATGCTCAACCACTGAGCCACACTGGCCGAGCATAGGTGCGTGTTTTGGGCTCAGGGTCTTTCATGAAGTTGCAGTTAAAATGTTGGCTGTGACTGCAGTCATCTGAAGGCTTGGCTGGCAATGGAGAATCCACTTCCAAAATATCTCACTCATGTGGCTTTTGGCAGGAGGACTCAGTTCTTCACCACATAGACCTCTTCATAGGGCGTCTTGGGTGTCCTCACGACATGGCAGCTGATTTTCCCCAGAGTGAGTAATCCAAGAGAAAAAGATGGAGATGCAATGAATTTGATAGTCTTGGAAGTCACATTCTATCATTTCCGTAATATTCTGTTAGATGCATTAGTCATCCCTATTCAGTGGGGAAGAAGACTACACAGGGTACAACTACCAGGAGGCAGGGATCACTGGGGGTCATCTTGAAGGCTGCCTTCCACAGACTGTCACTGGGAAGAGACTTTGAATATATTTCATACAGGTTTAGAAGAGAAGTTGGCCACCAGTGGGAGATCCCAGATGATTCTGACTTTATGTAAATGAAGTCAGTAATGTACAGGGATGACTCCGAAGCAGAACAAAATTACATCTGCATGTAATGTGTTTTCTAACATTGAAAGGAATAACAGAGATCACTATTTTAACTAATATTAAAGAATGCATCATAACTTTCCATAGGTCGTGTAGCAGTAGGCAACTTCTGGAATTATTTTTGTTTCTAAAATGGCATGATCTGACAATAGTCCACAGATACATCTTTCTTCATTGAATTCTTAAACACCTTTTAACAGATGTTGTGAAACACGGCCCATATCCCCTTGGCCTGCCTGGAAGTTACTGGTAGATAATTTCCATATATGATTCTTGTATCTCTCTACCTAAGGTTGTTTTCTGGACAAAACAAAACAAAGGAACCCTGAATTAAAAAAGAACAGGAGTTATAAGATAAACACCCCAGCTTCCCTGCCCCTCCCTCTGGTGGGATAACTGAAGCCACAAGGTCCCCAAGGTTCCACAGTGATATCCTCTAGTTAACACAGACATTGGTAATAGCCTTATAGCCTTTCCTTATCTCATTCCCCTACTTCTCATAGTGCTTCCTGAATGTCCAAATGCTTCTCTCAGGTCTCTTTTTTGGGGGAACTTAATCTAAGACACCCCTGTATTACCAATCTGACAACTGATCCGCTATGGCATAGTTGTAAGTATTTTTATAGAAATGCACTCAATGTATCAACCTCTTACTCTTGTGCAACATATTTATGGTTTTCGTTTTCTCACACTCAAGTAATAGGCTCCAACTCAAACAGAGACCAGAGGAGAATCCCATTGTTGTAGCTCAGAAGCGGCATGCTGGCACGGGGTTAGACTTCAGAAGACCCGCTGCCTAACAGTCCTGTTTCTCTCTAGCCATGTGATCTTCTGCTAGTCACTTGACCTCCCTGGGCATCAGTTTGCTCCTGCTTAATTAAATGTTGATCTAAATCAGTGGCACTTAAACATGTTGAGTCCTTTAAAAACACCAGTACACATTTGATACTCTCTTCCCTAATGAAAAACAAATGCAACCAATGTTTACATGTGAACATAATGAATCTATACATAATCTCTGGTTATTCATGAGGCCACTGAGGCCTATCCATGGCCTCCAAGCAGAGGTCTATGGACCCCAGGTTACAATCTTCAGGTCTAGATGCTCTTTAACTTCCCTACATATTTCAACACTTTATGATTCAATGAGTAGTAATTGATGAAAGATGTCATGATTTCTTCTAGACTGAGATTTCTCAATAAAGCAAACTTCCAGCTAAAATTCAGCTGCTTTATTAAACCTGACATTAGATTCAATACCCAATCTACTTGAAAGTCACATGTATTCTCCCAGATGGTGTAGCTTCTCTGGAGAAAATAGGGAGTCACTCGCTGCAGAGACACAAGCAAGAGTATCTCTCAGGCCAAATCCATATCAAGAGCTGGTATTGTTCTTAAGATGATACATTACTTTCAGAAAACATATGCTTCTCTAAAATAAACATATTCACCTGACCAAACTGCTCAGAGGAAAGAGCAGAACAGGAAATGCAATCCCACTTCTCAGGAGTACAGATATCTCGACCGCTTTGAAAGAGTCTTGCTGAGGTCTCCTCTGTACTATCACAGGAGAAAATGGTCTTAAATCAGGCCTGGGGTAGTATAGTGGGAGACAGTGTTTCAGTCCTTATAAGATACAGCACTTCCAGCACCACGTGGCTCTCTCCACAGTCAGCTTTTCCATATCTTCTTGTTGACTCTTACAAATGAACACATCTGAGGTGTAGGATTTACTGCAACGGGGTCTCTGGAAGAGCTTATAACCAACTCCTCAGGACCACTCCGAATCTCAATGACATACAAGCCCTTTTCTTTTTCTTCTTACAATATTACTTAGGCTGCCTCTTCTCTGTGGTGTCTCAGAAGAAATATTAATCCCAATTTTTATGGAGCTGACCCGCAGAGCTTCAGAGGATGAAAATCTAGTTTTCAGATGTGTAGGAAGGTCATGAGCAGCAGGAATCCAGCCGTGGACCCTTGTGTTTCCTCTGGTCAGAAGGCTTACGCGTTTGCTCCTCATCTCGAGCAATGTCTAAATACTGCATCTGATTTGAATGAAAGCAAAACAAGCTTGCATTTATGGAAACAAAGATGTGGCAGTAATTGTTACTAATCAGGCTTTTTTTTTTTTTAAAAAGAGCTGGCTTATTTCCATTAAGGGCTGAGGGTTTCAATATGCAGCATTGACTTAAACTTTCAAAATAGCCAGTTGCCAACCTGTTTCAACTGGGAACACTAAACATGAGATCAGAAGAGCATAGAGGTTCCAAGCATGCATTTAGGGACAAGTAAAACTGAAATCGAGTGCTTGATTTGTATATAGCAGCTCTGTGACCTTGGATGGGCTATCTGACCTCTGCGAGTCTCTGGTTTCTCGCTTCTCCCCTCGCAGGTTTGAGGGAGGATTAAACAAGACAATGTGTGTGACATCTCACTTGGAGCACAACAAGCATTCAAATAGTAAATGTTGTCTTTATTTAAAATATGCAGTAATTTTAATGTTGCTATATACATTTCATATAGTAAATCAAGTCTCCAAGAAGGAGCTGTAGCAACGTGCTTATTTCCACCTTGGCAGAGTTCTGGGTGGCTTAGGGGCTCAGCTGCTCAGAGGCTGGACATGTTGTTTACGGAGCAGGGATGAGCAGACACAAGAATAGGTGTTGGCAGCTACTCTGCTATAGCAAAGAAATACTCACCCTCACAGTGTACAACTAGAGTAGCTTAAAAGGAACCCTTAAAAAATAAAGACAGAACTGGAACAATGCTGGCACTTCTGTTCCACCGAGCCTGCCTCGAGCACAGAACACACTGCCTTTAAACACAGGGCCAGCAGACCCCTCTCTCCACGGGCATCCCGGGTAAGAACTGGGATGGGGACTTGCACCATCTGCTCATGAGGTTTCATGGGAGGGTTCCGAGTTGAACCAAATACTGCTTTTCCTGTGAAGCCTACTGTCCTGTACCCAGAGTCTCTTGCTTCCCTCTTTCTGGTCACGTAGCATTTTGTATCCCTCTATTGACCACTCATCCCAATGGTTTGAAAAGTCTATTTGTGCAAATATCTTCTCCCTTAGACTGTGGATGATGGGATCAGTGATTTTGCTTGTTTTCTTCACCTCTTCTTCACCCCCTTGGTGAGGGAAGGCATATGCTGGGCGGGGGGGAGGGGGTATGCTCTGGGCATATCTGGGAATTAAGCAGGTTCCCCTAGAGCTCCAGCTACTCCCCTGCAAAAGGAGAACTGACTTAGATGTCTCAGTATCATGTACTATGTGGTCGGTAACCAGGGAAACCTTGTTGTCTTTGGTTATCAGGTTGCCCTCTCTACCCCATTTCCAGCCCCCTCCCTGCCTTTCTCCTTCACTCCTTCTTTCTCCCTCTCTCTTTCCTACTGTTCCTCACCACATCCCTACTTTTTTCTTTCTTTCTTTCCTTCTCTTCTTTTCTCTAGACATTTATTAGCATTCATTATGTTCAGGCATTGTGCTAACTGAAAGGAGAGATACAAACATGTCATTTATTGGTTCCTACCTTCTAGGAATTTATAATCTACATGGGGACATGATGCTAAGAAATCAGCAAACAGCATTCAAGGTGAACTTTTCCAAGAACCTCAAGGGAAATGCTTATGAAACACCCTGAGCTCTTAGAGAATAAAGCGGAAGATGAGTACAAAACCAGTGAAGGCTTCCTGGAAGGGGGGCTACTTGATAGAACCCTTAAATACAGGCAGGACTTGAATATGGGGAAAGGGATATTTAGAGTGGAAGAAACAAAGGCAGAGGAACTGGTAAGCGGGAACCCGGTAGAACCAATTGTGCTTGGCTCTGATCAGACTATTGAAGGGCATAGAGCCTTGGGTGCAAAGGTTGGCTCTTCCAAGCTAGGATTCAAGGAAAGTCTGGTTCATTTGTTGCTGTAAAATATCCTAAAGCTTTGGTCAATAACACTCCACTGAGAAGGAAAAAAAGAAATATAGAAAAGCTGTCTAATACTCATTAATCTGAGGTGGAGAGATTGTGCTGTATGGAGTTTTAGCAAATTTTTTAAAAAATGGTTTGAGAAGAGAGTAGCAATGACATTTACATTAGCTGTAGCTAATGTGCATTGATTGGATTAAAATATGACATTATGAATTAGAAAAAAGAGGCCTCTGTTGGAAAATGAAATGCCATTGCTTTCAGGGAGGAGACGGGAAATAAGTAAGCAGCCTGGATTCTGCTCCGCCTGAATGCTCTGGGTTTAGTGGGAGTGGGGTCATTGATTTATGCTCTTTTCCTGAAAATGCATTAATGAAACAATTTTAAAGTTAAACAGAAGCCATCTGGGACTCCCCCCCCCCCCCCCAGGATGTATTATTTGTATCTGCATAATGCCTACATCCACAATGCCCACTTCAATTAGTTTTAAAGGTACAGTTTCTATGCAAAACAATTTATCCATTGCATGGCACAATTGAAAAATGTCTGCTTGTTTGTACAAGGAGCCGTGCTCTGTGAATCAATGAAGATAATAAATTACAATCACTGTCACTTTCAAAGCCACAAGGCTCAATCCCAACCTATGCCAGAGAGGCAGCTGAACTGAATGTCACTGTCTTGGGGCTGGCCTTCAGTGGGTTGAAGAACCCCAGGTGCTACCAGGAACTGAGAGTTCCTTCTGTGGGTGGGCTCAGAGTACTATGGGGCAGCTGCTAAAACCTGGGCCTGTCCCACCAAGTGAAAGAAAAAGTCTCAATCATAAAAATCCTGCTACCAGGTGAAAAACACACACGCTCTCTACACTGAGTAAACATTTTTTTGAGCTGAAGACTCAGATAAACATAAGCATTGAAAAGGAAACCTGCTTGAATGTTTTTTCCCCTCCTAATTATGTAAATATATATTACTCATTCCCTTTTTTCTTCCTGGCTGCTGGCAGCTCATACACTTGAGAAGGTATGTTTTATTCAGGAGAACAAAACATGCAAGGACCTGAGACTTTGGTGAATAGTAAATTGATTTTGACTTGGCCTTTAAGCTCATTATGAATCTTTAAAACGGTGAAATGTGCCTCTTTTCCTTCTCTGCTGAACTCCCCAGTCACATGCTGGGGTGAAGGGGTGGGAGCTAGGAGGGTTAATATCCAGAAGGGAAAGCTAGATTTGAAAGGACATCTTGAGCTTGGATTCAAGGATACAAGTGTTGTGCTTCTATCCACCATTCATTTCATCTATCCACCCATCCATGTATTTGTTTTTTTTCTCTTTGTAATGGTTAATATCACAGGGTTTGAAGCCAGCCGGCCAGCCAGAATTCAAAACCCACCTCTGACATTTAAAGTCAGTGTGACATTGAGCAGCTAGCTACCTTGAAGACTCAGTGTCCTAGTCTGTAAAATGAGCAAAATTAATATCTACGTTTCAGGTTGTAAGTAATGAATTAGGTATGTATGTAAAGAACTTAAACTGTGTGAGAAGTTTAGCATCAATACACTTTCAATAATGGTAGCTTCCGCTCGATTCATGTTTATTAATGAGCTACTCTGTCCCACACATAGAATGGAATATGAATCTGATACAGAGCTATCACTCAAGAGCTTTATAATTTAATGTGGGAGATAAGATGTGTACGCATGTGACTTTGGAGTAAGATTGGTAATGATGAGATTAAGGAGAAGTGATCAGATGTAGAGCTATGTTCATTCAGAAGAGGTCAACCTACTTCTAGCAGTGGGAAAAGGATGAGGCTATGCAATAATTTAATATGGAAGATAAGATGTGTACACATGTGACTTTGGAGTAAGATTGGTAATGATGAGATTAAGGAGAAGTGATCAGATGTAGAGCTATGTTCATTCAGAAGAGGTCAACCTACTTCCAGCAGTGGGGAAAGGATGAGGCTATGCGGAAACGGTGCTCCTAGAGAACATGTAGGGTTTATAATGGAAGAGGTTATCAGGGGAAGGATTCTAGCATGTATTGTCTACCTATTATATATCTGCTACTCTAGTGGAACTTCACATACATTATTTCACTTCATCCTCACTACAATTTATATCATGATTGGGTGTACTACAGTGATTGATGGCTTTATGCCATCTTGGTGTGGCTTAGAGAGGTAGAATGACATACCCAAGTTCACACAAACAGGTGTAAAATCTAGTTATCTTCCTAGGTTATACAAGGATAGTAATGGCATCCACCTCCAAAGATGTCTGTGATGATTAAATAAAATAATATATCAGGGCATCTAGCACAATGTAATAATAGCACTCTAGCACTCAAATAATAGCCAGAATATTGTTTTGATGGTAAAGATGATAACGATCATTATGAAGCTAATGTTGATGTGGTGAGGTTATAAATCCACTTCAGTTTTGTCTGACTGTGAACATTTTATTCTTTCAATGGGCTTTGGAAATGGAGAGAATTCTGAAGCAATAGGTTGTGGGTGCACTTGCATGACTTGATGGAGGGAACACTTTTTATTACAGGGGATGCCTAGACCAAAATGTCAGCAATAGGAAATAGCTCAGAGAGAATGCAACTTTATCATTTTCAGAGAGAAATTTGAAGTTCAGAGTAGTTAAGTCATTTACCTAAGGTGACACAGATAGTTAGAAGGGAATTTTGGTTAAGACCGTAGCCTTGCCCAGCTGGTGTAGCTCAGTGGTTGAGTGTCGACCCATGCACCAAGAGGTCACCGGTTTGATTCCTGGTCAGGGCACATGCCCAGATTGTGTGTCCAGTCCCCAGTGAGGGGGCATGCAGGAGGCGGCCAATCAATGTTCTCTCTCATCGATGTTTCTATCTCTCTCTCCCTCTCCCTTCTTCTCTCTCTAAAAATCAATTAAAAAAAAAAAAAAGACTATAGCCTTGAGGTCTAAATCTACAGAGAGGTTTCTCCTAAATTATAGTTTTCCAGGGTTTTTTAAAGTTAGGTCAACTTTCCATCTCTCCCCAATAATTACTTTTCTAACACAGTGTTGTCCAACAGAAAGAGTACAAGTCACAACTGTGAGCCACATAGGTTATTTAAACTCTTTCAGTAACCATATTTTAAAAAACTAAAAATCAATAGGTAAAATTTATTTTAACAATATCTTTTATTTAACCCAACATACCTAAAATATTGTCAGTATATCAATAGAAATGATTGAGCTGAATTAGATGTTTTATATTTCTTTTCCAAGCTGAGTCTCCAAAGTCTGGTGCATATTTTATAATCAGAGTGCATGTCGATTGGGACTGGCCACATTTCAAGTGCTCAGTGGCCACACGTGGCTACCCAGTTGCACACCCCAGCTCTTCCTCCTTCTGAGACATTCAGTGACTCACATTACAGGGCTTTCAATCAATGGAAACTTCTGATCTCTAGAAAGAGTTTCTTCTTATTGACCTGAAATCCGATCCCCTATGACATATTCACATTCCAATTCCACGTCTTCCGTGGTCCAGCACTTCAGAGGCTGCTCATGTTGTGAGTGAGTCTTTTTACTTCAACACCCTTCGTTCCGTCTGTCACTTCTCAGGGACAGGGCTTTGGACCCCTTCCTCATTCTGCACTCTGCTCCGATTGTGCTGTGTTTTTTGTATTCTGGGCACAAATGAACCTGGCATTCCAACAGAGACCCGACTTCCTCTTCAGATTTACTGAGATCACTGGGCTTGAGCCTCTCTCTTTATTAAAAAAAAAAAAAATATATGGAAATTTTAAGACATTATAAAAGTAGAAAATAGCATAATATCTTGTGTACCTGTCACATGTGCTCAGATCCGATCTTGCTTCATCTAACCTCTACTCAGTCTCTCCTCTATTATTCTGAAGCAAATTCTAGGGACCATATCATTTTACACTTAAGTATTTCTGAATAGATTTATAATTAGGAATTTTTGAAAACACAACCACAGCACCACACCTAAAGGTTCATAGTAATTTCACATATCATCACACATCCTGGGCCACTTTTCTCATGTCCAGCCAGACTTCTGAGCGTAAGATGGAAGGCAGTCCTTTGAGCATAGCCTTGCTAGGCAAAATGAGAGTCTTTCCGCTAGTTAATTAGAACGACATAATTCAAAAAGCCTAGACATCTATAGCTGTTTTAAAATGGATTGTCTTGGCCATTTATCCATGCAGCTTGAGAGCAGGAGAAGGCAGGGGGAGTGGCAGGAGAAGGATATTTAAAAGTTTCATCTGTTCCTTTGGGAACACCCAGTATGTTCTATTAGTGAAGTATGTTATAGCCCTAGAAATACCCAAGCTCTCCTTGGACCAACTCCTAGAAAATGTACGTGTGAACTGATAGCTTTTTGTGAAATCTTTATTTTCCCAGCAGGGACAGAAGTGTGTAGTTACTTAACAAGAAGAACAGTTTACCTCAGGCTGTTCAACAGCTGAATTAGAAGATCCAGAAAGAAAAAAGTGATTCCCAAAGATCCATTTGGGAATCGGTAGTTTTACCTTTTATGACCAATACGTTGAGGGCAACCACAGCTCTTCCCTTCCTTCCTCCCTCCCTCCCCCACCCTCTTCTTTTTATTTATTTTTAAAATTTCTTATAGACCTTTCCTCTAGGGTTTCCCTGGCAGGCAACCGTGTGAACTGAATTTAGCTCTGCAATCCAGCTTTTACTACTGTGGCCATTAGGACCCAGCATTGCTTATGTGAAGTCCCTTTCGCCAGGAGCAATCTGAGTCAAGGTGTCTACAAACTTGTAACAATTTTATAAGTCACTGAGTTTGTAATTTACTAGTACCATCTGGAAGGGAAGAAAATGTTTACAGTGGCATTGGTCCATGGGGAGGTACAAGGCATACTTTCCGACCGGCTCATCTCCCTCGTGAAAGCATGCCGTATAACCCCAGTTGGAATTCATCTCTTTTTCTCCATTCTGCCATTACATGTGGCCCTTTGATTATAACAATTTTAATAGTCTCCCTTGAATTACGGTTGCTTTTATGGCTATCTGTCTCTTTTACTTACGTCTCTATAAAACAGGGACTCTATCTTATGCATCCACACACCTGTGCCCTGCACAAAATAAACATTGAATTTAGTGAAATAAAGGTCTAAAATGCATATTTGATGATATGCAAGAGGTAAAATTAGCATACAAATCCCAAATATAGGGGTTTTAAGAATTAAATTTAGTTGCCATTTGTTAGCATCTACTATGTGAAAGGGAAAACAGTGAAATTCATTGGGAGTTGACTGTGTCCAATACTGTGTTGAGAACCTGGCGCATCATCTGATTTGATCTTCAAAATAAATCAGTGAGCTAGGAACCAGTTATCTTCACTGTACAGATGAGGAAGTTGAAGTGAGGCAGGTTAAGCACCTGTGAGCTCAAGTTGCAGGTGTGGTATTCGGCAACTAACCTGTCCAAATACAGAGACGATGCCGGAATCCTGGACCCTTGTCCTATATCTTTCTTCATTTTAGGCAAGAGGTAACTTACATGTATAAATCCTGTCTGTGCCAGTATCATAGAATATAGTTTTATACACATGTCCAGTTTCCCGTAATTTGCCTATGGCAGTTATCGCAGTTCTCGTTACCAAAATGGTAAGAACATGTTGGAATTTAAGAACTGGAAGGGATCTCAGGAAGAATCTAGTCTGAATTCCTTTCCACAGGGAGACTTAAGGCCAGGGAAGCCATTTCACTCAGATTAAAGCCCAGACGCTTAAGGGTCTGCAATATTCACAGCCTCTCACCTCCTCCTCCTCTCTTCTCTGATCACTCCTAATGGGCTGTTCTGCCTCCTGTGTTTCTCAGATGCATCCCCTCAGGGTCTCAGCCTAGGTATTCCCTTGGCTTTGATGCTCCTCACCCCAATATCCACTGGAATGGCCTCACGCATCTTTCAAGTCTTTGCTCAAATCTCACTTCCTCAAGGAGCCAGTTTAATGATGTAATCTGACCCACCCCTGCCTCAGCACCTTCTTTTCCCTCTTACCCAGCTCAACTTTTTATCTGCTTCATAGCGCTCCTTATTCCCTGACACGCTACATAATTTACTTCACTATGTTCCTTTATTTTTGGTCAGTGTTTCATACTGACAATTCATATTTGTAAGCTCCATGAGGGCTGGGTTTTGTCTATTTTTGCTTCTAATATCTTTTCAAGGGCTGAGCACAGTGTTCGAGTGTCCGACAGCAGTGGGTGCATGAGTGAAGGTCTGCATGCAGAGGCACATTTGGTCAATGCCAGGATCTAAACGAGAACCTTGGTAGGTTCTCAGTCTAGTGATCTTTCCCTTTGGCCACGCTGAAGATTGAGGTGAGAGAGGTGACCCAGCATAGCACCCTGTGAGATAAAGCTGGAGACTGAACCACAGAGAAGAATAGCCCCTTCATTTTAGCCTTTGGAGAGAAGAAGTTTGGAAACTTTGCGTTATCAGTGAAGAGAGAATAGAGATTCCATTAGGAAAAGGAGGCTAATGTTTGTTGAGAACCTGCCATCAGCAAAGGCTATACAATGCCTTTCGTATATTTCTTCTCATATAATCTTTACAAAATATTATTTCAATTCTACAGATGAGAAAACTGAGGTTCAGAAAGGTGAATAACTCTTCTCTGGCCACAGTGCCAAAATCTCGATTCAGATACAAGGAATTCTATTAAGACTCTCACGTCAAAGACATTTTCACTACCCAGTGCTACTCCTTTAATGTAGTTGAGGTAGAATAGTTTTTAAAAAGTGTTTACTACTTAAGACATAGGTATAATTATTTATGGCAGGGGTATAAGCCAAGACAGGTATTTTCATATTCATTTAATGTGTAATGAATTATTGAGTTCCTGCCACAATCAAAAGGCTGTACCAAGAAGTAAGCTATCTATCAATTAAATATTTATTAGTACCTAGTGTATACCAGGCACTGGGTTAGAGATTGAGAATGAGGATATTAAAACACACGGTGCCCACTTTCAACAAGTTCACAGTCAGGGTCAGCTTCTTAATGACAGAAAGGTGAGACAAAACTTAATTCAAGGCACAATAAATCATCCATTTATGCAACAAATACTTATTGAGTACTGAAGATGGTCCAGGCACTTGGTCAGGCACTGGGGGCAGAATGAATGTGCTGCTCAGGCATCTCCCCAGTGGACCTAGGGCAGAGCCCATCGTTAATGAGATAATCACACAACTGCTTAATTTCCAATAGTAGTAGCTGCCATGATGGAAAACTATAGGGAGCTGAGGCTTTATATAACAGAGGGAGCTGCTCTGGGCTTGGGACTGGAGAATGAGGAGTGACTCATTTATGGTGTCAGAGGAAGCACCACATAGTGTTTTAATAGTTTTCAAAGCCCTTTTCTATCTCTTGCTTCATTAGATCCTCACAAAAGCATCATTGGGTGAAAGGAGTCCTGGATTATCCATTAAATTTTATAGGCGGGGAGACAGATGTAGGGCAAGGACTAGAACACGGTTCCTCCAACTCCTGGCCTACAGTGCTTTTCACTATAGCAAAGTCAGCAAACACGCCGAATGAGACCCTATAACCAGCCATGTGGTTGATCTCCATAAGGGGCAGGGTAAGTGCCCTTTGCCAGGTTTCTGACTGCCCCACCCGTATCTCACTCCCCACCCGGAGTTCTTCCACAAACGTATTCCTGATGCTAAGAGGGGTCAGGAAATGCATAGATGGTTCACTGAAATGTGTATCCGCTCTTATAAATAGTTCAAATAGTGGTGAGTGAGTCAGTAATTATATCTTAGAGTCTGCTTCAATCTACCACCACCCATCAAGTTTTCCCAGTACATTTTTTGCTTGTCCAGTTCTACCCAGTATTCAAGATCCAGCGAAAATAGCACCTCCTCTGTGAAGCCTTCCCTGGCTGCCTCTTAATTTAACGACTAGTATTTTCTGTTTAGAAAGGAACTGATTCATACCTCCAACACAGCACCTACACATTGCGTTATAATTACCTGTTCTTTCCCAGGCTGGCTATTTCCTTTGGGAATGGACCCATAGAGTCATATTAATAGGAAAAGGTATTAACTCACTTCTCAGCCTTATCATCTCAGGTTTCCCAAACTCCTGAAAAATTTTACTTATTTTTTAGACTCCATGGTGGGGTCATGTCCCTTGTGTTTATGAATGAGTTCAGTTAGTTTTCACCTAATGGGTGCTATCAATTCCTCTGCGACCTGTCCTCTTCGGCCAATCCACTTGCTGGGATCCCTGCTCTCTGTGATACTGTGTGAAACTACTTTCCCTCTGACTCCAGTGCCTTACTGAGGGCTGGGTTCCCGGGAAGCAGACAATGAGATGGGTGGAGTTGGGTGTGTAAGAGGTTCATTGGGAGTAACACTTGTGAAAGGAAAGTGTAGATACAAGAGAGGGCAGAAGGGGAAATGTCAGACGGATGCCAACCAGACAAAGTTTCTGCCAGGCTAAAGGGGAACTCAGGAGTACAGATTGCCTGTGAGAGGAGTCCCATATTGCACAGAAATGGTAGGCTTCTCCCATTATTGCTCAGTCATTGACTGAGGGCTACCCCAAGAAGAGCATGCCCTTGGCTTGTAAACTGAGGCAGAGCTTTAAGACTTAAACTAGACTCCTCATAGCCCAGAGTGAGTCTTTTCTTAAAAGGTCTGAGTGGAGGATCTCTATGTCATACAGTCATTATTGCTGAATTATTTCACTACATGTCTCTTGTCTATGCCTAGTTGTAGTTGTGTAATTACATTATATTATATAATGGGGTGCCTGCACCTCTTTCCCCAACTCAGTGGCATCGTGGTTCGCTTGAAATCGGCCATATTGGGAGTATTTACCATGGAAACTGATACACTCTACAAATTAGGGCTTGATTTATTGTTTTATTGGTTGTCTAGACTTAGGAACGTGTTAGAGAAAATATCAATAATACACATTACATTTAAAAGTATAGAAAGTCCTCATCTGGGAGGCTCGTTGCCTCCGGCGAGCTCCACTCTCCGAGTTTCTGATTCAGCACGTCTGAGGTGGGGTCTGGGAGCTGTCGTTTCTGACAAGAGGCTCGTAGTTTGGGGGCCACCCTTTGGAAACCACTGGACTAGACCTGCAGATAAATCACTCCAATGACAGGCACTAAAATAAAAAATAAATTCTGACATGTGAGACGCGCAAATCCAGATTTATGGAATGATGCAAACCTCGCAGAGATGAATGTTATTTAAAGCTATCTGGAGAATATATAGTGCTTTTTCAGATGTGTGCTTCCCTAGGATCCCACAGTTTATCTGTGCTAGAGCTGTGGCAGGAACAGTGGGAAGAAAATAGGCTTAATGGTAAGGACACCTGGCTTAAAGCTGGGAAGTTGGCATTTGAGTTTGCTGAGAACTTAGGCAAAGTCATGGTAAATTTCAATTTTCTAATCTGGAAAAGAGGGTTTGAATTAGGATCTTACAGTCCACTTCCAGCTTAAAAAAATGTATGATTTTTTTTATAAGTGTATTGTGTCTGCAAGCCATTACATTGTGAATAGAAAGATACATTTGAGGAAACGTTCTTCTAGTATTTGGAAACTATTTTCCTATTCAGCGAGGAAGTCATTATTGACAAATGAGTGACGTGTTGACATGTATCTTGCTTGTTTCACTTTCATCTTGCTCATTAGCATAAGGAAAATATCAACTAACATTCAGGTCCGAACTATATTTGTTTGTCAGTTACAACCATAGTCTGGTTACAGGTTCAAGAGTTCCACCAACATCAAATGAAAACATTCTGTGAGAACTGGTTGGTTGTATGGAATTTACAATATGGAATATTGTATATTTCATTAGTTGCAAATTGCACATTGCATATCGGTAATAGCGGTAAATTTTATAGAAAACGTATGTGTGTATACATACATATGCACATTTTCTTCCCCTGGAGAGCCGGTTGTTAACCATTTACCAGCACACCACTGTTCACCAGCCCTTTACCTGGTACCATGACCTCAAGCAGTGCTGCAGCTTCCACTGAGTCCCTTCCCTGAGGCGCCCTAGTTCCCTAGAGGTGCCAATGTGCTAAGCCAAGCCAAGGCTCAGGCAGGGTGGCCTCTACGCTCTTTTAGTGACATGGGTACAAAGCCAGTATTGCCTTGTGCTTCAATTGCTTACGGAGCTCTAGTGAATGATCTTCTTTCAGTTGTGACTCACAGAATTCCCCTTCCTCTCGCGAGGACACAGGCATGAGGCCGTGGGGGTCTGGAAGAGAAAAGGAAGTTGGAGGAGAAAACACATTGTGTTAAGAATTGCTCATCCCCTCCCCTCCACGGGCCAAAGCTTCGTCATATGTTGTCTACCTGAATTTTCCTCCCAGGAGACTTCTCAGTACTTTACATTAAGCTCTTCTGGTGATTTTAAGTGACTAGTGGCCCAAATCTTCTTTGAACCCACTCATGTCCCCATGATACTATGATCTTCCCAAGGGAAGTGACCTCACCTTTCCATCTCCAGCACCTCCACGTGGCATGGTAGGCACTGAATAAATGAGTGTCTAATGCACGAATGCCGTGCAGCAGGAAGGGAAGACACCAGATGCATTAGCTTCCAATCATGGACTTTCCATTAGTCATACTGAGAGACATGCTCTCTTATCACCAGGAAGATCTGCGGTCTGGGCCCCATTTCATGCATGAAGGCTGTGATTGAGCTGGAGGTTTAATGGGTTCCATCCTGATAGCAGGGCACGGGAGCAGGAGCCATGCTAGTCTTCCTGCGTGCTGTCTCCTAGGTGATCTATGCTCCCTGAGTCCCATTTTAAAGACTTCTCGTTTCAATTTTTAGGCTGTTGAGCCCTTTACCTAGAAACAGTGATGTTCCTTTGTTCTGACATTTAAAAATGTACCTGGCCCTGCCCGTGATCACAGGCCCTCCTGCTTTGGCCGGGTTTTCAGGCTATCTTTTGTAATATCTTTTAAGGTCTTGGTGTCAGTGGAGGCACTGTCATGTCCCTTTCATTATCATGAGTCACAGGTTGACCCAGGGTGTCGCAGATGGGGGAGGCAACCGTGTCAGAAGCTGTTCAGGTCATTGCTGTTTCAAGTGATAACGAGGGCTGGCAAGATCACTTAGGATGCAGGTGCCATGGATGTGATACTCCCTAAAGTAAGATAGTCTCCGTGTCTTTTCCAACCTCAGAAAAGCTCAAATGGTTCCCCCACTGAGTACAGGTGAAGTCCTGACTCATTTTTCCTGGCTTTCACAGCAATCACCGTTTTGACCTTGATTTTCTTATAAATAACGAGTATATTTAGGTCCTACTCCGAACCAGTCATTGTATAAGAATTTTTCAATAAAATGGGAAGCGACATAGACAGGGCCCTTGCCTTCTTAGGCTTTATAATCCAACAAGGAAAATGGATTAAAGTAAGATGAGTATAAGAAAATGAAAAACAGCAGAGCAAGTTGAGAGAGCGGAAGCCCAGCTCAGTCCTAGGGCTTAGAGAAGCCTTCTCTGTGGACACAACATTTACTCTGCCATCCTGTGAGTAGAATTCAGCTACGGTAATTATTATTGCAAACACTCATATAGCCCTTGCTATCTTGGACATTGACACAGGCCTTGGTATATGCTAATTTAATCCTCAACCACAAGAGGTACATACAATTATGACAAAATGGATATAGAGTAACTTGCTAAAGGTCACACAGGTGGTAAGAATCAGAACCATGTCTAAACACAGCAGTTTAGTTCCCAATTCTTATTCTTAATAACTGTCTTAAATCTGGCTTTCTGGTGGATAAGATGCACTGAATTATTATTTTTTGAATAAATGAAGGGAAGAAGGAGGAGGAGGAGAAAGTAGAGGAGGAAAGGGAAGCGGAGGGGGGGAATTGATTCTAGGCAGAGGAATCAGCAAGTGCAAATGTCCTGTGGCCAGAGAGAACAGGATGCATTATGTCAATGGGACAGCATTCAATGTGACTGCAGTTTGGAGAGGAGGTACAACGAGGTGTTCTCTGAGGCTGGAAAGGCTACAACACCTAGTGACCCATGTGATGGATGAGTTCTGCATCTTGAAGAGTGTGAGGCTGTTGCTCAGTTTTATGTAGAAAAGTGACCTGATCAGATATATTACTTTCAAAGATCACTTGGGCTGCAATTTGGAGAACAGATTGCAATGCAAAGAAAGGACGTGGGAAGAACAGCTAGGAAGCTACTTCAATGATCCAGGTGACAGATGAAAGGATCACAGTGGTGGCAGTGGAGGAGGAGGAAAATAGAAAGGTTCAAGCTATACTTAGAAGGTAAAATCAACACACAGCCTCCCCTCTAGCCAGATGTGTTCCCGGAGCACACGGTGTCTGCTCCTGCTTCTGTACCTTTGCTCACATTGTTTCTGGCAACTAGCATGCCCTCTCCTTCCTCCTACTTTGACCTGAACCCCTTCTTTGATGATGACCCCAGGCCAGGCCTGGTCTGGTACTTACTTCAGTCCTGTCTACCCGAAGCTGATCTTTGTGTTTCCAGTTACCATTTTACCTGAATTTATCTTATGTCCCCACTTAGGTAAGTTTATAGAGTGAGTGCCAAGCCAGCTACTGCACCCTACTGCACAGCTCCACAGCTGCTCTCACTTTGCTTTATGGCCACCAGATGTGACGTGGTGTGGGGAGGAAATTGCTGTATTGTACGGACCGTGGGACTAAGAGTCAGAAGTCCTATCTGCATGAGTGAATAACCAAATAACAGGTCATTTTTGCATCCCTGTTTTCTCATCCGAAAAAATGGGTATAATGCCCTCTACATTAACAACTTACAAAAATTCAAGGTTGTTTTAGGATCCAATGAATGATGATTGTGAAAACACTTTTTCATCTAAAGAGTGCTTTACAACTTGGCAAAGTTATGAATCTTATAATTGTATACATCAATCACATGGATTTCAGTGGAGAGAGACTCAGCTTGAATGTGCTTAAAGACAAGGTGGGTTTTATGGGAAGAACACTGGTGTTGGGATAACTCCCAAAATCAAAGGAATCAGGGCGACTCTGCAACCACAGGACCTGGAACCAGAGACTCAAATGCCATCAACACCCTCTCTCATGTTCATATTTTCTCCCTCTCTCTTGCCTAGCTCTGTATCACCCTTAGCCTCTCCTCTGCTTCTCAGTATCCTCTGTACTGAAGATGGGCCTTCCCTACATGACAAGGCATAGCCCAGGGAACACTGGGCTAATATTTTATTTCAGAGAGGTGAGAGGAGAAAGGATCCTCTCTGTCAGCTTTGCTTGGACAATTCCCAAAAGATTGGTCTGGCTTGTGTCATGAACCCATCTTAGACCAAGCACTGTGACCAGACAATGAGGGTCTTATAACTGGAATATTCCCTTCTGCATCCCAAACCCATAACTTTATGGTTGGCATCCCCCCAAAACGGGCTGCTGTTAACAGAAAAAGATGGAGAGTAATGTCAGACATACTAAACAACTTATGCCCATTACAATTCACGATGAGAAATGCTTGTGGCGTTGACTTGAGTAGGCAAAGCTAGTTGGTATGATAGAAAGGAAGCAAGAAGCTGTGTTAAACATAGCAGTGTATTGCAAAATTGTGTGCAGTGTATTGCAAAATTAAGTCACCTTGCACTTATGATATGCTCAGAATAAATGAGCAAAGATGACCTAAACATTTCATCCAAAGAAACCTCGATTGGTAGCAACTCCCAACAAAAGATAACATTTTGTTGAAGGGAATCAAGACAGATTGAGTCATGTAAGATGGTGAGGGGTAGCATGTTAGGAAATTACAAAAAGCACAAATAAATCAACACATGCAAGGTGCAAGACTATTAACGTCCTTCCTCTGATGGAGATGGAGTCTAATTATAAACAGAAGTCAGTTGATTGTGTGCAGATTTTATTTATGATCAAATTTGATTAGACAAATGATGACAAATGAGAAATGGTTGTAAATTGCCCAGTGATAAGCTCTGTGTTGCTAGGTAACAAAGCAACTTGATTCCCAGTAGAACCAAAGAAAAGGGAGAAATTGGGGGAACAGAATATTTCCTAGATCTCCCTTTTCTTCCTTTTGTAAGGGACTATACCGTTTGCTAAGCTTTTTGGATTCAACTTGGGTTTTCACATCTTATTTAAAGTGAAATATCAGCTTAGTTCAGTTCTATAATGCAAACTTTCTCCCAAAAACCTAGGTTGAGTGAACCGGAGATGAGTAGACTCAGAAAAAATGCAATAGCTGTCTTCAAATATGTTAATTCAATTCATCAAATGTTCACCCACATTCTCCTAAGTGGAAAGAATAGCCCCAGACACTGTAGAGTGCAAAATAAAATTTACCTAACAGTACCTGTTCTTGTGATGTATGGAATCTGGGGCATGTAAACATCCAAAGACAAGAGAGTCTGAAGAGATGGGTCACCTGATCTAGACCCATCAGAGGCTGGATATCTGAGAAATGATTAAAGGGAATACAGATGTTCAAGTCTCAGACGAAAAGGCTTTAGAAGGAGGGTAGACCCCAAACTGCTTTCAAATATAGAGGAATATCCTGTGGATGATGAAGGAACTTTGTTCTGTGTGGCTCTATGGGAATCACCACTATCAATGAGTGAAAACTCAGGGGGGATATCTCAGTTCCACGCAGAAGGACTTGCAACTAGAGATGTCTGAAAGTAGAGTAAGCTCTCTTGTGAAGTTAGGTCTCCAACCCAGTAGTGACTACCTGTCAACAAGGACCAACTTCAGTGAGTGCCTGAATGTCACTGAGTGTGGTAGGTAATGAGGAAATGTCTTGTGGTTTCTGTTTCTCAAAGTGTATCGTGCAGAATGCTAGAACTGTGACATGCCTGTGACAAAAGGAAGAGAGCCTTGTTATATAAAAAAAAATGTTCTTCATGTCTTACAGACATAGGGCTCTGTAGATGGTATTTTGGGAAAGGCTGCTTTCTTGTACGGGTGGTTAGAGTAATTGCCATGTGAGTTCCAAGGTGAGTATGTCTTCTCTCTTCTCAGACCACAGTAATGACCTTCTCTTCCCTTGGCTCCATTTCTTTCTGACAGGGTTGTTGAGTATCTTTATTCAGAAGGGAGATAGTGAGGGTGTGGGATTAGGGAGCTGTGAAAGAAATGACCTGAACTCTGTGAGATGTCGTATTTTAATAGAAAGCAAGTAACAAGGCTAAAACAAATAGACATCTAGATCGGTGGTCCTCCTACCTGTGGCACAACACTTCCCAGGCCTAAAACACCCTCCAGGAAGCCTCACTTTGAGTGAGTGACTCCCAGATTTCTATGTGCATTCGGATTTATTTCCTAGCTACTCAGCTGACTACTGGGCGACTCCACCTAGATGCTGTTTAGACATCTGAAACTTAATATGTCTTGATTTATATTTACTTCTATTCTTTTAAACTTTCTCCTCCCCTGGTCATTGCCATTGCACTAAATGGTACTATCATCATCTCTCACCATAACAGATATAGTAGGCTCCCAGTTGGCCTCCTTATTTCTACCCTTACTTCTGCAATCCATTCTCCACACAGCAGCCAAAATAATTTTTTACAATATAAATTCATCTTGCCGATCCCCTGGTTAGTAGACTTCAGAGCCTTCTCATTGCTCCTTGTATTAGTCAGGGTTGCCACAGTAATGTTTCATAACAAACCACCCCACAGTTTAGTGACTTAGAATAACAGTCATTTCTTCCCATTCACATATCTGTGAGCTGGATGGTTAACTCTGTCGGCCTCAGTTGGACTGAGCTGGGCCTGGCTCCAGGCTGCCGGTTCGGTTCAGATAAGCTCCACATGTCTCTCATTCTTTCGGGGGCCAGAGGGTTATACTAAGTACAGTCTTCTCGCAGCAATGGCAGAAGCCCAAGAGCAAACCTAAATGCACAAGCACATTTCAGGCTCCTGCTCATGTCACGTCTGCCAACAGTCCATTGACCAAAGCAAGTCCCATGGCCAAACCCAAATTCAAGGGGTGGGAAAGTATCCTCCTTCCACTGTAAGGCTTTCTCAAGGGTATCAATTTGCGATGCTTCTATATGGAGTGAAGAATTATGAGCAATCATGCCACCCACCATGCACTTGGAATAACATTCAAACTCCTTACCGTGGTCTTAAGACCCTAAGTGATCTGTCTCTTAACTACTAATGCAAAGTCATCCAATGCCACTTTCTGTCTCTTCTACTGCGTTCCAGACACACTGCTCTTTCTTTTCATCAAATATGCCAACTCTTTCCTGCCCTAGGACGTTGAATAAACTTCTCCCTGTGCATAGAATGCTCTCCCTAGTCCAGATCTATGGAAGGCTGGTTCCTG
Organism: Tadarida brasiliensis; assembly: GCA_030848825.1. Classification (NCBI taxonomy): domain Eukaryota; kingdom Metazoa; phylum Chordata; class Mammalia; order Chiroptera; family Molossidae; genus Tadarida; species Tadarida brasiliensis. The sequence continues at coordinate 103,945,410 of CM061259.1, read as the reverse complement.
CTGTCTTTCTACTTAAATGTCACTTCCATGGAAAGGGCTGACCCTCAACTTAGGAAGTCTCCCTTCCTCCATCTATCCCTTATTGTTTCCATTCGTTTTACTTTTCTCAGAGCCTAATATATTGTTGTGTATGCATTTGTTGGTTGAAATACATATCTGCTTTCTGCACCAGAAAATAAGTTCCGTAAGATAAGGGGCCTTGTTTTCCATGTTCAGTTTAGCATCCTCTACTTCTAGGACAGTGATTGGCACCTAGTTTTTGAATGGGTAAGAACATGTAAACACAGAAAGTCTCCCCAGGAAATATCACCGCAACAGAATTAATAAGTATTCAATATGGTGACATTTCTGTCTCCTTCCTTTTTTTCTGTTTATTTAAACAAATAATGCACTTTCATTGTCAGGAAATAAATAAGAAAATATGAGTATGAAAATCAACATTAAAGCATCAAAAATCACCACCAAGCCCTGGCCATTTTTGCCCAATGGTTAGAGCACTGGCCCATGAACCAAAGAATTGCAGGTTTGATTCTAGTCAAGGTCATTTGCCTTGGTTGCAGTTGGGTCCCTGGCCCTGGTTGGGGTACTGTGGAAGGCAACCAACTGATGTGTCTCTTTCATGTTGGTGTTTCTCTCTCTCTCTCTCTCTCTCTCTCTCTCTCTCTCTCTCTTTCTCTCTCTCGCTCTCCCCCCCCCCCTCTATCCTTCCCTCTGCCCCTTCTCCCTCCCACTCTATCTGAAAATAAATGGAGAAACGTCCTTGGGTGAGGATTTAAAAAAAACGACAGATTAGTGCATATCCTTCTAGGCTTTTGTTCTGTACAAATTATATATAATTGCAATGATTTTAATAGGCCCCCATACTGCTTTTACTCTGTATTCGTCATCTTTTCAAGTCAACAATCATGCATCTACATCATTTTTTATTGGCTGCATATTATTTCTCACACAGCTGGGCATAAATACCCTTGTGCTTAATAGCTTTGCCTACATGTGTCATTCGTTCCATAGGATAAATTCTAGAGACAGAATTGTGGGTCAAAGGGCATTTATTCTTTTTCAAGGGTTTTGAAACACATAGCCAGATGACCAAGTTGTACCAATTTAGACTCCTACCAGCACTGTGCCGGGATGTTATGGCTGGGTTATTGATTATGCTATGGTTACTTCGAGTCTAATTTGATGAATACTGAAGCTGGTATTTCACTGTTCCTGACATTTGATGTCTGCAGAGCCTTGCACCCCACTGTGGGAAGTGTTGCTCCAGGGCAACATTTCTTGTCCATGGACCCCCCCAAAGGGTCCTCAGATAGAATTCTAGGGGCTCATGAACGTGGATAGCAAAACTATTACAGCCCTTTTGGCACTGAGCCATAACTGTAATTGAGATTTCCCTCCCTTGTGAATATAAACAAAGGGCCACAGTAGCATTGGCGGTACCCGTGACTTCATCGCCAATAGAAATTGCAGATGTTTTCGTATCATATTTTAGTTGTTGCAGATACAGTAATATTCTTTTTCTCCCTGCTGCTTTGAAATTATGGTAGTTATAGACCTTCTGTTATCTTGCCATTTACTGGGTCAACAGAAGGGCACATACAGTACAGTACTATTTTCAGATGTATTATTTTAATACTTTAAACCTATATCTCAGCATATTTGGTTTCTGTTGTAATCATATGTATCTTAATTTAGATGTTAAAAACATTATTCTGAGAATAGGTGCAAAGGCTTCATCATTTTGCCAAAGGGATCTCTAATTCAAAACAGGTTATTGATATTTATTTATTTATTTATTTATTTATATATATATTTATTTATTTATTTATTTATTTATTTTAGAGAGATAGAAACATTGGTGTGAGGGAGAAACATCGATTGGCTGCCTCCTGCACACCCCCAACTGGGGATAGAGTCCACAACCCGGGCATGTGCCCTGACCAGGAATCGAACCAGGACGTCTCAGTCCACGGGACGATGCTCAATCCACTGAGCCACACCGGCCGGGATGTAATACAAAGCAGTTGAGGAAAATAACAGGCCTGGTGTTGGTTAGCTTTGGGACGAGGTCTGCAGCCAGGTCTAGGGCTGCTTGGATAGCACTGAGATAGGGGAATTGCTTCAGGAAGGGCCCGCTGCTGGCTTGGAGGGCTTGTGACAGGGGAGACTGAGCAGAACCAGCACACCAGGGTCAGGGACGCACAGCAAAGCGACAGGAAGGGTTTTGGTAAGCCTTAGGCAGGGCTTGCAAACTGGTGATCCAGAAGCAAAATTCTGTCAGCAAGTGTGTTTTGCTTGGCCTCTGCACACTTTTGAAAATATGAATTTGGATACCACCCAATAGGGAAAGGACTGTATCTCTTCCCAGTATCTAATACCTTCTCTCATTTCATACTGAGTGTCCTTCATTCATTTGTGCTCCTATCAGCATTTGGATTAACAGCTTTGGAGACACTGGTAACAGAGCCTGCTGGTAAATACGGTTCGTGTCATTGTGGTGGGGCTGGGGGCTTGTGCTTGCTTGTCTTTGGCCCCTACTGGATGGACAGCTCCATGAGGCCAGCAGTTCTGACTGTGGTACAAACATCTGTCATCCACATCCAAAGCATTCCATAAATGCTTGTCAACAGCTTATAGTGCCAGGGCCCAATCTGCAGTCTCCACAATGACAGGAACACACAGTGCCTGGAGGACTCAAGTCTCAGGCACAGGAGGAAGGGCGGGGACTCAAATGCCAGGAGGAACTTCTCTGGCAGAAAATGAAGAAGCTGAGTGGGAAAGTTTTAGGTAGAAGACAACGAAGCAGAGAAACCAAACAGAATTAGCCAACTATGTGCCTTGCCTGTATATCTTCAATTTCCTTGCTTGGAAATACTGGTCTCAGAGTCTGGGACAAGATTGAATTTGCAAGTGGGGACAAGAGCAGAGAGAAAGGAACCAGGCAGGAGTCGTGGCCCATATCAGAGAGACAGACCTTGCCTGGCTAGTGTCTGCCATCTTGAAAGCATGGTATAATAACTGCCTGTATCTGCTGAATAAATGAATACGGTGGGTTAGATCGTACCTTGCCACTGCTTCTTTGTGTGATCTTCTGCTAAATCGGCCATCACAAAGATGGAAGCTCCTCCGAGAGCAGTCAGGACACACACAGGAGTGGAGGGGTGTCTATCAGGTGGTTCTTGCCCCATATAAGAGGGGGCGACAGCCACACAGCTCCAGCCAATCGGCATCAGAAGGATTTATGGGCCTACTGAAAAAAACACTTCCGACTTTTTATAATCAAATATAATTTTTTAAATGTTCAATCTTCCCACTTTAAAATGCTGGTAGCTAATTTAATTGAAAAGAAACAAAAACAAAAGAAAACAAAATATATGTATATGCACAGAAACCACCACTGGCCCCCAAATGGACTTTTATAGATAGTATATGTACTCAACGCCATCCAGTTTCAATATTTGCCCAAATATAGGTGAGCTGAGTGAGGCATTCCCCTTGGGTATAAAATTTAAAGGTGGCACCGAGAAAACTCAGCGATCAAGATCAATTATATTTTAAAGTAATATTTTCAAAAATAATCAGAAAAACAGTGCCATGCTGAGCCAAGTTAGAGCCAGGGGATAAAAGACAAATCATTACTACTGACCATGTCTGTATTTAAAACTGATGTTTTTGTTCCCCATGTATTTTTGGAAAAAAATTTTTAAATTTTTATTGAATTTATTGGGGTGACATTGGTTAATAAGACTGTGTAGGTTCCAGGTGCACAATTCTATAACACGTCATCTGTATATTGCATTGTGTGTTCACCACCCAAAGTCTAGTCTCTTTATTAAAATACTATTTATCGTGATACTGAGGTTCTTACATTTCTAGCTGAGTGCCAAGTGCCAGTCATTCAACCTCGTTTCAGTCTCCCCTTCTGTTTTAATTTTCCACACCTATAAATTAAGAAGCTTGGTCAGATCAGTGGTCCCTAAACCTGTCTAAACCAAAGTGACTTAGGGGACTTGGTAACATTCCTGCGTCTGAGACCTGGCACTTCTCACTCATTAGGCCTGAGTGGCTTCTGGGGAAAATATCTGTCTAAAGAGACCCCTGATAATTGATTCTGTTTGGAAACCACTGAGTGAGATGATTTTTAGGTTCCTTCCATCTTTAATATCATAGGATTTTACCTTATGATAATTATTTTTGTTTTGAATGCAAATACCCCTGGGATTATGGTCCATTAAGTCAGTAACATCTCTATGTGAATTAATTTAATAGCTTGTTTTTTTCTTGACTTCAGGACCCTAGAGAAATAGACCTGGGGGAGGAGGCTGATGGGAGGAGAGTGGAGCTCAAAGGGGGGCTGTCCCCTCAAAGAGGTTTCACTGAATCTAGGGGACCAGGAATGCCCCTTGTCAACCGTGAACAACAGAACATTGCTTTTAATCAATCTGAAAATAAATGGAAGCAAACGCCAGAGCATCGTCCCTTTGAAGAGATGTCAGAAATGCTTTCAGTCTTTTATCTTCCCCAAAACAGCGGGAGGAACACCACTGGAATCAGCCCTGTAATTTCTACTCAGTAATTATACCTCAGTAATTATACCTCACCACTTCCGACAGAGCAGATATAAATAGCCAGTTATCTTACTTTTTCTGCTTTTCTTTGTGGCTTCCCCCCCACCCCCACCCCTTCAACCACAGACCCGAACACGACACAAAGCATTCACAGAGAGCGTGCTGCTCGACATTAGACCCGCGTTCCAAAAAGCCACATGCAGTGGATCGGGAGAATCTCATTTGCCCACAGGACTCTGGTCTCTAAGATTTATGACAGGTGACAGGGAGAGACGGGCACCGAGGGAAGGGGTTTTGCTTTCCATTTCTATCTTCATTTCGCTCCCAGTAGGGATGTGCTCGTGTGTGCGTGCCTGTTGCGCTGCGTGTGTTATTACACCCACAAACCTGCTCTCCTCTCTGCCTGAGTGACTCACTGGAGGAAGTCAGGGCTTCTGGGGGGTGGCTTAACCCTCTCGGTCCCCAAAAAGCCTTGCCGGGATATCCCTGTCCTCAGGACTAGGCACAACAGAAATATGCCCAAAAGTATCCCTTCTGATGATGGTTATTAGTCTTGCTGGTGATAATACTGTTTCATGGCCACAGAGAGCTTTTCCTTGTTCTTCAAAGGGATTTGACATCCATTGTTTTGGAAACTCCCACCAGAACAAATGTTATGGGAGAAAGGAGTTAGGTTTTGAAAGCAGACATTCTAGCATTTAAATTCCAGCATGTCTACTTGCTTACTGGGTTGACCGTAGGTGAAAGAATGTTTCTGAGTCTCAGTCTCCAAATCTGTAAAACGGGGATCAGAATGATGTTCATCCTCAGAGAATTTCTCTCGGAGGATTATGTCAGATAACACCATGTAGAAACTTGCCATTACCTGTCACATAAGTTCTTAAACTCGAGTGGCATCAGACTCACCCAGAGGGCTTGTGAGAACACGAAATGCTGGGCCCCATTCCCGGGGTTTTTGATTTGGTAGGTCAAAGGTAGGGCCTGAAAATTTGCTTTTCTAACTAGTTCCCAGATGCTGCTGATGCTGGTGGTCCAGGGACCACACTTTGAAAACCACTGATTGGCAATCTCTCAATCCATGTCATGTTTCCTTGTTTTACATATTCAATAAAAAGTATTAAGCACCATCCATGTTCCCCTCAATGTGCTTGATACAAAGAAGAGAAGACAGATAGATCCCTCGTCCTATTACCGCTTTTAAAAAAACTGGTATGTTCAAGCCATTAAAAGCAAGGTAGTAAGGGTTGAGGGACATGAGCTGGGGTGAAGATGAAGACAAGTAAAATGCTGACAGCCACCACACTTACAGTGTATGTTGTGAATTGCATGAATTATGTTCAGATAAATACCCGGAGATGGAGTCATGTATTGTGGAGTCTGTAGCTTATGTTTGGGGGACTCGCTTGAACAAAATTATGAGTACCAAATAGAGATAGAGCTGTGAATGCAGCTGCACAAGAGAGAGACCCTGACACCTCAGTTAGCTTCATTACCTGCTTGCGCATCCTCCTCCAAGCATACCCTAAAATGTACGTGCAGCTGGGGTTCCTGATATCAAGGTGTCTAGACGTAGCTGGCGAGATCGATTTGACATCCTGACCTAAAGCTGAGAGCATCTAAGCAATAAAACAGAGGGCAAGGAGGTGCTGGGAAAAGGAACCTTGGTTGTCACAGCTGGGCAGGTGCTACTGGAATCTAATGGGTAAAGATCAGAGATGCTGCTAAACACCTTACAATGCACAGCACAACCCCCCCAACAAAGTCTTATCCTCCCTAAAATGTCAATAGTGATGTGGTTTAGAAACCCTGACATAGGGCAGTCATTCTCTGCAAGTAGGACACCCAGGTAGGAAATGATGGAGGTGCTACTATTTTGAGAATCATGTTCCTCCTTTCTCCTGGTATGGAGTCCCTGGTTCCTCCCAGCTCTGTCTGGAACACTCTCCTGTGAACACTGTCATGGCTTGCTCCCTCACTGTGGTCAGGTCTCTGCTCAGGGGTCCCCTCCTCAGACACCTTCCCTGACCGCTCACCCAGTCTAGACCAGCTCCTCCTCTTTCTGTACCTCCTCATCACGTCTCTGCTTTCTTTTCCTTCTAAACCCTTCCTATATGGCATCATCGTGTATCACTTGATTGTTTATTGTTGGTGTCCCTCTTTCAAATGTCAGTCTCATCAAGGCAAGGACTTTGTTTTGTTCATTTCTCTAATCTCAGAATTTTGTAGTGGGTGCTTATAAGTATCTGTTGAATGGATGCAAAAGAAAAGGTTTATTGTCATGCTAGTGTTCTTGAGTAAGTGCTCAGTGGACACAGCCTACTGTTGTTAACATTGGAATCGGGGTTACTGCATCCTAGGTAGACTGCAATGTGATACTGACCAGAGGATTCTCATTATCTCAGCCTGTGGGAGGAGGTGGCTTATTCTCCCTCCCCGAGCCCTGTGGCTTGGCACCAGCCTCACATTTTTTAGTGTCTGCTTTGAGAATGAAACTGATGGGCTCTAAAGGGACTGCCATCCATCACTCAGTCCTTCCATCACCGGCTCTGCAGATGACAACCTCTGACAGAAAAGTGTGTGCGTGTGTGCGTGTGTGTGTGTGTGGGGGGGCTGATTCAGAATTAATGCCCTGCATCTGGAAAGAGGCATGTTAAGACAGCAAATATTCAGGGAATAAATCTAGACTGTCAGATCAAGGACAGAGAGGCAAACCTGGATGCCCTGGCTGAACTTGACTGTGGACCGGGGCAACTGCTTTGGGTAAAGCCCTTGAGTAAATGCAACTCAGATTTTTTTTTTTAATGTGTACAAGGGAAAGAGAACCCTGGGAATGAAAAATTACCCAAATGGCCCATATAGACATGATCCTGAGCAAGGGGTGAAATGAACAAAGAATGAAATCAATGTCAGTTATTCAACAAACATTTACTGACTGCTTGCCATCTGCCAGGTCCTGCTTGAAAGTGTTACTGTCATTTCCAGGAATGAGGAAAATGAGGCCCACACAATGTAATAACTTGCCCAAGGAAAATCAACCATTCAAGGTCATTCTTTCTTCCGAGCCTTTGCACATGCTGTCCCCTCTGATCTTCTCTTTCTTTAGGTCTTCATGGGGCTGCTTGCTCTCATCCTGTAGGATTCAGCTCAGCTGTGACTCCTCCTGGAGGCCCTCCTTGATTACATTGTTCAAAGTCACCTCTGCCTTCCCTCCTTCATAGGACGTTGCTTTATCTTTTTATTTCTCTCACTATTTGAAATGGTTTAATCTTATGTATCTATTTGTCATGTATCTTCCCCCAAATAGAATGTAACCTCCATTCAATTCGGTTTTCTTCATAGTCTCCAGCACTGATTGCAGGACCAGCACTTAGGGTTTCCTCAATAAATACTTATTGGATGAATACATTGGTGGTGACGGGCCTCAAACCTGATCAGTCTGAAGCTGAATCCGGCGTCCCTAAGTACTTCTGTCCTGCTCTGGAAGAGCTCTGCTATGCTCTGATCCAACTAAGCGAACTCGTGAGAGTCCCTTTCTCTCTCCTGGCATGAGTTTCCTCCTCTGCACTCTTTCAGAACTGAGCGTTTCTCCAAGACACCAATAAGTTAATGCTTCAGAATTTTTGTGGTAAATACCAAACATTGTGTATTAGGAGACAATGGATTATCTGCAGTTAAAGTATTATCTGAAAGGCAGTGTTTAGGAGCTTAGAAAGTCCTGAGTTCTGATTTCGATTTCACTACTTATCTATGTCTTCACTGGAAACTTTCTGAACTGCTTTGATAATTAGGTTTCTCCTCTGTGAGGTAGAAATAATGCTCTTTTGGAAGGTGGCTGTGGAGATTAAATGATATGTTACATATATAAAACACACACAAAAAGAAATCCTTGGCACAAGGGAGACATTTGACAAATGCAAATTGCCTTCTTGTGTTAATAGAATAGAACAACAATGGCATGCCCAGTGTCCCATCCTGAGGGCTCACAGGTGGGTATGTAAACCCAAGGGCTAGTCCTTCTGCCACGAGCAAACATGAGAGAAAAGGCCCGGAGGAAAGAAAGGTTAATGGAGTACATTAACCGTCATTATTGAGCATTAACTTATGACGAATGAGACACAATCTCTAAATCTCATGAGGAGACAGATAGTGTCTTCATTTTTATTCTTTCATCTTCGTTGCTATTTTTATTTCTTTTCTTTAACTGTATGATCATTTTTAAATTTATCTTTATTGTTGAGAGTATTACAGATGTCCACTCTTTTTCCCCCATTGCCTCCTTTTTCCTAGTTCTGCCCTATTATCTGTTTTTTTCTTCCTCCTTTTCTTCTCTCTTCCTCCGTTTCTTTCTCCTCTCCTCCTTCCTTCCTTCCTATGCCCCTTCATTTCAGGAAGGATAACACAGAGGGAGGGCAAAAACATTAAAGCAACTGGTGAAAGGTAAAAAAGAAAAGAAGAAAATGAGGCCCCAAATAAAATATTTGCTGACTTGCTGACTTACATGGTAAATCTGGCTCTGAGCTACCCGATAGGCAAAGTAAAGAGGGATAAGGGATCACTGAAGTCAAAGATATTCTATCCATAAAAACAAAACAACACAATGCTTCTGTAGTCACTAAAACCAGAGGAGTATTCCATCTTTGGGTCTGCACCGAGGTTGCTTCTCTAAGAAACAGCATCTTCAACAACACTTCTGCTAAAATACAAGAGCAAATGTTTTGTAAAGTCTTGTCAGTGGCATACAATGTCACAGCTCATATCAATAAAGTCAATTCTATAAGAATCACAGCAAATAATCAGCATGGTCCAGACATGCAGATCACTGGTGGGCTGGCTGGACCTGAGGGTGACATTAGGACATTAAGAGGATGTACATGGAGGACTGTTTGCTTCTGTGTATCCTCAAACAATCCTCTATTCACATTCTTGCTCAGTACAGAACTTTTGATAAATTCTGGAAAGCAGCAGATTCTCAGGAAACAGCAAGAAGGCCACTGACACCTGTTAAGGACAGATGTATAAGCACTGGTAGTCAACAAGCAGAGGATAGATTTTATATTTTTAGACATCTGAAGCATTTGATGAGGACAGAGGCCTCATGTTGCAGTTCTAAGACTAGGATGGACTTAGTCTTAGTGGGTAAGGCTAAGATTTCCTCAACAAATTATCCTTGGTCTGGGAAAACCCTAGACAAATGGACAACCAAGGCCCATAATTTGACACCATGGAGCAGTTTTAGAGACTACGTACAGGTGACTATCAGAGGGTCTATAGGAGTGAATGGGTTGTCCCTATAAGCTCTCTAAGCAAGGCTTTTTTTTTTATCCTCACCAGAGGACTTTTTTTTTTTTTTTTTTTTTTTTTGCATTTATCGTCAGAGTGGAGGGAGAGAGGGAGTAAGAGAGAGAGAGAGAGAGAAACATCGATGTGAGAGAAAAACATCAAGTGGTTGCCACTCACACGACCCTAACCAGAGCCGAGGACAAACTGCAACCAAGGAACGTGCCCTTAGCGGGAACCAAACCTGGGTTTCTCTGGTCTGCTGGCCGACGCTCTAACCACTGAGAAAACCAGCCAGGGCTCTAAGTAAGGCTTTTATATGGTGTGTTACTTACCTAGCACTCTGTAACAAATTACCCTAAAACCTAGTGGCAGGAAACAGCAGACACTATGATCTCACACAGTTTGTGTTGGTCAGGGATTGGGTAGAACCTTAGATGGGTAGCTCGGGCTCAGAATGCTTCCAGAGGCTGCAGCTGAGGTATTGGTTGGGGCTGTGATCATTTTAAAGCTTGAATTGGGGAGGGTCTGCTTCCCCCAAAAACTAGCTTACTCACATGGCTATTGATAGGTCTTGGAAAACTCATTCCCAAGCTCACTCATATGGGCCTTTCTACAGGGTTGTCTCATGACATGGGAGCTGGTTTCCTCTAGAAGCAAGTGATCCAAGAGAGAGTGAAAGAAAGAACCCAAGAGGGACATCAGAGTGTTTTTGCAACATAATCTCCCAAGTGACATCCCATTGCTCATGTGGTATTCTATTCATTAGAAGCAAGTCAGTGAGTTTAGCAGTTCACATTCAAGAGAGGTTATATAAGAGCCTATCACACTGGCTTGCAACTCTATTTGATAAAAATGCCCCTGCTACAAACAAATAAAAATGTCTGAGAACAACTTCCATAAACCCTGGAAACAATCATCTTAGCTTAGAGCAATGGTTCTTAACCTTAGCTACACATTAGGAATCGCTTGGGATGCTTTAAAAAATGCTGATGTCTGGTTCCCTCATCTATAGATTTTTATTTAGTTGGCGTGTGGTGGGGCCTGGGAACTGAGACTTTTCGAAAGCTTCCCAAGTAATATTAACATGTGGCCAAAATTTAGAACCACTGGTCTAGAATATTTCCCAGGAGGTGCTTCCCATCACCCAGCATGATCACTTAAAAATACCTTGAAAGTTCATTTTAATAACACCAAACTTTGATTCTTGTGATACCATGGTGAACTCTCATAGATAAACTAGTTATGAAATATAATACAATAATCAAATGAATTGATGTGCTCCTGGAGTTGTTAGCACTGGGCCAGCTCAATGTTATGAGGGGTTGGAGAGTGTCTGCCAAAAATAATTTTGGTTTCAAAACATTTGGGATTTGGAACCATGTATTTTTGACAATTCGATAGCTGGGCTAGTGTTGTATTGAGGACATTCATGGCTCATGGAAATAAACCCTCATCAGGAATGTTATAGGAAGTTGCCCTCTGTCGAGTCATTGGATCAGGAGAACCGCTAACTAGCTTGCCCAGGAGTGGTGTGAAGGCAAGAACATACCGACTTAAAAGAACAGATCTCTCTTTTATCCCCACTAGAACCATTATTTGATCCCACAAGAGATTTTTTTCTCTGTGTCCTGCTTTTCTCAGCGGGATTGAGATGACCACACTATGTACATGTAACTGATAGAGAGAAGAAGGACACATTATGCTGAGGTCAGAGAGGTCAGCTCAGTTTTTGAGGGTTGGTTTTAAAGGAGTTAAGAAAAGCAAAAAAAAACAATAGCCATGTGGGCAATGCCAAGTTATCTGATACAGATCTAAAGACAACCAATGATAAAAAGAAGATGAAAGTAAAAACTAATGATAAAAACTGCTGAGGCCACCTGGACATTGGCCACAGAGATTCCAGAACTATGCTCAAGAATCATGGGAGCAAAAGTCTTACACACGTCTGCCTCACAAATGCCCCTCGATGCCAGGAAGGGTAGAGCATAAATAGGCATGGACAAAAGTGAAAGATGCTTTCCCATTGGAATTGCTAACTATTGGATATGAATTATAAAATCTATTATTGTAATTACTAACAACACCGCTACTGAACTGACTAGGGGCCTGGTTACTGTATTACACACTCTATAAACATTATCTTATTGAATACCTACAGCAGTTCTATGAGTTAGGAATTACTGCTGCCATTTTACTCCTGAGGAAATTGAAGCACAGAAAGAGTAAGTAACTTGTCCAAAGTCACACAGCTACAATGTGGTAGAGCCGAGACTTTAATTCAAATCTGTTGATCTCCAAACATATACTCTTTGGAGTATGTACAGTGTTATAGAGGGAAGTGAGCTGGGCTATAGGATTTAAGGGGGAAAACATTATTTCTGTGATCTGGGTTTGAGGTTATTTTTCCCATTCCGGTGATTTTGAGTTACTGGGTCTGTAGGATTCCAAGATTTAGACAGCCAAGTTCTTTTGGCCTCATGGTGTCTAATAGTCCCTTGACTCTTGTGCACAGAAGGAAAGAATAAAAGAAACAACTGCTATTTATGTTGTGTCTCAAAGATTTCTTCACAAAATAATATAAGCACAGCCATAGCAAACAGTTAAGTAGTCCTGCATCTAAAACAGAGCCGCCGCTCATGAAAATTGTTGATCTGAGAAATGCAAAATGCAGTGTATCAGGGAAGGGGTTGACATGCATTTCAGATGAGATTTGTTGTTAGCTAACCCGATTTCTAGGACTTCAGGTAGAATGAAAATATGTGCTACAGACTGGTCCAAGTCATGTCAAGCAGGCCAAGGTAATTCCAAATGATCCAGAGTTGAAGGATAGAAGGTAGAATCAGGAATTTTCTAGAAGGTGCAGTCGCTTGATCTGACCCTTGAAGGGTGTGTAGGATTTTAGAAGCAGACAAAAGGAGCAGTGATGTGTTGGTGCTGGTGCATGAGAGCTGATCATGCACCTGTCTTTCCAGCTCTGCATTGAGCGACACCCAATTGGTTGCTTGACATTGGCCATAAGGAAAGTATTTACACCATAGACACTGACAAACTACAAATCAGTACCAGTACACCACCAAAACGAAAGTTCAGAATCATTTGCAGTTGTATATGCCTAGAAGTGTGAATGCACATTAGGTGAAGTCATAGGATACCCGAAGGAGGGTAGTGGTGGATGAAGCTGGCAGGGTAGGATTAAGCCAGATTATGGGAGTCCTTGAATGTCAATCCAAGGAGGCTTTAATTAATTAATTAATTAATTAATTAATTAATTAATTTATTTTTATTGATTGATTTTAGAGAGAGGAAAAGAGAGAGAGAGTTAGAAACATTGATGAGAGAGAACATATATTGGCCCCCTCCTGCATGCCCCCATTGGGGTTTTGGCCCACAACCTGGGCATGTGTCCTGACTGGGAATCAAACTGGCAACCCTCTTGGTGCATGGGTTGACGCTCAACCACTGAGCCACACTGGCTGGGCTTGATTTTATTTTATAAGCACTCCAGCCATCAAAAAAAAAAAAAAAACACATAAAACTTTATAATATAATCTAACTTGTATCGTGGGCTGATAATTATAGTGCCAGAGTCACAATTAGACTGAATAAATGAGACACTGGAATTGGGAGACCAGTTGAGAGGACCTTGTAGATAAGTCGCACAATGGAAATCCGACAGAGACCTGGACAGGGTAGAACAGTGATGTGGGAGGAATGGAACAGACAGAAATGATGTGGAGGAGAAAGAATTTAGAAAACTTGACAAGTGATTGAATGGGAGTTCTTGTGGTGGAGTAGGAGGGTTTCAACATTGCTAAAGTCACTCACTTTGGGGACTGGAATTGATGGTGTTATTTACAAAGATAGGTAAAACAGGGGATACAGTATAACTGAGTGGAAAGTAATACCCTCAGTTGTAGACATGTTGAATTTAAAAACATTTTGGCCCTTAAGAAATTTCAATTTAGATCTCCAAAGAGAGGTCAGAGGTAGAGATAATAGATGATAATACTTTCCCTGGCCGGTTAGAGCGTCGGCCTGCGGACCAGAGAGTCCCGGGTTCGGTTCCCGCTAAGGGCATGTACCTCGGTTGCAGTTTGTCCCCGGCCCCGGTTGGGGTCATGTGGGTGGCAACCAGTCGAATGTGTCTCTCTCACGTGGACCTTTCTCTCTCTCTCTTCCCCCTCTCCCTCCCACTCTATCTGAAGATAATTGCAAAAATGTCCTCAGGTGAGGATAAAAAAAAAAATTATAAAATGGATAATACAGGTCAAAGGAGTAGAGGATAGAACACAGGGAGATAAAGAACATTCCAATAAAACTTTCTATCACCTTTTCATTCATTTATTAATCCACATGTTTAACCAACATCCATTATGGGTACCTGTGTGGAACACTCCCAGATAATACTTTTTTGACCCAGTATGGTTGCACATAGCATCCCTTTCTACTCCCAGAAGTTTCTCAATTTGAATGACAAATCATATCCTTAATTATGTGCCACAGTGCTGATCGTCAAGAACTTAATGATCAGTTCATGTAGACCCTGCTCTTAAAGATCTTGCTCAACTAAATATTGTTCTTTGTGTTGTGGGCTGTGGAAGTAAAGTAAAAGTATGCTTTCTCTCATGTAATTTACAGTCTGGAGGTGAGGATGTCAATATCCACCTACACAATAATTCAAGGACTATAAAGGCAGGGTAGAAATGAATGCGAACACCATAGCATCAGTCAATGAGCACTCAAGTATTAGAGAAAGGTCCATCAATGAGATAGATGTCTTTATTTTGCCCTCTAGATCTGTTTTTGACTTCTCCGCCCTCCTGTGTCCAGGGAGGCTGATATGCATGGACTGTGTCAATGGGCTTTTTTGTTTTCTGATTTCCAGTGAGTTTGGCAAATGGAAGGAACCAAGAGTAGATTGTAGGAGAACGAGATTTGGGCACTTATTCCTTAGGCTCTCTTCATGCTAAGTCACTGTAGGTTGGTTGCATCCCTCTCTCTGGGTTCCAGTGATCACTCACTCTCCTTATCCCCGAATGGGTAGAGGCATCAAAGTTCAGAGGTGGACTTAGCCTTGAGCTTCAGTGACCTTCACTTGCACAGGTTCCTTCCACACCCTGGATGGAACCCCCCAGGGTGTGGATCTGATCATGTGTTTTGGGATACCTTGCTAAAATAAGATCTTATAGTAGTCAGAGTTCTAAAAATGATCTCCAAGATTGCACGCCCTAATCCCTGGATACTGTGAATATAAGGAGATGCCACTCTTGTGATTATGTCATATGGGACAATAAGATAGAGTGGGCCTGATCTGATCACATGAGCACTCAGAAGTCGAGCACTTCCTCCAACTGGTGCTAGAAAAGGAAGGTGGAGAGATTTAAAGGAGGAGCAGGATTCCATGTACTACTGCTGGTTTGAAGATGGAGGGGGTCACATGCAAAGGAACGCAGGCAACTTTAAGGAGATGATGGAGGCCCCCAGTTGACAGCCATCTAGGAAACAAGAACCTCAGTCCTATAGCTGCAAGTTACTAAATTCTACCAACAACCTGAGTAAACTTGGAAGAAAATATTTCCCCAGAGCCTCCAGGGGAGGACTCAGCCTGATGTCTTGATTTTAGCCTCGAGATAATCTGAGCAGAGAAGCCGGAAAACTCCTACTTACAGAACTGGGGACTAATAACTGAGTGGGTTTTAAGGTGCTAAGTGTGTAATAATTGATTATGCAACAATAGAAAACGAATACATATATTTCAACTCATATTGAATAAGACTGCCATCTCTTTCTACTCTAACTTTCTTTTGTCATACTTACCTTTGTTGCAGGTAATGTAGAGTGGCCCTGGGGATTTGAGGGATCTGACTAAAGGGAATTTGAGTTGGGTATAAATTTAGTTTGGGTTTGGTGGGATATCATTTTTACATGGTTCACAGTCGCTTTCATTAATGGTTAGGGGTAGTTTCCTGGTGAAGAGATGGTTTCCAGAAATACTCCTGCAATTCACTCTATGGGTTCATCTACAGGGAAATGCATGAGCAGAGGCTGAACTATGACATGTCCCACAGTGCTCCACACACAAGTAACTGGGCCCCGGAGGAGAAGCCAGGTTGAAATATAGAGCCAAAGGCTAGTCTGGAAAATGCTTCCACACCTTAGAGAGCACATGTGAAATACATTTAATAAACATGTTCTTGTAATAATTTTGAAATAATTCTAAACATTTGCATTGCCAAAATAAGTTATGAAACTGAAGTCAAAAAGAAAAAAAATAAAACCTTATAGTTTTCTCAACTTGGACTCACATCATCACAATTTCCATGTCTTAACTAATAACAATTTACGAAGCAAATCATTGTCATCTGAGAAGGTAATTAAAGAATATGCAGCCAGAAATGTAGGGAAAATGTTTTATAGCGTTTCATCAGGCAAGTAATTAATATAACTATGCTGCTTTTCTGGCTTTTGTAGTTTTTGTGGCAGTTGACAGCTTTGTTTAAACTTGTAAGTTTTTGTAATTTATTTTCTCATTTGAAAACATTCATTTGCATTATAATTTTGTATTTGCAATTTTTTATTAAAATTAATAAAGCGAGGGAATACATTTCAGGTCTCAGAAAGCCTGGATCTCTCTGTAAACCTCCCTGGGAGTACTGCACCGTGTCTTGTTAGTTTCCCTAATCCTCTCCTACAACATGATAAAATGGGCTCTGTTAAATCCCCGTCCAATTGCCCAGTGGAGGGTGCCATCTTTCCCCCCATGGTACCCCACCTGATACCCCCAGTGTTGTCTCGAGTGACCTTGAAAAGTGCTAAGGCTCTCATACTAAAAAGAAGGAAAGCGTGGATTTTTCTGGCCAATAGCGTTGCAAGAACTAAGGAACGGAGAGAATGTGAGGAACCCTGAGCTGGGCTGGCCTGGGCTAGTGGGGTTCCCAGTGGAGATTAGCCATATGCATATTAAAACTGAAAACTTTAAAATTCCGTACCCATAAGCCAACAGTTGCCGAATTTGGCCAGCTATTATTTTTGCCTATAGTACATGTAGTCTTATCTCCTAGTCTCATCTTGTGTTGCTCTTGGAGACAGTAACCTTTAACAGATTGAAAGCTTTTTCTGCTAAATTGCTGAAAACCTAGAAGCTAATTAGGAGAATCAAAGTAACATTTGTCATTGTGTGTGCTATGTATATGCATGGATGTTACATTGATGGATCTTTCTCTAGTACTTTAGTGCTTATTGACTGATCCTACGGTGTTGACACTCATTTGTAGCTGCCTTCTAGTACTTGAGTTACATGCACATGTAACATACATATATGTGTACACACACACACATTACCAGGGGGAGAGATCACAGAACCTGAAATAGGTCTGTCAGTGGGCTCTAGGGAGTGCTGTTTTCCCAAATGATGCTGACAATTTCCGATACGTTGCAAAGTGCTAAGTGAGACAGTGAAATACAGACAGACAACACTTAGACAGGACTGCTTGTTAACACATAGATGTCCTGATGATGGAATTCACCATGCCTTCTTTTTAAAAATAATTTTTTTAAAAAACCCTCAAACACATTTTTAGTGGAGAACGTTTGAAAAAAGCACAACAAAAGATGAATAAAAACATAATAAATATAATTACCTATCAAAATCTTAATACATGCCTACATGCTTTTTAAATATTTTCCTATGCATATCTACATTTTAGATGACATTGTCCTGCAAAGACTCTTTATAGCTTCCTTTTTTTTTATTTAGCAAGATAGAATGGATTTACCATAACCACAAATACTATTTTCCACCTCGATTTTAACAACTTTTATTGTTTTGCTTGCTACAGAAATTAAACAGGACCATTCTTGAAAAGGCACAAATAGATAAGCGCATGCACACACACACACACACACACACACAAAACATACTCACCATCCAGAACTGTCATCATCATTATTAATGATGGTCCCTAATGATATTTTGATGCAATATAATTTTTAGTGGCTCTGTTATATTTCATCATATGAATACAGTGTAATTTAGTGACAGAACTTTCCATATATTAGATATGAGGTTGTTTTCAGTTTTTTCACTCTTATAAATAAACCTTGTTCACCCACTTCTGTAAATATATCTCTGGTTATCTTCTTAGGATGAATTCCACTCGTACTGCTTGGCATGTTTTAATGCTGTGGAAGTCTGAAATGATAAATGGCTCTTAATTAGCCAGGTGCCCAGAGCTTTTCAACTTTCCTCACAGAAAAGGCTCCCTGGGGTGGTGGCATCATCTGTTGACTTGCTGGGAGAGCATTGGACCTAAAAGCCAGTGATATTCAAGGAGCATAATATAGTATGTCTTAAAGTCTAATTACATCTAATCTATTACCAAACATGTAGCTGACATTCCAGAATGTTTTCCTTCGCATATTTAACGTATGTTTAGAAAACACTGTATTTTCCTGTAAAATCCCTTCTCCTATTTCTTCTTGCCTACCCAATTCTTGCCATCCTTCCACATCTAGTTCAATGATTCATAGTATTTTAGGGGTCGTGGACAACTTAGAGGAAAACCGAAGGACCCTGGCTTCAGAAGAGCAGAAACATATTTGCTATCTCCAAGCCCAGACATCCTCAAAAAGTCATGTTTCTCTTCAGTACTTTACTAACATCAGGTGAACCTCATCTTTCTTGAGTGCAGGAAGCCCAGACCCTCCCTATGCATTTCTTGGTCTCTTCGGGGAATTTGTACACTGGCTCTGATTGCTGTTTATCAACTCCTGCTCTGGACGGATGGAGACATCAGTCCCCTCTTGCTGATTAAGAACATCCTTCATAGCATGCCACACTCTGTGATCTACTCTGACCCAGACAAGGATGTAGGCCCCTCTCTTAGTTAGTAAAAGCCAATGTCAGATTGCCGAATTGACAGAACTTGGTGAAAGCAAGGGAATAGGGAGAATGACAGCACAGAGATGAGGGAGAAGTGAAATTGAATATTAGAAATAACTGCTATAGGATCTGCTTACTGTGACCCACACAGAAGGTCCCTCAGTGCTCACCCCTCTCCTATGAGCCTGTTCTGCAGCTGTGTTGCAGAGGTTCATTGGTCCCCAGAGATTAGAGACACCAACCCAGTCTTGTCCACTCTGATTTTAGACTCAAAAGTCCCTACCTATAATAGGACGCTAAGAATGTGGCACTCAGTAAAAACATAATAAACTTTATAGAGAGGCAACAGTGTCCCCATGAATGGTAACTTTTTTATATTCAGAAACAAAATGGATGGCCTGAAGCATGTGAAATATGTCAGTGTTTCAGGGTTTTCTGCAAACAATGATAGATACCTGCCTGAAATATCTATAATAAAATGGATCATCAAAGTGGTCTCTGAGAACAAAAGACAGACCTGGAGCAAAAACAAATTCCAGCTTCACTCTGGAATGCAGAACAGATTTTTGATATCCTACCCCATGCCATCATTTTTATAAGTTCAATGATCATTGTAATAACAATAACTCATCTCCAACAGCTAACATAAATTGCTGGCAGACTTAAATACCAATTAGTCTTAATCACACAACCACACTATTGGGCTGAATATTTTTAAATGTTTTAGACCCACTCACCCACCAAGCCCTTCTATAGGTTCAATTCCTAACCACTCGCTCCATCTCAAGCCCTTTTAATTTTTTTCCTGACCTGTACTGTTATCCACTCCTTCTGAAAAGTGCCCACCTCACAAATGATTACTTGCCGGGGTGTTAGTCTGTTTCATTAACATTGGTCTAGATTTTTTATTGTAGATTCTTTGAAGGCAGAGACCTTGTTTTTACTTTTACTTTTAGCAATGCCAAAAACACCATCTAAAAAAATACTGTACTGTGTTTTCTTACTTCAAAGATGCTATTGATTGGGAGACTGCACCATTGATTTAATAAAAGCTCTTTAGAAAACAAACAAGCCCCCGCTTCATTAAATGTACATATTGATTGCTAAACTCTTCCCAATTTTAGAAGCATTAACGTAGGGGTGGAGGGAATAAAGAAACTCATCTTAGATAGAGAAAATGTGACATAAAGGAATATGGACTCTCACAGCTCTGAAGACCTCAGAGGTCAACTATTCCAGCCTCTCAGCAAGTGCTGGGATTTTTCTGAGCAGGTGTGTTGAATTTAGGGTGAATGGGTGGGATTCAGGGAATACAGGTACTCTCTGAAATTACAGGCAAACTTGTGTTTGTGTATATGTGTACAGATTTTTCTTAGGAAAGGATTGACTTATTTTATTGGCCCCTTAAAGCTATTACTGGAGTCAATATTCTTAACAATTAATCTAGGTACTCTTTGTGGGTGATCATCCAGACTGAGTTTAAATTGTATCTCCAAATAGAGTTCATTGAGTCATTCAACTCTTTTGTTAAACTTGACATAAAATTTTCTGTCATATCCTTCATCCTGGTCTGGAATATCTATATTTGTTGGATGTTTTATATATAAATAATAATGTTTTATTATAAATAAAATTATATACCTTGATTAGTAGCTTGATTGATATATGTTGGCTTATCAATAATATAAGAAAGTCCATTGTGAAGACCATAAAATCAGATTGATTATTTTTCTTTCCAAGTGAATCTAGGTTGTTATTATTATTATTTTTGGGTCTAATTTAGAATGTGAACAATTTTAGAAGTAAGTTAATTTGGTGAAGAAATGTCATATAGTTACTGCTCAATAAATATGAACCGAGTGAGTTAATTAGATGAATAATGAATGAAGGAATGCATGAAATGTAGAAAAACAGAAGTATGTGGAATATGAATTTATGAATGAATTACTTAATGTGTAGATTAATATAATGAGTAACTTAAAATGAGGGTCTCAGAGTCTAAGTTTTGTATATGTAAATTATTAAGATTCTCTGCTGGACCATGCTGACATTATTTATAATCACAAACTATTTCAGTGTGAGAAGTCCATTTCTTCTGAAGGCAGATTCTTTCCGTCTTTCATCCTCCCAATTATATATTCATCCACCCCACAAATATTTACTGGCTATCCCGCACATCTCAGATAAAGGAAATATGGTATGGTGACCTATGTTAGACACTGGGGAGCCATAGTACACAAGGAAAGTCCCTGTCACTAAATGACACCTGCCACCCAAACTATGGGAATCACAGAATTTTCCACTTAAAAGACACAATAGTGATTACAGTTGTTTACTTTCCTTATATTATTGATAGGAAAAGCAGACACAGGAAAAGACATAACTACTAGAAGATCTATTACTGGATTCATGGTCCCTGAAATATAAAACAAAGAAAATAGGATGAGGCATACATGACAGGGAGGCTCTTAGTTCAGCAAAAATGTGCAGCTGATGTCTTAGAAACATACGATCCTTGGAAACCTGGCATAAATGGACCTAAACTCTGAACATTAAACCACGAAAATTCACTTGCATGCGTGCTTACAGGTATACCTAACCGTGTAACTATTTTGCCCCGTTGACAAGAGCTAAGGGGGCAGCGTGTGTTGGAGGAGCACCAGGAAGACTCCGAAGGTGCAGGAGCTGGTCTGAGCTCTGCTGCTGTGCTGTGTGGTTCTGAGCAATGCGGTCTCCTTCTGTCTCAAGTGACCCATCTGCAACCTGAGAAGGCCCGAGGCACAGGTGACACTTTCCGACACAACCACCTTGTAAGCACCACAGCTTTCTGTGAGAGTGTTGGTTTGCTTGTTTGGTGGTGTTTCGGAAGCATTGCCTAGACTGGGGGATGGCGGGTGTGAACTCTGCAAGGTGGTCTTGGCCTTTGCCGAACCGTGGAACTGACTCCAGCTCTTTTGTGGCCATTTTCAGACCTCACTGGAAAGCCAAGTCTCATGAAATAGTGCGTTATGGAACTTCGTATTTCTTCCAAATACTTGATATGCATTCTTTTTTTTTTCTTTTCTTTTCTTTTTTCTGGCATATAAGAAATCACCCACTTGGTTACACATCTTGGGGAGAGAAGAGGAGAAAGCTCAAAGATCCATTATGGGTTTTTTAAGAAGTATCATGGAGACCCCAGAAGGCATCGATTGGCATCAGTGTAACTGCTTTTTGCTGGAGCTGCTAAGTGATGCTATTACATTAAAAAGTGGGTGCAGATACCAAAGCAATTCAAAGCAAAAATGTGACAGACAGTGATGATTATTTAAAACATTTCTTAGACACTGGATTTGTGGGCGAGATGGGAGGTAGAGTATACAGCTGGAAAGGTCCTAAGGATGGTGGGTTCTATTTAGGCATCCCCAAACCACCAGGAACAGACCCAGAAGAGAAGGGAACAAAAGAGGAGTGGACCCCTGACATCTTTTGAGCATCTTAAATTTGTCAGATAGCTTAGTGTAAACTCTTCATGAGCATCAATAGATGAAGTCAAATTCATTCATTCATTCATTCACTCATTCACCATTCATTCACTCAAAACATATCCATTCAAAATCTGCTACATGTCAGATACTGTGTCAAATGCTGGATATTGAGTTGTGAGCAAAATAGCCCTGACTCTCCTAGAGTTTAGCAATGGAGCTCATGACTCTTCTTTTTCTTATTTTTTAAACTGTTCTCTGAGATAGGCAAAGCAAGTTTCTTGCCAAGCAGGGCCTGAGACAAAGATGGGTGTATTTGTGAATTCATCCCAGGAAGCACAGTGAGGGGATAGACGTGTGAGACAAGGAAGGAAGGTAAGCTAAAAAGGGATTTGTAAATGAGTGGGTCACCAGTGTGGGCAAGTGGGGTTCAGTCCCGTGGGGGACCCACTAGAGACCATGTAGGAAACATCTCAGAATTTCCCTGTGCAGGGTAGAGGAAGCTCAGGCATTCATCCACTGCTCCTGCCTCTTATTGGTTGAGGCTGCTTCAGTCATTAACTGTCTGACACTGCACTGTGCCCCGCACTAAGGCCTGGCAACCTGCCCTGCAGAGAACACCAGCAGGTGGAGAGAGGCAGGTGGCCTTAGGAGTGTCCAGGCTTTCTCTGGGACAGCTGAGAGCACGTGGGCAGGGCACTGGCTGTCTAGCACAATGATTATCCCCATTTCATAGAACATTTTTTGAAAACTGAGGCTTCACAGGTCATCAGTCCAGTAGGTATTAGAGTTCAGGCTAGAACGCAGTACATTTTTACTGTCCCCTCATCCTAAAACAGGATGGAGGTCTCCATCGGCCCAGATGGAAAGGCTGAGTGCAAGGCCCTGAGTGACAGGAAAGCAGGTCTCTGGAGAGCGCTGAGGGGGTGAGATTCCTGGGCCAGAGGCAGGGTGATATCAGACGGGGCCTCACAGGCTTGCAGACCAAATCCTTTCTTCTCAGTGACTTCTGAGTGGGCAGCCCCAGTGTCATATCACGATTTATAAGATGCATACATTCGGTCATTTATATAATCAAAATACATTTCTCCTATATATTTGGTCTTCTTTCATAGTTCTTGGCTACAGCTCCCAAAAGCCTTGGGATTTCTTCTCATATGAGCTCTAAACTTGTCTTTTGTTTTGTTATTGAGGTGACTTTTGTAAAGCCCTTAGGTAACCCAAGGAGGGGTGCTGGTTGCCAGGAGAACGAACCAAATGATGAGAGGGTTGAAAATTTTAGTCCTACCCTACCCCCACCTCCAGGGAAGGAAGAGGGAGTGGAGGTTGAGTTCAATCGCCAATGGCCAATGATTTAATCAATCATGTCTGTGTACTGAAGCCTCTATAAAACCCAAAAGGACAGAGTTTGGGGAACTTCCAGCTTGGCAAACGCATCTACACAGGGAGGGTGATGCATCCCAGCTTCACAGGGACTAAGGTTTCTGTGCTTGGGACACACCCAGACTCCACCCTGCGTGTTTCTTCATCTGGCTATTCAACTGTATCCTTTGTCATATCCTTTGATAATCTCATAAGCATAAGTATTTCCCTGAATTCTGGGAGCCATTCTAGCAAATTAATGGAACCCAAGGGGGTGCTCCTGGGAACCTCTGACTTACAGCTGGTTGGTCAGAAGCTCAGGGGATAACCGGGACTTACAGCTGGCCTCTGAAGGTGGGGCAGCCTTGTGGGACCGACCTCTTAACCTGTGGGATCTGATGCTGTCTCTGGGTGGATAGTGTCAGGATTGAGTCAAATTGTAGGACACCCAGCTGGTGTTGTAGACTTGTTATTGTGGGGAAAGCCCACACACGTTTGGTGGCCAGAAGTGTCCCACGGGAAGTGTTTTGTGTGAGCAGTAACAGATACACACAGGAGACAGACTCAACTGAAGTTTTCCCTGCAAGTAGAACACTGAGTTTTTCTAATCAACCTAGGCTCTGAGCTCTTGATTGACATGGAATGAGGCTGAGAGGAGAAAATAAGTACACTTTTTTTTTTTTTTCTCACTCTGAAAGCACATGATGGCATGTGCTGTTTGTCGTGGAGATTCACTGAGTCAGGTGGCCGGGGCTGGTCTGGACTCCTCTGTGCAAGCACGTCACCTCCAGAACGAAGACCCCGTTTCTCTATTTATAAAAGGTGAGTGTCATCCATCTCACAGGGGTGCTGGTTCGATGGTCATGATGATTAAATGAGATGTAGTGTGTGCCTTGGCCTGTTCTCTGGACAGGAGAGGTCCATTTTCTGTGCTAACAGATACCTAAGTGTTAACATGTGTTTGGAGGCAGGGATGAAAACAGAACAGTCTGAGAGACGGAGGAGGAGTAAGCGATGTATCTGCTGGCCCCCGTGAGTCTCCTGTCCCCTTTGTAAGAGGTGGCCCCTTCGGACATTAACTCCTCCACAGTTCTAAACTGTCACCTGCCCCTCCTGGAGCCACTGGAGGAGAGGCATCATTTGTGAGGGTTGGGAAGGGGCTCTTAACCCCAGGGAGGCCAAAAGGGCTGAGGCAATGGCAGCGTGGCCAGGGCTTTAGGCCATGAGGAGAGTGTGCGCTGCTGCTCCCGGGTCAGAGTCGAGAGCTGAGCCTGGTGGGCAGGAGGAACCCAGATCTTTGCAGTTGCGCACACTGGGTCCTGCACGTATGTGCCCAAACCTTTACGTGTGCAAGGAATAAGGCAGGCCATTATTGTGAGTTCAGATCTCCAGATTTCAGTCTGGTGCCTCATTTTTACATTTTTCTTTCTTTCCTTTGTTGTCACTCATCCCAGACGTGTGTGTCCTTTCTGTATGTTGTGGTCAAAAAAAGTTTAAGGAACAAACAAATGAAGAAGGTTGCCTCTCTGTGAGGGCCCAGAGATGGCTCTTTTCCTCCCAGTAAAAAATAGATGACATTTATTGTGCATTTATTTTATTTGCTGGGCCAAACCCTTCTCAGGCACTACCTCCCTTAATTCTCACACAGCCCTGTTATTAGCCCTGTTTTACAGACGAGGAAATGAAGGCAGACAGAAGTTAAGGATATCGCTGAGAGTCATACAACGGATGAGTTGCAAAAAACACACTACAGTTTTGTGGCTTCTATTTTCTGCTCAATTATTCTGTTTTCTTTTTGTATTTATTTTATTTTATTTTGTTTTGTTTTATTTTATTTTATTTTATTGTATTGTATTTATTTATTTTTTAATCCTCACCCAAGGACATTTTTGCATTTATCTTCAGATAGAGCCGGAGAGGGGAGTGGGGGGAGAGAGAAACATCGATGTGAGAGAGACACATCGACTGGCTGCCACCCACACGACCCCAACCGGGGCCAGGGACAAACTGCAACCTAGGTACATGCCCCTAGCAGGAACCGAACCCGGGACTCTCTGGTCCGCAGGCCGAAGCTCTAACTGCTGAGCCAAACCGGCCAGGGCTCTTTTTGCATTTTAGGGTTCCTAGGTTTGGTTTGTATAACTGAGGTGGCAGGAAGGATTACTGGGGCGTTTACATCATGTATCTGTCATCCTGACAGTGTAGAATGCCCTAAATGCTACATTTCAAATACCTATTTGCAGTATTATTAGAATTTTGCTCTCAGATCAATGTGACGGAATATTCAATTCCATAAGGATGGTATCTGTGTCTACGTCACCTTTGCATCCCCAAAGCCTAGAAGGACATTGGCATACATTAAGTTCATAATATGGTAGAACAGAGCATGCCAGGGATGGGGGTAAGACTGATCATTAGATGTGCCCCCTAAGGCAGAGGTTGGCAAAGCATGGTGCACAGGCCAACGCCAGCCTGCTCCTGCTTGTGTGACTATTTATTGAAACACAGTTATGCCCATTCATTTATATACAGTAAGTCCTCTTTTAATGTCACCAATAGGTTCTGTGACTTTAAGCAAAACAATGTTTAACAAAACCAATTTGGCCATAGGCTAATTGATGTAAAAGGGTTAAATTTCTGTGGCATCTCATCATCATCATAACGAAAGGCTGTTGAGTGGAAGGGCCTTTATTCAAGGACCTGTGTGTTGTCTATGGCTGCTTTTGTGTTTCTGTCAGAAGAGCAGAAGTGAGAGGGATAGCAGAGAACAGACAGCCTGCAGAGCATTTGCTCTCTGGCCCCTTACAGAAAGCTTGCCCACCCCGTTCTAAGGTGTGCTTGGCGTAGACTCAGAAGCTGCTATCGAAAGTTTAGATGGATAGAAAAAAGATGTGGTTCTAAAAGTGCTTTCTTCCCACCCCTCCCTTTTCTCCAATGAAAATAAAAGATAGTTATCATCATGTCATACCAGAGTGTAAAGGTGGACCCAAATAAATGCCTAACAATTGAGATGTGATTCGATGCATTGTAGAACACTGTGCCACCACTACAAATACTGCCGTAGGAGCACAATCTATAGACAACAGGGAACGGGTTACAGCTTGATAAATGTAAAAAACATCAAAACACTAAATTCAATTTAATTCCACTTTTGTGACAAAAATGTACATGCATTTATAAAATAAACAGATATAGAAGGAAACTCTAGATTCTAGAGTTTAGAACGTTACCGATGTTTAGGTGACAGAATTATGGTTCATTGTGATTTCTGTTTTATGCTTATCTGCATTTTCCATTTTTTTCTAAAATGCATAGACCTGTTTTTCTCAATAACATGTTAAATTTTGAAAACACTAAAAATATATAGGATCTCTTATAATATGAGAATATAAAAAAGTCCAGAAAATCATCGATGTGATGACGAGTGGCCTGGGAAGGGCCCACCCAGCTTCTTTCTTCCAAATTTCCCATTTCCCTGGGGTTTCTTCTCCATTACATGATTATGGCCTCTACCACATCAGGCCCCAGGGAGCTCTGTTTCCCCTTAAAAACTGCAAATGCATGAATTGAAACAAATCTTCTTGTTTCCCTTTGCTCAGCTGAGACAGTCTGACATTTTCAAGAAGAACTTTAATACTCAGAGAACAAAAAGGCAATAATTACAGAGACTACAAAAGGCATAACAGTTGTCATGTTTAAAATATAAGCTTCTAGTTCTCTGAAGGCCTGGTTCCCAGTGGAATCAGAAGCATGCTCGGCCCCTATTGAAGCCTTGCCTAGCTCCTCTGGAGTGGGCACCACTGCATTCTGCCACCTGGACTCAGTCTTGGGGAAAATAGTCACCTAATAGGTCAAGGATAAACTACCATTTGCTAAAGCGCCACCAATCAGGGACCTTCCCAGTTGGTTCTCCTCCAGGAGACATTACTTTCATCCGGAGATGACTGACAAGGAGAGAGACCTCACCCTTTGTTAATTTAGCAGCACCTCACCACACACACACACACACACACACACACACACACTACACACATATACACATACATATTTGCACACACAAATTATACCTATATATGTATACACATGTGCACACACATCATACAAATATGTAGGTGTGCACACACACACACACACACACACACACACATTGCACTTGTAGAAAACATAGTAACTTATTATTCAGGTAAGCATCTCTTGTCCCTTACATGCAGAGAAGGGACTAAGTTAAAGTCCACCCATGATAGGTTCATAATATGACAGTTCATGACATGCTCATGTGTCAAAAATGACACCTACGGGATTTCAGGGTTCTCCATTTTAATGCACAAGCTAGAACTCCAGTCTGACCTTTGTCCTTATGCAGGCTATGGAGTCCCCTCATGATATCTCTTCTCCGTTCTCTTGCCTCCAAAAAGCTTCTTTGTAAACCCTGGGAAAAATGATTTCTCTCTCCATTGAAATAATGAAATCTTGCATGCATCTCCCTGTAGTTCGTACTGTAAAGCTGCTCTGTGTTGAAACTGATTGCATCCCTCTCTTTGGTCTCTGTAAGCAGCCTGAAGGCAAATGCTATCCTCTTATTGTTGTATCCCCTGCACTGGTTTTATGAGCATGTCTCACCTGTGACACAGGCTCAGTCAATAGTTGTTGAATAATTGAATACATGTATTTCTATAATTATAGAGGAAGTCTAAAGAGATCCATCTAGGATCAATGTGGGGGAGTTGCTGGAGATCAATTTATACTCAGTTTAAAAAAGAACTTTCTCGGAGTCCACACTGTGTAGTGCTGCAATGGATTATTCTGGAAAATACCACTGGGTAAATTCTAGTCGAGATGAAAGTCTGCTTTTGAGACATATCGCAATTCATGCAAGAGATGAAGGATTGGACTAGATGTCCTCTAAACATTTTTTTCTAGCTTTATCTCTCTGACAATTCTAAATTCAAATGTAAGCAAGAAATCTTACTGGAATAAGTGTTTATCATTTGCTCAGGCTGTCAATGAGCTAGACTGTCTCTGCATTGTGCATGTATATCATTAGCTATTTTTCTTTTGCCTACCTAGTCCTCCTTTCTCGACTATAGCTGTTAAACTATATTAAGTGACATCATAACAGCTAAAGAACCTCAGCAGCCACAGTTACTAACGCTTCTTAGGAATCCATGAAATGCACGTGTTTTATTTGAAGATAATTTGGCTTTGAGTTAACATATTTGCTAGGTTTCTCTCCCTATTCTTCCCCGAAAAGGCTAGTTTCCTGAAGCTGGGCCTCGGTTTCTGAGAATGTCCTTGTTCTGCTGCCTAGCCTACCTGTGGCACTGTAATCCTATTTACAGCCACCAAATTGCTTTCTCTGAATCCAATTTATACAGTGACAGATGGGGGATTCCAAAAGGGAATGTTTCCATTCCTATCCAGCAAATCATCTTTATGGGAAGAAAGTTACAAGCAAACTTGGTGACGTGCACAGAAACTTAGCTTCTGGAACCGTCATCTTCCATTTCTAAATTAGTTCTCAGCAAAGTTGCTGGGCCCAGAATATGTTTACACCTCACTGTTTCCAGACAGTCGAACGCACCACTAATGAGCGATGATGAATTTCTCTTACTAAGAAATATTACACAACTGAGTTTCATGTTCTTTCTGTCTCCCGCTGTGAGCGCTGATACCATCCCTGTCACAAGCAATACTTGATAAAGACATCATTCATTTCAAGAAATTCAATGCCCAATTTTTGATATTTTCCCCTCTTTCGCTTTTGAAAAACTCGCATTTACAGAATCTCTTTGATTCCAAACTATTGCATATCTGGAATTTTTAACATAAACAATCCATTATTGCGTCAATGTCCTTGTCTGTTAGCATAGCTTTTGTGTGTGTCTGTGTCCGTGGTTCTGAAAACCTGAACCATTGTTCTGGTGGTCTGACATGAACGTGAAGAAAATCTCGTCCCCAGTGGGGGGCGTGCGGGAGGCAGTGATGGATGTTTCCCTCTCACGTCCATGTTTCTCTCCCTCTTCCTTCTACTCTTTCTAAAAATCCATAAAAAACGTATTTTTAAAAATGCCTTGAGCAGAGCGTAATAGAGCATGCTAGAACGCTGTGGGAATCTCACCTGTGGGAACCCACACAAGGCTGTTGGGGAGGGGGAACTAAGGCCCCGAGAGCATAAGCAATTGGCAAAGAAACCACACGTGAAGTGGGTGGTGGCAATAAGGACGCGCACAACTTTCCGGTGTGTCCCAGGCACTCCTGTTAGTGCTCTTCTGTCGTCCACGTAGTCAATCCGTTCAGTCGTCCTGCGGGGGTGCCGCTATGATTAGTAATAGATGAGGAAAATGAGATGCAGAAAGGTCAAATATTTTGCCTAACGTTATATTTTTAAATATAGTTTTATATTGATTGATTTAGAAAGAGAGGAAGGGGATAGAGATAAACTCATCATGTGAGAGAGAAACATCGATTGGCTGCCTCCTGCACGCCCCCTACTGGGGATCGAGCCTGCAACCCTGCTGTGTGCCCTGACCAGGAATCCAACCCCGACCTCTCAGTCCTTGGGACAACGCTTAGTCTACTGAGCCACACCGGCCAGGCGTGCCTAATGTTACAAAACTAGTGAGCGATGGAGTCAGGATCTAAACTTGGGTAGAATGGTTCCCAAACCCTGCTCTTACACATTATGCTTCTCTGCCTTTTTATCAGAAATATGTGGACTCATTTTGGGTATGTATAAACATCTGTGTATACATATACAGGAGAGGAGACGTACACACATGCACACACACGAATATCCTACATGTATACTGTTCCCTTTCATTGGCAAAGCTCTGCCTCTCAACAGGGAAGGGATGACAAACAGTTCCTCATGGTTGGCTGATTATCATAATACAAATGCCTACAAATGGAAACTATCGCCCTTGCTAATCTTAACATTCTTACATCAGTAGCTATTTCCAGGAGAAGCAATTCCCATCTGTTATGGAAACATGTTCCATGACAGCACGCTCTCCTAGGACCATTCCATTGCAGTGCCTTGGTGAAGACAGCATGGTTTTCTTTTTCTCTCTGAGCCTAAAGAGGGGACTCGGTGCCTTCTTGGCTGTCATATACAGAAGAATGACCATTACCTCTGTCTCTCCTTTTAAACTCACTAGACGATCAGGTGGATGTAGCAATCAAAACGTTTGGTTTTAAGTGCTTTTCTCGGACTAAAATGGACATCTGGTGCTTTTGTGTTTAGCACGTTTTCCCTTTGGGGAGCTGCCATTCACACGGTCCTGCCTTGCCTGTGACAGGCATGGGCTCCTGACCCAGGCTGAGTCCTATTCTATCTGCCGGATGCTGAGATTCTGTTCCAGGGTTGGGCATATGACCAGAAGTGGAACAGTCCGGGTTTTTCCCTAGACTTCTGAATGAGCTATTGAGGAGGGGGTCTTTCCTCTCTTGAAGATTTCTATGTATGCGAAGAGTAGAAGCCTGGATTGCAGAGAGTCGTTGCTGACGTGTGAAAGGAATCTGCCTGAGAATTACGGGGGAAAAATAAATAAATAGATGCAAGGAAGGTAAAGAAGAGATACAAACCTTAAACTTTTTAACTGAACCGCACTTGAAGCTAGGGTCTAGTTTGAGGTTTTCAGTTGTGCAGTTTAAGCAAAAGGAGAGTTTCTGTCACTTGCGATCAGGAGTTGTAACACAAGAACTGCAAGCTGAGAATTAGAAGGGAACTTCGTGATCTAATTTCTCACCTGGTAGTAATGCCGTGTATTGCATTTCTGTCATTGGTTACCAGGTTCTGTCTCTGTTTGAATTCCTGTAGGGACAGGAGGTTTGTTCTTACATGTGGCAGTTCATCCCACTACTGACCCACTGTAGTAGCTAGACAGTTAATTTTTCCTAATATCAAACCAGTTGCCTTAAACCTTCCCTTCACTAATCTCACTGTTCTCTGGAGCTTCGCAGAAAAGTTAACTTGTTTCTTAAAATAATTGAGGACAAGTATCTTGTCTCATTTGTTTCAAACATTCCTTCAACTTTATTCAAAAGTTAACAGACTGGTTTGCTCCTTACCCTGCCCATAGCGTGGTTCATAAACACTCTACTTCTCTTCAGCTGTCCCAGAAGCCACCTGGGAAGGTCAAAGAGACACCCACTTAAGCTGGATTTTGTTTATGTTCCCGCACACTGCTACATTGGGGTGGGGGGGTTTGAGTAGTCACTGCACTGGCGGGTTTGCAGCTTTCTTAAAGTATCCCCTAATGCCCGAATTAATCAGAGTATGAAACAAACCTCTCTGGATGAGTGTTGATTCGCTCAAAGTTCATTGAGATTATCCTTGGGGTCTATCTCTTTACTGAGGAAGCCTGGCATGAATTCTAGCTCTGGGAAGCTCGGAATCCACTGAAGTTCCCGCATCTTTTATTGTGTGAGCAGCTACACCGCTGAATATGTATGTGTTTCCAATTAAAATACTGATACTAATGATGAAAGGGAGAAATGGATTAATCTTTGGATTTGAGGGTTTTAAGTACTTTCTTGCCAACATCAATGTGCTTTCTGTAAAATGAAATTATAATGCTTTTTTCCCCAAGAAAAGTCACAAATGTAACCCCTATAATAAGAAGTCAATTAATTCAGAGACGCTTAAGGAAAAAGCTTAATAAATGGCCTAATTTCCTCTCTTTCTGCTCCCTTAAGGGTAGCGATGTGAACAGTGTGATTTGTATTCTCCCACGCCAATCTATATACTCACACATAGGCACACATATATCAATTTTCTTTTGTTAGTGTCTTTTAAAAGTTGTGTTCACGGAATCATAAATGCTTATGGAGTGTTTATCATGCATCCGACTCCGTTCTAAGCACTGGGGATACAGAGTGAGCAAATCAAACAACCTTGGCCTTCATGGAGCTTATATTCTAATGATGGGGGAGAGAAAATGCACAACCTAACTGGATAAAATCCATTAGCTAGTGACGCCCATGAAGGAGAAAAGTCCAGCAGGAAAAGGCGATTGGAAGTATTGGGGGCTGCATTTTAGTTAGTGCAGCCAGCCAGGCCTTCAGTGTAGAGTTTTGTGTTTGGGGAAAGGGGAGGGTAGGTGCCACATTCCTGGGCAAGAGTGTCTGTGTGTTGAAGGAGCAACAACGGGCCCGCTCTGCTCTGCTGGGGTGAAGTGACTGAGAGACTGAGTAGAAGCCCTGAAGTTAGAGCCACAATGGGTCAGCTCCTGTAGGGCGTTAAATGCCTCCACAAAGTCTCTGGATTTTATTCTGAAAGAGACTGATGGTTCTGATCTAAGGAATAACATGCCCCGGTTTCCATTTAACGGGATCACTCTGGCTGCTGTGCTGAGAGCAGGCTGAAGACTCACAAGGGTTTCTGAAAACAGGGGGCCCATGGAGAAGGCCATTGTAATAATCTAGGAGACAGATGATGGAGCAGGATGGTGGAAGTGGGTGGGACATGAAGTGAGAGAATTCTAGACACATTCTCAAGGTGGAGTACCCAGATGCCGAGGAGCAGACATGGAGTGTGAGACCAAATGTAGAGCCAGGGATGATGCTAAGGTCTTTATTCTAAAACTGGAAGAAGAGTTGCCATCAACTCAGATGAAACAGACTGCAAAATAAGCAGGTATTTTTAAGAGACCCAAAATGCGATTTTTAAGGCATGCGAAGTCTGCGATGCCAACTGGACTTTATTTTAATGGGTGTGTGACATTTTATAACATCAGTAACTGGACCGTTCCTTTGTTGCTGAGATTCAGGTTATCAGACGTTTGTTAAGTACAAAGTTCATTGCAGTTTTTCCCAGGCTAGATTCCTGTTGGTCACTTATCAGCTTAAATGTCACTTGCTCAGAGGGCCCTTTCTTTAGCACCCTTTTTAAAGTTACAAGTTGTCACATTGCTCCAGTTAGAGTCTCTATGTGACATTGATCTCTGCCTGATGTTTTTCGTTAGATATTTATAATTCATCTCTGTCCCTTAGAATGTAAGCTTTGTAAGACCAGAGGCTTCATCTGTCTTTCATGACTGGCATACAGTAGGTACTCAATAAATGCTTAATGAAAGAATAAACACTGTGTACGTATGCAGAACATGTACTAACTAATACTTGGTTATTATAGGATAGAATTCCCAAAAGTGTTATTGCTGTGTCCAATTGTATTTTTAATTGTACTTAACATTGGCAGATTAATTTCCTCAAAGGTTATAACAATCCATTCTCCCACCAACAATGTATGAAAGCAGTCATTTCCCTGCATCGGCTAAAGCACGGGGTGATTTTATCCTTTGCTGTTTTACTTCAGCATTGCTTTCTTCTTTGTCAATCTTTCTGCTTCTAATGGCTTCAAGTAGCTTAAGTAATTCACATACAGTTAATGAACTCCTACTTAAGGCAGGAAACAATTTGTTTAGGTCTCTTTGAGATTGTCTTAAAGACCGCATTGTCTTTTAACTTCGAGGATGGTTTGATGTTGTGAGTACAGGTGATTTATCACGGAGAGACTTAATTCTTCAGCCCCTTTCTCTTTAGTGCTTGGAAATCTGAAACCACTAAGAGAATACGGTTTTTCCCCATTACAACACCTGATGGCTTGTTTTCAGAGAGATTTATGAGAAGTTGTTCTGTAAATCCATATTTTAAAATGCATGCATGTTGAATCATTCTAGGAGAGGGGTGTGAATAATGGCATAATTAGTGTAATAAATGTTGGGTCCACGTTGAAAATAATTTATTTCTGCATGAAGTCTGCGAGGCTTTGAAGCCTTCCAGCTGAAACAGATTATTTACATCTTCATGCAGGGGAGGTAGACAGTCATTTTCTCCCCCTCTGACCGGGACTTTTCAAGATCTTGACTCACATCATTCATCAAGAAGGAAACTTTGCTTTGTTCCTTGATGTCATTTGCCCTTCACTGTTTGGTGTGAATCTCTTGTTTTCATCCAGCTGAGATGTTTTCTTTCACTCTAGGAGTCAGGGTGTGTTTGAAGGAAGAGTCCCTGAAGTCTGAGACTCTGAGTTCTGGTGCCTCCCCTGCTCTGAACCTGCTGTGTGTGATGTTAACCAAACTCCACAATCTCATTGTTGCAACTCTTCTTGTAGAAATATTTTGGGTACAGAAGTGTTTGTCAGCTAGACAGGTGGGCTTGCACTGTTAAAGTCACAGTGCCCCCCAATCCCACCATCTGGCCAGAAGGAAAATGTTACATAAAAGTCTCCTTGCTGACAAATCAGGTCAGCAGCAACATTTGTTGAGCTCCTGAAAATGGACACTGCGTAAAGTCTGTTCCCCGTCTCTCATCCACAGTTAGAAATCCAAAAATCTTAAAAAATACCCAGACCTGATCCGAACTTATTTGGTGGTAAACCTGACCTGAAATAGCTTGAGACTATTTATAGTCTTTATATTAATTAAATGACTAGTTACACATTTCTCTGTAGAGATATTAATGTGTACAATTATGAGGTATTGATTGGGTCCCATGGAAGGTAATAAGTTATTCATATTACCTTTCAAAATCCAAAGTAATTGGGATTCTGAAATCTAGGGGTTTATGGTAAAAGCTTTTGGACTTCTAGGTAAATCTATGTGAATAGTGACTGCATGAACAATTAAATATCTCATAGATATAAAACATAGAGACAAAATATTCAACAGCAGTATCATACCAATAGTGAAGAAGGTAAATGAAATTAAGGTGTGCTAAAATCTTTTGACTGACTGGAAGAGTAAAAAGCAAGGGTAATTTTTGGGGTAACCAAACAAATAGGAAATGTATATAATTTCAAACAGGAAAAAATTAAATATAAAACTATTTTTAACAAGTCCAAAGCAAGGCCAGAAGGAGAGTAAAAGGGTCACAAAAGCAAGAAAAGTGCAGAGCACAAATAAATATACGTTAAATTTAACGGACCTAAATTTTCCATGTATAAGTGAAAAATATTAGAATGGATTAAAAAAAAAAAAAAAAAGAACAAAATAGAAACATATTTGGGATTTCCTCCTAAACCCAAGAGACACAAACTATACATAAAAGTATAAAATGGTTGAAAATAAAATGGTTATGGAATATTGCATGCAAACACCAAAGGAATGCTAGTATGGTATATTAATATCAGAAACAAGAGACCTGAAGGCAGAAAGATTTACTAGAGATAAAGAAGGTCATTTTATCATGCTATAAGGTTTAATTCACCAGGATGCTATAACAATCCTAAATTTCTATGCATATAATAAATTCTCAAAATATGTAAAATAGAAAATATGAGGAGATACAAATTTATGAAGCCAGTAGAACAATTTTAATACGTATCTCTTAGTAACTGATAGAATAATCAAATAAACTTCAGTAGAGACCTGGAAAATTGGAATATTATCATTAAATAAGTTTACCTAGTGGACATAAGTAGAACACCAAGTGCTATAACTGCAGAACATGTGTCCTTTTCAAGCACAAGTCGAGTATTTATAAAATGTAATTGTACTTGGGTCATAAAGCAAGTTTGAATAAATTCCAAATGTTTGAAATTATATAGAGTATCTGTCACCCCAAATCAATTATTCTAATAATCAATAACTCATATATTTGGATATTAAGAAATATATTTTTAAATAGTCTTTTGGTTAAAGAAAAGGCCATAAAGAGTATTGGAATATATTTGAATTGAATAACAAGGAAAATACTAAACATCAAAAATCAGCAGCTACAATAACAATTAGAGGAATTTATAGTTATAAGTATACATAGTAGAAGTTAGAAAAGCCTGAAAGTTAATAAGCTAAGCATGTACGTAATGAAGTTTTTAAAAAAGAATAACAGACTCAAAGAAAGCAGACAGGATAACAGAAATTAATGAAAGTGATTGCAAATATGCAATAGAGAGAATCAACAGAACCAAACATTGTTTCTTTGAAATCCTTCTTAAGTTGATAAACCACCTGTGAGACTGATCAAAAGTAAAACAGATGAGGCACAATTAACTAATAATTGGGAAAATAAAACCACTTTTAATCCAATAAATAATAAAAGAATAATGAGTCACCAGAAGCCATTTTATGGCCCTAAGTTTTTCAAAAGATCAAATATTTCAAAATTGACCCAGAAAAAAAGACAACTGAATACTTACTAAAGTAATTAAATTTGTAATTAAAAACCTTTCTACAAAGTGAACTCCAAGGCCAAATGGCTTAATTGGAGAATTCTTACAAGCATTTCAGGAAAACATCATTTTAATTCTACATAAACTCTTTTAATGAAAGATAAAATTTTGACTACACTGAAATTAGAAGCATCTATCTCTTAAATGATGCCATTGAATAGTACATTTTAAATGAGCAAATTGCATAATACGTGAATTGTATCTCCATAATACTGTTATATTAAAAAAAAAAAAAGATAGTGTTTAGGAATGCATACCTAGGCAGTAAAATTATAAAGAAAATCAAGGAAGTGAATAGTATAAAATTCAGGACAGTGGTTTCCTGTGGGAGAGAGAAGGGGTTGAGTTAGGGAGCTAGCAGGGCAAGGAGGTGGGTGATTCTGGAATGCTGTTTGTCTATTTCTTCACCTAGGTGATGGATACATATCTTTATTTTACAATAACATATAAAACTGTCCATTCCTGGGTTAAATATCTTCCATATGTGTGTTATACATCACAGTAAAAATGTAGTAAAATATTAAAAGTTCATGTAAAGGAGTGAAAGGGAAAAATGATAAGGTTAGGAATATGGAAAACCCATCAAACAGTCGGAAATGTGGACCCACCAAACTAGGATTGAGCTCTCGTCAACATCAGTTTTTCTACGAAAGTTCCCTTTGGCTCTTGGTTGGATTGGGATAGAATTTTCTGTCCCCTGAACGTTAAAAGAAAACCATTACCTGAGATAAAGCCTTGACTATACATTTGTTTTCTCTCATGTCCTTTGAAACTTGTTACGATCCAGCACAATGTAAGTATGATCTAATAATGATAATAGCGGTGATGATGATGATGGTGGCGGTGGTGGCAATGGCCAGCACTCATTCTTACATACTCTAAGGCATACACAGTGCTTTACTTCATCTTAGTCTTCCAAGCAATCACCTATAGTAGTTAGTGATTGCCTTCCTGGCTTTTCAGATTAAGAAACAGAGGATTTAAAATTTCAAATGAGTTCCACAAGCTCACCAATTTGAGAAATGAAAGAGCAGTGATTGAGATCTAGGGAAGGCATTATTAATCCCAGTCTATGAGAAAGAAAGGGAGTCTTAGAAACATCCAGCAATTTATACAATGATGTGTGTGACAGGTGAAATTCAAATCAACTTTCTTGTCTGTAGATCTGCAGATTTCCTTAACATCTCAGGAGTTCTCATTGGTAATTAGGTGCCCAGGGCACATTTCTATCAGGTTTTTTTTTTTTTAATCATGGAATTATTGAAGAGAAACCAAATTCACACATGCATTTCTTCCTGAGCCACTTGAGAATTCTTTAATTAGCTTGAATTAGTTAGCCACAGCTTGTTCTAAGCTGAACTTCCTCCACTACAAATCACATTTCTGCTCTGCTTCTTTGAGGAGCCTGTTTCTCCCTTGCCTCCTTAGCCTTTGTGGAAAGAGTTGGACTAAATCCTCTGGAGATACTTTCTCCCTTTCTCCCAATACTGGCCTTTTTGGTCCTCCCACACAAATTCTGGGACCTCATTAACACCTCCTGCAGGAGCTCATTCACTCTTCCCCTCTAACCACAGGGAACTCAGCAATTCCTGGAGATCCTCAGCAGCCAAATAACAGAATACTTCGACAGCTGTTTCTTTGGCAGCTTGATATAATTAGAGATTCTTGCATCTCCTGATTGTTCACACTTCTCAAGAACAATTGTGAGTTAATGACAGCTCAGGGTCCTGGTTTTCCTGCTTTCCTTCACAGAATAAAATAACTAAAAGGGTACCTTTTTTAAAAGAACTGTTCCTTCTTTCTACGAATGAGGAAATGGGGGGCTCAGAAGGAAAACATCCTGCCTGAAGTGAGTGAGTGACTGAGAAGTGATTAGACATCAAATCTTCTGATTCTTAGGTCTGTGCTCCTTCTGCAGCTTTATGTTGCATGAATTTATAAAATCAATGACATGTGGGTGCTTGTGTTATTTAGACAATAGGGTTACAATGATAAAAAGAGCATGATGGTAGGAATGTCCAGAGCCTCTCGGTACAGGAATATCTCCAAGAAGCAGCAAATGTTAATGATAGAAATATAATAGCAAGAAGACAGCCAAGAAACGTGTTGGGTGGCGTGGTGCCCAGGATTATACTGTAAGAAAATGGCTAATACCTTTTAAATCTTGAATATATTCCAACAAACACTTGGGGCAAGGGTGCTTCTTAAAGGATGTCTATTAATCTAAAAGTGGGAAAACAGTTGTGTGGGTTCACCTAGGTAGTCTGATTGATTGGTGGAAGAGGATCTGAACATGAAATGAGAAGGCACGGGCTGTAAGTCTGCCCCCAGAAGTAGTTAACAGAGATGCTTCATCCCTCTGAGTCTTAGTTTCTCATTGATAAAATGAGGAAAACGCACTAGATCTGCAGTTTCTCAAATTTTAGTGTGCATAAAAATCACTTAGGGGACTTAATAAGATGCAGATTCCAGGGGCCCATTTCCAGAGATTCTGGTTCATTGATTTGGGGTAGGGCTGTAGTGTCTGCATTGCCTCAGACTCTCAAGAGAATTCTAATGAAGGTGCTTCTAGGATCATGCCTGAAAAGTGAAAATATACTGGGAAAAAGGATCCATCAAAATGTAATATTTTGTAACATTTTTGTAACATCAGTTAAAACCTAACAAATGCTGAAATTCTCTGCCATTTAATAGCACTTTCAGAGCATTACCTATTTGCTGCCTTGGGTCACAAAGCCATAAATTCAATTTATATATCACATTTATTGGCTTTTGTGGAGGCCAGTGTAGCCCAGCAGGGGGGAGCATGAGTCTGAATCCCAAGGCAGAGTATCAGCCTATTTGACCATGACTTTATTTGTCTTTACTCCCCAGGTAGGTGTTAGAGGTCTCTGATGCTTTCGAAATAGTTGAACAAAAAGAAGACCTTCTAATTTTTTAATTAAGCAAGGTTTGACATTCAAAGCTTTAATTTCTCTTGACATATAACTTATTACTTAATTAAAACATGGTGAAATATGAGACCTTATTTCTGGAAATATAGAGAGTCATGGTTATTTCTATTTTATTAAAGTCCCTCATATCTGAAAGGTATGGGCTGAGGTGAACACAGAACAGTGTCCCATCTCAGGGAGAAAGGATCCAGCAGGAGTCAGACCTGCTGACTGTGTCATTATCCTTCTGAAACAACCACAGCCTATGAAAGTATCAAGCAGAGAGAGACAGAGGGGAAAAAACTAACTCATTTTGCTGAATTATGCCAGAAGAAGAAACAATGAGAAATTAAAAATGATAGCATTCCAATGAGCAACTAAATAGAAATAGTTATACAAAATGAAATCAATTATTTTTCTTTATGTGCTTTTCTTTTTCAAGGCTTTTTAAGTGCCTTTGCATCTGTAGGAAAAAGTATTCATTCAAGGAGGTCTTTTTTTTTTTTTTTTTGACAAAGTCATTGAGGGTTTTAAATAATGATGTATTGTTTTTTATAAATAGGCCAACACTTCTCTCCCTCCCCCCTTCTATTTTCCGAAGGAGAACTTGTAAAGAAAAAAAAAATTAGGGCAACACAAAAGGAAATTGTAAATATGGAGGTATGGAGGCATGGGTGATTTCTGTAGATCATCCTGGTAGTAGGCACCATTTAATCCATTTGGTGCAATGTTGGATGTTACAGTGACTTAACCAGATAACAGAGCTCTGAAGAATTATCAGTTGCTTACTTGGCTCATCTGACTCAGCACAAAGTTTGTGGTGATGAGATAATGAAATCCTAACATGTTGAAGTGGGAAAGAGTCTTAGAGATCATTGATTATAGATCTTTCTTTTTATAGACATGGAAGGTAAGGCAGAGGGAAGGATACAGTAAGCACAGTGGGCAAGAGGCAGAACCAGGAGTTGAAGTCAACCCTTCCTGACTCTCTCCCTCAATCTAGTGCCGTTTCCCCATCACTTTAGGGTTGAGGTACAGGATTTCTCTGTTGGGAAAGAGAAAGAAAGTTAGTTTGTTCCCAGAAGATTAATATATAGATTTAAGAAGTCTTTTCAATTTGTGTGTGTGTGTGTGTGTGTGTGTGTATGTTATTTACATTATTTGAGCCATGCCTTCTTAACATTGTTCCATAAGAATTTTCCAATGTCATTAATATTCTTTAAAAAAAAGATTTGATTGGATTGCATCCCATTTTATCACATAGAGATAGCACAATTCCCACTTATTGGATATTTAATTTTAAATAATATTTAATTGTCTAAGTAACGCTGGACACTTATTTATAGAAATCTTTGATTGGATTACTGATTGTTTTCTTTGTATAAATTCCTAGGCTCAGAATATCCAAGTCAAGGAGTGAACCCATTTTGAGGCTGTTGAAATATCTTGCCTTCGAAGTCTTCAAAGTTGGCTAATAAATAGGACCCATTTTTCCTGCCTGGATTCTGAACAAACTGAGAATTAAGACAAAGAGTAAGGCAGTTGGAGGTCATAATGTCTCCAAATTGTTAAGACTAGAGTAGAGAATGTATCTTAGCTTAAGAACCCAGTGGGCTTCCTAACCAAACCCCATGGTTAGACTTACGGCATGTAGGAGCTTCTTGTGGGCAATGCCCTCAATCAGAAAAAATAAGGGAGCAGTTGAGGGGACCATGCATCCTTTCTTTTCCCCAAAATTACCAATCATGTAAGTCACCCCTTTGACTTGGTACCAACAATAAATGAGCAGAAGCATCTAGGAGTGTCATACATATTGACATTCTCTCTACACGGGAGGACACATCAAGAGTAGAAGAATCATCTCCTTTCCCTGTATACTTAATTGCTTCTTCATTCAGCATCTCTTGACTGTACTAAGTGGCAGGTACTGCCCTGGTCGGTTTGGCTCGTTGGTTAGAGCATCCGGCCTCGGACCAAAGAGTCCCGGGTTCAACTCCAGCCAAGGGCACGTACCTCGGTTGTGGTTCGTCCCGGGCCCCGGTTGGAGTGGTGCAGGTGGCAACCAATTGATGTGTCTCTCTCACACCGATGTTTCTCTCTCTCTCTCTCTCTCTCTCTCTCTCTCTCTCTCTCTCTCTCTCTCTCTCTCTCTCTCCTCATCCCACTGTGTCTGAAGATAAATGTAAAAACATCCTGGGGTGAGGATTAAAAAAAAAACACAGTGGCAGGTACTGTGGTAAACATTAAAGGAAGCCAGATGGATTTAGATGCAATCTCTGCTTCCAAGTAACCTTAGTTGGTATTTCTCAAGGACCTTTCACATCCCTAATTTGATGGGGTTGACTTGATACAACTCCCTGTGAGATATGAGAACATTCTATCTGAGGGCTTGGGTACATTCTACTGGTAGCAAAATGGGCAGCAGAAAGGACCAGTAGCTAGAACTGTATTGATCCTCCATTCAGAATGAGAACTTAAGAAATTAATCTTACTTCAAGACAAAATATGTTGTGTCCAGGTAGTAATGATTATGCTGACAGTAGCAGTTATTATGTGTTGAACACTTACTAAGTGTCAACCTCTTGGCTGACCCTTTGTCTGAACCTCTCCTTGCATACTCTCTACGACTCTAGGAGTCAGGTGCTTAACTGAGGCTCAGAGAGGTTGTTAGCAGTATGTCCAAGGCTGTCCAGCTACTGGGGCAATATGTTGAAATTGAAATTCAAGTGTGTATAAATCCGAGGCTTTAACTTTTATTACATTTTAGATAGAACAAAGGAGCAAGTGATTCCACAGTTAAGTAGAACAGTTAGGGAATCTTAGAACAAAGGATAGTTCACATGTTCAGGCAGATGATCAATGAACATCTAGGAAAACTGTCAGTAGGTTCCATGGTTCTGGTCAAAGATAAAAGGGAAAATTACAGGGAAGGTCAGGGAGCAACCCTAAGAGAGTTCTGTGGGTCCTAGAAGATGGGATTTCAGAAAGAGTGACTGTGATGCAGACTCTACATGAAGCAGAAGTTGGTTGTTAAACAGGGATCTCGATTTGAGAATGTACAATGCCACCTTTGTATATGTCAGGGAGGAAAACTTTTCCTCTCTCCTCTTAGGTTCAGTGGCTGTGGAGTCTGTGAATTAAACCAACAAGAGACAGAAGAAAAGGCATACGCGTTTTATATGCACTGCCGTCCATAGAAAAGAAGTACAATTTAGAATGGCTAGACTTAGGGGTTTATATACCATTTTAACAAAGGGAAGGGGTTTGGGCTTCAAGTAACAATAAATTGTGGGCAAGTGACTAGGAAATATATGGGGAGAACTAAGGGAAGAGGAGGGTTATTTTAGTAAGGCTTGTTTATGTAGGGATATCTTGGTGCTGACTTTCCATCTCCAGTGATAAGAGTCACTATCTTCTTGGTACAGGAGAGGGGGATACCTTTACAAGGGAAATTTATGCCACCTTTACAAAAAGAGATGTGTGTTCTTTTAGGCAGAAAATAGGAGAACAGAGAACTCTTCCTGCAGCTGCTAATCCTCGATTACATTCAGCTCAGTTATTCTATGCCAAAGTGGCCCGTTTTGAGGTAGTATATTTTGATCCCATTCGTATCTATATTCACTTCTAATAAATCTAAGAAAGTGAGATTGATGCTTTATGATTGGCATCCATGGAAGCGGGATATTAGACCACTTTTTCCAAAGCAGAGGGTACGTGTCCTTTAAATAGAATTCTCTGAAATAGATAGTTGGCTGAGACAAGGGCATTAATCTAGGTCCTCTGTGACACAGTCACCAAAATGGGATTAAATGTGCCAGGATTTTATTAGGAAAAAAAAAAATGCCCATGTTAGAGGCAATGGGGAGGGAATTGGGAAGATCGAGAGAGTCCAGATGCAATGAGTCCTAAGTGAAGAAGAGATAGAAGTCTGGATGAATCATCCTGACTGTCATATGGTCTAGAGAAGGTTCAGGAAAACCATCAGATAGTCTTAAGGTGATGCCAGCCATCTGAAGAGTCCATGCCTCCTAGGATCTGTCTGTCTTAGCATCCTCTGTGGACCCAGTCATTAGCTGGCAGCCAGAGGGAGTCATGGTGTCAGTGTAAATGTGGGGATCAGTTGGGACCCTACATCACACTTCCTGCAGTAGGAGGTCCACAAAGCACAGCCTCAAGATTGCCGCGAGTCTATATCAAATATGCTTCCAAAGTAGGAAAGATATTTTGTTCCCATTTTATAGCTGAGAGACGGAGACACTAGAACACGGAGTAATTTCCTCAAGGTCAAATGTGGATTCTGTGATAGCAAGTGAGGCTGCCTGGGCGTGAATTTCCTTTCTCTCAAAAGACAATGGGTGTAAAAGTTCTGCTAAAGACTTTCTCAAACTTGAATATGCACCAGGGCACCCTGGAGTGTTTGTTAAAACAATGATTTCTGCCAACCACCTGAAGAGTTTCTGATTCTAGAGATTGGGAGTGGGACCAGAGAATTTGCATTTCCAGCAGTGACCCGGTGATGCTGATACTGCTGGTGGGGGGAACAAACTTGGAGGATCACTGTGCTGGATATTCTGTGCTTTTCAATCCTCTGAGCATAGGTGTTTGTAATTAGAGGGTGGTGAGGGGAAAGGACAGCAGGGGAAAGTGTCCTATTTATCTTACAACCCCCCCTTGTCTGGTCTATGCGCTGTGCCTGAATTGTGATAGCTGTGCAATAAATATTTGTTAAATTGAATTTCTTTTACTTTGGGAAGTTTTTATGAAATATTCAATATAGTGAAAACACACCTGTCTTTCCAGGGGAGAAACACTGGAACTGACTCATATTTCTGCCAGAAAGGATTTATCCTTAAGAGAAGCGTGTGTTGCCTTTGTCTGTTTTCCCTAGCCCTGTGGCATTTGACGTCTCTTCTGCTTTAATCGCATACTGAAACCAGGGAGCACAGGGGGTAGGAAAGAGTGGCAAACTCAGTGTTATTCCTAGTTTGTAGAAGCTCCTATTATGTATCCATATCATTTTTTTTAATCCTCACCCGAGAATATTTTTCC
Source organism: Tadarida brasiliensis (assembly GCA_030848825.1). NCBI lineage: Eukaryota > Metazoa > Chordata > Mammalia > Chiroptera > Molossidae > Tadarida > Tadarida brasiliensis. The sequence continues at coordinate 103,900,702 of CM061259.1, read as the reverse complement.
ATTTATCTTCAGATAGAATAGGAGGGAGGAAGAGAAGGAGGGAGAGAGAGAGAGAGAAACATCGATGTGAGAGATACACGTCTACTGATTGCCTCCCGCAGGACTCCGACCAGGGCCAAGGCCGGGGACCAAACTGCAGCTGAGGTACGTGCCCTTGACCGGATCGAACCTGTGACTGTGGTCTGCGGGCCGACGCTGTAACTGCTGAGCCAAACCGGCCAGGGCTCCATATACTTTTCGATGCGTGCAACAACACGCACAAAGGAAAATGTGCTGGCTGCTGGTTTGCACATCTGATGATAAATCTAAGAGTTCACTTCCTTCAATCAGGCTGCTGGGTTTGTTATTTTGTGTAGTCAGATGATAAGCAAAATGTCTGGGAGACTTTATCTTTGCTGCAGCTGCTGCCTGGTGGGGATGTAACTGACCGAGAAAGCCCAGCCTGCAGTGGCCACAGTAATAATAGCATTGGGTACCTGGCATTGAGCTAAGAGCTTTCCATGCATGTTTTATTCAATCATCACAAAAACCATACAATGTTGGCATTATTCTTATTTCTATATTGCCAACTAAGGGAATTAGGCAGAGACAAATAACAGGGCTTAGGTATGTTGCTGGTGAGTGGTAGATCCATGATTTGAAGCCTTATCAGTTTGACTACGGTATCTTTACACTCAGTCACCAACTATGTTGCTTCCTGAGTATGTATGTATATTCATTCATTTGTATGTCCATCCCATGGAGCAGAATCACTTAACCCATCCAGTACATAAAGCAAAGAGATAACTGAAGCAGAAAGAAGGCAGGTGATTTTCCCAATGTCACGCAGTGAATTAGCAGCAGAATCAGAACTAGAACAAAGGTCCCCATGTCCCCTGAGTCAATGTCAACGTCTTTCCTAGTTACCATGTCCTTGTACTTAAGCATCATTAGTACTCTCTTTCACTGTGTGCTTCTCCATGACAACTGGGCATCATTTAGTCATCCCTCTCAACTCAGTGCTGACATGATTTGTGCCGTCTCTACTTACTTATGCTACCTTCTTCATTTCTCTCTCACCGCCCCCATTCCTGTCAGCCTAGTAGGCCAGAGTATATTCTCCAGTTATATTCATCTTAATTTCCCCTCAAGTCATGTATCCTGCATGGTAGGTCTGGTTTAACTGGAACTTCAGGGTGAGGGACAACAACTTCACCCTGCCTATCTCATTGCCAAGGGAAGAATACTGTAAACGCCATGGGAGATCATTTTCTCACTCTCTTTCTTTGTAAATAATTGTCAAGGAACCCAAACTAAACGTGTCAGGACCTTCATCACACGGACAAACAAATGAGAACAGGGGTCAGGCAATGACTGCAATCAGTACACTCACTCACCTTCTCATTCAGACCTGGAGAGGACCTGGACAAGTCAGCCCAGTGGCTTTATAATCACACCTTCCAAGGCAAAGACACTACCCAAATGAACAGAGATTGATTTTCTGTTCTCGCTGATTTTCTGTTTGCATTACCAGAGAGGGGAATACAGTAACGATGGTGTTGTTAGCTAACAGCACCATGAATGTATTGCTGTTTCTGCCAGTGAGTAAGGAAAAATGAAGTCCCAGCAAGGTTGAAGACTTCTTACTTACCTCATTTTCCACCAAATGCACATCAAAAGAAAATTCCTTTCGTGTCCTCTTAGATTCTTTTACCAGGTTTAAATGATTCCAGCCAACAAGGATACTTCCCCGTTCTCACCTATTCTTTATGATAGAGACTCTGGGCCTTCCTGACCATATAGGATCTGGAAATTGTTGATCCTCAGCAGCAGAAGTTCCCAAATTCTGGTATAAGAATGGATGTTTGCATGCCTTCGCTAGTCCATGGCAGGGTGAATACATAAAGCAGTGCAACGTATGGATTGCAAAGCTGTCCCTGTCTCATCTCCTTCAGGAGATCTCCCTTGGCACATGTCTGATTTCTTACCACAGTATTTCCACCACCGGGAAGAGCATAATGCCCAACAGGCATCCAATACCGATCTTTTCAGTGAATGAACAAACGCAGTGTCCTATTTTGAGAAGAGCTGTTCTTTATTTTATGATTATATCCCTTTTTGCTCTTAAAATTTTTTAAGGAAATCATGATGATAGGTAGAAGTTATTTTTAATACCCCTACTTGGTAAAACTAAAGGCTAAGGATTCTATCTTGGTCATCTAAATTTAATTTTTGAAATTTCACTGGATTGAGCATATAACAACCTGGAAATCACTGATGTGATCTAATTTTCTCATGTTAAATGGGAGAATTGCTGCCCAGTGAGAGGACATAGCTTGCCTAAATCCTCAGTAAGTGGATTATTATCTGTTCTCCTGTGTCTCATTTTATTTTATGGAATGATAATTATAGGTTGATTCTTTCGTTCTTCCTTCCTTCCTTGCTTTCTTTTGTTCTTTCTTTATTTCATTCTTTCTTTTGTTTGTATGGGTCATTGTGGTCTCTGACACAATATTGTAAATTCCTTGAGAATGTGTATCATGCTATATTCGTTTTCTGAAGTGTTAACAGTACTCCCTGTTTGGGGCACTATCCATTGTACTGAACTTCTGCCTTGAAGACTAAGCTAAGTGGATACAGATAAAAGGAAGAAACTCCCCCACCCCCTTTTATTAGGATAGTAACCCCTTATCTGATACATGGTTTACAAAAAATTTCTCCCATTTTTAGATTGTCTTTTTATTTTTATTTTATTAGTTGTTTCTTTTGCTATGCAGAACCCATTGAGTTTAAAGTAGTCCCATTTGTTAATTTTTGCTTTTGTTTGTGCTCTTTGCATCATGTCCAAAACAATCATTGCCAAGACCAGTATTGAAGAACTTCTTCTCTATGCTTCCTTGTAGGGGTTTTATGGTATCAAGTCTTATGTTTAATTCTTTGATCCATTTCAAGTTAATTTTTGTGGGTGGTGTGAGATAGGGACCCACTTTCATTATTGTGCTTGTGTTTCTCCAGTTGTCCCAGCACCGTTTGTTACTGACACTATTCTTTTCCCATTGGGTGCTCTTGGATCCCTTGCTGTATATGCTGAAATTTATTTCTGAACTCTCTATTCTCTTTCATTGGTCTATGTGTCTGTATCATACTGTTGTTTTTGTTTTGTTTTTTACTATGTCTTTGTAGTATAGTTTGAAATCAAGAAGCATTAAGCACATGGAAGATGCTTAACATCATTAACCGTCAGGGAAATGCAAATCAAAACCAAAATGAGATATCACCTCATACCTGTCAGAACAGTTATCATCCAGAAGATAAGAGACAACAGGTGCTAGTGAGGATGTGGTGAAAAGGGAACCCTTGTACATTGCTGATGGGGATGCAATTAGTCCAACCACTATGGAGGTTCCTCCAAAAACTAAACACAGATCTACCATACTGTCCAGCAATTCCATTTCTGGGTTTACACCCAAAGGAAATGAAAACAGGATTGTGAAGAGCTATCTGCATTCCCATATTTGTTGCAGCATTATTCACAATAGCCAAGTTATGGAAACAACCTAAATGCCTATCAATGGATGAATTGATAAAAAAAAAAAAAAAAAGAAAACATGTGGTGCATATACACAATGGAATATTATTCAACCACGAGAAAGCAACATGGATAGCCCTTGAGCAAATTATGTTAAGTGAAACAGAGAAAGATAAATACTGCATAATATCACTTATACGTGAAATCTAGAAAAGTCACTCATAAAAAATCAATACATTTGTGGTTACCAGGGGATGATGGGGAGGGAGGGTAAGATGGATGTTTTTCAAGGGTAAAAACCTACAACAAGTCATAAATAAGCCACAGAGTTCTAGTGCACAGTATAATGAATATAGACATTATTGTATATAATTATGTAATATAATAAATATCACTACAATGACAATCATATTATAATATATAAATGTATCAAAGTAACATGTTGTATACCTTAAATTTGCACAATATTATATGTGAAAATTTTTCAATTAAAAAAAAAAAAAAGCAGCACTGGCTGGGTGACTAAGTTGGTTGGAACGTCATCCCCTACACCAAAAGGTTGTAGGTTTGATTCCCAGGCAGGGCACATACCGAGGTTGCCTGTTCAATCTTCAGTCACGGTGAGTGCGGGAGGCCACCGATCGATGTTTCCCTCTCTCCTCTCCCTTCCTATCTCTCTCTCTAAAAATCAGTTAAGAAAACATATCCTTGGCTGAGGATTAAAACAAAATTTAATTAATTAATTTAAAAAGCAAAGAGCTCCTATTAAGCATCATCCCTATTTCATAGTATGAGTGAAGACAAAGAAAAATAAGCCTGAACCTGAAATGTATACCCAGTAAAAATCTGTTATCCAGTCAGTCCCATGTATGGAAACACATTGGTTTATAACACATCAATTAGTTCCTAAAGGTGGACGAACACATAGAGCATTCCTCTGGAACATGAATTTTGAGACTAGGTTTGCCAAGGTGATTGATATTCCCTTCTCACCCAACCCTCAAAACATAAAAAGGAGAAGAATAAGAAAGCACGTTCTTCCTGCATCTTGTTTAACACTGTGCTATTGCAAGAAAGGAGCATACTTCTAATATTTAAACTGAAGAAAAACTATGTAGCTACAAACACCTACATAAAATGAACTTTATTAATGATGCAATGACCATTAAATAGATCTAGTAAGAAATATCATAATTTACTTTTGTCTAGGCATCTGCTATAGATGCTTGAAAGAAATAATAGGCCACTCTGTTCTGTTATAATTTTATACCTTTCTACTCTACCTATTATTAGTTATTCACAAAAGTCTAATTAGTAATTAGTAGCTTGTTTGAAGTATCCTTTTATACTAATTGGTCAGAGTGCACACACTTAACTAAAATTGACCTGATCTATTAAGGACTGTTTTTCCCTGTCTGGTTCTAATTACAATTATGCTTTATTTTTGCTTCTAATTTCAACTGTAATTTCTTATATAAGTTTGTTGTTGTTTCTTTAAAAAAAAAAAGTCTTATATCTTAAACAGTAGTAAAGAAAGCTTCCTCTTTTTCCTTTGCTCCTTTATATGATCTGAGTTTATGCCCTTGCACACATTAATTGTGCAACGTAACAATCACACAATGAAAATAAAAATAGAAGTAAGACCCAATCTAGTAAAGGCCCAAGTTCCTATACTTTCTGCCTGGTTCTAAATTTGTCCATGATAATAAAATCAATTAAGACAAAATAAATAAAACCTAATTAAACTTGGAGAACATTTCTCAGTACTTTTTTATTATTAATCTATCTGAGACATTTAAATACAGCCCTAATGTTGCCATAAGATAGATCATTATGTGTGAGCCAAGCTGGTAACTTGTTTTTGTTGCTGCAAATGCCCAAAAGGGTGGGGGCGTGGGTAAGTAGGGCAGCTCTGAGAAGACACATTCAGTATCGGTGTTCCAATCAAACACTTGGCTGTGAGCCTTCAAATGTCACTTGTCTTTCTCTTACTGCAGAATGTCAGCTGAAGAGAGCCTGTTCTTAACAAGACGAAATAAAAAGATAATCGAGAAGGAAGCAATCTTTCTGAAATTGTCCTGATGCCATTCCAAGTGTTCTCAGTGTAGTCATAGCCTTGGGGCGACATCAGCCAGTCAGGCTGCTGCCATTTGGGGGTCAGAGCACCCCATCCCTGGTCTGCTCACAGGAGCTTATACATTTCTAGGAGGACAAAGCTCCTTGTATGTACTCCATAGCAATGGATCAAATAGGTTAGGTCCAGCCCATTCACGGGCTTCATTCTCTTGTTCTCTGAGGACTGAGCTGACTTTTTAGACAGGTTGAGATGCTTGCATGCCTGTGCATGTGTGTGTCTGTGTGTTGGTGTTTAAGTGTTTGGGGATGGACATGCGGTGGATTTATCAGAAGGATATAGTGTACAATGCCAGGGCAAACATTGCTGGTGAGTTTGAGCCTGGTGAAGTTTATAAAAGGTTATAGTTTACGCTTTAAGTTTTACCTATTATTACGTTTATACAGCACATTTTCATTTGCAAAGTGCTTTCACATTACAATCTCTAATCTAATCCAAACAAGAATCCGCTGATATTTCTAAACCAGGCATAATTACCCCTGTTCTTTCCCCAGATAATACAACTAAGTTTATACTACTTGCCTGAGGTCACATAATTGCTAAGTGGCATAGCCGGGTCTCCAACCCAGGACTTCGATTTATAAACACAATGTTCTCTCTCTGTTCTCGGATTTGATGACCAGTAATCATAGACTAGCTAATTTGTCTGTCTTTATGTTAACTCTAAATTCGGAATGCATCAAATATCTGTGAAATCTGGTTTATACTTTAATGGCGAAGGCATTTCCACCCCTGATGTTAAAAAAAAAAAAAAGTTTCTCATAAATTTGCAATAATAATACTTCTGACATTCAAATTGTCATCACACAGATGATCTCATTTGAATTGCAGAACAACTTGGAGATGAGTAGACAAGAGAGAGTTCTTGTGATAGTTTAGTGTCCATAGCAGTGCATTTCTTACATAGAGGAAAACCTTATCCTCCTGCCCAGCCCTGGCATCCAGTGCTCTAAACTTGACAGAGAGTTACACATCCCCACTTATTTGGGGTCAAGCCAGTTAAACCCATTTGACAGGCAGAAAAACTGAGGTTCACAAACTTATATGACTTATTTACCCAGAGCCTGCCTGTAACTCATGACTAATATGGATATTGGAATTTTGCCATTATGAAAACCCATCTTGGAGTCTCCCACACCAGAGCTCATGTCTGGAGCAAACATATTTACTGTATGTCTTTGGGGGTACTTCTTACACATCAAACAAGGAGGCATTCTCTTCGCTATAGTGATTTCAGGGACCATGATATTTCCCTAAATAGCTTTTCCAGTGGTTGACTTATAGCTGGAATTCTACCATTGAATAAACACTTTATTTATATATATCATTGTCCCTAGGTGATTGTAAATGTCACTGGGAGGGGGAAATATTAATCCTCTTTCATCATTACCCCTTTGGCATAAACTAAGTTTTCAGTGTCTTTGGGAATGGGATTGAGGAGAGAGAACATGAGGATGTATTGTGGCGGGGGACTCAGTAATAGTCATCATATTAGCTCTTTCTGTGTTCCAGGCACTGTTACACAACTGTAGGGACATCTTATCCTCTATTCTTCAAAACAGTTCCATGGTGCAAAATGTAATCAGAAGGAAAATCAGCTTATATAGAAGAAATAATTTTTCCAAGGCCATGATGTTGAAACAGGTTTTTGTTTGATATGCCCAAGATTATACCTTTTCTATTACACTCTCTTCCTCAGGCAAGATATTTTCAAGGAATCAGACAAAACAGACTCTTTCTTTTTTTTTTTTTAATGCAAAAGTAACCATAGAGCTTCCTATTATTCCAATGGGAAAGACACATCTGTCTGACTTCTCTGTCACATAAGAGTACCCTCGGACCTCAACTTTTACTCATGTACATTTTTTTCAATTATGCTACATTGGCCTCAGACCTGAAGAATTTGACAGCCTAACTCGGCAATGTTTTAGCAAGAAAGACCAATAAGGACTGTTTTCTCCACCTGGTTGGTCACTGAGGCACAGAAGACTGTCACTGAAGAACAATTCATCCTGGAAATAATTCAGCTCCCACCTGCCTCAAGGCAGGCCTCAGTGAATGCGGGAAGTCAGAGAGTCAGTGGCCTCCCCAGTACTGAATTATACATTTTAATGAATTGTATGTTATGTGAATTATATCTCAATAAAGCTGTTATTTTTTTTTAAGGCCTCAGATATTACAGCCTCGCTTTTTTCAGTACCTCAGCCCATCTTCTTGTTGGTTTTTACCTGAGAAATGTGTGTGCTTTTGGACAAGGCATGCTTCTCCTAAAATGAAGGCAATACATTCTTTCTACAGAATATTTAGGGCAAAGGTACACAGTGGGCTTATTATTTGTTCAGCTGATAGTCTGGAAAATTACAATTTCCTCTTTGATATGACATGAGTCATAGTCACACTTTCCTGGAGGCAAATTAGATATTATTTTAGGGAAAATAAGAAGGCTCAGCCATCCCAAATACCTACCTCTACCCCCATAAAATCGATTTTTCAGTCTTTGGAGATAAGATTTGCAGTCTCTGGCTCTCTTTGTAAATCCAAATCTTATGTTGAAATAATACTTTAAATCTTCAACTTTGAATGAATTGTTTGATCCTTTGTTTCCTATATGACAATGGATGTGATGATTACAATAGTGATACATTCTTAAAGAAGGATTTGAGTGGAAGAGAACAGAGAGAAGGTATGAAGTCATCCAAAACAGGGTTTATGAAATTCAAAGTCTATGAATTAAAGCTGCAGCAAATGCTGAAGGGAGGAGAGATGAAAATCAAAGGTCAGGATAGCCTGGTTTCAATCACAAAGTGGATGCGAGTTGAAATTGGGAAAAGAATGCTTCTCAGGAGAAAAGGGACTATTCAACAAATTCTTCCAAAATAATTCACTCTATAGGTGTGTGCTCTTAGAAGAATGTTCTTGATTAGGAGAGAAAAAGGAGGAAGAAAAAGAAATGGCTTAAAAAAGATGGCACGAGGTGCAAGACAAAATCCATTAGAATAAAGACCAAAAAATGTTCCTTTCATCTAGGAGTCCATTAACCTCAAGCTATATAGTTCTCCCTCATCAGCAACTTGAGTGACTCAGCACAGAATGAGATGCAGAGAGTAGTTCTATGGGACATCTATTGCTTCTATGCTGAGCTATCCTGCCCCTCGAAACAAAAAGGATTCTTTGGGGAAAGAGTGTCTTCTCAAACTCCACTCATAAGATTCCTGTAGAAGCAGGCATGCTTTCACACGATCCCTCCCAGACAGCCAGAACTGTTGTCTAGACGAGAACATGTGACCAACCTATGCAAAGAAGTTTCTTCCTTAGGATTTCTGGCACCCAGTAATTGTTTTCTCAATAAGTGATTGAGCAAAGTTTCATACAGGCCACACTATTATTTTAACATGTAACTACCCAAAGGGAACTCTGAACAGAATACGTTCAGTTGGTATTTCTAATAAAGCTTGATGTTGTTATTTGTTCCATGGAGAGTTACTGCATACTCCATGGAATTGAAAAGCAAAAACAAAAACAAAACACATGCGACTCTAATGCTTTTTGAGAAATTGATGTTACAGGTATCTCCAGCTGCCGGAAAGGTCACATTAGGCCACTTCGCTGTTACAAAAGATCTACATTAGGAGGGTAACAACTATTTCTATAAACGTGAAAATCCCTTCTGGATTTTTTCTGGTTAGGGAAAACAGGTACTAATGCAGGTCTTTCATAAAAGCCAAGTGGCCTAAAGCAAACTTTCGGAAAGTGGGGGATACTTTTCATTTTATGTCATTTTAGCTTAGGACAGGATTCCCAGGAAGGTTCAACTTCCAGATAGCAGGGGAAACCTGTACTTGAATTGATTTATAATAGCCCGAACCACACACAATAAACCAGTAATTGAATTGAACACATCATAAACATTCATCTTGACTTCGCCTCCTGGCTGAACAGATAATGCTCTCTTAAATTTTTAAATTTCATGATAAAATCCTTAAGCTGGTGTAATATAATAATAAGGCATTAGCATGAGGGATAAGATCACCTCTCTGTTGCTTTGCCACTTTATGAAGGGGGAGAATGTATTACTACTACTAATGATATTTCAGGGTCAAAATCACAGTTATTGCTAGGCAAATATTTTTGACATAGAAGGAGCTATCTGGAGTAGAGACAGCCTGAGGGCCTGGTTCTAGATCCATTGCCTCTGCACATTTCTAGCAATGTGAACTAGATAAAAACCTTTCCCCTCTAAGCCTTGATTTCCCCATTTATGGAATTATGGTATAAGATTAGATACCCTTCAAATCTTGAATCAAAATATGGCCTGTGTCCAGGACACATGGACATTGAGCCAGACAGAACTGAAACATCATTACTGCTCTATGAATGAATGACTGTATCAAAGCAACTCAATTTGGATTCAAAGGAACGAGGGTGTACACGTCAGATCTGCCACTTATTAGGGGTGTAATCTCTTTACTAAGTTACTTAGATGATCTCAAACTCAGTTTGTCTGAAATTGAAAGTGGGTGTAAGCGAATGTAGCACTATCTATTTTAAAGCGTTCTTGTAAAGCACATGACGAGACGTAAACGTATGTTTCTCATGGTAGAAACTGCAGGAACTATCAGTGTTCACGTGATTGTGATATCAAGCAACACTTACTGCGCACTAACTGTGTGCCATACGCTCATCAATGGCCCCATTTTCTAGTTAGAGAAAAAGTCTCAGAGAGGCCGGGTTACTTGCGCAGCAGTGCGGTTAATAAATGGTGGCACTCGGGTGCAAACCCGGGAGATCTGGCAGGAGTGTGAGCTTTCCCTCGCTGTGTCGTACCGCTTTATTCCTCCCGTATAAAATAGATTCAGCTTTACAAGTGGAGGCCTCTACTTCCAGCAGTGTTCTAGTTTGAAACAAAGAGTTCCCCTGGGAATACCGGGAAAGCGATACCAAAAAATCTGTTTGAAGGTATTGGAGAGGTACGAAGGCAGTGAGCATTCAAGGGGCAAGCCGCCAGGGAGAAGAGGAACTCAGCTGGAACTGACATTCAGCACCAATTTTTTTTTTTTTTTGAGACATTGACCAATTAAAATCGGCATCACAAAGGCTGAAAAGGTGAGTAAAACTTTGGAGAGCTTTATGGAGCTGGAGGAAATAAACTGTAGTTGAAAGGCCATCAAGAGGAGAGTCCCAGGAAAATACTCTAGGTTTTTCATTGTGACATTATTTTAATGGTAAAGGTGAACAGGAAATAAATGAACCCCCTCGTAAAAGACAGAGGTCTACCTTTAAAGAAGCTCAAGCCACAATTGTATTAAAATGATCTGTTCCTACTCAGACTGCCTACTAGAAGCAAAAGCAAATCTCGGGAGGCGGACTGCTTCGTCCAGAGCCTCAGAAGCCCTCTGGGATTTAAGAAATAAAAAAATCACTCAGTGTCAAAAAGGCAAGAATTGACCAGGGACTTCAAGAGCATGACAAAACCACAGGAGATTCAGATATTAAGAATTATGATTTTAAAGTAACTGTAACTAGTATGCTCTAGATTTTTAATGACAAGATGGAGAATTTCCATAGAAAATGTATATATACAAAAAAAAGAATAAATATATATAAAAAAGGATAGAAACTATGTTGTTTAACACAATAGATAAGTTTAACAGTATATTGGGCAGACATGGACTGAGAGGTCCTGGTTCAATCTCAGTCAGGGCACATGCCAGGGTTGTGGGCTCGATCCTCAGCAGAGGGTGTGCAGGAGGCGGCCAATCGATGTTCTCTCTCACATCGATGTTTCTATGTCTCTCTCTCTTCTTCTCTCTCTAAAAAAATCAATTAAAAATATGAAAAAAAATGTCATTGATTTCTGGATGTTGATTTTGTATCCTGCTGCTTTGCCAAATTCATTTATTAAATAGAGAAGTTTCTTGAAAAAACAACAACAACAAAAACAGAATATTGGGCAGAGTAGAGAGGTAGAAGGAAGATCCAAAGAAAACATACCCTGAAACACAGACAAGAGGATGAAAATGCAGAAAAGATCATAAGGAACATGGAGACACAGGGAAAAGATTTAACACAAGTATAATTGGAGTCCCAGAAGGGGAGGACAGGAAAAATGGGGCAGAAGCAATGCTTTAGGAAAAAATGACTTCAAACTTTCCAAAGGAAAGAATGTCATATCTTTTTTTCTTTTCTTTCTGTTTTGACCCTAACTTGCTAACAGAGTTTATAGGCTGAGTGTTACTGTTCTTTATTTTCCAGCTGAAAGAGACCTTTGAGGTAATATAAATTTTAAGCAACTCTGAAATAGTAGTTGGAGAAAATGGATATTTAGGGACCTTGTACTCTGAGGGCAGAAGGGATCTTTGATGATGCTGAATTTGGTGGAGTGAATGAGAATGTTAGGAGAAGATGAGTACTAGAGAAGTGAAGAAATTTGGGTTCAGAATCCTTTTTTTCTCACATACATGGAGCAATGAGAAGATCATGGTTTGTGGATCAGAATGGTATGAGGCATAATCATTATTTATGTGTTTTGAGAAAGGATTAAGAAGTGCCTCCTCCCCAGCCACCCCCTCCTTAATTGTACTATTCATCTTCTTCGAGGCTTAGCTTCCTCAGTGGAAAGTAATAATGACAATGCATTTCTCACAGAGTTTTTACAACAACTAACTGACCGTGTCTGCAGAGAACAGACGCAGTGCCTGGCACATTCAAAGCGCTCTGTTAATATTAGTTTCCCACCCTTTGCCTTTTTCTTTTTCTATCTGAATTATGAAAATTATGTCTGACTTCTGTGCAAGGCCTCTTATGACCCCATCAAGGTAACAATGGTTTTCTTCTAGGCAGAACCAGAAAACAAGGGATAACAAAGGGTTCGAGTGCGGATCAGTTTTATTATCAATAATATCAACACTTCCGCGATAATTTAGTTTCTCGGATGTTTGGAAAAAAAGATACAACACACATATTTAGAAGTAACAGGTACTTCTTGAAAAGTTAGCATCCCAATTAGCAGGAAAGGAATCGGGTAATAGAGAAATCTTTCAGTCTTTGAGAACACTAACCAGTATTCACGAGACTGTTTGGGGAGTCCTCCTGTGTGCTCACTTCTGGTGCAATGGTCTTATTTCATCCCTTGAGATCTTTCCAGTTTCATAATAACAAATATTTTGATATCTATTGTATTCCACTTCTTTCTGTTAGCATAATCTCAAAATTCACATTAAACGTATTTTTCCTATTAGAGTTCATATTTTCTAGATCATCAACCTACCCATAAGATAATGTTAAATGCCACGCACTAAGCCGTTTTTATCCAAGTATAGCAAAAGCAAAATGTTCAGGAGGGGATGGATATGATTATCTATCCTGGGGTGAATCGAGGTCTTCCAGTTGCCAATACCACACTTTCTTTTTTTTAATTTTTCTTTTTTATCCTTACCCGAGGACATTTTTGCATTTATCTTCAGAAAGAGAGGGAGGGAGAGAGAGAGAGAGAAACATCAACATGAGAGAGACACATCAACTGGTTGCCACCCACACGACCCAAACCGGGGCTGGGGACAAACTGCAATCGAGGTACATACCCTTAGCGGGAACTGAACCTGGAACTCTCTGGTCCCCAGGCCGACACTCTAACCACTGAGCCAAACCGGCCAGGGCCAATATCACACTTTCAAAGGTCCTAAGTCATTCTAATATATGTTGTCTTTCTACCATATTTATTCACTGCTGATATTATTGTGAGAATTGGATGAGGCAACACATGTAAAGTCTTAGAATACAGACAACTTTTAATAACTATTAATAAAGGTGAGGTTGATGATAATAATGGTGGCCAGTTTCTTATAGTAGAAATTGCAGTCAAGTATAAGATAAATAGGAGAAAGTTATGCCTCTGCATGGGGAAATGTATAAAGCATGCTAGAAAAAGAAGTACTACATATTGGAACTATAATTAGGTTTAAGGAAGATGAAATTAATTGAGACGACTAAATCTACCACAGCCAATTTAAGGAAGGAGATCACTCTATCTTGCATTCATCCATTTAAGTCATCCAGAATACCTTCATAGTTAAGGGTCCCTATTCTTTGAGACAATAACTCTCTAACAAAATTCAAACAAGACAGGCACTTGTCCCATGGAGATGATTGAGAAAAGGTCATCCTGTGTCCTTACATGAGTAGTTTCTCTCCCTCTGGCAACTTTTGGCTTCAAAGGAAGAGCCAAGATGATAAACTTTTAGGTCCATATTTCCTTAGATTTCCACATTAATTTGTGCTCCAGAGACATGTTTCTACAGACAAATTCTATCATATATAGGAAGCAACAGGGTATGCCTGTTGGAAAGTTAGGAAGACCAGGAACATGTAGATTGGCTTAGGTCATCATTGGTGATGAGAGGGAAAGGTGCTGTTCAGTTTCCCCTTCAAGGGGCACTTGTGACCTGGGCTACTGGGAATGCTCTCAGCTTTCAGTTGGTGGCAGCTTCAAGGATTTCATCAGCTGAAGAGAGTTACCTCATCTAAGGTCACATACTTCTGAGGTGTCCCACATCTGATGACTGTTCAAGGTTGAGATATAAAAGCCCAGGCATTTTGGGATAATGTGAGGCACTTCAGTCCTTGAGTCCCCAGTGGACTGGCCAAGGGTGTCATTGGTTTGCTTCACAGCTCAGCTTCTCCCTGCTGAATCCGGTTTCTATCCCTCTCCTCCCCTTCTGCAGTGTTAATTCCAAGGATACCTCCCAGAAAACCCAGCCTGTGACAGATTTCTGCTACATGGGGTAAGTAGAAAAAAAATCTGGATTTGAAGACATAAAATTATGGATTCTAACTCTCTTTGCCACTTACTAATGTGACCTTGGGCCTGGCATCTCACATCTCTCAATGGTAGGGGTGTGTGTGTGTGTGTGTGTGTGTGTGTGTGTGTGTGTGTAAAGATAAAAATACCTTCCTCATAATGTCATATAAGAAATTAAAAAAAAGAGTGGTGGTGAAAGTGTTATAAAGATGGTCAGATAATATGTAAACCCCATAGCGTTAATGATGATGATAATTATTCAGCCTTTCTTGTGTGTTACTTTAACCTCTGAGCAAGACCCCTGCAGATTATTGTTCCTGTGTTAATACATAAACACAAATGCTAACACATTACTCTCTTGAAAACTCTGGAGAAAACATTTCAAAGGAGTGTTTAAATAGTCATGATCTTGGAAAATGCAGGAATATGTGTTTCTTTCCAAGCAAATAGGCAAAAATATACTGGTAAAAAAAATGGATAGCTAGGATTTTATTGAAATTTTCCATATTTGTATTCACATAGCACAACTTTACATACTTTCATCTCATAATTGACATTTCTATGGGAAGAGAGAGGAATACAAAGAGCTACTGTATGAGATTTACTTTGCATTGTGTGTGTTTTTCCATTTTCTTCTAGTTAGACTTTTGATGTTTCATATTTTGAAGATGCCACAAAGAGCAAAACTAGTCAGAATTTGAAGAATTGTGTCAACATGCATCTTATAGCCCTATAAGGGAATCAGGAATTAGAAAATCCAATTCCAGTACAGAAAACTAGGGAGCCCACGGTCATGTCCATACATCATAAATAAAAATGAAAAGTCTGCTAATTAACCAGATGTCCAGTCCTCACATATTCCTTTATGTTCATTCATTCATTAATATGTTTACCCATAATAATTTAATGTACAACGTACAAAGCACAGGGCTCCTTGAAAGCAGCATTCATTTCTTTTTTGTTATATCCCCAGAGATTGGCACAGGGTCAGTGCTCCAAAGTATTTGTTGAATTGGTGCATGAATAAATGAATGAAAAAGCTGCTCTGGGTTCCCTCACTGAAAGCCAAAACGAGTCAGAGAAATCAGCGATCCCTGTCTCCTCCTAAAGCCTCCCCTGAATGTCTCCTCCTCTGGTCAGGCTGTAAATATTGGCGGTTGGCAAGCTTTTCACTCTCCTTTTCCTGAGCAAGTTCATCAAACTCGATATATTTCTTTTTCTTTTAATTAATTGGAAATATACAGGGTGGGTCAAAAGTCGGTTTACAGTTGCGAGGATGCTAAACACATCTCGTATTATTAATTATTTTCAATGCAAACAACTGTAAACCAACTTTTGGCCCACCCTGTATATTCATAAAAGTGCACAGGTCACAGTGGACAGCATCATAAATACACTTATGAAAGCAGCACCCGTATCAGGATGTAGAATATTACCAGCAACCCAGAAAACCCCTCGATCCCAGCCTCAGCCAGTATTCCCTATAGTTCACAATTTTAGTTTTCATAAGATTTTAGCTTTATCTGATTTCGAATTTTATAAAAAATTGAAACACACAGAATGTACTCTTTCCTATCTGGCTTCTTTTGCTTAATATTATGTTTGAGATTGATCTCTGTTGGGTGTAGTAATACTTCATTTTCATTCCTGGATTCTCGCCATTGCATGAATATACCACAGTTTTTCAGTCTAGTCTGCTATTGATGGACATTTGGCATTTGTGTTGTTTTTCATTTGGGCTGCTGGGATTAGTGCTACTGTGAGTAATCTTGTGTATCCTTAGGTGCACACATTTAAGATTTTGTTGAGTATATATTTATGAGGGTAATAGGGCATGCACTTCCGCTTTAAAACCTTATATTACCAAAGTGTTCTCCAAAACTGCTGTATTGGAAAAGCAGTGTGTGAGGGTTCCAACTTCACCACACCACTGCCAACACTCACTAGTTTGTTTGTATTTATTTATTTATTTACTTACTTATTTATTTTCATTTTGGCCTTTCTGGTTGATGTGTGATGGTATCTCACTGTGGTTTTAACTTGCCTTTCCTTAGTAAAGAATGAAACTGAGCTTTGTCCATATGTTTATTGATAATCTGGATATCTTTTTTTTTTTTTGAGAAGTGTCTGTTTGGCCATTTTTCTATTTTTTATTGCTGTTTTGGAAGTTTTAATGTATCTGGTTGTGAGTCTTTGTTAGATAAATGTATTGCAAACATATTTTCCCACTCTTTTGCTTGACTTTTCATACTCTCTATGGTGTTTTGGTTTGTTTTCTGATGAGAGAAGTTCTTGAATTTGAAATATTCCTGTAAGAAAAATCTTTCTTTTTCCCTCATGGTCATAAATATAATCTCCTATGATATCTTCTAAAAGCATATTGTTATACTTTTTCTATTTAGATTAACATTCTATCTAGAATTTTTGTATGCAGTAAAAAATAGTACCTAAAATATTCTTTTCATGTGGATATCCAGTTTATTGCATAGTGTATTGAAAAGACCATGTTTCTCTTACTTTACTGTGGTACCTGTCACCTTTGTCATCAGTCATGTGACCGCATGTATAGGAATCTGTTTCTGGACTCTTCTTATTCCACTATATTTATTTCATTGGTCTCTTTATTTCTATACCTGTGTTAATCTAGTCTTGTCATTATTACCGTTACTTTATAATATATTATGTTACTTAGAGAGTAAGTTTTCCAACTTCGTTCTTTTTAAATAAAATCTTGGCTGTTCGTGTCCCTTTAAATATCTATTTGTAACATTGTAGAATCAGCCTATAAATTCTCTCTCTCTCTCTCTCTCTCTCTCTCTCTCTCTCTCTCTTTCCACTTCCCTCCCTCCTTCCCTTACACATGTACCAAAAAAAAAAACCTCTTCAGCAAAGTTGCTTAAAAATTTGAGATCCAATAGACAAAACTTACCCACTACCAGAAAAAGAAAAATTCTAATATTTTAACTCTACATATACTTTTAACTCTACAATACATTATTCTTAATGTTTTTATGTTTATTATATTATTAATATTATTTTCATTGCTTATTGCATTCCCATGCTTACATCTGGTATCATAATCTTTCTCCCTGAGGAACCATATATATCTATATATTTGAATTTATGTATATCTATTCTTACCTGTCAGCCATTTCACAGTAGTCCATTGACTACTTCTTTTATCTGTTGCTCTCTACCTTTGTTTCCATGACAACTCTCTTCTGGTTTTCTTCATTCTACACTAGCCCCACCTTCTCTGTCCTTTGTGGGCTCACTTGCCTCTGCCTGACCCTTAAATGCTAATGTCTCACAGAGTTCTGTTCTGCCATCCTTCACTGACGTCACCCTGCAGTGCTAATGCCCAAGTCAGGCAGAGGCTCAGACAAGCCCCTTAGAGGAGGCAGTGAAGATACTCCTGGTGGAAGGAGGCAGGTCATGGAGCTCATAACTTCATCAAAAGGAAAAATATGTTAAACAAAATTTGATAACATTACCTTTACCCCTTGCTGGTGATTGGGTAAAGCCATCTACTTTCTTCCTTCAAGTGCTAATTCCTAAACCTCTAGAATGCCCTCAGAATTCTCACCTGAGCATGTCCACCTCAAAAGGATGATCACCTTTACATATCTCAAATACTCATCATGATCCCTAATAAATTTATGAGCCAGCCCTATCCTATCCTGCTGGATGCCATATCTCTGTGAATACCACCTTTGACCCAATGCTCATGCCAAAAAGCTAGGAGTCATATCTTTCTTTCTTGTCACACTCAGCTCAGATGTCATATCCTCCCAGCCGCCTCTCTCAGGGGTTTTAGCTGCATTTTGTATGTGTGTGAATTATCACATATATTATACCATATTATTATATCTTTTGACATGTCTTCCCCCTTTACCTGCCTGTTAGTTACTCAATGGCAAACACTGTCTTAGTCACCTCTGAATACCCAGTGCCCAGCATGGCTTACTACATGTAAATATTTTTTAATCAATCTGTATATTTCAAGGTTGCATGTGATCACTTTTATGAATATAGAACAGGTGGGTTGCTGTAGTCGTCATCAAAAGGAAAGGAATCTTGAGATTGGGAAGATCAAGGAAAGCTTCATCGAGGAAGTGCCAGTTAGATAGGATTGGATGACTGGACATGGCAAGAAGGGGATTCTAGACAGATAGTTGTAATTGATGTTCCTTGGGAAAAGTTATATAACTTGTGTAAGTCTCAGTTTTCTCATATGTAAAATAAGGATTATTACAGATTTTTTAAACTATTCTATGAGAATTAAATGAGATGGTACATGTAAAGCACTCAGGAAAATGCCTGGCACACTGTAACCACTCAGCAAATATTAGTTATTGTTAATGAAAACAGAACTCAAGCAGTGGCAGTCAGGAGAAGACAGGTGCAGGGAGAGGACTGGAGTTCTGTGTGGTTTGAAAAACCAACACATGAAGGACAGTACTGAAAATTTAGGCTAAAAAATTCAGAGGTTTATTTCACAGAAGGCAGTGTTCCTAAGTGGTCTTAATTCTGAAATATGTAATTGTCTGAATAATAGGACTTAATGGAAGTAGGGGAGAGGAGGTTTATAGCTGGGATCCAGGTCTTCACCACCTCAATTCTGGGACCACGGCAGACAGCACCAATGGATGCCACACCCAGATGTGGCTTCCAAATTCTCAACAGATGGGTTCAGGCAGGTATTGTCAATCAATCAGGAACCTATTTACAGTCTCTGAGTAACAGGTATATGTTGGTGGCTCCATTTAACTTTCCTTGTGCGGACATAGTCAAAGTAAGGGGACAAACTAGCCAATCATTAATCAAGTCGTATGGGAATAATTGAAATAATAATAATTAGTTAAGAAGCATATTTCTAGTCTCTAACCTGAAATTTCTAGGCTGTTCTTTTATCCCTTGCATTACCATGACCCATCAAAGTTTTCAAAATCCATATACATGATCTCATTCCATCCTCGGAGCACTCCATGAGGGTTTGAAACCAAACTCACAGAATTCACTTCACAAATAAGCACACGGATGCTGTGTGGTACCTTTGGAATTCTCAGAGTGAATTAATGTTAGCCTCAGGTTGAAACCCTGGCCTTGAACACCTAATTCAGAATGGAGGGAGCAGGGGGATGATTTTTTCTGAGTAGGTTTTGCCCTTCACCTTAGTGTTCTAGTGTGGATTCAGTTTCCACTTAACTAACAATCATAAGCTTTATCAGAAGCATATTTTCTGTTCTTTGATTACAATTCCTTTTTAGTTGTTTTAGTTAAGCTACTGAGCTTCAGAAGTGATCTTTGGAAAAAAAATAGATGCTTAATTAATTGCAGGTTCCCTCCTATATCTTGTCTAGGGAGCCTATGAAATATTGAATTAATTGATCCCAGGAGCCCAGTAATAGGAAGATAATGACTTGTTGTCAACCTGAGCCACGCAATGACAATATCAGTTTAGGAGTTGGCAATTTATGTCTTTAACATTCTTGGATTTCATCAGCGTGTTTTCTGAACACTTATAAGGAGGCAGGCACAGAATTATTCTGTAGGCTTGTTAATTAAGACATGTGCAGGAAGTGGAGAAAAGGGGACTCAAGTACACTGCTGGTGGGAATGCAGACTGGTGTACCCACTATGGGAAATAATATGGTGTTTGCTCAAAAAATTAAAAATGAAACTGCCATTTGACCCAGTGATTCCACTTCTAAGAATATATCCTAAGAAGCCTGAAACACCAATCAGAAAGAATATATGTACCCCTATGTTCGTAGCAGCACTATTTACAATAGCTAAGATCTGGAAACAACCCATGTGTCCATCAGTAGATGAGTGGATAAAAGAGCTGTGGTATATATACACAATGGAATACTATGCAGCTGTAAGAAAGAAAGATCTCTTACCCTTTGAGACAACATGGAGGGACCTGGAGAGTATTATGCTAAGCAAAATAAGCCAGTTAGAGAAAGACAAGTACCACATGCTCTCACTTATTTATGGACTATAATTAATAAAATAAGCTGGCGATCAAAATAGATCTAGAGTCACAGAAGTAGGGAACAGACTGACAAACCTCAGAGGGAAGGGTGATGATGTGGGGGGGGGGCAGGAAGAGACAAACCAAAGAACTTATATGCATATATGTACAACCAATGGACACAGGCAACAGTACAGTGAAGGTGGAGGGGTGGATGGAAGTGGGGAGGAGGGTGTCAAGGGGGGAAAAGGGACATCTGTAATAGAAATATTAATAAATTAAGTATGTAAAAAAAGATGTGCAATGTGGCATCATTAGAAAGGCATAACAAGTTGGAACAAACCATGTTCCAAGGGAATAAATAGAGATGGAAAGCTGTGTTTTCCCATAACTGGAATGCTCTCTATTACCCCTTTGTGCACTACAAGCCCCCAAATTTACACTCTTCATCGTCAAGATGAAATTCTTTCTCCCTTTAGTAAATTGCTCTCTTCCTGAACCCTCACTAATAACTGTAAGCTTTATCAGAAGCGCATTTTTCTTTTTCTTATTACAATCCCTTTTCGTTTATTTAATTCAGCTATGATCTTTGAAAAAAAAATAGATGCTTAATTAATTGTAGGTTGCCTCCTCTCTGTTGTCTAGGCCCAACACCCTAGAATGAGGTTGGGAAGATGTATTCTGAGCTCCTCACCTTACCCTATCCATCAATGTTTGGGGAAACTAATTGAGCAAAGGTCAACCGTTTCCTTTCCTGAAGGACTCAGAGCCTCTATATCTCCAGAGGGTAAAATAGTATTCAGTGATTCTTGTCTTTTCTATGCATTTTGACTTCTCATCGCATTCTACTTTACTTTCCATTCTTGTAGTAAAATTTATCTTTATTTTTTAACATGTGAAAAGCTTCTCTCTAAAATTAACTCTAAGCTCTTGATACTGAAGATACAATAGATTAATTCTGTAGATCTCATAAAACCCAATGAAGTACTAAGATTATGTTATTAATTCCATGTTTCAATGTGGCAACTGAGAGTGAGACTCAGGTTTCTACTCTTCATTCAAGTGCTCGTTGGCTATACTACCTTGTCTCAGTTTTCTTGTCCATAAAATGGAAATATAAATTGTATCTATTTCATGGCTTTTTAAAAATGATTAATTTAGGTGATTTATGGAAATTCTTTGGTACAGTGATTAGCATAGAATACTCAGTAAAGATTATGTATATTATTGTATGCAGATTAATACATGATAGAAAATAGAATATAGTGTTACTACCCAGCAAATAGCTATTGCAATTGAAGTCTTCAACCAAGTTGTCATCAGTTCAGCAACTGTCCTTTTGCCCCTAGCTTATCTGAAATAGGAATAGCTTTTTCTCTTGGCTTCCAAGTAGCTCAGGCAGCCACTAAAAGGCAGAACAGCTTGACTGTGGAAGACATTCTATTCCAAGGTGTTGGTCTATAATAGGATTCAACCCTAGGCTCACTGTGCTCTCATCTGGAAAGCTCTATTCCTGATTTTTATGACCTCCCTCTAGAAAGAAACTATTCTAATTTAGTACTTGGGATTTAGGGTGGAAGAACCTGCTTAATTTTAGTATAAATTAGCTTCATTACTTTCATAGACCAAGAAAAGTCAAATGGAAGCCTGAAAGAAGGGAATGGGAAAACTATAATATGGACACACAACTCATTACAAGATTATAAGTGTTTGACTATTTTAAATTTGGAGTTATGGGTGGTGGAATGGATCCAGAATAAGATGTCGAATCAGAGAACCAAGATTCCAGTCCTGGCTAGATCATTAGTTTGTTGTGTGTGACAGCACGTGTGAATTTGTTTTCTCATCTGAAAATGGATACAATAATAGCAGCTACCCCATAGGCTTGTGGTGAAGGTCAAATGAGGTAATGTATGGGAATGCATCCAGTAAACGTTCACCATCGTCATTAGAAGTGAAGGTCCAATGTTATAATCATTCAAACACCCAGAAAATGTGACAGTTTCAGCATTATTCTAGCCTATTATTCAGATGGAACATAAAGCAATGTGCTCAATCTACAAAAACATCACATAACAGCACAAAAGAATAGAATCAATTATTCACACTACAATATGCTTCCAATTTTTTAACTCTTCTACATATTTACCTAGAAAATAGCTAAATCTTCATTAGTGTACATTTTTTTAAATTATAGGAAAGAGAAGGGCATTTAAGAAACTTAAAACTAAATTTGATTGTTGCTTACTGAGTGTCAATCACAGACAGTGATTAAAATAACAATATAGCTAATTCAAACTGTGGAAAACAGCATTTTATTTGCCAAAGTTAATCAAATTTTCTTAACTTTGGGGATGTAGAATGGAGGCTGTGATTAGTGTGGTTAATAGAGTGGTTAAAAATAGAGACTTTGGTTTCAGACCAGTGCACAATGTGTGAGTTTGGCACTTGTAAGCTGCAAAAATTTGGACAAGTATGTAACTCTCTTAGCCTTCATGTCCTCACCAGTAAAGCAACATTAAAAAAATGGGCAGAGGACTGAGTAGACACTTCTCCAAATAGGACATACAAATGGCCAAGAGACATATGAAAAAGTGCTCAATGTCACTAATCATCAGAGAGATGCAAATTAAAATGACTATGAGGTATCACCTCTCACCTGCCAGAATGGCCGTCATCAACAAATCATCAAACAAGTGTTGGCGAGGGTGTGGAGAAAAGGGCACTCTAGTACACTGGTGGGAATGCAGACTGGTGCAGCCACTATGGAAATCAATGTGGTGTTTCCTCCAAAAATTAAAAATTGATCTGGCATTTGACCCAGTGATCCCACTTTTAGGAATATATCCTAAGAAGCCTGAAACACCAATCAGAAAGAATATATGTACCCCTATGTTCATAGCAGCACTATTTACAATTGCTAATATCTGGAAACAGCCAAAGTGTCCATCAGTAGATGAGTGAATAAAAAAGCTGTGGTACATATACACAATGGAATACTATGCAGCTGTAGGAAAGAAGGATCTCTTACCCTTTGAGATGACCTGGAGGGACCTGGAGAGTATTATGCTAAGCGAAATAAGCCAGTCAGAGAAAGACAAATTCCACATGCTCTCACTTATTTGTGGAATATTATGAATAAAATAAGCTGATGAACAAAATAGATCCAGAGATGTGGAATTAGGGAACAGATTGACAAACCTCAGAGGGAAGAGGGGTGGGAGGTAGGGATGAGATAAACCGAAGAACTTATATGCATATATGCATAACCAGTGGACACAGACAACAGTGTGGGGAGGGCAGGAGCGGGGTGGGAGTGTTTAGAAAAGGGTCAATAGGGGAGAAAAGGGGGGAATATCTATAATGCTTTCAACAAAAATATAAAAAAAAATAAAAATATTAGTTTGTTTGGGCTGTAATGAGAACTGAATGAGATGACACATCTGTAGATAATGCCCAGAACTTATTAAGCACCTAATCTATTTAGTTCTGTTGTTTTTGTTGTTTTACTGTTGGATCTAGGGTATTGTACCTTACTGTACCATTACCTAGGGAGATAGATTGTACAGAATCCTTTCTATATTCATTATATCTGCTTGAGCTCTGGAGACATGCAGAATGTAAGAGCTGGCCATGGCATTAGAGATTATCTAGTTTCAAACCATCTTTTCCCAGAAGAGTTTCTGATGCTCTGATTAATTATGTTCTCTTTAGAGCCCAGATCTCTGTACCCTGCTCGCCACAGTTCTCCATCCTCTTTATACCCCTGGAGGCATCTGAGAACACAACAGAAGGGAATGGATCTGGAGACATGGAGAGTCCAAAGGGAGATGAGAGAAAATTTAACCTGTTAGAAAGAGAACTTGGAATAAATTTAGACTTAAATCAGGAAGAAACATGCCTCTGGGCCTTGTGCAAATAAGTCCATTGCCAACGGCAATCACTTGCAGTAAATGAAAATGTTGAGTTAAATTGAGGCAGGATAGTAAGAAGCCAGGAAAATTCCTTGGCAAGTGGAACGGGAAAACTAAGACAGATAGCTGTTTCAAACTTGCTTCATCCAGCACCCTGCCTCACCTGCCTCCTTCTCCCTTGAATGACCACTCTCTTAAGCATTAAGCCCTCAGGGCAATAAAGTTCTGACCAGCATTAAATAATCTTAGGAACAAAGCCTTTGGTCTGTTGAACACAGAGACAGAGTTTTAATCAAGCTAGGCCTCAGTTGTGTTTCAGTTCCAGGCCAAGAAAAAGAGCAAAACCAGATGAAGCGACCCCATGGCTGGCATCAGGACCAGATGTAATGACCAATGAACCTCTACCCTGGCACTGGCCAATCAGTAGAGAGACCATGACCCTGAAAGGACACACCTGGAAAGCTGATGAATATTCTATTGAGATCCTCTCTCTCTCTCTCTCTCTCTCTCTCTCTCTCTCTCTCTCTCTCTCTCTCGCACACCCACACCTTCCCTTCATCCCTTCTTTCCTAAGACGTGTATCTTTGCTTTCTTTCTCCAAAGGCCCCTCTTTTGCCTCTGTAACTTGTTTCCTGAGTCCTTGCAGCCCAACTGGCTCTCTTTATCTGAATCTGTGACTTTCTTTCTAAACGGCCAAGGCAGCTCCACCTAGGCTCACTCCTGTTGCTATGATCTTGCCTCTTCTATCTTAAGCCCTTCCTTTGTTTCACTGTCCCCAGCTGTAATAAATGTACTCTCTAAATCACCTGGACTTGTTTTGTAAAATCTTTCCTGCACGAAGGCAAGAACTGAGAGCCCAAAACACTGCCAACAAAATAAATTAAAAGTTGTGTGTGCTAAGGCGGAACATAATTGCTAACAGTGAGAGATCCATTTAATGAATATCGGCTAAGGTATAGATTTATGCACAATAAAATTCTGCATTTGACAGATTTTTACTACTCTACATTTCAAGTTTGTGCAAAAAGCTAATAATTTTTCTCGATAGGCCATTCTTCCCAAATGCATTTAACCAGTGATAAGAACAACAAAAAGGCCTCATTCTATGCCTCAGCCTTTACTGTTCTCCATATGCTTTTTCTGTGTTTAAAATAAAATTATTCTTTGGGGAAAGGGTTTAATAGGACTGAGCATTGCCTTGAGGAATGTCAGAGCTGGAAGTGTCCTTAGGGATCATATTAGAGGTCATTTTCACTATGGGAAACAAAGACGCCTAGGTAATTTATAGCAGAAAACCAGATTCTCCTCTAGAAGTGCTTATTAGCTGCTAGGTTATAAAGTCTTTCACTTGCTAAAAGTAAAGTAGGTGTTCATCTATTTGTTATGATTGAGATGCTTTATCTCTATCAACTTCAATATAGTAGACTGATGTTTGAAACTACAGTGTTCTTTGCTTTAGGCATTACATGTCTCTAGCACCAAGCAGTGCAAATATAACAGGATTTGGTGGTGGTGGTGGGAGGGGGGGGTGCCTTCAAAAGAAGTAGTAGAATACATACAATACATACAGTTTCCTAAACTCTCACTTCCTGAGACTTTGGCTGGGCATAACTGTTCTGTAGGTATCATGGCCTAATGCTTTAAGATAGTATAAGATCAAAGGGGCAGGGAACATCTATGTTACTATTTTAGTAGGGGTCCTTCTGGGACTCCTATAAGTGAGTCATTTTGCTTGATGTTGTCCCAAAGGTCCCTTAAGGTATCTTCACTTCTAAAAATTATTTTTCTTTTAGCTCCTTTGTCTGGGTGAGTTCATTGCTTTGTGTTCCAGCTCACAGATCCATTCTTCTATTTCACCCAGTATGCTGTTGAACACGTCTAGTATATTTTTCAGAGCAGTTACTATCTTCTTCAGCTCTGCAACTTTTGTTTGGAACTTTCTTACATGTTCTGTCTCTTTGTTGAATATCTCACTGTGTTCTCCCATTCTTCTCCTGAGTTCAGTGAGCATCTTTATGACCATTACTTTGAACTCTTTGTCAGGGAGATTGCTTATCTTCGTTTCATTGTCTTTTTCTGGGTTTCTGTCTTGTTCTTTTGTTTGGAACACTTTCTTTTGCCCCCTCATTTTGTCAGACTTTCTGTGTTTGTTTCTATGTATTAAGTAAATGAGCTACTTTTCCCAATCTTGAAGGAATGACCTTGTGTAGGCCGTGTTACGTGAAGCCCAGAAGCACAATCCTCTCTGGCCACCAAAAATAGGTGCTCAGAGGCATTCCCTGTGTGGGCTTGTGAGCCTTCCTGCTGTGGCAGGGCAGCAGCTGCAGCTGCAGTGGTGGGTGGGGATTGTTGCCCTTTCCAGCTGTGAGGCATACCTGGCAGCTGCTGTGGCAAAGCAGTAGGTGGGGCTCTTAGTGGGGCACTCCAACGGGCTCTCACAGGTTAGAAGGGGGATTCCAAAATGACATCTGGTGGTGCCCGTCCCCACTGGCATTAGCAAAGTAGGATGAGGTAACAAAAATTGTGCCTGCCAGTGCCTTCCTCCCTGGAGAGAGTCCTAACAGTTTTCTCCCTCTCCAGCAGATGCTATACGATTAGTATGTGGATCTTCCTCATAGGGTCCAGGCATTTTTTGAACTGGTGCTTTTGTGCTGGGTCCCAGGGTGAGTAAGTCTGTGTGTGAGCCCTTTAAGAGTAGGTTCTCCATTCTATATATCTCTATGGTTTTCCTGGACATGATTTTACTTGGTTCTCAAAGCCAGGTGTTCTAGGGGTTCATCTCGCTTGTGTAGGATCTAAAGGTTGGGGTACCCAGTGGGGAGCACAATCCTTTGCTCCTCAGAGAAAAGTTCCATACCTTTGAGATCTTTCACAAGTGTAGATTTCCATGGTTGGGGCGGACCCCAACTTTGGTGAGACCATGTCTCTGCCTGTCCTACCCATCTGGATTCTGCCCTTTTATTCCATCTTGCAGAGGTTCTGTTTATACAGTTTTTAGAACTTTTTCAGAGGAAATGATTCCATACATAGTTGCATCATTTTTTATCCACATGCAATTTTCTTTTTATTTATGTTATTTTCAAACATAAGTGATGACTGAAAAATAGTGTAGATTAAGCATCATAGACCTAGATAGGTTACCTGGCTCTTATTTCTCAGCTAATATGCTTTTTTAAATCAATTGGTATTTAACCTAAGAAAACCACATTTCGAAATCTTAATAAAAACCTATTCTGAAAATGTTAATTTGAAATGTGTCGCTCTTTTCCCTCCAGCAATATGAGGTGTTGCTTTGTATATGTGTAATCAGGATCTGCAAAGGGAACTTTTCCATATTCATCTTCAGAGACTACTTCTTGAAAAGAAAACACTCTGGTTTTAAGAAATGTGATTAATACATTTCTCTTTATGGTGTAGAAAATGTCAAAGATAATCAAGAGTGATTTGGGGGCTGATTTCTAATTTAGCTGGGCCAGGGTAGATAATCCTGGGCTGGCATGGTGATAAAATCCAAGGAAATTATGGATGTGTCTAGGGGTCCATCTCTCCCATCAACCTCCCCATGTGGCTCCAACATGGTGCTCATTGTGGAAATGTTCCTGGAACTGAGGTTCTTCCTGCATGGCCTCCTGCTTGTGAAACCCCACGCTAACATTCTAAGCTTCATCAGTGGAAGGAGGATAATTGGAAGATCTCCATTAGATTTCAAAGTGAGCATGTGGTTTGGAACATTTGTAATTTTTTTTTCTTTTTTTGGCTTCCAAGGAGACCCTCACATTCAATACCAAAATGGGGGTATAATTGAGACCTTCCCTGCTGATGGTATTAACTGCTTTCCGTTACTAAAGCACAAATAATTACTTATAAAATAGCAGGATGTTCTGCTTAAATTTTTCAAATAAATGTTCTAGGTATTTTTAGATATCCTTTGCCATAAGCCTTTCTCATTCTTTCCTGGATCAAGGGACCACTCTTAAAATAATCAGTGTAATGAATACTCTGACAGCTGTTTTCTGTAGATACATTCACCTTCCTTTCTCCTTTCTTTCCACTTGTTGAAGATTGATCTTGTCCCTTCCCTAAAGCCATCTACATCTGAAGTATATGGAGTTCTAGTTTTTTTATTAACACAGTTCCTTCATTCAAGGACCCAACCACGAACTTGGTAACTCATTGTGTTTGCCTGTTTTAATCAGATAAGAGAGAGCAGATAAACTAAGAGGTTTGGTTGTTGAGAAAAAAGAATGGAGCTTAGAATTCAGGATATTAAGTTAGATTTAAGTGTGATGCCAGATTCTAACTGAGTTTCCAAGTTGGTTTTTCTGCCCATTGTATCTGGTTCTGTCTTTTTCTGTCCTTCCTTCTACAAAAGTTCTAAAATTATTGGTTATATGGGAAGCTACTATTATTAGAGTGATATCAAGAATGATAAGTAATAGAAACCTGAGCTGGCTAATTTAAGATATTTATTTAAAGGATATTGGCAACACACAGAACCTATGGGAAGGTTAGAGGACCAGTTATAGACGTATGCAGGAACCAATTCATATTCTGCCCCCTGCCCACCCAAGATTCAACATTCTAGGAGAGAGAAACCATCTGCCTGAATTAAGGGCATATGCCCACCATCAGGCTTTACCTGGGTGGTAAGAGAATAGATCTGGCAGATATAACCTCACAGAAGTCCTTAACCATGGCAGAATATCTCAAGCAGGGTTCCTCATCTGAATTATGGAACAGAGAAAAGTATTTATGTGGTCACAATATTATGATTTATAAGAAATATATATATATGGTCATTCAGATTGGGGGGTAATAGAGAATATGTAAAACGTGGTTCATAGATATTTGACATCAGGGATGGATGTCAAGGGGATTTTTTCTATATTCACTTTCATAGACTGTTTCTTGAAAGAAAGGAACAAAAATTCTCATTTTAAAAACACCGATTAAGAGAGCCCCTACCTCCATGCCAATGCCACAAAATGAAATCAGGTGTGACGTGATTTGAAATGTTTTCTCAATCAAGTTATGGAGAATTATGTCTTTGCAAGGGACTTTTCAGCTACTAAATTTAAGGATTGAAATAAATAGAAACATGACATGAAATTTAGAATCAAAACTTCAAACTGGATTACCAAAAATGTTAAATCAATATATTAAAGAAATCATAAATATTCTATTCCATTTTATACCAATAATGAATATATAAAATAAAATCTTATTTTAATTATTACTTTATAATCTCTACTTTAATGTTGTTTATTTTATCATTTAAAACATTAAAACATATTTTATGAGACATGATATATTAAAATAGTGGAGCCTATGTATAATTTATGGATAAATAAATATGCAGATGCGAGAGTATAAGCATATTTATTTGTAAATATAATTTTTACTGACACTGTATTCAATAAAAATGTCTGGAAACCACTTCTTTAAGAAGCCCAAATATCTTGGGGATGCTATTTGAGGTTGAGACTCTTTTGTGTGTGTGGACCAATCCATCTAAACTGTATCAGGCAACATGTCAGCCCTAGATCCCATCAGTTAATGCTGAACCATCTCCATATGTTGTCAGTAGGTTAATGTGCATTTGAATAGACACTGAATCCTAAAATATTGGACTGATTTTTGGTCAAGAGGGGATTTCTTTAAAGCAGAACTATCAGCTGGCTTTCAACTCATGAAACCAGTGATCCTGTAAGTATTTATTAGCACATGTTAAATTATAACAGGGCATCAATGACAAAAGATGAGCAGTCCTCTTAAGTGTTAGTCATGATCAATGGTTGCTAAGGAACTGCTTAACCATAAGGATGCTGGCCATCACCTCCTATTAGCCAATTATCCAACTCCTAGCATAATTGGCAGAAAAAAACAAACAGGGACACATGGTGGGCTAATTAATTCTATGGGGATGAAGGCACCTCCAAAGTCCACTTCTGCTGTACTTCTGTTTCCCAGAGTACTAGAATATTAGAGTAGGAAACCTTTGTAATACCAACAACAGATATTTATATAACCCTTACTTTCAGCCAGGCACTGTTCCAAATATATATTACTCCTTTAATTTATTATTCTCCTTTTACAGATGAGGAAACTAAGACAGAGAGAGTATAAATGACTTGACCAAAGTTAAACAACTAGTAAGTAGCAGACATCAGATTCAAAGTAAGGTAATCTGATTCCAGAAGTTGGGCTTCTGAACACCTCACTGAGTGCAGTGGTCCTGAACCAAAGAGTAAAGGTCAGAATCAAGGGAAACAGTTCTTAAAAATTACAAAGGCTCAAGTTACACTGTAGACCTAGTTACTTAGTCTGCACGGGGGATTCTGATTTACAAACTTCCACCCTACATGCACCAATGCCCATAAGCCGTGAGATCTAATGATTTCATCCAATATCTTTATTTTATCACTAGGAAATGCAGTCCCATCTGTGTAGTAAAGGGTTAACTCGGCAAGCCTGGGCTGCTCAAACCCCATATAGGACTGGTCCTTGACTAGCTCCCGGAAGATAACCTCTAAGCCCTTGGAATATCTTGCCTGATAAGAGTGTCTTTGTACAGGTAGGGTATTGGGCCGTGCCATATAGTTTATGCTAACAATGTAATACTTTATGATGAATACCTGTTTTTGTTTATTTGGACTATGATGTGTCAGTTTGACCTCTAGGGGGTGGTAGTGAGGAATGAGTAGCTAAGGTCAGTCATGTAGGTGTCCCATAACTGTCGGACTGGTCTCCACTCTGGACATTGAGGTTCAAGTGAGCTTCCCTGGTTGTCAGTGTTTTCTACATGTTGTCACACATACTTGCTAGAAAAATTAAGCATTGCTATTTGCTTCCACTGGGAGAAGATGGCTGAAAGCTTGCACCTAATTTCTCCTAGACTCTGTCCTATGCACCTTTTACCTTACTGACTTTAATCTGCATTCTTTTGCTGTAATTATCTGCAATCCCATCTGTGACTGTTTGTTTGAGTTCCGTGATCCTTCTAGTGAATCATGGGAACTGAAGGTGGTCTTGAGGATCCCGGGCACTCCACCCAACCCTCTGCCTATTCATGATTTAATCTTGATGAAGTCAGGGACCATACTTGTTTTCCCGCTTGCTTTTTCATCTGGAATGTGGTATTTATTCCATAATATGTATTAACTAAATAAACTTCTTCCATAATCAGGAAAGACATCTCTACCTGGTGAGCCTTCAAGCTGTTCATTATCATCATCCTATCTTTGCTTGATCCTTCCTTGCTGTGCCTTGGATCCCTCACCGCCCTGATTTATGGAGTTTAGGCATTTTTCAGAACCAGCCCATCTCTGCCCTCTTCCTCAAGGTCTGGGATAAGTATAAAATAGCCTTTTTTTAAAAAATATAAAATCTGTGACCTATAAATAATGGAATTTCCCCCTTAAACCACATGTCACAGAAGAATTATGGAGTGTATAACAAAGGGACCACAGAGGAGAGAGAGGTCACTTCCAGCTGAGATTATTATAAAAGCATAGAGAGGAGATAGAACTTCCACAGGTTCCCAAAAGGTATGTTGAAATTAGATATTTGAAGAGGCAGAGAAAAAGGGGCCTTTCTGGCTGATCAAGAAAAATATGAATAGTCATCAAATTAGGAAACGTTGGTCATCCATTGAGAATGTGAGGTATGTTCTTGGTTTGGATGAAATCTAGACAGTATTAAGCGAGTAAAGATAAAAGAAACACACACACACACACACACACACACACACACACACACACACACAACTGGGAGTATGTCATGAAGAGCCTCAAATGCCAAGATAAGAGATTTGAATTTTAGCCTTAAATCACTGAGAACTTGAAAGCTTCAGAAGAAGGAAATAAAATGGTAAATCGGCACCGTTAGACGTTTGCAAGCTAGATGGGTGACAATGCGAAGGCAAGTACAGAAGGAGAAACCAATTAGGAGGCTGCTGCAATAGAAGCTGAAAGGGAAACAGTCAAATCTGCTTGTTCATCTTTCACTTAGCACCAGTTTGCAGCAGAACCATGAGTTCCTGTATCAAAAGCAGCAACATGTTCATTCTTTTGGAGCCCTGGAACTGGCTTCCTCTTCAAAGGAAGCATTTTGAACCCCTTGTAAAACGTATATGTCAACTGAGAACCACAGAATTCCCCTGGCAATTTTCCAAGGTCATTTGAGGTAATAAGAAGGACTTAGGTAAAAATCAGCATGAAATCCCTTTAACTTTGATGCATGAAAAAAAATAAATGAGATTCCTTCCTGTATCTTCCGATCACTGTTGCTCCACATAGGTGTGTAAGTAGCTTGGCTGGTTTATATCGCTGTGTCTAAATGTGCAGAGTGGACAGGCCAGAACTGAGGCAATTTTTAAGAAATCTCAAGCCGATAAATAGCATGTTATTAAACAATGAATGGGTTACTGAGGAGATCAAGGAAGAAATTAAAAACTTCCTGGAAACCAATGAAAATGAACACACAACAACACAAAATCTATGGGATGCAGCGAAAGCAGTTCTGAGAGGTAAGTTCATAGCACTACAGGCCTACCTCAAGAAACAAGAAAAATTTCTAATAGACTATCTAACCTCACAACTTAAAGAACTAGAAAGCAAACAAAAAGAAAACCCCAGAGCAAGTAGAGGGAGGAAATAGTAAAGATCAGAGCAGAAATAAATGACATAGAGACCAGAAAAACAATTCAAAGGATCAATGAAACAAAGAGCTGGTTTTTTGAAAAGATAAACAAGATTGATGGACCCTTAGCTAGACTCACCAAGAAACAAAGAGAGAGAACCCAAATACACAAAATCAGAAATGAAAGAGGAGAAGTAACAACTGACACAACAGAAATACAAAGGATCGTTAGCAAATACTATGAACAATTATATGGCAACAAATTTGACAATCTAAGTGAAATGGACAAATTTCTAGAAACACATAGTCTCCCAAAACTGGACTGGGAAGAGGTAGAAAACTTGAACAGACCAATAACAGCTAAGGAAATTGAAGATGTAATCAAGACTCTCCCAGCAAACAAAAGCCCAGGCCCGGATGGCTTCACGGGGGAGTTTTACTGAACATTCAAAGAAGAACTAACACCCATTCTCCTCAAACTATTTCCAAAAATTCAAGAAGTAGGAAGACTTCCAAACTCGTTTTATGAGGCCAGCATAATCCTAATTCCAAAACCAGAAAAAGACACTACAAAGAAAGAAAACTACAGGCCAATATCCCTGATGAACGTAGATACCAAAATCCTAAACAAAATACTAGCAAATCAGATCCAACAATACATCAAAAAAATTATTCACCATGACCAAGTGGGATTCATCCCAGGGATGCAAGGCTGGTTCAATATTCGCAAATCAATAAATGTGATACACCACATAAACAAAATGAAAGATAAAAACCACATGATCATATCAATAGATGCTGAAAAAGCATTCGACAAAATCCAACACCCATTTCTGATAAAAACGCTCAGCAATTTGGGAATAGAGGGATCATATCTTGATATAATAAAGGCCATATATGAAAGACCTACAGCCAACATCATACTCAATGGGCAAAAACTAAAAACATTTCCCTTAAGAACAGGAACAAGACAGGGATGCCCACTTTTGCCACTCTTATTTAACATAGTACTGGAAGTCTTAGCCACAGCAATTAGATGTGAAGAAAAAATAAAAGGAATCCAAATTGGAAAGGAGGAAGTGAAACTGTCATTATTCGCAGATGACATGATATTATATATAGAAAACCCTAAAAAAGACTCCATGAAAAATCTACTAGACTTAATAAATGAATTTGGCAACGTAGCAGGATACAAAATTAACGTCAAGAAATTGACGGCATTCTTATACACCAATGATGAACTCACAGAAAGAGAAACTAAAAAAAAATTCCATTTACCATTGCGGCAAAAAAATTAAGATACCTAGGAATACATTTAACCAAAGAAGTAAAGGACCTATTTGCAGAAAACTACAGGACATTGAAAAAAGAAATAGAGGAAGATATAAAAAAAGTGGAAGCACATACCTTGTTCATGGATTGGAAGAATTAACATGATTAAAATGTCCATACTACCCAAAGCAAGCTATAGATTCAATGCAATCCCCATCAAAATACCAGTGACATATTTCACAGAACTAGAACAAATATTTCAAAAGTTCATATGGAACCAAAAAAGACCCCGAATAGCCACAGCAATCTTGAAAAAGAAGGACAAAGTAGGTGGGATCACAATACTGGATATCAGGTTATACTACAAAGCTCCTGTAATCAAAACAGCCTGGTACTGGCACAAGAACAGGCATATAGACCAGTGGAACAGAACAGAGAATCCGGAAATTGACCCAAGACGTTATGCTCAATTAATATTTGACAAAGGTGGCAAGAGCATACATTGGAGTAAAGACAGCCTCTTTAATAAATGGTGTTGGGAAAATTGGACAGCTACATGCAAAAAAATGCAACTAGACCATCAACTTCCACCATACACAAGAATAAACTCAAAATGGATAAAAGACTTAAATGTGACTCGTGAATCCATAAAAATCCTAGAAGAAAATGTAGGCAACAAAATTTCGGACATCATACGCAGCAGAATCTTCACTGATATATCACCTAAGGCAACAGAACAAAGGAAAAAATGCACACATGGGACTACATCAAACTCAAAAGCTTCTGCACAGCAAAAGAAACAACCATCAAAACAGATAGGGAACCCACTCTATGGGAGAGCATAATTGCCAATGATACATCAGATAAGGGGTTAATCTCCAAAATATATAGAGTGCTCATACATCTCAACAAAAGGAAGACAAAGAACCCAATTAAAAAATGGGCAGAGGAACTAAATAGACACCTCTCCAAAAAGGACATACAAATGGCTAAGAGACATATGAAGAAATGCTCAACATCACTAATCATCAGAGAGATGCAAATTAAAACAACAATGAGGTATCACCTCACACCTGTCAGAATGGCCGCCATCAACAAATCATCAAACAACAAGTGTTGGCGAGGGTGTGGAGAAAAGGGGACTCTAGTACACTGCTGTTGGGAATGCAGACTGGTGCAGCCACTGTGGAAAACACTATGGTGTTACCTCAAAAAATTAAAAATTGAATTGCCATTTGACCTAGTGATCCCACTTCTAGGAATATACCCTAAGAAGCCTGAAACACCAACCAGAAAGAATACATGTACCCCCATGTTCATAGCAGCACTATTTACAATAGCTAAGATCTGGAAACAGCCCAAGTGTCCATCAGTGGATGAATGGATAAAAAAGCTGTGGTACATATACACAATGGAGTACTATGCAGCTGTAAGAAAGAAAGATCTCTTATCCTTTGAGACGACATGGAGGGACCTTGAGAGTATTATCCTAAGTGAAACAAGCCAAGCAGAGAAAAACAAATATCACATGATCTCACTTATTTGTGAAATATAATGAACATGACAGTCTGAGGAACAGGGTAGACCCAGAGATGTGGAAGTAGGGTATAGACTGACAGCCCTCAGAAGAGGGTGTGGGGGGAGGGAAGAGATAAACCACAGAACTTATGCGCATGTATGCATAACTGATGGACATGGACAACCAAGCTGGAAACGGGGTGGGGGGATGGGGAGGAGGGTGTCAATGGGGAAAAAAGGAGAAACATCTGTAGCAAAAATAAATTTAAAAAAATAAATAAATAAAATAAAAAAAAGAAATCTCAAGCCGAAGAATTATTAAAATTTAATAAACTGAATTCTGGAATCAGATTTTCTAAGTTCTATTTGTGACTAGTAACTTCAGACTCTCCATTATTTTCATCTCATATATCCTTCTCCCTGGTAAATCCTCTCTTTCTTACTCACTGTCTCTCCCGATGGTCCTTTGACTCTACAGGTCCTCCACTCTATGATCCTATCAAATTCTCAGCATCCTCCCTCCCCTTTATGCCTTCACTATCATATCCAATTTCAGTTGGTTATAATCAGTTCCTTGATTCTCTTCTCTCTCTCCATGGCTTGGCAAAACAAAACCTGGTTAAATCTAACTTTCCACCTACTCGAGGACATACCCTCTCTTTTTCTTTTCTTCCTCTTCTTCTTTTTTTTTACTTCCTTGATCACTTTTTAATATTCTGGGTTTGTTCCTCTTCTTCTTCCCATCCTCTTAATAATGGGGTGCTCATTCTATGTACACTGATCCTGCTGTCACTACATGCTTTTATGTTGATCTCATCCCATCTTGGCCTTAAATACCATCTGCATTCTGATGTATTTCTCCATCTGAGACCACTTTCTTGACTTGCACATCCAATGGTCTACTAACCATCTCCACTTGGACATTGTGCTGGTTATTTACCTAATGAGTCTCAGCCCCAAATCTGCTCTTTGAAACTTTGCTCATTAATACCGGAAGTGGAACTCTGAAAACTACATTTCCCAGATGTCCATGCTACTGACTTCCTGTTAGATTCTTCCAAATGGAGTCTTGAGAATGAATAGAAGGTAGCTCTAGCCAATCCTTTGGGTTCCTTGCCTTATGCCCTTGACCCACATTTTATATCAGCTGCAGTGTGGAGATAGTGTCATTCATGCCCACAGTGTTCTGCCTCAGGGCTCTTTCCCAAGCCGAGGGACCCATTTAGCCTGTATACAGATCAGCACAGGATTTCAGGTGAGTTAACACTCCTGCAGAAAACCCTCAGCCGGTGGGATTGGCTAAATACCCCAGCCTCCTGGCCTTCAGTTGAATGGTTCTAGAAGGAATTCTGGATACTTCTCATTGGAAGAATCCATTTCCTACTGCCTAAAATTAATGTATTCATATTTACTTTTTTTTCCCTTCCTTTCTCATTTTTCCCACTTCCTCTCTCCTGCTTACTGAGATCACCTCCTGAGTAAACTACCTGTACCCAAGTCCTTGTACTCTGCTTTCAGGTTAACTCAGAGTAAGACAGCAGGAGGATTTGAAGGGGTGCCCTTTTATTGTTCTGTTTTCCTCTAGTCCTTTTGGTCATTCCACAGTGACAGCAATTAAGCCAGCTTCAGGCTTCTCTCAGCCCTGCTAGATCTCCCTTAATCTACTTTTTCCTGTTTTCTTTTTTAAATAACACGTATGACCTTTTAATATAGCATTTGATTTACTTATTTATTATATTTATTGTTTGTTATTTATCTATCCTCACTCCAATGTAAACTCTTTGAGAATAGGGACCCTTGTTTATTTTACTCACTGATGTATTCCAACTACCAAAAAAGGGATTCTGAGCACATAGTAAGCACTCAGTAAATGTATAGGGACCAGAATAATGATTGGCTTGACCACTGATTTATTCAGCTGGAAAAGTAATTTAGCTTCTCAGAATTCAATGTTCTTACTGATAAAATGTAAAAAAGAATAGTACCTTCTTCATAGGGTTATTATACCGATTAAATGAGTTAATAAAAGGGCTGAGCACAATACCTGGTGCACAGTGAGCCCTTGGCACACATTCATTATTATTCATTTGTGGGAGTGTCAGTACTTTCTCCATGACATCATAGAAATTGGATAATCAGACACACACTCATGTTTCCTCAGGCAAAATTCAGCAACTAGAAAGGTAAGTTGCTTAATCACATTCAATCAGCTTGGTTTGTGCTGAGCCAACCTAGCTCTGTCATCTCCTGTTTCCTCAATGTGGCTCCATGTTACTTAGGGAGATGTACTGCTTTCCTTGGAGTTCCATTGAGAATTTATAACAAGGATTATTCAGGTTTTTCATGATTAAAATTGAACCTTCGATTCACTCTACCTTCAGGAGAAATTGGTTTATAAATAAAGGCTCCATGCCAAGCAACCAGATAAGAAGTTAATTAATTGAATGTTCAGTGTTTACTATATCCAGAAATTCAATGTTTTATAGAATTTTTTCTCTTTTGATAAAAAAAAAACCAAACATATATTTTTCAAACAGCCATAGACTGTTCACTTTCTCTGCTGAAGTGTTGGAGCCACTGAATGTTTGTGGTTGATGTTAGATACTCTGATTCAGCAACGTTATACACTTGGGTTGGAGAGTAACAGCGATGCATCAGAAATAAATCCAGCTCCCCAAAAGGCACAGCCACATAGGATACAAAATAAGAAACCAGAGGCTACATGAGGTGAACTGGTATTCTCAACATTACCCAGCAGGTCAGTGGCACAGGCAAGACTGGACACCTGTTTACCTGATTCCTGGTTGACAACCAATTTTCTGTTTCCTCATCTTTATGGAAATTTAACAGACATTGCTGGAAAAATAGAAACCACACCTAGAGAGGAAAATCTGCTTTATCCTCTTTTAACAACTCTTCTTGAGTCTTGCCCTTATTATGCAAGGAGGAAAAGGCTTTCATCTTTCTCCCCCTCTCCACTGGGCTTGCTCTCTCTTACATTTTTTAAATGCTGCATAAAGAAGAAAAAAAGTTCTCCAAATGGACCACATGCTGACAGTCTCCTGGTGCTGAAATGGAGCTGGGGCATTATGTTGCAGAATTTCCTGGATGAGAACCCTGCCTTCTACAATGGTGGTTTCGATTTGGGGGACTAAATGTTCTCTGGAGAAGGAAGTGGGGTGATGGGAGGAGGCACTGGCCAAATGGAATTAACCAAAAGTCAAGAGTTTCTTTGTTAGGAAATGATGCCTTTGCTAACCTGGACTCTTAAAAC
This sequence comes from Tadarida brasiliensis, assembly GCA_030848825.1. Classification (NCBI taxonomy): domain Eukaryota; kingdom Metazoa; phylum Chordata; class Mammalia; order Chiroptera; family Molossidae; genus Tadarida; species Tadarida brasiliensis. The sequence goes on along the minus strand of CM061259.1, from coordinate 103,861,665 downwards.
CAGACTCCAATTGACAAGTATTTTGGGATCCCACACTTCTGCCCATCGAGAACAGAAAGATAATTTTCCTAGGCACATCAGCAGATGGAATTAAGCTGGAACTGGTGTCCCGTCAGCTGTTCCCATCTGAACAGTGAAGCTCTCCAACCACTTACTAGAAAAAAGCATACCAAGCCCTACACACTCTCAATTTTGTACCCAAGTTAAATATCAAATTATGTTTCATAACTGCCTCTTGTCAGGTTCATCCATGCTAGTTTTTTTGTAATCCTTTCTGAGGGCCATATTCTCTACCTCCATGTCTACACATACTGGGTTTCTTCTACCTAGAACACTCACCACCCCCATCCTGCCCACCTTGCCCAGTGGTTAAGACCAATCCTCTCTTAGTTCTCATCCCAGGTCTTGTAAGTAGAAGTGAAACACTATGGGGAAAGTGCTGAACATCTTTGAGCTTCTGTGTGCTCATCCAGGAAAAAGGAATATTGACAGTAGCTGATAAGATTGTCACAGAAAAGAAATGAGGAAATAACCCATGTAGAACATGTAGGCTAGAGACTGGCAGATGGTAAATGCTTAATAACTATTAACCTTGGTATTGTTATGATCATTATAAAAGTGCTTGGACTTTGGATTCAGACACACTTGAATCAAATCTAATTGGAATCTTGGCTTCGCCACTTGCGAGCTGTGGAATCCTGAGCGTCATACATGTTCTTCATGGGTTATTTCCTCATTTTTTCCCCATGACAATCTTATCAGATACTGTTAATATTCCTATTTTCTGGAGGAGGACACTAAGGCTCAGAGAGGTTCAGCACTTTTCCCATATTGCCTGGTTCAGTCCCCATCAGATCCTAATCATCAGATCCTAATTAGGTACCTACACGTAGGTACCATGAGAGGATGCAAGCCATTGGTTATATACCATGCTCTTCTCATCCTGTTTTCTTCCTTCTGCTGATTATAAAGGCATCCATACAAATTTCTTTAAGGACTATGCCAAGAACAGGCAAGACATGGGATTGCAGGTTTTTGGCTAAACAACATAGATTTTAAACATTTTTTTTTAATTTAGTTGTCAATCATCTAAAAGTCTGAATTTAATAACCAAAACCAGACTTCTGGTTTCTCATGAAAAATGCAAGATTTGACAAACTGGGGCTCAAAGATAAGTTTCACTTGTTTCTGTTCAAAGTTCTTCCTTGCAATAATAGAGCCAAAATGTAGCTGCTCTTTATCAGATGGTTTACGGAAGTCCTCATTCAGCCTGTTTCACTCATGCGTGTTACCCTTCTGGCCTTTGACAGCATCTGATTTTGAAACCACTTTTGTAAAGGCTCTGCCCTTTGGCTAAGCTGAATAAGCAGACTGACATTGGATATGATGGGAGGGGAGTCAAAAATTGATAAAATAAAATCCCATGATCAAGAAGGGTATTTTTTTATTAAAATATATTTGACATATTACACTGTATAATTTAGGGTATACAGCATGTTCATTTGATACATTTATATAGTGAGCTAGCCATTGTAGTGATAATTAGCACCTCTAGCATGTTACATAATTATCCTTTTTTTAAATGTTTGGAATCATCAAATTCTATTCTGTTAGCAAGTTTGGTGATTTTAATAAAATATTGTTGTCCATATTCACTATACTGTGCATTAGATCCCTAGGGTTTATTTACAACTTGTTGGAAGTTTATATCCTTTAACAACATCTGTCTTATTCTCTACTCCCCATCCCCTGGTAACCACCATTTTACTCTCTGTTTGTACAAGTTTGGCTTTTTAAAGATTCTACGTTTAAGTGGCATCATGCAATACTTGTCTTTCTCTGTCTGACTTATCTTACTTAGCATAATGGGCTCAAGGTCCATTCATGTTGTTAGAAATGTCAGGATGCCCTTCTTTCCCACGGCTGACGAGTATTCCATTGTGTATTCACACACATCTGCTTTATCTGTTCATCTGTCGATGGGTGCTTAGGTTGTTTCCGTATCTTGGCTGTTGTGAACAATGCTGCAATAAACATTGGAGGGCAGATATTTCTTTCATGCCCTGTTTGAAGGGTATTTTTCTTAACCTGAACATGTTTTCATATTCTTAAATGAATATTTATGGAGCTGTTATACTCTATGGAAGGCAAAGTTATAGTACATCTCTGAAAATCAGAATACTTCTAATTCCTCTGATAGCACTCTGTGACTGTGTGAATAGTGTCCATTGTATGGCCAGTGTTTGCATCCAAAAATATGGCTAGTACTCTGCCACCACCAACACGCACTAACACTTAGTACAGCTCAGGCCACTTTAATGTAAGTGTTAAGGGAGTTTGGAACCGACAGGCTGAGGTTCAAACTGCTTACTAGGAGTATAATCTGGGCAATTTTTGAAATTTCTTTGATTCCAGTTTTCTCTTTGTAAAATTAGGGTAATAATATTACCTATCTCAATGTGTTATTATAAAGATTAAATGAGATACATCATCTAAAGAACTTATGTGCTCAGAAACATAGTAAACTTTCAAATGATATTTGTTAGTGGTTGAAGCAATGTAAAAGGATTAGTTGCTGAAGAGGTTATAGAGAAATAAACAAGACTTTTTGAAGGATAAGAGCCGCAAGGAGCCATCCATGTTATTAAAGCAATGCTTTTGAAGTAAAGCAATGCCCATTAGAGGACAATAATATTCAATACCCATAAACCATTTCCTCTGATCCCTGACTTATGGGAACTAATAGAGTAGTATTTATCTTATAATCAGAGAATGGAAGCATGATTTGTTTATAACTAGCTTGTTGGGATAGGCAGAAGACACTTACCCTACTTTTTAAAAATACCTTTCCCACCTGGCCAGTGTGGCTTAGTGGCTGAGTGTTGACCCATGTACCAAGAGGTCGCCAGTTTGATTCCCGGTCAGGGCACATGCCCAGGTGTGGACCAAATCCCTAGTAGAGGGCATGCAGAAAGCGGCCAATCGATGTTCTCTCTCATCAATGTTTCTATCTCTCCCTCTCCCTTCCCTCCTCTCTCTAAAATCAATAAAGGAAAAAAATAAAAAAGAATGTAGAAGAAGGACCTAAATTTAATTTTAACCAAAAACGTGTGTTTTAATCAATACAGACTATTGACAATAGAATGAGTTTCCCAGAAGGCTGGCAAATCATTTGGTATAAAAGCAGGTATAGGAAGATAAAATGTGGAAGGGTAACATGATTGTTAAGACTCTTACAGACTTAAGATTTTTTATCAAGATCTACTGCCAACATAGAAAAGAATCATCAGACAATGTATTGCTAGACAATTTAAATTTTTTCTGAAGAAAATTATGGCAGTGCACTTTTAAGAATTTCTCCAAATTACCCTATAGAAGCTGAGAACGAGGGTAGAAAACTGAACATTGATCAATAATATCTACAGTAAACACAAAATACGGAAGGCTGGAGACAAACCACCAACAGCGACAAATCCTATATATGCAGGAAGCAGAGGGAAGTAATGGCACGTTGGATGAAACAGAACAGGAGAATTTCAAAATCACAAGTAGAAAATCACCAGGAAATGTGGAAGATTAATTTAAGAAGAACAGGGCACATCAAAGGATTCTTGGCACGCTCCAATTCAAGAGTGGACATAAGGGATTGATGGTAAGGTCTGAGGGGACCAAAACAAGATGAGCTCCAAGAATTCTCAAAATTGACAACTAAGCCTCCCTTCCAGCACTAAGAACCATTACTGAGAGTGGAATCCAAATTGAGTAGCGTAGGTATTTAGACACAAAATAAAAGAAAGTTCTGAAAGTCAGGAAAGGAATCCTGACCCACTCTTTCTTCCTAAAACATCAAGAAAACGAATCTTATGTAAGAGTGAGCACACCCTGGCTGGTTTGGCTCAGCGGTTGGAGCGTCGGCCTATGGACTAGTCCCCGGTTCGGTTCCCGCTAGGGACATGTACAAAAAAAAAAAAAAGTGAGCAACAAGGGAGAAGAGCATTCAAAATCCCATGCAAAGCTATGTTAGGAATAAAGGAAAAGAAGGAGCAGAAAAACATCCCTACACACAATGAGCTAAAAGAAAGAAATACAATGCACAATAAATAGAGTAATCACATACATTAGAAAGAAAATTGTAAAAATCAGAAATGAGGTGCTACGGTATAGGAAATAATTATACGTAAAATAAATTTCATTTCAGAAATGAGGACTAAACTAGTAGGCACCTGAAAGCAAATGAACACATCACAGACAGCTTCATGGAAATTAAAAGTTGAAAGAAGAAAATTATGAAAAGTTTAAAAAGGAGTAAAGAGAAAAAAGAATTGGAGACAAAATGGGAGATATAGGAGATAGGCAAAAAATACAAAACACATGTACACTATATGATTGTTGCAGCAATGAAACAAAAACTATATTTCAAGAACATTTTGTAAAAATAAAAGCAAAACTTGAAACTACATATTGAAAAGGTACATTGTGTATCTAGGAAAATCAACACAGAGAGACAAGAAGATCTATTCTTGTCAATCTACAGAACTTTACAGAAAAGTGGAAAGAAAAGCGTATGGGTACTTGGGCACTTATAAAAAAAAAAATTTAAATGTGTTATCAGATTTTCCAATAGTGAAACTTTATGCTAGAAGACAGTGGAGTAACCTTTGCAAGATTCTCAAAAAAGGAAAATTGAAGCTATAGATTTTATATCTAGCCAAACTGACTTTCAAGTATACAGGCCACCATAACATATAAAAATTAAATTCTGAATGCTTGCTGAATGAGCAGCTATTTTATATTCCCCCGAGAGCCTTCATGATGATGGGCTTGTAACAGGAACTCAAAGACTTAGAGATTGACACACGCTGCTTGCACTGCATGGCAGTAGGTGCTCATTTGCCCAATTGCACCAGGCGAAAATGGAAACACAGGGCCATTGTTACCTTTTAAGCCTCAGGGAAATAATGAATTTTACTGAAATAGTGTTTTACTCCAAGCTTTCCCGAACTTCAAAAATGTGACATGAAGGAAGCACTTTTCACTAGGGAGAAGAAAATATTTTATAACATCAAAAGAAAAAAGCTAAAGGCAAAAAAAAAAAAAAAAGTAATGAAATAACATTCAAACTGCTCTTTAAATTGTTTTTGTGTCTGTGTATGCCTACAGCAATCAAATTACTTCTAAAGTGACTTCAAGGTCTGGGTTCTGTTATTCTGTAAAAATCTGTGCTAAAAGTATTAATAGTATTAAAAAAAAACACCATAAATGTCATTTGCCATATTTCATTTGGTATAGTTTATCATAGTTTGTGATACATAAATAAATATAATTTTGCATACCTTGAAATCTATACCTCTATAATGTCTAGAGACTTTAATAAAGTGCATTTTATATGACAAAACCCTTATCTTTCCAACAAATATTTGTGGAACACCTACAGTATGCCAATCATTTGAATGGACATTGAGAAACAACAATGAATAAAACAATCTTTGCTCTTGACAGATTTGGTATTTGAGCAGAAAGGAAGGCATGTTAAAAACTCCGACAGAAAACAACAAATAAAAAACATAGGCCATCTAATAGTAACTAAAAAAATCATGCTAAAAGTATTCAATACATAATATTGACTTAAAAAATACAGTAGAAAGCTCTTACCAACATTTATCTAATGGACCCGCTCAATCATTCCAGATTCTCTAGACTTTTTGTAAACTGTACTGACTGTTGTCCTCGAAACTTGGTTTCAAGGCTATTCCCAGAACATCCGTGGACATGCTGAATTGTGTACCGAAGAAGAGTCGATTGTTCCCAAACCTGTTCATGCCTGTTGTACTTGTTACTATAATTATGAAATTTAATTCGACAAGCTAATAAAATATGAATGCCAAAAGGAAAAATATAAATAAAAATACAAATTAAATTCTGAAAGTAAGTGAATTAAAAACTCAGTTCAAAGCCTAGACAAAAAATGTACAGCAAAAAAAAAAAAAAAACAGAAGAAATACACAAAAGCAGAATTCAGTTAGTAAACAGAATGAGTATAATTAATAAATGAGTCCAAAAGCTGATTCTTAAAAAAAAAAATTATATATATATAAATAAAAGCTAATTGCTAACATAAATAGGAAAAAGAAGAGGACACACATATATGAAATCAGAAATTAAAAGGAGGAAATAATCTTCAAAACAGGAAATTTAAAGTCACCAGAGACTATTCTGTACAACTCTAGGAAATTAAATTTGAAAACCTCAATGAAATGGGTAATATTAAAGAAGAATATAATTTATCAAAATTGATCCCAGACAGAAAGTCTATAAAGATTACAAATCAATAGAAAATATAGACAAAATTGTTGAAGAACTCACCCCCAAAAGCATTATGCCCAGTTTCTTCCACAGGGTAACACTTAAAATGGGTTGAAGCCATCCTGAAGAGGCTCTCACTGGCCAAATGTAGGACCATTGAATTTCAACAAAGATAATAACTGAGAAGGACTGAAACATTGAAGTATTTGTCTGTGAAAATACCAAATCAAACAAACAAACCCTAACTGGTCACTATTAGAGGATCCTAGTAAGCCAACCCATTACTTTGAAAACTGGTAAATAGCAGAGAAGAATCAAACCTTTATTCTGTCTTTCCTATATGAATCCTATCACTTGGTACACAAAAAGATGGTAAAGGCAGATTTCACTTTATTGAAGTAGTACAACTAAGAAATGAATATCATCAATTTGCAATTTGTAATGAATTAATGGATCATGGTATGTATAAGTCTGCTAACATCACAGAACGAGAGGCAACCAGACTTCATATTGCCTCTTGCTATAAAAATATAATATCACTTATAAATTAGTCTTGCCAAAAAAACAAAAAACAATTAGTCTTCAATCTGATCAACCTTTTAGGTCCAAACAATTTGCAAGAAGCACAGGGAAACAAGCAGCAAAATCCAGACTGCAGGGCGCTCTACAGGACAAATGATCTGGTTTCTTTATTAAACAAAGTAGAAGTTAAAAAAAAAAAAAAAAAGAAAGAAATAGAGAGAAATGTATAGATTAAAATAAATTTAAGGCACACATCAACCAATCAATATGTGGACTGTATTTAGATCCTCACTGAAATGGTAAAAAGAGAAAACATGAAATAATTGGTCCTTGGAACATTGACTGAATATTTGTTAACATTAAAGAATGATTATTAACTTTGGACTGAGGTGTGATAATGATATTGTGCTTTGTTTTTTTTAAAGGGACCTTTCCTTTCCAGTATAAATAATGAATTACTTACAGATGAAATGATGTCTTGGACTAGCTTCAAACAAAGGGGAAATAGGAGAAATAGCTAAAACAAGATTCACCATGTGTTGAAGATTATAAAAGCCGGTTGTTGGGTATATGGGAGTTCATTACACTATTCTGTCTGTGTTAGTATATATTTGAAACCTTTCATAATGTAGATATTAATAAAAACTATTAAAATTAGGGCATAACCCTCGTGAATATCATGTGATTATTCTTAACTAAATTGGGAGAAAGTGCTCTGTTATCTACTTTAACATCTTTGAGATCACTCCAACTCCAATAACAAAGGAAGTCTATGTACACTAACAAGGGTGATATTCTTGTTCTTTGCTCCTCTGACTCTCCATTTCCACATATTCACTCAGCTTGTAGTTACAGAGCTGCTGATATTGTAAAAATGTTGCTTAGCAACATGTTAATGGGAAAAAACACTCCTTAAAACATTAGGGTTTTTGTCTTTTGAAATGTACTAGTTCAGCATATGATACCTCCCACAGCTCAGTTTAACAAGAGGAAAAATATCAATTCTCTGAATATAGTTGTTGTGTTTTTTTTTTTTTTTAATCTTCTTAGCTGGGTCTGAATTTAATAAAATATAAGAAATGGAGTGAGACAAAGACCTCAGACTACATACAAGTTCCATTGATCTATTAGGAGTGAGTGGTTTACAGATAAAGGACTATACACCCTGCCCCTTACCTAGTATCTGGAGTGGGGGTGGGGGTGGCGAGGCCAAGAGGGTGTACAGGGAAAACCCCTAATCTTCATTGCCCACTTGGTCTTACTGTCCAAAGAAAATGAGTTTAGTGTTCAAGAATCTAGAAGGTGGGATGCCCGGCCAGTGTGGCTCAGTGGTTGAGTGTTGACCCATGCACCAAGAGGTCACCGGTTTGATTCCTGATCAGGGCACATGCCCAGGTTGTGGGCCTGATCCCCAGTGGGGGGCATGCAGGAGGCGGCCAGTCGATGTTCTCTCTCATTGATGTTTCTACCTCTCTCTCCCTCTCCCTTCCTCTCTCTCTCAAATCAATAAAGATTTAAAATAATAATCATCATCATCATCATCATCATCATCTAGAAGGTGAGCTCAGCAAGTCACCCTTTAAGTCCCATTTTCTTTTCCAGGAAATTAGGGTATTTGAGCAAATGCTCTTGAAGAGCATTTCTAACTGGAACACTTTGTGGAGCGCCTCTAGGTCATTGCTTCTCAAACTCCGCTGTATCAGCTGTGCCTTTCCTAGGCAGCTTATGGAAATACTGCCCTGAGCCTGAGCCATCGGGCCTGACGTGGGGTCTTGGGTTTTTGCATTTGTTACAAGTTCCCAGGAGATGCTGATTCTGCTGGTCAGGGGGAGTCACACTTTCATAGCAAGGCTCTCAGGCAATCTGAGTGAGCAGAGATTGGAAAACGTCACTTGTCAGCCTTGACGTGGCATACGGTTAAGAGGACAGCTTGAGTGTCAGAGATACTTAGCTTCAAATGCTGGCTCTGTCGTCAGGTGTGTCCCGCGTTCTTCCTCTGTAGAATGGAAAGCATGGTCGCTTTTTGAGAAGACTGAACGAGATGACAATATCACTTGTAATGTTCTTAGCGAAGCACAGAGTACGTAGTATGTGAATATTAATGATTGGCATAAAGAAAAACCAGAGAGTGTTTATGAAGGATCGTGTGGCATTGGGAGTGTTGGCCTCCTTATTTATGAGTCAGGCAGGGTGGAAAATTGAAATTTGGGTTGGTTCTGAACATCGGTTCTTCCTGTCACTGTTGCAGATGTGGCTGTCATGCGCTTTACTGGGCCTCAGTTTACACGCCTGTCCAATGAGAAGGTTGAACCGTTGAAACATCCTAGGAATGTGTCTTAGCTCCCCTGGATGACTCAGCGCCTGGAGCTGCACCAATGAGCTCCAGAGAATCAGCTCCCCATTTAATAAACTGTGAAGGCAGAGGAGCGGTAGGTGGCAGAAAGCTTATCGGAATTGGATGAAAAGCCCAGACCCAAAAGAATCTGCCAAGCAGGGGATCTATTTTAAAACCCAGTCATTTTTAGCATCAGAGAGTCGGGGCAGTGATTTAATTACTGATGGGCTACATCAGAGGCACCATTGGAGCCGGCATCCCTGAATCAGGGGAAAGAGCAGATTACCCAGCTCTGGGGAGGACAGGTGTTCGGAACCTTCCCACTACCTTTCCTGTGTATACATTTTCTTGAGTCTCTGATGTGCAGAGCTTTAGATTTTTAAACAAATGTGCTTGGGGCTCTATGATTTTGTCCACTCTCTGCAGGATTTTCTGAGCATCTGTTAGCTTCTGTCTGAATCATACATAAACGTGTGTATGAATCACTTCCTCCCCATTTCTCACCAAGTCCCCACTCTTTCACAGACATCCTTACCACCACCACTATTTGGGAAGAATAAATGAAGAAACTGGAGATATTGTGGTGATCATCACAGTAAAATGTTTCTTTTTTTGAAACAACAAGTGCTCAGAATGACTTGGAGAGATGTCCCCATGAGAGGGATTCTAGGGGATCCTTGAGGTCCATATGGGGCTGGCCTTTGGAGAGCAGCTTTCTAGAGAGGGTTGGATGACTGGCAGACCACTCTGAACCAGAAGGGAACTTGAGGATCCTGTGAGACTCTTTGTGATGATTGAGAAAATCCTGGATTCTTAGAGAGGGAAGGCATCGCAAACATTACTTAATGAAACCTAAGTAATTTGATAACAAGACAGGCTTTTGAGTGGGATAAATTTGGCTCAGATTCCTGCTTCATCATAAACCAAATTTGCAAATTTGCTTAATTAAATGGGTAACCTTGGACGAGTCACTCCATCTTTCTAATTCTCTTTTCCCTTTAATGTAAAAAGGGTAAATACCTTTGTCCCAAGGTTCTTGTAAAGATAAAATGAGATTTCAGATTTAAGATACTTGGGATAGTACCTGGAACAATGTATTGGTAATAATAGCAGCAGCAACCTTTTATTAAATCTTTTTAAAATTTTTTCTTTATTGATGTTTAGAGAGAGAAGAAGAGAGGGGGAGAGAGAGATAGAAACATCGATGAGAGAGAACATTGATTGGCCGCCTCCTGCATGTCCCCCACTGGGGATCAGGCCCACAACCTGGGCATGTGTCCTGACCGGGAATCGAACCGGCGACCTCTTGGTGCATGAGACAATGCTCAACCACTGAGCCACACTGACCGGGCAACAGCAGCAACGTTTGAAAAGTTTCCTAATGAGTGGATTTTCAGGTGCCTCTCTGACTCCCCCAGTGTAAGATTTAGAGAAGGGGGATCAATAGACAGCCTATGGGCTGGATCGCACCTGCAGACTTGCAGTGGTCAAGGTGATTTTGTTGTTCTCATTTGTCAATATTTTAAAATTGGGGGATTTTATAGTTTTCAATCATAATCTACATATTTTGAAACTTTTTTGAATGATCACATCTGGCAAACACCAAACCCACATCCCTGCATGATAATAATCAGTATGCCATTTTTCTCCCGTTTGCCACAATCTCACTGCTGTATTACTGTTGCACTACTTTATTGCATGTGCATTACCTTCTGTGTTTGAATTAGTCTTTACATCTGCCCATCCTATGGTGCCTAGGCTGTAACATCATGCTTTAGTGTCGTTTCACTGACAACAGCAATCATGATCATGTTATTAGACACAGACACATCCACTAATAATTTGAGTGTGTCATGTAACAGGGAACATTATTTGAGTAGCCCATTTTGGGGAGTAACTTCCCAGGTCATACTCTATTCTTTAAAATTATTTGCTCTTCCCACACATGACTCTGCTGAAGTGGAGAGGGGTTAGCTGGACAGCAGCAGGTGCCTTGTGAAACTTTCTTTACCTTGGTCACAGATGGATGGAGCAGAAGCCAAGACCTGGTCCAAAACAAACCAATCAGATTCTCACTCCTGGAAGTTCTGAAGTGCAGTAGTGAGGAGCTGGGTGTGTGTCCGATGGTGGTAGCACTGGAACTACAAACTCATGCAGAATTGGGGCTGGATAGAGGTGGCAGGAGACAAAGACAGAGGCCGTGCAAACCAGAGTCCTGGAGAAGGAGTCAGGAGTCACCAGAGGAAGTAAGTCTGCAAAGAGAAATTGGAAAACAGAGGAGACCTGCAGAAATGAGCCATAGAGATAACCATGCGACCTCAGGCACAGGGTACCAGTTCCTGACCTTCCAGTCCCTGGAACTGGGAAGACCAGCTGTCTTTGCCATCTTCAATCCCTCATTCCTTGATCTTTTTTTATTTATATGACACTATCCTCTCCTATTATTCTCCTTCCTCTCAAACATACTTCTCTCCATCTCCTTTGTTGGCGTCTTCTCCTACACTTGACCTCAAACTGTGGAGTGTCCTGGGCTCCATTATAAGGTCTCTTCTCTGTTCACATTTACCCTGCGGTGGACTGAAAGTTTGTGTTGCATCCCCACGCCCCGTCTCCAGTTATTTGTTGAAATCTAATTCCCCATATGATGGTATTTGGAAGTGGGGCCTTCGGGAGGTGATTAGATCATGAGGGTGGAGCACTCACATATGGGATTAGTGCCCTTATAAAAGGAACCCAGAGAGCTCCCTCACCACTTTCACATGGGAGGCTACCTGGAGAAGACAGCTGTCTATAAACCAGAATGCAAGTTTTCTCCAGACGCTGAATCTGCCAGTGTCTTGATCTTGAACTTGCCCATTTCTAGAACTGTGACATAAATGTCTGTTGTGTATAAGCAGCCCCACCAATGATATTCTGTTCTGGCAGTCTGAATGGACGAAGACATACACTTTAGATGATCTCTAATAGTAGTTATATGCTGACATATCCTACGTTTTTATGTATATGTCCATTTTTAAAAAATTATCTCACTCCTTATTAAAATGTGGGGTCAATCTTCTAGAGCAAACTTCATCTGTCTGCTTTACAGCAGTATCTGACACAAAGTAGACAGTCAAAAAAGTATGCTAAATGAATGGATAGACGAATGAAGGGAGGAATGAACTGGTTTTGTGTCTCCTGCAGAGACCTGAGCTGAGTCAAACATCCAGCAAAGTATCTAGAGCAGAGAAAGTGTTCAGTAAAGATATGTTTAAGGAATGAGTGGCCACACATAAAACTGCTTTGTTTTACTCTCTCCACAAACCTCATTTTTACATGAGCAGCTTAATTTGGTTTGGTCTCTTGTAATCAAAGAACTTTGACTATGTCAATTACAGTGCTGAAGAGAAATTTTTACTTTTTAGATGATTTTGCAATTAACCTATTGGTAGACTTGGACAAAACAACCTTCAAGGATGACTATAATGACATTAGTCATATACATTTTTATATGTTACAATGTGCATTTATATCTATTATCACAGTTAATTCTTACAACAATCTTGCACAGCAAAAGTCAGTTGAAACAGGTCGAAACAGCTGACAGCAAACAGCAAAACAGAGAGAATCAGGTTTTCTGTTTTCCAGCCCCTTGCCCTATTGATATATCACAAGATCTCCATTGATAAACTTATACTGCTGCTATTGCTACTGTTACTACCACTAGCTACGATTTATTAAGCATTTACTACATAGTGGGCTCTGAGATATGTTTCTTTTCTTTCTTTTTTTTTAAATTTTAATTTTAATTTATTAATTTTTGATACAGATGTTTCTCCTTTTTTCCCCATTGATACCCTCCTCCTCCTCCCTCTGCACCCCATCCCCAGCTTTGTAGTCCATGTCCATTGGTTATGTGCACATGTGTATAAGTTCTGTGGTTTATCTCTACCCCCACCCCCTTCTGGGGATTGTCAGTCTGTACCCTACTTCCACGTCTCTGGGACTACCCTGTTCCTCAGACTGTTATGTTCATTAGATTCCACAAATAAGTGAGATCATGTGATATTTGTATTTCTCTGCTTGGCTTGTTTCATTTAGGATAACACTTTCCAGGTCCTTCCATGTCATCTCAAAGGATAAGAGATCTTTCTTTCTTACAGCTGCATAGTACTCCATTGTGTATCTGTACCACAGCTTTTTTATCCATTCATCCACTGATGGACACTTGGACTGTTTCCAGATCTTAGCTATTGTAAATAGTGCTGCTATGAACATGGGGGTACATATATTCTTTCTGATTGGTGTTTCAGGCTTCTTAGGCTATATTCCTAGAAGTGGGATCACTAGGTCAAATGGCAATTCAATTTTTAATTTTTTGAGGTAACACCATAGTGTTTTCCACAGTGGCTGCACCAGTCTGCATTCCCAACAGTAGTGTACTAGAGTGCCCTTTTCTCCACACCCTTGCCAACACTTGTTGTTTGATGCTTTGTAGATGGCGGCCATTCTGAGAGGTGTGAGGTGATACCTCATTGTTGTTTTAATTTGCATCTCTCTGATGATTAGTGATGTTGAGCATTTCTTCATATGTCTCTTGGTCATTTGTATGTCCTATTTAGAGAGGTGTCTATTTAGCTCCTCTGCCCATTTTTTAATTGGGTTCTTTGTCTTCCTTTTGTTGCGTTGTATGAGCACTCTATACATTTTGGAAATTAACCCCTTATTTGATGTATCATTGGCAATTATGCTCTCCCATACAGTGGGTTGCCTTTCCATTTTGATGGTTGTTTCTTTTGCTGTACAGGAGCTTTTTAGTTTGATGTAGTCCCATGTGTTCATTTTTTCCTTTGTTTCTGTTGCCTTAGGTGATGATGTATCAGTGAAAATTCTGCTGCTTATGATGTCTGAAGTTTTGTTGCCTACATTTTCTTCTAGGATTTTTATGGATTCATGAGTCACATTTAAGTCTTTTATCCATTTTGAGTTTATTCTTGTGTATGGTGTAAATTGATGGTCTAGTTGCATTTTTTTGCATGTAGCTGTCCAATTTTCCCAACACCATTTATTAAAGAGGCTGTCTTTGCTCCATTGTATGCTCTTGCCACCTTTGTCAAATATTAATTGAGCATACTGTCTTTGGTCAATTTCTGGGTTCTCTGTTCTGTTCCACTGATCTATATGCCTGTTCTTGTGCCAGTACCAGGCTGTTTTGATTACAGTAGCTTTGTAGTATAACCTGATACCCGGTATTGTGATCCCCCCTACTTTGTCCTTCTTTTTCAAGATTGCTGTGGCTATTCGGGGTCTTTTTTGGTTCCATATGAACTTTTGAAGTATTTGTTCTAGTTCTGTGAAATATGTTGTTGGTATTTTGATGGGGAATGCATTGAATCTATAGCTTGCTTTGGGTAGTATGGACATTTTAATCATGTTAATTCTTCCAGTCCATGAACAGGGTATGTGCTTCCACTTTTTTATATCTTCCTCTATTTATTTTTTAAATGTACTGTAGTTTTCTGCAAATAGGTCCTTTACTTCTTTGGTTAAATTTATTCCTAGGTATCTTAATTTTTTTGCTGCAATGGTAAATGGGATTTTTTTTTAGTTTCTCTTTCTGTGAGTTCATCATTGGTGTATAAGAATGCCGTTGATTTCTTGACGTTAATTTTGTATCCTGCTACTTTGCCAAATTCATTTATTAAGTCTAGTAGATTTTTGATGGAGTCTTTAGGGTTTTCTATGTATAATATCATGTAATCTGTGAATAATGACAGTTTCACTTCCTCCATTCCAATTTGGATCCCTTTTATTTTTTCTTCATATCTGATTGCTGTGGCTAAGACTTCTAGTACTATGTTAAATAAGAGTGGTGAAAGTGGGCATCCCTGTCTTGTTCCTGCTCTTAATGGAAATGCTTTTAGTTTTTGCCCATCGAGTATGATGTTGGCTATAGGTCTTTCCTATATGGCCTTTATTATGTCAAGATATGATCCCTCTATTCCCACATTGCTGAGCATTTTTATCAGAAATGGGTGCTGGATTTTGTCGAATGCTTTTTCAGCGCCTATTGATATGATCATGTGGTTTTTATCTTTCATTTTGTTTATGTGGTGTATCATGTTTATTGATTTGCTAATATTGTACCAGCCTTGCATCTCTGGGATGAATCCCACTTGGTCAAGGTGAATAATTTTTTGATGTATTACTGGATCTGATTTGCTAGTATTTTGTTCAGGATTTTGGCATCTATGTTCATCAGGGATATTAAACTGTAGTTTTCTTTCTTTGTAGTGTCTTTTTCTGGTTTTAGAATTAGAATTATGCTGGCCTCATAAAATGAGTTTGGAAGACTTCCTTCTTGAATTTTTTGGAATAGTTTGAGGAGAATAGGTGTTAGTTCTTCTTTGAATGTTTGGTAGAACTCCCCCGTGAAGCCTTCCGGGCCTGGGCTTTTGTTTGCTGGAAGAGTCTTGATTACATCTTCACTTTCCTTAGTTGCTATTGGTCTGTTCAAGTTTTCTATCTCTTCTGGGTTCAGTTTTGGGAGACTATGTGTTTCTAGAAATTTGTCCATTTGGCTTAGATTGTCCAATTTGTTGCCATGTAATTGTTCATAGTATTTGTTAACGATCTTTTGTATTTCTGTGGTGTCAGGTATTACTTCTCCTCTTTCATTTCTGATTTTGTGTATTTGGGTTCTCTCTCTTTGTTTCTTGGTGAGTCTAGCTAAGGGTCCATCAATCTTGTTTATCTTTTCAAAAAACCAGCTCATTGTTTTATTGATCCTTTGAATTGTTTTTTTCGGTCTCCATGTTGTTTATTTCTGCTCTGATCTTTACTATTTCCTTCCTTCTACTTGCTCTGGGGTATTCTTTTTGTTTGCTTTCTAGTTCTTTAAGTTGTGAGGTTAGGTAGTCAACTAGAAATTTTTCTTGAGGTGGGCCTGTAGTGCATGAACTTCCCTCTCAGAACTGCTTTCGCTGCATCCCATAGATTTTGTGTTGTTGTGTGTTCATTCTCATTGGTTTCGGCAAGTTTTGAATCTCTTCCTTGATGTCCTTGGTAACCCATTCATTGTTTAATAATATGCTCTTTAGCCTCCATGTGTTCAAATGTCTTTGCATGCTCTTGTTGCAATTGATTTCTAGTTTCATGCCATTGTGATCTGAGAAGATGCTTGATATGATTTCAATCTTCTTGAACTTGTAGAGACTTAGTTTGTGTCCTAACATGTGGTCTATCTTTGAGAATGTCCCATGTGCACTTGAGAAGAATGTGAATTCTGTAGTTTTGGGGTGTAATTCTCTGTAGATATCTATTAAATCCATTTGGTCTAGTACTTCATTTAGAGTCTCTGTTTCCTTGTTAATTTTTTGTCTAGAGGATCTATCCAGTGATGTCAGCGGGGTGTTGAAGTTCCCTGCTATGATTGTATTGCTGTTGATTTCTCCTTTGAAGTCCTCCAGAAGATTTTTAATATATTTTGGTGCTCCTATATTGGGTACCTATATGTTTACCAAGGTTATGTCTTCCTGTTGGATAGATCCTTTCAATATTATGTAGTGGCCTTCTTTGTCTCTAGTTATGGCCTTCATTTTGAAATCTAATTTATCAGATATGAGTATTGCTACCCCAGCTTTTTTTTTCTTTCCGTTTGCTTGGAAGATTTTTTTCCATCTTTTTACTTTCAACCTATGTGAGTCTTTTGTTGTGAGGTGGGTTTCTTGTAAGCAACATATATGTGAGTCTTGCTTTCTTATCCAGTCAGCTACTCTGTGTCTTTTTATGGGAGCATTCAATCCATTTACATTTAAGGTGATTATTGATATGTACTTATTTATTGCCATTTTTGTTTAGTGTGGTTATATTTTCCTACCTATTTCTTCTACTAATTACAGCAGTCCTTTTAACATTTCTTGCAGTGCTCTTTGGTGCTAATATATTCCCTTAGCCTTTTTATGTCTGGGAAGCTCTTTATTTGACCTTCTATTTTGAATGATAGCCTTGCTGGGTAGAGTAGTCTTGGATTCAGATCCTTGTTTTTCATGACCTTGATTACTTCATGCCATTTCCTTCTGGCCTGTAGTGTTTCTATTGAGAAGTCAGCTTATAGCCTTATGGAGGTTCCTTTGTAGGTAACCTGTTGCTTATCTCTTGCTGCCTTTAGGATTCTCTCTTTGTCTTTAATTTTTGGCATTTTAATTATTATGTGTCTTGGTGTGGGCCTATTTGGGTTCTTCTTACTTGGGGCTCTCTGTGCTTCTTGAACTTGAATGCCTTCTTTCTTCACTAAGTTAGGAAAGTTTTCTGTCACTGTTTCTTCAAATATATTCTCTAACCCTTGCTCATTTTCTTCTTCTTCGGGGACTTCTATGATGCGAATGTTATTACATTTCCAGTTGTCCCACAGTTCTCTTAATCTGTCTTCCTGTTTTTTAATTGTTTTTTCCTTTTGGTTTTCTGATTGGTTGATTTTTTCTACCCCGTCTTCTATTATAATTCACTGATCTGGTCTTCAGCTTCCTCTGCTCTGCTGGTTAGTCCTTCCAATGTGTTCTTTATTTCTGCTATGTCATTCTTCATTTTTTCTTGGTGCTTCTTCATTTCCAATTGGTTGGTTTTCAATGTTTCTATATCTTTACTCATGGTGTTGATGTCCTTACTCATGCTGTTGAGCTTCCTCAAGATCATGGCTCTGTTATCCTCTAGCTTTTTGCCTGGAGGCTTTTAGTCTCAGTTACTCAGGGCCTTGGGATGTAGCCCTCAGATGCTCTGCATAAGAGGATTTCCAGAGGGTGGGCAGATGCTGGTTGTTAATGAGCCTCAATTTGTACTTCTTTGGCTCACCTGGGAGTGGTTGAATCTCTGAGGGAGGGGCTGCTGTTTCTCCCCACAGCTCCAGGAAGGAACAAGCTGGCCACAGTCCTTTGTGGCCGTGACTCAGCAAAAACTCTGAGTGCCCTCCAAATCCCAGGTGTCCCCACAGAGTTCCAGTTCAGTCTTCCCTCCCTCTGTTGGAGCCCAAGGTGAGTGGCTGTAGCCAATCTAGTGCTCTGTCCTGGCCCTCTGCCCTGTGGAGCCTGTTTGGGATTTTAACCCCGAGGGCGCTGCTCATAGCTAAGGCCGCTGGTGGGCTCCCAACCTGCCACCCTCTCACGCCACTGCACATCCTACCAGTGTCCCTGGTTATATGGTCCTCTCCTGCTGCTTTTTCTGTTGCTTTTTTCTGACAATTTGTCTTTATTTTAGTTGTAATTCCCGTTTGGTCCCGGAAGATCATCTGTGTAGCTTCCATTTACTCTGCCGCCATTTTTTCACCATCCCTATGTATCTTTTCTTAATTAGATGAGTTAAACTTCATGACGACCCCATGGACTTGATACTTTCATTGATTTCTTATGACAGATGAAGAAACAAAGTCAGTGGTGTCAGAGAGCTAAGAGATGGGTAAAGCAAGATGTGAGCCCAGGTTTTTCTGATCCATGAAACCAAACTACAAACTACTATGCCATAGTCCTGCTTGCTACAAAGAGAAACAAACAAACAAACAAAAAAGCATCTGGGATTTTGGAAGTCACTCATACAGAATAATCCAGGGCCATGCTGTGAGTAATAATCCCAAGCCCTTTCGGGTACAGTGCAGAGTTATCCAAAACTTCATGAGAACAGGAAGCACAGAACGATTTGACCGAATGTGAGCCACTTTACCAATATCCTCTCTGATGCAGGGACTTCATTCATGCACTTCATTGTTGTGAGATATGTAATGAGATTATTCAGAGCCTTGGCTTTGCATTCTTTCCCATTGTTAACTGTGTTAATTTGCTACAATGTTCAAGATGCTGGGTGGATAAAGATAGGCTAAATGAAAACTCTATTTTATTATTTTCTGAGTTGGAAAAAAGGTAATCACACTGGGTAATTTGACTTTGATGTACTGCCTCCCCCCCCCCCCAAACACACATACTCTTCATAAATAGGTGAAGGTGTGTGATCATTTGTTGAGTGGAGGAAGGCTGATTATCACAAATGGGGCAAAGGGAACTCTGTCAAGCTTTTCTCCATGTGGTGGATTCCTGGCTTCTCTTCTATTTAAGTTAAAAAGAAAGGAGGGAATATTCAATGAGTAACTCTGTGTAAGGCATGGTGTTAGGATCTCTCATACCCTTTCTTTAATTGAATATTCAGAAAGCTCCAGGGTGTAGCCTTTATGCTCCCATTTTATAGATGAAAGAAGCCTTGACTTGATTCCTCCTGCAACAGGAACTGAGAGAATAGTTAAAACACCTAACTGTCACATCTAGGGACATACCAAGGGGACATATTAAGAGATGGGGGGAAAATAGAAAAAAGGACAGGGGATAGTGGTGGGGCTGTGGAGTTGGGATTATGTTATACTAGTATAAAAGAACCCAAGTTCCTCTATTCCCAAACCAGATTTGATTATGATTGATTTAGGTAGTCACACAAATGCTTATGTCGTTTAAAATATATTTTGTTACTGAATTCAAACTTACAATAATAATAGTACTGATGATAATAACTTGCATTTTCAAGTTCAAAGTTTTGTGTTTTGTTTTTTTTTAACCTCCCCTCCAGTTGGTTTAATCACACTTTAGTAGTTATTTTGCCCTTCTTTCAACCTTCCAAATTTGAAGTTTGGTTAAAAAGCAAATTATAAAGAGCCCAACCCCCTTGTCACCGGACTTCACAGGGAATGGCTTTTCAAGTCATTTTTCACTCAGTTCACACTCTGAAAGATCAAAGAACTCTGTTATGTGCCCATTCCAGAAGTCCCTCTGGGATTCGTCCATCATGCATATAAATCATTGTGTTTGTTATATTTCCAAAATACCCATTCATCACCCATCTTAGCATTGTTCAAAGAGACACAGGGTCAGTTCCGCTCTCACCTTCACAAGGCTGCTTGCTCCCTCCGTGTGTGCCGCCAGGAGAGCGCTGAGACAATTAGCTACTCGCAGCTGTGGCTGCGGCCAAAGGTCTCCCCCATGGGGACCAGAGGAAGCACACTCTGGAGGAAGCCCCATTCAGGCATCCTGTGGCTCTTGGCCAAGGAGGCAGAGCCTCTTTCTACCCTCCAACTCACATCCTCTTTTGTGTAGCAAGACAAAGGGAAACAATGGCCGCCTTCTGTCTCCTGGAGGTGACAAGCAGAGGAAAAGTAGAAAGCAAGCTTTTGAAAACTCAGCTATTGAACGCCCTGCCACCCCAAGAACCTGACCCGAATCCGCTTTCTGCCAACCACAGGAGGCTATTGTCCTTTTCTTTAAGAAGCTGACAGCTTGGAAGGAGACCACCAAGTGGGAAGGGAATTGCCTTCCAAAAGAGTCTTAAAGAATATTAAAGCTGGAAGGTCTCTTACTGATTATTGAGTCCAACCTCCTTAATGTATAAATAAAACCCTGGAGACAAGAAGGGTTGAGTCTAAAACACACAGCCCAAGGCAAGCTCCCCCAAATATGAGAACAACCTGTTGGTAAGTCAAAGCTGAGTGTATCACTTACTGTGGTAAGAGAAAGCACTGCCTACCTAGACTGTCTTGATTGCATTTCAGAGAGGGGAGAATGAACAAGGTATTTGTTGAGACTTTGCAGTTTGGTTTTAGAGAGGTCCTTCAAGGGAATGGAGGGGTCTTGTTAGGATTGGATGAGGACCATGACATAATAGTTTGCAACTGGGGGACACAGCAAGGCAAGGATTTCGAGGCAAGCTACTGAAAGAGCCTTGGGGTGTAAACAGTCATCCAGTGTTCTTTCAGAAAGCTCTTGGAATGTACAATAAAGTTATCTGCAACTTCTGTCTTTCTGGGCAAAGTTTTCTGCAATAGTGAATCTATGCTGATGAAGACAGGGGACTAGCAAAGTCATGTCAAATAGATAGTAAGCAGTGTGGGCATAGATAGTTTTCAGTCTCAGAATCCAAGCCCTCAATTCATACATGAAACCCTACTGCAGGCCACACACCCCCTTCACTGCAGAAGATGAACTAGGAGTCAGGTCCCAAATTCCCCATCCAATGCCTATGTTATGATCGAAGATTGTCTTATCTGAGCCAATAAATAAATAAAACCAGTCTCTGAACTTAAAGATTGTTTGTTAAGGTTGGGGGAAGACAATAAAAGATTGAGAGGAGGTAGAGAATATGTGTGTGAAGGGAGCCTCAGAGAGGAGTTCTGGGAAGTCTCTCTGAGGAGGTAACATTTGAGATGTGATCAGAATATGCAGAGAACCTAGGAGCTCGCCAAGCTGAAGGAGAGCAATTGAAATAGAAGTGGTCAGCTTGGAGTCTGAGGACAAGAAAGTATGGGCGTGGCTGGAGCCAAATGAGCAAGAGAAGAGAGGCAGGAGATGAGGTGAGGCTGGTGATGAGGTGAGGCAGGAGATGAGGAGAGGCTGGAAGTTAGGGCCAGATCATCCCGACCTAGATGTGCTCTGCTTGGTACCTCTTACGTCCTCACAGATGGAGCCATTTTTCCATGAGCGGTGAAGACCATGTCTAGATTTTCTAGGGAGAGGGGCTAGGGGATACCTAGACATTCAGTTATTCATTTTTCCTTGAGCAAAGTAAGAAATGCATCAACGAAGTCAGCTGTGGGGCTTCCCAGGGCAGTCCATTATCTTTCTGCTTGTGGTTTGTTTGTAAGAAATGCCTATGATTCCAGGGTAGTCTCCTCTTCTGCTTAGCCATTATCACATTCCAAGATTCATTTTCAATTTCTAATGTTGAGTTGGATGGTTTTTATGGCATCTCAGCTAGAGAAAAATGAAAATGAATGTACAAAGTGAAAGACAAGATTTATTTCTTGTGGGCACTCCTTACACTTCTTCCTAAAGCTAAAACAGCTGCAGAAACAACAAAATCTTTTAGTAGAATTAATTAGGCACACTATTTTCTTTGTAAATGTATCCACAGGCACTAATTGGACAATTCACATCATCTACACCCAGTATTAACAACAGATGATGATTAAAACATTTTAAGAGCTTTGCCTGATACTTATACGAAATCACTTAGTTGTTTATGTGCAAGCTTACCAAGGCTTTGTAACAGATCTGAAAAGCCAGGAAATCCGGGAGTAACAGAAAATAGCAAAGCATTCAATTAATCAACGTGAATACTCATTTTTATTTTATAAATTCAAACACAGTGAAGGGTTTAGTGGAAAAAAAAACCCACAAAAAACCTCATAGACACAGACAACAGTATGGTGACTACCAGAGGGAAAGCGGGGGAGGTAGAAGAGTATAAAAGGGGGATAAATGGTGATGGAAGGAGACTTGACTTTGGATGGTGAACACACAATACAATATACAGATGATATATTTAGAACTGTACACCTGAAACCTATATAATTTATTACCCAATGTCACCCCAATAAATTCAATAAAAATTAAAAAAAATTCAAACACAGCAAAGTATCTGTGTACTGATATGTGGGTGCATGTGAACTGTTTTAAAACTCATTCTCTTTTTATTATTACATCTCAAGAAATGATCAGCCTTGTTGCAGATAAAACAATGGGCAGGGTCTGGAGAAGTTCAAATGTTAGTTTCAGAGTAGGACTTCCTTCAGGGCAGCCTAGGACATTGTAAGTGATCTGGGAGGCAGGACTTTCAGTTCTGAATCTCATTTCTATCCATTTTTTCTTTTTCTGAAGGTACCCCAATCATCTAAAGAATATGCCTGCACACCATTTCTTGATTTATCAACTTTGGGCAACGTTTTTTTACTTCATTATATAAGAATTGAAGATTTATTTGTTCCATCATTCTTCTCTCTTATCCTCTTTTCTTCCTCCAATGTTTGATGATTATAATCGTATTTTTATTTATTTTATGGCTTACTTTCATAAGTTTTAAACAATACCGTTGCACATATATTTCTTGTTCTATCAGTTTTAGAAACTCTCTGGAGTTCTCTCTATAACATGAAGATATGCCTCCCTAACTTCTGAATTCTCTCTCTGCATGTATTGAGATGTCTTAGGAAAAAGTTCCTAAAAGTAGAGCCTGCGATGGGGGACATTGTGCATGTGACTTATGCAGGGTGTGCTCCCAGCGGATTCCTGCAGAGGAGGGAAGCAGGGCAGGCAGGGGAAGACGCCAGGGAGGACATGGTTTCCAGCTGGGGTCTAGCTTCAGCTGGTTGCCATTGGGAGCTCTGGAGTGTGTATCAGACCACAGAGCAAGGCCACTCTTTGGACATCCCTTATCAGGCAGCCATTGGCTGTAGGCCACCTACAAAAGGAGACGCATGACTTCCTTGCTGGGGCAGACCTTGTCAGCAATAGGAAATGCTTCAGAGAAGGGGACAACTGTGAGCTATTATCAGCCACCACTCTGGGCAGCTAGAGGATGGGTGCAGAGGCCAGGATCTGGGAGGAGTACCAACTATCTCTAACACATAGGTGACGAAGAGAAGCATAACCTGAAGACAACATTTCTGCCTCCTCATCAACTCTTACATTTATCTGAGATTCACTGTTCACAAAGTGTTTTCACCTGTATTTTTCATTTGGTCTTCACACACACACACACTCACACACCATCACCACCACTGCCACCAACAACAATACAAATATCAACATCAACAAAACAGTAGGAGGTGATATTGTTGCTATTCTCTCTGTTTTAAAAATTAAGTATAGCAGGGCCTCAAATACCGTCATTTCATTGAACACTGTTTTGTTATAACATTGATGAGATGCGGAAGGAATTGACTGTTGTTTATATCAATTAACCTATGATAAAATTGGTTTTGTTATACATTGTTTTGCTTAAAGTCACAGAACCTATAGATGACATTGAGTGAGAACTTACTGTAGGTGATTCCAATGTGGTTATGTGGCTTCTCCAATACCCATGGTAACTGGAAAAAATGGGACCTAGTTCCAGATGATCTCATTGAAAATCTAGTTTGTCTAAGAATATCCTTGGTTTCTTTCTTCATTGCACTTTGCATTAAATCCATTTGCCATATGTTTATGTTTCCTCTATAGTTGGTCTAACTTTATAGATGCACTTATTTTTCTAAACACAGTTTTTTTCTTTTGCATTTCAGATTGGTCTCTCGGTCTTCCTAATAGTCGTGTTTATTTCATCATATTATTCCTCTGTCAGCCAGGGCACTTTGAAACCACAGAGAACAGATGATATACACATGGCCCAAGCAATGGAGACATTCACTACTTTGTATACAAGATCTAGACAGTAGTCCCATATGGATCCCGTCTAATTGTCAGTGTCATGACCAGCCTTTCTCCATCTACCTTGGCCTCCTCCAAGGTGCCTTTCCCTTTAGGTTAGTCATGTCAGGATTACCCAGGAGGCTGCTGCAGTCCAGGCTCCAAACTCTCACCATGGGTCCTGTATGCAGAAAAGGGGCAGTTTCTCTTCAGTCATCTTCTTTCTTTGAGAGGAAGGAATAAACTGCCTCTGAGCCTCTAATTCTCCTCAGGCCCTGTTGACCAGAATTAGCTATATAAACTTTGCTTTCAGCAAAGGAAGCTGGAAAATTAAGGACTTGCCATTTTCAGCTCTGTGTGTGTACATGTATGTGTGCATATGTGTGTGTGCATGTGTGTGTGTATGAAAGATTCTCTGTCAGCAAGAAAAGAATGAAATGGGAAGGGTTTTTAGATGGACAACTAAGAGTTTTTTTCCTCTAGCATCTTTTCCCACCAGTAACACACACACACACGCGTGCGTGCGCTCGCACACACAGTGATAATAGATAGATAGATAGATAGACAGAGATAGAGAGAGAGAAAGAGATAGAGAGAGAGGAAGAGAGAGAGAGAGAGATTCACTTAGCTTACCTCCTTTAGTGTATAACTGGTTAATTCCCTGATAGTGAAATACCAATTAATGAGGTGAATTTTGTTGTTGTTGCTTTCTTTTTTATGTTGACGTTCTGCTAATAGAGCACAAAGAGATCTGGTAGTAATTTTGTAGCTCCATTCTATGAAACAGAGCGCAGAATGCAAGTCTTCGGTCTCTCTCACCCTAGCACACGTCTATATGTGGTCTGTGAATTAACCATTCTGAAGCTGACCTTGGCAAATACACCATCAACCACTGTGATTACCTCTCGTCTGGATGATTCTCTTTGGAGAATTATGGGGTGGGATGTGTGCACATTTGAAGAAAAGCGTTATGAGAATAGAGGGAGAGAATGTGAGTAGACTTTTAATTAAGGGAGGGCGAGAGCTGATGCATACAACTCTGAAACGGTGGGCAGAAACGAAGTTCACTGATGGAAGGGGCAAGCGCCCAGTGTGCATTTCTCAGATCGGCAGAAAGCAACAAGCGCACCTGTGGCTCAGATGAATAAAGCTGAACATAGGGATGTACCTGACTTCAGGCTTTGCTGGGGTAAAGGCTCAAATGCTGTCGCTGGGACCTGGTAATCTGCCATCCTCCCTCGATTCACACATTTTGTAGATCTGTACAGTGGCAATGTGGTGGCAGCACCTCTGGGTTCACATCGTTTTATGTTCCAAGTAGGGGAGGAGGAGAAGCTTCTTTTTTTTTAGCAGCTTCTTCAAAGGGCCTGAGAATCCTTCTGCTTACCCAGCCTAGACCTGAGTCACCCTCAAGTTGGGGATGATGACCTGCACAAACCATATGGGCTAGAAGCGGGTTGAGGATGACTTGCCAGAAAATAACACGAAGTTGGAAGAATGAACAAGAGGCTTCACGACAACATATGTCCACTCTAACGTCTTAAAGGGACAGTGACCACTAACATCTAGGAAACGCGAGACTAGCTGGGTGATGCTTCTTTGAAAGGGCATTTCACCTGCTAAAGCAAAAGTTATCTTGTGCTGGTTTGGCTACATCTCTGGAAGTACTTGCTGCATTGAGATTCACACAAGCCACCTAGTTCTGTCCCCAGGAGCATTACCGCGTGGCAGTAAAAGGCTGCGGCACCGTTTCCTACCGTGTGGCCCAAGTAACTCGAGAAAGTGAATTGAAGTTCTCCTAAACCCATCTCCCTTCCCGAACAAGTGGTAAATAAAACATAAACCACTTTGTACATGCTTCAAATTCTGGTGTAGATGAAAGGCAATTTACTTCAGGCTGAAAACGAAATTCCTGGCAAAAAGCAATGGCTGTTAACAAATGGAACAGGCCCCCAGTGACAAGATGGAGACACGCAGCTGAGTACATTTGTCATTTTAACTCCAGGGGCTGACTGGAGGCATTTTAATCATGGGAACGTGGAATTACAGGTAGAAACAGCATCGTGCTTGATATGGGAAAGGGCGTCAGCGTTATTCCTTTGAATGGGTTACTTTCTGTATGTGAATAATTTGATAAGAGAACCCAACAGTCTTTATTTACTTGGTTCCTAGATATTATATATATATATATATATATATATATATATATATATATATATATGTATCTCAATGGCCATCTCTCTTTTTTTTTTAATTATTTATTTATTTATCTTTTTTCTTTAATTAGTTTATTTTTGTTATAGATGTTTCTCCTTTTCCCCCACAGACACCCTCCTTCCTATCCCGCCCCCCAACCAAGCATTGCTGTCTATGTCCGTTGGTTACACATACATGCATATAAGTTCTTTGGTTTATCTCCTCCCCCCCACACACACCTCCCTCCTCTGAGTTTTGTCAATCTGAACCATCTCTTTTCAAATGTATCTATCCATCCTTGTGCCTGCAAATCATACCTAATACATCATTCTAACCAAGCCGTCCCTCTGCTCTAGCACCTTCAAAGGCTCTTATTGTCCACAGAAAAGCTCTGACTCAGTAGCTGGCATTTAAGGCCTTCTGAAGAAGAGGTCTCAAGTGCTTGTCTTGACTTAATTGTCACCATTTCTGTATTAACGAGGAAAGGCTAGTTTATGTCGTATATCTCAGTATTCTATTGCTGTGTAACAAATCACCACAAACTTAACAGCTGAAAAAAAGGTATATGTATTATGTCACAATTTCTGTGGGTCAGGGATCTGGGCTTAACTTGATTGAGTACTCGGCTCAGGGTCTCGCAGGCTACATTGTGAGTGTAGGCTGGATTGCTACCCTTTTGGGGACTTGGGGGCATCTTCCAAGCTTACATGGTGGTTGGCAGAATTCAGTTCTTTGCAGCTGTAGGTAGGTGAAGGAGTTCCTGTTTTTCCTGTGGTTATCAGCTAGAGGTCACTCAACGCTCCTAAAGGCCCATCAAAAGTCCTTGCCATCTGGCCTTCTCATACCGTGGAAGCTTTCTTCTTTAAAGCCAGAGGAAGAATCTGTTACGATGAAGTCTCATGTCACACAATGTAATCACAGGAGAGACTTTTCCATCAGTTTGGCCATGTTCTACTGATTAAAGGCAGGTCACTACTCCCTGGGAGGAGATGACACAAAGGTGTGGATACCAGTGGGCAGAAATCATGGAGGCCATCTTAGAATTCTGCCTACCACACTGTGCAAACAAACAACCCCTACATGTCGGTGCCTTAAATCAACAAAGGCTTCTGTCTATCATGACTTGGCTGAGGGAAGTTAGCTTTGCATCATTGGCTGGGAGTCAGTCTGAAGGAGGCTCCAACTCTACACTCCACAACTGCCAAGCAGGAAAAATAAAATGAAATAAATCTGATTTCCACTCAGATCTCTGTGTTTGAGCAAATGTCACGGCAACCTCTAATTTTACGGGGCCAAGGAAGGACACCCCTTCCTGGTGCCCAGGCATAAAACTGGAAATATTTGGTGAGGAGCACAGATGAGGGCTGACTTCTGCAACAAAGTGTCTTCTTGCTGTTTTCTGGATGTTGTTGACTATTTCTTTGTATAATGGGTTTGTTGTATTTTCTTAACCTGAATGACCTTTTCTCTACATTCCTGTTTCCAAGTTCCTTCTGTACTTCAAGGTCCAACTCAAAATCCGCTTTTTTTAGTAAACTATTTTCTGATCTTTACCATCAAAATGACTTTCCCTTCTTGAATCTATCAAACACCCCTTTGTGCTTTCTCCATCTACCTTGTACGACATTTATAACTTCCTAATTTTATCCCATTTACCTATTTTTGATGCCTTATCTCCCATCTTGGATTGTGAACACCCTGAGGACAAGAACCTTGTCTGAGTCACAATCATTTCCTATAAAGTATCCAATACAGGGCTTTAGTCAATGTGGTGCTAATGTTTGTTTGAGTGAAACTGATCTTGTTCCTCCAGAATGTCTGTTTACAAAGTTTCTGGCCAACCTCTCAATTATTTAGGGAAAGGAGTTAGCCAATTTCCTCATTCCATCATAAGCTCTAATTTTTTTCCCAGTTAAACTCTCTTCAAATCCCTCTTGAAGGACTGTTCCCCCTCATCTTCTGTTGTTTATCCATAATGAAGATCATAGGTCACATAGCATAGTTGGAAGAACCTTAAAAATTGTCTAGGGCACTAATTTCTTTCTTTCTTTTTTTTTCCTAATTTATTTTAAGAAGCTGACTCCTTTATTCAAAGGAAACCTTAATCAGAGCACAAAACTATAAAACAGCAACAACAATGGCAAAAAGCTAATTGATTGAAGTGAAAATGGCAAGTTCAGAGTTTTGGTCACTTAATATCTCCTGACCAGTCCCTGATCCCCAAAGTGGACCTTGGGGCACGTCTGTGAAGTGCTAGAACTTAGTTTGAAATCCCTTGCTGTTGACTCAACTTTTCATATCACAGATAGAAAAACTAAAGCTAGAGAGACTAAGTGCCTTATTCAAAGCCACACAGATAAAGAGTTGGAGAATCTATGTCAATAAATATTTATTGAGCATCTACTGTAAGTGAGTTCTGCTAATAACAAAGATATAGCATGCCTCTTGATAAAGGTAGCAATAGAAACCACATTTCCCAATTCTCAGTCTCATGACTTAGTTACAATGGTCAAGACTTCCATTTCATTTAAATCTATTTCTGTGACTTAGCAAAGTCAAGGTCAAAGAGTCAATGGTGAATGTGAAAGTCTTGGTTTCTACAGTGAATCTGAGAGTTGAGTTCATGCTGAGTTCAAAGCCAGGTGAGCTCCTAGCTCACAGCCAGAGCCTCCTGTGAAGGTGTGTGGCAGTGCCATTTATTCACCTTGAATCCTGGAACTCTCGCTCTGGTCAGACACAGGAGGAAATGCCAGTTTCTTAGACAAGCTCCCTCTTGCTGGGAATTCATGTATATTTTACACAGATTGGCATCTACACGCATAAAAAAGATCAGAAGGAGTAAGTTGATCTTATCCATCCAGCTACTTCCGCACAGGACGGTCCTGTGGCTGCTTAGCTATAATTAGAATACATATGGGCAACTTCAGTCCATTGACATCTACTCAACATTTATTGTTTGTTGCCCACATGATAATATCACCCCCATATTATCGTGGAATTTAAATGCTATTAGGAAGTTTGAAAACTTGCACAGAAAAAAGCAAATGGAACATAATTTAATATGTAATCAAGTCCTAAAGTATGTAATAGGAGCTCTAATTGCTACTGGAGTTTGAAAATAGCACTAATCAGTGTATTTTAGAATAATTAATAGAAGTCTTCCATGGGAAGGAAATGCCAATGAGGGTTTAAAAGGTAAGTCCCATTCGAATCGATGAGTAGGTAGAGATGGGTGTCACTGCAGGGCATGGGCATGGCATGGGCAAAGACATGAGGGGTGGAATAGGCATATTTTCATAGTAACTAAAATGAATTGGGAACCCAAAATGTTTCCCACTTGACTGTGATAATCTTCAGAATGACCTAATGAGAAGAAACTGGTATTATCCTTGTTTTACAAATGAAGAACTAAAAGTGGTTAAGTAACTTGTTTAAGGTCATACAGTTAGTGAATTATAGAGTTAGAATAGCCCAGATCTGTATGATGTCAAAAACAATGTTATTATACAAAGTTCCCTATTGTCTGCTCAAACATGTGGGAAATAGTGAGAAAAAGGTGATGGTCCAGGGGAAAGTATTTTGGGGAAAGAGTGATAGGACGTTGCATAGATAAGGTGGAGTCAGCACAGGTAATTGCCCCCAGGAGACATTTGGCAATATCTGGAGACATTTTTGTTTGTCACACTTGGGCAAAGTTGGTTGCTTCTGGCTTCTAGTGGGTGGAGGCCAGGGATGCTGCTAATCATCCTACAATGTACAGGACATACCCCCACAAGAAAGAATTATCAATACTGCTGAAAAAACTCGGCATAGACAGAATGAGAGGTGTGGACTTTTTTCTTTTACTTTTTTGTTTTAAATCCTCACCCGAGGTCTGGCCAGTGTGGCTCAGTGGTTGAGCATCGACCCATGCACCAAGAGGTCGCCAGTATGATTCCCGGTCAGGGCACATGCCCAGGTTGTGGGCCCGATCCCCAGTGGGGGCATGCAGGAGGTGGCCAATCGATGTTCTCTCTCATCGATGTTTCTATCTCTCCCTCTCACTTGCTCTATGTCTAAAATCAATAAAGGAAAAAAAAATCCTCACCCGAGGATATTTTTCCATTTATCCTCAGACAGAGTGAAAGGGAGGGAGGGAGAGAGAGACACACACATCGGCTGTGGTTAGTTGCCTTCCGCGCAACCCCAACTAGGGACGGAGACCAAACTACAACCGAGGTACGTGCCCTCGACTGGAATCGAACCCGTGACTCTTTGGCCCGCAGGCTGAAGCTTTAACTGCTGAGCCAAACTGGCCAGGGCTGGACTTCTTTCTTTAGACAGTGGGTTCTTGACTATAGGGCTGAAAAGGCCTACATGGCCTTCTACGTTTCACATCTCATATCAGTGATCACTCATCACCTAGTTCTTCAAAGCAGACTCATCGTTTCCTACAAAATGATCAGTTTTAAGTGTTTCTTCAAATCTCTCTCTCATCTTTCCATTCATCTCCAGATGTACCTCCAGCACTCCATGGAGCCCCCATCTTCTGCTACCTAGAGTCCCCATCGGGAAGTTCGCCAACCATTTGGAGTCATTCTCATAAAAAGTAAATCTGATCAAGGCCCCTTAATGCATAAAGCTCACTAAAGGCTTTCCACTGCTCGAACTAGAGGGCCTGGCATGATCTTGTCACCTCAGATCTTTCTGTCCTGTCCTCCTCTCTTTTTCAGTTCCTTGAAAGATGCCCCCCCCTCCCTTCTTTTCCTCTCGGCCTTATATCAATTAATTCTTTTCCTGGAAGCTTAGCCCTCACCTCATCCCACATTCTTTATTCTTTTCATCTGGGTAAATGCTTCCTCATCCTTCAGATTTCAGCTTAAACATCCCTTCCTCAGAGGGGATTAAGTCATGACATACCTCCCTGTATTTCCTTTTTTATAATGCTTCTCGCTCCGCTGATTATCGGTTAACATCTCTCCTCCCCAATGGACTATAAACTTCATGTAGGTGGTGGGGACTGTTTCTGTCTGGATCAGTGTCATATCATCAGCACTTAGCGGGAACTCAATAAATATTTGTTGACTCAACAAATAAATGAGCGCAGTGCTGGGCGCTAAGTGGGACAGGAAAGATACGCTTCTGCGTTCATTGCATGGCCCTGCATTTCAAAACCACGGAGGTTTCTCACCCAAGGAAAAGAAATACTAGGCAAATGAGGAATTCAAGTGCACACAGAATTTGGATAACTAATGGCAAAAATCTTCCTAGAGACAGTAAAAGCTATGATATCCTGAATAAAGCATTTTCTGCCCCTTAACATGGTCACCAAGGCTGGTTCAATGGAGGACTCTTTGCTGCTGCCGAGGATATTCCAGGCATGGGACTGAAGACAGTGTCATGCAATTATTCATGCCTTAAGCTAAAATCACCACTTTCCCCTCAACCTGAGAAGACACAGCAAGATACAGAACATTCTGCCTCAGAGCAGCAAGCCACTAAAATACCATTTTTAATGAAAGAACAAGTGTTTCCCACGTTTCCTCTATGAAAATGTCAATTCCAGCTCCTTTTTTTTTTTTTTTGCTACTAATTCCTAGCCTTATTTCTGAAAGAAGATCCGATTTCAAGATTAAATCTGCCGCAATTTCACAAAACTAGTAACATCCTTACCTGAAATTTACTGACATCTGACAAACCAGATCCCCTATGTGATAGATAGAAAATGTATTTATGTATTTGTTTATTTACTTACTGGGAGACAAAGAGGTAGCCTGCTACAGTTGATTTTCTTCTTTGTATGATTGTTTATGATGATTTTTAGTTTCACTCTTGTAGTGAAAATTTAAGTCTCATTACTAAGAACTTGATTAATTGGACTTTAGATCTGAATGACAAATTACATCTGGAAAACACCTTGTTTGAAGACAACTTATGCTCTGTTTTGTAAAAGATAAAAAATAGCTCAATTCTCTATTCTCCTTGGTTTTTGAAGCCTGGATGTACCTTTATGATTACAAATTTGGTGTCAGAGTTATTGTTCTTAAATAATCAGGCGTGTAGCCAGTTCTAAAGACATGTTTTACAGGCGATTTCCATTTGCCCTTCTTTCCTTCCTTCCTTTCTTCCTCTCTCCCTCTCTCCTTCCCTTCCTTCCCTCCCTCCCTCCTTCCCTCCCTTTCTCCCTTCCCTCTCTTCCTCCTTTCCTTCCTCTCTCCTTTCCTTCCTATAAATACATATTGAATTCCCACTCTGGACTAGATAGACATTGTTCTATCTACACAGGGATTCAGAAGGGAATTGCATACAAACTGGTAGCTCTCATAGAGTTTAAATTCTACAAAGAGTGAGAAAGTAAATACATAATGAAACAAATAAAATATAAAAACAGCATAGTTACTCTAAATAATACAGAATAAATAAATGCTGAGGTTGAGCTGGGCATGTAAAGATATGAGACAGGGGTGTTCTAGGCAAAGACCGACATAGTCAAAGACCCTGAGCTGGAACCCAGATTGGCCACTTTTCAGAAAAGACAGAGGCCCCTGTGTCTGAAGCACAGTGAACACTGGGTGTGAGGGGCATGTTTGAGGTGGACAGGGAGGTGAAGACAAGGCCTGATAATCTGGCTTTCAGAGACATTACCAGGATTTTAAAAAATATATAATATGGGGAGTGTTTTTAAGAATAAACATGAGCCCTGGCTAGTGTCACTCAGTTGGTTGAGCATCTTCTCATGCACCAAAAGGTCGCCGGTTCAATTCCCAGTCAGGGCACAAACCCAGGTTGTGGGTTTGATCCCCAGCCAATGTGCATGTGGGAGGCAGCCAATTGATGTTTCTCTCTCACATCGATGTTTCTCTCTCTCTCTCCCTCTCCCTTCTTCTCTGTCTAAAAAAAGTCAATAAAAACATTTTTTTAAAAAGAAACACAATACAAATATTTTTTACATTGTAAAAGTTTATTTTACAGTTTAAAAGTTCATTCTGGTTTATCTGTGCAGGATGAACCCTAGCGGTGGTGATACTGGAGACAGGAGATCTTTCATGGGTGACTGCAATGTTCCAGGGGAGAAATGATGGTGACCTGGACCAGGCGATGGCAGTGGAGACAGAGCTGTGGATGAACTTGGCATACGAAAGGGCTGCTGTGCTACACATCCGGGGAGAGGTAAACAGTATCCACACCGCAGTGTCTAATGAAACCTCCTGGAATGTAACTCCATTGTGTACTGAGGCCCATCCCCTTTTAGGATCAAACATTAGCATTTCATGATTTGAACGATACCTAAGTAATTATCTAGCCAAGTCCCTAGGAATCTCCATTTATCCCTGACACATTTCAACTTTTAAAATTCTTTTTATTGCCCTGGCCAGTTTGGCTCAGTGGTTAGAGCGTCGGCCTGCAGACCAGAGAGTCCCGGGTTTGGTTCCCGCTAGGGGCATGTACCAAAAAAAAAAAAAAAAATTCTTTTTATTATTGCAACACATTGAGAAACTTTAGGATTCTAAAATGGTCATAGAAAATGTTCATTGCTCTGTGTAGCTGTGCAGCATCTGCAAATCCAATTCAAATGCAGTCAGTGTCCTTATCCAACTCCAACAGGATTGTTTTCCCCTGAGGCCGCTCTCTGCCTCCCTTGTACTGTAGGTGACCACCTTCTCTCTTTGCCTTCACGTGGTCTCTCCTCTGTTTGCATCCCAATTTTCTCTTCTTATAAGGATTCCATTCATATTGGATTAGGGCCCTCCCTAATAACTGGATTTTAACTTAATTACCTGTTTAAAGACCCTATCTTGAAACATGGTCCCTATAACTCGCTCTAGAAGTTCACTGCTGCATCCAGGCCTCATTTCCCCTTCCAGCCGTCGCAAAGCAACTTGATGAGTCCTGTTCTAAGGGTGGGAGATGAGACAGCACACAATGATGGGCCTATGGGTGCGTTCCAGGTGCTGTCCCCTCCCTGATTCCTAGCGTATTCATTCCTTGTACATTACTTGAGAAAGAGGGGGGAGGTGTCAATGAATGTAGGAGATAAAGTAATAAAATATTATTCCTGCTCGGAAATGTTTCCCAAATAAATGAGGAGATAAACACAATGGAGAGATGAATTGGTCAGTGAGGACTGTGCATCTTTCAACATTAAGAAGAGTAGGAATGTCAGAGCAATAAAATAGAATTGTGCAGTCGAAAGCTATGGAGTTGGAAGGATCCCAGATATCACAAAGCAGTGTTTGTAAATAGTTTCTACAGAATCGTAGAGGTTGGGAGAGATCCCTCAGGGACCCTTCCTATTGTTAGGGAGGGGTCTCTAGGTGGCACACCACGTTCAATCAGGCCAGCTATGCATTCTCTCTTTTGAATATGAGACTTTCTAGAAAAAAATTTTTTTTAACAAAGCTTCCTCGGCTAAAAATAGTTATTTAAAATCCAAGTATTGACAATTCAAATTCCTGTGTTAACAGAGACAATTGATGCCTGGGCAGAAAATTACTGCACCCAAGGTCCTGCAGAGAGTTCAGCTTTTTACTCTGTACCGGAAGGGAAGGGAGACATGCATATAAAATATAACTTAACAATAAAGGGGAAAAAAAACCAAAAACCCGAATCATGTAACAGACAATGCTTTACAAAGTTGTGTGAAGTAGTGAAATAATAAGCTCAACACAGACCTTCCTTTTGTTAATAGTCTTTTATTTTAAATAATCAGTTATATTTTGGACCAAGTTTTAACCAAGATCTCAAACAGAGAATAGTTTACGGAGAAGGGTTGGGCCAAAGAAGGGGAGAATTTATACTGTCAGAAAAGAGTTGAAATGGAAGAAATAGCACATTTTGATCTGTTTCTTGCCTCTTGATGAAGGGTAGTTATAACTACAGTAAAAATTTCTTCTGTAATTATCCTTTCTCTTGTTAACTTTTAATTTAGAGGGATATTTTCTGTTTTCCTCTAGACCTATTAAAGAAATTGTGGGAAAATTTCTCTCTGCAAATCCTTACTGACATTGTCTTGAAACTTTTATATCTTTTTGTCCTCTGGACTCAAATCCTTGCATATTTTGGGAAACCTAATGAAGATTAAAATGTTTATCTCCTATGCCTCCCAGCATTTCCCAAGTATCATTTAGGTAAAGTCCTGGGGGAAAAAAGTCAACAGATTGCTTTTGGAAAGGGTTTTATTATTTTATAGCATCACTTGCCAAGGAAAATGGCTGAGTAAATACCATGTCTCAGTATAAATATAAACAGAGAATTGGTTCATCTCTTTTCAGGTCTTGGTCCATATGGCTCTAAGAGTTCCCAGGGGTCTCGCTAAACACTGGAGATGGAAATGGTCAAAACTTGCCAGTAATTCTTCCAATGCAATAAGCCAAAATGTCCAAGATTATGAGTAATCTATTCATGTCTAGCATGTAGGGGATGCTGCTTGGGTTTCTGTGGTCCCAGTTTCCTAGCATCCCTAATTAACATTAGATTCATTTGGGAATTGTATTTGGTAGGAATATATTTAGCTGCAAGAAAACAACTACTTCAGTGGCTTTAAGAAATAGGAGTTTAATTATCTCATGCTACAAGAAGTCAGGAATAGACATTCCAGGGCTGCTATAGTAGTTCTGTGATCCTTTGTCCTCACATATATTGCCTCATGGTTACAAAATGGCTGCTGCATATCCAGGCCTCATTTCTCCCTTCCAAGTAGGAGGAAAGAATAAAAGGTCTATTTCTAACAAGTCTTTGTCTTTATATATAGAAAATACAGTCCTTCCCAGGAACATTTCTCAATCTCGTTGTCTACCTCTGTGTAACAATGTCATTTCTATGTGCCAGTGAGAGCAGGAAATCACTAATTTAACTTTCCAGCTTGTGTAGTACATATAGAAAGTCAGGGGAGAAGTGGGTTGTAAACAAATTTGGGGTAGCCACTTCACAATGCATCCCATAGGAAGCTCAAGTTAAAAATCAAAACAATGCACTTTTATGCACAGAGCCACTGAGGCATATAAATCTAAGCAGGATAATTTTTTTGATGCTTAAGTGCTAGATTGTTTCTGCCTACTCTCCCCTCAAAAGTAACCCATCTCAAGATCTGCAAAATAATTGGATGACTAATTTCTGTGGGGTTATTTCACACTAGATAGATACTGATTAATATAAGACTAGTCTGTTTTGCCTCTCCATAGTGAGCATCTGTCCTTTTTGGTACCAAAATCCATACCCCCTTCCTCTGGCAACAGGAAATCCAATGTTCATTTGGGGAGCCAAACCACACATACCCTCAGTTTATATGGGGCTGACCCCATCTCTGCATGGACCAATGAGTTATGAACAAGCCGATAAGCCGATCCAGGCTTTCACCTGGATTAATTAGGTTGACAGATTTTTTTTTTTAGTGATTAGTGTGTGACCCAATCTGGGCCAGTGAGAGATAAGCCTAAGCCTTTGTTGATACGGATGAAGAAGAGAGAGTTTCTTTTCCATTAGCTTCGATCTGTGAAAGTTTAAACTTGGGAATATTCAGGGACACTACATGGAGACAGCCCTCTTGAAGGTGACCCCAACTTGGAGGATAGCAAATCACACAGATGTGAAAAGAAACACTACACGTTGGACCCAGCCATGCTTGACATCAATATATCCCTAAATTTTCCACTATGTTAGACAATAAGTCCTCATGCTTTTTATTTTTGCTTAAGCCAGCTTGAGTTGAGTTTCTGTCTCTTGCTACTGACAGTGCCCTGAATGATACACTGTCAAAAGGAAATTTAGATAGTGTATTATATAGAAATTTAGATACACTGTGTTCTTCAGAGACATACATTTCTATTACTAAAAATCTGAGCACAAGCTCATACCAGCGTGGGAAGTAGATTTCCTTTAAATCACACTAGCAATGTAACCAAATACTTGTCCCCGAATAGATACGAAGAAAATAAGATACTGTGATTTACCAGCTGGCAGGATAGATGTTCAAGGACCAGAGTTTTAGTTCTAACCCTACAAAGAACTTGCTCTGTGACTCCATTTGAGTAGCTTCAGCTTTCTGAACCCTGGGCACTTTCATTTCCAAAATTGGTTTAATAACATCTGCCAGCCAAGGCTCAAACGAGACAATATATGCTGTGGCCCTATGCAAAAATACAGCACCACGCAAACAAAATGCACGATCTAAGACGGGTTGTCAAACCATAGCCCACAGACCAAAATCTGTCTGCCACCTGTCTTTGTAAATAAAATATTATTGGAATACAGCCACATTCAATCATTCGAGCATCGTCTACATGGCTGTTCTTGTGCTAAAGTGAGGAGTTTTTCAACAGAAACTGCATGGTCTATGAAGTCTAAATATTTACTGCCTGGATCTTTCAGAGTAAAAGTTGGACGACCCTTTGTCTATAGGACAGCTCTTTCAATAACACGAAGGAAAGTCATTTCTAATCAGCCTCCCCTGAGAGATTAGTGGGAGTTCACTTTGCTCCTTTCTTCCTCTTTCCCACTTTTCTCAACTCTGGTCTTAAGGCATCAACACCGAAACACTGAGCAGCATGGAAAAATAGAAATGGGAGTAAT
The DNA here is from genome assembly GCA_030848825.1 of Tadarida brasiliensis. NCBI lineage: Eukaryota > Metazoa > Chordata > Mammalia > Chiroptera > Molossidae > Tadarida > Tadarida brasiliensis. Next base: position 103,823,574 of record CM061259.1, on the reverse strand, counting down.
TCAGAAAATGTTCTTTTAAAATATGCATCGCACACAGCTGTTGAACTAACATTTGATTATTATTCTATTGGAACAAAGGCATTTTGAACAGCTAGAATGGTGCTTTAAAATATATGCAAAAAAACCCATCTCAAGTTGTAATCCAAAGACTAACTTCTGCTTTGTCAGCTTGTGTTCACATTAACTGCTTGCATGTGGTTGAGCAAGCTGGATCAGTTGTTCAGTCTGTCCTCAGGATTTCATACAGGGAAGGACAGAATGGTAGTGTCTGCCGTTAGGATGGGTCATTGAGCACAACCCTGCATCGTGTGTTCATTCACTGATACGGAAAGTATTTACTGAGAGCCTACTATTGGCCTGGCACTGTGCCAGACAGTGCAGTTAAGACTTTGGATGAGACAGAATGGTTGCTCATGATCCCTGACCTCATGGCACTTGGATTCTGTTTGAGAATTCAGCTTTCATTTAGTTTCTGCTTGATTCTGGCATTCCATTGCTTAGCTTTTGCTCAAACACCCGAGCAGTGGGAACACATTTCTTAGCTACATAGATGTAATCATTAGAGAATGTATTATTATTATTATTATTATTATTATTATTTTATCATTACTAGTAATCTGAAGTAAAGTTCCATGTAGCATTCCTCTTCCTGATCTGTGTTAGACTCATGGCATCAGAGATTATATCTGTTCTCTTTTTCACATAATAGCCTTTCAGGTAGTGAGAGAGATCTCATGGTCCATCGTTCATAAAAAAATTCCGTAATTCTTCTGACTGTAGAATTTTAGTTCATATTCTACTCAATGCTGACCCATTTTAAATTATCCCAAGGGTGTGCAAAAGTGGAAATTTGTAACAAAAGGCCTGTGAGGCTGAGGTTAGTTTATTTTGCCCCTAAGTACAATAGGAATAATATACAACAATACCTTAGTAGGGTTATTTCTAAGAAGCTCATCTGATTATTCACATTAACTGTGAAAATTGGTGCCAGTTACTAGCTTGAAAAACTGAATTGCAGGCTATAAGAAGTTTTGGTTTCCAGAAATTTTTAGTTAATAAAATGTCAGGTAACATATCTTTTTACTACTCTGACCTTACAACATGGCTAAGCTCATAGTTTCAGTGGTGAGTAGGGAATGCCAGAAGGGCCATCTCATCATCCTGATTGTGGCCCTCACCCCCAAAAGATCACTGAGCTTGTCCACAGCTGCCTTCCCAAACAAGAGGCAGGTAGGATAGTGTTCCAGTCACCTAAAAATCTCCACAGAACTTAATGGCTTAAAACAACACTTAGTTTCTCACAAATCAGCGATGTGGGCAGGGCTCAGTGAAGATGACTCATCTCTGTCCACTTGGAAACAGCTGGGCAACTCAACATCCAGTAGGCAGAGGTACGGGGGGCTTGCTTACTCTCCTGTCTGGTGCCTGGGCTGGGCGAGGACGCCTCTGGGGCTGGGATACTTGGGGCTCTTCTGTCACGGGGTACCTCACCACGTGGGCTCTCCAGCAGGGCAGCTTCAGGGTAGCCAGACTTCTTAGTGCTGTCAAGGCACAGGAACCACGAGGATGAGCAAGCTAGGGACTCTAATAGCCTTCATAGCCTCGCTTCCGAAATCATGCAACATCACTTCCCCGGCAGTCACAGCCCGCCCAGATTCCAGGGGAGGGGATAGACTCCACCTCTTGAAGGAGGAACTTCAAGGCCACCTCGTAAGCAGAACTTGCTTGTAGGATGGCAGACACTTGTGTGGACACCTCTGGAAAATGCAGTCTGTTCCAGACAAGGGCAAAAGCTCTTCCCCAGCTCTTGTTACTGAGAACACCTTCCATCGGGGAGACATTTAAACAACAATGTAAAGTTGAGAGCAGGTCTAGGGGGTCACTCCCCAGGGCCACTTGCTCTCTCTGGGTCTATAGGCTTGTAAGGAAGGGGACCGCACTCTCCACGGCCTCCACCCAACTCTCAACGTTTCTTTAGTCCGCTCTCTCTTAATCTCCCAGGGCTCTGTCTGAACGACATCCTGTACTTACATCCCCCTTTGGCCTCCCCATTTTGTCCTTTTCAGTGTCATATTTTCTTAGTCTCAGTCCCGGTTCTATTCCTCCTCTAGCTCTGAAGGCCCTCAGCCACCCCTCAGCTGCTCCGGCTCAGGCTCCATCCTTTACTCCACCCCGACCAGGCTTGCCCCATCACGGCCGTACTCACAGCCACAGTCCTATCACCCGAATACTGACTCAGAGCTTCTATTTCCCCACCTTCTATCCTTCCATACTCTGTCTCTGGACCTGATTTGTTCTTTGCAGGCTGCCACTCCAGGTTTCCCATGACTCCATCAGGTGCCCCAAGTCCAACATCCTCTCCACTGTCCACAGGAACTTCTTGCCACCTGCTGTTTGGATACCCTTCGGACCTTGTCAACAGACTAGACCTGCTTCCCTCTACCTGTCTCTGGCATCTCTAGTCTCTGCCCTCTAACTTTGGAGCAGGGGACATGTCTTTCTCACTATCATTATGGTCCTGGCTTGCACTTTTTTGCACATTTTTGTCTTCTTTTGCTATTTTTTTTTTTTTATTTAAAAAGGGCCACCATTGCCATCTCCTTATAGCCGCATAATATTTCACTTAACCTACTTATAAACATGGCTATAAGAAATACCGTGTGCACAGTTCTCTGAATGCATGTTTATCTTAGGTCCTGTTCCTGGAAAACAGACTCGGAGAGATTTGATTATTTTTTGTGTTATGAGCCATGTTTTCCTGCTTCTTTCATGTCTTGTATTCCTTGATGGGATACCAGAAATCGTGATTTTCACTTTCTTTTTTCACTTTCTTTTTACACACACACACACACACACACACACACACACACACACATATATTTTACAGATAGAGGAAAGAAGAGAGAGATAGAAGCATCGATGTGAGAAACATAGATCAGCTGCCTCCTGCATGCCCCCTACTGGGGATCGAGCCTGCATCCTGGGCACGTGCCCTGACTGGGAATCGGACCGGGAACCCTCAGTCCATGGGATGACGCTCAGTCCGCTGAGCCACACTGGCTGGGCGATTTTCACCTTCTTAAATGATGGATATTTCTGTATTTATATAAATATTCTTGAGCTTCAGTTTAGATTTTTAAAAACAGCTTGATTTGAGGAGTTCTTGATTTTATCATTTGTCAGGTCGGTCCTGAGCAGTACTTAGTCTAGGATTATTTAATTCCCATTAATGAGGCAAGGCCTTTCTGAATAGTCAGTCCAATGCGCCACAACGTTTCCTTTCTGACTTGTGGGAACCAGCTCTATTCCCAGCCCAGGTACTGTTTCCTCTAATCCCCTTAGAGGTTTCTTCTCTGACCTTGGGTAGTTTACACACACACACACACACACACACACACACACACACACATTCACTTTCTGCTGAATACCTGAGGGGACCCCTCCTTCCCGTACAAGGCTCTCTCCACGCAGCTCTTTCCTCTCTGGTAATCAGTCCCAAGAATTCAAGTTTCTCTGAATTCTCACTTCTGTCTCTTCAACTCAAGGAGTCTTCGGTCTCCAGCTCAGGCCCCCTTCCTGTGCCAGGGCCCAAAATGTCTCAACACAGTAACCTGGGACAATCACAGGGTTCACTTTTCAAATAGATTGTCTTGCTGCCTGATGTCCAGGGCCTTAAAACCATTGTTTTTGTATAGTTTGCTTATTTGTATTTCATAGTTTTGTGCAGGAGGACAAATTACTCCATCTTCATCAGATACAGAAGTCTGGCATTTATTTATTTATTTTTAAATGTTTTTATTGATTTTTTTAGAGAGAGAGTGGGAGGGAGAGAGAAACATCGATGTGAGAGAAACATCTATTGGCTGCCTCCTGCACCCCCCTACTGGGGATCGAGCCCACAACCCGGGCATGTGCCCTGACCAGGAATAGAACCAGGACCTCTCAGTCCATGGGACGATGCTCAATCTGATCCATTGGGCCACAACGGCCGGGATGGAATTTATTTTTTAAAAGTCGTGTTCATGGGGTGGTTCCTGAGGGATCCTTCCCTGACGCAGGTGAATCAATGAAATGACCCGCTCATCCTTGTCTCCCTGTATCGCTGCGTTGCGTTGTTTTCTGCTGCCTGGAAGCTGTTTGTTCCGAGAGAGAATTTTCTAGTGATGTGGGTTTCCTCTTGGGGTCCATCATTTGCCCTGCCTGAATCTTATCAGGCCGTAACCACAGTGAGCTCTTGAGAAAGACGTTTTCAATGATGTCACTCTCCTCTCAGCTGACATTGTCATTGTTCCCTTTATCTGATTCAGTGTCATAGAAACACACATCTCAGACAAATCACCAATGGAGCGTTTTAAAAGGCTAGCATCTGATAAATAATTCCCCACTTCCCTCACCCACACACATTTTTATGGAGACAAAATGGTTTCAGCAGTTTCCTGACAAATAAAGGCACTGTCAAGATGATTGTGGTTAAGGAGGTGGTGGGTATAGAGCTGGGTTTTACCTCCCCTTATGCTGCATTTTTCATTCCATTTTCTAACCTAAAATGCTCAGGACCAACCTACAGTACAGGCCTCCACTCGGACAATTACAGTCCGATGGAAATATTGAATAGGCTTCCGTGGTGGAGGCAGAACTTGATTCTCAGAGCCACAGTGCTCTCCATGGGGGTTTATAGTGTTTCTTAACAGGGGTGGCTACCTGCTGTTTTTTTTTTTCCTCTCTCTCTCTCTCTTCAATCTTCTGGGCTCCCCAGTTCAGGCCTCAACTCCATGGGGTCCTGTTACAGCATGCTGACTCCCCGACTCTGCTATAGGGCTGCTTATTTTTCAGTAGCTTTGAATTGTGAATCGTGGGATTCAAGCTGCAAAGATCTCATCCAGCCCCCTTTTTAGAAATGAGGAAGTGGAGTTTCGGAGGAGGAAGGGAGATGTCCAGGTCGCACAGCAAGGTTATGACAAAGTCAGAGACGAGAGACAGCACACCCACTCTTAGAAAAGTTATGCACCCCAGTCACCAAGTAAAGTTCTTTAGAAAACCGCAAAGAGAATGAGTATTGTCTGCACTTCTTCATAGGATTATAGCATGTGGAAGCATGTCTCTGGATGAACAAATTACTGGGCGCTTAATCAGGCCCCCCACTCAATATTGTTTCCAGTCTTCCTGCTCAGATTTCTTTGCCTAGACTCTCAGATTCTTTCATTAGTAATAATATAGAATAGCAGGAGGACAACTATAATCTATATTGGTATATGATATTTAGTTTGAAAAGCACTAGTCTTTGCCCTGGCCCGTTGGGCTCAGTGGTTAGAGTGTCGGCCCGCGGACCAATGAGTCGCGGGTTGGATTCCAGTCAAGGGCATGTACCTCGGTTGCGGTTCCTCCCTGGCCCTGGTCGGAGTCATGTGGGAAGCAACCAGTCGATGTGTCTCTCTCACACAGATGTTTCTTTCTCTCTCTCTCCCTCCCTCCCACTCTATCTGAAGATACATAGAAAAATGTCCTCAGGTGAGGATTAAAAATAAATAAATTAAAAAAAATTTTTTTAAATAAAAAGCACTAGTCTTTTTGTTTGGTTCCATGATGGAGACTGGTGGCCTTGCCCCCGGCGCCCAGTCACCCACTTCCTTCCTGACAGCAGGGTATGTGTGGCAGGTATGAGAAGTTTCTTCTCCTCTATCAGGTAATGTCTCGTGAGACTTCAAGCCAAGTTTCCCTGCTTTTCTCCTACAGCAGCCAGAGTTCACCAGGAGATTTCTTTCTTCCAATGCTTTCTTTTGCTGGCCTCATACAGCCAAAGGGAAGTCATGTGACTCAAGCTTTTCCAATCAGATTCTCTCTCCAAGGACTACAACTCTTGAACATGGTGGCTTCAGAATGAGGACAAATGCCGAGGTCATTCATTAGGATCCTAATAGGTTTAAAATGGAAGTTTTGAGTGATTGCACCAGTATGATCAGATGTTACACGTGTTATCATTAAAAGCTAACATCTTACTTACCTTTGAGAATATGGGCCCAGAGATGAACCAAGGTAGTGAATAATATTCAACAACTATCATCTGCATGGCGCAGTTCCATTTCCCCTAGTTTTCTCCATTAAATGGTCTCAAATGTCAGCAACTTGCTTGAAATGGAGCTCCGTGAAATCCGAGGCACATACTCCAGAAGTGAGAGTCCTCCAAGGCTGATTGATGGAGGTACTTATCAAATTAGGCAGCATGTAACTCAATAGTATATGTATTCAACAGACTGCCTCTGAAACATATTCAACGTAGTTACACCTTTGGATGATTTTTCTTAGGGGGTTCATGGTCCTGGCTTTGCTTTCACATGACCCCACCACCACCACCCACCATATCAGCAGGAAGGTCAAGTCATGTCTACTTACATGAAAAAATCTTGTTCCTATCAGTTTCTAATTCTGTAAGTTACCTGGTAACCTTCTAATAAAGTCCCTTTCATTGCTTAAGCTAGCTAGAATAGCTTTCCACTACTCATAGCCAAAGAATTGTACGTGATACACCTCTTCACATCACCTGTAGAAGTTAGTCAAGGCTGAGATTTATACATACATGTCATATATGATAAAATTGAAGCTCCGAGAGATTCAATCACCCAGCATTCTAAGATTACACAAGGAGCTAGCAACAAAGCTAGAATTACAATTTGTCTCTTGTTAATTCTGTACATTGATATGTAGACTTAAGAATTGTTTGCTTTTTAAAGTAAGCACTTGGTAGAAGAATACTGACTGTGTTAATTTGGGCTGTCACAGAAGCTGGTTCTGAGATAAAGACAACTAGTTTATTTGGAACATAATGCTAGGAAGCAGCAGTAGGGAAGTGAGTAGCTGAGACAGAGACGGGCAGACAGACAGATGAAGAGTGCGCTCTCAATACCTAGAGCTTCATTGCCTGGAGGATTCTGAAAGCCAGTGTGATGAACTGAATTGTGTCCCCCCAAAATTTTTATGTGGAAGCACTCACCTCCCATGCGACAATGTTCAGAGATAGGACCTCTAAACAAGGTAATTAAGATTAAATAAGGTTATGAGGGTGGGACTGTAATCCAGTATGACTGGTATCCTTACCAGGAGAGGAAGAGATACCAGAAAAATGTGTGCACAAAGAAAAGGCCATGTGAGGACACAGCAGGGTGGCCATCTGAAGGGAAGGAGAGAGACCTCAGGAGAAACTCATCCTGCCGACACCCTGATTTTGGACTTCCAGGCTCAAGAACTGTGAGAAAATAAACTTCTGTTGTTTAAGCCACCCAGTCTGTATATTTATTATAGTGCCCCAAGCAGACTAATATAGACCATGTATAATACCTCAGAGATATGCCACCTGAGGACTGAGGACAACAGGGTATGTGAACCCCAGTGGTTCTTAAAGTGTAACCCCAGGACCTGCAGCATCACGTGAGAATTTGATAGAACTGCAAACTCTCAGGCTCAGCTCATACTCACTAAACTAGAAACTCTGGGGGCCTGGCAGTGATGTATCAAAGGCCTCTCCAGGTGACTGTGATGCCTACTAAAATTTGAGAACCACTGGTATCTACCAATTCTCGTCAAAGATTGGTTGAGGGCTGCTCCTGGAGGTGATGGTCTCCCTGCCTGCACTTCAGGACTGCCAGGCAGATGAGGAGAGTGGGCTTCAAAGACTAGCAAAAGCTGCTGCCAGAGAGATGCAGACTCATGGTTGGATGGTAAGCTTGTATCCATTGAAATGGTAAGGCCTCAGGGGATTATAGGTGAAGTAGCACCTGCTAAACAAATCAAAACATTCTATCTGTGAGCCTTGAAGGCAGGAGCATTCTTTTGCTACTCCTTCATGGTCTGCCCTTCTGGTTGAAATTTCCAGGTGACTAAGGATTTTCTCCCCGAGTAGGTGCTGACATCTTTGAGAGAGACAGAGCAAGGGAGATAAGAAATCTCTGACTATTACGTTTCAGGAACTGGAATGAGAAACTTAAATGTGCTTAATCATCTTTGCAATAATCCTAAAGAATAAATACCAGGATCTTAACTTTGACAGTTGAAGAGATTAAGATATAAAGAAATTTGCCCAACATCATATTAAAAAAATAAGTGGCAAAAGCTAGAATTTGAACCTACATACGCCTGACTCCAAAAATTCGTGCCCTATCCACTATCTGAATCCTATGAGTTCATTGTGACTACTCAGCATAATATATTTTGACATTTTGTGTTGTGCATGTCTGAAAGAATCAAAATTTTAACCTTCAGTTGGAACTTCCACTTAATCAACATTAAGTATTGGGGGAGAAAAGTCAAGGCTTAGACAGTACCTGTCAAGACCACTGGGATTTTCTCAAAAGGCAAAATACCAGGTCTTATTGCAAATGACTGTTTCTAGAAGACTCCTAGTCTTCCCTAATAAACTCTCATCCATGCAACTATTTCTTAAGAAACGTAGGCACCAGGCCAACACTCTCAGTTGTGGTCTTGTATGTCTCATCTCTTGAGTTTAATTATGCGCACAATGTCCCCTCAATAAAGAAGCTGGGACATCTCTGTTTTCATTGCCCTAGCAATGTGAGGAGCCCAAATGAAGATTTCTGTGCAGGAAGACTACTTAGAAAAAATATACTCATTGATACAAATTGATAAAAGTACTCATTGATACTCTGGAGAGATGGGGGTAAGATTGAGTGAAGAGAGCTCTCCCCATGGTACCCCATCTAATTTCCCATGTAAGAATGATTCTTTTTAGAATGGATGGTAGGCAAAGGTTTTCCTGGAGCTCCAAGCACATGAGCTATGAGGTAGCCCTTTCCAATAAAGAGCAATTGGAAAAGCAAAAGAAAAACCAGAGTTTTTCAGATAATGCTGACTTAAATGTGGCCTTCCTAAGTGGGACCAGCGCATGCCTTTTCTTTGCACCGAGTATATTGCTACCAAGCTACAGCTTCCATATCTCTTCAGGTTAGTGGTGGGGAAATCCCAAAGCAGGCCGGATTTATCTCTAGGGCTCCGTTCCTTCCTTTGTTGACTTTGCCTACATGGTGGAGATCCGAGATCATAGTCAGGACTCACATGTTCTTTCCTTGTTGATTACACCAGCCACACTCCACACTGTTGCCTGGGAGATTAACCATTATTAAATAAAGCAATTCCTGCCACACTTCTTTCTTGTGACAAGCAACTCAATGGCAAATAAAACCTGCAAATGTGGGCCTCTGTTCTTCTGACTAGACTTGAGATTCTTTTTTAAATCCTAGGTTTCTTTGCTCTGTCCATGGTACCTTAAGGTGTATGGAGTACCTCTTGGGAGTAAGAGTCACTTGACCTCCTCACTGAATCTCTTTTTAGCTTCTCTTGAAGAAGCTTGCTTTTATTTCCTACTTGGGGGACCCCAAGACCCCACACAGTCAATATTTTTTAAGTTACACACTTCTAAGCACATCCTTTAAAATTAATGAATACCTATCCACTTTTTTTCCCCACAAGATGTGCTATCATATGAAGAAATAAATTGAAAAGTATTGATATAGCTATGAATATACATTTTATATATCAACATACATGTTTTTACCCTTTGGGGATAGGATTTTTAAATCAATAATTATGTCCGTTAGAACTTCTGCGTCTTCCTAAAGTTGGTTTTAGGGACCTAATTTCTCATCCCTTTCCTGTAAAGTTTCAGTATCATATCTATGATGTTTGTTGATTACTGGGGCTTCTATCTATCAACCAACTATAAGGCATACAAAGCCTTTTAGCCTATTCATTGATTTCCCAATTGTGGTAAACATTTCCCCATGTTAGTTAATCTAACACAGCATGATGCTAATGGCTACACAGCATTCTAATACATGGATGTGCCATCATTTATATAGACCATCCTTTAATTTTGAAGATTTAATTTTCAATTTAATTAATATTCTTGTACAATCTTCCTCATTCACATTTCTCGTGATTTTCTTAGCATAAATTCTTTGTGGCAGAATGGCTGGGTCAACGACTGTGCTTATTGAAGACTTCTGATATATACCACTGATTGTAAGGGGCACTAAATGATATTCTCAGTAGCAGAGAATAGGAGCTTTTGAGTCTCTCCATCCTAGGCATAAATAGTCTTTCTCCTTTCAAACAAAATTATACTCCTGTCCTGACTGAGCCTTTGGCACAAAATGGGGATAGTAGAGAAGGCAAATAACTAATATAGGAAGAAGAAATGAACACACACACACACACACACACACACACACACACACACACCCCACATTATGTGGTTGTATTTCTCTTAGTTAACCTTGTAAATTAAACTCTTCAGCACTGATGAAAATATATTTTCTCGTCTGGCTCAATTTAGACTGTGAAACATTACCTAAGTGTTCGAACTAATGCTGCCATTAGCCTCATCTTGAATAGAAGCTGTAGTAGATGACACTCATAGTATGCATGTTCAGTGAGATTTAACAATCGACCATTAAGCCTGTGCTAAATGCAAGGCAGTGCCTGGCACTGGGCGGTGCCAAAGAAGGAGAGGAATATGACATGGCCTCTGCCCATCGTGGGCTCACTCACAGCTTACGCAAAGATTGTGGTTGTAACCCAAGGCCCACTGGGTAGGCAAAGTAGCAGTACTAACAAAATAAGAATAAAAATAGCAATGGTAGTACGGTTGCTACTCTTAAAACTAACCCTCTTAAATGCTCATTAGGTACCATGTAGTGTATTGAGTGTTTTACATATCATTTTTTATTCAATCATCACCACATCAGTATGAAATAGGTACTAATGTTGTACATTTTTGTATGTGAGGAAACTGGGAAACAGAGAGGATAAACAGATTGTGAGGTCGTGTTGCTAGAAAATGTTGGAAGCGTTGGGAAGGCCTTTAGGAGAAGGCGAGTATGAGGTCTGGAAGAAGGGTTAAGGACTCTGCAGAGAGACTGGAGGAAGGGTGTTCCAGGCTGGAGCACAGCCTGAGTGAAGGCACTGTAGTAGGACAGGGATGGTCTTGTCTGAGGAAGCAACACTGAGGGACCAAAACCAGGACACGGTGGAAAATAAAGGAGTCCGGCATTTGGTGTGGAAATCCTAGAATGCCAGATGTAAGGGTGTGGATTTCATTGTGTTGGCAGCCAAAGGAATGCATTTTAAAGCCTTAGCAGAGGCTGAGTGATCTGATCAGAGCATTAGGAGGGAAGTCTGGCAATATTTTATTGGATGAGCCTCTTGCACTAGTCTGGGAGGAATTTTGTACAGAATGATAAATGAGCTCAAGATATATTTATGTATGTAAGTCTCATATCTGAGATGTTGTGGCCAGAGATGAGGACATAAGAACAATAACTCAAATTTTATTGGCATCTGCTCCTGAAATTGGACTGTCCCTAGGATCCCTACAGTACTCTCCTTTTGTCTCTCACAGCAATTTCATCTCACCAGTTCTTAGCCCAAATGGTCACACTCATGTTCAACTCAGAAGAACAAAGGTAGTTAAGTCTATAAAAAGCTCTTCACCATCATCCTTTGTTACCTGTATATATTTTTATCTAACTTCTAAATACTAGACTTGGTGCTTTGTTTTAATCCTCACTCAAGGATATATTTATTGATTTGATGAGAGAGACAGAGAGAGAGAGAAAAGAGAAACATCAATTGGTTGCCTCCTGTATGCACCCTGACCCCAATCTAGGTATATGCCCTGACCAGGAATTGAACCTGAAACCTTTTGGTGTACAGGAGTACAGGACGATGTTCCAACCAACTGAGCTCCCTGGCCAGGGCTAGACTTGGTGCTTTTTGAGGGTAGTGTTGACCTTTGATTCATTTTTCTCTAATTGCACAATACTTAGCCCAGTGTTTTGTACATAATCAGTGTTAAACATTGAGTGAATAAACCACAGATGGAACACAGACCGGTGTCACATACTGTGTTGTCTATGCCTGAATGCGTATCTAGAGCTATGTCTGGGTGTCTACCAAACTCCAGCCAATGTCCATTACCAGGGATAACGTTTAGCACATTTATACATGAGGAACCTATTTACATTTATATTGGTGTCTAAAATCATCTGCTGGGACTGAGCTCATCTTAATTTATTACGGTTTTCACTGCTTGCCAGGAAGCGATGATGTGCTTGAATTTCACTTACATTTCTTAGCAGGAATCCAGCCTCAATCAATATTTGTGGGGAATGACAGTTCTAGGGAAGGCTCAGGATCTAATTCTAGCTAATACATTATGATCATTCATAGTGGAACTATCATCAGGACTCTGATGAAAGAATCTGCTAACAGCTGTTCTCTGTAGTTAGACTTGTTTTTGAGTCCCATGAATAATCAGTGGGCAGATTCTTCTGAGAATAGATGTTGGCCTCCAGAGTCACTTAGGAAAACAGGACTTATGGGGAGTCTGGAGATCTGCTTTCTCTCCAGGGCTCCGCTGCTAGGGAGCTGTTTCGGGTTGATAATGGGTCTTCTGGAAGATGGAGAAGATACACCCAGAGTTAGGATTTTGAAATCACCTGTAGGCTACCTTGCTATGGGTAAAATCAGCAAAGCCATCTCAGTCAACTGAGAAGAAGCCTGAGAGGACCTGTGCTGGGGCGATCTGATCAATGTTCATTCAAACCAAGGGCTTGGAGCTGAGATGAAAACTGTGAAACCACCACATTGAAAGTTCCCTATTTGCTTTATAAACCGTCAGCCTTTGCAACATTTTTATCAATCTTCTCTTTATCTAAAGTCACACTTTGCTTTAAACCTGTTTGCTATGACATTGCTCTCTTCCCCTTTTGCTCCTTGCAAACCGTCATGCTTTGTGGAAAAATACTCGAGAGGTAAGAAAGCAGGTCTCCGTTTTAGCAAAATGGAAGAAGAGGAGGTTATCTTGAGTGCATTTTCAGCCCCTCTTTCTTTGCTCGGTTGTGCCTTAATGCTTTCCCTACAACTTCGAACACGGCTATGAGCGCACTCAGCAAGCCAGCCAGGGACGGAGAGGTTGAGCCTCATCTCTGTGTTAAAAATAGCTGATAATCATTCTTTCTCTTTTATTCATTCAACAAACATTGATTGAAGGTATTGTTCTTTTTTTTTTAAGTGATGCTGTGAAGTCAGATAGATGGGTTTCTGTGTCAGCTTTGCTGGAAGACTGTTGGGGTGACCTGGAGCCGCTTCCTTCACTGCTCCTAGCCTTTGCACCCCCACACATAAAGCGGAAATAATAAGAGTATCCACTTCATAGGGTTACTAAGAAATTAAATAAATAGGGTGTTTAAGTGCTCTGTGCAGCCTAATTAAATAAATAGAAGCAATTGCCATTACGGGGTGCGCTCTACTTAACGTTCTGGAGGACACCACGTTGAATGAGATCAGGCCCTGTCTACAGGAAGATGTACCATTCAAACTGAACATCATGGAAATCCAGAAAGAGCACGTACTGCAGCTAGGAAGCTGGGAATCCGTACGTCATACAGCAGATGATACTGGATCAGCGTCTTGCAGGATGGGGAGAATTTGGATAAGGGGGGATGGGTGGCGGTATACGGACTACGGAGTACACATAATGTAGATACCACACCCATCAGTTCCCTTCTACCCGGCTGCCCCTGATGTCACTCCCAGTGAATTACATGGTGCCTCTTTGTGACTCTGTTTCTCCCCGAAGACAGTCAGTGGTGTTCGGTTTTAATATTATTTCACCCAGATAAATATACTGCAAGGCATCCTGGGCTCTTCATAAATGCCTCTGACCTGTGCACCCAGCCTTCCTTGGTGTTCTTTCTTCTTCCCTCCTCACCTGTTCCTACACTTCATCTCTTTCTCGTAGGACTTCATTTTAGCAAGTGAAAGGATGAGGGTAGAGGAGTTACTGAGCTCCTTCCAGAAACCAGGCCCTCTCCTGAGCATTTAATATGCCCTGTTATGCAATCCTCACACAAAGCCTTCCAGGTAGACAGCATTTTCTCATTGATAGAGTAGGAAATTGAAGCTGAGAGAAGTTAAGTACCTTGACTTCTGGAGCCAGAATGGGAAACAAAAAGCATGAAAACAAAAAGAACCCTGAACGTCAGTGACTTAAAATAACGAAGGTGGATTTCTTGCTCATGCTCCTATCATCCTGGATTTTCTGGAGGCTCCAGTTCACATGCCCTCAGCCTGGCACCCAGGACAACAGAGAGGACACTGGGAGTCGTGGCCAGTGGATGAGGCAGAGGGAAAGAGAGAGCATGGCACGATGTGTGTTGGTTCTTAAGGGTTCCACCCCAAAATAGCATGTACCCTTCTCACCTTTCAATGGCCACACAAAGTCACGAGACCACGTTTCCATCGAAGGGGCTGGAAAATCCCATTTCATAATATGCTCCAAGAAGAAATTAAAATATTTAGTGTACAGACAGGTGACTACCATATTTCCCGAAGTCCCCGGTGGTGGTGCCTGGGTCTATCCAATTCCTAGCTGTGTGCTCTTAGAAGCACTTGGTGCCTCTTAGCAAGGGATAATTCCCATTAAGCTAGTAATTTGCAAGGCTTTCAATCATTGCCGTGCTCAAGGGTATTTACCTTCAAGGACCAAATATTTGATTTCTAATGGTAAAATTTCAGACCCTGCATGAGGCAGAGACGAAAGATTTAAGCTGAGGGTGTTCGAGGGCTCCTCACAGGGTACAGTGTAGGACTCTATTTATGGGAGATAATGGATACGGAGTTTTAAAGTGACAAAGACGTATGCTGTGGCCTTTGAGCTCTCACTCTTAAGTCTGTACCAGTTCCTGAAGTCAGACTCCGGGGATTGCAACACAGAAAGGCAGACTGGGAAGTGACAGATCTTTAGACACTGTTGCAAGAACTAGGTTCCCCCCTCAGCTTTGCCCCTCCCCCCATAGGCTGGATGAACCTGGACTTGTCCATTCCTCTTCCTGAGCCTCAGTTTCCCCTTCTGCCAGCTGTTGTAGATGGAGTACTTCTCAAACTTTAATGTGCATAGGAACGCCTTGGGGACTGTGTTAAGATGCAGACTGTGAATCAATAGATCTGGGGTAGGGACTTCACCGCCACAAGCTCCCGGACGATGATGAGACTGGACCCCTGGGCGTTAGGTTGAGCACCGAGACTCAGAGGACTTCTAAGGCCAGTCCTTCGCCATCAGCACACATTTATTTGGAACCTGTGTTAATACCGAGATGAAGAAGACACCGTTTCTACTCACACTACACGTGCTTACGTTCCAGTAGGGAAGCCGGACAGATCTATCAGTTAAAACCAGTCTGATAAATAACACAACTGAAGTTGTGTATAAGATAAAGCAATGGCACAGAACAGAGAAGGCATGATTTACCCGGGGATGGTGGGTGAGGCCGTAGGTGTCAGACAGTCACAGCTCCTGCGGAAAAGTGCGGAAAACCGTCCAAGGTTACAGATGGAAAGGGAGTGTCTTTGTCTCGGAGGGCACTCAGCAACGCCTTCGTCCCTGGGAGGCACAGCTGTGGGTAATGGGGAGGAATTATTTTGGTCAGTAATCCTGACTACTTCATCTCAGTCCATGCTTGCTTTCGGTGTGCCTTCCCGTCCCGCGGCTGCCTGTTGGCGTGACCCCGATGACAGAGCAGCCACGGCTGAGACCGGGTCTGTTGGGAAATTCCAGGAGCAGGAAGCTGGCGGGGCCGCAGCGAGGCCGCTCCTCTGCCCTTGCTCAGCTCGGAACAGGCCGAAGCAGTGAGTCAGAAAAGGAAAAGCAGGTGGGTGGAGAAGGGATGCGGTCTACATCTGCACCCGGCAGGGATTCTGTTTTCCTGAAGAACACCTGAGCACAGAGACAGATGCCCCAGTGGAGGCAGGGGTGTCCCCATCCCCTGAGTAATGAGGGCCTAGGCAGAACGCTTAGAATTATGATTAAGGATTATGGGGAAGGGGAGAGAGAAGGTGAATGAGAAAATGTCAGGGATACAGTCTTCCCCTCCCATCATAGTTTTTCTTTACACAGGTCACTGTGATACTGAAAGGTGGTCACACTAAAAGGAGTCCTCAGGCAGCCGTTGGGACAGCTGGTTTCTGCCACCAGCTCACTATGTGACCTTGGCCAAGTCAATCCCTGTCTGAGACTCCGTTTTCCTGACTATGTAGTGGGAAGGTTGGGCGTGATTTCCTGGGTGACTTGGAACTTTGCGAGTCTATGATTACATATCCATGTCCATGTTCGGGACTCCTTCAACATCTAAAAGAGATTGTCCCTTGCATCCTGGCCACCTCTACCTGCCATTTCTCATATACAACCAGATTTGTGGCCAAATATGGTGATCTCAGAATCCGTATGTCTGTTTCCCATGGATCCAGATAACGCCCTGCCTTTATTCAGGCTTCGAGTCTTCAGTTCCTTTCGGAGAGGGAGACGGGCTTCCAAGCCACCATTTCTCCCTGCCAGGGTGATGTGGCAGTCTCCTGGCCACCTTGGAACCACTCCTAAAGTCCAACATTTCCTCACCCAGGCACCCGGAGATCTTTTGTACTATAAAGGAGACAGTGTCACCCCTACCTACAATGACCTTATGAACTCCAAACTTCCATGTGGCCTACAGGATCTTTGGCCCTCTGCAATCCCAATTTATATCCTCATCTCATATTTACTATGTCCCAGCCACACAGACTTTTCTTCTGCTCCTTGAAAACTCCAAGCTCGTTCCTGCCCCAGGGCCTTTGATCTCCTTGTTGGCACTGCCTGAAATGTCCTCTCTCCAGAACTTCACCTTCAAGGCTCATTCTCATTCAGTTCTCAGGTCATCAGTGAGACCACCCTTGGTCACACTGACCAAAGCACTCCCCCCACAACATGTCACCCTCTAGCCCTTAACTCTGGTTTGTGTCCTTGACAGCATGACTCATTATCTGACATTATGTTACTTCCTTTGCTCCTGCGTACTGTCGGCCTCCTGTTCCCCACCCCCACTACGATACAAGAGCTGTGACACCAGGGACTTTGTCTTCGTTATCATTCCGGGAATAGTGCATGTCTCAGAGTAGGGGAATAGGTGTCAGATACATGGAAAAATGGAAGAAAGTGAGGGACAGAAGAAAAAAAGTTGGAGAGGGTGGGGAAATTTCACATTACAGACAAGGCATAGCCCTCAATATCTCATTTCCACTCTTGTGGTGTGACTTAGTCTTCACAACCACACAGCAAGGAATGGAGACATACTCCATCTGTGATGTGAACTTAGCCCTTTGTGCTTCAAGACTGAACAGTTCAGCAAGTGCCTGGGCAGGGTTGAGGACTAGCAGGCGTAATGTGATGAAGCCACAGGAGGAGGAATGTAGTCTTTAAAATGGTTAGGACAGCCCAGCCAGTGTGGCTCAGTGGTTGAGTGTCGACCCATACACTAAAAGGTTGCCGGTTCAATTCCCTGTCAGGGCACGTGCCCAGGTTGTGGGCCCAATCCCCAGTGGGAGGCATGCAGGAGGTGGCCAATCGATGTTCTCTCTTGTCGATGTTTCTAACTCTCTCCCCCTCTCCCTTTCTCTCTCTCTAAAAAAATTTATAAAGAAAAAAAATTCTTCAAATAAATAAAATGGTAGGAACTTCCCTGGCCAGTGTTTCTCAGTGGTTAGAGCATTGGCCAGTGCACTGAAAGGTATCAGGTTTGATTCCTAGTCAAGGGGACGTACCTGGGTTGCAGGTTCAATCCCCCACCTCCATTGGGTGTATGACAGATGAAACCAATCTATGTGTCTCTCTCACATGTCTCTCTCTCACATGTCTCTCTCTCCATCTCTCTCTCTCTCTCTCTCTCTCCCCCCTCCCTCTCCCTCTCCCTTTCCCTCTCTCCCTTTCTTTCTCCCTCTCTTCCCTCCCTCCCTTCCATTCTCTCTAAAAAAAAAAAAAAAATCAATGGAAATATATCCTCGGGTGAGGATCAACAAGAAATAAAAATGGTAGGAACAGACTCACAATTCCCCGTACTCGCTGGATGAAGCCTTAGCCACCCCCCATCAGGGCCTGAGGCTTCAGCTTAAGACTCTGATCCCTGTTTTCCAAGCAAAGCCATCTGAGAGGAGGAAGGCTTGTAGCTCTTCTCTCTTTTATATTTCTCTGTGAATTACATCAGCATTGGTGGGATTAACCGTGCGTTGAGAGAGGAGAATAGAGGTGAGAACACCCTGATAAACAATCTAAAGGGGGGGTGGTCTCAACCCTGGCTACACATTATAGCCACTGGGACGATTTAAAAACTATTTATGTCCAGGTCCTTTCCTAGTTTCTGATTCGACTGGTCTGGATGAGGCCCAGGTGAAGACATGTTTTGAAAGCCCCGAAGATGATTCTACGGTGGAGCCAAGTCGAGATGACTCATCCAAAGAGTGGGCTGAGGAAGACGCAGCTCTTCCAAGGCATCCCCCTCGTCATTTGATATTTTCACAGTGGGATTTGCCAGGCAGTTGACAATCACCAAAAGCCAGCTACGTATAAGGTGTGGGGACAGGAGCTGTGGGGGATGATAAAAGAAAAGTTTCTCAACCTGAAGACCTTACCAAGCAAACACAACATGGATTCTAGGCATTGATCAAGTATAAAATAAATGATATGAGTTTAGAGCAGGGTTTGTTAACCTTGGACTAATGACATTTTTTGTGCCAGACAATTCTTTATCGTTGGGGGCTGCCCTGCCCATCATAGGATATTTAGCAGCATCCCTGACCTCTACCCACCAGATGTCAGTAGCTCACATTCCCATAGTTGTGGTACCAACAATGTTTCCAGAAATTCCCATCTGTCCCTTGGGGAGTAATTGCCCCTGGTTGAAAGCATTTGTGGTTACACTGATCAAAGCTCCTGTGGAGAGGTGTAGTTTAACTAAATCTTTATAGAGGAGCAAGATGTCGGCAAACAGGAGAGGAAACTGGGGATAAGTAGGCATTAAATTCTTTCAATGTATGCACGATGACATTTTAGAAATATTCATTTTTTCCATTTTTTTTCTTTTATTTCAAATGTAGAGTTAAATAGCTTTTTACAGATCATTTAAAACCAGGGGTGGGGATGGCAGTGGAGTCAGAGGTAGACAGAGTGTTTAATCCCAATAAAACTACCCCAAAGAAACCATTGACTTTGAAGGTTTTGAAAGCACAAAGAGATCTTGAAAGCTTTATGGCCTGGGAGGAAGAGGGGTTAGGGAATTTGTGTTCCAAGAACAGAAAGTGGGTGGTCCTATTCCCAGGGGAGGGTAGATTGTACCTCTTGGCATTCTGACAGGAGAGTTAGATTTTTGTGGGCATCTGGGGTAGAGACTCACATCTCTCAATGCAGTGCCCTTGAGGTGGCACAACTTCCTATTGGGAATATCTGAATGGATGCTTGTGGGGGCTGGGAACTCATCACCTTGACCTTAGCAGTTGGGCTGCCTGGTTTCCAAGACTGGGAAGATTGACAGCTCAGTGTCAGTTCAAGTTGCCCTCACTTCAATTTACTGCTGAATCACCAGCAAACGTGTAGTACAAAGAGACCACACCAGATAAAGACACAAGAGAGTGGAAGCCGCTTCCAGGGCCAATGCAGTTTGCAAGGAGCAAGGGACCCTCCAGGCTGGAGGAGTAAAAGAACCAGGCTCTATGCCTTTTGCTGCACATGCACTTTAAAGGGCCATCGACCATATTAGGAGGCAATTCCTTTCTGGACCTGTTATATCCTTTCTTGTCAACTGGCTGCAGTGGGACCCAGGAGGGCCCCAACATGGCTGTGCCAAAGCAGGTGGGGAAGTAGCCACTGACTGCAGCAGAGGGTACCAAGAGGAGGGATGATGGCGATGCTAAATCACTGGGGACCACAGAGGCCTCGCCCCCATTTCTCTGGAGTACATGAGCCCAGGGAATTTTATAACTCAAGGCAGTAGTAGAGTAGCAGGGACAATGATAACTATTGAAGTTAGTAGGGACTCAGTGCTGCATTTGATTTGACCTATGGAAATAAAGAAACCTGTTATCTCTTGTACTTGAGTAATATAGAGTCATTCATTTTTGTTATAATAATGATTCTACTTTGAGAATTTTGTACTAATGAATTAAACACAACCGTAGGTAAAGGTTAGCTACAGGGATGTTCATTATGCCATTTGTATAACAGTGAAAAATTGAAAAAGATGTACATGTTTATTGAGAGGGCCAGGAAGTACATTTTAGTTCATTTACACAAAGTGGTATATAAACCATAAACCTAGCATTGTGGAAATATCTTTAATTGCTACAAGGAATTTCATATATAAGTGGAAAACAGGTTTAAAACAGTACACATTTTTGAAAAATAAAATGGAGCCAAGTAGGTATATATGCATCAGAAAAGACATCTGGGGTGGGGGGGGATATATATATGTATATCAGCAGGAATTTCTAGTTGGTGGAATAACATGTTATTTAATTTCATCTTTTTTTGCTTGTGTTTTTATTTTGATTTCTCCACAATGAATATGTTGCCTGTAAAACCAGACAAATGCACTTTTGAAAAAGAAAAAGAAAAGAAACTAGATATTTGCAGAAAAAGAACACAGCTCTCCTGGCAGTATGGACCACATGGATTTGAAGTGCATTTCATTCATCCTTGGCGAACGCCCGTCTCTTACCCCGTCCCCCCGATGAAACAACCATGCTGATGGGTTGACAACAGGTTCTTTCACCTCCTCTAAAACCACGTCTTCTTTCAACTGCTGCAACTTCCCACTGAGGCCATTCGGAGCTGACCGAGGGGAAGCACTTTCCTTAGAAAGGTTGATGCCACTTCACGAGGAGGAATAAGCGCTGGAGGCATGCTCCCCAGAATTCCAATCCACGCTGTTCACTTCGCCTTTGAAGTGCCCAGAACATTGATTTTTATATTGTGCAATTTAGCTGGACTGCAGGGCTTCTTGCATTGTTCTCTGATCACGGGCAAGCGGTTTCTTCAAGCTAGAGTGCACCTCGGATCCAGGATCCCACTTGCACATTGTTCTGCGTGTCCTGTTCTTTTCCTTATCATCATCATCACTATCGGGCTTAGGGAGAATCCTCCAGGGGGAGGAGTTTGAGTTGTGATGAGATTTGGCGTTGAGGATTTGATGATCAAACTACATTCAATACTCTCAAGAGCAAATGGGAAATATTACTCTTCATAATTACCATAATAGCAAAAGTAATAATGCATATGTGAACACAGTATAATTGTTTTATGCTTCCGAATGCTTTTCACCAGTATTACCTCATCAATCCTCATAAAAAACCAGCGAAGTGAGAAAGGTAAACGAGTGGGAATTTTTTCCATTTTTAAAGATGAGAGAAATAAAGCACAGAGGAATGAAGTGACCGTCCGGATGATTTACAAGAGGTTAGTGGCAGAACTGAGGCTAGAAAGCGTGTTTCTTGATTTCATAACTGAGACCGTTTTTATACCAGCACAGAACCACACTGGTGGCTGAACTCTAATATGTGCTTGTTCATTTTCGATTTTTGAAGTCATATGAACAATCTGTCTCTCCTCTAATATTTTAAAAAACTGTAGGTCCTTTTAATGAAGACCAGAGAATTTAAAGGTGAACAGATATTGGAATTATCCTTTTCCATAATTCTGGATCAATGCAGAATACGGTCACTAGTTCAGTGTAATAAAAGTAACGGCATTTTTAATATCCACAGAAGCAACCCAGTAATCCACCAAAGGCAGGGCAGTCTAGAAATATGGACGGGGAGAATGGACCCTAGATCTGACACTGACTAGGGCTTACTTCTCCCTTCCCAACCCATCGCTCCACCTGTCCTTTGCCAGATCTGCATCCACAGAGCAGGCCATGCGGCCAGCTGCAAGGATACACCACGGGAGCATGGCCAGCTTGCACACCTTGGGAGACCCACTAGCCAGGTGTGATTAGGTTTGCAGCTAAAGACAGGAGCAAACCAGTTTTCTGACTTCAAAGTGCAGGAACCATTTCCATTTGTAAAACATTGTCCAGAGATGCCAAGACCTAAGAAAAGCAGTCCTGCCTTCTTCCTTGGGCAGAGTAAGAGTTGGTAAATGGTCATTCCAGTCTTCTTTGTTTCAGGGAAACGCAAAAGTAATACAGAAGTCAATAGATGTTATCTGTTAGCTACTCAATAAGTATTAAACCCACATTCTTACAACGGTTGCCTCCGCTCCAACCACATTGGCCTGCAGACTGTTTTCCAATCATGCCTGATATACTCCTGTCTCAGGGCCTTTGCACGAGCTGATGTCTTTGTTTATAGCAATCTTCTCCCAGACACCCACATGATTCAGTCCCTTACCTACTTGGAGTCTTTATGCCAGTATCATCTCCTTAGTCAAATCTTCCCTATGTACTGGCTATTTTATTTCAAATTGCACTCTACCTAAATAACACCCCCTTGCTATATCTTATTTCATAGCACCTATCACCATCTAACATACTATATATTCTACTTTGATCTGTTTTGATCATTGCCTGCTCCCCTAATTTAGATATATACTTCATGAGAGCAGACAAAGACTTTTGTCTGTTTTGGTCATTGCTGTATTCACATGGTCTCTGTGGCAGGCAGAGAGATTTCACTCAATACATATTATTGAATGAGAGAATGAATAAATAAGCTATTGACGTGCTAGATGGGCAGACAGAGGCCCAGAGAAATGCAGTGATTTTTCCAAGGTGACTGGAGAATCTTCCTGGTGAATAGGATTCATCACCCATGAGAACCCAGGGCCCCTGACCCCGGCTTTGGCTTCCCTCCACCACCACCTCATGGTGCGTTTCCAAATAGGGGGTCCTGGTGCCATTAAATGGCTGTGCATTTAAAGATCGCAGAGGGGCATTACTTGATTACTTGAGCAAATCAGCACAGAGACAAAAGAAGAAGAGAAATTAAGTTCTCCATCTAGAGTAGGCAACCCCCGCTGGCTGGACTTTCAGAATTTGGGTCTTCCATTCTACTCCTACTAAAGAATGGTGTTTGAATAGACACAATGTAACTTTGCATGACAATGGAAGCACAGCAACTTTCCCCTCTGATAGAAGAACCTCAGAAGCTGTTTCATGAACAAAGTACAAAGTCACAAACTGGGGCAGAGATTCCCTACCCTTAGGAGTTTTTGTTTGACCTCATGGCGCTCCTTTCTTCCCCCAGCCCTCTGTAACATTAAGGAATCGTAAGATAACAGCAGCCTAGCCCTTTCTTTAGAACTGCGAGGCCCCAGGCAGTTGTAGGCTGGGCACAAGTAGTGAGGGGCCCTTTAAGAGGCTGGGAGGTAAAGGTGTAGACGGTTCTCCTGGAGCTAAGTGCCTCTATCTGTTCCTAATACAGTAGATCCATGCGGAAATTAGAAAAGCCCTCATAAGGAAATGGACTATTTCTCAAGCCAGAATGTGATTTGATGATTTTTTTCCCCCTGTGACTTCCAGGGTTTTTCCACTCGAGTTTCAGGTGCCCCTTAATATCACAGCCCCTGGTAAAATCAGCCATACCACTTCCCTACGTGAAACACTCCAGTCGCTTCTCACTGACGGTTCCTCGACCCCATGTCTTCTGAGGCTCTTGCTCACGCCAGTCCTTCCTTAGTCCTTGCACAGCCTTTCTACCAAGGAACTGGCTCACTTGGAGGGAGCAGGAGGGGAGGGGGTAGAGACGTGGGAATAGGCTTCGTGTGCGTAGAAGCCTCTACACAGGCTGTTCCCTCCGTGTGGACATCGCAGGCTGCTCCTTCCGAGTAAGGGATCCCGTTTGCAGATCCCAGCTCCAAGGAGCTGCTCCTCCCCTGGCCCTCCAGTTGTGCATTTGAGAGCCACGGTAAGGACTGTGCTAGACCCCTGCTCTACTGTGCTGGGTCTCTTCAATGTGCCCCTCCTCTGTCCTCCCGTGTGCCACAGAGGGCCGATCTTGAGGCTCCTTGCACGGCAGTTTCCAGTTTGATTTCGTCAGGAGGTGAGCAGGGTGGGAGGTGAGTGAGGGAGAAGGTGGGCTGCTGTGGGCTGTCTGTGTCTCTCTACCCAAGCCTGTAGGTTCTGTCAGGTACCCTCCACACAGCTACCCTCGATGGGGATCACCCTTTCCTCCTGCCCCTTCAGAACTAGGTTTAGCTAAGAGTTCCCAGCTCTTCCTAGCTTCCGGGTACTGAGTATTCCTTGTTGGGTTTCTTCTACTCATGTCTTTGGGAGACAGTTTCTTCACTACTCACAAATACACGTTCTACTTGCTTCTGTCCAAGGGACTGGTCCATTCGTTAATATCATTGGAAGTTGTGGGTTTCCTGTCCCATCTCTAGTCCCTGCCCTCCTGCGCCACTCCCCCTTCAAGTAGATTGTAAGTTCCATGGGAGAAAGGGCCGGTCTTGTTCCCATTCATAGTTAAGGAAGTACTACAATGCCCCACACATTGTCCATGTTAGCTAAAACTTGTTTTGAGTAAGTCAAAGCTAAAACAAAATCTCGTGCATTTATTTATATGTGCCTACAAATAAAAAGCTTGGAGTTTGAGTTTGGTTTCATTCGAAGGTAGTAAAGGCTAATAAAATTGTCTTGTAACCAAAATCAAGAATCAGAGTGCAAGAGACAAGCAGAGGTAAGAGAAGAGATTTCTGTGGTTGGTTAAAGGGCCATTTGGAGAGGATCAGGAGAAAGGATACATGTGAGAAGGACCTTGGGAAGTAGGCACAGACTATTGGCTGAAGAACAATGGTGAGAATCAGTGTGGTGTGCCCTCCAATAGGGGGTTGAGTACCCTGGGTGTGTGTCTTGATTTAATCTTACCTCTCTGTGGCATTTATGAAAAAATTCATTGTCAAACATTATCCCAGTGCACCCATTTTTTTCCCCACAACGAAATGTCATTAGGAAAGTTGAATTAGTATTTTCTTTTTCTTTTTTTTTATCCTCACCCGAGGACATTTTTGCATTTATCTTCAGATAGAGCAGGAGGGAGAGAGAAAGGAAGAGAGAGAGAGAGAGAAACATTGATGTGAGAGAGACACATTGACTGACTGCCACCCATATGACCCCAACCAGGGCGGGGACCAACTGCAACCTAATTAATATTTTCTTAAAGTGATCTACTTAGTTTGTTACTAGGAAGTGTGTTTCCTTCAGTCTTGAAGAAACAAAGACAGTTTCATCTTCATTCAATCTCGTAAATTGAATTTTTCACAGCGTCTATGTCCAATAAAGTGTACTAGTCAAAAACATATAAATAGCACTCCTTCCTCTAAGTAGGACCAGAAGCAGGGGATAATCTAATAAAATTATTTAAAGTATTTTGAGATTATAAAATCGAATTCCCTACTTCTTCACTTAGAAAGTGGGATACTGTTGTAAATACCAACGAAACATGCAGTCTGTCAATCGTTTTTCATTCATTCACTCACTTTTTCGTGTATTCTATGAATACTATTGAGTGTGTGCTTGTGCCCAAGTGCCAGGCGTTGTGAATCCACGATGACTCCCGCCCCAAAGCACTCGGCTGCAGCGCCTCTCCTGTGGCCCAGCAGCCCCCACTGAATTCTGGAGAGAAGCTTGGAAGACGTGTTTTCCAGACTTCCCCAGGAGCTGTTTCCACCACTAACTGACCTCTGCAGAATCCTGGCAACGTGTGGACTAGAAAGTTGGGCTGGGGAAGGAAGGGAGAAACTTCTACTACAAAGTTCCAACACTCCTGAATAAAACACAACAAGAGGATTTTAAATGCCCAGCTATCCTTGCAGACCTTGAGGAAAACACACAGGATATAAAAATAAAGATTAAGGCAGACTATTAAACCAAAGAATTAAGCCTGAGACAGAAGGTGGCCTCAGGGACGCTGGGAGCCTCGACTTGCATTTCAGCAGCCAAATCAGCGGCGGGAAACCTGACCCAGCATCTATACCTGGTGGACAGTAGAAATGACACCCCATCCCAATCCTGACCTGGTAAAGTGAAGCCTGTCAACAAACAGTGACCACACAGTCCGCTCGCCCAGGACAGTCCTGGTGTATGCATGCTGTCTTTGTGTTATTACTAATAGTACCTGCGTCCCTCTCAGAAACACCTAGGTTTGGACGATGAATTACTTTGCCCCTCTCTTCAAGGGCTAATTAGTGAAAAGATGGCATGGGGGAAAGAAAGCACATAGCAACGGAGGGAGGAAAATATATCAGGTTCATCTTGGCCTAGGTTATGGATAAAAGAGATTTAATAAAATATGTCCCCTGAAAATGAATAGAGCTGTGTTCCTACTCGGAATGGGGGTCAAAAAGTTGTATATATTCTTTATATTTAAAACCTGGGAAATTTAAAAGAAGAAAGAAAAATCACTCAGTTTCTTTGCCAAATTAAAACAATGTTAAGCCCAGCCGGTGTGGCTCAGTGGTTGAGCATCGACCCATGCACCAAGAGGTCACCATTTCGATTCCCAGTCAGGGCACATGCCCAGGTTGTGGGCCAGATCCCCGGTGGGGGGCATGCAGGAGGCGGCCAATCGATGTTCTCTCTCATTGATGTTTCTGTCTCTCTCTCCCTTCCTCTCTCTCTAAAAATCAATAAAGAAAAAAAAAATTAAAAAAACAATGTTAAGTTTGTCTTTTTCCCCCTCATCCAGTCTTTTTTAAGACTAGTTTCTATTATCTTCGACTTTCTATTGGATCATATACTGCAAATTAATTTTATGTACTGAATTTTCACTACCCATAATGAAGAGTTTTATCTCGATGTTGTAAGCTTTGCAGACCATATTTAGAGTGCCTGAGTTTATTCTATTTAGTGGCTGTAATTTAAACAAAACCCTTTCTTGGGCATTTAAGTTGTTACCAATGCTGGCTATCAGAACAAATATCACGATGGACATCGCTGAGTAGAAATCTTTTTGACATTTAGGATAGATTCTCTAAAGAAATTACTGGGTCAAAGAATAAGGTCACCATTCAATTTCTTGACACCCGTTATTGCCAATTGATTTCCAAAAGGGTATATCCATTTTCATTGTGTTTCTCTTTGACAGGACTGGGCAGTCCTTTTTAAAAGCCTCTTCCTGCACAGGTTATGAATACCCACAGCATTCTGAGTCAAGTACTCTTCTTTCTCCGCTCAGAGCCCTGCCCAGGAATTATCCATAAATAACTGGCAAGTTCAGGGCTGTGAATCCGAGATGGGGAGAGGAGGAGGAAAAGAATCCGAATGAGCGAGCCACAGCCTGTCACTGTGAATCTTGGCAATAGGAACCCCATAACTCAGACAGCCAAGATATAAAAGGGATATTAAAGCTGTAAATAATTTCCAATTAGAACTATTCTCTCTGTCCCGGGCTGCTGAACTCCCAGCCTGCGGTTGGTAAGGGGATAATTGAGATATTCCTTCACCAGGCTGAAGAAAAGCCCTCAGGTGCTCTCTGGTCACAGAGAGAACACCTATAGCCCAGCCCAAGGGTAATCTTTGGATTTTAGAGAACATAAACCCTGTTCAACAAATAAAAGACATTCACTTTATTTGGGAGAATCTTGGGGCTTACAGGTATTTTTGAAGATGGATTTTCCATTATAGAAATGGGAAGAGCATTGGGTCTGAGGAGTAATAGATTGGCGTGCAAGTTCTGTTTGTTTCCAGAAGTAACCATCTGATGTTGGACGGAGGTGAGAAAGAGGATAATGATAATAGTAAATATGTATTCAATGAGTATTTATTGTGTGCTACAAGCATCAGACATCGTTCCAGACTGAGGATACATTAGTAAACAAAACAGACAAACACTGCCCCCATGGAGCTAGCTGCCCTCCCATTGATGTGAAATAGTCAATGAGTCTACTGTACTGTAGATTAAAGGGTGACAGGACAGTGAATTGTGTCAACTTGGCTGGTCGCAGTGCCCAGATATTTGGTCAAACCTCAATCAAGACGTTTCTGTTCAGGATATATTTTTTAGATGAGATGTGTCTTTAAGTGGGAGGACGTTGAGTGAAGGAGACAGCCCTCCATAATTCGGGTTGTCCACAGCCAGTCCGTGAAGGCCTCAGCGGGGCAAGACTGGCCTCCCCCAGACAAGGAGGAGTTCTGCTGGCGAGGCCTGTGGACTAAACTGCAGCGTCTGGTCCTCCCTGGATCCGAGCTGCTCTCCTCTCCAATCTTCCTCTTTGCCCTCCACTCTGATTCCAGACATGTGCGTGGGGATCTGTGCCTGTGTTTTGTTTTATAAGCAATACGGGTGATTTTAATATGTAGCCAGGATGCGGTTTATTGTTTTAAAATAATCAGTCTGGGTTTGAAGCCCAGGTGTACTCACAGGTGGAGATGATGATTGTCCCTTCAGGAGGAGGGAACGACCTTGTTTCCTGTTACCGTCAGGGTTTATGGCATCTTTGAAGGAATGGGAACACTAGAAGCCATTTGGTTCAGCAGTGCTCACACTTGAATGAGTAGAGGCCCCACGATTCTGCAGCCTGGGCCTGGGCCTGGGCCTGGGCCTGGGCCTGGGAATCCGCATTTTAGTGGCATCCTGGGTGATTCCGTTGCAGATGAAAACACACACACACACACACACACTTTGAGAAGCACTGATCTAGTTCAGACATCTCAGTGGAGGCCAGGAAGGGGAGGTGATGCGTTTAAGGGAACCAAGTGCCCCAGTGATACTATTGCAATCCCATTTTCTCCCTTTTCAGCTCTGGCCTCTTACCCTCCACCAGTGTCTTCTCTGGACGAGCAGAATCAGCAGAATCAGCCTTACCTACAATCTTGCCAAAAAAGCAAATTCTTAGACCCAGATCTAGACTAACTCAGAAACTCTAGCCCTGGCCGGTTTGGCTCAGCGGTTAGAGCGTCGGCCTGCGGTCCAGAGAGACCCGGGTTCGGTTCCCGCTAAGGGCACGTACTTTGGTTGCAGTTTGTCCCCGGCCCTGGTTGGTCGTGCGGGTGGCAGCCGCTCGATGTGTCCCTTTCACGTCGATGTTTCTCTCTCTCTCTCTTCCTCTCTCTCCCTCCCACTCTATCTGGACAAAAAATGGAAAAATGTCCTCAGGTGAGGATAAAAAAGAAACTCTAGGCCCAGAAACCTGTACCTTACGGCTCCTCCGCTGACCCTGGTGCATGCTAGTTTGAGAACCATTGCCCATCCCCACGTTTCTTTGAGGACTTCTTTCTCAGCAAGTGATAGTCAACCTGTAACTGTGCGCCCCTATCAGACGTGTTAGGAATCTCCTTAATTACATGGCATGGCCCACCCATTTTTGCCAGCTGCTGCCCATCAGCAGTTCTGAGGTTCTATTTAACTGCAGCCGAGGGGTCCTGCTGCTCTTGCCTGTGCTGTCCAGCCAGTCCTCACCCGGGCCCTCATGCCTACTCGTCTCTCTTCTCCCTCAGGGCCAACATCAGGGTGAGTAACCTCTGACTGTTCAAAGTGAATGCTGTACCATCTAAGGGAGGCAAGGACTTGGGCCCGTACCTGACCTATCTAAGAATTTCAAAGCATTCTTAAATGGAGAACAAGGCGCTTTGCCTATTAATGACTTTGGACTGAAAAAATCACGTGTCAAAATTTCATTCTGAGCTGCGTTTCCTGCTGCCAGTGGACAGGGACGGGTCTGTCATTTCCTTCACTCTAGGAAGGAGAGGGCGCAGGGACAGAGCCCCGCTCATCCTGAACAGTTGCTTGACGATCATGACAACGAGCTGCACTTATACAGTGCCTTTCATCCAAACTGCTCTGCAGCCTGAAGTTATGCGCGCCGTTGCTTTAAACATCCTCCCGAGAGTCCCAAGGGTACATTCCTGGGAGCCCTGTGACCCCTGCATTTGTAAGTGTTCTGCGCTCCCTCCGCTTACACAGCCTGCAAAGGAACACGGATAATGAGCAGTGGTGGTGCCGTAATTAAGGCCACAGACCGACAGGAAGGAGATTTGATCTATCCTGACTTTCTGGTGTGTTACTGGTGCAATTCATTGATGTGTTCTTCCAGTGTTACATCTTCGTCAGGGGATCTCTGGGGAGGAATTGCATTAGCGGGTGGAGGTGTGCAGCGGAACCAGTAAAAAGCAATCGGAATGCTTCAGCCCCTTTGCAGGAGAGTCCGTGGACTCTCTCCTCTCTGAAGAGTCCATCGTAGGAATCAGCTTCTCAGCAGGCAGGTCCGGGGAGAAAAACGAGTGGAAATGTGCGGACTGGCATGGTGAATTAGCAAGTAGGGAGAGAGCCTGGGACCACTTAGCAGGTTGCTCTTCCAGGCTCCTAGTATCCGAAGGTAGAGGGGTGCCTTCAGCTGAGGTGTGCGTGGCTCCGTGTCCAGGTGCGGGGAGCGGGGCGTTGGAACACCTAGTGTGACAGGGGAAGACCTGCCCTCAACAGGGGTTTCCACTTTGGTGCTCATTAGAACGGCCTGTTTAACAAGCAAGAAAGCAAAGGGGACTTTATCTCTGAGGCTGTAATTCCTTTTCCAAATGATACATTTCTGGAAACAAATATGAAAACTGTTTCAGCTCTAGATGGTGCTATCTGAGGTTCAGAGAGAAGTAGGGACTTGGTTGAAGTGGCACAGTGACGGGCACTTTCCCTGTTTTCGTCGGTTTGGGAGCTGATAGGGGATGCCACACGAGCTGTCTCAGAGCAGCCAGGAGCTCACAGGGAGAGGGAAGGAAGTGGGGGAGAGAGTCGAGCAAAGTTCTCAGTAAAGCTCATATTGGCCACTGAGGAAGTTGGGCTACATATTCTCCAAGTATCTTCCAATTCCCTCTGTTACTAAAGCAGCAATTAATTTTTTTTAAATCAAGATATTTTGGGAATCGAATGGAAACGATGAATATGATCATATAGACAGATAATTTTGCACTTAAAAGGATATAACATCCCCCTAAATCTAAAGCTAAAACCCCTGTAATGAACTGAATGATGCCCCCGCTCCCTGAAAGAGATATACACACCCTAGTTCCTAGGACCTGTGAATGTTTACTTTCTATGATGAGAATGGATATTGCCTGATATGCCAAAAGATGTGATTAGAATACTGAGAGGAGCACCTCATCCTGGGTATCCAGATGAATCCTGACTCCAGTGAGACCTGTGTCCATGTAAGAGTGAGGCGGAGGCAGGTGTGACCTTCGGAAGTGCAGGAGCCCTGTGACCAGGGAGCAGAGATTGGTGTGAAGCAGCTGCAAAAGGAGAGTGCCAACAGCCACCTGAAGCTGGAGAGGCAAGAGCAGTTCTCCTCCCAACCTCCAGAGGGCGCATGGCCAAGCCCTCACCCATTCCCAGACTGCTGCCTCTGGAACCTGGAAGGAATAGTTTCTGTGGCTTTAAGTGATCTAGTTGGTGGTAATGGTTACAGCAGGAAACAAACACAATGGGTACTCCAGAAAGTAAACATGAGTCTCCTGGGACTCTAGACGACCATGATTAAGAAAAATGTGATGGGAAGGAGGCAGCGGAATTTTCACTCTACTGGTCACCCTTGGGATTGGGAAACTTTTAAAAGATGATGTCCTTACCTCATTTGGAAAAGATAAATGTGAGATTCATGCTCAGTGCATTCTGGTTTAAACTGGCTGCTTTGATAGGTTTTAGAAACATTTTGTGTTGGTCAACGAGGCTTTGCTATGAGGTAATATGTCCCTATATTAACATTAATGTAGGCAGTTGTAATTAGAACGAAGGGATGAACCAATAATTACATCCTGCTTCTATGAGCAGATTGCAAGAATAAAAATAAATCTCCATTCCGATGCAATGATCAATGGAGAAACGGAGCAGAGAGAAGCAGGGCTTGTTCCTGCCGGATAGGGTTTGAAGAAAAACTACATGAGAGCCAGCCCCTGTCAGGAGATAAAATACTGCTTTGGGGTAAGGTGCTGAGACTCAGATTGAGCCCTGAGGTCGCTGGTTCCTTCATTTGAATGTGTCCATGAATAGCCCAGGCGGTTTATTAAAATGCAGAGTTCAGGGCTTTCTCCAGCCATCTATTGAATCAATCTTGGGAGGACTGGCCAGGGAATCTGCATTTTAAGTAACTCCTCAGTGGATTATTTTGCAGGTTGTCAATATATTATTTTTTTTATTCGTTGTCTTTATTTTTCAATTACAGTTGACATTCAATATTAAGCTCTTGTCTATAGCACAGTGGTTAGACATTTATATAACTTACAAAGTGATCCCCCTGATAATTTTAGTATTCACGTGGCACCATTATTCGGCCATAAAAAAGAATGAAATCTTACCATTTGTGCCAGACAACATGGATGGACATAGAGGATATTAAACTAAGCGAAATAAGTCAGAGAAAGTCAAATACCATATGATTCCAAACCTTAAAGACAAAATAAACAAAGTAGAAACAGACTCATAGATACAGAAAATAAACGGATGGTTGCCAGATGGGAGGGATATTAGGGGCTGGGTGAAAAGTAAAGGGAATAAAAAGTACAAGTAGGCGATTAGTGACAAAATAGTCACGAGGATGTCCGGCAGAGGGAATATAGTCAATAATATTGGGATGCAGGGTAGTTTCAGACTCATCGCCTGAGCTGTACTCAGAGGGTTATGGTCATGGGACTCGGGGAAGAAAGGGATGTGGAAGAAGTCTTGTCATTGCATCCTCTGCCAGCCAGTGTAGCTAGGGAGAATGATCAGATGATGAGACTATCATGTATTGGTGCCAACGAGGGAGAAGGGGAACTCAGGAGGGTGGTTTACCAACCGGCATCCTGTCTTGTTGTTAGGTGTCTGGTGTCCAGGGGTCCATTAGGTCAGCCCACGTGGACATGCCAGGTGGATGTGAGTAAAGTTGATGCTTCTGCCCTGGCCGGTTTGGCTCAGCGGTTAGAGCGTCGGCCCATGGACCAGAGAGACCTGGGTTCGGTTCCCGCTAAGGGCACGTACCTCAGTTGCAGTTTGTCCCCACCTGGGTTGGGGTCGTGTGGGTGGCAACCAGTTGATGTGTCTCTCTGACATCAATGTTTCTCTCTCTCTTCCTCCCTCTCTCCCTCCCATTCTATCTGAAGATGAATGCAAAAATGTCCTCAAGTGAGGATAAAAAAAAAAAAGCTGATGCTTCCTTTTCCTTTGGTCCCCAAGCCGAGCTATTGCACCCTGAAACTCATGCCATGGGCTGATTCTTCTCTCTGTGCCCTACCTCTGGTCTCTCTGTGTGTGCTATTCCTACTTCATTCAGGATTGTGAGTAGGAAACAACAGAAACTACCTCTGGTTTGGGTAGAAAATTACATTTATTAAAAGAATATATTGGTAGCTCATGAGACTATTTAGGAGGGCCAGAAAGCCAAGCTTAAAACCATGAAACCAGGAAAAAAAATGCCCCAAATTGTACCTTCACCTTGTCTAATAGAGTCTCTGCAGCTGGCCACTTGGCAAATGGTCCCTACTTCCAGCTTCTGATGAACTGTGAGGGTATGAACATCTAATCTGGCCAAACTAGGTCACGTGTCCATGCTTAAACCGAAGGGGCTAACAGAAGACGACACTGCGGCCCCTTCAGCCCTGGTATCCGTAGGCAGATCCTGCCTTACCTGGTAGACACGCCTCCAGCACCACAAAAGGTTCAGCTATTAGGTGGCCAAAAAAAATTTTTTAATTTCACCTTTCTTATCTCCTCCTCCGCAGTTCTCCCCCATCCTGCGAGTGCCAACACAAATTTAGCCTTCTCAAAAATGTTCTTAGTGACTCAAACCACATTGATCTCTCCCTTTTCTGCTCTATCGCATTAATAGACTGAGTCACACAATATAGAATCTAATTATAAACCAGTGTGGCCTGTTTGCCCAGTGTGTCGTGTGTATAGGTCTGTTCTTCGCAAATTAATCATCAGCAACTGTAGAATAGACTCTGTATCGATTACTCCCACAGCTGGGCATCGGGAAACGTGTGTGCCCTGTCGGAGGTCATCAGCTAATGCTGGTTGCTTGGTTTCAGTCGCGCATATTTCTGTGTGTACAATAACTTGCCTGCAGTCTGCAGGCTGCGAGATGACTATAAGAACAATAGATATAATAGTTAAGAAAATAAAGATCAGACACAAACATAGTATAGACTCTGCCATAAAGAAAATAAACTTTGGAAAGAGACTGAGGAAAATGTTTACCTATTCTAACTCAGAGATCACTTCCTTTTTTTCTTTTTTTAAAATAATTTCATTGATTTTTTTTTTTTTTTTTAGAGAGAGAGTTGAAGGGAGAGAGAAATAGAAACATCGATGTGAGACATACACATAGATCGGCTGCCTCCTGCACGCCCCCCACCGGGGATCAAGTCCGCAACCCGGGCATGTGCCCTGACCCAAAATCAATGGGACGACACTCAATCCACTGAGCCACACTGGCTGGACTTGGAGATTGTTTTCAATATGACTGAAAGATAAAGCTATTTACATAAGAGAAATATATGCTTCTGGCCTAGCATCAGACCATACCTGAAATATTTTCCAAATCGTTTTCCTGTGCTCCTGGCGTAGACACCGTTGGGATAGAATGTATGTGGATACTTCACGCAAAAGTTAGTGCTGAGTTTGTTTTTTTCAGTGGTTTCCCTTTCAGGGTGGCAGTGTCTATTAGATTCTGTCTTCAGTGAAATATGTAAATGTATCCCTTCCTACAGTATCATAACTGTTTTACCAAGTGATCAGTATCTCATTTCCCATTTAAGTCTGTCATTAGTACAGGACTTGATACCTGAGTAGACTTGGGTTCTTAGATCCTCAGCCTGTGAGAACAGATGAGGTCACACGAATTGTTATTTGAAAAGTTAATACAACCCCCCCCCCCCCAGCTGATCTACCCTCTGGAAAAACCCACCTTAGTCACTCTGTAACCACCTATATCTCTTCCTGTGACTCTACCTAATCATGTCCAGAGGAAGGTGTACTTGGGTGCTCAGTGGCATGTCCGGCTTGCAGGGCCTCAAGCTGCAAGGGGCACATTAGCCAATGTGCAGGAGCCTTCCTGGGGCCATGGCTGCACAGTGGTATGTGGCCAAGACACAGGGGAAGGCCCCTGAGCCCTTGTCATTTCACCGTTAGATGGTCCCTTTCCACCTCCACTCAAATGGATCCCCAAAATCAGCAAGCTGATAGAGGAGATTTGAATGTGTGAGGATGGGAGAGGAAGTGGGGGAGATGGACCCTTCCCAGTGGTCCTCTCCTGAAAAGACATCAGGCTTTTAACTTCTAAATGAGGATGCCCCTTGCTCCAAATCATTTGTTTAGCCGTTTGCTTCTTCTAAACCTGATCAAGTGTATGGTACAAAAAGAACCACTAGTTAATAACTGCTGCTATTGTATTTTCCAACTTATTCTGCCAGCTGGTGGAAACAGTCTAATGCTAAAATCTTTAATCCCAGGAGGCTGGCCCTGAAGACCTCTCATAGCGTAGTCACTGAGACGGCAGACTTCATCAGGAAGACGCCAGCTGTATCTGTCCAGTTCCTCTTGTAGTCATTGAGTATTGATTCTTTCTATCATCTCTGGGTTCTGGTTCTTCTAATGACATCTTTGCTTAAGAAATCCAATAGATTTAACATTATTCATGAGTTTTATGGGTAGGGAAGCAGAAAGAGTGAGCCCCTAGAGCTCAGTGTGGTATAAGCAAAGGCAGGCTTAGGTGAAAGAGACGAAAACCTCATAGGTAGGAGAGCCATCCCTCTGAGAGGCCGCAAGAAATCAGGAGAAAAATCAGGGACAGGGTAGGTACGTCGAAAACTAAGTTCTATTTAACAAGCACTTACTGGACATCTTTAATGTGTATACGTTGTACTAGGTTCAAGCACAGTAGTTAATAATTAAGGATGGACAGTACAATCACCTGTAGAGTGGAAGGAGCTCTTGAGATTTCTTGTCAGCTTACCCAGATGTGGACCAGAAAGGGGAGAGGGAAGGATGGAGCTTGCAATGCATCAGCAGTCAAACATTATGTAATGAAAGCATGCACTTTATTACAAAAAGCAGACATGTCCTGATTCTGAGCATATTTCTCATTAATGATGCTTGCACAAACCATTCCGTATCATGATCAAATCAAAATGCTGATTCTCCAACAATCCTAGCACACCCTCCACATATATCAGTCAACCTCGATATTTTACTGTAAATAAGAGCTCTCTCTCCTGAATCGCCTTCCTCCTTACAACTGCATGGAACTTACATCTATTTCAAAGTAAAAGTGTAATTAAAACAAACTACAAAGTTATTTTTATAGTTACCTAAAAACTTACCAATATTTTACAATCAAGATTTCTGCTCAATGTACTTTTGTGAATTCCATGCCTTCTCTTTGGGTTCACTTTTTTCCTTTAATTTTTGTTTTGGTTTGGGTAAATCTTCTTTGTCTTCGTTTGCCAGTAAGTTCCTTATTTCATTCTGGATTTTGAATGGTTAGTTGGGTAACATTTCTTGGTTGACTGTTCTTCTTAGCACTGCCCAGAATGGACTACTATCGTTCCTGATGAAAAGATTGCTTTCATTTTAATTGTCATCCCTTTGAGGATAATTGGTCTTTGATCCCTGGTAATTTGAGATTTCGGGGTGTTTTTTTTTTGTTGTTTTTTTGTTTTTGTTTTTTCCTTTTTGAAGAGTGATTATAATGCATCTATATGTGAATTTATTCTAAGTATCCTTCTTGACCCTAGAAGTTCTTTTAATCTGAAATATTATTTTTCTTTCTTTCTGGAAATTCAAATACTGCTCTTCCATCTTTTCTTCTGTATTCTTATAGGGCTTCTATCAAACACATGTTAGCACCCTCAATCTCTCTTCCCTCTTACCTGTTTGTTCATCTCTCTCTGCCCTCTAATTCTGTGTCATTGCCCAGTGAGCAGTGTTGGGGGGTAAAATGATGTTCATAGCACACAGAAGTCTATTTCCTTCTTTAATAGAAGGTTCGTTGTTGTTGTTAGTTTGCTTTTTAGCTAACCAAATAGAAGAATGTCTTTTGGTTGTATCATTTTCAGACAATGGTGCACTAAAGATTTCATCTATGCTGTAATTAACAAAATTTCCAGGATAACAAAATAGCAAACAATTCTAATAGTAGTTCTTTTATTGCTCTATTTTTTTTTAAACTTTAAACCTCCTTAATACATTTCTTCTCTTGCTTCCATACTTCCATGGTTTGAATATTTCTTCAAAATACATCCAATGGTAAATTTTATTTTGGGGAGGGAAAAATATCTGGTTGACACTCAATTTTGACCCTGAAGATTACTTTAGACTCTCTGATTTGGAGGATATACATTGTCATTGAAATTGTCACTGTGTTATGTTCCTATAAATGTCAAGTTAAATGACTGATATGTCACCTACTTTGAGATTTATCTGAACCTCAAATTCCAAGCTTAGTACAAATAATGATAATGAATCTAGGTCTGAGTTTAAGCCAGTAGTAGTATCTGACGCTATAAAGAACATTCTCCATTTTAGCCATTATTGTAAAAGGTAAACAAAACTCTGAAAATGAACAAAGAAACACAGAGAACTCTTCTACATATAATGAGCCTATTTCAAGGGGCCTATATGTTGTATCGAAAATATATTTATCTAGACATTTTGTCTGTGAGGACAAGCAATCAACTATTCTGATATGAATGACAACTGTTTCAGTCAATCACCCAGAGGCTGTTTTATATGAAGATTCTATTCATAGTAAATTTTTTTCATTCAATTTGTTTTTATTCAATTAAGTGTTGCCCCTAAACTTAACTAGTTCTGGCTTTCCTCTACATAAGTTATTTGTGTATAGACACGCTTGATTGGTTTTTTGACTTGTTAAGTCATTCATAGTCCAGCTATTTATGCCCGTCATCCCAACGATGAAGGACATGTATTCGCTCTGTTTTGTGGAAGAACCACCAAACCTGAAATAGCAACATGGTCAGGAAATTATTATAAAAAAAGGAGAATTTCAATAATATGACAAAATGAAAATGTATTTCCTTCCTAGAGACTCTCCCTCCTCCAACACACAGACATCTTACCCATTTTCAATCCAGTTCCTGATTAGGATTTTAAGCATCTGTTATAAATGCAGCTCTTTAGTCTTTTCCCTTGAAAGGTGTTCTTTTTTTTTTTTTTTAACTTGCATTCAAGATGCACCTGGCTTTGTTTACTGGGTTATTCTTGCTTATGTTTGCCCAGGAAGATAGCACTTCTCAAAGTGGTGGCTGTGGCTTTGCGGGGGAGGCTGAAGTCACAGCGGGGGAGCTGGAGACCGCAGAGCCCTCGGAAAGCAAGGCTTCCTGGCAGGTGAAAATGTGATTCTGAGAGGTGCGATAGCAATTTTGAAGCCGTAGTGCATCGTCTTCTTCCCCCACAAGTGACCATGTGCACCTGCTCTCTCTCTGTAGATATTTACATTTTTCTCAGAATATTACTGTGTGTGTGTGTGTGTTTTTCAGAAAAGGGAAAAAAATAGCACCATGGGTTCTGTCATATTGAATTGGATTTCAGAAGTGACTAGAGCAAGGGTACAATGGTGATAAATGTGCTGGGAAGAAAGGAACTTCTTTTTTCAATAGGTTCACAGGATTTTCAGCTGGAAGGTGTT
Source organism: Tadarida brasiliensis (assembly GCA_030848825.1). Lineage (NCBI taxonomy): Eukaryota > Metazoa > Chordata > Mammalia > Chiroptera > Molossidae > Tadarida > Tadarida brasiliensis. The sequence continues at coordinate 103,785,101 of CM061259.1, read as the reverse complement.
AAAGAGGTCTATTGTTCACTTTGGGGAGGCCTAATGTCCAAACAAAATCAGGCTGAATTGTACAGGTTCAAAGAAGTCTTTAGACTTTGGCCTCAGGCTGGTGAAGGATTCTATTTTCTCCTGGATCTAATAGTCCTATACAACCTCTTTGTTCTTCAGTCACTCCTTCTAACATCAAAGGCGGGAACTGTGATTTGGATATAGGTAAGGAAAAAAACTAAGCAAGTATCTTTCTTCAATATAATTATTGGTCATAAAGATTATAATGATGTTAATGGGAGCAATCATTTGAGTTAAGTATGGCCAAGGTCCTTGCTTAATATACCCACACTCTCAGTGAATTAATAGAACCTTATGAAGTTATCATCATCACCATATTTCAGTTGGGAATAATGACTCTTTACCAGGTTAAGTAGTTGCATAAGGTAAGATTGAAAGTTAATGGCCATGCCCAGGATTCAAATCATTGTAGTCTACCTACAGAGTTGACCTTATTATGGACTAACATTCACTTGATACTCTGTCCATGGTATTGTGAATCTATTTAACCTAAGACTTCTGAAGTGTGGAAGTCATAAATTGTGAGTAGTGTATGTCTTGGTTTATTGGAAGTTTGGGAACCACTGGAGGTCTCTGGAATTGGAATAATTAACATAAAATGTCACAAAGAAGTAAAAAGTCTATTGCTATGACTAAGACTCAGGGTTTGTTATGAAGATACTTGTAGTTTTATAGAAGAAATGAATACTGACCAAGCAGTTACCAAAATAATTATGTAGTTACTATCGTTATAAGTATTAAGAAGGTAGAGAACTAGGAGTACATATACTAGGAGATCCTGATTTTGAACACACATAGTATACACACACATACATACATACATGCATGCATATATATGCATATACATACATATGTGTGTGTATATATGTGTGTACATGTATCTATAATTTATTTTTTCTTAGCAGAGTCTGCCTCCCATTTTAGAAGTACAAAATATGCTTCATTCCCCCACTTCTTTTGCAGTTAGAAAAAGGACATGTAACCCATGCTGGCCAGTTGAGGCCAAGGGGTCTGTGGAGGTGCTTCTGGGAAAAGTTTTACACCCTAATAAAGACAGACATGGAGGGAACTGTTGCCTCCTGTGGTAGCTGAGGGTCTCCCCGTGATGCCTGGTACCGCTGTAGCTGTCTTAGGAACATAAGGAGAGAGCAGAAAGATGGGAAGAACCTAGGAACCCTGGTGAGATTACTAAACACCTGAATTAAGCCTGGAACTCTATCTCCAGATGGCTTGTTATGTGAGGATCTACATTTCTTTTTGTTTAAACCAATTAAACTACAGTGTTCTCTTGCAGCTGAAAACTTCCTAAATGATAAGGAGGCTTCCCTGCTGAGGAGGGTTAGTGTTAGCACAGAAAGGATGAGTAGTTGCTGGTTGAGTGAAGAGGGGTGAGAAGCGTTTGGGCAGAGAGACTAGGACAGAAGGCCCCAAGTTGACATGGTTTGTCAGATTTGTCAAATGGACATTAAAACTGTAGGGGATAGAAGTGAAGCGATGAGAAGGAATGCAGTGTGTGATTTAGCTGGAGAAGTAAGCAGGTGTCAGGCCATGCAAGGATCGTAGGCCATGCAAGGATCGTAGGCCATGCAAGGATCGTAGGCCATGCAAGGATCGTAGGCCATGCAAAGGGACTGCCCTGATCCTAACAGGAGGACGTTTTTAAATGTGTTAAGCAGGAGAGTGATCTGATTGATGGCTCAGAGTAAGCAGAAGCATTGATGGAAATGAAAGAAAGCAAGGAAGACTAAAGGACAGAAAATAAAGGAGAGGGATGTGAAATGTGGCGCTCAGCAGGGTGTGTAGCTCCTGTCAAAGTAAACACAGGTCTGCTTGTGTTGACGTGTTGACGTGAGCATGGAGTTCTCCACTCGGCCGGTGGATTTGCTCTTTATGCCCAACCTCAGCCCCAGTGGAAGACCCTGTGGATCTTCAGAACCCTGATCCAGTCTAACTTTCTTCTCTGCCACTCTCCAAAGCACTGCTTTGTTTTAGAAACGGTGTCAACAGAGACTTGGAGAAGGCAAACGGCTTCTCACTGCCCAAAGTCTCACATGAGTTAGAGACATACCTGGGGCTGGAACCCTGGCCTCTGGCCTCCCAGTCAAGTGATCTTTCTAAATGGCCACCTTTCTCAGAAACAGTTCCTAGGAAATTGGTAGGATGGGAGTGGAACCATCAGAGTGTTTTTAGCTTACAAATATGTGGCATTACTGTGTTAATAATTAGTTGTCTACTGAACAGCTGTGATAGCCACTTCTTTTTTTTTTTCTTGTGGACTTGCTGCTATGATCGGAGGGGAAAATATAAGAAGTGAGATAAGGACTAGAAAAGTGGTGGGGGGAAGGGCATTGGGAAAGGTCCGAAGCTGATGGCCAGGGCGAGGTCGGTGCAGTGAACGTGAGCTCGCTGGGTGGACGCGGAGGATGTGTATCCCTCCAGGGATAGCTGATGTTCCCCGTCGCCCAGGTGTGACCCTGTGGGGATGTGGGTGCGGGGCTGCCAGATCTGTCCCTTTTTCAACAGAACCTGTAAGTTTGGACTTGCATGTGAAATAATAATGTTTTTAAATGTTTGTTTAAACTGGTATTTAATGTTTGCATAAATTGTTTTAAAATACTTTGCAGGCAATAACAACAGAAAAAAATATCTTAGGTCATTCACCTTCTTGGTGAGGAGTAGTTTTCAAGTTGTTTTCTTGTTTTTTTTTTTTTTTTTTTTTTTAAATCATATGACTTTAAAAAAAAGTTTATAGATCATATGTAAAAGATTACTAATATCATGTAAGTTATTCAACTTACAGAGACCTCGAAGGAAAGGTAGATGAAACAAGCTACATTCGGTTCCCGTGGCCGTGCTCGCAGATAACCCCAGATTTAGTGACTTAAAACAACAGAAACGTGTGTCCCCGCCGTTCTGGAGTGCAGAGGTCGGGCACGGGTTTTGCTGAGCTGGAACTGAGGGGGCAGCAGGGCTGGGCTTCCTCCGGGGATCTTGGAGAGAATCCGTTTCTTGCCTCTTTCAGCTTCTGGTGGCTGCTGGCACTCTTGGCCTGTGGCCAGGACACTTCTCCTTCAGAGCCAGCATCTTCCAGTCACTCTCTCCACATCTTCACATCGCTGCCCCTGTCTGCCACATCTCCGTGCCTCCCTCTTAGAAAGACCCATGGGAGTGATCTTAGAGCCCGCCCTGAAAATCCAGGATGATCTCCACCTCTCAGAATTCTTAATGTGATCACATTTGCAAAGATTTTTTTTTTTTTTTTTTTTTTTTTTACATATAAGGTAATATTTACAGGTTTCATGAATTAGGACTTGACTGGCATTTGGGGGAGGAGCCATTTCTCAGCCTATCACATAGCATTTTATATTCTCTTGCATATTAAGAAGGTTTTATACCTTTATCAAATATCTCAAGTAATAACACATTCTTAGGGTGATATTTGATGGGTGTAAATCCATAGTTCAGTATATGTTACTGATTTCTTAGCAGAATTGATTGGATCTTCACTGCTTCTATCTCAATGTGTGGCAGATAAAAAAGCTCAATAGATTGTCCATTCTGCCATTTTCTTGATATTTATATCACTGTTATCTTCAATCAGTGGTTTCTTTGCAAGGATTTCTTAATGTCACTGTTCAGTCTTTAACATTTAGTATAGCTAAAACTAGATAAGATAATCTTACATTTACTTAACCTGGTGCAGTTGAAGTATGATGCTTTGCGATATGCTAAGAGCAATCGGGTCATCCTTGTCAACGTCTCTGTGTCACATAAGTCCTAGCCTTTCCTCGGGTTGTCCGTATGGCTTACGACCTCTGGTACACAGGACAGGATTGCTGTGCCGGTGTTAATTCAAATATGAAATATCAGTAAAACTTGATTTCTTAAACTAATGATACATCTAGCCCGGCTGATGTGGCTCACTGGTTGAGCATCAACCCATGCACCAAGGGGTCATTGGTTCAATTCCCGGTCAGGGCAATGCCCAGGTTGTGGACCAAATCCCCAGTGGGAGACGTGCAGGAGGTGGCCAGTCAATGTTCTCTCTCATTGGTGTTTCTATCTCTCTCTCCCTCTCCCTTTCTGTCTCTCTAAAAATCAATAAAATAAAATAAGTGATACATCTAGTTATTAGGTTGAGTTCCCTAGAAGCAACACCTAAGATGTGAATTCTTGGCAAGTGATTTACTGAGCAGGTGTTATGAAGAGAAAGCTTTAAGGGACAGAGGGACATGGGATTGTGCAGAAGAAGGCAGCAAGAACCTGATTTCAGAAAAAGTCTAGCCTCAGCCTGGTCTCTTGATTGCTCTGGAGTATAAACTGTACCACAGTGGTTGTCTCACCCAGAGGTAAAAGAGTCAGGAACGTTATCCCCAGCATCAGTGATTTATTATGACAGCCACCCCAGGAAGGGCATAAACTCCCAGGCATCCTCTTGGCCATGTGGTACCTGTCAATCAAAGGCAATCTTCTGTACAGTGGTATGGGTGGGAGCCTTTAGGAGCCATCTGCAGCAGCTGGGAGACAGGTGCACCTGCTAGGTTAAAGGAAATCTCGATGGTACATCATCAGCACTTATTACATTCTATATATGAATAGAAATTTGATGTTTTATTCCAATAGCCCACATTGCAGACCATTGACCCAGAGTAGGGCTTCTCAACTTTAGCACTATCGATATTTTCGGCCAGATAATTCTTTGTTTTGGGGAGCTGTCCTGTGCATTGTACATATTTAGCAGCATCTTGGCCTCTAACCACTAGATGTCTGCTAGTAACCACATCACCCCACTGCTAATAACAAAAAGAGTTCCAATGTGGGGGAAATAAATGTCCTACCGACACAGAGAGACCTTTCCACATCAAAATGGAAAGAAAGGAAGTGGATTGATTATTCAAGTAATACAACAGTCTACATGCCTATAGGTAGTCTGTAGGAGATACAAAGTCAAAAAAGAAGTCACAGAATCAAAGCAGGTACAAAATTATCTTGGGAATTAAAGAGTAGCTATTTGTTTAGTTAATCGTTCTTCTCTGAATGAAAAATGAAATATCTTATCTCCCCAAAAGACATCTTGATTCTCCCTGATAGACAGTTACATCTTGAAATGAGCTCCTGTGTTAACTGCATTAATAACTCCATTCATATGCTTTTACATTTCAAGGGGTTATGGGCCTGTGGCTTTGGAGACATCTCTGCGTTGTAGGTGGGGCTTTTCCAGTCCCTGGAAAAACCTGTCTGCAATTGAGTGTTAGAGAGAGGATTCAGGCCCACTGTGTCTTCTAGGGGATTCTTTCAAGAGTGGAAGAGGGGACAGCTACTTCCTTTCCTTTTATAAGTAAAGGAAATTTGTTTTTAAAAACTTTTAACATCAAAGGCAAGATTGCCAAATGTCCTCTGGGGGACAAAATGGACCCCAGTTAAGAACTGTTAGTCTGGAGCAACAGGTGACAAGGTTAGCAGTCAGATGGCAACATGAAGTCAAACAAAAACTTGAACCAGAGAGTCGGGGTTCGGTTCCTATACCTTGGTTGCAGTTTGTCCCCAGTCCCGGTTGGGGTCGTGTGGCAACCACTCGATGTTTCTCTCTCTCTCTTCCTCCCTCTCTCCCTCCCACTCTGTCTGAAGATAAATGCAAAAATGTCCTCAGGTGAGGATTTAAAAAAAAAACAAAAAACTTGAAGAAAGCCATGGGAAGAAAAACTAGCTCTGCTTATAACAGTTTTCTCTCAGATGTGTTAGGATAATTGAGGAGGTCAGGAGACAGAGGTGGCAGCCTACACAAGCAAAGCACAATCTAAGCCTATAAATGCCTCCAGGTTACAAAATTGAAACCTAAGGGCAACCAATCACAGCCCACTAGGCTTTAAGCAAGAACCAATCGCTGCTTCTCTTTATGTATGTCCGCCTTTTCTCTTTGCAAGTCTGTCCTGGAGCCCCTGTGCATAGGGCCCTCCTAACCACTTCTGGTCTGGTGCTGCCTGATTTGAATCAAGTTGTGTTGAAATAAACTCTTTTTAATATGTCTCAGTTTTTTGTTTGTTTTTAACACTTAAACTATTCTTGATAATGGGGCTCATTTGGTTACTATGAAATCCTATCATTATTACTATTACGGAGGCCCAGTATTAAAACAGCAGATGAGTTCATTTTAATAAAGGAAAGAAAGTTTTGTACATTTCCCTCATCCTCTTTATCTAGTTTGGAACCAGGCATTGGAGATTTTCTCTGGTCTGGAATAGACTGAATTGCTTATCTTTTACTAATTGTCTTTTATTGTTCTCTTTGTTTCCTTAGATAATTGCTTTTGAATACCTGGCTGACTTTCCTTTTTTTTAAAAAAAAAAAATTTTTATTAGTGCCATTTTATGGCTACTTGATAGAAATCTAGTGTCTTGTATCTGATGTGTAATGTATAAGACCTAGTTTCCTTTATCTGCCGTACATTATATTATTAACTTGGGTTCTTCAAAGCACAATGCCAGAGATAAATGTGGCAAGAAACTAATAAATCTAGAGTGGTTGGCAACATCCCCATCCTCATATCTTAATTAGGCTTGCTGTAAGTCTGGAGATGTCACAAATAGCCCAGAGAGGGAGAGGCATAGCTTTATTCTGATCATTACAGGACACGGGTTATGATGATGGTGGGAGGAGAGTGAAGGTTGGGGAAGTTAGAAATGACAGGGTGATAGTAGGCAGTGAATCGTGCATGCATACTTCATGGATGTCCCTTGCTTCGAGGTAGGCTTGGGGACTGGGTGTTTTCTTCCCCCGACTAAAATCTCCTGCGATAGAGTTTGGTTTCTGTCTTCAATTTTATCTTAGAACATTAAGATGTCATAACCTTAGAAGAAATGGTCTTGGTACAGGTACTTCATGCAGATTCATGAAATATCTGAGTGTTTAAAAGGCACCTGTACACGCACAGCCCTGTTCACATCCTGGGTTTGTGTCTGGACAGTCTGCTCCATGTATCTGTCACCATTTCAGAGCTAGTAGGAAAACACCGAGTCCTAGTTCAAGCAGTGACATCCGGGGAGTGCGTGGAATGGAGGCAACGATGAGTGAAGATACAGGTGACTGAATAGGGTCCCTGTTTATACCCAGAGGGGTGTTTGCAGTCTATTCTCTGCTGTTCCTCTCTTCCCTGGTGTGCGCATCAGTGGAAAAGTAGACATCATCTGTGGCACCCCTCCCATCCTGTGCCTCGCGTTCTGTTTCTATGGCAGCTATTGTAACCTTCTGTGAGCGGTCGGCATGGAAGAGGCGTGCAGGTTTTGCCTGATCTGGCAGAGGTTCGTCTGACTTGCTTCCCTGCTCCTTCTCTGTAAGGAACAAACAAAAACAAAAAAGCCCAGCTGCGTTGCCTCCATTCTGCAATTCATTTAAAGACTTTTTTACTTTACATAAATGTCTGCACCTGCCACTTTTCCCTTGCACAGGTTATCACATCTGCTGGTTCCCCCATGGATTGAATAAAATCTTCAACACATGCTCATTTTTATGTGAGAATCATGATTTTACCTTTTCCTGAAATTTCCCTTTTAATAATAGATTGACCTCAGCTTGGCTCCCAGAAATCAGGTTTGATTGCCTCAAATCTCCTCCCTTTGTTTAGATGTGGCCGGTTGCCTCTCTGTCACTGAAAACATTCCTTTTTGCTCAAACTGCTTGCGTGGGCACTGTGTCCTTCTTTAACTAGCTTAGAAATAATGAAATAACCCATTTCCTATAAATAGGAGAGAAATCACGAACACTGTCCTGTTGCTCTCACAGTTCAAAAGACTTAAGGGCTTAAAATATTGGTGGGGAAATTTAGGTTTCGTGATCTGATAACAGTGACTTGTTCCTTGAGATTACTTATCTGAATTGTTTCCATTTTATAGCACAGATGAAACCACCAACTATTGAAGAATACATTTATCAGCTTAGATGTTTGGTCTAAAAAAAAAAAAAGCTATAAGCAGCAATACCAAAATAAGTCATTTAAATCTCATGTTTCCCTGATTGACAGAGCCACTTTTTTCTTGAGAATACGGCAGGATCAGTTCAATCTATGAAAATCAGAAATGTCATTCTAGCCTTGCTGTGCTTCTACAAAGCTCTTTTCCTCTAAAGAATCACACCCAAAGAAATATATCTTTTTGGCAGGACCATTATCTTTCTTGATGAGATATGAGCATATTAGAGCTGATTCTCATACGAAATCACTCATGGTGTTAGACTGAAAGGTACAATAAATGAATTCACTTCCAACTAACAAGATGTGAAATCAGAGATGTGGGAGACCAATGGATATAAGCCATATACCTTATTTTTAACACATAAAGATCACAAACACCTGGGAGATGTCTTGTGTTCAGGTGGAAAGTGAAAGTACAATCTGTTTAGAAATATCTGGAGGCCTTATTACATTTATTTTTGGAAGGGCAAGGTGCTGTTAGTACAAACACTGGTCTATTCCCAGAGTTTCCAAGCCAGCATAAGGTGGCTTCGCATTTGAACTGTGTTCTGCGTCTTGAGATGCTCTTGCCTTGATAATAAATAATAATAATGGAGAGAATCCTGTACTAAAATGTGTGAGCCTTTTGTAAATTCAAAAAAATATTTGGTTTTGATTCCATATCTGGGCTGAAAATAAAACTTGGATCCTATTGGGTCAGAACAGAAGTAGAGACTTGAGTTATTTTGAACGTTCTCTTGCCTTTCCAGCTCTCACGTTTTCAAATAACTTTTCTTTATTGTCTACCATTGTGGCTCTTCTATTGTTGGTTTGTGTAATGGACTGATCCTTGCAGCAAAGTCCAGGGATACTCTTGAGAGGCTATGGAGCCGGGGAGGTTCTGAAGAAAGTCCAATTGGAGCACAGCTGCCTATTTCTTTCACTCCCCTAACAAGGAAGGGATTACAAGGAAGAACAGAACTGGCCAACTAAGTTTCCTGTCGATCTATTACTTTGACGGATTTATTGTGTACCTTATGTGACAAATACTAATAAGAACTCAGGATTCATTGGTGAATGTTCACTGTCAGATCTTATTTTCATAGTTTAAGGTTAATGGGTAAGTCAGAGATGGAAAAAAATAGCTTACGAGAAAAAAAAAATCACTAAATGTTTACCCCTCTTCACATCAATACACATACAGGCACCGAAAAAACAGTTACAACAACAACAAACTTCTTAAGCAGTTGTTTCGGGGTCCTTTCTAAAAAGTTATTTTTTCCCACATTTTCAATGAAATCAGCCTGATGTTAGCAGGCATGATTTTTGTAATTTTCCCCACCATTGTTCTCTTCTAGTAAAGACACCGGTGGTTAATGATAAGGATGAAGGGGCATCATTAAGAAAGGGGAGATTGGAACAGAGAACGGGAATCGGGGAGGAACCAATGCTGCGGGGAAAGTCGTAGAAAGAGATTGATAACCTGCAGTGTTGCTCTTCTTGACTTGACTGTTGTAAAGAAAGAGGGAGTTGAACTCTCGTAATGCTGTCATGATGTGTGGTAGTAAAATCAATAGTGATTATACCATTATCTTAAAGCATTACCAATAAAAGAAAGACACGCATTTCTATTAAAAGGAATTACGGCAGCCTGTAGGCTGTTCTTAGAAATTCAGGAGAATAAGTATTACTTTGTTCTCTGCTAACAGTTGAGTTCTCCAGCAGTGACATTAGCTTCATTACAGGAAAGAAGCATCCACGATGAACCAGATTCCCTGTGTGCTCTTTCGTTGACCAGTCAAGCTGGTGGCACAGGGAGATGGAAGCCTCCCGTATTGGAGGCAATGGCATCCATCCTTTCAGAAGGCTTATTGGCAAGCTAATGTTAAGCGCTCTTATATAGGTGTAATTCTGGAATAATTTTTCTCCTTTAATGTTGTCATATAAATCAGTCTTAATGCTCCATTAAAATAAATGAACATGAGCTAATGATACCGACTCACGCCTCTTCCCTGAATGGCAATTGGGGCTGGGAATATCGAGCTATTGTGTCCAATGGAATGTGTCCGTGGAGACCAGATTGCTCACTGTCATGGACAAGCTAATCAAACACAGCTCAAACAGATATCCCAATCAATCTCCTCGTCAGTGACTCACTCCAGCAGTTCCCAGCCCCTGCAATCAACCCGGTAATTGCTTCACCAGGAGCTATCTTGTTGGCCCTAGAAAGCTGAGGTCTGCTGCATTTTACAAAGCTTGATAAATTCCAGAGGAAAAAAAATATTTTTGCATCATTGACAGGAAACTTAACCCTCAGCACAGGTTCCTAGGATGTTGGTTGCAGATGTGGTTCAGCCTTAGGAGATAGGGGTTACCTCAGAAGTTATTTCAGCCAAATCACATGGCTGTTACATATTGCAATCAGAATTCAAGGTGATTCTGTTTTCCACCAAAACACGTACTTTTAATCCACTCTTCTATAGTCTGTGCTCATCACTTGAACGGAGATGAGATTAATGGGCTCGATGTGTGACATTGACAGACTAGGTTGGGAGAAAACTCCAAAACCTCCAATCTATGCCTTTGAAGCTATTTAGAATTATTTGTTTATATAACTTGTTGGTATAGCTTGATAATAACAATTACTTTGTAGGAGACTGTCCTAGCACATTAACCACCCCCCTCCCCCAGCATTTCTACTTAATTCCTTTGGTTTCTCTGTGCTTCCTTCTCTCTTCTCCTGTGCTTCTGTGCTCCTCCTGTCCTCCAGCACCTACCCCATGGTCAGTGTTCCTCTCTGTTTGTTTAATTCAAAATATTTTTTTTTCTCCCTCCGGCCTGGCAGGATAATGAGCTTTCTTCTAAATAAGAAGAAGTAAAATGATGTTTGCATTCGGTTGCAAATTTTACTTTTGCCTTTTTCGGAGGGCAGCTCATCATCTCCTGAACATCGAGCTTCACCGAGGTTGTGACACCTGATGGGTATCTGGAGAGCTAATGTTTTAAAGGGAATAACATGAAACAATAGAGTATGCTAGACACCTCTCACGGAGCAAGTCACGAACAACCATCAACCACCCGCCCCGTGTGAGACTCTGTGGTGTGTTTGAGACCTCAAAGATGCCGAAAGCCATGAATCCGTGTCTCTCTAGATAAGGTGTAATCCCTTTGCTGTATGTTCCCATCGCTTCCTGTGCTCTCCCCTTCATGACATTTCTCACAGTTGCAATTACTTATTGGATGATCTTCTCGTAATATACTGTAATCCCAGGACGGTGAGCACCATGGCTAATCTGTTAGCTGTTGTACCTTACCACTGAGCCAGGCACAGGATTGCACTTACTGCTATATTTTATATCATTAAATCAATCCATCACCAGCATAGTAGGTTCAATTCAGCAACTGAACAGTTACCTTGTGCAAAGTACGGTGAACACTACGGGTCAGAAGGATGCATAACAAATCCCTCTTTTTACGGAACTAAACATTTTAGTGATAAGACAGTCAAGAAGATGCATACTAATGATTGCACTATTAAAATACGATAGTAGCATATGCAGGGTGTTATGTGTTGTTAGCTAGTAATTATTCGTGATAATATAGTCACTATTGATTGAAAACTTACCAAGTGTGTTTCACGCATTTATGTGATGTCAGTCATATATCCTGTCCCAGGATGCAATCATCTCAGTTTTTGTAGATGACAACTGGAACTCTCCTAGGCCACACCATGCGCAAGTGACAGGTCTGGGATTTGAACCTAAGCTGCTGGACTCCAAAGCCACAGCACTTGCTCCAAAGCACACCACTTTATTGCGATAATCTCGACACCTCTGTACAAAGGGACAACCAACACAGATTTGAAGGTCAGAGTCCAGCAAGTCTTCTGGAGGAGGCAATGCCTTGGAAAACTTTTCAAGGGTTTAGGATGCAGCCAGGTGAATGTATTAATCAGTGCAAACTGCACATGCAAAGCAGAGAAAATAAAACCTACATTTCAGAAAGTGTGGAAGTGGACAATAACTATAAGGCCAGATCACCAAAGGACATAATTACTAGATGATGGAGTTTATTTTTGTTTTATAGTGACAGGAGGAGTTTCAGCCTCATGTAGTTAGATTTCCATGTGACCAGAGCAATGGAGCTGGGGTTGGGGTCTTTAGACAGGAGTAGTGGACACTTGATTCACTTAGCGTTCATTTAATAGATATTTGTTGAGGCTCTCTGTGCTTCTAGAACAAACAAGGCCTCTGCTGTGTAGAGATAGACAAGTGAGGAGATAAGACCATTAAGGACTAGGATGCACATCATGATGGGTAAGAACACGATGACAGAGGTGGGAGAAAGCTACCCCAAGAAGCTGCCCTTAGCCAGGAAAGCTTGAGAACCCTCCTGTGAGGAGTGCTCGTGGGGGGTATCTGAAAAGTGGGGAGGGGACCAGACACACTATCCAGGCACTGAGAGCAGCAGTTCTGAAGGGAAAGGTTTGAAAAGTATGAGAGACCGAAAGGAGGCACCCAAAAAATGCTCTGAAAAGAGCTTGGCTAGAGATTGGTCAGCAATCATTAGGGCCATGTAAGCCACGGCAAGTATATGGGAATGATTTACAAAAGTTAGAGTTGGTCTGACTTAACTTTTAAAATGATCACTTTGCCTGCTTGATCAAAGATTTTTTTTCCAGCTGTCCCAACAGTGGTTCCAAGACATTGAATGAATTCAGATAGAGAAAGAAATCTAAAGAAGGCAGTGTTGGGCTGACATGGCAGCTTTGTGAAATCATCAGGGACCAAGGCTCCTGTCTTTTTGTTCGGCTATTTTTGGCCCTGGCTTGCGTCCTCACATTATAAGATGGCTGCAAGAGCTCCAGCATCCCTTCCATCTTCCAGACAGAGTGGAAGTAAGGAAAGAAGGGCACTGGGATTATATGACGGCTATCTGTCTGGCTCTGGCTCTATTTCCTGGAAGTTTTGCCCACTGACTTCCAAATAATTATCTATGTCTTACTGCAAGAAAGACTAGGAAATAATGGCCTTTTGAGCTGAGTACACTTCTACCCAGAAGAAAGTCAAGTTTCTGTTACTAAGGAAGACACTTACTGGGAAAGCAACCAACAGGATCTGCCACGAGTGCTGGGTGGTGAATGGATTGGAGGCAGAATATAAACAAGATCGGGACCACTGCAAGCTAGATCTAAAAGACTGACATTTTTGACCCAAACTAGAATGGAAAGTAAGGCAGTAATGAGGGACAAAGTTAGAGGTAGAGAAAAGAATGAATTCGAGAGCTATTCTGAAGCTAGAACTGGTATGATTTACCGAGATTTCCCTTTCCTGTATTCATCCACTCCAAGGATTAGGATGATTTTGTTGATTTTTAGCTTGTGACTTTCTTACTGGTGTTGTAAAATGACAAGGAAAAGTAGCAGAAAATTGCTGGGCGGGGTGGGGAGAAATGTGAGATGATTTTGGTAAATATCACTTCTTTTTTCATAAAGGAAGCTACCGGATAGCCAAGTTACCTGCAGATCTAAGTGCATTGCTCCGTACAAGGCTCTCAGGAGAGTAAAGGCAACTCTTTTTAATATTTTCTTCAAACCCTAAGATTCACACCACGCTGGGTTTTATGCATTTGACAGCTTCCCAATGTAGATAAACTCTGTAATTGCTTCGATAACAGACTCACTAGAGTGAAAAAGGAAAGAGGGGAAAAAACGCAATGCTATGCAAATTTGGGGAGAGGGGGCCATTTTAGCCACTTTCAATATATTTGACTAAATGTAATATAAATTTTCCTTATGTCAAATGCAGCCTAGTGAATACTAAACAATATTGTCATGAAGCAGAGAAAATCGGGTTAAGCCAACTTATGAGTCTGGGTAGATTGACAGGTCTCAAAATTGGAATTCAAATATTGAGAAGCAGTAAAGCCCATACTTCCAAGATCATGATGGCTCTGAAGGGGTTTACAATGTAGTGAGCTGAAATATTAACCAAGAAATGAATGCATGCACAATACAACATACTTTGTTTTCCACAAAATCATCTGTCAAACTTTCACCTGAAGATTTACAGGACCACGTAGTCTCTTGCAAGAATAAAGATGGAACACAGAGCCCTCGTAGAGCTATGTAAATTTAAAGCAGATAGTTTTTGCACCACACTAGACATAATTAGTCAGTGGTCAAAGGGCACTGGGTGAACTTTCAAGAGACTGGCCTCTGAGCCTTGGCCTCACTGCTGTCAAGCTTTGTGACTTTGGAAAAGTTGTATAAGCTCCCTGATTCTCAGTTTTCTCTTGGGGAAAATTGGAAATATATTTTTATTACTGATCTCTATGACAGTAAGCTTACCATGGATACTTGGTGTGGGGCTCTACTGAGTTATTGATGTGACTGAGAAACAGGTTGAGTGGAGGGAGGAGTTCTCTGAAATAACTAGTCACTCCTCCTTTGTTATGAATAAACATGATTGCCTCTTGGTTGGTTAGATAAAAATAATATGGCCTTCTGATGGATGAATTCAGCCTGTAGACACATTCACACGTGTGTATACATATATGTATGTGTATAAACAATATATACATACATATATACAAGTACATACACTTCAGCTTAACCAACTGAACCCTGCTTTTACACACACACTTTCTCCCTAAAAGGTATTGCCTTAAAATGATGTTTAAAAAGTGAATCAGTTGCCCTGGCTGGTGTGGTTCAGTGGTTAGAGCACGGGCCTCATGCACTGGAGAGTCACAGGTTTGATTCCCAGTCAAGAGCACATACCTGGGTTACAAGATCACGTTTTCCTGAATAACATCTATAAGGAAATGGTTTACCCTTTTAGTTAGGTCATTGACTTTCCAATTCACCATAGTTCCTAAGACTCACTATGGGTGTAACTTTGCCTACCAGACCCCTGAAGATATTCAAGTTTTCTGTCCTTGGGTTAGAGTATAATTTGACAAAGGTCAAGATGCAACCTGTTCCTTTTCTTTTGATAATGTTAACTTGTCCAATGAGACATTTTTGAAATATGTGAAACTGTTGCAGGTTGGGCCATTCAAGAGTGATGACTGAGACCAACCATTTCACTCTTAAAAAAACAAACAAACAAACAAACAAAAAAAACAAAAACTCACCATTTGTTTAAAATATTGAAAGAATTTGAAATGGTCAAGGAATAGGATTTCTCACTGTAAGAGCCTCATCTGTATAGTCTTTGATATCAAGGGAAGTAGTTGGCTAAACTTTCTTGAAATAAGCACAGATTTGCCTAGGGCCATCCATACTCTGCTGTGTCCTTCTTGTTGAGATAAAAGGTGGATTCTTTTGAAGCTAACACATTCATAGTGTTTTAAATTAGTGACCTTGACCAACTGAGCCCTGCTTTTAAGCTGTGACTCAAAATCAAATCAGAAGAGTCTTTTCCAATGTAGTGAATTAATATTTATGGAAAGCAGGATTTTATATAATAGAAAAACATTAGGGAATTAAATGTATAAGCAGAATAATATATAATAACTAAAAATGAGTTTATTCAAAAAGATGCTGCCTATTTACCTCTTTTAAAGCAATAGTTCTCATTGGAGACAATTTTGCCCCCACCCCAAGGAGATATTTGACATTGTCTGAAGATAATTTTGTTTGTCAAGACTGGGAAGGTGATATAGACATCTAGTTGGTAAAGACCAAAGATACTGCTAAACACCCTACAACGCACAGAACAGCATCCATTGCGAGACTGACCCAGCACAAAATGTCAATAGTGTGAGGTTGAAAAACCCTATTTAAAGAACATAACACTTTTGAAAGAATATATGCACCCCTATGTTCCTTTGCAGCATTATTTATAACAGCCAAGGTAGAGAAGCCACTCAAGTGCCCATGAATACAGGAGTGGATAAAAATGTTGTGCTACCATGAAATACAATGGAATATTACTCAGCCATAAAAAAGAATGAAATCGTACCATTTGTGACAGCATGAACAGACTTAGAGGATATGATGCTAAGTGAAATAAGTCAGACAGAAAAAGTAAAATACCATGATTTCACTTATATGTGGACTCTAAAAACCAAAATAATAAACAAAATAGAAACAGACTCATACATACAGAAAACAAATTGATGGTTGACAGAGGGGAGGGGTATAGGGCCTGGGTGAAAATGATTAAGAGATTAAGGAGTACAAATTGGTAGTTATAAAATAGTCCCGGGGATGCAAAGGACAGCATAGGGAATATAGTCAATAATATTGTAATAACGGTGTATGGTGCCAGGTGGGTACTGGAAATATCAGGGGAACACTCTTGTAAAGTATATGATTTTCTAATTACTATGCTCTACACCTGAAACTAATACAAAATAATATTGAATGTCAACCTTAATTCAAAATTTAAATTAAAAAAAAAGAACATATCCTTTGCAAAAGCTTTCTTAACTTTAAGAGAAATTTAAACAAGGGGATTTAGCACAACTTGCGTGTTGAATATGGGTGATATATAATCTCTGTGCTGCCCTGATCCCCAGTGTCACCTCCAAACTCTTTAATGCTAATCGAGGTCAATTTGTATTAACTGAGCTAAACTGGAACTCCGCTGTCCGAGTTTCCTTTCTCACCTAGTTGTGGATTAGCATAGACCACATGAGACATTTCGCCTGAGATCTGAGAGTCAGAAATGGAACTAGAACCGTTTTGCCTGTTAGGCTCACAAAGCTGTAGCAGGACACCAGGCACAACTGCTGCTCACACGTGTCGTTGTGTGTCCTGCTGGAGCACCTGGTTGTCCTGGATTAGCAGCTAAGCCTGCAGCAAATAAAACTGCTGGGTGCTCTTTCAGCTCCTTTGACTTCTGGGTCAGGGGCCTATTGTTCCATGATGATTTCCATTTCTCTTGGGCACACACACAGACACACAGACAAATATATGAGTGGAATTGCTGGGTCTCTACGTTTAACATTCTGTGGAGATACTGCCAACCTGCTTTTCTAAAGTGGCTGTACCATTTTACATTTCCACCAGCAATATTCCGTTTCCACCTTCTGTACATCCTCACCAACACTTGTTACCCGTCTTGTTGATGACACCCATTCTAGTACATATGACATTGTGTCTCACTGTGGTTTTGATGTTCATTTTCTGGATGGATAATTAGGTGAAGCAACTTTTCATGTGTTAATTGGCTATTTGTGTATCTCCTTTGCAGAACTGTCCATTTAGATTTTTTTCATCTTTAATTGGATTATTTGTCTTTTTTATTTTTCAGTTCTTTATATATGCTAGATATAATTCCCTTATCAGATGTATGATTTGTAAAAATTTCCTCCCATTTGGTGGGTGGTCTTTTCATTTGCTTCCTGGTGCCCTTTAAAGCAAATGTTTCTAATTTTGATCATGTCAAGTTTATCTATCTCTTTTTAAGTTACAAAAGAATGTTATAGATGCTCACCATGTTTTTCTTTTCATCTATTTTTTACTTCATTGCTTTTGGTGTCATTAACTATCGCTTAATCCAAGGTCATGGAGATTTATACCTGTTTCCTTCTAAGAGTTTTATAGTTGTAGCTTTTACATTTAGGTTTTTGATCCATTCTCAGATAATTTTTGTATATAGGGTGAAGTAGGGATTCAACTTTATTCTTTTTCCAGTTGTCCCAAAACCGTTTGTTGGAAGGACTATTTTTTCCCTCATAGAATTATCTTGACAGCCTTGCCCAAAATGAATTGACTGTAAATCTGAGAACTTATGGCTGGACTCTCAATTGTATTCCATTGATTTATATCTATCTTTCTGCTAGTACCATACTATTTTAATTGCTGTAGCTCTGAAATTGGGAATTGTGTGTTCTCCAAGATTGTTTTGGCTATCTGTGTCCCTTGAATTTCCATGTGAATTTTAAGATAAGTTTTTCAATTTCTGCAAAAAATATGCATTGTTTTTCTGGCCGGGAAGCTAAGTTGGTTGGAGCATCGTCCTGATACATCAAGGTTGTAGGTTTGATCTCCAGTCAGGGCACATGCAAGAATCAACCAATGAATGCATAAATAAGTGGAATAACAAATTGATGTTTCTCTCTCCCTTCCTCACTTTCTCAAAAACCAATCAATCAATTAAAAAAAAAAAAGGCATTGTTTTAAGCCACTACTACATTTGGGGTCATCTTTACACAGCAATAGATCACTACGATACAGCTGATTCAGGGCTGTTGAGATATAGTACTCTTCATGTATTGGAAATGAGACGCTCAGCTAAATAAGCAAATAAACGTGGTCTGCAAGATGTGAGGGCAGAAGCCATAGTGGGAATCAGAGATGGCTCTTGCTCTCCTGTGTCTTGTTTACATTACTGTCTCTTTTTGAAATTTCTATAAAAATTGCTGTAAGTCGTGAACACATAGCCTAGGTATATGCACATTTATGGCTTGTGTTTGTTGTGCATGTAAGTAGTTGGCTCAGAGGACTTGGACAGGGAATGCTTCTGGGCATATCTGGTAATACACTGAAAAAGTGTTACAGGTCAGTGAGGACTGGGGAAGAAGCACCTCTAACTTTAAAGCCCTGTCTGTTTTCATCAGACACGTTGTAATGAAGAAGTTTGTGTAATCTTCCTGAGGATGTGGGACGTGCACGTTAAAAGCTCAGGCAGGCTCTGCAGTCCGAGCTGGAAATTGAATTCAGCCTTGTTTACCATTTATCTGATGTCTGATTTGGGCCAAGTGCATACGTAGACTCTCTAAACCCCAGCTTTCTTCTCTGCAAAAGGGGGATCCTAATAGGACAAACCTCAAAGAGGTTTTTTTATGAAGATGGAGCCAGAGAGTGCCCAGAAGCACATAGCAGATGCCTGGCCCATAAATAGGAGCAGTTTTCTCGTGTTAATAATAACTTAGGTATCCAAACCAAGGTAAAGCCATTTTATAAAAACCAAGATGGAGTCATCTGATCTTGGCAGAGAGAGAACGTTGGAGATGATTTGCATAACCCAAAGTGGTCTTTAAACAGGGGCTCCGCTGAGAACACGGATGCTGTGTGACAACATATTTCAGTAGCACTGACCTCTTGCCTAGGCTCTGTCCAACTGTACTGGACATTGAGAAAGTCACTTCCCATGTACTGGGCTCTGCTGATGCACTGGGGGAGTAGCACAGCAGCCCTTTCTTAAAGCCCTTTCCAGTCCTGGAGTGCTGTAATAGGACCTACTTGTTAGGATGTGGGGGGCGGGGGAGAACCAGAAGGCTTAAGTGTTGGGAGGTGCTGCCTACTGAGAATCAATCAGAAGTGCAGATAAAGCATGCTGTGAATTCCAGCGCAAGTCAATTTGTTTTTGCACACACATTGATTTCATACAGATGTGGGCGAAAGTAGGTTTACACTTGTGAGTTACATGAAACACCGAGTTTATTCTTGTATTATTATCTATTAATTATTGTATTCTTTTCCATGCAAACAACTATAAACCTACTTTGCCCACCCCTGTAGAACGAGGCATACCGTCATGTTGTTTAATTATTTGCCACACACCTCAGAGGAAAAAGATAATAAGTACCAGTTTAATGTAAAATGACAGCTTGAATACATGAAATGGTGACCATGTAGTTTTTCCATGGCAGGGGTGAAAGATTGATGGGTATCCTTCTCAAGAGGAAAAGACAGAGACTCAGAGATTCAGGGCTCTCTTGTTCCTCCCTCCTACCATCTTAACACGTAGGTCCTCTGTGTTTATTGACAAAATGTTGCCCCTTGCTCGTTTGTGAGTGCCACATACGTAACAATCAGAAGGGCTTGAAGTGAGGCAGGTGCCCTGGAAGTATTTTAGTGACAGACCATCATGCATTAGGCTTTTGGTTGTAAACTCATACTGGATCTGGGGGAAAAAAAGAAATTTATTAATCCACTTAGGAAAAAAAAAAAGCCAGAGAATGTATTAGTTTAGGCATGAATGGAAGCAGAGATCCAAATGATGTGAGTTATGTCATCGGGTCCTACCCTCAACCCCGGCATATTTCAGTGCGGCTTCCTCTGTTGGCTTTTTCTCACGCAGGCTCTCTCCGCTGTAATACACTGGCCTCAGCTGAGTACTGTGCCTGTCACTGAACCGATCGGTGACTTTGCCACTCCAAGCCTGGCCTCTGGCTTCCCTGAAGCTGGTGGTGTAGGGTGAGTGTGCCCTTCTTCCCTCCAACGACTGAAAAATGACACAGCTTGACATGGGAGAAGAGGATTCTGTGGGCGGGAGGCATGAATGCCGGGCGGTTAAAAACAAAGGTTCACTGTGGAGATTGTATCTTGAGCAGGTTGTTTTGTTCTCGCTTTTAAGTGGCCTTTTTTGTGCTTTTGTGTGTGAGGTAAAATGACTCCTATAAGGATGCACACTGCAGGAGAAATGGGACGCACACTTATCTCTGATTCGTAATGTCACGGTCTTTTTCACCATCATACACTCCGACCTCCAGCCAGACAACCAGTGTTTTGTCTTCCTTTCTGAAGAAGGACTGATAATTAGAACATGTTTTAGAGAAGAGTGATAAGGATCATCAGAGACCTGGAAAAAATACTGTGCAAGAAATAATAAAACCAACTGGGAGTATTTACTTGAAACAAGAGAAGACTGGAAAATCTAGGGCAGGTAGACGGGGTGGAAAAAGGTACTGTAGTTGAAGGTCGCTATTGGAAGGGACACCCTAGGTCCTCATGATTCCCAATGGGAAAACCTTCAGAAAGACAGATTGTGGTTTCACACAAAACAAATGAGTTCCTAGTAGCCGGAGCCATTAAGCAACCAACTGGAATTTCTCAAAGACCAGTGAATGTTCAGTCTGTAGAGGTTTTCAGGAAAGCCTAGGTCAACACTTATCAGGAATTCTATAGAATAACGTTGTCTAAAAGAACGGTAATGCAAGCCACATGCATAAATGTAAATTTTCTAGTGGCTACATTTTAGTAAACGGGTGAAATTAATTTTAGCAACATTTAATCCAATAGTATGTCTAAAATATCAGCATTATCATATTAACATTTATAGTGTTAATCAACATAAAAAGTTTTGATGAGATTTTACATTTTGTTGTTCACACAAGGTCTTTAAAATCCTGTGATTTGAACTTCTATGCATGTACGCATAACCACTGGACATGGACAACAAAGCTGGGGACAGGGCGGGGAGGGAGGGGGAGGAGGGTGCCAATGGGGGGAGAAGGAGAAACATCTGTAACAAAAATAAATAAATAAATAAATACATAAATAAATACATAAAATAAAATAAAATCCTGTGATTTTTACACTTCTTTTTTTCTAGTTTGGACCAGCTGCATTTCAAGTGCTCAGTAGCCGTATGTGGCCAGTGGCTGCCTCAATGCGGAGTGCAACTCTGGAGGTCAAGGGGGAGGAGATTCGAACCTCTGACATCCCTTTTAACTCTTAGTGTCTGAATCTGTGGGAGGAGCAGCTATAATCAAATAATCCCCTTCTTGAAAACCTTCAACAGCTTTCCAGCACCTGAAGAAAAAAGTATAATCTCAGGGAACTCTGACTCAAGTCTACAAGGTTGTAAGGTCTGTGAGGTCAGGGACTGTGTCATTTTTATCTTTGTTCCCTAGGACTAAACATAGTACTAGTCATACAGAAAGTACTAAGCGATGTTTTTGGATGGATAATCTGAATTTCATCTTGTTCTCCAGCTTATCTCCCTATTCTCTCTTGTTTGAACCCTATATTCTACCCAAATATACCCCTTGTTATTTTACACTCTCATTAAAGGAATGGTTCTCCAAACTTCTTTCTTGGAAGGAAGATGTCAATCTCTTTAAATGGGCTAACTTTGCCACAAACAATCAAATTTCATTTCGAATGGGGACTCCAGCACTGATGAGGTGTTGAATGGCCCTCAGCTGTCTGATTCCATAAATGCCCTACTTTCAACTCTCGGTTACACCCCAATACATTGACTGAGTCTAGGTCCATTATGAGAGGGCCTTTCATTTCATCTTGAAGCCACAGTTTAGACCAGATGATCTCTCTAAGTATCTTTTTCTCTGTGTTGTGCCTGGATGAGAACTCTTGGACCAGTGCCAAAGTGGGTTGCATTTCACATCTTGTGTATTTAGATACTATTTTAACTTCAACACTCTGGACTGTGGCTCTTCACTTCTGTGAACCTTAGTTTCTTTATTTTCAAAACAATTGTAATGATGGCTGTTCTAATTAAAATAAGGAATATAACCAGCTTATACTATCTTAACAGTAAAGTACTGGTTTAATCCCAACTATAGAAGCACATAGGTTTAAATCTCTATTTCTATTTTTTCCCCCTGAATGGCTGACTTATAAGTTATTCAACTTCTGAGCCTCAGTTTTACTCTTTTTAAAGTAGGACTCATAGGTTTGCTGCAAGAATGAACTAGGATAATGTATGTAAATGACTAGCCTTTATAAATGCATTTTAAACACTTGCTATGTTTGGTTGCTATTGGTGTAGTAGAAAGAACATAACGTATGTAACGTGTGGCCAGTTCTTTTGGGCTCTGAGCCTCATTTCCTTTATGTTAGGAAAAAAGAGAACATCTTAACATTCATGGTGCTCTTCCAGGGTTGTTGTGAGGATGACAAAAAGTGACTGGGTAAAGCACAGAGTGCCATGATGCGTGTATTGGACCAGCAAGACAAACATCTTCATGATGCAGAAGCTGGACACGCGTCTGCGCTGGACTGACCACTCCCAGAGGACTGGCCCTCCTGTTCTGCTCCACACCTGATCCCCCGGCGCCAAGCCCTGTGCCTGGCACACAGTCAGTGCTGGCTGAATAAACACGGGCAGCACGATTGCCCATTTGTTATTTGGCAACAGAAGGGGACATTTCTCTCAAGACAAGGAAAACATCCAGGGGCTCCTGTTATTCTTTCCTCTGAAAGCACAATCCCACCGTTGGAAAAGCTACCAAAAGAGAAAAGAAAATCATTTGAGTAAAACAATTCCTATGTGATTAGAGACCCTTTGTTTCAGATGAGCTGATATCTCATGAAAACTTTGGAGGCAACTATTTTAGAAGCTAAGGAGCAGTGTGCAGTCTGTCTCTGGTTATCTTACTTCCTCTCTTTTTTAGTGTCTACAACTATTTGCATAATAACAGATTCTTTGTTTTCCCGGAGTTCAGGTTTCTGGACTTCATCCCAACATACGTTCCAAATCCCGAGATGGTGATATCAGTATCACTTGTGTGGAAATGCCTTGATGACTGTGAGCAGATTTGGACCTGGTCTGGCTCAGAGACTGTTTTCATGCTAATACTCTTGGTGGTTCACCTTGTTTTTCATTTTTCCTGATGATAGCTGAGGACCTGGATCTCTGTGGCATCAGCTTTCTGACTGTTATGTGGAATATAGAGGGAATGGACGTCAAACAAATATGAGAGAGCAAAGACATTTAAAAAGTCCTCTCATAGGTAGGGTAAAAACAGGCTAGTGTAGATAGCAGTGTTGGGGGAGGGGGGGCACAGGGAGTAGGAGCCAGTTTCCACTTCTTTCCAAATGATGCCCACTATTTATGAATAGTTGAAGTTGCCTCTTGTGATGTTGGATGGAAAGCTCTTAACACAGGTTCTGATGGTAACTGGAAATTTCTTCAATGGTCATCTCACCACTCAACTCCTTTTGGACCTGTGGCATTCCTGAATGAAGTTCATTGCAATAATCAACAGAAAACATTTGAGTTCTTATAATCCCACAATGTCTTAGACATTGTACTGTGGGTTAGCAATACCACAATGAACAAGGGAAATGTTTCCTTCTGGAGCCTGCTATCTAGTAGGGCCAGGCAGGCATTAACCAAGTTATCACATGAATAAGTAAGTTCAGGTGGTCACGATATTGTGATATAAAGGCAGAGTGCAAAGTGCAACAAGAAAGATAAAAGTATGGGTCAAAATTACATTATGAGACCTGGGAAGGCTTTTCTGAAGGTCTAAGTCTCCAGAAGTCAGGTGAGGAATAGAGGGTAGAACCTTCCATAAAGGCAGATGGGCCTGTGTGAAATCTCTAGGACAGGTGTGTGGCACTGGCCACGAAGAAGGTGGCCTGCCTGGCTCAAGAGGGGACAGACCTGTGAAACAGAGTCGTGGAGGAGGCTGCAGAGGGAGGGAGGGGCTAGATGGTGCCCAGTCTTGCAGGCCACGGTAAGAACTTGGAGTTCTATCCCAAGTAGAGTAGGGAAACATTGGAGGATATTAGGCAAGGGGAAAACATATTAGATTTGCTTCAAAAAGAACATCAGGTTGAATTTTCATAGTGAGGTAACTTCCTCAGAGTCCTATCCCTTCTTGAGCAGCTTTTTCATTTTTAGAAAGTTTTTTTGAGGGCCACACATTCTGTTCACCTTGTAGCATTTCCTCCATTGTGTTGCAGATATGGGCCTCATTTTTCTTTCTGAGGCCCTATTTATGAGCCAGACAGGGTAGCCCAATGGACAGATCCCAGCTTGGAAGACAGACAGACTTGGGTTCTGCCACATGTTGCCTGTGTGACTTGAAGCAAGTACCTTGAGTTCTCCGAGTTTCAGTTTCCTCATTGGTCAAAACAGGTTATTGTGAAGATTTAATACAGCAATATGTCTGAGGCACCCAACATACATACCAGAGACTCAGTAAATATCAGCTGCTATGATTAGGTTTGACCTATAGGCTTCAAGAAATCATCTTACACATCAGCCTCCTGCCTGGTATCTAGCCAAGTATCTATCCATTTGCTTAGAACAGACTTGTAAATTCTCAACAGTTCTTGGTTCCCAAAATGCAGGTGTCAGCTCCCTTCCTCAGGCCTCTACTCCCCAGCCTATCTGCGTTGCCTGCCATCCTCCCACCCCAAGGGGGATGTGGAGTCACTGTGTGGCTCTCTTTTCTTCTTTTACTCCTCTGGGTGTGGTCTCTCTTTCTTCCTCTTTTCCTGAGCATTCTGACTGTCCCTCTCCTTCCCTCTTTTCCCTCTTTTCCTTCCTCTTCCTTTCCCCTCCATTTTCTCTTGCCTTTCTTTCTGGAGAACTTTGCCCTTGCTCTGCTCACCTGTTGCTCAGCTGTGCACCAAAGAAGTGGAGAGGCCCCCTGTTCCCACATAAAACCACCTTACACAGCCCTTGAATGCACTTATCCTCTGATTTGATTCATACCATATCAAACGATGGCTTCACTGAAACCAAACAGATTTATTTTTCCCAATTGTTCCGCAACAGGTGACATATATTCTTGTTTCCCTGGAGAAGATAAATTTTATCCCTGTAAATGCACAAAACAGAATTTATTTTGCTACTTAATTCTTCCTCTTGGGCTTAAATATAATACTTCTCTAATAGAGTCTTTGTTCTTTCACTCATCACACAATATTCTACTAGATGCTATTGATACAGAAGTTAATAAGGTAGTTCCTTAAGGAGTATATATTTTAATGAAGAGAGTCATCTCAAATGTTGTCATTATAATTGAGAGTTGTTATGAAGACAACATAACAGGTGAGTTAACCAGGTCCTGGGAGGTCAGGAAGTCTCCACTTTGGGAATGATGCCCACTATTTAACATAAATTAGGAATGGGTGTGAGATGGGAAGCTCAAAGAAATGGCACTCGTAGTGGTCCAAGGTGGGCAAGACCTAAGCTTGTGTGAAGAAAGTGCAGGTGTTTCTAGACTGAGAATGCAGAGATCCAGGGAGGAGGTTGGTGTCAGGGGTAGAGGATGGGAAAGGAGACAGGATGGACAGTGGTCTAATGAGACTTAAATCCAGTGCTGTGAATAGTAAACTGGTGAGGAAGGGTGAACCATCTAAAGGATTCTAAGAGGGAGAGTAAAGATTAATCTGAGAAATGGTTCATTTTGGCAGCAAAGCTTCTGCACCCCTCCCTGTCAGCCACGGAAACACAATTAGGAGAGATTGTAAAACAAGAATGAAAGAGATGTTACCAGAGATCTGGTACTATTTCTTTGGTGCCCCAAAAAATCAAGAGCTCAAAAGCTGCTGTAAGAAAAATTATGTGTATTTAAAAATAAAGAGATAAACTACATGAGCAGCTGGAGAGAAAGTTTGAGTTTCTATGGAAACCTCTCCTAAAATGTCTTTCTCCGTCAACGGAGCCAACTTCCCAAATGCCAGAAAGCAGGAGAACACGGGCTGGAGCAATTCTCCTTGAGCTGCCACACTGAGTGTGACCCTGGAAGCTGGAAGGGGAGGGCTTTGAGATGGGTCAAGGATTCCTCACGTGACACTTCTCTCCTGCAGATGACTGGGAAAAGGGCCACTGGGGACCTGGGGAGAACATCGGGTATTTTCTTGCAAGGTGCTAAGGCAAGGGTGCCAAGGATGCAATCATGTTGCAAACAAAAATAAAAGAAAACAAAACTGGTCTTCCAGTTCGGCCACCAGAGAATGATATATGTATGGCTTGATGATAAAATCAGAGGCAGATGCCTGGAGCCTGTCCCCGCCACAGCCCTGTGAGATACGAAGACTGCGCACCCTTCCAACATCCCGTTGTGTGATTCTGCCCCTCACTCAGCCTCCCCATTGCCCCTGCTGTCCTTCTCCCTGCTGCTTCTTCAGGGTTTCAACTTGATCTTCCTTTGCCTATATTGTGCCCCTGCCCCAGATCTGTGCATGGCTAGTTCTTCTTCATGTCTTCAAAGAGCCCTCCTTGCCCCCTTTATTAAATTAAGCTTTGTGTCTTTCTCATCCCGTGGTATCTCTGTCGTATTACCTGTCGATTTCACTATACCCTTTGCAAAGAACATCTTTTAAATGTTTTTACCTGTGGATGCGCTGCCTCTCCCCAATACGTAAACTCCGTGGGAGCCAAGGAGTCAGCTTGCCTGGGAGCCCCAGGTCTGAGAAGAGTGTCTAGTGGAGAGACGGCACTCAAGAAATATTGAATAAATGATTCCTGTCAAGAAGTGTATAACACTGTAATTGGGATGATGAGGACAGGACATACACACTTGATGTTAATGTTGCACAGCTCTGGGCGACCAAGGGTTAACTAATCACCATGTTATCAAGGAGAACTCTGCGTGTGAAGCTTCCTAATAACAATAAAAAATCATGTTAAAATCAATTATAAGTTCTGTTTATTGGGTAATTTCTTTATGGTAGGCTCTAATATAAATAGCTACAGAATGTAAACTATCTGTCTGCCTATAGCACAATCTCTGAAGTGGGCCTCAGGATCCCAATTTTCTGGTTATAAGGACAGGATCAGAGAGGCTAATATTGCTAATATTGTGAAATTAGATTTTGAACTAAAGTTGATCTAATTCTTAACTCCAGAAATATACACTTTTTTTTTGTATAGATAACTTTCTGAGACAGATTTGGGTAGTATGCTGGATCTGAGTGGTAATGGAAGGGGAGCGTGTTCCCCGGGGAATTCCTACTGGGTCGGAGGCAAGGACAGGTGTGGGATGCGTGAGAGAAGCAATTTGGGCGCTCAGGGTGTGGACTGAGTTCCCAGGCATCTGTGGGTCACCTGGGTCTGAACCTGGAGCCACCTAGGGCTACTGATGTGCTTGGGGTGAGACATGGTAAGAATGAGGTCGGCTGGATGAGGTTGGACTAGATGGCATAAGATCCTTGAACCCCAAAATAAGGAGTTTCAATTTACTACAACATATTTTATATACATATATAGGTTTTTCAATCATGTTAGCCTACCTTACATTATTTCATGTCTGTGGAATGCTTCACAATTTCAAGAGAGAGAGAGTTAGTTCATAAACACCCACATCCCTCTTCATACTGGGTGTTCTTATACTCATTTAAAAAAAGAGGCAACCGAAGAGATAAACCAAAGAGCTTATGTGCACAACCAATTGACACGGATGCAGGGCTTGGGAAGGCAGGCGCAGGGGTGGGAACAGGCAGGAGGGGGTCAATGGGGAAAAATGGAGGACATCTGTAATACTTTCAGCAATAAAAAAAAAGGCAACTGAGGCTGGAAAAAGTGTTGCCTGGCTAAGGACACGAGCAATGCTTGTTCTAGAACCCAGGGTCCAGACTTTTGAGGTTACACTATTTTCTTCAGGTGGATAATTCTTAATGTTTAAAAGTTCTTCTTTATAGTGACCTAAAATATTACCCTGTGTTTTTCTGCTTTATAATTAAAAGTTAAGGAGAAGAATCATAAATCCTTTCCATGAAACAGATGTAGATGTCAGCATTGAGTCCTCAAAGCATGAGTAAATTTTGCAAGGAAAAAAACAATTAAACCATGTTTCTCTCCTCCTAACCATTTATTTTCTTTTGAATTTAATGCTTTTGTCAAAGTATTTTTAGAGAAAAAAACATCGGCTCCATTGTGTTTTCTATAAATGATAGTCCGAGTCAACATAAAATTTTCTCCATTTGTTAAAATAAATTAATGAGCCATTCTTCCCAGAGCTTATTTTTATGATAATATTGGCAAGTCACATAACTTTTCCAAGCCACCATTTCCACTCATTCATCCCCTCTCCCCTTACCCTTCCATTAGCGGTGTTAACAATACCTTTCAGCCTGCCTTTGCAATTTATTGTGTGCTGTAATGACATAGTGGATTTGAAAATACCATGTACATTTCTGAATGAAATTGTACAGTTTTGAATAATCTTTAAAAAAAAAACAACACTAAATCATACTGTATTATTTATGTCTGTTCCTAGAATTATTCCCGGATGCATTTGGTTTCAGGTCCCTTCCCTGCCCTTTGGCATGATTGAATTTGTCAATGTCCCCCTTACTTAGCAGTTCTAGAAATTATACCTTATTGCTTTACGGTGTATAGGAGAAGGAAAGGCACAGATATTCCTCCCACTGGGTTCTAAGTGGCTGTGTCACTGTGGTATGGGATCGGGAATGGCATGAGGCAAAGGTCACAAATAGGTAGCTCATGGGACCAATGGGAGCCCAGGGATGTGTTTAATTTGGTTAATCTATTTTAATTTTAAAATAAACAAACCTTGAACCAATTTAAAAAGCCAGAAAAGTGTCCATAGACATCCATATGTCTGGCTTTTCCTGGAGCATCGGAACACCTGCTAATGCTGGGTACTTATTCCTCATTCCTTGTTCTCGTTAGGGGGGCAGAGCCCTTCAGAGATGAGGGTACGCGTGTTCCCACCTTCTAGCTGCTCCACCACTTCCAGCTGTCTCCCTGAAATGAAGATCTGTTGTCAGCTTCTATTTGTCCTTGGATTTGACCTCTGTCTTTCCTACTGTGAAGAAACGTGTCTCTCTCAGAAGTGTGGAAATGAAAGATAAACGAGGAAGATGGCCATGTTTCCTCAAAGTGAGACAGCATACTTGTTGGTGGAAATGAAGAATATTCCCGTGTGTTTAAGATTCCTGCAAAGTGTCTCTACCCTGTTTCCCTCACATCTGGCCTTTATTCATTGACTCTACTTGCCTGTCTCCTGGAGGTATTCGAGTTGATCACCCTCTCCCCCAGCGCTTCAGCCTTGACCATCCTTTCCTTGGGGGTAGGGGGTGGATCTAGACTGTTATATTTATTCTCCATCCCCGGAAGTTTACCCTTTTAACTGCATAATGCCTCATTGACTTAACATTTCCTTTCTAGGGTGGAGATCTGGGTGGAGATGAGGGCAGCGTGTCTGTTTTGATCCCAAGCTCTAGGGTACTTATTCCACACCATTACATCTCGGCCTCTGCCACACAGGATGCAGAGGCCTCTGGAGACTGACAGGACTTTCTCCCTCCCCTTCCTTCCTCTCTGACTGTCTCAGGAATTCTTCTGTGACCCCAGGCACCTCTCCTCCCCGTAATCCAGGCCTGCAAATGCCTGCTTTTGACTCTATAATCCAAATTGCCTTTTCCCACATTCTGTGGGAGTTGAGCGGTGGGTGGAGTATATCCCAGCAGAAGTGTACTTTTGTAGAGAACTTTTAAAACATTGAAAACATTTCACGAGAAATTAGAGTAGCAGATACATCCCCGACAAGGATTTTCTTTGTGTTGAGAAATAGAGCAGTGTGTATGTTGTTTCTCCTTTTCCTGACCTTTTTATTTCCTAGGTGAATTACACAACACATAATACTTCTGTAACCTGGAAATAAAACTGTGATTGAGGGAAAATTAAAAGCTCTCTGCATGATCTCATTTGAACTCTATCTAAAAAATATTTTAGGTTAGTACATAGAAGTAAAGCATAAAACAAAGACAATGGAGCATTTGAATACCCTTCCTTCCACCCCTGACCTGTACCTCTTGTTGGACCCTGACCCACCGGCCAGAATCCTGGCTTGTTGGGTGCTATTGTTTTGTTTTGTTTGGGGCTTTTGCTTTGCCGATCGGAACAGTTTTCCAGGGATGACGCAATGATAGGTGGATTCTTGCTGCTTTTGCTTCCTGCCCTGTCTGGAAGTAGAATGCAATTCAGCAGCCGGCAGGTAACATAGTGAGGAGGGTGGGGTGTGAGACAAGAGGGTGCCAGGGACTGTTGTGAGCTGGGAAGTAGGAGCTCTGTTTCTAGACAGTGGCCAGCCTGACTTAGTAGGTCATTACCAGCAGGAGTGCAGGGCTAGTCAAACCTTATTTCATGACTTTCAAAGTAAAGCTGAACGTCCAGATCAGACGTCTATGTATACACAAGCGGCAGTATTCGTGGCCTCGGGTGCAGGGTGGGAAGGGATTGCCGCCTGCCAGCCCTGTGACGTACGAAGTCATTAAACCTCTCCAGGCCTCATTGTCCACCTGATGGAGGGTCTGGGGGGAAAGAATGATACCTGCCTGGCAAAATTAACATGAGGATGATAAAAGAGTGTAATATATTTAAAGAATGATTTATTGGACACCTCCTTTGTTGGGGTTAGCTAAAGGACTAAGGGAAAGAAACAAAGAGTTCTTAGTTGTGAATAGCAGATGCTAACTCTCAGGAAACAAAAAAGGAATTTAGCCCGGCTGGTGTGGCTCAGGGGATTGAGTGGCGTCCCTTGGACTGAGAGGTCCCGGTTCGATTCCTGATCAGGGCATGTGCCTGGGTTTTGGGCTCGATCCCCAGTAGGGGGCGTGCAGGAGGCAGCCGGTTGATGTTTTGCTCTCACATCGATGTTTCCATCTTTCTCTTCCTTCCTCTCTCTAAAACATCAATAAAACATATTTTTTTAAAAAAGGAATTTAGTCAGGAGATCTGAGTCTCCAGGAAGACAGAGCAGGTTCAGAGGCTGTGCAACCAGAAACATCATCTAAAATCACACAGCAGGATTGGCTAAGATGTTACTGTCGCTGGAACCCAGGTGTCTCAGCTTGTACTCCTGCTGAAAGCGGCAGTCCTGCACAGAGCCCCATGGACACAGTGACATCACATTCACCACCCAGCACAGAAAAGCCCCCAATTCTCCCATCGTAAATGGACAGTTCAACATTTGGTGCGGACTCGTCTGGTTGGCAGAGCCTGAGCCTTGTACCCAAGCCCTAACCACAAAAGAGCCTGGGGAGGAGAATATGTGTTTTCTAGCTCCTATGGAGGGACTCATGTTGGGGCTCATGAAATACAGGATTTCTTAATATAAGAAGGAGGTTTAAACGCTGAGTACCAAAACAAAAGAACAATGTCCCCTAGGGTTCTGATCCTCAAGGAATTTATAGCCTAATTGGAAACAGATGACCATGTTTTAAATATGCTACACAATTGTAACCTAGTCCTGCTTTACATTTATAGACATTTACTTAGCCAGCTCACAACTCTCCATGTTTACCTAGAAAGATTGCCCAGTGGAGGGGCTGTCACAAGAATTTCTCTTGGGACATCTATTTTCTTTGTGGTGCCCAAAGCTCCAAAAGCTTTTTTTTTTTCCTCTTTGTTATCTTTGGTCTCTCCTCATCTGGAAGTACTAAGCAGACCAGGGTGCTATGATCATCTCTAAGAATAGAAAGCTAAAAATACCCTGGGGAGAGGGCAGGCTCCTTCCCGGCTGCACAGGGCCAGTCCATCTGCAATCCATCTTCCCTGTCCACCCTCACTTTCACACCTTTGTCTTTCCCTGGGGCTTTGGAAGTGACGACAGTGTCTTGCAAATTTGCAAACTAATGAAAGCCAGACTCTTCTGGCTTATGGATCTTACAATGTTATATTCTGTGTCTCCATGACAAGATGGGATTGAACTCTAGATGGTCTCCAAGCTTGGCACCTACCCAGTGCAGAAATCTCATTACAACAGCTCAACAATCCCCATGAGATTATAAACTCCTGAAAACAGAAAATACGTCTTTCATTATCATTACTTTATCCCTGGTGGCATGTATGCAGCTCATAATTGGCCTCAAATATTTGTGGAATGAATGATAATTCATTAGTCACTTTTTGTTTTTTTTTAAACTTGCAAATCAAAGAAACTCAAGTCCCAAGTAGCTAAAGCCAGACACGGTTTTAAGATTAGAACATGAGACTGTGAAATCTCAGGGTGCCTTCAGGCACAGGTGGATCCAGGAGCTCTGCACTCTCCCATCCTCAGTCTTGTCTAAAGGGATGCATTCCTTTTCTAACATGCCTTTCCTCTAATTTCCCAAAAACTCCAGTAGAAAAAAATCTTTATCCTCATTACTTCCACAAAATGACTCAAACCTGAATTCAGCTGGAAAGCTGGGTTACAAGCTGATCCAGGCAGAGAGCCAATAAGAATGAGCTATTGAGGAGTTGCAGGCTGATCCCGGCAGAGTCTATTGAATGGCTTGGTCTGTACCATAGAGTCACACTTGGAGTCCAGGTGAGCCCAACCAAGTTTTATAGGTTGAGAATGCAAGAACTTGGGTTCCCTAAAGCAAAATTGAGTAGACAAGAGAATATGCACTGGATATAGTGAGTTGAATAGTGTCCTGCTCCCAGAACCTGTGAATGTGACTTTATTTGGAAAAGGGGTCTCTGAAGATGTAAGTAATGATCTCAAAGTGAGATCATCTTAGATTGCAGTGGGCCCTAAATTTAGTAACTGGTATCCTTAGAAGGGACGCAGAGAAGACACACAGAGGAGGTGATGAAGATGAAGGCGCAGGTTGGAGTAATGTTTCTACAAGTCAAGGATTGCTAGCATTCACTGGGAGCCAGGAGAGAGGCACGGAACAAATCTCCCATCAGAGCCTCCAGAAGGAACCAACACTGCTGATACCTTGATTTTAGACTTCTGGCCTCCAGAACTGTGAGAGAATACATTTCTGATGTGTAAAGCCACTAGTTTGTGGGACTTTGTTATGGTAGCCCTAGGACACAAACACACTGAGCAAGTAAGAACCGCTGAGGTTTACTGCAGGCATCACCTATTGGTTGATCTGGTCTACAGCGTTACCCTGCCAAGAGATAGGGCTGGGATTTGTACTGACTCCAGCCTGCATCTACTTCACTCTCACGGCCAGTCCTCTAGGAATCCAGCTGTGCTGTCAGCCTCTGTGGGTAGACCTCCTTTCACACACAATACTGAGTCCAGCTACCTATTGCATCAATAGGAAAAGATGACAGACAGGCCCACAGGACTGTGGTGTCTGTGTGGCAGCAGGCACACAGCTAGAGGCTGACAGAACAAGGCTGCACTGTATTCTCTGCTTCATCCACTCATGGCTCCTAAGATGTAGAAACTACGCCTCTGGACAACCTAGACGTGGGCTCCACTTTGTCGTTACAGAGTTGCTACACAGCAGCCCTTCAATGGCATCTTCTGGTGCTATGATGACTGCAGGGAGGGAGCGGGGAGAAGGACCCGATTGCTACTCTCTATGGTACTACCTGGATGTGAAGGTTTGAAAGGCCTGGGAAGATGTGCTCTTTTCATTTTAAAGTTCTTTTCCCTTTCCCTGAGAATAGGAAACATCCGACTCTTATGCTGATTCGTACAAG
Source organism: Tadarida brasiliensis (assembly GCA_030848825.1). Lineage (NCBI taxonomy): Eukaryota > Metazoa > Chordata > Mammalia > Chiroptera > Molossidae > Tadarida > Tadarida brasiliensis. The sequence continues at coordinate 103,751,255 of CM061259.1, read as the reverse complement.
TGTGTTATTTTTCCAGCTCATTAGCTACATTTGTTTTCCCCTTTTTTTCTGGGCCATGAGCATCCCTGATAGGAGGGAGGATGCTGGCACGATTTGTTGGAGGCCACAGTCAACAGCTAGACCAAAGCCTGGGTGAAGCCGGGGCCTGAATGTGCCAGGACCAGAAAGACAAGCATTCATGTAACCCTGGGTTTTGGTTTGTGAGTTTTGGAGGGTCAGGTGAAGGATCTACTGAAAGATGGATTTAAAAAAGAAGTATGTTAGTCATAATCCTATCTTCAGGACAACACAGAGGCTTTTCATTAGATTGAACATCTTTAATTTGTTTTAAATCCCCTGTAAGGAAGGAATGAAGGAAGAATGGAGGAGAGAAAGGAAGGAAGGAAAGGGTAGTTTTTAAAAATTTTTGGTTAAAGTAGAAACTATCACAAGTTAACTAACCTGCTTTTTAATTAAATTCAAATATCAACACCATTTGCCTGTAATATGCACACACATCAAACAAACCCATCAAGAACTAAATTATTAAAGAAAAAAAAAAAACACCCACACAAGAGAATGTCATTGATTTATCCAGTCCCATCAAATACAAAGAGTTAAAACCGCATATAAAAAGACATATTTAGTCTGTCAAGCGAAGAACATTTTAGGTGAATAGCAAAATCAGTCTAATATTTGATTTTATATTTTTAAATAGAACTGGCTTGCACTGATTTGAAGGCAGGGTGTGGAGGAGGAGACCTAATGCAGAAGCCAAAACCAGAGTCATTTCACCCCAGGCCTTCAGCTTCCCATGGCTGTTATAATGCTGACTTCTTTACAGAGCCCTCTGCTTGCTACGCTTTTCCCTTCTCTCCATTCTCTGCTTGACTTTCCCCTCCCTCCTCCCTCCTTCTCCTCTTGTCTTCTGCAAAAGTGGCATGTGTACACACACACACACACACACACACACACACACAAATTTTTAGGGATCTTACAGAAGAAAAGATGATTCCGTGCACAAGCAAGTATGAATGCATTGTATGTATGTATGTATGTATGTATGTATGTGTGTAGGTTATTTATTTATTGTTCTTTCCTGTTCTATCTTAAAGCACTGTAATACCACCTTGAACTAGGGGCTTATCAAGCACTTCTAAGGAGAGCTCTCTGTGCCTTTGATTTAATGAAGGCATGAAGTCCTTTCTCAAGACAGCTACTTTTAGCCATACAGTACTACAACCTGTGACATTGATGGCAGAGATTTCTGGACAATGTTCCTTGGAAGATACGAGACAGACGGTAGCTGAGTGACCTCAGACAAGTCACTGAACCTCTCTGGGCCTCCTTTCACTTTCACTAAAGGCTCAGAAATTCCATGACTTGAGGTCTACCTGTGATGATTATTAATAAAAACAGCAGCTCCAATTTACTGAACACCAGCTACGTTCTGGTCGCTGTGGCGAAGCATCTAGGAGCCCCTGTTCCATTTAATCCCCACACCAACCTAGTAACTAAGAAGGTTCTACTCTAACCCACTCTACATGTGAGAAGACGGAGGCTTAGGGACATTAACAGACAGGTCCCTCTTCTTTGGGTCCATGTTCTTCACAGCTGTACTATATTGTACATTTCATTCCAGCGTATGTTCAATTTATTAAATGGGATTTGAATGAATGAGATTCTGCTGAACTAGGGAACGTTTCTCTCTTAATGTCTTCCCATCCATCCTGCTAATTGGTCTTATAATTTTAGGCTCAGGCTTGCATCCTCCTCGACTTGGAAGGATGAGGGATGGCCAAAAGGGCATGGGTACCTGAAGTGCTTATTTTGACCTTTCTCATGAGGATCTTTACTCATAGTTATAGCCCTCTGTCTTAGGAAGGGAGTCAGTCCTGTTAGGCACTGCGACTCACAATGTGGTTCTCTGGTTTCAAATCCCTATACTCCTGGATGCAGGTACCCCGATCCATTATTAATGAGCCAGCAGTCTGATACCCTGTCTCTGCCTCCTTCCCGCTCAGGACTCTTAAGCAGTCACACTGTGGGCATCTACTAAATGTGCTTTTCTTTCTTGCAGCATAAAGGAGTGGATGCATTTTCTGTGCAGGTGACCCATGACTCACTTTTTCAGGGGGAAAAGCGCTCTCCTAGGGTTGCCCTATTTAGATATCAACATAGGTGTTCAGCCTTCTCATGCTCTCAGTCGCCACTTGCTTTATTTCTCTCGGTCTCTCAGCATCTCTCATTCTCAGGTTCCCTCCCACACATGTTTTAAGTGCTGGCATCCTCTGCTAACATCCAGAGAGAGAGCTTTTTAAAATCGTCGTATTCCTGTGGCCTCTAGAGAAAGTGCTGCCATGGGAAGTGTGCGGAGCTCTTGCCGGGTTTGTGAAGAGCCATCAGGGACCCCCCTGGAGGCTTAATGCAACGACGTAGGTGTTGCCGTTCAGCTTTCTTTGCCATCCAGGGTTCCTTGGGGAATTTGTAAAAAGAGTTCCTATGATGTGTTCTTTGGAATTTTTTTTTTTTTTAAACAAAGAGAGGAAGAAAGAAAGAGCCCACAGTCTGGAGCATGAATTAAGCAGAATATATTGCAATTACCTTCAAGGCCACCCAGGCCCTGACACCCGTGATATTTTCCTTTTCCCTTTTGTGAAACCTCAGCACATGGCAATGACTCTTTGGTCCTAGCTTCTCATACTCTGTTCATTTTTGCATCGCCTGGGTCACCCCAAAAGTATATAAACTTTGAGATCTATAGCAGAGAGGCCCCCCAAAAAGAAAAAGAAGACTCACTGTGTGCTCCTCGGATGTCATTGTCCCCAAGTGCTGTGTCTGCATCATTTCTTTTCATCCTAACAGTAATTCTAACAGGTGGTAGGAGATTTCCCCTGTTATACCTATGGGGGAAGGAGACTTGGAGAAACCACTTTGTCCGAGGTCACACCAGTGGTAAGTGGAGGAGACGGTAGCAGAACGTAGGTCTCTATGGGTTTATTCCACTGCATCAGTGCCAGTATGAAGCTGACTGATCTCTTCATTGGGCTTCCTGTCGAAAGTCACTGGGCTTCTCTAAGGAGACGACAACACTGTTGGGAGCATTACGTTCTCCGTCAGGAGCAGCTCGGGGAAAGGGACGCATCACGCACTTTGAACTATTTGGCAATGTCCGGTGAGGATGAAAAGGCGCATGCGCTACCACCCAGCTCTTTTACTTCTCAGTACAGATCCCAGAAAACGAGCACCCTGTGCAGAAGGAGGCAGGTCGAAGAATGACTATTGCATTATTGTTGCCATGGTGAAAACTGGAAACAAGTTAAAAATTTATTCATCAGTGAGTAGATTAATAGATTGTGGTGACATCATAGAATGCAACAGTATGTGGCATTTATAATAAATGAACTAGGTCCAGATGCATCAACATAGATAAAATTCAAATCTGTTGCTTTGAAAAAGAAAATGGCGAAACGAGATAACCACATGAAAATTTTAAAAATACACAAAATATATTAAATATCTGTTATTTGGTGCTAGGTACATATATAATAAACCTAAGAACATGGGTGGGAGAGATACAAACCTACTTCACAATAGTGGTTTTCCGTAGGAAAGGAGAGACTGGGATGGGGGCTGGGGGTGCTCAGCGGAAGGGGTTCCAGTGAATTTATAACACTGTTTTTTGGCAAGTAGAAATTACAAAAAAGTATGGGGAGATATTTGGTTGTTAAATTCCAGGTGATAAGCATATAATTATCTCTTATTAGTCTCTGATTCTTTGTACTTTCCAGTGTGTTCATTTCGTGTGTAACTAATTTTTTTTCAAGTAAGGGAAAAGGGAGAAAAAGCATCTGGATGGCGTTTCGGGGTTGTTTGTCTGTACCTGCCTGGCCCCGGTGCATCAGGGCATGTCCCCCTGCGCTCCCGAGCCCCGGGCAGAGGTGAGGCCTGAGTGGCGAAGCTTCTGGGCATTCCAGATGCCCCTTCCAGTCGTGTCTGCACCTTCCCCAGCCGGGACGCTCCCCACAGCAGACCTGCTGATGTTTTTCTCCTGTAACTTGAAAAGGCAAAGGCTCCTATCGGTCTTGCAGGCAAGAGTCCATTCTGTGGCCTGGCTAAGTGGTGGCGTCCTTCCGCCCACTTGAATTCCATCTGCAGAGTGTGGGCAAGCCCAGGTGTCCAGAGGAGGGAGCTGGGGTGGGGACCTCTCTGTCCACCACGCCCCTGCCGTTCTCCCGGACCCTGCCACCGGGGCACCGGTCAGGCAGTGTGGCCCCCTCTTCCTGCGTGGACTGCCTACCTCTTAAGGGGCATTTTACTCCAAACACAAGGATCTTCTTCTACAATATTTCTTAGGCCCATTCAGCCATGATTTTGCTCAGTTCTCAACAAACACACTCTCTCCCTCTCCTCCCTCCTCCTTTCCCGGCCCCTTCTCTCCCTTCTGTCCTCCTTCCTGCCCTCTTCTATTTTCTTTTCCACCCTTCCCCTTTCTCCAGCTCCCTCCTTCCTCTCTCTCACTCCCTCTCCCATCTCTCTCCCTCTTCTTCCCCAACGCCCACCCTTCTCCAGGGGCCTGACTGAGAGTTCTGGTCGCCTTCCTCTCCTGACGATTCCCAGTTATATGAACTCTTAAAAGCCTTCTAAAGTAAACCCTGTCAGGTTCTGTCCTTTCCGGTTGAAAAAGTTTCTAAATGTCATGGAAGCTTTGGCCAAAGTACGGCTTTGACCTTGAGGAAATCAAATTAGCTGACCGAGTAGGGATACTATTCGGAGTCTCCCTCACCAGGCAGGAGAATCGCCTAGTGTTTGTGAAGCCGCTGAGATACGCAGGAGGGACAGCAAACATCAGCTGCTGTGCTGACGCTCCACGTCGGGTGACAGGGCCAGGGGGTTGGGGGTTGAAGCTTTGCTGTCCTGCGGGACTGAGCATGACTCAGCATCTCTGTTCTTCCAGGACAGGTGTCCTCTTCCTGAGGAAGCACACGGCCTGAGTCTCCAAGGGGACCTTTTAATCTTCGGCATATCAGTGAGTTTATTCATAGTGGATGAGGGTTTTATTTCCATGCAAGGAAAACGTGTCTTCCCAATAAGTCTTTAAGTGATTCTTTTCTGCTCATTTCCAATTCACTAAGACGTATTCAAGTAATAATCTCTACAACATGGTGAAAAACGAGGCAATAAACATGTAATGCGATTGATTAAATGAAATAAGCCAGGCCATTTGTGGAGTGGGAAGCACTGAGCTGGAGAGAGTGGGATGATTACTTAAGGATCCGAGGTGTTTCTCTTTGCTGTTCTTCCTGGTAAGGAGGCCAGTCTTGGGGGCTCAGCAGCAGAGGTCTCCCAGGAGACCCCCAGGTAGAGACACCAGGCTTGGGGTTCAGCAAACCATGTCTCTTGCTGGCTTTATGTAGTGCAGTGTAGTCTTCTGGGAAGTCCCATGGACTGCAACAGAGGAGTTATGAGTTTTCTTCTCAGGTCTGGAACTATTTCTTGGCATGATTTGGTCTTTGTCTCTCTGGGTCTTAGATTTTCAATTTTAAAACTGTCTAGATTAAAGAAAACCCCCTTTTTCTTTTAACGAAACTGAAGGAAAAAGGTGGCATTCTACTTCAATAACTGCATTGTCTATTTTTATGTGGATGATAAGCCCCCCTTGTTTGCAGTTTCGCTTTCTATAGTTTTAGTTACTGAAAACATTAAATGGGAAATTTCTGAAATAATTCATAAGTTTGAAATCACGTGCTGCTCTGAGCAGCATGATGAAATCTGGCACCAACCTGCTCAGTCCATCCTGGGAGGTATGTCGTCCATTCGTCCAGCGTATCCATGCTGTGTGCTCTACCCGCCTGTTATCAGATCAGTTACCAGGGAGGGGGGGGGGAGAGGGAGAGAGAGAGAGAGAGAAAGAGAGAGAGAGAGAGAGAGACCACAGTCACATAACTTTTACTACAGCATATTGTTATACTTCTATTTTATTATTAGTGATTGTTAATCTCCTACTGTGCCTAATTTATAGATTAAACTTGACCATAGGTATGTGTGTACAGGAAAAAACACAATGCATGTAGAATTCGGTACCATCTGCAGTGACAGCATCCTCTGGGTGTCTTGGAATGTACCCCTGCAAATAAGTGGGGGCTACTATATTAAGGATCTTGGTTACTTATTCTCTACTGCTGGTACTTCCATGGGCCCACCTACCCACACATTAACTAAGGGGAATTTGGGCTACTTGGTGAGAAGGGAAGCGAGCATGACAGAAAGTGAAATAGGGGGTGTATACCACACAGTTTGAGAGTGACTCTAGAGAGAAGGTAAATACAGGCCGAAGGAGAGGAACCCCAGCTGGCAGCGATCTGAGATGTTCTGGGGATCAGCTTCTGAGCACAAGAGAGTAGATGACACTCTTGAAAAGCTTTCTGTGGGTTACAGCATAGAACTCCTTTTAATAGTCTTTGTCAGCCTTGGGTGAATACTGGCTTACTTGTATCGCTGGCTGCTGGAATATGTGTCTGTAAATACAATTCTGAGCTTCAGAGAGCCACCTGAGGCCCGAGAAGGTATGCAGGTTACCTGTGCTAAGGTTTCCCCAAGGGAAACCTCCTGCTCTGGTGGGTACCTTTACATTTAAAGGGTTTTGACTGTAAGTTGTTGGTTCCTTCCTTCACTTGTTATGCAATTAGGTGGCAAGAAAGTTAACTGCAGCATCTAGAGGGAAATGAAAGTAAGGGAATGGAGGGTTGGGGATAAGGCTGATCCCTGACTTAAACATTGAAAAGGAGAACTATTGGGCCAATTTACTCAGAACGGGCAGAGCCCCAAAAAAGAGCAAGATAGATTTTTTTAGGAAAACTGTTTATGGCTGGTTTGGGGGAACTTTAGTATAAAGAATTTGTGTGGGGCCCTGGCCGGGTAGCTCAGTTGGTTAGAGCACTGTCCTGATACACCAAGGTTGTGGGTTCAATCCCCGGTCAGGGCACATGCAAGAATCAACCAATGAATGCATGGATAAGTGGAACAACAGATCATTGTTTCTCTCTCTCCTTTCCTCTCTCTCTAAAATCAGTAAATTTTTTTAAAAAAGGTGTGGTATGAATACATCTATTCCTAGGATTTTGTGGTTTTGATTGTTTTCCTAGAAAGATAACATGATGTAGTAATTAATAGCTCAAGCTTTTGATGTGGTAGGCCTGGGTTCGATCCTCAACCTTGCCACTATGGTTATTCATTTTGATCTAAAGGAAATTAAAAAAATTCCCTGAGCCTCAATTTCCTCATCTCTAAAATGTGAATCATACTGAAATACCTACCTCATAGGGTATTATGACAATTTCTATAACAAAAATAACCTGTTTAACACAGAATTTGAAATATATAGGCACTCAATACATGCTTACTGCTTTCATTATTTTCTGTTTAAAGTGTGTGTGTTCCAGTAAAGTTCTTTTGAAAACTCTGATTTCTGTCTCTACCCAACCAAGGAGAAATGGTATTTTCTAACACAGCCGAGACATAAAGGTATCCCCGATGTGTGTGGACAAACCCATATCCAAAGCATTATATTCAAGGGCCAAGAATTAATGAAGTACAATATGGAGCTGTCTATAATAAATTCTAGTGATAGGGTTCAGACCTATGGCAGGGACCAACTTTAGCAAAAGACAAAGAAAGGGTGTCTTGGTGTGAGAGCAGCGCGCACACAGGCCCAGGATGAGAGAGAGCTTGGCGTGTCCATGACGCGCCCTGGTTTGTTCAACGGCCAGAGTGCAGGGGAGGGTGCGGAGTGCTGAGAAGGGAGGGAGGGACCCCCAGAGGCTTTGCATGCCAGGTCAAGAAATGTGAACCTGAATCTGAGGACCAGGGGTTCACGGAGGGTTATGAAGGCCAGTGTACCTTTTATGTGGCCAGATAATGCTGGCTTCAGTGTTGAGAAAAACCTGGAGATGGGCACATTCAAAGAAAAAGAGTTGTTTTAAAAACTGTGTAGGAATACAAGAGACACAGCGGTGGCTCCCACTAACTGGCAGGAGAGCACGGGGTGGGGTGGGGGGGTGGATTTAAGAGAGTAAGACAGCGAACCCCATCAGGACATTAATGGTGGCATTTAGGAAAAGGACAGCTCATTCTTCCTGTTGACGATGAACCAGGCACTATTCGAATAGCTGTAAATGAATTAAGTTAACTGTACTTCACAGTGTATCTGAATTAAGCACTATTGTTCTCACCAGTTTTGAGATGAGAAAACGGTGGCACAGAGGGTCTAGGTAACCTACCAACATCATACTACTTCTAAGTGGCAAAGCCTCAGTCATTGGTGGTAGCGAGACTTCAGATATATGGTCTTCACGCTAACCAGCATATCTTTGGGGTAACAACCCAGAAGACAACAAGTCCTGTTTCTACCCTGGGATTTTTTTTGTAGCCTGGTATTTTTTCAAGTAGGGGTGTAGATTACGTGATTTCTAATAATATTGATGATCTCTTATGAGGCTCTGCAATTAATGAAGCCTTTATGCAGTGGATTATCTCAAGTAGCCTTTTCGTGCATCCTGATAAAGGTATTACTATCCCTAATGTGTGGATTAAGATTTTGAGTCTAGCCTAGGTTATAGGCCTCCTAGGAAAGCAATCTTGTCCCGTTGATCTCAAGATTCCTGTCTCCTAAAATGTTGTTTCCACAATGATTTCTCAGGCTATGTATCCACTTATCCCACAACCCTTGAAAAATGGCCCACCCTGAGCCAGGCATTCTGCTTGGAAAATAAAAATAAATGGCAGTTCATGTGGTCACTAAGGAGGATGCTAGTCATGTCAATAAATGATTTCTATCCAGGCGGCCCATGTTATTAAGAAGTTAGGCCCAAGGTCTGGTAGGATTGGAGGTTAAATTATCAGAAAAGGGAAGGGGCTTGCGTAAGATTTTGACGGATCTGTAGGAATTGTTTAAGTAGATACATTTTTCATGGAAGAAAAACATCCAGTTTTTGCTGATGCCTAAAAAATAGCTTTTTGCTCAGATTTTCTCATGGCCGCTGTTGGCTCTTTGGGGCAGTACAGACATCCTTAACTGAAGTAGGAATGCAACATACGAGAATGCTGTCCTCATTTAGTTCTTTCATCATTTCAGTGAGTTTTCTTTTTTTTTTTTTCCCAACCTCTGGATTGACTTGCTCTATCAACATCAAAAAGAAAACAGTCCCTCTCCAGTCCTGGAGTAATTTGCTTGCTGCCCACAGACAGGCATCAAAACAGCCGTGGACTTAGGCCATGTCCTGTCTGTGCTGGCTCCCGAATCCAAGGCAGGCGACGCAAATCAACTTCTTTACTGCTTTTTCCACTTACTTTTAAAAGAGATTATGATCGTTATTTTCAAAATATATGTGGAGGAGAGGTCAACTTTGATATGATGGGAAAACAAAGTTTGACGTCATAGAGAAGGAACGGGCAATGATTAGAGATGAAAGAAGATTGAACATCCCTTTATTGACATTGTCATTCACTGAACTCTATGAACCCTGACTGCAAAAAGACTGTCACAGCCTCTTGGATTTAAAGAGAGGTATTTGATTGAGAAAATAATAATACCTTGGAATGCTAACCACCTCCTTGCTCCAAATCCTAGCCTAGATAATACTACGACATCTGCTTGCCCAGCCATGCCTTTGCCTCAGTTTCTCTCCCTTGAGAGGGCAGAGTCAACTATCACAGGAACACTAGCTTGGTCACACCATGTGAGCTCTTGGGAGATGAGGTGGTACCCTATGAGGTCAAGGTATTTTTAGAAGGAAGAGTTCTCGCAAACAAAGCACATTCTCACCTGCTGCTTGTGCACTGCGAGGTGAAGAACATCAGAAATACCCTGCTCACCCAGCACACCCGAAGCAGACTGCCCCCTCACCTTTCCTTTCCACCCTTGTCTTCACCCTCTTCCTCCTCTGCCCGGCCTCATTTCACTCCCTTCTCAGCAGGATCTCGGAGTGTGTATCATCAGCGATCTGCCATATATATTGGTGACTAGTCTTAACAGACTTCTATGGTGTCTGTATCCTCTAAATGGTATTTTGCTCACATGTTGCAAAACATGACAGCATGAGAGGCCTCTCTCTAGCATGGGCTGAGGATGACTTCCTTCAGAAGGGCAAAGGGTGTGGGCAGGCGGTTTGTGCCGTGTGTTAGAATGGACACTGTATGTTTATGCTCTGTAAGGACCTAGTACTCTCTGTAGAAAAGAGTGCTCTTCTTTCCTAATAGTTCAGAATTGAAACCCTTTTTGAATTGAGCCAAGTAACCACAGGGAGGCAGTCCAGTTTTGTTTTGCCAGGCCAAAGCCAGGGGTCATACCTAGAGCCCAGAGCATGGTATCACCTGAGCCTGATTGAGGGGGTGGCTCCCCAAAGGGAAATTAGAGCTGTAGACCAGAATACAAGTAATAGCTGTATGGGCAAAGGAACAGATACCTTCCCACTGCCATGAATGATCATTTTAGACTTGAAACATTTGAGTGTGCATTTCTTTCTGCCAGGACTAAATGTTCCCATATCCTCTACCTTTTCAAAAGATACTTATCCTTAAAAAGCCCTATTGCTACCCACCTCCTGCCATGAGCTTTCTCTGATGCCTGCCATCGGTGTGGTGTAGCATGTGTCCTTGTGAGTCATTTGACCGTGCATGTGTGTCCATGTAGTCATCCCCTCCAATCTGTGAGCAATCCGAGAGCGGGACCATGCCTGTGAATTACATCAGGAACCCTTGAGTTTTCATCTGCATTGTGTGAAGGAATGAATACATGCCTGAGTGAGTGAAGGACACTAGGAATACGTGAATACACAGAGAAGCCAGAGAATGATAAACAGGTGCACCAGAGTCTGGCATGATAGATGCATGGTGTGAGTAATGCCTGGGCCTGATTTCCAAGCCTGAGGTTTCTTCCAGGGCTCAGTCGTGTCGTGAGCACGTACTGTAGCATTGTTCACCGCTTCTCCCCTAACTGAGGTTTAATGGTCATCCATCATCCTTAAGAGACCGCTGGGAAGGGAGCCTTGAATCATGTGACAAAACATTCCAAGATAGCCCTCACAACAACGGAATAAAATTAGAGGCATAAAACATTTGAGCTGGAAGGAACCTGAAATTGATTGGAATTGGAATCCAGTCTCCTAAATTTACAGAAGACACCTGGGTTCAGACACCTACATATTCCCTCACTTCTGTTCCCCTTTCAGAGTCTTTTCTGGCCTACTAGTTGATCATGGCACCCTCCCACCACCTCCCACACCATTAAACATACCATATATTGTATACACTTACCTAGTTTATTGATTTTTTTCCACTAGGATGTAAGCCAGTAAGGGTGAGCATTTTTGTTTCGATTTCCCTCCCCTCCTGTGGAAGAAGCCAATTTTGCATCTATTTACAAATCATTTAAATATTGATGATGACTGACTGCACCTGTTCTCTGATTCCACCTTTGAACTAGTTTAACATCTGCCTGCTTCTTCACTGATGAAATCCTTAACACATGCTCATTTTGTATCTGTATGAGAGTCCTAATTTTGCCTTATTTTTGAAAATTATCCTTTAAAAGTTCTCTGCTGTATCTCAGTCAGAACCGTACTTGTCACATAGTAGGTACTAAGTGTTTGTGGATTTATGCGTAGTTTCAGTCAGCTTCGACTAGGGTCGCACAGCCTGGTCCCAGGTAGGTTTAGGGCTGACTTGAGCCACAGTGTCAAGTTCACCAGACGTTCCTCTGGCAATACTCTCTCTCTCTTTTTTAATCCTCACCTGAGGATATTTTCCCATTTATCTTTAGATAGAGTGGGAGGGAGGGGGAGAGAGAGAGAGAAACATTGATGCGACAGAGATACATTGATTGGTTGCCTCCCACATGACCCCGACCAGGGCCAGGGATGAACTGCAACCGAGGTACGTGCCCTTGACCGGAATCGAACCTGTGACTCTGGTCCGCGGGCCAGTGCTCTAACCGCTGAGCCAAACTGGCCAGGGCTGGCAATACTCTTTAAACCTTCTTTTCCTATGTCCCAGGGTCACCTCCCATCAGTGTCTAGGATGAAAACTTTCTTAGCCAGTGGTTCAAACCCTTATTTAATTACGTGTAAACTTTACATCAAGATGTCAATAACAAGAAAAGACTAATGTGTTACCTTTCTAGGTATTTTATATATTTTACAAAAATGAGATAAATTATACGAATTTGTTGTATTATTCAGCACCACCACCACCACCCATTTGAAGCTATTAACAAAAGGTAAAGTTATTTCTGGACCTGACCAGCCACTGCTGGAGAATGGTTTTGGTAACTCCTTGCTCCCCTACACTTAGGCAGCATTTTACGAAGGGCTTGTATTTTTTTAAAAAGTAATCTCAAGAGTACTGTGATGTAGGTGGTACCAGCCCATTTAAATTATTTTTAAAAGCCTCAGAAGTCAATGTAATATGAAGCCCAGGTTGAGTCCAGTTCTACTAGAGATCCTCAGAGAGTGGTCTGTGGACAGACAGCATCACCTGGCACGCATGCAGAGTATCGAGCCCCACCCCAGACCTGCGGAGTTAGACTCCGTGTTTCAACAGGTCCCCAGGTCATTCATAGATACATGAAATCGTGCTGGTCTAAGGAATCGCTAGTAAATGTTAAAGAGGAGACTTGAGCGCAGATCATCTGCTAGAGTGCCTATTGCCTTCAGACCACAGTGTAGGGCACGTTTTTATCAAATGCACCAGGAATAAAAGGGCAAAGCATTGTGTGAGCCTTGCACCCAGCAGGCATTGCACCATGCAAGCGTGGGCATAGTGACTCCAGGGTGGACACAGATGCTCCTATTCTCCCTTCAGCGGTTGACTCTGTTACCGGGTTGCTGCGTGCAGTGTGAGCACCAGACGTTACAAAGACCCCTGATAGCATCCGAGAGGACATGTAGTGGAGGAGGGCCTGGGACGCTCGTCAGGTGAGAAATGAGCAGCGGATGAGTAGGTAATGTTGGCCCAGAGGAGATGGGGAGGCCAGAGTCCAGTGTAGGAAGCACGTGAGAATGCAGTGTAAACCATCTGTCAGCAGCCACTCACGCTGTCATTGGGTGTCAATTCGGATGGCCATTCCTGGTTATTGGAATATTGAGTAGTGGCTGATTGACATTTGCTGTGAAGGTACCAGGAAGAGAATAAAAACGTTTGACGACTCCCCAGTCCTTATAACTCTGTGTCTTTATGGCAGCTCAATTAGATGTGACCTCTGTCCACAGGAGTTCGTGATGTCAAAAAAATTCCTCTAGCTCTCCATGCCCTTCATTCCATCCTTTTCTACTTTCTGCCTCCCTTTGTATAGAACATTAAATTAGATATGACCAGAAACAGAGATGAATGAGATGCTTTCTCAGTATCAGGAACATAAAACCAGCAGAGAAGAGTGGTTCAGAAAACCGCTACATGCACACAGAGCTAAACACAATCGTTAGTAGGGGTGGCAAGCCTTTGAGAACGCAGAAAGGGGAGTCCTTACCTAGTTCACACCGGGAGGGGGTAGGACCAGCTTCACAGACGAATGCACCTGCGTTCTGAGCTCGCTATGGACTAACGTCGTACAGGGGTCAACAATGTTTCCTGCCAAGGGGTGCGCTTGACCGAAGGTGTGAAATCAATGGCAGTGTCAAAACATGAGGTGCATGCAAAGAGTTGGGGAACAAAATGAGGTTGGGAAGGGTTGGGAAGGAGCGACATGGTGGGGGAGTTTGAACATTAAACCATGAACACAGAACTATGTTCATGGAGCCCTGGCAGGTGCTGAAGCCACAACAGCAGGAACTTGGACACCCGCTGTCTGTGTTGGAACCAGCCCTGCCACCTGCCTGCCATGAGCCGTGGAAAAGAGCCCTCACCTCTCAGAGCCTCAGTTAACCCATTTGTAAAGCAGGGATAACTCCAAGGGTTGCTCTAAGTCATTAAAAAACTCATGTAAAGCTCTGAGCATAATGCTTGGCATGTCGTAAATTCCTGGTAAGTACTTTAATGGTGATAATTGCCCGAGGGTAGGAAGGTGACCCTGATAGTGGGGGAATAGGTACGAGGAAATGGAGCTTCAAGGAGGCGTGGGGACTGTGAGGACCCTCCTTATCTGTCTGGGCTCCCAAGGAAGTTAAATGGTACCACCCAGGAACCTCAGGTTCAAAGTGGGCAAACATCGTTTGCGTTCTTCTCAGACTGTGTTTGCCCTGTATGTCAGCTGGGCTCCCCAGGGCCCATTTAGCACGTTAGGGTGCAGATTTAACTGATGAAGTCCATTTTATTGCATTAAAAGAATCCAGAGATTTACAACCTGAGCAACTCTGAAAGCATTGGCATTACAGCAAACGGAGCTAGTGGATTTGGGTGTAGAGGGAGATTTATGAGAACTGCGTAGAAACAGAATGAAGCTTCTGGAGTGAATTGGGACAACGCTACTACAGACTCTACAATGAGATACTGTGTCCAAATAGCTACAGTGTTTCTCAGCAGGAGCTCCTTAGCCTTCTGGGAGGAACCCTGCAACCTTGCAGGACTGGATTAAGCACCGAGGATGTTTTGAGTCCTGGCCATGCTCATTAAATGACTGAATCACTTCCAAACCCTTGTGATGACACCCCACCCCCTGCAACAAACACAATACATAGTTCCAAAGGTCCCTAGATGGTGGCAGGGAGGTCGTTCTCAGCCCTAATTGCAGAAGCTGTCTGTTAGAGAAAAGGCTAATTGGGTGTCTGTTCTACCTGACTATCCCTTGTTTAGCAAGTAAGGGATGGAATGTAGCAGTCTGACCTTGAACCAGCAACTGACCTCTTCTGAAGACTCAGTTTCTGTGAAATGGAGGTGAGGGGGGGGGGAGCGAAATCCTAACTCAAATTTATTGAGCTTTGTAAGGGCATAGTAATGCCACTCTCTGAAGGTTTATCTGAGAATTGGCTCTTTGGCATCTTATCTCCATAAATGGTTTTTGTCCATTTGATCAGATCTAAGATGCCATGGATTATAAAATGTGCTATTGCTTCATACACACAAGGCAGAAAAAATGCTGCCAGTGAATGGTGACACACTGCCCTCATTTAGAATTCCTATAAATGTATCACGTTATCTATACATTAGATTTATTTGGAGACATTTTCATTCTATCTTACTTTGGTGCATGTTTAAAAAGAAAATATGAACAGATAAGCTATTCCCAAAACTTCCCGTTCAGAATGAAACGTTGGCGACGCCCTTTTAACTTGATCATCAATGCTACTTTATTATCTGTCAGCCAAGCCGGACTGGAGTGGTACCAGATCTTGACCACACAGCATCCCCCTCCGCCATCAAGACCGATCAAGATGAAGCATTTTCAAAGAACCTGTGCAAGAATGAAAGGCAGGGGTGCTGGGATCTGATCTGATGGTGGCCCCGGGACTATTCAGACCAAGCCAACGCGCAAGGGTTGTTTCGGGAATATTAGGAAACCACGAAGTTGCCTTTGCTCCATTTCCTCCCCACACCATTTGCCTGCTTGCGGTTAAAAGAGGTTTTCACTATTGCCTTCAGGCTTTTCTGTTAAACTGCTGATATCCATTCTCCAGTTTCAAGGCTTCCTCGTTGGATGTTTGCACACGCCCAGGCAGTGATAGCTTCCCTACTAGGCCAGCCTGGCTTGGCGGGTAGAGATTAAAGGGCACTATGGATTACCAAGGGCATCCTCATTTCAGAGATGTTATAAGGTAGAAAAAGTTGCCTCTTCGAAAAGATGAACTACGGTAATAAAAATGGGCATTGTTTTAGTGAAAGGAAAAGTGTGCAGGAAGTACCTATGTGTGTGAAATTATCATGAATTCTCTTGCAAATGACAACTTGCTTGTTCCCCCCAGTCTCATCTACAGACCAGAACCTGGGAATTTAGGAATGCAGAATCTCGGTCTCTACCCTAGATTGCTAAATTAGAATCTGCATTTTAAGAAGATCTCCAGTTGATGGTTATACACATTCAAGTTTCAGAAACACTGGTCTCACTCATTGTATCCAATGTGTTTTTGGACCGGTCCACTTAAAATGGGGTTTCCCTGTATATATAGGTGCACCCTCCCCGGCTTGGGCTCCTCCCCTGTTCTGCTAATTCACGTCCCATGTAAGACCTGACTGCACCGTCCTCTTGTGTTGGTTACAATAACTGAGATGTTACTACATGTATCCAGTCTCATCATATTTCTAGGGGCAACCAGAAGGCATCGCTTTAGCCAAACTTGACCCACAGCCGTGTGTCCTTTTCTAGAAGGCACGAGGCCAGCAGGAGGGGCAGATGCCAAGCGCCTGCCTGCTTTGCGAGCTGCCCTTGTTCTTACCAGCAGTCGCAAACCTGTTCCACACAGGAATCCTAACCCTGCTGGTGGTCTCATAATCCGTCCTTTCCTGGTTTGGCTCTGTACATTGCAACAGTTGAGCTGGCTTTTTAAAATCGAAGGCTGGGAAGGAGCAGCAGAGAAGAGGGACAGGAGGAAAGCCTGGCAGCGTTGCTGCAGAAACAGGGTGTGTGTCTCCACCTGAGTTAGCACCTTCTGTTTGAAAACACACTCTCTGCCCTGAAAACAGGCCACGGCCTCTGCTTTTGTCACCCTTGGTGTCTCGGGGCCAGTCTTTAGCTATGTTAATAGAATCAGACGACTCGAAATATATAGTTTGCAAACACCAAGTGTCAGCTAGTGGCCCACTTATCAAAAGCCTCACCTCAGCGGGCTTCTAAAGGCTAAATAGGGTCATCCTGGGTCTGAATCAGGCCTGAAAGGTAAGGGAGAGGGGTGGTATTGTGGGAGGAGGGAGCCGAGTTTCGGCCTCTGGGCTCCTGAGTTTAGCTATCTGCTGGGATCTGAAAAGCTGATCCCATGATGTTGGTTTTGTGAAGATATTTCTAGTGAATAGTTATCAATTTCACTTTTCTGGACAGGAATTCTCTCCTTTTGAGAGTGTTGGAACCGCGGTTCCTCTGATGGTTGCCAAATGAAGAAATGTCTTCATTTCTTATTGTGTCATTTGTTCACAGCACGTGTCCTCGAGTTAAGCACTGGTTTGCCCAGCACTGGGACAGCAGAGAATGAGCAAAACTTGGCCCAGCCCCCTCAGAGCTAGTCGTCAAACAGAGGAGCTAGGCAACTGAGGAAGTCATCATAAGAAACCGTAGATGGGCATGTTTTGATCAACATAGGGCTTCTGGGAGCTCACAAGAGTGCCCTATATATTTAAAAATGGAAGAATAATTGTCAAAAGAGCTTGAATAGAATTGGGATACTTTCAAGAAGTGACGTGATGTATTTTTTCTTCTTGTTAAATGAACTGCACTTGAAGACGGTGTGTTTCTGGTTAAGCAGTCTTTCTGCAGTCTCGGTCCCCCACAACAGGCCAGGGAATAGCATCTTTCTCTCTCAGCCACTCCTAGATGGCAGGGAAGGCTTCCCAGGAGAAACGATCTCCGGCTGAGAACTGGATGACAAGGACTTGCCAAGCCACAGGAGAAAGGAGAATGGCCTGGGAGAGTGCTCAGAGGGGAGAAGAAAGGAACAGCATGTATAGCTGTTCTCAAAACTGGCATTAACAGCGCCTAAGAGACTTTGAATACATCGACAACAAGTGTATTCATTTCCTAGGGCTCCTGTAACAAACTAGCAAAACCGGGGTGGCTTAAAACAGCAGAAATGAAACTCTCACAGTTCTGGAGGATAGGAATCCAAAATACAGCTCCCCCTCCTTGCTTCTGGTTCTTGCCGTCAATCCTTGGCATGCCTTGACTTGTAGCCACATGACTTCAGTGGCTGCCTCTGTCATCACAGGCCATCTCTCCTCTGCTTGTCCAAGTCTTTCCACATGGGGCTCTCTTCCATGTGTGTCTGCCACTGTGTCCTTTCTCCTGTAAGAACATCAGTCATATTGAATTAAGGGCCCACCATATTCTAATAGGACCTCATCTTCACTTACATCTGTAAGGACCTTCTTTTGAAATAAGGTAATATTCATAGGTACCAGGGTTTAGGATTTCCACATCACCTTTTGGGGGGACACAATTCAACGTGCAACAAGCTTCTGCTCAGATCTACTAAGTCAGGAGTTCTGCTAAGAATTCAACGTTGAACTCAGGGCTGACTGCTTTAAGAGAGGTGGAATAAAGTGTTATGATAGTTCAAAGACATTGACCCAACATTTGGTGGTTGTGGATCCTCAGGCCAGTACTTGAAAGTCTCAGTGCTGTATAGTTTTATCATCAGTAAAATGGAAATAATAGCTCCTATTGGTGTCGGTGGGGTGCTCTCCATGTCTCCACCAGTTGCTGGTGGAAGTGGGCTTCTTGTAATGTCACAAGAAAAGGAATTTTCTGAGACTCGCACGGGAGAATGAGTGAGATTTATTTGTGTGGAATTAAACCCCTGAGTTTCCAAGGCCCCACCTTCCTCTGTCCTGCCAAGGAAGAGGTTCAGCTGTGTCTTTAGCAGAGCTAGGATTAAAGCCATTGCCCAGAGTGTCTGCTCCATATTTGCACAGTTCAGCCAGCATCAGGCTAGCTTAGCTTGTGGTCCACTGTGCTTCTAGGGCCACATGGCTACGGGGGGAACACGGGCCAGTGCAAGGAAGCAGGAGCAAAGCCAGAGCAACAAGAGGCAGAGAATTCCTCTGTCTGCAGGTTTTAGCCTTCTTAGATTTCACACACTTGCAGTAGCTACATCCTATCTAGCGAGTGATCTCTGTTCTCAGGTTAGACTGACAGGCAAGCACATTTCTTGTGTTACCACGATTTCACTGCCCATGTGTCTGTCTTCCCCTTTGTCTAGACCCTTCCCCCAGTGATCTGCAGGGAATGGACCAGTCATTCCCTGGGGAGTGTGATGTTGCAGCTTCCTGGTGAAGCGGCCCAGATGGCCATGTTTATAATGTCTGGCTTCCCTTTGCTGTCTTATTATTAATATTAATAAACAGTGCCCAGCCAGTGTGGCTCAGTGGTTGAGCATTGACCCATGCACCAAGAGGTTGCTGGTTCGATTCCTGGTCAGGGCACACGCCCAGGGTATGGGCCTGATCCCCAGTGGGGGGGAGGGGCATGAAGGAGGCAGCCAATCGATGTTCTGTCTCTCTCTCTCCCTCTCCCTTTCTCTCTCTCTAAAAATCAATAAAGAAAAAATAAAATAAAATAAAAATAACTAGCTAATCACAATGATAACACTATCTCGTATCAGGGTGGCTCATGATCAAATAAGAAAATAACTATAAATACTTGGGTCACAGGCTGGTAATCTGTAAGCACTCTGAATATTAGCTAGACACCCTCCTTATCTTTCCTTGGACCTGTTTCCTCATATGAGGAGGGTCACGTTAGATGGCCTTGAGGACAAACTGCTCTGAGATGCAGAGGATGCTAAAATGACCAGGAAGCGGAGGACCACATGACCACGTGACCTATGCTTGTTTCCCTTGCAGCCAAAAGAGAGACAGGAAAGAGGAGATGCTGGGCAGAGACAGGGACTATTTCATAATACTCTCTCCGCTTTTCCCAGCTGGTTCCAGATAGCAGCCTACAGTCCTGGGAATCGTCCGCAGGGGGCTTTCTGCCTCCGAACATAGTCTAGGCAGGGTAAAAGCACCAGGCATGCGCAGCCTTCCTCTGCACCTGGGCTTGGCTTTGACAGAATGCTTTCTCACTTGAGGTTGACAAGAATGGGGCACGGTGGCTCAGCGTTAAACAGCTTCACCAGAGCCTCGTTTCCCAAATGCAAGCAAATAAAAACGATTTCATGTTTTTAAGAGGCAAAGGAGGTAGTAGGGGATGAGGGATGAGTAGCGGGATGATGGCACTATCATTGCGCAGTAGTGGCCCGAGGGGACTTCCCGCTTACCCGTGTAGTCACTGGGCATGGACAGTCCCCAGGACCCCACAGAATGTCCTCACTTCCTTAGCCAGGAGGGGAAGAGAGCAGAAGTATTTCCTGCTTTTCTTTAACAACATGGTTGTGAACACGAAGTGCCTCCAGGGGAGGGTCTGTGAACCCGAGGGCAAAGGCACAGAAAGTGGGGGAGATTCAAACAGTGGTGTGAGTGGCAAAAAAATACAACACAGGAGTTTTAAGAGTGCTGCCAGCTGGCTGGGAGTTAGAGATGAGACACACTGTATTGTTAGGCCTAAAGTGCCACATGCTACCTTGACACCTTTGAACCTCACAGGGCTGCAGACCTGACAGTGAGGTCCCTGTTCTCACCAGGTATGTTTTCCACCAGTGAGGAAGGCTCCCCACCCAGCTAGTTTCCCGTCAGCCAGACCAGCTGCACCCATCAGGTGCTCAACCTCCCTGCCAGCCTCTAAACCAGCTCAAACAAGAGGAGCCAGGGGGCACCTCACCCTCTTGTTCCTACGAGTCCTGCCTTTCAGATCCCCTGCTGGTTCTGTCCCCTGAGTGCACCCCTGGTGTGCCCCTGCCCTGGGCTGTCAGTATCGGTGACTCCTAAACTGCTGTTGGTCTTGTCTGTCTAATGCCATTGGTCTGTGTGGCCATCCCGGGAGTCAACGGCAGACTCCCTCACTCACCAAAGAGTGGATGAATGAAACACCCACACCTTCCTGTTTTAGAAGGAGAAATTGAGTTCCAAAGAGAGAAAGAAGTGACTTGGCAAAGGTTGCCCAAGACCTTAATAGTAGGGACTATGAAAATATAAAAAGTGACTTAACTTATTCAGTGCTAAGCACTGTTTTAAGCATTGGCTGTATGTATATTATTTGATTCAGTCTTCACCAGAACCCACATAGTGCCCAACTTCATTATTATTAACATTATACTTGTAAGGTGCTTTGACACAGAGAAGTTAGGTAAACGTCCCAAAGTCACACAGCTGATAAATGGCTGCAATTCAAACCTAGTGTCTGTGGCTTTCTTAACTGTATTCTTGGCCCTGTGCTACATTCCATATGTGAATTACTTTAAAAACCCTATTATCCTAATTGTAAGTTTTAGTTTAGAGAGTTTTAATAATTTGCTCAAAGTTACAAAGTAAAACATGGTATCTGAATTGAACTCTGACATCCTGACACCTGTGCCCACCCACCCTCTTAATGATACTCTTCTGAAACCCAAGGCCTCTGACTCCTAACCAGTATTCTAACGTGCCGTGGAGCTGGGTGGTTGCCTGGAAACAAGAAAAGGTCGAAGAGATACCATTATTAGAACTCAAATAGGGCTCCAATGGCAACAGAAGTTCTGTTTCTTTTTTCCTTTGCTCCCTTTCACTTGCTTTGATTACAAGGTGAAGCACTGTGGCCACATCTCTGATTACGCTTTATAATAACACTTTATAGAAGAATTAAATTGTACTGGGTACAGTACTAAAGGTTTATGGTAGCTATTATCCCTACTTTATAGTTACAGAATTGTCTACTATTTATCTATTTAACTATTTATCTACTCTTTAATTTTTTATCTTATGTGGTCAAATTATTGATACCAACAGTATAGGCTCCCAAACTTAGTTGTTAAGAAAGACTGATTTGGGGGACTCTGCTACTTATTAGCAAGTACAGACTTGAAAATTTATTTAACTTCTCTGAAATTCAGTTTCTTATTGTATGTGGAGGCCACTACAATAGTAGTTCACCTGATAGGGTGGTTGAGAAAATTAGTAAGATGCTTCATGGTAAGCATTTAAGTGATGCCTAAAATTCAGAAAGCACTTGATAAGTGATGCCTATTGTATCTGGTCCTTCAGAGGCTGATGGAGCCTTAAGAATCATATTGACGTCCTTATTTTCTAGATCTCTGTGTGGGGAGGAGACTGGTTCAAGATCCCACAGCAACTAGCAACGACTATAGGTTGTTGATCTCATTCATGGTAAAAGTTGTGTTATTGGTGTAATAAATATTTTTCTCCTTTTTAACATGGCTTGACGCATATCATAAGAACAGTATTTCATTATTTTGCAGGTCTTGTGATGGATAAAGAACTTTTACCATTAATTGCTAGTTAAACTAGGACTTACGTAGGAAAGTGAACTGATTTTCGGGGTCTTACTTTCTGTCTACCTTCTGCTTCCTGGAACTTCCGGGAGCATTGCTATTGCCTGTCCCCTTCCACTATCCCCGTCATGCAGATTTAGTATCTGAGAACACACCTTAGCAATGCAACAGTATGCATGATTTTATAGTTTTCCTTAGGCCCAGCTCTTGCTAAGCTGCTAGGGACAAAGGCCAACAGAAGTGAGCCTGGTGCAGAGAAAGCCTTGACATTGTATCCTCAGCAGCTGGCCAGTGCCTT
This sequence comes from Tadarida brasiliensis, assembly GCA_030848825.1. Classification (NCBI taxonomy): domain Eukaryota; kingdom Metazoa; phylum Chordata; class Mammalia; order Chiroptera; family Molossidae; genus Tadarida; species Tadarida brasiliensis. The sequence continues at coordinate 103,728,980 of CM061259.1, read as the reverse complement.
GAGGGTAGAAGGCACTCAGTCTTTAATGAAATGAATGGCTGAAAAAATTATGCATCCATGAGCATGTTCTAGTTCAGTGAATTAAGGCAGGGCTCGGTGTATGCAATCACCATGTGTTGGTTAGAACATGTTCTATTTGTAGATTAAAACTCTTGACTGAGTGGCTAAAGGCAGCCAGAAGTGAGATACAGATGTATTAGTCAGCATGAGAGAAAGTGGTAGGTTCCCTGCTTTACTTTGTATAAGTCTGAATTACTTTCTCTACTTAAAACAATATGTGCTTGTGGAAGTAAAATATTACAGAAAATATATCTCTACTTGTTGAAGTCATTTAAAAAAATTTTATTGAGTTTATTGGGGGTGATGATATTGGTTCATAAAATTACATAGGTTCCAAGTATACACCTCTGTAATACATCATCTGTACAGTGTATTGTCTGTTCAACATTAGAACTCAAGTCCCTTTCCATGTTTAAGTCATTGTCATTGGCTGACCTTTCAATGTCATGGAAGCTCTTTCCTACCTTTGTCTGTTTCTCCGCAGCCTCCAGAATAGATCTGGGCTCACGGTAGTAGCTCAATACATGAGGAGAGGGAAAACCTCACTGAAAGAGCAACTGTCTATCTAAGTGAGAGTCTTTGAATCAAACATTTAAATTATAGACTTTTGAGTGGGGCAGAAACACTCCTCTGACGGTGACTAATTCCATAATTGTGGCTCAAAATTCTCTGAGGCTCTTTTGCTCCATTTGTAAAATGGGACTAATAATCCCTAATTTATGGAGCTGATGTGAAGCCTAAATGGGATGTGAGGATTATTTGAAGCACTTAGCACAATGCCAGACACTTACTAGAATCTAATTCAGAAAAGCTGGTGGAAGCTATACTTGACCATCATCCACTACACTTATTCCTTCCCTGTCCCTCTGAACCTGTAACCATGACCAGTGGGATTTAATGAGTTCTTAGTTCATCTTTTGCAAAATAGAGATGCTAATATTTAATACCCCACCAATCTTGTAGGAATTCTTTTTTTCCCCTTTATTGATTTTAGAGAGAAGGGCAGGGAGAGGGATAGAGAGAGAGAAACATCGATGAGAGAGAACATCAATTGGCTGCTTCCTGCATGCCCCCCACTGGGGATTTGGCCCACAACCTGGGCATGTGCCCTGACTGGGAATCGAACCAGTGACCTCTTGGTACATGAGTCAACACTCAACCACTGAGCCACACTGGCCAGCCTCTTGTAGGAATTCTTTTGATAAAATGAAAGAACACTCAGAAGAGAAAAGTTCATTTGGAAATAATTTAGTGGTAACTTAACTCATAATTATTGCAGGTGACATTCTGTAGCAACTATAAAATCTCAGAATTCCTTTCTCAGCTTTTAATACACATCTTGACTATCTCCCAGATGTCCATTAGGTAGAAATCAATCTAATTTAATCAAAGTTAAATAATTGGGAAACACAGCAACTAGGTCCCTAGAACTGATGTTCATTGGCAACATTTTCGGGTTTAGTTTGAAGAAGACATTGTGACAGAAGAGATTCTCAGATTGGATGACATTGAAAAGACAAGTCTGTGTGAATGAATGAGTAAAAAGAATTCCTTAGATCTTGGCCTAGTTGCCAACTGAGGTCCTTCTAAACCCGAGAATCAAAGAATCTGTAAGCCTGAGTTCCTCTGCTTTTTAAACATTAGTTTAAATTATTGAAAAAAATACAAAAGTCAAGAGATGCCAAAAGAACACGTGCTTTCCCTTTCTTTCTATAAAGCTGTGTGGGAGCAATGTGTTTCCCCCTGCACCTGACAAATCCACGGGGGAGCAAGAAGTCGACTCTCTGCAGGGAAGATTGACCTCACTTTTCTCTGCAAAGGCACATTGACGCCCCACAGGGGGGACTCTCTGATTTTTTCAGTTATGTACATTTGCACAGTCGGGCTCGTATTTTGCTCTGAAGTGCAATGGTGCTCACACCGATGCTTATACAATACTACAGCCGAGACTGCCATGAAACCTCATTCCCAAGTTCTTGACAGTTACCTCCAGGGCCCTCCACCTGTCACCAGGGAGACCCAGAGCAATCCTGTGTCCACAGCTTACAGAAGAAAATGAGGCTACATCGGAAGATATGGCTCTTGAATTTGTCTCTTTTCTTAAGACATTCCTAAAGCCAACCCTGCCCATGAGTTTTTACTCTTTTTCTTGAGCAAGTGAAAACTTTCCAGCTAGGGTTAGAAAATTTGCAACTAAAATTCTAACTGGTAAAAATGCCATCTATGTGTGGACCCTGGCTGAGGCTGGGAATTCTGTGGGAAGCACTGGAACATGTCCCCAGGGTATAGATGGTTTAGAGGAGTAGACACCTTAATTAGGAAAGCACCTTAGTAGATACTTCCAACAGATGTACTCTAAAAAATAGTGGACAGTTCAATGATAATCCATAACAGATTGGAAGAGAGTAGTGGTGAAGGCTTCCCTCAGAAGTAATCGATGAGTATCCCAGTTGGAAAGGAAGAAGAAAAACTCATTATTTGCAGAGATAACTTTCGATAGTCTATCGTGTTGGGAATACCCCAAAACAATATAGACCTTAAAGGGACTTGGAAAATCACAAAGTTGCCCTGGATGTCCATTCCCAACAGACCACATTATACCTGTCAAAACCCCGTATGTGACATAATTGCACCTATGCTATGACTTCTAAAAGCACATGTCTAGCAGCAAGTGATACCTTTCTACTTTACACCCATTCAAATGATTAGCATTTAAAAAGCAACAGAAAATAACATGATGAAGAAAATGTGGAGAAATTCAAACTCTTGAGCGTTGCTGGTGATGAGGTGAGCGGTACAGCTATTGTGGAAAACAGTATGGTGGTTCCTGGAAAAATTAAATGTGAAATTACCCTTTAACCCCGTAAGTCCACTTTTAGCCATATACCCAAAAGAATTAAAAGCAGAGATTCAAACTGATATTTGTAACGAATGTTTACAATTCGAATGGCTACAATTCGTAGCCTTATTCACAACAGCCAAAAAATAGAAACAACCAAAATTTCACTAGCAGATCAATAGATCAACAGAATGTGATATATACATCCAACGGGATATTATTCAGCCTTATAAAAGAAAGAATTTCTGATATATGCTACAACATGGGTGAACCTTGAAAACATACTAAATGGGTAAGCCAGATATTTAAAAAAGAATACTTTTTGTATAATTTTACCTACAAGATACCTAACCATACCTCAGAATTATGTTTTTAATGTAAATTATTTATATAGTTACACATATTTCCAAATTGAGTCTTTTCCTAGAGTGTTTTATATCGGGGCTCCAATCCTGGAGGGTCAGACTCAGAAGTGACAAAATGCACACATTTTATTTCTGGCCAGAGTGTCTGTCCTCTGAGATGACCAGAAGTCTGGACAGTACTTCAAATGCTAGAAATAAATGGTTTTGTTTCCCATATGCTGCCTTTCTTAGGAACTATCTCCGTTTGTTTGACTATTTCTGATAGGATGCGCATTCTAAGCCTCTCACCAAGGTGGTGGTCATAGACCCTCAGGCTCTCCCCTTACCCTTAGCCTTCTGCTCTTGGAAGCAAAGAGCCTTCCAGCTATAATTAGATATGCATGAAATGGAGGACGATTATCACCTCCCTTGTTCTAGTCACCATATTTCTCATCACATAACCTTCAGTTGCTATGAAAGCCACTCTTAATTCTGTTATTTCTCACTTAAAACTTAAATTTGATCTTCTCATTCCCCTGCTTAAAATCCCTTTGGTGTCGTTCCATTGTTCTTGGGAAAATACAAAATTCTTAATGTAGCCTCTAGGGAAAGACTTTGGGGTCATGAAAAAGATAGTTCATGCTTTTTAAAATATTTAACTGTCCCCTTTACCCTTTCTACCCAACTTTATGTGCTTGGGTTCTTTCAGCCGTCATTACTCTTCCTGAAAATCCTGTACATTAAGAGGCTGAAAATGTACATTTTGAATCAAAATAGAAATACACCTAACAAAGCACTTTTGGAGTCTAAGTTTTCCCTTTGGGGGGCATTTCAACCTCTGTAACTTAATTCTCCGTCTTGATATTTTTATACCTGGGAAAAAATAAGATATTTTAATCAGTACATTACATCCCTTCTACCACCACCCCGATACTAGTTAAACCCATTAATATCTCTGGGGACTTCTCTCTGATAATAAACATCTATGGTAATGAAAGGCTTATGTAACCTCCCAGTGGAAGCTATATCATGTTCAAAGTCTGAATTCAAGTCCTCATTTGTTTTTGGGGAGTCTGTTGCTCAGATCTCTGCTAGATTCAGCGAGAAATGAGCTTTCAAAAGTGTTCTTGCTCCCAAGTAATAGCCTTTGCTGTTATGTAACAACAGTTGTATCCAGGTTTGCTTACAGTTTAACAAGGACTTTGATGTTCATTATTCCTCTAATTCTTTCAGCAGTTCTTTGGAGGCTGTTAGGATCAGCACTCCTGTTTTACATTTTCTGAATCCCGGTCTCAGAGAGTGAAGTGGTCTGCTCCAGGACTCACAACTGGTGGACTTCACTTCTGATTGCTTGTCTTTGTAACTTTTGGAAGCAATATTTAATGCTTTGTTTTTGCTGATTGTAAGAGGAGTGTGTTCATTGTAGAAAATAAAGGGAGAAAGGAAAGTGTAAGAATGAAAATGAGAGCCCGTCCAGAGGGGCCCAGTTGGTTGAGTGTCGCTTTGTCCTGTGCACCAAAAGGTTGACGGTTTAATTCCCAGTCAGGGCAAAGGCAACTGATCAATGTTTCTCTCTCATCTCTCTCTTTCTCTCTCTCTCTCTCTCAGCATGTCCTCAGGTGAGGATTTAAAAAAAAAGGAAAAGAATGAAAATTAGAAATGCTTTCATTCCTACCATCCGGTGAAGCACTGTGAACATTTTAGTGCATTTCCTTCCCGGTTCTTATATATGAATGTGTGCGCGCAGTTATACATATGTGAATTCTCACAAAATTGGGATCCCACAGCACTGCTACCGAATGAGAACAGGTGTGCAGCCGGGATGATGGCGCTGCCTCAGTGTGCGTGTGATGTAACCTGGGTCTCACTTTCTCCTCTCTCTGAAGAATGAAGGATCTTAATAGGGCTAGAGGAAGGGTCCGCTCCAACTCAGCCCCTTTCTATTTGCCTACACTTTAGAGAACATATTCCTGGCGAGAGAGAGAGAAAGAAAGAGAAATATCTATCGGGGGCCATGCAGAGGCAGTACAGGTCAGACCTGGAGACCTGACTTAGGACTATGAAATGTCACAGCGGGGAGTTTCACACAGCCCTTCAGATGCCACAGGGTCCCCTGGCTGCCTGAGGAGTGGCCACAGAGGGCGACACTGGGCGATGGCAGGGAAGAAGGGAGTCAGTGCTGTGTAGACTTAGGTCATGGCCTGTGGAGATATAGACGAGGGTCTGGAACTCTGCTCTGCGGCCTGACTAGCCCTGGGACATCCAGGGAGTCTCTGTTCTCCAGGTATCCCCTCTGTAAAATGGGAATAAGTCTATAACTGACGTAAACCCTCTTTACAGTGCCTGGCACACAGGAAGCATTTAACAAATGGCAACTTTAAACACGGGGTCCTCACACTGCTGGATGGTAGGGCGTGGTCATGCTTGCTTTCCATGTGCTTTGCGAGGGTCCCTCCCCTGCCTTGGTTTGTGGGTGACATTCCTGGATTCTGACAGTAGACATTCTGATGAGTCTCTGCCTCCTCAGGGACAGTCTCTGCCCCCACCGCTCCCCATCCACCTGGCCAGATCTGCTAATTCAACTCGGATCCCCTTTCTTTCTGAGGGCCTGCGGTGTGGTATCTGCCGAGGTAGCCACTCCGGGTTTAAAAGGACAAATAGGAACCTGACCCTTCTCCCCGGGGAGTGCAAGCAAAGAGAGAACCCGAGAGGATGCGCTGTACACCCCACTGGAAGGTCCGAAGCTGGTGCAGGTGTGGTGCCGGCTCCGGATGTGAGGACCGAGACCTCACCACGAAAAGGAGAGCAACATCCCTTCGTGTCCCTTCAGCGCTCTTCAGAAGGAGAAGCAGGCTTGTCATACACCAGGAGCTGTTTTGTTTGCTCTTGGAAAACAGGAAGAGGTACTCTGAGGACCCGATGGTTGTCGCTGCCTCCTGCGGGAGGCCTGGGGCGTAGGGTCCTTGGAGGACAGGGGCAGACACTGCAGGACAGGGCAGCGGAATCGCCGCCGCCTCCCGTCCCGCCTGCTTACCCGCCTGCCTCACTTTATTCCTTCCTTCCCCTCCCTGGAGCCCCCGCGTGAACCGGATCCTGGTGCTTCCACAGGAGGACGGTGCGGATCTGCCCTCATGCAGCTTCCAGTCGACCATTCGATTCAGAGAAGAGGGTACCAAGCGCCAGTCTGGCCCCGAGGACAGTGAGAACAGAGTCCCGTGAGCACGCAGGAGCGCCGCTTGGATGCAGCCTGCTGGGTGTTTCCTGCGGGACAGGGCACCTAGCTGAGAGCTCAGCAGTGAGGAGGGCTTCATGCCATGCGGATGAGAAGGGGGCGATTCCGTTCTGGGGAACAGCATGTGCACAGGCCTGGAGCTGAGGGAGAATGACAGGCCAGCGCAGGGTCAGACAACGAGGTGCGCTCCGCGGGGCAGGCTTTGCGTGCCGTCGGTGGGTGGGGTGCACCAGGTTGTTTCGTGCTGGAATCCGGGGTGGGTGGGGTGCACCAGGTTGTTTCGTGCTGGGATCCGGTTGAGAGACGCTCCGTGCTGGCTGAGCCTCGCTCCTCGAGCGTGTCTGATTGCCTTCATTTTCTCATAGGAAAGGAGTAACATCAATACTCACAGAAAGGCTTGGGCATAAAATCTTTTAGTATGCAATTACCAAGGACTTCATTCTCATGCTAATGAAGGAACAGCCCCATCTCTGAAGCTATTAAAAACAAACAAAAACAAAAAAACAGGCCAGGTCATTATTTCTCTGCAATGGTCCAAAGAAGATTGATCTCTCCCATTGGGTGGGATTATCTCCCGGTTCCAGTAGCAAATCAGCCAGAGAATGATGTCTATAAGGATGGCTCTAGCTTTTGCTAAAGGAGACCCTGGAGTCCAATGCCTGGGGCTAAATCCAGGTCCCACCTTTATCTAGCAGTGTGGCTTTAGCCGAGTTAATGAACCTTTCTGGGACCTCTAGTAAATTGTGAATAAATCATCATCTACAGTGTAGGTTTGTTGTCAGGTTTAAGGAAGATGATGCACCCAGGTGTTTAAGAGGTGGTTTTAGTGGCGGTGATTTCTCAGCTCCCTTGTTTGAAAATATGTATTTTGGGGAAGAAGAAATTGGCATTAGGTTTCAGGCCTTTGTGAAGTGGGGTATTTGAGTATCTCAGCTCTCTGAGTAGGGGAGTTAAAGAAGAATATCTCCTCCTTTTGCATGTATTTGTTCTTCCTCCGTGACCCAAAAATGTGAAGTGCCTCCTTGAATGGTCCCAGTAAGAGGGTGTATCTTGGGCCTTGGAAATCTGTCAAAATCGCTGCCTGTGTGTGGGCCTCTCTCCGCTCTGGGGGCAGCGTTGCCCTGCGAGGGTTGGCATCACCGGGGAGCCAGCGGTTCTCCAAGTGTGGCTCATTGGAACACCAGGGCGCTGTTTTCCCTTTTCCACTGTGTGGATATTTGCCTGGTGGTGCAAAAGCAATAGGGGAAAAAGTGTGGTGCTTTAGCACAACATTCCTATGACACCAAAGCGTACTAGGGGTCATTGTATTCCCTGCTAGTACGTAGCAGCAATGTGTTTAAAGAAAGAAAGAACGAAAAAAGGCCAGTTTCGCATAGGAATGTCCTTCTGAAGTAGTAAAAATTATTAATACTATTAAATGTAGACCTTTAGGTACATATCTTTTTTTTTTTTTAATTCTCACCTGAGGACATTTTTCCATTCTTTGTTCAGATAGAGTGGGAAGGAGAGAGAGGAAGAGAGAGAGAAAGAAACATCAACGTGAAAGGGGCACATCAAGTGGCTGTCTCCCGCACGACCAACCAGGGCCGGGGACAAACTGCAACCGAGATACATGCCCCTAGTGGGAACCGAACCCGGGTCTCTCTGGAACGCAGGCTGACGCTCCAACCACTGAGCCAAACCGGCCAGGGCTAGGTACATATCTTTTTAATATTCTGTGTAATGGTATGGAAGTACATGGAGAGTGTTTTCACTGCTTATTTACATATGATGGCTGTCTCCGGAAAAATCGCACGTACTGCTTCTTGAACTACAAGCCGAACTAGCAGCTTTTCTGTGGAGAAAAAAACAAAAACAGAAAACTAACAGACACCCGAGTTTGCGTGACCCTAGTTGATTTGGTAGATGTTTTCTCACAAATAAACCAAGGGAGCTCGTCACTTCCGGGAAAACAACTCGATGGTATGTGTGGCCGATGATAAAGGTTTGAACTTGAAGCAAAATTGCAAATTTTGGAAAACCTGCATCTGCCTCTACAGTCTGATAAAATGTTACAAAATCAGGCATGGGAAAAAGATCCATTCAAAATACAAGACGACCAATTGGTTTTAATGTACTAAAACACAAAATTCCATTAATTTGGTCTCATATTTCATGTTGTAATAACTCTTAACAATTTATCATTTGTTGATTTTTAGTGTAGTATCAAAGAAGAGTATCCATGATTCCCTTGAAAAGGCTATTGAAATACATGTCCCTTTTGCATCTGCATGTATTTGTGAGATGAGGTTTTGTTCCTACATTTCAATCAAAGTAACCTATTACGACCAATATAAGAATTCAGCTGTTTGTATTAAGCCAGACATTAAAGAGATCCACAAAAATGTCAAACATTGCCACATTCACTAAAGTTTTTTGCAAACTGTTTTTTTTTAAATAACTGTATATTAACATATGATATTGAATATAATTCTAAATAAATGTGTAGATATATATATTTTGTTTTAATTCCTAATATGAACATATTGTTAAATATTACCCACATAAACAAAAGCTATTTGGAGAACTTCTGTTTTGTTAAATATACACCAGAGAGAAAGAAAGAAACAGGGAGAAGGAGTGGGGAATAGAGAAAGGGAAAACTCTTCTTAAGGTCATGTGGTCTTTTTTTTAATTATTTCTTTTGTAATTTTAACTGTTAAATATCCTTCCAAATTTGATACGCTAAAATTTTGAGGACCTTTTTTGCTTTTATACGTGTTTCTGGGGGAAAAACAAAAAGATTGACAAACTGCAGAGAAAAAAGAGACAATGAGTGTGTGAGTGTGTGGGAGTGTGTGTGTGTGAGTGTGTGTGTGTGTGTATCGTTGGGGTAGGTTAGAGGATTGTTTCCTTGGGCAAATAACATCACTTCCCTGAGCAGTTTTTTGTTTGTTTTTTTTTAAGAGGTGTAGTGTGGATAGTTTCTGAGTATCTCTTCCAGTTTCTGAAAAATCCCTTTGATTAAAGAGACAATTAATCTAAGAGGGAACCGCTAAGCGGATGGCCTTTAAATATATTTGGGGAAAATTGAAAAATAAAAATTTAACATCTACATTAAAACAGAGCAATCTGGTAAATGTTTACAAGCTTGGACTGAATGGAGGTCTTAGTTCACCAAACAATTTAGCAACTTCCTGAGCTTTCCCCTCGGAAAGGCCCTTTGATAACACTTTCTGATTGAACCAATTGCCTGCTCTGGGTCTTCGAAGGACCCTGACCTTGAATGACGGCTTTCTGTGGACTCATTTTCACATAGGTTTTGCATTCTAGACACTTTTTCACATTCAACACCCATTCTGATGTCCACTTGATGCCGTGTCACTGAAGTGTGGAGAGGTTAAGTGACCTGCTCAGGGTCTCAGTGCGGCCTGCTGGCCTGCTGCGTCCCTTCATCCCTGACTTTGTGGGAAACAGACATTGCCCCTGTGACCCCATTTGACAAATAGGGCAGAAAAAATGGGGCATAAAGAAGGATTTACTCCTTTCCATTCTCAGAACTGTCGCTCAAGGGGTGCACATCCCTTATCGTCATTGAAAATGTTGGTTTATTCTTTTTTCCCCGTCATCGTGTATACTTAGTATAATTATAGTACCTCACAGGTTAAAATGTGAGGATTAAAGGGATGAATAAAAGAGGCGAACCCAGTGCATGCATGGCGACTAATAGTTGGTCAGTCAGTGGGCCTTTCTGTCATTATTGGTTAGGGAGTCGGAGGCAGGAACGATCACTGTGCGCTGTTATCTTCCAGTTTCATTGCTATCTCCAAAGCATGCTGGATTATTGGTCTGGGAAGGCCAGAAGCAATGTTTTAGGGAATAGGTCCAGGATGAGTGAAGATGAAGTAAAAAACACTCATAGAACCTAGAGCAGGGGTAGCAAAGACATGTGCGTCCGGCCCTGGTGGTTGCACTGGTATTACACGGGTGTTCTTCCACCTGCCTCTTTTTTGTTTTGTCCATTTTTGCCTACACTCTTTGTACATGAATTCACCTGAACTGGTGGATTGAACCACCCATGCGCTGTCTTCCAGGTTTATCCCTCCTAGTGTGGCTTCTTCCTGGAACTCAACACCTAGATGGATATCCATTTGCCTTCTTGACGACCATCTCCACTTGGAAACCTGGTGGAATCTTGAATTCAGCCTATGAAAAGGAGGACTCTTGATTTCCCCCTTGCAAACCTGCTTCTTTATAATTCAGTCAAGGGCACCACCCTTCCCCCAAATGCTTAATTCAAATGCCTAGAGCTCCATCCTGATTCTTCTTCCCCCTTCTTCTTACATCCAGTTGACCATCACGTTCTTTCAGGATAATCTACAAAATATGCCCAGGAACTGTTTACATCTCTCCTCCTCCATGGCTATGATCACAAGGAACACAGTAACAGTTTCTGAAACTGCCCTCTATCCTTGTTTCCCCCACCTCACTCCAGTAGATGGGAGTCTATTCTCCAAGGATTGCATTTGAAACATTGACCCCATCATGTCATTCCCATACTTGCATTTCCAATGCCATTCCAATGAATTTAGACTGAAACTCAAATTCTCTGAGGTCTCCTCCCATACCCTTTGTATAATCGAGCACTTCCCTCCTCCAGACCTCCTCATAATAGACCACATGCCTCTCACCCACTGGTCTCCAGCCAGGCTGCCTTCTTTCTGTTCGGAGAAAAGAGCCAAGTTTAGTCCTGCCTCTGGGTCTTTGTGTTTGCTGCCCCGTGTGTCTGAAAAGATCTTCTCCCAAGCCTTTCTGCGGATGGCTCTTAATCAGTGAAGTCACATCTTGAATGTCATTGTTGAGAGAGGGTCTTCCTCACCTCCCCATCTAGAGCATCCTATTCCCTCTGCTAGTCATTTTCCAGGCTCGTAATCGACTCTCTTTTTCTTCTGGTGCAGGAGGTGATCAGTTCTTTCTCTATGTGCCACGCTGTGCAAAACTTGGGAAGCTCTGTGTGACTCCTCCCCGGGGGCCCCTCCTGCTTTCTTGCCCTGTGTGGACCTCACTATCTGCCCTCCTCCCCAGAACATCCTGGCCCTGGATCCGTGCTTCCACATACTTCTCTTTGTGCATGACCAGGAGCGTAGACTTCGTTGTGTGAGAATCACACAGCTGTGAAGACAGACGCTCTTGCTGCTGGAACTCCTATACCTTTCCTCTTTATTCTCTGTGTGCGTTTGTTTAAGGAACCTTGGTTCGCTAATCCACCTTTCTAAGCAGGTAATATTTATTAAGTCCTTACTGTCTGGCAGGCACTTTATGTGTGTTATCTCATTTAATCCCCACATCCACCCTGAGACTTGGGTATTCTGGCTCTTTTCCTTTTACAGCTGTGCTCAGAGCCGCACAGCTAGTTGAGTCACAGAGCTAGGATTCCAACCTGCCTCTAATCTAAAGCCTATTTTAACATCAGATTTAATATACGTATAAAGTAAAATAATTCTACAAGGAAACCCCAAATCTATTTTCCCGTTAAATGAATGTCTCCGTCTTTATTGCCCAAATAAATAACCGTATTAGTAGATGCAGCACAAAGATTGTTTTCACAGGAGGGGAAAAGGACCTATGTCTTCCACATTCTCTCTCTTTTTTCTTTTTTCCCTCGGGTTGCCTGGTGCTAAACGGTTTTCAAATGGCAATTTAACCACCCCCAGAGAGACCTCAGTTTACAAATTTTCTTAGTGCACATTAGCGTTGTTACTCTTTCCCTGCTTGGGGAGGTTTGGTTTAGTTCGTGCTTAAAATAATGGATGGATACAATTTGTAAGCACAGCACAAGTGACTACATTTGAAAAGGAAAATGTGTTTATATCCATATTTTCCGTTTAGTTTGTTTCTGCGGAGATTAAAAAATAGCCGGCACCTGACGCTGCCGTTGGCGGGCAGAGAAATCTTTTCAAGTCCATGGAATCACAGAATGGTCTAGCTGGAAGGGACACTGCCTGAGAGCCGGGGACAGAGAAGGCAGGCCTCGTCCGTCTCTGAGCACGGACCCACGCGGCGTGCTGGGTTGTGAATCCGGGCTGATTCAGTAAAGGAGGGGGGTGGCTTGTTTTCTTCGCCCAATTTCCCTGCATTTGTAAAATGGGGGCAGACAGAGTGCTTACCCCAGAGGGTAGTTGTTGTATGCTCCACACAGAAGTTGTTTATCACTGTGTCTGACCCACGTGTACTCAGGGAACACCAGCTGTCCCCTCCCTCTTTTTGCTCCTTGCTTCTTTGACGTTATCATTAAGTCTCCAATGACAGATTTTTTTTTTTTTTTAAAGCCTTTGGAGGTTGAAGTTTGGTGTTTGTGTGCTGTTATCCCTTCTTGATGCTAGAGAGTTATCATTTTTATCTGGGAAATACGTGATTATTTTGTGTTTTCTAGGTTCCCATGGATGTCATTCCCCCCCCCTTCATTTTTAAGCAAAACTTGGTGTTACCAAACCCAAATTGGTTTGCCTGATGCTTTGAAAGGACAAAACCCAAAAAATCAGAGTTTGGGTAAGAAAAGGTTTATTGATCAAGAAGGTGCCAACCGAGAAGACGGGAGACATAATGGTGCCTCAAGTCTACCTTGCCCACTGGACCAGGTTAAGGGCTGTTAAGGGGTTGGGGTAACAGGTGTGCAGAGGTGCTGGTGGGGCAAGTTTTAACTGGAGGACACTGGAATTTGGCCATTTATGGTAAAGGGGCGTTGACAGGTTCTTCCTGGACAGCGACCCTTGGCTTCTGAAAGGGTTCCGGTGCTCAATTCCAGTTACATCCTGGTCCTTCAGTTCCTCGGTGGGTAGGGGAGATTTTGGTTCTGGTTGCCGCTGGAGGTTGAAGTTTTCTCCTCTGCACAGTCTGGCTGCAAGACTTGCGGTTCTGGTCTGTTTTCTCTGAAAAACAACTCTGCATCTCCTTCAACAGGGTAGGACCATTTTGAGCTGGTTCTGCGGCAACATTAGTTCTGATAGCTCCATGGATCCAGATCATGCTTTTCTCCCTTTTCCACGAGGACCACGGAGTGTTTACTAGAGGTCAGTCACTGCACTTGATGTTTATGTACATAGAATGACTTGATTCACCTCACTCAAGAAAACGAAGGTCAGCGCTATCTCCACTCTTGAGTGAACAAATTAACTGAGAGGTTATGTAACTTATCCCAAGTTACAGGGCTTGTAAGAGGCAGAGTCGGGATTTGAAATCTGGGCCATTTGAACCCAAGAGCAATATCTTACCCACTGTGCCATAATGCCAATAGGGACCAATAATAATACTTCACCTTTGTCATCTATAAATGTCGTGGAATTGGTTACTTGTTTATGACATAGATTTCAAACCCTTCCACTACTACGGCCTAAGCTTAGGAGTCAATGGAGAAAACCCAAACCCATCATGGCTACTGTGCTGTCATTCACTCAGAGGTGTCAATTAGGACTATAGAAAAGCCTATACTTACCTGAGTTTTAATTCCTACTCAGACCCATGGGCTATTTGTTCCTGGATTCTTCCTCTTGTGTGGAGATATTCTTGGACAGCAACTATCCTCGATGTCAATCTCAAATGTTAGAAATACTTTCCGAGTTATAGAAGTCTCAAGTTTTATAATTAATTCCAAAGAGCAGGAATTCTCTTATCTATGAAGGAAGGCCATGCTTTTCCAGTGTGAATATCTCTAGTCCTACTCCAGAAGGTTGATCATCCCTTTCAGCAGTTCTAATTACAAAAATACTATAGTATTAGTAATCCATTACATCTATGTCATTCATACACTTATTTCACAAGACTTCCATTTTATTTCCTTTTTATCTTACTTCCAACGTATTATTTACCAACAATGAGTGCATCGCCTTTGCCTACTGAAATTTTACCCATCATTCTGTTTCCATTACAAAAGTCATCTCAGGCACAAAGTCTCCTTTGGTCCTTGACCCTATGCTTCTACCCCTCCCCTGCCAAAGACAGACAAGACAACCGGAAGTGATTGCACCTGCCCATGAACCTCCACAGCACTTGAACGGAGACATTTAACATTGTATGACACATTTCTGTACCCATCTCCATTCTCTAGAATCTGAGCTTTAGCGAGGTGGAAATTATTGTGTAATTAGAGTGCTTTGAGTTTGCAAGAAACAGGATACCCAACTAAAATGGACTTACACAGTACAGTATTATCTCATTTAACTAAGTTCTGAGTTAACAGAGAGTTCCAGAAATGCTTCATTCAACTGCTTAATAATTCTTGGCCTGGAGTCTTTTTTTTTTTATTCCTGTGACTGTCTTGGTTCTCCTCCCTTGGACTCAAGATGACTGCTAAATCTGCAAACAGCAGCTCCCCCAAGGTCAACAGTGGAGGAGGGAAGAAGGAACAGGTCTATTGCCTCTATATACCTGGGCTTTGTTTGTTGTTTGTTTTAATCTGGGAAGAAAATATTTTCCCAAAGTTCCTCATTGGATTTCTTCTGTCTCATCAACTAGAACTGGTTCACAGGCCTGCCCTGAACCATTGACTGGCAAACAGAAATGGGATTATCAACAGTGGGTTAGAGCAGTAGAAGTTTAGATCAGTCAGAATGTATCCCCTCGGGCTGGGGGAAGGGCCCATCTCTGCTGAGCGCATTGCCATCTGCCTGACTGCTGAATAAAATTGGAGTTCTGTTAGCAATCAAGGAGGAAATGGCTCTATTAAAGAGTCAAGAATATGTGAATGTATTGAATCTATATTCAGTCGATGAAATAATATTTGCCACAGCTTTGACCTAGCTATCTCTGCATTTCTCACAATGGCCGGTAAGATCTCAATGGATGCTTATTGGACACAATTAATGCATTGGTTTAATTTATTCAACAAATACGTATTACATATCTACTGTGTGATAGGAGCTGTTGTAAGGGTTAGCTATCCAATGGGGTAAAACCAGATGGGATCCCTGCCATTAGTGTAAAAATGGTAGCTAAGCTCACTATGTGGGAAGTAGAGGGCTAAACACTTTACAGGCTTTCTTTTGATTAATCCTCAACCCTATGGGACAGGTTCTAGTAAAATCACAATTATTTCTGATGAGAAAACTGTTGCCCAGCAAAGTAAGGAATCTTGACAAGGTGATAAAGATCAGATTCAAGCCAAGTTTTGTTTGAATCCTTTTAAGCTCTATGTGTGTGTATGTTTGTGATAGAATTAGCTTGCCTGTTGGAGTAATGAGTTCTCTGACTTTATTCTGATCTGAAGGACATCTTTTATTATGTTCTCTCGGCCTTTCCTAAACTCCTTGAAGGCCTCTTTTATCTTATGTTCAGGATTCGGGGGATACGTCTGTTTACCTGCATGATGTTTTACATGCTGATTCTCTGCTGTTATCCTATGACTTTACAACCTGAAGAGTGAGCTCTGACATTTGAGGAGCCCACTTGTAGACTGGGACAGTGTCGCACAGTGGTCACTTTAACTCCTCCTGGTTTTGAAATGCCTTATGTTTACTACAATAAGCAATGCCAGAAAAAAAAAAAAATCACATGGCTTTGCCCTGGCCAGGGTGGCTCAGTTGGTGGAGCGGTGTCCCATGCACTGAAAGGTCCCTGGTTCCATTCCCTGTCAGGGCACATACCCAGGTTGCAGGTTCAATCCCCAGTGGGGGTGTGTGCGGGAGGCAGTCGATTGATATTTCTCCCTCTCCCTCTCCCTCTCCCTCTCCCTCTCCCTCTCCCTCTCCCTCTCCCTCTCCCTCTCCCTCTCCCTCCTCCTCCCTCCCCCTCCCTCTCTCCCCTCCCTCCCTCTCTCTTAAAAAAAATCAATAAAAAATCATATTAAGAGAAATCACATGGCTTAGTGATAAGCAAGATCTAGACAGCAGACACATTTTGTTTTCCCTGTATAGCTTTTAAAAAGTAAGTTAACCATGCTTAAAAATGAAGATCTTTGACATAAAATGTAGATTTCTACCTAGTATTGAAAACCGGGGAGATTGCCAGCACTAGAGGTGCATGCTGGCAGGGGTGCATGCCCACTGGGCAACAACTGGCAGGAACTGAGAGGTTGTTGCTGGTCTCGAATGGGACCCGGGCTCCCCAGTCTGCCATGATAACAGACACTCTTAGAGCTGATTGCTTTACTCATTTTTGGTGTCTGCGGCAGTAGTCAGCATCTGCTACTGCAAATAACTCCAAAATTTTAGTGACAACGTCAAAACTTTAGTGCAGCAGCTAACATTTATTTCTTGTTCCCGTCATGTGAGGCCCGTGTCTCAGCCGGCGCTCCGCCAAGCAGGCTGTCTTCGGGGATGGGCGACCTGGACGGTCCCCTACGGTCTCATGCCAAGAAGGGCCGCACATATGACTTAACGTTCTATTCTCACTGTCTTAAATTTTTAAATTTTTGAAAAGGGGGCCCTAGATTTTTATTTCTCAACAGGTCGCACAGATTATAGAGCCAATTCTGCTGCCCGGCTCTGTGTGTCCCCTCACTTAGGGCTCAGGCTACAGGAGCAGCCACCGTCGGGCACGCTGTCCTCAGCGCAGAGGGCAGAAGGTGGTGGAGGGTTGCTAACACCACAGGGCACCTCCTCCAGCAGGAACTGGCACAGGGCTGCTTTCCATGAGCTAGGCAAGTCACACGCAAGCCCGAAGTCACAGAGGTCAGAAAGTGTGCTTCACGCCAGAACGCACCGACCGACCCAGTCTAACCCTAGCCCGGAGTTTATCATTCTTGAGGCAGGACCAGTTCCATTCTGACAAGGCTGAGTTGGGTGGAGTGGCTAACTGGAAGGGCACGGAGTCTGCAGGATGACATCAAACGGCAGGGGATCCGTTTACCGGAAAGTTCAGCCCTTACAGGTATGAAGCCAAACTTGCTGGCTATAATTTTTTCTCACAAATGTCTTCCTGGTTCAAATGAAAGACCAATTTGCGTCTTATTCAAAATGGACCCTGACTCGTTGTACTGTTTAAGGATTCCCTTGTCTTCACCATAGGTATAGTTTCTATTTTTCCCTACTTGATTTTTTCAGGCAAAGACGATACAATTAAATAAATCAATAGATTATTTAGCTTTAATATTAAGACTTTTTTTTGGTAGGGTATTCCTGCCCCCTGTTTGAGTGTCTAGCTCTCCTGTGACTTAGAGAAGCTTCAGTGATGACGTGTAACCCGTTCGCAATGTCAGAACCTAATTTCAGGTTTCATTGTTATGCCTGAGGGGAGGACTGTGGCTTTATGAATCTTTGTACAAAGAACATACAGAGAATTTTAAAACGCTGTGCCTGTTATGTAGGAATGACTTTTGATAATGCTCAGACTTTTCGTTGTTTTGGAGGACTCTACAGTTTACACGTAAGACACGTGTCTGAATGGGAAGGGAGATGCGGGATTGTCAGGCACGGAGCTCAGACGTGAGGACGGCGGTTCAGGCCGTGCGTCTGAATTGTCCCTGCTCCGATCCCAGAGAAGAAGGGGTGCTGATGGAGTGGGGGCCTCCGAGGAAAGTGACACAGCAGCAGTAGGGTCGTTGGATCAAAAATCTAGTCAAGATCTTGTACTGAATTAGAACCGCAATGTCAGTACTCAGTTCCTGAAATCTGGCCTGCAAAACAATGTTTGTCATCAAATCTTCAAGAAATAACTCTGAAACCCCTGACCACCTTTGTTGGTCTCATAGCATCACATTTCAAAGGATCTGTATATCTACCCTTTCATGTGCTCGTTACAATAACCGGGTGCCCTAGGCAGCCCCAGTATCGGTATTATTTTTATTTTACATATAAGGAAATGAAAATCTAGGCATCACACAGCAGGCTGGGGGCAAGAAGAAAAGAGAAAGATTTCCTGAGTTCTAACCATCCCTTTGGTTCTGCTTGGGTCTAAGTTATCCCTGGTAGAAACCAGAGAATTTCCTCCATGACTGATCTTTCTACCACCAGCTATCTAAGCATGAAGGTTTCAGATTTAGAGGAACCTGGGTTTGACCCCTAACTCAGCAGCTTGACTAGCTAGAAGGCCTTGGGTAAGTTACACAACTACTTCAATTTCCTCAATCACGTGGGCTCATAATGCAAGGTTTGGGGAGTTATTATTGAGATTACATGGAATGCAGCATGGAAATTTAGCATGGCCCCTAGAACATACTGTTTATGGAGATTGTGGAATAACCATCCTACATAATTTTGAACAGGTTGAGGGGAAAAAAAAGGTAAAACTAGAGATCAAACTGTTGCTTTATTTACTGGTAGAGGCCAGGATGGAGACTGTGGCTCTAGGTCTGACTGCCACATGGAATTGCTGATAAGCAAGCTCAGAATTGGTCCCTAGTCATGGCGGTGCTTGTCCAAGGCTGCCCCCCTTCCCAAAGGAGCCTCCTGTACCAGGGATGAATGGGGGAGCCGAGGAGGTGCTCCCCAAGAAGGGAAAGAAGAAGCTAGGTGGAAAGTTCTTAGTCACTCTAGCCAAATTTGTCCATCAGCCCAATCTCTCCGCAGCCCCAGGAACGGAGTGAGTAAAAGAGCAGAGACAGTCCAGGGGTAATACTAACAGCTCCAATCATAAGAAATGAGTATCAAGGGTAGGGAAATATCCACCACTACCATAATTACTCAATCAATCTTAGCTATGATTGTTATCGGAGTTCAAGCAGGAGATGTAAACGTATACTGAAACATCCATCACTGAAACGTCTCCAAAGTTACACACAGCCCCAAATCTTCCCTCGGGTTAGCGTGTTGAGGTTGCCTTATAGGTGAGGTTCAAAATAACCTTGCTACCATGACCAAGTGAATTTGTGCCCATGACACACCTCTATCAAACTGTAGATGCCTTTAGAAGCCAAAGCCATGCCTTATGGATCTTTATATTACCCACGGCCCCTTGAAGAGTCTTCGCTGATAATTGTTATACTGATTGCTCGTCTGGCCATGGCTTTTACAGCTTGCAAAGCACTTTGGTGTTGATCTCATTTGGTCTTTTCGCCCTTCCCTGAGACGAGGGAGGGAGGAAAGGAGGAGGTTACTCACCTTATTTCACATCCGAGGATAGTGCAGCCCAGAGCAGCTCTGTGACTTGTCCAGCTAATGAAACTGGATGCCAAAATGTGACTCTGACGCTGGAATGTAGGTCACTGACTCGTAATGCAGTGTTCCGTCCATTAATCATTTTAAAAATTTTATCTGAATGGAACTGTTTTCCTGGAACTGGTTGCTCTAATATAGATCTTCTTGGGAGTCCCAGCAATGTTCATAAGACTAGGTAAATGCCTCAGACTTGGAGGATTTGCAGGCTGACTTCTCTTAGGGTTTCTGCCAATACTTCTGCCATTTATCACAGGACGTGGGTTGTCATGACAGTGGGAATGAGGGAGCTGAGCTGGAAGAGAATTACAAAGGTGTCTGTGAGATAGTATTAAGTGTGGAGGTAACTATGACTGCTGTTAAGGGAGAAGGCATAGAGTCAGTAATGTCTCTCGTGGGGCTGGATACCTAGATGGTCTTCCAGAGATCCAGAAGCCATTAAGAAAGAAGTGACCAAGCAGTAAGACTAAATAAGTCACGTTTTTTTTTGTTTTGTTTTGTTTTGTTTTTTCCCAGAGCATCATTAATTAGAACCATATCCCTGTGCCACCAACCCAAATCATAGTATAATGGAAAAGGAGACTATGGAAGGCAGGATAATGCTCCCTCTGATATGTTCTCATTCTAATCCACGAGGCATGCCATTATGTTACCTCCCATGGCCAAAGGGGACTTTGAAGATGTGATTAAGTTAAGGACCTTGTAATGGGGAGATTGGATTGCCTACATGGGCCCAGTGCAATCATGGCTGTATAAGTGAAAGGAGGCAGGAGAGCCATAGAAGAGTATGTGATCATGGAAGTGATCCGGGTGCTGGCTGGGGGCCGTGAGCCGAGGAATGTCGGCTGCCTGTAGAAGCTGGGAGAGGCAAGAGAACACATTCTGGGCTAAAGCCAACAGGGAGTGCAGCACCGCCATCACCTGGCTGCTTAGCAAGGGGTCACCTTGCTGGGAGACCCCACCTTTTAGACGTCTGACTTCTAGAACTGTAACATACTACATTTGTGTTGTTTTATGTCACTAAGTGCTTGGTAATTTTTTAAACATTCCTTTTTTCTTTATTGATTTTAGAGAGAGAGGAAGGGAGAGGGAGAGAGAGATAGAAACATCGATCAGAGAGAACATGGATTGGCCGTCTCCTGCATGCCCCACACTGGGGATTTGGCCCACAACTGGGGCACGTGCCCTGACCGGGAATGGAACTGGTGACCTCTTGGTGCATGGGTCGATGATCGACCACTGAGCCACACTGGCCGGGCTTGGTAATTTTTTTTTTTTTTATATCAGCAATAGGAAACTGATATAGACAGAGTGAGGTTTAAATATTGGTCCCTGCATTCAGTTGCCTCTTACTTTGGGCAAGTTATCTAAGTCCCAATTAAACTAATGGGATGATAATAGTACTTTCCCCATTGGATTGTTTTGAGGATTAAATGAGATAATAAATGAAAGATACTTGCACATTGTGTTAAAATCCAGTAAGTATCATCTTTTGTTTTTTATTTACAATTTTATCATCTTCAAAATCATAGACATTAACTTTTAAATCTAAAAATTATACCAGATTTATGTATACCAGAGTTTACTTCAGAATAAAATTTTTGTGCTTAGCATGTTGAATTTTTCTCTATATTAAAAGGTACGGAATTGGATCTGATTCACCTTGGGAATGGGGAGTGGGTTTTGGATACTACTACAGGTTACCGAAGAAAATGCAGAGAGAGGCTCAGACATATGGTCAGCACTAATCATAAGCTTGTAGCTAGAAGGTTCAACTTTTCCCACAGAGACTAGATTTTGAGGAAACCTACTAATTTATATAGACATGATATAGAAAAAAAAATGTCAAAAGACCTTTACCTGAAACACCACCTTCTTCACCCCTTCAACTGGTGGCCAATTCCTGCCCATCCTCAGGCCCCAGCTTATCCTTCTTCCCCTGGGAGGCAAGTTCTATCTGTCTCACTCTCCTACCCCTGCCTGCGTGGTGTGACCTGTTCTCCCAGTCTCATGATGCCCTGGAATTAATCACAGTATTGCTTTGTAATTGTTTGCTCATCTGTCTTTTTATTTATTTTTATTAATTAATTTATTTTTGTTACAGATGTTTCTCTGTTTCCCCCCATTGAGCTCATCTGTCTTTAAATTCCATGAAAAAGGGGGTTGTGCCTTTCTTTTTTTTTTAATTGATTAATTTGAGAGAGAGAGATGAATGGGGAGAGAGAGAGAGAGAGAGAAACATCGATTTGTTGTTCCACTCATTCATGCATTCATTGGTTGATTCTTGTATGTGCCCTGACCAGGGATTGAACCCACAACCTTGGCAAATCAGGATGACACTCTAACCAACTGAGCTACCCAGCCAAGTCTGGAGTTGTTCCTTTCTTGTTCACTATTATCCTCATCTCTTAGCACACGCTTCAGTAAATACATGTTTGAGGACAGGAAGCATGGCAGGCCTAGCTGGAGCTCTATCTTGGATATTAGAAACCTTACAAATGTGTCGATCTTCTAAGCCTCTATTCCTTAATCTATAAACTATAATGCCTTTTCTACCCATCTCCCAGGGATGTCGTGAGGTTCAAGGGAGGTAAAGCAGACACAAGCAATGCATTCTGGATTATGTAAGCAACACGACTTTGACTTCAAATCCACACTGTGGCCACATTTCATCCCTGTACTTATTGGGTGCCCCCTGCCTGGAGCGCTGCATTTGACCTTGAGTTTACAGTGTAAACAGAATAGACAGTCTTTGTTCTCATGAGGCATAAAGGTCTAGTGGCTAGTTCAACAATAGCACAGCAAAAATTAACCTCCTTTTTCTGGGTAAACAAATCCTCTTTTCACTGTCCAAGAAGAAAATGTTTCCAAAAAATATGTGCTAGCCTGTGTTAGGAATAAAGAAGGGACAGATAGCACTTTCCCCCAACATAAGTCCAGGTCTAACAGGGAGTAGATATGTCTGCAAATAGCTCAGAGGTAAGGCAGCCTGTGATCCCACCTCTCACTTTGATCCCCTCCCCCTCTTTTTTTTATATATATCTTTATTGTTGAAAGTATTACAGATGTCCCTCCTTTTTGTCCCCCATTGACATTCCCCTCCCTGGTCCCCTCCCCCCAGGCACCTGCACCACATTGTTGTCTGTGACCGTAGGTTATGCCTATATGCATATAAATGATCCCTCTCTTGTGTATGGGAGCAGGAGGGGATGAGAAGTCTCAGGAACACCCTTTTCTGGAAGAAGGTGAAATCTGAGCCGAGGAGGGCCCTCTCCTTAATTTAATTATCTTTATACATTGTACATTTGCATATGCAAAGGGGATGATAATCTGTGTAGTTGCTTGTATGGAGTTGTAAAGGAGAATTGACTAACAAGAAAACAGAGAAGTCTGTGTGACTTGATGTAGGGTGTTTCAATTAGAGAGCAGAGGAAAGGTACCGGGAAATAAAGCTGTCAAGGATGTGGGGCCATGTTTTAGAGCTTCTTCACGTACCTGCTGAGACGAAGGCTTGGTTCTGTGACAGAGCCGTCCCAGGGTTCTGGAGGCGGTATTGCCATGGCACAAAGAGAAACAAGAATAGAGGCTGAGGAAGCTTTGTTACTTTCTACCCATTAGTGCCTCCAGCTTTGGTCCTGTCAACATCTTCCTGCCTAATTAGAAAACAGGGAAATGCCACTGGGTTCTGTTTTTCAATCACACATTGGGATTTGCATCCCTGGGTAAGCATGTTTTTAGCTGATAGCGTGCATTTGTGCTATAGGCAACCTTTTAGTTGCAATATTTCAATTAATATTATCTTCCTACCTTTCTTCATTCCCTTCCTTCCTTCCTTTCGTCTATCTTTTCTTCCTTCTTTCTGGTGTAACTGACATATAATAAAGTGTACATATTTAAAGTGTACAATTGGATTTTGTTATACCTGCAAAACCTTCATCAAATCAAGATAATTAACACATCTATCACCTCCCAAAGTTTCCTCATGCCCTTTTGTCATTTCTTCCCCCTCCCCCCACCCCTTCCCTGACCCCGGATGACTGCTGAACTGCCTTCTGTCACTACAGATTAGCTTCCATTTTCCAGACTCATGGAAATGGAGTCATACAGTGCGGTTTTGCCTGGTGTCTTTCACATCGTGAGGAGCATTTATTTTGCTGCATGTATTAATAGTTTCTACCTTTTTATGGCTTCGTGGTATTCCATGATATGGAGATACTACAACTTATCCATTCACCTTTCTTTTTTTTTTAATCACAAATACCATGTTAAATTTTCTGTTTATTTGTAGTGATGACTTTTTAAAGTTGGTATTTTTACTTTATTTTTAGAAAGGAAGGGGGGGAGGGAGAGAGAGAGAGAAGCATGGATTGGCTGCCTCCTGCACACCCCCTGCCGAAGATCGAGCCTGCAACCTGGTCATGGGCCCTAATCAGAATCGAACCAGCAACCTTTTGGTGCATGGGATGACGCCCAACCAACTGAACCACACCGGCCAGGGCTATCCCTTCACCTTTTGATGGGTATTTGGGTTGTTTCCAGTTTGGGGCTATTAATAAGCGGCTGTGAAATTTGTGTGTAAGCCTTTGTGTGCTTATGGGCTTCCTTGCCTCTTGGTCTTTTCATTTCTCTGCCTTCACTCCTTTTCTCTGAAGATTCAGACTCATCTAAGAGGCCGCACCTGGTAGGGGATCGATACCTAAGGACACACACAGGATTTAATTCTATGTTTCATAAATTTTCTTTTCTGAGCGATTGAGTAACAGGAAAAGACTGGCAGGAGCTTGTTTGGAGGTTGTGGGAATTCTAAATAACGAGACACAGAGCAATGTTGTATAAAGGTTGCAATACAGGAACCTAAAAAGTGAGAATAAGAAAGAACTTGCTGAATGTTTAAGCTATTGAAGAATGAATTGGGATTTTATTAAAGCTAATGAGCTTCAAGTTAGGAATGACATGCAACAGGAACCTGGGCGAACACTCATAGGGGCTATTTATGTTCAGTTCACTTCAGCCCATAATACGTATTGAATGTGTACTGCGTGCCAGGCACGAGGACTATGATGACAGATAAATCACAAGCTCACAGCCCAGCAGGGGAACAGGCGAGTGAGCAGGCGATGGCAGTACCATGTAATGAGCATTTGTAATCAGTATGTGCAGAGGATCAAGGGAGCATGTTCTCAGGGACATGTGGCCTGTGAAGGGGAGAGGAGCAGTCAGTGGAGGCTTCCAGGAGGAGGCAATCCCATTCCACATGAGAGAAAGCTAGGCAAGAGAGGGGTGGAGGGCCATGGAGAGATGGTACAGATGATGCCAGCAGCACGTGCAAAGGTCTGCAGTTCCAAGAGAGCATGAAATGATGGGAAAGGTTGTGAGTGTTGGGAACATGACATTGGATGGGGAGTATGTCAGGGGTCAAATAGGAAGAGCTGGGTGTCACACTAAGGCGGTTGGCAGTGAGATCCATAGAAAGGCTCTAGGTGGGACCAGATTCAGGTTGGTTTTAGATAATAAATCCACTAGGGTGGTGAACATACCTGAGTAGGGAAAGACCCTGAGCAGGAAGGCAGTAGGCAGACTGAACTGAGATACGATAGTAGGATAGAGTAGTGAGTTTTGAGAGATCTCGAACAGTATTAAAGTGTCTGATAAACTCGCCCCAAACCTTTTACCAAGAGATTCAATGAGTCCATAAAAGTTTGCTGCAGAAAATCTCCAAATGACGAATGAAGAGTCCACCCCACACGAGTGCAGGGGCACTATAACCACGGAGGCATTTGCAGGCAGTAACCGAACCTGGGCGTGGTCCCTACTGACGCCCAGACTCCAGGACTCTTGGTGGTAGCCTCCCCACCCAGGGAATTTTTGATGAATGCCAGTTCCCAGTTGCTTACTTTCCATTTTTCTCCTTTAACGTAGCCTACGCAGATTTTTATGGGCCCCTATTTCATCCATGTAACTCTTTTGTTGCCATGGAAATCAGCTTCAATTTTCTCCTGTTCTGGCAATTGTGTTTTTATAGTCCCCTGCTTTCACAAAGATAAGCTGCCTTTTATTTATTTCGCGTGGATGCCAGAAGCTGACCTCGCTCGAGACAGCCAACCTTTCCTCCAAGGCGACACCGCAGTTATTTATTGTAGCTGATGTCATTTTGATTTCTGCCCGCGAGATCAGTTTCCAATAAAATTTCTTTTGGCTTTTACATACCTCTGCTCTCGGGGGGCTAGAGCTCGGCAGGCGTGCAAGATTCAATCCTAGGTGGACTCGGGGGCTAAGGGTACGGAGGTGGAGCCAGAAACGCTCTATTAAAAATGATGGGAACAAATTTGGATCGAAGCAGGGAGTTGGCTTCTCCGTCGTCAGTCACATCCCTTCATCTAAATCTGCGTTTCCTCCTACCGAAAACCAGAAAGATAAACTGGATTAGAAAACAGCTTTAAGGGAGGCTGTGCATGAAAGAGATACAATGTGCAACCACTTGGTTGAAGCGGGAGGAAATCATTATTTGTATTTGGGAGCTTTCTTGTCATCTTTCGGATTCAAGAGGATTTCCTACAAGCTCCGAAAGGCTGCAATTACGAGAGTAGTTTTTCTTGTCCGATGTCTGGTTGTCATAATAATAGTTTCAAATTGCAATTAGCTCACTTCTCCCGGAATTCTCCAGTGTGGTGCATTTTGAGTTATCTGTGTCCATGGATGGCCACTGCATTCACCAGTTAATTCTACCTGTGTCTTTTGCGTTCGAACTATCAGGCATATGAAAGTATCGTGTTGGCCAATGTTTCATTGTTTGGGCATTTATTTAGGTATTTTAATCAATAAAATATGGAGTTTCTAATGCCTGGAAATCTTAGATTCTACAGGTGTGGATAGAAAAAGCGTAATAAGTATTGAACGTCAGAGGAACTAACCACGTTAAACACCAATGGTAAAGCCGCAATGGGAAAGGCTCTATACCCGGGAAGCTGCAGTCTCATCTCGTAGGAGTGTGAACCGGGAGGAAGGCCAATGTGTGACAACATGGTGAGCGCCCCTCTTATAAAGGGGAGCGCACTGGGTCCTCACCCCAACATCTTCCTGGTGCTGGTAGCTGCATCGGCTGCATTGGCGGTACAAAGCTTCTCCAATGAATCCTGAGCTGAGTCCACGTTACCCAATGAAGAGGGTGGAATGGTGTGTAAAGGAGAGGGGGGAGGAGCGGGTGCAGAGGGCCAACTCTTGAAAGGTGTTTTTTGTGGGGTTTGTTTTTTTTTTGGCCATTTTAATTGATTTATTTTTGTTACGGATGTTTCTCCTTCCTCCCCCCTGACACTCTCCTCCCTATCCCGCCCCCACCCCAGCATTGTTGTCTGTGTCCTTTGGTTACGCATACATGCATATAAGTTCTTTGGTTTATCTCATCCCCCCACCCCCAGGTCTGTCAGTCTGAACCGTACTCCTTTCTATGTCTCTGGGTCTATTTTGTTCATCATCTTATTTTGTTCATTATATTCTGCAAAGAAGTGAGATCATGTGGTATTTGTCTTTCTCTGATTGGCTTACAGTCATCCCTCACCACTTCGTGCTTCGACTTTCGCGGCTTCACTCTATTGCGATTTTTTAAAAATATATTCATTAAAAAGTTGATCGAGACTGTGAAAATGATACAGCCCGCGCTCGGTTGTCTGAGTCAATTATACACCCCTGTATTAAAATTAAAATTACTGTACGTATGGACTGTAGGCCTATGTATTCGAGCACCCAGGAATCCTTCAACGCCAGGTGCAAACACTGGACCACTCCTTGTGTGTGGGCAATAACTTTTTTCCAAAAAATCGGGTGTGGTGAAACCAAGCCAATCAGAGCGTGCTGTCCACTGATTGGCTATCCTAGCCTCTTCCTATCCTGGCCGCTGATTGGCTCAGCCTCATGCAAGTTCGTTTCTCTCATACACGCTTCTACATCACTAGGATCAGAAGCAACCTTGCTCTTCTTTGCTGGGCAGTACATCTCTTCATCTTCATCGCTTCATCATCGAACAAGTTGCACTGTTTTCATAGGTCAGTGGTTGTGTGTAAGAACTGTGTGTGTGTAATTAAATATACAATAATAATATGATATTTGTAACATTTAATATGTCTTATTTTCTCTTATTTTGTCTAATATATTGGGTAATACGAGTGTAATGGTGACTAAAGGGTGTTATTTCATGTCTAGAAGGCTCTAATAATGCTAAAAAACGTATTTAGAAGGTCGTAAACAGGTTTTCTATGCTCTAACTGTGAAAATATTCGATTTATAAATAAAGAATCCTACTTTGTGGAAATTCATTTATCGCGGTAGAGTCTGGAACTGATTAACCGTGATAAACGAGGGCCAACTATATTTCGCTTAGCATAATGATCTCCAGGTCCCTCCATGTCGTCTCAAAGGATAAGAGCTCTCTCTTTCTTACAGCTGCATAGTGTTCCACTGTGTATATGTACCACAGCTTGGCAGGTCTTTTCTGTGGCCTTGTATATGGGCAGTAATGCTTGGTCTTGATGGCTGAGGCAGTGGGGAGATGCAGTGGTCAGAGCTCTCAAGTGGCTATTAACAGAAACCATCCCCGGGAGCCTAGGCTAAATAGTTGGTTATTTTGTTATAAATATAAAGGGGTACCTCAGGGGACCTTAGAGTAGGGGTGCAACTGACCCTCAAAAAGAAAACAAAAATAAGAATATGTCAGGAGCTTGAGTATTCCCTGGGCCTCTGATGGTTTCCAGGCTTCTCTCTGCCTCTGTCTCAGCCTTCTTTCCCAGTGATTGGCATGCTTTGCTACTCAAGGCCTAGGGTGGACACCCACAAACCAAAATACACAACTTATGACTGCAGCTGTGCGGTGACTCTAATGTCTCAGGCACATCCAAGTTCACATTTACAAGGGAGAAAATTTGACCAGCCTAGGTCACATCAAATATCTCCTCTGCTCAGATAAGCAACAAAGTTTAGTCCCAATGTACAAACATGATTTTAGAAAAACCACTCTGTGTCTCTTTGTTGTTCGTTAGAAAAAGGGATGCGAGGAGATAGAATAGTTACTAGAGAGTGGAGAATATCACTGTGACGTTAAAAGGGGCGTAGCAGCCTTTGAAGAATAAACAGGGGTGTGATAATTCCGATTCCTTTGAATGTAATAGATGCTCATGTTAACAAGTGCCAACAACAGAGGATGTAAAAATATACAGAAAAGCCTCATGACACTCATTTTTATTGTTACCTATTAATTCCTTTGCTCATTCTACAAATATTTAAAAAGTGCTTAATCCATACAAGGCAGCATGCTGGGTACAGCAAACAGTGGGATGAGAAAGATACAGTCTCTGCCTTTACAAAGCTGATAGTCTCAAGTATTTAAAAAAATATTTTCTCTGTGCATCTTTTCAGAAATATTGTATGCATTTATAAGAAACATGCGTGTATGGCTATATTTTTAATTTACAGGTTATTTTATATGCATTATATATAATGTCCTGAAACTGACTTTCAAGTTTTAAAATACACATTTTGGACATATTTTTATGTTAGCATGTGTAAGCTCCTTCCCTCCTTTAAAGATTTCGTAGAATTGTAGCAGCATTTCTGGTGTTTTACGATACACTCAAATGTATAGGGAGCCGTGGCTTTTTTCACAGCTCACCTTATTTTCCAATTAGTCCTTCCCCAACTGTGCTTGGTGGATGGGATGGGGGTCGGAGAAAAGAGGTAAAACTGAAACCCCTGCCAAGTCACTGTTGAGAAGTGCTGTTCTGATTTAAGATGGTTTCTCTTAGTTTAAAAAAAGTCTCTCTTTAATGAATTCCACTGCATTCGGGTGCGTGGTTGGTTTTCTGGGTTTTCTCCCTGTTGTTCCTCGAGACGGCTCTTGATGTATCAGAAAGAGGTCAAGACTCCATGGTGACAGTGGAAGGAAGGATCCTTCTGCTGTTTTCTGGATTCTCGTGGGTCTCTGGCTAGCCTGGTTCCTTGGTTCTATGTACTGGTCGTCAAGAAGGTGCATCTGGCTGGGCCAGGACCCAGGACCATCTTGGACTATCTCCACTCTAGCTGATGTAATAGATCTTAAATCTGAACACATTCTCCACCCAGCCCCTAAGCGAGACTGCTTGTCCACCCCCACCTACCAGGCATCTGTGGCAAGGTCTATTCAACCCTTACAGAGACCCCATGGAAGGGACCAACTGACTCTCAGTTCAGGGGTGCTCTATATGCCTACAAATTACACGGAAACATGCTGCTTTTTTCCTGTGTTGCTGTCAATTCTCATTGCTTGTAGCAGTTATACTCTATCATGTTGCCGTGAGCTCTGACTTGAGCCATGGAACCATTATTCCTAGGGGAAATACAGGGTTAAGTTCCTGCTAGCCTCTGGTCACCTTTTCATCAGCTGATCAGTACATAACCTTACTTTAGGTATGTTTCTGTCCAAAGGCATCTTGTTTAATATATATTGTTAATTCATTAACACCGAATTCACGGCCAACAGCACTGTAACTCAGGCCTGAACAAAGCTTATGTCAGACACCTGTTTTCTCCATAGGACACATCACACACAGCCTTCTTGTGCTCGGGACTAGGAGACAGCATTCAGCATTGTGCTTGGGAGGCTGTTTTAAACAGTGATATCAGAACTCATAGCACAAATGTGCAGAAAAAATGATGCTAAATAGACTCCGAAAGAACACTTGTTCATAGCGTGGGAACCCAAACAAGAAGGCAGTGTCATCTTTTTTGATGTCAGTTGGGTATATGCACATTGGGTGGTTCAAGTTTTTGCCACTCTGTGCATGTCCACAGATGGCCTGTGCAAAGGCCCTGTGAGCATTTGAACACTGAGGTGGCTATGGAGGGAGATCAGGAGAGCCTAACAGCCCCGCTACCCTACTCCTCCAGGGTCATTCTGTTTACTTTTCTGTGGCCACCCCACTGCTCTGGCTCCACCCCACATCGACGACCCCTTCTGGAATTCCAAATAGAGAGCTGATCACAAGCCACTCTGCTTTTAAGTTTTCCTACAGCTTTTCTAATAGTGTTCTCCAGAGGAGGGATTTAGTTTGGTGTTTAGTATTTAGTCAGTTGTGTAGGGATGAATTTATAGGTTCTTTCTATGTCTAAACTACTGAAAACAATTTTTCATTAGACATTCTTTTTTATTTTTTATTTTTTTTACATTTAGCATCTTGGTGAGAGGTGAGTCATAGGAAAATTACTAGCCCTGTAACCACTGGGCGAAAGACTATATACATGAACATTGTGATACATATTGGGAAATTGGCCTCTAAAGTGTTGTGTCAATTTATTTATTTTATATTAAGATGAAAGTACAGAGAGTATCACTATGCTGTACACTTAAAACTAATACAAAATTATATTGAATGTAAACTATAATTGAAAAAAAGTTTAAAAATACAGAAGGTAAGAAGGTACTAATACTACTAATGGGTGGTACTAACTATGCAGACATACTCAGGATGAGAGTATACCAGTTATCTCACAAGTTTGCCAGCAGTGAGTATTATAAAATTTTAAAGTGTTTTACCATTTCGATAAGGGAAACATGTTGGGCTATTTTTGTTTTTATTTGCTTTTCTTCAAATACAATTGAGGCTGAGCATCTTTTCATGTTAGCTGGCTCCCTGGGAACAACCCTTGCCCATTTCCTACTAGCCCAGTTGTAGCATTGATTTCTAAGATACTTTTGTTAAACATTAAAATACTCCTTCCCTGCCCCCCTCATGTTTAGTTTAAGAAGTGAACTATAATATGGACACATGGGGAAAATGTGAACAGCACAAGATAATAAGCATAGGTGCCAGTCGAGTGGTAGAGACAAGAGCCGTGGACACTCAAGAGGAGCTTCTTCACAGAATCTGGAGAGAGAATATCTGTGCCACTCTGGTGGCCTGCATTTGAGTGCCCTGTCCTCTCCCTAGATGGACAGCCTTGTTGCTGTACTATTCTAACACAGCTGCATTCATGCACATCCCAGGAAGGTCCCGCCATCTTCTTCGTAGAGGCGGTACCGAGGTCAGAAACCAGAGTGTCGCCGGTCACACTCCACATCACCACGGCCAGCTCCCACGGCCAGCTCAGACCACTGGGAGTGTGTTCACATTCTCACCGCAGAGCCACAGATCAGGGGGGTTGCTTTTATTATTATTGTTACCACAGTCCCAAACTCTCAGTGGAGTGAATAGAATCGGATTGGACTGCAATAAGCCATGGTGGGAGAGGGGAGGGTTAGACTGGAGACAGAGGACAGGCAGGACTGCCTGGAGTTGGGAAATGGCTAATATATATGGAACTAGGAGTTGCTTTGAACGGCAGCAGCCGAAAGGTATAAACATAAACCTGAGAAGTAGCAGATTGTGGTCAGATTATTGACTTTTGCTTATCAGCCTACCTATTCGGGACTCCAGAGAGAAACTGTCTAGACTGGGACAAGACAGTGAGCGGAAGTCCTTGCTTTGAGAAGCAGCTTACGGTGGTGGTTGAGATCCAGCCACCGGCGTAGTGGCCCTGGAGATGCCATTTATAGGCTCTGTCACTTTGGGCCATTTATTTAATCTCTGAAAGTCGGTTTCCTCTTCTATAACATGGGGACAATGACAATACTAACATCCTAAGAGTATTGTGAGGATTATAGGAGACATTGCACAAAAGTGCCTAGTCTAGTTCTTAGAAGGTACTAAGCTCTCCATAACTATGTGTGGTTGTTTATAGTGATAATTATTAGCAGTAGCCTTTTTTAGAGAAGGAAAACAATACTTCTATATTGAGAATCTATATTTTAACATGTTATTCTCTTACCACATGGCATTTAGATTTTTTTCAAATTTCTAAAATTGTACCACTTGCTAACATAGCCAGAAGCCTCAAATATAATAAATTAACACCATTTAAAATATTTAAAAAATCCCAACAACAGCCCACCCCCAAATGTATAACAATGAGAAGCATCTTATACATAACAATCAAGAGTGAAAATTGCCTTCCTGGCTAATCTGGCATAGGCTGGCTTTTGCACTTATTGCTCAAGTATAGAAAAGTAGCAAATTTAATCCCTGTGGCTACAGAAGTATAGAGACAGAAAGTCTTTTTCCAAAATATTGTGGTGTTTCTTCACCAAGAGGCAAGCCATCCCCTAGAGTGGTGACTCAAATGTGACAATGAACACCTATATGAATAAGGTATATCTCTACCTTTTGAGAATTTATGATGTGGTTCGGTAGATCAGACACTGTCGTTTGGTTAAAAGAACTCGGAATTTGAAGTTTAAAAAAAAAAAAGTTTAATCCAGAAGCAACCTCCGATGAAATGGGGCCTGGCATACCTTTCTCCTTCTGAGCAGTTTCTCTTCTGTACAATTGAAATAAACAACTCCTCATAGCACAGCGGTGATGAGCAGGTACATAGCATACTTTGCAGGCCCCCTGTAAATGCAACATTTTGGAGTTCTGTCTAACGGGTGGAAGAAATATTGCGTGAGGTCAGAACTTGACTAGTACCTGTTCTTGCAACTCAACAGTAGAATCACATTTTCTTTCCCGGGCCTTAGTTTCTTCATCAGTACTATAAGATTGGACTGGATTAATGGTTCTCACACTTACAATGCATCAGAATCACTTGGTGAGTTAGTTAAAACACAGATTTCTGGGCTCTACTCATAGAGTTTCCGACTCAGCAACCTGGGAATTTACGTATTGACATGTTTTAACAACTCCCCAGGAGATGCTGATGCTGTTGGTTCAGGGACCTCTCTTTGAGAATCACGGAACTAGATCATTTGTTTCCAACTTTTTCAAGTCAAAAGAGAAGTCTTTTCTTTCTTTTTAACATCAAGACGTTGGAGGCCCCAATCCTAACCTTGTCATTACACTTGTTGTACTTTTAAATAAACCTATAATGATTTTTTAAAAATACTGCGAATTTAGTGACTTTCAAATGACCTTTTGTTGTATTCACTTTATTTCTGATGAAGCATGCTTCCTAAGGAACACAGTCCTTGGGAAGTGTCCTGCTACAAAAATTGGATGCCACGTTAACTTACCTAGTGAGAATGCCTTCAAAC
Source organism: Tadarida brasiliensis (assembly GCA_030848825.1). Lineage (NCBI taxonomy): Eukaryota > Metazoa > Chordata > Mammalia > Chiroptera > Molossidae > Tadarida > Tadarida brasiliensis. The sequence continues at coordinate 103,695,352 of CM061259.1, read as the reverse complement.
AATGCAAAGTCTTCATCTACAACAGAATGAATTACAGTTTTAAGTGGCTGTGTTCCCTCAAATGATGGATCTCCAAGAAATAATCAAGTTGACTGAATTATTCAGTCTACTGAGTCACAATGTATTTGTTCTTAGCAATGTGATAGAATTATTGACTGTCCATGACTTGGTCAGAACCGAATGCCTCAGCCAGTGACTTTATTATCTGATCAGGATGCTGAGAGGAGAGACCTCTGGGGATCTTTCTCAGAAACTCTCTTGGTACCCTTTCCCCTCGATCTTGCTCTTGGTGGCAAAGTGGCTCTTTAACAGAGGATCTCTGAAAGAGGGGCCATGTGTTATTCTTCTGCCATGAAGCAGAACCAGTGATATCTGCCCTGGTTGTACTAAGGCTTCTGTAGGTAACCCCGAAGTGTGGCTGGGGAAGTTTCTACAGTGAAACCAATGGGCAACTTTCCACTGATCAGACAATGAGCTTACTGCGTATTTTAGCTGTTGGCACGACAAGTGACAGAAAGAAAATGATTGTTTATAAAAATTAAATGTAGCCCTGGCCACTTTGGCTCATTGAATCATTGGCTAATGGACCGAAGGGTCTCGGGTTTTACTCCAGTCAAGGGCATGTACTTGGGTTGCAGGTTTGATCCCCGGCTATGGTCGGGGTCATGCAGGAAACAACCAATCAGTGTGTCTCTTTCACATCGATGTTTCTCTCTCCCTCCCTCCCTCCCTTCCACTCTCTAAAAATCAATGGAAAAATATCTTTGGGTGAGAATTAACAACAACAAAAATTAAAAGCATTTTTATAGGTCTGTTTATTTAATCAAACAATTGTATGCATTTGAGTACTTATTTTCTTAAAGACCTGAAAGTTTTAGGGAATGTGAACTGACTTCATATTTGTAAGAACTCCTGAGACAGGCAGGAAAAAGGCTGAAGAAACTTGAGATAAGGGTCACATAAATTGAGATAAAAATGGAAGACCATGATTACTAATATGGACAGAGGGTTTTGAGGAATAACAATGCTTAGAAACGAGGCAAATAAAATACCCCAGGACTAATTGAATAGAAATATTAAGTTCAAAGAGCCACGCAGTCTTAATCAAAATGTAAAAGCATCATATGGAAAATGAGTTACCATAAGGGCGCTATAAGTTAAGGTGTTAGGGAAAGAGTCACATCACACTCACTCAGTCATATGTGATGAATGCATACACGCTGCCCGAATAGGGGAGGTTTGCCCGGTGCAACTACCTGCTACTGAGTTCAGGTTCATAAACTCAACGACGTATTTGTTCCAGACAGTTGACCCAGCTGGGGCATGTAGACGTGGTGGGGACTGCCGTGGAATGGAGTGGACATGACCCGTCCACCTTGGGCAGCCAATGCAGAGCACAGACTATCATGTGGGAGCAGTAGTCCAGTTGGTTCGGTCTTCTAGTTTTTAGAAGAGGTCAGGCTATTTTTATGAAACTTAGTCCTTTTAAAATTTGAACATTAATTAAAAAAAACCAACTATGTAGGTCAAACAAAATATTGCTTTCACAAACAATGATACTAAGACTCAGAGGGAAGAAGGGGCTTGTCCAAGGTTACTGGGTCAGCCAGAGTTGACAGAGCCAGGATTAGAATGGGGGGGGGTCCTAAAGTTCACCATTGCCCCTTGTAGATGAAGCAGTCTGTGTTCTGTTCTTTGCACTGCCCTATCAGAAAGGTGGAGGAGTGCTTACATCCCGGACAAGGCCGTTTAGACAGGCACGGACAGGCTCAGGAGCGGCTGGCAGCAAGCCGGAAGCTGGCATTACATACACACAACTTGAAGCCTAAAACAACGTGGCTCGGTTTCTTCTTAAAAGCATCTTTAAGGGAAGATGTTGTTTAAGGCTATAAACGTGTGACTAGTAGATAAATCCTGGAGATCTAATGCACAGTATGGTGATTATAGACAACACTATTATGTTATAAACAGCAGACTTGCTAAGAGCCTGGACCTTAATTATTCCCACCCCAAAAATATAACTCTGTGATGTGATGGGATGGAGGTGCTAGCTAAGGCGACAGTAGCAATCATGTTGCATCATAGGAACGTATAAAATCAACATGTTGTACACCTTAAACTTATACAATGTTATAAATCACCTATAGTTCAAAAAAGAGAGGGGCATGATTACTGCATGAACTTTCCAAGTAGCAGAATTCCCAGAGGTCGTTTGTCAAAGCAAAGAGCCTCATTTCCTAGACTCTCGAAGAGCACAGGAAGGTCTAGGGGGAAATGCTGGGTAAGTCAGAGAAGGGAGAAGGTTGAAGTATCTTCTGAGGGACTGAGTTCTGGAATGCATTTCAGGGGAAGCAACCAACAGCCAGCAAGAAAAACTTAAAGCCTTGATGATGCTGAGCTCCAGACACTCTTAGAGATGACACTGCTCATGCTACTTGTTATCAGCCTGCTGATGCCAGAGATTTCCTGAGGCTTGGCACAACCTGCTGAGAAGGGACCAGTGCCAGGGAAAGTTGCTAATTATTCTGAGTGCCTTGTTCCCTCTTATTCTTACTTCTGTTCCAACTACCAGCTCCTGAATTAACACTGTAGAACTTCTCTGTTTTTCAATAGTGGAGAAATAACTTGGGGAAAACAAAATGATTTAGAGAATGTGGATTCAGAGATAGAAGGTCCAAGAGAAGAAATTATAATTGGGAAATCTGTGTTCTGGTCTTGGGTATGTCCTTGCCAGGATGTGTGTGTGACCTTGGACATGTCACTTCCTCTTTCTGGGCCTGAATTGCTTCAAAGAAAGGAGGAAGTTGGACTAGGTCACTTAAAATTCTAATTTTAAATAAAGAAAAATGTTTCTTTGCCCATGCAATCATGAAGTGCCTAATGTCAATTGCCATATGTTTACAAGAAAGTTCTACCTGAACCAAAGAACCAGTCATCGATGGTGGTATTTCAGGCATCAGTAGGGGAGAGAGTCTTAGCTGGAGAAGACTTTCTACATGTCACCCATAACTCTGAGAGAGGACATTCCTTCACTGGCCTCTGGGTTTTGTCTATTTCTGTCCTCTTGACTTTTTGGGAACCTCAGAGTTCAAATGGGAGGCTGAACACCTTTCTCTTGTAGCCCTGCTGGGTGGTCTTTGCACTTCTCCGTAAACGGAACACTCAGGAGCTTTGGAGGTAGGTCCCTTTGTCGCTGCTCCCACTGGAGGAAAGAGTGAGAGACCAGCATCACCACTTCCCATCCCTGTTGCCAAGTTCCTCCTCTACTGGGTGGTCAAATCTAAGGGAAGAATGAACAGGAATCAGGTTCTTCAGACTCTCATGTGAATCTGGAAGGGTTCTTTTTCTAAAACAGAAATTGGAGGGTTTTCTTTTTTTCTTTTCCCATAAGCCAAAAACATGATTATAATGTTTAGCCTTGAATGGGTGGAGCTGATTTTTCCCCTGGGAGCATGTATTGCTACTTTTATCATTGTTATCATTGCCGCAGTGATCTTAATTATTATTTTCGATGTGTGTAGTGCTGGGCTGTGCCATGCCCTGTGCTAAGTGATTCAAATTCATTTTCTTCCTCATTCTTTCACTAATATAAGCAACACACAGTCTGAAATGCTCTGTCTTGTCACCACTGTATTCTCAGGGCCTAGAGGATAATCCTTTTTCATTAACTTGGCTCAACAAAATGAATGAATCGCCAACATGTTGTTCTCTGTGACATTCTTCATGCCCTTCTTTGCTTTGTTACTCCTATTTCTTCTTAAGATCTAAACTTAAATGACACTTAGTTTGAAAGCCATTCACCGATTCCCCAATCTATAATAGGTTCTCCCTGTATAGACGCTAGACTTGCTCTTATAGAATATATTGTAAGTAGTCATCCTGTATTTACACTTGTTTGATGCTTCTCTCTCCTTGGACCCTAAGCTCTATTAGGGGAAGGACAGTGCTTTTATTGTTTATCATTGTATTCCCAGTAAGTGCCACTGTGTCTGCAACAGAAGGTGCCCATCTGTATTGTTTAAAAGGATCAATCAGTGGGGTAGGTCATATTAGCCCCATTTTATTAATGATGAATTTGAGACTGAATTAAATGACTGAGGGTAACATAAAAATATCGAGGCTCACCCAGCTGATGTGGCTCAGTAGATTGAGCATCATCCCATGGACTGAGAGGTCCTGGTTTGATTCCCAGTCAGGGCACATGCCCCAGTAGGGGGCATGCAGGAGGCAGCCGATTGATGTTTCTCTCTCATCGATGTTTCTAGCTCTCTCGCCCTTCCCCTCTCTCTAAAAAATCAATAAAAACATATTATTAATCGTCGGGTAGGAAATCCTTACCTGTTCCTCCTTTTGGAGGGCAGATTGGAACATGATGTTTGGAGATCACACGATTCATGATTACCGTCCCTGCGTTAATCAGGACCTGCAACACCCTGTTGCTCCTATCTGATTCTCAAAAAAACAAAACCAAAAAAAACCCAAACGTATTATTAAAAAATAAATAAAAGTTTGCCCTGCCATGTAGATAGCTCAGAGCCCATGTTATCTGTAGCACGCCATACTGCCTGGCACACTGTCCCGGTGTGAGCCTGTGCTCACATGTGTGTAAAATACAATGTGTGCTTGTGTGTATTTAAACATGACAGTTTAAATATCTTAGTTTGGAAACTGGCCAACCTTCAGCTCAGCAAGTGTCTTCTCTCTCCATAAACCTAATCAGGGGAGTGGAATAACACAGATAAGTCTCTGCCAATATGTTTTCTGTCCCAAGTGCTTTTGCTGGGCCATATGGCTTTTTAAGAGTCACTTGCAAATATTAGGTGAGACTTGAGAACAATAATTAAAAGTCACAGATCACAGGTTAATTAATCTCTAGCTTCACATAGCGCCTGACCACCAAAGCATTCAACCCCCATGAATGACCTGCCACGGAAACTGACATTACACAGCCTTCCTCAGCAGGGTAGCTATCCAGAGAACCCCAATACATGCAGAGAAGTTTAGCATATCATAGGCACTTTAATATTCATAATTGTTTTGTTTTCTTATTTTTCAAAGAGTTGTGTGAGCTTGTCCAGGAAGGTATTAACATCTTGTTTGGCTTGTTTTCATTTGGTGACATTGAATGACCCATTAATAAATGCCCTGATCTTTGCTAAATACTTTACCTTTCCTATGCCATTTAGTCCTCACCGAAGCTCTGTAAGCTAGAGAATATTGCCGTGCTTGTTTCATAGATGAAGAAGCTGAGGTTTGGAGAAGTTCAATGCCTTGCGCAGAGTCATCCGGTTGGCGATGGTCCGAGTCGGAATCCCAGCCTCATCACTCACACCAGCATCGTCTTTCTTCTGTTAGCAGGTGTTTTCTCTCAACGCGGACCCTCATGCTTGCTCTGCACGAATCACTCTAGTTCTGGTCCTCCTGAGAATACAATGCAATGTGTAATAGCATTGTCCCCGTTTCACAAATGAAGGGACTGTAGCTCAGAAAAATCAAGTGACTTATTCAAGGTCATATAGCCAGGGAGTGGCAGAAGCAGGACTTAAACTCAGAGGGCAGAGTCGTCAGAGCTCAAACTCTTGATGACCTCAAACAGCATGCCGGGGCTACCTCTGACTTCTGACCCTTAGTGTCCTGTTCATAGTGATAGATCACCATTCTGTCTCTAACATGTGCAGGATTTGACAATATTTTTCCTTGCTGAAGTTTCCTAATATGCATGAAGAAGCAAGTAGGACTTGACCTTCCCCATGTGATAGGCTAGGCAGAAGAGGCATATATTTAGGAAGTTTCCAGAGGGCATAACGTTGTGTCTGACCATGGGGCTTCCAGGAATTGCTGGCTGAGAATGATCATTAGCAAACACCCATGAACCTTCCCACGTGTCTTCCCAGGACTGAGCAGAGATTTGGATGAGTGAGAGCAGTTGGTCCAGCAGAAGTGGTGCCATATGGTGATTAATTAGGACCAGGTGTCAGAGTGACTGGAAACCTGAGGTTTGGCTGAGGCTTTGCTGATGGCAGGGAAAGAAGGCACCCTTCATACCTGAGGTTGTTATGAGCTGGCAGGTGGGCACTTTGGATTTGATCATGCTAGTGGCATCTTGGTGGAAAAAAGCTTCAAACTGGGAGTTAGGAGACACCTGGTTTTAGTCTTAGCTTTTACTGTATCTACTTAAGGTCTTTAATCTCCTTATTTGCAAAGTAAGGGAGGAAGATTCTCTCAACTATTTTTATAGGAAAACGTCCTCAGGCATCTGATTCGTTTGCTCACATGCAACCAGAATTGAGTAAGTACCAGCCAGGTGCCTTCAGCTACATTCTAAGTTTGGAGATAGACCAAGGAGGATGTCTGTGGACTTCTGTGCCATAAGTAAGCTTCTCAGTAAGCCCATCTCAGATCTCCTTGAGTGTCTCAACAGTGTGTGTGTGTGTGTGTGTGTGTATGTATGTGTGTGTGTGTGTGTATATATATATATATATATATATATATATATATATATATATATATATTATTATTTATTTATTTATTTATTTTGCTTAACCTCTAATGCAAGCCTTGGAAAGCTTTTCCTGTAAAGAGCCAGATGGCAAATAGTTTAGGCATTGTGGGCTAGATGATCATGGTCTTCATGTCAACTATTCAACTCTGCCATTATAGAGCAAAAGCAGTCACAGACAACACACAAATAAATGAGACTGACTTTATGTTCCTCTGCTCCCTTGTCTTAGGTGTTGTATGAATATGCAATGCTCCTGTTTTTATTGGGTCGTCTTTGCTAACTACTCCTCAGTCTCAACATCCAGCGGAAGACCCTCCTCCACACAGAAGTCCCCGTTATCTCCATCCTATTCCAGCATGTCACTTTCCCAAACTCCTCCAGATCAAATAGCCTGTACCATGAAACTGGGGACATAGCATTAAATTAGCAGTCATATTTAGCATTTATTGAGTTCACTCTACTTAGACAATTCTTTTCCACCCCCCTAGATCTTTGCATGGCAAAATATTCACACCAAGCTCAGATATCACCTCCCCCAAACAGGCAATCAAGTCCTTAACAGTCCTTAACCTTGCACCTCTTAATTTTCTTCATAAATATTACTGATGGGACACTATTGAGCTTACCTGCTTTTATTTGCTTTATTGGTGTACCTGGCACAGAGTAGGATCTCAGGTGATGTTAGAGTTATCATCTTCTTCCAAATCTTCTATTCCTGGAATGTTAGCTGCATGAAAGTTTGAACTGTGTCTGTCCTTTTCCCCGCACCTAACCATTCCTTGCACAAGGTGCACTTTAAATATTTGCTGTGTAAGTGGGTGCATTGAATGCCTATTCTGTGCCAGCCATGACACTAAAGCATTTTACATGTATTTTCTTATTGATTCCTAATAGCACCTCTTTGGGGTAGGTCCTGCCATTAGCAGATGGGGACACTAAAAACAGGTAGGGGAAGTAATATTCACAGTCACATTGCTGAGCCAGATTCAATCCCTGGTCTATCTGGATCCCAAGCCTATATTCTTTGCTCTTTTATTACCTTTCTTTGTACAGTTCTTTTTTGATCAAAAACACCTGCTTTCTTATTTGCTTCTGAATATGTTTTTATTCACCCTAGTGGAGGATAAGATTCCTAAAGGGAAGGGGGAGTTTCTCATTTCTCTTTGTCGCACCCTGCCTAGCATTGTGCTGAGCACAGAGGGGAAAGTGAACACCGTGATTTGGGACATTACTTGCCTGGCACTGAAGGAATTCTCCCCTGTGTGTTTCAGTGCAGGATTTCTGTCTTTTTCCAAATGGAGTTACTTATAGTTCTGTTGTAATACCCTTTCCCCATCCTCAGGGCCCATCTTCAGGGACTGAATGCACTTTGAATATTGTAAATACAGAGACCTGGCATTTCTAAATAGCAGAGTAATTACAGGTGGTATCTCAAGGGCTTGGAGGGAGCAGAGGCCTCCCGTTTAATTAACCCAGGGCTGTCACCAGCTGGGGTCAGGCTGGTGAGGAGAGGGGAAACAGCTCTACTGGGCAATCCTGGGGTGAAGGCAGATGCATTTTTATGTCTGTGGTGCTTCCGACAGAGAGAAAATGGACATTTGGTGCTTCTCCCCGAAGGTCATGGATCTGCTCCCACTGTCCAGAGAGCCCGCAGAGGGAGGCTGTCAGCTGGCAGGGGCCCCTTTGTGCACATTAGACACGTTGTCACAGTGCTCTGTTGAATTTAGGGTGTGGGAGAGGGGTAGTTCTAATCTAGGTGCAAGGTGTTGAGGGTTTTTCCTCCTTCTGTTACCAGGCATCCACTCCAGGCATTTGTGGTGATGACAACTCATCTTTTTTGTCATGTACCTTCTTAACATGGATAAAGCCACCTTCAGAGTTTTTGTTTTATTGTTAATCCTCACTCGAGGATATTTTTCTATGGATTTTTTAGATAGAGCGGGAGAGAGAGAGAAACATTGATGTGTCTCCTGGACAACCCTGACCAGGGCGGGGGATCAAACCTGCAACCCAGGTATGTGCCCTTGACCGGGAATTGAACCCCCGACCCTTTGGTCCACGAGCCAAAGCTCTAACCACTGAGCAAAACCAGCCAGGGCAACCACCTCCAGAGTTTTGTCCCCCCAAACATCTCAAATTGCTGCTCCGGTTTTTGCTCAGATTTCATTCAACTAAGAAAACCACTGTTTAAATTTTTGAATTGAGTCCCTACAAACAACTACACTTATATCAGAGCAACTCACTCCCTGGTCTTAGCCTCAGAAACAACTTTTAACTGCTTTTATTTAATAGCCATTTTACATACTGTGTTTGAGGGTTAGTATTTAGTCCTAGGTGTTAAAAAAAAACACACTTATTATCATTATTATTGTAATTATTATAACAAAAGCAACTAACAGTCTTTGAGCACACTCCGTGAACCAGGTGCTATTCTCAGCAATGAGGATGCATTATCTCTTATAATTCTTAAATTAATGTGAAGAAGTTTCCATTATCAATTATGTTTTGCAGATGGGGAAACTAAGGCACGGACACATGATTCCTGGCCTTGGAAAGCTGCCTGTCAAATAGGGGAGAGAAGGCGCAGGCACACACGATCAAAATTCAAAGCAGACGGTGATAAGGGTCATATCCAAGGTGAATTTAAATTAAATATCTATGTGCAGTTGGAAGGTACACAGCAGATAGATCACCTGCTCTCCTCCCACACACGATAGACACTGGTAATTAATCACAACACTCTTTCGTACTCTTTTCTACATATTAGGTCCCAAACATGGTCTAAGAATTTCTTTCCACAAAGCTTTCTGATAGCTGTGCCAACTGGTCAATTTTCATCTGAAATATTTGCTTGTCATTTATAACCACTGAGTTTGGGAGGTAGGAGAGAGCCATTTCCAACAGAGGCAGGAAAAAGAAAAAGAACAACCTCAGTGGGCATTTGAAATCCATTGGAAATGCATTCATTCATTCATTCATTCATCCATCCATCCATCCATCCATTCATTCAAAAAGTATCAATTGCGAATCTGCTTTCTCTCTTTATGCTGCATAGGGATGAGGCAATGCCTTAAATAAGGGCCTGCTCTTGAGAAGGGGGAGTAGACAATAATTTTTAAAGCACATTGGATAATATGTGCTACTCAGAAACATGTGCAGTATAAGGATGCTGAGAGGGAGAGGGCTTTGGAAGCATTCTTTTAGATAGAGTGGTTAGGAAGGTTCTATTTGAAGAGGTGACATTTGAGACCTGGTTGAAGTGGGGAGGGCAAGGTGAATACGTCAGATAGCATTTGAGACAGAGAAAACTCTGGATGATTCTAGAGGAGCAAGAGCAGACGGAGTGATCCTTTTAAAAGACGTCGGATTATGTTTTTCCCATGCTTGATCTCTCCAGTGTCTTCCATGACACTAGAGTACACCCAGAGTCTTAACCTCTATTACAGTCCTGGCAGCCCTGGCCCCTGGCTACCTCCCTGGACTCCTCCACTTTCCCCATTCATTCCACTGCAGCTATGTGTCTTTTTGCTTTTTAAAACACTTCTATCTCAAGAGAGTTGTACTTTTTGGATGCTGTTAGCTATCTCTTATCTTTGAGTTATTTCAGGGATATAACTCATCTTCTGACTCCGAGCTTTCCATTGAGTCTTTTGTGTAGATACTCATGCAAAGTTTACTACCAGGTGTTCTGAGTTAAGCAGAGGAGTCCTAAGTCGTGATAAGGGTGACTCTTCTTTATTGTCCCCACCCCCACAGGTCTGGTGGCCAGTTAGTATCAGTAGAATGAGTGGACGGATTCACATTATACAGATGGTTAATGCCATGAATGGAAGTCTGATGACTCGAAAGCAAAATTAATTTAAGAGCATAACCTGGGCATCGTGATGCCCTCAAGCACCTGTGAAAAGATAGAATCAGTAGTTTGCAGTTTACAGATGTGCATTCTGAAGTTGCAGCTGCATCAGTAAAACTGACTTGTAGTAAACTAATATTCATCTATTTACCTCTGTGACCAAGAACACTATTTAGTGAGTTAGTAAGCCAGGACGTGGAGGGATATCTGTGGTAGTTAGCCTCTAAGATGGTCCCTAGTGGTCCTCACTTCCTGGTATTTGTGTCCTTACATAGTTCTATATCACATTGAATTAAGATGATGACCAAAGTAATACAATGCACAAAGTGGGACAGTGTTTGATTTCTGAGTTGAGGGGTCATGGAGTGTCTACCGTGACCTGTTGAGTCACTTGCTCCTAGAGATAGCCAGCTGGCATATGGTGAGGATGTTCAAGCAGCCCTGTGAAGGGGTCCGCATGGACAGGACCTGAGGTTTTCCAGGAGGCCAGCATCACTCTGACAGCCATGTGATAGAGCCACTTTGGAAGCAGCTCCTCCAGCCCGGTGAAGCCTTCAGATGACTTCAGCCTTGGTTGATATCTGACTGTAACTCATGAGTCACCCAAGCCAGAATTATCCAATGAAACTAACCAAAACTATGAGAGAAAAAGAGGTGATTCTGATTGTTATAAGTACTGAGTTTGGGCAGGATTTGTCACATAGCAGTAGATAACTAATATAACATTGCTGATGTTTTAGGACTGAACCTCTCTGTTCTTTGAGTAGAGTGCAAACTCTTTGCCATGATCCATAAAGCCCTAGTGTCCTGGATCCTGCCTGCCTCTCCAAATCCATCTCTTGAGAGACACTGGAATTGGAAATAGGTATTGAATATTTAGGACATCCTAGTCCTGGGGTGATCAGAATAGGCTTCCTCAATAAGGTGACCAATTGTCCTGTGTATCTGGGAGCTGAAAGGGTTCCGGGGACACAAGACTTTCAGTGTAAAAACTGGGCAAGTCCTAGAAAACCCAGAATATGTTGGTCACTGTATTCCTGTAGGAAACTAGGATCCTAAAGGATGAACAAAATAAAGCCAGAGTTTGTATGTTAGGAAAAGTCTGAAAAGGGGGCAGAGTAGGAAGAAGTGCATAAAGAGAAGGGATCTTCTCATCTTCATGCTGTCCTCCCAGCACTTGCAGGGAGTAAGAGCTGCTCAGCATTATCTGTCTCACCCGGCCTTGACTTCTTATCCGTGCTCATTGCATTGGTGCTGCTCCAACAGGTCTTTTCCTGGTTCCTTTTTTTTTCCAATTCTAGTTTACATTCCATATTATTCTGTATTAGTTTCAAGTGTACAGCATAGTGGTTAGACAATTCATTTTTAATTCAAGCTCAAGACCTTTGCCAATGAACATCCTAGAAGCCTGAAATATCCTTTACCCAGATGTTCATGTGGCTGTCTTATCTCAAATATCACTTCCTCAGAGAGGTTTTTGTTGTTGTTGTTTGTTTGTTTTTTTTACTCTGAGGTCAAAAACAACCCTGCACTCACCGTCTCAGTCAGTCTCAATCACATTGTTCCATTTTTACTATCCTTACAGTACACGTTACCATCAGAAATGATCTCCTGTGTGTTTTCCTGTTTCTTCTTGCTTTGTGACAACATGGGCCTTTCCTGTTTGTTCATCATCATACTCTCTGCCTGTATCAGTGCTATCAAATGGAAAATGCATTATTCATCTTTGTCAAGTGAATAATGAATGAAGAGATTTAAGGTGGCAAACGGTGGCCCAGTAATGGGTCTCATCTTATTATTCCCAGATTTAAGATCCTTCAGGGTCTTCCTTTTGCCAATAGGATAAAATCTCAACACCTTAGCATGGCCTAATAAACCTTTGTTACCCAAACTCCGCGTATCTTTTCTAGCTTCATCTCTTGGCCCACTGTCTACCTTTGCCTACGCTTCAGGCATATTGGCACTTGTTGAGTGCGTTTGGGCTTTCTCAGATAATAGTCCTTCTTTCTACCAGTTAACTCATCCTCATCGTTGGGTACTTTTACAATAAGACTTCCTAGAAATCCCTTTTCTGACAATATGCACTATAGTCCCGCTAAGAAGTAAGCACTTCCTAGGTGCCTACAGACCACTTATCATCCCTGTTACAATACTTAGAACACTGTCAGTTACCTATTTAATTGTTTTCCGTGCCATACTTAAGCTTCATGAGAGCAGGGAACCTTGGGTCTTAGTCACCACAGCAGATGGCTTGAGAAAAAGCAACCTCTCAGTAAACCTTAGGCTTAAAGTGCAAAGGCTTGGAGAAATTGTAATGGATAAGGATGGAAAAATACGTAAGAAAAGATTTCTGAATTTCCACCATCATTGAGTTCTTCAGCTGCATTGGTTTGGTGCCTAGGAGTCAGGCCCTTGCCTCTAGCTAGGTAGGTAAGCCCCAGGAGCAGCAGAAATCCTTTTTAGAGGAATCACACAGAACACAGACATAACATTGGAGCCCCACCCTCAGCTATATTGTGATTTGTTACCTCTTTCCACTCATTGCCTTGGAGAAATAGGCAGTGTTTACCTATTGCCAAGGCAAAACTGAGCAGATGGTGAATGTCCTGTGTTCTGCCAACAAGAGTTAGGAGGAATAACTAGAATTCATTTGTTTGAGACAAACTCAAGCCAGGAATTTAGCTGAGAGTTGGCAAAAGTAAGCTGTTAGCTTATGATTGATTTCTCAGTTCCAAGGAAAGAATGGTATCTGTCTAGTGGCCCCTGCAATTATCCCAGATTATAAGATCCTTAATTAGAATTCTGGTAGCATCTCCCCATCCCTCAGTACCCACCATCTCTCTCTCTCTCTGAAGCATCATTTGATTTCTTTCCTGTCTCTATACCTCGCCTTCTCTAATATGGATACTTCAAATGATCTTATAAAGGCTTCTTTAACCAGGAGACATATAGACATAGAATCACAGAATCTTTAAGGGTCATTTTGCTCTGTGATTTCCAAAGGCCAGCTGGTTCATTAATTAGTGTCAGGTTGCCTTTTTGAAGACCCACCTAGGAAACTATGAGAAATATCGGTACACAGGTCTCATCCTTGCAGAGTCTGATTCAGTGATATGGAGCTAGATTGTCACCTGTGTTTTTAAAACCTCTTCGGGTGACTGCAGCCCAGCTGGACTCAGGCACCACTGGAATAGAGTCTATTCTATAATTTGATCTTGAATCTAGCCCCAGAAGACCCTGAGAGTGTTCAAACAGCCCCTGTCCAAATACCAAAATATTTCAGAGTACTCCTGCATGCTAACCTGAGCTAACTTGGTCACGCATGATCATTTGGTGCTTTTCATCAATATCAGTGGCCTCCAGGATTTAGAGGTAAGTGAGGGCTGTGGTTCTTCCTCCATGATATTACCACTGAGCTGGGTGCTGTTTTAGAAAAGCAATTCACAGACTGGTATCTGCCGCCAATATCAGCAAGTAGACAGACAAGTCCTGACCATAGGGAAAGTTCATAGAGCTGAACAAGACTGCTTGCATCCTGGGAATTTCTCATTTCCAATGAAGTCCAGTGACACACCTTCCACGTCGATACCTGCACTCACCACTTCTGAATCCTAACCCCCGGCGCCATTCCGAAGGGTGTCTCCAGGCTTGCTAGATTCTCCCATCTTTTCCTGCAAGGGTGTTCCTAATATCTCATGCTAATGAACCAAAGTGTTGATATTGACTAGAGATAAAAGCGTCTTAAACCTGAATGAGCATCTATTCCTAGAGTGATCACCTAAATGAAGTTACTGAACATGCTAACCAGTTATATTCAGTTTCTATACTACAGCTAGTTCTTCTTTTTTTTTTTTTAACTTACAAAATGTTTTAATTAATAAGCACTATTTTTTAGACCATTTTAGGTTTAAAGAAAAATTGAGCAGAAAGTACAGAGGTTTCCCATATATGGCCTCACCCCCTCTCACCCCACACAGACAAGTTTCCCCTATTATTAACACTTTGTATTAGTGTGGTGCATTTGGTGCAATTGATGAGCCAATCTTGTTACATTATTATTAACTAAAGTCCATAGTTAACATTAGGGTTCCTCTTGGCACGGTACATTGCATAAGTTTAGATAAATTTATAATGATATATATTCACTATTAATGGTATCATGCAAAATATACTAGAGCTAATTTATACATGCATATATAAATCACATGGTCTATGCCAAAATATTTATTTATTTTATTGATTTTAGAGAGAGAGAGGGAGACATAGAGGAAACATCAACGTAAGAGAGAAACATTGATCAGTTGCCTCCTGTATGTGCCCAGACTGGGGATTGAACCCACAACCTGGGTATGTGCCCATACCAGGAATCAAACCCGCCACCCATTTTTATGTATAAGATGATGCTCCAACCAACTGAGCCACTGGTCAAGGCTATGCCAAAATATTTTATTGATTTTTTTAGAGAGAGAGATAGAAACATCGATGTGAGAGAGAAACATCGATCGGCCGCCTCCTGGGTATCGAGCCCGCAACCAGTAAATTATATACAACATAAGAAACGGAGACTATGAAAGTTATGTATTAGGTCTTTGGTGATGAAAATGTTGGAGAACATGATAATAACATGCCAAACACTTATACTTAAAACACCAGATGTGAGAAAAGTCACAGCAATTGCTTCTACATAACATTGCCAAAATGTACTGTTCTCCCAGAACTAGGTTTCTCCATGTCCTTTTGAGTAGTGAGTTCAGGAGTGTCTTTGTCTCTCTGGCCCTTGTTTTTCTCACCTGGAAATAAAAAGAGAATAAATTAAATCATTTAAGGTTGTTCATTTAGGTTCAATATTTTATAGATCAGAGAATTTTCTCAGTCTTTTTAAACTCATGTGCACACACACATACAAACCACTTTATTAACATAAATTATAAATTTCCAAGTCTGTTGATAGAATTTGCCACAGAGTAGCTAAATTGGATATATAAAATATAATCTGTTGGGTAAAATGAACTTGATTAAATTCAGAACAGTTATAGTAACTAAGTTATTTTCATTTAGTTAAGATAATCAAAAACAAATAAGTTAAATAAAAACATTATTTGTATTATTTATAAGCATTTTAAAATTCTGTTTTCTAGCTCAAAATATCAGGTAGATATGTGTTTTCATGTTTGCTGTCTTTTCCACAGTAGAACCCAGTATTTTCTAGTCCCAAATGAAGGTGTTGCACACCCTGCGATTCCAGCCTACACTGACTGTATGTAGTTTTATCCATGCATGTGAGCTGGACAAGAAGTGGGTCCAGTTCCCTATGTGGGGGAATAGTATCTAATTGGTGATGAAGAATATGCGTTTGAGCCTTGGCTGGTCTGGCTCAGCAGTTAGAGCGTCCACCTAAGGACCAAAATGTTACAGGTTCAATTCCAGGTCAAGGGCACATACCTGGGTCACAGGTTCGATCCCAGCCCCTGTCAGGGTCCTGCGGGAGACAACCAGTTGATGTGTCTCTCTCACATCGATGTCTCTCTCTATCTCCTTACCTTCTTCCCTTCCACTCTATCTAAAAATCAATGGGAAAATATTCTTGGGTGAGGATTAAGAAAAAAAGAATATGGGTTTGAGGGTGAGTAAAAATAAAACCTCATTCTTCCTCCTGTGTGTTTCTCCTTTACTCTCAACATTTCTGACACCAGATGGGTGGCTTGCTTTCTCATATCAAGCAGTTCTCTGTGACACCAGCTAGTTAGCATGGACCCCACAAGTTAAGGGCTCAGTCCCACGAGGCTGCCCCCCACCACTTCAGATGCCAATTGAAAGTACTAGGTCCTAGGTTATCCACAGTTTCTCTTTGTCTTGTCTATAAATCGAAGGTTCCCATGACATCACCCTCTTGGATTTGATTATTTGCTAAAAGAGCTAATAGAACCTAGGGGGACATTTACTTACTTTTCTCGGTTTGTTATAAAAGAATACGATAAAGGACACAGATGAACAGCCAGATAAAGAGGTGCATAGGGTGAGGTTGGGGGTTCTTGAGTGTAGGAGCTTCTGTCCACTGGATACGTGGATGTGTTCAGCTACTAAAAGCTCTTCGATTCCCATGCTAATGGAGTTTTATGCAGACTTCTTCACATGAACAGGATTGATTATTAACCCCATTTCCAGCCCCTCTCTCCTCTCTGGAGTGTTGAGGGTGGGTAGGGCTGAAAGTTTCAAGCTTCTAATCATGGCTTGGTCTTTCTGGTGACCAGCCCCCATCCTGAAACTGTCCAGGAACCCAGCAAGACTCACCTCATTAGAACGAAAGTACCCTGTCACCCAGGAAAATCTGTGAGATTTGAGAGATTTGTATCAGAAACCAGGGTCAAAGACCAAATATTAGAACAAATGTTGTTCCTTGTGCTCTTATCACTTAGGAAAGGGTTTGGGGAGATTTGTGTTAGAAACTGGGAACAGATGCACGCACGCACACACACACACACACACACACACACACACTCTGCTATTTCACAGAAGGTAAAACTAACCATAGATTTGAGTACTGTGTTGTTAATTAACTGTAACCTTGGACAAGCTGCCTAATCACTCTGAGCTTTGATTTCCTTTTCCAGCAAAGAGGAATAATAATAATAATACCTATTGACTTGTGATAATTAAATAAATAATATAAAACACCAGACTACTTGGTATATAGTTAAGTAGTCAGTTCAAGTATAAGTTGGTGGTGTCTCTTTGCCATCCAGTCCTGTCCATGATTGTACAATAATTGTATAGTTGTAGGCCAGAGAACCAAGTCTGGCAATTCTATTTTTTTTTTCTTTTTAGCCGCTTTATTGAGCAACGATTCACCTATCATACAATTCACACATTTAAAATGTAAAATTTACAGATGTGTGCAGCCATTGCCACAGGCAATTTTAGAACATCTTTACTACCCCAAAAAGAAATCCTATACCCCTAATGCTGTTTATTTTGGGTGATGCTTATAGATCTGAGATTTACGGTGGTATCTTGGGTTAATTGCTTCCAGACTTGTTTGGTGATTCCTTTCCCTAGGAAAGGCCACTTTCCTGACAGCTGTGATCAGTTGGTCGGTTGTGGGTTAACTCTCATGCACCCACAAATGTGACCATCTCAGAAGTGGCCTCTAGCTTTTGATGGTTTACTTATAGCTGGAATAGGTAGCCAGGTCCCTATTCTGCTGGTTGGAGAGGTTCTAGGATACATACTCCATAGAAATGTCTCTAGCACAAGTTTTCCCAGAGAAAATACTTCCATGTGGATTGGTTTAGTCTGTTTGAGTCGCTACAACAAAATACCATAGACTGGGTGGCTTAAAAAATAGTTATTTCTCATAGGTCTGGAGGCTGGGAAGTCCAAGATCAAGGCACCAGTAGTTGGTGCCTGGTGAAGATCCACTTCCTGGTTCCTACCCTTGGCTGTGTCCTCATATGGCAGAAGGACAAGTGAGTTCCTGGGGTCTTTTTTTATAAGGATACTAATCACATCCATGAGGGCTCCACACTCATGACCTAATCACCTCCCCAGGGCCACACCTCCAAATACAATCATATTTTGAAATAGGTTTCCACATATAAATTTAGGGGGACACATATTTAGTCTACAGCATTTTTCCCTAGTATCCCCCCCACCACAGAATTCATGTCTTTCTCTAATGAATAATAAATACATTCATCCAAATAGCCCCAAAAGTCTTAACCAGTTCCAGTATCCACTTTAAAGTTCAAGTCCAAAGTCTCACGGCCCATATCATCTACAACAGATACGGGTGAGACTCCAGGAATGATCCATCTTGAGGCAAGGTATCTTGAAGAACAGTATCTCACATCTGTTGAGATGGCTTTACATAGTATCTTCTTATCAAATGGTTGCTTGGCCACGCCATCATATTCTTATTTTTTTCAATATGGATAGGCTGACAATTTTACACATCTTTAAGCTCTTTCCTTTTGATTAGCAATGTCATCTTTAAGTCATTTCTCTTTCCTTGCATTGTACTGTGAGCAGCCCAGGAGGAGCCAAGTTGCACCTTCAACACATTGCTTAGAAGTTTCCTCAGCTAAATACTCGATTTCAGCACTTGCAAATTCTCCTTCTACTAAACACGAGAACACAAACACAACTCAGCCAAATGCTTTGCCACTTATAGTAAAGATCACCTTTCCTCCACTGACTGCCTTCAAAGGTTCATTCATGGTAATATAAGCTTTTCCCAGCATGCACCTCAAAATTCTTCTAACCTCTATTTATTACACAGTTCCAAAGCCACTTCCACATTTTAAAGTGTCTGTTACACAGTGGCACCCGGCTCTCTCTATCAATTTTTCTTTTAGTTGGGGTTCTCTAGAGAAACGGAACCAACAGGAGATATATATCTCTCTCTCTATCTCATCATCTCATCTCTATCTCTGTCTCTATCTACTAAGAGATTTGTTATAAGAAATTGGCTCATACAATTATGGAGGCTGAGAAGTCCTGTGATCGGCCTCCTCTAAGCTGGAGACCCAGAAATGTGGGTGGTGTGATTCAGTTCCAGTCTGAAGGCCTGAGAACCAGAGAAGCCAGTGATGCAGATTCCAGTCTGGGTCTGAGGCCTAAGAACCAGGGATGTGGGGTAGGAGAAGACTCACATCTCAGCTCAATCAGGCAGGAAGGACTGAATCCTTCCTTTCTCTGCCTTTTTGTTCTATTCTGGCCCTCAAAATATTAGATGATAACGACCCACGTGGGAGAGGGCAAACAGCTTTACTGAGTCCACCAATTCAAATGCTAATTTTATTTGTTCAGCCAACTATCTGAGCCACCTCATAATCCCATTGAGTGGATAGATAAAATTAACTATCACATGGATGATTTTATTTTCTCCTATTAGGGCACAATTTTCACTCATGTTTTTCATGAGACGTTTTCAGGATTGCAAATTTATTCGTTAAAGCCCCATGTAACTACTAAGTTAACCATATAAGAAAGAGTGGGCAGATCTTTTTTAAATACTTAAGAGAAAATAAATACAATTTAAGGTAGAATATAACCGGAAAAACAATCATCCAATCTAGCCTTGTTTTAAAGGGAACAGACATATTTAGGTTCCAACCCAATTTATTGGTGATGATATCAGTAACAATCTGTGCCAGAAAACATTCTTTTTCTCTTTACTTTTTATATCTCTTTTTTTATGTTTTTCATGCCAAATTCTTTATATATGGTATCTCATTTAATCCTTACAACCATCTGTGAGTTGTGACAATGGTTGATAATTTACAACCAAGGAATCTAAAACAAAAGGTTTTATGCAAATTTTTCAAGAGTGTACAGCTAATAAGTGTCAGAGCCAAGATTAAAAGTCTGATCAGTCCAATTTCAGGGCCCACGGCCTTACACTCTTGAGTTTCTTGGATAAGTCCTTTTTTTGTTTGTTTGTTTGTTCTAAGTAACTGTTTATTAACCCAGCATGAGGAGTCCAGCCGGTGTGGCTCAGTGGTTGAGAATCGGCCCATGCACCAAGAAGTCACTGGTTCGATTCCCAGTCAGGGCACATGCCCTGGTTGTGGACCAAATCCCTAGTAGGGGGCATGCAGGAAGTGGCCAGTCGATGTTCTCTCTCATCAATGTTTCTATCTCTCTCTCTCTTTCCCTTCCTCTCTCTTTAAAATCAATAAAGGAAAAAAAAATTAACCTAGCATGAGGAGATATAAATTTTAGAGCATCTACTTCACTGGAAAAAATAAGAAATGGATGACTGTACATATTTATATGAGTAGAAGACATTATCCCTGACTTAATCCTATCTCCTTAAAGAATATCTTTTCAAGTGTTGAGTCAAATAAAATGTTTCTTTATTATGTAGACCAAAGTCAACTTATAAATGAGTTCATCTGTCACAACCAGAATTTTTCAGAATCTTTTAACATCGTGGCACAGCATGGATATGAGATAAATATTTTCCAGTGAATAAACTCAGTCAATTATACTGTTGCTTTATGCCCATAAAGACAGCTTTCATGTCCACTGAGTTAGGGCTTTTTTGCTGGAAAGAAAATCACAATTCCAACTCAGATTGGCTTACAAAAAAAAAAAAAAAAGGGAAATTTATTGGCTCAGATAAATAAAGTTTCATAGTGATCTTCAGATACATGTGGGTTTAGAGTTATTCTTGCTAATATGTCTCTGTGCTTGTTTTTCCTCTGTTGGCTTCATAACATACCTTTCCCAGCAGACCCAGAAGAATCCTGAAATTATTGTTGATTTGACTGGGCTTGGGTCTATTCCTGATCCATGCCATTAAACAAGGAGATTCGATACCCTGATTGCCCAGTACTTGTGTCCCCTGCATTCCTGTAGCTCAAAGGTGTGGCCAGACTCACCTGAAAAACCGAGACTGTGAGGGAGGGTGGTTTTTCAAAGGAGAATTAGAGAGTTGGTACCAACTGAAGGATGCTACACAGGGAAGGTAAAACATTTCCTTGCTTGACTGAGTCATCTTTTCTCTGGGGTAAAGAGCTTAGTTTTTCAAACGTTCTTCAAATGACAAGATTCAGAATTCTCTTCTCTGAATAACTTTACAGGATTTGTATTTCCTCTAAAGGATTATGACCAAGACAGAGTGATGCATAGACCAAGTAAGAAATTGCTGAAGGGGATTTTCTTAAAGTGTGGATATATATATGTGAGGCGATGGGGATAATTGTTATAATCTTGGAGCGGAAGAGAAAAACGAGTGCTTCTTTCAGGTTTTAGAAGGAATGAATGGGTATGAAAAAGTAGGGAGACAACGTTAGAATGTAAGGTACAACTTTGCGTTAATTCATGTTGTTCCCCGGTGTTTTAGCTACAACTGGAGAGGTCCATAATTATTTAAATTAATTATGTAGCACTTAGTATGTGTCAGGCAGTGTTCTAAAATATAAATCTTAATTCATTTCATCCTGAGAGTTAGGTAGTATTATTATCCCCACTTGCCATGAGAGGAAATAGCCTAGGAAAGTTGAATAACTTGCTAAAAGCCACTCAAATACTAAATAATAGATTCAGAAATAGAAAACAGGCAGTCTGTGTTTTCAATCATTACAGTAGGCTTGGAGGGTGGGGTGACTCAGTAGACAATTGGAAGATAAAGTAGAACAAAAAGAAGGAGCTGGAAAATGAGAAAACAAATACAATTAAAGAATCATCCTAGGATGGCCACCATCCCACAAATGAAGGGGGGGAAATGTCAGAGATGATATAGAAAAAAATTCCTAGACATAAAGAAGGCGTTACTTGCTGATCAAATCATCTACTGTACATCATTAAGTTCCAAAACGATAAGGTAAGAAGAGCCCATAATTACTGGGAAAATGAAAGGCGCAGGGAATTCGGAAACAGAAATCAGAATAACACAAGACATTAGATAAAATTAGAACAGCAGTTAAAGGAATAAGAGGTACAAACTTCCAAATGTAAAATAAATAAGCCACAGAGATGCACTCACAGCTCAGAAAATATTGTCAATAATAGTGTAATAATTTTGACATTTGACACAGATGGTTACTTGACTTAGTAAGGCATATAAATGTTGAGTCACTATGCTGTACAACTAAAACTAACATAATATTGTATACCAACAATACTTTGATAAACATTTTTAAAAATAAAATATGCTTTGAAAAAAACCTATACATATACAGAAAAATGAAGTATGCAAAAATTGTTATTGTTAAAGTGAAATAATAAGGTTTCTGGACCAAGCCAAGTTATTCACCAAGTGTCAAGGTAAAGATGTAAAGTTGCTCAAAGAATTGACCTGTAAGTATCCTTCTGAGGAAGCTATGGAGGGTATTTTCTACAAAATGTGCACAAATCAAAAGGGAAGACATGAGATCCTGGAAGCAAAAGTCTGACACAGGAGAGAGAGAAAGAATTTTTCTGGCCTGGCCAGTATGGCTCAGTATACTGAGCGTCCTCCCATGGACTGAGAATTCCCGGTTCGGTTCCTGGTCAGGGCACGTGTCCAGGTTTCAGGCTCGATCCCCAGTGGGGGGCATGCAGGAGGCAGCTGACCGATGTTTCTCTCTCACATTGATGTTTCTATCTCCCTCTCTTCCTCTCTCTCTAAAAAAATCAATAAAAACATTTAAAAAAAAAAAGATTTTTTTCTGAAAGGTAGCAGAGGAAGTATCCTAGGACAAAAACTGTCCAGCAATCCACAATCTCTATAGAAGCAGGTCTTCTAGAAAAGGATAAAACAAATAATCACCCAGTGCAGCTGACTACACTGAAAGAGAGATAGCCAAAGAAAACAATAAGGTAATTATTAACTTCAGAAAATACACACAAAGATGGGCAAGAAAATGGAGCCATAGGTCGTACTTTCTCAGTAGGAAACAATGTACACTTATTCACATTAACCCTTATAAAGGTATTTTGTGGAGGTGGTTAACATTACAATTAGTTGATTTTAAATAAAGGAGATTATACTTGATACATCTGGGTGGTCCTCATCCATTCAAAACAGGTTGACCTGAGAAAGAATACGTTCTGCCTGTGGACTGCAGATTTCGCTCCTGCCCCAGAGTTTCCAGCCAGCAGGCCTGTCCTACAGATTTTGGACTTCCGGTCCCCACAATTACATAAATCAATCCCTTGAAATAAATGTCTGTGTGTGTGTGTCTTCAAGTGTCTCTTCGTGTATATATTCCTACTCGCATATATTGCAGTGAATGAATACATACACGAAGATGCTGTCAGTTTTGAAGATGAAGGAAGAGGCCATGAGCCACAGAATGCAACCTTTAGGAGCTAGAGAACTCAAGGAAAAGGAGTCGTCCCTCCTTGAGCCCCCAGAAGAAGTGCAGCCCTTGATGTTAGACCAGTGAGACCCGTTTTGGACATCTGACGTCTGTGACCATAAGATAAGAAACGCATGCTATGTCAAGCCACTAAAGTCATGGTAGTCTGTTACCACTGCCACAAGAATGGAGTACACTGTGCATCGTCTCATATAATCATGTTGTCATCTCTGCTCTCTATCTGAGGGACCTGAAACTTGGAGGCATGAGGTGACTCAGCACAGACAGAGATAAACTGGCCTAGCTTGGACACGCTGTAGTTCTAGAAACTTACAAATCTAGTGTTCACTTTCTCAGGCACCTGTCCTCGCAGTGTATTCGGAAGCTGACTGTATCTCTCCTCAAGGCCATTTCTAGTTTATATGTGTTCATAACAAAACAAACAAGAGAAATTAAGAGAAACAAAACTCCTTGGTTTTCTAGTTGATGCTTGTTTTGGTGGTGAATAAACCGCCCTCCTGAATGCCCTGTTAGGTAGCACTGGGTGATTAACTGTGTAGTTTATTACTGTGAACCAGCATGGAAGTCTCACCAAGATGTGCCAGACTATAAGCACCAGCAACTGATCAATGTCGCTTTGACAAAGTACTGACTTTTTTTTTCTTTATTGATTTTAGAGAGAGAGGAAGGGAGAGGGAGAGAGAGATAGAAACATCAATGAGAGAGAACATCGACTGGCCGCCTCCTGCATGCCCCCCACTGGGGATCCGGCCTACAACCTGGGCATGTGCCCTGACCGGGAATCGAACCGGCGACCTCTTGGTGTATGGGTCGATGCTCAACCACTGAGCTACACTGGCCCGGCTTGAGTTGTAAGTTTTAAATTGATCCTACTTTTGAATCAATAAATGGAATGTATATGAATATATTGGGAGGGCAAACCTATAAGAGAGCTTCACTTTGCTTTGCCGATTAGATATTCGTGGCTTTTGTGAAACATTTTTATGGAAAATTTTAAACATATAAATTTTAAACCTATGAAAAAGCGTCTCATATAATATTACATTAACCTCTCATGTTCAACAGTTACTAATTTAGTTCAACAGTTACTAATTTACCATCAGTTTTGTCTTATTTCATCTCAGTTTATTTACCCCCATCTCACTGGATTATTTTGAAGCAAACTGCTATAGTTTTAAATTGTTGTTTGGACATGGGTTTGGGGAATAGATTTCATTTGGGGGACGGAGGAATGAAATATTTTCTATTCATCAAAGGGAGCCATTGATATGAAAACAAGATTTTGATGAGCTTCTTCACATTTTAATTTCTGAGAATTAGATGCTTCTACATTTCTTCAAATCGTTTCTAAAGTATACTATCTAATTAGTCCGTCATATTGAGCTCTTGTTACGTATCAGGAAGAGTGCTAGGCTTTGACGATACAAGTGTAACTAAAAGGAAACTCTCCTGCTCAAAAAGCATTATCTAGTAGGGTGAACAAGTACAAGTAGGAATGTGTGATGAGAAAAATGATAGTTACATGAGATCGTGAGAAAGGAACATCTCATCCAGCCTTAGAGGGTTAAGAAAGGTGTGATAGTGGAAAGATGTCTGCATAGAGACTAGAAGATCAACAAGGTTAAGGAAGTCGGGGGTGGGAACTAGTTAATGATCTACTGCGAAGGAAAAGCTCTGTGCAGGTCTGTGGGTGGGGGAGCTGTGTCTTGGACCCATGGCTGAAGGGGCAAGTGATAGGACATGAGGCCAGAGAGGATTCTGTCTAAAGCTTAGGGACAGTTTTTCAGGGGTTTCATTCAGAGTGGTGACAAGATGTGTCAGAGAAAATGTTGGCCTCGGCTAATAGTGAGGAGAATGGCTCTGAGAAACTCAATCACTAATTAAAGAAATCAGACCATTCGTCACACCCATCCCTGGGCCTCTGGTCTTCTTACTTCTCGGGTCCAAGGCATTGCCATCTTCCTCTGGGTTTTGTTTTGTGGTTTTTTTTTTTTATTTACATGTTTTAATCAGTAAAGACTGCCAGTAGGTCCCTCAGTTACAATCACGTTGTGTTTGTCATTAACCCCTAGTATAATGGGACGTAAAGCTGAGAAGTTAGGCTCCTGAGTCCAATTCCCTCAGCAGAAACCATTGCAGAGCTAGCCGAACCACTGATAATCTGCTCGTGCGTCTGTCAGTCTGCAGGGCTCGTCCCCTGGGCCATTATGTCTGCTCTCTCACATCCAGAGGTTAGGACACTGACTGACTCAATCCCAAGGATTTGGGTGCCGTGAAGTTTTACTGGGGGATAAAGGTTAGGTGTGACCTGGGGGAGTGAAGAACTCATGGACATGGGGGAGGAAGTCCAGCTCCACCAGCGTGGGGACTTCAGAGACCTTCCCTGCTGGAGTACTGGGTGTGAGCAAATGAGAAGAGGGGAGTGCTGACTGTTTCCCAGGCACTGCTTAGAACAGGGGCTAGTAAACTGCATCCCATGGATCGATTCAACTCACTGCCGCCTTTGGAACGCAGCTCTGATAGGAGCACAGCCATTCGCATTCCAGTACACGTTGCTTGTGGCTGCTTTTGTGCTCCAATGGCGAAGTTGATAGTTGCAACAGAGAGAAGCCTGCAAAGCTCAACACATTTACTCCCTGGCGTTTTACAGAAACAGTTTGCTAGCCTATGCTTGAGGGAGGGCCACGCAGACTGGATCTGGGAGTAGACTGTGCTCTGAAATCTGAAAAGTACTCTTAAGGGTGGGGTTTCTGGGGGGTTCACACAGATAGGTCTAGGGCCTTAGTTACTACAGGGCTGAAGGCTTTGCTTCAGAGAAGATGTTTGAAGGGACTTCTTTCCCATTCATGAAACCCCAAAGGGGCTTTTCCTTGAGACTACAGAATGGGAGTCCAGTAGTGGGCCAAGGGCACTTCTTACTGTCTAGCGACTGGTGAATTTCCACTCCGGTGTGACATTTGCTTTATGGCATTGGAGCAATGGACAGAGTTCTCTTCCAGCTGTGAGGCATCTGGCTCGGAGCCTTCCTCTCCTCTGTGCTACAGCAGTCTTGATGTTTCTGCTGTGTGTTCTGACCTGGACTGGCATCTATCTTCCCCCCTGCAATGCCCTTGCAGGCTTTGCCCGGCCCACACCGGCCCAGTCCGTCTTCCTGCTGACTCAGTGGGCTTGCTCTCCGGGTGCCCTCCTACCCCTGGGGAAACAGCAGAGTTTGAGTTTTGACTAGGAAAGTTCACAGAGCTCTACACTAACCCAATTTCATTAATTCACCTCTTGTGGTGCCTGTTCTCAGCATGTCCAGAGAGAAGCCTGAATGAAATGCTACTTAAATCATTGAAAGGTCTTTCCTGGTCCAAAATATTTCATCTACTGACCCTGCTGTGGTGCTTGAACGATCCCAGTTTGGATGAAGAAACCCAAAGCACTTATTAAAATGACAATGCTTCCCTGTGCAGAGTTACTCAGCCAGCCACGAGCCGCCACTGAAGCAAAACAGGAACGACTTGAATGGAGTAACCGAAGGAGAAATCAGAAACTCCAAGTACATGGGACAAGTCCGTTCCAAAAGGGAGAGGAATCCAGGGAATGCTGGAGACAGACAGGCCCAACTGACACATTCAGAAGGAACTACATAGGTGCTGTGTTCACAGGAAAATGCCTTTTCTCCCATTTATATTTTCATAAATATAAAAAAATATATACAAAGCCTCTGTGTCCTCCTCTGGACACAAGAGGCCTTGTGTATATTTTCCCCACTGTCTTACAAATATTATTATTCTCTATGCTGTGAAAGAAGTTGGGAAGCACTACATCAGGGGGACAAAAAGGTGGGATTTAGTGAGTTAGGACAGTGGTGAGAGAGGAGACTAGATGGTCATGGAGAAGCCTTAAGATCTGGGTCTTAATCCTAACTGTCTGAGTCCCTTTTTGGACCCCAGTTTCTGTTTCCCACATTGGACCAGATAATCTGCTTGCTTTTCTGTCTAATCAGTGAAAGGTATTCTGACATAGAAATGATGGCAAAGTAGAGTTGGAAGAGGCACACGCTGACGGATGAGACCACTGAGGGACAGAGAGGGTCTAGGACTTCCTTGGGTAGCTCAGAGAGTAATTAATAGAGTTTTACTAGCACCTAGGTCTGCTGACCCCTAGGTCTGTGCTGTTTTCACACCCCAGTCTTTCCCAAAGTGTGCTCTGGAAAGTACTACTTCTGCAAATGTCAATAGACTCTCACATGGAGAAAAAGGCATGGTGGTTAAATAAGTTTAAGAAATATGGTTAGAAATATGGGCAAAGTACACATCTAAGAGTCTCAGGACATGAGTTCAAGCCATTCAGTCAGCAGATATTTCTAAAGGGCTTATTATTAGCTATTGTGCCAATGGCTAAAGGTATAATCGTGAACAAGAGAGCGAGGGTACTGGTTTTCATGATTGGACGGCCTACTCCCCCACCAGAAGGTAGATATTGATCAAACCATCATACAAATGCCTCAGTATTTGCAAACTACTGCTGTACAGGGAGGCAGTTCAGTTCTCTGGAGCACACGTCAAGGATGCTAGTGCTGCAGTGGTTCAGAGGTGACTTCTGGGATGAGAGGGTTCTTGAGCTGGTAACTGAAGGGTAACTAACTAGGTGAAGAGTAGTCCAGGCCAAGGGGCAGCACGTAGCAGAGACAGTGTAGTACATTGGAGCAGAATGTTCTGATTAGGGTGGCACGATCCAGGGTACTTCCCTCAGCTCATTTTGGACCATCATTGACAAACAACAGTCCCCCCCCCCAAAAAAAAACCACCTTTTTCTGGAGTTAGCATTTTCTCTTCAGACTTCTGGGAATGGGCAATGGCATTCAGGGCTACTGTACCTCCACTGACCATCTCTTACCGCATGGCCTGCACATTTTACACATCACACACATTTTCCTTAGCATCCTTTATTTAAGAATACATCTGGAGCCCACTCATTAGAAATGCCTCCTTGAGCATATATGAAACTTAAATATGTTTGAGGGGTAATTCTGGATGTTGTACTCTTTTCTATGGGTATTTCTGTCTATTCATGTGCCAATATAATCTGAATTATTGGGTTTTAATATCATATAAGATCATTCCTTTCTTCTTGCTGTTCTTTTTCACAGGTTCCCTGGTATTTCCTGCTGGTCAGACCAAGTCTTTCTGCCAGCAGATTATATGTTTTCATTTGGTGTGTTTTACTACAGGTTTTGTGTCCATTCGTGTATTATAACTACAGAGAAATTTATTGCAGACCTTTCTATGCTAATCTTTGTTTTAAGTACAAGAATGGAAGGCAAATGAGCGGCCTGACTTTACCGAGCTTAGAATAGAGCCCTTTCAATGTGTACCACATATGGACTCCCCATAATGTGAGCTCTAACTATACATCTGTATTTTATTTATCTGGGTGACATTGGTTCACAAACCCATTTGGGTGTCAAGTGTACAACTCAACCAAACATCACCTGCACACAGCGGCATCATGCGCCCATCACCCCAAGCAAAGTTTCTTTCCCCATCCCCCATCCCTTTGCCCACCACCACCTAACCCCCACCCCCTTTCCCTCTGCCTGTCACCACACTGTTGTCTGTGTCTATGTGTTACCTATATATGTTTTTTGCTTAATCCCTTCACCTTCTTTCATCCATCCCCCGACCCCCTCCCCTCTGACAGTTGTCTGTCTATTCCACACATGCATGCCTCTGTCTCTATTTTGTTTGTCAGTTTATGTTCATCCATATTTTTGGATATTCCATGGGTCACTCTGAACAGCCATCAGGTTTAAGAACCAACAGACTCTGAGTATAACCAACAAACCAGGTCCTCTTTCCACACGGCTGGAGAATGTTTGGTCATTGCCCCTTAGTTCCCATCATGTCATAAAACAAATGTTGTTGAAGTTGGAAGTGGCCTCACTGGTCCTAATCCAGAGCTTATTTATTTTGCAGAGAAACTTGGGCCTAGATGTGATGCAACTACTTAAAATTGAGTCCGTAGCTTATTTGGTCAGGAACCCAACATTTATTTCCAGTTTCATTATATTTTTTTCTCCATTATACCATGCAGAGACCTCATTGAATAAGCCAGTATTTCAGATTTAAATGTGTAAAATTAATTTAATTCATATGTAAACATTTTAAAATCATTCACTAGGCTTGGGTTGCTTTTACTCAGCATTTTCAACACTGCTCCTAAATGTATTCACTATTTGTTCATACACTTATTTGTTTATTGATGCATTACATTTATTGAGCATTATGTGTTCTGGTTGATGCAATAAACTAGCCAACATTGAATTTGTATTAAAATGATTTTTAATTTAAATGTGTATGTAAGATATATGCCCATGGGGTGTTAATAAATAATCTGTATTTTGCATAAAGTAGAAGACAAATAATTAAAGAAATGTTATGAGTCACTCTGATATTACATGAGTAAAATAGATAAAGTGAGGTCAATGTGGGCTAGGAGGAGTTAGAGAATGTCCTGCAGAGGAAGTGACTGTTTTGTTTGGCTAGATATTGAGGGGACCCTGGAGAGCATTTGATGGCAGGAGATACTATTAACACATATAAACCTAGTAATTGAGAGAAACAATGAGAAACTTTTCTCTCCTCTCTATCCTTTATTTTTTTTAATTATTTTTCTTTATTGATTTTAGAGAGAGAGGAAGTGAGAGGGAGAGAGAGAGAGAAACATCAATGAAAGAGAACATCGATTAGCTGCCTTCAGCATGCCCCCCCACTGGGGATCAGGCCCACAGCCTGGGCATATACCCTGACCGGGAATCGAACCAGCGACCTCTTGGTGCATGAGTCGTTGCTCAACCACTGAGCCACACTGACTGAACTCCTCATCTGTCCTTTAAAATAACTCTTCTCTCTCTAACTGTGTATATCTACTTTGGAATTTCAGTCTTTCCAAACAATGAAAATTATTTAATAGGAAGTTGTTGATAAAGACACTACACAAATAGAAAAACCTCCCTAAACAACGAACAGAATTGAGGCATGCAGTGTTGGATAAAAGTGAACTTTTCAGATTTGCTGAAGCTTACCCTCTAAAAGTCAAAACTGTATTCTTCTTACATTTTACCTATTTTGGATCTAAATCCTAGTATAATACATTTAGACTTCCCTAGCTTTTTCAGACAGGATTTATCACACAACATTTGAACTCCTCCTAGTGACTACGGTTATCAGAGGAAAGATGTGTTCTTGTACTTTGCACAGTTGAATAGCTGTTTGTCCTTAGACTAAATTTCCCTCAATGGCAATTCAGATTAATTTCTTTCATCTTTTTAGTTTCCCTGTCTCCTCTCTCACTGTGTCTTGTTATAGATTCCTATGTTTTGGGTATTTATTTCTAACAATTGAATTTCTCTCCTGAACTGTTACTTCTGTGCACCCTTTACGTGGAAAAATAAATGGGGACTGGATTGGAGAAGGCTTGCAATGTAGGGGAAGGGCTGTGCTATGAGTCATGAGAACTGGGTTTTATTAACTACTTTGCCAACAAACAGACTGTACAACCTTGAGAAAGTTGCTTTCTTTCTCTATTTTCAGGTCTTTCCGTTAAAAAAGGAGCCAGGACGTGATGATGTATGGTTTTCAAACTCTTCAGGGACTACATTCGATAGGATTCTGGGATGCTCAATGAAGGGGCCCCTGGCCCTTTATGTTCTCTCCTGCCACACTTTAACCAGCCTATCCTAGCTTATCTTTCGAATCTTGAATATTTTCAAAAGTTATGTTTCGTAACTATTGCCTTTAAGTTGTGAATACCACTGAATTAGAATGGTAATGACTGTGATTTCTTCATGTATTAAACACCTCTGTATTCCCCAATCTACCCTAGGGGTGTGTGTGTGTGTGTGTGTGTGTGTGTGTGTGTATACACACACATATACTCTAAATTTCACAAATTCTTATAGGATGGTAAAGTTCTATTATCTTCACTTTATATTTGAGCAAATGAAGCCTCAGGGATTTTAAGACCACATAGCCAATAAATGATAAAATGATAAAAATAGAATTCTGGCTCTGTGCTGCAGGACTAAACAGCTGGGGAACATTTCACCTTGTTTCCTAGTATGACCCCTCTCACTTCCACGCAGCTACTGTGTCGGATGTGGTATAATGCATCTAAGCTAAGTGTGCAGATGACCTCCGAGTGGAGTGCTTGCCCACGCGTCTCTGACTTTTTCTCCTCTTTTTCTCTCTTCTGAACATAACTCCGCCCACAGAACATCTAAAACTAGCAGCTGGTTTATGGTTTGAAACATGTATAGATGCGTCAATCAACTGTGTGGAAGACCAGGGACAGACAGAGGAAGGATACGGGCTAGAGGGAGGAAAAATGCCAAATAGATACCTAAAACAACGTGAATACTACTTCGGGAAAAAAATAAATAAATCATTTTTTTCATTTTGGAAACCAGACCTCCTATACCACTGGTAAATTTCCACCCCACAGTAAACTTTGATGTCTTTTCTGTTTTGTCATTTCCCTTTGCCACTGTCACAGGAGAAAGCTGCCGCCTCCGCTGGCAGGAAGGAAGGAATTAAAAATGAACTGAAACCAGAGAATGGCGAGCACACACATGTGTGCATGCATGCACACACGCCTTTGTCTCCAAATAGCAGTAATTACTAGTTCCCTGCACCTCTTATTCTTTCTACCCGGAGCTGTCAAACTTCTCACCTACCTTTAGAAAAATCAACAATGGCTAATGTTCTTGCTTTTTCAATGAAACAGCTCCAATTTAAGAAAGCAACTAGAAAACACTCAGAATACTTTGTCCCCAGGCACCTGGCTTTCAGCCTAAAGCTTCATTTTCCCCTTCCTTGTCATCAGATAATGTGAGGGCATAACTTGACCTTCCACGCTGGAATAGAGCATCTGACTGCTCTTCCCTGATTTTCTGGACTCTGGTTTCCGCGACCAGGCTGACGAGGGTCTCCACGCCGAAGTTTCTTGACTTCTCAGAAGGAAAGTGTACCCTTGGGTGAGCCTCTCCTCTCTCTTCGGCTTTGTGTTTCAGAGATTCATGACCAGGAATTTCTGAGCATCTCTTACAATTCTCTGAAGCTCCTTCCCTACCTAAAGCACCATTTTCTTTAGACGTGCGTGGAGGCTGAACGCATAGAATGCTCACACCAGATACTGTATCCCACCCGAGTCTCCTAGGCAGAGTTAACAAACCTGGGAAGTACAATGGTATAATAATCACAGGAGTTTGAGTCATATAAACTTATTTCAAATCCAAGATGAATCTTGACTACCCATTGTATGTTTTTGAGAGTGTTATTCTTTTTTAATTGAAGTACCATTGGTTTATAACTTTGGGTAAGTTTTAGGTGTATGACATTAGAATTCAACATCTGTCTGTGCTACAAGGTGCTCACTCCTGAAAGTGTGGTCTCCATCCATCACCATGCAGTTAACTCCCTTTACCCATTTCGCCCGCCCTCCCTCCCTCCCCCCACCCTTAGAATAGAGCTACCATATGATACAGCTATTCCACTTCACATTCTTTTCTTAACCAAGCTTAATTGAGACAAAATTCATACACCATAAGTTTACCTTTTAAAAGTGTACCATTCAGTGGTGTTTAAAAATCTCAGAGATGTGTGTCCATCACTACCATCTATGTTCAGACAATTCTTGGCCCCTCAGAAAAGCAACCCTTACTCACTAGGGGCCACTCCTCATTCCGTGTCCTCCCCGCCTCCTCCTGATGACCACTAATCCGTGACTTGTCTGTTCCGGACATGTCATATAAATGGAATCATACCTTATATGGCCTCTTCTGTCTGGCTGCTTTCACTAGTATTTTCAAGATTCATCTATTTTGTAGCCTATGTTAGGGTACCGTTCCTTCACACGACAGAGTAACATTTGATTGTATGGATACCACATTTTGTTTATCATCAGCTGACCGTCATTTGGGTTTTTCCACTTTTTGGTTATTATGTATAATGCTGGTGTGAATATACTTGTACACGTTTTTGGGTGGACGTGTTTTTAGTCCTCTTGGGTATGTAGTGAGAAATGAAATTGCTGGGCGGTGTGGTAACTTTCTGTTTAATTTTTCTGAGGCATGTCAAACTGTTTCCCAAAGGGCTGCTCTGTTTTACATTCCTACCAGCAGTGTATGAGGGTTCTAACTTCTTCAAATAACTCACCGACACTTCTAATTTTCTGTTTGTCTTATTATAGCCTTTCAAGTGGGTGTGAGGTGTCAGCACGTTGGGGTTTCGGTTTGCATTTCCCTACTGACTTACGACATGGAGCATCTTTTGTGTGCTTTCTGGATATGCTAGATCTTTGTATCAAATGTTTAGTCAAATACTTGGCTTACTTTTAAATTCAATTGTTTCTATTTTGTCATTAAATTGTAAGAATTTTTTATATATTCTAGAGAAAAATTCCTCGTTAGATATATGATTTGCATATATTTTTTTCCATTTTTCCATACTTTATTGATGATATCCTTTGAAGAAAAAAGCTTTTTTTTTTTTTTTAACTAAAAAAGATTTTGGTAAAGCCCAATTCATATTTTTATTGTTGTTATTACTTGTTTTATCAGTGTTATATCTAGAAAGCAGTTGGTTAATCCAATGCCATGAAGATTTACCTGTATTTTCTTCTAACAGTTTTGCAGTTTCAGCTCTTACATTTAGGTCTATAATTTAGTTTGTGTTAGTTTTGTGTACGGGATGAGAAAGGAGCCCAATTTCTTCTTCTTTTTTTTGCATTTGTTATTGGGTTGTGTTAGCATTATTGGTAGAAAAGACTATTCTTTTGTTATTGAATTATTTTGGCATTCTTGTCAAAAATTGACCAGAATGTGAGGTTTTATTTTGGAACTCTTCATACTAGTCCGTTGATCTATCTGTCATTTCTTATGTCAATACCACACTGTCTTGGTTACGGTTGTTTGGTAATAATTTTGACTCCTTAGGGTCCCTTGTATTTCCACATATGTTAATTAATCAGCTTGTCAATGTATGCCAAAAAAAAATCAGTTTTAAA
Source organism: Tadarida brasiliensis (assembly GCA_030848825.1). NCBI lineage: Eukaryota > Metazoa > Chordata > Mammalia > Chiroptera > Molossidae > Tadarida > Tadarida brasiliensis. Next base: position 103,661,136 of record CM061259.1, on the reverse strand, counting down.
TTTAATACAGTGATGTTCCATAATTTCAGTGTAAAATCTTACACTTCCTTTGTTCATTTTATTCCTGAAGATTGTATTTTTCAGTTGCTATTATAAGTGGAATTAACTTCTTAGTTTCATTTTCAGACTGTACATTGTTATTGAATAGAAATACAATTGATTTTTTTATCCTAATGTATTCTAAAAGCTTGCTGAACATGTATATTAGCATTAATACATTTTGTTGATTCCTTAGAATTTTCTATAGACAAAATCATGTCATCTGCAAAGAGAGAGATAGTTGTACTTCTGTTTTCTAATTTAGATGCTATTATCTCTTCCCCACCCCAAATTCCCTGTCTAGAACCTCCATTACAATGTGAACTGAAGGGGCGAGGATGGATACTCCTGTCTTATTCCTGATCTTAGCGGTGAGTTCTTAATCTTTCATCATTAAATATGAATTTAGCTATGGGATTTCCATAGATGCCTGTGTTTGTCACCACAGACTACTGTTACTACAAACTTGGTGACTTTGAACACTGGAAGAATATTTTCTCAGAGATTGGTACGCTGGAAGTTCAGAATCTGGTAGAGCTGCTCGCCCTCAGGGGCTTGGATAGAAGACCTATTTCTCGCCTTTTCCAGCTTCTGGTGATGGCCTGGCACCCCTAGGCTCGTGGCCACACCACTCTAATCTCTGCCTCCATCCACACTGCACCTTTCCTGCTGTGTGTCTTCTAAGGACCCATGTTATTGGACCAGAGCCTGCATGAATAATCCAGGATAAACTGCTCCTCTCAACATCCTTAACTTAATTACATATTTTACAATATAATGTAATATTCACTCTTCTGCTATATAAGGTAAAATATGCAGGTTCTGGGGGTTAATATGTGAATATATCTTTTGGGGGAGTTACCATCCAACCCACTACAATGCCACTTTTCAGGATGAGGAAGCTGCCTTCTATTCCTAGATTGTTAAGGTTTTTGTTTCATTTTGTTTTGTCATGAAAGGATGTTGAATTTTGTCAAACACTGTTTCCGCATCAATTGAGACGGTCATGTGATTTCATTGTCTTTTATGCTATTAATGTGTTGTTGTATTACATTGATTAACTTTGGAGTGTTAGAGCAACCTTACATTCCAAGGTAAATTCCACTTAATTATACTGTATAATCTTTTGTGTATGTTGTAAGAATTAGTTTGATAGTATTATGTTGAGGATTTGTGTATCGATATTCATAAGGGATATCCATCTGTAGTTTTATTTCTGTTCTATCTTTGGTTTTGGTACCAGAGTAACACTGTCTCGAGGAATGACTTGAAGAGTGTTCAGTTCCAAACTCTTTGGAAGAGTTTGTGTAAGATTTGTGTTAAATCTTTAAATGTTTGGTAGAATTCATTCATGAAACCACACAGTCCTGGTGGGTAGGTTTTTATTTGCTAATTCAAACTCCTTATTTGTTGAGGATTTGTAACTTATTTGGCTTTTATTAGTTTATCCTATTATTTATTGGTCTATTCATATTTTCTGTTTCTTGATTCAGTTTCAGTAGTTTGTCTCTAGGAAATTTTCTTTTTTATTGAAGTTATTCAATTTTCTGGCATACTCTATTTATAGTATACCATTATAATCTTTTTATAGTTTTTGAAAATTTGGTAGTGATATCCCCTTGTTTAATTTCTGATTTTAGTAAATTGAGTGTTCTTTCCCTCTGTCTCCCTCACCCACTTGGTCAGTCTAGCTAAAGATTGGTCAATTTTGTTAATTTAAAAAAAAAAAATAATAACTTGTGGTTTTCTTATTTTCTCGGTTGTTTTTGTGTTTCATTTACTTCCTCCTCAGCATATTATTAGTTTTCTTTCTACTTGCTTTGGATCTAGTTTCAGTTTCTTTTTACTTAAGGTGAAGGATTAGGTTATTAATTTGAGTTATTTCTTCTTTTTTATTATAGGCATTTACAGCTATAAATTTCCCTCTAAGCACTGCTGTAGCTACATTACATAAATCTTGGTAAGTTATGTTTTCATTTTTATTCACCTCAAAATGTTTTCTTATTTGTTTTGTGAATTTTTTTCATGGACACATTGGTTATTTAGAAGTTTGTTGTTTAATTCTCATGCATTTGTGAGTTTACCAAATTTCCTTCTATTAATTTATAACTTCAATTAATTTTAGTCAAAAAACATATGTGCACTATAAGTATACTTTCAATCTCTTAATATTTATTGAAATTTTCTTTATGGCCTGACATCATTAACCTGGAAAATATTCCATGTGCTCTTTAGAAGAATGTGTATTTTGCTATTGTTGGGGATCCTGTTCTGTAGATTTCTGTTAGGTCTACTTGGTTTGAAAGGTCATGTTATAATAAGTCATCCTGCATTGACATCTTATCATTTTAAAGTGTCTACTTTTGTCTCTAAAAACAATGTTTTTTTAAAGTATGTTACTTCTGATATTAGAGCTACTCCTGGTCTCTTTTGAGTCCTGCTTGCATGTCACATGTTATATCTTTTTTAATTGTTTGGCTCTTAACTTGTGTCTTTGAATTTAAAGTGCCTCTTGGCAACAACATAAAGGTGAGTAATATTTTTTTAAAATTTATTTTGCCAATTTCTATATTTCATTGAAGTGTTTAGTCAATTTAAATGTAATGTAATTATTGTGATTGTTGGCCATTTTGCTATTTGTTTTCTATATGTACGTTATATCTTTCCCCCAGTATTCTTCCACTACTGCTTTATATTGTGTTAAATGGATGCTTTGTAGTGTACCATTTTATTTATTTTTTTACTATGTATATTTTAGTAATTTTTTTAGTGGATGCCTTGGAGTTGTTAACACATTACCTTCAACTTTCTTTGAATTAATACCAAATTAATTTCAATTGTACTGGAAAAATTTCCTTCTTTCCTCCTCCATCCTTTGTATAAGTTCAACAGCACAGTTTTATAATCACTACTTTATACAGTTTTATTAGAAATCAGATAGGAAAAAAAAGTTAGCAACAAAACTACATTTGTACTGTCTTTTGTATTGACCTGTGCATTTGCCTTTACCATGGCTCATTATTTCTTCGTGAGGTTTCAACTTACTGTCTAGTGTCCTTACATTTTAGTCTGAAGGACTGTTTTCCTATGTGTTGTAGGGCAGTTCTACTAATAATAAATTCTCTCAGATTTTGTCTTTCCTGGGAATGTCATAATTTCTCCTTTACTGTGATAATATAGTGGGGTTGCGTATAGAATTTTTGGTTGGTGTTGTTTTCAATTCAGCATTTTCAATATGTCATCTTACTGCCTTCTAGTATTTATGGGTTTTGATGAAAAAATCAGCTATTACTCATATTGAGAATCCCTTATAAGTGGTGAGTCCTATTTCTCTTGCTGATTTCAAGATTCTCTGTTTTTCACTTTCAGCAATTTAACTGTGATGTCCATAGGTGTAGATCCCCTTGAATTTATCCTTCTTGGAGTTCATTAAACTTTTTAATCATGTACATTAATATTTTTAATCAAATTTGGGAAATTTTTACCATTATTTTTTAAATGATTCTTTCTGCCCTTTTCTCTCCTTTCCTCTGGTTTTCCCATTATTCCAGGCTCTATTCATTTTTCTTTATTTCTTTTTCTTTCTTTCCATCAAATGGATAACTTCAATTTACCTTTCTTCTATTTCACTCATTTTTCCTTCTACCACTATAGATATGCTGTTAGTCACCTCAAGTGAATTTTTAATTTTACTTATTTTTCTTTTCAGTTTCAGAATTTTTTCATAACAATTATTGTCTCTTTATCGATATTATCTATTTGGTGAGACACTGTTCTCATATTTTTCTGTAATTCTTTTAACATAGTTTCCTTTAGCTTTTCGAACATGTCTAAAGTAGTTGATTAAAGTCATTGTCTAGTAAGTCAAATGCCTGGGCTCCCTTTGCAACAGTATGTCAGGGTTTTACAAAGTCCCCTGTGAACATTTTATTGCTCAGTTTTACTATTAAGATTTTTAGGTATTCGCTTGTTAAACATACCAGTAAGGCCACCTCAGGCAGTTGCAATATCAATCAATTGCAATGGATTGTTTTTAACAAATACCTGTGGGTAGGACTCAACACACTGGGAGCTCCAACTGAGGTCAAAGAAACACAAGCCCTTAGAATAATTTTTTAGTGTAATAGCTGCCGGACATATCAGATCAAGACAATGTTCTGGGAATAAGCCTTTTAGAAATGTTCAAGTTTATTCTGGCCCCTCCAGTGGTATCCAAGTTGCTGATGTTACTATATAGTTACTATATTTGTAAGTTTGTTTTCCAATCTGCCATGCTTCTGAGAAGATGGAGATGGAATTAGAAAAAAGTTAAAATGCCACAAAGCTTGATGGTTTTATCAAGATTGTGATTTTTCCTAAATAAACACTCCTCAGATTGTTGCAAAGCCTCTAGCTAATTATTATTCAGAGTCTTGGAAATACTTATTTTTGACAGTTTTTGCCAATAGCCTAATCAATTTTATGAAAGAGCAGGTTTTTCAGTGGTTCTTATTCTGCCATTCTAGATGTCACATCCCTAGGAAAATCTTATGAACTTACTGAGTCAGTTTGTTCTTCTGTAAAACAGGGATACAATACCTACACTGTCAACATCAATACAAGTATTGGATATGATAATGTGGATAAAAGACACATATAAACCATGGCACATCATAAACATATTACAAATGCTACTGCCTTCCTTCTTTTCTCAGTTGTCAAATCTATGGAAAAATGACACAATTAGATTATACTAACATCCTACTTTTGTCTAGCAATGTGTCCCCATCTATATTAGTCAGAAAATTACCCAGTGGCAAATGACAGAAACTTTATTCAGACTGGTTAATGTCAAATCAAAAGGAAAGGAATAATTTATTACTTTACATATCTGAAAAAAATGTATTGGTATACTTTCTTCAGGTCTTACTGGATCCAGATGTTCCATTTGGACAGACATTATCTCTAAGAAACTTTACTTTCTTTTCTGATGACTTTATTGTTAGGTAGACTCTTGTCTCGTGGTGACAATGTGCTAACCAGCAACAACAGTCAAATATTCTATTAGATTAGGATAGCCAGTAGAAAAGGATCACTTCCTTATCATTATTTCTGCCATAAATTAATTTTTATATTATTCTACTTGGATATGTTTTAGGACATGTGCTTACTCTTACACACATCACTGTTGCAAGGAAATTGTATTTGCCAGTTGGCTTAGCTTAAGTTATATCCCATTCCTGGAGCTAGGAGTGAAGTCAGTCAAATATATGTGTTGTCTGAGGTTGGAAGGGGGATGTTTTCTCAAAGGGTAATTTGATGCCAGAAGAAAGACACAATGGCTGTCTGAGCAAAGCACTCCATGTCTCATAATGCCCTGTTGTTTTCTTTCTCCATTCCCATTCTCCCTTCTCCAAACAAGTTAAGTCAAGGAGTTGTCAGAAATATGTAATTCTATTAGAGAGAGATGCCCACTGTGTATTTATGGAACACTGCACAGGAATAACATGATACAGGGCATATTGGGAGCCCAGGTGTACAGTGCTGCCATTGGTGCTGTAGTACATCGGAGATGGAAAGAGATGAATGAATACTATAGCCATCATGAATTTTCATTTTCCTGAAATGACCTTTCTCTCTGCCACGTCCTCATATTCACACAGATGTGTGTGACATGACTGGTGCCCCCACGCCTCAGCAGAGATCAATTCTAGAAGAGAGACAAGAGAGGGGAGTGAGAAGCCCTTAAAGTGTATCCCAGGTCAGTGGGGTTGTCAAAGTACAGACTTCTGCCAGCTGAGTTTCAACACTCAGCTTCAACCTTATCCCTAAGTCTTTGATGAGTTCTAATGTCCCTAGGACATAGTTTGAAATGCACAGTCTTTTTAGGTCCTACTATTTGTCCCAGTCACTGTGCTACACTTAGAAAATTATCTCCGGGTGCCTGGGAAATGGATAATATTTTTAAAATCTGTGTTTGATTTAATTGTTTTCTATATTTTACTTGTATGAACCCAGGCTTTCCTGAACCAGTCCATGGCTCTGTCCAACTGCTGAAGTGACTTGCATTCTGAACTGCAGTAGTCCATCCTGTATGCGTCTCAGTTATGGAAGGAAGGAAGAGAGTTTCCTTTACTTTCACTTAAAACACCGCCTTCTCTTAAGGGAAAAAATGGCAGTGGTCTTGGATAAGAAGAAGAGAACCCTGTGTTGTGTATTGGGTAGCTGATAGAATTTCCTTTTGTTAGATGCTTGATGAGTGGGAAAGAGAACAAATAAGACCAAAGAAAGACTTTATCTCCTTTCAGCAGCTAAGTTTCTTTTGAATATTTCCTCCTAAAACAACATGCCTCAGCCTTGGGGAGGGAGTGGCCACAAAGCAACATGGGAATGGCAAGTTAGCAATGAGTGATGAAGGAGTGACACATGATGCCCAGAGTTGCATCACACATTTAATCATGAATTTTTTCAAACAAACTATTAGGGGGACCGGAAAGTAATGTCGTTAAAGTAATGACATGTTAAGGGCGGAAGTGGAAGCAAATCCATGTCAGACAATTGAGGAACTGTCAAACACTCTTAACCAACCTTGGTCGACCATCCAAGAACATTTGCAGCAGATAGGTAAAGTAAGAAGAGCAGGTGTTTGGGTCCCGCATAATCTGTCCAAAGAAAACAAAGCTAACCGGCCCACCACATGCAACTTATTGCTTCAGCAGCACAATACAGAAGCGTTTTTTGATCACTTGATCACTGGAGATGAAAAATGGGTCCTCTATGATAATCCAAAATGCAAAAGGCAGTGGCTCTCTCCGATTGAATCGCCATGAAGTACAGCTACTCCAGGTTTACACCCCAAAAAGGCACTTTTGTGTGTCTGGTGGAGTATTTGCAGGGTCGTTCATTTTGAAGTGCTGAAACCTGGACAAACTGAATGCAGACCTTTACTGTGAACAATCGGATTGAGTAAATCAATCTTTAATTGAAAAGTGCCCAGCGATTGTCACCAGAAAAGGCGTTATTCTGCAACACGATAATGCAATACCGCACTGTGCAAGACGAACCCTGGAAAAAAATAATGAATTGTGGTGGGAGGTATTGCCTCACCCACCATACTCGCCGGATATTGCACCATCGGATTTCCATTTATTCCGATCGCTACAACATTTTCTAAGTGGCAAAAAATTTGAAAATTTGGATGATGTCCAAAATGCTATCTCCAGATATTTTGCTCAAAAACCAATTGATTTGTATCGATCCGGCATTGAAAATTTGCATACTAGATGGCAAAAAGTTGTTGATAACGAGGGTGATTACATCATTGATTAAAAATAAAAACTTGTTTAAAACTTATCTGTTTGAATTTAATGTAAAAAAACGACATTACTTTCCGTTCCCCCTAATATTTCAGAATGACTGACATTCATATGGGTCATAAAGACACACAAATCCAGAGGCAGTGTCAGATGAAGGTAGAGTGTGAAGCTGATGTGGTGGGTGAAATTAGAGCAACAGAGTGCTCACCAGGAGACCTAGACTCACTCACTGTATGGATTTGCAGGCCCAGAAAGGTAAATGCACTTACCAGTTTCTTCACCTTTAAAGTGAAGAGCGACTTTAGACTGACTCTAAAGTTCTTCCTAGCTTTAACACCCAGTGGTTTGGGGTACAATGTCTACTCTCAAAACTTCTTGTGAGGGATCCCGTGTCCTCAGTGACAACCAGTGAGTGACTAAGTGACTACCTTAGGTGGGGTATTCTAGGAAAGTAGCTCAACTGTGACACTCTGAATACATTTCTCATTAAATCTTCATATCCTTTTAACATGGGGGTATTATCTCATTTCCTAGGTGAAGAAACCAGGGTTCAGAATAGTTTAGCCAGACACCAGTAACCTGAGAATACTAAAAATAAGTATATTCCAATAGAACAGAATGAAGCTAAGTAGTGAATGTTTCTTAGAGGAGATAATCAGAAAGGTACAATAAAAATAAAATATTATTCTGGACAGACAAGAGATAAATATGTCAGAGGGAATGATGTATAGACTCAAAGCACGTGTTGGCAAAGAACTGTAGGAATGCAATAATGAGGAAGTCAAGAAAGAGTAGAAGGCCATATTACTACATATCTACTTCTTGCCAGGTGTTATGTATAATGCCTCCAATGGATTAAGTCCTTTAATCTGTCTCACAAATATCCAGTGAGGTTGGTGCTATTTTGGACCCCATTTTCAAGTGAAGAAACTGAGGTTTAGAGTGGCAGTAAATGAATGATCCAACTTATACAACAGATTGACTGTGGGACTGAGTCAGCTTCAATGAGTCTCACTCTGAAATATGTATACTTTGCCATTCACCTGTGCAATAGAAAAGAAAGAATGTTCATATTGAGTGGAAGAATCAAGGAAGGCTTTGTGGAGAAGGTGGTATTTTAGATGTTGTTGATGGATGAGTAGGATGTTGTATGGAGAAAATGGGTTGGGGCTGCCGACTGAAGGAGAGAAATTGGTTAAAATATAGAAATGAAGTAGTTCCAGAAGATTTGGTGTGTGTGTGTGTTTGTTTTGTTTTTTTTTTTATAGGAACAAGTGTGTAGGTAGAAGGAATAGGGATCAAAGGCTAAAAGATAGTTTGGACCTTGATATTTAGCAACCTTGAATGACAGGTTAAAGTGTTTGAATGTTTTCCTATAGACATTGGGAGATGATTGAAAGTCTATGATGAATGCCATGGAGTGTTCAGATATGTGTTTGGAGAAGACTCTGACTCCAAAATAATAAATTCTGACCATCCTCTACCTGTGTTCCCAGCCCCACTGGGGATTCTGGATGGTATTAGTACCCCCTCTGTGAGAAATGCAACCACTGGCCAGGTTCTCTAGTTTGGCTGGACACCTGAGGTTTTGATCTTTAAATGCTATCAGGAGAGTTTACCTAAAAGTTGCTTCCTGGGCTATGATCACTAATCCATTAATAGATGTATTCACCTGTTCATTCACTGGTTTGTTCATTTTTGTGATTGTTCATTCACAAACATTTATTAGGCAACTATTCTATGTCAGATGCTAACCTAAGTACTGGAAATTCAAAATTGAATGAAATACTGTCCCTGTTCTTTAGTGTGTCATTGCGTCATAGCAGAGAGAGACATTCCAGCCAACAGTGGATATAATGTGATAAGTGCAAGTAGAGAAATGTGTAAAGAGAATAATAGGTGGGACCAGTGTGTTTTGCTCCAATCGTATCAAGAAATATTATATGAGTAGGTAGTTTCTTTTTAAAAAAATTGAAAGTAAGCGAGAGAAGAATATGCTCAGAACACTTGAACTAGGACTTGAATGATTTGATGGGAAGAGCCAAAAAGATAGAGAGGAAGTAATCTCACACAAGAGAATTAACTTACTTTTAGACATGGAGTCTTGAGAGTGTTTTATATTTTATTCATTTCTGTAACAAAATTTTAAGAGTACTTACATAAGGCCAGATAATGCGTTAAACACTAGGTTCAAGTAGGCGTGGCCCTGCTCTCATGGGGCTTACAGTGTAGTGTGGAGACTGTCCTTCATTAAGTCATCACATAAAATTATAATTACACACTGTGAGTGAGATTCCTGATACTGTGTGTAGTTTGCTATACCAGGAGCAGATATTGAAAGGGAAAGGGTAATTACTGAATGGGGTAGAATGAGAAAACGGGCCAGATCATGAAGAGTCCATATACCAGGTATAGAAATATAAACTTTATCCTAAAAGCATGGGAGACCATAGAAGAAATATAAGCAAGTCAGAGGGATACTTAGTTGTGTATATTTGAGATATTTCATTTTTATAACAGTTTAAATAACTGGTTTGAGGCAGATAAGACTAAAGACAGACTAATGATCAGAATCTTCCAGAAATTCTAGTGGGAGATGAAAGCAGCCTAAGACTATGACTGTTTGGAGAGAGAGAGAGAAGATTAAAGAAGAACCATAGATATTAAGAGTAGAGGCAATGGGACTTGCTGGAAAGAGTCTCCAGTGAGGGATGTGTGCCCCCATCCCTGCACGGGCCCTCAATCCATGTAAGTCACCAAGCCCTTAGGCATGTGGGGGTTACACTTTTCCATTAAGATTTATAGGAAGTCAAAGATGAATAGACAAAATAGTCAGGATTCCAAAGTCTTCACATTTAATTACAAAAGCAACAACTACCTGTTAACCTAGAGACTAGAAGAACCACCCCAAGAAAAATCCAAGTTCCTGGATTCAATTTCCATCTCTGTGACCTTGGTGAGAACAGTCTCAACTGCTCCAGACCTGGGACTTTCAAGGTAATCCTCAAAGAAGTTCAGTTATTCAGTTGTTCATTCATTCATTCATTCATTCATTCATTCATTCGTTCGTTCGTTCATTCGTTCATTCGTTCATCTATTCATTGACCTATCAGATAGGGCTTGATGGTCTGCAAGGGGGATTATGTTCCTATGCTATTATTTGCAATTTATTCATTTAACTAAGAAGGCAAGCATCTACAATATTTTTCTGTAGAGTCATATAGTAAATATTTTAGGTTATGCAGCCATATTGTCTATGTTGCAACTAATCTAATACTTTCCCAGGTAAAGCAGATGTTGACAATATATAAACAAATAGACATGGCTGTGTACCTATAATAAAACTTTAATTACGAAAATGGGTGGTGGGCCATATTTGACCTCTACATTCTAGTTGGCTGATCCCTGAAGCAGAGCCCTCCTGAATTTGATGCAAATATTCAATATTTCAGAATGTTTCTGATTAAAATTGGTATGAGTAGCTTAATAGCCTCCAGGGCTTGAAGTAAAGACAGTTCTTTTGGCAATGTAATGAAGTAGAAGTACTTCTAACTCAGAGTAGGACTGGATTTTAGGGCTGCTTCTTGCTATCTATGACCAAGGATGCTCATTTAACCTCTTTCTTCTTCTGTATCTTAACCTGGGTTTCTTTTTCCTGGATTCAGTGACTCGTGAAGACCTATTCAATGACTGGTCAAGATAAGATAGATTTAAATCTTAGTTATGGGGTGAATGAGCAGAGTAGAAGTTTAGTAAAAGCCAATAGATAATGCATGAGATACAAATCAGAATTACTAAAGACTTTACTTACAGCTGATCTGTACAAGATAAAATTGATGCGTCTGTTTCTCAGAAAAATAACCTGCCTCCATTGAAAGCACAAATCATGAGAACTTCTCTTAAGTAAGCAAGAAAACTAGAGAAAATTTAAGGTTACAATTTGGCCCTGGAAGTATGCTTTTTTTTTTTTTTTTTTTTTTTAAGATTTAATGGGAAAGTATAATAAGCAAAGCTATTCTGTAATCATAGCACTCATTTATTTGAAAAGGACCTGGGCAATTACCAAAGCAATCCTTCCTGTATTACCAAGAAGTTGTTCACTGGGTATCACTTGAGTGACTTTATGGCAGCAGTCCAGTCAATCCATCCATCACTAAGATCATGTTTTCTGGATTTGACTGCTCTCTGCTTCCCCAATGATATGTGGCTGAAACACATTGCCCAATATGTGTATGGATCAATCAACAAAAATTGTTTGAGCATTGCATTCTTTTTTCTGGGGAACACAGTTATTGGGCAAAGCACTTCCTGAATGTCAGAACACACAAGCAGGGTAATTCATAGTTGACAAATGAAAGATACAGGTGCTAATTTCTGACCAAATCTAAAAGAAGAGTTGACTTTTGCAGGTATTTGGGAAAATGCAGAAGACCAAATAGATATTTTATGCATACAACTTACAGGTTGTCTTTAAGATATGAAGGCAGGATATAGGGAATGGAAAAGAGAAAAGTATGTTGAGGGTGCACAGAGAGTAGACCAGTAAATGAAGGAGTCGAATGGGAAATAATTCTAGGAAGGTAGGTTAGGTTATGTTGGGAAGAGCCCCAAGTTACACCATGAAAGGCTTGTAGGTTTTGTCTCTGCCGTGACAAAGTAGGTAATGAGTGAAGCAAGGTGAGGGGTAGGGAGCAGAGGGAGGAAGAGAGTAAGAGGGAGACAGAGACAGAGACAGAGACAGAGACAGAGACAGAGACAGAGACAGAGGTAGAGGTAGAGGTAGAGATAGAGATAGAGATAGAGATAGAGATAGAGATAGAGATAGAGATAGAGAGAGGGAGAGGGAGAGGGAGAGGGAGAGGGAGAGGGAGGGGGGAGAGAGGGAGAGAGGAAGAGAGGGAGAAAGCAAGTCACCAAAGTCCTGCCCCCACTGAAAAAGGGCAGCTGGGATTTTTTTTTTCAAGGACATTTTCTGTCCCCAGTATGTGAGCTCGTTATATAATTTTTCAGGAGAAGTGGAAAATCTGGGACTTTATGAGAAATATTCTACATTTCAAGAATAGGCAGCTAATCATTTTTTAATCACTATAGGAAGCAAACATCCCCCAACATTTCAGAGTGTAGTCTGCTCGCAGCACGTTTGCAGAGGCTGTGTCCTCTGGGCTATCCAGAAAGCACGGAGGAGGGACTGAGAGGGAGAATCTGTTGGGGTAGTCCAGGTGGGGGCAGGTTATATGAACTTGACACTGGCTTCTGGAAGTGAGAAGGGAAAGAAGTGATTGATACATGGGCACCATGCACACTGTAGAGGAAGGGGCAGCTGTTATTCTGAGAGCCCAGAAATAACCTCTGTTCTGTTTTCCCTGCTGAAAGGCACTGCCTGTGTTTTGCCCTGTTACATATCCTCAGCTGACCTTTCTCAGAGCTGATTTTATGTGCCAATTGCTTTGCCATAATTTTCTTTCCACGTTCAGCACTTCCCTTCTGCCCCCAGGTAAACTCGCACGCACATCCAGGTAAAGGTGGTAGTCTTGAAGCTTGTCAAATAAGAAATCATTTTGTAGCCCTAATTCGATGTGGGGTTTTTTTTTTCTCCTACATTTCAAGTTAAAGAAGATCAAGGGCTTGTGACTAAATCACTTTCAAGATGAATGAGTCATAGGGAAATGTATTCCTTTTGGTGAAGAAGAGTCTCCTGATATTCTCTTATGTCAGTGCTCTTTGAAGAACATCTTTCTAACCATCACAGGCCATAATCTTTTCTTCATTTATTTTTTTCTATTGTTATTCTGAACGTTTCCAGGGTATAGTTCTTTTGCATGAAGGAAGTGATTTGTTGTTAGCTTTGATTAAAAGAGTATGTGCTAATTAAAAAATGTTATTTCAAAAAAGTACAAAGCACAGTTCAAGTGTCCCCACTGCTGTGTGTGTGTGTTAAACGGTGTCTTCCACACAGTTCCGAAATCTGAACTTTTCTCATTTAATTTTCAATAGTCTCATGTCAGTAAAGTGGTCATTCTTTATATTAACTTTATGTCTTTACCCAGTAATTTCCTCATGATACAGAATAAAAATGGCTACGTTGAAAGATGTGATTTTTTAAGGGTATTTGATCATGTTTTTCCATAAATACTGTCATTTTTTACTTTCAGTGGCATATGGGAGTGTAGACTTCTTTCCCTTCCCCTCCAACCGTGCATGCTAGCAATCTTCACATGTTCGGTTGTCTGAGAGGTAGAAGGTTGTCTCTTCAACTTCTATAAAATATAATATTGTTTGTTTCTCTTATTTGGGGACTTAGATTTTTTTTCAATATTTTTTTTCTTTATTGATTTCAGAGAGAGAGGAAGGGAGAGGGAGAGGGAGACAGAAACATCGATAACAGAGAACATCTATTGGCCGCCTCCTGCATGCCCCTCACTGGAGATCGGGCCCACAACTTGGGCATATGCCCCAACCAGGAATCGAACCGGCAATCTCTTAGTGCATGGGTTGACACTCAACCACTGAGCTACACCAGCCGGGCAAGAGACTTAGATATTTATAGATTTGTATTGACATTTCAAGATCTTTGAAAATACTTATATCTTCCCAATTACAATATATATCTTTAAGACATTGTTATTTCCATTTTAACAATCATCTCTGTCATGGACTCTTATCTTCCTTCCTTTGCAGGACAGTGCTGCCCTTTCGGTCTTATATCATTTTGCACAACCCAAAATGATTTAATAAATTATAACATTTAAAAAAAATAAGTAATTAGCATGCTTTTTTTTTTTTAACATCCAAAGCAGCAAACATTTATGAATAGCCTACTCTGTCTTCATTTTTATTCCTGCTGGGTACAGCCCCTGTAAACCCTACTAATGAAACGTATTGAACAAATAAACGCAGCCAATGTCTGTCCAGTAAGGCAGCCACTGGTCACAGTATCTGCCGGGCATTGAATAATAATTATTCCGAATCGACATATGCTGTAAGTGTGAAATACACATTGATTTTGTAGACTCAGAAAAAAAATACCTCACAGATAATTTTTATATTGATTGCAGTTTGAAGCAATAGTATTGTAGGTATATTGGATTAAATGTGATATGCTAATTAACATCACCTATCTCTTTACTTTTTAACGTGGCTGCTGGAAAACTTAAAAACACAGTGGCTACTTTCTATTTCTATTGGACAGCACTGTTCTCGAGAGTTTGACAATGGAAACATTAAGACCGTACCAGGTCAGCCTGAATGTCCTAGTGAATGGGCTTCAGGGCAGAATTTCACCATTCCTTGCTACCAGAGAGCAAAGCACCCCAATACCGCCATCACACTGGCTGGTGTTTGCCTTGTCTTTCATCTGAGGGAGCCTTGATGAAAATAAACACCTTCAACCAGAATAGTTTATTGTCCCTTTGGAAAGAAGCTTAAACTGAAAAGGAAGAGATACATTGGAATAGTTCTGACATGGAACCACTTCTCGTGTCACCACAGAGCCACAGTCACTGTGTGATCCGTGGGCTGGCTGCAGAAAGACGGTCTCCTCAAAACTTTGGGCATTGCAAGATCCCAAAGGCTGCAGAGGATTGATGACAGAAAGCGTGGCCCGAGCTACGAGGAGGGAGCTACACCTGTTCCTGGTCCTTCCCTCTGTGGGAGCAGAGGAAAGAGAATGGCTATTCACACTGGGTTCTGATTATCTGCTCTAGTAATAACATTTCTTTAGTGGGGATACGGCCTCCTTCCCATTAAAATGAACAATTCCAGGATTTTGCAGTTGACTTTATTATTTTGTAGACAAGATAAATGATTTAGAGGGATGAAATGAATGACCCTGGGGCCTAGCGTGAAATGATTTGGTGAAGGAGAATCCAAATTCAAGTCTTCACATTTATGATGCAAAGTTCCTTTATATAAGTCCTCAGCCTCCTACCACTATCCTTTTAACACAGATGTATCTTAGCTTTTTTTTCCTCCATAAAGTTTTTAATTCTAATTTCTTGTAGAATGAGAATAATCAGTTGGTTCCAAACAAAGCCCATTCTGCATCAGGTGTTTCAAACTCAAATGTTCTAATTTACTGAGTTATCTAAGCTTATTTTCTCTACCCCTAATATTTGGATTTATTTTATTATTGTTGTTGTTGTTGTTATTGTTTTTCTGTGTTAATGTATTTATTAGGTGTGGCAGGGAGATAAGTTGAGCTCATCAAAATCAAAGTGGGTCCCAGTACTCATTCCCAATTTATATTAGAAGGAGACAGTCAGATATTTATACATTACATATCCAGTGCTCCCAAATCTGGGAAGCAGGTGGCTGTCTGCAGAGTATTGCTGGAGGGTGTAAAGAAAGACACCTGCCCCACTTATCCTCTCTAGAAATACTGCATTTGTGTGTGGGGGGGGAGGGGAATCAATATTCAGCTAAAATGAAAGAACGAATGAAAGAGCTACTCCATTGACCATGACACAAGTTATTTTGTATAGATTCTTCCTTTTTCACGTTTAGTGAATTTCCTCTTCATTTTCCCATCCATCAACACATCAACCAAATACATATTGACATTCTATTATGCATACTCTTTTTTGCTCCTCTAGGAGAAATACATGCATAAGGCAAGGATGTGCTGCCGAGAAGCTTACAGTAGAGTTAAGGTTCTTACATGAAGAGAATAGAATTTTGAAGGAAGATAATGAATGTTGGGCCCTAGGAAACTGACTGGGGTGGGCTATTGCCCTCAGGCGAAGGCTTTGGCCAACCATTGGGTGGATATGGCTTGAGAGCCCTGAAGGGGATGATGAGTGAATGCCTAAGATGGAAAGAAAGGAGAAATGATGTATAAATACAGGATGATAAATTCACTTCCTTTGTAACTTTGCTAATGGCAGTCCCATAAAAGAAGGGTTGTAAATTGGGTGCACACAATACTGACGGATCCATCAGACCCTGTGTCTTTGGACTTGAAAAGTCCACCGTTGATCATGGTCTGTAAAACGGGAGGCAGCTTGTCTTGTGTTAAATAAGAGAAACTTTGACAAAGAATATCAATTTTGTTCTCCTTTGATTTGCATTTTCTTTGAAACTTGGAAACATAAGGCTTGGCAGGCCGTGGATTAGGGAAACAAAGTCTCTTCATCTCTCAGTAAATAACCATTTCCTGTAATAAGTCTGATTTCTTCTCCAGATGCTTGGAATTTGCAAGCCTGGTGATTCTATTTCTAGGATTGTTCATAATGTTTCCTCATTTCCTACTTCTTTCTTTCTCTTCCTTTCTGAATATACTGCTGCGACTTATCCGCCTTATTCTCTATCTCAAAGGAAGCGAACTCTATGGTGGAGAAAATTGCCACTGAATGTTAAGAATTAGTTAAATAATGTTCTTCTCGGAACTCTGTGATCCATTGCTTAGCAAAGTTTTAATAAGCACTTGGTTAGGAGCAATGAAGAATGAAAAAGGAAATTAAGTAAATGCTCATACTTTGAAGTTGCACATACTTGTCAGATATAAACGGCTATATAAATTGCTTGGAGGTGGAAGTCATGAAGATTTGGATGTGATTCTTAATTGAGTAGTGTCACTTTGAGTCAGTCAATAGCTTTCTCTTTCTTGGACTGTTTTTTTCATTTATCAACTCAAGAACTTAGTGCCATTTTTAGTATTGACAATTTCCTGTCTTATTAGATAACAATATGAGGTAATATATACTAATCCCTTAATAAGAAGCCGAAGCCACATTAGTGACAGAAGTGGATTCTCTGGTTTAGTTCTCATAGCTGCTCTGAGTTTAGGTATTAGTGCTGTCCTCATTTTACCCATCAGGACATTGAGGCTTAAGTCCTGGTCCAAAGGCATAGAGCCAGCGAAAGGTAGGTCTGGTAGTTGTTATCTTCCTGTATCATCTGTTGCTTGATTTCATGCTAAAGATGTGCCAAGATTTGACATGTAGATAGTGATATTGAGGTTAGAAAAAGTTGGCTGTAGTCTTTGAACTTGATGTTCTGAATGAACCTGAGATTACGGAGGATGTTTATATACGCCAAAGAGAAGAGTGCCAACCTTTCAGGTTCGGTGAGCCAAGAGCAATACGTATCAGGAGTGAACAGGATGAGTCTGGGGAGTGTAGAGAGGTTAGTTTGGCTTGTTCAGAGGGTCGTCAGGTAAATGAGATTGACTAGGGGATGACATTGGCGTATGGATGGCCTCAAATACCACCCTCAGTAAACAGAAATAAACTCATCTGCTCACCAGACATTGATGGAAATGGAACACAGATGTTTCCATATGCACATAGCCTAATAGAGAATGAGCATCACATTTGGGTTTGAATTGTGGTTCTGCTACTTGATAGTTCTGTGCATTGAGCGAATGATTTACCATCTGTGGACTTTAGTTTTTCATCTGTGGAATTGGAATAATGATTCATACTACATAGTGAGAATTCAAAGTTAAGTGTCTGTATAATACCTCCAAAGTAATAGACTCAATTGAGCAAATAACGTGCTTAGTATACACTAATACTACCTTTATTTGAATTAAATGAGATAGTATAAACAAAGTGCCTGATGCAATGCCTAGGACTTGTCAGCATTACATAAATGTCAGTTCTCTGTGCTAATAATTCTATCACAAGACAGATATTGTGCCTCAAATTGCTGATAATCTAGTAGAGAGAAAACCCAGCAAGTATGCATCAGAATGCAATGCAATTATTCTAGAGATACTACAACATACACTGTAATCATAGATGAAGAGATATCGAAGTTGGCCAAGAGACTATGAATGATCAGAGAATGCTTGACAGAGAAAGCCACAAAAAATCTAAACCTTAAATGCAATCACACAAGGAAAAATAAATACATAAATAAAGTAGAATTACTCCAGATAAAGAAGTAGCTGGAGAGTATTTTGACAGAAAGCAAAAGCAGAAAGATGTTAGAGGTCACGGAGCACTAACTGAGAGCAAACTAGGAAGGAATTGGTGAGACCTGATGTGAGGAGGAGGAGTGGCAAGAGGTGGGGCTGGGGAAGCAGGCAGGGACCACATCATGCTGGGACCTTGCAGCCATGTGCAGCAATGTGAATTTCCATCCAGAATCAAACCAGAGAACAGCATCCAACTCAGACACGATCGTGGAGAGAAGACTTCGGAAATGTCAGATCGCCAAAAGAGAGGGAGCTGCATTTTGCATTTCTAAAATGTTCCAGTGGAAGGCATGAGTCCTCTCTAGATCTGGACAGGAGACTCTGAACTGCAGTAGAGAATGAATCAATTTTCACCCTGAATTCTGTTCTCTCCCAAATAAAAGATGACACTCTGTGGCTTGGATCAAAGGAGGCAGTGTTACTTGGGAATAGATGTCAGATCGGTGGTGAAAATTATAGCTTGACACACGAAAGTATTGATTGCAACTGTCAGCTAGATACTTTCAAAAGGTCAGACATGGGAGTCACAGAATATACTCTCTTGTCATAAGACAAGGTGATGGACATCAAAACTAGGATGAGGTGAAACCGACATGGACTTTGGCACTGTGTCAGTTTGGTGGAGCTGCCACATCCTGCATGCCTGCTGCCCTGTTTGTCTGCCTACCTTCTTTCCATAAATATTTATTGAGCACTTGCTGTGCAACCTTGGATGAGTTACTCCACGTCTCTGAGGCTTTTTCCTCACTTGCAAATTGTGGGTCAGTCGTGCCTCTTTCAAAACTTACGGTAAGAATCCAATGGGATACTGTATTTGAGAGCGCTCAGTAGAGTGCCAGCCACATGGTAGATACTCAGGGAGCATTTTCCCCATTTCTACTCATTGTTATGTAGACATTTATTGAGTGTTTTCTCGTTCAAGGCACTAGTTTGGACAGTGGCCAGGAACAGAGCTAGCAGGCTCTCTTCAAGTTTACATCGGTGGGGGCAACAGAAAATAAACGAGTATACAAGTAAACGATGTAATTCCTGGTAGTGATGAATGTCATAGACATAAGAACAATGATGTCAGCAGGGTGCCTTGGAGGGAGAGCTAAGTTGGCAGAGTGATGAGGTGTGTCCCCTTGGAGGAGTGGCACAGAAGTGGAAATGCATCAGAAATGGAGCCTAAGGTGCAAAGACCTGGGAAGATGCTTTGCAGGCAGAGGGAGCTGCAATTTGAAGTGCACTATGGTAAAAACAAACAAACAAACAAACAAACCTGGAATGTCAGAGAAGCAGACAGAAGGCCAGGTTCCTGGAGCCTAATGTATGAGGGGAAAGTACTGCGCGGCAAGGTTGGCGCGCTAGTCATCAGCCTTCTGCAAACAAGCATCCAGCTAGCAGAGCAAGACGCAGCCGTCGGAGAGATGGTGCACAGTTAGACCAGCGTCCTCCAGAGCAGCCCTCTTCCTGTGCGTGGCTTCCTCCTATGTTTCCGAGCCAAGTGAGCATTTCAAAGCTGCTTGGACATCTGGACTGGGTAGGTAATACTGCTGTTTCCTTCAACCCTGCAGTTCTCAAAAGCACAAGCTCAGCTCTTCAATCTTTCTTTAATCTCTCAGTTTTTGGCGTATGTCACTTTTGAAGATACACATTTTACAATAGAAGCAGAGCTTACAAGCTGATGGTAAGGATAGATAAGAGCACATACCAGAGCTACTACGGCAGAGTTACAGAAGTCTGTGAGAGGACAGGAGACAGACAAAACCTAACTGTGTGGTCTGGGAAGGCTTCATGGAGGGAGTCTCAGGTCGAATGTTGCTGATCTCCAAAGGTGGGAGGTGTGGTATTCTTCCTTCTGTTTTATTTTTGTCTTTCATTTATTTTTTTGCTATACACTTTTAGCAATCTAAGTATATCCAGATTCCTTTTAACTCATTTCAGGTCTTCTTCCTTTTCTTTAGAATTGTCCTTAAGGTTAGCGAATATTTTTTAGTTGGCCCCAATTCAGGATCAGGTATGCCCTCATCTTACATTTGACCATCCTGGTTTACAGTTCCTCTGACAACCTCCCCTACAGTGACATGATTCTATTTGCAGAAAACATCAATTCTGAACACTTTCAATAATTAAACATTGTCTAAGATGTGTTAGCTATATTAGAGCCCAGCAACTTTTAGCCTCTTTTCCAGTTGCTACCCCAAAATTGCATGATTATTCTCATTAAAGGCAATGGCATGTAAGGACAGCGTTTTTCTCATCCTGCAAAGCACAGTCAGTTTTTTCCATCTTTTCTCCTTCACACATGTGCATTCATTACACATTAATCGATGTAAGGTTTGGCACTAAGGAATCAGATTGGAATACATAGTATATTATTACAGGGCAAAAATTTGGTGGGGTGGTATGAGGAGGTGAGGCAAAGGGTATGGGATCGGAAAAGTCACCATGGTCATTTCTGATTCGCTTGAGACGTTTCTGAGAATGGGACCCACACGGCTATTTTCTGGATAGAGAGGACATTTCCCAGAAAGCAGATCTGTAAATCAGTACTAGGTCTCAAAGACCCAAAGAACAGTATTTTCTTTATTCGTTTGTAGACTGAGTGGTCACAATTATTTGTGCTGGAGAAAGAGGCCAGGGGTAATTGCATACCCAGAGACACATGGATTTTTCAGGCAATCATTGTCATAATTCTGGTGCTTAGTCCTCAATATAACTGCTATTGATCTTAATTGCCGTTCATGATCCTCCAAACTATTTGAAACAAAGAAAGAATCCAGGGATCTGAGCAACTTTTTCAGAGGCCTGTGGGGAGGTACCTTCATCCCACTTGCTAGTTAGTCTCTAGTACACTCGGATGGAGAGACACAGAGAGATTAATCTTCTGAGCTACATCAGCAACAATATTTTCTTGATATAACTTCTTATTTTGTCTGATGAGAACAGTAAAAATTGATTACACGAAATTTGGGAAATTGACCATAAAGAATAGGATGCAAATGAGCTATAACTTTAGAGCTCAGAAAAAAAAATGTGCTTTATTACCTGCATCCTTCTTCTGTCGCATGCCTGTCTGTGCTGAGGGCAGCTTGCTCCCCATTAACGTGTCCGTAATGCCAGAGCCGGAAAGGTCCCAGCGTGAGAATGAGCCGTACTGCTTTGTGGCAGGGGTAGGTTCCAGGTTCCTTGTGTTTGTTTCTCTCTCTGTTCCCAGTGGGTTGCTGGGATAGAGGCAGTATATTAGAGAAGTTCTGACTGGATTCTGGAGCCAGAATATCAGGGTTTGAGCCCTGGCTCACAATAGCTGTGTGAACTTGGTCATGTCTTAATGTCTTAGCACCTTG
Source organism: Tadarida brasiliensis (assembly GCA_030848825.1). NCBI lineage: Eukaryota > Metazoa > Chordata > Mammalia > Chiroptera > Molossidae > Tadarida > Tadarida brasiliensis. The sequence goes on along the minus strand of CM061259.1, from coordinate 103,639,555 downwards.
GTCTCCTCATCTATACCATGGAGGTAAGAGTAGTGCTACAAAGGAGCTAGGTCCTTTGTTGAGTGAGTTAGTATGTAGACAAGAAGAATCCCTGGTACATACAGAATGTTCGGTAATACAAGCTATTAGCGTTGGGGGTGTGACTCCAAAGCCTACAGGGTCTAGGCAGAGCGTATAAATGAATCAGATATAAACAGTGAAGCTCTTTTGGGCTGTCTTTCATTTTCACACATGGTGTTAAAAACAAGAAGAGAAAGGACACTTTTCAACAATAAAGGGGACAAAAGCTCCCTGCAAGCACAACAAATGTGAGTGACCTTGACTTGATGAACAGAGGAGAGTGATGATGGAAAGAGGATTTGGGCGATTGTACCCAGATCCAGACAATGGCTGCCAAAGAAGCTGGGAAGCTAGATTAGTATGTGGATTTTCCCAATATTTGTGTGTGCGCATCTAATGCAATTTTTTTCAATTCTGTGTGATCCAAGCAATATATACCTCAGGCTCAATTTGGCCCATCCGTTGCCAGTTTGAGACTCCTGAATTTCTGCTAAGTAGTGGATTCTAAATTCCAGCCCAAGGGGCCGAGCTCTGGTTCCCAGGCTCTTTCTGTGACACCTGCCTTTCATGCCACAAATTTATTGACCTCTGTCACTCTCTTGGGTTGAAAGGACCAAAAGATGTGACTGTCACCTCTACACTGCCCGTTGCGAAGACTGGTATATATAGCTCATCGGAAAGGTCAATCCGGGAAGATGACACCCTTGTCCACATAATAACTGCTTTGCCTGCGTTGGAAATCCCAGCCTCTTCCTGCACTGCTGTCTGCTGACTGGTAGTGGAGACCCTCCAAGTCTTCCATCTGACTTCCGAAATGTCGTCTTACCACTCGTTCTGTTCAATTGCTCTCTCCTGTGCCAACACCATTCTGCTGCTCATCAGAGGGGAGGCTGTAACAAGTCCTAGGGTGTTTCCTGGCTCTCACGTAGTGGTGATAAGTGCTGGGTGCTTTGGGGGCTGCTGAACCCCCGAAGGCAACAACGGATTATTCAGGCCTAAGGAAAGAGGCAAGCCCTCAGAGAATAAGGCAGTGTATGATCAGGGAAGGTGAAGGAGGGATGCCAACTCTAGGTGATCTCTCGGGGATGTCCTCTCGCTAGGATAAAAAACAGCATGAAAGGAGAAAGACGGCGGAGACCAGAGCACATCATTTAGAACCAGACCAAGGGCTGCTGGGAAGCAGTCAGGTTGAGTCTGCTAGAACCGTCTACAGTAGTTGGTCAAATGGAACGAAGTGGGGGAATTCTGACAGTGCGCTTGCTCTCCCAATCGTAGGCTCTTCTTTCGTCATGAACTTCCAGCTGCATTTGTAGAAGTAGATCTTTGTCGTCATTGCTTCGTCCCGCCCTCTGTTTTTCTTCCCGTGTTATCTTGTCATACTATTCTATTCGTGCTCTCGATTCCTCTCCTCTGCCCTACCGTTTGTCTTTTCACGTTGCCTTTTCTCACTGGAATACCCATCTCCCGTCTCAACCTGCACAAATCCTGGGCTCATTTCAAATGTCGTCTCTACCAAGAAGCCTTTCTGGATTTTCTCAATGCACTGGGATCTCCAAGCCTCTAGGAAGAAAAGGCAATTCTGTGTTTTGCTCCATATCTCATTCTTCCGTCCTGTATCCTATCCTTGGGGGGGAAATTACATAAATCTGACCAAATTCTAGGAGATTTATTGGGCAATGTTTGCTGAGGGCAGAATCATTTTACTTCCAAAGGCATGTGTCTAGGTGCGCCTGGCTTTCTGCGCTGTCTTTTATTCTTACAGGAGGAGGGATGAATGGAGTTCGGTCTGCTCTCCTGGAAACGACCCAGCTGGCTTTCCAGGAACCCTTTCTTTTTTGTCTGAGCATTTCCTTGCATGAGTTGAGGTTGCAGGTCTGAGACAGAAGGTCTGCAGGGTACAGTTGGGGAGTTGTGGGGGGCCCTTAGACCTCTCTCTCAGTTCTGTGTTCCAGCCCCATTTATCAGAGCCCCCTTGCATCGTGGGTAGGTTTCCAAGATCACTAACCAGGAAAGGGAAACGTGCTTTATGCTTGCTGATGTCCCTGGATCTCTCTCCCCGTCAGGAGCTCTATGCAAGTGGTAACTGTGCTCCATAATATCTTAATACCAACAAAGCCCTCACAGTGTTTTAAACACCACCCGTCGCCCAGCCAGTGTAGCTCACTGGTTGAGCGTTGACCCATGCACCAAGAGGTCACTGGTTCGATTCCCGGTCAGGACACATGCCCTGTTGTGGGCCCAGTCCCCAGTGGGGGGGCATGCAGGAAGCGGCCAATCGATGTTCTCTCTCATCAATGTTTCTCTCTCTCTCTCTCTCTCTCTCTCTCTCTCTCTCTCTCTCTCCCTTCCTCTCTCTCTAAAATCAATAAAGAAAAAAATATTAAATAAATAAACCCCACCCTCTTTGAAAGGGCAGAAAACAGACCTGGTGAAGAGAGTAATATCTGAAGTTAGAGTCCCTGGATTCAAATCCAGGCTCTGTCACTGTACAGCTGTGTGATTTTAAGATAGTTATCTAACTTGTCTCTGCCTCAGTCCACTCAGCTATATTATGATGGTGGGTATGGTGCTAGCCTCTTAGGATTGTCTGGGAAATTAATTAAAATAATATCTCCAAAATGCTGAGAGCAGTGGCCAGAGCACAGTAAACATTGAGCAAATGTGAGTCGTGTTGCATTATTATTCTTCCTCTTCTTCCTACTTTTCTTTTTCTTCCTCTTCCTCCTCCCCCTCTTCCTCCCCCTCCTCCTCCTTCTTCTCTTCCTCCTCCTTCTCCTTCCTATTCTCCTCCTTCTGCTTCTTCCCCCACTGTCCTTCCCCACCTCTTCCCCCTCCTCCTCTCTTTTTCTCCCCCTCCTCCTTCTCTTCTTCTTCTCCTCCTCCTTCTCCTTTCTATTCTCCTTCTCCTTCTCCTTCCCCCACTGTCCTTCCCCACTTCTCTCTCCTCTTCCTCCCCCTCCTCCCTGAAGCATATCACATAGAATACCATCACAATCCTCAGCAGTTAGCCATGCCATCTTACATTTTTCATACATACATTATTCTATCCACATGTTCAGCTGCCTCAGGCCATTTGCTCGGTCACAAAGGGGTCTGCAGTTTATTACACACAGAGCAACAAAAGGACAGCCTGCTGATGACAGTGTGCCATGAACAATCTTGGCACCCATTTTAGAGATGGAATGAAACCTAGAGATGATTGGGTCTGAATTCCCCTCTTTACGGATGAGGAACTGGAGGAACACCATCCCCCATTCCTGTAGAAGAGTGAGCAGTGCAGCTCAGTTGTTGGGGCTCACCGTGGGGGGCCTATTACTCTGCAGTGCGACCTTACAGAGCACATAAACCTTTTAATCCTCCAGAGTCTCACCGGGGGATTTAAACATTAAAGGTGGCGGTTACCTTTGCATCCAAGATAAGAGACAGTGTGTTAATCTAAATGTCTCTCCAAATGGCTGTATTTCCAATTTAATGGGAACATAGCTATCATGTGTTAATTAGAGACCAAGTTCCTGTTTCAAAGGATGCCTCATAAGGTTTGATAAATAAGTTTAGAGGCCAGTGTTCTGGTTTCCTACTGAGTAATTAGTTTCACCTGTTTATGATGAGCACCACCAGCGGGGTCAGCATAATGCTGTGTACACTGTACAAGTGCAGCAACAGAGCATCACCATCTCTGCCTTTCTCCCAGTCGGCGTTCCTACCTTCATTCTTGCCCAGTTTGCTTGTTAGCTATGTGACTCCTGACAGCATTTTCCCATCACAAAAGCATGTGATTTGGCCAGTAACGAAGCATTTTTTTTAAGACTTTAAATTTACAACCAGTTAATATCTGAAAGGATGTCTTTAAATTATTTTTCCATTATGCATTAAACAACATCAATGTTCTAAATAAGTTTCATGGGCTCTTTCCAAGTGCCAGTGTCTTTGCAAATTTTAGATCATTATTTACTGATCAGGGCTTATCTCACAATCAGTAATTAAAACACCACTGAAGGTCCTTTTAAAAATCAATTGGCATCAAGCTAATATGGAACATCTCACTAAAAGTAATAAAGAACATAAAGTGCTTAAGCACAGGAGATGTTAAACATTGATGAAGACTCTTAAAACAACAACAACAAAAAAAGCCAAATTTAAGTTCTTGGGAAAATCCTCCTCCTCGTATTCATTCAGCAGTCTATCCAGCCATCAGAAGCTGGACTGCGCACTTACTAGGCATAAACAGAGGGTAGTCTTATTGTAGGGGATATGCTCCCGTGTCCCAAGGTGTTTCTTTTGGTGGGAGAGATAAGACAGGTCCTACAACAATGCTCCTGCAAGATATAAAGTGAAAAGAGCTTCAGGAAGTCGATACAACGTACATTTATATTCAGAGACAGGAGATAAATCTGGGATCGTGGTAAGGAACACAGGCTTCAGAGGCAAACAGATTAGGAATCAAATCTTGCCTGGACAATGTATCAGTTTTGAGATAACCAAATTGTTGAACTCATCAGAGTTTCTTTACTGGAAAAGAGTAACACTGACGTGATGGATAAAATCAGCCAAGTGTCTGGTGCCGCACACTTGGAAGGCTGAGGGAGGTGGTGTTTACACTACGCTTAGAAAATTAGAAGATTAGAATGTATAAGGTGGAAGTAAAAGAAACTAAGGCAGATAGCTATTCAGGCAGCCATGCTAGAAACAGAAGGTTTGTCAGGGAATACTTAAAGATAAGACTAAAAAAAATAACTTAGGACCAGATAATAAAGATATTCTGTGTAAGAAAGCATTTTCCAGATCTCTGCCTGAATGAGACCAAAAAATATCATGGTTTTGTCATGATTAAGAACATGGGCTCAGCCCGGCTGGTGTAGCTCGGTGGTTGAGCGTTGACCCATGCACCAAGAGGTCACCGGTTCGATTCCTGGTCAGGACACATGCCCAGGTTGTGGGCCCGATCCCCAGTGGGGGGCATGCAGGAGGCGGCCAGTCGATGTGCTCTCTCATCAATGTTTCTATCTCTCTCTTCTCTCTCTCTGTCTCCCTTCCTTTCTCTTTAAAATCAATAAAATATATATATATAAAGAATATGGGCTCGCACACAGCCTGCCTAGGTCTCCATTCTGGCTTTACTATGAACTTGGCTTAAGTTCTCTGTGCCTCCACAGCCTCATCCATAGGTGCAATTAATACTAGTACAAATGCTCTCCGTGCTTTCTATTCTCACTGTCTTTGTTTGTAGCCAGGAGCTGTTTGAATAGGATGGAGAAGAATCGTCTCTGTTTCCACTGACCTTCATCATCCTCTGGCAGCAATGGGCTAGATCCTTTGGACCACATCTCTCACCGGAGGACAAATAAAAACACTGGACATCACATATTCTAAATTCTTCTTAAAACCATTGTAAAGCTGAGATAAGTGAGGAATGACCAGCCCAAGATCCAGGAAACGGCAGAATCGTAGAATAGCAGGAACACGCTGTAAGCTCATTTTACGGTGAGGGCAGTCGGCCCTCCAGAAGAAAGAGCAGAGCTGAAGAAAAGGAGCTTGTGTATGCCACCTCTGGGGGCAAGCGAGTGCAAACTCAAGGCCAGCCTAAGGTGGGCAGTCTGGCAAACACGACTAGCTCGTGAATCTAGGTGAGGGCAAGCCGGACTCAACTGTTCTCCTCCACCTCCCCTCCGGGGCCTGGTGATCCCTGCCTTGGATGAGCACCCTCAGCATGGGTCTGAGCAGGAAGAAAAGCCATCTCTGGCAGGTAGGAAGTCACTGATCCTCGAGTGAAATTTCAGGCCAATTTTACATTATAAATATGACTCCAAAACCCTTTAAACCTTGTTTAAAGTCGTTTGACATGATCAGTCTCCAGATTCCAGACAAAAGGATATGAAAATTCTCTCTGGAGGAATGCTCCTTCATTCTAGGTCCTAAGAGATCCCTGGGAATAATTTTGCAAAGTCAATAATCAGTCCAGATAAGTAAACACCCCAAACAACAAGCCACCAAGAGTAGAAACCAGCAGAAACAATATAGCTGTGGAGACTGAATCCCCATGACTTCAGGTGGCAAAATGAGCAGATACAGATAATAAAACACTAGGCTTATTATAGGTAATGAAAAAAAGAAAAGAAAAACTTTAAAGTATCTAGAAGGAAGAAGAAATTATAACTAGTGTTGTTGTAGTTTTTAAAATTAAATAAATAAAAGTTAAAAATAGAAACTGTATCTGAAACTAAAAGCCCAATGGATGGGATGGACAGCACATGAGAGGCAGTGGGAGGGAGGATTCATGGTAGATGGATGAAGAGAAATTATCCAGAATACAGCAGAGAGGGGCAGAAGGATAGAAAACATGGGCGAGTGCTAGGAGTTAAGGAGCACAGAGGGGGAGATCTAAGGACTCCCTGCTAGTTCCAGACCCCGTGGGGACGAGGGCCGGGCACAGAGCTCAGGGAGGGTACGGGCCTGTTCTCACCACTCAGGTGCAGCAGTGTGTACAGTGAGCAGGAGGTGGAGAGACTAGACATCATTCCACAAAACTCAGATCCATCGGGGTGCTGGGCCCTCCTCCAGCCATGGCAACGATGACAGTCCTGTCCACAAGTTCCGTTTGGTGCTTTAGCACAGGCTGAAGTATGTACCGTGCTCTGCCAGGATGCCAGAGGGCCAAAAGCTCTTTCTTTTGTGAAGCTGAAAGGTGTACCCATGACTCTTGTCAAGGTAAGGCAGGCATTTTAGGTCTCATATGTACAAGTATTATTCTGCAGTTCTCCCCAAGCCTTCAAAACCAAACAAATGTGTGCCTTGATTGGGCTTCATCCAGTGCACCAAAAGGTTGCTGGTTCAATTCCCAGTCAGGTCACATGCCTGGGTTTTGGGGTCAATGCCAGGTGGGGGGCATGCCGGAGGCAGCTGATCAATGCTTCACTCTTGCATTGATGTTTCTCCCTCTCCTTTTCCCTCTCTCTCAAAATCAATAAAAATGTTTTTCTTAAAAAACAAAAAACAAGCACACTTGTAATTCAAATAGCATTTGTACCTAAATTTGAACTGTCGTATGCAACATCTTGCTTATAATTCAAGGACTACAGGACCAGTCTGGTGACCGAAGGCAGGGAGCCTCTTTACAAAGTAGCATTGATGGCCCTGGCTGGTTTGGCTCAGCGGTTAGAGCGTTGGTCCGTGGACCAATGAGTCGTGGGTTCAATTCCAGTCAAGGGCACGTACCTCGGTTGTGATTCGTCCCCCGCCCTGGTTGGGGTCATGTGGGAGGCAGCCACTCGATGTGGTGTCCATTTCACGTCGATGTTTTTCTCTCTCTCTCTCTCTTCCTCTCTCTCCCTCCCACTCTATCTGAACAAAAATGGAAAAATGTCCTCCAGTGAGGATAAAAAAAATGTAGCATTGATTTGGAGGGTCTGAATTTCCATACATGAGAGGCTTCCTCCCATTCTTCCACCAACATAATAAAAAGGAACTTGTTGAAGTTTAAATAGTTAATAGGTGATGAAACAGATTTAACAGAGGTCTGTCTTTTTAAAATGGTTATAGTCTTTCCACTGGACCTATTTTCAGTAAGAAGTTATTTAGGGTGGTGATACTGTTTATTCTGCACCATTAAGAGACTCAAAAAAGATAACACTTATCTAGAGAGCTACAATCTTCCTTTGAGAAGAAAACAAAACTAGTCATAGGTGATGATTATTTGGAATATTAAAACATTCTTCATTTTAAAAAATATACTAGATGTACTTCCCCCCCCCAGGAAGTATTTCAGCATAGTACACTGAACTATTTTTCATTATGGCTTCAAACTGACTGTATTTTTAAATTCATATGAATTTTCATTTTTTCTTCATTAGTATGTTGAGACATCTCAGCAGTCAGGCAGAATTCAAAGACTATAGCTATTTTCTGTGTGTGTTTGTTGCATAATTGCTGGCAAATGAACTTTATGAGAATAAAGAAAACTAGAAAAATGAAAGCAACTCTATCTGTTTTCTTTTGGACAGCTGATGCATTTGAGAACCTGTTTTCTAAGAGGAATTGTTTGGCCCTGCATATTTTTATTTTTATTTTTGTTGCCATTAGTATTCAAAACACCTCCTGTTTTTCTATGGGAAGATAAAACCGTTTCATGTTCTGAAAGGGCCTCATGATATCCCTAAGGAACTGCAAGGCATAATTGCTCTCATTTCTCAGATAAAGAAGCATGCAGCGGGTTACTGGGTTTTCTGGGTCAGATGGTCAGTTTCACAGGAAATCTGGAATCTGGGGGCCCTTCTGAGTTCCACTACTCTATTTTGGGACATCCACAGCTCAACTCCGGTTGCTCATTCTCCTGTTAGTAATGAGCAGGGATGGATATGGGGAGAACTCCGAGCTGTGGAACACGTCCCATTCCCACGCCCACGCCTGTGTTAAATGAGACCGGGGTAAGCACAGGATAACAGACGATCCCTAATACCAAAAACCCTTTCCAAATATGCACATTTCCCTGTCTTCCTCTGTCCCCCGGGCTAACCATCCCAGACTTTTCAGGAATGAGGCTGCTAGAATCTAGTTTTACAAAAGCATCTAGGGTGGCTCTGAGACTAGGAAGGAAAGTTTGGGAAGGAGGGGGTTGTCCCTACCTCATCTGAGGCATGAAGACCTGTTCAGTAGCTCTGGTTTTGGTGATTGTTATGGAAGTAGTGTGGCCTGGATTTGAATGCTGACCTGGTGACCCTAAGCAAATTACCTAAGATCTCTGAGTTTCATGTGAGTTGTCAGTAGGTTGAAAAGATTAGTGATATGAGATAAAATGCCTTAAAACAAAACAAAAATGGAACAGAAGAAGGATGTGGTTAGTGTCTGCTGGTAGGGATGGTGGTGCGGGTGGCTGATCTCAGCTCTCTGATAGTTAATGCCATTTGTCCGTCTTTGTTAGAAAATTCGTACTTGTATTGAGCAAACTACTTCTCTGACTTCAGTTTCCAGCAATCAGCATTAGGCATACCCATCTTGATGACAGACTCCTTGGACTTCTTATTCCTGGTGAGAGGATTGTTCAAGTGTTTAAGGTCTTCTCCGCCTCCACTCAATTCTCCTTTTCTCTCGATCTGCTCCTTCAACACTTCCCCCGGGAAATGGTCCTGGTCCTGAGTCTGAAGTATCGGAGCTGCTGAAGGACATCCTCGTGGATGTTACATGCCCTCCTCCATTAAGGAATCGTTCTGAGCCACGGCTGACCGCTGTCCCCACGCTTCTGCAAAACCAGGGCTGAAGACATTCTGTCCCTCACATCTGTGCTTCTCACACTTGAATGTGCATATAAATCACCTGCAGACCAGGTTAGAATGAAATCCTGATCCAGGAAGTCTGGGATGAGGCCCAATCGTCTCTCTTTCTAGCACACTCCTGGGCTGTGATGCTGCAGTCCTGAGCTATGCTCTGGAGAACGGGGCACTACATAACTCCTGTCCTTTATACCTAGATTTCTGTGATAAATCCCTGCTTTCGTTTAATCCTACAGAAAGTAAAATAGTTTCTGCAGATGTACTTATCCAATATCTACTGTCAGAAAATGATGATTCTACAATTCAGTGTGCTCTCCTTTTGGCCTTAGCTGTCAAAAAAAAAAAAAAAAAAAAATACTGCCTGTTCCCTCCTCCATGCTGGTTCCTATAAACATCTGTAGTGCCAGATTTTTGTAGATGGGCATTTTCTCTGTTAATACCATCTCTTCAAATTTCTTGCATTAGGTCATATTTAAATCTCTTTGTCAATAAGACTCAGTCATTCAGGATAAACAGCGGCAACCGTTGTGTGTGTATATGAGGGACTCCGGTGGGAGCTCATCTTGGCATCTACGATGTGCTGTTCCTCTGGCCACCTGTGTTCTGTTACTGTGAAAAAATGAGCTAAACAGATGGGAGCTAATGTTACAATTGAAAAAAACAGCCGCTCTTCAACTGCCTGGGATATTACTTGGGCTAAGTGTCACTTGAGTAAACAGAAAGTGTGCACGGATTTCAGTCCATGGCTTTGGGTAGGCAAGGACACGTTGGAAGTCTCTTAGTATTATCTTTCTTTCCATGTTTATTTTATAAATATTTTAAAGATAGGATCGAAACTTGCAGAAAACTATAAGCTACAGGAAAAAAAAATTAAGGGGGAAAATTTTATCTGCTAACCAGCAAGAGAAATATTCTGTGGAATATTTTCCTTTCATAATTGTATATTCTGTGCATGTGTGTGTAATTTACAAAAATCACAAAATAATTTATTAGCAGGCTAAAGCATATAAAATAGCCATATTTGTAGGCCAAAACAGTTGAATGTTATCAATTTCATACGATTCAAACCATATCTGTTTTGACTTTCAAAGTGGTTCCAAAGCTTAAAAGTCACTGTAAACATTACCCTGTTCTGTCTTCAACATCTACAAAAGTGGTGATAATAATGTATCAGTGTATGTTTTCCCAATCTTCTATTGTTGCTTAGTTTGTTTCCAATTTTTTTCATTATTTTAAGCAATGCTTTGTAAATGTCTTATGAAGAGCTGCTTATAAACACCCACAATAATTTTCTTAGAAGAATCCCCCACAATTGGATTAATGGGTTAAAGATGATATATTTTAGAAGTTTTTGGTGCAATTTAAAATGCCCATATCCGTTTATGAGCCCGTATTTCACTATAGCTGCGCCAACTCACAATATCGATATATTTTAATCCCTTCTAGTTTAATAGATGAAAAGCAGTATTTTATTATTTGCTTTACATGATTAAGGTGAATGACTTTTGTTCTATTAGCATTTTTATTTTATCTTTTGTAAATTGTGTACAATGTAATCTTGTGTGTGTGTATTCTACTGGTTTGGCTATGTCTTATATTTTTAAGTTATGAGTTTTTTTTTAATTTATGGTGTTAGCCTTTTTTTCTGTCAGATGCTACAAATATCCCACTTTTTCAGTTATGTCTTAATATTCTTCAAGATACTATTTCTATCCTGTTATTTTAAATTCCTATGCAGCCTGTGTATCATTCTTTTCAATTATGGTTTCTGCATTTGGTGTTTAGAAATTCCTTACACCTTCATTATTTAAAAAATTTTTTTTTAGTTTTTTTGTTTTTAACATTTATCTATTCAATTAGTCCAAGATTATTTTAGATGTCATTTGAGACAAAGTACCAACTTCTCTGTTCTCTCAGCACAATTTATTGAACAATGCGTCCTTTAATTAGGTATTTAAAACGTCACATAAATCTCAAACTAAATTCTATTATATACGTGTGTCTGTTTCTGGAATTTTACTTCTGTTTCATGCTTCTGCCTGCCTATTCAGTAGCCATTATCAGAACTTTAATAACTAAATTGTTATCCACATTTTGAATGGCTAGAAATATAAGTCACCCAGCATTGTCTGTCTTTGGAAGTTTTCTTAGCTATTCTTTCTCATTTTTTGCTTTTGTAATTATTTTCAGATATGAAGAAAACAATTTCCACTGAATTTCAGTGACATTAATACGGAATTTTGCAATTAGTTAGGAGAAAATTAAAATATGTGAAATGTTGAGCTTTCCCAGTCAAAAACATGGTAATTCTTTTTGCTTCTAAAAGTCATCTTTTATGTCTCTAATTAAAGGTTTGTTTCAAATAGGTTCTACACATGCTCCAGTTAGTGTTTCTCAGTGGTTAGAGCATAAGCCCACACACCAAAGGGTTGTGGGTTTGATTTCTGGTCAAGGGCATGTACCTGGGTGCAGGTTCAATCCCTGGCCCTGACTGGGTGTGTTCAGGAGGCAACCAATCGATGTGTCTATCTCACATCAATGTTTCTCTCTCTCTCCCCTCCCCCTCCCTTCCACTCTCTCTTAAAAAAAAAAAAATCAATGGAAAAATATCCTTGGGTGAGGATTAATAACAACAACAGAAACAGGTCCTACACATTTCTTTTTAAAGTTTAGAACAATGAATATTATATTTTTGATTGCTCTATAAGTAAGATTTTAAAAATCATATTTCTGACCTTTTTTTAAAGATTTTAAAAATTAAATTTGAGAGAGAGACAGGAAGGGAGAGGGAGAGAGAGAGAAACATCAATGGGAGAGCAAAACAGCAATCCGGCTGCCTCATGCGCACCCACCGCTGGGGGGATTGAGCCCACAACCCAGGTATGCGCCCTGACCAGGAATTGAACAGGCAACCTTTCCCCGTACAGGACGATGCCCAACCAACTGATCCACAGTGAGCAGGGCTCTGACTGCTTTGTACAAGGATCCTAGGCTAGTTATTGTTTTTATTCATAATGAGTCATCTTCACAAACTCTAATAAGACTGAATAATTGTTCCATTTTCCCCTAGGCTCATTATACAAGTCATCTTGTTCCAAGCACCCCAGTAGTTCATAAAAATTTGGTCTTGTCTTCTACAATAATTCTAAAATTTTTATTCCATTTATCTCACATGTGTTCACTCTGTCTTAATGTCTAGAATTTCCAGAACCTTGCGGTGATAGCATTATTTTCTTTTTTCAGATTTTACTTGGAATTTTATCTTCAGTGCAATGTTGACAGTTGATTTCAGATAACACTTTCTTTCCAGGTTAAGGGTAGTGGCATTCGTTTAATAGATTATCAAGGGGTTTTCACTATAAAGTGTGTTGAATTCTGTCAATTGAATTTTGGCCTCCATTGACAATATTATTTCTTCTGTGACCCATTTATTCACAAATTACACTCATAGGTTTCCTAAATATTGTTGCATGCCTAAATAATCCCCTTTTTGTTCATGATATATTATTCTTTTAAAATGGCTTTAGGCCCAGCCGGTGTGGCTCAGTGGTTGAGCATCAACCCATGCACCAAGAGGTTACCAGTTCGATTCCTGGTCAGGACACATGCCCAGGTTGTGGGCCAAATCCCCAGTGGGGAGCACGCAGGAGGCAGCCAATCGATGTTCTCTCTCATCAATGTTTCTATCTCTCCCTCCCTTCCTCTCTCTCTCTAAAATCAATATAGAAAAAAATTTTTTTTTAATAAAAAATAAAATAAAATGGCTTTAAATTAGGCTTATTTTCAATTTATTTAGTATTTCTACATTTTACTGAAAGGTGGGGTTGATACCTAGAGGAGTTTATTTTTTTGATGTCCTCATAGATTTTTTTAAAAATGTTATCAGAATTGTGTTAACTTAGTGAGAATAAATGGGAAGATTTCTTACTTGTGAATGCTTTTGAGCCAGGGTGTGGGAGATAAAACATCTTGTGGTCATGATTTCCTCTCCTTACCACTTTTCATGTATTTGTAACTGTCTGTATTCCTTCTTTTTAGAGCCATCTATTTTGAGAGTGTACCTCTGAAACAACACCTAAGAAATGGGAGATGCTTTCTCTATATCTCTAGTTTGTGCTTTTTCATTTGAACCATGGTAGCCTTCCAGTTGTTTAGAAATTCTTCTCTCTTTTCTCATCTTTCCAAAGTGAGTCTTACGCTCAGCTACTTTACATTAGCTCCCTTAGACTATCTATGGGTTCTGCATTTGAATCTTCTAAATCCAGGTAAAAAAAAAAAATTAAACCAAACCAAATCAACAGACATTTAACTGTAGTTTTATTTGACAGTTGGGAGCCTGTGTGGGGAGGGGTTGTTGAGTAGTGGTTGAGCCTGAGAGCTTGGACGTGGTCAGAGGTTCCTTCTCTGTGTTTGCTGTGCTAGCCCAAAATTAACTGGGGCAATGTATCCCTCACAGAGAAGTGGTCTTTTGAGGAAGATTGCTAGCATTGTGCCTGTACACTTTGGCTGGAACATAGAATGAGCATCAATATGCAGATAGGTGCTTCCCAGATACACTGCTAGAGTAAAAATGTCAGCTGTTAGTTCTTCTTTTCCTCTAGTCCCTTTATCAATCAGAGAATGTAGAGAGGTGGGCATCCACTGCACATTCTCTTATTCTCTAAGCCAGCAAATCTTTTATAAGGAGTAAATCATGAGTCAATTTGTCCATCTTCACTCTGGTGCCCTCTGTATTTTTTCTTTGAAAATATGTCCTCTCTTTGGTAATAGGGACAGTCTGACCCTCATTTCCATTACTGGTATGGATTCCCCCCACGGCTGTATTCTTTTGCTCATGTGAGTGGGAAGGCAGAACGGAGGGAAGGAAGTGCATCAAACTAAAAGCATGTCCCCAGTTACCGACCTTTGCTCTTAGGTACACATTGTCCTTTGACCTCACCCTAAGGCACCAGGTCAAACAGAAAAGTTTTCACACACAGATTTCACGTGAATCTAAGGGCGGGCCTTTCCTATTTTAGAGACTTGAGAAAAACTTGGTTACAGAAGCTTTTAGAGCAGAGAGCTGGCTAGGTGACCCCATGGCCTGTGGAGAAGCTGGGGGGTAGAGCGGAGTGATGGTCAACCATGAGGAAGCCTGGGCCCCACAGTTCACTGTGTGAGAGTCACACTCTCCTCACAGGAGACTGGAGCAAACACGTTTCTGCCTTTAAGTACTTTATATAGACTCACCCCTGTTCTCTATTAACTTAAAAATAAATCTATTCTTGCCCGGCCGGTGTGGCTCAGTGGTTGAGTGTTGACCCATGCACCAAGAGGTCACCGGTTCAATTGCCGGTCAGGACATATTCCCAGGTTGTGGGTCCAGTCCCCAGTGGGGGGCATGCAGGAGGCGGCCAATCGATGTTCTCTCTCATGGATGTTTCTGTCTCTCTCTCCCTCTCCCTTCCTCTCTAAAATCAATAAAGAAAAAAAATTTTTTTAATCAATCTATTCTTTTTTTTTAATTCATTTATTTTTGTTACAGATATTTCTCCTTTTTCCCCCATTGACACCCTCCTCCCGATCCCGCCCACCCCCTCATGCCCATCGAGGCTGCGAGCCTGAGGAACTGGGGTTGCCGTTTGCACAGACAGGGCTAGGAAACACCTCATCATTTTCATTCAGGGGACACCTGAGCTCACAGATGTGGGCGTTCTCTCCATGTCAGTCTGCTCATATGAAACAGGACCAGAAACCCGCGTCTTCAGACGGCTAGTGAGCTGTCCTTCTCATCACACCATTTTAAAAAAGTCATTTCAGGATTTCGATGTCCCTTCTTTATGGGGAATTTCCTCCGAGGCCATTCCTATTTCTGACCCAGTTCCCAAAGCCAAACAGAAGCAACTCATACCTGACCGGCTGAAGTGTTCTCCCTAAGATTCTCCAGTGAAATCAGTCAAAGGAGAATCCACTAATGCACTTGGAAAATTGGATCTGCTGTACTGTTCTACAGGCAGTTCGTTCTCTGACCCCAGCGTGAGCTCAGCGCATACCCCGGCACCGGGGGACTAATTGGCCATGTAATTGTTATCCTTGCTGGTAACCGCACAAGCTGTTCTTATTCATATAAGCACCTAATCCTTTTCCAAATTCTTCTGGCTTTAATTTGCCTCAATAATATCCTGCAGAACAGGATAATTGCACATTGTGTAGAGAAGGGTTTTCTTTGATCTGTTCTAAATTTAGACTCTGCTAATGTCACTTACTGCCCCCTTCTGGGTAAGCAATGGGACCAGGTAGTCGGAAACACCCAGTTAGATGCCCTATGACATTTCATTCAGATTCCTCCATCATGCCAAATGACACTTAGCTCTCTCCATTTCCCCCGCTGAAGAGACGGACTCTTTGTCCTCACCTGGAATCCTCCCTGTTACAATTCCCCAGCCATTCTAATTATTTTCACTGCAACCTGATAGAACTGGTGGCGTTGCCCAGCTTCAAAGAAAGAATAAAGGGAGATGAGATTGTTGACTTCTAGTGTCTGGAGTGTGATGTCAGCGGGATGAAGGACGAGACTTATCCTGAGTGGTTTAAGAATTTGAACTAGCAACTGCAGAAGTTGTTGAACAGTGAACTTGAACTCAGTAAAAGGTAGAAGCTTGTGCATTAAATAGAGTTATCCATCTAGGGAATGGTTACCTCCGAACAGGACCAGCTCCCCTCATGGAAGGCTCCACAGCTATTCAACTGTGAGCTCAGGATCCCTGGTTTCTAGGCTCATGTCCTGGTGACCCTGGGTGGGTCGTGTTTCTCACATCTGTGGGGGAAAACATCATTCCTATGAAATATAAAATATTTTTGCATACATATAGAAACACATATAAAGTATCACTTTGCATGTTAAATGTTAATAATCATATTAATAATGAAGGATGTAGAAAAGGTCAGGGAGGGCTCCCTGGAGGAGGCAGTGATCAGCACCATTGGAACCTGTGAGTAGGCATCAGAAGCAGGGCAAGGGCACACTGAGCTAAGAATGATGACGACAATGACAATGATGGCATTTATTGGTAACTGTTACATCCAAGGAAGTATGCTAAGTAAGTACATGCACGATCCGATTTAACGACATTTAAATTATAAAGGCACTGATGTACAGAAAGCTTAAGTAACTTCCATGGTTGCCTATCCACTCGTTGGTGGAGCTGGGATTCAAACCCAGAGCCTGTGTTTTTAATTTTGGGAAACTGCTTGAGATAGCTACATTTACAGGGAGCCTTAGAAATGTCTTGGTCTTCAGTGCAGGAAGATTGGGTTTTCATTCATCAATGTGTTGGGGAAAGGATTCTCGGATAGGCAGCAGAGAGATTAAAGAGGCACAGAAGAGGCAGCTGATTCCAGGGCGGGAAACTCAGATTGGAGAGAACCTCATAATGAACGACAAGGTGAGGGTTCACACAACACTTACTTATACTCTGGAAAACTGACTAGATAAAAAGATGACGCTGTGGACAAAGTTCTCGCAAGAAACTGCTTAGCTGACTATCAGGATGACTTCAGGTGGAGACTGCGTTCATCCCAGTGGAAACAAACAAGTGCAGGTTCGTGAATGTGACTTCAGAGATCTCTCAGTCCAAGCCACTCCTTCATCGTCCCTCCCGCACTTAACAGAGTAAGGCCCGGTACAAGGACCGGAAACCGGTCCGAGCTGTACAAAGCACAGGAGCGTTTGTGGTGAGGTCACAGAGAGCTCAGGAACCCAGGCACTGGTGATGGATCCTCTCAGAGTCTGTTTTTGTTTATATTTTTTTCTTTATTGGTTTTAGAGAGAGAGGAAGGGAGAGGGAGAGAGAAAGAGAAACATCAATAAGAGAAAACACTGATTGGCCACTCCTGCATGTCCCTACTGGGGATTTGGCCCACAACCTGGGAATGTGCCCTGACCAGGAATTGAACCAGCGACCTCTTGGTGCATGAGTGGACGCTCAACCACTGAGCCCCTGGCTGGGCTCTCAGAGTCCTAATTAGACTAGAAATAAAAGTGTTTAGTTGGAACCTAGTAAACAGCTCCATGTCTTCGGGCTCTCTGCATTGTGCTCTCTTGAACACTGTCTCAGCCTTCTCACTGTGAACATGAAACAGCGTCGCTGCTCAAACCTAGCTCTTTCCACCCAACAGCTTTCCATGGATTAACTAGTTTCCATGAATCATAGTTTAGGTTCACAAGAGAGAAACAAGCCGGTTGCTCATTGATTTTGTGGCACATCACAGTATCCCTTTTAGGAGCCGGGAGTATGGAACACAGGGATGTATTTGGAACAGGCAGCCTCCGAGAGGAGAAATTGTTTTTAACAAAGTCACACAGCCTGTGGAGCAAAGCCAAGGCATCCAGATTTGCCCAGGGTCCCTTGCACCCTTCCACGATGCCCGTAAGGAGTCGTCTCTAACGATGCTGCGATGGCTAGAATGTCGAAGTGATAATTCTTTGATATGGTATTATTCTGCTTCTACTTGACTATGTGAATTTAAAATACCTTGACAGAGGTAGCAGGGAGATGCTCCCACCACACACACTCTTTCATTGGGTGGCTTGGCAAGCGTAGCTAATCTGTAAGGTCCCTTCCAGAAATAATTCCAATCCAATGATGCTAACATAGACTGTATTGGGATTCTTGCCATCAATTGACTGATGGGACAACTGCTATGAAAAGAGGGGAAGAAATGTGTCCATCGTACAGAGTAGGTCAGTGGCCAAGCCAGGACTGGAACACAGGCATGATGTGCTTCCCTGTCGATGGTTAGTGCCCAACTTTCTACAAATAGTCTCATCTCACACGTTAAGTCTGTTTTGCCATTGTAGCAGCCTAGAATATTTTTGGAAAAGGATTGTGAGGCCACATCAATTCTTTACAGAGAAAGAGCACTGTGATTAATTTGTACGGTCTGCGTTATGGTTGGGGGTGGAGATGGTGGCAGGTGGTCTATGGGCTTGCCATCCCATCTGCCTCATCCTTTTCTCCTCCCCGTCTCACGAGGGCTGGGATGCTCCCTGGAGAAACAGTGGACTACATGGCACTTGTAGTATCTTCACATGACAGATGTCTTTCTTTCTTTCGCTTGCATTATGCTTTCTAATTCCATTCCCTCCGGACAGGAGAGGACTGGTTAGAGTTCAATTTCTTTTAGCCGAATGGGTCATGTAGGCCAGTTGCTCAGTTGCCCCATAAACATGTACCTTGACTAGTTTCTTTGCCTGGACCCTTGAAAGTAAAGCAGAACCCTAAAGGTACACCTAGACTGTAATGGTAATAATCACTTAGGTTAGGCAGTACTTTAATTTATAAATCACTCTCTTTTTTTTCATTTTTATACTGAAAGGAATCATGTAGATCTGTCAGCCAATGAGAAAAATGTTCTTGTATGTTATACTAACTCCTTCTATTAAGTTCATTTAAATTCAAACTGGCAAAATGAAACAAAATTGTATCATATAAAATTATTGCCACTTTATTTGCCTCTTAAGCTATTCCAGCCTATTCTCACTGGAGGGCATTGGATTCCTAGTACATAGAATTCCTAAGGGCACCGCAGTGTAAGGCCAGGGACCCTGAACCACAGAAGCTGGTCTTGTGTCTAATTGTGTGACTTTGTTACAATAACCCCACCTTGGATACCTCATACCTCTCAATGCAGACGTAGCTATCTGTGTGTCTTTTAGAGGTGCCTGAAGTTAGAACAAAATTGGTTGCTGAACACCAGGCCATATTCAACATCACTTTTGCCCTATGATAAAGATGTATGAATGCAGAGAGAAAATAAGGGCTCTCCCTTTTCTGGGTATTAAAATCAGCATAAAGAATATGATCCTTGTCCGGCCGGTATGGCCAGTAGTTGAGTGTCAACCCATGCACCAAGAGGTCGGTCGCTGGTTTGATTCCCGGTCAGGGCACATGCACAGGTTATGGGCCCAATCCCCAGTAGGGGGCATGCAGGAGGCAGCCAATTGATGTTCTCTCTCATCCATGTTTCTATCTCTCTCTCCCTCTCCCTTCCTCTCTCTCCAAAATCAATAAAGGAAAAAAAGAAGAAAAAGAAGAAGTCTATTAAAAAAAACAAAAAAACCCCACAAGAATATGAATATGATCCTTAGAGTTCTGAGCGGGTTTGGGAGGAGATTTTACAAGGCTCACATGTCCCTGCTTCTAGTATTTCCAAGGAAAACTTGTCTTGGTTCTTAAAGCCAGGTCACATGGTGGAGGGCTCAGCAGACAGATATCTGAGGCTATGGAGCTTGTGGTTTATCTCCTGCAGAAAAGAGACAGAGACAGACACAGACTGATATCAAAGCCAGCCACCCAAGCATAGACTGAGACCTTTCATTTGGACCAAATGAGGTCACCTCTGAACCCCATCAGTCATCCAGAAAGGACCACGGGCTGTTGGCTTGGCCAGTCTACAAATTGGTAGTTACAGAATAGTTGCAGAGATGTAAATTACAGCATAGGGAATATAGTCAATAATATTATAATAACTATGTATGAGGCCAGATGGGTATCTGAAGTAGCGGGGGCCACCACTGTGTAAAGTATATGATTGTCCAGCCACTACGCTCTACACCTGAAACGAACACAGAATAATATTGAATGTAAGCTGTAATTGAAAATAAAACAAATTGAGGAAAAAATCTTGACCTGCGTTAGGTGATAAGGTCATCTTCCCTTGAGTCATAGATGACACGCATAGCAACTAGAATATATAGAGAGTTCTTTAAAGAATAAACAAAGGAGAAGTAGATTCTGGATGCCTAATAAAAGCTTTTGAAAACTCCAGCCAAGCCACATCTAAACCTAGAGGAAAAGTTGATCTTGGCCCGAAGGAATGATTCAATTTTTTTTTAAATGTCAGATATTGTAGGAGGCCAGACGCGTTTTTGCTGAGAAACATGTTGCTGATAGTTCAACAATGTAGAGACAACATCTCTCCTTATAAATGACGGCCCATCTCATTCTCCTCCCAAGAAGCCTGGTCTCTGCACCACTGGGCCCTGTCTTGGCGGTTATTTCTGTGGGAACTGGATTATTGCTTTGCTCCTTCGAGCCCTTTTCTGATCATCAAGGAACTCTAGTCATAGTTAAGAATCACAGTTTGGCCCTGGCTGGTTTGATTCAGTGATTGTAACATTGGCCCATGGAACAAAGAGTCTTGGGTTCAATTCCGGTCAAGGGCACGTACCTTGGTTGTGGTTTGGTCCCCTGCCCTGGACGAGTCATGCAGGAGGCAACCAGTCAATGTCTCTCTCATGTCGATGTTTCTCTCTCTGTCTCTGTCTCTATCTCTCCCCCCCCCCCCTTCTCTTTATCTCCCCCTCCCTCCCTCTCTATCTGAAGATAAATGGAAAAATATCCACAGGTGAGGATTTAAAAACAAAGAATCACAGCTTTGGAGTCAGACCTGAACCTGACCCATATCTCAGCCTCTGTGAACAAGACCCACGTCACTTCACCTGTCCGCACCTCATTTTCTCATCAGAGTCTCAATATCCTCATCTTTAATTTCACCCACCTCGAGGGGTGCAGGCAGTTAAATAAAGTGATCTTTATAAGGCATTTGGCACTGTCCTTGGAACCTAGCAAGTGCTCAGAAAGCGGTAGCTGTGGCAGTGAAGAATCACGGTGAGGGACTCAGAACAGCACCAGTTTTAAAGGGACATTTGGTGAAACTTTGAAGAATTGACTAGACTTCTGAGAGCAGAGCTCACCTCTCATTTCTTAAAAGAGATGATGCATTTTTAATAATACTATTTTACTTAATTGTGCAATTAAAACATCAATGATTACAAGACACCCTGTAGATTTCAATACAAACATTCATGAGAAAATGGTTTCAGTACCACATTAAATGTATGCATCAATTTAAAAACTCATCCCAATTTCAGAAGCAATACAAATTTACGAAAACTAATATCTTAGAAATGAGAAAATATGTGACTTATTGAGCATGAGGTGTGTGTTAAGCATTCACTTTTATTATATCACATGAGCGTAGTTGAGAACCGCTGTGATTCTGCTAGTGTGTCTAAGGCTTACTGGTTTATTTGTTTGTTTTGAAACTCCTGGTTAACAAACAACAACAGCAGAAGTGTCATCTTTTTATCTGAAGTTGCATGTTGATAGAATTTGACACAAATTCATTGTATGATTACAGTTGCCGGGAGCTCTCCCTTCATGTTCTCATTGAATTTGATCTCACCAATGCTGTGAGAAAGAATTACTAACAATGTTTTGTGCAAGAATAAGGAGAAATGACCAATGTCCCTGGACTAGTGGGTGGCAGAGGTCAGACTGGAACCGTGGTCTACCTGACTGAGAAGCCTGTACTCCTATTTTTGCTAAATCATCTCCCTGTGTGGTTTCCCCTGCTTTAGAATCAATCAAATTCCTCACCCCTTTCAGCATGGGTACTGAGAAGAACCCGCTGAGCTCAAATAAGCCAATCACCCCATCTCAGAGCTCCCTCCCCCAGTCACTTTTCCAGTTGCCTCTGACAGCTCTGTAATTAACATCTGCCCTGAGGAGAGGGCGGGAAACAACAGAGGTGATTTCTGCACTGTTGGCTTTGGATAAAGTAATTGCCCACATTTAAGCTTTCAGGAAGAGAGCATCCCTGGAGAAGGAAGGATAAGGGGGGGGGAGGTAGAAAAGGAGGGGGTTTGGTAAGGAAAAAAGGTTTAATTATAGTGCATGCTACTAATTTAGAGCTGTGACAATATGCTGTGCTTTTTTTTTCTCCTAACTAGGTTTGCAAAGTTTGTGTTAAGCATCACAAAAATCGAATTATTTCTAGGTTAAATTGAGAGGGATAAAAGAGGAAGAGAAGAGTGCAGACATGGCATCCAGGGAGGAATCTGAATTCGTATACTGTTTGGAAAAGTAGTTAGTCGTGGGGTTTCACATGAGACTAGAAAAGAGTGATGCACGACCTGTGGGGCTGAGCATGTGTTGGAGAACACGCGGGGAAACCACGCAGTGGGTAACTCGCGATGTCTGCTGTGGGCAAGGTAGCAAAGGGTTGAACTTGCATCGTATTAGTTCTTCACCAGAATGGATTTTTAAATAACAACCGATGTCATTTCATCCTCAGTCGAATCTAACATGACATAACAACCAAGACTAGTTTATTAAGACAAGAGCTCATGATTGAGTATCAAATACATGCTTGAAAATGGAGAGTTGTTCTGGCAACTGGAAAACCCAGTTGGTGGTCTGAATTTCTTAAAAGGGGGTCAACGTTTCCAAATTGCTTGAGAGTGGAAAGGATGGAAGAAACAGGTGTGTTTTTTTTTTTTTTCCTGGCAGTGTTAGATCCCTAAAGATATAAAACACACTATGTTGCAATCCTGACTTCCCCAAAGTATCCAAGGCACCCAGCCAGGTTTGAATACAATGATGGCAATTTGCGGAATGTTCTAATTAAATTAATAGTTGATGAATGTATCAAGTGTGTTAATTGGATTTTGCTTGCATGAAATCCTGGCTGTTAATTGGTTAGAATTTTGGAGAAGAGCACTAGAGATTTTTCATCCTAGCAGAGAAAAACAGCTTAATGGGAACGATTGGGGGAAGGTTTTAAAATTTATACAGTAACACCCATCAACCTGAAAGGATTTCTGTGGGTACTTATAGAATTATATCTTAAAGACAAAGTGAATTTTTCATGGACACATTCACCAGCTTTCAGCTCTGATTGCTTTCCCCTAAGAAATAGCAGAAATAGCAGTGTCTTTTATGAGCTAGAATATGACTTAGAGAAAATCTATTTCTTTTTTTTTTTACTGGTAGAACCTTTTTAATGAAATAGAAACAGAGTGGCAATATGTAGAATATTGAAAAGTGGAGCTGCTTTGTTTGGCAGAGGGGAGGACACAGCATCCTGTCCAATAGACAGTCTCTCATCCCTTAGGGCCTTTTTGTAGAATATTTGCAATCCCTAATCCTATCCAGACTCTCATTCTGTAAAAGAGGAATTGCTATTCAGATGGGCTTAGTGACTTACTCAAGGTTACACGTGTAGGTAGTGACTAAGTCAAAGCCTCCACCTGGGCATCTGACCCCCAGATTAAGGTAGAACTCTGAGCCCTATGGCTACACTTGAGTATCCTTACACTATGCATTGTCTTTATTCAGAAGAACAGTGAAGTTTTACTTTTATCTTAAGATTTTGTTTCCATGACTCCATTTATTTTGGAATCTAATGTTTGAATAATTTCAGAGCAAAAGTGTTCACATTTATAAGTTTTAATGCACTATTTTTATTAGATTATTTGTTTAGATGTTTATTTATTCTTCTAGATTACAAGTCCTTTGAGGGAAGAGCCTCAGTGCTTAGCATGTCAAAGCTACTTATTGAGCTTGTGTTTAACATAACTGAATGTGTAACAATAATCTGGAATGTATTTAAAGAAACTCTTTGTGAAAAAGAAGTTTATAAAATGATCCCACCTCAGCATCCTGGTCCCAATGCCATCCTGGTTCATGGCATTTGAACACCAGAAGTACTTACTGACAAAAGTCCTGATTGGGTTTATTTTATGACTACTCTTTCTAGATAGCTTTTTATTGATTGATTGATTGATTGATTGATTTTAGAGAGAGAGGAGGGGAGAGGGAGAGAGAGATAGAAACATCGATGAGAGAGAACATCGATTGGCCACCTCCTGCATGCCCCCCACTGGGGATTTGGCCCACAACCTGGGCATGTGCCCTGATCAGGAATCAAACCGGCGACCTCTTGGTGCATGGGTCGACGCTCAACCACTGAGCCACACCGGCCAGGCTGAGATCTTTTTATTTTAATAAATATATCTCACCTTCTACATTAATGTATGCACATTTCTTCTTATATTATCATAGTATGCTATTACATGTATTCTGTCATATTATCAGGGACATTAAAAATATTTAACCACTGGTATATAACATAGGCCCTGACCAGTACGAATGGATACCAGCAATAAAAAAAATCACTCTGGCCCGATCTGTGTCTATTAGCTGGGTGTCTGGGTCATGTACCCCAAGTGAAGCAACCTCTTCTCTCCCCCTGCCAGCATCCCCCATGCTCAACAAATCTCCCCATCCCCCCGCCTCAATTTGCTCACCGAAACATCAGTGAAAGTGGCTATCGTGCTAAAGGTTTTGCAGCAGAGATAAATGAGGATTTTACAGTACACCAAATTTCACTTTCCAAATGCACATCACCCTCCCAGGCGTTCATTTAGCAAATGCTTATTGAACACCTACAATGTGCTAGAATGTCTCTGCTTCCCAGTAGCTCTCTTTCCAGCATGTGTGTCTCTGGGTCCCTCCCTCTCGCTCTCATCCTTCCCCAAGGGCAGCCAGCAGCTCCATCCTCCTCCCGGAGGCTCCTCCCAAGCCCTTGGTCTCCTTGTTTTCTTAGGCAGAGTAATTCAGCTCTGCCACAGCCCAGCCATACTCATCACTGAAACATGCTTCAGGACGAGGATGTTTGCAAAAAGATGATTCATGCTCATCAAATAAATGCCGCTCAGTCGTTAGGAGTTTGTCGCCTTAGAAACACAAGAGAAAAAATAATTATTTTTGTCAGAAGATAGCAACTTTTAAGGCTTCTATTAGCATCTATACAGTGAAGTGCATATAAAAAAACGCTCCGATTATATATACTGAATGAAAATTATAGAAATAAATTAATTCAGTGATCTTCTTCTCCCATTCTTAAAAGATTTGCTAAAATACACACAGTGTTTGATTCTGATATTCTGCTGAATGGAGGGCTTTCATTCAGCCATCAAAGCATTCATTTTTGATAGCATGCCTTTTTTTGTTCTAAGAGACTGGAGGTCAAGGGTCATGAAGGACTAGAAGATGAAGCACTTGCTGTCTAGTAGAGGAGATGGACAGTGGGATGGGCAGCTAGAGCTGTGAGAGAGGAATGGGGGAGAGCTCTCAGGGCAAGGGAGGTGGGCTGGGAACAGCCAGAGGGAGCGCTACAGGGGAGAGAATACCTGCAATGCGTTTGAAAGAATGAGTAGGAATTACCCAAGTGAAATGAAAGCCAGCTCATTCCAGGTGCTTGAATTGGTTTGCTTATAAACAATAAGAGCATGACTCCAAAGCACAGCAGGGTCTCTGTAGAGTATGAACATAAGCATGAATATGGGGTCTGGGGGTGCAGAGGTGGGCACCCTCTGTTTTGTTTGTTGGATGTTTATCACTTTTATTTTGAGAAAATTTCAAACTTAGAGAGGTTGTCAGAATGGTACAAAGGACTATTATTTTTGTGTGGCCCCATTGATCTTTCTACCTCTCCCCTTTTCTCTCCCCTCTCCCGTCCTCTCCCTGTAATTTTGTTTTTGGCCATTTAAAAATAAGTTGCAGATACGTTGCTCTTTTAAGTCTTTGCACACTTAAGTGTGTATTTCCTAAGAACAAGAACATACTCTTACCTATAACCACAGTACAATTACTGAAATCAGTAATGCTAATACGTAATCCACCCTTTGTGCTCATATTTTACCATTGACCCAACAATATTCAATCCAGGACACTCATCGATCTGTTGGTTGCATTCGTTGTCAGGTATCTTTATCCTCCTGTAATCAGAATGGTTCCTCAGCTTTGCTTGACATTTTTTGAAAGTACAAACTAGTTGTTGTATAGAATGTCTCTCACTTTGGGTTTGTCTGCTGTTTATTATGATTAGATTTTGCTTTTAGGGGGGTAGGGATATTGCATAAGAGATACCGTGTCCTTCCCATAGCATCACATCCAGAGGCTCACGATGTCCTTTTATTGGTGATTTTAACGGTGACCACTTGGTTGAGGTGGTGTCAGTCAGGGCTGTCCATTGTAAGGTTACTGTTTTTACCTATTATGGCAATACGAAAAGGTAATGTTATAATAAGTAATTCATGGGAGATACTTTGAGACTATGTCAGTATCCCGTTTTCCTTATAAAACTTCCACCAGCTGATTTTAGCATTCCTTAATATTTTGGCCTGAGTCAATTATCAGTGTGATGGTTAAAATGTTGATGTTCCTCGATTTTATCTTTTCTCCTGAATGTATTCATTGGCATTCTATTACAAGAAAAGATTTTCCCTTCTCCTCTTTTATTTAGTTATGTTATTATCAGTGTGGAATCATGGATTCTTCATTCAGGCCGTTGGTTATAATATATCACTGCCTTTATTAATTTTGAGGCTCAAATTAGCCAGTGGGAATCCCTTCAAACTGTCTCCTGTGACCCTTTGATATGCCTTCATCATTTTCTTTTAGCCCTTACTTCTTTCTGGAATAGGTAGTCTGGGCTCATCTTACCTTTTCACTATCCCTGCCAGGGAGTCGGTTACTTCTGATTCTTCCGGGTGGGCAGGTGTTTATTTCGGGTCTGGAGTTGGGGCTATGGGACACCCCATAGATTGTGTGGTAACTTGAAAGGCTCTCACGAAGGCAAGTGGTATTGCTGTCTGTCCTGAAATCATGGACGAGGGCCTCCGAGTTGAGAATGGCGTGGAGGCCAGATAAACCAGTAGCTCTAGACCTTCCTGCATGTTAGAATCACGTGGAGGTCTCCGACAGTTCTTCATGCCTAGCAGGCATCCCAGATCTGTGAACCAGCATCTCTGAGACTGGGCTGTAAGTATCAGCATTAAAAAACCCACCACTGTTCATATCGTTCCCGTACTCATCTAAGGTCGAGAATCAGTGTGTTGGGAGGCACTTGCAATATTTGGGAATGAGATGAAGAAGGCCTTTAAAGCAATAGCTGCATCTTACTACAAAAGACATTGGCCTTGGTGTCAGATCTTTGGGTTCAGGACCCATTTTCACTGCTTGATCGTCCATGTGACCTCGAGTCTCAGGTTCATTCATAAAAAGAGATGCATTTATTTGTTTGGCATTCTTCATATAATTCTTGTGAAGATCATATAAAATAGTAAATGAGGGGATGTTTCTTCAGATGCAAATGTTTAAATGTAAAGCGTGTCATAGTTATTTCATTGATTCCGTAAATTGATTAGAAGAGAAGAATATGTTTCCCACCCTTTAGCACATTCTTTTATTTTGCTGCCAGATTCATTTATTCCTTCAGTCAATATTAATGAGGCGTAGGTACCAGGCACTGAGAATACAATAATGAGGAGAAAGGGAAAAAGAGATTCCAGAACTCACGTTTCTTACAATCCAGTGGAGCGAGATAGACATTAATTCAATGGAAATAAATGCAAATGTACAATGTGATAAGTCCTGAATGAAAAAATGTATATGATGCTAACAGCAAATGTAGGGAATCGAAATTTAATCAGGAATGATTAGGAGTGGGTTGTTTGAAGGAATAGGAGATGGGGATTAATCTAAGAGCTGGAAAGTATTAAAAATCAACCCTAGAAGTAGGTATGTGTCCATAAGTTCGGGTTATCCATACACCTTGGTTTGTTTGGGGCAGTCCTGGTTTATGCCATCTGGTATAGCATTTAACTAGATTTTCCTTTTTAAAAATTTTACCAGCTTTAATGAGATATAATTAAAGTGCAATAAACTGCAAATACTTAAAGTGTTTAGTATGATGAATCTTGACACCTGTATACACTTGTGAAATGATCACCACAACCAAGATAACAAATATATCCACGACCCCAAAAGTTTTCTTGGGTACTTTTGCAACCTAACCCTTCCTGGCCCATCACCCACTCTCACTCTGTCCCAAGTCAACCATGGATCTACTCTTTATCACTATAGATTTGTTTGCATTTTCAAGAAATGCATGTAACAGAATCATATAATATATACTCTTAGTGCGTCGAGGGGTCTGGCTTTTTTCATTCAGCATAATTTTTGAGATTCATTCATGTCTTTACGTGTATCAATCATGTTCCTTTATTGTTGAGTAGTAGTCTGTTGTATGGATATACTACAGTGTATTTATCCTTTTTTTTTTTTTTTCCAATCCTTACTGGAGGATATTTTTTCCATTGATTTCTAGGGAGAGTAGAAGGGAAGGAGGAAGTGGGGGAGAAAGAGAGAAACATCAATTGGTTGCCTCCCACACCTGCCCTGACAAGGGTGGGGATCGAACTTGCAACCCAGGTAAGTGCCCTTGACCAGGAATTGAACCCATAACCCTTTGGTCCACAGGCCAATGCTCTAACCACTGATCCACACCTGCCAGGGCTATTTATCCATTCTTTATTGATGAACATGTGAGTTGTTTCCACTTTTGGGCTATAACAAAAAAAGCTGTTATGAACATGTGTGTACAAGTCTTTGGGGGAAAAAAAATCTGTTTTCACTTTTTCTAGGTAAATATGTAGGAGTAGAATGATTATGTTTTGCCATAGTGTGTGTTTAAGAAAATGCCAAACTTTTCTAAAGTAGCTGTACCATTTCACAATCCAGCCTGTAATGTATGAGAATCCCCATTCTTCCATATCTTTGCAAACACTTGATATGGTTAGTTTGTTTTAAACTGTAGCTCTGCCAGTGGGGGTGTAGCAATAGCTCCTTGTGGTTCAAATTTGTATTTCCTTAATGACAAATGATAAGCATCTTTTTGTATAGTTATTTGCCATCTCGGTATCTTCATTGGTGAAGTGTTGGTTCAAAATTTAACCAATATTTTATTTTTAAGTGTATCTATATCTATATCTATCTCCAATATAGAAAAAATCTTTTGCTGGTTATGTTTTGCAAATATTTTCTCCCAGTCTGTGGATTGCCTTTTCATTTTCTTAACAGTGTCTTTTGAAGAGCAAAGTCTTTACATTTTGATAAAGTTTAATTTATTGATTTCTTTTATAGTTTTTCTATCCACGTCTTCTTTAAGAAATTCTTTTCACACCTAAGGCTGTCAAGATGGTCTCCTATATTTTTCTTCTAGAAGTTTTAAAGTATTATTACTTACTTTCAGGTCGATCAATTTTGAGTTAGTGTTTATATATGGTATGAGATATAGATTGAGTTTTTTCTTTTTGTTTTTGTTTTACATATAACCATCCAATTGTTACAACATTTCTTGAAAGTATTACCCTTTCTTTATTGAATTTCCTTGGTACTTTTGTTGAAAAGTCGAAAATATATGGGTAGGTCTATTTCTATACTCAACAGTTAGTAGTTATTTTCTGAAGACTTTGCCCAAGACAATAATGATTCAACACTGGGAGCTGCAGAAGGTATATTTGTATATTTATAGAGCCTCTGTGACACATGATTTTTCTTTTAAATTCTGGTTCTCAAACTTGCACATACACTAGACTCTTCTGGAGGGTTTGTTAAAACACATGTGATGGAAGGAACATTGACTTGGGGGGGGTGAACACACAATACAATATGCAGATGACGTATATAGAATTGTACCCCTGAAACCTACTTGATTTTATTAACCAATGTCACCCCAGTAAATTCAATAAAAAAGAAAAAAAAAAAAACACAGATGGCTGAGGTCCAACTCCAAAGTTTCTGCCTCAGTAGGTCTGGGTTGTGGGTGGGGGGGTCAAAGAATTTGCATTTTTAACACATTCCTAATAAAAAATTAAATACATGTTATTTTAAATGTAATTTCACTCATTCTCGTTTCTTAGTTTTTCTTTGATGATACAGCACATGAAACAATAACTGATGATATATGGCCTCTGTTGGCAGAAAAAAGGCTTTGCAATGTTCACACCGTCATCATCCGATGTTTCTGATATAAAATCAATTCATTCTGACCCTGATTCGGTTTGTCATCCAATTCATGGAATCAACATAAAAGTTTTTAAACTACACTGCCACTGGTGAAATGTGACGTTACATTGATTGTTAATGTAAATTCAATTTAAAATTCACCACTTAGGATAATTTTTGTAGTGATAATAAAAATGCATATTTTGCTGGGATATCACATTATATTCTTACCAAATTAAGTTATAGTTATGGAGCTGAAATGTACTTGGAGTTCATTGTGAAATATCCCATGTATAATTGCCTCCCCAAAATGCACAGTTTTCATCAGTCAAAATAGACACAGCAGTTGTCAAAATTTAAAAGCATTTTTCTACCTGCAAAGTTAGAATAATTAAACCACATCATTTGTTTGACAAAGGTGATGATGTTGAATATATATTTTTAAAAGTCTTCTATGTGGTCATATTCACTTTTTCTTTTCGCTGCCCAAATTCAGTTCCACTTCAGGTATATTTGAGTTTTTATTGAAGTCAACTTATGTCTTACAGTATGGTCGATCTTTTATTTGCAAACAAGTCCTAAATTTTTGTGTTTTCTTCAAAATCTGTAGGAAATCTTTATTTACACATTCAAATAATGGAACACAAAGCACATCAGCCTTTTTTTTTTTTTTACAACCCCATAAGGTTGAATTTGGGTTTCTTTTCTGGCCTGAGTATTAATAAAACACTGGGGAAACACTAGTAATTTTTGACAGGGTTTTTCAACATTAATGCTAGTGTTATTACAACTACTCTGTAACTCTTATCACTAAGGCCTTTTGTTGTTGTTTTGTTATGTTTTGTTTTGTTTCTAGGGCTTTTTTTAAATTTTTTAAATTTTTTATTAATTTACTTTTGTTACAGATGTTTCTCCTTTTTTCCCCCATTGACACCCTCCTCCCCCTCCCTCCCTGCCCCGTCCCCAGTTTTGTTGTCCATGTCCATTGGTTATGAGTACATGCGTACAAGTTCTGTGTTCATCGCTCCCCTCCCCCACCCCCTCTTCTGGCAAATGTCAGTCTGTACCCTACTTCCACGTCTCCGGGACTACTCTGTTCCTCACACTGTTATGTTCATTATATTCCAGAAATAAGTGAGATCCTATGATATTTGTCTTTCTCTGCTTGGCTTGTTTCACTTAGGATAATAGTTTCCAGGTCCTCCCATGTCGTCGCAAAGGATAAGAGATCTTTCTTTCTTACAGCTGCATAGTACTCCATTGTGTATATGTACCACAGCTTTTTTATCCATTCGTCTACTGATGGACACTTGGGCTGTTTCCAGATCTTAGCTATTGTAAACAGTGCTGCTATGAACATGGGGGTACATATATTCTTTCTGATTGGTGTTTCAGGCTTCTTAGGGTATATTCCTAGGAGTGGGATCACTGGGTCAAATGGTAATTCAATTTTTAATTTTTTGAGGTAACACCATAGTGTTTTCCATAGTGGCTGCACCAGTCTGCATTCCCACCAGCAGTGTACTAGACTCCCCTTTTCTCCACACCCTCGCCAACACTTGTTGTTTGATGCTTTGTTGATGGCGGCCATTCTGACAGGTGTGAGGTAATACCTCATCATTGTTGTTTTAATTTGCATCTCTCTGATGATTAGTGATGTTGAGCATTTCTTCATATGTCTCTTGGCCATTTGTATGTCCTGTTTGGA
Organism: Tadarida brasiliensis; assembly: GCA_030848825.1. Classification (NCBI taxonomy): domain Eukaryota; kingdom Metazoa; phylum Chordata; class Mammalia; order Chiroptera; family Molossidae; genus Tadarida; species Tadarida brasiliensis. The sequence continues at coordinate 103,607,846 of CM061259.1, read as the reverse complement.
GAGGTGTCTATTTAGTTCCTCTGCCCATTTTTTAATTGGGTTCTTTGTCTTCCTTTTGTTGAGATGTATGAGCACTCTATATATTTTGGAAATTAATCCCTTATCTGATATATCATAGGCAATTATGCTCTCCTATACAATGGGTTGCCTTTCCACTTTGATGGTTGTTTCTTTTGCTGTGCAGAAGCTTTTGAGTTTGATGTAGTCCCATGTGTTCATTTTTTCCTTTGTTTCTGTTGCCTTAGGTGATATATCAGTGAAAATTTTGCTGCGTATGATGTCTGAAATTTTGTTGCCTACATTTTCTTCTAGGATTTTTATGGATTTCTAGGGCTTTTTTGAAAATTATTTTATTGTAGTATGATTTCCATACACCAAAATTCACTCTGTTTGGTGTACATTTCTATTCATTTTGATAAACTAGTACAATCATGTAATCACCACCATAATCAAGGTATATCATGTTTTTAGCATCATCTCCTGTGCCCTTCATCCCTTCCCAACGCCCACTCCCTGCCCCTACAGTTTTGCCTTTTCCAGAATGAAATATAAATTGAATCACACACTAGTAGCCTATGAGTTTGGATTTTTTCACTTAGTGTAACCCATTTGAGGTCTGTCCATGTTATCGTGTGTATCGCTGTTCATTGCTTTGTATGCTGAGCACTACTCCATGGTGGATGTACCACTCTTATTTTATCCATTAGAAATTTGGAGGACAGCCTGGCCGGTGTGGCTCAGTGGTTGAGCGTGAATCCATGCACCAAGAGGTCGCCAGTTCGATTCCCAGTCAGGACACATGCCCAGGTTGTGGGCCTGGTCCCCAGTGGGGGGCATGCAGGAGGCGGCCAATCGATCTTCTCTCTCATCCATATTTCTATCTCTCTCTCCCTTTCCTTTCCTCTCTCTCTAAAAATCAATAAAGAAAAAAAATTTTAAAGAAATTTGGAGGACATTTGGGTCATAGTCAGCATTTGGCAAATATGAATAAAGTTACTATAAATATTCACATGCAGGCCTTTATGTGACATCACGTTTTATTTCTCTTGGATAAATAGCTAGGAGTGGGATTGCTGGACTGATTAGTAAGTGTGCGGTTGTTTAACCATGAAGAAACTGCCACACTGTTTCTTACAGGGCTGCGGGCATGAAGGTCCAAGTGAACTGCAGTTACTGAAACAAACTTGCAAACTGATCGTGGAAACCTTCCCTCTGAAACAAGGAGAATGCAAACAAATTAAATGATCGGGCTCAAATATAATGCCAGACTTAAACTTGAAATTCTATCATTGTGATTTGATTTTGGTTTGCGAGGAAAAACATCCCAATGGAGTTCCTGTATTGAACTGGGTAGATTTTTATTCTCCCCTGGAACAAAATAAAATTGAGATGAGCCCGGCCAGTGTGGCTGAGTGATTGAGCGTCGTCCCATGGACTGAGAGGTCCTGGTTTGATTCCTGGTGGGGGCACATACCCTTATTGCCTGCTTGATCCCCAGTGGGGGTGTGCAGGAGGCAGCCAGTAAATGTTTCTGTCTCATATCGATGTTTCTATCTCTCTCTCCCTTCCTCTCTTTCTGAAAAATCAATAAAAATCTATTTAAAAAAATATTTTTAAAAAATTGAGATGAGACATGAGATTGTTTTATTAACTTAACAAAGTCTCAAATCAATCATAGAAGTGAGTTGTTTAAAATGTTTTCTCCTGCCCTGGCTAGTGTGGCTCAGTTGGCTGGGCATCATTCCATGCACTGAAAGGTCGCCAGTTTGATTCCCAGTCTGGGCACATGCCCAGGCTGTGGGCTCGATCCCGGGTTGGGAACTATCGATGTTTCTCTCTCTCTCTCCCGTCTCCTCTCTCTCTCTAAAAATCAATAAAAAATCTTTAAAAAAATTTTATCCTATAAAAATATTTGATGAAGAAATAAACTCTAAATTGAAGCTCAAAATTACAAAAATATTTGTGTAGAAGAGATTATTTTCTATTTAGCAGACTAGAAAGAGAGTTTTCAAACATTTTTTAAAAAATATGCTTTATGGAAAAGAGTGAGTTGAAGTCAAAAATTTCAAATTTATTAAACAAAAAATGCAACTTTGAAGAAGTTTACAGTTAATTTTATGAAAAAATAATAATAACAAAGCCATATTATTGGGGGAAAACACATTCCTCAGAAAAAATACCAGTGACACATTTTTTTAAGATAAATATGGCCAAGAATTTGATTAAAGTAGCTGATTAAAGCTAATTCAGTTCATTTTATTTTTAATTTTTTTTCTTTATTGATGTTAGAGAGAGAGAGAGAGAGAGAGAGAGAGAAAGGGGAGGGAGAGAGAGATAGAAACATGGATGAGAGAGAACATTGATTGGCCGCCTCCTGCATGCCCCCCACTGGGGATCGGGCCCGCAACCTGGGCATGTGCCCTGACCGGGAATCAAACCGGCGACCTCTTGGTGCATGGGTCGACGCTCAACCACTGAGCCACACCGGCCGACAAGCTCATTTTATTTTTAATGTTTAAATATCAATATAAAGTTTTCAATTTTTTTTTCTTCAGTGTACAAAGATATGTTGTTTTTATATTTTTAAGAAATACTTTTATTTTTGAAAATAGTTTAGGAACAGAATACTAAATATCACAAAACCAATTTTAGGGTCAGTAATCATTCCAATATTATATAAATGATCATTTTTAGCATCACCTTTTACTGTCAAATGTTTTCTGGTTGGAATCCTAATCTCTATAGCCATCCAGCTTGAAGAGAAAGCAATATTGCCCAACTATCAACGTACACAAATGTTAAGAGGCAGAAAAGAACACGGGGCATTTGTGAACTGGAGAGAAGCCTGGTGAGGAATTGCTTGCTACAAGGTGTCAGATAAATGACCTTGTCTTGGCTCTCTCTTCTGAGAGATCAAAATGTGTACCTCCTCCTAGCCAGGGATGTTGTTTTTAGCAGGTGAGAGTCTGCACAGACCTGTCACCTCCTGAGATCCAGCCCCGCTCATTTACAGCAAATGCATGTCGCCGTTTAATAACTGGATTATCACCCTCTGGGCAGGCTTCAGCTGTGAGCTGGCTTTAAGAGCACCCTGTTGCCTTGTTCTCACTCTTACTCTGTTTCAGCTAACATACGTTAATTATGTCAGAGATGAAGTAGATCAAAAAGAGATAAAAATTCTCCATAAAGGTGGCTCCTTGGAGGGCAGTTCACAAACATTTAATCTTAGCTGATGTCTTTTTAAAAAATTGCCTCTGCCTAAGAGGAAATTCTCCAGGTAGGTTCCTTACCTACAAAGCAGGTATTCCAATGAGTCCTAAGCAAACATGAAAGCCCTTTGTTTATTTTCATGGGTAAAACTCATATGTTATCATAAAAAAAAATGTGTGTGTGTATGTATGTGTGTGTATGTATATATATATATATATACACATACACACACACACACACACACACAGACACACACACACACATAAATTTGACATATGTCTAAATCTTACTAGTAGTCTCTTAAGGTTCTATTAAGGACCATTGCAATTTAGTCCTCTTTTTCCTCAACTTCTTAGACTATCACTTTTGCAGCTGAATGAGCTCTCTGTTCTTCAAAGCACAGACTCACACATCCATTGACAACACGGAAAATCTCATGGTCCCTGCACACACCAGGTTGTTGGAATTTCTTACATTTTCAGGTAAGAGAGTCGATGAGCTGGCTGTAGTTTTCAGTGGCCACTCTCAGTTTAGACTGTACTTCTCTGGAATATATTGTGCTTCCATATCAGACAATATTATACCGTTTGACTAACTTGATTCTAATCATTTCTTATCACTGAAGTTCATCCCTCTCCATGCATCCCTCAGGCCAGTAAAGTCAGTGAAACAAGGGGCTTCCCTCACCTAGGGAAACTGTGGCAAAACTGAGGTCAAAATCAGCCCCTGCCCTCAAGGTACATCATCTAGTAGGTCAGTCATGACTGAGTCAGATGGCTAGCAGAAAAAGGTTTCTGGAGTAGACTTGATTGGCCATGAGAAGCAAAGCAAGAGAGAATTTGCTCATTTCTTCCTTTGAAATACATGGAGCACTTAAATTGTGCTGTTCTAGGAACTGGAAGAAAAAAAAAAGTAAGGCATTTATTTCTCAGATGCTCAATGTAGCTGGGGAAATAAGACCTAATGAAGAAAGCAGTTAAGTAACTGCATTAGGCATAATATGCTTTAAGCATCCAAAAAATATGCCAGTAATTCATGTTACAAGGGCTCATAGGAAGGTTAATGTCAGTGGAGAAGATTTCCAAGAAAGCTTTGTAGATGAGCAGAGAACTGGGATAGATTTTAAAGATGGGTAGTGTTTAAAAGTAAAAAAAAAATAAAAGGAGAGGGAGCTACAGCATTTACAGCCATAATTTAAGATTCTCAACTTTTCATCCTAATAAGTATTTAGCAAACACTTAAGGCCAGTGTGGTCTACTATGTTCTCAGGACAACAAGAGTTCCCTATGACTCTAGCAGAGAGGACGAGGTAAATGTAACGATGTTTATTGTTAGTTAAAGAGGAAAATATATTTGTATCTTAGGAACTTCCTCAGAACGTGTAACTTTCTTAACACCAGGCATCATCCCCACCCACCTCCACACCTTTGCCTCTGAGACATTAGTGGCTCAGTCTACACAGAGGCTTGTCTCTGGCACTCAACAATGTTTGGTAAATCTGTGCGGGCATGCATCCTTGAGCAACCTGACTCAGAATTTCCCTTGGTTCCTACCATCTCATCTTACTTACTTATTACTGTTTAGACTAGGAATGTAGGCAGAATGGAGATGGAGTTCCTGGCTAAATCACGACCATTGGCCAAGCTCACAAATTGCCTATCAATTCCATCTCTTATTTTTCCAGAACACGTGTTATTGTTATCTGTCTCTTTCAGATCCAGTGCACTTAATATCTGAATGATTTATTTGGTAATTGATCATATGCTGTTTGAAATTAGCATCAAAACAGAACGCCAAGGTCTTCAGATCTGAGATCTATTGCTCTCTCTTTCTGACCTTGGCAAGGTCTCTTCTCTGGAACTCGGGTGCCAACTTTTAAGATCTTGCCTGGTTTTACCACTCTCTAAGATTATTTTTCAAGAATAGGGAGCATACACTTCCTGCTTTGAAAGAGTTTCCGCTGCAACTTCTTTATGTCTTGTGTTAGAAATTTATGAAATGCTCGGCAGCTGTTCTTGTCCCATGAAAAATGAAGTGAGTTGATATGACAGCTGTTCCCATGTTGCTCTGTGATAAGTGGGCTTGCACTATTCTGCATAAATGGAATGGATGAATCAATCCCCATTCACGTATTTACATTTTATAAGCAGATTGAGAAGTTTCAGAAAAGGAAAAAAGTTCAACTTGTGTGTAGGCACCTAAAGGAAATTGAATTTTCATTCCAACGATTGTGAAATGTAACAAGAAGTGTCATTTTAAGATGCCCGATTAAAAATACATTGTGAATAAGGTAAGGTTAAAATTTAGGCTTGACGTTTCAGTGTGTAAGAAAGTCTGGATGGGGTGGGCAGAGGGGATGAGTGAGAAAGAGAAGATAGTATAATATCCAAATATCTGTAGCTTTGTGAATAGTGAGACATCGGGCCCCCAGTGAAAGAACAGAAGCAATGGGTGCAAAGTAGAGGAGATAACTTTTAGCTAAACATAAAGAACTTTCCCAAGTCATCCCAAAGATGAAACTTACATATGACACTAAGTTCCCATCACTTAGGGTAAAATGGGGGTATGGCAGCATTGAAAGCCACTTGATTTGGACATTTTTCAATTTCAAGTGAAAACAACAAATCAAGACTATGTAACGCAAAGAGGGAATTTATTGTTTCGGGTGGCTGCCTAGTCCAGTCCCAGCTGGGTCCAGGGGCTCAAGTAATATCATTAGGACCTCATGTCTTTCCTTCTTGACTCTGTTGTCTTCTGTGGTAGCTCCATTTGTCAGCGCCATTGTCCCAAGCAAGTCCTGGTCCCTCATATTGGCAAGATAGCTTCGGGAAGATTCAGATTTACATGCTACATGATCAGTTTTGAGTCTAGAGGAAATAAGAACCCCTCTCTACCAAGTGCTCATGTAGAAATCTCAGGATTGGCTCAGAGTTGAAGAAGTTTGGGTCCCATGACCTTCAACATGGCTTGATTCCCAGGTCTGGATTAGCTTCCCCCTCCTGGCCAGAAGTGTCTTCACTGCTATGTCAGTGGACAGTATCCAATTTGTGAAGGGTTTTACCCAGAATGAAATTAGGCTCTGGTGGCATAGGGAGAAATGAAAGGTTGGTGGCAAAAGCAACAAGTTTCCATCCTAGTACTTGAGTCCTAGAGAAGTAATATGATTCGATCAACCATCTGTAGTAAATTTTTAACAGTGGATCAATATTGCCAACAAAATATTTGACAAAATAGCCCTGGCCGGTTTGGCTCAGTGGTTAGAGCATCGGCCCGTGGTCCGGAGAGTCCCGGGTTCGGTTCCCGCTGAGGGCACATACCTCAGTTGCAGTTTGTCCCCAGCCCTGGTTGGGGTCGTGTGGGTGGCAACCAGTCGATGTGTCTCTCTCACATCGATGTTTCTCTCTCTCTTCCTCCCTCTCTCCCTCCTGCTCTATCTGAAGATAAATGCAAAAATGTTCTCGGGTGAGGATAAAAAAAATTTTTTTTGACAAAATATGTATAACAAAAGGTATGAACTTCTGGTTGAAGCATTCTGAGTGCTCAGAGATCTAACAAATTAAATATTTTTTTTACCCCAATCTATATCTCTCCCCAATATGATCTGAAGATAGCACTTTGGAATCTACTGAGCAAGTTGAATAGTAATGCCCCATAGAATCTGGAATCTGTGACTATTATCTTATATTCATTTTAGTCCTTGGAGCTAATGGGATATTAACCCTGCTTAATCAAATTTTGGGGGTTGAACTTAATAAGATGCATTGAATTTGGGTGGGGGAAACATGTCTAAATTTTGTATGGCATTTGCTTTTTCCAAAGCACTTTCACTTACCTTTTCATTTGTTTTTAATGACATCCCTGTGAGCTAGGCAGTGTGTTATTTTTATTTTTTAAATCTTCATATAGACAATGAGGAAGAATAACATAATGAACCACTTTGTACCCACCAGCCCATATTTATCAAGTTTTAATTTCATATCTGCTCCAGTTCTCTTTCTTTTTTATGAAGAAAACATTGCAGTTAAAATCCCCTATATTCTACTTGTATTCAATTCCCTTCCTCTCTGCCCAGAAGTAATTATTATTATGAATTTGAGCGTTCGCAATTTCTGTGGATGTTTTATTATTTTTCTGCTACACATTTCTATGTCCATAAAATATATAATTTTTGTTTTGCATTTTTATGAACATTAAACCATAATCAATAAATCGTATGTTGCTTGACCTAAATGATTTTAAAACTTGTATTGATAAATATAGATACAGCTTGTTTTCATTGTTGCAAACAATTGAAATGATCATTTTAAACAAATGGTATAATCATTGACACGGCAGTATGTTTAGGTATTTTTTCCTGTGCTTTTGTTTTCAACGAGCATTGACTGTTAATCAGTAGACCTGACAAATACGAAAGCCATCGCATTGTGAAAAGCTAGATTTAATCTACAGAACACACACACAGAACCATAGCTCCACAACAGCTGTTCCTGCCCTAGGATCTCCGTGTAAGCTCCAAGGATTCCACGAACAACCTAAAGCAAATTGTGTTTGTATTGGAATTTTTCTGAGAAGTATCTTTATTTATTTTTGGAATCTCAAAGAGAACTGTAACCTGAAAAATTTAAGAACACTGCCTTAGATGCTTTATAAAATATTTACAAATCATTCCCAACTTGCCGAATTAAAACAAACTTTTAGCAGATGGAAGAGGGATATATTTTAGTTCTTTTCTCAGCAGTCTACAAAAATTATAATCATTTTTGTTGTTGTTGTTTCTTCTATGTCTCAAAGCAGGGGGTGAAGTTTGGTAAAATAATAGTCACGGAACTGGATCAATCCATTCATTTCACATATTTTCATTTCACAAATTTTTTAAAACCAAGGCCTAACCTTTTGTTCTTTTGTGATCAGCATTTTCTGATGAAATGTCATTGCTTCTGCGTCAACTGAGTTTAACACATTTAGAATCAACTCAACACACTCGTTAGGAACTTAGGGGAGACCATGCTTCCCAGGGTAGGGCAACTAAGGTGACCGACCAATGGACACTCTGCCTTTCCCAGCCCCATTCTACCTAAACTGCTGATGAGAGAAGCCTGGATTCTGAGAAGCTCACACCATAGTCCCAGTGTATCTGTGCCTGGGCTAGTGACCCTCCAAGTCACAGTTCCATGAACAAGGAGGTTAAACAGTAGGGTTTCTGTTCTGCTACCATATAAACTACTTGTTTCCTCCTGCGCTTGGAGAACTGCTCTAAATCTTGTCACCCTGTATTTGATGCCCTACATTTAACACCTTATATTTTTCTTAACAGCCCTGTCCCTTTCTTCTCAGCTACTACAGAAATGTAATACCAGAAAAACAATAACAGTGGTGGTAACGATAACAACCAACATCTATTGGGTGCTGGCTCTGAGTCAGGTACTATGCTCACACTATTTGTTTGCCTATTTATTTATTCATCATTTATCTATTCAACTGATATTTGCTGACTGTGTACCATGTTAGCAGCCAAGGAGAATCCGTGCTGAAGGGAGATACTCTCCTTGACATCATGGAGTTTAGAGTCGAAAGGGAATACGAGTCAGGTATCAACTAACAGATGTGAACTTGAAGCTGTGAGAAGAGCTACAAAGGAGAGGTGCATGGTTTTGTAGAAACACACAAGGAAGGAAAAGGAATGGGTTTTCTTATGTAATAAAGGGCGTTGAAGTAGGAAAGCTCAGGAGGCATTAACTAGGCAAAGAGGAGAGGAAGAGAACTCGAGACAGAAGAAACATTTTCTGTATAAATGTCCTAGATAACGGGAAGGACCATAGCAATTATAAGAAACCAAAATCCTGAAAACAGTCCTGGATTCTAGGCATTATTAGCTTCATTGTACTAGTAACTTGAGGCTAGGCGAGCTAGGTGACTTATGTAAAGTCATTCTGTTGGGAAGCGGCAGGACCACATTTAAGTCATGACTAGCTTCAAAAGGTGTACACTTACAACTGCACTGCCCCTCCTCAGACACACACGAAAGCACCAGGCCCAGATGATTCCCAGGAGAACTGCATCAAAGATGTAAAGATCACATAATCCCAGTGCTTATTTTAGACAATGGAAAAAAGAAGAAAAATTCTCAAATTGTTTTTTTTATAAGACAATTCATGGCCAATCTTGTTTTATATGTATACCCCGATATTGGGAAATTTTAAATAAAATCCTATCATGTCATCTCATCTGTAAATTTACCTGCACGTATCTCTAAAACATCGACTCTTTAAAAATATATATAACTACATTATCATCACATCTAAATATGTATCAACAATAATTACTAAAATGTTCAACTTTTCTCAGTTGACTGTCCCAAAAGCTATCCCTGTGTCTCTCTCTTTTCTGTTTTTCACAAATTGTTCAAAACAGAGAACTAAGGTCTATGCATTTTAATTGATCGCTGTATCTCTTAAGTTTCTTAACCGATGGGTTCTCCATCTCTTACATTTTTTTCTCATCTATCTGTTGAAGAAAGGGTTTGGGTTTTTTATCAAGTTTCCTATATTCTCTTGATTCTGCTGCTTTCACATTTTTCTGTCACCTGTATTTTATGTGATTTGTGAATAAGATCGGTGTGTTTTGGCTAGAATCTTCATAAGTGGAAGGTATAGATCCATCCCATGACACAGAATAGCGGCTCTGTTTGTTTACTGTCTGCATCAGATTCAAAATGGTTGGCTGGAAACTTCCACTCATTGACTACTGAAGTTTCTGTTCATATGGGGAAGGCAAGGTAAATACTTGATCATTTTAAAAATTTTACTTACCAGTTTTCAAACTGGTAAACTCCTTTGTTTTTGTTTTATCATACTCTAAAGCTTTTCTTGCATCCTGTTGCTTGGTTTTATTATGAACTCATACATTTATTAGATATGTTTAGAAATTTATTAGATATATTTAAAGCCATTGCAATTATTATTCTTTTTTGTAATGTTATGCTATCTTTTTTATTAAGGGGGGGATATAAATCTGTATTTAATATATTTTTTTCTCTATTGATTTTAGAGAGAGAGGAAGGGGGAGAGAGAGAGAGAGAGAGAGAGAGAGAGAGAGAGAGACATTGATGAGAGAGAACATCAATTGGCCACCTCCTACATGTCCCCCACTGGGGATCAGGCCCACAACCTAGGCATGTGCCCTGACTGAGAATCGAACTTGTGCATGGGTTGACGCTCAACCACTGAGCCACACTAGCCAGGCTATAAATCTGTATTTAAATTTGCTTGTGTACACCTAGAGAAAATGTGGAAAGATACATGAGACTAAACACAGTGACTCCGCAGGGGATAAGGCAGGTGGGATGGAGAGAGGAGGAATAAGGATGACTCTGTATACTTAAATTTTTCTGAACTTTGTGAATATATTACCTATTCAAAAAATCAAATTTAAAATCTTGGAAAATGCTCTTTTCCAATATAAGTTTCGTGACTTCTATATTTCATATTTTCTAAAATAAACTGATTTTTCCTAGTGTGATATTTTTATAATTAGTTTTTAGATATTATTCTTATTGAATAATGTCCCATAATACCCCTAGTTGGGTCTATTCAAGTTGGGTTCTGAGTCTTTTTGACATGACACTCATGTAATGGATACCTTCTTTGATTTCTGATATGACAAGAAATTCTTGGGTCCTCTTATGAATTTCTTATCTCAAACCTAGAATCAACCTTTTCTCAAAGAACACCCTGGTTCCTTTTGGTGAGGAAATTACATTGGAGACTGCAATGTAATTTCAGTCTAGGGGTGCTCAATACTACTAGGTTAATGCATCATTTATTGGCCTTTTCAGTGGACAGAGCTAGGAAATGAGCACTGAAAAATAAAGAAAACATACTCCTTGACTATAAACTATTATTTCCAATTCAAATTTAGGATTATAAGACTTTAACTTGTTTGATTCTATATTTATACCTCATTTCTCTTATGCTGAGATTCTTGATTCCTGATGATGTTCTTTGCTCTATCCTATAATTCATTTATAATTATATCAGAAGTACATTGCCATGGTATTTTCACTAACAGGATGATAATTAAAAGCTGCTGAGACTTCTTTGCAGTTTCCTTTGTTCTTAGGATGTATCTGCAAAGGATGTACTGCAAATCGCTGTACTTCAAAATCACTTCAAATAATTCCTCTCTGCGTGATTACCCACTCTTGACACGTGCTTGAATTCATTTGTCTCCTTTTGCTCTTGATTTTGGAAGCTAAAAAATATATATCTTATTTTGTAACTATGTAAAATAAGTAGAGCCCGTAAGCAGGTAGGACAGACATAAGGCAGAAGTAGCGTCCTTTCCTGACCGCAGTGGGGCAGTGGGTCTGTGAGGTGGGAGGTCCTTGAGCCAGAACCACCTTGGTGCCCTCAGAGCATGAGTCCTGCTGTTCCAGATGCACGGCTGGTGACATCAGAATTGTGTTCCCTACTGGAAAACGTACTCCCTGCATTGGTCAGGATTCATTTCAGTACTAGAAACAGAAACTTAGTTTCCATGTGAGGAAAAGTAAAAACTAAAAGCTCAAAAATAGTCCAAAAACAAAAATAGGGAAAAAAAAAAGAAGTCATTAAATTTTGGATTTACTTCTTTCCTACTCCCATTTGTGGACCTAGGGCGTAAACTAAGGGTCCTGGTATGTTTCTTAGGAATTTTCTTCCTGTTATGCTCTCCCTGCCACTCCCCACCTACCCAGTTTCACCCCCACATATAGACTCCATCTCTCCCATCAGCTAGAGTCTCGTCATGCCACAGCAAAGCGAGAAAAGTGGGGACTCTGAGTCAGGCCGACTTTTGTTCAAGTTCTGGTTTCATCCCTACATTACTTATCTCCAGAAAATGTATATAACCTCTGCTTCCGTTACCTTATCTACAAAATGTATATAATATTTTTGTCTTTTTATAATCTGTAAAATAGAGATCCTATTTTAGAAAAACCCTGTGAAGATTAAATTAGATCACTATTAAAGTACCTAATGCAGTGCCTGGCTTATGCCCAGAATGCACTTAACACTGTTTTTTTTTGTTGTTTTTTTGTTTTGTTTTGTTTTTGCTACAGACACTGTTTTTTTCTATTTCTGTGATTAAATTGGTATAAACCAATTTTTTTGTTCTCATTTCTTTGTCATAGTCTTCCTTCAGAATTGCAGAGACTTTATGTCCTGTCATGTTTCATTCATGTCTGCTCGTCAACCAAGACTTAGTTAAAGATAGCTCCTTACACTTAGACTTGTCAAAAGAGAAAAATGGGGGAAGATGTTTGAGCCTTTTCTGAATCCGAGCTAGCTTGGTTCTGTATTTTGAGTTCTCAGTACAGGACTAGGAATCAAGATCCGTGTGGTTCCTCCTTCCTCCCCCAGGAAGGAGCTGTGTGGATTTCAAAGTAAGTCAGTGATGTAAGAACATGGAAAACACAATGGACTCTGAGCCCCTGGTCCTAGCATTATCCGTTTCATGCCTTTAGTGCTCTTGGGACATTTACTCCCCTTCTCTGTGCCAAGTCTGTCTATTTGTACAATTTGCTCACTCAAAAAAAAATCTCAATTTCCTTCTCATTTTGAAAGTATGTGGTTCTATATTTATTTAACCTCCCTGATAGATTTCATGTAATCAGTTCTGTGACCTCTATGGGCCATGTTTCTCTTTCCCAATGCGTTGGTGCCCTTCCCTCTTTAACAGATGTTCCCTATGGAGTACATAGGTTTCCCTTCATTCCCCTTGGCTCCAACAAGCCTGGAGTTCATTGTCATGGAAAATAGCAGTAGCTCTTGTTAGTCTGAGTTTTCTTGTACAGTAATACCCTTCTCCATATCCTAATTATATAGATTTTATTATTTTGTCATTGCTTTCAGTTCAAGGAATATCCGTCCTCTTGTAAGTCACCCTAATTTGGTTAATGTTGTTACTATGAGACTCGTGGTAAGTTACAAATATGATTCCTGTGTCTCAATTCCTTTATAGCCATTTGGGGAAAATAGTACCTATTTTGTTATGAGGAAAAAGGGAGCTGTAGATATAAAAATGAAAGAGATAGTTTTTCGATGCCGTTCTGTTATTAGTACTAAAAGAGTTAAACATAACTCCAAGGGGTTAATGATTAATTATTAAATAAGTATCTGGCACTGAGATTAAAAAATCATCTAAAAACCACAGAACTTATATGCATGTATGCATAACCGATAGACATGGACAACAAAGCTGGGGATGGGGTGGGGGGGATGGGGAGGAGGGTGTCAATGGGGAAAAAAGGAGAAACATCTGTAACAAAAATAAATTAATAAAAATAAAATAAAATAAAACAGTAAAAAAAAAAAGTCTTCTAAAATCCAGCATTTAGTCTTGTTCAAAGATTCTGGTTTTGGTTGCTGCTCTCACCTGGAGCGTAATGAACACGCTGTCCCTCGGAGGAATGATTTGTTTCCCTGTATCCAATAGATCGCAGGACTCCATTCTTACAGCTTTCTTGGCAACAGGGATTTGTAATTTGCCAGGTGGTCTGGAGAGAGTCTAACTGGCTTTTCAAATGTTCCCATGAGTTCTAGGGAGCACTGTGTCCGAGTCCAACCCTCATTGTCACGAAAAACTACATAAAGATCATCTATTAGTGTCATTTGCTTAGCCTGATTCTATTGATATTTTTGTTAGTGATTTGAGCAGGATATGCCGACTACATTTTCAGATGACACTAAACACATTACTGAAATGTGGCTATGAGTACGGGCTTTGCAGAAACGCGGACCTGGCTTGGAACCCAAGCTCCTCCATTCACTATCATTGAGATCGTCTGGCCGAGTTGAGACCAAAGATTGAAAGCTCTAGGAAGGTAGGCTTCAACTCATGAGAAGGAGGAATTTTCTATTAAAAAACAAACAAACAGGCTTAAATGTTCTTCAGTTGTATGAATGGTGTCTAGAACCAAGTAGGAAATTGTGTAGATCAAGAGCTGTTGTGTATTCATATCCAAATGTAAGTTCTCATTTGAATTTGAGCATTATTTGCTGTTGTGATGATGGCAGTGGACAATGGTCAATGGATGGTAATGATGACAATGATGATTCCACTCCACTCAGTACTTGTAAGATCAATTGTCCTATACCACTTCTAGGGTGTTTGAGGACAATGTCACTGAATTCTAACGGATAGAGACACACGAGACCAGGCAGGGAGCCATTTTTAAGGCACATCCGAGGAATACAGAATAAAGAATGTGGTGACATTTAATCAAAAGAGGAGACCACTATAGTCTTAGAAACATACCTTTAGTATCAAGTATATGATCAGAAGACCTTTTATAAACATCCAGAAGATAGAATCAGATTCACTAGTTGAAGCTTCAGAGAAACTAACTTGAGCCCCATATAAAAAGAAATCACAGAGAAAGGATTTTGATATTAGATTGGCCTGGGTTCGAGTCCCAGCTTGGCCACTTACTGTTATCATGTTCATATTACTTCACTGCCCTGAGCCTCAGTAATCTCATCTGTAAAGTGGAAATAATCTTAGACTCTACCTCAGAGGACACTTGTACAGATTAAAATGAAATGATACATGCAAATTAATAACAATGTTTGATACCTAGTATACACTCAATAATTGCTAGATGCATTGCTAGTACTATTAGCAGTTATGTCTAGAATATAATGGAAGTCGGACTGCTTCAAGGGGACATAAGGTAGTTGTCACTGGGTATTATTTGTTGAAAGGGGGAAGAGACACAGTTCAGAGGGAATCTGAACACGGGACAGGGGTGTTCATGGCCCTGTGATTCCAGAAGTGCCTTTCTAGCATCATCTCCAGGCATCTCTGATACATTTCCACTATTGTCCAGTTCTTTCCTGGCCTCTTCTATCTTGGGGCCACTATCCCTGTGATCTACTTGGGCATCTGCTGGTCCAGATTTAGCAATCTTCCCAACATGTAATTATCTGCAACTGTTTGAGCAGTTACATGTCTAAATTTTTCATAAACCACTTCATGCTGTAATACCAATGGCTAATCACAGAGCCTTTGATTATAATCTCATCAGCTCTGTCTTCTTGTTTACAACTGATTGCTCAGAGCTTATAATAGTAGCAGACACTGAATACGGGGTTGATGCATGGACAGAGAAGCAAACTAATAGAATTTCATATGTGGAAGTAAGTATGTCAGCAATCATATTTAATACAGGGCTGGGCAAAAGTAGGCAAAACAGAGTTAATTCTTGTATTATATATTATTTATTGTATTATTTTTCCATACAAACAAATTTTTGCCCCACCCTGTATTTTACTCAGTGCGTAAACAGTTATCTTTAATACCTCTTCCAGGTGGTTGTTTAGCATCTGCTCGGAAGCCTCCTGCAACAGGGAATTCATTACCTCTTCAGGCATCCTATGTTCCCTTTGAACAAGTCTGTTAACATGACTTGCACAGTTTCACTATGTATTAAACTATTAATACATTGCATTCCTTGGCTAAAGAATTAATGTATTGTCCCTTCTAGTAGTGTTTAGGAGACTCCTGGAAGCACATTCTTTAAATAAAATAATTTTTGTTTTTTTTGGGGGGTTGGGGGATGCAGAATTTCAGGCACCAGGGCTCACAAAGAAAAAAAAAAGCTAATTTCTTGCTTCACAAATACAAGATCCTATTGTTACGTAGGTGTGGGGGTATATAGGATGACAGATGTTTGCAGGATTTTATGTTACAATAAGAAATAAATTTTGTACATCAGTAGGTATGTGGGAGATGAGATATAAACTATGATAGAACTAAATACCTGTTAGTCATTCTTCATGAATATAAAAATGGTTGTACAAACCACATTTCTTTTAGTTTTAGGAAATGCTGTGGAAGTAAATTATTGTATTTTTTAACTCAACTCTTTTAAGTTAAACTTAAAAAAAATGAGAATCAATTTATTTGAATCAAACATTTCAAAGGGTATTATTATAAGCAGCAATTAAGACTTAAATGTCATCATTTGCTTTCTCCCTGGGAAGCATTTATTTGCCATTCTATGACTGAGCCATTAAATTGGCCACATCTGGAGATAAACCAAAACCAGTGCTATATCAAACCTACTGTCAGAGGGCACATCTGCTTCTTGAGGAAAAATATAAGAAGAAAAGGCAACCAAAGAGAAATCAAAGAACCACAGTAAACATGTGGGGGTGAGTGATGCACTGGTTACCATGGAGAGCTGTGGGGTTACTTTGCATTCCACTTACCACTGTGTCCCTCAGTATGATGATGGCTATTGACTGGGGTAGAGACTGCTAGAGAGAGAAACACAGTGTCAGGCCAAAGCTCTAGGTAAATGTGTGAATGTGTGATCAGCCTCTGGTGGTCTTGTTCCTCTGACAGCTGCCAATGCCTCTCAGAGGGGTGAGCCCTGGAAGCCATGTTGATACGGGGTGATCCTATCCCCCTCTCATGGCCACAGCTGACTGAGCAGCCCAAGGTAGACACTGACTGGCAGTGGATCAGTTGGATTTTCTTACTCAGATATTTGGCATTTGGATTGAGATACGTCTCATTTTGGCCTGGTTGCTTTCAGAGAGGAAATGGATACCTTGGAGCTCTCTGGCAGGTCTGTTTGTACAAGCACTATGGGGAGACGTTGGGAGAAAGACTGTTATTGCCACACTCCTGAATGACTTTCCAGACTGTGGTTTTACACCATTAGCTGTCCTTGGCTTTCAAGAAATTGCCCAGTCTCTCTCTAATACATCTCACTCACTTGGTTGAGATATTTGAAGTCAGTTTCTACAAATTGGAAGCAAACAAGCACCAACTTAAAAGGTCTAAAAATTGATGCCATTATCTTCGTTTTCCAGTTGTCAGCAATGTTTCTCAGAAAATTCGACAGGGAGCCTTTCTCCGATAATTCCTCTGTACCGAGTGGTGGGGAGAGCACAGACAAATATAGATTACAATAGTATTCCCTTCTGTTCTCGCATCACTGCTTTCTACTTTCATTCCACATCCACACTAGGATTTTCTAGGGAAAGTGGAACTTAAAAAAAAATGTTTTTATTGATTTTTTTTTAGAGAGAGTGGAAGGAAGAGGGAGAGAGAGATAGAAACATTGATGAGAGAAAAACATGGATTGGCTGCCTCCTGCACACCCCCTACTGGGGATCAAGCTCACAACCTGGGCATGTGCCCTGACTGGGAATCAAACCAGTGACCTTTTGGTCCATGGATTGACACTCAACCACTGAGCCACACCAGCTGGGCGGAAAATAGAACTTTAGATGGTCGTGTCTCTTTAAGATAAACACAATTCCAGAAAGACATTGTGTTCCCGTGATTTCGTTTCAGCCTTTACTAAAATGGTAATGTTCCTCTTAATAAATGACCACCCCCATTTCTCTTAAGATGGTAACAGCAACCGCTCTTTTAATTAGATGGCAGTGTCTCCTTAGCCTAGGAGCAATGAGTTGTCTTGATGTTATGTTATTAGCAAAATTAATAATTCATTGATTAATTTTCCATTTCTCTCTGGAATGAGAAAAGAAGCAAGTGTGAGATTCCCTGAGTCAGGAAAGTCTACGAGGAATAAATGTATCATAAAGTTCCTGGCAGGACCACAAGGTTATAGAAACTTAAGTGAATCAATGGGTTAGGGTGGAAGCGTAGATTTCATGGAGTCTACTCGCTGTTATTTCACATCCTCTGCTTTGCAGGCTCCGCTGGAGCCGAGCTCACACTTCTGTTGCTGAAACTTTGTATGGAAGGCGATCACTTAATACGAACCCAAACACGGACGCAGACACACAGGTGTATGATTACTCACCTCCTTTTGCTTTCAGATTAAACTGTCATGTGTTATTTCAAACGTGGACTTGAAGTATCTATTACTTTTGGAAATTAACCAGACCCTGGAGTTAGACAACGTCCTTATCTTTCAGCAAGCAGTAGAAGACAATATCATTAAAACTCAGCAGTAAGAAAACAACTCTATCAAAGATGGGCAAAAGATCTGAACAGATACCCCCCTAAAGGAGATAGATGAATGGCAACTAAGTGTATGAAAAATGTTCAATGTCATGTCATCAGGGAATTGCAAATTAAAACGAGATACCGCTACATACCTATTAAAATGGCCAGAATCCAAAATAAGCACCAGCAAATGCAGGCGAGGATGTGGAGCAACGGGAACTCTCATTTATTCCTGGTAGGAAGGCAAAATGGTGCAGCCACTGTGGAGGACAGTTCTGTAGCTTTTTACAAAACTAAACACATTTGTACCATATGAGTCAGCAATTGTGCTTCTTGGTATTTACCCAGGTGTGTTGAAATCTCATGTCTACATAAAAATCCTGCACACAGATATTTATATCAGCTTTATTCGTAATTGCCAAAGTTTCAAAGCAACGAAGATGTCCTTCAGTAGGTGAGTGAATAAATAAACTGTGGTACATCAAGGCAATAGAATACAATTCGGCACTGAAATGAAATGATCTGTTCAGCCATGAAAAGGCATGAAGGAACCTTAAATGCATATTACTGAAAAACAAGCAATCTGAAAAAGGCTACCTACTGTAGCCTGGAAAGGCAAAACTATCAAGACAGTAAAAAGGTCTGGGGTTAACGGGGAGGGAGGGATGAACAAGCAGAGCACAGATTTTTAGGGCACTGAAACTATTTTATATGATAGTACAATGGTGGATACATGTCATTATGCCATTGTCAAAACCCATATCGTGTACACCACCAAGAGTGACCCCTATTGTGAACTGTGGACTTTGGGTGATACTGTGTCAATGTCGGTTCCTCAAATGTACAAATGTAGCACTCTGGTGCATGCCAGCTGTGGGGAAGGGGCTATACAGGAACTCTGTAATTTCCTCTCAGTTTTGCCGTGAATCTAAAACTGCTCTAAAAACCAGCAGACTGATTTTAGAAATGTTAATCCCAACAGGCACAAAAAATCAAGGTAGAAGCTGAATTTTATAGTTTTTTTTAAAAAAATACAATGTTATTATTAAAGGTATGCATGAATAAGAGAAAGTCTCTCTCTCTCTCTCTCCCTCCCCCTCTCCCCCTCTCCCCCTCTCCTTCAAAGAAGGACAGACATTTAAGCATGGGAAAGAGAGCCATGCACATCCAGTAATAAGGGCCTGAAACAAGTTCAGTGGGCTTAGGGTTTCGAATTGAATTCCAGAGCAGTGAGAGGAAGGTGGGAGGAAGCAGACAGAGAGGTCAGGGTCAGGAGAGCCTAGGAAGGAACATTAAGTAGTTTAGACATCAAAAGCTGTGCCTTTCAAGACGATTTGTAACCCATATGTGATCCATCTTAATGAATTCCACAAATTAATCGTGGCTGCAATTACAGTTAACATACAATCAAGCTGCCAGCATTCTGCTAAAATGTGGTGTGGGGAATGACTTTCTCTTCTCTATCCCCCAACTTGTCAAACAATGTGGTGCTAACATCTCTTATGTTAGGATGATCCAAAGGAGGGCCTCCTGTGCTCCCATGCCAGTGAGATACTTTCTCCTCTTCCTTTGGAAGGCCCGCCAGTGTGCGCTCAGTCATGAACCTGGGATGTACCATGTCTAGGACAACTCCTCATCCATCTTTGTTACCCCGACCATCCTCGCTTTCATCCTTTTTTGCCTCCTGAGTATCCACACTCTTCTATCGCCTAAAAAACAGTACTTTGTTGTGTGTGTGTGTGTGTGTTTACATTTATTGGGGTGACATCAGTTAATAAAATTATGTAGGTTTCAAGTATACAGTTCTATGATACACCATCTCTATGTTGCATGTGGGCCAACCCAAAGTCAAATCTTCAATCACCATATATTTGACCCCTTTACTTCGTATTTCCCCTCCCAACCCCCTTCCCCCTGGTACCCACCATGCTGTTGCCTGTGCCTACGAGTTTTTGTCGGTTTATTTGTCTTGTTTGCTCATGTGTTGCTTTTTTGAAGTTTGGCTATAAAAACTCTAGTTTTTTCATTTGTATGTCATAGTCATGCCCATGGCACTCTGTGTAATCGACATGTATGATCTGGACAGCTCCAGAGATGAGATGGAGCACGGTAAGTAAAAAAGGGTAGATAAAGCATTTTATAGTTTATCAAAATGTAAGTGCTAGCACCTCACTGAAAAAAAAAATGACAGCATTTTTATATATTGCCTCTTAGAAAGCTTTGTAACAATCTATCTTTCAAAACAGGAAAAGAGACATTAGTTATAACTGAACAAGTCAGAGAGATAGCTGAGGACTTTGGAAGGTTAGGGTAGGAAAACATTCTTTTACAAGTGAACACGCTGTTTGTGCTCACGAGGAAGGTGTGAGCACAAGAAGGGGACAGGCTCTGCCTTCTTAATTTTTTTTTTCATTTATGTTAGAGAGAGAGGAAGGGAGAGGGAGAGAGATAGAAACATCAATGAGCGAGAACATCGATTGGCCGCCTCCTGCATGCTCCCCACTGAGGATCGGGCCCACAACCTGGGCATGTGCCCTGACCGGGAATCGAACCAGCGACCTCTTGGTGCATGGGTCCACGCTCAACTACGGAGCCACACCTGCCGGGCAGGTTCTGCCTTCTTTGTTCAGAGTTCCAGGAACAAATGAAGAGCTCACTAGAAACAGCACTGTTCCCTTTCTGGTGAGCATTTCTGGAGAGTTAGTCACATTCAAATTCAGCTAACATTTATCATGGGCAAACTGTGTACAAAACACAGTATAAAACATTTTCACAAATATTTTGTTTTTAAAACAAGCCTGTGAAGCAGGTGTTTAGTCAGCTGATCTTCCTACTTCTCTCCTTTGTTTCTCCACAACATCTACAGTTCACTTCTTAGGTACCAAACCATGGATACACAGAGTCACAGGGCATTGTCCCTGCCCTTGGGGAGATTACAGTGTCAGAGGAGGAAAAGGCCCCTTGGTGGTGGCAGAGCACTTTGGAACAACACACCCTTGTATTTGGGGGAGTGTGTGACAGATGAGAACGCACATGTGACCTGTTCCTGCAGAATGTCATGTCTCCATGGACTCTTCCCACTGGTGTTCATTGTGATTCTCATGCGTACATTTTCCCCAACCATCTCCGCGAAGCTTCCCTTAAAAACTCCAGGTTCTCAGTTTTTCAGCTCTCCTCCTTGCTCCCTGTTCCCCAAGGAGTTGAGTAGGGACTGTGGCAATGCGTCTTCTCAGCGAAATATCTGGGTTTCCCAGCCCATGCTGTGCTCCCACGGCTGTCTGAACCTTCAAGAGCTAAAGGCCATGTGTCGGGGGGTCTGCACACTACTGACATGGTGTTTGTCTATTCTTAGGTTTTCACGGACACTGGCAGGGAGAACGGAGGCTGCCAGGGAAAAGGCAGCCTTCCCCTCTCACTTCAAGGCTGCTGGTCTCTTTCCTCTGCACTTTCCTGCTGCTCATCCTCACGTCTTCTCTGTTGGCTATGACGGTTTGCTCCCCTGAACCATCTCTTCGATGTTTTCTCCCTGGTTTTATTGAGATATAATTGCTAGGAGGTGGTACTGTATAAGTTTAAGGTATACACAGCATAATGATTTCACTTACATATTTTGTAACATGCTTACCATAATAAGTTTAGTTAACATGCATCATCTTCTATAGATACAAAAAAAATGAAACAAAATTTTTCTTGTGATGAGAACTCTTAGGATTTACTGTTAACAGCTTTCATGTATGGATACGGCAGTGTTAACGCAGCCATCGTGCTCATGGCCTCTCTGCTGGTAGTGCATCCTCTAACTGCAAGTTTGTACCTTTTGGCCACCTTCATCCACTCTCCCTTCCCGCCAGCCCTCACCTCTGGTAACCATAAATACGATATCTTTCTCTATGAGTTTGGTGCTTTCTTTCTAAATTTTTTAATTAATTTTTCAATTACAGTTTACATTCAGTATTATTCTGTATTCGTTTCAGATGTACATCAAAGTGGTTAAAAAATCATGTACTTTACAGAGTGGTCCCCCCAATGCTCCAAGCACACACCTGGTCCCATACATAGTTATCACAATATTATCGACTTTATTTCCCATGCTGTCATCTACATCTCCATGTTCATTCTGTAACTACCAATTTATACTGCTTAATCCCTTCACATTTTTCACCCTACCCCCCAAACTCCCTCTCCTCTGACAACTGTCAGTGTTTTCTCTAAATCTATGAGTCTGTTTGTATTTTGTTTATTTAAAAAAAGTTTTGTTTTGGTTTTTTTTAGAGAGAGAGAGAAATATCATTGAAAGAGAACATCGATTGGCTGCCTCCTGCATGCCACCCAGTGGGGATCGTGCCCAAACCTGGGCATGTGCCCTGACCGGGAATCGAACCAGCGACCTCTTGGTGCATGGGTCGATGCTCAACCACTGAGCCACACCGGCCGGGCTGTATTTTGTTTATTTTGTTCTTTAAGATCCACATATGGTATTTTTCTTTCTCTGTCTGAATTATTTCACTTAGCATAATGTCCTCTAGGTCCATCCATGCTGTTGCAAAAGGTAAGATTTCATTCTTTTTGGCTAAGTAGTATTCCACTGTATAAATGTACCACAGCTTTTTTATCCACTCATCTATTGATGGACACTAGGGTTGTTCCCATATCTTGGCTATTATAAATAATGCTGCAATGAACATAGGGGTGGGTGCATATATTTTTTCAAATTAGTGTTTCAGATTTCTTTGGATATATTCCCAGAAGTGGAATCGCTGAGTCAAAAGGCAGTTCCATTTTCAATTTTTTTAGGAACCTCCATACTGTTTTCCATAGCGTTTGCACCAATCTGCATTCCCACCAACAGTGCACTAGGGTTCCTGTTTCTCCTCATTCTTGCCAACACTTGTTTGTTGATTTATTGATGATAGTCATTCTGACAGGTGTGACATGGTATCTCATAGTGGTTTTGATTTGCATTTATCTGATGATTAGTGGTGTTGAGCAACTTTTTGTTATGTCTATTGGCTATCTATATGTCTTCCTTGGAGAAGTATCTATTCAGGTCTTCTGCCCACCTTTTAATTGGATTGTTTGTTTTTCTGGTAAGATGTCTGAGTTCTTTACTAATTTTGGATATTAACCCCTGATGAGATGTATCACTGGCGAATATCTTCTTCCATTCAGTAGGTTGTCTTTTTGTTTTGTTGATGGTTTCCTTTGCTGTGCAAAAGCTTTTAGTTTGATGTAATTCCATTTGTTAATTTTTTCTTTTGTTTCCTTTGCCTGAGGAAATAGATCAAAAAAAATTTTGCTAAGACTAATGTTGAGTTTACTGCCTATGTTTTCTTTTAGGAGTTTTATAGTTTCAATCTTACATTTAAGTCTTTAATCCATTTTAAGTTTATTCTTGTATATGGTGTAAGAAGGTGGCTAGTTTTATTTTTTTTGCATGTATCAGTCCAGTTTTCCCAGCACCATTTATTTTTATTTTTATTATTTTTTTAAATTGATTCTTTTTTTTTTATGACAGTTTTTTTTCCCCTTTATTGATTTTAGAGAGAGAGGAAGTGAGAGGGAGAGATAGAAACATCGATGAGAGGGAACATCAATTGGCCGCCTCCTGCATGCTCCCCACTGGGGATTGGGCCCACAACCTGGGCATGTGTCCTGACCAGGAATCGAACTGGCCAGACCTCTTGATGCATGGGTTGATGCTCAACCACTGAGCTACACCGGCTGGACCCAGCACCATTTATTGAACAAATTGTCTATACCCCACTGTATGTTCTTGCCTCCTCTGTCAAATATTAAGTGACCATATAGGTGTGTGTTCATTTCTGGGCTCTCTATTCTGTTCCATTCATCTATATGTCTGTATTTATGCCAATATATGCTGTTTTGATTACTATGGCTTTGTAGTATAGTTTGATATCAGATAGCATGATACCTCTAACTTTGTTCTTTTTAATATTGTTGAGGCTATTCAAGGCACTTAGTGGCTTCATAGAAATTTTGGGATTATTTGTTCTAGTTCAATGAAATATGCCATTGGTGTTTTGATAGGAATTGCACTGAATCTACAGATTGCTTTGGGTAGTATGGATATTTTAATGATGTTAATTCTTCCTATCCATGAACACGATACATGCTTCCATTTATTTGTATTTTCTTCCATTTCTTTCTTTAGTATCTTATAATTTTTCAAGTACAGGTCTTTTACATCCTTGGTTCAATTTATTCCTTGGTTATTTATTTATTTATTTATTTATTCCTTGGTTATCAATTTATTCCTGGTTATTTATTTATTTATTTATTGTTAATCCTCATCTGAGGATGTTTTCCCATTGATTTTTAGAGGAAGTGGAAGTGAGGGGGAAGAGAGAGAGAGAGAGAGAAACATCAATGCAAGAGAGACATATCAATTGGTTGCCTCCTGCACAGCCCCCACCGGGGCTGAGGATTGAACCTGCAACCCAGGTACTTACCCTTGACTGGAATCAAACCCATAACCCTTTGGTCCATGGGATGCTGCTCTAACCGCTGATCCAAACTGGCCAGGGCTTATTTTATTTTTTGGTGCAATTATAAATGGGATTGTTTTCTTAGATTTTCATTCTTAGAGTTCATTATTGATGTATAGAAATACATCTAATTTCTGGATATCTGTTTTGTATTCTGCTACTTTACTGAATTCATTTATCAGTTCTAGTAGTTTTTTTGGTGGAATCTTTAGGGTTCTCTATATACAGTATCATGTCATCTGCAAATAATGAAAGTTTTACTTCTTTCTTTCCAGTCTAAATGTCTTTTATTTCTTCTTCCTGTCTGATTGATGTGGCTAGGACTTCCAGTACTATGTTGAATAAGATTGGTGAAAGTGTACATCCCTGTATTTTTCCTGACCATAAGGGAAACATTTTTAGTTTTTGCCCATTAAGTATGATGTTAGCTGTGTGATTGTCATATATGGTCTTTATTATGTTGAGGTAGGCTTCCTTTACCCACTTTGCTGAGAGTTTTTGTTTTTGTTTTTATCATAAATGGGTGTTGGCTTTTGTTGGATGCTTTTCTGTATCTATGGATATAATCATTTGATTTTTATCCTTCATTTAGTTTATGTGGTGTATCATGTTAATTGAGTTGTGAATATTGTACCAACCTTGCATGCTAGTAATAAATCCCACTTGATTATGGTATGTGACCTTTGTAATGTATTGCTGGATTTTGTTTGCTAATATTTTGTTGAGGATTTTTGCATCTATGTTCATCAGGGATATTGACCTATAATTTTCTTTCTTTTAGTGTCTTTATCTGATTTTGGAATTAGAATAATGATGGCCTCATAAAATGAGCTTGGGAGCCTTCTCTTCTTTTGAACTTTTTGGAATAATTTGAAAAGGATAGCTGTTAGTTCATTGAATGTTTGGTAAAATTCACCTGTGAAGCCATCTGGTCCAGGACTTTTGTTTGCTGGGAGTTTTTTTACTACTTTGATTTCATTATTGTAATCGGTCAGTTCAGATTTTCTGTTTCTTCTTGGTTCCTTCTGTGTTTCTTTGCTTTTTTTTTTTTTAGGATTCTACACATAAGTGAGATCATATGGTATTTGTCTGACTTATTTCACTTAACATAATACCCTCAAAGTCCATCCATGTTATCCCAAAGGGCAAGATTTTCTTCCTTCACGTAACAGAATAATATTCTATTATATGAATATACCACAACTTTTTTTATCTATTCATCTGTTGATGAACACTTAGGTTGGTTCATGTCTTGGCTACTGTAAATAATCCTGTTATGAACATGGGGGTGCAGACATCTCTTCAACATAGTTTTTACATTTCTTTTGGATATAATCCCAAAAGTGACATTGATGGATCATATGGTAGTTCTATTTTTAATTTTTTTATTATCTTCCATACTGTTTTCCATAGTGGCTCTACCAACTTACAATTTCACCAGCAGTGTGCAAGGATTTCTCTTTCTTTACAACCTTGCCAACATTTGTTATCTCTTATCTTTTTGATAGTACCCATGCTAAGAGGTGTGAGGTGATAGCTCATTGTGGTTTTGATTTGCATTTCTCTGATGGTTAGTGATGTTGAGCATCTTTTCATGTTTTTGTCATCCATTTGTATGTCTAATTTGGAATAATGACTATTCAAGTCCTCTGCCCATTTTTCAATTGGATTGGTTTATTGCTGTTGTGTTTCTGTTGAGTTGTATGAGTTCTTTATATATTTTGGATGTTAACCTCTTATTGGATGTATAGTTTGCAAACATTTTTTTCCCATTTCGTATATTCTCTTTTCACTTTATTGGTGGTTTCTTTTGATGTACAGATACTTTTTAGTTTGATGTTGTCCCACTTCTTTATTTTTATATTTTTTTCTTGTACATTAGGTGTTGTATCCAAAAAAAAAAAATTTGCCAAAACCTATTATATCAAGGAAATTTTTTTCTATGTTTTCAAGAATTTTATGGTTTCTGGTTTTACATTTAAGTCTTTAATCATTTTGAGTTGAGTTAATTTTTATGAGTGATGTCAGATAGAGGTCTAGTTTCATTCTTTTACACATGAATATCCAATTTTCCCAGCACCACTTATTGAAGAAATTTACATTTCTCCTTTCAGTATTCTTTGTTCCTTTGTCAAATATTAGTTGACCATATATGCATGGGTTTATTTTTGGGCTTCCAATTCTGTTTTATTGATCTATGTGTCTGTTTTTACGCTAGTACCATACTCTTTGATTGTTATAGCTTTATAATAGAGCTTGAAATAAGGAAGTGTGATTCTTCCTGCTTTGTTCTTCTCTCTTAGAATTTCTTTGGCTATTCATGGTCTCTTCTGTTTGCATATAAATTTTAGGATTACTTTTTTTCAACTTCTGTAAAAAAAAAAAAGTCATTGGAATCTTGATAAGGATTGCATTGAATCTATAGATGGCTTTTGTTAGCATGGACATTTTAACAATATTAATTCTTCCTATCCATGAACACAGGATACCTTTCTCTTTATTTGTGTCTTCTACTTCTTTCACTAAATGTCTTGTAGAGATCTTTTACTTCCTTGGTTAAATTTATTCCTAAGTATTTTATTGTTTTTTATGCTATTGTAAATGGGATCATTTTTTTAAATTTACTCTTAGATATTTCATTTTATTTAACTACTAATATCAATGTGACTATCTCATGGTAAAAATAAGCCAAATTTATAATGACTATCATATAGGTACAAGCACATACAAAACTATAATGAGTTTCAAAGACAGCAGAAACCATAGTAGTAATGACACCTCCATCCTACCCTAGTTTAGTTACTTCTATTCCTAGAGCCAAAAAAGAAAAAAGAAAAAAAAAAATCCAATCCCAGGGTATAAGGTTAAAATTAAGGGAGAAGGGTAAGAAGGCCAGGGGAAAGTAAGTGAGGAGTAAGACAGGTCTACAGTCTATATTGTGGTCTGCTGGGTCCTGTGTTTTCCTGGATAATGGTGAACATTCCTAAATCACTACATCAGAAACATTGTCATCTGGACTGATTTTGCTTTCTTTTCCTAGAGACTTCACTCCTAACCCCAGCCATCAACCTCATTCTTACTCATCCAAACCAGTTCCTTGATTTCCAGGAAAAAAATTAAAACAGGGCATTTTGGTTAGTTGTGGAGGCTCACATTCAACTCTACATTGAATCCCGTTTTTGCTAGTTATCATAAATCTCACCTCCTGAAATAGCTGGGTTGATGGTGGGCCCGTGCCTTCTGTTCTCCTGCACATTCTGATTTACTCCTTGGCATAGATTATGAGGCATATGATTGCTGAATGTTTATTGGTACTTCACACACCCTAGGATCTGGCCCTTATTATTAATCTAGATATTTATCTCATAGGAGACTTTTAAACAGGACTTTCTCATTTAAACCTTACCCCCAGCAAACACAGCTGTAATGTGCACCATATAGAATCATACATCCTTCAGGCAAGCGGGAGCCTTTTGGAATTCATCAGCCTGCTGAGAATCTTACCTTAAAGATTGACCAATTTAAATGACCGGGAACTAATATAGACTTTCTCTCTTTTGTTTTTTAGACTTGCACAGCATTCCTTTCCTATACCTTTACATAAGAATTATCGTATGAGTTTGGTTACATGATGTAATATGTACCTTGTTCTATGGGTGATTTAAAGAATTTTTAAGAGTACTTTTTTCTATGTGATTTTCTCATTATCCCTGATTTGTGAAATGTAGCTCCACTGTGTGTCCTGCCCATTCCCATCCCCACCTTTTCTCTGGCTACTGTAGGTGGGGGATACACACTCCTTCCACCCGAATCAAATGCTCCCCAGTCTTCAAGGCCAAGCTCAAAGCCCCCTTTTCCATGAAACATCGTTGGTCCCTCAGCATAAAGCATCATTCTTCTCCTGTTGATTCCTCAATATCTGTGGTGGCGTCTGAGTTATAGGTCTCTCATTCTGCCTTGCCTCAACTGGTGGCAGGTGTGGGCATGCCTGGCATTTCCTCTGGACTAGAAGGCTCCTTGAGCGCCCTGGGAAATTGTGATCCTCTTTGCTTCCCTTGGGATTTCTAGCACTGGGTTGTGCCTGAATGCATGTTTATTAAGTTAAAAAATTAAACATAAAGAATTGGGAATGGGGAGAGATTGTACCTTTTCTAAGTCAAGCTATTTCCGTGGAAATAATCTGTGGGAATGAGTCCAAGTACTCCTGATTGCTCATTTTTTTATACAGGAAAATATTTTTTTCAGTGGTGTAGGCTTGAGGTTCTTTTCCTATTTGGTCATTGGGTGGCAATTGTTTATAAGATTGACACCAGCTGATTATAAATGCTGTGATGATAAACACCATAGAGAGGAAAACACTGCATAGACATCAGAGAATCTGCGTTCTAGTTTCAGCTCTGACAGCAATATGCTATGTGACCTGAGTGAGTTCCTTCCTACCTCTGAGCCTTAGGTGCTTTATGTATAAGATGAAAAAAATACGCTCCAACGTGCTCTTCTACGGGTCTCCTAATGGACCTCCTGTGTCAGGGGTCCTCGATGCTGGTTTCGGCTTCACATTAGAGCGGCCAAGAAGCTTTCATTTTAAAAACAAAACAAGTAACAACAAAAAGAAAACCCAGACACCCAGGCACTTGGTTGAGAGATTCTGATTTCAATATTTTTGAGGTCAGGGGTGGGATTCATGTGCACTCTCATTAAATAGCACCCATCCCAGCTGGTGTGGCTCAGTGGATCGAGTGCTGGTTCATGAACTGTGCGGTCCCAGTCAGGGTCCTGGGTTGTGGGCTCGGTCCCCAGTGGGGAGCATGCAGCAGGCAGCCAATTGACATTTCTCTCTCACGTCGATGTTTCTCTCCCTCTCTCCATAAAATAAAATAAATAAAATAAAATAAAATAAAATAAAATAAAATAAAATAAAATAAAATAAAATAAATAAAATAAAATAAAATAAAATAAAAAAATGTAAATAAATAAATCACACCCAAGGTTATTGCAGTGTGCATGCAGATTCAGACGCCTCTGTCCTAAATAAAGAAGGTGTGAATATACACTCCATTCAGGTGTGGGGGCACATTCTGCTGCGGTCCAGTGCAACAATCTCAATTTATCTTAAAATTGACCTCCAGTTGTTTATTTTTTTTTGAGAAATGTATCTTTGCTTGTTTTACCCTAAACTTACTTGTTAAATTCCATACTCACTATTGAATATAGTTGGTTTTTTCCCAAGATGTGATGCACTCTTTCCTTGTAGCTTTGTATGTCCTCTGGTACACCACTGGAATACATACGCTCCGGGCTGAGACACACAGGGCTTGATGTAGTCGCTGAGATAATTTCCAGTTCAGACACCTATTCAGCAGTGCTTGGAGCTGGATACATATTGCGCACGTTTAACTGTGTGGTTTCCACTCTCTGGATCTTGCATACAAAATAGCACTTAATGTTGCCCATGACCACAGTGTAATGAGGCATTGAGAAATTCTTTTAATTAGTGTCTGATTCATTTTGAGCTGCTGGCAGATAAAATGATGTTGATTTTTTATTACATCAGGTATCATACTTTAAAGAGCGAATGCTATCGAAATAGGTAATTCTATGAAAGCATTGGCAGCTATGGTGAAATCCAAGTGTGTTCACGGTCTCTCCCAATTCACTCCACATCACCCTTGAAGAATGTCCTGCCTTTCCAGACTGAGTCTCAAAGTTTCGTAATATAGAAGTAAATGAATAGGCTAAGAAAGATGAAACCTACATGAAGAAAGAGGTGAAGAAGCATTAATAAACTGTGTTAGGATGGCTGACGTAATATAAAAGGAAACAGAGGAGAAGCCCCACGGACTCTGAGCGTTGCATCCACGCTGCATCTGAGAGGCTGGAGAGCAGAAGTCGTAGGAGAAGGTTAATTGAAACTGAGTCTTCTTTCAATGTCTCTTGAGAGACATACAAAAATTATAATATTTACAAATTAATTTCGACTCTTAGGTCTGTATTTCCCCATTAAGTGGGGGGCATAGACCAAACCATGTGATCGATGATTTTGTTAAGGGTTTCCCAGCATTTCAAACTTCTGTGTATCAAACTGAAAACAATATAATTCAAGACCAGCGAGACACCGACTCTGAGGCTGCAGGAGGGTTCATAGTAGTAACTCTAGGGAGTAGCAGTTCTGAAGGTGAGTTCTGGCTCTGTGTGATCGATTTTTGCTCTTTTCCCTGCGTGTGTAAGGAGCCCGGGACTCGCAGGCAGATCAGCAGCTCGTGTGAAGCCAGCACACGGTGTCAGCCAAGCAAGCAGAAACCAGTAATTCTTGCAGTATGCTGTCACACCCCGGCTCCTGAGGTGGCAACTGCCTACGGTCATTAAGGGTTTCATGGCAGCCACATCTAATAGGATTGTCAAGACAAAACCCAAGAGCAGAACAGAGAAATCTGCCATGAGGGCCGCCTCTGGCTGCCGATCACGGACTCTGCTCTGCATCTTCGTAAAGCGAATATTTGATTTTCTCTACCAGTTGAATATTTTTATTTGCCCCAGATGTTTTACTTTTATACTCCATGGAAGAGACCACTGGTTGAACATGATCATCAACGGGGAGCTGCCCGTTTTTAAAGCTCAGTTGAAGTACCAGCTTTTCCAGAAAGCCTCTGCTAACCTCATCAGACCCCAGGAAAGCCTCCCTTTTCTGAGCTCCTATAGTGATTTCAACTGTCTCTTGTTATATATATAACATGCCATCTTAATGATCATGATACCCACATGCCTAAAGCTTCCTGATATAGCTGTGATTCTACAAAGCGCATATAAAAACCTGAAGACGTGAGTACTTGCCTAAGAAATAGAGGAAGAATATTACCAAACATTCTTACAAAGATAGATAAAATATAAGAATCCTAGAGGTTGAGGGAACGGGAACTGGATGACTTTTTCTTTTTTCCAGTTGTCGAAGTAAGGGCCGCAGACAGAATCATTGTACAGACCTGGTCTGTTCAGCCAGAAGAGTGTTTTGGATCATGTTCTGTGTTGTAGCCTTTACACTAGTCATACACTCTCCCTGTTGGCTACAGTTCCATCTCTCCCAAATTTGTTAATACCCAGGTGTTTCAAATATTTACACTTTTGACTGGCTCGTGTGGCTCAGTGGATTGAGCGTTGCCCCGTGGACTGAGAGGTCCCAGTTCGGTTCCCAGTCAGGGCACATGCCTGGGTTGCAGGCTTGATCCCCAGTAGGGGACGTGTAGGAGGCAACCAATCAATGTATCTCTCTCACATTATGTTTCCTCTCTCCCTCCCTCCCTCTCTCTCTAAAAAAATCAATAAAAAAATATTTATATTTCCCAGTCCCGACGTTGTTTGACTTGGACAACCTTCTGAGGGTGCTGAGAGTGTTCACGCTTACAGACCACACGCTAAGGTACTCATGGTAAAGTACTTAGATTAGTAGTAATCTATGGATCAGAAGACCTGGGCTCCAGGCCCTTGTGCCAATAGCCAGCTGTGTCACCTTGAGCAAGCCATGTTACTTTTCTAAAACACTGCTTCTTCAACTACAGAAGGTGACGTTAATTCCTGCCCAGTGTATCTCATGGGGCAAATGAGAAGAATGGTTAAAAACTGTAAAACTGTTAGACACATATTAGTGTTATTATCAGATGATCTCTTAGCCCCCTTCCCCATGTAAAATATTTTGTTTCTGTGATTCTAGAAAAATTACTGGTAATTACAATCTCATTTCCTAACAAAGCCATCAGCCCCACAGCTATGAATATAAATGGATATGCTGCTTAGAGTCATGAGGATAAAAATGTTAGCAATCCTTAACTGGTTTTCTGATAGCATTATAATTATAATACATGAAATAAATGCATTGTGTGTTGTATGTTGGCATCTCAGGAAATTGTGTGAGCGAGTTTGATGGGAGCCTCCCTGCCAGATGAATTGTAAATGGACTCGGATGTGAGCACTGATACCAGGATTGAAAACTGTCAAAGACTATAATGGCAAAATTGACAAAGGCTGGTAATGAGTGGCATCATAGCCTGCAAAAAGGTCAAGGTGTCTACAGGGGACTTTCTGGGGTCAGAGTTCATCCCAATCTCATTACCATCTTCATTAACTACTCCAGAACAGGGCTACAGGTCTCAGAGTAATTTGTAGACAGTGCTTAGCTGGCAGGGGCTGAAGACAAAGAGATGTAAAGTCATACCAAGGAATCATGCATGCTTTGATACGATTTTAGGCAGACATCAAAATCCCCATTCTTCTGGAGGTGTGGGTATTTGAGGTAGTGACCTCTGAAATCGCTTTTCCTTCTTCTGTCTACTGAACTAGAACCATATTCTAAATTCTTCCGGTCTCTCACTGGGGTCTTCCTTGATCCCCTCAAAGAGAACCACCCCTCGGTCTCTGCCTTTGGAAATTCTGGAGCTTTTTGTCTATTTCATATTACTTATTTGGGCTTATAGCAATGAAAACAAATCCTTTTCCTCCCTACATTTAAATTACCTCAGGCAGAGAAGGACCCTATTAATCCTTCACCAAGCCCACAGTACCCAGCGTGATGGTGCATTCACAGTACTTTAGAGCTTGGATCTGATGATCTTTTCCATCTCCATTATCCTTTTTCAAACCCTCTCTATCTTTCTCTGAACACAAGGCATCAGCCCCCTTACTGCTCCTCTCCCACAATCTCCTCTGTTCCCCTTCACTCTGCCCCTCCATTATTCTTTTATAAGATGCAACAAAAACTTTCTGACACGCTCACCTTGTCCAGCCATGCCTCCTCTCTGCTGCTTTCAGTCCTTCTCTTTAGCCACTGGCTTAGGTCAGAGCATCTTAGCCAGGTTCCTGAGACCTGCTTCATCTATTCCCATCCTGTTTTCCTACCTCATCTCCCACTGTTCATCCTCACCAAATGGCTCCTGCCAGTTTTCTGTTCACCAAAACCACCCGTGTTGACCTATCTCTTACTATTTTATTTTATTTATTTTTTTCCTTTACTGATTTTGGAGAAAGAGGAAGTGAGAGGGAGGGAGAGATAGAAGCATCGATGAGAGAGAACATCAATTGGCCGCCTCCTGCATGCCCCCCACTGGGGATCGGGCCCACAACCTGGGCATGTGTCCTGACCGGGCATCGAACCAGCGACCTCTTGGTGCATGGGTCGACGCTCAACCACTGAGCCACACTGACCAGACTCTCTTACCTTTTGATTACACAGTTGCCTCTCCTTCAACCCTATGTGCGTTTCCCAATTCCCCTACTGAAGTAGTCACCTTACTACGCTGCCTTCCTGTTACCTTTGGCTCCTGCTGACACTTCCCTGTCTCTCACTCCACCCTCCACGTTCAATCTAAAGCCTACTGTCAGAACTAAGTAGCTCTGATTTGACCCCCTGATAGTTTCTTGAACTGGTCCATTTCTCTATCTCCACTGATAACGCAGCAGTCTGCCTCCTGGACTAGACGCTATGTTCCTATTAGTTTGCCTCCCGGCTTCTTTGCTGCTCCGCAATTCAATCTGTCAAGTCACTCCTATGCTCAAAACCCTGCAAGTACTTTTGGTTACTCTGAGATTAAATTGCATATCGTAACCTACATACCATAACCTACCAGAGCCTGGCGAGGTCAGCCACTGTCTCTGCAGTTTTACTCCACACCAGGCTATGCAAAGGCCAGGCTGTTTCTCGGTACCCATGTTTCCTTGCCTCTCGGAACACTGGACCGTGTGTGTCCTCTATCTGGAATATTCTTCCTTCTCCATCTTTCTAACCCTAGACCCCTCCCCAGAGTCTTAATTAAAACATAATTTCTCACCCTGGTCGGTTGTTCAGTGGTTAGAGCGTCAGCCTGTGGACCGGAGCCACGGGTTCAATTCCAGTCAAGGGCATGTGCCTTGGTTGTGGTTCAGTCCCAGCCCTGGTCAGGGTCATGCAGGAGGCAACCAATCGATCTGTGTGTGTCTCTCTCTCTCCCCTCCCACTCTACCTGAAGACAGATGGAAAAATATTCTCAAGTGAGGATTTCAAAACAAAAACATAATTTCTCCATAGGAATCTTTCTTGATGCCCCAGAGAAGTCCTGCTATGTATTTTCATAGCACCCTGTCCTTCTCTACCCTGAACTGGTCACTGTGTGATTTGATCTGTGTAGCATTATTATTTGAGTGGAGTCTAACTCTCGTACACAGGCTGTACCACTCTGTGAGGGCAATACCTTTCTGAGTTTTGTACACTGTTGTATTCTCATCTCTTGGCACAGTGGATTCCAACTTTAATATGGTCATTCACTTGCTGAAAGACTGAGAAAATTATTAGCTTCAAGTCTCTCTTTTCCCCATCTATAAATTAATGCATGGTTGTGTGTTTTGAATGCAAAATGTTAGCAAAGCCCTCAGCAAAATATCGGATACATAATAAATGTGCATTAATGATATTTTAATTATAATCATGTTGGACAACACTGTCACCCTGTCTCTTGGGCGTGGGCCATGTCTCCTCTTTTAAACTGTAATTTTGTGTGGTTCCTATAATACTTTGGGTAGAGAAAGCCGCCAACAAGGGAAATTGATGTAGTAATATCTTTGCAAGCAAGTCTCACACAGACACTATCATCCCTATCACCGGCTCCCTATTCCTTTCCTCATCTCAGTTTTCAAGTACATAGAAGATACAGTTTTATGAGTACATGTGTATCTAAAGAAAAGCAGGACCACATGGTAGGAATGAAGAGGTACTCAAGAAATTCCCACGGTCAACAAGACTATCATGTGAGAGGACTGCCCAATCAGAGCCTTACATTCCCATGAACTAGTAATAGGTCCAAGAACGGTCGTGAGATACAGTGCAGGCCAATGGCAAACAATGAAACCTTTCTCTGAGATTTATGAGACAATATTCTTGTTTCCCCTATAAGAGGTGACACCAACCAGCTGATAGGGGCTGAAATATATGTAAAAGAAGAACCAAAATAAAAATAAAAAAGATCTAGTTTCTAGTGACATTAGTTTATCTTACAACAAGCTGTCCCTGAAACGAGATTTCCCCAGGACTGTTCACCTGTGGAAGATACTAAATTTCCGTTTTAAACATAAGCTAGTTAGAACTGGTTTCTTTTGTCAGTTGCAATCGAAATGATCCTGAGAGATTCATGGCTTCAAAGAAGGAGTAGAATGTAAACCCAGTCTTAGAGAAGATCGGGTGTATAATAAAGGAGGAAGAAACCCAGGCAAAGGAAAGAGCTGGTCCAACCCATGAAAACCTGGAACAGCACTGTGTGTTTGGGGAGAGGCAAGCAGAGGAACAACTTTGCCTCCAATGTAAAAGAAAAGAGACTGTTCAGCCTGTCAACATGTCTGATTCCTGAGAGCTAGAGTTCCCCGTAGTTCCTGCTATGGACTTAGTCAATGTTAGTTAAATTAATAAGCAAGTAAATTCGTGGAAATGTGAAAAGAAAAAAACAAAACCAGCAATGCCCAGAGGAAAGAGAAGTTCTAGGGGGAGAAAGGGGAAAAAATAATCTAATTACTTCCCACATTACATTAAAATAATGGAGAGAAAAGCTGACTTGAAAAGCTATCTACTGGACCCTGTACAAATATTAGTGTCAGAAAGCATGCAAATTAAAATTCTGCTGTAGACAGATAAAGCTGCATTAGCTAGTCAGTGTTTATTCTGATACTAACTAATAATGATTCCAGGGCGAAGAACGGTAACTAACTGGCATCACTGATCCTCGTGTGCCCAGGAACCCTGCTGGACTGGCAGTGTCCCAGAGTGGCAGGGGCACCAGGCTGCCTGCAGACCGCAAGCAGTAACATACCCAGACGTGTAACACCCTACGGCTGAGATGCAGTTCCTTCCTCCTCGTACACTCCTTCTCACCTCATTCACTCATTCCTGCCTTCAAGTCTCAGCTCAGCTCAAACATCATTTTCTAAGTGGAGCCTCTCCGGATAAGGTCCAGTCTTGCTATCATATGCACTCACAGAGCTTGTGTTTCTCATTCTTTGCATTCATCCTGGTTGTAGTTTTGTTTTTATCTGGTTAATGAATTGGGTACATTTTGACTTGACCCTTGGATCATCGTCTGTCTGAGAACAAGGACCGTGTCGTTCGCGTCTGCTCACTCTTGTATTCCTCTCCTGCACTGGGTTTCAGCAACAGTGGGTGCTCTGTTTGTGGAACAAGTGAGTTAACCTGTATTCACGTCCTTGTGAATTCCCTCTCTCCATCTATCTTCTTTTTTTTTTAATCCTCACCCAAGGATATTTTTCCATTCTTGTTCAGATAGAGTGGGAGGGAGAGAGGAAGAGAGAAAGAGAGAGAAACATTGACGAAGTGAGAGGGATACATCGAATGGTTGCCTCCTGCACGACCCCAATCAGGGCCTGGGATGAATCGCAACCGTGGTACGTTCCTTTGACTGGAATCGAACCCTAGACTCATTGGTCCGCGGGCCAACATTCTAACCACTGAGCCAAACTGGCCAGGGCTCTCTTCTTCTTAACTTTCCAGTCCCTCTCTCTCTCTCTCTCTCTCTCTCTCTCTCTCTCTCTCTCTCTCTCTCTCTCTCTCTTTCTCCCTCCCTCCCTCCCTCTCTTGCTTTCTTCTTAGGTTTAGAATAGTGCTAGAAATCCAAGATATAATTCTGGCAGAAGCAGAAAGAAAGAATGGAGTTTGCTTTTTAAAGAAGACAGACAAAAAAATAAATTGATCAATGAACAAAGTAATTTCAAAGTGTGGTCCACACTGTGAAGAAACTCAGGCTGATGGGATGGACGGTGATGAGAGGCCACTTGAGACAGTGTGGCCAGAGAAGGCCTCCCCAAGGAGGCGACTTGTGAGCCGAGACTTGAATTACGAAGTTAAAGTCACTATTGGTGAAGAGTCTGGGGAAAGTGTGATTCGAGCGGAGGAACGGAGGTATCTTTACCGTCTGCTTCTGTGCCCAGGATCAGACGCCTGGGAACTGGAAAAAAACATGCATTTTAATAAGTGCCAGGACCCCTGGATTTCATCCCAGTTCTGAAACGTGACCCAGAGACTTCGCCTCTTTGACTCTGGGTTTTCTCATTTGTAAAAGGTCTCGGTGTAAAAAGTAAAGATCAGGGCCTTTCCTTGACATCTCTTCTGGCTTTGAAATGGACGTGTCTATGCGTCTGCCACAGCGGTACGCGGGGCGTGTGGACAAGCACGGTATCCTGATCTCATCTGATCGCAGTCCGCCAACACTTGGCCCCTGTTTTGCTGTTAAATTTCCTCTCCTGCCATTTTCCTCAGAGCTCTCTGCACCCGTTGAAGCAACGCATTCTTTGTTCCCTGTGTACACCGTTTACTCCCTACACCTATTGCCTTTGTTTTGGGAACAGATGCTCTTTCTCTCCTCTCTGGCCATTTGCGTCCTCTCCACCCTGGAGGTGATGGAGGAACACTTTGCATGTCACCACGAAGACTCCCCCAGCCTATTAGTAACATGGAACCTCTCGCTTGTTCTACTTCCCTTGAGGCGTGTGTCTTTCTGTCAGAGCTTGCCACAAGCCTGCCCCAAGGCAGAGTTATTTGTGCCAAGTTGTCTGTCCCGACACTAAGCCCCCTAATATTGGCTATCTCCCCACCGCCTTATACGTCATAGACGCTACATCACAATACACAAGTGGAAATTTTTGTTGAAAGACTTGTTGGCAAAAGGCAAATTACCGAGGACTGACCAATGGGTTTCTTCCTGAATGACAGCTATGATCGACTAACAGCAAGGGGTCCCATTCAGTGAGCGGTGCCTTCCCTGGGTGTGGGAGCAAAGAGCAGCACACATGCGTTGACTTCACCATCTCTGGTTTAGGCTGTGGAGGCTTGCCCAGATGAGACACAGAGAGCAAACAGACACCTAGTGTCTTGTGTGTGATGCCGGACTCCTCCGCTTGGTACCTGGGGACCAAGGAATATCGATTGCTTTGGATTTTTTGCATGACAAGCAGAGTACCATGCTTACGGTTGTGACCTGCCACTGGAGCTGTATTGCTGTAACTGGTTGTCAAGTTCATCAGCTAGTCCTTTGTAAGCGTTATTCGGTTTGAATCAAAATATATTGAGAACCTTTTTTTTTTTTTTTTTTTTGGTGCAGGACACTATGCTCTCTCTTGAGGGTCATGGTGCTCTGTTCCTTCAAACTGCCATTCTTGATCAAGCCTGTGTTGGTGATGGCAATGGACCCATTGCATTCTTTACCAAACAATAGCCTTAAGAGTGAGTAACCTGTGTGGCTATTATACAGAAACATCCCCTCTGTCAACAGGGAGTAATTCCTGACAATTTAGCCATTAGTGATCGGTTCACACCTTTGCCTCCTAGTAAAAGCAGATGCCCTCGAGATCGAAAGAGAGTGTCCGTGTATAGGCAGTGGCCTGTTATTTACCCAGCCCTTTGACTTCCGTTACTTCATTTATTCTTACAATCAATGCAGTATGAGGTAGAAAAGACAAAAAGTCTAATCATGTTGCAGAGAGGGAGACGGAGGCTTACTGCTGTCAGATCATTTACCCAAGATCAGTCTCCAAGGAGGTATCAAGCTGAAATTAGACCTTCTGTTGTTCTAGTGATTTTCCCCCCTACGTAAAATGATGTCAATATTTATCTTTGATGTCCTCACTTTCAGGAGATGATTAGGTCAATTCTTTGCAGTATCTTTTGATAGGAAAGAAATATGGAGGGCCTGGGAGATGTGGGAGACGGGTGAGAGTGAAGAGAGAGAAGGACCAAAGAAGACCAGAGGAATACAGAAAGAAATCGCATGATGAGGCTTGATGTTAGTCAAAGTTCCAGATAACGTATCAGTATTTCCTAATTAGTAGGACAGAAACTGTGCTGTAGATTCCTTCAAATACACCAATAGTCCATTGTTTGATAGGGAACTCATTTCTCTCTAGAAATACAACCCTCTCTCTACTCCATGCTACTGAATTTTTAAACTAAACTTTTTCTTTTGAGATAATCAAAGATTTGCAGGCATTTTTTTTTAATCCTCACCCAAGGATATGTTTTTATAGATTTTAGAGAGAGGGGAAGGGAGAGAAAGAGAGAGAGAAACATGGATCGGTTGCCTCCCATACACACCCCTACAGGGGATTGACCCTGCAACCTCGATATGTGCTCTGACCGGAATCGAACTCACAACTTTTTTGGTGTATGGGACAACATTCCAATCAACGAAGCCACCCAGCCAGGGCTCATAGTCAGTTTTAAGAAATCAGACAGAAAGATTCTATGCACAATGTATTCAGTTTACCCCAGCGTTAACGTCTTCAAAACTAGAGCACGAGGTCACAACCTAGATATCGACATTAGTACAAACTACAGAACATGCCACCACCTCAAGGCTCACGCTGTCCTTTGCACCCCACCTCCGCGTGATTCCCTTTCTCAGCCTCTTCTTGACCCCTGGAAACCATTCATGTGTGGTCCATTTCTGTAATTCTGTCATCACAATTATGTTATGTGAATGAAATCACACCCTATATGCAACCTTTTGGACTGGCCGTTTTCACTCTGAAGATAAGTCTAGGTTGTCCCATGGTTGCAGGATAGATCAATGGCTCCTTTTCGGTTTTTCTCTTGCGGAGCAGAGTTTCAGGGTGTGGATTCACTACAGCTTAACGTTTCACCTGCTGAAGGGCACCGGATCGTTCCAGCGTGGGGCAGTTATGAAGAAAGCCGCTATAAACATCCATGCGCAGGATCTTGTGTGAACGTACGTTTTCATTTCCCTGGGACAAAGCCCAAGACAGTAATCGCTGGGTAGTACCATAGTTACGTGTTCTACTTTTTAAGAAACTGCCAAAAAGTTTTCCTGGGTAGCTGTACCATTTACAGTTCCACCGATAATGTGATCAAATGATCAAATTGTTCCAGATCCTCACAAATATGTGGGGGTTTCACCATATATTTTATTAGCCTTCCTGCTAGGTGTGTGGTGATATTTCACCGTGGTTTAATTTGCATTTCCCTGAAGGCTAATGATACTGAACATTTTTTTTCACTTTCTTATTTGTTACCTGTTATTCCTCTTCGGTGAAAT
Source organism: Tadarida brasiliensis (assembly GCA_030848825.1). Lineage (NCBI taxonomy): Eukaryota > Metazoa > Chordata > Mammalia > Chiroptera > Molossidae > Tadarida > Tadarida brasiliensis. The sequence continues at coordinate 103,567,093 of CM061259.1, read as the reverse complement.
GTCTATTCGTACATTTTGCCTGTTTTCTAATTTGATTGATATTTTAGTGTTACCTTTGGAAAGTTCTTTCTGTTTTGTAGGTAGGAGTTATTTGTCAGATATGAGTTCTGCGAATATTTCCTCTCGTTCTGTAACTTGTCTTTTTACCTTTTTATGCGGTCTTTCACAAAGCAAACATTTTTAGTATTACTGCCATCCAATTTCCCAATGTTTCCTTGTATGGATAAGGCTTTTGGTGTCAAGACTAAAAAGAGACTAGGCCTAGGCCTAGATCCTGAAGATTTTCTTCTTCTTCTTTTTAACTAAAATGCTTATAGCTAGGGCCTCTTTACATTTGATATTTAAGTCTGTGATTCATTTTGAGTTAATTTTTTATAAGATGTGAGATTGAGATTTAGGTGGAAAATTAAATTTTTTTGGCCTATGGGGGTCCAATAGTTCCAGCACCATGTGTTAAAAAGCCTCTCTTACCTCCATCAAAATAGCTTTTGTATCTTTATCAAACTTGAGTTGGGCATATTTGCATGTATCTATTTCTTGGTTCTCTATTATGTTCCATTGATCTGTATGTCTGTATCTCCACCAATAGCATGAAGTCTTGATTACTGAGGCTGTATGTTAAACCTTGAAGTCAAGTAGACTGATTCCTTTCACATTGTTCTTCTTTTCAAATGATATTAACTATCCAGGTTCCTTTGCGTTTCCATATATATTTTAGAAAAACGTATCTATACCAAAACTTTTTGCTGTGATTTTGACAGGAATTGCGTTAAACCTATACATCGATTTGTGGAGAATTGACATCTTTACTATACTGAGTCTTCTAATCCAGGAACACAGTATGCCTGTTTATTTAGGTATACTTTGATTTCTCTCATAAGCAGTCTGTAGTTCGTAGCATGTAAGTCTTATGCATGTCTAGTTAGATATACACCTGAGTATTTCATTTGAGCTATTATAAATCAGCCTTTTTTGTTGTTAATCCTCACCTGAGGATATTTTTCCATTGATTTTTAGAGAGAGTGGAAGGGAGAGAGGGATGGGGAGAGAGTGAGAGAGAGAAACATCAATGTGGGAGAGACACATCAATTGGTTGCCTCTTGAACTCACCTCTGGGGCTGGGGAGGGAACCTGCAACCCAAGTACATGCCCTTGACTGGGAATCGAACCCATGACCCTTTGGTGTGCGGGCAGATGCTCTAACCACTGAACCATATGAGCCTGGGCCCTATTATACTTTTTATGTCTGCGGGATCTGTAATAATAGCCCATGTCAAAACTGATATTAGCAATTTGTTTTTTTCTTGGCGCTTGTCAGTCTTGCTAGAGGTTGATCAACTTTATTAATCTTCACAAAGAGCCAGGACTTCACGTCATTGATTTTTCTCTACTTTTCTGTTTTCAACGTTATTTATTTCTGCCCTTACATTTATTATTTCCTTCCTTCTGCGGGAGTATGAATCATTGATGTGAGTTTCCTTTTTTCTAATTCTATGCATTGAGTGCTGTTTTCCTCCCTGCACTGCGTTAGCTGTGTTACACAAATTTTGACATGGGGTGTGTGCATGTGTGTATGCTCATGCATGTGTGTGTATTTATGACTTTTTTACGGTAGTTATTTATTGTTGTTGTTTTTTTATTATTGATAGTAAGGGGTTAATTTCCAAAATATAGGACACTTATTTTTTTTTCTAGACTAGTTTTAGGTTCACCACAAAATGGAAGGGAAAGTATAAAGATTTCTCATACACCCCTGCCCCACACCTGCAGAGCCTCCCCCATTATCAGCATCCCCACCAGAGTGGTACATTTGTTACAACTGATGAATTGATGCAAAACCCAAACTCCATAGTTTGTGTTAGTTGCTCATGGTGTTGTGCATTCTATGGGTTTTGACAAATGCCTAATGACATGTGTCTACCATTGTAGTATCATATAAAATAGTTTCACTACCCTAGGAGTTCTCTGTCCTCTGCTTATTCATCTCTCCCCCCACCCCTTAACCCCAGGCAACTACTGATCTTTCTTATTTTTCCATAGTCTTGCCTTTTCCAGAATGTCATAGACTTGGAATTATACCGTATATAGTCTTTTCACATCGGCTTATTTTACTCAGCGACATGCATTTAAAGTTCCTCCGCGAATTTACATGGCTTGATAGCTCATTTCTTTTCAGTGCTGAATAATATTCCATTGTCTGGCTGTACCACAGTTTGCTTATTCATTCACCTACTGAAGGTTTCCCTAGTTCTGGCAATCATGAATATATAACTGCTACAAGCATCGGTGTACAGGTTTTTGTGTGGGCATTCTTGTTTAACTTTTTTGGGTAAATACCAAGGAATGTGATTACTAGATTATATATTAAGAAGATTTGGTCTTGTAAGAAACCACCAAGCAATCTTCCAAAGTGGCTGTACCATTTTGCATTCCCACCAGCAATGAATGAGAGCTCCTACTGTTCCTCATCCACACCAGTAGCTGACGTACTTAGTGTTTTGGATGCTGGCCATTCTAATATGTGTGTAGTGGTGTCTCATTGTTGTTTTAACTTCCATTTTCCCGATGCCATCTGATATGGAGCATCTCTTCATATGTTTATTTGCCATCTGTCTATATTCTTCGATAATATATCTTATATTTTCATTTTCACTCAGTTAAATAGTTTTTTAGTCCTCTTGCAACTTTCTCTTTGACTCGTGGATTATTTAGAAGGATGTTGCTTAGTGTCCACTTGTGTTTGAGGATGTCATTGTTGTTTTTTTGTTATTGATTTAAAGTTTGATTCCATTGTTGTCTGAGAAAACATTGTCATTTGAATTCTTTCTGGGACTGATGACATGGATGTTGGGTCTTTAGGTATAGACATACATTTCCCTGTGGCTCTGTTTATTATCTGTGTCTATTTTCTCTCTGTTGTTCATATTCAGTAATTTCTATTATTCTGTGTTCCAGTTCCCCAATTTTTTTTCCCTTCTTTCCCTTACATTTCCATTTGAGCCCATTCGTAGATTTTTTCTTTTTGGTTATTGTATGTGAAGTTCTACAATTTATATATGGGTCTTCTTTATATCTGTGTCTTTGTTGAGACTCTATTTTATTTGTTTCAGGTTATATTTTTAATTATTTAGTGAAGCACTTTTTTGTGATGGCTGCTAGCTAAGTTAGCCTTTGGCAGATAAGACTAGCCTCCCTGTTACCTCAGTGTTGGTATTTGTTAATTCTATTATATTCAATTTGAGGTCTTCCTGGTGCTTGGTATGAAGAGTGATTTTTAATTGAAATCTGGATAGTTGGCGTATTATACTGTGCATCTCTGGATCTTACTACACCTTTTATTTAACTTTTTCAGACACCAGGCTGGCAGAGGACGTGGGGGAGGGTTCTGTCTCGTTACTGCCAGGTAGGGTACATGCCTAGGCTTCCCACATGGCCTCCATTCACACCGGAGGGGGAGAGCTCCCCGTTTTGGCTAGGCATTGTTGGGACTTCTGGTTCCCCATGAGGCCTCCTCTGAGATCTACCTGGCTGGGAGCAATAAGAGGCCACCCAACTGCTCCTCAGGGGCCCCCACTGACACCAAGCTGGAGGAGTGGCCTTGTGACCACTGGGTGGTGCTCAAGTCCTGACTCTCCTCTGGGCCTCCTGCTGCACCCACCCCACTGCCCAGAGGGAGGGGAGGTGCTTCCTCGCTGAGGTGTCTTGATGGCAGTTCAGGCTCCCATGTGATTTGCTCTGACACTGACCGAAAGGGGGGTTTGTTACTGCCCAGCAGGGATGGAAGCCCCAGCTTCTCACTTGGCCTTCTCAGACAGGGTGGGGAGGTCAGGGCCTGGTGAGGGGGGACATGCAGGCTCCCCACTTAGTCTTCCCTGGTGTGGGCACAGGTAAGGCCACGGGTGTGTGGTATTTGGCTGCACTAGAGCAATTAATTGGCTAGAAGTTTTCTGTTTGGCCTGGCTTCCCCTTTCCACTGGCTGCCTTTCATCTGTCTCATTCTGTTGTTGTGCCCATTGGCATTTCCCAGGTACGGGCTTCTCCAGCACCCAGCCTGAGATCTATGAGGCAGGGAGGAAACCTAGGGAACTCACTGTTCAGGGCACAGTTCTCTACTGGCCTGTCTTCTTCTTACCTTTCAGAGTCATCTTATGATTTTTTTTTATCAAGTCTTCTTTTTTTTTTTTTATCCTCACCTGAGGACATTTTTGCATTTATTTTCAGATAGAGCAGGAGGGAGAGAGGGGGGAAGAGAGAGAGAGAAACATCGATGTGAGAGAGACACATCGACTGGTTGCCACCCACACAACCCCAACCAGGGCCGGGGACAAACTGCAACTGAGGCACGTGCCCTTAGAAGGAATTGAACCCGGGACTCTCCAGTCTGCAGGCCAACGCTCTAACCGCTGAGCCAAACTGGCCAGGGCAATCAAGTCTTTTGCAGGGAAAAAAATACATCTATTCTGTCTTCCCAAAAGCAGAAGTCTGCTGCCCTACTTTTAATGACACATGCCTGATGTCAAAATGAGTGTATATAGACATTTTAATATGCATTTAAAGACCTGAGAATTCAGGGAAATGAAGAAAGGACCAGAGAAGAAAAAGATCATCGCGTTTTCAGTGACTGGCAAGTAATCCGATAGAGCAACGCCACGGGTGCCTGGTAAGACCAGCGGGGAAGCTGCTGGAGCTGAGGACCTCGAGCCGCTGGAATTTCTCCTGTGCTGATGGGCAGCCATGGAAGCCATTTCTCAGACCAGAGCATGAGTCAAGGGCACTTTCAAGGTAGCCCCCCTGTAACATCCTCACCTGAGCTGACGACCTAGAGATGGGTAGAGAATTCCTGGACGTGGAGGTGGGGACAGAAATGTCATACTCAATAGGTTACACAGATCATTGAAACACTGTGCATGGCAATTGGAATATAGTTGTCCATGGTCAAAACTGAGCCCGTTGCAGACTGGCCTGTGTACTGAACAAAAAATGCCGACAGTGATTTACGCAAAAGCTGGTAGCACCATCCTGCTGATTGTCATGTATACCTGTGCTCGCTGCCGTTTATTTCATAATGATAAATTTTGCAATTAGACTTCCGTCACTATAGATATAAACACTACGGAGAAACTGATTACAGTTTTATATTCCCTTGGTGCGTTTGCAGAATCAATTAGGCCGCGTTTTCAGTATGATAAACTGCTGGAGAGATTGCACAGGATTATTTTTCTTCCTCGTTTTTGTATGGGGATTCGACAAGTAATTATCACTCCAGGCAAGACTTGCTGTTACTGTGATGAGCCGTTTGGGGAAACTGGAAATCAGAGTGAGAAGTCCTTTTGCAGGTTCCCTTTTCCTCTCGGTTCCTTAGAACTGTGTCTTCTCAGCCACCTCCTGCTGGCTTTGAGCAAACATGTGGCTCATTTTGTTTTGAAGAATAGGATGTGGATGGAGTAAAAAAAAAAAAAAAAACAGAAACTTAGAACTGAGATATTCCTTCTAAATCTAAAACATGTTTGTATGCCTATTTAATTTGTGCTATGAACCATTTTAAAATTAAATCACCTTTGACCCTCGATGCCAAAGAGAAATGGACAAGGAGGCGCTCCGGCTACTGTAGAAGACGTGTGCCTGGGTCTGTCTGCGTCCGCATCTTCTTCTTCTATTAGGGAAACCCAGGGGGATTCAGAAATGTAGACCTAGTTCCAAACATGGCTTGGTTCCATGTTCTGATTTTATAGACAGGAAAGTCCATTTACTCGTTTACTCCGCAGATAGTTACTGAGGACACACATGGCCAAGCGCTGTGCTAAGAATGAGAATATGCCAGGCTGGCGTGGCTCAGTGGACTGAGTGTCAGTCCATGGACTGAGAGGTCCCGGCTCGATTCTGGGTCAGGGCACATGCCCGGGTTGTGGACTTGATCCCCAGTAGGGGGCGTGCAGGAGGCAGCTGATGTTTCTCTCTCACATCGATGTTTGTATCTCTCTCTCCCTTCCTCGCGCTCCAAAAAATCAATAAGAACATATTTTAAAAAAAGAACTGAGAATATAACAAAATAGAGGGTGAGGGAGTCACGAGGACTCTTGACCCTCAGTCGGCAACCCTCTCTGAAACACCCCTCTCCCTTGAGCACCCCGTACACCCACCAGACTTCTTTACCCAGCGTTTCCCCTTCCCTCCTCCCACTCAGGGGGCACGGACATCCTGGGCAATGCCTTCCTAGTAAGTCCCCAAAGAGAATCTGTGCACCCTTTTCCCTCTGAGCGTACTTAACTGTCCCTCGCTGTCACTGGAAGCAGGAAGGGGCTTCTAGGAGAGCAGAGTCGAGTCTGCGCCATAAAACCGTGGCTGTGTCCTTGCCACACATTGTCACTGCCTGTCCTGTCCGAACCCGGTGCATGGAGAGTGTCTGCCACCTCCAGCCTTTTCCTTATTCTGGGTGTGTCCCCCCCCCCCCGCCCCCGCATTGAAGAAAGACATTCTTCTCTAATTCAAAAATTACATAAAAACCACATTTCTTGTCTCACGTATCTAGTTTGGGGGAAGCAGAAGAGCGAGGGTGGCCAGATCTAGGAACTATAAACACAGAACACTCATTTCCATTTGAACTATGGATAAACAACAAATATTTTTTTAATAGAAGCATGTCCTAAATTTTGTGTGACACATATTTACCCTAGAAATGATTTTAGAATACTATTTTTCATATACATGTGACTCCAAATATTGCATGAGGGATACTTATACTGAAATTGTCTTTGTTGTTTATCTGAAATTTAAACTTAACCGAATGTCGTTTATTTTGTCTATATACACACAAGATTAGTGTGTGTGTGTGCGCGTGCGCGTGTGTTATGTATATATGCTTTTCATGTTTGTTCCGCGACACAAAACCATCTTGCTGTGTAAGTAGGGAGAGGAGAAATGTATGCACTGCTCACAGCATTTCGGGATTGTGGAGGGGGGAAATCATAGCTATGAAAATGCAAGCTGTTATTATGCAGTTAGGTTTCCTGGCCCACTGGGGAAGCAAAATCTGGGCTTAATTGAAGAGTTATTTGCATTGCTTACAGGACAGCACAGAGATATATTCAGTCTGCCAAGCTCCTTTTCAAGTCCCACGGGCTCCAAATAGCTTAAATGAATTTTGCCAGCCATGTTCCCATATTGAAAAACCCAAGACATATGCTTCTGATTCATTTACACCGAACCAATCAAATGGTGCCTTTCTTTTTTCTTCTGGCTAAACTCACAGATGCTTGTAAGGTTTCAGGAACTATTTGATGTAGATGTCCGAGAGTGAATCGGTATGAACTAAGATTCTGGGGAGAATGTGCCTATTGCCTCTCCTCCTCCTCCTTCTTTTCTCGAGTTTAATTAGTGATTGAGCAGGAGGTAGAAGTAGAAAGCAACAGCCTTCTGAGCTGGATTATTTCCATCTGGAAAACTGAATGAATGGTAACAGCATCAGTCTTGAAAAAATCAGAATTTCAAAGAGCACTAGTAATCAAGTTCATATCTGAAATGGCTGTGAGTAAGATAGCCCGCTAGTTCAATCCCTTAATAACTAACACCATTTCTAGCAAAGATAGCTTAAGCTTTTAGTGTTTAGTTTTACGTCTACAAAAAGCAATAGAGATTCAATTCATTCCAGGTAGCAGAGCAGTGAGTAAAACTCTGTCTTTTTACCTGACTGTGGAATTTAAATAAGCACAAACACCAAAAAGAAATAGAATTTCACCCAGCCAGTGTGGCTCAGTGGATTGAGCGTTGTCCCATGGACTGAGAGGACCCAGTTCAATTCCCGGTCAGGGCACATGCCCAGGTTGTGGGCTCCATCTCCAGTAGGGGGTGTGCAGGAGGCAGCCAATAGATATTTCTATCTTTTTCTCTCTAAAAAAAAAAAAAAAAAAAAATCAATACAAACATATTAAGAAAAAGTAATAGACTTTCACTTGTACCATTGTAGTGGATTCAAACCATGACATAAAGTCCCCCAAAGAATAACTAGTAAATGCTATGCAAACATAATTATAGCTGGACAATGCTCTGCGAGACAGGCATCAGAATTACTTCCGCTTTGTCAAAAACTGTCATAATTACTATGTACTAAATAGAAATTTGTATGTATTTCACTTGGATGAATATTTTCAGAATATGATATAAAGTTGATACCAAAAAAATCTAACCTTAGGGGTAGGCCATCTTATTTACTCACTAATCTCAACAGCTTTTATACCTGGTGATTTTTATTTACAAATGGACTGACAAGGCTAAAAACATGTGGCTGAATTAAAGAATTACAGGTTGCTGTCCATTCCGGTAAATGATTATCCTGTGGTTGGACTGAGGGTCTCTAGCAATGCTTGAGGTTACAGGATGAATGCCATACCCAGTGAACTTTAGGGACATGGTGGTAGCAGCCCTAGTGGGGTAAATGTACAAGCAGGCAAGCTGTGGATTTTAATAACCAGTGTTTTCTTCCTAAGCCCTCAAAGACTGTCATTTGTCACATTTCTTGAGTAATTAATCTACCTCGTATTTTAATCTACCTGCGTATCTAATTTACCTCCAAGACTGTGAAGTGACTCAAGGCAAGATCTCTGCACAGTGTCTGGCTCAACTCTGATTCCTGTTAGTTCTCTGTACAGTGAGTGCTTTTACCATATTGAGTGCTCAGTAAATGTTATATTGAATCCCTGTTTAAGGATTGGGGATCTTTCCTTGAGCATGGGTAACGCAGGGTAGGCTATGAAGGGAGCAGGTTTTTGCTACCCTATAATATGTTTCTTTGGCACGAGGATTATTTTAGGCTGATTATTATTATTATTTTTTAAATCCTTACCTGAGGATATTTTTCCATTTATCTTCAGATAGAGTGGAGGTGGGGGGGAGAGAGAAACATTGAGACATTGATCGGTTGCCTCCCACACAACCTCTGTCCAGGGCCAGGGACCAAACTATAACTGAGGTACGTGCCCTTGACCAGAATCAAACCCATGACTCTTTAGTCCACAGGCCGACGCTCTAACTGCTGAGCCAAACTAACCAGGGCTAGGCTGATTATTAAAAAAAACAACAACAAAAGTCTCGGGAAGAGACTTTTATCCACCTTCTACCCAAATGCCTAAAAGAAGTTAGATAGAGGGCCTGTTCCAGAGAAAGACTGACCATCAGAGGTAACTACACATACTGTGGGCTAGGTGTGGTGGACTGGGGGAAGTTAGCAAGGCAAGCTCGTCCAATGTCCTCTCTGTGTCCCTTTGTCTCGGCACAGCACGGCAGACATTTGTTTACCGAACTTGTGTTTTTCCGTATCCTTGTGAATTGCCTTGTTCCCTTTTGAAGTCCCAGCCTTCTACCATCATCCTATCTCTGGCTGTCTTTGGGCCCTCGTATTCTTATGGAGCCACAGTACATATGAAATTAAAATTGTTGTCCCTTTCTCTCTCTCCTGTTTATCTGTCTTGTTAGACCAGCCAAAGAACCTATAAGAGGAGAAGTCCCTCCTCCAGTCCCCGCCCCCTTTGCTTTGTGTGGTCAGTTTACAGTCAGGCCTGCCAGGCCCTCTGAAAGTGAAGTTAATAAATCTATTGAGATTTTATATATGGCAGATTCTGCACTACAGAGGTTGTCAATACCTGGAGGGACGATCTGACACCATGTCATCCGATGCAAAGAGCTCTGGGTTTGGAATCAGAAGGCCTGAGGGTTTGTCTTTGTTCATTGTGCACTGAGTTCTATCTGCGAGGAGTTAGGGAAATTCCTAAACTTCTAGAAGTCACCTCTTCTGCAGATCATAGCACTCACTCACCCTTTTCCCCCTTAGAGTTTTTGCGAATATATGACCACGAGGATCTTGTGCTTCTCAGACTGTATCCTGTAGAGAATCTGTTAGGAGCACGCAGATACATTGACAGTGAAGTTTACTGAGCCACTATTGGTAGCAGCAAAAGGCACAGGCAACCTAAATGTGCATCAGCTGAAGAACAGCTGGTAAGTGCTGGCCCATCCATCAAGTTCACACTGTGCGACTATTAATGATGCAGCTCTATTGATAAGAATAAGAATCGCCATGATACATTTTGACTGGGGGAAAAAAGAAAATTTCAAAACCTCTTGTAGCACATGGTCCCATATTTAATCAAAGGAAACAGAGATAAAAGGTTTCTTGAGTAGATGGTTAGATGGAAAGCTGTATGTAGGGCACCTGCCAGGCGTGGTTGGCTTTGGAGAGGAGTAACAAAATAGTAAGAGTAGTTCAAATTTTTTTTTCTTTATTGATTTTTAGAGAGAGAGGGAGAGAGAGATAGAAACACTGATGAGAGAGAACATCAACTGGCCACCTCCTGCATGTCCCCACTGGGGATCGGGCCCACAACCTGGGCATGTGCCCTGATTGGGAATCGAACCAGTGACCTCTTTGTTCATGGGTCAATGCTGAACCACTGAGCCACACCAGCTGGGCAAGAGTAGTTAATATTTATAGGGCTCATATTATGTGCCAGGTACTATTCTTTTTTTGTTTTAGAGAGAGAGAGAAACATTGATGTGAAAGAGACACATTGATTAGTTGCCTCCCATACAACCCTGACTGGGGATAGAACCTGCAACCCAGGTACATGTCCTGGACCAGGAATCAAACCCACCACCCTTTCTTTGGTCCACAGGCCAACGCTCTAACTGCTGAGCCAAACGGGCCAGGGCTGTGCCAGGTACTATTCTGAACATGACATTCATATTTTACATTTAATAAACTAAGCCCTATCACAACTCTGTTATACAGGTACTATTACTATTTTTATTTAACAGATGAGAAAACCAGAGTACAGGGAAATGAAAGAACATGTCTGACGTTATGAGAGAAAACTGTCTAGAGGCAGAAACAGGATCTAAATCCATGTAGTCTGACTATAGAGTCTTCTCTCCACCACTGCATCATACGGGGGTGGGCTGGGTATGTACTCCAGGAATGCTATTTTTCAATTTTACGTGCTTCTGTGTGGTTTGGATATCTTCATCAAACACATATTACTTGATAACTCTAATATAATGCATTTGCAAAATGAGATCCTATACATGAAAGCACTTTTTTTTCATAGTCTGCTGTTTGCTGTCCTTATATAAATTCAAAGCATTAAGAGATGCTCGTTGCATTAAAAAATATATATAAATGTGTTTTGCACAGCAGCAGCTCGTTACAGCATCCTTGCCAGGGTAAGGGAAGTCAAAAATAAGAGCCACATCCCCAGCTTGTACTTGCGTTTTCTCCATAAAGTGACTCGTGATTGCTTTGCAGATGGGGTCTGATTACCAAATTGTACATCCTCCCAAACCCACTTGTGTCGATTGTACATCAGACAATAACCAGCAAGTGGTGTCAGTGTCCCCTCGTCAGAGTTACTGTCAGCACGGAGCATTTGGGCCAAGAATAAGAATGACAAGTGTATACATTTCCAGCTTTGCAATCAACATGGAAATTAGTCAGCTTGTAGATGCTGAGTGATCTTATAGAGAGGGCCCCAGCTGCAGACAGGATGCCAAACCCAGGATGATGAACGGCAGCAGCATTCAGCAGCTTTTCTTTTCAGCTGCTTGAAGCCTGAAAGCCTTGGCAGGAAGGTGGGTTGGCAGGAGCTGCTGAATTATTTCAGAGCTGGAGGGGGATCTTCAAGGCCTGTTGTTCTGCTGGGAGGAAACTGAGTCTCCGGAAAGGACGGACGGGCAAGGTAGAAAAGGGCAGGGGTGCAGTGTGCGCCCTGCCTAGGCGGCAGCCCTTGGCTTTTTCTGTGCTATTGAATTCACAGATTTATGTGTTCATGCATGGGTGGATGTATTTGGGCATTTATTTATTAAGCATCTGTTGAATGCCAATAGTCTGTCCGTTCTCCTCACTGCAGCCAGATTCATCTTTGAAAAATAAAAACTCAATCGCATTTCTGTCAAACAGATTCAAAAAGAGTCGAGGCTTTGCTATAAATAAATGATACAGATTTATTGAAGGGTCTTTGAGATTGCAAACTGGAAACACAGCTAGGCAAAACCACAGAAGTGTTCCAAAGAAGAAATAAAAGTTAAGAGTGCTTATAGGAATAAGTGCGTTCTTGAGAATGATCAGTTCTGCATTCTCAGCCCTAGGACTGGTCCAAGATGGTTATCAGTCAGATGTCGGGGATCTGGATGATAGATGCCAGGTGGTGTAGAAGATGTGCCCAAGGAGATGTGGGCATGACCAGTGGTCTGGATAATAAACGTCAGGTGGTCTGGATACGTGAGTGCTTCCGGGGTAATCAGTGTCATCTGGAGGTCTGGTGTATATCCAGGTATTGACACACAGTGAAATGATGTATTTCCAGCCAGTGATGCAGAACTAGAGACTTCAAAGGCTCGAGTTCCCAGGCTGGGTAGGACAAGAGCAGGGCCCTTTCCTAATGCCTCAACCTTCACAATGTCAGTAATTCCAAGCAGCTTGTTTAACGTGAGTTCATTTTGCCTCTTCCTATGTTACTCTGTCCTCATTTCTCTTCTCCATAAAACACTCCAGTAGCCTCACATTGTTCTTGGAATATATTCCAAATATTTTACCAGGACCTATGAGGCCAAATAGGATGTGGCCCTTGCTGGCCCCTCTGTCCACTCATCTTCTTGTATCACTCTCATCCCACATTATCTCCATCCCCACTGACGGGAGGAAAAGTAATGTTTCCTCTTCCCTTCTAGGATCTTGGCTGAGACCCAACATCCTCCTGTAATAAAAAGATTAACAGGAGAAAGGCACACAAGTCTAATAACCTGTATACCTCCTGTACACATGGGAGGGCCCCAGGAAAACTGAGTAACTCTCCCAAAAGGCCCAAGTCACCCCCTTAGATACCATCTCTAGCTAAAGACAAAAGAAAGATGGTGGGGGGTGGGAAGCCAGTCATGGGAGGTTTTCAGGCAAAGCAAAGTAAAGAAGGGTATGATTGTGATGTAGATTTGAGTGTCTGCCTTCCTGATTGATAGAATTTCTAGACATTTAGTCATCCCCTCTTCCTCATACAGCCAGGGAGACGCCCTAACAAGTGGAGATTCCCCTTATAAATGTACATGTCTCTTACGAAAGGGTAACTTTTGTTTTCAGAGCTCCTTCTGTGTCTGCTGTTTCTTAAAAATAAGGAACCTAAAATAATCCTTGTGCCAAAGAGGCCTTTTTTGGGGTAGCAAATTCTGCTCCTGCTCACCCGCCTCCAGCCACATGTCAGGGGCTCTGTCCTGAGATCACTCTAAGCCCTATTTGCCTCTGGTCTTTGTATTTGCTGTTCCTCCTGCCCCGAATGCTCTTGCTGGCTCTTCTCATGGTTCAGCCTTAGAGTAAAAGTTACCTTCTCAGACTGGCCTGACATGGGCATGTTCTCTAAGTTACCCCTACCGTCACCCACCCTTCCGCACCTGTGTCTTCCCCCTGGCACATCACTGCCATCCGTGTGGATCATTATCTGTTCACTTCTTCATTCCTTGTCTCATCCATGGTCATATCCCTGTTATGCCTGACCCAGAGCAGGGTCCAGCAAATGTCTGTGGAGCAAGTGAATGACCCAACCTGGTGACATGCTTTGTCCTAGGCATCAGGGCTGCAGCGGTGACTATAACAGAGCCCTGGCCTGTGACTTTGATAATCCAGGTAACGAACATCAACATCACCATTTCTTCATCCATGTTTCAACCTTATAGACCCAAAGGCCCCCTTTTACAACAAATATCTGTAATGTTCCCCTTTCATATCCTCATACAAAGTTTATTGGTAATATAACCGACTTGGATGCACAGTTTTATACAAATCAAAATAATGCTCTAAATAAAACATAAAAGGGAAATAAAAGAAAATCAATTTATGATAAACAGATATTATTTAGTACCTGGGTATAATTATACTAGAATCCATATCTGCTTATAATGAATGTGTTTGGATTTGAGAGAAGCAATCTAACTGAATATAATCAACACTTTTTCTTAGAGTTGCTGTTTTGAAATTAGGACTTACACACATTCACACACAGGTTTAGAATCACAATGACTGTCACAGCTACAAATGTGGATACAAGTGTGTGACATTAGCAAGCCAAACACTATGAAGAGCAATGCTGTTGATTACATGGTCTACTAAAGTGGTAAATGATTCTTAGTAAAGTGTTGAACAAAACAAAATACAATCTTCCGTTGACTTTACTTATAGCTACTTTCCTAGAAAATTCAGTGTATACACACACACACAAAAAGTCAGGTACCCATTAGAATTGGTAATTAAAATATTGCTGAAACATTGGCTGTATTTACATGAAATGGCTCAATTTGCCTACAGCACAAAGTTGCTGTCTGGGAAGAAATGTAATATCCAAATAGCTTGTTATCAAAACAAGCTACCTCCTACCTGGGAAAAAACGTATTGGTAATTTTGTGAGTAGGACGAGGGTGGAAATTAACAAACAGGTTTTTTTTTTTTTTCAGCAGGAATAATGATTTTTAAAAAGCTATTTTCTATTTTTCTCCAATGTGACGATTTGTTGGTCTGATTGTCACGGAGCATAGGAGTAGCAAGGTCTGAGAGGATAGCAGAGGTCCTCGTGAAGGTGAAGGAATGGGGCCCTTCAGAGACTGGCCTGTACTGTCTGAGCATGACACCCAATAATGTATGCGGGCAGCACTGGAATGAACCAATAGGGCAGAAAATGTTTTCTTCTACCCTTCTAAGGTTCTTCGGCTGGTCTCATCATCAAATGAACATAAGACAGATGAACAGGAGAGGAACAAATTTAATTACATGCATATGGCAGCCCCAGAAAAATATGAGACCCACAGGCAGTCAGCAGGCTTATAGGCCATCCTGAGCGAAGAAGAAGGGGGTAAGGGTCTGGGACTTCGAAGGGGAGGAAGACAGTTTGGAGGAAGACGGGAAGAGCAGATGTTTGGTATACAACAGATTAGCAGGAAAAAGACATTTCTCCACCACGCCATCCAGGTGAAATGGGACATGGAGAGGAACTTGATCTCCCGGCCCTGCTGAGCTTCCCACAGCTCACCATGCCTAGCCCTTACTGTTTTTAGTTATCTCTAATGCTAGTTCTCGTCCTGGAGCAGGCCTTCTATCTCGGTTATTTTAGGCAGTTAAGGGGGAGGTAAAAAAAAAAAAGAACAACACACACACACACACACACACACACACACACACACACACACACACAACATCTTCCTGGGTCTTTTGGAAAGCCTTGATTGTCTTCCGTTCAAAATAGTCTGTATACCAAAGTGGTTCATTCTGGGGTGACTTGTTCTGAACCCGTTCAAACCATCTGAATTGCAGTCTCATGCAGCTGGAGAAGAACTGAATGGCAATCCAGTCTCCTCTTGCCCCCTTTTGATGTTTGAATGTCGTCTAATGATTCCTTTCAAAGATGTCAAGTGTATTGTTCAACACTTCCCGTGGCAGGGAACTCATCTCCAAAGGAAGTGTGCTATGACCTCGAATAGCATTTACTATAAGAAAATTCTTCTTTACATTGAGCCGAGTGCTCAATCATCCTTTCCCATATACAAAAGCAGCTACTGGGGACCCACCTGAGTCTTGTGTTCTCTTGGCAAAAGTTTTCACAGCCAAGATGCTTATGAGAAATAATTATTCTAAGAATACAGATCTAAGGAATCTTAAGGATTTGGTCCTAGAATAAATTACGCATCATTTTTTAAAAAGAAATATGAATGCAGAGACATTAAGAGTTTAGGCAAATGTCACCCAGATGTGATGAATGTTTATCTCCCACCTAATGTCTTCACTTTTCTCTGACCTTGCCATTTGCCTTCCACTGGGCTCTGGGATGTGGGCATGGCATTCTTGGAGACATGCACATTAGTTAGGTGCATTTATATGTTCATTGACCAGAGAACTAGTTGTTTCTGAGCATAGTCTGTGTGCAGAAGGTTGTGCTGGGGCTCCGGGTCTGTAAGGACAACAAAGTCCAGGAGGCAATGAGCTTTTAATTGTATATTAACTTGGCAGCACTAGAAGTGTCTTTCTTGAGCTTCTTTGTGGTTCAGTGGGATTGAGGTGGCTGACTATTGATGTGCCATGGGTAAAGGAGTGGAGAGAGCCTCCATCCTCATTCTGGCGCAGTGTGTGTGGGTCCTAGTCTCGATCCATAGGAAGTGCATAAATACATACCAAATGAGCACAAGACAGAGAGATGCTGCTGCAGGAGAGAAGAAAGAGGTCACCGTGGGCTGTGAACGCTTTACAAAAAAAAAAAAAAGTGCCTTGAATTTTGATGGGTAAAAAGAAGGCTAACATTTAAGCTAGAAGAGAAACAGTCACAAAAACACAGAGAAAGGAATCACTATTGTATTTTGGGACAAGGAGGAAATTCATAGACTCCCGTCCCAGAAAAAATGGACAAGTAGACATTTAATAAATATCAGTGATGTCAAAGTGAAGTTGCAAAGTCCAGAAAGACTTATGTGGGGATCTAGTAACTGAGAACTAGAAACAAGACTTAATGGGTCCTTTTCATTTTGCCAGTGACTTTCAACAGGGAACACAAGGAAGCACCTGAGATCAGATCCGTCGGTTTGGCTGAATAACATCCAGTATGTGCACATTCACATTTTTAAGTATAGATAACAGTTTATTCCATACAAAGAAAATGAATATAATTCCATGGTGGTTTTTAGAGCACCGCTCTAAGAGTATCCTATAAAATAATTGCGTATAAAAATGAAAGCATGTTGGAATTTTTGAAAAATCTATTGCATGATGTTGAAGTTTAATTGCAAGACAGAGATCAACTTTGGAGTATCTCGAGGGCATGTCGTCTCACTAGGGATGATATTGACACCAAGGGGGCAAAAATGGATTCTTAGAAGGAGGAGCAAAAAAATGTAACTCTTGATGCATAAATTGCAAATATACATAGCCTATGCACATGCGCACGTGCACACACACACAGATATGCAATATATCTGTGATAATAAAACTTCATGGGGCAATGATTAGGGGGGGAAGGTCTAAAAGACTCTGGGGAAGTGATAAGAAAGAAAAGGTTGACAGTGTGTAAAGGAAGGCCAGTTAGTCAATCAAAGAGGACCCTGCTTTGCAAATTTAGAAACCTTATTTTTGTTAGTAAACAAAATAAAGACCCAGCCTTCAGTATTGTCATCATTAATCAAGATCATAAATAGTGATAAAGACTCCAGAATGCCCTTGGTCTATCTCATTGTAAATGAATAAAAGGTCACATGAGCTAGGATAACTCTATTAGCTTTCTATACAGAAAGCTACGTGAGAAACTGAAATATGATCCAAAGTTTTCTTGGAAAGCCTAAACCAGAAGAAGGAAGTTATTTAATTTCAAACGTGCAATTGTGTAGTTTAGTAGAAGCTTACACAGCTCATTTCCATGTTAGGGATATACCTGCCAGGGGAACTGGGCGCCCCAGGAGGGAGCCAAAGAACTAATCTCCCTGGGTGATCGCGGCTGCTCTTTGCTGCTGGGGCCCCACTTTCCTGCTTTTATTTATAACTGACCTCTTCCGGTGGAAACATTACTCCTTTAGGTGTATTGATCCTAGTGTCCCATCTGGTTGTCAGTAAGGACTTTAAAGTGATTTTACATACCTCTAATAGAAGCCGTTTTTCACTGTTTACCTCTCAGCAGACAGTATGATGTGCATCTGGGTTGGGGGAGCTCTTCCCAGTGTTCCTATAGGAGTCCTGCTACAATGACAACTTGAGAACCTGCTTGGCTGACAAGGTCAGAGGACCTTTGTGTTACAAAGGGTGAGTTACGCACTACATAGAGATTCCAGGTTCCCACTCACACTACCAAGTCAGGATTTCTGAAGGTAGAGCTGAGGAATCTGTGTTTTTACTAGGCACTCTGGATGATTCTGATGTCTGTGGCAGTATGAGCAACACTATTGCTAAGGGAATGCTCTTAACCCTGGCTGGTGTGGTTCGGTTGGTTGAGCATCATCCCATGCACCAAGAGGTCACCAGTTCGATTCCTGGTCAGGGCACATGCCCGGGTTGTGGGCTCAATCCCCAGTAGGAGGCATGTAGGAGAAGGCCAATTGATTTCTCTCTCTCTCTCTCTCTCTCTCTCTCTCTCTTCCTCTCCTTCTTTCCTCTCTCTCTAAAATCAATAAAAACCTATCTTTAAAAAAAAAAGAAAGGAGTGCTCTTAGGCATCTTTTGAAAAGAAAGAAGATTTTTCTATTGGAGAAAAATTGATCAGACCTTCTTTCTTAGATCATTGTCAAACTAGTGACCCTAGGGTGAGCTATAGTTAACATAAATTATTTTAATCCCTCTATAGTTCATCTATACTACCCTCTCTATATAGGTAATATAAACATGTGGTCATGTCAATCTTAACCCTCAAGAATCACTAGCAAAGTTTACTCTAGAAGGTTTGCTATCACAAAACCCTTCATCATGTTTCATCCCAAAGCATAGAAGTGTCCCTACATGAATTTATTCCTTAGCTAGATGGAGCAGTCCTCTTTCAACTTTATGATTTCTTAGAAAATGTATGCTGGAATCATGGATGACTTCTGGAGTAGTGTCTGAAGTTTGGAGTTAAAACCCTGGCTCTGTAATTAGTATGTCTTCTGGGTCTAAGCAATGAGCTTAACATCTTTGGGCTTTAGTCACCTAACTGGTTAAAGCAGGATAAAACATTTCCTAGTTATCTGACAAGATATTTGGATAATCAAAAGAAGGATTAGTTGTTAAGGCTCAATAAAATAATTGAAAATAATTCATAAGAATGTAAGGTATTAAAAACCAATTCCCAAATGTAGTCATGCTTGTGATGGGTAAAATTTTCCCCATGTTAGTCTAAGCCAATGGTGATGGGTTTGAGTCGAAGACAATTTCAAGGAGGAGAGATTAGATGTTATAAATAATCACTGGAAGTGAATGTATGTGCCTAAATGTGAAATGACACCCCTGGAATTTTCCAAGAACCGAGAGTGACATTTAAGCAATTGAAAACATCAGCGGAACGCGTCGACTCACAGAACACAAATTTATGTCAAGAAGGAAATAGAAGTACAGGGCTGCCTCTGAAATAGAAGAGAAACTTTACAAGAACATTAATAACATGTCTATCACAGGGCTTTTTCTACCAAAGGGAGAAAAATGTTTCCCTATAAATCTACCCCGGGTACCATATTCTGCTTACTCTTTCCAAAGCACAGCTCTGCCTCTGCCAGGATCCTCTTTGAAGTTTTTGGTGTCTCGTATTTCTCCTCCAAGTTCGGACCCTTTGGTATAGGAGTGAAGACTTTCCAAAATCGAATTCTGTCCCACGCGTCCAAACTCATCCTCCCACCATGTCTCTTCACTTGAGCTAATTGCAACCAAAGAGTAAGCTTTATATTTCCCAGATAAATCTAAATTTCTCCAGTCTCTGCCCTCTCGTTCCAGCTCTACCTTCTCTTTCTCATGCACATGCAAATCTAATGTCTGCCAACCCATCCAAGCCAGTCTGGAATATTACTGCTCTCAACTGAAAGGAAAATATTACCTTCAACTGGGCAAATTGACATAGTTATAGAGCTGAAAAGACGAGGCGTTGCTTTCACTCACAATATAGCTGGCTCCAGCTGCTCAAGTGATGTCATTAGGAATCTGTATGTTTCTATCTCTTAGCTTTGAAGACTTTTGTGTTGAATAGATTTTAAGATCTCCTTCTGAGGTAGCAAACAGTGGCTTCCAACAGCCTCGAGGATATGTTATACGAACTTACCAACCCTACTAAAATGAGAAAACCTACTTGTCATATATCCAAAACAAATTCTGGGCAGGGCTCTCGTGGCTGACACTGGATCATGGTGATTGACCTGGCTGGGGAAGGTGGTACTCCAATCAGCTGGGAAAGGTCATATGTAGAGCCTGGGCTTGTGGACAGGCTTAGTTCCACCTGTGCTATGGGGACTGAGAGTGATGGAGCATGACTTCTGAAAGGGAAAGAAGGATTCTACTAACACAAGGAAGGGAAATGGATGCCAGGATGGCACAAACGCTAAGACTCTATTGCAATCATTTCTTCCAGCTGGAAGTACTATTTTGTCCTATTAAAATTCCTATAGCACTTGACAGCTTTCTATCTTGTATTACAGTTATCTGTGCACACACCTCAGGTGCCTGCTAACCTTTCAGATCCTGGAGACTGAGTGGGGGCTCCTACTCATCGGTCTGTTTCCCAGCCTGCCTTGCAGGATGCTTTCTTCTGCTTTGTTTATTGTCTACCCACGATGGCATTAAAATCAGGGCACTGAAACTCTTTGGACCGGTTTCTTGAAACAGAGGCATTGTAATAGATCATTTCTAAGCTCCTGTCTAGTGTTGAAATTCTTTGATTCTCCTATATAATCGAATAGTTGTTGGGTGAATGACTGCATAGAACAGAGGGGAAATGCAAAAACTGTCATACCTTGGATTTGCTTAGCCTCGGGGATGTCAATTACCGACTGAGTTCAACACCCAAGCCCGGTGGCCCAGGATGTTCAGTGTAAAGATGATCTGATAGAGTATTTTGCCCTCACTTCGGTTTTCGACACATGTAACACATAGCATTAGGAATTGTTTTCCAATTTTGCTATTTTCATGTAGGAGGATGCGAAGGCTCCGTGTTCCATGAAAAGAAAGTGACTCAGAGCTTGTTTTGTTAGCTCATGTGAGATGAAGAGCCTTAACACAATTGAGTGATTAAGCCCAGAGACCTAAGTAAAAATACAGATGTGACAGGAAAGTGATTGGAAATAAATAAATTATATAACAATAACAGCAAACCTTAAATGAGTCCTTGCTGAGCATTAGGCACTATGCTGTCAGGCGCTACATCTGTTTTAATTTTACAATGATCCTATGAACAAAGTCTGTTATTCCCATTTTATAAAAAACAAGGATTAAGGCTCAGACAGATTAAATGGCTCATCAGAGGTGACCCAGCAGCAGAACAAAGATTTTTTTTTTTTTTTAATCCTCACCTAAGGATATTTTCCCATTTATCTTCAGATAGAGAAGGAGGGAGGGAGAGAGAGAGACACACCCATGTGAGAGAGACACATCGACCGATTGCTTCCCTTACAACCCCAACTAGGGTCGAGAACTGAACTGCAACCGAGGTACGTGCCCTTGACCAGAATAGAACCCGTGACTCTTTGGTCCGAGGGCCAGTGTTCTAACTGTTGAGCCAAACCAGTCAGGGCAGAACAAGTATCATAATCCCAAGTGGTTCTGTTCTGAATCCAAAGCCCAAACATTCGAATCCCATACTCTGCTGTGTTCAGGGATATCCTACATGAAGGTGTTTTATTTCTTTCAATAGGTCTTCACACTTAAGTTTTCCCCTCTTCTTTTTTTTTTTGTTAATACTGCCCCAAGGATATTTTTCCATCAATTTTTAGATAGAATGGAAGGGAGGGAGAGTGGGGGGCAGAGAGAAACATCGATAGAGAGACACATCAATTGGTTCCCTCCCGCTCAGCCCTGACTGGGGCCAGGGATTGAACCTGCAACCCAGGTACGTGCCCTTGACTGGGAATCAACCTGAGACCCTTTGGTTGGAGGGCTGACGCTCTAACCACTGAGCCGAACTGCCCAGGGCAAGTTTTCCCTTTTTAATTATGTCAGAAAAAAAGTCACCCTTAGCCACTAAATAATTTTATAGCAATGAAGGGTCACATCAATCCCGATCATTACTGTGACTTGCCGAGGGTGTCCAAGAACCAAACTGGCCAGTGAGCCCTCGCCACGGGGCATTAAGGGATGTTACAGAGTCCTCGACTATCTCGTGGCTGCACAGAACTGGATCACTCATTGAGTACTGAGCCCCCTCTCAACATGATGCTGTCGGCTCTGACTTAGAACACAAAGTTATAGAAGTTAAAGGCACCACATGGCATAACCTGACCCTGACATCCCATAGTCAAGGGATCGTCTGCCCAGAAGAAACAAGGCATGCTACTCTTACATCTGTGAGCTGCAGCCGGAATAAGGTCCAATTTGGAAAACCATGGTACCTGGATTTGAATTTACTCCTCCGTGAAGAGAGACCAAAGGTAGGGCCCCATTCTAGTACCTGGTACCACCCATCCCTGTGCTCATGTTCTGTCAGCGATTGGACTAAGTGAGAACAAGAGAGAGGTTCACATTGAAGTGAGATCATCCATCAAACCACAGGAGCCAAGTCATGAAGGAAACTCGGATTGCAAATAAAGAATGAAGAAACGGATATTCAAGACCAGCTACTCACAACATATTTTGCTAAACAATGAACTAACCATAGTCGATTATTTGAAATGAGTTTTCATCAATGTTGCTATGACTTTTTAAAAAAATCATTTTTAATTGTTTAATTACAGTTGACATACAATATTATGGGAGGGGGTTGGGGGGAAGGGTGAAAAAGGTGAAGGGATTAAGAAGTACAAATTGGTTGTTACAGAATAGTCATGGGAATGCAAAGTACGACATAGGGAATATAATCAATAGTATTCTAATAACTATATATGGTGTCAGATGGCTGCAAGATTTATCGGGATGATCACTTAGTAAGTTATAGAATGTCTAGTCGTGGTGGTGTATACCTGAAACTAATATAACATTGCTATGACTTTATCTTAAAGAAGCGAATCTGTGGGTTTCTCTGTGATGACAGCTAAGTGTGCGGAACACAGCATGAATCGTTAGATCTAGCGTGGAACCAGAGCTCACCTCTGTTCCATTCTCGTCCGTGTGTCTCTGACCAGATTTCTTGACCCTACAGTAGTCTCCCTACATTTTCCACATCATCTCCTAAGTATGTACAAGATGAAGAGAAAGTCCAGTTGTAACCACTTTTTCTTGGTAGTCAGATGTGTAGCCAAGCTGCCTCTGTGCATTTCTGGACATCTCAGGCATGTATGTCTGCCCACTCGGATTCCCAACCAGCTGCTCCCTGTGGCTCCTGATATCCGTGTTTCTTCAAATCAGAGAACGCAGCAGAAATCCATTGACCCCGTTCATTTAAAATTTCATAGAGAGTGGTGAAAAGATTAAGCACCATGGAACAAAGCATCTTGTCATGTTGATTCCCCTTCCATTTGCCCCAAATTCACTGATGCTGGGTCTTATTAAAGATGACAGGAGAAAAAAATCTGAAGATTCAGTTTCTATTTGACAATATCATCCTCCTCAGCAGCCCGGTCAAGTCAACTGTCACTTTGTTAGCCAGGAATTAGACAGTTTTTACCAAGTGGTTCCTAATTCATTAGAGCTAAGTGGTGTGATGGATTTACAAGTATTAATAATTTGCCACTTTTATCAAAGGGTCACTGGAGAAGGACATGTAAGTACAGATCCCAGTGGCTAGTTTAATTAATGAGCATTTCACTCTATCTTGGTTATCTTATTTTCTTGATTCTGAGTCACCATTATTTTAATAATAGTCCAAAGAAAATTATTTTGCCTGAAAAGGAGATGATGCATTTGATATATGGGTAATATGTTATCTATTACCTATATATTATATATAATACAATTATATATTTTATGTATTATATAACTATATTACATAGTATATATTCTTTTTCTAGATTATATATACAAGGTGGGACAAAAGTAGGTTTACAGTTGTTCATATGGAAAATAATACAATAATTAATAATAATACAAGAATAAAGTGTTTTGCATACTCACAACTGTAAACCTACTTTTGCCCCACCCTGTATTTTTTATTCTAAGTGAACAAAAAATTTATTTAAAGAAGGTTTTCCCCTAATTTCTTAGTCGTATTTATTTTCAGTTTAAAATAGCGTTGAGCATTTTTTTAATGTTTGGTCTATGGCCGCATGGATTAAAATAAATTGTGATGCATTTTTCTCAACCTTGCTGCTCCTGTGTGTTCTGCCACAAACTCAAAGTGTTCCTGAACCCCATGAGAAGCACATACTAACAGTCTGCTTCAGTCCAGGCTCAGTGGGGACAGAGAAAACCTCAGCCTGAGAGCCCTTAAAGACTGTTTCCATTACCCCGAGAGCTTCCCATGGATGTTAGCTGGGTGTCTGACTCTCATATATGTTTGCTGCCTCATTGCAGATGAGTTGGAAGTAGTCCATGCTCTGCTCACCACAGATTTAATGTTGAAATGACTCCTATCTGCTTCACGTGAATTAAGCAACATGGAAAAAATCACCAAAATTTACAAAGTCTGAAGTTGTCTAGCAATCACTTAGTCATCAAATATTGATTGAGTCTCCACTATGTTCTGGGCATTTAGTAGGGACTGGGGCCATATAAGTGAAAAGTCCCTGCCTGTGTGGGGATAGAAGCAAATAAGTAACTAATATATCTAATGTGTTTGACAGGTGATAAGTGCCCTGTTGGAAAACAAAGAAGGGAAGGAATGCCTAAAATTGCCTTTTTAAATGGGGTGGCAACTGAGAGGGTGAAATCTTTACACAACATAAAAATGATGTGGGAGCAAGTCACGTGGACCACCTGAGGGACAGCAGTAAGGCAGGTGTGGCTGAAGAAGCTGAGCAGGGGTGAGAGGACTCAGGGAAGGATCAGAGAACACTTAGAAGTAGGATTGCTAAATCATATGGTAGTTCTGGTTTTAATTCCTTGAGGACTCTCCATACTGTTTTCCACAGTGGCTGAGCCAATTAACACTTCCACCAACAGTGCACCAGGGTTCCCTTTTCTCCAAGTCCTTACTGACATTTGTTATCGCTTGTCTTGTTCTAATTGCCATTCGTGTGAGGTGATATCTTATTGTACTTTTGGTTAGTGTTTTCCTGATGATTAGTGATGTTGAACATTTTTTCTTGTACCTGTTGACTATATGTAGTCTTCTTTGGAAGAATGTCAATTCAGATCCTCTGCCCGTTTTTTAATCAGAATGTTTGATTTTTTTGCCATTAAATTATGATTTGTTTCTATATTTTGGATAGTACCCCTATCAGATATATGATTTGCAAATAATTTCCCCCATTCAGTAGGCTGCCTTTTCATTTTGTTTATGATTTCCTTTGCTATACAGAAGCTTTTTAGTTTGATGTAGTCTTATTTGTATGGTTTTGGTGTCAGTTTAAAAAAAAAAAAAAACATTGTTAAAACCTATGTCAAGGAATTTTTTCCTATGTTTTTTTCTAGGAGTTTTATGGGTTCAGTTCTTATGTCAAGTCTTCAACACATTTTGAGTTTAAAATCAGCTCAAATCCTTATGTGTATGATGTAAGATACTAGTTGAATTTCATTCTTTAGTATGTGGCTGTCCAGTTTCCCCAACATCATTTATTCTTTCCCTATTATGTATTCTTGACTCCTTTGTTATAGGTTAATTAGCCATATAATGAATTATGGGTTTCTTTCTTGGCTCTCTGTTCCATTGATTGATGTGTCTGTTTTTATGCCAATGCTATGCTGTTTTGATAATTATGGCTTTGTAATATGGTTTGAAATCCAGGATCATTATGCCTCCATCTTTGTTCTTTCTTGATGTTGCTTTAGCTATTCAGTATCTTTTGTGGTTCCATACAATTTTAGTATATGCTAGTAATTAGCTAGCACAATATTTAAAGTGCTAAGTACTTTAAATAATTTATCTCAATAAAAATATTAAAGAAATCCCAAGGTTGCTTAATTAGCAGAAGAGGAAATTTAAGTTTAGGGAAGTTTATTGTATCATCTAAACTCAAACTATGAAATAGTGAAACTAGATTTTATTCAAAAGTATTTCATTGCCAAATTTAAATTTTTTATTAGGCTATGCTGCCACTGTTTTTATTGCACCTAGTCTCGAGCGATGCACTGTATGAAGGCAGGAATTATATTGTACTCAATTTATAAATTTGATACTTCAAAGAAGAGGTACTAAATAAACATATATTAAATGCATAAATGAGGTAATAAGCCTGCTCTTGGCACGATGCATTTAATCAATCAGAGATTAACTTTCTAAGCAGCTTTGGCAACATTTTGAGGGGAGGAAGTCTGTCTCCATAGATGATTTACTTAGTGAAACATGGCAGGTAGGAAATATTGGAAAAAACAGGGATCAAGTCTTTCAACAGTCTCTGATGTCTTACCCCATATACAGCCACTTCACTGTACTCAAGGCTGTACCTTTTCCCCCTCTGGCTCAGAGTTGTATATCTGTGAAGTTGTTGTATGTCCTTCAACTGGCAATCAGCTGATTCCCATGAGGGGCCACCTTCTCCCCATGTCTGTGTAGTTTTGTCCAGTTCCTCCGGTTTCCTCCCATATTCCAATGGTGTGCATGTTGGGTGAATTGTGGTGTCTTCCTGGTCCCAGTCTGAGTGTGGTGTGTGTGTTAGTGGCCCTGCGATCGAAGGCGTCCTGTCCAGGGTTAGTTCCCTCCTTGTGCACTGAGCTGCTGGGATTGGCTCCGACCACCCATGACTCTGAACTGGAATAAGGTTGGAAAATAGTGATCTTACTTGTTATTATTAATCTTTCTTAAATGTACGTATAGCTCACATTTATTTCAGTGTTCAAAATTAGAAGTATTTTGGATCTTTCTTTAGAAGGTTGGTGATGTTTTTGTGAATAGGAATATGCTGGAGGAACTTAACTCTTATTTATATCAATTAGCCTATGGGGAATTGTGTGTCATTATATGCTGTTTTACTCAAAGTTGCAGTTTCCAAGAACCTTTTGATGGCGTTGAGTACTCCTGTATGCCCCATCCTCATTCTGCTTCAGAATGTCTTTCTGTTTGCCTCACGATCCTGCTTTTTAAATAGTACAGTTTTAAATCAGAAAAATAAGAATAGTTTGACCACTCACTGGTATGACCTTGAATACGTTACATCACTTTTTTAAGACCTAATCTCCTCATCTGTCAAATGAAGGCAATAATAAGCATGTTATAAAATAGTGTAAGAAGAAATGAAAGAATTCCACTTTTGATTGTGATGGAACAGCTTAACAGCTTCGACTTCCTGCTGAGAACAATTATAGAAATTGTCTAAAATAAAAATAGGCATTTGAAGGCATGAAGAGCACCAAGGCAGCTAGGACTTGAGAGTCCCAGTTCTCAGAGAAAATAGATTTGCAAAGAAGTGTGTCCAATAGTGTGCATAACTGTTCCCCTCACTGAAGTTATCTCTTCCTAAAATGCACAGAGCAGCAGTATGACAGTCCAAGCAGAAGGAGAAACTGGGAAGATAGGCAGAACTGTCAGACCAGTAATTGGAGTTCAGGTCTGCTGAAGACGTGGGCCCTGTGAATACCCCAGCTTTCAGCTGAGGACCTTAAAGAACTAAACTGGAGGAGGAAGCAAACCAGAATAGACTAGGACTTACAAAGACTAAAATTCAACCTCAAAAAATTGCAGTTCCTGGTTCAATCCAAGTGCTTGTGCCTCTGTCCCAGTTTGACTGCCTACCAATAAAAGAGCTAAATCTTATCTGGGCAAAGGCACTAGCATCCTGAATCTCTGAAATTTTCAAAGTGGAATGCTTGGCATTCAATAAAAAGTTACTGGGCTTCCAATGAGACACAAGGATATCCATTCAGGTAGAACCCAAATAACTCAGAAGTATGAAAATAAAGGAAAGGTTGAAGAACAGAGGAAAGGGTAAAACATTAAATAAATATTGAAAAGTTGAAATAACAGTGATAATGCAGTCTTTAGTTTTAAAAATATGTATATAGCCCAGCCAGTGTGGCTCAGGATTGAGCGTCATCCATGGACTGAGAGGTCCCAGTTCGATTCCAGGTCAGAGCACATGCCTGGGTTGTGGGCTCGATCCCCAGTAGGTAGCTAATCGATGTTTCTCTCTCACATCAATGTTTCTATCTCTCCCTTCTTCTCTCTCTAAAAAATAAATAAAAACATACGAAAAATATATATATATATTTTATTCTATATCTATAAGTATAATTTAATTTAAATACATGCTAGCAGCAGCACAAAAGGCATAAATGATGTAGGATCTTCTATGATACTTTAACTGTCTGGGGAGTAAAAAGTACTAATTTGTGATGAGGCTAATAAGTCAACAATGCATATTAGTATATCTAGAGTAATTAAAAATCACTTAAAAGGTGTAACAAGTGACAGAAAAAAATGAAAATGGAAAAATCAAAGAGTAGCCCTGGCTGGTTTGGCTCAGCAGTTAGAGCGTCGGCCTATGGACCACTGAGTCACGGGTTTGATTCTGGTCAAGGGCATATACCTCAGTTGTAGTTAGTCCCCCGGCCTGGTCGGGTTGTGTGAGGGGCAACCAGTTGATGTGTCTCTCTCATGTCTATGTTTCTCTCTCTCCCTCCTACTCTATCTAATGATAAATGGAAAAATATCCTTGAGTGAGGAATAAAGAAGAAAAATCAAAGAGTAAAAGCAATACTAGATCAATGACAAGAAAGATAGAAAGTAACATGAAATAGGTGAGTCAAATAGAAAACTGAGTGAAATGATATATTTAAGCCCAAATATTTTAGTAACATTGCATCTTAGTGGAATAAATATGCCATTTCAAAACAGAATATGCTGCTTATGAGGGACACATTTTAAATAATGAAAACACAGGAAAAATATAAATTAAAAGTATGAAAGCAAATGTACTATGCAAATTCTAACAAATTGAGAACTGGTATGGTTATACTAGTACCAAAAATATAAAATTTAAAAGAAGAATTACTAGAGATTTAATGAAATATTTAATTGTCCTAAAAGACTTAAACCACACAAACAGACACAAAATAAACATAGCTTCAAACTATATAATAAACAAAAGAACCTGGCATACAGAAAAAAAAAAGAATTAGTCAAATAATCATTGTAATAGATTTTTAATATCTCTCAGTAACTGATAGAACAAAAAAAAGTCAGTAATAATATGAAAGATTTTATAACACAGTTAACAAAATTGATAATGCATGAGCACACACACACACACATGCACGCAACCAAAAGCTACAAATAATTTTTTTAAGTCTACATAATTATCAAAAATTTTAAGTTTAAAAATCAGACGGGAGGGTTTTTTTTTTTTTTTTTTACATATTAGAATCAGACAAGAAATTAATATAAGAACATTTAGTTTAAAAAATCCTTAAGTGTTTAGAAATTCAGAACACTTCTGAATAACCTAAATTTTTAATAAGATATAAACACAGAAATTAGGAAATATTTTTAAATAATTTATTATGACAATATTTGTCAAATATGATGGATGCAGCTAAAATAAACTCTTAACAGAAAAATTACAACCTTAAATTCATAAATTAGAGAAAGAAAGCTCAGGTTCTGAAACAGAACATACAAAATGACCCAACTGGATTTGTACCTGGAGTGCAAGATTGGTTCAACATATGAAAATCAATCAATGTATGTGTGATACTAATAGAATAAAGGAAAAAATCCTACACGATCATCTCAGTGGATTTTCTATTTAGGTTTATGACAGAAAAAACATTTCACAAAACCTAACACCCTTTCATGATAAAAACACTCAACAAATCAGGAGTAAAATTGAATATTCTCAACCTGATAATGGATATCTATGGAAAACCGACAGCTATCATCAGACTTAATAGTGAAAGAATGAAAGCGTCCCCCCTACGATCGGGAACAGGACCCAGATGTCTTCTCTCAGTATTTCTGTTCAACATTGTACTGGCGGTCCTAGCCAGGGAAAATAGCAAGAAAAGGAAATAAAGTAATTCAGATTGGAATGGAAGACATAAAAATGATCATTACTTGCAGATGACGTGATCTCAGAGCTCCTGTCTCAAGTGGACTCACTGGTGAATAACTCCCAAACAATATAGAAGAGAGAATACTAATCTATATATACTATACTCATCCAAAGAACAGAAAAAGAAGAAATACTTTGTATTTATTTTAAAAGGCCAGAGCGACCTTGATACATACCAACACTGGAAAAGAACATTGTAAGAACAGAAAAGTGTGGGCCAATCTCTCCCAGGGACATAGGCATACATATCCTAAATAGAAAATTAGAAATTTGAATTCAGCAATAGAGAAAAAGGATAATAAAGTTGGTTATACCGTTGGTATATTCCAAGAATGTAAAATTTGCTTAACTTTTTAAAACCAACCAGAGTAAATCACCTCATTAAAAGAATAAGGGAGAAATAGCATGTGATTATCACAATTGAAGCAGCGAAAAGATTTGATAAAATTCAATGCTTATTCATGTATATAAAACTCTTAACACGTTCCCTATCAGATTAAGAGTTATCTACAAAGTACTTACAGAAATTAGTCTACTTTCTGGTAAAATATTGAAAGCTCTCTGTCTGGTGTCAAGAATGAGATAATAAAACCTATTACCACCATCTGTACTCAACATTTTGCTGGAAGTTTTAGGTAGTGTAATGTCGGGAAAAAGAAAAAAAGTAAAAATATCAGAGTGGAAGAAATAAGACCATTTATTCAGACAACATAATAGTGTACATACAAAATATAAATGGTAAATTATAAGAACTAATGTGTTAATTTAGCACATCTCACGGTACAAAGTAAAGATATATATTTCAAGTTTTAAAAAAAAATTTTTAAAGCAATTTATAATTGCTTAAAAAAAAAATCACATACCTAGAAATAAAGTTGTGAATGACAGCTACACAGAGGATGCAAAACATTATTATGGGAAGTTAAAGGAGACACCTTTGTTCCCCAATTTTAGGAAGAAAACATTCAACGTAAATATTGATAGGACAAAAATGGTAGTTCTTCCTCAATAAGTTTATCATTTCACTACAGTCTGAAACGATATCAATTTGTCAAAACGAATACACAGACTTGAAAATTTCAATGGAAAGGCCAAGAAGAATGAAGTTGGAGAACCTAACTACTAAATCAATGTGTTAGTAAGTGCAGTAATTAACGCAATGTATCATTAACACGAGAATGGACAAGAAGGCTATTGGAACAGAAAAAGAGTAAAGAATAGCGAACTGATTTCCTGACAGACGCACTTGTTGCGATGGCGGAAGGACTGTACTTCGGGTACCATGAAAGGCAGAAGAATGCTTCCCAAAGTTGATCATTTCCTGACCTCCAGAATTTGTGACTAGGTTAAGTTACATGGCAAAGAAGAATTAAGATTGCAGATGAAATTCATTTGCTAATCAGCTGATCTTAAACTAGGAAAATTTCCCTGAATGATCTGGGTGGACCCAGCAATTGCAACCAAACTTAAAAGTGGAAGGAGAAAGGAGAGGTCAGAGTAGAGGGAGAGGCGACTACGGAAAAGTGACGTGATGTAGAAGAATCAGACTATCGCTGGTTTTGAAGGTGAAGGAAGATGTAAGAGCCAAAGAATGCAGGTTGCCTCTCGGGACGGAAGAGGCAAAGAAAGGGATTCTCGCCTGGCGCGTCTGGAAGGAAACCCAGCCCAGCCACAACCTGAGTTTAGCTGGTGAGACCCATGCCAGCTTTCTGACCTAGAGAATTCTAAGATAATAGATCTGAGCTGTTTTAAGTCATCAAGTTTGCGGGAATGTGTTAGAGCAGCAGTCTAAATTAACCCAAGTTCCAGTATAGGACAGTCTGAACCTTAGCCCCCGACTTGACATGCGCTCAAAAATCAATCCCAGATAACCGCATATCTAAATGAGTAAAGGTAAATAAATAATGAGGAAGTAAGCAGGCATCTAAAGGGAACAGCAAAATATTTTCATGACTTTGGGGTAGACAAAATTTCTTAAACAGGATAAAACTGTACAAGGCCTTGATTAAAAACTTAATAAAAGCAATGTTCTACTTTTTAACGAAATAAAACATTTCACAAAATAAAAACATGATAGAAGTACCATGTTCTTAATGGTAATAGACACCAGGAGCAAGTTGAAAAGATAAGCCATGGGGTGGGGAAAGAGAATCGCCTACATATGTAGTCATATACAGTCATATGACTTACATATGACAAGAACTCACACCCAGAGTATACAAAGAATTCTATAAAGTGATAAGTAAGACATCCCAATAAAAATAATCAAGAGGACCTGAGAAGACACTGCATCAAAGAAACCGTTATCTATCCCTCACTAAGAATGAACACATGGCAGCTACATACAAAAGCACGGATGACTATCAGACACCACATGGAAAGGAAGCCAGACGCAAAGGCGTACATACTGTACACGTCATTCATATACCATTCAAAGGCAAGCTCAATTACCCTACAGTTTCAGAAGTCAGGACGATGCTTATCCACGGCAGAGTTTTGTGTCTGAGACAGGTGGAAAAGGCAAGCATCTCGGAGTAATTTTCCACTTCTTGATCTGGGTGCTATTTACACACCAGGCGTTTTCAACTTATGAACACTGACCAAGGCGAACACTCAAGATTTGTGCAGTTTTGAAAATAGGTATATTATTCTTTGATAGAAAATCTGACCATAAACAAAAGTGAACAAACAAACAAATATCAGCGCTTAGAGAGTGTAAGAAGATCATCTGTCTGGCTCATATTAATCCCTTTTCTTCTTTTTCTGCTTCTTGCTAATGGGTTAGGAATCAATCTCCGTCTCTCGTTTTGGTACTCCACCTTTCATGACGACAGACGGCATGGGAAAGACTAGTGTTAATGATTATTCACCTGCAATAAGAGGTCCTTATATCAAATAATGCATAATTATGAATGTGTGCATTTAAGTGTTCAGAAATCTCCTTCAGAGTCTCTGCAAAACATATCTACTTCCTACACTTCCTCTAATTAAATCCACTTTTCTTTAAGTACCAGTAATCATTAATTTTTAAAAATAATCATTCTGACTAAATTTGATTGTTTTTACTAACTTTCATTTCTAATACCATCTAGTGGATGTTTTCTACAATTTTGCCTTGTAATATATTATACTATATATATGTACATATGTGTACTTGCAAACGCATACATATACATAATATATATGTATACATACTGTGTGTTTGTGTAGATAGTATTTCTAATACAGTTAGGATTGAACAGGCTTTTGTCAGAACCTAACTTCTAAAATTATATTCATTGGAAAATGATCTGAAGTAGATACTGAAAATGACCTGTCTGGACTTCTGAATGAATATCCAAATCAAACAAGTTGAAGACAGACATGTGAAAAGGTGGTTAGAAATCTTCACAGTTATTTACTCCTTGTACCATTTTACTATATATCCATGATTTTTCCTTTAACAATGACATCTCTTTAAACAAGGAAGAACCAGGAAAGTTATTATTTCCAATAGTTCACACTTGAAGAAGGTTGGGTTCCGCAAAGTTAAAATGTTTCAAGTTCACTATGTGTTAAATCAGTTTCAGATTCAAAGGAAAAAACAACCAAATAACAAAAGCCCAGGTCTTCTTTCTTCTAATGAAATCCCTTTTTATCCAGCCCCGTCCTCCCATCTCCCTCCCCAGCTCATCTCGCCTTCTCTTCACTGGTCTGTGCACCCTTTATACTTAAAATAAGAAAGGCCCGTGTGGGTATTGAGGACATATAGAGAAGTTCCTAAGAGTATAGGTGAATCTTTCAAATATGAACTTTAAAGTGCACATAGGTTTGAATCAGTGTGGCGCAGAGAGAAGTGGCATCGAAGGTGAGGACCTTGCCACCGAACGGGACGCGTGCAGCCGGCCTGGCAGTGTGAGGGCAGGAAGAAAAGAGAGATGGTACTGGACACAACTGCAGGGAATTCAGCCCACCCTGTGATTTCTACCCAAAGAACCAGTAGTACTTAGTGAAACCCTCCAGCAATCTATCTGGATTTTAAGGGCATGCTTTTGCTTCCTGTTTAGCTCAGTTAGGATCGGGGAGAAGGGAAGACTCCAGGATGAGAAGCCAGGGAACTGGCATGAAACACGTTTGAAATGCCACACGTTCATCTTGCCCCATTCAAATCTCTAGCACAATTTGCTTTAGTTCATATATTTCAAAAATTTTCATTCAAAAGAATTGCCCAAATAAAAGAAAAAAAAGTGTTCCGTGTAGAGAAGGGAAATAGACAAAAAGTATTCTTTAAAGGGAAGGGATGGGGAGGAAAGTACAGGGAAAAATATATATTTCTGTTTTGTTGTTGTTCTGGTATTCCCTTCCTTCTCTCTGAATTTGACCTTACACCGAGTCCTGCCATTTTCCTCTCTTGAATATACCATGACTCCAATTCCATTTGTTGTCACCTGGACCATGGCTGTGTCTTTCTATCGGCCCACCCTTGCGCTTTACCTCTCTCTACTCTGTCCAGATACCATTACTGCCCGGCCGGTGTGGCTCAGTGGTTGAGCATCGACCCATGCACCAAGAGGTCGCCAGTTCGATTCCTGGTCAGGGCACATGCCCAGGTTGTGGGCCCGATCCCCAGTGGGGGGCATGCAGGAGGCGGCCAATTGATGTTCTCTCTCATCAGTGTTTCTATCTCTCTCTCTCTCTCCCTGCAAATCAATAAAGTGAAAATATTTAAAAAAAAAAAAAAGATACTGTTACTGAACCTTGCAGATGGGCAAAGATCTGAAAGTTTGACAACATACTTTATTGGTGTGGCTGTGTAGGATTTTTTTTTTAAATCACTCTCCTATATTGTTAGTGGACATGCGAACGTGGCCATCCCTGTGGGGAGGCTACTGACTTCCCCAGGCACATGTCTTATACGAGTACATCTTCCTCCACAGTTCTCCTCTAGGAATCTGTCCTAGCGGTTGTCTAGACAAAACTATAAAAAGATTTGTGTATTATGGTATAAATTGCAGCACTTTGCAATTGCAAAACTGGAAGCCACCTACATGTCCATCAGTGGGGGACTTTTTGAATAATCTATGACGCATTTGCCCTTTGCAGTATGGTAAGAAGGAATGAGCAATATCTCTGTAAATGACTGCACTGTGATCTCCAGGATATATTAGGTGTAAAAGGCAAGAAAAGTCTGTTACCACTTATCCAAGGGAAAGGGGAAATACAAATATAATTGTGTATTCGCTGCTATTTATAAAAATGGAAAATGTATTATCAAGTAAATAGAAAGCATTACCATAGGGGAAGAGAAGTAATAGGGCAGAGGTGTTTGTGAATTTGACTTTGGTTACACAGTCACATCATAATAAAATCAAAGCAAGTTAGAAACAATGTTAAAAATCTAAGGCAAGATTAAACAAAACCTGTGCATCCTCTTGGAGGCCTAACTAGTGTGTCTACAATTTGGTCAAGGAGACAGTCTTTGTCACTCTATAAATATTTACTGAGTGTTTCACTGTACCTGTGGGGGAAATATGTCCAGGAAATAAGCAAGGAATGTTCACATTGGCGATAAAGAAAGAGTTCCAGGTTCAATAAGCGTGAAAGAAAAATGCTTATCCTGCATCAGAAAAGCTGGAGGTTCTCTGAGTTTACCCTTTATGATATAAAAATGAAAAATAATAAGATTCCTAATGTTATTATATAGAAGTTTCTTTCTAGTCCTAAGAGATAGGCCGGATTCTAAGTGGAGAAGAAAAAGTGAGATGTAATTCTCTGTGTCAGTCTCTGCTTCAGGCTGTAAAATAAAGAGAACATTATTTATTTATTGCAATATGACTATGAACTTCTACAAAGTTACCAGTAACTGAATGCAGAGCTGGCTATAATTCTCTATAGGGTGAAGTGACACCCAAACAGAAGTGTTTTATGAATCTGACAGGTATGAGAAACCCGTAGTTCAACAAACGATGAGTTGTGGACCCCAGTGGCTATTTCCGTCTCTCTTCGGGAAGGCTCTCCAATGTGCCTTTATTAATGGGGGCATAAGGAATGTGGCCTTCTCAAAAATTCAGAAGTCTGAACACAGAACACTGCTAACTGCAGAAATGACGCATACATGCAGCTTCCTATCTTCTTAATTATTTTATGTTTTCTTCTTTTGCAAAACACAAGCCAGTTACCTGCTGAGATGCAGTTCCTCATTCACAGGGGAAACCAAATTGTCAGCTACAACGAGTTGGGATCCATAAATCTTTCATTTTGAGACTTGGAAAGAAAGCATGCCATAAAAATTAAGGCAGATGAGTTTGAATTGGGGGAGAGGGACATATAAATTTTTTAATCCTCACCCAATGCTATGTTTACTGATTTGAGAAAGAGAGAGAGAGAAACATTGATGGGCTGCCTCCTGTATGCACCGTGACTAGTGATTGAACCTGCAGCCTAGGGTATGCCCTGACTGGAATCAAACCCGCAACCTTTTGGTGTACTGGACGGTACTCCAGCCAATTGAGCCACACTGGCCAGGGTGGGAGGGGGACATTTTTATTCCTTGGCTTTAAGTAAAGCAAAGTGGACCCTTAAGATCAACCTGTTGTATGTGGTGGCGTGGAGCAAGCTGAAAAACTTGGGAACCTCTAAGGACACATATAAACATGTCTCATTGTTTTCTAAAATGGGTCCCTTACAGAGGAGGTCTACCAGAGGCAAGATGTGGAATTTATGTCATTCACTTGAAAAGTTACCTAATGATAATGTGGAAGAAAACCTTAACAGTTTAGAAGTAAGATGTCCTGAAAAGCATGGATGAAAAACTAAGATGTATGCCAGTCTTCCAGAACATTTCTACCCCCCCCCCCTTTGAAACAACTCAAAAGTTTCCCCAGAAAGCTCATCATCTTATGAATATAGTTTATTACAGTGGTTCTCAGACTTCAGGGTAGGCAAAGTTTGTCCCAAGGGACTCTTAAACAGGCAGACTCTCTTTGCTAGTGAATCTGTCTCATTCAGAAGTTCCAGATTGAATCCTAGAATCCATACAGTTTGTTCTGTTTTGCTTTTGTTTTAATTTATTAATTTCAGGTTTACAACATAGTGATTAGACAGTTATATAACTTACAAAGTGGTCGTCCCAGTAAGTCTAGTACTCATTTTACACCATACGTACTTATTACAGTATTACTGACTACATTCCCTATACTGGACTTTACAGACCCATGACTGTTTGTTTGTTTGTTTATGTATTTATTGTTCAAAGTATTACAGATGTCCTCCTTTTTCCCCCATTGACCTCCTCCTCCCCCCTCTACCCCCCTCCTGCTTTCCCCAACCAAATGTCTATGTCCATTGGTTGTGCATATACGCATATAAGTTCTTTGGTTTATCTCTTCCCTCCCTTCCCACCCCCATCCCTCTGAGGTTTTTCAGTCTGTTCCCTACTTCCATGATTCTGGATCTATTTTGATCGACAGCTTATTTTGTTCATGATGTTCCATAAATAAGTGAGATCATGTGGTACTTGTCTTTGTCTGATTAGTTTATTTCGCTCAGCATAATACTCTCCAGGTCCCTCCAGGTCATCTCAAAGGATAAGAGATCTTTCTTTCTTACAGCTGCATAGTATTCCATTGTGTATATGTACCACAGCTTTTTAATCCACTCATCTATTGATGGACACTTGGGCTGTTTCCAGATCTTAGCTGTTGTAAATAGCACTGCTGTGAACATAGGGGTGCATATATTTTTCCTGATTGGTGTTTCAGGCTTCTTAGGATATATTCCTAGAAGTGGGATCACTGGGTCAAATGGCAGTTCAATTTTTAATTTTTTGAGGTAACACCATAATATTTTCCATAGTGGCTGCACCAGTCTGCATTCCCACCAGCAGTGCCCTTTCCATGAATGTTTTTATAACTGGCAGTTTCTACTACTTAATCCCCTCCCTTTTTTCAACAATTCCCCCAATCCCCTTCCCTCTTGCAACCATCAATTTTTTCCTATATCTATAAGTTTGTCTTTGTTTTATTTATTGTGTTTTAGATTCCACATATAAATGAAACCATATGGTATTTGTCTTCTCTGACTTATTTCACTTAGCATAACATACTCCAAGTCCATCTATGTTATTGCAAATGGCAAGATTTCCTTCTTTTTTGTGGCTGAGTAATATTCCATTGTGTATATGTACCACCTCTTCTTTATCCATTCATCTGTTGATGGACACTTAAGTCGCTTCCATCTTTCAGCTATTGTAAGTAATGCTGCAATGACCATGGGAGCATATGTCTTTTCAAATTAGTGTTTTGGGTTTCTTTGGACAAATACCCAGAAGTAAAATTGCTGGGTCACATGATAGTTCTATTTTTAATTTTTTTGGAACCTTCTTACTCTTTTCTATAGTGGCTGCACCAATTTGCAATCCCATGAACAGTGCACATGGGCTCCCTTTCTCCACATCCTCACCAACACTTGTTTGTTGATTTATCAGTGACAGTCATTCTGGCAGGTGTGAGGTGATAGCTCATTGTGGTTTTAATTTGAATTTCCTTGGTGAATAGTGATGCTGAGCATCTTTTCATGTCTATTGGCCATCTGTATGCCCTCTTTGGAGAAATGTCTGTTCAGGTCCTCTGCCCATTTTTTAAACAGTTGTTTGTTTGCTTGTTTTTGGTGTTAAGTTGTATGAGTTCCTTATATATTTTGGATATTAACCCCTTGTCAGATGTATCATTGGTAAATATCTTTTCCCATTCAGTAGGTTGTCTTTTCATTTTGTTTAAAAAGTTTTGCACAGCCCGGCCAATGTGGCTCAGCAGTTGAGTGTCGACCCATGCACCAGGAGGTCACCAGTTTGATTCCTGGTCAGGGCACATGCCCGGGTTGTGGGCCCAGTCCCTGGTGGGGGGCGTGTAGGAGGCGGCCAATTGATGTTCTCTCTCATCGATGTTTCTATCTCTCTCTCTCTCTTCCTCTCTCTCTGGAATCAATAAAGAAATACAAATTTTTAAGAAAAGTTTTGCACGGCAAAGGAAACCATAGTTTGATGTAGTCCCATCTGTTTATTTTTCTTGTATTCCCCTTGCCTGAGGAGACATAGCCAAAGAAATATATTGCTAAGAG
Source organism: Tadarida brasiliensis (assembly GCA_030848825.1). Lineage (NCBI taxonomy): Eukaryota > Metazoa > Chordata > Mammalia > Chiroptera > Molossidae > Tadarida > Tadarida brasiliensis. The sequence goes on along the minus strand of CM061259.1, from coordinate 103,528,255 downwards.
CGATGCCAGAGTTCACTGCCTATGTTTTCTTCTAGGAGTTTTATGATTTTGGCTTACATTGAAGTCTTTAATCCATTCTGAGTTTTATTCTTTTGCCTGTATCTGTCCAGTTTTCCCAACACTATTTACTGAAAAGACTGTCTTCATCCCATTGTATATTCTTGCCTACTTCACCGTAGATTGATTGATCATATGGATGTGGGTTTATTTCTGGGCTCTCTATTCAGTTCCATTGATCTAGACGTCTGTTTCTATGCCAGCACCATGCTGTTTGAATGACTATAGCCTTGTAGTACTGGAATCCATATTCTTAACTAAGCACTCAGGTAGTTTATGACAAACATGTTCCATGGGCCATAATTTGGAAAACATTGATGAAATAAAACCTGCCAAGGTCTATGCCTAGAAACTCTTGAACCTCATCTTAATATAATTACTATGACAATAAAACTAAATGTCAGGCACAAAGTCGATAATCCATATATACTTGTTGGTGATTAGTAGCTCTCAAAGTGAGTTTTAATGCAAGCATAAAGTGGTGCGGTTTTATCTAGATGAGCACCATCAGACTCTGAGTGTGGACCACTATTTCAACGAACAGGCGTGGTCCTGGTTTCCGATACGTCGCTGTGGGGCTCACCTCTGGGCGGCTGGGTGTGGGATAGGATGATATGATGCTGCCCTTAGAGCACGGGCTTCAGACTCAGGTTTCACGGCCCCTCCTGTGGACGATCTGTGTACCTTTGAGAAACGCATTTCACTCCTCAGCCTCAGCTTCTTCACCCTTGAAATGGGATTATGGGACGTTTAGATGAGAACATGTTTATAAAGTGGTCAGGGCAGATCCTGCAATACTGTGGGCATTTGAAGGAAGACTGAAAGAAATGACTTTGTTTTCTAGTCCTCATCATAGGTTGATTTGACTGTCAAGAGGACAACAATGACAGGTTGGGGAATAGAGTTCTTGTCTGCAAGCCCAGAAACGCTGAGAGTTGAAGATTTCAGGTTTGGGTCTCTGTGCCCTCAGAAATATTGCATTGACTACTGGGAGAAATAGTGACTACCTCTCCTGGTGGCTATGATTACACACTCAAAAATAAAGAGATTTGAAAAATGGCTTTTAATAATTTGGGTGGCATTAGGGAGTAACGAAGAGCACAAGAAATGGGAGAAGTCATACAAATCACTGGGGCCTACCTGTGTCACATAGCCCTACAAATTCACCATTGTTGGGGGTGAGGCAGGTGGTTTTTTCTCTGGGGCCATACCTGTTCTCTAGTTCCTGGCAAGAGCCCCAAACTAAAGCCAGCTTCTATGTTCATGATCTCCAGGGAGCTTCCTGAATTCTCTCTTTACCTGTGAACTATTCCTCTAAATTCTCACACTCTTCTCATCAGTAACATTTAATTATATGAGATGATACACGTAAACACATTATCCTAGGGCCTTGCACATAATAACTACTCAGAAAATACTGGCAGTTATCATTACTAACTTTCTAGATATTAAGCATGTCTTCAAAACACTGCAGCTTTCCCTAATACTATCAGTCTACCACTCACTGTTGAGTGAATGTTGATTATCAATGGAAATGGTGCTCCATTTCATGTTACCTTATGTTAGCGCTTTAAAGATATCAGTCCCTTGTCTTTTGTCTTATACATAGTTTCTTATGAGACGTATATTCAAATTCTCATTTTTGGTCCTTTGTATAGAATGTCTTCTTACCCACTTGTATGGTGCCTCTGTATTCTTCCCTGTTTTGCTCCGGAAATGTTCCAGGAGTGCCTGTTTTTTCTTAGATTTCAGATTAGTTGGTTGCCCCACAACCTCAGTTTTCTGATGGGTTCCTGAATGTTATGCTTTCAAAAATTATGCCATTTTTTTCTTATTGTCCAGGTGAGAGTAACACTTTCTAGCTTTTGGCATCTTGAGTAGAAGCCAGAAATCCACACTAAGTTCTTAAACATGTGCTTAGTTTTTCTCCGCAATGTAATCTTAATCTGAAACATTATCAATCCATTAATTACAGTTAATTATATGTGATTAAAGTTTCTCTATAGCACTAGGGACCAGTCTTCTCAGAGGAAATAACTAGAATGTTTTCTTGTTTTGCCTATGTCTGATTACTGAGGCCTCTGAAAACAACTGATCTTATTTTAATCTTCACCGAACATTGTATTTTAAAACTGGCTAAAATTCTATCTGTTGCTTCTCTAACGTTCAAGACTTTGACAAATGACAGTGTTCTAAATCTCCTAGAGAAATTATATCTCCAGCTGCTGTTTCATTTTCTCTGATCGTAATGTCCCTCCCATTTGAAGATATTCTAGTTTAATTCCCAATTAAAAATTCTCGCTCATCTTTTGTTTCTTTAAGACCAAAGCTGTTTCATGTAAACTAGAAATTCGCAGGGATTAATGAAAAGGATCAGCCTTCTCACACGATAAACTCAGACATCTGTCTCAAGAAATTACCAATTGTAAAAGATGTTTTCTGTTTGGCGTACTTAGGGAGATACCGGGAAGGAAACTTTTCAGAGATGCACATTGTTCACTGTGTATATCCTTGGCATTTCATAGTTGCACCTACTAGCCACATATCACATAAGATTGATTTAGACCCAGAAAAAATGTTTAAAGTCACTTTGACCAAAATCTTCATCCAAGGTCTTAATCTACATGTATTGTACATAATTTGAGTAATTTAACTCTAAGTAGTAGGTTTTTAAGAATTAGCATGTATTGACTAGTTACTGGGCACCAGGCACTCTGCTAATAACATTATAGGCACCATTCTATTCCACTTTCATAATATCATAGTGAGACAGATAATATGTATCCCCATTTCACTGAAGAACCCATTGAGGCTTAGCGAAGATGAAAAACATTCCCAGGTTCTCAAAACGCGTGAGTAGAATAACCAAGTCTATTTGTTGCCACATGCCACACTGCACTGTACGTTACGCTGTGCCTGTAACACGATTTCTGTATGTTATCATCTGGGGCACCGAGGTATTAAAGGAAAGAGCACTGTACTGAGTCTCCTCCTACTTGGAATCCAAAGCTACTATGGAAACTAGTTATGGAGAGCTGATCAAACCATTTCCTTCTCCTAGTCTCTTCGTAACTTAGATCTGCTGAGAGGGATTGGGACATATGATCTCTCAGACTATTCTAATTCAGGAACTGGCCTAAAAATTAGTAAACTGCATAAACGAATTCATACTAGGCTATAAATGACCATCCTTTGTCCCTTCAGGGGCATTTACCTTTTCAAAGAGGAAATACCCAAAGAACCATATAGCCAAGTACTCCCTGACCAAGGCAACTAAAGACTTCAGCAACTAGGAATGAGGCCATCACTAATTTTACATGTGATGCTTGGCCTGCCTTTCTTGCTCTCTGACAGCTTTTCTTTCTCACGTGTTCATCTTGTTTATTGTGCAACAAAAGATTCTATCAATCAAATGCTAAAGTCCCGGACATATGTAAGATCATTTAAAAAATTGTTTTTTCTTTATTGACTTTTAGAGAGAGAGGAAGGGAGAGGGAGAGATAGAAACATCAATGAGAGAGCACATCGATTGGCCGGCTCCTGCATGCCCCCCACTGGGGATCAGGCCCACAACCTGGGCACGTGCCCTGACCGGGAATCAAACCAGGGACCTCTTGGTGCATGGGTCAACGCTCAACCACTGAGCCACACCAGTCCAGCTACGTAAGATCATTTTAAAATACAAGAATCTAAAATGCCAAAATTAGAAACAAACCTAGTGAAGGAATGGGGGAGAAAACCTGGCTGTGAGTCCATATGAAGGGGCTGGTTTGAATAAATGGATCACCACCAATCGCAGTGTTCTTCATCCTCCTGCACCTGTTTTCATCCCAATACCAGATGACACAGTAGAACTGATTGTATTTTTTAGCATCATCACGAGCAGACGGGAAGCTTGCATGGAGCAGTTGAGAAGTTGTGAATACCTCTGTTCTGTCTGAGACAAAGGGAAAGGTGCTCTCATTGTGGTGCACACCTAATTCACTGTTCCCTCACAAACAGCTCCCCAGGGTAAGTGTACCTGCTCCGGTTGTCTGTTGATTAAACCCCAACTTTAGCACAATCATTTTTACAGCAAGTCAAAGAGAAATAATATATAGTATTTAAGAACTTAAGCTTGGGCATGAGACAAACCTGGATTTGAAACTGGACTGTCTTTTCCTAGTTGTGTGTCCTTGAGATGTTTGTTTAATTTACTTTTCAATTCCCTTCTCTGTAAAACAGTGGAAACAGAATGATGTTTAAACACACACACACATAAAATTCAACTAAGTAAACTTTAAAGATCTTATTGACTTTATTCATCAATTCATGAATCAGGCAGCATCTGATCTAGCAGATAGAAAGGAGCTTTGAGGAGCTGTACAAATGGAACTTTTATATGTAAAAGGGAGCAGGAATAAGAAGTTATACTAGGCACAAATGCAGATTGGTTATTGCAAGGTCACTGTCCTTCAGGGGATGACTGGGGTTGATTGGGCAGGTTACCAGAGTAGTGCTGATCAAGTGATTGCTGTTTTACTTGATTTAAGATTCCACTTCTGGGCCCGGCCGGTGTGGCTCAGTGGTTGAGCATCGATCCATGCACCAAGAGGTCGCCAGTTCGATTCCTGGTCAGGGCACATGCCCAGTTGTGGGCCAGATCCCCTGTGGGGAGCATGCAGAAGGCAGTCAATTGATGTTCTCTCATTTATGTTTCTAGCTCTCTCTCCTCCCTTCCTCTCTCTCTAAAGTCAATAAAGGAAAAAAAAATCCATTTCTGGGACAGCTAAAGCTAATTAAGTTGAGTCTCGATTTGGTGATTCGGGGCTTAGCCTAAGTGACTCCCTTTGGGGCCTTTTGTCTTATTGTTACCAATGGACAATAAATGACAGTGCCATCTTATAGAATGGTTGTGAGGGTCAATAGGATGTTGCATTTAAAGCAGTCTCTGTTTGACAACAATAATAATTTGTAATTTTAAAGTTGGTTTGGTTCCTTCTCGAAAGTTTCAACTTCTTCCCCTCCCTCTACAATAACGTATTTAAAAATTATAAGTTCTAGAGCAGTGGTTCTCAACCTTCCTAGTGCCGCGACCCTTTAATACAGTTCCTCATGTTGTGGTGACCCCCCAACCATAAAATTATTTTCGTTGCTACTTCATAACTGTAATTTTGCTACTGTTATGTCTTAGGCGACCCCTGTGAAAGGGTAATTCGACCCCCAAAGGGGTCGCGACCCACAGGTTGAGAACCGCTGTCCTAGGGCTTGATGGGCTAACTTATCTAAATGCTTCCACTGAAAGATCAAAAGGGCCAGGCGACATTTCTTTGACATCACAAATTTAATGACAATTCCTAGACTAGCGTTTACTTGACCTGCTTTCCAGATCAATGCTCAGCCTTCCTTTGTCCCCTTCTAGTAATCAAAAAGATGTATCCAGAAATATGGTTTTGTGTTATGGATTAAGCCCTGGAAATTGATAGAGCTAAGTTCAAATACTAGTCCAACCACACCCTGATATGTAACCACATGGATGTTATTTTACTAATCTGTGCCTCAGTTTCCTCATCTCTAAAATAATGAATAAGAGACCAGTTGTCCAAGACACTCACAATCTCTGGAGTGAGTCAGAGTGTGAACAGTTGTTATGAGACAACTGGCTGCAATGAGCACAAGTGTGAGACAGGTGGAGAGCAGCACTTAGAGAGCTAAGGCAGGAGATCCTGACTGCTGGGGTGAAGGCTGTCTCCACCACTTATTGCCTGTGTAACCTTGGACAACATATTCAAACTCTCTATCCCTCAGTCTCCTCATCTTTGAAATGGGAATGATAAGAGTATCTAACCTATAAAGTTGGTATAACAATTAAGTCAAAACATTTAGAAATGAGGCTGCCCCTTAGCTATAAATAAGTATTATTAGTTGGATTTTAGTAAATCATATGCCATCTAATTAATGTAAAGAATAAAAAGAGTTTATGGTACTTTCCAAATTACATGCAAAACCTCTGACTTATACCTCTTACTAGAGCCCCAAAATTCTATAGCCTACTTCCTACCAGATATTTCCATTCACATGATAGTGGAGATGCTCCAACTTATGTTACATTTCAGATCTGTGTTTCTCCTAGACATTTCTCCACCTCAGTCAATGTCAATGCCATCTACCCAGGTACCCAAGCTAAAAACATGGGAACCCTCCTAGACTTTTCCTTCCTTCTCATTCTTACTCTCCACTTATAAACAGTCACTGGATTCTGCCACTTATTATTTCCTAAGTATCACATTCACCTATTCATATTTGAAAGAGTGAGTCCCATGAGGGCAGGAATCATAGATCTTCCATGTGTACTCCGAGCTAGAGATGACAATGAAGACCTTCTGGCTCCTGGCCGTCAAAACTTACAGTTTAATGGATAAGATGGATATTTAATGAATAAATGAAGGTATTGCTCACTGAATTGTAAGTCATTATAAGTGTTATGGAGGAAAAGCACAGAATGCAATGAGAAGAGATTAAAAAAATGGCAAGACAAATTTAGAAATTTGAGGGTCGGACTGGCCAAAGGGATTCATTTAGTGGCAGAGTCTGGAACAAAGCAAAGGTCTTCTGAGCTCTTGAATTGGAGAGTTGCCCCAATCAGCCTTTTCTTATCCAGACCAAAGCATGTCCTCGGCCACCAAAGAGACTGTGGCAGGAGGTCTCCTGAAAGAGCATTTCACATCTTTGCAGTAGCAGCTCAATTGCTATCTTCAAACTTGGAGGGTGAGCTAACATGGGTCATGGTGGCATTTTGTGGCTAGAGAATCATTAAATCCTGTTGATTTTACTCCCCAAGTACCTCTTGAATCCATTCATTTCTCCCCAGTCTCACTGCCGAGGTAGCATCACTTCTTACCCAAGTATTGTCACAGACTCCTTCCTCCTCATAGCCTGACATCCTCTCTCAAGATCCCAGTCCTTTCCTGTTGTATATTTTTATTTTTTAATGAAAATCTAACTATGATCCTCCTCTGCCAAAACCCTTCAATGGCTTAAGATAAAATCTAAAATCCTTAACCAACTGACATGCCCCTGCATCTGAAATTCTGGCTTTGTATCTACCTTTCTCCATTTCTCCTCTTCTTCCCCAGCCCACAGATGACTGTTCCTTTTTCCACTTACTTTGGACCTGTATATACGATGTTGCTTCTACCTGGGAGATTCTTGCCCGAGCCTCTTACTTTAAGCCTTTCTTGCACACACAACATTTCTTCACAAAGGCCTTTCTTGACGGCCTCTCCTCAACTGTCATCACACACACACACACACACACACACACACACACACACAACTTTTCAATGTCAGTGTGCAAATGAATGACCCTAAGGAGTTGTTAAAAATGTAGCTTGCCTGGTTGGTGTGGCTTAGTGGTTGAGTGTTGACTCATGCACCAAGAGGTTGCCGGTTCGATTCCCAGTCAGGGCACATGCCCAGGTTGTGGGCCAAATCCCCAGTGGGAGGCATGCAGGAGGTGGCCAATCGATGTTCTCTCTCGTCAATGGTTCTATCTCTTTATCCCTCTCACTTCCTCTCTCTCTAAAATCAATAAAGGAAAAAAAATTTTTTTTTTAAATGTAGCTTTGCTAGGCCCACCCCAGAGCATATGTGGGTAGATCTAGGCATTTTGCATTTTTACTAACAAATGTCCCCAGGGGTTACTGACCAGGTGGTTCTCAGACCACATGTTGAGAAGCCCTGAATAATGTTAGCTTCCCTTGCTACGTGACATACCTTTCTTAACTTCTCCGTGGAATCCTGTATTTTTTTTTATTGCTTCTTTTAAGTCTATAGTCCCTGCTAACCCGCGTGCTACATTGCTAGGGTAGAGCCTTTGTCTGTGTTGTTCAGCCAGAGTCCAGAACAGAGTGGATGCTCTATACAAATTTGTTAAATTGATGATAATACCTTACTTTTGCAGAACACAATAATTGGCAACGAGCTATACATGTACACCAGGAAAACCATGGCTTTGAGAAGGGACAGTGTATCGCACTGCCTGGAGGCACCATGCCTGGAGTCCGGGCAGGCCCCTGACTTCTGAAGGATGGCTAATCTCGTTAAAGCGCATTTAGTTCGGCTGCCTCCTCACAGGTCTCCTCTTGCCCCCCCTCCGCAGGCTCTGGTGGCACTTCAGTCTTCATTGAACAGGGAGGCTCCTGCCACCTTCCAGTGGCTCTGCTGATGAGCTGTCGAAATAGAAAACACCAGAGACCAAATGCCACCACCAGTTAAGAGACAAAGAGGCTCTCGGTGATCCCAGCGTTTCACTGTAGCGCTGTGCTCTGAGGGGTCAACCTTTCGGGGCGAAGGGTAGGAGTAAGGAAATTGGATCAGCATTCCGAAGGCCTCCTCTCCCTTTCCACGGAAGCATTGAGCTAGGAACGGGCTGAGGAAGATGCAGGAAGCCTCACACCTGGCTCAGGCTGGCAAGAGGCAGCAATTCTCCCAGGTCACACTCTGGTCAGCACGATGTGGTAGAAAGTGTAGAAAACTCAGAAGACGTGAGTTCAAACCCTGAATGAGCCAAGGTACATGGTAGTGGGTTAGTGGAGAGTTAGAACTATCAAAAATTAAAGTCCCGCCCTGGCCGGTTTGGCTCAGCAGTGAGAGTATCGGCCTGTGGACCAGAGAGACCCGGGTCCGGTTCCCGGTAAGGGTACGTGCCTCAGTTGCAGTTTGTCCCCAGCCCTGGTTGGAGTCGTGTGGGTGGCAACCACTCGATATGACTCTCTCACGTCAATGTTTCTCTCTCTCTCTTCCTCCCTCTCTCCCTCTCGCTCTATCTGAAGATGGATGCAAAAAAAATAAAGTCCCTATGGACTGGTCTAGTAGCTCTTGGGTTGACCCCCAAATACCATTGTCAACAGGTGTCTCTCCTGATAATTCTAATGTAAAGGATCCTCAGACCACACCTTGAAATACTGATATTTTCACTTAGACAAGCTAGGTACGCTCTGAACCTCAGTTTCCCCAACTGCACAATGGAGCTTAAAACTGGCTTGACCTACTTCCCATGGTTGTTTAGGAGATGGTGAATTTGTGAAAACTATAAAGTACTGTATATAGAGATTATGTTACTAGAGTTGTCGATGAGGGTATTAGTAATTATTTCCAGGAAATATAGGAATGGTAATAGATGCTGTCTAAATAGAATAATGTAACCCAAGGGAATAGCTTAGCAAATTGGAGTTTGAAGATCTACTTGATTTATGAGGGACAGGACATATCTGTCTTGATTTATGTTCTGTCTCCAGTGCCTGATAGAAAGTAGATGCTGAAAAACACTGTGAAATAGGAAAAGGAAATGCTAGCTCTTTGATACTAAGAGGTGACTTACCCCTCAGCTGCCACCTGACGCATGTTCATGTCCTGACTGCGCAAAGCATCGGGTCCTCCAGGAACCCTGACTTGACTGACACACGGCCTCTCTTTACTGAGCAACAGCCTCCTGCCTAGCACTGTCCCAGGCCTGTGTCTTCTGGGAACGCTCACAGGACAGAGCCACATTTCGGGGCAAGGAGAATTTCCTTGAACGCTGTCTCCTTGCACATGTCTTGCTTCTTCAAAGAAAGATGCAGTGAGATCCCTAGCTCTGTGGCAGAGATAATAGAGATAATGTCCCTAAATCCTCTGAGGTTATTCATCTCCCTGCCCCCAGGCCACCCTTTTATATTTATCTATATTCTAGCACTTGATGGGTCCACAGCCTAGACACAAATTCCCAGCCCGCCTTTGTGTTCAACAGAAGGCAGTGCGTCGCGTGGAAAACGCAGAGAAAGAACAGGTGAGAGGTTTCACTGCACAGGGGCAGAGCAGGCAGACCTGCTGACTGCAGCTAGGGGCGGCTCAATCACCATGGCAACGAGCAAGCTGATGCCACAGCCTGCATGAAGACAGAGGGCACACATGTCCCTCCTGAGGGCTTTGATATTAACGCAGGGGCTGCCTTCTCTACAAGTTGCCTAGATTTGGGGTCTGTCTCAGAGTTTTGTTATTCTCTTTTGGGTTTCTTTAAAATCTCAAGGAAGCAATTAAGCTACAGGTAATTCTTTTGTAAGACGGAGTAATCTTTTTCTTTTTCAACTCCATAGAACCTTTGTTTATATTTATTTATTTGATAAATATTTCATGAATCTAAAATGAAAAAGAGACTCCTATCCTCAAGAGCTAATGGTCTGGAAGGAAAATAGGACGTGAGCAGAAATTATAATTCAAAAAAAGTGTGTGCCCTGAAAAAGGTTCTGTAGATACTCCACATGCACAGATTTAATATTCATTATTTCAACAATTCGAAAGTTATTGCAATGGCCCAGGGCATGGTAGACTCCAAGGTGACTGAATTCCTGTGGGGTAAGGCTGGTATGTGGGAATGAATCACGTCACCGGTAAATGAACCAAACTGACTTCCCTCCACCTCAACATGGTTTTGCTGCTTTTGATTCGCTGACATCTGTATAGCAACTATCAATAAGCATCTAAAGTGTTGAAACATATTTTCATTTTAAAATGTTGACTTTTATGGGGAAAGTGATATGATGGTATCCTTGAAGATCTCATGAACTCTTTCCAACGTCTGAGGATTTATTTTAGTGATAATGAGTATTAGAAAGTTAAGAAAGGAAGCTGTTCCTTTGGTAGAGAAGGTGGCTGTTTGGAGAGGTGCTTTATGGAGTAAGTGGCATTGTAATGGGCTTGGACGGGTTTGGACATGTGACGTGGTAGGGGAAAGAGTTTTCCTGTTGTGAGCACGGGCGTAGAATGTAAGAAGATTGAATCGACAGTGAAATACCACTAGACACCTATCAAAATGGCTAAAATTTTTTTTAAATGGTAGTACTCAATGCTGACAAGGATGTGGAACAATAGGAACTCTCTTTCATGACTGGTGGGAAGGTAAAATGGTATAGCCACCGGGAAAGACAGTTTGTCATTATCTTCCACAGCTAAATATAATCACAACTCCAGGTATTAGATGTTTAAAGCAGCTTCATTCCTAGTCACCAATAAATGAAAGCAACTAAGAGATCCTTTAACAGGTGAATGGGTAACTAAACTGTGGTACATTCACACAATGGAATATTATTTAACAGTAAAAGGAGGTAAGCTATCAAGCCACAAAAAGATAAGGAGGAACCTTAAATGCATATTGTTGAGTACAATAAGTCATATGAAAAGCTACATATACTGTATAAGTCAAATTCTATGACATTCTGGGAAAGGCAAAACTATAGGGATAGAGAAAGGTCAGTGGTCTCGGGTTTCAGGGAGAGGAGACAGTGGAATCAGTGAAACACGGGATATTTTAGGGCAGTGAAAATATCTGTATGAGCTGTAATTGTAGCAACATGAGATTATGCATTTGTCAAAACCCATAGAAATGTATAACATAAAAGAGTGAACCATAATCTAGGTAAATTTTTTAAAAGGCGTTTAGGAGGTTGCGGGATCCCAGGAAGGAATGAAAACTTTGACAGGAGAATCTAACTGTATCATAGATGCATAAACCACCTCACCAAAGAGGGTGTGCAAGAAGGTGCTGACCTACGTAACTTAGAAATTAGTAGGATCTGCCAGTCTCGTCACAAGAGGAACCATCATAATGACTGTACTGTAGATGATAAAGTTGTTTCTCACAGGTCAGTAGGGTAACAATTCGGATACTGTTATATATGCAAACTCGAACCCAACAATTAAGTAAATGGATGGTCGATGGTGGGAAGCCAGGTTTTCAACTGTATGGTGGGACTTTACAGATAAGCAAGGGGAGGAAGCGAGAATGATCCAAGTGGTGATGGATTAGAGCTGAAGACATCAGTCAGAACTAATTGATATGTAACTTAATACCCATACATGTGAGTACATGTAGAAATATTTGTAGATCTAGGTGTACTAATAGCAATTTAGTATACATTCAAAAATCTCCTTGCTCTGTCACTGGAGAAGATGTACCAGCAGTGAGCTCATCTAGCATTCAGGTATTGGTCCCAAATACTGTCCTCCAAAGGTGTTTGGAGAAACGTTCGCTTCTAGGACCAGGGCAGGAAATAAGCAAGACAAGTCTGGAGTATTTTGTAGTGCCAAAAAGTAAAAAAATAAAAATAAATAAAAAATGCTCAGAACCAGAAAGCCACATCGATTGGGGAAATGGGACACAGAAGCCATGGAAAAGAGCTGCCAATGGCCAAAGCAGAATTAATGTGACCAATGAAATAAAGTATTAGGTTATAACCCAAAGTATAAAGTACATATCAATGTGTCCATACCAACATAAGTAAATGATTGAATAAATAAGTGGGGGAGAAGGGACAACTCTCCCATGCAGAAGAATTTGAAATAATTTATGTAGCTACTCCATCCTCAGGGAGGAGAAGCATAACTCCTCACTCCTTAAGTGTGGGCTGTGCTTTGTGACTTCTTTTTAAAGAACACAGTATGTAAAGGGTGAAAAAGAGTAATTTTACAATAGAGAAACCTGACTAACACCTCATGTTGATAGTCTGTACCTTGGATATGACATGGTGCAAAAAAAAATTCCAGTCTAATTATAAGAAAAATACCAAACAAATTTCAATAGAGGAGCATTCTACAAAACCCAGCCAGTTCTTAGAACTGTCAAGGTCATCACAAACGAGGAAAGTCTGAGAAATTGTCACAGCTAAGCGAGCCTAAGACATGACACCTAAACATAATGTGATATTCTGGGCGGGTTCCCGGATAGGAAAGGGACATTAGGTAAAAACTCAGGAAACGTGAATAGCATATGGACATTAATTAATGATAATGGAGCAATATTGTTTCATTAGTTGTAACAAATGTACCATATTAATGTAGGATGTTAATAATGAGGAAACTGTGTGGGGCCTGTGTATGAGAATGCCCTATACTAACTTCTCAGTTTTTCTGTAAATCTGAAATTGTTCTTAAAAGAAAAGAGAGGGGGCAGAGGTGTTCAGGAAACAGTAAGTAGTTGAGTTGGGCTGGAACAGGAACTGTGTGTATTATACAGTGATGAGAAATCAGACAGGGGTCATATCATCGAAGGCACTGAGTGACAGAGAGTAAAGGTTGGCTCCCCAAAACCATTCACAGCCCATGTCTCCTTTGCCCACTTTCACTGTAGAGGCTAGAGAAAATGAAAACTTTTCCTAAGTTAAAAAGTGAATACATGACAGATATAATGAAAAGTCTCCCAGGAAAAGCTTTCTCTGAAAGCTCCTGTTTTCCTGAAAAGTAGGTTAGATGTCACTATTACTGCCTCTTCTCCCTGGCCTGCCTTGAATATGCATACTCTTTAGTTGTATAGTTACCATCTTATTTTTTTCTTTTCTTTATTGATTTTAGAGAGAGAGGAAGGGAGAGGAAGAGAGAGAGAAACACCAATGAGAGAGAACATCGATTGACCGCCTCCTGCATGCCCCCCACTGGGGATTTAGCCCACTACCTGGGCATGTGCGCTGACTGGGAATTGAACTGGCAACCTCTTGGTGCATGGGTTGATGGTCAACCACTGAGCCACACCGGCCAGGCTCACCATCTTATTACCATGAGGCTATTAGGCAACATGGTAAGGATAGTGAAGATACAGAGAGAAAGAGGTTCAATCTTTCATACATCTTTTAGCACCTGCTGGGTCAAGACTACTTCCATCCAGTCCTCTTGTTGTATGACATAATTGGGTGTCTTTATTATTGAAATCACTGCTGATTAAGTGTGTTGTGAGTTGACTCTGGAAGTATCCCTAATAGAATGACTTTGAAGGCCAGAATAAAGAGATGGGACTTGATTTAGTAGACAGTGGGGAGCTCATCTTAGCATTTTATTCATTCATTCACCCATGCATTCATCTTCGTTCGCCATTGAGGCATTTAGGTTTTCCAGTTCAGCCAATGCATTAGCAGTCAACCACGTGTTAGGTATGGTTCTAAGTTTCATGGAAATACTAAGGAACTGTGCAAATTTCCTATTGTTGAGAAGCTTGCAGAGTTTGGGGAGACAGATAAATCAATCAGTTGAGTGGCTTTATATGCTAAGAGGAGAAATAAAGCAGGGGGAGAAAACAGACGAGCATTTTTTTAAAAATACGTTTTATAGATTTTTTTAGCGCTAGAGGAAGAGAGAGAGAGAAACATTGACATGAGAGAGAAACATCCATTGGCTGCCTCCTGCATGCCCGTCACTGGGGATCAAGCCTGCAACCCAGGCCATGATCATGAATCGAACCGGGACCTCTCAGTCCATGGGCCGACGCTCAATGCACTGAGCCACACTGGCTGGGTGAGAAGAGCATGTTTTCGATAGGTTGGTCAGGGCAGTCCTCACCGATAAGTTCACATTCGACTAGAAACCTACATGAAATGAAGGAGAGCACCACGTGTGCCTAGAGAAAAAACATCCCGGGCAGAGGGAACAGTGAGGGCAAAAGCCTTCAAATGCTTGACTCGTCATTGTTTGAGGGGCAGTGGGGTCAGATCAGAGTGCAGTAGAGGACAGGTGGAAGGATGTAACCTCAGACAAAAATGGGGCCAGCTCATAGAGCGTCTTAATAAGGCCATGGTGAGGACTTGGACTTCCACTCTGCGTGGGATGCAAAGCCATTAGGGGGTTTTAAGGAAAGAATTGAGGTGGATGTAACTGAACTAGATAAAGGGACATCAATTAGGACTTGCCACTTGCCAATCATCCAGGCAAAGGTAATGGTAATTGCACCAAGATTGATATGGTGGAGGTAAGAACAAGCAGTCAGATTCTAGAAAAATGGCCGGTGTGTGTATTTCCTCCTGTAAACTAAATTGCAAAGTCAGAATGAACAAGGGACCTATCTTAAACTTCTTTCACATCTTCCCTAGTCCTGATGCATTATGTTTGGTCATTAAATGCAAGTTGAATAAAAAGAGTAATGTCTTGAAAAGAACAGTTTCTTTCTTTGCTTTAATTTTTGTTGAACTTTAGAAAGGAAGGAAGGAAGAGAGAGCAGAGAGAGAGGGTGAGAGAGAGAGAGAGATGGATTTTGTCATTCCATTTATTTATGCATTCATTGGTTGTTTTTGCATGTGCCCTGAGGGAGATGGAATCCACAACCTTGGTGCATCGGGATGATGCTCTAACCAACTGAGCTACCCGACCAGTGCAGAAAGAACAGTTTTTTGAGGGGAAGGAAGAGGAGAAGGTGGAGATTGGCTTGAAGGACAGTGAGGGTAGCAGACATAAGCATTGCCAACCTTAGTCTTCTGATGAGGCCATCTGGTCAACCTCTGCACTCTGAGCCCAGCTCAGCCAGAATGGACTCTGCATGTTCCCTAAAACTGTGCCTGCCAGAAGTGATACCATTTCTAAGTCTACGTGGAAGCAGCATGGAAAAAAATCTTGTCAGCAGCTAGAATGCCCAGCACTTAGTGACTCCCAGTTGCTTGAAAGTGCGGCTGAGGAAATGCATGATCAATTTCCCGTAAGTGTGATTCGTGAGGGTTATTTGGGGCAATCAACAAGTTATTCTGCAAGGCTTGTTCTCAGGCACAACTCCCAATTGTTTAGTGAGAGTTTTTCTGAAGGCCCTTGGACCATGATCTTTTATTATGTAGATAATCAGCAGAACCTGCTCATCCCTTAATGCAAGCGACTGAGACCGGGAGCTGTAAGGGCTGAGATAAAAGCAAAGTTTACCACGTAGCCCATTAACGAGATAGAAACTGCATCCTGAGGTTATAAATAGTTATTAGCCAGTTAATGACAACTGCAGTCAAATCATTGCATTTACATCTGATGAATAGGAATGAGGCCTTCTTTGGCTTTTCAGCACTCAGACTATTTACTATTTTGTTTTAATATCCCGAGTGGTAGAATTTGCAAAATTGAAAAGACCCATCATTCCCCCTATCTTGAAGAAACACAGTAGCCTGGCCAGTGTGGCTCAGTGGTTGAGCGTCGACCCATGTACCAGGAGGTCGCCAGTTCTATTCCTAGTCAGGGCACATGCCCAGGTTGTGGGCCTGATCCCCAGTGGGGGCCATGCCAGAGGCAGCCAATCGATGTTCTCTCTCAGAGATGTTTCTCTCTCTCTCTCTCCCTCTCCCTTCCTCTCTCTCTAAAAATCAACAAAGAACAAAACATTAAAAAAAAAAAGAAACATAGTAAATGAATATGTGAAAAAATGATGCAAGTTTTCCTAGACTATTCTGCCTTTCATTATTATCTGTCATCTGTGTATTCCTAAAGTGTTTCCATCTCATTGGAGATGGGATTGAAACTAGAACCAGGCTCCCAAATGTGCAATCATGTGACCCTGGGCAAGTCATTTAACATTAACAAGATTCCGTTTTCTCACCTGTTACATGATCTTGGACCAGCTCACCTCCCAGCTCTTCCTTACAGACTTTCCATGCCACAGCACCAAGACTTTATATTCTGAGTGACAATAACAAATGAACACTTAGCCTTGGTAGGTTCTCTCCTGTGCTATTTTTTAAAAAAAAACAAATATTTCATGCATTGTCCTATTTTCCTAAATGATCCCTGAAATTGTGAAATGTAAAATACTTGTTAAATCCAGCAATAACCCTTCTCCTCCAGTTGTAGACACTCATTAATCCACAATATATTGGTTTGGGTCGATTTAACCCCCAGGGATATGTGTTTGGAGCCTGTTTTCCAGTTTGTTTAACTAAGGGCTTCTGCTTTAATTGGAGCTATTTGGACTAGGACATCATATTTGCTCAGGCAGGCTTCCTGATCAGTATAGAAAACAAAATGTGATCCACAAACATTATCAAAAGGTGCATGTGTTCAGACGTGTCTTAGGTTTAGAAAGAAATTAGGTCTGAAAGCATTAGCGTCGGGAATTCAAAGTTAAGCATTGTAGTAATAGTGAGCTTGCCAATTCCCTTTCTTCCTCCACAGTTATCAGCCCACATTTGAACCTGTGTTCCTAGGCTGTGGGCTTGTGTATATAAAAGATGTATGACTGTGGGATAAAGTTTTACTTGTATATTACAACTAACAGACATTTGTCGAGGTCCCTTTATTACTGTGTGTCCAGGCTAGTAAGTTACAGATGGCATATGATACAGTAGGAAGAGGGTGGCAATGTGTCCATTCCCTCAAGGATTCTGAGGTTTAGTTGAGACTACAAGACTCCGTGAATAATTAGGGAAGAGTGGAAGTACAGATAGCCCACATTCGTTTCTTGAGTTCTGACAGTAAATGCTAGTGGGGTGAGGTGAACAGCTGGAAGAGTGAGGGGAGGCTTCCTTGGCATCAGGGACCTTGACGGAGGCATGAGACTGGGGAGTGCGATGAGGAGAGGAAAGGAGGGAAGGATGGCATCCTCAAATGTACACTTTAACCTCTTTAAAGCAATGTCTCCCTGCAAGACAGTTATAATGACAATCATTTCTCCAGTTTACTTCCTGTTCTACTGTTCAGAAGGAAAAGGGACAGGACTAGTCTGAGGGTGCCTGTTCTCATGGCCTACTCAGCTCAAGCCAACCCAGTTGTGAGGTGCCCCTTACTCCAGGGGCCCACCCCACTCAACATGCCCGCAGAGACAGGTCTAGAAGCACCAAACCTCTGCCCTTCCCGCTGACCCTCTTCCAGATTGCCCCCCTGTCTCTTACTACTTAGCCTCTTCCTACCTTTATTCCAACACATTAGAATCAATAGGACGCCTTGGGTGGTGGGCGAAGTAAAGGATTCAACTGGCCCTGGTCAGTTTGGCTCAGCGATAGAGCGTCAGCCCATAGATCAAGGAGTCCCGGGTTCGATTCCAGTCAAGGGCATGTACCTAGGTTGCAGTTTGTCCCCGGCCCTGGTCGAGATCGTATGGGAGGCAACCAGTCGATGTGTCTCTCTCACGTTGATGCTTCTCTCTCTCTTCTTTTCTCTCCCTCTCTCTCTACCTGAAGATAAATAGGAAAAAAATAAATAAAGGATTCAACTGTACGTCACCTAAATCAAAGGGACACACAAAACACAATAATCTCTGCTCTTTCGTCCTGAGGTGGTGACCTTTATCACCCAGGTAGACTGTGGGAAATGGGAGAGTGAAAGGAGGGATACGCTGAGAAGAACTGTATTCTTCTTTAATGAAGAAAGATTCCTGTCTTATCAGTAACATTTACTGACTGATTAGCTGACGTGGATCGTAACCATATTTCCATGGTTACCCTTGACCATCTCTCCAGCCCTCTAAGGAGCTATCCCTTTAGAGGCTGCTGAGAGTGTGGTGTGTGAGAGAAACAATTGTGTAACATTTAGGGACGGACGTGAGAAATCACACGTGTCAGTCAATCTCCCTGAGCTTATGGAAGTTTCAGTCGCCTAGGTAAGGAGAGCTTAGCAGACAGTGTAAGACTGGGGTTAGCAGGGAGACAGGAGGAAAGACACACTGCAGCCTCTCTGAGCTTCTCTGTGATAAACTAGGACCTGTCAGTACCCGTCTCACAGGCGGGTGTCTGTGATGATGACACAGGAGAAGGGTTGTGCAGAGCGCCTGGCACGCGGTCCTTCGCCAAGTGTTAGCGACGGCGGTGGGTGTCAGCGCTGTGCAGAGAAACAGCAGCACGGGCTTTGGGATTATAAAGTCCCTGCTGGGAGTCTTGTAGATGACCACATGGAATTGGGTTAGCGACGATCTATGTGAACGCATTTTTTTTTTCCCAGTGAAAAAATGGATATCAGGAGAATATTCCTTTTTGTGTTGCCTCATTGGTCTGTTTAGCACCTGAAATGAAATCATGAGCACGGATGTGCTTTGTAAACTGTAAAGTGCTCTAAAAAGGTGCCTGCTCTGTCCTCAGGCATACACCCGCCCGGGCCTGGGCCCACACAGCCTCGGCTGCTTCTCCGGGCGCGTTTCTGACACCTCCTTCCTGGAAGGCCGCCACTGCCAGGGGCCCCAGAAATTCGCGGTGAAATGCTGATTAAAAGTGCCCAGTGATTCGCTTGGAGGACCACATGCAGTATTGTATTTGGAAGGCACAGAAAACTAATCAGATTTTCTGACTCGCGAGAATGAGCAGCACCGAATATGATTTTTCTGAGCATCTCTCTGGAGCGGCTGCTAGGCCAGCAGTGAGATGGTGTCAGCCTGGAGTCAAGAGCAGGTGGGGGTGGTCGGGTGGGGCAGAGGAGAGCGCAGTCAGTGGGGAACCCAGGGAGCAGGGGCTTCACCGTGGCCTGCTGACGACAGCTCCCTGGCCTGTGTGACACTCACCTCTGGGAAGGGACTCATTCTGGAGGAATGGCCAGCAGCTGGCTCTGTTAGTAAGACGGAATGGGATTTAAATCCTTTTGTAGAGTAAGGATAGGGGGGAGTGGAAATGTAATATACATTTCAGCAGGTAATCGAATTCGTTCCAAAACCTGGTGCCTCTTGCCACCTTAGTAAGTGGAGAGCCCATTATCTGCTCCAAGAGGAAGGAAGGGGGTCGACAGATGTAAATTGTTTTGTCAGGTGTCCAATTTGCACGATCCGCTGCTCCAGAGCGATGGCAGGTTTCTTTCCATATTAGTGTATGTGTGGAAATAAACTCCCGAAGCTTCGTCTGAGCCCCCACGGATACTTTCAAATTAGTGGCTGCTATCTGGCACAATTTGATGTCATAAGAAAAAGTGCTTCTGTCCTGGCCAGTTTTGCTCAGTTGTTCAGAGCATTGGCCTGTGCACCAAAGGGTCACAGGTTTGATTCTCGGTCAAGGGCATGTACCTGGGTGGCAGGTTCGATCTTAGCCCCGGTCTGGGTCATGCAGGAGGCCATCAACCAATCTCTCTCTCACACAGATGTTTCTCTCTCTCTCCCTTTCTCTCCCTCCTTCTTTCCCTTCCACTCTATCTAAAAATCAATGGAAAAATATCCTCGGGTGAGGATTAACAAAAAATTAAAACTAAAAAGCACTTTCTAAGCCCAAAGTTTTCTGTCTCTAAACTTTCCGGTTTTTAAGAATAGGAGTTGCCTTCAAAGGCAGTGTTGTATTGTGGGTTGGAATAATGAGATAGCTCATTGTACAACTAACCCACTTTTAAGAGCAAAAGCGCCATTCTGAGTTTTGGTGCATTCCCTTTGATTCAATCATGTCAGTTAGAGGCCAAAAGTTCCACTGAGGTATTCAGGAGCCACTATAAAGCGGGAGGAGAAGAAAGGGGAAGATCAAACAGGATGGGCCGCCTCTCACTCCAGCTAGCCCCAGCCCCTATTGTAATCCCAGCAGCTCTGCTTTCGTTGTTTGTGGTATTGTGGCTCCTCGCAAGGTGTTCTGTTAAAAAAGGATTCTACTCAAGGGGCTTGGATTAAGAAAAAAAATATTAAATATAGTGAGTGAGCCCGACTGGTGTGGCTCAGTGGTTGAGCGTCGACCCATGCACCAAAAGGTTGTGGGTTCGATTTCTCATCAGGGTACATGCCCAGGTTGTGGGCCCGATCCCCAATGGGGGACATACAGGAGGCAGCCAATCGACGTTCTCTCTCATCGAGCTTTCTCTCTCTCTCTCTCCCTCTCCCTTCTCTAAAAAAATCAATAAAGGGAAAAAATTTTTTTTAAATATATGGTGAGGTGACATTGGTTAATAATGTATATAGGTTTCAAGTATATAATTCATCTATATATTGAATTGTGTGTTTACCAACCAGTCAGATCTTCTTCTGTCACTGTATATTTGACTCCCCCTCCCCCTTCCCTCTGGTAACCGCCATACTGTTGTCTGTGCCTGTGAGTTTTTGTTTGCTTGCTTTTCTTGTTTGTTCATGTGTTGCTTTCAGTTTTATATCCCACATATGAATGAAATCATATGGTTCTTGATTTTTTTCTGTCTGACTTATTTCACTTAGCATGATATTCTCAAGATCCATCCATGTTGTCACAAATGGCAGTAGTTCATCTTTTCTTCTGGCTGAGTAGAATTCCATTGTATGTGTACCACCTCTTCTTTATCTTAGGAACATTTTTTTTACGTCAGTGCTCATGATCTTTGATAGTTCTACAGTTCTATCTTGGTAGTATCCACTGTGCTTTCTTGTCTGGGTCTAGCTCAATCATGGGAGCACCATGGCAGAGTGGGAGGAACACTCAGAGGGAGTCAGGAGACCTGGCCATGGGTCCTATTCCTGTCCCCCATTGTCATGTGATCTTAAAGAAATCCCTTTCTCCACTTAACTCTCCCCCACTGGTGTCCAGGTGTCATTCTTCTGTGGCCATTCAGAGGTAGGGCTATGGCACAGATAAAAGTGGCTTTGGTTCATGTGTAATTCTTAGTACTTACTGTGAAACCATTCATCATTCTAAATTGCTGGTATTCCCTCACCACTCAGGATGTGAGCTGTTGAATAATAGTATTAATGATTTTTAAAACATTTTTGTTTGCTTTCTTAGTAGAACTTTTTTAATGGAATGTTATGTGGAAGTCTTTATTGCTAGCACAAGAAGGTAACGCCAGTGTATTTGGAAGGAGGGTCAGAGGAGCCAGAGTCCTGACTCCCGTTTCTTTCCTTCTGATTCCCGGAGTGATCCCAAGGCATCCTTGTAGGGAACCTAGGCCAACCCAGAACATATTTCAGAAGTGACTGGTGGATGGTCTCCAGGGTCATTTCTGGTTATGATGCTTTATGAATCTATGAGGCAATGCACTGGGATCAGCTGAGCATAATGTCATAAGAATGTCTACATTAATTAAGATCTAATGGAAGGCCCTTTCTATGTTACTGTTTTCCAGATGATACTTTAAGAGGAATAGAATAAGGGAAGGAACTGGAAAAAATAAGTGAATAAATCTGAGAGTGCGGCATCCTAGAAGTTAGATGAGGATAAAATTTAGAAGGTAATGAAATAATTTTCAATGTTGTACCCTCACTATGAGGTCAAAAACTTAGTGTCTGAGTTGCAAGGCATGCAAACACACTGGCCTGGGTTTTTCCATATAACCCAAGCAATAGGTAAGAGATAACAAATGAGTTGCTAAAAGTGCGTGGAACTACCTCCTGAAGATGGGGTTGTTGGGGGAGAGATGCAGAATGGGTTAAAGAGATGGGTAATTCAGATAGAAGAGTATTCATAAGTATTATTTTGCCTAAAAGCAGAAGGATGGACTAAATTACATCAGTTTCTTTCAGTGTGGTACTATTTTACAGGTATGGTTGCTCACTTGAGAGCTGAACAGAAAGGTATATCTCAAATCCAGATATTCATTTACAGGTGGAAATACAAATAAAAGCTAAAACAAAACCCCAAAATCCTGGGTTCCAGATTTCCCTTACCATTATCTATTTCTTTCCATGGCTCTCAGCAAACCCTGTGCTCCTCGGCAGCCAATGGGGCTGAAAACTCTTGTTATAGGTGGCAAAATACTTCAGTTCTTTAACCGTAACCCAAGCATAATCATTTATTTAACTTGGGTCAGCTCTGGAGAAATGTGTCCTTCCATCATTTGTGGGCTTCCTTCTAGCATTGGGGAATGTGGCTTAGACTTATCATTGGAGTTGCCTAATTTCATCTCTTGAAAGCTGTTTTGAAATATGAGGTACAGACTTAACCTCATAATTATGTAGGACAGGAGAATAGGTTCTGCGGTTTTGAGATGAATCTGGATTTAGATGCCTTTAGTTCTCTAGCCTGAAAACTCAGTGGGACAATACTAGATGTACAGAGTGATGAGTAATGAAAGCAGAATTGGAGGTCACCGTGGAGCATGCTTCCCGTGTTTCGTAATTTCATTTAGCCAGGGTCAAGAGAATTGAGTTGCAACATACATGGATATCCAGTATTGTTTTTCTCTAATCTCGGCGCAACTAATCACTCTAATCTCATTTTCCAAAATTACCTTGCAGCCAAAGAGAGAAGCATTAATGTATGATCCATGCTTCATGTTTTCCTGACTCTGCTGTCTTATCCCAAGCCCCAAGCAATGTTTCCCTATTTGTAGAGCACTCATGATATAGCTCCAGTGTAAACGTATCCTAATGAAATATTTCATAATTTGCCCAATCAGGATTAATATTTCTATTTCTGATCTGATCTTTTATTTTTATGGAGATAGAGTTGACATTCTATAAAATTTACCCTTTTAAAATACAAAGTTGTGCATCTATCTAATACCACGAATTCCAGAATATTTTCATCACCCCAAAAGAAACTTTATACCTATTAGCAGTCACAATTTCACCTATTCCCTAGCAGCTGGAAGCCACAAATCTACTTCCTGTTCCTATGGATTTGCCTATTGCTAGATTTACTAAAAATCAAATCATAAAAGGAGACCAGACTTTGGCTGGTGAACACACAATACAATAGACAGATAGATGATATATTATAGAATTATACACTTGAAACCTATAGAATTTTATTAACTAGGGTCACCCCAATAAATTCAACAACAAATAAATGTCCTTTTATCTCTGGCTTCATTCACTTAGCATAATGTTTTTAAGATTCATCCATGTCGTAGTATGAATCAGTACTTCATCTTTTATATGGCTGAGTAATATTCCATTGTATTAATATGCCATATTTTATGTATCCATTTATTAGTTGATAATAGATTCGAGTTGGACATCTGAGTTATTTCCACTTTTTGGCCATTAGGACTAATATTGCTGTGAACATACATGTTCCAGTGTTTGGGTAGACACTTGTTTTCCTTTGTCATTGAGGAACTTCCAAACTATTCTTCCAAGTGGCTGCATCACTTACTTTCTCAACAGCAATGGATGAGCATCCCAATTTCTCCACATAATCTCTAATATGTGTTACTGTCTTTTTAAAATTGTCGTGGGTGTGAAGATATCTCATTGTGGTTTTGATTTGCATTTCCCTAAAGACTGATGATGCTGAGCATCTTTTCATGGTTTATTGGCCATCTGCATGTCTTCTTCAGAGAAATCTTTCTTTTTTTTAATTGAGTCATTTACAGCTGTAAATTTCCCTGTAAGCACTACTTTAGTTGCATCCATAAATCGTGTATGTTGTCATTTTGTTTACATTCACCTTGAAGTGTTTTCAAATGTCCCTTGTGATTTCTTTCTTGGTTTATTGGTTATTTAGGAAATATGTTATTTCATTTATACACATTGATAAATTTCCCCAATTCCCTTCTGTTATTGATTCCTAATTTCATTCTGTTGTGCTTAGAGAACATACTTTTTGTGATTTCAGTCATTTCAAACTTACTGAAAGTGTTTTGTGGCCTCACATAGGGTCTATTCTGGAGGATGGTCCAGGTGTATTTGAGAAGAATAGGCTTATTCTAACTGTTGTGGGGTGGAATGTTCTACAGATGTCTTTTATTTCTGGTTGGTTTATATTGTTGTTCAAGTTTTCTATTTCCTTGTTTATGTTCTGTCTAGTTTTATCAATTGCTTAAACTGGGATATTAAAGTCTACAACTATTATTGTTGAGTTTTGTAGCCTTCTCTTCAATCTGATACATTTTACTTCATGTTGGGGCCCTGTCGTCTAGGTGCTGTATATTCTTCATAAATTTTCTGATATCATTATAAAATAGTGTTCTTTATCTCTAGTAACAGTTTTTGTCTTAAAGTCTATTTTGCCTGATATCAGTGAAGTCACTCCAGCTCTCATTTAGTCACATGTAGATGGCACAGTGTGTCTTTCCACATCCTTTTACTTTGGCTCATGTGGGTGAGAATCTAAAATATGTATCTGGTAGACATCAGTCAGATGGATCGCGGTTCCTTTCAATCCATTTTGCTAATCGGCCACTGAACTTGAGAATTTAAGAAATTCATATTTAATGGGATTGCAGGTAAGGTGGACTTTACGGATACCATTGTTCTATTTAATGTTTATATGTATCATGTCTTTCATGGGTCCCTACTCCTCCACTTCTGCCTTTTTAGTGTTAGATATTTCTAATGTACCATCTTCATCCCCTTATTGTTTTTTTACTATATTTTTTAGTTATTTTCTTAGAAGTTGCCTTAGGGATGATAATTATCATGTCGATTTAAAGCAATTTGGTCTACATTCATCAAATTTAAATAGCCTACAAAAACGTTGCTCCTGTATAACTTCACCCCATTCTCAGTGCTGCTCTTGTCAGACAGAGTAATTCTGGACAGAACTACACATTGCATGCCCATCAACATGCGTTCATAACTATTGCTTTAAGCAGTTTTCCTTTAAAGCAGATAAAAGAAAAATTAGTTACAAATATCTATATATGTACACTACCCCTCTATATTTATCTATGTAATTACCTTACCAGTACTTTTATTTATGTGGATTAGAGTTACTTTCTAGTGTGCCTTCCTTTCAGCCTGTAAGATCTCTGTAGTGTTTCTTGCAGCTCAGGTCAAGTAGGTGATGAATTCTCTCAGGTTTTGTTCATCTGGGAAGAACTATAGGTCTCCTTGTTCCTGGAGGATGGTTTCAATGGGTGTGGAATTTGTTTCCTCTTAGCACTTTGAAGATGTCACCCCACTGTCTTCTCACTGTTTCTAGGGAGAAATCAGCTGTAACTGTTACTGAAGATGCTTTGTCCATGATCAGTTTCTTCTCTTTTGCTTTTAAGTCTCTCTTTCTCAGTTTTTTAACAGTTCAGTTATTATGTGTCTGAGCTTATATCTCTGAGTTTATAAAACTTCTCAGATATATATTTAGGCATCATTTCTTTAAATAGATCCAATGTCTGGGCTTCCTCAAGGACAGTCTTTGTTAGATACTTTATCTTCAACATAATATGCAGGCTATAGTTTTCTGTATCTCTGTTTGCCTCATGCTCTGCCCCCCACCCCCTTTTAAATTGGACATTTAAAATAAATGTGGCAACTCTGGAAATCATATTATCCCCTCTACCCATAGTTTAATGACTTTTCTGAGTTGATTCTCTCTTATGTAGGCACTGCAGCCTCTGCTCACTTAGATTAAATGATTGCATGGAGATTTCCATCCAATTCTTGGAACTGATCAGTCTCCCAGCTATTGCTCAGGAGTTCTGTGTACATGCTGGGGTGCACCTTTGATGTTCTGCCAGGCAGTTACCAACCCTGACTTAGCCTTCTGCTTCTTCCATTTCTGCGAAAACTTGAAGTTAGCCAAAGGTAAGTGCTTAGGACCTATCCAGGTGTTTCTTGAGTATTTATATAGCCCTGTGTGCCTGTGCACGACTTTCTGGATTCTGCGGAATATGTTAGCACTTTTCAGAGCCCACTTTGGACATCTCATGCTTAGATTTCCTTTTAAGCCTTTGGTTAGCCTATTATTTTTCCCAACTCTTGTCCACTGCCTCAAATATTGAGCTCCATTTATATCAAATTAAGTTAGCCTTGCTATTGGGGTCTTCCAGGAAATCATCAAACAGGTCAAATAATGATAAATTCTCTAATAATGGGGTTCTGAAAGAGCTCTAGTCTCATCCTCTTCCCTCCAGTGGTTGCCAGGATACCAGTTCTCACCATAATTACAGGCTGTGGGTTTTCAAGGCTACGGTAGTGCTGGGGAGGGCAAGTGAAAATGCCATAATGCTCAATGTTCTTACCTAGATTCAGCTGTTGTTTTCAAATAAACATTCCCGGGATTTCTATGATACTTTGATTTCCAGAGTTCTGAGAATGTTGATTGTGACCATTTATACTAGAGTTTTGTTGCTCCTATGGAGAAGAGGATTTCCAGACAGCCTTCCTCTGCCATATTTGCTCATGTCCTTTCACATTAAAAGTGAAAGATTCAAGTGAAAGATTCACTTCTAATGTACTACCTCTATGGCACCAGTGAAGTTAGTTGTGTGCACAATGATAATACAAAATGGAATCTACAGAATGACAAAGTCGGCTTACAAAATGAGCTAGAGAGATAGGAGATGGTGGGCTGCAAGTGAAATGTTTGCACATGGGGTTATGGAGGAGTGTGGTTTTTGTTACTCATAAGGAATGACTAGGAGAAAAAGATTGGAGAAGGAAATTTTAGGAAACTAAAAGTCCAGGGTGGTGGAAATTCCCTTCTGGTGAATTTTTACTTCCCGCAAAATGAATCCAGGAGAAAGATTACCAAGGGAAAGACAGTGAAGCAAACTTTTTAAGAAATGTAAGGTAGTAACACAGATTCACCTGAGAATTGGAGTAAGGAGGGGATGACAGTTTCCCGCCTCGGGTCTCTGGTAGGAGAGATGGGGGGAGGAGATTCCGAGGGAACGGTGTCCTCAGGAGCAATCCAGGTTTCAATTAAAGTAAGGAGGTGATGGACATTTCTCTTTTTAAAACTTTTCTGTAATCTAAAAATATTATTTTTCAGAGTTGACAGACAATATTAGTTTCTGGTGTACAACATCGTGATTAGATGTCTATATAACTTATGAAGTGATCACCCCGATAAGTCTAGTACCCATCTGATACCATACCTAGTTATTACAATATTATTGACTATATCCCCATGTTGTATTTTACATCCCCATGACTATTTTTATAACTGGCAATTTGTTCTCTGTATCTAAGTGTTTGTTTAGTCATTTATTTGGTTGTTTAGATTCCAAATATAAATGAAATCATGTGGTATTTGTCTTTCTCTGTCTGACGTATTTCAGTTAGCATAATACCCTCTAGGTCCATCTATGTTGTCACAAATTTCCTTCCTTTCACGGCTCAGTAATATTCCATTGTGTATATGTACCACTTATTTATCCACTTGTCTATTGGTGGACATGGTTTGCTTCCATATCTTGGCTATTGTAAATAATGCTAGAATGAACAGAAAGGTGCATATATCTTTTCAAAGTAGTGTTTTAAATTTCTGTTGAGAAATCTGCTGTCAGTTACCTACAAGGAAGCTCCCATCAGACTAACTGGTTTACTCTTGCTGCTTTTAAGATTCTCTCTTTGTCTTTCATTGTCTTGGGCCTCTGTGCTTCCTGGACTTCTGTCTCTATTTCCTTTGCCAGCCAAAGGAAGTTTTTAGTCCTTATGTCTTCAAATAGGTGTTCAATCCCTGGCTCTCTCTTCTCCTTCTGGTACCCCTACGATGATGTGAATACTGGTACTCTTGATGTTGTCCCAGAGGTTCCTTAAACTATCCTCATTTCTTTTTATTCTTTTTGATGTTACAGTCAGTGTTTTCTGCTACCTTGTCTTCTAGATCACTGATTTGATCCTCGGCTTCATCTAAGCTGCTGTTGATTCCCTCTAGTGTTTTCTTCATTTATGAGTGGTTCCATTTTACATTTTCTATCTCTTTGAAGTTCTCACCCAAATCAGCTAGTCTTCCTCTAAGTTCATTGAGCGTCTCCATTTTGTTTGGTTCTTTTTCTGGAGTTTTGTCCTGTTCTTTCATTTGGGACATGTTTGTCTCCTCATTTTGGCTTACTCCCTGTGTATTAAGTAGATATCCTACCTCTCTCAGTCTTGATGGAGTGGTCTTATGTAGTAGTTGTCCCTTAGGGCTCAGTGGAACAGTCTCCCTGTTCACCTGAGCCAGGTGACCCAGAGATATCCCTTGTACAGGCTGTGTGTGTCCTCCTGTTGCAGTTGAGACTTGATTGCTGTTGGCACATCAGTGGGTGGGGATTGAATCTTGGGCTAAGTGGCTATGAGGGTCAGCTGTGTCTACAGAGGACAAGCTATTGTGTGGGGCAGATTCCACGGAGCAGGGGTCTGGGGTCAGCCAAGTCCACCCTTCAGATGTGTCCTTTGTGGAGCTGTGTGGTGCTCTGGTGTGGGCTGAAGCAGGCATCTGGATATATTGGTTCTGCAGCTTCTTAGAAGGGGCTCCAATTCAGGCCAAGGTCAGCCACCATTTGTGCCCAGCTTAGGATCTCCTGGTGGGAGCTACATAGTAACCTGCAGTCGGTTGCTGCTTGGAGATGCTATGTTGTGGAACGTGGCTGGCTGCCACTAGTGCTGAGATCGGGACCCCTTGGTGGGTGCCATGCTATGAGCTGAGTTCAGCCATCACTTGTGCCGCCAGGCTCCATGCCTCTTAGCCAGAGGTACAGGGGATGCCAAGGCCAGATGCTCCTTGTTCAGGGTTTGTGTATCTTTGAAAGCCTGAAGCATGAGGTGGTCAGTCCACTTGCTTGGGAAAGCCTCTAGAAGAGGTTCAGCCAGGCACGTGAGTTGGGTGAGGTGAACAGTGGTAGCCAGGTTACAGAACAGCTCAGGTTTGGTGCCGGCAAGGTAGGAGGAGTGCTTAACAAAGCAACAATGCTGCCAGCCAGCATTTCCACCCCAGGAGAGAGCTGCCCCTAAAGTCCAGAGAGGCCGAGTTTTTGAGCAAGTGAGTCTATGCACAGGCCCCTAAAGAGGAACGCCTGGGACTCCTGCAGCCTTCCCTTTCAGTTGGATGCAATCCCCCCTGGTTTTCACATCCAGGTGGTATAGGGATGCCTCTTCCCAGCACTGGTGCCCTGGCCTAAGGAGCCCAGTGTGTAGCTGGGTTCCCTTGCTCCTCAGTGGGGACCTCTGCAGCTGAGCTATCCCTCCAGATGCTTAATTGCTACACTGTGGGTGTGAAACTTTCTTCTGCATCTCTGCCCCTCCTACCAGTATTGTCGTGGCTTATCGTTATATCTGTAGTTACAGCACTTCTGTTCAGGTAGACGGCAGGTGGTTCTCAATAGTGGTCCTTCTATCATTTTAATGTGTTCCTGGGAGGTGTTGAGCATGGTGTTTATTCACTCTGCCATCGTGATCAGAAGTCCACATTTCTTGAAGACTTTGAAGGAGTCTGTGGGAAAAGCCCAAAGGACTCAGTTAGATGGTGGCAGGATATGAGAAAAGGGGTGAGAGGAGCTGGGGTGACCCACAGTGATAAACAGAGTCACGTGGGTATTAGGGTCTGGAGGAAAATGAGTTCCTAAGGACTCCTGGGCCTCACTTTGCCCATATATTTCTATTCCTGTGTCTAGGTTTAGCACAAGACCCAATGACAATATCGTCACTGACCATCACCCAGCTATGAGCTCTCCTTTGTTTGAGCTGGCTTTACAACCAGCACTTCTTTTTTGTGTCTTCCCTGAATGTAAGACTGAACTTCTTCTACTAATTACCAAACTTCTAGGGTGCAGAGGGCAGCCATGACTAAGCAATTTCTTAGTTATTTATACCTCACCACCTGGTCCAGGAGGTCTCAGCCCTTTCTGCTACAACACATGTATTCCAGTGAGTGACAGTATCCCATGGGTATCCCAGGTCTTGATGAAGCCTCAAAAATTGACATAACTCTCTGATCACACCTTGTAAGTGCTACAGTAATCGGCACAATTATTAATGAAGCCTCAGCAATCATTCCCCACCTAAAGTGGTTGTGGCACAAATGCTGTTCATCAAGGGGGACTCTCAACATCCTAGTTCCAACTCTCCTCCTTTCTCGTCCTGTTTAGAAAGCGTACCATTGTAAGAGGGGCATAATTTCAGTGCTTTCCTGTCGGTCAAAATTATTCAAGAACCAATCCCATGGTTGTTCGGAAACATCCGTGTCATAACCACACGTCGAGCGGTCCCATGGTGGGAAAGTTTAGGAAACAGATCAGAGTGCCTACAGCTGATGTTTTGCATCTGTGACCTGTCCTTGAATTGAATGATTTTCTTTATACCTGAAAGGTTTCTCTTCTATTACAGTTGCTATGCAAATACATCAGGTTTATAGTCTGGCTTCTAGCACTTAATAATTTTATGATAGTTGGCAAGTTAGTTCATTTCTCTGTCCTCAGTTTCCACATCTTAAAATGAGCCTAAATATAGTATATACATCACAGGCTTAATATATGCCAAGTGCTTAGAACAGTGCCTAGTAGTGAGTAAGTGCTCAATAAATCTTCATTGCTGATATAGGTATTATTATACTCTCAGGTCATTTTATGATGTAGATGTTTTTTCCAAATAATGTCACTAGGATGTATTTCATAGGCTCTAGCATACGTTTTAAGTTGCTATTTGGAAATGGAAGGGTTTTCACGGAATCGTCCAGAGTGTCCCTTAGATATTTTGATCCCAGCATTGTTGAGATATAATGGACATAGAACACTGTGTATGCTTAAAATTTATGGGATGATTTGATACATGTACCACAATAAGGTCAGTGAACACATCCTGTACTTCAAGTAATTACAATTTTGTTGTTGTTATGGCGAGAAAATGAACGCTCTCCTCTCTTCCAGTGTACCATAGTGTTGGTGCGCCCGTTAGATCCCCAGAACTCATTCCTCTTATAACCGAAAGTGTTTCCTCTTTGACCAACATCTTTGATCTCTCTGGGTGAACAGAAATCTGATGTTGAGGTTCATTTTAACCTCACTTTTATCCTCATTGTTGCGATTAATAACCTGCATTGGGTGTCAGTCTAAACCCTGTGACAGGCACTGGTCTGAGCACTGTGTACATATTAATTTGTTGAATCACCCTCTCAGATAGCAATAGTATTGCCTTCGTTTTGCAGATGAAAAAAAAAAAAATAGTGCACAAGCTATTTTAGAAACTTAATCAAAGGGCCAGAGGCAGACTCCATTCCTGACCCTCTGGCTTCAGCAATGCACACATAACCCCTGCACCTCACAAGTAAACATAAACATTATAACCAATGGAGTTATACCCACAGTTCTGAATACTAATCTAGGCAGCACACAACCCACTTAGATGATGAATCTGCGACGGTGATGTCTTTTCCACCAATCTCAGGGTAACTACAACTATTAAGACTCAGTCATCCACTGATTCATTCAACCAATAGTCACTTAGCAATGCTTCCAGCGGTGGTCTGAGCTCTGGGATATAGCAGTGAAGGAAACAGACAAAGCCCCTGCTTCAAGGAGTTAGCATCTGATCCTAGTGTAGGGGAGCAGACAGGACACCAAATGCATAAATCAAGGACGTGTTGTGTTAAAGGACAACCCGTGGTATAAAGAAACTAATGCAGGGAAGGGGAATAAATATTGTATGCCTACGTGGCGGGGGTCAATGTTTAATAGTTAGAGAAGGCGCAGACCATTGGCCATCTGGAGAAACAGGATTGCATGCAAAGAGAACAGCCAGGAGGCCCAGCAAGGAAGCTATTATGTCTCTGACAGAGTGATTCAGAGATGAGACCAGAGGTTTGGAGGGGGAATGGGGCATGTCCTATAGCGCCCTCTAGGCCTTTGTAAGGACTGTGTTTTCTGAGTTAGAGGGGGAGCCATTGAAGGGTTTTAAGCAGAGGAGTGACAGGGTCTGACTGGCAGATTGTCGAGTATCATATGAAAGGTGTATTGAGTCTGGGATGCAGGGTGTATAGGGTAAAAGCAGGGAGGCATCTGCAGTATTTTAAGTAAAATCTCCTGCTGACACGGCTATTGGTAGGATCAGCGCCGGTGGTGAGTAGTAGTGAGTGTAAGCAGATATGGAGACGGAGGCAGTAGAATTCTGGAAAGAGTAGGAGTCAAAGATGAGTTTGTGGTTCTGGCTTGAGCAGCTGGAAGGATGGAGCTGCCATCAACTGAGGTGTGAATAGTTACAGATGGATCAGATTTGGCAAAGAATGGGGGTTGTGTCACCGGATGAGTTAGAGATGGCTATTAGGAACTCAAACGAAGATACATATTGGGAGGGTTTCATGCTGAAGGTACAAATTCTAGTCGCCTACAGGAGGAACTGCGTGTAGAGAGAAAAGAGAAGTCGTCCTAGAAGTAAGTTCTCTCTGACTTCAGGGAGATGAAGAGAAACCGGCAAAGAATCGTGTGCGGGGATGGACGGTGAATAAGAAAGGATGCCAGGAGGGTGTGTATTTTTGACTGTTGGAGACAAGAGACATAAACAAATCTCTTAAGAGTTTTGCTATAAAGAAAATCAGAAAGGTGAGGTGATAACTGAAAGGGAAATGAAGTCAGCAGAGGTTCTTCAAGATGGGGAAGAAATGTTTCAGGAGAGAGCGAGGAGAACTGGGGTCCGGTGCACGGATAAAGGTGTTGGTTTTTGATGGGAGTAGAGAGATCCAGGCTCCGGGGCAGACTTTCTGGGGCCAAATCTCAGCCCAGACATGCCCTCACTGGATCTTTAAGTTATGTAACCACTCTGAGCCTCTGTGGTGCTTGAAAAACACTCAGCACCGGACTCCATTAGCTGCTGCTGAGACAACACGGAGCTGAACTTTTGCTCATAACAAAAGAGAAACTTCCAGCAGCCGACTCCCCGCATTAATCGACTGCAGCCCGCGTTTGTCTGAAAGTTGAGTTAATGCGCCTCCCACGGCCGTGCTTTCCAGCGGCACCATCAGATGTGCCCATGTTGCACACACTCCGCCTCGTCCACGACATGGACTGCTCAGGAAAGTAATTATCCCAGCAAACTAAGCTGCGTGAAAAGATAAACTGCTTAGTGGATTAAAACTGCATGTTTTCTATAACCCGGTGGCACACACGTCCTCGTTCCGCTCGTTGCGTTGACTCATCAATCTCTCCAGGACATCTACGGCGCGGCTCTTCTCCGTCGGCACCTTCCCGTCTCTGGTGGGGGGAGACAGACTCGGGGTTCGTCTCCCCTGGCACCACTGCGCCCTGTCGCGAGCAGATGAGCTACGGGACACCCACCTCTCACACAGACACAGGGAGTATGTCAATTTAATAGACTGGAAAAATAATTGAGAGAGAAAAGCAACAATTCTTCCCTCCCTCGGGGGAGCAAAGAGGGGGTTTCATTAAGGGCTCCAATGCATAGAGCAGCTGGCTGGTATTTCCACGGCTTTCTTACTGACGACCTTTTCGGACCGACATTGAGGAAAGAGGCGAGTGGCCTTTCTAGCTTACAGGAAGCTGCGTCTGCGCTGGCCCGGGCAACTGGGCGATAGCAATGCGTGCTGATGAGATTGTCCAGGGGGATGGGAGACAATGGAGGATGGAATCAGTAAGTCAGCCACGAAAGTCTAAAATCTGTCTGCAGAGATCCTTGTTAAGAGGGTCTGCACTCCTCAGTTCCACAGTGAGCAGATGTCCCCCTTCCTGGAGGCTGGGAAGGGACGTGGCCCTGGGCCAGGTGTTCCTTTCGGTTCTAGGAGTCTCTGTTCTTTAGCTCTGACCGTTGAGGCATTTCCCTCCCGCTGAGCCCATGCATTAGCAACACCTGAGGGACAGGCCTGACAATCTCACATTTTTACTCTTCTCTTCACCTTTCTATTGATTTGAGTTTGTTCAGTTTCCTCCTGGTTTCTTATTTCAGCTCAGCACCAACAATGACAGGCACGGAGCAGGTGCTCGATAAACACGGGCTGCATGCTCGAGTTCTGACCTGCTCTCAGTAATTTGGTGATAAAAACCAAGTCCTGCAAAAGCCCCGAACTCCATTACGAGTTCACATGTGCATTCCCCACTGTGCACACTGGAAGCTTCCATGATTCTCGTCTCCATGAGGACAGTGTCTGCTCCTCCATACTCAGAACACAGCCTCGCACCTCAAGTGAGTAGTGATTGAGCGAGTGAAATCTATCCCTGTCCTGGAGGGATGATAGTGTGTGGAGGAGGAGGACTCCAGAAGAGTCTCACTGGATGGGAGCATGTAGTCAGCTCTGTCAGAAAGACCTGACCGTACATTCGTCACTGAGCTCCATAAAGCAAACCCACGGACTTGCTGGGCATGGAGAAGGGAGCGTCCAAGATCTCTCTGGATTTGAAAGCTGCCTGGGAAGGGGACGGTACAGGGACTGGGACACTGGTACTAGACATGGTGTTTCGTGAGCTACCAGGTAGGTGAGCTGCAGTTGTCATTTGGAAAAGGGAACTTAATTGTTTGGTTCTAGAGCAGCGGTTCTCAACCTGTGGGGCGCGACCCCTTTGGGGGTCAAACGACCCTTCCACAGGGGTCGCCTAAGACTTAAAAGTAGCAAAATTACAGTTATGAAGTAGCAACAAAAATAATTTTATGGTTGGGGGTCACCGCAACATGAGGGACTGTATTAAAGGGTCGCGGCATTAGGAAGGTTGAGGACCACTGTTCTAGAATGAAGCGGTGGAATTTATAGGAACGTGGATCTAGAGAAATTGAAGGCTGCTTTGTAATCTAGTGAAGTCTTTCAAGGAATTGTTCAAAGAAGATCTAGGTGACTGTCAGGAAGATCAGAGAAAGGCTTTCTGAGTTGGGGGAGTGATCAGTGAAGATCTTTAGAATGCCTTTCATCTGGAAAAGGCAGTGTTCAGGAAACACACACACAGAGCTATTGGAGTAAATTATTAGAAACTTAGTGAAGAATTACTATTATGATCATATATTTGCCAGGCACTGTGCTAGCCCTTCGCAGTAATTAACGTCGCCCTGTTACAGCTTTAGGAGGGAGGCACTTTTCTTACACCCACTGTAAAGATGAGGAAAAGAGGTCCAGGTGACCTCTGCAAGGTCTCCGAGGAGCTGAATCCGGACCCAGGAGTCTGA
Source organism: Tadarida brasiliensis (assembly GCA_030848825.1). Taxonomy (NCBI): domain Eukaryota; kingdom Metazoa; phylum Chordata; class Mammalia; order Chiroptera; family Molossidae; genus Tadarida; species Tadarida brasiliensis. The sequence continues at coordinate 103,492,857 of CM061259.1, read as the reverse complement.
CGCAGGAGCCCACCCTGTTAGCCTCGGTACTCAGTGCCTGCACCCAGGAAAGCAGAGTAGTTCCTGTGAGCAGTAACGCTCTTTTAAATTGGAAGACTCAAAGGGCTTCTCTGTGAGTGGCTGTTTTAGCGGGGACCTGGAGAGAAGCTAGTTCATGTGGAGTGGGGGTCAAAGCTTTCTAGAACCAAGAAAAGGCACGTGACCCTGAAAGACTAGGTGCTTGCAAGGAGCCAGAAGGAGACAACAGTCATGGGAGCAAATTGAGAAGGATTCAAAGTAAGACCAGAGTTCTGGGCTGGGGTCAGGTGACACAGGTCATGCTTAAGGACTTTGGATTATAACCTAGCACAGTGGGAAGGGTGGATATACCACTCAGCCATACTATACGTGAGGGAGAAAGGCCAGTAAAGGTAACACGTTTCCCACGGTCCTTAGAGAGCTGTCGTGAGAATCCAAACAAGATGGAGAAACTCACCACTATTCTTGTAAGCTGTCATGATGGGGGTGTGGGGGGGTAGTTTGTTATTGTGCACGAGCAAGCCGGTGATTGAAGGGCTGTGAGGATAGGTCGAAAGGTTAGGAACGGGGGCTTTGGAGGAATGCCTTTTGCAAAGACCCCGAGGAGGGAAAAACATGAGATGTTGTAGACTCCAAAAGGCTGACGTTTCCTGGTCGAGGGGGGACTGGTGCAGGAGGACCCTGGAGAATTAGTCTGCGGCCAGAGGACCTAGTAGGTGTTTTCAGACCTTTAGATCTAATGCAAGGGCCAACAAGATAGTGCATGTGAAAGCAATAGTTAGTTCTACTGTGAAAATCCTAAAGCACGGACAGTTACGTTATTTCCACACCTTACACGATATTTTCCAACAAAAAGAAAAGGAACCTTTTCACCCTGGAACAGTGAAAGTTGCTAATGGGCATAACGCCCCACTCCTAAAGCTCCTCACGAAAGTAAAAAGATGTTCTCTTCCGTAAGCACACCACTCTTACCACAGTCAACAAAATTAACAACACTTACTAATGTTTCCGTTTTTACAGTTATGTTTGGCAGAAAAGAGAGCCCCAACTATAACAGAAAGCCCTATTTATTTGATTTTTTTCAAAAACAGTCATTTGACCCAAACCTATCAGAGGGGTCACAGAAATCCTGTAATTCTAAAACCCTCATTCTTGGTGAGAAATCATATGTCACAAGCTATTGATTTACCATTTACAGACATGGGCCCCAGACATGACGCTCCTGACCTCCAGCTCAGTCCACCGTCTCTGTGGACCAGTGGGAAAGCCTGAGGCTCCTGCCTGCTTTGCAGAGGCCACAGGGAATCAACCCAGGCCCAGTTCTACTGAGACTTACTGCCTCCCCGCCAATCCGCCTTTTACTTTATCAATCTGAAGTCTAGCATCGTGTCCACATGTTTCATGTCTGTCGGCACCCCAGAGGGCTTCTGGTGGCATGGTTAATGCCCAGACATCCGTCCTAGCTCCGTAACAAGTGGCTAAGGCCAGACGTAATTTAGGGTCCAGGACCGAGTCCTGAGCTGCTGTTTAAAGCCAGTATTGTATCCCCCGGCCGGGAGGGAATATTGCTTATGACAGTTTAATACAGCCGCAGTATTATAGCCATTTATCTTCAGACATCTGCGCAAATGCCCTCTCTTTCTACTTCTCTAAATGCCACAGTGAGATACGTTTATAGGAGCCCCGAGAAAGGCCCCTGGTACAGGAGAAAGAAGAGAAATCAGCCCGTGCTATATTACCTCCAAGTTTCAGTAGATGGCAGTTGAACATAATGATAAATCACCCAACGTGTGTACGTTTCAAAAATATACATTGACTTAGAGCCTCCCTGTCTTCCAATAGGCCAGAGGATATATTCCAAACAGCTTCCTTGGGAATTCCAGACCTTCCGTCATCTGTCCTCACGGTCTCTCTCTCTCTGTTCATGTGTAGCTTGTAAACTACAGACCTCCATTTCCAAGTCCTCATGGGCCAACACCTGGCACACGTGTTGGAAGGTTCATCTCCTCTGCGTGAATGTCCAATATGAGCGCCCAATTCAGGAGGCCACTGTTTGGTTTTGAATGCAGTAATTGATTCCACCCTGACTCCCCTCCCCATCAAGGTCAGAAGACAAGGGGAAGAGGAGGCCAAAACTATTAGCCTATTTCTGGTAAAGTTAGATAAGAGAAGGAGCCCTGGGATGGACTCCCAAATGGAATTTCTCACCCCCTCAGACATCCCCATATTATATGGAACTGCCAGTCCCATGCCAAAGAGCACAGGCATTGCAGGGGGTGGTTCAAGGCAGGCCTGAGTCTGGCACAGGAGAACTATCTCACTGAGAACAGACAGGTGTGTATGTGGGGTGTGCAGATCTCCAGGCAAAAAAAAATCAAGAAGCGAGGTGAGCTAAGCATTTCCCCCGTTCTTTATCTGATCTCTGTAAGAGATCAGACGATGTTCTCTTTGAAGAGGAGAAATTCTGAGAGGAGGGAAAGGAGGATTGGATCTTTCTCCGGGACACATCCTTAAGGTCCTGTTTTGAAAGCCATCAAGAATGCAGGGTGATGGAGGAAAATGGTCCTCTCTTCCAGCCCCAAATGGAACTCCCAAACATGCCCTTCAAACCGATCCCAATTCATGGATTTCTTCTCTGAAAATCATCACCCTTTACCCAGACCACGGGGCTAGAAACCTGGAATTTCAACTTCAACCCTCTCTTCTCCTTCTGTCCAAATATGCAATGAATTATTGGGCTGTAGAGATTTTTGCCCCTACAATTGTCTTGATGGCTGTCTTCTCTACTGACTCCGCTGCTACAGAATCACTTGCACCCCTCATCCTCTCTCATCAGGCCCCCTGAATGGGGCCCCTGGCCTAGTGGTTCAGGGTCTGGCTGGCCTAGGGAAAGTTAGGTCAAGTCTCTGAGTCTGTTTCCTTGTCTGTAACTGGAGAAAATAATGGCACTTACCACAGGATTGCAGTGAGGATTAAAGGAGATAATGAAATCCTTAGATTAGCACCAGGTACCTAGTGAAATCTCCAAAATATCAGGCACTCTTATCAGTATGTGTAATGACTATTTTTTGAAGCTGGGGGGGCAATAACTCTAGTAAAAGCCAATTTTTATACACTGAACTGGGTGTGTGCATGGATATATTTTGATAGGTTTTCATTGTAGATAAAAGTGTGAAATGATAAATACCCAGGTCTTAACAGTGGTTATCTAAGAGGTACAGCCTGGGGAGGGTACATCGTCCACTTTCCCTAGCACATCAACGTCCCATGTGATGTTCTACAATCAAAGTAAAGGGAGTGCCCCACACCACCTTCTAGCATTCATTTAGGTTGTTATGTGTGTGTTTCTAGGGCTATCAGATTCAGAGGTTTAGTAGTAGTAATCCCCTACTCAAAGTTTTGCCTCCAGAATGAAATCCAAAGGTATTAGTAGGCTTATACAAAGCCCTTTCTGACCCAGCATCTGAATTTACTCCACTGATCTCTACTACCACGTATTCCTCCCTGTCAAATCTCCACCTACTCTGTTCCCTTCCCTGTGCAGGACATCCCTCCCCTTGAGCGGTCCATCATGCTTCAGGCCACGGTGAAGGGTCGTTTCCCCTGTGTGAATGCCCTTCTCTAATTCCAGGCTGTGGGGGGCTCCTTTCAGGCTGGCTCCTGTGGCCTCTCGTCCCACTTGCCTTACGTATTCTTAGTCAAGGTCATAATGGACACTCAGTGGTTTGGGTGCTGCTCACTTGGCCGTGGTCCTGTTTGGAGTCCTGCAGATGAAGTCTGTGATGAACAGTACCGCTGGCCATGTCAGACTGATGGCCTGAACCTATCTGTGACAGTGCATGACTTCAAGGAAATCGTCATCCAATTCTGTTTCTAAATGTGAATGTGTTTTTGTTTATGAAGAATCACCAAACTACATATAATCAATGGCAGGTACAGATGTTGTGGGGGGAAAAATTTTTTTTTTCTTAGTTCCAATGTCTATTTCAAATTTCAATCTTTTTTTTTTAACTAATGCAGAGATAATTTTAGAAAACCTACAGCTAAATTTGGTCAATGTCCAATAGCAGAGGAGAAAATGGTTTAAAAGGGTCTATATTAATATATGGGTAATAGTATTCTACATCATAATCTGTAGTAGTATAAAGTTGATCAGATGGACTTCATATGGTAATACAACTTGGTTAGCTTTGTGCAAAGATATGCAATGCTTTGTAATCATTTAAAGCACAAATGCATTTGAAGTTCTATAATGTGCTAAATTGGTAAATAATGTACCAGGATGTGTCAAAAATGCCTGTTTTTTATGTTTGATTCCAAAATCTTTAAAGAGTCTCAGCATATGAGGGGAAAAAGGTAACAAGAACCTGGAGCGAATATTAATAAAGTCCAAAGTATGGGTTTTTGTTAGACCAACCTACCTCCAGGTCATCATGCTATTCTGTTATATATTATTGTGTGGGACCTTGGTCACTGTATTTCTGATAGTTAGGTGTCTAGTCACTCCCAAACTGACTTTTGCCTGTGATGTACGGTAGGAGATGTGATGTGTTATTTAAAGCCATTGTACTGGCACTGTGTACTGACAGGGGGTATTTTGTCATTAGACAGAAGTGGTCCCTCGTGTAGGAATCAGGTAACTGCGTACGTATCCGTCAGTTTGAGGGTTCTATATGCTGGTCCATGGTCTGTCCATCTATCCCATATCAATGCCATTCTTTATAATTGCTGATGCCAGAGGATTACTCTTGATGTTTGGAATCAGAGTATCAATTTCCATGGGAAAATGCCTGCGATCATTTTCACTGGGATGAAGTAGAGAGGATGTCTGTGAGACAGGGGGCATTGAATTCATGAGGGTGAGGAACCTCCCTTATGCAGGTGTTCTTGTGTTGCTCTCAGTGATGCTGTGCAGTTTTCTGGAGGGAGGTGGGGTGTGTATCTGCCGGTGGATGTCTTCCTAGATAAGCAATATTGTGAGTGTTCTAATGTGTATTTGCAAGTGCAATGATTTGTGTTGCAGGCACTGAGTTCTGACCTTGTATCTGAAGTGTCGTTTTCATGGCCTGGTAAATGTATGTACAGATAATGGACAGACAGTAGCATGTGCCCTGAAAGTGGTGTTGGGGTGGCTTCTAGTCCATTTCTATACCCTGACAGTTACATATGAAAATACCGTTAAGAAAGCTATCGCGTTACAGTTGAATCCAAAAGAATCAAATCATTAGGAATGCATTTAACAACAATGAAAAACCTCCATACTGAACACTACAGAATGTTGCCAACCACAGTAACAGGAGCTCTGAGACTGGAGAGACCTTACGAGAGTGAATATGGTGAGATTGCAATTCTACCCAAACGCATCCATAGGTTCCACACAATCCCTATCACACTTCCAGGAGGCTTTTTTTTTTTTTTACGGGGGGGGGGGGGATTGACAGGTAGACCCTGATAGATATATGGAAAGACAAAGGACCCCAAATAGCCAAAAGAGTTCTGAAAGAGAATCACACATTCAAGGGCCAGCACTACCTGATCTCTGAATTTACTATAAAGGTCCTGCAATCACAACAGTGCAGTGCTGACATTAAGAATAAACATACAGATCCAAAGGACAAACAAAAAGTCAAGAATTCACCCTTACGTCATGCTCATGTCAAGGCAATTCTAAGGGAAAGTTTTTCAACAGATGCTGCTGGGCGCATTGCATATTCATACGCAAGCATGGATTCTTACTTTACACGTGAAATGAGTCTGCATCAGAGGCCAAAATGCGAAGGCTACAAATATAAAACTTCTGAAACACAGTATAGCACACACTCTTTGGGACCTAAGATTAGACAAAGATTTCTTAGATATGACACCAAAAGCTTAGCCAAAAGGGATAAACAGGATGTTCTTCAAAGTATACCCACAAAGTAGGAGAAGAGCCACAGACTATTTGCAAATTATATATCTAATAAATGACTTCTGTGCAGAATACATAAAGAATCCTCACAACCCAATAAGAACCTGATGACATTTTTACATGAGCAAAAGTTTAGAGTCTACATTTCATTACAGACAATATACAAATATCTCATAAGCAGAGGAAATGATGATCGATATGATCAATCATCAGGGCAATGCAGACAACACTAAAGGCAACACTTGACCTTTATGAATATGGCTGTACTCAGGAGATTGCCAAGACCAAATGTTGGCAAGGATGTGGGGAATCCAAATCCCCCATACATTGTTGGTGGGAATGTAAAATGGTACAGGCATTGTTACAAATAGAATTTCTTAAAATATCCTTACCCTACGACCCAGCAACTCCACTTCTAAGTAACTGACCCAAATAAATGAGGACAGGGGTTTCCATTGTCAAGACTTGTACAGGAGTGTTCTAGCAGCACTACTCCTGAGAGTCAAACAGTGGAAACAGCCCAAATGTATCACCTGATAAATGCATAGATGCCATCTACACCTTGACGTGTTACCCATCCAGAGACTAAACTACTGACTCATTCTACATATGGCGGAACTTCAACACCATGATGCTAAGTGAGAAGCCAGACACAAGAGACCAAATATTGTCTACTTGCATTTTATAAAATGTCCAGAGAAGGCCAGTTCATAGACACAGATGAGTGGTTGTCTAGGGTTGGGAGTGGGAAGAGAAGGAGGGATTCACTGGAAGCCAGCAGAGGGGATTTTTCAGGAGGATAGCTGTGTTCTGACACTGGATTAGGATAATGGATGCCCAACCCTCTAGGTCGACTGTAAACCATTCAGTGCATACTTTTAATGGTTACATTTTATGTTATGTAAATGGTACCTCAAGGAAGCTGAAAAGAAAGAGAGCCCCATAGATATCATACCACATCATATCCACCCATTTAAATCAGCAAAATTCATTTAAGCTAAGAGAACCAGAATAGTGGCTTCCTAGAGAAGGTGGGAGTGACGCAGGACAGGTTCTGGGATGCTGGAGATCGTCCATCCCTCCACCGGGGTGCTAATTGCATGGCTATATTCATTTGGTAAACATTATTCAAATTCTGGGCTTACAATGTGTGGGCTGCCTTAGAAGTATACTTTAATACTTCACAAAATAAAAACCAAAAACAAACGGGAGATCAACTCATTTTAGAAGAGAGAATCCTGTTGTGGTCTATTCCTTAACTTCCTCAAACGATCGGTTCTGCTTTTATTTGGGGATCTTCACGAAAAAGATGGATGAACATTATAGCTTGAAAACACAACAGATCTGGCCAGCTCATTCTCCACACCTCTGTGGGCTGTTGCATGTGCCAGAGAGCAAAGCCTTTCCAAACTCATTTGGCTTCTAAGTGAAAACTGGGCTCCTCGTCCATTACAGAGACTTACATTTTCTCGCTGTTGAGGACACACATTCAGAATTCTCCCCCTCTCGGAATACCATGAAATTAATACTGGCACACTTTCCCATGTGGCATTTAGACATCCCAGCTCTATGTAGCACTTTAAATGATTCCCGCCCCTCCATAACGCCATGAAGGGGACACAGGGAAGTGGTGGCGGAGCCACTGGGGGTAAGGAAAACCACATCAGACTGTGATTTGCAAGGATGGGTCCATTAGGAGCTCTCTGTGGGCCAAGCCTGTCACACAATTCTCATGATTTCCCCCCAAACTAGAAGTCGTTAGTCCAACTGGATGTAAGTCATCAGAGTGTGGAGAAGGTCAAATGAGATGAACTTTTTAAGACGCTTTCCCGTGCATCCAGTGTCACCCAAGGCCACTTCTTGGCGTTAGTAACAGCGGCAAGTAAACCCATTAGAAAATGCAGCTTGCTTTTTGTTGTGCAGCTTTCACAACTGAGGTTATAGTGAGTTCCCTGAAAAGTGCCTTATCTGCAAATACCGGGTTCTCTATTTGGGTTAGGAATGGGTTCTCTAATGATCTGCATACCAAACCAGAATTTGATTTGACCCCAGGGGCAGTGGAATGCTGCAGGAGGAGACGAGAGAGAAATGCGGATGCCCTCACCATTATTTCCACCCCGACACACCTGAGATGGACCACACATCATGGCCATTGACACTACTCTACAGGCTGAACTAGACTAGATGCGTTGGGAGCAAGGAGTTCGTGGTCTCATGGGAAATCCCAACATCCCCTCCTAGGCTCCTCACAGAGATCAACTATAAAATAGTAACAGCTGACATTTCCCAAAGACTCCAAGCCAGCCATTGTGCTGAGACTCTACTGCCATTTACACCTAATGAGTCATCTACACAGAAACTCAACAGAGATTTTTTCTGTTTTTTATCCTTACCCGAGGACATTTTTGCACTTATCTTCAGACAGAGCGGGAGGGAGAGAGGGAGGAAGAGAGAGAGAGAAACATCGATGTGAGAGAGACACATGGAGTGGTTGCCACCCACACGACCCCAGCTGGGGCAGGGGACAAACTGCAACCGAGGTACGTGCCCTTAGTGGGAACTGAACCCGGGACTCTCTGGTCCACGGGCCGACACTCTAACCACTGAGCCAAACTGGCCAGGGCTCAACAGAGTTTTTGATAAGGTGCCATAGATCATGTCATCCCAGTGCTTAAACCCCTGTCAAGGAGTGCCCTTGCATATAGACGACAATCTGACACCTCTCCCTGTCTACAAGGCCCTGTGTGGTCTGTCCCTCTCTCTGGCCTGGCATGTGCCTCTGTTCCTGGGCTCACTCGCCCAAAGCTTCTTCTTCCGCTGTTTCCTTCTCTAGGAATACTCTCATTCCTGATTATCGTGAAAAGGGATTCTTTTGCTCCTAACTCGATGACACCTCTACAAAATGCCTTTCCTTACCATCCCCTCTGAAATAGTCTCAAAAGGATTAGGTCACTGAGCCCCGGGCACAAAGGGGCAAAAGGCAATTTGAGTCTACACCTTCCAGAGCGGAGGGTCAAAAGAAGACATCCTTGGAAGAGTCAGAGTTGAGGTTCCTCTTTATCCTGAGAAAACAATTTCCATTGAACACTCTCAGATTCACGTTGAGGCAAAAATTCTTCCTCATGCTGGGTTGGGTATCATTTCCTACTTAGTCCAGAAAGAACTACAATTAATATAATTAAATGAGGCCACATTTCAGAGTGACAGGAAGGGAGGAAGCTGCGAAGAAGACGAAACTGAAGGACATTTGAGATCTTGTACCTGCCTTTAGGAGGGCTTCATTATTTCTCATTACAGTAATTGTTGGTCTAAGTCCAGCTCTTTCCATCAATGAGACACTGAAAACTGAATAAACATACTGCCTAATACCCAGTGATGGAGGCGAAAGGTGAAATTTCCACTTAGAAATAGCTATTCCATGTTGAAATTTCCCAGGGGCACAGGGTTACCCAGCTGAGATAATTGCTAATTACAATTGGACAGTCCAGGCAGGTGGCCAGACCAGTACCCCAATGTTTCAAAGGGTCAGTCATTGATTAGATTCCCAGCTCTTGATTAAATGTCACTGAATGATTAACTCATTAATCCTCAGGCCTTGCTGGCAGAGACCCTCGTTCGGCATGGGGAGCTATCGCCCAGTAGTTCTTACACAATTCTTCTCTTCCACATAGACTCCTTTGGGGGAAAGTTGCTCTATTTTCCTTTCTTCCCAGCAGCCCGCTTCTGTCTTCCTCTCTAATGAGCGTGCTCCCTTCTCGCTGAAGGCACAGTGTGGTTAATTTATTGTTTCCCTCTGCATAGGAAAGTTCAGGTGAGAATGCCTGGGACCGCGAAATCACAATGCACACTGTAAGCCCTTACAGACTAATTGGGGAGGCAGTACAATCAAACCGCGTGGGTTCACAACCCTGCTGACCCCACGTCACACCATGGCAAAGGGCCATCATCTCTGTGACTTTCCGATCAGTCCCTTACCTATAACACTTGGAAAATAATACTATTCATCTCAGAGGGTAGTTGGAAATTAAGTACCCTATGTAAAAAGCAGCTAAACATCTACCGAATCTTTAATACATGTTTTTAGCCTGAACCTGATAAAAAGTAGGAATCTGAGACTGCAAACCTCAGCCTCTTGCCATACCTGGCTTCTCCCACAGATGAGGAACATCCCCATTCTCCTCTGAGGCAGATCCTGCTAGTCTGGAAAAGACTGTCTCATACTAAATCCCAGGATGATCTTGGAAACTGCGACTTTTTATCTAATAATGGAAGAAGAATATCAACCACTGAGCCCTTTAAAAAAAAAAAAAAAGTTCCAGGCACCGTTCTGTGTATTTTATATATGCACATTGATTTACTCTTCCTGAAACGCAACGGAGTGGGTACTGAGGGACGGACAGCAGGCCAGCTCAGGCCACCGCCACGGGACTCCCCAGTGCGGCAAAGGAAGCTTCCCCTCACTCCCTAAGTTCTCCTCCAGCCCCTCCCTGTTCTCGTGCATGGAATGCCAGTTCCTCCTCTGTGCCAGGCCTTTACCCCTGCCATCTGATGCATTCTCTCATACATCATGAGGTTGGTTTTTTCTCTTTCTCTCTCCTGGACTTTTCCCCTCAAGTCATATATGACATTTTTGTCCCATCTTAAAAAGCCAAACAGCCCTGGCCAGTTTGGCTCGGCGGTTAGAGCATCGGCCCGCGGACCAGAGAAACCTGGGTTCAGTTCCCGCTAAGGGTGTGTACCTCGGTTGCAGTTTGTCCCCAGCCCCGAGTGGTGACCAATCGATGTGTCTCTCTCACATTGATGTTTCTCTCTCTCTTCCCCCCTTTCTCCCTCCCACTCTATCTGAAGATAAATGCCAAAAAAAATGTCCTTGGGCGAGGATTAAAAAAAAGCCAAACACCACCAAAATAACTCATTTTATCCTGTCTTCATGGCATAACTCCTAGGAGGATTTAACACTCCCCCTTTCCAAAGCCTCTCTTCCAGTTTCCTCTGGAACTCACTCCACTAGACTTTCACTCGGCCCTCTCACAGAACTTTTCTTTTTAGGGTCACCCCTGCTTTAGACAGGTTGCTAAATCTGTGTTCCTTCCCCATCTCTCCTGCCCTATCCATAGCATTGAAAATGAAACCAGATCCTTCTTGGCACACTTTCCTCACTCGGTTTCCAGGATACCCCACCGTCCCGGCTTTGCTCCTACCCCCTTCCATCTGCATTCCCTAGGGTTGCTTTCCCCAACCCCTCGATGTGGGATGAAGCCATGCCTCCCTCCTCCTTTCTCTATACTCATTCCCCTGCTGATCTCATCCGTTTGTCGTTTGTAAGTACCACCTAGATGTGGACGAACAGGCCAAATGTATATTCCCCTCTCCAGACCCTCCCCCAAATGGGAGCTGGAATAACGGCAGCTCTCCCAGTGGGCACGCCATCTCCGTTCCCTCTCTTTCCCTTCGGATTGCTTACAACCTTTCCTAGTGCACCCCACAGCGATGGCCTCCAGGGCGCGGCAGATTCTTATACAGCTCATTCCATCGTGGGAGGAATGCCCCTGTGACCATTTTCCATGGTTTTCATGCTTGTGTCAAGACCATTCATGAAACAACAGGTTGGAGAGACCCTGGCCTAGTGAAGAGGAGGAGCGACCCTGTGATTTCCACTAGGAGAAAGGGATTGGATTGGGGTCCCATGAACATCCCAACATCTGCTTGCTCAGTCCCACACCACAGGTGACTTGCAAAAGCTCCTATTGCATTAGTGGCTCCATTGTGTGTGTGACTCATGGTGAAACGGAAAGGATGCTGCAGGGAAACCAATCCTTACTCTCCACAGCAAATGTCCTGTGAACACTGGAACATTTCTGTCATCCTTGAGTTATAATATCAGATTGCTATTGTTTTCATGACTCTTTCGGTCATCTAACAGTCATCGTTTCTTTCCTTTAGAAGAAGAGAACAACTGACTCCGTCTAAAGACGCTGGGTTATTGAATTAGAGTAGCCTCGGTTTGCTTGGCTGTAAAATCAAAAAAGAACTCATCTTTGAAGAGGAAGGTAAACACTGTATTAAAAAAATGCTATTGCTTATTAAAGTGAAGTGTGAACCAAGATAATTTGTAATTATGCCTGGAACCTCCTTCTTCACAAGAACCATGGAATAATTCAGCATGTAGTCTGAGACAGAACAGTATTTGCAGAATTCTGACTACATGTAGACAAGCAGGGTGCATAATTTCAGAGCAAAATGAAATCACAGGCTCTTAAATCTCCATTCACGTCAAGAGCCCTCACTTCCAGAAGATAATCTCTTTACTGAACACAGTGTACATGTAGACAAACTAGAATCTTCTATAATTAAAGAGATGGTTCTATTTCCTTCTGATAACATTTTTCAATCCTCCCACGACAGTTTTAAGACACAGAAAATGGAAGTTCATGTGCCTTGAAAACTGGGATCCAAGAATGAATTTCAAGGCGATGGCCACAGTTATTTTACCTTGGCAGGATGTAAAGGCTTGAAGTATTAGACCGAGGTTATTCACAGAGGTTGGTAATCACTTTCCTTTAGGATGAAGCCAGAGGCAACAAAGCCAAGGGCTAGACACAAACAACTCCTGGTATGTGCAAATTATGGGAAAATAAAAAATGGTTTACTTGCAGGATTATGGGTTTGACTTCTCTGTGAGTCACCATCTACCACTATTAATGTATAATTTGGACCATTTCTTGAGTACTTACTTAGGGGCCCGGCATTGCACTAGAATGTATATAACTCTTTACATCTTCTCAACAATCACTCTTGGTCATTTGGTAGGTCTTAGCTTTTGGTCCGTTTTATATAATGGCTCGGGGAGTTAAAGGACCTAGGCTACTATAATAAAATCCAGACTCTTTACTGTGAAAAACATTCTTTGAGATGAGCAGGTATTTTTCTGGCTGGGGGAAAACACACACACAACCAAGATGAAAATCCAGACCAGCTAACAGAAAGACGCATGTATCTTAAATACATAATTTAACCTAGTACACACCTTGGAAATAGGAAGATGTGACCTGGCAGGAGCTTCTGTGAAAAGGTTGAGACTATCTGACATGCCCGTGAGGTTCTGAGATGGAGAATTCAGAGTAAAAGTATGTGCATTTTTTCTGGGTGCCATCTGTGAGGAGGACACTAGACTGCCAGCTCAGTGTTTGAAGAGGGCAGTTGCCACAAGGAAAATAGGTCTTAAAACTATGTTCCATGTAGAACAGCTGGACAAGCTCAGGTGATTTAACTGGGAAGAAAAGATTCTCAGGTCTATGCTATCCTCTTTGAATCAAAGGCAGGGACTGCCTTATCAAGGAAAGATTCCTGGTGTACCTTGTGACAACAAGAACTGAATTTCTGCAAGTTGCAAGGAGTCAGGCATGTCTTTGTTATACTAGATTTACACAGAACGGTCCAAGCTGTCCGAGCCCTGGTGAGAACAAACAGCCTTGAGAAGCAACAGGTCCCCGATTGTCTGAGATACGGAAGCAGCAATAGACAGGGGGTTAGCGGAGGGAACATTCAGGCACTGGGCTTACACTAGATTCCCGACTGAGGGTCCTTGGGGTCTTTGATCCAGTTTCTTCTGATTCTGGGATTTGGAAAAACAAAATGTGATGGCACAGTCCTTAAAAATTATCTAGGCCTTCTAGTATTAAAATTGCAAAGGTAGAAAATTACTCACTGATGGAATAGCCCCTGGGTACATACAATTGTTGCCTTTATTTTCAGGTTACCAACTTCAATGTTTTTCTTGCTCACTGTTCTTCTCAGAATGCCAAGGACATAGTAGCATCGGGGTCTGTTATTTCTCAAAATACATTCCATAGGCTTTTCTTTTTCAAATAAAATTATATATGAGAAAGGTCACAACCAATGTCTGCAAGATTGTTCATGATTAGGTTTAAAGAAAATTAACTAGTTTTAGCACTCAAGGTATGCTAACTCTTTCACAAACAATAACATCTCTAACCTTTGAGACCTAACCATCTCTGTTATGTAGGTCATGCAACTGAGGCTTGGAGAAGTTCAACGTCCTGCTAATGTCTCACGTCCAACACAGTGACACAGACTTCCTAACTAGAGGTAGGGGGTCAACCAAGTTGGGAATGTACCCGGCCTGCCAGGTGACAACTCCCACACCACAGAAGGAGGCATGTAACTCCATTTCAGTTTCCTTGGCCAAAGCTCAGGAACCAAAAAATTAAAGACAAGAAAGAAAACACTACCTGGTGCCTTGAAAAATACCCGTCTCAGAAGCAATGGCCTTACCACCTCAGAGCTGAGCTTGAAGAAAAGCCTCCTTGTGGCAGGCATTCGCTTTGGGGAGAATGTGGAAGCACATGCCTACCCCCAGGGCTGATCCAGGCGTGGTTCCGGGAGGGAGGCTGGGGGCCAGGGGAGGCGCTGTAGAGCGGAAGGGTCTCCAGCTCCCCTGCTCCCTTTCAGCCAGAAGGCATTTGGCGATGACCACCTGTCTACAGCTCTCAAGTCAACTGTTCCCCACCCCTGGGTCATATCCTTGTACTTGTTTGTTACCTTGTTGATTGAATATACTCCTTTCCTAACATACCATTATCTGGGTGCTTGCTTCCCCTCGTGACACCATCTGATTTCCTCCTTTATTATTGTGCTGTTGAAAAATAGACTCCTCCCACACCTTCCCTTCTCGCTGTTCCCCTCACAGTGCTGACCTACATGGTCTCTAACTTATCTTGAGATTTACAATCACACTCGTTCTTTCCCTTGGAATTCTGCAAGATCTGTGCCGACAGACTGCCTCCTCACAGCAAACCAGAGGAGACGCCTTCCTTCTCAGACTAAGTCTGAACCAGCTAAAGAGTTCGTTACAAAGAAAGTCTGCTTTACCTGAAAAAAGAGTTGCACCAATGAAAAAATTAACTGTATATGTTTAGTTTTCCAGCCTTTGCAATCCCAGGGTTCAGACAGAACTACCAAGTGGCAAATGGAACCTGCCTCTCTCATACGCTGTTAATTCAGAACACCTAGGGTCATGTCCCTATTATTACCGGGTCAGAGCCTCTATGCGTAGTCGCCTCAGACCCTGGCTGGAGGGGAAGCGACAGAAGGCAGGAAAGGGTGTCCTCCTGTTACCCACCTGCTCACCAGTGGGTGTTCAGGACCCAAGAAAGTTGATCAGTAGCCCACAGGCTTGTGTGAGCTTGCTTTCTTGTGCTTTACATAGATTTTTCGCTGGTGTTTTAACATTGTTACCTGTTACAATGCTTAGTTGAACTTGATTCTAAACACAGTAAAATAAACTGTCTGAGCCTGACTCCCCCCACCCAAAAAGCACAAGATTGCAGGTTGTGCTGTATAGCAGAGCTGGCCTTGAATGGTCCCCCCGCCACATTCCACCTGGGTTATAGTGACATCCACTGAAGACTAGCTGCCATCAGTGCCTTACCAAGAGGCATGATCATTTTGTCCTCAGAACAGTAAGTTAGCTACTATTACTACCCATGTTAAGGATGAGCCAGGACAGTGGAATAGGGACTGAGAGAGAGCTGAACAAACTGACAGAGCCCTTTACAGCAGATACAGAGGGTCACCTCCCTGGAAATAACATCTAGGCTTCAGGTGTATTTCAGCTCTAGACCCAGAAGAGCAGAAAACCAGGTGGGTGACACCACGACCAACTGCAATGACCCCCCGCCACTGACCAATCCGTGAGGACCACAGCCCTGAAGGAGCACACCTAGAAAACGGGTGACTATTCTGCTGAAACCTCCCCTAAGACTCCCACCTGCAAGAAAGAGAGAAAAGCCTCAAGACAAACGACCCAGCTTGGGCTCTCCCTCTAGGGAGCAGCCCTCACCATTCCCTTTCCGCTCTTCCTCCCCACAGACACACATCTCCCAAACTCTAAAGGACCCCAGAGACTTGCAACCAGGGGAGCAATGGGCAGCGGCAGCTCGTCCCAGGCTAATTCCCCGAACCTGTGCCCAAAGCCCCCTCTTCTCTGACTTCCCAGGGAGCTAAGGCAGCCTAGGCTCTCCTGTTGCTTCTTCTGTGCTAAGCCCTTTCTTGTTTTACTGTCCCAGCTTTAATAAACATTCCCTCATAGTCACCTGGACTCCTGAAATTTTTCCTGCATGAAGTCAAGTACCCACACACTACTGGCTGGCCCTAGGCAGACCCACCAAGGGTCAGGTTCCCTTTCCAGTAACAAGGAGACTGGGTCATAGTTGAAAGGACTTATGCAAAGACCCATAGCTTGAAAGTAGCAGTCCTATAATTCGATCCAAAGTCTACCCATTCACAAAGTTCTTCCTCTACACTATTTCCAGTTTCTAAATGAGGAAGGCTGAGGGAAATTAGACCTACTTTTTGCATTATTGTCAGATCGCATATGTACTCTGTATATTGTTCACACACACAACCCACTAATTTTTACTGTTCCTCTCAAAAAATTAAATAAGGTTGACATAGTATCTCCAGCAATGTGAGGCCTGAACCTCCTGGTAGAGCTTCTTCTTCATCTAGAATCACTCACTAGGCAAATACATTAACAGCTATTCTAAAATGTCACCGCAGGAATGAAAGAAACTGTCTCTCCCCAGACTTGAAATCACTGGCGTGTCCCTGCACGACTGTGGAGAGGACAGGACCCTGGTTACCTAGACAAAAGGGGGAGTTAGAGGGGGAAAGTGGAGCAATAAGAAAGAGGGAGGCAGAGCACAATGAAAAGACTGGGTTTCAGCTCTCCCCTGGCCTCCTTCCAGCGCCCGAGCTGAGTGCTCATTTCCCTGCGAGAACTAGCCACCGCCGTCTATCTGTCTATCTAGGAGTTGTCCTGGGGATGAAATGCACATAAAAATGAGACTGCTTTGCAAACTGGAAAGTACTAACGAAGAAGTGTCAGAAGGGAGGCCCAGGGCTGATCTGGCCCACAGCTGTTTCAAGTTTGGCCTGAAAGAATGACCCTTGAAAAAAATTAAAAAGTCGATGATGACGGAGGAGAACGATTTCAATTTCAGCGGAGCACGCGCTCCTCTCTGCACCGTGGGTTCCGCCAGTCCCAGACTCTCTACTTCTGCTGCCCGTCTCTTCTTTGGAGGCCTTTGTGTCTGTGCCCCTACTACCTACCAGTCATCCTCTAAGAGCCAGAGAGTGAGGGTGCGAGAACTTGGCTGTGGTGCCAGTCCGACTGAGCCTCGGTGGATGCTGACGCAGTGAGGAGGTGGAGACCTGGGGAAGCGAAGCTCCGAACATTTTCAACTCCGAACACGAAGAACAAGGACAAGAGCGTGGTTTCCCTGAGACTTTGCCTGATACTCCAGAGCAGCTACACTGTCCTAGCTTTATTATTTTTTTAAAGATTTCTTTACTGACCTTTCAACAGAGAGAAGGGGAGAGGGGGAGAGAGAGAGAAACACCATTCGGCTGCCTCCTGTATACCACCCCACCCAAGTTCGAGCCCACAACCCAGGCATGTGCCCTGACTGGGAATCAAACCGGCGACCTTTCAGTACACGGGATGATGCCCGTCCAACTGAGCCACACCGGCCAGGGCTCTCCTAGCCCTTTAAATGATGCTGCTGAGATTGGGAAAGAAGGTGGGGATCCTATCATTGACAAATGCCCTTTTCACTGGTCTTCTCAGTGCCCGTGAATTCCTAAGATAACCAGAAAAACCCAATGCACAGTGGAGGAGGAAAGATACGAGAGAGGAAAATGCATTTCAGCATCCAAGAGGATTGATCGTTAAGCAGCGGTAAGAATTTAAAAGCCAATCTCTGAACCGCCTCAAACAAGTGCCTCTGGAGTGTTCTGGCAGGCTGATGAAGAGGACAAATTCGGGAATTGCAATTCAGAGCAACTGGCCATTCATCCTGAAAACACATCTGCTCTGGGTGTTATTTATCCAGCAGTTATCTTTGATTGCTAAATGAATCTGCAGCATCTCCTGTTTGTTCCCCGATTCTTTGATGTCTGGTGTCAACCAGGCGGTTAATAACTGTCAATGGAGATACTGTATTGGAGGGACTATATATTCAGTGAAAGATTAAATTAGGCAACGCAGCCAGACCACCCACTACGCGGGAAAGTTTTTCCTCGCTAGAAAATAACATTACCGTGGCAAGGATGAAAAGAATTCCAAATGAGAGACTTCGGGTGTTCCTCCCCAAAATGCAAGGTGTGAGTTTTCACCCTCAAACTGGGATGCCTGTGGCGTGGCCTACTTTACAGTGCCCTCCTGGCCCATCCCTTGTCTGTCATGACGTTCGTCCTTTCTGCCCAGAAGTGTGTGCTGATGAGCCCTGTCACACCCACATCTTTCTTTGTATCCCAATTCCGCGAGTTAAACATTCAGGCAGAATGACCGAATAGAAATTACACCGAACTTACAGTCAGAACACTAGAACTTGCTAATTCCCTTCCCCTCCGCCACGAGACTGGCTCTTTACTGGCCCTCAGGCCCCATCAGTAAAGCATGGTATCACATAAGGGCTCGTGCTGTTAGAGCCACAGCAAGTTGCAAACACTGCCTGGTAATAGTCTTCCCATTGTTTTCAGTATGTGTGGTTTTCTAAAGCTCGATGGGCCCATCAGAGAAGAACTATTATGAGGAATGCAGTAAAGATAAAGAAGGAGAGCCAGCTGGTGTGGCTCAGTGGACTGAGTGTCATCCCCTAGACTGAGAGGTCCTGGTTCCATTCCTGGTCAGGGCTCATGCGTGGGTTGCAGGCTCTATCCCCAGTAGGGGGCGTGCAGGAGGCAGCCAATCGATGTATCTCTCACATCGGTGTTTCTCTCTCTCTCCCCCTTCCCCTCTCTCTCTCTCAAAAATCAATAAAGAAAAAAGAAAAAGAGAGCTAACACGGTTTAGGTGTTCAAGTCCATGTAAGATGAAGGCAGATTCCAGATATGCAGAGAAAGTGCACAACTGAGATTTGGGGCAGTTATGGGTCAAATAAGAATGGCTCCAGTGGACAGGATGGAACTCAGCCCCAGGGCAGATGCTGTTTCTATAGTTAGGCCTTCTTTGCATTCCCAGACAAGTTCATGGTCCTCACCCAAAAGTAGTTAAACAGAACTAGAAAAACCACGGCGCTAAAGGTGAATCCACAGTGGGATTCAGCCATTTTCTCTCTGTGGGCCCCAAGAAGCTTTAAGACTTTTTTTTTTTTTAAATCACATTTAATCACATATAGAAGTAGCTTATTTAATGTCTCCAGAGCTACTAAAAAATATGGCAGCTTATAAATGTTCAGAGAGCCACACACCCATGCAAGCAGTAATGTAATTTCATTCCCTCCCCAACCTGGAGGAAATACAATAGTCTCCATTTATCCTTGGTTTCAGCCACCCATGGTCAACAGTGGTCCAAAACTATTAAGTGGGAAATTCCAGAAATATACAGTTCACAACTTTTACACTGCACACCATTCCGAGTAGTGTGATGAAATCCTGCACCATCCCACTCCATCCCGCCCTGAACTGAAACCATCCCTTCATCCACCATATCCACACTGTATATGCTCCCTGCCCGCGAGTCACTTAGTAGCTGTCTCCGTTATCAGAGGGGGTGGGGGTGGGGTTACTGTACAGCACACTCAGAAACGTGGTTGTTATCAAACTGAAAAATCAGTAATATTTATTCTCTTTGTTTTTTTCTTTGATTTTTTGTTTTGGTTCATTTACTATCTTCATTGGATTATATTAGAAACAGCTAACATTGAGACTTCTTAGCTATCAAACACTGTACAAATACTTTATATAGAGAAGTAGCTTGTTCAATTCTCATAATCAACCCTTCTACAGATGAGAACATGCAAACTTCGAGAAACAAAGTACTAGGTCTAGTTGAGAACTGATGAAGTCAGGGCATGAACTTTGTTCTGGATGGTTCTGCCAGGAGAGTTTTGTGACCTGAGTTATTGTGTCTCTGGCACTGCCTTTTCCTCTCCGAAGAACAGAACTGCCAACAGGAGCGATCGAGCACAGTGGCTATGGCCTTTCTTGGACTTCACGCAGCATCTACAGGCACCTCTGCGTGCTGTCAACCTCTGACTCATCCTGGCCTGTTTCTTGGTCCTCCGTTCACCTGCAAAACCCACTGGAAACCTCTTGAGCCCCAGTGGTCACTCTGACTTCTGCTCGCATGCAATACCATGAATTATTGCTAACAGCTGTGCCTTCCCAACCCTGTATTTCATAACTACGGAATGAAATGTGATATATCTGACTTAGGTGAGTATTTCCTAAGTGAGATATAGAAAAATGATTATGCTGTCTCTGGATATTTTTTTGAGAGCAAATGTTTAGAACGGTTGTAATTTAATAGTTCAGCTCTGCTACAGAAAGCCAACCTTTGGGCTATATATCCAAATATTCCATACAGGCTGTTAAGACAACCAAGTGTTTTATACATTTCCCTCTTTCCATGGCAAAATTGCTTCTTAAATAAGAACACTAACAATGTGCATCCTGAGAGACTCTTGTTCAGAGTGTAAAAATTTTTTTTTTGAATTAATAAAAATTAGACGAACTTTACTAACAGAACTAGGTTGAATACCCAAACTCAATGGAAGGCTGGGGAATTTTGTTTTTCCTTTAAAATCCACACCTGCTCACCACTTGACATTTTACCCCTACCCTTTTCATTCTTGTTGTCCCTGAGCTTCTGTAATTGGCATCTCAGATTTCCTGTTTATTAAAGGGTCTGAAATCTCAGTATCTAAATTTGTGACACATCTGAAATGCTCAGTTTGGCTGTTTCAAAGAACCATCTGGATTGATTCAGCTGTGAGGCATCTGGGTAGACTGGGTATGGGCCAGGTTAAAAAATAAAATACACTGGGTAGAGTTGCCTTTCAAGAGTTTGGTTGTTTTGCTTTACAGACTTGGCCATAAAATCATAAATTAGAAAACAGTCTCAATGGGTGGAAAACCCTTTTAAAAAAATCACCCATTCTAGTCTTGACTCACTACTTGAGAGACTTCTTCACAACCAACCAGACATTTTTTTGCTACAATTAACAAAAGAAGCCACAATGTATGAACTTCAGAGGGAAGTCTTCCAGGCAATCCTACAAAGTGGTGAAATTATCGCAACTAACTCATGATCACAGAGATAACAGGAGTTTGGATTAACTGGGGATTTCAGGTCACTGATTTCTGGCTAAAAAACCTTCTTCCAATCAATGATTATTTACATTGATAATCTCTCTCCAAAATGTCTGATTTCACTTTCTGGACATAGTAACCTTCACTCCTCTTTCTGTTCTTCAATGATCTCGCTTTTATCTCTGGTGAGCAGCTGGGATGCGTTCACTGGACGATCTCAAGTGTTGGCCACTGACTATCAAAAATGGAGAGGCTTAAGAAGGCAACCATTATTCCACAGAGCATCCTGTGCTATATTATTTATAGTCCACCTAGCATCCCAGGTGACTTTTCAAGACACGTCCTCATTTATTCAGCCTCTTCTTAAGCAAATGTTCCTGTAACTGCTTGACAAGGTTTGGCCTCAGTACAACTCTGGGGACTGATGGGAAGTCATCCAAGATGATGAGAAACTTAAAATAATGCATCTCCTTATAAATGACCCATCCACAGGGTGTCTAGTCAGTCCAGACCCTCCTTTGAGAAAGATACCCAAACCAGACTTGTTTAGTTCTAGCTCATCACAGGACACGTCACCACTTCTGTCCATTTCTCAAGCCGCAAGCCTAGAAGTCATTCTTGATCATTTTATGCCTCTCCTGGAACATCAATAAATCCTGACCCCTCGACCTCCAAATTTTATCTCCATTACCAGCTCCATTCAAATCAGCCGTTAAAAGTAACCATTATCTCCCGGCTGGTGTGGCTCAGTGGTTGAGCGTTGACCCATGCACCAAGAGGTCACTGGTTTGATTCCCGGTCAGGGCACGTGCCCAGGTTGTGGGCCTGATCCCCAGTGGGGGGCATGCAGGAGGCAGCCAGTCCATGTTCTCTCTCATCGATGTTTCTCTCTCTCTCTCCTTCTCTCTTCCCCTCTCTCTAAAATTAATAAAGAAAAAGAAGTTTTAAAAAAATAACTATTATCTCTCCCCTGTAGAAGCTTCCTCCCTGAACTTCTAATTGTTACTGTAGCCTCTTGCCATCCATAATTTTTAAGCAAATAAAAACATTATCATCTTACACTCAGGAATCACCATCGCAGTTAACACCTTAGTACACATACGTCCTTGTGGATTGTTTTCTATGAGTGTATGTGTACATGTGTGCATTGTTTTTTAACCAAAGTGAGATTATAGTGTCCCTACTATGTGCAACTTTTTCCCAGTTGATGACATCACTGCTGCATTTCAGTAATTTCTAAAATTTCTCCAATGATCCTGAAATGGCTTTACAGCTCTTTTCCCCCAATCCAGCACCATGCTTTAACCATACTCTTAACTTGCATAGTACCTCTCTAATGTTTCTGACTTATCGAAAAAACAATTGAGCCAATTTTCTTAGCATCCTTTCTTCACAAAGAAGTCTGCTTTTGTTTCTGTAAATGTTGATCAGATCAATGGACCCTCTTTCTTAAATGTATTAAGGGCCTCTCACTGCATGTAGAATAAAATCCAAACTTCTACTGTGGCCTACAGGCTTTAGGATCTGGCCAGCCTCACTGACTTGACCTTCTGACTCCTCTTCTCACAAAGTACCCCTCATACAGGCCTAATCTCTGATCTTCAAAGGCTCCAAGCTTTTCTTACCTCTTCTCTCTGACGTTCCCATAGCCTTCAGGTCTCAGTTCACAGGTACGGCTTCCAAGAGGTTTCACCCATTATCCAATATAAAGCCGTCAACGTCCCCTATCTTTGATGACTCCTAATGAGCCATGGCCCTGTTTTCATGCACCTGCGTGGCCCCCTCCCACACTGACTCTGGCCTTGCCCATGTGACTTGACTGGGCCAATGGGGACATCAGAAAGCATGACAACCAGCTATGCTTTGAGAGCACTTAGACCTGGGGCTTGTGCACTTCACATCCAGGTGCCATTCTATAGAAGCTTGGGCGGGGGATGGACTGTGGGATGATGACAAAGTGAAGAGGCCCTGGAGGGTGAGCAGTCATCTTCGATGTCCCAGCCCCAGCTGACCTCCCAGCTGAGTGCAGTTGCATGAGTAACTTTAGCTGCAGCACGCGGAGGAGGGGGACCTGTCAGTTGATCCAGTCAACTCAAGATTTAAGAGAATTGATAAATCATTGTTGTTCCAAGACAGTACTTTCAGGGTGGTTTTCACATGGCAATTGATAACTGAAACAGTTTTCTTTTTGTGTATTTCATGGCATTTATCCCCATCTGAAATGACCAGACATCCCTGTCGACCTGATTATTGTCCATCTCCTGCCCTTGTAAGCTGTTCGATAACAGAGAGTTTGCCAGATTCTTTAGCACAGTCTCTTCAGTGCCTCTGACAGTGCCTGGCACCTGGTAGGCACTCGGTAAAATTTATTCGGTGAATGAATAAAAAAAGATCCAAGAGTCTTAAGAAAAGCTCAGCAAAACTATAAAAGACAAGCTGGGCAGATTCAAAGCTCATCGAGGCCACTTTTTCTTGTTAGAGGTGAGGAAATGGCAAAGCCAGCAAGGAAAAGGACACACGCTGCTTTAAGCAAGGCCAAAAGAGAAGAGCCTGCAAACGAGCTGTTCTGGAAGGCAGACCACTCGTGGAGTGCGAGTCTCAGATTCAAGAACACAGAATGCCCTGAACGTACTCGAAGATAAGTGATGTCTGCAAATAAGGTTTCCGACGGGAAGCATCTGCACTCGGAGCTGTTTCCCTGAACCCGTCTGGACTGGAGCTCTGTGGTGCTTGGGAAGGTGGTCTTCGGCATAGGCCTGCTCTTTTGGGGTAACCTCTGAGCTGTCACAATTGCACATCTGAATTCTCATTGCCTGGCAGGGACCGAGACCTCCACAGAAGACTGGTACCCCCAACTCCTACTTTTCCATGCCAACATCCTGCCCCTGAGCTGTGAGTACATTTTCTTTATAACAATCAAACATAATATCATCCAGTTTTACTCTGTGACACTGATCCAAGTACCTACATGGCCGAGCTCAGCAGCCTCTGTTCACTGACTGTGATACGTCAGGGGCTCTGCTAAGTGGTTTCTATGCATTTGAAGTCCATAGCACCTATGAGAGGTAAATACTATTCTTATTCCCCTTGAGCAACCTGTGCATCAAAGAATTTAGGTAATGTGTCCAGGGTTAAAAGCAAAAATCGGGGAAGAAGTCTTGCTTCAACTCTGTCTGTTGACTTCTCTCTGTGATGCTTCAATGCCCTGGGGCCGGCATGTGCCAACCTCGGCCCAGTTCTCCACCCTGGATACCCCTTTATAGTAAATTTCACTGGACGCTGCCTCATACCCTGAAGTTCTAATTCATTGTCAGGCTTAAACTGAGAATTAGTGAATGCTTACTTGATATGTGAGACCTCCCAGTGACTCAGGAGTAGATCCTGCCTTACCTCCTCCCAAAGTATCTAATCTTGCATTTTTCAAATCTGCTGGCAGACCACTCAGGAATATATTTTAAGATAGAGGAGCTATAAGAGCTTGGCTATATGGACAATAACTTCCCCCATAGCTGTACTGTGGCATACTCTGTTCTTTGTAAATATTTAATTATGTGTAGAAATAAGAAATTCTGAATAAGAAATAAGAAATTTTATTTATAACCTCAAGCTGAGGGAATCCCAAAGACCATTAACTCCAGGGTTTTTAGCAATACATCCTTCTCTTTCCATCCTTTCACTATATAATAGATCACAATTGTGTTTCTCTGATTTGAGGAGGGGTGTGTGTGTGTGTGTGTGTGTGTGTGTGTGTGTGTGAGGCGGCTGCAGTGGCAAGGCTAGGAGAAGTAGTGATACCTGGCTCCTTGGCTTTCTGCTTTTGCCAGACAACCTGAGGCTGGAGAAAGTCACCTACTCAAGGTCACACACTTTTCCAACTGCCCACATAGTTACCGGTGAGTGTTAGCGCTTAGCACGTTGATGCTAAAATGCACAACTTAATTCAGGGTACGCACCAGTTCTTTACCTGGGTAGTAGGCAGTGCTTTTTCTTCTTCTGCCCCAGCTGACTCCAAGAATTGCCTCTCCCTGTTTCCCAGGCCCACCTCCCTGGTTCCCTTGTGCTGCACACTGGTTGCTGCCTCCAGACTGGGTTGCCTAGCAACCAAGCTCTGCAGGCTTTCTAATAGACAAAGGCTTTTCCTTCCAGTCCAACTGCTGCACTAAGGCTCATTGTTGACAAGGGAACAACTCCTTGCTGAGCACACTCTATAATCTGGAGGCAGCTTTGGGGACTTGGTGCCAGGAGCTATAGACATCTCTCCTGTAGACAGGGAGGAGGAATGGAAGTTTGAGGACCGACTCGTATTGCTGGACTACTTCCTGCACTGATGGAGGACTTTGCCCACATTTCCACTCAGTCACCCACCGCACATTACGTTACAGAAGGCATCCCGTTATAGGGGCTTCGCGATTCAGAGAACAATTCACATTGCCATCTTCTTGTCCCATACAAACCCCAAAGAAATCATCTGCTATTGCAAAACACACAAGCACGCAGTCTGAAACTATTCCGTGCCTATCAATTAAGTGGCTCAGATTTAGGATCCATCTCACTAGAAATCCTTGCACCCATCTCACTTGATCCTAACCTTGTGTCGTCACCAAGGCAGGCAGAACAGGAAATGGCATTCTCCCTTAGAAGAAAATGAGGGACTCACCCAAGGGTAGACAGGGAGATGGAGGTGAAGCTTATTCTTTAAGACCAGCCTTTCAGAGTCCTCTGGCTCCATCCAGGTGCATGTTCGCCTCTGAACACCTTCCCGCGACGAGATGATATCAGTGGCTTGCCTGCAGCGAAAGGAGGCCAGAGGGGCATTTTCTAAATTAGTAAATAAGCTTGGAGAAATGGAACAATGTATTCTGGGTTACTCAGCAAAGCTGTGACCCCTTATCTTTCTGAATCAAGGCGATCAACCATTAAATGCTCCATTGCTGATGCCTCTGTGGCTTTATTATGAGACGGCATGTGGAGCATTCAGAAAGATATGCAAGAAAGAATCTTAAAGAGAGATGATTGGCAAAATGCAATCAATACATTCCACTATTAGATGTGACAGGGTTTCATAATCTTCTGTGTTTTCCCAGCAAAATGCAAGATAGACTTAGGAGGGTAAGCCCTGTGTCTGTGTCCCTTGCCTCCGTGTCTTCTGTATGCCTCCACAGGGCTTGGCATGTAGAAATCACATCGTAAACATTTGTAGAACGAAAGAATAAAAATAAAGACAAGTTAAGAGACCACCGTGTCACGCAATACAGCAAAAAGAGCATGTGTTCCATTTCCTGCCTCACATCATTTAGGTAGACTAAATACCACCACCTTAGTGTCAATATCCGGAAGACCTTTCTGGCATTTAAGTGTTGCTAAAATGTTGGAATGTTTTCCAGAGGAAAAATAAAAGATCTTCCCAGTGAAACAAGACTAGCCACCCAACTGGAAGGCCAGAGGTTGTGAATTCAGACTGGGAACAGAAGGAAGATTGGCCCAAACTAGAAATGCCCTTTTAGTCCTCGGTATTTCAATTCTGCTTCTTCCATTCAGTATTATTTCACGCTCGAATACGATGATCGTCAAGGATGTTTTGCTTGCATAGTTCATAACATATTACTGTCAGAGCAAGTTCATTGTAGCACCCAGCATAACAGTCAGACACATAAAATCTGGAGTCAGGTTGACCCAGGTAAATAGCCTCCTAGTGACTACATGACCCTTGGCCTCTCCAAACCAGTTTCCTTATAAGCAAAATAGGAAGTAGCATGGCACCTGTGTCAGATTCTGGTTGGGAACATTTAATGAAATAATGCTTGTGAAGCTCTTAGCTCAGATCTGGCTCGTAGGGCTCAGTAAATGATAGTTATTAATCTAAATAATAACCTATCTGGCCTTATATTCTTTTTTTTAGGGACACATGTTCTCTGGCTAAGGTCCTAAGATGTCCCAAACTTCTTAATCAACTCATGGAAACAGTCTGTAGTATATTTCTAGGAAACCTATGTTCAAATAGAATTTAACATAAGTTAGTACCTTTCTCTGTCCAGAGAGGAAATTCTAGAGAAGCAGCAGTCTGGACCTTTTCCGGGAAGGAGTTTGCTGTTGGTACCACACCGTCTCCCTCCTCTCCCCACCCCCACTACCAGGAAGGAGGCATTATTTAGTACACGCTGTTCCTGCCCCTCCCTGTGCTGATGGGAACGAACCATGTTTTTCCATCACACGCTAAATTTTTCTGACACCATCTGTTCTCCTAAGCCCACGGCGTAGAGTTGGCCTTGCTGTCATAACTCTGACTGAACATGTAGAGAAGAAATGGGATGAATGATTTGAGGGGTGTTGTTTACCTACCCCCCAGGCACCACGGAGGGGTAGGGATGGGGCTGGGGGGCAGTCCAGCCTCTCAGCCCTGGGAGTCCATGATGGGCTCTATCTAATCCGTCACCGAGTTGGAATGACAGAGACAAGGGCTGACCCCAAAGATTTTTAATCCAGCAAGGACCTGTGCTATGAGCCCTACCTTAGCTCTCACTTACTGAGTGCTTGCTTTCTACTAGGCACTACGTAAATACCTTCCACACATAACAGTCTCCACAACACTCCCAAAAGGAAAATACTGTTATCGTCCACATGTATAGTTGAGAAACTAGTGGCTTGCGAAGATGAGTCAATTTTCTCATAGTCACATTGCTAGCAAATGGCAGAGTTGGGATGTGAACCCAAGTTCTCTATCTCCAGACTCTCCAATCCCACCATTAAGAAGATTTCGTCTCAAAAATAAAAAAATAAAAAGATTTCATCTCCTAGAGTTATCCTTCTGTTTTGCTATTGCTGTAACCCTAAACTGGAATCAAGTTCATTAAGGGCAGAGACCATGAAATACTTGCGCTTACACACAACTCACTCCACCTTTGATCGTGCCGTGTGGGAGCTCAGTAAATATCATTGGTGGGTGCTTTGTCAAATGGGGACAATGACCAGGGCCATCAAACAATTTGTCATCCAAATCAGGGTGCGTTTGAGAGGAAAGGGGACCCTGCTAGAAATGTTGCGAGGACAGCAGCAATAAGTCGAGATCATCCTGGACAAACGGGCCACGTGTCTATTCTAGTTATAACGCTAAGTCCTACTCTGTCTGCATATGTAACGTTATGGGTTTCCTCTGCGATAAACGCTCGAGGCGGCCTTTGAGACAGTTAAACTGCAACACTAAAAACTGGAGCCATCCAGCCTAGACTCAAACCCAGAAACAATCAGAAAGACACCCTGGATGTCACCCTGATTTTGTTTTCCCTTTTATAAATGTGTTTGTGATTTTTTCCCTACTCCTCAGCAGATGCTACCTGATTTGTGCTCTGGCTCATGTCACTCACGTCGAGAGCGCTGCCAAATGCAGTGAGGTGCGAGTGACACCAGCGAAGATGATGAGCGAGGAGAATGGCAGCTGGCTGCATTTCCGTCCTGTCGAGTTTTAGTGACTCGAGGAGCATCCTGATAGAGAACATCTGTACCCGCCACAAGCCACGCAGAATGCTCTCATCCCAAACTCAGACCCGAGAACCCTGAAGGGGGCTGCACCCTCGTGACAGGGCTGGAGGGGTCCGGACTGGAGGTTGAGGACGGGGGATCAGAGCGGCAGAGCCCGAGAAAAACTGCGGAGAAGAGGTTAGGAGACGGGAGTTCTCTCTCTCTCTGTGCCACTCACTAGCTTTGAGACAGGCAACGTATCTTAGTTGAGACTCTGTTTATTAATAATAAACACACATTCAAGCTACCTTAATCAAAAACATAAGACAAGTGGTATATTTCCAGGGTCCAGGGGCACTTCAGGGAAGTCAAGGGCAGGAACGTGACAGGGTCTCAGGGAGTGGGTAAGGGACCTGAGCGCACTGCAGGCCCGGAAGGGAGCGCATGCTTCCTTCCTTATTGCTTCTGTCAATCTGCTTCTTTCTCTTCTCTCTGCCAATTTGTTTCCCTCCCAGCCTGCCTGGTAACAAGATAACCCAAGTTTTCATGGTAGAGGTCCAACCACCGGGAAAGACGGATCCTCAAGTCTCATTCTCCTTTCTGTGTCTAATTCCCAGGCGATGACCTGATGGACAGCTAGTGTGAGATGCCTTTCCCAGGCCCCAAAAGCATGAGTAGAGGATATATCAACTTCAGACACCATGCCCGAGGCCCAGTCCCACGACCCAGTAGGAAGTGAGTTCCCATCGCGGGGGGGGGGGGGGGGGTGCTGGTGAGCTGAGGTAACACTTTCAAAGGTGTCCATTAGCTTGTGTAACTTCATGCCCTCAGCATTCAGACCTGACTTCTCTTCCCTCACGTGGTTTTACGTCTTAAATGACACCATGTACAGGAAGAAGAAATTGTGGAATGCAAACTAGTTTTATCCTTAAGTCACCCTGTAAGTCACATGTGAAGCAATCATATGTAAGCTTCTATCCTCTAAATCCCCACATTGGAGTCCTCCTTCCACGGATACCTGGTAAGCCAATGTCATTGCCAGAAAAAAAACACAACACTTTCCTGATGCGAACGCTGTGCGCTTAGTTTCACTGACAAGCCAAAACCTTCTTTCTCTCTAGGTTTGTAATTAATTTCCTTATTTGCATTATGTAAATGGTACGTTGTATAATTTCATATTCATACTTGTTATCATTAATAAACTCAGTTGTTATTTCTCTAACAGAGCTCTGAGGTGCTTAATTATTAGCACTGCAAACAGAACATAAGGGCTACAGAAATCATGAATCTTTCGTGATACTGACAGATTTTGTTCACAACCTGCCATCATGATTAATATTACTATTAATTTTGCCAGGCACATTGTCAGCGTGGGTACTAAGTAGGAAGTAAGGAAGACTCCTTTACCCAGAACTTAATTCTCTAAGGAACGCCACTAAAGAAGGAAAGGACACACATCTCACTCAAGTCTGGAGATAATGTCAGTCAATCAACGGATCTTGACTGAGGGCTGTGATGGGTCAGGATCAACTGTGTTGGTACTTAGGAAAGGGCTAGGATGTGAGCTGATATTCTTGGAGTAGTTTATTGATAGACCCCTCTACCTATGTCTGATCTGAATGCTCCTTCCTCCCCCCACCTCCCCAGAAACAACTCTGGGAAAAGAGCACCCGGGTCTAGTTCCGACCCTACAACTACGGGCCTCCAATCCCTCGCCATCCCAGGGGCGGAATTATATCCACCACCACCCCCCACCCCGAGCCGGGACTGGCAGGAAGGGACTGCTCTGTCAAGGAGCAGGAGCAAGAGTTGAAATTCAAGATTTCAGTCATGTGTCACTCAAGAAATCTTGAAGTGACACCTGCCTGGGTAAACACGAGCGACCTTGCATAGAACTGTTGAGAAACCAGGGAGAACCCACATGGGAAGCCCCCTGCAGGTAAATACAAGGAGGCTCTCCGCTCTAAGAGGAAGAGGGGACAGTACCAAGTGCTGAGTGGTGGTACCATCTGAGAGGGTAAAACTTGTGGAGATGAGGAAGGAAAAGGGACAGAGAGGAAGTAGGAAAAGGGGAAGCAGAGGGAGAAAGAAAATGCACAGTGACATTGAACAGGCTGAGTTTAAAGAAAATGCCAACTTGAGGAGGGGCTGTTTTTTATGCTCTCAAAGGTACACACGTGCAAACATATAGACATACATAGGTACACATTTCCTCCTCCCACAGGCACATATATGTATTATGTATATATATACAATCTCCTCATTGTTCTCAATATGTACAACTCATGTGACCAGGCACAACATAAATGCACTGCCAGGAATCTCTCTCTCTCTCACACACACACACACACACACACACACACACACACCTCCCCCCTGCATATTTCCTCTCATCCGTGAGAGTAGTAACAGCATCTCAGCAACGCTGTCTGAAATAAGGGCAGAAGCAAAGTGCACACACACTTTAAAGACAGAGGCTGTCTGACCAAGAGTCGATCCAAAAAAAAACCACCAAGACCTAGCTAAATGCCAGTGGAAAGGTCAGCATGATTGACTTCTGCTTCCTAAAGCAACTGGTCATTTTTCTGGACTTCTGAAAATAGAATTAAAGATGGAAGAAATTCAGGTTAATGGCTGAGTACTACCATTAGCCAGACGGGTGCCCCTTTTGGAAAGGATATTTTACAGACGTGTTTACCAAATGATCCTATTCAAGTGTGAGCTAAAATAGCAACTTATAGCAACAGAAATCACTATCCTGCTGGATTCATCTCCCCAAATGCACATAGGCATCAACTGTGACACAAACGTATCAGCACACACTTAAACATCTGAAATTGTCAAACGTATCACCTACCGCCTACACCCGGCTTTGAGGGATTGAACAGGCTTTCACTTGTGTATTTGAAGGTGGGACTGCATGAAGGGAAGGGCCAAGAGTCCACTTGAGAGGCACCATTTACTAAGAACCATGTGTAGACACTTCCAACATCTTCACATCATCTCACTTAATCGTGACAACAGCTCTATGGAGTAGGCACTAGTACTGTATCCATCTTGGATGAGGAACCCGAGACACAGCGAAGTCCTGCCGAGGCCCTCTTATGCAGAATGTCACAAATACCTTGCTGAGAAAGGCGCAGAGCTTGAATCCGAACCCAGGCGGATCCAGCTTTAGAATACTAAGCTAACATGGGGTTATTTCAATCCCGTGGCAGCTATCAGCTGTCTGTAATGCTGTAGGGAGAAGGACTTCTGACTGTACCTGGGCTTGGCGTGAAGGAGCACGCTAGCCGGTGGATGAAGGGTGCCACAGGTGGGGAGGTGAGTGCAGACATGCACAGTGAGTATCTGCAGCACTGACCTGGGTTCCGGAAGGTAAGCAACCACTAACCAAATGTGTGACCTTGCCCCAAAACAAAGCGTGAGCAGTGAGGAATCCAAGATCACGTCACTACTTGACAACATTTTTATGGGTTTGAACACACAGGTGAGGACTTCCTGGCACAGTCCTAACTAGTTAGAACAGCTTAATAGCCTAAGATCTTAGCTTATTATCCTCTAGTTTTACAACTGTAGCCTTTATTTTTTACTCTACCCATCCCCGTGTCTATTACCAAAAATAATAGAATTCAATGACCAACTGAACTCTCCAGGGTGCTTCCAATACACTGGAGATTACATGCATGTCCAAAAGTCATAGGGCCATTAGAGAAACTGACTTTGCACACTCAAAAAAATTCAGTGGAGGAGACAAGGAAAGAGCAGTTGAAATTTTAACACAATGCTCAAAGGGTCCTACCAGTCCAACAGTCCAAAAATGTAATAACATGACCACCTTCCTAAAAGAATAGGATGCTTACTACTGGACATGGGTATGAGTAAGGAGAGTACTCTGTGTCATTTTAATCTTTATAACAACTTCCACAAGCCCTGGTAGAAAACGTATCCAAGCCCACCCAGCCATTCTGAGCAGATCCAGAACTATTATCCCAAACTACTAAAACCAGCTTATTTTTCCCAGGGCCCCAAGTCTGCTTTGGGGGGATGGGATGCACCACGCCTGTCTCCATCTCTCTTGCAATCAACGGTCTCTGGGCTGATGACTGGCAAGAAAGAAGGCTGTGGACTCTAACCTGGGATGGCTTGGCACTCAGCCTGGCTTCATTTGAATCACACTCTCAAGTGACAGCATTAACCAGCCACAGAGATTGAGTTCACTGAACAGGAAAAATGAGGTTGCCAAAAAAAAAAGCTCATGCAATCTCAGTCTGTGTTAAATAGAACAACAGCTATTTATTTGTTCCCTGCCTTGCTTCAAGAAAGATTTAAGACCTGGAAAACAGTGATCATGTTTTACCTACGACTGAAAAGTTCGATCATATTAAAAAGGGATTCGAAATTTTTCTATGATTTTAGAGAACAGCCAATGACTGCTAGGAGGAAGTTCCAAAACCTGTTCCCAAATTTAAAAATGGCGTTTATGAAGTGAGTGCCACTAATATCTGAGCTGTTCAAGAGGAGGCATACATTATACATTTACAAATCTCTCTACAAATAATGTCAGGTGGCCAGAAAGGACTTTCAAACCTCTCCAAACAGGACATACAAATGGCCAAGAGACATATGAAGAAATGCTCAACTTCACTAATCATCAGAGAGATGCAAATTAAAGCAACAATGAGGTATCACCTCACACCTGTCAGAATAGCCCCCATCAACAAAGCATCAAACAACAAGTGTTGGCGAGGGTGTGGAGAAAAGGGGACTCTAGTACACTGCTGGTGGGAGTGCAGACTGGTGCAGCCACTATGGAAAACACTATGGTGTTACCTCAAAAAATTAAAAATTGAATTACCATTTGACCCAGTGATCCCACTCCTAGGAATATACCCTAAGAAGCCTGAAACACCAATCAGAAAGAATACATGTACCCCCATGTTCATAGCAGCGCTATTTACCATAGCTAGGATCTGGAAACAGCCCAAGTGTCCATCAGTAGATGAATGGATAAAAAAGCTATGGTACATATACACAATGGAGTACTATGCAGCTGTAAGAAAGAAAAATCTCTTATCCTTTGAGACGACATGGGAGGACCTGGAGAGTATTATCCTAAGTGAAACAAGCCAAGCAGAGAAAGACAAATATCATATGATCTCACTTATTTCTGGAATATAATGAACATAACAGTCTGAGGAACAGGGTAGTCCCAGAAACATGGAAGTAGGGTACAGACTGACAATTGCCAGAAGAGGGGGTGGGGGAGGGGAGCGATGAACCACAGAACTTGTACGCATGTACTCATAACCAATGGACATGGACAACAAAACTGGGGACAGGGCAGGGAGGGAGGGGGAGAAGGGTGTCAATGGGGGAAAAAAGGAGAAACATCAGTAACAAAAGTAAATTAATAAAAAAAAAAAAATCAAGCATTTAACCAACTCAGAATCGTATACGCTCTAAGATAGCTTTTCCTCTTTAATGGGCACTGGCTTGAAAGATTGGGTATGCTTTCTTTCCGAAGCACAAGACATCACAAGGTGGGAAGAGGAGTGAGGGTTTCTCTATTAAAAAAGGCCACAGGATTTTTTTCATCAGAATTAAGGAGAGTGGAAACATGTCACTTTACTGAATGGACCATGATGGCTGAGATGAGATACCATCTATTTCAATCATGATAGGATTTACTTTTATTTCTCCCTACATAAGAGAAAAAAAAGAAAAATGCCCCATCCATACCGACTTCTGAGCTTCTGAGCTATAGATTGTACTGTCAACCATTCAGAAAAATTGGACAATAGCAAATCATTTTCCACGGATGGGGGGTGGGGGGGGACATTAGCCCAGCTCCTTTGAATGGAAAGAGGCTTCAGGAGCAACTTCAGCATCTCGTTCTATTTTCTCTCGATAACTTCTCAGTCATTATCCTTGCAAAACCCGTCCACATGCCCAGGCTATTTGTAATGTAGTTAGTGACCTCATCCCCCCACCCCTCCCAACTTGAATACCTTACTCTACATGAAAAGAAAAGAATGAAGCTATTTTTTTTTCATCTGTTCAGTGATTTCCAGATTTAAAAACTAAATAAATCTTTCTGCATTTCAGAAGGTTTTGTATCAGATTTCTTTTGCCTTACTTTGCTGATACAGCAGGAGACACAGTAGCTGTGTGGGGCAATTTTCTAGCCAGCTTGCTGCATCTGAGCAATGCAGGATGAGAGATTTACTCAAAATTCACTATCACAGTTCTGTCTGCCTTTCCAGATAAGTAAGATCATGGCGTCCATTCAGAGAAGAGGGCAATAAAAATAACAATGACTTAAAAGAAAAAGAAAAAAATCCTTTCCTTATAGTATGCCCTGAATATATTTAGAACCAAAGACCACAAATAAGACCATAAATAAGAAAGTCTAATACTTTAAAGGCCCGGGCAGATGAGGTGAAAAGGCTGGGTGTGAGGCAGCAGAAAGCATAATGCTGGTATCCAGCTGGAAATTCTGTGCCCTGCCTAAGCATATTAATTCAGTGATAACAACCTCACCAAGAACAATCATGAGAAATGGGGCTTAACCACATACCTGGTTTCTAGCTTGTAGACTCCCATCTGAGCTGAAAGTGTCTTTAAAGATCACCTGACCCATGCCCGGCTGGTGTGGCTCAGTGGTTGAGCACTGACCCATGCACCAAGAGGTCACCAGTTCGATTCCCGATCAGGGCACATGTCCAAGTTGTGGGCCATATCCCCAGTGGGGGGCATGCAGGAGGCGGCCAATCAATGTTCTCTCATAACCAAAAGGAATAAGATGTTTCTATCTCTCTCTCCCTCTCCCTTCCTCTCTCCCTAAAATCAATAAAGAAAAATAAAATTAAAAATAAAAGATCACCTGACACAGAGGTTTTTCAACTCTGACATCATGTTCAAATCCCTGGACAGCGTTTAAAAAATATGAATGCCTGGGCCCCATACCAGATCAATTAGATGAGCAACTGCAGAGGTGAGAACCAAGCATCAGTGTGATTTGAAAATCTCACCAGGTGATCCTAATGTACAGCCAGGCATGAGAAATCAAGATGAGAAATGAAAGCTGAAAGAAGTAAAAGGCTTTGTTCAAGATCATGGCAGCACTCGGCAAGTGCTGCCTTAATTATCAGTGAATAACTTCCCAGGTGCCAAGCTAGAAGACTCCCAGAAGAAAATGCAGAGAGAAAGGAACACAAGGGGAATGTGGAAAAGCTGTCAAGACTCTTTAATTTGATTACAGCAAATATTTGGCTAGTTGGAAGTTTAGTTGCATTGATGGTGCAACACATCTTCTTGGTGCCCATGACATGCCAAAAACAGCTAAACATTTAACATACATTTCTCTTTATATCCTGTAACAATCCATTAAAGAAATAAAGACACTGATGCCGAGAGAGATCAATTATATTGCCAAGTACACACAGCTGATAAGTTTCCAAGGATGAATTAAAATCTGTCTCTTTACTGGAGGTAAAATGGATATGAAGAGATATGCACAGATTCCAGCATACAATTACATGAGTTTGGCAGATGGAAAGGCCCGTATAACCAACACTGCAATCAATATGTAGAAAATCCCCTTTTCCTAGAAAATTCCCCCATATCCCCTTCCAGTCATTCCATCCCTTATAGGCAATTATGGTTTGATTTCTATCACCATGAACTAGAACTTCATACAAATAAAATCAGTTGGTGTGTTCTCATTTGTTTCTTAATGGTTTGCTCAACATAATTTTTTTTT
This sequence comes from Tadarida brasiliensis, assembly GCA_030848825.1. Lineage (NCBI taxonomy): Eukaryota > Metazoa > Chordata > Mammalia > Chiroptera > Molossidae > Tadarida > Tadarida brasiliensis. The sequence goes on along the minus strand of CM061259.1, from coordinate 103,456,594 downwards.
CTGAGACTCATCCATATTTCTTTCAAGTATCAATAGTTTGTTGCCTTTACGTAGCTGAGGAGTATTCTTTCATAGGAATACGCCACAATTTGTTCACTCATTGTCCTGTTTATGGTCATTTGGCTATTATTAGTACACTTTTTTTTTTTTAATATATAGTAGTAAAGCTGCTTTAAACGTTGTTCCAATCTTTTTGTGAAAATGTGTGTTCATTTCTCTTGGGTAAATACTTAGGGGTAAAATGTCTGGGTCAGTAGACATACAGATGTACGTTTAACTTTAGGAGCAACTACTAAACTGATTTCCAAAGAGGATGTTCCATTGCATAAACACTTCCCTGAACAATAGGAGGGTCTGGTCCCTTCATTCCCTCCCCTCACCAACACTTAATGTTGCCACAATGAAATGGTATTACATTGTGGTTTTAATTTGCATTTCTCTGATAACTGCTGGCATCAAGTACTTTTTCATGTTCATATTCACTGTTCCTGTATCCTTCCTTGTGAAGGGTCCAAATCTTTGTTGCCTAATTGTCAAAAAAAAAAAAAATTGCTTGTCTTTGTATTTTTGGCTTGTTCTTTATTTATTATGGATCAAATATACTGTAAAATATTCTCTGCAAATATTTTCTCCCAGATTATAGCTAACCTTTTTATTTTCTTACAATGAGCACAAGGTGTGCGTGTGCATGTGTGTGTGTGTGTGTGTGTGTGTGAAATCTAATTTATCACTTTTTTTGTAGTTACTGCTTTTTCTTTCATCTCTAACAATTTTTGCCTACCCAGTGATCATAAATATATTATTCTGTGTGTACTTCAAGAGCTTTAAAGTTTTAGCTTTTATGTTTAGGTCTATAATTTATCTAAAGTAATTTTGTGAATGGTGCAAAATTGGGGTTGAGATTCATTTCTTTTCCATATGTTTATTCAGTTATCCAGCACCATTTGCTAAAAAGACTCCCCTTTTCTCACTGAATGACTTTGAGCTTTTATCGAAATTAACTATATGTGTATTGATCGATTTCTGAGCTCTACTTGGCCCCATTGATCAACTTGTATATCTTTATGTTAATACAATGCTGTCTTGATTGCTATAGCTTATAAATCTTTATATCAAGTAATATAATTCTTCTGACTTTATTCTTGTTCAAGATGTCTTTGAATGTTGTATATGCTTTGCATTTTTATATAAGTTTTATATAAGATTATCTGTTTCCACCAAAAAAATACTTGAAAGTTTGTTTGAGATTGTGTTTAATCAAATCAATATTGACTCTCCCAATCCATTAGCATGTTATTTTCACTGATTTAGGTCTTCTCTCAATCTCTAGGAATATTTAAAAGCTGTTAGTAAAGAGGTCTCAGAGATCTTGTTGTCAAAGTAATCCCTAGATTTTATGGGTATCTTTCATGCTCTTATAAACGTTATATTGAAATTTCATTTTCCGAATGTATGCAGGTTGTATATAAAAATACAACTTATTATTTTATATTGATATTATATTGTCACTGCCCGATGAGTATCTATAATGTGTACTAAACATTCTCTACAGAAATCTTTATAGCAATCTATTTAAGAGACAAGGCAACTGAGGCAGAAGTTAATTATATAACCAAGGACCTAAGGCAAATAAAGTTCCAAAGTTACATTAAAACCTAAGTCTTTTTCATGTTAATTTCTATGTCCAAACTGCTGTGCTTGGAGTAGAGAAACAACATTGGAAAGAGTTGGTCTAAGGAGCCGGAGCCGACACAGAAGGAGGTGGGAAGATCGAAGGGGGTGGGGTGATGAGAGACAGACTACACAGTGTCAAACACCCCCCACACTGCCCCTCCAATCTGACTCTATTTCTTTCAGTTCATCAGGAGTAAAGTTTCATGCCTCCACTTTGGAAAACAGCCTGATAGTTCCTCAAATAATTAAAAGTAGAGTTGCCACGTGACCTAGCAATTCTACTAGTTACATGCCCAAGAGAAAAGAAAACATATGTCCATATAGAAAGCTCGCATGCAAAGGTATTATTCATGCAGCCCAAAGACAGAAACAACCCAATGTCCATCCACTGATGGATGGATAAGCAAAATGTGATATTTTCAAAAATAAAATATTTTTTCCTTAAAAAGGAACACTGATGCGTGTTATAACATGAATAACAATTGAACACATTATGCTAAATGAAAAGAGCCAGTCACAAAAGACCACATATTATATGATTCCATTCATATGAAATGCCCAGAATAGATAAGTCTGTGTGGCCAGAAAGGAGATCAGTGATTGCTTAGGGCTGGGGGTTGGGGGAGACAAGGGGACAATATCTAACTGGTATGTGATTTCCTTCTGAGGTGATAAAATTGTCCTAAAATCGACTGTGGTGATGGTTGCATATATTGCTAAATATACTAAAGGACATTGAATTCTATGCTTCTAAAAAAATTTCTTAGTTCCATTAATAAGATTATATACGTTTCAAGACCATATGTTGGGACACAAAACTAGCTGCAACGAATTGAAGAAGATTGAATCCTCCACTTTAAATGTATGGATTGTATATCCTTTTTACAGCACAATGCCTGCCACCAAATAGGTTCCCAATAAACATCAGTTGGAAAGATTAAAGAAAGAATAAATTCACTAGTAATAGGCCCCATTGTGTCCAGGGTCTGGGCTACAGGGAGAGAGAAATGTTTTAAACATACGAATAAAGTAAGTCCCTTTCCCTTATTTATTCAAACATGTAATTACTCACTCGGAACACCACTTACTGGTCTAGGCTTCATTCAACTAAATCCTTTACATATTTGGGGGCTCTTTCTGGAGTACACTGGCCATCCATTACTAACCTCATTTCCCTAGCCTTCCTTTCCCTAGCTTGTTTCTAATAGAATTCTTGAAAGCAACCTGGCGGAGCTGACAGATGAGAAGACCAGGGAAGTAGAACAGAATATAGCTGCAAACCACGACAGAGCTATAAGATCGCTAACTACAATAAGTAATCTTGTATCCTTTGACATTCTTCTCTAATTTTCAACTCACGAAAAAGAAAAATCTACTCACTGCACCAGCAGGGGGCACTGCAGTCTGTACCACAAATATGAGTCCTATCTCCTCAGAGACAACAAAAGGCAGTTTCACTGATGCTGTTTCGTTTTTGTTTCTTACTCCTTTAAGTCTTCATAATCCTAAAAAGTTACAAGAGAAAGGGACCTCAGACATTCTTTACTCTCGTGCTTTCTGAACAGTGATGTGACCCACAGGGGGTTGTTGTTTTTATAATTCATCTCATTAGAGGTCCGTTTTAATAAAAGGGAAGTACTTTTGCAAAGAACACATGCCTACTGGCCATGGCTTCCTGGTCTCTTTTATTCCCTCCAGGACGTCATCATCAATGTTGCATTTCATTATTGACTACAAAGTCTCAGGCTTCATCACATCTTCTCGCAAATACCCTCTTGTGCATTCCCCTCCACTGGCTGATGTGAGGAGCGGGGTGGGGAGAAAGTCCGCCGAACTTCATTTGGCCAGCTGGTCTGCAGAGGTCTGCGCATCGGTGCCAAGATGCAGGTCCCAGGGAAGGAGGCCAAAAGCCTGCCACGTGCCATCTGTTTTCCTTCAAAGGCCACTGCACTGGCTGTAGACAGATGTCTGGCAGGCTACATCTGAGGGTATTTACTCCACGCCTACCCACAGATGGCCTTACCAACTTCTACAGCATAAGTTCGATTTCTTCCCAAAGCCTCAACTTGTAAGTAGGAGGTCACAGAAGTCATAGCTGGATAGATATTATCATTATAATCATACCAGCTAATCTTTGAATGCTCACATGCTAGGCAATGTGCAAAACACCTAATACAGCTCATTTAATTCTCATACCAACCCTGCAAAGTAGCTGTTATCACACCTCTCATTCTACAAACGAGTAACCCAAGGTCACACAGCTCGTAAGGAATCCAAGTCGAGTCTGACCCCATAGTCTAGGTTCTTCTCCACTGTGGTATAAGAGCTAATGGAGATGATAATATTGTTATTAAGGATAACACTGCCAACAGCAACAAAATACCACCACTCTGGCAAGTGCTTTCCGCACACAACGTCATCGAACCCTCCTGGCTCCTCCTGGGATGCAGTGTCATATCTCACCTAAAGCCCGGAAGAAACTGAGCTTGGAGAGGTCCAGCAACTTGCTCAGTGCTTTGCAGCTGGTGATGCCACCAGGGGGTGCCCAGTTCTGGCTGGCTCTAGCACCCAAGCTCTTACCAGTCACTACCACTACCGACCTATTCTAAAGGGAAACTGAGGCTCAGAGAAGGAAATCTCCAGGCCCTTATTTCCAGAATAAGTCAGTTTAGCAGTGGCATCTCTTAAGCCTGGTTACCAATTCCCAGAAAAGTACCCTCTTCTTAGAACCATCAATGAGAAAACACAACCAGACTTCGTTTTAAGAAGTGGAGGAGTGTTCTGAGCAACAGCAGGGGACAGAGTGGCCTTGGAGCCAGAAAATAAGGACTGAGCCATTTATTAGCTGATTCACTTTGACCAAAGAGCACTTAGCTTGTCGCAGAGCCCTCCCCTTTCACCAGGGAACTTATTATATGATTGGGAAGTTTTGCCCTTAAGGACTATTTCAAGGCAGTGTGTAGGCAAGAGCTAAATTAGGCTGTAAAAATATTAATTGCTATCATTTAAGACTGATTAGATCTTTATGGGTCAAAGTAATAAAAAGTGCCTTAATTGAGAAGGTGGCACCTAAGGCTGGATATAAAACATATGAGAATAATAACTATTTTTTCCTGGGTTCTTACTCTGCATCAGATCCTGAGACAAGTAGTTTATATGAATGATCTCAGTCTACTCTTAGGAAAACTCATACACATACTGTTACTGTGGTTCCTATTCTACGGGTACAGAAATGGGGGCCCAGAGAGGTTCAAGGTCAAAGAGCTGCCAGGTGACATGGTTGGGATTTGGACTGGTCACTGCACCAAACTGCCTCTCTGGGTAGACTGAATAGACAGTTATGGAGATGGCGTCTATGAAAGCAAGAGGCATTTACATTCCCCACAGCAACGAGCAATACATGCATTCCACAACATGGAATTTGGAATTGCAATCGCTGAAGTGATAGCCTGGTTGTGCCCTGTGCTTTCCGGCAGGACAAGCATCATCACCACTGTGCATTTCAAAGGGGTGGAAGGATACTTCCAAGGTCATCTAGGCAATCACCTCCTCCTCCCATGGCAGTGCTTCTTTCTTAATTCCCTGCCTTGAAGCACTGTTCGAATTCATGAACATCCAGGTCGCAGGTAATAACTGCTCTGTCTACTTTACATATATGTTTTATAGACCACAGATTATAAATAAGGGTGCTGAGACATATTCAAGCTCTTTCAGAGACAGCAAACTTCATGTAAATACAAGGCATGGGGGAATCGACAATAAAAGGCCTTGGACAATACCATAAACAAGTAACCAAATGGAAATTGAAATGCATGGCCTTTCCGGTTCAGTGGAGCATCACAGCTGGAAGAAGCCTGCGAAGTCAGCTCATCCACACCACCCCTGCTGCAGACAGGAAAACCAACGGAGGATCTCAGAGCAGAGTGACCTGCACAGGATTCCACAGATGGCCAGTTCTGAACCTGGGCTCACACCCAGATGCCGGACTTGCATTGCGCTGCACTTTCTTCCTCGCTCTGCCGCCCTCGCCCTCACAGTGCGATCACTCACTCTTAGGTCCAACCTATTGCTTCTCACGCGAATCACTTGCCAGGTTCTCTGAAGCCATGACCCCAGAAACCATCACTTTTGAACCCTCTGTCCTTCATTAAGGCATTCTGTTTGCTGACCTTTCACCCTGGGTCACTGGGTTCCCTCAGAGGGAGGCACTGGAAGGTTCTCATTAAGGGACAAGATGCCGAGGTGACTGTGCAGGTGTGAATGTGCCCATCCTATCAAGCTGGCCCTGGTTACCCCAGGCAGAACAGACCTCCTCTTTGACAGGAAGCCCAAGATAATTTGAAGCAGGACAAGTGTCCGTGTGTGGAGAAGGAATAGCCTGCTGTGAGCTGAACAGCTTCTCAATATAAAAACTCACTTGATTTCACATAATGGAGGCTGAGAGGGCTCTGAGTGAATGATGGTGGAAGTTCATTTACATTTTAAATGAATACAACATTTGCCTAGGGGCAATGCTTTCTCCCAATCATCTAATCTGAAAAACACGGCACTACTTTTTTATCTTTCTCTAAAAATCCTTTTTCTTGAAGCCAATAAATACATGTCTGCTCTCCAAAGCTATTACTATCTGTTATGTCTTTTAAGCATAAAATCAAGACTGTGCCTTCAATGAATGGCTGATCTAAGACATTTCCACATGAGTTAATAGAATGAGTGACTCACTCCTGGGATTCTCTTTACTTAAAATGCAAAAAATTCTCACTGGAAACAGACTCCCCAGCTGGACCTCCAGCTCCCCTTCCCTTCCAAGGGGGAGAAAGAGAAACATTGCTTGGCCAGAATGGCTCACAGATGTGTCCGTGATTTCCAAGGTAATTCCACGGAGACAAATCCATTCCCTTCAGACACCCAAGGCCCCATGCACTGACTGTGCTCCACTGCAAAGAGCACTTGTCACTCAATGAAATTACAGTGTTGAAACAGAATCATGTGAGGACACCAAGGGTACATTTTATGGTATGTGAATTATATCTCAATGAAGCTGTTAAACAAACAGGATACAGTGCCTAGTAAATGCTATATCAGGGATGGTCATCTTGATCACCATTTTTTTTATTATTTTTTATTTTTTATTATGGATCATTTGGCTACTGTGTGAAGAATGAACTGTTTGGGGAAGTTGGGTAAAAGGGCTGCCTGGATAAGGTAGCTGTGAAGACAGAACGCCGTGGCAGGGTTCAGGATACATTTTGAAGTAGAGCGCCCACGGTGTAGAAGAAAGCACTACGCTTGGGTAGACTTTCTGAGTGACTGGATGCCTGTAATAATCCTTAGTGAACAAGTAACCACCACCGCTCCCAGTAAACACAGCTGCTATTAAAGGGATCCCTGGAGTACAGAGTCTATTTTCTTTTCCTGTCCAGTAGTTGACCCAAGGGCTATTTCAATCAAATACCTCTGGTGCTTGAAATACAAGATAAAAGCCAGCATTTCTTCAAGCTGATAGGTCTAAAGGTTTTCATGTGGCAAGTCTTGAGGGCTTCCACACTGATAAAGTACAACTTGAAGGAGAGGAACCAATTTAGGTCCATGATCCAAGGGATGGGTCGTTGACTTGCTAGTTCCGCAAATATTGATTGATTAGATCTTGAAATTCAAGTTAAAAAATCCAAGTGAGTGAGCTCTTGGTTCACCCTGCAATTCTTCTGGGCCCCGAGGCTAAGGCGACCAGATTCCATTCTTATGTAGGCCCCTTGGCTAAGGCGACTAAATGACTCCATTTTTATCATCAATGGACCTTCCTCGATATTTTTCCAATAATAGGTTAATTATTCCTAGAAGTAAAGGAATTTTGCCTAAAATTATAGTTGCCCCACGTGTTGGGAGGCATTTGCAGTTTCCAGTATTTGCAGGTACTTGTGAGCCCTTTTGACTTCTGTAATCGCTGTCACGCTACTGTCACGCTATTGTACCGGTCCCCTGCGGGGGGGGGGGGGAGCAAAAGTGGGATGGGGCTTCTGTCTTTAAAATCGGATGAGCAAGAAGAATCGTGGCTGAGGATCTGGGGAAGCTGTACCCCCCCAGCCCGCCAGGGTAATGAAGGGCTCCTTTACAATTGGCTGTGCATCTCTGGTTATCTCAGTGACACGGTACAACACAATAAACAGGGGAACATTAGGTCCTCAATTCCTAAGGAGGAGACAGCTGCCCCAAAGCATGGAATTCCAAGCCACTGCCTGTCAGTTGTTAATGCCAGGCATAGTACTGAGAGCCTTCAGTGATTTCCACACAATGCTCTAATTCAGCTGAAGTGGGCTGGACAGGTAATAATTAAGACCACAGAGGTCTTGTCCTCCACTGCAATGATCCTCAGGGGAAAATGAACTGAACCATAATGGATGGATGATTCCTTCTGAAAATAAGGGGTTGAAAAATCCCACTACCAAATTAGGCTTTAAAAATAAAGTCGTCCAATGTATGAGACTCTTGAAGATAATGAGAATTAACATTGAATTGGTGCTAATCATAATCTAAGCTGTGGAAATTACTTTATAGGCATTGTTTCATTTAATCCACACGACTCTGCGAGGTAGTTACCATTATATTCCACGTTTTGAGAGACCCAACATCTCAGCTCTTAAGTGGTGGAGTTGGGATTCAAGTCCACACCGTCTATTCTGGAGCAGGCACAAGGTACATTCCCAAAGATTATCACTGTTTTCCTTTAGTCTATTATGAAGACATCTAAGATCATGTCATGTTCAGCCCCTTCGTGTCTTTTGACCAACTTCAATCATTCCTTCAGCTGATATTTATTTATAGCTTAATATGTCTCAGGTACTTGGTCAATCAAGAAACTTGAACACAATGCCCATCAAAATGTCAAGCAATGAAAAATAAAAAGGCATATGCCTAGTTCTCTGTTAGACCTTTTAAGGAGGAAATGCAAAGATCATATAGGACTTAGCTCTGAAATACCTTTGAAAATAGAGAAATAGCCAAGCACTCTTATAGAATACAATTCATCGTAGCATATAATTGTATGCTCTACTGTGTGGTCCAGAAAATGTTTACTGGGAGAAATAAGAAAATAAATTCCAAACACCTTCATACATGGGTATGACTATAAAGCTCCATTTCAGTACCCACCAAAATTCTGCCTTGACAAGAAGGGAAGAAATTTGGTGATCAGAAAGGAAAAGTTTTGGTGATCAGAAAGAAAAAGTCTTTTTAACCTTCAGAATAATTATATGTTCTATAGAATTCATAAAGGAATGTCAACAACTGTTTCCACCTGCTTTGGGAATTGCAGAATTATGGCATAGTAAGGCAATTCCTAAGAGAGAAAACAAATGAGATAGAAGAAGAGAAGGACAGAGGGAACCTATCTTCAGAGTCATGGCTACCACAAAAAGAAACAATGGATTTCTTTCTTGTAGCTTCAGAACTAATGGTTGGGGGTCAGTTGAGAAAACATCCTCATATGCATTTACTAATAAGGACACTATAGTCATGCAACATTTTTAAATGGTCTGTAACTGGAAGCTGGACATTCTGTTGTTTTAGAATTGTGGGAAGAAATATCAGTAAGTGGAAACCCAGACACTCGGGCCCCACAGAGGTTTGCTCAGCTGACTTTGAGGTCATTCCTACTATACCCATGATAGGTTAGTCCAGTGTGACAGCACCCTTATACCTGTACCTGTTACATCCCATGTCCCCTCTAAAGGAGAGGAGAATATGCCACCCCAAAATATGCCACTTTGGCATATTGATTATTTTGAATTAAAGTTATCTAAGAAACAGCCAGTACAAGAAGGACACTCTGACCTCCTCTGTGCCCCTGAAACCAGGACATCTCCCACGTTAAAGGTACCAGGAGGGTACATGGCATCCTTAGCACCTGAGCTAGAGAGAGAGGGAATTTATGGCTGAGTAGGCTGTGTAAACAAATCTTGTTACCTCTTCCCTAATTTGCTACTCCAAACTCAAACCTCTGTCTTGTCAGTTCTTCACACATGTATTATTTTCTTATCTAAAGGGCATGAGATCTGCCTGCTTTGGTCATTTCTATGGGCTCTTGTATATACACATTTAAATTTGATTTTCTCCTGTTAATCTGTTATATGTCAATTTAATTATTAAACCAGCCAAAGAATCTAGAAGGGAAGAAGGGAAATATTTTCCTTCTCTACACTTCCTGTAATACTCCAAACTATTCATTCCCCTCTAGATAAACTCACCAAATCCAGTCACCTATTTGAAGACGGCCCTATATTTCCACCCACCTTGATGGATTCCTTATTCTTTGAACTCATGCAATTTATGTAGCTTGAGTCCTACAATACAATCTCTTCATTATTCCCCTGAACTCATCTGATTTCCCAAGCATAAAAAGGCAAGTCTGGATCTTCTACCTCTCAGGCACTTCCAGTAGAGCCCAGCACAAATGTGGACACAGGATAGATGGTCAATAACAGCACGAATAATGTAGGTTCCAATTAATAGGTTTCCTGGTACTCCTACATAGCCTATGCAGTTGAATCATCACAGCAACCCACTAATGCAATTGTTGAGAAAACTAAAGCAGAATGATTTAAGTAATGAGCTGAAAGTCTCACAGGTATCAAGCAGCATGAGTTCTGCTCCCCCACACCAGAGCCTGATGTGATTAGTTGTCCAGTTACATGATCTCATAGTACTCTGGACTTATGTTTCTTCCCCATAGAATGATTATGTCAGCAATTATTTGTTGTTTTTATTCTCTTTATAAGTCTATGAACTCCATAGGGATAGGACTCTGTCTCGTTCACTTCAGTGCTTTCTCTAGTCCCTGGTACATGTCGGCAGAAACAAAACATGCGTGGAAGAAAGAGAGGAGAGAGAAGGAGTGAGGGTATTGAGAAATGTCAGCCTAGCCACAGTCAGAAACCTGGGTTTTAAGTTCCTCTATATCTTACATGCATTGAGGCAAATTCAGTTGGACCCATTCTGGGGAGGTGGAGAAGAACATGAAATGAGCAGGTGGGAAGGTGATCTCAGGAGAGCCTGATTCCACACATGGTTCCCCCAGTGAGCAGAGTGCCCAGGAGAGAGTGAGATGGGAGACAGCGACTATTTCCTCAGCAGGTCACCTTCTCACCTGCACTTCACCTACAAGGATGTATGTGATTTACATTTAAAGACACACTGCACTTTTTTTTCTTATAACACAACCCTGAGAATACTTTGTATTCATCCAAAAAAAGGAATCTGTCTGTCACTGGAGGAAAAAAATGGTCCTGTTGGACTCTTGAGATATTATGCCACCTGCCTAGGACATTTTCAAGGACAGTTTAAACTAAACTAGATTTTTACTTCACATGCTGACTTGAGAGCTTCCTCTTCTAAGACGAGGCTCGACTGTCTCATTAGTCTTCATTGATCTACCAGTTCCACTAAATTTTACTTTTACATAACTCCTTGAAATGCCATAATCTCAGAACAGAATTTTCCTCTGTTGCCTTTGGCTTCTTTCTGACTCACAAAATATCCATTAGCTAAATGGAAACCACCCTTTCCTTCAGAATACCTATAAGATATTTTTGGCTAAGAACTTCAAAACAAACAAATGAAAACCTCTCACACACCTGGCAGGACTGCACCGGGTTTTCTGTAAAATCAGTACGGAAGACGATTTGACTTTGGGCGGTGGGCACACAGTGCAATAGACAGATCTTGCATCATAGAAATGTACACTTGAAACCTATATGATCCTATTAACCAATGTCACCCCAATACATTTAATTAAAAAAAGAAGAAGAAATCAATACAGTTGCAATGCACTGGGAATTGAGCAGGCCTTAGGAAAAAAAGGCTACTCTGCTAAGAAAGCAGATTGTCTCCTGTTGAAACTATGAAGTTAATTAATTGCTTTATAGAGAAGAGTTTGCTTTCCTCCATATCTGAGATTGGATTTTCAAGCCCAATCCGTCTATTGACTTATGTCATTTCCTTGGGCAATTAACTCCCCATCTTTAACCTTGATGTCCTCATCAATTTAAAGGAAGGTCAGAGGTAGTAATATCTATGGTTGTCTCCATCCTTGGCAAGGTTACTTTCTACTCCAGCTGCCCCAAATAAATATATGAGTCAAAACTGTGTGTCAATAGCCAAAAAGTTTCCAGCCCAATTAAAACTCTCCATTAGAGAATCTGGTCCTATCACTATTCTGTAACTTTGGTCCTGGTTTGAAAAGGTGGATATAGGAAACCATGGAGGGTAATACAGGAGAGCAATGGCCAATTTTTGTCATGTATTTCAAGTGTAAGTAAATTTACCAAGACAACTCCTGGGGCTAGCCGTAAGTATATAATGAAAACTAAATCCCCATACAATTGGATTTGGAGGTTGTCCAAGCCAACTAACAAAATCTTTCACAAGCACAGATACCCTTCGGAAATGTTACCTTTAAGGGTTGATCATTCTGAGCTGATGGGTCTTCTAACTTCCCTGTTAGAAGACAAATCCTATTGGCAGGGCAGCCCCCTAAATCTGTGTTTGTTATTAGGGGGAGGGGTGTAGAAATACGAAGCTAGCTGTTGGACATGAAAGCCACATTTCAGTTTGCCGAGGTCGCCTCCCACACTTCGGCCTCTGGAGGTGCATTTCCTATGGCTCCTCCCAGAAGACTGGCCATTCTGCCACCTTCTCTTACCAGAAGCCCCACAGAAGGCAGAGCCCCCTCGTTCTGCTCGCTGTGAGGGACTTCGGTTCCCGAAGCTTAGGACGCACAGGAATTCAGGACAGGGCCCCACAGCAGAGGCATGGCTGGGCAAGAAGCCGGGGAGACTTTCTAGACCAGCTATGTCTTTAAAGAAATCAAAATAAAGTCATGCATGGACATAGCCTTTGTTAATACTCTGATGAAAAGATACCAGAAGAAACAGGGTTAAGCAGGACCTTGGGAATCATAGAAAATATAGCAAAATGTTGCTACCTTTTCATGTGAACACAGCTCCCTTGGTCAACAGTATGGAGAGTGCTCGACTTACCAGCTCCTCCCAGTGGCCACCCTCCCATAACTGATCCCAGCCACGGCTTTGCCCAAGAAATCAGCAACTGGAACCCTCTCATTTACATCTGGGGTGACTGAGACATAGCATCCAAAAAAAAAAAGCTATTTGCTATGGGCATAAAACTAATGTTAGTGGTAAAAACAGGAAGAGAATTTGGTCTTTCCTGTGTATAACTTTGCTGGTAGCCCTGTGAGTGACGGAATCTTAAATTATACTTCTTCTCCCATGAACGATTTTTTCTTTTCTTTTCAGGAGCATGCCAAGCTGTGGATAGTGACAAAATTCAGTAGGAGTCTTTCATTTCATTCTCAGGACAGACAAGTACTGAGATGCCTAAATTAAAAAACCAGAAAGCTTGGAGTGATCTGGTCCCCTCTGCCAAGTGCGGAATTTCACACTGATTCATGTCAGTTCCCTTCCCACCATCACATCTCCCATTTATAATCGTTAAATATGCCAGGTTCACAAAGTCTCCCTGTTTGCGTGCCCTGTGTGAATCTGTGTATAAATACCACTCCCCCAAATGTTCTATTTGAATACAAAAAAGCATCCATGTCAGCACAGACTGCACAAGTTCAGGGCCAGAGGCATGGGATACGCTACAGAGCAGCACGGATTCAGGAGTCCGCTCGTAGGGGTGTGGATATGGCTCAGGTGCATGCTTGCTGTGGGACCTTGGGGACCCCAGTTTCCCTCTCTGAACCTGCTTCTTGATCCCCAAATTGGGAGAAACTAGACTTTTCAAGCTCCTCTCATCGATAACTGGGAGAATCATTTGAGATCATGGATAGATGGATAGCTTTTTTTTTTTTTTTTTGGTATGTGTCCTAGCGGAAACCGAACCCGGGACTCTCTGGTCCGCAGGCCGACGCTCCAACCGCTGAGCCAAACCGGCCAGGGCCATGGATAACTTTTAAAATGTTGTCATGATCCTCACTTTGAAAACAAAGGGAAAGTCCGGCCGGTGTGGGTCAGTGGTTGAGTGTCGACCCATGCACCAAAGAGGTCGCCAGTTCGATTCCCTGTCAGGACACATGCCCAGGTGTGGACCAGATCCCCAGTGGGGAGCATGCAGGAGGTGGCCAATTGATGTTCTCGCTCATCTATATCTCTCTCTCTCTCTCCCTCTCACTTCCTCTCTCTAAAATCAATAAAGGACAAAAAATTATTTTAAAAAAAAAGACAAAGGGAAAATACATAATCAAAGGCAGGTATTTCATGAAATTACCAGGAAGCTTGGAGCCAAGTGATAGGGACTCAGTTCCAGTCTTTCTACAAACTCACTCACATTTCTTCTCTGGGATGCAGTATCTCCATCAGCAGAATTAGGGGTCAAGACTGAATGAGCCTCTATATCTCCTCTAATTCTGATTGAGTCTTTGCAGCGTTATTAAACAGAGCTAGCCCTGTAGCCTGCATTGCAGTAGAGGCTTGCCAGTACTTGAATTAACCCTCTGACTGCCTTCAGAGCCAGGGTTTATCCACTGTAGTGTGGAGATGGGATATTGACCCAGAGCAGTGAAACTCGGCATACGTGGTGACTACAAGCCATCTGAGGCTCTGCGTTGTATCCTAGAACAACAACAAAAAGTGAGTGAAAAACTGGTGAAATCTGAACAAAGTCTATAGTTAGTCAATAGTGTGTTTCCAATGTTCATTTCTTGGTTTTGATCGTTGAAGTACATGGTCAGGGACGATGATAACATTAAGAGAAGCTGGAGGAAGAGTTCATGGAACTCTCTGCGCTAACTTTGCGACTCTTGTGCAAATCTGTTATTTCAAAATAAATAAATAAAACTGTATCTCATAGGAATCACCTCAAGTGCATGTTGAAAATGTACATTTCTCCAGTTCCAGAGATCTGGGAATGATCATCCTGGAGCAGGGCCCAGAGATCTGCGTTCCAGTCGGCGCACAAGGAGATTCCGATGCAACTTTCTCAGGGCTCATACTTGGAGAAGCCCTGATCAAAAAGAAACACTGACCCATAATAAAGTGAGTGATAGTTAGAGATGCGTACATGACAACTAACAACTGAGGCTGTAAAAAGGCTCTCGGGTGAGATCTCGAGTGGGGTTCTACCCCCACCAGTGGCTGCAGCAAATTAGGCAAGTTGTTCATCTGCTGGGCCTCAGATTCTTCATTTAGAAAGTAAGAAGGTGGATCTATGGATGGCTTTCCACTGGTCAGTCCTGTAGGGTACATGCAAGGAATGTCCAGAGTGGTGAACAGTAGTTCCTAAAACCATACACTGGCAGCCACCAGCCTCTCCCAGCACCTCTGCAGACACCCTTCCCCTCCTGGAGCTGCTCACCAGCCCTGGGCTCTGTGCGGTGTCCTCACCAGGCATGCAAGGGTCTGGCCCTGCAGTGAGTTAAATACTGCCACAAAGGGGACACAATCATGTTGAAAAACACAGCCACTGTAACAAGGTCAGCAGCAGGGGACATTAGATTTTGAATTTGCTTTATTGAGTGGAGACACAGACGGTAGTTCCGCCTTTTGCTGTGTGAAATAGAAATCCTAACTTCCATCTGTGAAGACTCTGGGGAAAGGAAATGAGGTCTTTGGCTCTAGGCCTTGCATTAGAGAGCAGTTTCACACCAGATGAGGCCACAGACTCAGAGCGACGATGTCTTCACAGAGGTCCCGCCCAGAAGAAGAAGAAGATGGATTCAAGTCAGCTCAGAGCACCTGAATCGAGAAGTGGCAGGGAGTGCCCCTGGCTTCTCGCTGCTCAGCATGTGTCCCCACACACGCATTGGCATCAGGACAAATTGCCCAAATCAGAGAGGAATGGGGCATATAGCCAAATAAAAATCCCTATAGGGCAGACAATACGCCAACCTCACTCCATTCTAATTTTCTTGACCTGACTCCACAGTTTAGATAGATAACTGTTTTTGACGGTACCTTTGAATCAACTCTAGGTTTTGTTTGCCCATACAAAGAGCAGATCAGAAGAACATAGGACACTAATATTTTCTAAGTGCAAAGATTCTCCTTGTTATTTCAGAGCATGATTCTGCAGTGTATTTCACTTCTGTGCATCTTGGCTTCCTCATTTGTGAGGAGAGCTAATAACATCTACAAAATTTAATTTGAACCTTGACAGTAAACCTATGGGCTTATTTTTTGTGAAAGTATCCACGTATAAATGTAACAGGAAGTGAGCTTCAGCATCTAAGTTGAGATTCAGGTAGTCAGTGCCGGAGCTGGGATTTAAATCCAGACCCAACAAATCTAAAGCCCGCACACCCACTAGAACGACTCCAGGGAAAGCGCTGTGCATGCAGGTGCTTTTCCCGAAAGCCAAAATAAATTTGTCTCCAAAACATAAAAAGAAGAGGGGGGAAATGGTATACCTCTTTTATATCTGTTTTGTCAGTATGCTAGTTTATGACTGAGTATGGTCTTGGAATGGAATGTGTCACTTATGTAGGAACAGTCCCCAGGACTTCTGGGAACCAAGATCTAAGGATTCTACCCTAACCCCAACCATTAACTGACCTATATCTTTACCAATCCTCACCTGCATTCCTCCCAGTCTTGGAAAATAACACACTGAGGTATTCCCTCCAGAAGCTGCTCTCTCTTGTTCCTTTTTAACATACATTCAGCTGTGGGCTGAATGACTTCATTGAGACTTCCTATAGCTGCCTGAAATACAACTTGTCTAAACTTACTTCCTCTGCTCTAAATTGCTTCTTCTTCTTCTTTTTTTTTTTAACCAATGTTCTCGATGTACTATAGGGCTGTAAATCTGAGAGTCATCTCCGACTTTCATCTTTCTCTCACTTTTACATACAGTATAATCATTCATCAAGTCAATCCTCATGGATCCTACTGAACTTGGCTTCTAAACACTCATTGAATCGGATTCCTGTATCCTCAGTGCCTTCCACTGCTGCCCTGTCTCTGGATATGACGCCTCATCTGGACAGCCTCCTTACGACCTCATGGCCTCTGGTGCTATCTTCTCATCCTTTTTCTGCATGATCCCCAGAGGTAATTCTGTGAAATGAAAACCTAAATGCATTGATGCTTTCCCAAGGCCCTACACTGGATACCTACTGATCTACTTTTCCAACCTCATCTCTCACTTAAGCACCACACCTATGTAGAAAAACTCATTCTTGGCCTTCTCTTTTAAGCTTCAAAATAATTAAAATCTCTATGTAATTCTCTGTACATACCTCCATACCTTGGCTCATAGTATTTCCTTTGCATGAAACATCCTTTAACTCCTCTCTTCTCCCGCTGACAATTCTTCACCTAACTTAACTTTCACTTCAGAATTTATCTCAGACACCACCTCCTTCAGGAAGACTTCCATAAGCAGCATTGTTACCAGGCTAGACTTATATTCTGTACTCCTATACTGCCCATTATTTGATTTCATCACTGTTCTGAGACATTTTATTATAACTGGTCATTCTGCATTTTTTTTCTTTCACTACAATCCAATTTTTTAAGAAGAAATAGGCAAACTATAGCCCAGATCCAGTCTATCACCCGATTTTGTAAATAAAGTTTTATTGGAAGACAGCCATATCCATTAATATACATATTGACTCTACATATTGTCTGTGTGCTTTCCCAGCGGCAAAGTTGAGTGATTGTGGCAGAGACCACATGTCCTGAAAAGCCTAAGATACTTACTTACTCTCTGGCCCTTTGCAGAAAATGCCTCTCAACCTCTGTCTTGGAGGGAAGTAACTGTTTCATTACTTTTGCATCCCATCACCTTATCAGAAGTTTCACACAGTGTAGTTTATATTGGTTAAATAAATGTTACCAAATTAATACAGGTAGTTCTGAAGTTTCTCAGTCTCTCCCACTAATTATGATCTACCAATAGAACCTATCCAAAATCAAAGCATGAGACTGAAACATTTAGTGCAACTCTAATGACAGAAGGATCCAATGTAGGCATTTTAGCAGTTTCTCCTTTGGAAATCAATTTTGAACATTATTTTTAGTAGCATAAAGCAACTTCTAACAAGTTGCTTCTTTCTCTCTCTCTCTTCTAGAACACATCTGAATAATTAGGTGCAGGTCTTTTCCTTGATTTTATGATAAAGAGGTGAATTCATAATGGTATTCTATTTATCATTGTATTGAGAACACCCAAATTCCCCCAAGACTAATTTAATGGGAATGATCCAGAGATGTAATTAATTGATTTTTATGTAAGCACTGAGTTAACAAACAACTTCTGAGTAACAATGAATGATGTACACAGCACTCTCCTAAGCACTGTGGGTCATACATCGCTGGGTAAAACACTGTACCCTACAATCATAAAGATGCTCAATCAGCGATGAAAATGACTCCCACATAAAATGGCTGTGAGGCTTAAAAATACATATAACGTGTACTCAACAAAGGAAGATCCTATCGCTGCTGGGGGTTCTGGTTCTGCATATAAGTACACACCACTCCATTATTCACACTAAATGCAGCTAGAAAACCTGGACACAATGCATGAAACAGCTGTTTCTCAACAGCTTTATTGAGATATAATTGATATACAAAAATCTATATGCATTTAATGTATACAATTTGAAGAGTTTGGATATATGCATATCCCCCATGAAACCATCACTATGATCAAGGTAATAGACATACACATCACCTCCAAAAGTTTCTTTATGTGCGTTATTTTGTGTGCAGGAAGAACACTTAACACGAGATCTACCCTCTTCAATTTTTAAGTGCACAATATCGTATTGTTAACTATAAGTGCTATTTTGTACAGCATGTCTCTATAAGTCCTTTATTTGCATAACTGAAACTTTATACCATTGAACAACTCTCCACTTTTGCCTCCCCCAACCCTTAGTGATTACTGTGCTAGTCTCTGCTTCACGCAGCAGCACTGACAACTCTACCAAGGAAATGGGAGCAGGGAGACTGAGGGAGAAACTAGAATGTGAAGTACCACCAAACTGCAGTGAAATGACCTCATTCATACCCCTCCACAGTATTCCCATATCTAAATCCAGCACAACCCAAACCTGGGAAGTGGGTGCTGACATGGATAGAGACACATCCAGGAGAAGACCTCTAGGTCTGACTCAGGCGTGGGGCGGGAGAACGTTCTCTGTTCTCTTGTGCCCCAGCTCCCAAGCAACCTCATGGCAATGGCACCCATGGCAATAACAAGAGCCACAGCATCCAAAACTCTGAGGGAGGACACTCTTTTCCCCTCATGAAAGAGCTATGTGATTGTAAGATTGATTGATCCCTGCCCCCATGCTCCTGCAGAAGTAGGAGAGTGGCAAAATGGTATGACTACAGTCTCAGCTTTCTGGGCAGATGACGGAGAAGGAACCCCTGGAAAGCAGAAAATACCGGGGCATTGCAGAGAGGGAGGAGCCCAGAAAGAGATCTCATAAAGTTGTTTATGTACTCCTGGGCTCAAACCCATGCTGTGCATGTAGGGGTCTGACCCTAAACAACTTACATAGACTTAAAGAACTAAACTATGGGATGGTCCACTGTGCAAGTCCTCCATGGGGTGGGCGGCACACATGAAGGATGGATCCACATAACACTGCAAAGACTTTGATAACAGAATTGACACTGAGACCACCACCCATAAAAAAAGCTGCTCCGGGTCTGTGGCCTAAGCCCAACCAGCTTGCACACATGCTAAAACAAAAATGTGAAATTCTCTGTAAGAGTTAAACAAAAACTAGACTCAAAGCATAAAATTCAAAAAGTCTGGGACACAATCCAAAATTACATGGCATTTAAAGAATCAGAAAAATCTCCCTTTACAGGGAAAAGGAGAACTAAGAGACACCAATGCCAAGATGATGCAGACACTGAAGTTGTCTGACAAAGACTTCAGCTCCAAGTAATTGTAAACACTCTGGAAATGACTGGAAAGTTGAAGAGTCTCCAGAAAGAAATAGAAGATATAAAGAAGAACTAAGTGCAAATGTTAGAGCGAAAAATACAATAACAAGTATAAATAAACCCTCTAAATGGGCAAATAGCAGAGTGGAGATGACAGAAAAAACAATCATCAAATGTAAAGATAGCTCAATAGAAATTATCCAATAGGAAAAACCATTTCAAAAACTGGGGGGAAAAAAACTAGCAGAGTCTCAGTTACCTGTGGAACAATTCAAAGAGTCTAATATTCATGACAACAAAGCATAGGAATAAGAGAAGAAAAAGTAAAGTGCAGAAAAAAAAATGTGAAGAACCCATAACTGAAAACTTTCTAAAATTAAGGTAAAACATAAACCTACAAGTTCAATGATCTCTGAAAACACAAAACTGGATAAACAAAGAAATTCATGCCAAGACATATCACAATCAAACTACTGAAAACAAAACACAAAGAAAAATTTAGAAGGCACCCAGATTAAAATTATGCGTGACTCATAGCTGAACAAAAATTCAAATGGCTGGGCATTTCTCTTTATAAACCATGGAGCCAAGAAGAAAACAGAAGAGCATTTTTAAAGTGCTGAAAAAAAAACACAGAAAACCAGAATTCTATATCCAGAGAAAACATCCTTCATGAATGAAAGCAAATACATTGTTAAATGAAAAAAAAATATTTTTAAAATGTTGCTCTAAAATAATTGCTAAAGGAAGAACTATAGACAGAAGGGAACTTATACAAGAAGGAAACTTGGAATATCAGAAATGAATAAATAACAACAAGAAGGGTAAATATATGATACTACTCTCCTACTAAATTTTTAAAAATATGTTTAACTGTTGAAAATTAAACTGATAACATTGTTTAATGAAATTTTCAATGAATGTATGTCATATATAAGAAAACTATAACCTAAAGAATGTAGAGAAAATAATTCTATCTGCATAGAAGGTTTGAACATTTTATTTGAAGTGGTAAAATATTGATTCTACAGAAAAGTTAAGGATTTATATTGTAATCCTTAAAGTAACAACTACTGAAATTATAGGATGAGATAAAGTTAAAAAACAGAGTGGATAAAGTAAAGTAGAATTTTTTAAAAATATTTTTTTCTTTATTGAGTTTAGAGAGAGAAGAAGAGAGAGGGAGAGAGAGATAGAAACATCGATGAGAGAGAACATCGATTGGCCGCCTCCTGCATGCCCCTCACTGGGGATTTGACCCACAACCTGGGCATGTGCTCTGACTGGGAATCTAACCGACGACCTCTTGGTGCATGAGTTGATGCTCAACCACTGAGCCAAAATTAGAATATTTTTAAATGTCCAAATAACACTAAAGAAAACAGGGAAGAGAGAACAGAAAAACAAAAGCAAATAATAAAATGATAAACCTAAATCATAACATGTCATAGCAATTGAAAATCAAAGATTCTCAGAATGTATATAAAAAGAACCAGTTATATCTATGAGAAATGTATTTCAAATGTAAGTAGGTTAAAAATCAAAAGAAAGAGATATAGCATATAGACATTAACCAAAAACAGGCTAGGGTAGCGATATTAATATAAGAAGCATTAGACATCAGAACAAAGCAAACTGACAGAGAAAAAGAGGCATAGCATAATGACCACAAGATCAAATCATCAAGAATAAATGGCAATCCTAATTATGTATATACCTATGTATATAAAAAAAAATTGAAGCAAAAACTAATCAAAAGTATAGACAGACAAATCCACAAGTCTAATCAGAGACTTCAACACTCCTCTCTCAGAACTAGGCAGAACTAATAGATAATACATCAGCTAGGACATAGAAGAACTGGACCACATCATCAACCGATTGGATCTAATCTACAATTTTAGGACATTTGATCCAACAACAAAAGAACATTCAGCAAGACAGACCTATCTTGAGTTATAAAACAAACCTCAGCAAATTTTAAGGAATTGAAATCATACAAAGCATTTTCTTTTTTTTTTTTAATCCTCACCCGATGATATTTTTCTATTTATCTTCAGATAGAGTGGGAAGGAGAGAGAGGGAGAGAAAGGAAGAGAGAGAGAACATCAACATGAGAGGGACACATCGACTGGTTGCCTCCCGCACGACCCCAACCAGGGCCAGGGACGAACTGCAACCAAGGTACGTGCCCTTGACCGGAATCAAACTGGAGACTCATTGGTCTGCGGGCCGATGTTCTACTGCTGAGCCAAACTGGCCAGGGCCAAAGCATTTTCTGTAACAAAGAATAGTAATAAAATCTCCAAACATTTGAAAATTAGATAACACACTTCTAAGTAATCTATGGATGACACAGAGAAGTCACTGATATATAAACATAATAGAGAAAATCAATGATACCAAAAGCTAGTTCTTTGAAAATATCTTTATAATTAATAAACCTCTGAAAAAACTATCCAGAGAAAGAGAGAGAGAGAGATTAAATAACAGGAATGAAAAATTGGATTCCAGCCCAGCAGGTGTGGCTCAGTGGTTGAGCGTCGACCCATGCACCAAGAGGTCGCTGGTTCAATTCCTGGTCAGGGCACATGCCCAGGTTGTGGGCCAGGACCCCAGTAGGGGGCATGCAGGAGGCTGCCAATCGATGTTCTCTCTCATTGATGTTTCTATCTCTCTCTCCCTCTCCCTTCCTCTCTCTCTTTCTAACATCAATAAAGAGAAAAAAAATTAAAAAACAAAACAAAAATGGGATTCCAGTATAGATTCTGCAAACATTAAAATAAGGGAATATTACATTACTATGCATATAAATTTAATCACTTAAATAAAATTTACCAATTCTTCAAAAAAACACAAACTACAAAATAGATTAAATAGGTAGCATGGAAAATTCTAGAACTATTAAAGAAACTGAATTCATTGTTAAAAGTCTTCAGAAAAATAAATCCCCAGGCCCAAATGGTTTCCCTGATAAGTTTTAGTAAATATTGAAAGACCAGATAACATCAACCCTACAGAATGTTGCCAGAACACAGCTGAAGATAAGGGAACAATTCTCTATTGGTTGCATCAGAGCTGCATTACCCTAATATCAAAAACAAGCAATAACATTAGTCACCCCCCACCGCGAACTATACAACACTCAGGATCTACAATGTTCAAAATCACGACTACTATATTTTCTGCCTATTTTATTTATATTAACTAATTTATTAATAAAGACATTATTTAATTTTAAAAAATGAGAGTCCAAGAAAAGCAAACTAAAAGCCAATATTCTTCATAAACATAAAAATCCCTTATCAAATATTAGCAAATCTAATCCAACACTATATAGAAAGAATGATACACCACAACTAAATGGGCTTATTACTAGTATGTACTGTTGGTTCATTATTTGAAAATCAATCAACTAAATCCACCCTACTAATAGTCTAAAGAGTAAATGCTATAGGACAAAATAAAATGACATAGAAAATACATTTTTAAAAATCAACATCTATTCATAACACTCTCAGCAAGCAGGAATAGAAGGGAACATCTTTAACCTAATAAATGGTATTTTAAAAAACCTTCTGCCATATTTAATAAAGGAAAACTCTCTGCCTCAGATAAGGAATATGGCATGGATATCCACTCTCTCCACTCCTATTCAACATCATACTAGTAGTCATAGCCCATGCAATAAACTTAACACAGAGAAATAAAAGGTATATAGATTAGAAAGGAGGATGATTGTAGACGTTCCCAAGATTTTAGTTAGGTCAAAGGATACAAGATCAATATGCAAAAATCAAGTGTTATTTCTACATATTAACAATGAACAACTGAGAATAGAATTTTTTTTAAAAATGTATGAGTTTCAAAATAAAATACTTAAGTATAAAGCTAACAAAACATGTAGAGAAGCTACATGCTGAATACAACAAAGTGTTGATGAAATAAATTTTTTAAATTCTAGATAAGTGGAGAGATAAAGGATGTTCATGGATTGAAAGATTTATCCTATAAGATATAATTATCCTCAAATTGAGCTATAGATTTAATACAATTGCAAACAAAATTTCAGCAGGATTTTCTGTAGATATATAGACAAATTTCTTCTAAAATGTAAAACCAAAGAACTTATATGCATGTATGCGTAACCAATGGGCATAGACAACAATGCTTGGCAGGGGGCGGGATAGGGAGGAGGATGTCTGCGGGGATAAAGGAGAAACATCTGTAACAAAAATAAATTAATAAAATAAAATAAAATGTATGTGGAAAGGTATAGGAACAAGAATAGGCAAAAGAAATTTGAATCAGAAAAAAACAGAGTTGGAAAAAAAGCACACTATTGTATTTAAAGCTTTCTATAGAACCACAGTAATCAAGACTGTGGTATTGGCAAAAGTATAGACCAATGGAACAGAATAGAGTCCAGAAATAACGCAGCACAGTGATGGCTAAATAATTCTTGACCAAAGTGCAGAGGCGAATCAATGTAGGAAGGATAGTGTTTTTAACAAATGATTCCGGGACAACTGGGCAGCCATGTAGCATCCACCACGAATTCCTTCAACTTAAATCTCACACCTTATTCAGAAATGAACCCAACATGGATTATAGATCTAAAAGTATAATATAAAACTATATATTTTTCAGAAAAACAAATAGTAGAAAACCTTCAAGCCCTAGAGAGATGCAAAGAGTTATTTTTAAAATAGTGGTACTAATTGCCAGTTATAAAAACAGTCCCAGGGATGTAAAGCACAGCATAGGGAATATAGTCAATAATATTGTAATAACTATGTATGGTGTCAGATGGGTACTAGACTTATCGAGGTGATCACTTCATAAGTTATATAAATGTCTAACCACTATACTGTACACCTGAAAGTAATATCATATGTCAACTGTAATTAAAAAATAAAGAGATAAAATACACCTTTAAAATAAAAAGAAGCACTAAAAGGTAAACTCCCGTAGACCAAGAGATGGGGGGAAAACTAGAGTTCGAACAAAGAGAAGTAGAAGTGGAACACAGATGCAAAAATCCATTAAATTTATGAAATCTATCATTTTATGAAAGGACATTATAATTCACTGAGGTTTATCCAGTAAGGCAAGACTGGCTTAACATTTTATACAAATAATCAATGTAACTCACCACATTAACAGAATACAAGAGAAAACCATATATAATTTCAATATATGCCAAAGAAGCATTTGACAAAATTCAACATTTATTCAAGATAAACTCTCAAAATTTATTTTAAATTAAAAAAAAATTAAATAGCAATATTTTCATCAAGTTAATAATAGTTTTATCTCAATTTAATCAAGTATAGCATATTACGGTTAAAATTATTATTATAAATTAATTTAACTTAGTGTTTTGAGATACAATAAGATGTAATAAGATATAAATTTATGACATATAATTTACATAACATAAAATTCACCCAAAGTATACCAATTCAATGGCTTTTAGTATATTCACAGAGTTGTGAGACTAGCGCTGTGATCTAATTTTAGGATGTACCTATTTGCACTCCCTCCAATGCCATTCCTTCCCACTTCCTAACCCTAGGAATCCACTACTCTTTCTTTTTTTTTTTTAATACATGTTTTTTATTGATTTTTTTTTTTTTTAGACAGAGATGAAGGGAGAGAAAGAAACATCCATGTGAGAGAAACATTGATCAGCTGCCTCCTGCACACCCCCTACTGGAAATCGAGTCCACAACCCAGGCATGTACCCTGACCAGGAATTGAACTGGGACCTCTCAATCCATGGGACGACGCTCAATCCATTGAGCCACACCTGCCGAGTGACTAATCTTTCTTATAAGTCTCTAAAAGCATGATCCACAAGAAAAAATATGGAAAAATCAGCATTCATCAAAATTAAAAATGGTTGCTATGCATAGTACACTACAGGGAGGATAAAAAGATTGAGAGGAAATAGTTGCTACTTACATCTCTAACAAGGAACTTGAATACAGAATAGACAGAGAACACTGTAAACTCAACAGTGAGGAAACAAACAACCCACTTAAACAATGAGCAAAAGACTTAAACAGATACATCATCAGAGAGGATGTATGGGATAGCAAATCCTCACAAGAAAGGATCGTTGGTCATAGAGAAATGCAAATTAGAGCCCCAATGATATACCACTTTGTGCCTATTAGAATGGTTAAAATAAAAATACTGAAAAACCAAGTGCTGATGAAGACATGTAACAATTGCAAGTCTCAGATATTGCTGGTGGGAACACAAAATGATACAACTACCCTGGACATCAATTGTGCAGTTTCTTCTTAAGTTAACTATATACTTAGCATATACCCCAGAAATCCCATTTCTGAGTATTGACCCTAGAGAAATAAAAACTGACTTTCACACAAAAGCCTGTACACAAATGTTTTATATAGCATCTCACAATCACATAGAATGGAAACAACCCAAATATATTTTTCATAACTGAATGGATAGACTCTGTGGTTCATCCATACAAGGGAATACTACTTAACCCAAAACAAAACAAAACAAACAAAAATGCAAACTAACCAACACCAATGCAAAACAAACTACAACAAAAATCCTGTTGATATACTTAACAACTTGGTGATGAATCTCACACACACATTAGCACATTATGCCCAGTGACAGAGGCCAGTCTCAAAAGCTTACATGCTGCATGATTCCATTTGTATGTCATTCTCATAAAGACAAAACTACAGTGACAGAACAGATCAGTGGTTGCCAGGGACTAGGGGTGTAAGAAGGGTACAAATATGAAGGACTAATATGAGGGAGTCTTAGGGGGTAAGAGGACTGTTCCATATCCTGATTTTGGCAGCACTTACATGAATCTATACATAGAGTCATAAAACTATATACATACAAAAAGTCAATTTTACTGTAATTAAAAAATTTTAAAAACAAAATAGAAAATAAAAGATAAGCAAAGTGAGGTCAAATATGGAAACCTACCACTAGCTTCTCCCACTTCATCTCATTTCCTCCCCTCAAAACAAAAACCCATACATTCTTAACTCCCCAGTGCTGGGCTTTTATTCATTCATTGAATGAACGTTCGTGTAGCATTTACTATGTGACGAGGAAGGAACAATCACTTTTGGCTGGGGAAAGGCTAGGAAGAAGACCTGGGAAGTTCTATGGAAAGGGTAGTCTATTAACTGAATACCGAGAAACATGATTTTAGTGAGAAGAGATGGAGAGGAAAATCTGGACATCTCTCTGTCTGAAGGCAGAAAATTACCTGCCTTGTTTAAGGAAGGTCCAGATTGTTTGGAAACCAAAACAGAGACAATTTAGAGATGGGACAAAAAGTCAGACCGGGAACAGGTCTTGAAAATCTTGAATGCCAGAAAAAAGTCTATAATTCTATCTACCTGACAGTAAAGATCATCTCCTATCCTATACCTTGGCCTTATCACATGGATCTTATCCATTCTCATTTTGCATCATTAAAAGCCAACACTAAGTTGTTGTTTTTTTATTTTTTTCCCCTTTATTGATTTTAGAGAGAGAGGAAGTAGAGGGAGAGAGAGAGAGAGAGAAACACTGATGAGAGAGAACATCGATTGGCCACCTCCTGCATGCCCCTCACTGGGGATTGGGCCCACAACCTAGGCATGCGTCCTGACCGGGAATTGAACTGGCGACCTCTTGGTGAATGGGTCAATGCTCAACCACTGAGCCACACCACCTGGACAAGCCAACACTAAGTTTAGAAGATGGCTTTCAGTACTCATCACTGATTTGTCCTACAAACTTCAGCCAATTAATTTCAGCATCTTCTTTTACCATGCATAACACACAAGAAATTATGCTAGCCTTTCCTATTTTGTAAAGCTTATCTGAACAATGAACCTGATGCTAAATGTACAGGAATTTTAAAAGTATAATATAAAGCATTTTCTCAGTGTGGTCCTTGGGTCAGCAACATTAGCACAACCTGGAGATTTATTAGAAACGCAAAGTCTCACACCCCATCCCAGACTTACTGAATCAGAAATGCTGGGGGTGATGACCACTCATATGCATTTATCAGACCCTCTTGGTTATTCTGATGAATTCTAAAGCTTGAGAACAACTGACATAAAATATTATACAAATATAATCAGGTGCTATTAAATTCAAACTGTACATGCCTCAATCTATTCTGAAAACATTAGTAACTCGTGAAGGGACAATGTCTTATCTCTAGTTAGAACATCAGACATTCTTCACTGGTGCTTTGCTATCCACAACTCATGACTCTATCGATGATAAGCAGATTTTCCTAGAGGAATAATTACTTTCAGAAATATTCAGCACTCTTGTGTCAGAAGGTCCAAGAATGATTTCTTTGAGGGAAAGAAAACAGGGAGTTTTTCTTCACTGATTTGTATTTTGATAAAGCAATTTTGTTTGGGAGAATTGATGTCAGCCCACTGACCTGCAGTCATGATAAATTTGTGTCAATTTACTCAATGAATCATCACTAATGTCAACATTTCCCCCTATATCCAACAGCTCTAAAGCGTTAAAAATCTCAGCTGCAGAAAGGACAAACAATAAAAAGACACTGCAAGTCAGAGGACAGAGAACAAATGACAAGGAAGTAGTGAGGACGCTTTTCTCTCTCAGTCAGTACAAATTAATAAACAAAAATATATTTCTGTTTAATATATTTCAACATGAGCCAGCATCAGAACAGATCGTTGAAATAGATTGCCTAGTGCCTTACTCAACAAAACAATCAGAACAGTGAACTTGTTAATGTCGTTTACATCTGTATCCTCTTTCACTGACTCAAATCCTATTTTTCTATGGTTTACTTGGTTCGAGTTATGACCATCATCACCACCATAAATATACATTCTGTGCCTGAATCTGAGACTCCCCTGTTGGCTAATCCTGTCAGGATTCATTCCAAGTAAACATTTAAATTTAGGAAGAACTCATCTTTGAACTCAGCTTCTACCAGAGTATAAGAAAACCAACAGGTAGCGAGTCCATTGACCAAGCTCCAAGTTTAGCCATAGGCTCACTATGTGCCTCTAATTACACCTTTGGGCATCATGTAATACATCTATATAATAAAAGAGGAGCTAATAACATCTACAGAAAGAAATCATGATATTTCTATAACCATTTGCTTTCTTTTAATTTCCCCTCACTGTTTTCCACAAAGCATCCAGTTCTCCATTTTGCCCACATTACTTCTGTCTCCAGAAGAAATAAATCGGATAAACTCATTACCATTTAGGCTATGGCTCACAAATTCAAATTCCTGCAGGTTAATAAACTTATCATAATGCTTGCTGGGTATAAAAAACGTGTACTAGGAAGCGTGTCCTTCAACTAAGCAAAACACTATCTGGTTACATTGCCTTTGAAAGCCTATAAAGGTATATGTAACAAAATGCTCAGGCCCAACACCTGTAGTACTTGTAAAACTCTGAAACCACTAGTTTGCTTTCCTTGGTTTTAATCATTGAGTACTTCATAACATAGTCTCTGCCCAGTTAAACCCCTGTTTCCTTTTTTACAATTAAAATAGAAGATTACTAGACAGGTAAAATGATGTTTGGCTATGACTCATTATTATGTAAATATGGTGTATTTATCAAAGACCCTCTCAAATACCATCTTCTACATCTAATCTTTCTTTTTCCTACCGTAATATACAATCTTTCTCTTTGGCTTACAATTCTATGAAATTTACTGTACCTCTGGGTACAGGGAGTAGCATATTCCATCTCGTTGTGAATGCATATTAGGTAATAGGGTACTTGTTACACCTTATTTTATATTCTGGCATCAGGGATTGGGCATTATTACTTTTTTGCTCCAATGTAATTTAGAACTCTGTCTCAAATATTTCTAAATCATCTCCAAAGAAAAGAATGGTAGAAATGGACTTGTATGTGTTGAATTAAAATAACCACACATAAGTGACTATTCTGGCCCAAACATAAGCACTAACCATAGCCATCCCCACTGTTACAGATCCCACCCTGTTTCCATGAAGTAAACATCCCTGTGTCCTATAGATTTTCGTATTCTTTATCCAAAGGCTATGGGGGGGAAAGGCAGACATTGGGTAGAAAGAAAATTCTGCCTGGGTTGGAAGATTAAGGACAAAGCAAGAGACAAAACTTTTCAAACACTAGAGAACTCTGATTCATTTCTTAAATGGTTTTCCTTTCTTAAGTCCTTGTTTATAGAAGTTCTTGTCAGGCTGTGATTAAACACATTGATTACTAACTCCTCCCTGTTAACAAGACTAGCAATCAGTTCTCTTAAAGGAACTCTGATTGCCTCCATTGTGAAGGCCTAAATATTCCAGATGGCTTTGCACAGATTCTTGGGTTTTGTCCAGGACCACGGACAGCTCCACGTGTTCATCTACAATAGCCTGAGCACAAGTTCTGCCCAGAAAGGTTGGTATGCATCCTTTGTTTAATGGTTGCCACAATCCTGAGTATATATTTTTCTCTTCCACTGAGAGATACAGTGGCATTTTCAGATGTAGTGTCCACATCTCATGTGCCTTACACTTCTCTCTGAGCCATCACCAAGTTCTAGTAAGCTCTTGTTGAAGCACACACGTTGACAACAAAAATAATTTCTGCCAAATCTCAAGAGAACCTCAAATGTGACATCTTTGTTTTTGTCTAGTGACAGAGTTTTCATGAGTCATTATTACTGTTTTTTAAGTATTATCATCATTATTAGGGGTATTACTGCAGAGAGAAAGAACAGGAAAAAAAGACCTGATCTTAAAACTATCATTGGCAAGACATAAGATTTTAGATGAAAAAAGAAATGTTAGAGTTTTAATGAAAAAAAAAATGTTCTGGTGCTGACTGATTCATTTAGGAGAGAAATAATTCAGAAACTATAGTTACAGGTAGAATTTGGCATCCCATTGTCAGATCACAAAGGCTTAGCCCTCCCAGTCATTCCCAAGACAGTTAGACCCGTAAGGGCAATGAAACTCTATCCCCCTCCAGTGTCTCTAGTTCAAGAAGGGAATCCATTTCCCTGTTGGCCTCTACAAATCATTTTTCCCCTAAGCATCCTTGCAAAAGGGTGCATTTGCAAGATGCTTTTAGTTCAAGGTGTTACTTAAGAATCTTGGTAAGTCCTCAAATACCGTCCTATAATGCAATCTAAAATTGCTCACAGGGGAAATAACTGAACATACAATTAAGAAGTTAAAATGGATTAGAGTATTTGTAGTTATTTCAAAATTGTCTACATCATTTACTATTATTCAATGTATAACCATGAAAAATGTTCCTTACCCAATTTTTTCACAAATGTGACTAAAAAGAGAATATATTTTAGCCCTGATGCTAGTACCAGCGCAATATATAACACTGAATAAAGGATGCCATTACTCTGCAAAAACCTCCTCTTTAAAATGACAGGTTTAAACAAGATGAACCCCAAGAATTCTAGGAGTCTGGAAAATAGCACAGTTTCTAATCAAGTCAGTTTAAGCCTCTAACCCTCACTTTCTTAACTAATGGAGATATAATTTATAAAAATATATCCTCTCTACCTCACAAATCAAAGGCAGATTATTATCATAAAATTCCAGAATTATCTCAGCTAGACAACTCATATTATATATGTGTGTATATATATATATATATATATATATATATACACATATATGTGCAGAGTTGCAGGCCGTCAATGGTCAATACTTCATAGCCAAGAGGTGTAGGAGCTCTGGATTTAGACTATCTGGTTTCAAAATTCAACACCATTACTTATGAGCTATGTTGCTTTAAGCAAGTAACTTGTAATCTCTCTTAGTATAAATTCCTTTGTAAATAAGGAGAAGGAGGACAAGAAAGAAGATGGTTGCTATGAGCATTAAATGAGAAAATCTATCACTCAAAATTCATAATAATTATTAACTCTACAAATGATCTCATCTGCATGGGAGGTGTAAATCCAAGAAACTAGGTTACAACAACCAAATTAATAGCAGTAGCAACCACTTCAGCTGCACTGATCATTTGCCACGACCTGGGGACTGTGCTAAGTGCTTTATGTATTTTGTGTCCTCCATATTCTTACCCATGCCCCTCTTATCCACTTCAAAGATCATCTTACAAAGAGAGATCAAGTCAGGATGCTTTCAGGAATAAAATGATCTTATCATTAGAGAATGCTTTCATGTGCTCTCTCTCAGTTGATTCAACCCAAGTGTTATATATTCAAGTTATTTTTATTCGCATTTTACAGAGGCACAGGCATTACAAAGTTAGTGAGTGTCAGACCAAATCCCCTGATTTCAAGCCTGGTGTTCTTGTCCTTCTACCTCGCCCCTTCTCGTTGCAAAGACTCGACAGGTAAGCAAATGGCACAGGGCCGATTACTGATGGGCACTGGAAGGGAACGGTGCCCCACCAAGAAATTACAAATACATGGATGGCTGGTTGTCTTTTAGGTCCTTTCCCTGCCAAAAGTAGATGCTGGCCAAGGAGTTATTTTATTTATCGGATGCCAGAGGGTTGAATTTCTATGCAAGCTCAATACTGGGTTGGCTGGCCAGAAGAAGGCAAATAAAAATTGCATGAGGTTTAGAGTAGGTTGGGGGTGGATGGCAAGAGTCTCCCCGCTGACTCGGCCTTTGCTGCATGAAAGAGAAAGCTGAACCTCAGCAAGGCTTCTGTGCATCCTGGAGGAACTCGTTTGACACAAATATAAACCTCTGTGTGAAGGGAAATTCATGAGACTGCAAAGGCCCGAGAAGCTGACCATCCACTTTTTTTTTTTTTTTAAAGAAGGAAATGTGAAAAATAGCAACTCTCTTTTTTCCCCTTCGTTCATTCAAGATATATTTAATAGCCACTTTGTATCCAGACTTAATGCCAGACACTGGGCAACACATATCAAAAAACGTATCATAGTCTTATGCTTAAGGAATATAATATATTAAGTACCAGTGCTGGGCTATGAAGAATCGAAAGGGATGGCCCCAACCCCGAGGAGTTCACATCTAATAGGAGTGCAGGCACTAACAACCAACTGCAGTACTACAGTGTGGGTACTATCAGAGGCTGCCTCTGGTAAGTACCATCATAGAAATGGTTAAGCATCACGAGAGGAAAAAGGAAGGAGAGAGCGAGCAGTTCTAATGAGAGCAATCATGGGAGGCTTCACAAAGGAGCCGATGTTTTCGGTAGGTCAGTGGTAATATTTGAATACCACTCTTTCGGGGGGGTGGGGAATGAGACTCAAAAATGTTGAGGCACTCAAGGAAGACTGAATAGTGGAGGCAGGTCTCCCACTCCAAGAACATCACATTTTCTTGAAGATAGCATCTTAATGGAAGCCACTGGAAAGCTAATGGAAGCAGTGCAGTGGGAGGAAAGTGATTATTGCTAATGTGATAGAGAAAAAGCAGAACAGTGAAGCATTCAGGAGCTGGCCCTGGGAGTCAGGCACCCCCCGCTGCCAACCTCAGCACCAGCATTTCTAAGATTTGTGAGCTCCATTAACTCAATTACGGTCTCTAAACCTCAGTTTCCTCGACTGTAAAAGGGCGGTGGGTAACACAGCTAATTTCGGGTTGATAGGAACAGATTGGTAGGCTTGTTAATAATATTGAAGGTGTGAGAGTACATCGTATTTAAAGGGAGACAAAGAGAAGAGAGTCCTGACGGATATCCAGGGGTTGTGCCAGGAAATAATGAATGATTAGGTTTATGGGAATAAAAAGTGAGCAAGAAAGGGAGACATAACTCAACGTGAGTTTAATTATTTTACTCGCTATTCAACCTTTTTGGGAAACGCTCCTCCTTGCGGGCACGGGTTGTACATCATCGCAGCAAAGACCAAGGACGACAAAGAACAATGGTCAAAAGCAAACATTATCCTCTGCTGGTTCTGAGCCCTGTAATGGATGGTTTTGCCATTGGAACAAAAGTCTGTTGCTGGCCAAGCGCATTTACATTTGAATACGGCCTGATTTCTAACTAGCCTTTGCCACCTAGCGAAGTAAGCTACAGCAGGGACTCAGCAAAGATGAAAATGTCAGTAAATTAAAACTTTATTTTTCCTGATGCTCTTCCCATTCCTGAAAACCTGTGAGTTACCTTGGACTCTATGTTTCTCTCTCATCCTGCATCCATTTCATCAGAAAATACCAGCTGCTCTACTTTTAAAATGTAATTGGAATCTGATCACGTGCGTCGCTCCCACCTCCAAGGCTACCACTTCAGTCCAAGCCACCATCGCCTCCCACTGGACCATGCCAATCGTCTCTGAACTGCTCCCCCTTTCCACTCTTACCCCCTGCACTCCCTTCCACACAGAAACTAGACAGATGGTTCAAAATCAGATCAGATCCTGCCACCTTTGCTCAGATCCCCAAAGGCCTCCCCCTCACTCAGACTGCATGATCTGATCCCCTTACTCAGCCCTCTCCTTGCTCCAGCTCCTCTGGCTCCTCTGACCTTCCAAAAATGCCAAGTGCCTTCCTCGAGGTCTTTACACCTCTCTCTTTTGCTGGACCGTCCCTCTAGGCAGCATCCCAGCTTACTTGCTCCCCTTATTCAGGTTCTAATAAAATAGCAACATAATAAGAGCCCTTCCTAGACCAACTCTGCTGAAAGAGTAGCCAGTCCCTACTACCACTCTCTTCCCACTTGCTTTGCTTTTTCGTAGCATGTATCACCATCTGATAGAGCAGATAGCTTCGATTCAAGGACCTGTCTGCCCCTACCAGGCTGAAGCTTCATAAGGGCTGACACTTGGTTCTCGGCTGTGTCTCCAGTGCCGTTATATACGCATGCTACAGTTTTGTTGAATAAATAGCACCAGAGACAGGATTAGGAATTGAAAGGTGGTAACTATCTCCCCTCACCAGCGAGCTTCAGCCTCGGGATCTTAAAGACACCAACCATGTAATACGAAAATCCATTTTAAGATATTGCTGTTCGTTGGCTTCGACACTAAAAGGAGATGCTAAAATATTAAAAGATGTATTAATGTACAAATCAATATTGAATGAGAGCCACAATGTCAAATACATCCTAGGTTATTGGCTCTAACAGACCCTATGTTGCTTTTTATTAAAGGTAGAAGAGAAATTTCAAGACCCAAGTTGAAAATGAAAAAAAAAAAAAGAAGAAAACTGAGAGCTCAGAGTTTAAATAGCAAGGCTTCTGTGCATCCTGGGAATCTATTTTAAATCTATAATCTATATTTTTACCTCATTAAAAGTAATGCTCAACATTTACTACTATAGCTGGTATTTTCATTCATCTGCTATTTTATTTTATAAATGCATTTGTCTATGAAAGCATTGAAGATTGTGAAAGTGCAAAAAGCCATATAGCCAAACTATTTTGGGATTGTTTTAATTTATCATATGACTGGGGGGGAAACATGTCGTTTGAACTCATGTTTCTATGGATATGATTGCTTTGACTGAGAACATTGTAGATATTTTAGATTTAAAAAAAACGAGTCAAAAGAAAAATATTAGGTAAATAATAGCAGAGCTGATCCTTGGACGTGGCAACAATTGTGAAGGTTGTTTGTGAATTATTCTAGTTTGGAAAATGTTGACACATAGTACTTCACTTCCTTCTTGCAGAAATCCTGTGAGGAAGGCATTATTAATCCCATTTCTTCTTGTGGATAAAATACCGATACTCAGAGAGATCAGGCCAACTACTCAAGTCTCATAGCTAATGTATTGTAGGACCGAGACTAAAACCAAGTCCCCTCCCCACAATTTGCACCCTTTCCCCGGGTCTACCATAACCAAAGGCTCTTCCCCCTAAAAACCAACAATGGTTCCCAAGGATTAGGCCAGGGTTGCAGACTGGCAACCCATTATCTGGATCTGGCCCACAGAGGACTTCTGTTGATCCCACATTGTACTTTTTTTTTTTATCCTCACTGGAGGACATTTTTGCATTTATCTTCAGACAGAGTGGGAAGGAGAGAGGGAGGAAGAGAGAGAGAGAAACATTGAAGTGAGAGAGACACATTGAATGGCTGCCACCCATACGACCCCAACCAGGGTGGGGACGAACCACAACCGAGGTACGTGCCCTTAGCAGAAACCGAACTCAGGACTCTCTGGTCCACCGGCTGATGCTCTAACCACTGAGCCAAACCGGCCAGGGCCACATTGTACTTTTTATAAGTTTGAACTTGTAGCCAACATTTTTTATAAACCAAGAAATTCCACATAAAAAATATATATCGTTGCAGATTCACAAATGGTTATAACAAGCCAAAGTCAGCGGGAGCTGGGCCCCATGAACGTGTCTGTGTTCCCTGGAGACTGACAGCACCCCAGAAGGCCAACTAGAGGTTTGTACTTGACTGGCTGTTGTGATAGGCATTTCTGAGCTTTGAGCCCACTGGATTCTAGGAGAAGTATTTCATAATCAGTGGGGTTCTGGTTCTTCTCTTGAAAGTTAAACAGTTAAACCAAGTTAAATTAACAAGCCCCACACATGCTTAGCACCTGAGACAGAACTGGTACTAAATAATTACTAGTGTACTTCTGTCCTGTCTACTACTTTTATCCCCCTGTCTTATTGAAAGGGATTTTCTAGGAAAGACAGTATTTCCCAAAGAGTGGTCCACTGGTCACTTGCATCAGAATGATCCGGAAAGTTTGGTAAAATGAACATTTTCTGGGCCTCAGTTTGAGATGTATTTGGCTACACCTTGCAAGATAACATCTAAACCAGAGCCTTGCCCAGCTGGTGTGGCTCAGTGGTTGAGCATTGACCCACGTACCAAGAGGTCAGTGGTTCGATTCCTGGTCAAGGCACACGCCCAGGTTGTGGGCCCAGCCCCCAGTGGGGGGAATGCAGGAGGCGGCCAATCATCGATGTTTCTATCTCTCTCTCCCTCTCCCTTCCTATCTCTCTAAAATCAATAAAGAAAAAGAAATTTAAACCAGAGCCTCATCTTTGGACCTTCTCTGGAGTCCCGTTACCTCCATTTGGAGCTGTGCTTGAAGGGATGGCATTTCCACAGAAGGCACTATGACTGGTACCCTGACTGACTCCCTATGATTGGGTTTCCAGGACTCCAGAAAAAAGGACTAGAACACAAGTAAAAACATTTGCAGGAAAATAACAAAAACTCAGAAACACAGAGATTTGTGTGGACAAATAGAAGAGAAATCAAACTAAACAGGCACAAGCAGCTCCAGGCAACAATGTATCAGGTGTACCAGCAACTGTAAGTGAGGTCTTGGTCCATCAGGCCTAATCATCTCATCTCAAAGCATCACTTCCAACTCCTGCTTACGAAAGTAAATTCCCCCAAACACCTCGGTCACACAAGTGAAATTATTGTTTTGCTCTTTGGGGAAGAAGTAGAAATAATTCCAACGTGACTAAACCTAAGTTCCAAAATGAATAACCAACCCTCCCCAGCAAAGGACGAGGCTCCTCATCCATCCATCATGCCTCAGAAGTCCATGACATGAGCTGTGGCAGCACCAGGAACCACCACAAAGCATTCTGGGATCTGTCGTTAGAAGAGTTGCTGCAGGGCCAGGAAGGTGGACATACGCTCTTTCCTTCCTTCCCCTGAGATTCCAGCCTTCTGTTTGCTGCTTGAAAATCAACTGCAATCCTAACTTCTGAAATCGGGTGCTGCTTATGTGCCAGCCATGGAATAAGGCCTGAGCCCACCTTTCATGCATTGATGTATTTCACCCCAGGAAGACCTAAAGGAGAAGTTATAAAATGGGCAAGGCATGCCATTTACCCATTTACTGCCTGCCTGCCTATCCCATGGTGTTATATTAGTCAGCCTTTCAAAAGTACCAAACCTTCTTCCCACCCTCACTAACTAAATATTAAACAATAACAACAACACAATTTGTTTAAAGTGCAGGGAGTTAAAAAGCACCTGTGTCCCACGCTTGTGAACACCGTGAAGACGTCTCTGAGGAATAAGACCACACAAAGACTGCGTTGTTGATAGCATTTAGAACAAATTCAACTTCCGGTTTCAGTGACCATACACTGCCCCCTGGTGGTCACGAGAGGCCACAGAGCAGTGTCCACAACAAGAGCAATGCTCAGGGAGCCGCGGAAATGGGGTCCAACAGGCCTCTGGTATGATGGATGGTGCTGATTTATGAAGCCGTTTTTCCCCCTGCTCACCTGGCAATTGCAATAACTTGCAGCAGTAAGCTTGTCTGACAAAGTGAAAATCTTAAAACCATAACATTGCTCTTTTTAGACAGGAACAATCCTTGTTACTAAATCTTTCACTGGTTCATCATAGATACATAACATTTATTCAACAAGTATCAATTGATTTCCTACCAAAGGGTGAGGGATTTTTCTGGACATTGGGGATACCTATGAGAAAAACAGATGCAATCTTTGCTGTCTGATTTGCACTGGCTAGTTTGTGAGCACGGGGGATGTACACATTCATAATGATCATGCCCTAAGTTTGCTGAGTGCAAAGAAGAGCTCAGGTTCATATGGAATCCTTCCTACAGATGTGTAAAGGAAGGCAAAAAGGTGTGGTATTACCCACAATGCCATTCTGCATTCCAAATCACAGACTGTCTGTGTTGGAAATGCTCCAAAACGCCAGCAAGCAAACCTTCCCATTTGCAGTAGCAGTGGAATAAGGTTGAGATAGAGCGGTCCAACGTCAAGGATCCACATTCCAGCTGTGTGGCCTGTGCATGTCACTTAACCGCTCTGAATCCCCTCGTTTCAATGAAGATTACAAAATGAATTTGCAGGTTTGCAGTGAAATTAAAAGGATCAGATAGTGAAGTGCCCAGTCAAGCAACTGGCAAGGGTATTTCAGGGAGGAAAGGGGGCCTGTCATTCAAAGGTGGCAACAGAGAGTTGTTCCAGAAACTACTCCTTCGTGTTCTTCTGCTTTTCATTTTGATCTAGAGGGAAAAAAAAGTGTGATTTTCACACTCTTGCAGAACAAATAGAACTGTGACTTTCATTTCACATTGTACTTTTGTGTTCTTTTGAAAGGTTTGGCACATTCCAAATGATCATCTTTTTTCCCTCCGTTTGTACATCATGAGAGCGTGTTTAGATGTTGCGCCAGGTCATTAGGGGAGAGCTTGCAAGGTGCCTGCCTTCTGATACTGGTGCTGTGTACAGTCACTGACTCATAATTGCGTTCAATAAACAGTTTTTTAAAAATTCATGCTTGAACAATATAGACAATGATTATTATTGTTACTAATAATTAATAATAATTATTACCACTACTACTGCTATTATTTGGAGTAGATTTGCCTAAAGTGGTCCTCAGGCAAAAAAATGGTAGCCCCAAAATCTATAAGCTTAGTTCAAAGCATGTTATTTCCAGTTCATTTTGAACATGGCCCCAGAGACGCGGATGACTATATATAGAGTCAGGACACAAACCAGAAGAAAAATTTGCCAGGTCACAATTAGTGGCAGAGTCAGGTCCACCATAGGTGTGAACTTAGCCTCAGACTCATGCTTGCCCTTTAAGCTAGGAGATTCTATGGGGATAGAGAGGTAAGTCATCACATCATGGAATCAGAGTTAAGAGGAGCCTGAGGATCACCTATTCTGGGGGTCCCTCACCCAAAGGCCAGCCAGATAATACTCATGAGTCAACTGGCTTGGTGGGGGACCTTGATAAACCCAGCAGCAATGAATGCCCTGTCTTGACAGGACAGCTACAATGGAGAACTGGCCAATTGTTTTTTATGTAGGAATGTGACCCATTCTTGCCAGATGGGTAGATACTCCAAGAGAAGTCAGAACTCCAGAATGCATATCATATATCTCAAAATTTCAAAACACTGTGAAGATTAAAGAAAGCAAGTTGAAGAGGAAGATTTAGCCTGCAGACCTCCCATTTACCACTCTGACCTAGTTGGGTCCCCATTTTTTTAAAATACATTTTTATTGATTTTTAGAGATGAAAGGAGAGGGGGAGAGAGAGAGAAACATTGATATGAGAGAGAAATATTGATCGGCTGCCTCTTGCATGCCCCCTACTGAGGATGGGAGCCTGAAACCCAGGCATGTGTCCCAACTGGGTGCATGGGACGACACTCAACCAACTGAGCCACACCAGCCAGGGTGGGTCCCCACATTTTAAAGAGAGGAACCTGATGTCTAGGATGGAGAAGAGATTCCTCAAAGGCCACAAGATTGGTCAGTAGTAATAAAGACAGGAGCAGAAAAAAGCATAATCTGTACCTCAAATTATAGGGGTGCTGGTAATCTATTTCTTGTGTGATACAGAGAACTTCTCATCTAGGAACTCTGTGGTTTTCCAGAAAGTAAACAATAATTTCATGGGGGAAAAACAGCAAGCTGGTGTGGGTAAGAAATGTAGCCCAGCTGAATTGAAAGCACTTGGAGAAAAAGATGTTTTTTGTTTTTTTGTGTTTTCTTTTCTTTCTTTCTTTTTTTTTCTTCTCCAAGTAGTTTACATCTGGAAAGAATTATCCAGTTAATGTAATGAGATTTGGGGCCATAATCATCTTTAAATAGGAGAAAGGAATTATGGAGGAGCTAATTACCAATCTAAATTCCTACTGGGGTTTAGAAAATTTACAGCACCATTTTAAAATCTAACTGGCCAGTGACTAGGAAAAACCACCTCACCTCTACAGCTTCCCTGGGGTGATTAATCTCCCCCATCCTTAATTCCAAAATTGTTCAACTTACTCATTTTAAAAATAAAACAAGTATCTAGAAATCTGGCCCCTAGGACGAACAACAGAAAGCTCAATGCCACATTGGAGAGATCCATGAAAGAGGTACCAGTGGGCCTCTTGCCCTTGACCCTGAATATTGGAGTCTCTCTCCCCCCACTGCTGTCAAGAGTCTTGTCCTGGGGCTGAAGCTGAGCCTCCCATTGCTGCTAGGAAGATGTTGTGGAGTGAAGGGGATAATTTGCCAAGAGAGAAGGGTGTGTCAAAAACACTCCCACATTTAAATACATTACTTAAGAATTCTTCATCTTCTAAAGTTCTGGCTCCTGGGTCTCCAAGCCTGTAGTCCATGGCTTTATTTAAACAAAGACATTTTTTCAGGTGCTATGAACTGAACTGTGTTCTCCAAAAATTCATATCTTGAAGCCCTAACCACCAATATGTGATCTTATTTGAGATAGGGTTTTTAGGAATTAATTAAGGTTAAAGGAGGTCATAAGGGTGGGGGTCCTAATCCAACAGGGTTGGCATTCTAAGAAGAGAAAGAAATCTCTAAATCTTCTCTCCATCTCCATCATCTCCATCATCTCATCTCCATCTCCTCTCCTCTCCTCTTCTCTCATGAATTCAAGAGAAAAAGCCATGGGAAAACATGGGGAGAAGGTAGACAGCACCTTGATCTTGGACTTCCCAGCCTCCAGAACGGTGAGAATTAAATGTCTGCTGTTTAAGCCACCTAACCTGTGGTCTTTTGTTACAGCAGCCGAGCATACACAGACACCTAGTCTCTGTGTCACACAGCGGAATCACGCTTCCACTACTCTCAGCATGTCCACTTTTACTGTATGCTCTCATACACACTGGGCAATAGAAAAGCTGGGAGTCCTTCACTCTCAGGTGTGGGGACATACAGATATATCAAGTGATGTGCTCAAAAGTCATGGAGCAGGTGGGTAGCAGGGAGTCGGGCCTTGGAGTCAGCTTCCCACCCAGAAGATGCTCCTGTGTTAGAGGGTCAGCCTCCCGCAAGGTGAGCTTTCTGTGCTATCAAAGGGGCTTTGATGACATGGGGCTAGCTTCACGGGGCTAGGTCACCTTTCACCCTACAACATGTCTCTAATTAGTATGGGAGGGAGGGGGAAGAAATGACACTCTGGAGCTGGGACGGATGGAGGAAGGAGTGAAAGAAGGAATAATTGCCTCTTGGCTGTCAGAGCGGTAATTAAATTCAGGTTGTTGGCTCCAGCCTTGCTTTGATTATGTGAAAGTACTCTCCAAATACATCCACACTTCCTTTGCCTTTTGCTTTTGTGTGAAAGGCAGGGCATCCTGAACAAGATGCAAACAGAGAGAGACACATCCTTGGCCAGTGTCCAGCCCAAGCCGCCTCCTGTGCTGAGCAGGGTTGGGGCATGGAGGGGTCTCTCAGGTCTCTTTATAAAACAGAATCACTCAACTTGTGTGTGTGTGTGTGTGTGTGTGTGTGTGTGTGTGTGTGTGCTCGCGCGCGCGCAGGACCATCTTTGGAGGGAGTGACACCTAAGCATTATTAGGAAGTCATTTCAAAAGAAGAGACCTGCACATTATTCGCAGGCTCAAGAGTTTAAACCAGAGGGTCTTTAATCAGTGATGCTCATTCACTGCAGGTCCGGGCCAGGAATCCCGGATCCCAGTGAAGGTTCTCACATTCAGTTTCTCTGACTTTGGAACGCAGTGGATTTTACCTCTGGACCTCAACTTAAATCCCCAACCTACCCCTTCTGAGAGAAGGAGAAGGTTAGAATAGAATGATTTTATTCCAGTGCTAACAGTCCTTGATCCTATGACCTTCCCACTTTTCATGAAAATCTGTTCATGTCTACACATCCCAGGTTTCTTTCCTAACAAAACTGTAGCTACTGAGTGGCCAGAACTTCCCCATGGCCCCCAGACACCTAGGCGAAGGGGTGGCCATCTAAGTAGGTAGAACACATTAGCCACCCACACGGTGGAGTTGAATGATCCCAGACTTGACTTGCATCTGCTTCCTTAGGCCTGGAGCCCATTTTGGTGAGAAAAGTCCTAATGGCCTCACAGTCCAACTTAACGTATTAAAACCCTCAGGAGAGGAATGCAAAGGTCATCTTTTCAACGTACACATGACTGATGTTCGAGTCCTTCCTTTGGCAGGTGAAAATGCTGAGGAATGCCATGCAATTTCTTGACTTCTAGGGGAAGAGGGGCCATGAATAGGGGCAAGGGGACAAGAAACAGGTGACGCAGGCACTACTTTGTCCAAGAACAGCTTTGCCTAGCAAGCCTCGTTACCAAGATAGCATTGTATTTCTTGTCCGCAAGAGGAAGAGAGTGCACATGGAAACACTAGCACAAAGCTTGGGTCAAGCTCTTCTCCTTAGAAGAGGAACAATGATAATTTCCACACAGAGCCATTGCAAACATCTAAGAAGGTAAGGATGCAAAGTACTTCCACCTGTGCCATTTCCACGGGAAGGTAATGCTGAACATCTGTGTGATTAAATTTAAAACACTAGCAATAACTTTTACAGAGAAGTGAATATGGGCCAGGCACCCTGAGAACTGCTTTCTGTGCATTACCTGCTTAATCCTGTATCTGCCTTGTGATGTAAAGACTGTCCCTCCCTCCACCCTCCTTGGCATTTTTCAGCCTGAGGTTTAGAGATGTTTAATCACTTCTGCGGGAAAGCATTTACTACATTATGAATCCAGGATTCAGGAAAGCCTTTCTAATTTCAGAAACTGCCCTCTTCACTAACCAGTGAGTGCGTTCCCTGTCACTGGACATGCCCAATCAGAGGATGGAGAGAAACCAGTGTCATGAA
Source organism: Tadarida brasiliensis (assembly GCA_030848825.1). Classification (NCBI taxonomy): domain Eukaryota; kingdom Metazoa; phylum Chordata; class Mammalia; order Chiroptera; family Molossidae; genus Tadarida; species Tadarida brasiliensis. The sequence continues at coordinate 103,413,455 of CM061259.1, read as the reverse complement.
CATTGAGTGTGAAATCTTTGCATAAGGTTGGAGCCGGATGATGGAGCTGTCTATGGCTATCCTTAGAGAATGCAAATTTACTGTCCGTGGTTTAAATGTCAGCTGACCTTGAATTCCAGGCACTCGGTAATGGTGAGCAGAGCAGCCGTCAGATGTGAGTCAAGTTCTCCAACTTGAGGACAGATTATCTCCCTGTGAGAATTTCCCTTCTACCTCCTTTGCTGGAAATTGTTCAATGTCCCCTTGGTTCTCAGAGTATGCATTTGTTCCTCCTCAGTCCTATTACTCATCGTCGAATGCACCAGGGACTATTGTGCTCAACCCCATGCCCTCTCGTTAACCCACTTTTCTTCCCCACGATCGGCAGCACACCTATGACGGATACCAGCTCCTTGGCTCTGTGCTATGGGCTCCTCATATCTGCCACTAGTTAATGGGAACAAAAAGATAATTAATCCACCTGGGTGCCACCACTCCTGAGAAAAAGTTTACTGTTCATATTTTTAGAAGCTGTAAGGTTGACCTTTATGGGTGGATTTGCCTTTGGGTGGAATGGTGGCATCCACACCCCTCTGGCTTCTGCTCGTGCCCTGATTTTCATCATCACCACCCAGCACCCGCTGTGTGTGCAGGCCTGTGCTTAAAAGAACGCACTTTAAAATTACAGAGAAGACTCATTGTTCTTCCCGAGGATAGGAAGTCAACTATTATCTGTCAGTGATGTCATTCACCTAATTATAATTTATCCCTTTGAATCCCAAAGCTTAATTTAAAAAAAAAGTAACCTTTTTTTCCCACAAAGTTTCTATCATGCAGTAAATTTTTCCTGATCTACTTGAACAGAGGATTCGTGTAAGTAGGTTGACCCCCACTTGATAACTGAGAATCTCGCACAGGTGCACCGTCATGACACGTGAATCCTCTTGGGGACCAACCAGGCTTTGTGTCTTCACATTAAATTCCCCGAGTGCTATGCTGCTGGAAATCTTGAGCCTTGTATACACTCATGTGTTTTCCACCACCCACCCACTTACACGCACACACTCACACCCACACACACAAGTTGATCGAGCAAAGTCTCCGTAGCTGTTTGAGCCCCTGCCTTGTGCCCCACATTCTGAATTGTATTCTTTACATTCTCAAAAAAAAAAAGGTATGGTAGCATATCTGCGTCTAGGGCTGCCCATCATTCCCCCCATCCGTAGACAGACCTGCTTGAACCTGGTCCAGCCCTATGGTTTGCTTTGACCAACAGGATTCTCCAACACCGGTGCTGTTCTGGGAAGCCAGCTCCGTGCTGTACATAAGCCCAGCACAAAGCACTGGACGATGAGCCACGAGGAGAGAGGCGGCCCTGGAAGGTGGGAGGTGCGTGTGGATACTACAGCCGCATTCTCCATCCCAGATGAATACAGCCATTTGTGAGACCTCAGCTCACAGGGAGCAGACCCACCCAGCTCAGTCCAGTAAACCTCAGAGTCATGCAAATTCGGTGTGGTTGGTTTAGTTTGGGGGCAGTAATACATATTCTGAAATCATATATAATGAGAATAAAGAAGCTCTGAGTATGCAGTTGCATCACCCTATAAATTAAATACATCCTATTTAGTTATAGACTCTGATATCTGTTCAGAATGGTCAGAAAATGTATTTTCTCATCTTCCTGGTTATGCTATATTCTGTAAGGTTGGTGTTGCCGATGAATGGGGAACTACTGGAAAGGAGAGAGAAGTCTATTCTCAAACAGGTGTCTAAGGAAAAGAGGCAAAGGCAGGGCTGAATGTGGTATGAGACAAGATGGGAAATGAGACTGGTTAATGAAATCAAAACCAATGCAAAGGGTAAAAGAAGCGTTAGGAGGATGGCAAAGAACAAAGGATCTCAGGAGGATTGACGACGTAGCTGAGAACTTCCTTTGTGAGATGTGTTTTTGAAACAATAGAATGTCAATTCTGAACATGAATCGAATAATAATATTAATACAAGAATCGTGGTTCTATCCTTAGCTGGAACTACCTGATGTTTGGCTGAAAGGATTTTATAAATTCTCAAAAAGCTTCCTAGAACAGCACAGATAAGTTGGTGAAAGTATCAAGTAATCAATATACAATTAATTTATTCAACCAGTATTTATTGATTCTCGATGATAGAGGTGTGCCAGAGAAAAACAGGCAACAACCTGTCCTTTGGAAGATCACATTCCACCTGGGGGGTAGATATTAACCCTAATAAATAGGGAAATTATATCACAGATTACATACGAGCTATGAGAAAAACAGAGCAGTGGCAGACCGGAAGAACTACGAGGAGAGAGTCTTCAGTAGGGTGACCGAGGTAGACCTCATGGAGAAGGGGCACGGAGCAGAGGCTTGAAGGAGTGAACCATGTGGAAACTGAGGACAGTGCAGTGTGCCCGGCCAAGGACACAACCACTAAGAAATGCATAAATTAGAAGCAGGCCTGGCAGGTGTGAGGAATATGCAGGACAGTGTGGCCGGGGAGAGGGTAAGGGTAGCATGGGAGAGGGGGCAGGTCCTGGAGGCCTCAGTTTTTTTGTTGTTTTGTTTTGTTTTTTAATCCTCACCCGAGGATATTTTTCTATTTATCTTCAGATAAAGTGGGAGGGAGAGAGAAACATAGATGTGAGAGGGACACATCGACTGGTTGCCTCCCACAGGGCCCCAACCAGGTCCGAGGACCAAACCACAACCGAGGTACGTGCCCTTGACCGGAATCAAACCTGTGACTCTTTGGTCCGTAGGCCAATGCTCTAACCGCTGAGCCAAACCAGCCAGGGTGCTGTTTAATGAGTGAAGTAAGAAGACTTTGGTGGCCTGCCCAGAGGAGTGCTATGATTAGTTTTTAAAAACACCATTCCATATATGCACCCCTATGTTCATAGCAGCACTATTTACAGTAGCTAAGATCTGGAAACAGCCCAAGTGTCCATCAGTGGATGAGTGGATAAAAAAGCTGTGGTACAGATACACAATGGAGTACTATGCAGCTGTAAGAAAGAGAGATCTCTTATCCTTTGAGACGACACGGAGGGACCTGGCGAGTATTATCCAAAGCGAAACAAGTCAAGCAGAGACAGACAAGTATCACCTGATCTCACTTATTTGTGGAATATAATGAACAAAACAAACTGATGAACAAAATAGACCCAGAGACATAGAAGTCCCGGGTACAGACTGACAAAGCTCAGAAGAGGGGCAGGGAGAAGAGCTAAACCACAGAACTTATATGCATGTATGCGTAACCGATGGACATGGACAACAAACCTGGGGATGGGGTGGGGGAGTGGGGAGAAGGGTGTCAATGGGGGAAAAAGGAGAAACATCTATAACAAAAATAAATTGATAAAAATAATTTAAGAAAATAAAAATAAATAAATGTTCTTCTATCCCCAGTTAAAAAAAAAAAACAAAAACTATTCCAGTTACTACAGTGAGAATCAACTGTGGAAGACAAAGGGTTAAAGTAGTCAACTTACTGCAGAGGGTATTTACTCGACCCAGTGGAGAAATAACAGTGACTTAGATCACAGCGTTACATACACACACACAAATGATTGGAGTTTAAATAGACTTTTTGAGACAAGCTAGCCACGGGATCATAAATATGACCTTGAAGTTTCTTTGCATCCCCAGGCTCCAGGACCTTGGGCAGATATCTACAAGGTGAGAGTCCCGGGGACTCAATAGCTCTGCTCACCCCAACATCCTCGTGGCTCTTAGGATACTTCCTGACATTTTACCACCGAAATGGAACTATTCTTTTTAAGAATTCAGTTTTGATTTAGATATGAATTTCCTCTGGGGCCCAAACTCTGTAAATAATTGTCACTTACATCTCGCTCTGAATGAAGAAACTGAGAAAAAGAAGGGCTGGTGTCAGGAAAGAGGAGGATTCTTCCTCTATACACGCCCCAAGAGCAACACTTCCTTTTATGTGGACGCTAAAGAACGTTGATGAGAAAAGAGAACAATATGATTGAGAATCACAATTGCCTTCGGCAGATGTTGGGTTTGCTACGGAGAAGACTTCATTCTGGTCGACAGTGATGTTCAGGAGATGAACAGTAGAACCTGTGAGGCAAAGCTCCCCATTCCACGGTGCGCTCCTTCCCGGGACTCCCACGTCTGCATTAAATGAGCTCGATTACAAAGTGCTCGCCGTGAAGGGCGTGTGTGCTGTGTGTGCGTGCGTGTTCGTGAAGGGACTGTGGTGTGTGTCGAAGAGGCTGGAAGAAGAGAAAGCACGGGGAGGATGCATGGAGCCCCCAGCAGGGGCAGCGAGGCCAGACAGAGAGGAAGTGGTTGCCAGAGTGGGAGACCCCTAAGCCGAGAGCTAAAGGATGAGGAGGCATTCTTCAGGGGAAGGAAGTGGGGATGGGAAGGACAATACTGTTCCACTTAAGGACAACACCACATGCAAAGGCCTTGAGTTGAAAAAAATAAATAAGAGTTGACTCTAAGAAATCAAAAAGGTCACTGTGCCATGATGGGGAATGGGTCTGGTGTAGGGAGCCTCATTAAAGAGTTCAAGTTGAGCCCAAGGCAGTGTGAGCCATTGTAAAGTTCTATGTAGGGGACTTGCAGGGCTAGACTTGTGTTTTAGACCACTTCTGATCGCTCTGAGCAGAGAACCCCTCACGATACTGTACAGCAGTCCAGGAAATGATGACGATGACCCGGACAGTGAAGTGCAAAAATGAAAGGTATTTAGAAGAACTGGAAGGAGAGAGTAAGTAGAGTGTACTGACTGACTGCATGTGGCAGAGAGGCGAGGGAGGGAAGGAAAAACGGTGGGCAGGTTATTGTTCATGATAAATGCACACCCTCTGTCACACTTGACTCAATTTGTATTTTTAAAGTGACAGCTCAGATTTTAAAGATTAAGGAGTATCGTAGAAAGAGCACAGGACTGCCACTGAGGAAACCTGGGTTCTAGTCTCAATTCGGCCACCGGCTAGGGAACCCTCCCCTGTTGAAGGAGTCCTTATTCTCAGGTAGGAAATTCATTGGTCTTTGAGAAATGGGAGGCTTCGGCTTCAAGGTGGGAGCCAGGCTGGGCCGGCAGACAGAGGGAAGTCCCCTCCGCCGTTCTGGCAGGGGGCCACCTGACACACTGATTCCATTTGGCAGCAGCACAGTAGTTAATGAAAACTCCTCTTTCAAGATGTGACATGTTCCGCGTGAGCTGTCAGAAGGAAAGTTTACATAATGAAGAGTACTGGCGTGGATCAGAGCCATCTGGAACAGCCCCGTCCCCCGGGGCAGCGTGTGGCTGGGCGTCCTTCCGAGAGGAGGAGCAGAAAGGAATGCTGCTTCTGTGAACAGCTGGCCGGAGGACTCGCTCACGACACTGGACAGGTTCACGTTTGAGGTTGATTTTTAGGAGATCAGGGAATGTGATGCTGCACACGGTGCATTTGGGGGTGGAGGACCACCCAGAATGCAATCACCGTACTTCCAGCAACAGCAGCCCCCTATTCCAAGGTGCCCTCGCCTCCGTTTGCTCCGGGGTTTAGGTGATGGAGACGCACGGCCCGCACGCCATTGCTCACACCCTAATACGTGGTTCTGGGGTGGACATACGGGAGTCCAAACAGAACTATCTTTCCTGCAAATGCTGGGGCCAAGGTGCCCCCCCCAACGGCCCCATCCACACTGTAGATCTCCATCTGGAAACACGAATTCTGGGGGCTAGCTCACACTTCTCTGACGAATGACGTTCTCAAAGCCAGCGGCATAATTGAGACAGATTTCCTAATGACTACTCTTGTGCTCTTTCCTCTGTGTGCTCCTTCATCCTTAAAATATGGAATGCTCTTGGTGAAACACGAGTTGAGTACATGAGGGGAGGGCTTGTGGGACATAGAAGGATTCAGAGTTCGAGGAGATGCGTCATTATTTCACTATTTACGTCCTGAAGCCAGTCCTGTCTCTGGACTTTTTAGTTATAGGAGCTAGTAAAGTCCTTTGATTTTTTTTTTTTTTTGATTTTTTTTTTTTTTTAGATCACTGAGAATTACATTTGGTTATGGGCGAGTTGAAAATGTTCCCAAAAAATCATTCAAGTCAATGTTAGTCATTCGCGATTAACAGTTATCACAACTGTAGCACATATTGCTAGTTTACTGAAAAGTTCTGTTTCTGCAGAACAGAGCACATTATGAAACTGCATTTTTCTCGTCATCCTTATCACTTACAGGTGATTCTCTTGCCTCTAGAACCCAAATGAATGTATCATGATTCTATAGAAAAAAAGAGTATATAAACATAGCCCCAGAGTAACGCAAGTGTTTGAGGATATTTAAAATGAAGGAGGAGGATGAACGTGGCAGCTGAGAAAACCCGCTATTTGCCAGCAGTCCTACCGTGGGCATTAAATCTGTATCATGACTGTATCTCCCTGCAGACATCCCTCATCTCCAGTCTGAGTATCTACCCATTTAGAGAAGAAACTCCAAAGCAAGGATTGACAGCTTTCAAAAGAGTCAAGTTACTTTAAGTCAATTTCCTCTTCTCTCCTTTACCTCCCCGATGTTTTCTCTCAAACGCTTAAGGACATAAATGTTCCCAGACCTCACACGCTAGCTTCGTTTCAGCGAAGGTTTTGTTTTGTTTAGCATCGTTTTTACCCTACCTTGAATCGTGTATAATTGATTGCTCTTATTACAACAACATTTTTTAACTAGTATTTACTTTGCTACACTTCTTGCAAGCATGAGCCTTGCCTAATTGAACTCGCTGTTCCGTGGGAGGCAATGGTCTTCTCCTAGTAAATCACCGCGGAGAGTAGGCAGATGATCCAACGTGATGAATAGATGTCGAGGTGGTCTTGGGTTCCGGCACCTGGGTTCTGTGGAGAAGGAAGTGGCCGTTGTGCTGGAAAACAGGGACAGGCACACGGCAGGAAACAGCACTGGACTCCTTGCGGCGTGGGCCCGCGCACGGATTTCTGCAGTGAAGAGGCTCTTGCCTGCCCTCCAGCCTCCTCTTCCACACGCGACTTCTCACTCGGCAGGCCCGGCCACTCCGTCAGTCCCTCGACAGGCCAAGCAATTCCCCACTCGTGGACTCTTCCCCCTCTGTTCCCCAAGCATCTTTTCTATAGCCATCTCTTTCTCAGCCTTCAGATCTCAATTTAAAGACGGTAAACGTTTTCCTGGACCACCCCTTATAATACACCCTCTCCCTTTAAAAAACAAAACAACAACAACAAAAACTCCGGACCTCATTTATTTCTTTTACAGCACCTAAAATAACCCATACTCACTTCTTTAAAGTATCACTAGTTGGCTATCTAACACGCCTTCTAGAGCTATGCTGTGTGATTCAGTAGCCACCAGCCACAGGTGGCTGTTGACATTTAAGTGAATTTAAATTATATAAAATTAAAAATGCACTTTCTTGCCCAACGGGTGTGGCTCAGTGGGTTGAACGTCATCCCCTGGACTGAGAAGTCCCGGTTCGATTCCCGGGCAGGGTACACGCCCGGGTTGCTGGCTCGATCCGCAGTGGGGGGCGTGCAGGAGGCAGCCGATCAATGTTTCTCTCTCTCTCCCTTCCTCTCTCTCTCTCTAGAAAATCAATAAAACATATTTTTAGAAAAATTCACTTTCTTGGTCATGCTCGGTGGCCACAGTGGCTGGTGGGTACCATGGGGGGCAGCCCACCTACAGGATGTCTGCATCATCATGGATGACGCTGTCTGGAACACAGGCTCCCGGAGGGCAGGGTGCCATTATCCATCGTGTTCATTGTTGTACCCTCGTGCCCATCACAATGCCTGGAACATAGTAGATGCTAAAATATTTGTTGAATCAATATATAACTGAGTGAATTAAAGAAATAATAAAAGGATTAACAAACGACTACCAGGAAGGAAAATCTTGAGGCTGAAAACGAGAATGGATAGGTGGAGTAGCTTTGACAAGGACTCACGCCCAGCCCTGAGATGTAGGCTGCGTGGAACACACCGCCCACGTCATTGCTGCTGGTTGACTTAGCCTCTCCCCACACTAGGATTCATAAGCTCCCCCCAGGTAGGGCCTTTTTCTTGTTCACTGTAATCTCAATAGCCAAAACAGAGCCTATCTGTGCTGAGAAAATCCACACCATCTAGTCTTACTTTCACATATAGCAGTCAAGTGACTATTTCATTTAGGGAAGGTTGCATCTATTTCCCAAACATCCCACGGGTGTCCCTGCCCTTCAGACTGCCTTCCCAGCTGTACTCGTCATTCTCTCTCATTAATCTGTAGATCTCTGGCTGCTCTCGGTAGCTTTTTTATATCGACCTGGGAGTAGGTGCCGGATTCCCTCTTCTCTTCAGTGTGACCTGCCTCACCAGGCAGTGGTTGGTGCTGAGCATTTCTCCTTTCTATCCCCATCAATATTGGGTGTCTACTTTTAATTCTGACAAATAGCTGTCACTCCAAGTTAAGCATCTAACGGAGGCAAATGGGTTACAATGTTCCTTCTTCAAGGATTTCTTGGATGTGTCTTAATTCTGAATCTTACTCATCTCTCGGGGGCTCCACCTAAACCTTGCCTCCTTTATGAAGACTTCTCTTACACCTAGAATGAAATGTGAACATGCTTTTGACTCTAGACTAAGCACATTTGAAAATAACTTATTTACTTCTGGCCCAAAGATGCCAAAATACAGCCCCTCGTAGCCCCTCCACAATCAAGTAATTTCTTTACCCTCTTACCCTCTCACAGCAATTGATCTCCTCCTCCCCTATGGCACATATTACTACCCATCTTGTCCTGTAATGATTTATGGACAGGCCTTATCTCTGCAAGACAGCAATTCATCTTTATATATTATCCGGCCTTACGCAGAATAGGCATTCAATAAGTGATTTTCACATGAATGAGACACAGTGTGTTGTGCTGGGCCCATAGTTTAAGTTTCAAATCCTTGCCTAAAAATTACTGTGTCAAACATTTGCAAGATGTGGAGAAGAGAAAGAGCCTTTCAGTCCTATGAATAATAATCGCAACAAATGAACTTTATATAAAATACACAAGGACTTATTATGGTATGATTTAAAAATGATCAAAACCTCTGCTCCAATCTAAATTTTTGCTCATACTGATAGATCCCTGTAAGGGCAATAAGGAGCGAGGAGAGGCCATGTTCCAGAGAAGTGGCACAGTTTTACTACTTGATTAGATAATAGGTTAGGATGAAAATATTGTTAAAAAATGTGATGAAGAGGTCCTTCTTCAAAGCAAGCATGCCACTCATGATGACAAGAGCATAGTGAGACAGTCAAAATAAGACAGGTGCTTTTTCAACTAATTACTCCCTCCCCGGATGATGGCACAGACCCTGTCTTGGCTCCGATGTTCCGTCTCAGTGTTACCACCCACCAGCCCACTTCCACTAATAGTGCCTAAAATTCCAGCATTGGAGACATACACCCTTGAGTTATGGCTTTTTATTTCTAAAGAGACTCTCATAAATGGCAAAAGCCTCTTAAAGGGTTAATATGCCAAGTGTAAGCCATGAATATTTGAGCATGATCTAGTAAAAAAAAAAGCTGGTCACGAGGAAGTATAGCCCTGTCTCTGTCATACTTGTCAGTGGGGACCATGGACTTCTCTGAGTCTCAGTTCCCTTGTATCAAGCTGAGTGATACATATGTTCATGCACCGAGACGTATGCACACGCAAACATTTATTTTTATATAGGTACATTTACTATACAATATGTAATAGGGACATTTTGGCTTAGCGATGAGACCCTCCCTCCCATTCTATCTGAAGATAAGTGGAAAAATATCCTCAAGTGAGGATTTAAAATATACATATATGTACTAGTACGAGGAAAAGCTACAAAGTTCTATTCCTTTTTGTAGAAAATTAAAATGACTCGACGACTCATAAGATCAACTGATTTATATTTTCTATTTTACATATGGGAAAACTATGACTCAAAGCAGCGATGTTTTTTTTTAGAAAATGTTTATCTATTTCCTTTTCTTCCGGTATTATTTTTCCCATGGGGAACCTATTACTTTCCAGTTCTGGATCATCAAGTTCAGGAGAAATCACACCTGTCTTCAACTCTAAGCAAGAACTTGTCATCCAAGAAAAGGAGAAATGTACCAAATATTTAACATCTGGAACAGCATAGATGTCAGCCACAGACAAGCGCAGAACCACGAAATACTGGGTGGTAACTTCTCTGCCCAGAAAATTACACTGTTCCATCCACACTGGCTTTAGTGACTGGTTTGGGAACAGTCACACGAGACCAGTCAAGCCAAAGAGTGGAGCTCAGGTCTTCGGGAGACTTACTGGGAAAAGAAATGTCTCCCTCACTAAGGTGAGGCTCACCACATAGAATCTGAGAAGCGCACCAATGCAGAGGAAAGGAGAGCTAAGAGGTGGAGCAACCTAGGTCCTTGTATAATGCTTGGATTCCTGATTCAGCCGTACCTGAAGCCAGCCAGGATCAACCCAGAACATGTCAAGCCTGTGAGCTAAAAGCTCCACCCCTCTTTTATTTTATTTTTTGCTAAGACCACTTCGACTTGGGCTTCTGCTACTTGCAAACAAATAAGATGTGAGCAAAGGCCAAGCTTGCCAAGGAAAAGTGGCAGAATCAAAAAAGGCAATTCTAGCCCTGGCCAGTTTGGCTCAGCGGTTAGAGCATCGACTCTTGGACTAGAGACACCCGGGTTCGGTTCCCGCTAAGGCCATGTACTTCAGTTTCAGTTTGTCCCCGGCCCTAGTTGGGGTCATGTGGGTGGCAACCACTCAGTGTGTCTCTCTCACATTGATGTTTCTCTCTCTCTTTTCCTCCTTCTCTCCCTCCCGCTCTATCTAAAGATAAATGCAAAAATGTCCTCGGGTGAGGATTAAAAAAAGGCAATTCTAACAATGTCTCTCAACTTAAAATTTACGTTTTATCTGCATTATGTGGATGTTCTCATTGGAGGGAGGAAAAAGATTTAGGTATCAGAATCACTTGGAAGAACATTTTTTTCAAAACTGTGCATTTACCTACAACAGTCGCCTGCCCCCAAGGGACACCAGAATAAGGGGGGACTGGAGGTGGGAGGTGAGAAGGGATGTGGAGATGAAAATAAAAGCAAATATCCTTTGAGAAAGCTCCCGTGGGACTGATACCCGCCTAGCTCTAGAGCAACTCTGCACTCCTATGCTGCGCTGTTACTCGAGTGCCAAGGGCTCAGTTATGTTGTAGGAGCGAGACTCATTTAACCACTGCCTCACACTTTAGGGAATCAAATAACTGGTTTCTGAGCTGGTAACAATGAACAATGCATGGAGAACTTCCTTTCCTGAAAGAAATGATTCACTTCTCTGGGTCCCTGAAATAAAATTAATTTTTAGAATTGCAGGAAATAAGTATATAACAAACACGCTTTTGAGGAGGGAAATTCACCAGTGACGGCTGGAAGGCCCCTTTGTCAGAAATGACAATATCCTCCAGGATGTGGAACGAACAGCCACTGTGGAAAGCAGCATAGTTACCTCGAGAAATTAAAATGGAACTGCCTTATGACCTATGAATTCCACTTCTGGGAATATATCTGCAGAAACCCGAAACACTGATCCAAAAGAATAGATGCACCCCCATGTTCATTGCAGCGTTGTTTACAGTAACGAAGAATTGGAAGCAGCCCAAGTGTCCGTCAGTAGATGGGTAACAAAGCTGTGGTGCATCTACACAATGGAATACTAATCAGCCAGGAAAAAAAAAAAAAAAGAAGTCTTACCCTTTGCAATAGCATAGATTAACCTGGAGAGCATTATGCAAAGTGAAATAAGCCAGTCAGAGAAAGACAAGTACCATATGATTTCACTCATATGTGGAATCTAATGAACAAAATAAACTAAGATACAAAATAGACTCACAAATAGAGAGCAGACTGACAGCTGTCAGAGGGACAGGGTTGTGGGGCAGAAAAGGGTGAAGGGATTATGAAAATAAAACTCATACATACAGACAATGTGATTACCAGAGGAAAGGGTGGGGGAGGTGAATTCTGAACAATGACCACTGCCTGCCAAGAACACCAGACAGAGCTGTGCAGCCTTATCTGGATCCAATGGGAAAGGATGATCCATTACTGATGTCTGCCATGGTCATGGAAATGGAAAACGGTAGCACACTTTAAATACTTATCCACTCTGAGCTAAACCATCCACAAGTAATATAGGACTCTCAAATAAATAATTGCATTTGCTGCCCAGCTGGTGTGGCTCAGTGGATTGAGCATTGTCCCATGGACTGAGAGGTCCTAGTTCAATTCTGGTCAGGACACATGCCCAGGTTGTGGGCTTGATCCCCAGTGGGGGGCATGCAGGGGGCAGACGATCAATGTGTCTCTCTCTCATCGATATTTCTATCTCTCTCTCCCTTCCTCTCTCTAAAAGATCAATAAACACATATTTTAAAAAAATAATCATAATTGCGTTTGCTTTGGGCCATCATTTTAGAGCTAAACAGCAACAAAGTGGTTTATTTTGAGAAGTAACCCTTAAGTGTTGTCAGCAATGGCAGTCAACAATTGCACCGCTACTGACCTTTCCAGGGACACTTCTCTCCCACGATTGCCTTCCATCCAGTACAAGTGAGCAGGATGGATGGTAACAGACAACTTTCACTCTCAGGGAGAAACACAGTTTCCTTCTGAGAAAAGCTAAGCACATGAATTTAAAATTTTGGTGACAACCCTGCTTCTTCCAAAAATTAGCTGTGCATCCTTGAGCTAATCACTGGACCTCTCTGAGCTTCAGATTCTTCATCTATACCTTGGAGACCCATTAGCTGTGGTGATGCCCCCAATGAAATAATATATGGAAAAGTGCTTTGGATATTGAAAAGTGCTACATAAATATGTGTTATTACTAAATGAAAAAATTTCAGAGAGCTTACTGTGGAACACTGAGGGATATTTTGCAGTTACAGGCCCCTACAGGTCTACTTATTTCACTTATGATTAAGTGAGCGCAATGTTACCACACAGGGTAGTAACTCGTGCTATTACTGATTCACAGGATGCCTTCAGCCTGGTCACCTGTTGAGCATATTCCAACCTACCTGCAGGCCAGTTAGAGCTCTCTTCAGGACCTCCCCTCGGGTCTGTTTTGATTCTCCACTAGAACAGAACCTATTCCATCCCAGAAAGCTGATACTCTCCCCACTCCTGCCCACATTTCCACTGTTGACTCTGTCCTTGGCCTATAAATACTGGTTTCAAACTCCTCAAACCTCTAGCTATGCTCATCACCCACTGAATTATCTGAGCAAGTTTAGTGGGCAATTCTTTTTTTTTTTTTAAAGACAAAGAGAATCTTTTTTTTTTTTTAATTGATTTTTTTTTTTTTTAAGGGTTAGGGAGAGAGAGATAGAAACATTGATGTGAGAGAGAAACATCAATTGGCTGCCTCCTGCACGCCCTCTTCTGGGCATTGAGCCTGCAACCCAGGCATGTGCCCTGATCGGGAATCGAACTGGGACCTCTCAGTCCATGGGACGATGCTCAATCCACTGAGCCACAACGGCCAGGCCTAGTGGGCAATTCTATCTTTGCATCTAAACCAGAATTTTTGGAGCCATCATTTTATGATCGTCACATGCTCTTTCCGAATACTGCTTGTGTTCTAAACTTGTCCTCTCCTTCTCTCTCACTCATATCTTTCCTTTTCTTCTTTTTAAAGATTAAAAAATAATAGGTACTTTAGAAGCGCCATCTTATTTAATCCTCTTAAGGAACCTATGAAGTTTGTAGATGAGAAAATGAATGCCCATCAAGGTTAATAAAACTGTCCAAGATCACAGAGATAGTGCATGATGGAGAGAGAATTGAAATTCAGGTCTATCTGACTCAAAAGCCCTTACTCCCTTTCAGAATACAGTGCTGCTTTCCTAATCCTCATCCATCTTGCAATTATTTTCTTTCTGTAGCTCAGACGATGCCTGTGCCAGAAAGTTCTAGAACACAATCTTTTCATCATACAGGAAACAGGTACACCATCACAGCAAGCACACTTTATTTATTTATTTATTTATTTTTTTATCCTCACCCGAGGACATTTTTTCATTTTGACAGAGTAGGAGGGAGAGACAGGAAGAGAGAGAGAGAAACATCGACGTGAAAGGGCCACATCGAGTGGCTGCCACCCGCACCACCAACCAGGGCCGGAGACAAACTGCAACCGAGGTACATGCCCTTAGCGGGAACCAAACCCAGGTCTCTCCGGACCACAGGCCAATGCTCTAACCGCTGAGCCAAACCGGCCAGGGCAGCAAGCACACTTTAAATACTAGTCAACATTGCTGAAGATGACCAGCCTCTGTAGTTATCCACAGTATCTATGGACCTCGAATGACAACAAGGAAAACACTGTGGGTTGGTATTACTGACAGAATTAGAGAAACATAGAGAATTAGAAACATTGATGAGAGAGATCATCCACTGGCTGCCTCCTGCATGCCCCCCACTGGGGATTTGGCCCACAACCTGGGCATGTGCCCTGACCGGGAATCGAACCGGGGACCTCTTGGTGCATGGGTCAATGCTCAACCAGTGAGCTACACTGGCCAGGCCAGCATTTATTTATTTATTTATTCATTCATTCATTCATTCATTTATTTATTTTTTATCCTCACCCGAGGACATTTTTGCATTCATCTTCAGATAGAGAGGGAAGGAGAACGGGAGGAAGAGAGAGAGAGAGAAACATTGACATGTGAGAGACACACCGGGGCCGGGGACAAACTGCAACCAAGGTACATGCCCTTAGCGGGAACCGAACCCGGGACTCTCTGGTCCATGGGCCAATGCTCTAACCACTGAGCCAAACCAGCCAGGGCGCATTTATTTTTTTTAACCCAATAATTTGAGAGAAAGTAGAATTGGGATTTTAAAAAAAAAAAGGCAAGAGCTTTACTTAAAATTACTGTAGCTAATACCAGTCAAAGTGTCGGGCTTATAATAGACTATACATCAACGTATACGGCTTCCTTCACCAAGAAAGTATTGCCAGGAAAAGACATGGGCTGATCCAAACAGCGTGCTTAGTGGGGCAATTGATGTATGTGATTGGCATCCTGCCCACGCTCCTCAGGTCATGGGGTCCAGTCCCAAGCAGTTTACAAACTGGCAGACCCTGGGCTGTATTCTCAGTATAACGTAGTAGTAGCAGTTTACAAAGCAAAGGCTGGAAATTCGTTTTCAGATATCCAAACCTCTGTTCATTCAATTAGACTAGCGTTTCCTACGGTGCTCGAAGAAACAGTATTCCCGTAAGACGTCAGGTAATAGGGGTTCCACGCTTTCGGTAAGTTTGGGAACCATCCTTCCAAGGTATTTCATTTTTTCTTCATAGTGCTGAATGTCTCGGGGGCTTTATCGTGGTAGACGCCCAATGGCACAGACTGTAAGTTACCCCCGAGTTTTCCTGCGCAGACACCGATCAGCGTGGCTGAACAAGTGACCCCAGGAGCACGGCGGAAACCGGCGTCCCCCAGCTCACTCAGCCTTGCATTCCCTTTCTGCTCCTGTGCTTGAAGAAAGGCCTAAACAACAGAGCTCTGCAGCACAGCCCGAGTTCACGCGAGCCCAGGAGCCAGATAAAAATGCCAGCAAAAACCAAACAAACGGAACAAGCACCGAGCTCTGGGTAGACATTTCTCTCCCTTTATGTGCAAAGGGTTGCTCCTTGTTGATCACTCAACTGAGAGTCTGCGACAGCCACTTTGGTGGAGGACAGACAGGAGCCAAAACACCCTGTCACCGGTCTTGAAGGGTGACCAGTGGCAGCTACAGGATTTCTAGACAAGGGCAACCAGGCTGACAATTGGGATACATGGGGGCTCGGCGGCGGGGGGGAGTTAAGTAACCTACCTTAAATTAGAGTGTGCAGAGCAAAGTTATTGTTAGATTGGATAATTTGTTGAAGGTCAAAATTTGGTGGGGTTGAAAAAACCTGTGGAAAGATCACATCCCCTGCCCTTCCCCTCAGTTCTGCCACTAGAAACCGGCCTTCTGACTGGGGACAGATGACAAAGCAGAGTATGACACACAGAGGAGTGCCCGAAACAAGGACAGCCCACTGTGCTCGGGCAGACCAGGGAAGGGGATGTTTTCGTCTCCATCCAGACTAGAAAAGAATTTTACATTGCTGCTGGACTGCGGATTGAGAAAAGAAAGGGCAGTATTCTCACTTGTTGCCCTAGTGAGGGAGACACTGAATAACACAATCTCCTTGAATAACAATAAAATTAATACTGTACGGGACTGCTGCTCCCTCTGCTTACTTTCAAAATTTCTATTATCAGAGCTGGACGGGGAACAGAAAATGTAGGTTCTTGTGCCGTCACCTGTCATCCAAATGGCCTAGGGCAAATCTCTTAATATCTGTGAGACTCAGTTTCTTCATCCACAAAATGGGAGAGTTAAACTAGTTAAAGTGTCACTAAAGTCCCTCTTGGCTCTGAAATAATATGATTGTATAAGATTCCGCAATGCCTCTCGGGTATTCAGTGCCGTGGTTAAATGACCAGGCTCTAGGTTTCAGTCCCAGTTTTGCCACTTAAAGTTTGTATGACCTTGAACAAATTAATTACTCTCTCTGGGCCATATTTCCCTAACCTATAAAATAGAGATAATAAATATAATACCTACCCCGTAAGTTTTAGAGAAGATGAAATGAAACAATGCATTTAAAGTACTTAATTAGGTTGAGAGCATTAGTTACAGCTCAGTACATAGGAGTTAACATCAACACATTATAGTTTTTATTTTTTTAAGTTTCACATAGTGTCCATTATAAAAACTGGTATATAGTACTCAATGAACAGGTGCTGAACTGGGCACATCCCTGGTCTATGATCAATCATTAACCTCATTTTGATTTCTTAGTCCCTGGTTCCACGCAAAATTTTACGTATTTATTCAGCAAATAATGTAGCACTTATTAAGTGCTGGATCCTCTTCTAAACACTTAAAGATATTAACTCATTTAGTCTTTCCACCACCCTCTGAGTTAAGTATTATCTTCTCACTCTAGAGATGAGGAAACTGAGGCACAGCAAGGGAAATAGCATGTCCGAAAGCCTTACCAGCAACTAGTACGTGGCAGAGCTCGGTCCGGAGCCCGGGCAGCCGGCTCTAGAATCCGTGCTCATAACCACAGGCGACATTGCTAGGCTCACGCTATCTCACTCTTCTCCGACTTAACCCTTCCAGAAGGGCTCACTGTTCTCCCTACAGTCCTTCCAACAGTCCAAGCTGGCTCGTTCGTTCACACTGCTAACCTTTCAACCCCGCCATCCCTTCCACCGCCTCCTAACCCCCCAAGTGGCCTCTCCAGGGTCCTAGACCGTTTGACCTGCATCTAAGACACCCTTCACGATTCGTGCTTTTCTCCCCTATGAAGCTGTCAGTTTGTCCGTCCACTCACTCTGATTTCCCCTGTCTCGGTCTATTTCATTTGCAAGCAGAGGGGTCAGGAAAACATGTTCTCTGTCTTGCATGCCTGACTGATCCCACGCCACTGAGTATAATTTCCCACGAGCAGAATCCATAGTATCTTTTCGCATTTGGTTCTCAGGGTTGGCTGTCTTAGGACTGCCCTAGAAAATTCCTTATGCCCTAAACTATTAGGATGTGCGGCATTTATTTTTTTCTCACCCTCCTTCCCCGACCAGCAAATTTGGGGAAAATGGATACAGTACTCTCCTTTGACAAAAGCTAGTCTAGAGT
This sequence comes from Tadarida brasiliensis, assembly GCA_030848825.1. Classification (NCBI taxonomy): domain Eukaryota; kingdom Metazoa; phylum Chordata; class Mammalia; order Chiroptera; family Molossidae; genus Tadarida; species Tadarida brasiliensis. The sequence goes on along the minus strand of CM061259.1, from coordinate 103,395,688 downwards.
GACATCTGGTGGCTGTTTATTAGACGTTTCACAAATAGAGACTGACTGTTCTTACAGGCAAGGTTTGGTTAAGGGAGATGTCATTACCCATCAGAGCGTGTCACAATGGGCCACCCACCAAGACAGCAGGGAGAATCGGGCGAGAGCAGATGAGCAGACATCCCTCTACACGAAGTCAGCGAGGGCTGGAGCACCTCGCCCGAGGAAGAGAGACCGTGGGTACGGAGGTCCCAGTTCAGACAGAAGTTGAAGTCCCATCTTCCAGCCCTGGGTGTCGGCTCCTAGAGAACAGACAAGCCCCCTTCGCTCTCTGGGCCTCAGTTTCCCCATTTTCCGACACTGGACTGCAAACCACACCTGCCCCAACTTCACCGCCCTCCTCCTTTTCTCACAGCCCTTCTTCAGTCCAATGCGAACTGGAAGGCAGTCGGCAGCGGAGGATGCAGAGAAGGACAAGAGCAAGTGGCGGAGCTAACCCATCTTATCCCAGCTTCTCCGCTGCGGGCGTCTCAGACTGGGTCAGGCTCCAACCGCAGAGGGGTCAAGCTTGAAACTGGAAGAACTGACGCTCTGGTATTACACGGAATGGGATTTTTTGTGCCTGGAAAGTAAGGCTGTTTATTATTATTGAGAGTGATGGCCAAAGCTCTGACACGTACCCCACGCGTTGTTGCGTTGTCAGGGACGTAGGAAACAGGTTTGACATAGTACAGAGTGACGGCGGTGGCAAAAAAAAAAAGAGTCAAGTTGTTTCCTGGTTGAGGTGTACCCAGTTCAGTTCGTTCTGTAAGCCATACTTACTGCTTTGGAGTGAACAGAACTGTCCATTTTGAAGGATAAATAAGCAAAGGAAAGAACCCAGCACAAAACCTCTGAAAGAAGGGAAGAGACACGGTCTCCAAGAGACAGTGAAGAAAACGGTACACCACCAATGTCTTTCTCTGTCAAGCAAATTAAACAACACATGAATGCCCTGATACAGGAAATCAACCCGAAGCACACATGAAAAGAAAACTAGCTGAGTAAGAAATACTGGCGAGACACGAACTCTATTAAAGGATGAGGAGCTACCCAAAGCACAATTAGCCTTCATAGAAAATAGCGAACCAGTGACCTGAGGGCAGCCTTGGGAAAAAAATCACATAATGCTGCAGTTAAAAAAAAAAAAGACTCAGATAAAGATGGGTAGAGAAAATATAATAAATGTTGAAGGGTGATCACAGAGGTCTGTTATATTAATAATTGTTCTTTTCTACGAAGAAGGGGAAAAAATGTAATAGGAATAGTTTGCTCAAAGACATAGGGGAAGAAAATAATTCGGAAATGAAGGCAGTTTATCTGAAGGTCCAATGAGTTTTCTGTTCGCCAGGAAAGTTTAATGAATATTGTCATAGATATATTCTGATTGCTATACCTCAACATTTAAAAAATATCTTATTAAAAATAAAGTACATGCCCTGACCAGTTTGACTCAGCAGTTAGAGCATCAATCTGTGGACTGAAGGGTCTTGGGTTTGATTCCTGATCCAGGGCACATACCTGGGTTTCAGGTTCAATCCCCAGTCCTGGTTAGGGTCGTGCAGGAGGTAACTCAAAGGTCTGAGCCAGCAGATCACATCCACAATGCAAGGCCAATGTAGAGCAAAACGATTTTATTGCATGCGCCTGGGTGCAGGCGGGCTAAGCCGAAAAGGGGGCAGCCTCGAATAACAGTTGGGGTGTAGGTTATATACTCTGCTTCTAGCTTCCGGCAGTTCCTGCTGATGTACTCTGCCTGGCCCATTGTCCACTTTGCAGTTGGACTGGTCTGGTATCACATCCTGCATCTGCTGGGTGAGTCACTGTCTTGCAGATAATCCCATAATCCGTACTCAACAGAAGGCTGAGCAGAGGTCATGCAAGCAACGCATTTTTCAGTTTCTGCCTTTTGCAAGCTTTTACCTTTACCCTTTAAAACGTTACTAACCCTTTCAGTAACCAATGGATGTGTCTCTCTCCCATCGACATTTCTTTCTCTCTCTCTCCCTCCCTTCCACTCTGTCTAAAAATCCACGGAAAAATATTCTTGGGTGAGGATTAACAAAAATAAAAATAAAATAATAAGGTACAGAAGGAATAGTCACTGAAATAGGAAGAAATGACACGCTCTGGCCTCACAGTAACAGAGCTGCGCCTGGTCAGTTAGGTGGAGAGCTGTATGCTTGTAAAACACTGCACCAACAGATGGAGAATATACACTGTTTGTTGACCCTGCACTTCTCTCCTGAACTCCAAGGTCAGGCAGCTACCCCGTATCTCCACACGATTGCCCAATAAGACAACTCAGAGGTAGAATTTCCAAAACCAAACTTCTCATGAGAACTACGTCCATAGTTTCTCCATTTAAGTGAACAATAAAAGCACTTTCCAGGTACTCAGAGAGGTGGAGTGATCTTTGATCACCCTACACCCACCCGCCTCTCTGTGGAGATCCCAGTGGCTCTGTTTGGAAACGCAGCCTACATTGAACACGTCCCACTCCCTCTGTGGCTCTCACCGTTTCCATGTCACTTGCACCTCTTACCAGGACCATGAACACAGCGTTCTGCGGTCTCTCTGCGTTTATCCTTGCCTCCCAGTAGCCTAGGCGTTGAGCAATCCTAAATTTTATTGTCTAACTCAGGACGCTTTGCATGTGAAAGGGGCCAGACAACAGGCATAAGTCAGGTCATACAGTCACCCTATTTAGGGTCAACACAACAGCCAAGAAGTCTTTCCGAAACAAGAGGCAGACCCTGCCGCCGCCCTGGGCAGAGGTTTCTCAACTCCCTTGTTGGACAGGGCAGGGGCCTTCAATGGCCCCCAAAGGTCCCACATCTGGCTCCCCGAGGCTCCTGACCACACCTCCGCCTCTGCCCCTCATTCCCTTTGTTCCAGACTCACGGCCCGCTTTAACCAGGGAAACTATTGCGCCTTTGCCTTGAGATTCCTTCTGCTGAGACGGCTTCCTCCTCCTGCATTACATCCGTAGAATATACCCCTGCGGTTCTTCCAGCTATTGCTCAAATGCCACCTTCTCAGCAGAACCTTCTCTGGCAATCCTACTTACCACTGCAGCCTCCTCCCATCATCGCCCCACTAGAATGTCAGTTCTATGAAGGTAGCATGTTTTTTGCTCTTTTCTTTTCTTTTTGGTCTAGTGCTCATGATACAACAGTAAATGGATATAAGTGGGACCAACCACGTGAGCACAAACAGGCTATTCTGCACGTGCCAAAGCAAGGGGGTCAGCCACCATCACCAGCATTTTCATGGAGACTTTAGAGATACAGTACTGATAAAAATAAAGTAACTTCTGAAGACAATGAAGGAGAAAGTGAGAGAAATCAGTGAGAAATCAACTTATCTCTTCCTTGACATTGCAAATGGGTAAAATAAATTACTATTATTAAACGTACCATAACAACATAGTACCTATACTGCAAAGGTAGAATACGCTTCTTTCAAGCACTAATATAACATTTTTTTAAAAACTACCTTATACGGCACACATAAAAACTTTTTCAAAAGAACAAAACTATAAAGCAGGAAGAACACCAACTTTATTTTCTAATATCTGCAATAAAACTAGAATAAATAATAAAAAGCAAAAGCCAGACAGGAAAACAGAAGCAGTAATACCCGCAATGCAGGGGTATGATTGAACAACCCAGGGATGCTTTCTCCCCTTTCACAGCTCTGATTACCACAAAGGAAATGGAAACTTCAGGCACAGACTTTGCTTCTATCAACAGGGTGGAATGAATTCTTTGACAAGACCCAGGTAATTTATAATATAAATTATAACAAATCTTTTTAGGTCTATTGCTAAACATTCAAGAAAATGTTCGTTGCGGAATGATTTACAATAGCCAAGACACGGGAGCAACTTCAGTGTCTATTGATGGATGAATGGATAAATGTACTATGTGTGTGTACACACATGCACACACAATGGAATATTATTCAGCCATAAAAAAAGAAAATCCTACCACTTACTATAACATGGATCTTGAAGGCATTATGCAGAGTGAAGTAAGTCAGAGAAAGACAAATACCGTGTAATCTCACTTACACGTAGAATCTATAACAACACAAAACCGAGACTTCCAGGCAAGATGGTGGCATCGCCTCCTCCCACAACCACATCAAAATTACAACTAAACTACAGAACAAACATCCTTCAGAACTACCTGAAACCGAGCTGAATGGAAGTTCTACAATTATAAAATTAAAGAAGAAGCCACACGGAGACTGGTAGAAAGGGCGGAGGTGGACGGGCTGGTCCCACACCCACGTGTGGTGGATAGAAATCAGAAGGTCCTCCCTGAGGAGTCAGGAGTCCCATCCCACACCAGGCACCCAGCTTAGGGTTCTAGTGCCAGAAGTCCCCATAACTTCTGGCTGTAAAATCCAGAGACAATTGAGGCTGAGGGAGGCTGAGGCTGCTGGAGCCCCAGGCAGTTCCTCTTAAAGGGCTTGCACACAGACTTATTCGGATCTGCTCCTTCTGAGCTGCAGCTCGGAGGGGAGGCAACTTGAAAGGTGCCAGAGACATATGGGGAAGAACTGAGTTGTTTGGCGAGGGCTGGAGAGGTAGCTTTCTCCCACACAGACGTGCTATCAGAGGCCTTTGTCCCTTTGATGAGCCCTTCCCCCATGAGGTCGGAAGACGGGTACCAGCAACCTGGCGCACACTGTTTGCCCCGCCTCACCCAACTTTCAGGCCCACCCAAGCTGTTTCCAAAGGCTTTACCATAGGATTGGCTTGTCTTGGCTCCTGCTTCAGAGTTTCCTAAATTCTCTCAAACAAGCAGCTTCTGGCCACAGCAAGCCCCATACCTTTCACTAAGTGGCCCCAGGCCTGGCACTAGAAGCAGCCAGCCTTGGTTCACAGCTTGGCTTTGCCTGGGCACCTCCACGCCCAGCACAAGAAGCAGCCATCGGCAGATCGCTTTGTAGCTTATGCCAGGTGGCCCCGGGTAGAACACAGGCAGTGGCTGACCTTGCCCCAGAACCAGCACACCCAGTGGACAGCTTCAGACCATGTCAAAGCAATACCACCCAACTACCTCCACTCAAGGAATGGAGTCAGTGGGTACCAGAGCCCTGCTGAAGTAAGTTTTGCTCTGTGTGGTGGGCCCTGCACAGCTGATACTCCAAGGTAGTCAGAGGTCGGTAGTTAGTGGGCACAGCCAGTCCTTGCAGCTGATCAGCCTGAGTAAATCTCTCCCATTGACGTGCCAACAACAATCAAGATTCAATGACAACAGAAGGGTGTACAGTCCACACCAGGGGTATACCTCAAGGGCCCAGCTGGGTGACCAGGGAGGCTGTGCCACTGGACCTTCAGGACACCTACTACAACAGGCCATCCTAGGAAGCCTAGGAGACATAGCAACTCTACCTAATACATAGAAACAAACACAGGGAGGCAGCCAAAATAAGGACACAAAGAAACATGTCCCAAATGAAAGAACAGAACAAAACTCCAGGAAAAGAACTAAATGAAATGGAGATAAGTGATCTAACAGATGCAGAGTTCAAAACACTGCTTATAAGGATGCTCAATCAACTTAGTGAGAATTTCAAGGGATTTCGTGAGAATGTCAAGGAACTTAATGAGGACCTCAAGATCATAATAAAGGACCAGTCAGAAATGAAGGATGCACTAACTGAAATAAGGAATAATTATGGAAAACACTACGGTGTTACCTCAAAAAATTAAAAATTGAATTACCATTTTACCCAGTGATCCCACTCCTAGGAATATACCCTAAGAAGCCTGAAACACCAATCAGAAAGAATATATGTACCCCCATGTTCATAGCAGTACTATTTACAATAGCTAAGATCTGGAAACAGCCCAAGTATCCATCAGTAGACAAACGGATAAAAAAAGCTGTGGTACATACACACAATGGAGTACTATGCAGCTGTAAGAAAGAAGGATCTCTTATCCTTTGAGACGACATGGGAGGACCTGGAAACTATTATCCTAAGTGAAACAAGCCAAGCAGAGAAAGACAAATATCATATGATCTCACCTATTTCTGGAATATAATGAACATAACAGTCTGAGGAACAGGGTAGTCCCAGAAACGTGGAAGTAGGGTACAGACTGACAATTGCCAGAAGAGGGGGTGGGGGAGGGGAGCGATGAACCACAGAACTTGTACGCATGTATGCATAACCAATGGACGTGGACAACAAAACTGGGGATGGGGCAGGGAGGGAGGGGGAGGAGGGAGTCAATGGGGGGAAAAGGAGAAACATCTGTAACAAAAATAAATTAATAAAAAAAAATAATAATTTACAGGGAATCAATAGTAGGGTAGGTGAAGCCAAGAAGCAAACCATCAATTTGGAATATAAGAAAGCAAAAAACAGCCAATCAAAACAGCAAAAAGAAAAAAGGATAAAAAAAAAATGAGGATAGTGTAAGGAGCCTCTGGGACAAATTCAAGCATGCCAACATTTGCATTATGGGAGTGCCAGAAGGAGAAGAGAGAGGGCAAGAAATTGAAAACCTATTTGAAAAAATAATGACAGAAAACTTCCCTAACTTGGTGAAGGAAACAGACATACAAGTCCAGGAAGCACAGAGTCCCAAACAAGATGAACCCCAAGAGACCCACACCAAGACACATCATCATCGAAATGACAAAGGTTAAAGACAAAGAGAGAGTCTTAAATGCAGCAAGAGAAAAGCAGTTACCTACAAGGGAGTTCCCATAAGATTGTCAGCCGATTTCTCAGAAGAAACTTTGCAGGCCAGAAAGGAGTGGCAAGAAATATTCAAAGTGATGAAAAGCAAGGACCTTCAACCAAGATTACTCTATCTTGCAAAACTATCATTTAGAATCGATGGCCATATAAAGAGTTTCCCAGACAAGAAAAAGCTAAAGGAGTTCATCACCACCAAACCAGTATTATATGAAATGTTGAAGGGTGAGGAAGAAGGAGGAGGAGGAGGAGGAGGAGGAGGAGGAGGAGGAGAAGAAAAAATATGAACAATAAAATGACAATAAATACATATCTATCAACAATTGAATCTACAAACAAAATGAGCAAGCAGAACAGAAACAGACTCCTAGATACAGAGAAGTTTTTGTTGGTTGCCAGATTGGGGGTGGTGGTGGTGAAAAAGATGAAGGGATTAAGAAGTACAACTTGGTTGTTAGACTGATGAACCTCAAAGGGAAGGGGGAGGTGGGGCGGGAAGAGAGAAACCAAAGAACGTATATGCATACATGCATAACCAATGGACACAGACAACAGTGTGGGGAAGGCAGGAAGGGTGTGGAAGTGGGGAGGTGGGGGTCAAGGGGGCAAAAAGGAGGGACATCTGTAATACATTCAACAATAAAGATAAGTTAAGAATAAATAAATAAAACCAAACAAAACTCACTAATACAGAGAACAGATTGGGGGTTGCCAAGGTGGAGGGTAGGGGAGCGTGAAAAATGGGTGGAGGTGGTCAAAACGTACTAACTCCCAGTTATGAAATAAATAAGGCAGGGGAAGCAAGGTACAGCAGGGTGACCACAGTCAATAATACTGTTTTATTTCATATTCAAAAGTTGCTAAGAGTACATCATTAAAGTTCTTATCACAAGAGAAAAAATTGTAACTGTGTGGTGATGGATGTTAACAAGACTTACTGTGGTGATCATTTTGCAATATATAAAAATATTGAATCATTATGTTCAGCACCAGAAACTGTTATATGTCAAATATATCTCCAAAAAAGAGAGAGAGAGAGAGAAAGATGAAGCACTGTTGTATATCAAATGGGAAAAAAAATCTCAAGAAATGCACACCTAGGCACATTGTAATGTAACGGCAAAACATTAAATCAAAGAGAAAGATTTAACACCAGCCAGTGAGAAGAGATGAAGTCCCTGCGATGAATACCGATTAGACTTACAGGAGGCTTAATATCAAAAATGGAAACCAGAAAGTAAATGTCAATCTAGAAATATGCACCCAATAAAACTATTTAAACATGCTTTCAGAAAAAAATAACTCTTAAGAGCTTGTCACCAGCAGAATTTTAATAAAGAAATTCTTAAAGGATTTATTTTATGATTATAAAAAATTGAAAGATAACCTGGAAGGTTCAAAGATTTTTTTTTTTAAAAAGGGAGCAAAGAAGTTGGTAAATGTGAAAATAAACATAAATGTTGTATGAAAATAATAATACCAATCTGTGGGCTTCAGAGGCGAAAAACGCTATACAAAAATTACATGTAAATTAGGAGAGGACCGATCAGAGATAAAATACTCTTAAGGTCCTTGTAAGTTTAGTAGAGAAGGTTAGTATGCTGATTAACTTCAGGTTTTTAATTATGGATAACTGTACATTGAAATAAGAAGGAACCATGAGAATTTAATATAAAAGTTGCAATTTCCTCTTTTATCCGCTCAATGGGTCATCTCTCTCTGTTCTTGAATGAAACTTTTGTAGTCTCCAAGACTTTTCTTGTCACTTTTAGGTAATAAAAAGTCAGGCAATCTTTAAGAACGCAAAACTTGTCTCAATCCGGTACCAGTTGCCAGTCAATGTATTAGTAAAGATTTTAATCTTTATGGCAAGTGAGTTGCCTTTCCTCTGAAGGAGCCAAGCCAGGTCCAGCTCCAGGCAGACTGCCTTTGGGTTGTGAATGAGGGGTACTGGTTCCTTCTTCTCTTGCCTCTCTGGGTGTTCCTTCTTCTCCAGATTGCCAGTAGTTACTACTGAATATCCTATGCCCCTTCTTGACTCTCAGGAAACTAGCAGCCAAGCGTATGCCTTCAGGGAGGACATCAGAAGAATCTCCTCTGGGGAGTCTGATGAGTTTAAGAGGAAAGACCTAAAGATACTCACATTCTTGGGAACCTCCCAGGTTACCCTCAGTAAAACGCACTGTTGACTAGCCCCATCTCACCTTCAACCCTTCCACTAGATTTGAAGTGCACCGCTTTTAAAAGGAAAAAAAAAAAAAAGGATCCCAAGCATCTGAGAAAATTTTTTCAAGACAAGATCAAGCCCCACATATAAAATGACAAAACGCAGCTGACAGGAAGCCAAGCAGTGGGCAGTTTAAATAAAATCCTGTCGATATCACCAAATACCTTCAGAACAATAGCAGCAAACACTGCATCAATAAGACATGTATAGGATGCAAAACAGGTAGGTTTAAAAACAAACAAACAAACAGAGCTTTTACATATTAGAATGATTAGTGGAAATATATACCTCACAAGGTTTAAGAAATAAAGTTTAAGGCACTAGAAAGTAGAGCAAAGAGACAGAGAGGAAAAATAGAAGACAGTTTTTCTTTTTTTAACTAGAGAACCAGTCCAGATGTTCCAACATCCAAATAATAGGAATTCTATTTTTTTTAGGAATTCTAAATTTACTCCCCCCTAGAGGGAAAGGGGAAAGGGGGGAGATAAAGCGGGTAAGGGGGGATAAATGGTGATGGAAGGAGACTTGACTTGGGGTGGTGAACATAATACAATATATAGATGATGTATTATAGAATTGTATACCTGAACCCTATATACTTTTATTCCCAAAGTAAATTTAGGGAAGTAAACCAATAAAATTATTTTGTAAATGTCTTAGATTCAAAGGCATGTTGTTATAGATCAAGGACACCACCAAATTCTTCCAACAATAGATGAAAACAGACACATACCAAGGCATCTTCACATAATAACACTGCTAACAAAAAGATCCCACCAACTTCCAGAGGCAGGGAGAAAAAAAAATCACTAGTAGGTGTTTCCACTGACTACATCAATGACTGAGCTTTGCGTCTGCTCCCCTTTGACCCACAGATCTACTGCTCTCCATCTTCGGCACCTTTATGAATGGCCCTGACAAGTTGCTCAAATATGTATCCTTGATTCCCAGTTTCCCACTCTGATCCATCGGGAAGTCCTATTGACTTGACCTCCAAAGTGGATCTTCCCTATGTCCCTTCTCTCCGTGCTCACGACTGCTGTCCCAATCCCAGCCCCACTGCCCCTCACCCAGATGACAACCACAGCCTCTTAACTGGTCTTGTTCCCCTTGGTCCTCTCCAACTGTGGGATATTTTAGATTTAAGATCATGTCACCCCTCTGATGACAACCCTTCAATTACTTCCCATTACTCTTTTTATAAAATTGAATTTATTGGGGGTGATATTCATTAATAAAAGCATATAGGGTTCAGGTATACAATTCTATAATACATCATCTGTATCTTGTATTGTGTTCACCACCCCAAGTCTCCTTCCATCACCATTTATCCCCCCTTACCCTCTTCTACCTCCCCCCTCCCCTTTCCCTCTGTTGTCTGTTTAGTTTCTTTGTTGTTGTTTTGCTTAACCCCTTCACCTTTTTCACCCACATTGCTGTTAAAACGCAACTTCATTTCAATGACTGTAATGAGTTCAAGATTTTGCAGCGGATCCAGGGAAAAGATGACCACAAGGTGGCAGTAGCACCCATGAGCTTTAATTGGGTGATGATTTGACAAGTTTGCATGGGGGAAGGGTTAGGGGAAGTCCCTCAAAGCATAAGCCCTTCCAGAGACTACCACATGGGGGGGGGGGGGCGGCACCAACCAGAGAGGAAGAGGGCAAAGAAACTCCTACAGGGAGGGGGAGAAGGACTCAAATGTTTAGACGTTGCTCAGCTGCACAGTGGGAGTCTCTGGGTCCCAGAACTCCCAAGAGCAGCAGAGGCTTGGGATCTTTCACAGCTCCGGGGTTTACCTTCCCCATGGCCAGCAGACGCTCCTTGCGGTGTTGTAGGGCATGCGTACAGAGCAGGCAGGTTCTACATAGGAATTAGGCGATGTGATCTTTAGTCCCCACGTAACACTGGCCTTCTGTAAAGCTTCTAGGTATTTTTATATGTCGGGTTTTTTCAGTGTGTTGGTTTATTCACCCATTCATTAGGCATTTGCTTTGTAATAAGCACCATACTCAATGGGAAACGAATGTGGACAAGGCAGACGGTTCTTGCTTTCGTGGTTCTCTCAGCCCGCCGGGCAGTAAAGGTAACTGCATCACAGTGAGGCAGGTGCTGGAATCAGCGCACTACAGAACGCCTGGTAACATACAAGGGTCACCTGTCTCACGGACAAAAGTAAGGTATGTTTTCAACGATGGTGAAGTCTATTGAAACCGGGAGCAGTTGGGTAGGGCTTTCTGCAGGCTCCTATTCCAGAATAGCCTGACTAGAAGCCTGGAGGGGAGAGAATGTGTGATTTGAAAGGGAAAATTCAAGGTAGGGAGTGACATAGCCTGGGGGTTGGAGGTGAGTTCTGTTCAGAACAGGAAATACCTCCTAAACCCTGTTAAAGATGAGAATTCTGGGAACTCAGCCCAAGTGTCAAAGCTGCAGCAGATGAATGACATGGAAAGGATGACTCCACCCACTTGTAAAAAAGTGGATTGGGAGGAGCAGGTACTGGAGACAGGAACACCTGTTAGGAAGCCCCTGCAGGTCGTTCTCAAGAACAATGAGGATGTCCGGAATGAGGACCAAGGTGGTGAAATGGATGCTCTGGACGGATTCAAGAGAACATTGTATAGATTCAATAGAGCTTCAGATGGGTTCCAGAGCTCCGAGCGCATCAATAGGACTCAACAGATACAAGTGGTGAGCCAGCGGTGAGTCAGGATGGTGAGCCTTCCCCGGCAGCCTTTTCACTGAGCTGACGGGACTCCTAGAGTATTCCAATCCGGAGTAGGTTTCACCACCCTCCCCAGCAACAGCAATGGAGCTGTCCCCGTCGGGCAATCTTAACACCGACCTCACAGACGAGGCGATTTAAATCAGGAAAGAGGTTTGGTCAATAGGAGACCAAATATAAAATACCCCTTATATTTTAACCAGTTCTTAAGTAAGGGGATTCTGTAACCTCAGTTATTTTAGTAGTATTCAACATTCAGAACAAAACACTGAACATTCTAGTTAAATATAATTTTAGAAGACATACCTTCGAGGTAAGGTGGTTTAGTATTCTCACTACATAGATGAAGAAACAGATACCCAGAAATAGAATGAGATATTCCTAAGATATGTAAATGATAAAATACGTCCCAAATCTGTCCATCCCAGCTGTTGCACTCTGTCAAGCAGAATTCAAGAGATCCTAGGCTCTGAAATCTGACTTCTGGGTTTGAATCCAGGCATCTCCACTTGACTGGCTTTGTGATTTAGTAAAAGTTATGAAACAGGTGATGTCACGTTCCTCAAGTTAAAATGAAGAAAATTATAATACCTAATTTGTAGGACTGTTATAAAGTTTAAATGAGATAATATATATAAAAGTACCTAGGACAGTGACTACATATATGAGTAAGTAACTACAAGATATCAGTGTTAGTTCTTGCTATGATTGCTTTTAATACTAGCGGTATCTTTTATTGCTATTTCAATTACTCTTCATTAGAGTCTCCTAGAGAGAAAATTCAGTTATCTTACTCCCCCACCTTCTTCTTTAAGTCCCCGTGAATTAGAACAAATAGATATAGGTGTCCTGGATGGGTCTCTGTAATCCACATTTTTCCTTCTATGACTCTGAGTTTATTCTCTTTTCATGATGCCCTTTCCATTACCTATCATATCTTCTTCCTGTTTTCGAGACTCATGGCAGTTAATAGTCTTTTAGTGACACCTTCCCTGAGCACTCTGCCCTCTGGGTTTCTTTCTCCTCCTATCTACAATGTTCAGTTTCATACTGAATCATGTTACATGTTTCCATAATTGGTCTTGTCCGACAAGACGGTTAGAAGACCTAAAGACAATGGCCCTGTTTTAGCCTTTAATTCTCTTTTTGCTCGCTCGCTCGCTCTCTCCCTACCCCCACCACCCCACTCTAAAAAAACCTCTGTATACGTATGAAGATCTCAAATCATTTTGATGGACACATTCAGAGATTCAAGATATTAACTTGCTGATTAACCTTTGCTAATTTCTTTTCTCTACCATGCCTCTCCTAGTTTTGGACTCCACTCTAGTCCAGATGTTTGTTTTTTTGGAAATGTTTTCTTACGTAGCACAGTGGAATAGAGTTTTGATTTCTCCATTTTGAACTGATCTTTTTGGGGTGATTGTTGCTGCTCTATGAAAACACATTTTCCTCATGTCCACTAGATGGCACCACATCACTAGACTCATGGGAAACAGGGAGGAAAAATCTGTCAGGCAATGGAAAGAAGGTCTTAATATACCAGCGGCAGTAGCACATGACCTATTAGCTGTGGTGGCGTGTATATGACAGATGAGGCAATTACGAGGACCTGTATGTGGAATTTAATACAATCAAAATGTGCCAAGTTTCTTACCAAATTGAACATACTTTTACCATGTGGTCCAGCACCATGCTCCTTGGCTTTTACCCAAATGAACTGAAAATTTACGTCCACGTACAAGCCTGCACAGAGAGAGCTATAGCAGCTTTGTCCATAATCGCGAGAAGCTGGAAGCCACCAAAATACCCTTCTGTAGACGATGCATAATCTGAGATAAGATCCAGATAAAGGGATATTATTCAGTACTAAAAAGAAAAGAGCTATCAAGCCATGGAAAGACATGGGGAAACCTTAAATGCGGATTATTAAGGGAAAGAAGCCAATCAGAAGAGGCTGCCCACTGCATGACTCCAAACAGATGACATTCTGGAAAACAAAACTTTGGGGTTAGGGGATAAGGGAGAGGAAAGGATGACGAGGCAGGACACGGAGGATTTTTAGGGGAGTAAAACTATTTCGTATGATACCATAATGGTAGATACATGTCATTATGTATTTTTCAAAGCCCACATAAGGTACAACTCTAATGTAAACGATGGACTTCGGGTGATAATACCGTGTCAGTGATAATGTCATAGGCTAACAAATGTGTCCCTGTGGTGTGAGATGTTGTTAGTAGGGGAGGCAGTGCATGTGTGGGGGAGGGATATATGGGAACGCTCTATACTTTTGCTATGAACCTAAAATTTCTCTGACAAATGAAGCCTGTTAAACAGAAAATGCTCCAAGATATTGATTCTTTGTATCTCGCCTCCCTCCAGTGCCCCATCCACTCAAATGCTCAGACCCAATGAATATATCACCTCTTGACTTCTCTCAGTCACTTATGTCATCCATTAGGAAATCTCATAGACCCCGCTTTCGAACACATGCGGAACCTGACCACTGCTCATGAAAGCCACTGCCTCCACCCTGGTAGAAGTCATCCTCTCTCAACAGAATCGACGCAGTAGCCTCCAAGCTGGTCCCCTTGCTTCCACTCTCCCCATCACTCTTGACATGAACCCCCTCTACTGGCTTCAAACTATAAATAAATGAAACCCAAGCTCTTCACCATATGGGCTATGAGCCCCAAATGGTCTGATCCCGCCCCCTCGCTGAGCCCATCCCTGTGGTCTGTCTTGGCTTTACTGGCCTCCTCTCATGACTAATTTATTATGGTCTCAGGGTCTTTGCACACATTCATTCTTTTGTCTACTGCATATATTCACATGACTAATCCTTTCTTATGATTCAACACTCAGCTCATTTCACCTGCCTCCAGAGGTCTCACCTTACCACTCTAGACAATGTGTTTCCTCCAGTGACTCTCCATCTTGTCAGTCTGTTCACTTTCTTTACAGATGTATAACCATCTGACATCACACTTCATATATGTATCATCTGATTTCTCACAGTAGACTGTCAAGTCCATGAGTGTCCACGTGAGTGTGGACAGATTCTAAGGGGGCTGCCATTATTCCCACTTTCTGGTATTCACACCCTGTGTAATCCTGGCCCCTTGAATGCGGGTTGAAACTATTCCTATTGGAATACAATAAAGGAGGTAAGGTTTAATTTGTTCTTGATTACATGAGAGTGTAATGTGCCTCTTGCTAGAACTCTCACTTCCTTGCTGGCTTTGAAGAAGCAAGCTGCTGTGTTATAAGATGCCCTTTGGAGAAGGCCACACGATGAGGTGGCCTCTGGACGATAGTCAGCAAGAAACTGGGGCCCTCGGTCCAGTAGCCTGCAAGGCACTGAATGTGGCCACGTGGTCTGGAAGTGGATTCTTCCCCAGCTGAGCTTTCAGGTGACGCAGACTTTGACCTTTTAGATGTGCAGTGCGCACTGACAAATTTAGGGCTCCAAAGGCAGGTGTGTTGGGGAAAAATGATCTTCATCCTGAGGGACCTGGGATTTTCTGAGGAAATGATCATTAAACTAAGTTGAAGGATGATTTAACCAGGCAGAAGGGTCATTTGACAAAGGACAGAGTCAGCTGCATTTTTCTCTGCCTCTTATTTTACATCAATACCAGGGTTTTCACAACAGTTGCATAGTGCTTCATCTAGTAGTCACATCTCGGTTTCTAACTATCATGCCCACTTCTTTTAGCATTAATTCCAGGTGAGGTTAGGAAATGTACAAGATGAGCCTGGGACAGCTTGTGCCAGGGCATAAGGGAATAGGCAAGTCCATGAAAGAACAGAGGAGCCAGCCTGAGGAAGCTTGCCTCGACCAAATTTGGGACAACTTGACCTTCACTATAAGGAGAATGATGGCAATAGATTAAGCCACTTTGGATTTAGAAAACAAATCTTGGGTCCATAATGATACCCAAGAAAGAGAAGCAGGGAAAGAAAGAAACTTCTTTTGAAAGGACTGCCAGATAAACAACATAGAAAAAAAGAAGAGGAAGTAACCGCTTTCAACCTTCATTGTATTAACAATTCAGCTACAGGTCATCAGTGGGTGCATAAAACTTCTGGGTCATACTATAGTGAGAGACATAATGTTCGCACAGTCTCAAAGTACCACCCCACAAATACTTAATATAACCAAAAAACACATACCTTCACCACAAAGATACCTGGAAGTCACCAACTTAATCAAGTGATCACACTTAGTATCACCGAAAGCTATATCCACCTTCTGAAATCTTCAAAAAGTCAACATCATGAAAAACAAAACATTTCATTGTATTCCAGGATACAAGAAACCAAAGAGATGTAACCATTCAAGACAATGAGTTAACCAACCTTGGTGGGATCCTGGATTGAAGGATAGTGGTGTGAACACATTTGTGGGACCATGAAAGAAATCTGAATGTAAATAATAGACAGCATCACAGAAATATTAATAACTTTCTGTGTTATGTTCGTGGTATTGTGGTTATATTGGGAAATGTCCTTATTTTTAGGTGGTCCATGCAGAATTACTTAGGAGTGGTTAGTTAAGGAGTGAAGGGTAAAATGGAGAAAGGTATTTGGGCATAGAGTGAACTATTCTTTCAACTTTTCTGCAGGTTTGGAATTACAGGAACAAAAAAATGAGGAAAACTGAGTTTTAAAAAATGATCAAAGAACTTCTATGCATATATGCATAACCAATGGACACAGACAATAGTGTGGGGAAGGCAGGAGGGGGGTGGGAGCAGGGAAGAGGGGGTCAATGGGGGACCAAGGAAGGGGGACATCTATAATACTTTCAACAATAAAGATTAAAATAAATAAATAATAAAGTTTTACATTATAAAACTTACCAAGTAACTAAGATCAAAGAAAGAAAGAGCCCTGGCCGGTTTTGCTCAGTGGTTAGAGTGTCGGCCCGCGCACCAATGAGTCTCGGGTTCGATTCCGGTCAAGGGCACATACTTTGGTTGAGGTTCGTCCCCGGCCGTGGTGGGGGTCATGCGAGAGGCAACCAATTGATGTGTGTCTCTCACATCAATGTTTCTCTCTCTCTCCCTCCCACTCTATCTGAACAAAAATGGAAAGAATATCTTTGGGTGAGGATTTAAAAAAAGAAAGTTTTCCACAGGGAGGAGTGGGGAGAGAGACAGAGAAAGAGGAAGATTGGGAATCCCTACGGATGTACTCTGCTTCATCGCTTTTAAACCTCGTGAGGACACAGCTGAAGGAGACATCTTCACCCTCTCCATTCCAGAAATGAAGAAACAGCAACCACAAAACAATTCCAGATAACACAGCCCGGAAGGAACACAGCCAGGCTGCAAGATAGGGGTTACACCACTTCTCTGTATCCTAAATATCTGAACTGACATTGTGGTAAAATTCCTTATAATTCCTCTCCCCTCTAATTTTTCGATATGAAAAACATAGCCACAAAAGAAAGAGTTAATAGATGCGTGGGGATAGAATACACGTCAACAGAATCATACGGAATTCCGTAATATATTTTTCGGGTGTGGGTGCTCAGCCGATCCCTGAGCAGCACCTACAGAGAGATGCCTCTGACCCCTCGGTAAGATCATGGTGTTTCAACACCGTGTGGTAAGTGGTGCTTCTGGTGTGCCCAGGGACACGTCCGAAAGAGCTGCAAACATCGACCACTTGTGACATCCCTCTTCTGTAACTATGAGTCTATTGTGGGTAATTGGGACAATTTATACAATTTGGGATGGATTCCTTTCTTTGTTGCTGAACGTCATGGAGAACAATGCCCTGCTTGAGACACGAGATAAAAGTCTGAGCCCTGGACATGAACTTGGGAGCCTGGATACAAGTCATCATACGGGTGATCCGAAATGAGCTGCTGTCCTTCCCGGGCTGTAAAAGGAGGGAGATGTTAATCTCAGATTCTCTTAGTGCCAACATCCGACCCATCTGAACCTCCAAGATTCCCCCTAGTCTTCTGATATTAGCCAAATCAGATTTCAAATGGAGTATTATTCTGACCTGGTGTGTATTCTTCCGTTCTGTATTTAAACAACTTACCCAGAGTTCCTTTCCATTTCAGAAAAGTTGTTGTTTTTTTAACTAATTTACTTTAATTTTTTTTTGTTCTTTATTGATTTGAGAGAGGAATGAAGGAGAGAGATAGAAACATCGATGAGAGAGAACATTGATTGGCCGCCTCCTGCATGCCCGCCACTGGGGATCGGTCCCACAGCCTGGGCATGTGCCCTGACCGAGAATCGAATTGGCGACCTCTTGGTGCACGGGTTGACACTCAACCACTGAGCCACACCGACTGGAAAAGTTTTACTAAAACACAGCTGATTTTTTTTTTTAGCTGAAGTTGACTCAGAGTCCACTAGATGGCAATCTTGTCCATTTCTCTGCAAGGACCTGCCAAGCTGCCACCCCTTTGCAACATCTCCACGGAGAATTACGCGTCACACCAGAGGGCTCAGCTCCTGCCTTCACAGATTTCACACAGCAATAACCCCTCCGAGAACTCAGTGCTATCCACTTTATGTTCTTTTTAAATCAATAATCAGTACTTATGCAAATTCTCTCTTTATAGTCAAGATACAGCCCTATCCTTTCAATTAACGTTGAAATAAAAATTGCCATTGAGGAAGGAAAGAACCAGCAGGGAAATCTAAGTGCCTCTGGTGCTTCTTACCCTGTTTGTAATTCTTTAATTTCCATTCATAATGACTTGCTGGTGAACTCTGGGAAGGATTACCAAGCATCACCGTCCCTTTAGAGCCCTTTCCGAGCCTGGAGGGCAGAGAGGCTGACCACAGCAGGGCCAGGTGACAAGAACAGTTCACTCAGGACAGAGGTTAGGTTAAAAGCCTCTGGACCTGGACATCCCAGGAGCACAGCTCACTCTGCTACTGGCCGACTGCGAGACCTTGAGAAACTTGAGCCTCTATGAACCACAGCGTCTTTCTCTGTAAAAATGGGGATAATCAGACACCTAGTGTACAGGGGGCTTATGCAAACTACATAAGAAAACACACCCAGCCGGTGTGGCTCAGTGGTTGAGCGTTGACCCATGCCCCAAGAGATTGCTGGTTCAATTCCCGGTCAGGGCACATGCCCAAGTTGTGGGCCTGATCCTCAGTGGGGGGCATGCAGGAGGCGGCCAATCGATGTTCTCTCTCATCGATGTTTCTATCTGTCTCTCCCTTCCTCTCTCTCTAATAGCAATAAAGAAAAAAAAAGAAAAGAAAACGTAAGTAAAGCCCTTGGAACAGTGTGTGGGAGAAAAACAAGCCCTCAATAAACAGTAGTTACGGCTGTTGTTACTGACACAATTACCAGTGTTTTCAAAAGTAAGTTGAATAATTATAATTATTCTTGTTGCTAATTATAGTATTGCTGTTAGTTATGATTGGCCTTATATTTAGTTAGTACGAGGATGCTAATTACTTCTTGTTACATTAGCTATCTCATCTCAGCCTCACAAATTTAGGAGAGAAATATAATATCATTCACAGCTAAAGATAAACTAGCTAGAGCTCAGAAAAGTTTAGTAACTTGACCTAGTCACACAGCTTTAGGGGGTAGAGCTGAAATATAGTATAGGTTCTCTGACCAGAGATCCAGGACTTTAAACCATAAACTACACCTAAATGACAGGCCACAACCCTCCCATGCAGAGGACAGCTGTGACTTCACTTCACAGTCCTGCAGAGTTTCAGGGGCTTGTCAAGGTCACACAGAGTGGTAAGTGAATGCCTAGTTAGAAACCAAGTCCCTCCACTCTTAAGAGTCAATGTCTTTTATTTTACACCAGCATTTTTCAAAGTGTGCAAGCTGATTGGACTATGCAACTCTTTTGCCAACCAGGATCTTGCATGTTCAGTGTCTCCAGATCACAACTGTGAAACAATTCCTCATGCTGATACTTTTCCTGAAACAGTACTGCACTTCACCAATGTAACTGGTGCAGGGACCGCCACAGTTTTGGGTTGATTATTGCTGACACTGCAAAGCCCTGATGGTCATTTACAGAAAAAGAAATAGGACGGTGATTTTATCATGTCCAGTCTCTTTGAATGCAGCCTAGGAAGTAAGAAAGAAAGCAATGCGGAGAACACCGATGGCAAAGAAATCTCAGGGGAGCAAAGCCAGGGAAAAGAGTATGTTGTTATACGGGTGGAGAATTGGTATTGACTATTTTAAAATTTGTTTTAAAGGTATTGAATCATTAAATTGTGAATGCTAAGAACAGGAAGTCAGCTCAGTTTATTCTTCTCTCAGAAGATGTTCTCATAGTAAGCCGGAAAGATGCCATGGTCAACATTTTCTTAAAAATGCCAGGAATTGGGTCTGTCAAGTTATATGAATATCAAAAAATTTCATGGTACGTCTACAACCAGGACGTGCACTTAGGTCTAATCTACATTTTCTTGCTTAGAATTTGGAACCTTTGGTGGAAACAGGAAACATTTCACAGTTCCTTTACTACGTCCTTACTTCTGTATATGTGTTCTCCCCATTTACCCCTCAAACATTTCATTCCCTTTTATCCTTTGAGGAATCTTAACATAAACTCCTTCATGTCATCTGGTCCTTGCTCTCATGTTCGGCAAACAGCTCTCAGAAGCAGTGACAGGTGACTGCAGTCTTTACTGGTAATTCCTCGATGACATCAGACGGGGGGCACCAATTCACAGTGCATAGGAACATTTCTTTACATCTTCTTCCCGTCTTTGCATTCACCGTTTCTCTTAAACCCCACACCTGCTCCAAGGCCTCTCTTCTGCCCTAGTTCCCTCTAACTCTCACTAAAACCCTCGCCCCAGTTAAACTCTGTCATGACTTTTTCTTTGCTCCCAATCCTTCATCTCCAAAACATTACCTGCTCCTTCCCCTGCTGGGGTTTTTCCTCTCCAATTCACTCTTAATATGTGTTGTTTTTTTTATTTAATATATATATATATATATATATATATATATATATATATATATATAGAGAGAGAGAGAGAGAGAGAGAGAGAGAGAGAGAGAGAGAGAGGGAGGGAGGGGGAGAAAGAGAGAAACATCAATGTGAGAGAGAAACGTCAATTGGCTGCCTCCTGCACGCCCCCTACTGGGGATTGAGCCTGCAACCCAGGCATGTACCCCGACTGGGAATCGAACCAGGACCTCTCAGTCCATGGGAGGACACTCAGTCCACTGAGCCACACCAGCCAGGCTCCAATTCACTCTTCATCCTCTCCTGCTTCTCACAGTCTATCCACCTCCTTTTCCGAAACTGATTAATAGGATCTAAGGGGGAAAACTCAGACACTGAGCTATGGAAGATAAAATTCTACAGTAGGAGACAGTGTTATAATATGTATATATGTGTGTGGATATATATTTATGTTGCTACCATATTATGTAACAAAGGGCAGAGACTCTATGGACTTGGCTTGGCAGCTTTCATGTCTCTTTGAACCAAAAGAGTTAACATTAATGTAAAAATGCTTTCTCTTTCTGTTTTTCCTTCTCTCAATGGAGTGTATTCTCCATTCATCTTTCTCTTATTTTTTCACATCGTCTCTCCTACCTCCGTGCTCCCGTGGCTGTTTAACCCCATTCCCTTACAGCCTCCTGACCGGCTCTCTTGGTTCTGCCCATTGCTTAGGTTTGCTGGTGGTTCCCAGAGGCACAGCTAGGGGGCGTGCAAGGCCCGAGAGAGGGAGACTGCTGACCACTCCCCGGTGAGAAGGGAGGGCGGGCTTTCTGGACACAGCGCTCATGCAGCCTCTCGCATGAAGAAACACGGCTCATAGTTCCATTATTTCTGGAGTACAGAACATTTTTTGAATGAGACAGTATTTTCTCAAAAATCAACACTTTCTGCTAAGAAGTGTAGCCCTTGAGATTTGAAGCAAACAGACTTACAAGACAGTCTGGGTATGAGAATCCTTTTCCTCCCACCCTGCACATTGCCTAGGACATCTCAGTGAGAATGCCCACGTCCTTTAAACCCAGTCCGACCCGGACCACCTTCCCAGTACTAGACCCTCCCCCCAGGAGATCCAGACCCGGGGCCAGCGGCAGTTCCGATCCAGTTAGTAACTGCTTTCTTTGCAAGTGAAGATGATACAAACATGCTCCATGGTAGGGAGTCAGGATCGTCTCAGGAGGCTGAGGGGCGGGTTAAAGCCGTTATCTCCAAACGATCATTGAAACTGAGTTGGCAGCTTCCTGCCAGGCAACTACCCTTTGAGGATTTACCTAGAAAACAGCTCTACAGAAAACAACTTGACAGAAGAGAAGCTGGCGACCGGTTCTTCTCACCCCACATTTCACTGATGAGGACACTGGGGTCCCGGCAGGAGGAGGGCCGTGTCCAGCAGCACACACAGCGAAGGCAGGGGACAGCACCTGGCCCTCTTTCCACTGCACGCGTTTACTCAAACCCAGCTCGCTTCGCTTACCAGTGAGTGTTCAGTGAGGAAGGAGAACAAGAAAACGGGATTTCTTGAGCAAAGGATTTTAGGAAGTTGTGGGAAAGACCGAAAAGTATTCCTTTGCTGCTACATGTCTCCGAACCTTCAATGTCCTGTCTGCACTGAGACTTTCTAGATGGACATCTACCGGGCCTGTTCATCACGCCTATTTGGCCATGGAACAATCCTCCTTGCATATATATGCTGAATGACATCTTGAACCGGTAATCTGTGACATGTGCTTCTGAGCTAGACGCACACACATGTATCCCTTTTCGATGGAACTGACTCAATCGACCCATCGCTTTTGAGCTTGTCACACCAGGACGAGTTTGCATGGACCCGAACGCTTCATGAGATCCAGCTGCCTGGGCAGTGCGGGGCGTGGCACCTACAGGTTAGGATGCGATTTCTCCATCTTCACGGCACCCTCGCTCTCCAAACCGCATCCTCCTCGACTGGCGTCCCCCCTGTAACCTAACTGGGTTTTCTGCTTCCACTTTTGTTCCTCAGAGGCATGTCCTCTATTCGAGAGCCACTGTGGGACTCAAAACATGGAACCTGGAGCAGTTTGCTCCCCTTTAGACCACTTCCCAAGCTCGTCACTGGGACTGCGAGGTCTGAGGAGCGGACGCGTGCATCCGGGCTGACCTCATCCTCCACCAGCCTTCCCTGTGTCCGCAATGCCACCATCCTCGCGTCCTGTCTTGTCTTCCGTGACCGTGCTAAGCCTGTTCTGGCACGAGGACCCGCCCTGGCTGCTGTCTGCCTGCATCACTCTGGTCCCGGACAGCACGTGGCCGCTTAGTTCTTCAGGTCTCTGTTTAGATTTAGATTTTTTTTTCCTAACCCGATCTCTACTGCATGTCTTTATTTCATTTTCATTTTCTTCACAGAACACAAATCATCTGAAATTATTTTTGTCGACTGTTTATCATCTGTCTCCTCTCTAAGAGGGCCTCGACCGTGTTAGTTATCACGGAGGTATCGGTACCCAGGACAATATCTGCCACACAGCGGGCATTCAGTAAGCGCTTAAGTAAACTAATACAGTGGTAACTCTTTGCCTTTAAGTGTTCTCAGAACGTGGGCACCTCGCCAAAGCAGAGCATAGTTTACCGTTTACATACAGTAAAAAGCATTCATATTAATGTACAGGAATATTTTAACAGTCATTTATTGGGGGTGAAACAGTTACGTATGAAAGGCTAAGGAAGGTTTTGCTAAAATCCAAAAATATTTTTCTTCTCAAGAACAACAATTATTTTTAGAATAGTTCAGTTCAAAGGGAATCCGAAAATGTTAGCTTAGAAACAAAAGGCCAGGAGAGATCACTGACAGAGCACTGTGATGGGGAGCCGAGTTTCACCCCAGCACCTGCCCCTCGGGCGTGACCTCGGGCATGTCACTTCTTTACTCTGAGACTCACTGGTCCTAATTTGTAAAACACAAAACTAAACGATATTTAAGACCACGAAAGCCTTCACATCCTGATTGCTGGAGTCAGAGGGTTAGGACATGAACAGGTGTGATGACAAGGTCCAACCTCCTCTAATTCTCCATGGTCCGCTTTCCTTTCTTGTGCTCTCACGGAGAAAATTTCGATTTCATCACATTCACAACATAAACCAAGAAATTCCCAGGCTAAAATGGAGACGTAACCAACAATTATATAGTGGATCTTTTTCTCATTAATTCCCATAATTACAGAGCGCCCAGAACTGGGCCCTGGTTTGCCCTGATAGCGCTTTCATTACTCCAGCTAATGAGACAGACAGCAAATCAGAGACATAAATAAACTATGAAATAAATAGATAGCGTTAGGTGCTGAGGCTGTAAAATAGAACGTGCGGAGGGAATACCAAGTGTTCTGGGCAGGATTGAAATTTTAGACAGGATTGCCCAGGAAGACTTCCTGGGATGGCGACGGTTGAGGAAAGATTCGAAAGTACAGAGTAGCCAGGCAGACGTCTCGGGGAAGAAACTCTAGAAGAAACAGCAAGTAGAAGTGGCTGGATCCGGGGACTTGTCTGGTGTGTTCAATAAACTGTGGCTACAGCAGAGTAAGCAAGGACCAGAGTAGCAGGAGATGAGCTGGGGGAGGCAGTGCGGGCCTTGCTGTCATGATCGACGTGGGCTACTCCGTGTGGGTGTACAGCTGTTAGAAGATTTCTAGTAGAGTCTGTATTTTCACAGAGTCAATTTGTCTATTGTGATGCAAGTAGTGTGTGTGTGTGTGTGTGTGTGTGTGTGAGAGTGTGTGAGTGTGTGTGTGTGAATGTGTGTGTGAGTGTGTGTGTGAGTGTGTGTGTGTGAATGTGTGTGTGTGAATGTGTGTGTGAGTGTGTGTGTGAGTGTGTGTGTGTGAGTGTGTGTGTGAGTGTGTGTGAGAGTGTGTGTGTGTGAGTGTGTGTGAGTGTGTGTGAGTGTGTGTGAGTGTGTGTGTGTGTGAGTGTGTGTGAGTGTGTGTGTGAGTGTGTGTGTGAGTGTGTGTGTGTGAGTGTGTGTGTGTGAGTGTGTGTGAGAGTGTGTGTGTGTGTGAGTGTGTGTAAGTGTGTGTGTGAGTGTGTGTGTGAGTGTGTGTGAGTGTGTGTGTGAGTGTGTGTGTGTGAGTGTGTGTGTGAGTGTGTGTGTGTGAGTGTGTGTGTGTGAGTGTGTGTGTGAGTGTGTGTGTGTGTGAGTGTGTGTGTGTGTGAGTGTGTGTGTGAGTGTGTGTGTGAGTGTGTGTGTGAGAGTGTGTGTGTGAGTGTGTGTGTGTGAGTGTGTGTGTGTGAGTGTGTGTGTGAGTGTGTGTGTGTGAGTGTGTGTGTGAGTGTGTGAGTGTGTGTGTGAGTGTGAGTGTGTGCGTGTGTGAGTGTGTGTGTGTGAGTGTGTGTGTGAGTGTGTGTGTGAGTGTGTGAGTGTGTGTGTGAGTGTGTGTGTGAGTGTGTTTAGTAGGAGGCAAGGGCTGGAGCGAGTCCAGTTAGAAGTCATTGTGATAATTCAGGGAAGAGATGGTGGAGATGTTATCCAAAGTGGTTGCAGAAAAACAAGCTGGAAAATGGTCCAGTTCTGGATATTTAAAAATAAAGCTGTCAGGATTTGAGAAATCTGATGTGGGGTGGGAAGAGTTAGAGAGGTTTATCTTTAGCGACTCCTCGCTCATTTCTAGAAAGCGAGGGTGGAGATGTTAATACTTGACCGGTGTTATCAGCACACATTCCCCTCTACTGTAAATCATCACCTTACTTACAGAGGTGTGAGATTCTAAAGCTGAAAGGAACCCTAACAGATGATGTGGGCTCATTGTAGGAATTCTATGGAAGTGACAAGTTTCCTGAAACTCCTGTGAACTCCTATGTTATGCTTCCTGTGTGCTGTGAACTTCAGCTTCTTTACCTCTGGGTCAGATCCTGTTCACAAGCCATCCTTGCCTGCCTTGTATTTATGATCTTTAATTCCACAAACTGGAGTTCTGAAGGCCTAGCTCTTGAGGACATAGGCAATACTTTTTCACTTCAGAAAATAGATACACATCTCTACTTTGCACTCAAGAATATGAAATAAATGACGCGCTGGATTTTGTTTTCTATCCAGAAACCATTGACACACACACACACACACACACACACACTCTCTCTCTCTCTCTCTCTCTCTCAACCCTTTCTGACCCAATACCACAATATGTGTTTCCTAGAAAAAAATGCATGAACACTACAAAAAAAAATTTTACATACCACCCAGAATAATGGTTCCCAAATCTAGTGGGTTATGAGAATCCTCAAGGTATTCTACCAAGAATGGAAATCTGTTCCCCTTGACCAGTGAATTAGAAGCTCTCGCAGCAGGGCCCGAGGATATGCACTGATGATACATTTCCCTGGTGCTTCTGAGGTTCCTGGGGCTTAGGAACCTTGAGCCTAACGCTCTGCGTCGATGGATCACTGCCGGAATGAGAGCAATGGCGCGGATTGCTCTCACAGCACCCACTTGCTGGCTGTCTGGGACAAGAAGCTACACGAATACTCGTCCTATCCTTGAGCACTCTGCTGCTCCGCCCACCCCCCTCTGGTTCTGGACCAACATTCTAGTGGAAGGACATGTAACTCCTAAATGCTCAGATTCACCCATCGGGCAACCAACGATCACATCAATGAAATCTCTGTTGAAGAACTGTCAGAACCAGTTTGCATGTTCAAAAAAAACCCTCAACAGATAGAATAATCACATCAGTTCTCCTGAACAATAGGAAACAAAAAGGCTAACTCCAAACTGGTTTTGTTCAAGTGTACTTTAACCGTGAGGATGAAAATTGCTGAAAGTCTGAACATATAGAAACATTTCAGAATAACTATCATTTTTTTCTTTTTTTTTAAAAAAAATTTTTATCTTTATTGTTGAAAGTATTACAGATGTCCCGCCTTTTTTTCCCCATTGACCTGCTCCCAACCAGCTATGCCCCTACCCAGGGCCTTCACTGCACTGTTGTCTGGGTTCATGGGTTATGCATATAGGCACATAAATTCTTTGGTTAATCTCTTTACACCCCACCCCTTGAATTTGAGACTCTTCTCTTATAATTCTACCTCTCTGGGTCCTAATAATGTGCTCATTCCACACAGATCACTTAAGGAGGATGTAATTGGCTGTGATTCCATTATAAAGCCATTCAATTCAACAAGTAAAATTACTTACAACTAAATCATAATATCTCTGTGAAATAGGAACAAAGAATGTAATTTATATTCTTTTTAGAACTAAAGGAAAAGTTAATAAGTTAAGTGACTTGCTGGAGGTCAGGTAAACCTCAGAACCCAAACTTCCTAGTTCCTATTGCTAAGCTCCAGCCAGCGAGATACATTCCCCTGACCTCTCTTTTTTATTTACATCTTACTCTTGTGCAGAATCTACCGTTGTCCTCAGTGTTCATTTTCCCTTAAAAAAAAAAAAAAAGAATAGTCCATTGAGTTTTAGAGAGAGGAAGGGAGAGGGAGAGAAAGAGAGAAGCATGGATGTGAGATCACAACATTGATTGGCTGCGTCCTGCACGCCCTCTACCTGGGATGGAGCCCACAACCCTGGTATGTGCCCTTGACTGAGAATCAAACCGTCAACCTTCCGGTGCATGGGACGATGCCAACCGAGCCACACGGGCCACGGCGATTTTCCCTTTTGGTAATAGAACCTCTTGAGTTTTCACAAGCAATATGACTTTTCACAAGCAATAACACCTCCCAGGGAGGTGATATTTCCCATCTTCCTTACAGCTAGGTGTAGCCACCCAAACAAGCTTGGAAGTGACATGCAAAACCTCTAGTCATGTCCTTAAAGACAGAGCTGCTGTCCCTGCATGCTCTTTGTCCCTGACTCTGCTGGCTGGGAAGTGAGGATTAAAGGAACTCTGGAAGCCTGTGCTGAGGATCAGAGAGCAATGCTAGCCTCAGACACTCCCCTGTGAACTTTTATGTGCAACAGAAGGAAACTTCCATATTATCTAAGCCACTGTATTAGATATCTTTTCCCCTACCTACTAAATTCCACCCGGCTCCAGATTGTAGTCGATCAGGAAACTCACCTTAAGGCTCATTTACAGTGGAATGAGTTCAGAGGAGAGGGACAGGAGAGCAGGGTTAACTAGAAGTCATGACCCAGAGGGACCACTAAACAGACCTGGTAATGCATAACATAAAGAAGAAAAGAAAAAGATGTACTGGTAGGAATTCTCTTCATATTTTTCAAGGATTATGGTGTAAGAAAATAATCACTCTTGTGCCCACATACATCAAGAAATATTCATATCCAGAAGCCCAATAGGAACAATTTCAGCCCATTAAAGGAGCTTTCTCACAATCACAACAATCCAAAGATATGTAGGAATGCCCTGGGTACTAATGAGTTCCCTGTCACTGGAGGTAAGCAAGCAAACTCTAATGTGAGAATGTAGAGCACAAGTTCAGAATTCTGACAGAATTAGGTTCTAAGTCTTATTCTGCCATTTACCAATTGTTGTTTCTTATTTATTAGCCAATTCTTAATTGGTAAAATTGAGTTAATTTTACTATTTATTGAATAGAACTGTAAACAACAACAAAAAAAATACATGTGGGAGACTGCAATGGAGATGCTACATGACCCTTTTTGGTGGGGATGTTAAAGTAGGGTTTAATCGCAGGCAAAGAGGGAAGGGTTGTCATGATAAATTGTCCTATGATTCTGAAATATTATTTCCCTTTCAGCGGTGTGTAAGCAGGATGCTCACTGGAAAAGCCTGGCTAACAAATAAATAACCAAGTCATTCCTTCCTCTGTGAGTACCAGATGTTGCAGGGATAATTAAAGTGAATAGCCCTCACTCACTCCCACCCCGCATCCCACACCCATAGGACAGCTCAGAGCACTTCAGCGTCTTTGTTGGATGGAAGAATTATAACTCCTGGACACCCCAGAAGTTCGGCCAAGACTGTTTTCCTATTTAGACTCCTATTTGGTCCAAACTTTCAAGAGATGGAGGGATTCTAAAAGGTAAGGCATTTCTGTGATATGAAAAAGCTAACACCTGGAAGTGAGGAGGGTGAGTTCTGGTCTGATGACCGACGCGTCACTGACTTTCAGCTCTGACGCAAGTTTCCACCTATTTAGGACTGGTATCCACGTCTAAAATGTAAGGGGGCTGGGAGAGAGAATCTAAGGGTCCTTCCAGGTTCAGAATCTTATTCTTTTAATTCAAAAAAGTAAGATGACTCACTCCGTGGGAGCCTAGATCATTCAAGTTCAAAAGCTACTGAATGTTGGTGGGAATGCAGATTGGGGCAGCAGTATGGAGTTACCTCAACAATTTTTAAAATGGAACCGCCGTATGACCCAGCAATTCTACTTCTGGGAATATATCTGAAGAAAACCAAAACACAAATTCTAAAGGCTATATTCACCACTATGCTCATTGCAGTGCTATTTACAATAGCCAAGATTTGGAAGCAGTAGATGAGTAGATAAAAATAGCTGTGGCACATTTATTTACACAATGGAATACTACTTGGCCATAAAAAAGAAAATCTTACCTTTTACAGCATGGATCGACCTGGAGAGCATTATGCTCAGTGAAATAAGCCAGTCAGAGAAAGACAAGTACCATATGATTTCCCTCATATGTGGAAACTAATGAACAAAATCAACTAAAAAACAAAATAGAAACAGACTCATAGATAGAGAACAGACTAGAGGGGGTGGTTGTTGGTTTGGTGAAAAAGATGAAGGTATTAAGCAAACAAACAAACAAAAGCTCAGAGATTCAGACAACAGTATGGTGATCACCAGAGGAAAAGGGGAATGGGAGGAAGTAGAAGATGGCAAAGGGGATAATGGAAGGAAACTTGGCTAGGGGTGGTGAACACACAATGCAATATACAGATGATGTATTATAGAATTGTACACCTGAAACCTATGTAATTTTATTAACCAATGTCACACCAATAAATTCAATAAAAAAGAAAAAAAAAAAAACTACTGAAGCCCAGGATATAGGATCCAGAGCTGTATCATGGGAATTTCAGAATATGTAACACTGTCATTTGACATAGATAATGAAGTTTCATGAGTAGATTGAAATAATCCCTTTTCAAAAAAAAAGCATTAGAGCCATGAGTAGGTCTCTCGGGGCCTTTAAATTTCAGAAGGGTTGTATCTTAGGGCAGGAACAAGGGTTGTTCACATGGAACCTGAGATGTCAGTGCAGAGATGATCCCTACGGCTGGTGGTTAAGACTATGGCATCTAGAGTGATCAAACCTGAATTTAAATCCAAGCCCTACACGTTTTTGGCAGCTTTGAAGGAGTCACTTTTCCAGCCTGGCCTCACTTTCATTCCCTGGAAAGAGCCACCCCACTGTTTTTGTATTTTAATGACAATTAAATGAGGTAATGATTGTAAAATCCTTAGCACTTTGCCTAGCAATTTAACAATTGGATTTTTCACCCATTTAAGGGTAGGGACTTTGATTATCTCACTCAATAGCATTCCTAGAAAATAGACCTTACATGGTACAGAGTAAGTGCTCAAGAAACTTTCAAATACGTGATGCCACATGCCCAAGGGTCTACTGAGTGACCAACGGTGGTGAAAACTTCTGACCCTCTTCTTTAACTGCCTGATCCCTCTTTTGAACATAGCACTGTTCTTATCATGCCCCTTTTCTTCCACATCTGTGTTTATGTGGCATAACCACATTCACTGAATATGCGTGGCCACTGGGCCCTGGTCTGGATGACGTTGACTGACATCACTTTCTTGGTCATAGTCCAAGTTTCCTGCCTTATCATCCTGAAATTTTAGTCTTTTGATTTTGGAGGGGTAAGTAGGTTCTGGATTTAGTTTGGACAGTGATGGAATTTAGCAAAGATGAAAATCAACCACATCTAGCAATAAAATCTATAAACGATTGGACAAATCATTAGAATTATAACATAGGCTCTCATTGCACAACCACTCCCAAAAGGGTACAAAGACAACCGAAGCTATATTTTCAACCCAACCAACCACCGTTTATAAGATTTTTATGCTAGTTTACTTAGCTGGAATTTCACATAAGCCAATTTAGACACACTACTGCCTTGGGAATCGAGGCAATTATAACCACAGTACCAAAAGACTACTTTTTAAATAATCAACATCATCATCATTGTAATTATTTAGCCAACAAAAAGGGACACTTTCAAAGTAGCAGACTTTTATAACCAGGGCATTATTAAATATGAATCCCCAAAGGATACATTCGTAGAAGAATGAGCAATGTGCTCTATTAAAAATAGTAATTGGTTGACAAATTCTGCACATAAATGCTGTACATTGTGCAAACCGATTTGTCTTTGTGGTTACCAAAATCTTTTTGCAAAAAGTTTAGGAATTTTTTTCCCCGTCTCTGTAAATATTGAAAGACAAAATCTATTTCCTTTGTAATTGTACAGAAATCATTTTCAATTTCTATACCATTGTACTTGTATTGATGGCTTACAACAAGGCCACTTCCTTGAGTAAAAATGCAGATATTCTTTCTTACTACCAAGACCCATACGCTGCTCAGTGTGGTATAGATTCGTGTAGCCACTGGGCACTTGACTTGGGGCTGGCAAAACCGAGAAGTTGACTTTTTCGTTATAGTTCATTTTGATTGATTTTAATTTACAAACTGTAGCAAAGTAAAATACGTTGCCATTAAACATAATTTTATGATTTCAGTAATATTGCATTTCTCTTTATTGAGAATGTAGCATCCGAATGGAACTGCACTGAAAGTATGCTACACACACCTGATCTCAAAGACTTAGTAAGCACAAAGAATGGAAAACATCTCACTAGGAATTTTACGTTGATGATTTGTTGAAATGGTAATGTTTTGGATAGGTTGGGTTAAATAAAGTGTACTACTGAAATTATTTTTCCCTACTTCTTTTCACTTATTTTTTAAATGGAACTACAAAAAACATTTAATGATATACGTGGCTCATATTATATTTCCACTGAATGGCCCCCATCTTGCATTCTAGAAATATGTACGTACTCAAGTTCTGCTGCTTATATTATATTTGACTAACCCTCCCACAGATAACATTTGTAAACACTGAACAAAACGAGGTGGGGGTGGGGGGACCTTTGGACCTCTTTTTCTTTTCTGAAGGTCTGGAGAGCAACTGAAACATGAAGGAATCAGAGGGAAGTTGGCCTTGAAAAGAAGAAAACCGCCCTGGATAACACTCACATTCATTAAGCTTTGCCCCTGACGGTGTTCTCTAATCTGCAGGGAATTGGATGGAGAGAATTTAAGCAGAAAGTCATAGTTATAATGAACTGAGAAGTCAGAGGCTGGAGGTTAGGGCTGTTGGAGCAGGTAAAAAGTGAAGGGAAAATATAGGAAAGGAGAAAGTCCCTAAATCTGCTGAAGAATACCACTCAAATCCTTGGCTCACCTGTGAACAAGTGTTTGGGAAATACCAAGGCTCATGGCATCTAACAACAGCTGCAAACGGGAAGGAACTGAGCAGAGATCCCAACTACTGCCCACTGCAAGGGAGACAGTCGGTGCCTAAGTGGACTGCCTGCTGGAACAAAAATAAACACTCTAGAGAAAACAGAGTCAGAGTCTCTGCCATGTTTCATTCAGAATATACAGTTTAACAGATTAAATTAAAAATTTTGGGGGTGGAGGGGTTAAGGCACAATCATTTTTATATACACATGGAAGTCACATCATACACATACTGGAAAACAGGAATTAGGGGCTCTTTGCCTTTAAAAAATGTTACACTAAAAGACAAAATTGTGTCCGCAGCTCTTTCAAAAACCTTGTGACATAGCAGGCAATAAACTCAATTCACCTATGGTGCTAATCTGTGAAAAGTAACAATGAACAATTGACTAAATTAATAAATCAGATGGTGCATTTTCACAACTGATCATAATAAAAACAGAGTTTATAGGATGCTCAATTGTAAAGAACAATGGAGTCCATTCAGTCTGGCCCCCTTCCATCAAGGGAAAAAGCAGTCAATAGTTACTGAGCCTGAAATGTTTGAGATGTTGGAATTAGTAGACAAGGATTTAAAGGGGTCTATTAAATCTGTGTTTCAGACTGTAGAGAATAATGAAGAAAGGGAAACTAGGCAGAAAAAATGTAAACTAAATTAAATACGAAAATAAAAATTCTACAACTGAAAAGTAAGATATCTGAAATAAAAATTTTCTTGAAAAGTCTTTAAAAGCAGATTGGCGATAGCAGAGAGGACGGATCAATAAAACTGAAGCTAGATTATCTTCTAAACATTATTATCTGAAGACAGAACATCAATTATCCAATGTGAAGATTTGAGCAAATAAAGATGAAAAATATATCAACAGACCCTCAGAGACCCATGGGACAATATCAAGCGGTATAAATTCTACGTAACGGCATCCACATTAACATGCCTGCGAATATTTGTGAACGTTCCTAAACCCTGGAGTTTCTGAAAAAAGTATGACAAACACCAACCCCACAACATGACATAGGACCAGAAAGGCCAGGATTCTCTCTATGCCCAGGGAGAGTGACATTGTGACAGGAAGCAGAGCAGCTGTGGTGGGCAGACTAAGTGGATTTTCTAGAAAAATCTAAAATGACAAAGAAGATTGTGCTGAGGATCGAATGCGTTGAGCCCAACTGCAGACCTGAGAGACCACTGGCTAGGAAGAGATGCACACATTTTGAGCTGGGAGGAGATAAGTAGAGAAAGGACCAAGTGATCCAGTTCTAAGCTTTATCTTTTGTTTTATGAAGACAATAAAATCTTTAGTTCACGTCTATATAAAATATATTATATAAATATATCATATAAAATATGTATTATTAATTTACATATATATGAGTCCCAGAGTAGAGAAAAAATAAAACAAGACAGAAAAAAAGGTGGGGGGGGGTGGAGTAGTCAAATATTCCCCAAACTAGGGGAAAAAATCCAAACTTGCA
Organism: Tadarida brasiliensis; assembly: GCA_030848825.1. Taxonomy (NCBI): domain Eukaryota; kingdom Metazoa; phylum Chordata; class Mammalia; order Chiroptera; family Molossidae; genus Tadarida; species Tadarida brasiliensis. Next base: position 103,362,051 of record CM061259.1, on the reverse strand, counting down.
GATTCAAGAAACCCATCAAATCCCAGTAATGGTAATTATAAAGAAAACCATACCAATGCATATTATAGTGCAACTTCTGAAACCAGAGTTGAGCAGAACGTCCTGAAAGCAGCCAGAGAAACGATAAATTACATCCAGGGGAACTTACAGACCCTTGCTAATAAAAATTGTGGCTGATAGCTCATCAAAAACAAATGAGGCTAAAGGCAATGCTTATGCTGTTAAAAGAAAAACTCTTTTACGGAGAATTCTATGTCCATTGAAAATAACCTTCAAAGTAAGGGCAAAATAAAGAGATTTCCAGATTAAAAGGAACTGCGAGAATTTATTGCCAGCAGATATGCACCTCAAAGAATACAAAGAGCATGTTGTTGAAATTTAAGGAAAATGATGGTAGATTCAAAACTTGGGATTCCATAGACTAATGCACAACACCATAAATCAAATATATGGGTAAATATTAAAAAGCTATATGCTTCTCTTTATTTAAAAGACATATGACTAAAAGGAAATTTTTAACATTTTAACACCACAGATTGTATAATATCATAGATGCATATCATAATGCATGCCCTAGGTATAATAGAGAGGCTAACATCCCCAAGGATAATGGTTAAATGGAACTGTGTTGGATGTTTCCAGTATTTTACATGGATTGGTAAATTAGTAACTCTCAGTAGACTGTGATAGGTTAAACATGCATAGTGTAATCTCTAGACAACCACCAAAAATATAAAGAGGTATAGCTAAAAAGCCAATAAAATCAACTACTAACAATACTTAATTAACATATAAGAAGGTAGGAAAGAAGGGAACAGGGAAACCATAAACAAATAAACAAATTAGCCAGTCAATCAAAGCAAATGGAAACAAACAGCAAAATTACAGACAAATCTACTATGTCGATAATTTTATTAAACAACAATGGATTGAATACTCCAATTTAAAAGGACAGATGATTGGACAGGATATAAAAAGAACTAAATGTTGTCTATAAATGATGCCATTTAAATTAAAGGTAAGAATGAAAAATGATTTACCATGCAAATAATAAACATAATAAAGCTGGAGTAGCTATATTAATGCCAGACAAAATAGAGTTTAAGACGTACTCCAAGAAATAATGAAGAATATTTCATAATAAGAAAACTGTTAGTTTTTGAGGGAGGCAATAATCATAAATTGTGTCTATTAAGAGATCTTTGAAAATATCAAGCAAAATTGAAAGACCTAACGGGAAAAATAGACAAATCCACAATACTCATTAGCAACTTTAACATTCCCCTGTGTAACTTACAAAGCAGCCAGACCAAAAAAATCAGTAAGAACCTAGAACATCTGAGCATTATTAATCACTTTGACCAATGTGACATTTCAGAGCACTATATCAGCAACTGTAGAATATACTTTTTTTCAAGTGCACATAAAATAGTCACACACACACATACACACACAACCAGACTATATGCTGGGCCATCAAAGAAAAAATTCTCAATAAGTTTTAAGATATTGCTATCTTAAAGAATGTATTCTCTGACCATATGGAATTAAAATAGAAATCAGTAAAGGTGAAGTATCTATAAAAGCCCTATATACTTGGAAATTCAACAGTGCACATAGACATAACCCATGGATCAAAGAAGTGACAGGGAAATTAAAAAGTAGTTCAAACTGAGTGATAGTGGAAACACAACATATTGAAATGTGTTAAATGTAGCTAAAACTGTGGTTAGTGAGAAATATAAAACTTGCCATGCCTATATTAGAAAGGGAGATATGTTTATAATCAACAATGTTTCCATCCTAAGAAGCGGGCAAATTAAATCCAGCACAAGTAGAAGAAAGGAAGCGTTACAGACAAGAGCTGAAATGTATGAGATAAAACAGCAAATAGTAGAAAAAGTTCAAGTACAAATAAGATTCTTTGAAAAGATTAATGAGACTGATTACTTCTCACAAGAATCATTATGAAAACAACAACAACAACAAAAAGAAAGCACAATTACCAGCATCAGGAATGAAGGAAGGAACATCACTACAAACCCTATGGTTATTAGAAAGGATAATAAGAATATAGTATTACATGGAAAGAAAAAAAAAGTGCAGAAGAGAAGCCACCGTAGGCTACCTTTGTGTAAGAAAGAAGGGGAAATAAAACTTCCAGAAATATTGTTATTTGCACAAAAAGAAACATAGAAAAGATATACCAGAAATGAAAGAGACTGGTTACCCACAGTGTAGGCATGGGGTGGGAAGGATGGGGGAATGGGAACTAGATAGAAGGGAAGACAGGGTTGGGAGGATTGACATGTTTGGTCTGAGCGTAATGCTTGGTATAGTCCTGACTTTTAAAACCATATTGTTTTTTAAATATAATTAAAATATATAAAATCAACAAGGTTGGGGGGTAATGGAATAGAAACAGAAACAAATGAACACAACTGTTATTCAAACGAATAACAAGCACACTGAAGAAGAAAAAAAATGAACGCAAACAACCTTTGAAAACATCACTTTCACTTTATACCCTCAAGCTAAAAAAAACAAGAAAAGTAAACAAATGTTAAATTTTAGGCAATAAATGTTTCCGTTTTAACAATACTAAATTTAGCAGTACTAAATACTAATATTAATAGAAGTTAGCAATGCTAACATTAGTTTATATATATATCCTAGGGATGAGGAAAATATAAATATGTGCATTTTGGATCATGAGAGTCAGGTTTCTCAGTGTCAGAGGGGAGCATTACTACTGTGGAAAAGGTTTGAGTAAATTCTGCAGAATTGGAAGTATCCTATGTAATCATGGTTCTAGATACATATGTGTATATGTCTCTGTATGCATATAACACACATTCACGTGTATCTCCTACCCAAGTCTACTGAGGGGGCTTGCAAGCAATGGCACCCAGTAGCATGTCATGCCCAGATCATGGTTTCTAAATATTATTCTCAACTATAGGACCCGGGGTTTTTTGGAGAAAGAGCTCACTCCAGGTTGGAGACAGGCCAAATGTAATATGAACCTGGAACATACCAGAGGTAAGGAAATGCTCAAAGAATAATTAGTATACGTCAAAGGGCACAGAAACTAGTTGAAAGGGCACTGCCCTGGCCAAATCTAGAAAAATTTGAGCAAAGATAATATATGAACAGATTTTTATCTACTAAATGAGAATTCAAGAGACAATCTCATAAATAAACGAGAAAAGAGGAGAGATGCAAAAACTCTTCTAACAGTACTACTAAAATGTAGAGGGGATGAGGGAATTAAAAGGTACCATTTGGTAATCACCGTAGTAATAATTGTTTGAGGCTAGAATCATTGATTGATGTTAAAACTAACAGGTGAATGTTTAATGGGAAGCAGGGTATCGTCAGAGTCTCAGAGTGGTATTAATACTAATGAATTGCAAAGGGAAAAGCAGTGAGGTTATGGTGGAGAAAACTTGTAGACACCAACCAAACCATGTGACCCACGTTGACAGCGCCATGCATGATTCCAGTAGATATCATGTGCCTATTGATGTGATTTTCTGTAAAGGACACGTCATTTCTGAGATATTCCTGACAAATCATATTATGTTATATGTTATATATATAACTAAAATCTAGCAACGTAACTAAAATCTAGCAACAAGAAAAATACTTTTTAGAAGCAAATTTAGGGATGGATGTACTACAAAAACATCAGGGTCATAAAAGATGATAACAATTACCAGATTAAAAGGAATGCAAGAGATTTGACAAGTAAATGAAGCAAATGATCTTGGATTGGAACTTGGAACAGAGGTTTTTGGTTTTTGTTGTCTTTTTTTCCTTTTGTTATGAAGACTATTTAGTGAAACGACTGGTGAAACTTGAATAAGATATGTTCGTTGGATGATAGTATTGTACCAGTGTTAATTGCCTGATTTTGGAAATTGTATTGTGGTTATGAAAGAGAATATCCTTGTTTTTAGCACATACACATTGATGTGTTCAGAGGTATAGGTTATTATATCTGTAACTTACTCGGTACACAGAAAAATATTTATATTTATGTTATAACATATTACATAATATTTGTTACACTTCATAAATATACATGCATAAAAGGGAGGGAAAGAGAAAACAAAGCAAATGTGTTAATAAAATGTTAACATTTGGGGAATCTGATTAAAGGGTATGCAGATATTATTTGTATTATTTTTGTGACTTTGATTTAAGCCTGAAATTACTTTAAAATGAAAAGATAAAAGGATAATAAAGGAAGATGGGAAAAATATGCCAATTAACTTAATGACAAAAACAATGGACAAATTCCTTGAAAATCGTAACACATAAAATACACAGAAGAAACTAAAAATCTGAAGAGTCCTTTGTCTACTAAAGAAATCAAATTCATTATTAAAAACTCTCTCCAAAAGAAAATTCTAGGTCCAAATAGTACAGCTGGTGAATACTATCAAATTTTTAAAGAAAACGTGATATCATCTTTACGCCTTTGTTTATAAAATAGATGAGAGGACCCTTCGCAACTCTTGAAGCCAATATAACGATACAAAAATTCAACACACACATTCAAGTGTCAAACTAATCTCTCTTATGAACAAAGATGAAAACATTCTTTACAAAATACTAGCAAATTGAAACCTTGTTTTTAAGAAATGGACACCAAAGAATTTAGGTGTGAAAAAGGATAATGTCTACAAATTACTCCTAAGTGGTTAGAAATACATGCACATATCTCTGTCTCCATGCAGCTAAAGAGAGAATGAGGAAGTAAATAGGGCAAAATGAAAACTGAAGGATCTGGGAAAAGAGCGTATGGGAGTTGCTTATATTTTTCTTGCAACTCTGTGTAATTTGAAGTTTCATTGATGTAAAAGGTTACAAGAAATTCTATTTGCGGTCATAGCTTAATAACGTGTATTTTACTTACCCATGTCAAAAACTGCTTTAGGAATATGTAATACCACAGAAATACAAATACCTAATTAAATACAAAAAAACTAAAATCTAGTAACATTAGTTCATAAGATATACCAACATCCTTTCTGGACCATATTCCATAACCTTTTTGTCTCCTTGAAATCAAGTCTTGATTTTGAAAGAGAGCCGCCCCGTGTGGTAATGGGATCTGCCATTATATCCAATCACTCGTGAATTACTACCCCATTCTCCCTTCTAAACATTTCCAGCACTTTTCTCTCCTGCCCATCTTTGTGGCAGTTATTAACGCTGTACTCTTGAGGTCATCCTGACTCAGTTATTTAAATAACTCCTAATTGCCTCTCATTCAGCTCCACCACAAATCATTCTCCACATAGCCAAAGGGATTATCTTTTACGCTATTAAATTTTATGCCTCCGTGGATTAAAACCTGACAGTAACTCAATATTACCTACAGGACAGGATCCATGCCCCTTAGAAATTTTGAACAAGATCTCTTTTATAATTCCACCCTGTTACAGCTTAAGTCTACCCACCCTGATAAACAGAATTCTGAGATGTCCCACAGTGACTCATACTCTTTTTTTTTTTTTTTTTTTTGTTATTGATTTGAGGGAGAGAGAGAAAGGGAGAGGGAACGAGATAGAAACATAAATGAGAGAACATCGATTGGCTGCCTCCTGCATGCCCCCCACTGGGGATTTGGCCCACAACCTGGGCATGTGCCCTGACCGGGAATCGAACCTGCGACCTCTTTGTGCATGGGCTGACACTCAACCACTGAGCCACACCAGCCAGGCATGACTCATACTCTTGCATAATCTTCTCCCCCAGAGTGTGGGCAGGATCTGCAACTTCCTTCCAATCATAGAATATTGCAGAGGTAACGAGACATCACTCCTGCGATTATGTTATATTACATGGTAAAAATGAAAGGATTTTACAGATGTAATTAAGCTCCCAAAAGAGGTGATTGTGAATTCACCAAAAAGGAGATTATCCTGGGTGAGCCTAAATCTGTCGGGTGGGAGGAAGGGTCAGGAACTCCCAGTGTCTCCTCTGCTGCTCTCCTGAAGAGTCAAATAGTGATGATGGGCCCAGTCAATAGAGGGAGTCACATGGCAAAGAACTGTGGGGGCCTCCAGGAGATGGGAACCACTGATGGCGGGGAAGTGAGAACCTCAGTCTTAGAATCACAAGCGAATTCTGCCAGCAACCATGTAAACTCGGAAGAGGATCTGAGCCCCAGATGAGGATGCAGGATGGATGAACTTGAACTTGGCCTTGTGAGAACCTGAGCAGAGAACCCAGAGAAGCCACACCCAGACTTCTAACCTACAGAAATGAAGATAATTAGTAGATGTTGTTTTAAGCCACTACGTTTTCGATAATTTGCTATACAGCACTAGAAAACTAATACACCCACCAAAGACCACCTGGGCCTATGGTGTGCATTGATCTGTCATGTCTCCAAATATTTGTGTCTGCCTGAAAAAATGTCTTTTCATTCTGCAACCTCTAATTTACAGCCGGTTATTCCCCTGTCTTTGCTACCCATGTCTATCTAGACAACACATTATAATACTGGTGTAAACATTTGTCTTTCCTGCTAGATGAATGCCCCTGATGGCAAGAACAGAGTCTCATCTTGACATCTTCCTAGTAATTGGCTCATAAGAGATTTTCAATCTATTTTAGTTGAAATCGTTCTAATTGACTGGAAAAAAATTACTGTTATCTATACGCACATTCCTTTTTGTCATTTTCCCTAAGTAATTAATAGATATGGAATGTTAAAAATCTTTTATACCACAGGGTGGAAAAATGCCTAAATTCACACAGAAGTTTCCAAATCCAATACAGTAATCAATCACCCTAATTCCTGGTCTATGACTCTAAATGCTGCTACGATTTCTGTAACATTCAGTTTTGCTCAAGACAGAACAACGAAGGCCGCCAACAAATTCACTAATTGCAGGATGAGACAAAAGAGATGGTCTGTGACTGCTGACATCTCACAGAAGCCTTATTAGTATGCTGGGGTGCTAGCAAAGAAACCAACAAAATGAGCCGCACTTCTCGGGAGGACCAGGGATCCAGCACACTTAAAGAGAACAGGTCCTCAAAAGAAAAGGAATGGACTGAAGCACGGTCTCTGGAACAAGGTGAGGTGTGGCCCTGACTGCATCTGATTTATACAGTGTCCCTCATACCCTCACCCCTTCACCAACTCAGACCTCCATTTCCGATGGAAATACTGGAGGTTAGGATTCAATTAGATGCCACTGTTAGGCTCAACCTTTAGAAACGACAACAAATGTTCAAAGAAACAAAATGTACTTTTTGGGTAAAGGATCCACACTGTTTTTAAGAAAAATTAAGACATTTTAGCCACTTTTTAAAAAGGCCTTTCTTTCGCTCTTGGTGGGTTAATCAATCGGAATGGCAGGTGTGGGGAGGCAGTTTGGGAATATTACACAAAAGGGCATTGAAAATAATCCCTATTACTCGGCAATTTCTCTTCTAGGAACTCCTTCTGTAGAGACAGAAAATAAACTGTCTTCATCTGTAAGTTGCATTAATGGGCTGGCCTTTGCAGAGCCAAAGAATCATCAGATCGTGCATGAAAGACTCGATCAGCAGCTCCAACACGCCCCTCTGCACTCAAGTTCAGGGAATTCCGACTGGTGTGCCTCGAGAATTTTTACAACTTGCAATATCTGACTATTCAGCCAGGGGCACTGAACTCTTTTCCCCTAAATGGTCAAATGAAAAATGACAACATTACCCAGCTGGTGTGGCTCACTGGTTGAGTATCGACCCATGCACCAAGAGGTCGCCGGTTCAATTCCCGGTCAAGGCACATGCCCAGGTTGTGGGCCTGATCCCCAGTGGGGGGCATGTAGGAGGTGGCCAATCGATGTTCCCTCTCATCGATGTTTCCATCTCTCTCCCTTCCTCTGACATCAATAAAGAAAAAAAAATTGTTTAAGAATGACAACAGCCAACACAACAATAGCCGTCCATTGTGAATGAATCAAAATTAGACCTATTTTTTTTTTTTTTGTCAGATCGGCAAAAAGTATATTTTTTGGTGTGCCGCAGAATTTCAGTAATTAGTTTATGTGTGCTGTGAGATGGAAAAGGTTGAAAATCACTGCTCTCATTACATAAAATAACACAATCATCAATCTGGTAAATTCCTATCGCTTTTAATGGCATCATCATTGTGAACCATGATCTCAGGAACAAATGCACCTGCACGGTTCATGAGAGCCTCGGTTATTGTAATCATTTTCTTCTCCCATTATGTGTGTGTGCACTAATCCCACAGTGCAAAGAGGTGGTGCTGGGAACTCCTCTGTAGTTCAGTCTACTGAGAAATATTATAGCCTGCAGTGACTAGACCGTGACAAACATTCTGAGAACTTGCAAAGTCCTTGGAGAGATCACCCAAAGAACGTGCACATTGTCTTGCGATTGAGGAAACGGCACAGTTCTTAACCACCTCAGCAGGTTGCCTCACTCACCTGGATGCAATTGTAAAGGAGATACACATGTACACACACATTTGCTTGCAGAGGCTAGAACTGTCACATCGCAGCCCCCTCCATCCCCTCCTGCCAGTCTCTCCTGGGCCCTAATCCTTCATGGTGAACCCACCTTTTTTCTCTCTAAATGATTTCTGTCTTTTCCTCTCAGCTAAAGATGCCTGTTTTCCCTTGATGCAACACGGAAATATTTTTTTTTAATTAATTTATTTTTGTTACAGATGTTTCTCCTTTTTTCCCCATTGACACCCTCCTCCCCATCCCCCCACCCCGTCCCCAGCTTTGTTGTCCATGTCCATCAGTTATGCATACATGCGCTTAAGTTCTGTGGTTTATCTCTTCCCTCCCCCTCCCACCCCCTCTTCTGAGGGGTGTCAGTCTATACCCTACTTCTATGTCTCTGGGTTTACCCTGTTCCTCAGACTGTTATGTTCATTATATTCCACAAATAAGTGAGATCATGTGATATTTGTCTTTCTCTGCTTGGCTTGTTTCACTTAGGATAATACTCTTGAGGTCCCTCCATGTCGTCTCAAAGGATAAAAGATCTTTCTTTCTTACAGCTGCATAGTACTCCATTGTGTATATGAACACGGAAATATTTTTAATGCCGCATTAAAAAGGGTTAAGGCTATAACTCAGATTCTAGAGAACAAATTAACAACTGTGTCATCTTAGGCATATAACGACCTTTCTGAGTCTATTTATTGGCAAAATGGAGATAACTGTGGTATCTACCCTCATCAGTTAATCTGAGGATGAAATGAAGTCGTGCACACATGATAAACCCTCAAAAAGAAGTAGCTCTTACTATCACTTTGATTATTATTCCTGTAATAGCTTCACTTGAAAAAGATGCTCTTGCCCAGCTGGTATGGCTCAGTGGTTGAGCGTCGACCCATGCACCAAGAGGTTGCCGGTTCAATTCCCGGTCAGGGCACATGCCCAGGTTGTGGGCCAGATCCCCAGTGGGGGCATACAGGAGGCGGCCAATGGATGTTCTTTCTCATTGATGTTTCTCTCTCTCTCTCTCTCTCTCTCTCCCTCTCCCTTCCTTTCTCTAAAATCAATAAAGGAAAAAAATTTTTTTAAAGGAAAAGGTTTTCTTTCTCTTTTCTCGACTTTCTTCTATTTTAACCAACTGGTAGGAGTTCTAAAGGGAACAGGGCTATAAATAATCTCATATATGTTTCCTCCTCTTCCTTCCTCCCCCCATTCCCATAATTTCTCAACAAAAAGTTGTTTCAAACATATTTCAGAAGGAGCCATGGAAGGCAACTAGCATTCTAAGTGGAGTATGCATAGACGTTAAGGGCTATGCCATTACAGTGTTCATTTCATGTTCATTTCAGAGGTCTAAGGGTGGGCTTCGAGTCTAAAGGGTGGGCTTCGGGTCTAGGGATGGGCTTCAAGAGAAAAACAAGTTTATTGAGTATATTAGGTATATTTAAATGAATCTCATTTTTATATTTTCTCTATCTGTTCTCACTGACATTTTTCTTGGTAGTTTCTAATTTATCCTTCTGGTATTTCATCTTGTACACAAAGGAAGCATACTATATCTACCAACCTATTTATCTACTCTGTCAATCAAGGTTCTCCTGAGAAACAGAACCAATAAGATATATACAATTGGCAGGCTGGAAATTCAGATAAGAATTGATGTTGAAGTCTTAAGTCTAAAATCTGTAGGGCAGGCCCACAAGCTGGAAATACAGGCAGGAATTCTAGAGGCAGAATTCCTTTTCTAGGAAACTCAATTTCCCCCCAAGGCCTTCAACTGATGAGATGAGGCTCACCCACACTGTTTTTTTTTTGTTTTGTTTTTTTTTTTATCCTCATCTGAGGACATTTTTCCATTTTTTTGTTCAGGTAGAGTGGGAGGGAGAAAGAGGAACAGAGAGAGAGAGAAAAATCGATGTGAAAGGGACACATCGAGTGGCCGCCTCCCGCATGACCAACCAGGGCCGGGGACAAACTGCAACTGAGGTACGTGCCCTTAGCAGGAACCGAACCCGGGTCTCTCTGGACCGCAGGCCGATGCTCTAACCGCTGAGCCAAACCGGCCAGGGCCTCACCCACACTGTGGAGGATAATCTGCTTGACTTAAAGCCAACTGACTGTGAGTGGTAATCACATCTACAAACTGCTTTCACAGTAACATCTAGAGTTTGACCAACTTGGCACCATAGCCTAAGCAAGGTAACATATACAATTAACCACCACATTTATCTACTTACCTACCTACCTACCTACCTACCTACCATTCTTATATTCCATTTGACAATATAAACTGGAAATGATGCCATATTTATGTCATTTGAATTATAGTTACCTTCCTTCATTTTTTTTTTTTCATGGAAGCATAACACTCCATTGTATAAATCATTTATGCAATGAGATGACTCTATTCTTATGTTTTATAAATATGGTATAATAAAGAAATAAATAGCCCTGGCCGGTTTGGCTCAGCGGTTAGAGCATTGGCCTGTGGTACAGAGAGACCCGGGTTCGGTTCCCGCTAAGGGCATGTACCTCGGTTGCAGTTTGTCCCCGGCCCTGGTTGGGTTGTGCGGGAGGCAGCCACTCGATGTGTCCCTTTCACGTCGATGTTTCTCTCTCTCTCTGTCTTCCTCTCTCTCCCTCCTACTCTATCTGAACAAAAAATGAAAAAATGTTCTCAGGTGAGGATAAAAAAAAAAAAAAAGAAAGAAAGAAATAAACATGCACATGTGTTGTCTCATTTGTGCCAGCATATTTTACAAATAGATTCCTAGGATTGGAAATATTGAGAAAAATTAATGTCATTTTCTTTGATAATATCAAATTTCCCTCCATAGGGATTGGACCTTTTAGTCCTTGGCCCAGCGATGTGTGAGAGGGACTTTTTGTCATAACCTCACACACTCACACACACACACACACACACACACACACACACATCCACAACTATGTTAAACATGTATATTTTCCCCAGTGGAATCTAGGGGAATAAAACAAAGCTATCTGCTTCTAGATAAGGGTGAGAACCTTTCACCCCCAGTCCCAGGCCAAAGCCGTCTTCTGCTAAGGGAGGGCCAGGAGCCTGGCTCTCAGACAAGACTCTCCGACGTAGAACAGAGTCTGGCAGCCCTGGTGGGAAGACAGGAACACCGAAAAAGCCCCACCCCTGAGATTCAAGTACACAGGACCTGCTAAGACAGAGACTGGAGACTGGGAAAACCTCCTCTACCACAAGTTGGCATTGAGTAACAAGCAACATCAGTGCACCCCATTCAGGAGGACTGGGTTCCCAGGAACAACATGGGTCCCCAAAGGGCAGTCAGGAGCTGATGGCAACGGTGTGAATGTTCATTCGGGGGTCAATCTCAAATGTCCAATGTAGACTGAGCTTTTAAGTGAGCTTCTTCCAATGGAAGAAGAAAACAGGCTTGGCATTTCCTTTTGAGGGATGTGATTTTTAAGTGGAGAGTCCTGTATCTACACGGTGAGTTATACGGTTTGCTAGAACAGGCCTTTCACTAGATGTCCAGAGAAGGGAGAGGATGGAGTAGAGAGGAGAATAGGTGGAGGTGGCCAGGTTCTAACTTAGCAGGTGAGTCCTACCTTGTTCATTTGGTAGAGGAGCAAAGGATTTTAAAAAGTAGTACTTTGGCCCTGGCCAGCTGGCTCAGTTGGTTGGAACGTCATCCCGTATACCAAAAGGTTGTGGGTTTGATTCCCGATCAGGGCACATGCCTAGGTTGTGGGTTTGATCCCTGGATGGGGCACACATGGGAGGCAACCTACTGATGTTATGTGAGGCAACTTTCACATCAATGTTTCTCTCCCTTCCTCCCTCCCCCCCTCCCCTTCCTCTGAAATCAATAAAAACATACCCTCAGGTGAGGCTTCAAAAAAAGTAGCACTTTGATGACCTTCTCACAACCTTGCTCTTAGTCCTTTCGCTGTGAGCTGACATCTGGTTGGCACTGCATGCTCAAGTTCTGTGTTAACAGTTACGTGTCTTAAAAAGTATATAGGCAACCCCAGATGTGCTCGAGGGAACAATCGATTCCTTTGTTACTATTTTAGTGACTCTTTTCCGTTATTGCTAAGGAGCTATGGTAAATGATGGGCAGGTCCACACTCAGTGGAAAGATGAAGGGGAGACTCATCCTTCCCCAACTGGGCCATTGGGTTTGGACAGTGTGTTCTTTAAATGACCATGTGAACTGAATTTCTTTAGCCATGCCGCAGAGACATATAGGATACCCTGATCCTTGAGTAAAAGCAGGAAGGGAGAAGGTGTCCAGAAACTTAGCAGCTGAAAAGGTGAGTCTCAGAGTATAATTCAATTTGATATTGAGAAATGAATCGATTTGGTACTTTTCATACTGAGAAATGTGGAACAAAATTCATTCCCATTACACACACGTTTCAACTATGTATTAGGGAATACATTCATCTAATAACAAAACTATAACTTCCCAACTTTCTCCAAACGTTTTCTTTAAGAGTTTTATTTGAACAATTAAATACCTCTTTGATTTCAACAGAAAGATTTCAAGCAGAAGTGAAGACAATTTGTCTTGTATGTCATGAAAATTACATTTCTGACCTGGCCAAGCAATTGTTCCATGTAGATACCTGGAGGGACCAACTGATGTTTAAAAGGTCCCTGAAATACATAAGCTGACACCTTTACAAACGTATTTCAGTATTGCCGACAGCAAGGATTTTGTACCGAATGCTGAGGGTAGGTAGACTTTGCATTGATAGCATCCCTTTTAGTAGACATTATTCTACCCATGCTATTTAGAAGGTCCACTGGAGACTGCAAGTTATATCAGTTTCAGGTGGGTTGGCAAGAGAGAGAAATCCAATAACACAACTGCCATGAGAAATTAATCTAAATGTTAATACTTCCACATTGTGGATTCCTCTGGGTCTGGGTTTGAAAGCCAGCATGCTATTGGGGGAATTGGGAGACTGACAGCACCTGAGGAAACATTGCAAAATGCCTTCGTGAGAGGATGGAATCCAATTACAACCTGGCCACACAAGTTAATGCCTTTGAAATAAGTCAAACTGTGACCTTTCCCAATGCCTATACCCAGACGCCGATAGAAGGGAGGGTCTAGGCCCTAAACTTTAGGGGCTCCTAGAAGCAGCATTCCTCAGCTGTGTCTCTCTCTTAATGAGTCTGTCCGTCCACAGGCATTGATTAGGAAACAATGACCTACGTAACCCTGCAACAGTCTCTAGGAGGTTATCATAATCAATCACACTACCATCTCCAAATCAGTTTCTCTCTTTCTCCCCCTCCCCCAAATCTCCCCAATCTCTCTTACACACACACATACACTCATACATCACAAAATATATTATACTTCTACACTTCAAGAAACTTAGTTTAAATTTTTCTTTATTGCTTTTTTTTTTTTTTAGAGAGAGAGAGAAACATTGATGAGAGAGAACATAATTGGCCGCCTCCTGCATGCCCCCCACTGGGGATCTGGCCCACAACTTGGACATGTGCCCTGACTGGGAATTGAATCGGCGACCTCTTGGTGCGTGGGTCGACGCTCAACCACTGAGCCACATCGGCCGGGCAAGAAACTTAAAGTTTAGACTGTGGGTGGGAAGAGTGAGGATAGATGATGAATTTCCCTAAAACAATTAAGTGAAAATATACAACTCTGTGTCCAACAGCCTTGTGATGGTTACCCTACTAGTCTGTAAAATTCACTAGATGTGTGTGGACGTAACAGGCACACCACCCCCTGGGTGGGTTTTCAGGCAGATGGTATGTTCACTGGTTTCTTCGACAGCTGTGGAATGACTTCAAGCTGCCAACGGTAGGTCCTGGTAGACTCACTCAACCCGATGCAAAGCTTCATTTCTCAAACTCACTTTCTTCTCCTCTTTTCAACTGTGTGGGCAGATCCAGTTCTGATTCCGTTTCAAATTTTGTTCGTCTTGGGCACCGTGGTTGACTTAGCAGCCTTCTCCCTTCTAATGACCCCCTTCCTGCAAGGCCTCCCAAGCTCTCCCCTGCCACGTACGAGTGCTGGAAGAAGCCTCCTTGCAGGATAGAGGGTGTGACTCTGGCATAAGCTAACCAGCATCTTCTCATTTCTCATCCATCAGAATTTAGCCCAATCAGAAGACAGACATGTTCGCTGAACCTGATGAAGGAAGCTTGCTTGTTCTCCTACAGCAAGAGGCCCTTTCTCAGTGTATCCGGGGGAGAGGCCTGCCGTCCCGGGAACTGCTGCTAGGCCTGTTTTGACCTCAGAGAAAGCTGGCATGGCACAGGGCTAAGGGAAAAGGTGAAGCGATTTGGACAGGCCCTTGATGATATCACTGAAACACTGAGGCCAGCTAGCCCTGAAATTCACTTAATCTCCAGCTTTGCCAGTTATTTAAGCCAATCCATCTTCTCTATTGTTTAAGTCAATTTGAACGAAGTTTTTTCTTATTTGTAGCCCTAATGCATCCTAAATGATATTGATCATTCCATTTAGCAGGGCAATTTGGCACTGTGCAAAAGCCTGCAACATGCACGGACCCCCTGAGCCAGCAGTTTGTCTTCTAGGAATGTGTCCTAAGGAAACAGTTGAGCAGCTATAAAGAATTTATAGGCACAAGTCTCTCCGCATTATTGTTTAGACTGGTGGGATACTTAAAATGACTTAAATGTCTAATGTGCAGCTAATCAAGTAAATTAAGAGATAATGATACTACTGAATACCATGCAGCCATGGAAAATGATAAATAAGGTAGCTACACAGATTTGTCAGTAAAAGCTGTACTTCACATAGTAAGTAAAAAAAAAAAAAAATGCAACTGATAGCATGATTTATTAATCCATTTTATTAAAAGGCACAGGACAAAAATGATGCTAATGCCCTTTCTGGGTTTTATGTATCAAGAGCTTTGCATGCATTATTACAGAGCCCTTCAGTCCTTGCTGTGTCACAGTCACCCAGAGAACCCTTCTAAAAAACCAACAAACTGCCCTGGCTGGTTTGGCTCAGTGGTCAGAGCATAGGCCCTCGGACCAGAGAATCCTGGGTTCAGTTCCCGCTAAGGGCACGGACCTCGGTTGCAGTTTGTCCCCGGCTCCGGTTGGGGTCGTGTGGGTGGCAACCAGTCGATGTGCCTTTCTCACGTGGATGTTTCTTTCTCTCTCTCCCTCCCTCTCTCCCTCCCGCTCTGTCTGAAGATAAATGCAAAACTGTCCTCAGGGGAGGATAAAAAAATAAAAAAATAAAAATAAAAAAAAAACACAAAAAAACCCAACAAACTAAGCCATGAAACACAATTCAGCCAGGCTCTCCGGGGAGGTAGGGCACATATGTCAGAATTTTTCAAAGATCTTGGGTGATTCTAATGAGCAATGAAAATCATAGTATTCTCTCTTTCATTCTGGAAACAACACTGCAAGTAGTATTTGTATCACCTTCCCCTATAGTTGAAGACATCTCTGAAAGGTTAAGTCACTTGCCTGCTATCACATAGAAGATCCCAGACTCTTCCCAGGGCTAAGTTTAAACACCCATGACCTTGACAATGACGTCGAATTATTCTTTTAGTGAGTGAGAGTGAATTATGGGAGGGATTCGGGTGCAAAGTGAAAAGACCAGAAGACTCACAGAATTCATGTTGTCTCTCAGGGTGGTGAGATTACAAACAATTTAGATATCCTCTTTTACAAATTGAAATGTTACTTGTAATAACCGGTATGCCTTTGTATTGCACGTATACATAAAAGTATGTGTGTATGCATGTTTGTATACACATGTGTGCATGTGTGTATATACGCAAACATAATATGCGTCATAGCATGCGTACTGCTCTGTCGCCATTGCCTCACTGCTCTTCCAAACTTCTGCCCCATCTGTCAGTACACATCCACAGAGCATCACTCCGTCTCCTGCTCTGGGTTCAACAGTAACATTTCCATATATATTGCAAATAATCATCAAAAATCAACAGCAGCACAAAAATACTGAGGCTGACCAAAGAACGAAGTTTGCTAACAACGACAGCTAACCACTCATTCATCAGGTTAGCTCCTGACTTCACCATACACCCATCTGAAAAGTCGACAATATGGTCAAATAAATTATTTTGGCATCATTTACAACAGCTGAATGCTGTTTCACTGAACTTTTAAAACCTTGATGCAGCAAAATTACGTTTTATGTTCATTTCGTTTCTGACAAGCTTTTTTTCCCTCCTCTGATTTCATCCTATTTTGCTGTAGAATAGCTTTCTCAGGAAGTTGAACACAATTAAAACTGGGGTCCACTAAATTCAATTGTCTGACAATATAATTTTCAGAATGCTTGCTCTGGTTATCAACACTACCAGATATATTTTCCGTAAAAACATGCCCATGCATACTATTCAAGAACCCGGTGCGCACAGAGGCAGACCTGTGGATTCCCAAGGCCCAGGCCCTCCCTCAGCAGGAGCCGGGGCCCTGAAGAAACCCTTGGCCCCGATGCTCTCCCCCATCAGACCGTCCCTTGCCTCTGCTTCAGAGCAGCTTCCTCTCCCGTGTAACATTTCTTTTGCAGAAAAGTTCTGTGGGCAAAAATGTTTGAGAACCACTCCTCTGAACCAACTCCTCTATTTGTTAGACCAGGAGACTGTAGTTCCCAGAGTGGAAAAGCTCCTAGAGTCAACTCCTGCATGATGCTGAACACGAGGGCTCGGGGCCCTTGGCCTCAGTCCAGGGCAGTGGGCGTATGCGTGTCCTGTGGCCACTGCAACACATTGCCGTGGACTTCATTGCCTAAAAACCCCACACGCGTACTATCCTCCAGTTCTGGAGGTCGGAAGCTGACGTGTGTCTCACGAGGCCACCCTTCCGAAGGCTCTAGGGGAACATGTTTTCATGCCTTTTCCAGTTTCTAGGGTCGGCCTGCATTCTATGGCTTGTGGCCTCTTTCCTCAGTGACACTGAGCCGAGTACTTTTCATGCTGCCTTCTCTCTGGCTCTCTCCCCCACAGTCTGTCTCCACCTGACCACAGCCGGAAAAGGTCTTCTACTTTTATTCTGTGGCTTGTGGCCTCTTTCCTCAGTGACACTGAGCCGAGTACTTTTCATGCTGCCTTCTCTCTGGCTCTCTCCCCCACAGTCTGTCTCCACCTGACCACAGCCGGAAAAGGTCTTCTACTTTTAAGGACTCGGGTGATTACACTGGCCTCACCTAGATAAGCCCAAAGCATCTTCCCATCTCGAGGTCTCTAACGGAATCACATCTGCACAGTCCCTTTTGCCGGCAAGGTGACATTCACAGGTCCTGGGAATTAGGATGTGCTATCTTTGGGAAGCCACTATTCGGCCTACTAAAGTATCAGTACTTGTTTCTGTCCTAGCACAACCAAGGGACAGAACGTATTAACACCAACTTGCCAAGGCAATGATTTCCAAGCACAGAAATGCATGACCCTAAAGAAGTCCATAGGATGGGGATAGAGATGAAAGAGGGAAACCGTATGCAAAGGGTTTTAAAAAAAATCACAGATGGCCTCTATTCCAGGCATGGAGTAAACTCTTAATACAGTGATTATACAAACATTCTTGCTTTGCATACTCTCATAGAACAGTTTATAAATTATATGCAAGCGACACATTTACTAGTATGGGATATATAAGTAAAGCAAGAAAGAGGGGTTAGGAGTACAGTACCTATTTCTCTAGGAAAAAAATATGCATTTTGATGTAAGCGCTCAGCAAATTAGAATTTTCAGTGTGCACATTCTCACATATAATTTATTTCAGATTGATCTTGTATAAAATGTGGACTTCATTGCCAAGAAAATACATGTCCGTAAGTGGTTGAGTAACATGACAACTTTTTTGAAAAACAAACTGGCATCTGCAGTTCCTGAGGGCAAAAATGTCAAGTCTCCGAGTCAGACAGCCCTATTCCATTAGTTGCTCTAGGCGCTGTCACAGTCTAAATCAAATCCTGATTTCCCCAACAGGAGCTGAAAATCCTCCTTGGAGCTCCACCACCTTTGCTCTGCCTGTCCTCCACACGGAGACCCTGGGCTGCGTTGATCACATTGACAAGGGGGGCATTTACCCACAAAGACATCCTTCCTTTCCTGTCCTTCAAAGATCTCGTTCTTCTGCTCGCTCTCCATTCTCTCTCAAAGCTTATAGAGTTTCCTTTCATCGCAGGAAGTTGCCATGCTCACTCTCCTTGTAAGTTAAAAACACAAGGAGGTTTAGAAAATATGACATTATGCTTCAAACTATAATACTGTATATTTATGACATTTCTGAACAACACCCAGGATGGTCATTGAACAAACCCACTGAGAACCAGTGTTTATCGAATTCCTAAAGACAGTAGGTCTTAATCTGGAATCACCTGGGAAATTAAAAAATATATATATTAATACCAGTTGTTCTATCCTGAAGATTCTGATACAATTGTCTGAGATCTGTCCTGGGTGGCGCATTAAAAACTCATACCCCATGGTTCCTACACAGTTTTCCCCTCCTTGTGAAATTGTGTTTTCTGGAGGAGAGGGGTGGGCCCCGGAAATAAGTGTATTAATAAACACCTCAGATAGGTCAGTGGTAGTGGTTCTCAGAATATATTTTGATTATCACAGGGGTGGGTGGCAAATAATTTTAGGTTGGCCAGGAAGGGATGAGTGAGAAGCTATGCTCCCTTGAGACATGGAATCTTTGCATGACTATCGCACGGTGAAAACAAAAGCGTAAGCATGAATTGCAGGCCCTACAGAATGAACTAAAAATGGTCTGTTTTTCCCATGGACAACAGAAGTAAATGGAAAATCTGGAATCCAGACCCAGAAATTCTAACTTCTATGCTGTTTCTCTCTATACTGTCTCCACCATTTTCTTTATTAGACAAACTTTTTTTTTCTTTATTGGTTTTAGAGAAAGAGGAAGGGAGAGGGAGAGAGAGAGAGAAACATTGATGAGAGGAGAAAAAATGGTGGCAGAGTGAACGGAAGCTACCCAGATGATCTCCCAGGACCAAACGGGAATTACAACTAAAATAAAGACAAATCGTTGGGAAAAAGCAACAGAAAAGCAGAAGGAAAGGACCATATAACCAGGGACGCTGGTAGGATCTGCAGAGGTGCGAGAGAGTGGCTGAAAAAGCATTTGACAAAATCCAGCACCCATTTCTGATAAAAACGCTCATCAATTTGAGAATAGAGGGATCATATCTCAACATAATAAAGGCCATATATGAAAGACCTACAGCCAACATCATACTCAATGGGCAAAAACTAAAAACATTTCCCTTAAGAACAGGAACAAGACAGGGATGCCCACTTTCACCACTCTTATTTAACATAGTACTGGACGTCTTAGCCACAGCAATCAGACATGAAGAAAAAATAAAAGGGATCCAAAGTGGAAAGGAGGAAGTGAAACTCATTATTTGCAGATGACATGATATTATACATAGAAAACCCTAAAGACTCCATCAAAAATCTACTAGACTTAATAAATGAATTTGGCAAAGTAGCAGGATACAAAATTAACGTCAAGAAATCGATGGCATTCTTATACACCAATGACGAACTCACAGAAAGAGAAACTAAAAAAAAATCCCATTTACCATTGCGGCAAAAAAATTAAGATACCCAGGAATAAACTTAACCAAAGAAGTAAAGGACCTATTTGCAGAAAACTACAGGACATTGAAAAAAGAAATAGAGGAAGATATAAAAAAGTGGAAGCACATACCTTGTTCATGAATTGGAAGAATTAACATCATTAAAATGTCCATACTACCCAAAGCAATCTATAGATTCATTGCAATCCCCATCAAAATACCAATGACATACTTCACAGAAGTAGAACAAATACTTCAAAAGTTCATATGGAACCAAAAAAGACCCCGAATAGCCACAGCAATCTTGAAAAAGAAGGACAAAGTAGGTGGGATCACAATACCGGGTATCAGGTTATACTACAAAGGTACTGTAATCAAAACAGCCTGGTACTGGCACAAGAACAGGCATATAGATCAATGGAATAGAACAGAGAACCCAGAAATTGACCCAAAACATTACGCTCAATTAATATTTGACAAAGGTGGCAAGAGCATACAATGGAGTAAAGACAGCCTCTTTAATAAATGGTGTTGGGAAAATTGGACAGCTACATGCAAAAAAATGTAACTAGACCATCAACTTACACCATACACAAGAATAAACTCAAAATGGATAAAAGACTTAAATGTGACTCGTGAATCCATAAAAATCCTAGAAGAAAATGTAGGCAACAAAATTTCAGACATCATACGCAGCAGAATTTTCACTGATACATCACCTAAGGCAACAGAAACAAACAAACAAAAATGAACACATGGGACTACATCAAACTAGAAAGCTTCTGCACAGCAAAAGAAACAACCATCAAAATGGAAAGGCAACCCACTGTATAGGAGAGCATAATTGCCAATGATACATCAGATAAGGGGTTAATCTCCAAAATATATAGAGTGCTCATACAACTCAACAAAAGGAAGACAAAGAACCCAATTAAAAAATGGGCGGAGGACCTAAATAGACACCTCTCCAAACAGGACATACAAATGGCCAAGAGACATATGAAGAAATGCTCAACATCACTAATCATCAGAGAGATGCAAATTAAAACAACAATGAGGTATCACCTCACACCTGTCAGAATGTCTGCCATCAACAAAGCATCAAACAAGTGTTGCTGAGGGTGTGGAGAGAAGGGGACTCTACCACACTGCTGGTGGGAATGCAGACTGGTGCAGCCACTATGGAAAACACTATGGTGTTACCTCAAAAAATTAAAAGTTGAATTGCCATTTGACCCAGTGATCCCACTTCCAGTAATATACCCTAAGAAGCCTGAAACACCAATCAGAAATAATATATGTACCCCCATGTTCATAGCAGCACTATTTACAATAGCTAAGATCTGGAAACAGCCCAAGTGTCCATCAGTAGATGAATGGGTAAAAAAGCTGTGGTACATATACACAATGGAGTACTATGCAGCTATAAGAAAGAAAGATCTCTTATCCTTTGAGATGACATGGAGGGACCTGGAAAGTATTATCCTAAGTGAAACAAGCCAAGCAGAGAAAGACAAATATCATATGATCTCACTTATTTGTGAAATATAATGAACATAACAGTCTGAAGAACAGGGTAGTCCCAGAGACATGGAAGTAGAGTACAGACTGATATCCCCAGAAGAGGGGGTGAGGGTGGGCAAGAGATAAACCACAGAAGTTATATGCATGTACGCATAACCAATGGACTTGGACAACAAAGCTGGGGATGGGGCATGGAGGGAGAGGGAGGAGGGTGTCAATGGGGGAAAAAGGAGAAACATCTGTAACAAAAATAAATAAATAAATAAATACATAAATAAATAAATAAATAAATAAAGAAATAAAGAAATAAAAGAAACATTGATGAGAGAGAACATCAATTGGCCACCTCCTGCATGCCCCCCACTGGGGATCGGGCCCACAACCTGGGTGTGTGCCCTGACCGGGAATCAAATCCACAACCTCTTGGTGCATGGTTCGACACTCAACCAGTGAGCCACACCAGCCAGGCACCATTTTCTTTATTTTTAAATATGTCATGAAATTTTTAGAATGGAAACATTTCACTAAAATAAAAGCAGCCTTAACCATTGCTTATAAATCTTACACCCTGCTTTGAAGACAGTAATTCCATAATGAGATACATAACCTCACTCTTCGCCATTACTTAGTACAATTCAGTTGTGAGCCGGGCCCTGGCATGGCTGGTTTGCTCCTCCCGGATCCCGTAGCTGCAGTGTGGGGGCGTTTTATGTGCGACAACCACATCCTAGTTCAAATGGTTCCTGCAGCCAGGTTGGACAAATTGCTTTTTAAGGTTGAAAGTCATCCCATTCCTCTGTGATGTGATTGATTATTTCTGACTGACGGTAATTGTTCTCCACAAGCAAACTCTTTCATTTGAAGGGGATAACTGTTCACAGCCATTTATAAAGGGTTTTCACCTGAAGAAACATCGATGGAACAACACAGTCAAATTAAAAACAAGCCCAACCTCTGACTAAAGGACGAACAGTGGGGAAACTCGAACACCAATCTGAACATCACCATGAGACCGGTTCAAACACAGACCCTGGACCTAACCCGCCCATTTCCAGCACACAACCCTAGGCAATGCTATAATGCCATAAGGGCCTAAATCGCCCTCGTGTTTCTTAATGTTATTTTTTTAAATTTATTTTTTCTAACTTAATTTATATGATTCTCCCCCGAAAAAATAAAATGTGGTGGAGCTCCCATTAGACGTTCATGAACACGCAGCCTCTGCGCGCTATGCCTGTTCATGCATAGATGAGGAAAAACAGCTAAAACGTTTCCTACTTGGGGTATCCTACAGGAATTTTGATTTTAAACTATGTTAAAAATAACACGGAACTCCCGTGTGCATCTTTGAAGCATGACAGAAATTGCTACTTGAAGCAAACTAAAAACAACAACAACAAAAGTCAAAGAAAAAGTGACATTAGTCTTTCAACTTCAATCTTTTTTTTAACGCTTTCATTTATTCCCCTCCTTAATTCTAACTCCGGAGTCTGAAGTCTTTAATGCATCGTCATTTCTCTAGTTTCATTCCTGGACAGTTTCTGGGAAACAGACTGCTTGTTTCAGGGACATCGTAAGGACAGAAAAGCTACAACCTTTGCTGGCATTTTCCCAAAAATAGTAATTTGCTCTGCCCAGCACACTTGTAAAGGGAGTTGAGTGGCAATGAAAACTACTCTTATTTTGCATCTTGATCTTATAAATGACCCTTCAGTCTTATTATGCTATTTTCTCTTTCCTGACGGAAACAAGAAAAAAAAAAAAAAAAAAAAAAAAGCCACTTGACGAAAGGTGATCTACCCACCAGTTAAATGTTCCCTGGCTTAACTTAGTAGTTGCTGACGTAGAGCAGCATTTTGCGTGTCTGACTTTGTCACTGCACGAGAATCCATTCAGTTGAAATAAATCTTTCCGTGGCTCAGGGAGCACACATGTCCATTGTTCTCTTTCCCCAAACCTGCATCTAGGTTCCAGAGGAGCTTTATTGATTCATTGGTGGATTGTTGTTTGCTCCGTGTACAGCACAGATTCGTACAGCACACTCACAAAACTAGTACTTCTATCTAATGCTACAGGTGCATAGCCTAAACGTCAAACAGTACAATAAGCAAGGCCAGCAAAAACGCAGCCATGCCCTGGCAGGTTTGGCTGAGCGGTTAGAGTGTCGGCCCTCTGACCCAACGGCCTTGGGTTTGATTTCCGGTCAAGGCATGTACCTTGCTTGCAGGTTCGATCCCTGGCCTTGGTCAGGGTGGTACGGGTGGCAACCTATTGATGTGTGTGTCTCTCTCTCCCTCCTTTCACTCTATGTAAAAAAAAAAAAAAAAAATCAATGGAAAAATATCCTCGGGTGAGAATTAACAACAAAAACGTAGCCACGCTCTGCTTGATTCTGCCTCACTGTGGATCCCCACGCCCCCGAAACCAACGCCTCCGTGAAGTCATTTCCCAAGCGGAGCCATCCCTTGCCCGCTCATCATCACCAACCAGAGAGAAAAGATATTGTAAATTGCTCCATCAAGTCGGGGTGAGAGGACTCTGGGAAAGTTTCCACAAGGCAGCATCTTTGCCAATAAGAATGTAATTTCCATAGGGAGAAATAAAATACCTTTTTGGAAACACAGTCTGGACAACATCTGGTAACCTTGCTTCTAAAATGTCCCCACAGCATTGCAGCCACCAACCTGCCCACGCCCTCCGAGGCCCTGCCAGCCTGCACGCATCTCCTCAGGGGGAAGGGGTGCAGGGAATGGCGTGTATAGCAGCAAATGCATCTTTTTATTGACTCATTACAGTCAACCGCTCCCACACGCGGACATAAAGAAGACTAGGAGTGGGGAAACGTATCCTCTGCTTTTCCCTTTCCCCCACAAAAACAGAGATGGCAGTAAGCCACAAATATGTTTCTGTCCATCAGTCACCTGTGCCCATTTGCTGGCCATAGTGCGGTCCTTCTTGGAATCCGGACAACGGCTTTGTCCCTCCAACTTTTATAGACTCCCAGGAGCATGTCCACGTGTGAGAATGTTTCCAACTCACATTTCATCACGCACTCGGTCGGGTCCCAGTGTTTCCCCCGCTAGCAGCTCACTTTATAGTTTTCTGAGTAATTTTCTCCGCTGGGGTATGAATTGTGACCTGACTGTCCCTCCTCAAGACAGTCCCCTCTCTTGTGTCCTTCCTGCTCAGACACTTTAACCCTTCCTTGCCCTTTTCTTTCCCATCCACCTCATCCCCTTCGTCCTTTAGCAACTGCTGGGTCCCTGGTGACACCCCTCTCTGTCCCTCCCTTCCACAGTCTCTGAAGCTGTGGTCCCCAACCCCTGAGGCCAGGCCGCAGAGATGGCCAGGCCTTCTGCAGACCCAGAAGAGTAGCCTATTTGCTTCAAGTATTTATTGGTTCAAAAATGAAAATAATTTTCTAGGGAGGCTGCAAGAAGCGACTTTCCCCCATATAATCAAGCTGAATGAGTCCCTCTCCTCTGAACCTGGACACAGGGAACCTTTTCGCTCAGAAATCCCAGACCTGGCTCCTCGGCAATTCCCTCCCTCTAGCACAGTCAACACACGTGGGCATCCTTTGAAATGTCAGGCCTTGCAGTATAGAGGGAAATTAGGCAAGAGTCATCGCCATTAAGGAAACATCTAAAGTCAGAGAGTCTTGTTCTTGTTTTCTGCTTCCCTTCCGTCAGTTCCTACTCACAAGTGAGAGGCAGCCATCTGACATTCCGCAGCCACGAAGCCCCCCATTAATCCCTCCCTCTCCCTTGGACTTCTGGGGACCGTAACCCTCAGCCGGGGTCCAAGCTCCGATGCCATGCACCGTCCTCCCCTGTGGGGCTGGTGGCAGTGCCATGTTCTGCCTGAATGGCAGATACAGCTGAGTTTTCAATACTCAGCTCATAAGCTTTTAGACATCCACCTCAAGGGAGGGACAGCACCATCGAGGCACAAGGCTAAGCCCTTGGGTCATGCAGGCTTGCCTCCGTCTTCCCAGCCTCCTCAGAGTGACACCAGATGTCCCTAATCAATCAACACCGCAGCCTGTGCCAGCACTTGAGAACAATTCCAGCTCCCCCAGGCTCCTGACTATTCAAACAGGAGTGGGGGACTCGGAGACCCTGCTAAGGCCCCCGAATGCCAGACACCAGTAGGAATGCTATGCTCTAGATACCTGCCCCCCTGGGTCCAGGTTCACTTGTGCGGCCTGTGCCCCTCGAGTCCAGGGAAGTCAGACTCAGACATCTCTCTCAGTGGCGTCCAAGGCAAGCCACTGGCTGCAGTCACCTCTGTCCTCATTGGTGACGCTTGACCTTCTACTCTAGAACTGGCTAGCTCTCCAAGTCTGAAGAACACACAGATATAAAGGTTTCGGAAATTCTGTTCAGTAACACGGCTTCTCACTGAAGATTCCGTCTGCTCCCAGAGACCTCAGCATCCCTCTCACCTGGCTGCCCACAGGTATGGGGAGGCTCTCTTTGCAAGACCTCTGTATTCGAGCCCAGAACAAGATGTGTCATTACTCACCCCCAGCTCAGGAGAGGAAACCCCAACATCCAGCTCTGATGTTCTTGGTTGGGCTCTCCCAACTGCCCCACCCTGACTATGAAAGGAGAGGGTGCCGGGCGTTTCCTGGTAACTTGCAACAGCTGTGAGGAGGGCTGGGCTTGCTTCAGAGAAACACCGGGCAGGCGCCCAGAGGGAGCAATAGATAGCAGGGCTTGTTTCCAAAGCCCTAGTGTCTATAAGAATCACCTGGGGATAGTTGAGATGTGTATTTATCACTAGGCTGCAGCCTCCGGATTCTGTTCATTGATCAACACCCTAGGTATGCCTAGTGCACATGAATTGCTAGAACTCCTACTAACCCCAGAGGACAGACCTTTCTTTGTGACGGGAGGGTTCTGTTCCCAGGGAAAGAGTAGCTTTGGCTCCTGGCTGAGTCGGTGATAATAACAGTAATAAAGTTAATTTTTACAGGGTGCTTGCTCTCTGCCAGATGCTGTGTGGGGTACTCAGTAATCATTGCTTAGCTCATCTTCACCAATAAATGCTAATAGCATCCTTATTTCATAAAAGAGGCCTAGATTGGCATGTGCCTGAGGCCACGCAGCTGCTTAGTTAAAACGCAGATGGGCTCATTGGTCTGACTGAAGTTCCCGATCTCTGGTAACAGTAAGTCTCATGTCCCAGTAATATCCCCTCGTGTCACTGAAATCACTGACATGGCATGACCACCCCCTTGCTGGCAGCCACTTCCCCGAAGCCCTGTGTATATCTGGGCCCTTAGAGATGCCCAGACCCCTTGGTTAGCTGCATGCCAGCGCGGCCCCTGGGCAAACACAGCTGCAGCCCTCACGCCTTGTTCCTGGGATTCTCAGAGCTCTCCCTGAGTTAACTCACTTCATTTTCACTACAACCTTATTATTATTATCACTGTGTAGATTAAGAAACACTAAAATCCAAAAAAACTTAAAAGTAGAGAAAAACTGTCCCAGCCGGTGTGGCTCAGTGGTTGAACATCAACCCATGCACCATGAGGTTGCCGGTTGGATTCCTGGTCAGGGCACATGCCCAGGTTGTGGGCCCGATCCCCAGTGGGGGGCATGCAGGAGGCGGCCAATCAATGTTCTCTCTCATCGATGTTTCTATCTCTCTCTTCCTCTCCCTTCCTCTCTCTCTAAAATCAATAAAGAAAAAAAAAATTGGTTTTTAAATGGAGAGAAAGGCTGAATGCACAAATGAACAATGGCAGGACCATATGTGAAATAGAACTCTGATCCCCACCTGCACAGCCTTCCCAGGAACCAGTCCCTTCTCTATAATAAACTGCCCAGGAAGCCAGGCCCTAAGAGGCAGACTTGTCAGAAGTCTGATTACTATATTTAGTAACTGTCCAGGAAGCAAAACAATCACTTCTGTAACTCTCAGCCCCACATGTCCAGGACTTGACTCATAAGTAACAGTGCCCCTAAATGTTGTCCCCACTTCCAACTTAGGACCAACCAGAGAAAGCCAAACACGCTCCCCTTACCAATCACATGGGTACTGCGCATGAAGGAACACCTGCAGCCTACCCTCCCCCCACTCTGAAGCTTCCCCGCTCCTCTGCCTGCCTTTAGTGAGCTCTGTGAAAATGCAAGTCATGGTGGCTGGCTCTCTTGCTATAGCGAGTCCAGAATAAATAGTGTTTGTTTGCTCTCATTGGGTTGCTCTTTATTTATTTCCATAGTAGCTTCATATTATATAGCATCTCAGTAGCAGGGCTGTCATTCAAACCCAAGCATGTGGACCCCAGAGCCCCCTCCTCCGGTCCCCTTAACTCTAGTTTGAGAATGTAGAGCCTGCTCCAGCCTTCAGGTTCTTCTAAGCCTTTGAAGATGGTTGGCTTCCCAGACCAGTCTACCATCTTCGCTAGAGTCACCAGGCCCAGGCACTGTTGACACTTGGGTCTGGCGGTCCTTTCTATGGGCGCTGCTCTGTGCACGTTTGGCAGCACCCCAGCTCTACCTGCTTACGGGCCAGTAGCTCCTTCCAGGTTATGACAACCAACAATATCTCCAGATATCGCCCGGGGGGTGTGGGGAGGGGGCAAAAATCTCCCCTGGTTGGAGACCACTGATCTAAAACAGTGATGCTAAAACTTTTCATGTGTAATAAAGCCCCTGGGGATCTTGTTAAACATTCAGATGAATTCTGGAGGTCTTGGGGGTAGAGCCTGAGATTCGGCATTTTGTACAGCTTCTGGGTGATATCCGTGTTGCTGATCAAAATCTAGATTGGAGTCCTTTCTCTGAATAGAGATTCCTGAGGCCCAACCCAGGAGATGCTGATTCAGAGTACAGGGGCTGGGGCTCAGGCACCTGTGTTTTAACAAGCTGCCAAGGTATTTCTTCTGCACAATAAAATGGGAAATAACCTTGGTCTTGTTTTAGTGACCTCAGGTGCAGGACTCAGGGTCTCAGATATTCTGAGATCAGCTTGGACTTCCCTGGGAATACCATCCTAAACTGGGTCCACAGCTGCAATAAAAGACACCCAACAGCAGTGATAGTGTTTGGCTCTCTGACCCAGGCAAAGGCTCCTTATCTTGAGATGACTGGAGAACAAGCCCAAGGGCGGTGGACTCCTCCGGGTTCTATCAGTGCAGACAAGAGAAAATGACTGGCTCCCTGAAGCAGACAGGGACCGTGTTCAGGGGAAGGGGGTTCCTCACAGAGGCTGCAGGACCAGGCTCAAGAAAGAGATGAAAAGGCAGCTCCAGGGGGTCTATGCAGCAAACAAAGGCCAAGATTGGATGAGCCTTTCAGAATGAATAAGCACCCAATATCTCTTCTCTCCTTAGGTCTTTGGCTTGACAATCAAAGAGGGAGAGAAACAGAGAGAGAGAGAGAGAGAGAGAGAGAGAGAGAGAGAGAGAGACATGCCACAGAGAAAATGATTTGCCTAGTTAGGCATTGGTTATAATTGGTCACACCCTATGTGGAATCTTTCATACTATGAGTGTAGAGATTCCTATCAGAAGGATTAATACATCTTTTTTTTTACTGCATGAAGATCCTTCAGTTAAAGGGGTATTTACTTACATGCAATGTAATAATCTAAAAGGGATGAAGGTGAACGGAAAAGACAAATCATAGAGACAGAGAAAACCTCACTTCCTCTACAATTAACTTGATTCTCCAGTAGGACTGCACCTATAATCCTTGCTGCATACAGGCGCAGTCAGGAATGAAGCACCATTTATAAGCTAAGCCCTGTGTTAGATACTTTATTTACATTATCTGATTTAACCTCAAAACAACTCTGTGAAGTAGGTGTTATTGCCTTCATTTTTCAGACCAGGAAACCAAAGACCAAAGAGTTTAAGTAACCCTTCTATGTCATGTGGCTAATAAGGCTGACATCTGAGTGTCCTTGTTTTTCCTCTCTCCTTTCATCTACCACATTCATTGAATTAACAGTCTTCCACTGTATCCCTAATTATGGCTCAAATGACCATAAATGGTGCCATGGTCCAAGCCACTGTCATGTTTCCTGGTTCACTTGGATTACACTAATGGCCCTCTCCCTTGTCTTCAGGCTTTCAGTTTTGTCCTCAACCAAACCACCCTTCACGTAGCCACCGGAATGTATTTTGAAAGTGCAAATATGATCACGTTCCTCGACTCCCACTCTCCCTCCCCTAACCCACTCCCTGGTTAAAACACTCCAACAACGTCCCACTGCCCTTGATGTAAGATGTAAACTCTTCTATGCCTTACATCGTGAAGAGTTGACCCCTGACTGCCTTTCCAGTTTCATTTCTCACCACTCCTCCCTCCTTTCTCACCTCCATTTCCCCTGCATCCTGTTTTTTTTTTTTAATCCTCACCCAAGCCCGGCTGGTGTGGCTCAGTGGTTGAGCATTGACCCATGCACTAAGAGGTCGCTGGTTCGATTCTTGGTCAGGGCACATGGCCAGGTTGTGGGCCAAATCCCCAGTGGGGGGCATGCAGGAGGCAGCCAATTGATGTTCTCTCTCGTCGATGTTTCCATCTCTCTCTCCCTCTCCCTTCCTCTGTCTCTCTAATATATCAATAAAGAAAAAAAATTAAAAAAATAAAATAAATCCTCACCCAAGGATATGTTTACTGATTTTAGAGAGAGAGGAAGGGAGAGAGAGAAACATCGATGTGAGAGAAACATCGATCGGATGACTCCCCTACATACCCTGACTGAGGATCAAACCTGCAACCTACACCCTGTGTTAAGTCAGAATGAATTCCTTTTATGCCTTTCAGCAATTCCCCTCTCTCTCTGCCTTCTCTCTGCCTGAAATGCTCTCTCCTCTTTGTCCCCTCCTCTCTTGGATGAGTTTGCCCCAAGATATCACTCTGTGGTCTCTTGGGCTTCGTGTTCCCACAGCACCCTGTATTTCCCTATAATGATGCTCAACACATTTTGTTCGGTGGCCATGAAGATTCCTCTCAGATCTCTGACTGAGGGTTCGTGATGTGATGACCCCAGCACTGAAGCCATACTTCCCACCCGCTGCTCCCACCCATGACTGAGCCCAGAGGAAAACTACCGCAGGTTCATTTTTAGAAGATGTGACTCCTGATTGCTAACTTGGCTAGAAGACTCAGCAGCTTTGCCAAAACTTCACGAGGATAGAGCAATAGATTCTTCCTATACCCATTCCTTACTTCCTTCTCTCCCCCACAGAGGTCAGACATGCATTGTGTTCTGATCTCTCTATCATGGTCTCCCAGCCCCCTCTAACTCCCTCTCCAGTTTCCTTTAGAGTCGTGTTCTCCAATAAATCTCTTGATGCCTATTTTTCAAAGGACCAGAGCTAACATACCCATTTAATTCTGTATCTGTTCAATAGAGTATGAGCCATGTTAGAGCAGGGACAAGTCTGTCTTATAAAAATCACCATCGTGACCCCTGTACCTAGCACAGTGACTGCACATAGTAGCCACTCAATAAAAATTTGTCAGGTAATTAAATAAAGGTTTGGATCCAGTATTTTCAGTCTGACTTGAGGACTCGTTTTCTTTTTACCTCTCGATGCTTTTATCCCACCGCCCCTGCCTTACACACACACACACACACACACACACACACACACACACACAGAGTAATACTCCATGCTAAGCGTGATGAGATAATCAGATATAAATAACCATGGTCCTGCCTCTTAAAAAAAGCTAGTTGTATAGGGGTACTAAAGTGCTGTTTAGGAAAATACTCTATGAGGTAGAGGAGAAGGAGAGGAATAAGAGAAAAATATTCAGATATTTGGTAATAATACACCTGACCATCAAGACTTTGTTTGTTTACTGATGTACTATTGTCTATAATAGTGCATGGTACATAGTAGATACTCAATCAATTTTTGCACAGTGGATGGGTGGATGAATTGAACTGTTCAGTTCTATGGATTTTCCCCATTCCTTCTGTGTATTTGGATGCCCTCTACACAAAAGTCTTCGAGCTAATGCAACACAGATATAATGTAAAAGTCTAAACTTGACCTTCATTTTCTATTTTGTTGATGACATTTTCCACATTTTGTTCTGGGGAAAACACAGCACTTGACTAAATGTCTCTTATGTTCTTGTAGTTTCTGAACTGAGAACTGGAATTTGATTCTTGAGATTAAGAAGTTAGAAAGTAAACTATTAATGATTTGTCTTAAGAAACTAAGAAATCTTGCCAAACAAAAGCATCCCTCGCTAAATAATTCAACTAAAACAATACCAACACACTATGCCAAGGCCCGTGCTACAGACAGTGAGCACTAGAAAGAGGACTGAGATGTGGCTCCTGTCCCTGGTGACTCTGCTGATGGTACATGTCAAAGGGTCACAAGAGCTAAACCAATGGAACTCCCAATGACCAAAGCTGGAACAATTCACCCAACAAAATCAATAACAGGGTTTTGAATCACAACAAAAAATATAAACTAAATATACATGATGTTTTATCCTATTCAAGCTCTTACAACAAAATACTACATAGTGGCTAGTTTATAAACAACAGAAATCTATTTCTCACACTTCTGGAGGCTGGAAGTCTACGATCAGGCATCACCATGGTCAATTTCTTGGGAGGGTCCTCTTTCTGGTTCTTAGCTGGCTGTCTCTTGCTATGTCCTGACATGGTAGAAGGGTCTAGGAATCTCTCTGGAGCCTCTTTTATAAGGGTACTCTTATTGTTGAGGGCCCCACCCTCATGACCTAAGCACTTCCCAAAGGCCCCACCTCCAAATACCATCATCTTTGGGTGTTAGGACTTCAACACATGACTTTGGGACAGACAAAAACCATCCAGACCATAGCACATGAATTCATGCTGATATAAATAAATGACTGATTAAATAAATAAATGGGAGGGAAGAAACATGTCTTTCTTACAGAAGAATTCCAAATATATGTAGAAACACTGTCTCCAGAAGGCAGAGCTTACTCTACCCCACCTTTTGAGTGTGGGCTGGACTTAGTAAATGTAGGTAAAAAGGGAAAATGGAAAGTTGACAGCAGAGAAGTCTTGCAGACAGTTCTTAACCAAGGGATCAAGGTTAAAAGCATTGATGTCAGACACATCTAATGTGATGTGTTTAGAAGTACACGTCACCCCTGTGGTGTGGTTTCTAAAATCCCATGACCCCAGTCAAATAATGACAGAACGATCAGATAAACCCAACTGGATGGATATTCTACAAAATACCTGGGCCAGGACTGCTCAAAATTGTCAAGGTCATGTAAAGTAAAGAAAAACTGAGAAAACGTCACAGACCGGAGAAAACTAAGGAGAAGTGACAACTTAAATGTGGTATCCTGGACTGGATTCTGGAACAGAAAAAGTACATTAATGGAAAAATTGGTGAAATCGAAAGCAAAGGTAGAGTGTAGCTAACAGTAATGCACCACTGTTCGTTTCTTAGTTTTGACAGAAGCACCAGATAACATAAGGTTATAACACTAGGGGTAACTTAAACAGGTGATACAAACTTGGGTTAGGGATTATGGGAACTGTGTAGGATCTTGCAACTTTTCAATAAAGCTAAAATCATTCCAAAATGAAGAGTTCATTTTTTTTTCTTTATTGATTTTAGAGAGAGAGGATGGGAGAGGGAGAGAGAGATAGAAACATCGATGAGAGAGAACATCGATTGGCCGCCTCCTGCACACCCCTCACTGGGGATCAGGCCCACAACCTTGTCATGTGCCCTGACCAGGAATCAAACTGGTAACCTCTTGGTGCATGGGTCGACGCTCAACCACTGAGCCACACCAGTCGGGCAAGAGTTCATTTTTTAAAATGTCACACTCTCACTTTCTCAACTTAATATTTATATTTATAGTTGACTTAAATTAAAAATGTTTAACTTCAAACCCTGAAATGCCAGGGAGGGAGAGCAAAAAAATAAAAGCTGTCCATTTTGACGTACCTCCATGACATCCTATATTTATGACGTGGTGGTAGGGGAGGGAGACTCACATGTTACCAGAAAAACAGAAGAGGGATCTTGGGTCTTCAGTCCATTACAGCGGCCACTACATTGCTCACTGTCCATAACTGTCTGAACTATTTGAAGATGGGCTAGTGTTAAATGTGGTGCATCTTGTAACATTCAGTGGACACCTCCCACCCCCACCCAGTCTGCACCCTCAGCAGAGATCCTATCTCCTCTCTGGGTGCTGGAGGGAAGGACACAGTTTAGACATAGAAGCTTCATTGTCCTGCCAACACTTCTGTTAGAAGGTAGCCTTCTTCTGTTTGGGAAAGGCCAGCTCCAACTATGTGTCTGGCAATTTTAATTTTGACTCTGCAAAACAAAAGTGTTCATCGAATCCTTGACAAAAGAAAGGGCAGCCCTGGCCGGTTTGGCTCAGCAGTTAGAGCGTCGGCCCACGGACCAATGAGTCGCAGGTTCAATTCCGGTCAAGGGCATGTACCTCGGTTGCGGTTCGTCCCCAGCCCTGGTTGGGGTTGTGCGGGAGGCAGCCACTCGATGTGTCCATCCCACGTCAATGTTTCTCTCTCTCTCTTCCTCTCTCTCTCCTTCCCACTCTATCTGAACAAAAGTGGAAAAAATGTCCTCAAGTGAGGATAAACAAACAACAAAAAAGGGCAGATTCCAAGGCTTTTATCTCTACAGGAAAGGGATTCATCTCTCTCTCTCTCTCTCTCTCTCTCTCATACACACACATACATCCCTCATTTTTAGTCTGCTGGAGTTGGAGGATTATGATAAAGGAATGTTTTGATACATTGATTTGACACTCTTTTTTAAATCCATTTTGCTATTTCACACATCATTATATACTTGTCTGTCTCAATCCCGTACCGTGATGTCTTTGAGGCATACAATTGTTTCCTATTTTTCTTCATGAACCCAGAACCTAGTACAGTGCCTGACACATAGTTAAGTCATTAGTAAAAATGTGTTCAATGTATAAATGTGACCTTAATAGGCCCAGGGAGACCTCAGTCTCTCCAATTTGACTTAACAGAGCCACATGTTAGCAACACCTGGCAAATTCGGGGGCTCACTGATCACCACTGAACTGAAAGCCAGATGAACATCTGCAGGATATGGGGTACCAAAGCGCTGGGGGTCCCCCGTCTGTCTTCCTGACTAGCCCTCATAATGCCAGTGATGCTGACGCCATCAGGATCCCAGAGGGAAGTGTCCTTTAGGTATAAATAGCCATCATCCTCATGCCCAAGCCGGTGCAAATAGTCTTCCCAAAAGAAATGTATCGGTTATTATATAAGAGTCCCTCTGCTAACTCATGCCAGCTCAGAGCTGCAGAAAGTCATGTTGCATCTGATAAAAACAATCAGGGCCTATGGCTGAGGTTTTTCATTAGGATGGGGGCGGAGTATGAGCAAAAGAATTGCTGGAGCCTGCTAATCTCTCCGCAGCCAGCAGCTGAGAGTTTCAAATTGAACACTAAGTTCAATGTAATTTAGTATATTTGCTCAGTGTGCCATTTCACCCCTGGGTTAACATGGGAAAATGAAGAAAGAGCTAATTGCACTATTATCACTTCAACATAATGGGCCGGTGCCCCAGAGCAGCTGCTGTTCTTATTAGATGGTGTCACGGGGGGAAATACTATTACCTCCTTCCTTAGGTTCAACTTCTTTTGTTCAGTAGCTGTGTTTACAGGACACATGTGTCTGGCTTGCCACTCTGTGTCTGGTGGCCTGGCTTTCCTTCTCCCACACCCTCAGTATCAAGCTTGTATCTCTGAAATGACTACGCTCCTTTTGAAGGTAGCGCATCTCCAGAAATCATTGATGAGGGAGGGAAGAAAGAGGACTTCGATAGGTCCTGAGCTCCATCCCTGCCTCTTCCTAACTGCAGACTCCCAGGCAAGTGCAGAACTTGCCCCAAACCTCAGTTCCATCTGTACAATGGGAGCAACAGAAGCTACCACTGAGGGTTGTGAAAAATAAATGAGGCAAAGGAATTGCTTAGCCCATGTCTAGTATATGATGAACACTCAATTGCTACATGCTGGTGTGATTATTCATTTTAAACACATTTTACACATCATCCAAAAAGGTTAAAAGCAATGGCGAAGGGTAATAAAAGGTCATTAGAAAACATGAAGAAGAGTCGCCATAGTAGTAGTCTCCAAGTACAGCAGTGAAGCAAGAAGTAGCCAGGTATAGGAATGGCCTCGTCACTTCGCTTGTCATTTATTTACAGCAGATTGCGCGTTCCCCACCTTTGCTTGTGTGTAGGGACGAGTGTAGTGACAAAGAGAATCAGGAAAAACAAGCAGCTCTGGTTTAATAAAATAATTACCATTTGGGTAGTATATCAGCGTTCTCTATTATTATCTCCAACAATGTACTGAGAGCTAGGCAATGCATGAATTATGACTAAATAGAGGAACACAAGTTTGGGGTTAGAAGTCTTAGCTCTGCCCTTTGCCAACTGTACAGACTGAGGCCAGACCTCATCTTCCCTGAGTCTTTTCCAAGGTGTAACACAGGTATGATGTTACTCCATCTCCTCTACCCTCCAATGTTTTGAAAATCAAAAGAAAAGTAGAAATGCCTCACACATTTAAGGGCCACACACAAACTTGTACATGAAGGTTTGCAGTAGCTTCATTCATAAGCTCCAAAAACTGGAAGCAACCAAATGTTTGATCAATGAATGGATAGAAATAAAAATAAAAACTTGTATAGATCTTGTTTTGTAATACCATTCTCCAATAAAAGGAACCAGGGCTCATTGTAAAAATGACAAATTCTAAGACTAAGGCAGGAAATATATGAATATAGAGCATCTTATAGTGCCAGAAAGTTAGGAGCTGATTCTTAAAAAGAAGAGGAAGGAAGGAAGGAAGGAAGGAAGGAAGGAAGGAAGGAAGGAAGGAAGGAAGGGAGGGAGGGAGGGAGGGAGGGAGGGAGGGAGGGAGGGAGGGAGGGAGGGAGGGAGGGAGGGAGGGAGGGAAAAAACCCACCATGATTTGACCAAAGCTAAAACAATTTGATTAACAAAATAAAGTAGTATTGAATTATATGAACAAAATAAGCAGATGAACAAAATAGATCCAGAGACATAGAAGTAGGGAACAGACTGACAAACTTCAGAGGGAAGGGGGTGGGGGGTGGGAATGGATAAACGAAAGAACTTCTATGCATGTATGCATAAGCAATGGACACAGACAATAGTTTGAGAAATCTATTTAGAGAAGAGAAATCTATAATAGAGAAGAGAAATCTCCCAAGCAGAAAAAAAAATTCCAACAGCTGTAAGCAAATACTCTGCCCTCTGGGAGGTGGAACATAACCCCCCACACCTTAAGTGTGGGCTGCGTATAGTGACTTCCTTCCAAAGAAGATGGTGGGAAAGGAGGGGTGTGCAGAATTAACTTCACTGTGGAGACACCTGACAAGCACTCTCTTAGGGCAACAGTAATAGTAAGAAATCATGTTGATCGTATATAGCCTGAATATGATGTGATAAAAATGTCATTTTATGTCTGTGATCTTCCTCCAAAAAAAAATCCATAATCATAGTCTAATCATGAGAAAAGCAACAGACACATTCTAATAGAGGGGCATCCTGTAATATATCTGACCAGTACTCAAAACTCTCGAGGTTGTAAAAAACACAGAAAGCCTGAGACATGTTCACAACCAAGAGGAGCCGCGGAGACATGACAACTACATATGATGTGACATCCTGGATGAAATTGTGGAGTAGAAGAAGGACATTAGGTAAAACCTAACAAAATACGAATAAAGGACGAACATCAGTTAATACTAATCTGTTTGTATTAGTCATTAGCTGCCACAAAAATACTCATGAAACATGTGAACTATAGGGGAAGCTGTATGCACAAGTATATGGAAACCCTCTGTATCATCTCCTCAGTTTTTCTGTAAATTTAAAATTGTTCTAAAAAATTAAGTTTATTTAAAAACAAAATAAAACTGAAAGAGAATCTAACGTGCTGTGCAGCTGTAACGTCTTCCTACTTCAAGTGACGTACAACCACCTGCGTGCAGCTGGGCCTTGTTAGGATCTCTGCAGAGGAATCTCAGAATTAAAAAGTGTCAGGAATTTGCCCAAGGCACGATAGCTTTAAAGTTCTGGATCGAGACCTCAAGTGCAGGCTTTCTTATCCCTTCCTTAATTCCATACTCTTCCCCTTCTGCCCAAAACTAAGGTGCATAAGCAGGGACTCTGTATATACAGGTCATCCCCATTGTATCCTCAACACCTAGGCCAGAGGTTGGCCTGTGATAGCTACGAAAGAATTCATCATAGATGGAGTGATCACTTCTCTAAAACATGAGAAAATAGCTTAATAAGGACTGACTCTCCAGACATGCTCCACAGGTTACACTAATGGTGTCCCGTGTGGGTGTCTGCCATTATTGTAATTGCAAGAGTTTGTACATGTGAGCATGTCCTAGAGGGTGGGGGACACTGTCAATGCAGCATTAAGTGACTGATATTTGACTTCATCTGTTAAACATCATAATGAATGTCTTATACACATAAAAGAATGTCTTATATTGGGAAAAGAGATTTAGACAACCCAGAGTCCAAAGTACTGTGTGCAGACAGTGTCTGTGAGAGAAGAATAAAGATCTAAAATACCATGTTAGGAGAGCATGAAAAGAGATGGGGCATTGTTAAATAAAACCTCAAATCCAATAAGAAATTATAAAGATTGGATTAAAGAAGTTCTAACAGTAGGCAGACAGACCAATCTGACATGGTTCCCCCAAATCTGATCTTAAGAAGAGAACTATCAAAGATATAAAGTCTTTGGGTAAACTCATTGTGGTAGGATTTTCTCAACGCTCCCAGTCATCAAGGTCAAAACTTACCTTCTTCTGTTCCCTGACTAGACAGAAGAAGACAGAAGGAAAAGAGGTGTGGTGGCAGATGTGGGATCTGCCTGAGAAAACCTCCCTGCACCCTCCCTCAGCTATCTAAGTCAAAAGGACTAGTACATGTTTTGCAGAAAGTGCCTTCACCTTCAGACCATCTTATCTACCCACTTAAAATGCTCCAGAGGCTTCCTATTGTACTTAACATGAAATCCAACTTCATCAGCATGCCCATAAGATCTGACATAGTTGGGTCCCCATTTCCCTTTCTGAACTTCCCTCCTAATGCTCCTTCCCTCACTCACCACATTCCAGCTCATTGTCCTTCTCCCTGTTTCTTGAACAAGCCAAGCCTGTCTTATGGCCCTTACACTTGGTATTCTGTCTTCCTGAAATGCTCTTCCTCCAGATCTCAGCTCAACTACCTCCTCCTCCAACAGGCATCGTCTTACAAATTGAAATTACCAACCCATTCCTCCCCTGAGTTAACTCAAGTCCACCAAGAAGCATACACCAAGAGATAGTAGACCTGCAAGAGATGTCTTGGGAGACATACCTGTGGGGGGGGGGAGGGGAAGCCATCACACTGTGATGTAAATCTGACCCCTAAAAAGAGAGAGGAAAGGAAGGAGGGTTGAGTAGGAGGCATCTTAGACTGTGTTGCAGTTCTGACAAAGTTTTGGCAAGACTGATGCTGAGTCCTCAAGCCACAGTCACCATTGGAGGAGTCCTGCATCCCACAGCAATGGGCCAACTTCAGTCTCCCCACCATGCTGAGTCACCAGCTGGGAGCAGCCCTTGCAAGTGTGACCTCTGTATGAATGTAGCAGTGGATTCTGGGTGCAGCAGGTGAGACCATCAGTCAGTGATAGTCCCCACAGGAGAGTTTCATGGCCATCACTCTCCCTACTGCATCTATGCTCCATCACATCCCTGTGTCTGTTTCTTCATAGCACTTACCAATATTTGATAGCATCTTATTAATGAATGGGCTTATTGTCTCCTCCTCCCCTTTCTCTTCATCCTTTATGACAAGAGGACAGAAGTCTCAGCTGTCTTGTTCACCAATGTATCCTCGTACTCCAAACACTTCCTGGCATGTAGTGGGTGCTCAAAAATAGTGTTAAAGAAAGCTCCAGGTCATTGGCAAGAGGAAAAGGACAGAAGGGCTATTCCATATGTCTTCTCTGTACTGGTACCTTCTAATAGATGGGGCTCTGCTCTGAAAACCAACCAACTTCACAGAGGCTTT
This sequence comes from Tadarida brasiliensis, assembly GCA_030848825.1. Taxonomy (NCBI): domain Eukaryota; kingdom Metazoa; phylum Chordata; class Mammalia; order Chiroptera; family Molossidae; genus Tadarida; species Tadarida brasiliensis. Next base: position 103,322,314 of record CM061259.1, on the reverse strand, counting down.
TCTTTTCCCTAATTCACACCTAACTAGGTTATCCATTATAACCATACTTTTCCCTGATCGTGTCTGTACTTTCCTAGAAGAAGATATTCTATTTAATCCATACTCAAATGAGATATGTGATAATAGTACGATATAATTGTACAGTATTTTACATTCCCAGTTTATAAAGCACATCCACGTACAAATCTCATTGGATTCTCACAGCAATCCTACATGGTACTAGTTATCATCCTCGTATTCTAGAGGACAAAATTTAACATAAACACAAAGAAAGCCAAAAGAAGCAAAGTAGACAGATTAGGATGCCCACGCTAATTCACTCACTAGGAGGGAAGAGATAGTACATTTGGTCCATGTGGAAATGTTTGATTATTTCCCCAGAGGTCCAGCCTGAGTCAAAGCAACAATTCTTTGTAAGATCAGAAAATGAGTTTTAAAATAATGTCTGTTTTCTGACCCATTTCTATTTGAAATATTTTTTTGCTTTCCTGACTCCAGGTTTGTTTGTTTGTTTTTTGTTGTTGTTTTTTTTAACACAAAATGGATTCTACAATTGTAATCTTCTGGGCATCCACAACTTCCGTGCTAAGAGATCCCTGCCCTGATCTTTAAAGGTTGGCTAACTAGCAAACTCTGGATACCAGCATTTCCTGATGAGGCTTAGGAGGTCCTCATTCATCTATGTGAAGTTGTTTTTCTTTTGCAGACTATGGACTTTTTTTACTATTCAGGAAAAATAAAGCCATTTGGACAGCAATGGGGTCCTTCTGCTTGCTCACTTTTCCCTACATTTTCTTTAAAACTACATTCAACTAAAAACAAAATCAATATTAACCTTCTATTATAAGACTGCTTATAATGTTAAGTTATAACATATAGTTATGTTGGTTGATTTATTGCTTAATGGTGACGTACTGTATTCCTATGCAAGATGTCATGGGACATCTTATCTACCATGGGAAAGATAAGCTATGAGCTCCTCAGAGAGCTTCATGCAAGGACTGGAACACGAGCTGGACCATGAAAGGGATAGATCAGGAAAAATATTTCAAACATAAGAACTTCTGGGATAAAAAAAAAAAAAAAAGAAAAGGAAGAACATTCAAACCACACATAATTCTATCACGGTATACCTGTTTCTCACAGATACCAATTTTGATTGAGTTCATGTTTTTCATTGTTTAGGCCTGAGGACCTTCCAAGTGCTCCAAAGACACAAATAACAGACAGAATATCCCAGCCTCTGGTCCCCACTGCATCTGCGTGCCTGTATCCTCTCAAAGGGGTGGGTGTGTCAGGTTCAGGTCAGCCTACGTGGGGGGGCACATGCTGCTGCCACCCCCCATTCCCAGCTGCCTGTCAGACGTGGCAACCAGATCTCAGATCTTACAATTAGCCCCCTTAGATTTCTTCCCATTCAACAACCTCGACAATCAACTGGACCAGCCCAACAGATAAAACCCGCCCACCATTCTAGACCTGACCTCAGCTCAGGACAGCGAGACAGTTAAGTGAATCCTATCACATACCTCTTTTTACATTGATTCAAACTCAGCTTAGCATCTTGACAATAAAAGTTAAAGTTACTTAGAAGTCCCATTTATTTGTAGTCTGCTTGTGAAGAGTTATCAAAATAATGTGACTTACCTTAGATACGTGTAAACTTCATTTGGCTTTCAGGGGAGTCACAGGATGTTGACAGAGTGGATGACTGATGAGAACACTGGGACACGAAATGAGTAGAAATGACACATCCTAGGTCACACAGTGATTCTCTGCACACCTACATCTCTGCGTTCTTACTTAGTCTTTGGATTCGCAAACAAATAACAAGCCTTTGAATCCATGTGCTCCATGATTTGGGGATAGTCCAGGTTTTCTTCCCTAAATATTTAACCCTGGAATCAGGTTAGGGGATACACAACACATTAAAAACATATACATTGTTGATTCAGGCATGCAGTTAATTTCAGGTATTTTGGTTGTGTCTTAGAAAACACCGGTTCAGAAACACGGATCTAGTTCATCCTTCTTCCACTATTTTGATGAGAAAGTTGAGGACCAAAAGGTTATGATTTCATTATGATGAACTATACAGAAAAGCAGAGTCAGAACGAAAATTCAGGTCTCCTCATAACGACTCCTTGTTCATACTGCAACATTGGGCCTCCTGACAGTGTCTTAAAAGGCAGCGCAGAGGTCTATGAAGACACGCGTTGTGGGGCACACTGAACAAAGAGTTAACAATATAGCCCTTGACTAGGAAATGGGAATCGCAGTCTGAGGCAATTTGTTTATAAGTGTGGCACAGTCTGGGTTTTCCAGACTCTTCGTCAGAAACCGCAGTATCATTCTGCATCCTATTTTTACAGGTATGCAGTTTAAATTGAAAATAAATTCCAAAGAAGCTCTAAGGGGAATACTGCAGTAATTTCAGCCTAGATGAGTTGGGGAAAAAAAATCACCTCTGAGCTAGACCATAAATCCCAGCCAGCTATTTTATAGCATTCCCTGCTCTATTGTGCTCATTCAAAAACATCTAATTTCTTCAGTGAAAATATAAGAAAAAGTACAGAATGCAAAAGTAGATCTTAAAGTCAAAGCTTCTATTGGGACAAGTCTATCCATGAGCTGTGAAACCCCATATGGCTATCTCTTGACTTTCAGATGGTCTGCTTGGGAGTACTCCACATTTTCATGCAGCACACAACTTGGGCAAATCTTGAGGCCATTAATGCCCTGAAGAGAGAAAGTAGTGCTGGACCAGGGGTGATGGCCTCAGCCCAGGAACATTGCTCATTGCCATCCCGTGAGACATATCCCACATCAGCCAAGCCAACAGCCTCTTGCTGGGGGCAAGAAAATGACTTAGCCTTGGTTCTCCTCCCCCACGTTGAGAGATACAAAGAGATACAAGAGAGGTCATCCAACTAGACCGCAACTGAAGGATAGAAATCAAGACGAGAGATGACAACGGTACAGACTTAATGTTCACTTTCTGTGTGAGAGCAAACTGGATGCTTTCAACTGTATAGCACAGATCTTGCATTTGGATAAAACCCTGGGCTTCACGTCATTTGCTATTTTTCCATCTGCAGAGGAGTTTCTTTGTTCAGCAGCGTGTCTCAATCTCCCTGCCTGAATCCCCATCCGGTTATTATATACACTCAACAACACTACAGAATTTTCTTTAAAGGCTGCTGAGTCAAGCCTAAAGCAGTCTGCAGAATTTCCCGTCAGGTGGCTCTTTGCTTTTACCCACGTGTCCTTCTGCTATTGAGATGCTGCCAAGGACCCCTTCAAAGGTGGTTTTCTAAAGAGATTTTTGAGCAAAGAAAGGCAAAGACCAGGACGGTTTAAGCATAAGAATAAATTTTCTTAAAATTGCATTTATACACTGCCTTACAATGTATAAAGCACTTTTCCAAGTTATTTAGTGGTTTTAAACCTAAATGCACATCAGAATGCCAACTTGAGATCCCATTGCCAGAGATTTTAAATCAGACGGTCTAGAGTGGGTGCAGGAACCTGCATTTCTATCAGACACCTGCAGGGGAGTGTGATTCAGGTGGTCTACCGAGCGGCTCAGAGAAACTGACATATCAGCCTGACAATAGCTATCAGCTAATTATTGCTTTTTAGGTAATTGTAGAGAGATTTTAGAAATAAAGAAAGTAATTCTCAGAGAGACTTAGCTATTTGCCCAAGATCTCACATGTGGTAGGAGAGTTAGATCTCAAAAGCAAATATTTGATCCAAAATCCAAGGACATGCACATGAAAAAGACTGAGTTCAGTGAGCATGAGATAAAACATGAGCGTGGAAGAAAACTTGGTCGTATTAGAGAGAAGAACCCTGTGAATGGATGAGCCTGGAAGCAGAAAGAGAAGAAACATTGTAAGAAAGCACAAAAGGTTTTTCTTTATCACCAAGATGCCCCATGATCACTCCCCAGACTTTCCCCAAGGGGGTCACCCAGTCTGTCCCTGACCCCCTGATCGTCACCTGGCCAGTCTGGAACTACTAGATCTCACTGCTACGAGAACATAAACTGAGCGTTACAAGGAGCAGGTAAAACCATTTATTTCATTTTTAACTCTATCCCTTCTCTTTCTATTTCCTTCTCAAACTCTGACTCCTCTCCTGTGTCACGACAGGATTCCAACTGTAAACAAGTGGTAAAAATGAAATCTGTATTCAGTAATTCCTCAGACCATTCATAAACCAGAGTTGGAGTCAGATGCTGACATTAAATCTAATCTCTATCAGCCACTTAATGCAGGTTCTTGGGCAAGTGTTTAACCTGCCCGAGTTTTATAAAATAAAGTGATTGAACTGAATTTCCTCCAGGGGCCCTTTCATCTCTGAAAGACTGAGATTCAGACTCTTTCTAGTGAGCACTGGACAGGTGTAAGTCTCTGCACTGGGTACGAAGGAGAGCAATCAGACATGGCCCTCAGCAAGGAGCTCACTGGGTAACCAGGCAAGATGGGATTTAATGGACTACAGGAAGAAACTTTCAAATGGTGGGGGATTCATGAGAGAAAGACAAAGTACGGAGCTAGGGGACAGGGTATTTCTATCATCTCTTGTCTGTTATTTTAAGATCATCTACTCTTGTTCCTTCCAATGCATCCGTATATTGCAGCCTGAGAGAGCTTCTCAAAATGCAAATCTGACCATAATCTTTACATGAAACCCTTTAAAACCTTTTCCTTGAAACTACAATCTTAGTTCCTTAATGTAACCTGCAAGGCAGGGTCCATGCTTGCTTTGTTTCCTCTTTACCCCCAGTGTCTAACACAGGGTAGGTAAATGTTTGTTGAATAAATGAGTGAATGAGTGAGTGAGTGAAGCTATGACTTGGCACCTGGGGTGGCCCTTAAGGGAAAGTAAAGCAGGCTGGAACAAAGACTGGAAAGGGAGAAGGGCAAAGTCACAGGGAAGCAGGAAAGGGATCCATCCCCCTACAAGACAGAAAACTGGCAGGCCAGGTTCCAAAGCACAGAAAACGCTCCTGATAACTTTCCGAAGAAACAACTGAGACCCAGAGAGGGAGCCTGTAAACACAGGGTACTTTTGCTCTCTTTTAAGAGAATGAAAATTCTCAGAGGTCCCGGTGTGACTGGCACCGAGAGGGCACCGACTGGTTTAGTCACTGACACTGATGGACAGTTCTGCTGCTTTCAGACCCAAGGGGCTCGTGTGGAAGCCTCAGCAACCAACTCTATTATCTTGCAGACAGTTTTCACATCAGAAGCTCATTTCCCCTCACTAGATTCCATGCTTTACTTTTTCCCTTACCTATTTATTCCTTTTATTTTGTCAGCCTGGCCACTTAGAGCTGATATAAGCCTGGGCTTAGGGCTCATCTAAGCAAGAGAATGGATAAGCAATGCTCTGTGTTCACAATGCTTCTCTCATCTGATGAGGTCTCCTAGGAAAAGTGGGGCAGACCAATTCCGAGTTGTCACAAATCTGCATTAACCAGACAGAGACGCCTCGCGCTGAGTGCCCAGGTTAGGGTTCTGCATGCATGATCCACAGGCTGTCCCAGCCAGGCTGGTGAGCGCATGGGCTGCAGAGCTTTCCCTCTGGAGTCAGTTCTTACCAGCTAGGCGACATCGGGCATGTTCACTAACTTCCATGAGCCTCCTTAACCTCATTTGTAAGATAGGGATAATACCAGCATCGACCTCATCCGTCGGATTACGTCCATTAACATATGTGCAAAGTCTTCAGAACAGTTCTTGGCTCATAATAAGTGTCACGTAATTGTTACATGCTAATGCTGCTACTTCTCATTGAATCCACTTTTAAAAACACCGATGAAGTAGGCATGAATATTTCTCAGAAAACTGAGAACTAGAGAATTGAACTGATAGCCAAGGGCACACCGCTAGTAAGTGGCAGGGTGCTAAAGGACCCAGGTCCCTCTGCCCCCAAAGCCCAGGTCTACACCTTGGCCAAAGTTTTCATCACCCTAAACGTGGAGAGAAGTGGAACCTGAACTGCCAAGGAGATCTGGAGCTGAAACAAATAAATGAATGAATGATGTCATTGATGTAATTCAACTGTGCAAGTGTTGGTTGACGGCCTAGCCTCAGTTTCTTAAATCTGCAAAATGAGAACAAGTGCATATTATAAACTAAATCAGGGCAGTGAGGGTACCTCTGAACTACCACTCTGCACCAACTTATACTTAGAAAAATATTGTACAGAGGAATCACACAGCAAAATGCTTTTATTGCCAATTGGTATGAGATAATAGTTGAGGGGAAAAAAAAAAAGGATGAAACACCCCACTAGATGCTAAATCCCATGCAGTGAGGGACTGAATCCCTCTCGTTGACAAGTGCAGGGGTTGATACCTGGAAGATTATCCACAAGAGTCCTGAATGGAATGAATAAGCACAGTACCTGGGGTATAGATTCAAAAGAGACTGACAAATTCTTGCCCTTAGTAGAGCTTTCATCTTTTGGGGAAGGAGAACATTCAATATATGGTATAATTGTTGGCATACAATACATTGCAAAAGAGAATTTGGGGTGTTGTGGATGCATAAATCAGGGGACCTGACTTGGTCTCCGGCATGAAGGAAGGTCTCTTCGGGAAAGTAATGTATGACCTCAAACCTGAAGAATGCGTAGGCGTAGCCAGGTTGATGGATGGCAGCGGGACTAGAAAGCGAAGTATGTGATTTCTAATTTGTGGATGAAGAGGGGCCACGTACTAACCCTGACAAGCTCAGGGGAGGCCTGTATGATGGGCCTTACGAACTCAGAGACCTAAAGTAACCCCATAGGATGGTCTGAAATGAAAACTTTCTAGCTAAAAGCAGGTCATGTAAGGGAGTCATGTCCTAAGCCAGTATATTTCTTGACAAAAGTCTATCTTTACCATAACTGAGCCTGTCTACTGTCTTTTTGCATCTAGGCTAACATTCCTTTGGAATATCAGGGTCATTTCCTGTTCCCAGACCCCCTCAGGGCATAATCTCCCACCAGAGCAGGAGTCCCCAGAGCCCCTCATTGTTACTGCTATTGTGTTATGTGTCTGACTATTCTGTTACTTTTTATCCAATCACAGAGATTTCCCCACTTTGCTTTCTCCTGCCTCCCTCATCTATCACCAGTGGATTTCATGTAACCCCTTACACCTCGTCCTCTGATTGCAGTGTATAAAATAAGGTGTGGCTCAGTGGTTGAGCATCAACCCATGCATCAAGAGGTTGCTGGTTTGATTCCTGGTCAGGGCACATGCCCAGGTTGTGGGCCAAATCCTTAGTGGGGGGCATGCAGAAGGCGGCCAATTCATGTTCTCTCTCATTGATATTTCTATCTTTCTCTCCCTGACCTTCCCTCTCTCTCTAAAATCAATAAAGAAAAATACATTTAAAAAAAATAATAGGGTGCAAAACTGCCATTCTCTGGAGCATTTTCTCAATCTGTTGCAATTTTGCTTCCCAGCAATTGTCATCAGTTTGGCTCAAATAAACTCATAAAAATTCTTACAGGTTCGTACGTTGACAAATTCTTGCTTCCAAAAAGATAAACATTCACAGTATGGAAAAACAAGTGCATTGGTTCTTTGCTGATCAACAGAAAGGAACATATCAAAGATAAGTCGAGCCTGAGCTAAGAAGGAGCTTGAAACACAGACCTGACCTGAAGGGTGTAGGATTTCGTGTTCCAGGAGGCGCTACAGCAGACAGAGGGGTGAGAAACAGCAGCTTATGTTGTTGTAGAGAGGGTGCCTCCGTCAGACAGGGGTTGACTGGCTGCCCTCTCCAGTTCTTTCCAGCCCCGAGCCTCTGTTACTCTAATTGGCATCAGAGTCGCCTTGTCTCCCAGCAGCAGGCTCAGCATGGGTGCAAGCCAAGCAAGGAAAAGCAAATTAATCTCCATAACCAGCCCTGCTCAGCCCACGGAAGTTGGTTTTCAAGGCTTCTCTCTCTCTCTCTCTCTCTCTCTCTCTCTTGCTTTTGTTTTTTTGCAAAATTTATTAATTTTTTTCCATTACCATTTATCCCGCCTACACCCTCTTCCACTTCCACTCACCCTCCTGCCCCCACAATCACCACACTGTTGTCCATGTCACAGAGTTCATTTCTCTTTATCTTTTTTGCTCAATCGCTACCCCCAGCCCCACCCCTCACCACCCCCAGAACAGCTGTCTGTCTGCTCTCTGTCTATGAGTCTGCCTCTATTTTGCTTGTTAGTTCATTTTGTTCATTAGATTCCACATATGAATGAAATCATATGGTACTTGTCTTTCTCTGATTGGTTTATTTCACTTAGCATAATGTCATGTAGGTCCATCCATGCTGTCACACAGGACAAGAGCTCTCTCTTTCTTACAGCTGCATAGTATTCCATTGTGTAAATGTACCACAGCTTTTTTTTTTTTAAATTTTTTTTATCCTCACCCAAGGACATTTTTGCATTTATCTTCAGATAGAGCAGGAGGGAGAGAGGGAGGAAGAGAGAGAGAGGAACATCGATGTGAGAGAGACACATCTAGTGGTCGCCACCCACACGACCCCAAGTGGGGCCGGGGACAAACTGCAACCGAGGTACGTGCCCTTAGCGGGAACCGAACCCAGGACTCTCTGGTCCGAGGGCCAATGCTCTAACTGCTGAGCCAAACTGGCCAGGGCACCACAGCTTTTTTATGCTCTCATCTACTGATGGTGTGGGCTGTTTCCAGATCTCAGCTATTGTAAATAGTGCTGCTATGAACATAGGGGTGCATATATTCTTTCTGATTGATGTTTCAGGATTCTTAGGATATGTTCCCAGAAGTGGAATTGCTGAGTCAAAGGGAAGATCCATTTTTAATTTTTTGAGGTAACTTCATACTGTTTTCCACAGTAGCTGCACCAGTCTGCATTCCCACCAACAGTGCATGAGGGTTCCCTTTTCTCCACACCCTCGCCAACACTTGTTTATTGATTTATTGATGGTAGCCATTCTGACAGGTGTGAGGTGATATCTCATTGTTGTTTTAATTTGCATTTATCTGACGATTAGTGACAATGAGCATCTTTTCATGTGTCTATTGGCCCTCTGTTGTATATCTTCTTTGGAGAGGTGTCTATTCAGGTCCTTTGCCCATTTGTTAATTGGATTGTTTGGTTTTTTTGTGTGTGTGTTGAGTTTTAATATAAATTTTAGATATTAAGCCCTTATCAGATGTATTGGCGAATGTGTCCTCCCATTCAGTGGGTTGTCTTTTCCTTCTGTTGATGGTCTCTCCTTTTAGTTGGCCATGCCTCCTATACCACGGCTGGCTGTGCGCTTCGTACTGTTCTGGTCCCTCCTCTTGTAGGGAAATGGTAGGAGAAACAAATGAATTCACATTTATGTAATAATGTCTCTACCCTAATTCTTCCAGACATGTCTCTGGCTTAAAAAAAAGGAAGTCATATAGTATAGAAGCTACATGTGGAATCAGACCACCTGGGTTCAAATTCTAATTCTTACACCTACTAGCTGTCTGAGCTATTTTCTGTCTTATTTAACCTCATTAAGCCTTGGTTTCCTCATCTGTAAAATGGGAGACATAAACAGACACATGCCTGTTTCCTTTTCATGAGACTCAAATATTATTCTTAGCTGATTGCCTAGCCCATAATAAGTGACCATTTTTAAAAGCTGGTAAACTTCCAGAGCTGGGAAAGCCTTAAAAACCATCCCTAGTCCCTGGTTTTTGAATGAGCTAAAGCTAGAGGACCAAGGAGTAAACAGACTCGCTCAAAGTCATCTCGATTGTTGGACGTGTGCTGTTCTAACTTCCTTAGTGGCAGGAACTGAGTCTTCCTCGTCTTGCAATCTCTCAAGGGCCTAGAGCTCGAGGGGTGCTGGAGAGGGAATGATGGAAAGGACAGATGTAGAAAGTCAAGGAGGGAGAACCAGAGGCAGGAAGAGAGGCTACCCAGCTGATTCCATGGTCTGTTTTCAGCAACTCCATCCGTGGTAAACGTCCCTACCTTGTTCTAACCTCAGCATTAATGTTGATCTCCTTCCTTTTGCAGCTGGTTGCTTCCCTACTCTAATCTGTTTTCTGCTGCTATCCAACCTCCAGCAGAATCTTGGAGACCGGGAGGTTCTGACACAGGAGTACTAGCTGAGATCTGGCAAACAGTAAGTCTATAATTGCAATCAAAGCTGCCACATAAAATACCCCACCTCCTTCACGTCATTGTTCCTGGGCCCCCTTTCCACACTGAAAGGGCTCTGCACACGGACGCCGGCTGCACCATTAGGCTTGAGTGCAGGGAGAACACTGCCAACCAGCTCACATGCCGAGAAGATAATTAGCATAATGACACAGGGTCCTTTTTGGCTCTGTGCTCATTAGAGGAATGGCAGTTTTCCATTATTCTTAAATTCCTGAAGCATTGAATGTTTTAGGTGATGGCGTTAAAAGCATCACCATTGCACCATGGGTAATGCCTCTGAGAATGAGCCCGTTCCATATTTTCTTTTCTTTCAATGACCAACCAACTTATTGTGTTTCCAGAGGATGACTAATACTGTTTCAGTGACTTTTTTCTCTACCCAAATTTCCATCAGATCCCAAGTTTTAAGGTAAGAATGAGCTAACAGTGAGAGACCAAAGAGAATGAATAAGCAAAGTTGTACCTTCTGTGTGTTTCAGTCTGTCATTCATCATAACTCTCATGCCCCACTCAGCCACGGCAGCCCCCTGCATCTCACAGGATTCGCTCTTGCCCACTAGAGAGCTGTACCTGGTGGGGGCCAACAAGGATCTCAGAATTCAGTTGTCATTTTAGCACTTAGATTGGTGTTGCTCTGAGTCCAGCTTTCTTATCTACATAACTATGATCCAGATAAGCCTGGTTAACTGTCCTGAAAAGGAATCTCTTCTTTATCTCGCTTGACTTACAGGTGTGTCTGTCGAATTTTGATCACCTAAATTGCTGATGTGCCCTTTTTCTGGGGTTCCACACTGTGTGTATTTTTATCTCACAAAGAAAGTGGTTGGTCCTCTGAACTTCTGTTTCTTCTGCTATGTGATAATGTAATCTAGACAGAAACAGTTGCTTTGGTGATCTAGTCACCCTCCAAGACTCTGGATCATTGATGCTTCCATTAAGCATCAGTTGACTACATTTGGCTGGCATGGATTTTTATGTATGCATCAAGCCACCTTAATGAGCCAGTAACAGGCAACATTTATTGAGCACCTCTGTATGCCAAGCACTGTGCAGAGCATTTTAATTGAATTATCCCATGGAACCTTATAACAACCAAAAGGGGTAGGCACTATCACTGTGCCCAGGAAGCTAAAACTAAGAGAGATTGAGTAGACCAGCGAGAGGCGGATGCTTAAGTCCTGAGGGTGGAGCTCCCATGAATGGGATAAGTACTCTTATAAAGGAGACCCCATAGACCTCCCTAGCTCCTTCCACCGTGTGAGGGCTGCGAAAAGCCAGCAGTTTGCATCTTGGAAAAGGGCCTTCATTAAAACTCAACCATGGTGGCATGGTGATTTTGGACTTCCAGCCTCCAGAATTATGAGAAATAAATTTCTGTTGTTCATAAACCACTCAGTCTGTGGTATTTTGATATAGCAGCCAGAACAGACTAAGGCAGTAGCTGTCTAGAGAAAGTCTGAAGAACAAGGATCTGAAAATGGTCAACAACCAAAATAATCCCCATAGACGTGGTCACTTTGGGATAATGACACTGGCAAAGCCACCACTGGGCACTTGCTCTGTGCTGCTAACTTCTGATTCTGCCACCATCCAAACTATACTGTGTCTGCTTGGCTCTCTCAAAATTTCCAAGTAGGAGACAGGAACATTTAACTAGCAATCTTAAACCAAACAGGGAGCAATCCTAACACCTTCACAAAAAAATGGGTCCTGCTTCCCACCAACAACTCCCAAAGGAAAATTCTCCCATAACAAAAAGGATGTTCAAAGGCTGAGTAGCCAAAAATAATAAATGTATGCATAACTGTACAGCAATTGACTTGTCTGTGTCTTTGCTCATATTATGAACCTCTTGAGGGCAGGAACTGGGTAGTCTTGTTCACTGAAGGATGTCTAACTCCTCAGCTAAGGTTTGTGTGATGACAGGTACCCAATAAATGTATCCTGAATCAACAACAACCAAAAAAAGAAATATTTTGGGTGGTCCCTAGAAAGGGGTATAGTTATCAGGACAAGAAAGGAGTGGGACTTCTACATAGAGGGAATACCATGAACAGACAGGCAGGAAGACAGGAACCATCTGACCTTACAAGGGAGGGGATAAAAAAGAACACAACGGTCTCAGTGGATCAGAAGGGTCAGTCATAGGTGAGGCCATCAATAAGCTTGGGCAAAACTATGGAGAGCCTCCCAGACTTAAAAGCATAGAGAAGACAATGGAGGTGGGAGCCACCATAAATTCTTCTTTTGATAGCTTTGTTTTGTGGTATAATTGACATACAGTAAATTCCACATGTATAATTTGATAAGTTTGACACATGTATGCACCTGAGAAACCACCACTGCAATCGACACAATCAAGGTAATGAACATATCCATCCCCCTGAAAATGTCCTCGTGTCCTTTCTAATTCTTCTCCCCTACCTTCCCCTGCTCCCTTCCCAGGAAACCACTGCTTTGCTTTCAGTCCTTATAGTTTGTATTTTCTAGAATTGTATATAAATAGAATATATAGAAAGTGCTTTTTTTTTTTGGCTTCTTTCACTCAGCAAATTATGTTGAGTTGCATCGATACAGGTGTGTGTATCCGTGTTGGCCTAAAGTAAATGTTAGTTGTTGTTATTATTGTTACTATTACTACTGGATAAAAACCTGGAAAAAGAGCATGCATTGAGAATTTATAAAGAACTCTAAAAAAAATAAACAACCTAATTAAAATGAGCAAAAGATTAGAACAGACTTAGTTCATGCACATTGTCTCAATACAACAGTCCTGTGAGGATGATGCTATAAAAATCGCAGTCCTACAGATGAGAAACCCAAAGCTTATAGACATTAAGTAACGTGGTTAAGATATCACTACTAGTAAATGTAAAGCCAGAACTGTTCTGGCTGCTATAACTCCAAAACCGATGCTTTTTATCTCCTCTCCAGAGACTTAGGGAAATGAATCCTCACCAAAGTAAGCTCTCTAAAAATAAAAAAATAAAATAAAAAATTTTAATAGAAAAATGTTTACTTTCAGAGAACAGATTGTGTCTGCAAGACTATTTTTCCATATAGTAAACCCACCTAAGAAGTCTTTGAAGAAGTTTTGACCCGAGTCCCCAGAACACACTTTTGAACACAGAGTTCTGTTCCAGAACAAAATAAGTGGGTAAGGTTAATCAGAGCTTGGCTGTACCTTGCAGTCTTCCCTTGGCTAAGTGCACTTTCGTGAATCAACCACCAATCAACAGCAATGTGAAAGGTGCAATCTGAAGAGGAAGGCGATGTAAGAATTTGTGGTGAGGTCACTTTAAAATATGTTAAGGGAACAAGAACTGATACTTTAATGCTTCCTGGTCAAAAGGGACATAATCGTCCTTTGAGAGAACTCATTCCATATAGTTTTGAAATTACTTCCACTTTTCACTCAGTGTGAGGTAGATGTCCATATATTCTACCCACCTTACTATGTCAAGTCTTTAATTAGATAACTATTCCATGCCCATTTTTCTGCTAGCACTGGTTGTAAAATAAAATATAGAAGAAATAACAATAACAATCATGAAACACAATACTCAGGGGTTATATTAAAAATATTTAACCATTGTTATGACATGAGCACTGATCAGTCAAGCCAGAATGACATGCTGGTATGTACCAGAGAGATACTAGCCCTGTGGTAAGTATTATCATGTTATTATATCATTTTGTAGTGTATAGGACATTTTCACATCAAGTAACTCATTTGAATTTCATAAAAGGCAGCTAGGCATGATTATCCCCACTGCACATATAAAAATGATCGGAAAGGTAAATTATTTTTTGCCACTGCTTTTCATAGCTATTTAATGGTACAAATGGAAATTAAAATTAGGTGTTATAACTCATGATCTAATAATGTTACACTGCTCCCCACAGTCTCTGACTTCAAGGAACAAATGATCCTGTTGGAATAATGCACACACTTGTGAAACAAAGACAATACTTTTAGTGGAGCAAACATATTAAACACTTCAGATTCAGAGGAGGAAAGCAGAGGATCAATCAAAGGTGTAAAAATGGGTCTTCCAAAAATGGTGGCAACTATCAAGTATTCCTGGAATGAAGGAGGGTCCACAGTTTCAAATGTCCTTGATCATATGCATCCTTGGCATCCCCTCCCCAGGTCCCAACCTTGCCACTGCTCACTCTCATCCGAGCCTACAGAGCTTTGCTCCTGAGTGTGATCCTCAAGTCAGCAGTGTCATCATGACCTTGGAGCATGTTAAAAACACAGCATCTCAGCCCCCTTCTTACTCCTCCCCACAAGACCTATTAAATCTGAATGTTCACAAGATCCCAAGGAGATTTGTAGGTACCTTAAAGTTTGAGAAGTTCTACTCTAGATGAGCTTTGTGCACCCTTTATTACGATTTCACAGCCATTATTAACCACCATTCCTGCTCTTCCACTGAGTCCTCTAGAACTTATGGTCTATACCACAAAAAGTCCCTATATCTCAAACCACTTTTTAGATTCTCTATCCCATAATGAGTTGTGTGCTCATTATGGAACCTGGCTCCTTCCTGCATAAACTGCTTCCCTTACAGGCCTCTCAAATGAAGGTTGTTTTTCCTTTCATACCCAATATTGCACAGAGCCTGGAGGTGAGGCTAGGTGCTCTCCGTGCTCCTCACAATCCTTTAGAGTCAATTTCCTCCTTCTTCTTTCAAAAGCCCTGCCATTTTTGAAGCATCAAGCTCTAACCTTCACTATCCTGCCTTGTTGTAGTCACCTGTCATTCTCATTAGCTTCCTTAATTGCTGAAGACATTCTCAAACTCACTTTCTTACTCTTCACCCCTTCCACCCCACTGTCTCACCACCATATCACTACTCTTCACTTCCTACATTTTTCTACTGTTAGCATTCTTGACCACTTACACATCAATGTCATGGTCACCATCCAAGCCCCCAACCCACAGTCCTTTACTACCTCACTCCATCCAATTTTCTCCTTCATCCCACCTCAGCCACCCACTACCATGACCATACACTAGACCTCGTTGTTACTAATAACTGCATTGTTTGTAAAATAATTTTCAAGCACCTGCTCTTATTTTTTTTATATGTTAATTGTATAATCTCCCTTATTCTCCTCTACAAATTCTTTGAACCCCATCAGGATCTACAGCCCACCGGCCCCACCACTTTTCACTGCTCATTGCCTGTCTTGTGTCCTCAGTTCCTTCCTTGTCTTTTTTAGATTCCTTGTCTTTTTTGTCCATCTCTATAACACCTTTTATGTACCCGCATATTCCTGGCTGCTTGTTCCCCCATCACCCTGTGTGGCGATATCCCAACTTTAGTTTAACTCAGTCCTCCACCTATTCTGCAACTAGACTCAAGCAGCTAAAGGGAGCTGGGGAAAAACTCACTACAGGTCTAACGTATCTCTGTTTAAATGTATGACCACTGAACTCAAGTGGGCCTTGAGTACTATAGAGTGCCTTCACCATATTCCCCTAATTGATCCTTCCACTCATTTGCTCCCTTTCAGCTCTTGACTTAGTTTTTATTTCATTGAGAAAAATCAAAGCAACCAAAAGGGAATAAACACATCTTTCCACAACCAAATCTCTCAAGCTACCTGCTTCTCCACTAATAAACTGTTTTTATATTTATATAAAAACAATTCCTCCCCTCTCAACAACCTAAGACTTTACTGTTATGACCAACATCTTTCTCCTCATCCTCAATTTGCCCCTAAATATTGGATCATTCCCAGCAACAAACAAACAGTTTCAAACAACAGAATACTTAAAATGACCCATAAGGTCTTGCATGAACTTTACCCTATTGCCATTTTTCTCTCTGCACTCTAGCCACATTACCCATATATATAAATGGGTAGCATGTTTTTTTTTTCTTTATTGATTTGAGAGAGAGAGGAAGGAAGAGGGAGAGAGAGAAACATCGATGAAAGAGAACATCGATTGGCCGCCTCCTGCATGCCCCCCACTGGGGATTTGGCCCACAACCTGGGCGTGTGCCCTGACTGGGAATACAACCAGCGACTTCTTGGTGCATGGGTCGATGCTCAACCACTGAGCCACACTGGCCAGGATGTTCATCTATATTTTTAAAAAGTCCTCCATTGGCCTCATGTTTCTCTCCAGCTATTTCATTTCTCTGCTCACCTAGAAAAATTCCATGAAATACTAGTATTATTTTATACTCCCTTTTATCCTATTCCCTTTTCAACCCACTTTGGTCAGGTTTTCCTCCCACACTGCACAGAAGTCATTGCTATCAGAGTCACCAACAAATCCCATCTTGCTCAATCCAGGGTGAGTTCTCCACTCCAATCCAAACTCTGGGCTTCTCCCTTCCTTTTCTTGTCCTTCTTGTGCCCCAGGCATTGGGCTGGGTGCCATTCTGACCTCACTAACAACTGATTCTCACCTAACCTGAATAAGGTGTTAATTGCCTCCAGTGTAGCATAATTTTTATCCTAGAGAAACCCAAATTTAATAACAAGCTCTTATTAAAAATAAACCGTCAAATAAAATAAAATAAAATAAAATAAAAGGAGCAAAACTCCAAGGAATGTATTATGTAATGATATTTCAGATATTATTACAAAAAGCTTTGTCAATTATTAGCTGTGGGGACATAAAGTAAGTCATGTCATCTCTCTGGGCCTCCATTTATCCATCAGTAAAATGAGAATGTTAGACTTAGAAAAATTCTAAGATAGTTTATTGAAGTGTGAGAGAAATTCTAAGTATCCTTGAGAAAAAGATGTATTATGGGTCATACTCCCTCTGATTGCCATTGGGTGAAGAATAAGAAATACTAAAAACAGAATTTGTGTCAAACATATCTACCATTTCCAAAACTGGTTCTAAAAGAGGAGCTTCCTGCCAGGGCCGAGATGTGTGTGATCTGGGATGAAATGGGAAATTTGGAGGCGTCATGCCGGGAAAATTCTGGCAGATCTACAAAAAAGAAAAAAAAAATCCAGCAGATGGAGAACCACACAAGGCCATAATGCTGCTCCCTCCTGCTTAGCCAGAGTTCCTGGCTCCCTCTAGGAAGGACCCAGCACGCATCAAGGGCACAGAATATTTTGTTCATTGGCAAGATGTTTTTAGGCTTGGTGTTTGCTCAGGGACCATACATTTTATAGCATGAAGATAAATTCATTAATGGCACTTCTATTTTTAACCAATATACTCAAACATGAATTCAGGTGACCATGGTTATTTTTAAAGTAGTTGCCTTATGAGGCTACCCATAGGTTATACTAGCCCAAACCTAGGATTCATAGTTGTCAGTCTCCTCTCCTACACTCTATAACCGATCCACCACCAGGCTGGTTTGCTTTACTTCCTTAAATATCTCCCAACTCTGTTGAATTATCTTCATCTCTGCTCCACAATCCTAGTGTAAGCCCCACCGCTATTTGTCTCCTAGACTCCCACAATTATCTCCTGATACACCCTACATATACTCCTAATCCTGCAAATCTGTTCATAAAGCAACTGAAATATTGTTTCAAAATGCAAACCTGGTAGTATCGCTTCTCTGCTTTTGATCCAATAGCTTCTTATTACTCTTGGGCTAAACAACAGAATACTTAAAATGACCCATAGGTCTTGCATGAACTTCACCCTATTGCCATTTTTCTCTCTGCACTCTAGCCACATTACTCTTCATTTGGTTTCTCAAGTAAGTCATACTTCTGCCAGGCATGGACACTTTCATATCCATCTCTTTGTCTAAAATTGGATCCCTGAGCTCCCTTCACCTGGTTGACTCCTACACATCCTCCAATATCGCTACCAACTCAGAGACTTCTTTGCCCTGCCAGACAAGGCCAAGTCTCCATATGACATGCCCTCTAAGTCCAATGCATTTCTCTTTCATCACAGTTACTCTCATTGTAACCATGTATCAATTTAAGTGTGTATGTGTTTAAATGACTGTCATGCCACTAGATTCTAAGCTCCGTGGGGACAGAATTGTACCTAGTTTAGTATCTGATAAATAGAGTAAATATTAATAAATGGATAAAATGCTCAATGAATAGTGGTGGTGGTAGGAATGATAATTGTAGGAGCAAAGCCATAACACTCTTTCTCTGTAGATGAACAAATCTAGGGAAAGAGAGAACCCTGAACTCAGCCGTGTTCTCGTATGTAGCTAACCATGTTTCCATTTTTGTGAGTCCTCAATACACCCATGGCTTAGTGTGGCAGATCAAAGAGAAACAACTAGACGAGGATATAAAGATGTGACCTTCACAAGTCGGGCACTGGGCCTCTGTTGTTACTGCCTGTCTGGTTCTCTCCTCCCTTCTTCTAGTAGGAAACTAGACCTCCTCTGTGATTTACAGAATTAGGCAAGGAATCTAAGCTACGCCAATCTCATTCATGATTTGGGGAATTTGACTCTCAAGCAGAGGTCCAAAGGGAGAGAATATAGTAGAAAATTAAGCATCAGATGACAGCACCCCAAAGATGCCATCTGTGAGGGTGTGCTGCTCTGCTCTTTGGAGCTAACCTGGTTTCTCTCCTGCTTGAGGCCAGGCCATTCATCTCATCCTTTAATTCTGTGAGTTCCCCAGTGTGCTGCAGGTAAACAAGCTGTATTTGTTTATTTGTGTGCTTCTACAGTGTTACTAATGTTTTCCATCAAAGAAAATTAACTGAGGTAGTCCATAAGATGAAATGAATGAATATAGATCAGATTTTATCTCATATCAAAAAAATATATCTTCTTTTCAGGTTTTCATACAACATTTACAAAAAATAATCGTAGATCAGAACAAAGAATAATATCTCAGTTTCAAAAAGCAGAAGTTATACATTCACCATTTTATTTTTTAAAATATTTTTTCCTTTATTGATTTTAGAGAAAGAAGAAGGGAGAAGAAGAGAGAGCTAGAAACATCAATGAGAGAGAACATCGACTGACCACCTCCTGCATGCCCCTCACTGGGGATCAGGCCCACAACCTGGGCACGTGCCCTGACTGGGAAATGAACCGGTGACTTCTTGGTGCATGGGTCAACACTCAACCCCTGAGCCACACCAGCCGGGCTACATTCAACATTTTAAAATAAAAGATTACAAAACTAAAATTTAATTATATGAAAAATAAGCACAGACTTATAAATCACCTTCAACTAAAATGTGAATGAAGACACAAATCTATATTACATTTACGCATTCTGCTTCAAAGCATTTATTGAATGCCTACCATGTACCATTACACCAGCCATTGATGAAATCTTTGCGTTGGTAGATTGACTTCCCTGAACCGTCAGTGCAGGAACATAACATTTATTGAATGCTTATTGTATGCCAAACACCATGCTAACCGTTTTGCCATTTAATCCTCACAACAATCCTAAATTAGAAATTGCTAATCCCATTTTACAGATGAGAAAATTGATGCTTCAATATGGTATATAACCTGTCCAAGGTCATATAGTTTCAAGTAGGAAAATTAAAAGGAAATATTGTTCATATTGTTCTTCACAGCTGGCTTTGCTTCACTAAAAAGCAAAATCTATGAAAGTAACATCAGACCATAAGACCAGAAAGAGATGGTAGGAAACCTGATTATCACAAATAAGACTTTCATGTCACACAGGCAGTCAGCCTGCTGTCCTTGCCTCTTTCTCCCCTGCTCTCTCTTGTATGTCTCCATCCCTTTAAGTAAACTTGATGCCAGCCGTGGACATAGAATAGTGAATAAGACATCTTAACATTATTGGCAAGATTGACCATTTGAGCAAGAAACTGCAAAAATCATTTGGAAGCTACCAAGTATTTTCCCAACTGAAGTACATACATATAAAATAACTTGCCCAAGGACACATTAGACCAAACACTGTCCCCTTGGTGGTAGACCTGGGGTTTATCTATAGGTTTTCCGGCTGCTGAGATTAGGACTTCCATCCAACACTACCCGACTTTCTATTCCCTGTTTTCTTCTCTGGCCTAGACTCTGTTGAAATCATCAATGACAAGCCGCAGCTGGAGAAGTAAAGAAGGGCACATAGCTCATTGAAAAGTGTTGGCATTCTTTTATTCCTTTCGACTTTAACTCCTGTTCATATTGTTCTTCACAGCTGGCTTTGCTGTACCTGGAAGACTTCTTCTGAGGTATTACATTTCCCTCTCTCCTTGTGTTTGGTGTTTGGCCCTGAAGGCAATCACCAAACTAATTTCAAAAGCAAGTTGTTTAACTTAAGAAGTGTGTGTGTGTGTGTGTGTGTGTGTGTGTGTGTGTGTGCAAAAGGAGAGAAGAGGAGAGAGACGTGATCTGGGGATAGCTGTGCATACCCTTTCTTAGCTGCTACTTCGGCTTGCTCTCCTGCACTGATAGTTCACTGACACTGATAGTTTCCCGTGAACACTTCCAAGCTCGTCTCTCAGTATGCAAATCTTGCAATCAATAGTTTTTTGACCTCCATATAAATAAACATTTTCATTGTTACATTATCTTATTATAGATCTTATTATTAAATATTTATTTTAAATATTGTACTATTTAAAATAAGATACAATGAACATTTCATCAGGAACTATTTCACTCTACTAACAGTCCTGTAAGGCAGTACTGCTATTTCACTCATTTTGTTAATGGGGTAACTGCGACTCATGGAGGTTAAATGAGGTCCTTATGTTCACAGCTAGCAGGAGGCATAACCAGGATTTGAACCCAACTACACTAGAGTCCATGCCTTTGTTGCCCCTTCACCATCTCCCTGCTCTGAGCCTGTTAGCCATCCCTTATTAGACCACCTTCTCTTCAATTCGACCTGCCCTGTCACAGTGTGGAGATGCCTGTGAATCTTGAATTTGTTGTCCTGCTACTGTCCACCTTTATCATGTTAATGACATTTACGTCTCAAAGACATATTGCATCTCAATATTTAAACTCGTGCCTCACTTCATCAGAAGTATATTAAAGTTCGTTACTAGTGTTTCAATACCAAAGGTTCTCATGAATGAGAGGGCTCCAATTCTGGCTCTGCCATGACTTTCTCTTTGTCTGTGTCATTGTGAAGGCTGTTCACCAAATTTTCCTGGGTCCCCATCTTTTGTGTACACGGTAGACAGCACTTCCTATCCTGCTGTGTCTGAGTAGACAGACACGATGAGCCCTGGCCAATGAGCTGTGAGCTATGAGCACAGATGGCATGGACTACTGACCTTTGGGCTAGGGCTTATAATTACCTACTTGAGACCTTCTAGGGTGTCCTTTCTCTCTCCCACGGTGATCAGCAAAGTCCCAGATAATGTCCACTCCATCAGCCTGGGTCCCAGAGTGAGCATAGCATGGGACAAACCCTCCAGCTGACCAATGATACATTTGTAGTGTGAGAAATAAATTGTTACTGTTTTAAACAACTGAGATAAGAGGATCATTGTCCCATCTTGAACAACAAATTATTCTTTTTTTAATTAAAAAAATTTTTTCAATTACAGTTTACACTCAATATTATTTTGTATTAGTATCAGGTAAATAGCATAGTGGTTAGACAATCATATACTTTACAAAGTGTTCCCCCTGATTTTTCCAGTACCAGATTATTCTTGAACAAGATAATTTACCTTTTCGGTCTATTTCATCATTCAATTTAACAAATAAAAGGAAATGAAGAATTGACATTTATTGAGCATCTCTTGCGTATAAGGTATGTATGTCATCTCATTTAATCTTTTCAACCATATAAGGTATCATCCCTTGTAAAAATATTCCCAAATTCAAAGATAAATTCTCAAATCTACTGCTTCCATAGTAATCTAAGACACTACTATTTCTTACTTGGAATGTTGTACTGGCTTTCTACCTACATCTTGTTAAAACTTCACCCTTCTTAATTCTCCTGCTCAAAACCCTCCAAAATTTCTCTCTGAATTCTGAACCAGATCCAAAGTCCCTGCTGTTTGAATGAGAGTCATACTCTTTATAAAATCCTAGAAAAATGTACATGATCTGGTCCCTGCTAGTCACTTCAGTCTAATCACTCATACTCTTCCAGTCCACTCATTAAGTTTCAGCTGTACTGGTCTTCCTGATGTTTCTGAAACACATCAAGCTTGTCGCTGCCTCAGGACCTTTGCACTTGCTATTACTTTTGCTGGGAATATACTTCCCTTAGCTCTTTTATGACTTACTTTCCTCATTCAGAACTCAGCCCAAATGACATCTCCTGAATAAATCTTCAGTAAGCATCTTTCATAAAAGAACTTTTCCAGCTTTATTTTGTATGGCTCCTTATCTTTCTTTTCCTTCATAACACAAATCATTATCTGAAATTTTATTGCTTTTAATTTGCTTATATATTTTCAGAATTCCCTACTGTAAGAAAAGCTCCAGCCCAGCCAGTGTGTCTCAGTGGATTGAGCATCATCCCATAGACTGAAAGGTCCCAGTTCAATTCTGCTCAGGGCACATGCCCAGGTTGCAGGTTCGATCCCCAGTGGGGGGTGTGCAGGAGGCAGCCGATCAATGTTTCTCTCTCATATTGATGTTTCTATCTCTCTCTCTCCCTTCTGCTCTCTCTAAAAAAATAATAAATAAATAAATAAATAAATAAATAAATAAATAAATAAATACATACATACATACATACATACATATTTAAAGGGAAAGGAAAAGAAAAGCCCCATGTGGGGAGAGACGTTGTTTTGCTTGTTCACTAATGTTTCTACAAAGCCCTGGTACGTGATGAATCTTCAAGAGATATTTGTTGAATAAAATAGAATGAGTGAACTTCCAATTTAAAGCTAAGAAAATGAGTGTCCACGAGTTTGAGTAACTTCCCCAAAGTCCTACAGGATTCCTATGGGTGTGCCTGGTTCTAAAACTCACTGCATTTTGCTCCAGCAAGGCACCGCCAGAGGAGATTCAGGTGTCAGACAGCAGGCAGGGCTGGATGACAGGCAAGTGTTCTTTCAGGCTTTCGATTCTATTGTGGATGCAATCAAAACCAAAAAGGCACATTGATCATGCTTTCCCCAGGGAGCCCTGAATTTCCAAAGGAACAAGATAACTTGAGAAATCTATTGATCTCCCATTTCTGTCATGCTGTACAGGTGACAAGATCAATGGAGATTTATACTCTTCTGCCCATGACCCTACAATTTTAATTTGTATTTCTACCCAGAGTCCCACAACTTTGCAGAATGCGCTGCACCTAGTGCCCACACCTTATTTAAGTCAGTGTCGCATCTGGGTCAGCTGTGTTTTGTCAGCTCCTTCTAGTTCAGAGAAATGTCTCCCCCACTCCTCTCCTGCTCCCTGCACAAAAAGCCAGCAAGCTCAACCCCGCTGTCCTCTAATCTGCCTGACACACACTCATTGGCTCACAGCCTCTGGAGGGGCGGGGCTTCTGTCTCTCAGGGGGCTCTTCAAAAGAGATCCTTGCAGAAGCACTCACCCTCTCCCGCCTCCTGCACTGGGTCTGTGTTTTCCTGTCTGCTTTCTCGTTCATTTCTAGCTCATCTTGGGACAGAGGCTCATACCAGAGGAAGCACAGGTCTTGGATTTTAATGTCAGTGATGGAAAAATATGAGAATGTTTCCTGGATCCCCCAGCAGGAACTGGAAGATCCACTCAAGAAATACCTGAACAGCACAGAGGACTACCTGACCTTTCTCTGTGGGCCTCGGAGCAGCCACCTGTTCCTCCCGGTGACTGTGGTGTACTCCCTGATTTTTGTGGTTGGGGTCGCTGGCAATCTCCTGGTGTGCCTGGTGATTCTTCGGCACCAAACGATGAAGACACCCACCAACTACTACCTCTTCAGCTTGGCTGTGTCAGACCTCCTGGTCCTGCTCCTTGGGATGCCCCTGGAAGTCTATGAGATGTGGCGTAACTACCCCTTCCTGTTCGGGCCCGTGGGCTGCTACTTCAAGACCGCCCTCTTTGAGACTGTGTGCTTCGCCTCCATCCTCAGTGTCACCACGGTCAGCGTGGAGCGCTACGTAGCCATCCTCCACCCTTTCCGTGCCAAGCTGGAGAGCACCAGGCGGAGGGCCCTCAGGGTCCTCGGCATCGTCTGGGTCTTCTCTGTTCTCTTCTCTCTGCCCAACACCAGCCTCCACGGCATCAAGCTCCACTACTTCCCCAATGGGTCTTTGGTGCCGGGCTCTGCTACCTGTACGGTCATCAAACCCATGTGGATCTATAATTTCATCATCCAGGTCACCTCCTTCCTCTTCTACATCCTCCCCATGACTGTCATCACTGTCCTCTACTACCTCATGGGGCTCAGAGTGAGTATCCAACTGGCTGGCTTAGGGCAGCCTCCTTTTTTTTTCTCACCAACTCAACATTCTTTAAGAAAAACTTAGAATTGGAGAAATTCAGAATTGGAAGGGAGCAGAGAGAAAAAAAGTTGAGCTCAGAGGGGAAACTCAGAAGTTAAAGGACTTGCCTCAGTTGAACAAATAGTACCCACAATTATAAATTATTTCCTTTAATTTGCCTTCGTTATTCTTCCCTCTAGACCTGTGGTTCTCAAACCTAGGTGTTCCTACAAATCACCTAGACACCTTCCTATGGGTACCAATGTGCAGGTCCCTCCCCTGGGGAAATTCTGATTCAGTAGGTCTGAGGTGGAGCCTCATGTTAAATAGCATAGGTTGTCACTCCTGGAGAGACTGTTTCATACCCTGCTGTCTTTTTCCTGCCCAGATCTATGGTCTGCGTTGACATTTTCCTCTGTACCAATGTGGTCTCAGTATAACAAGCTATCCCTCCCTGTTTTATACTCGAAGACAAATACAGGGTAGGGCAAAAGTAGGTTTAGAGTTGTGAATATGCAAAACACAGAGTTTATTCTTATATTATTATTTATGAATTATTGTATTATTTTTCATACAACTGCAAACCTACTTTTGCCCACTCCTGTATACAGTTTTACACTCAGACATTTTCCTGTGGTTGTTTTTACTCTGATTGAAATATCAAGTTACAATGCAAAAATATGGCCTAAGCCAGATCAACTTGGACTTCTGTTGAGAAGGTGGAGATTTGGGGATGCGGGAGTAAATAGAGTACATAAGATAGAGTAGAAGATGGTGTGAATAAGAGATAGCTAAGATTAATAGGAAATGATCACTAAGTTTGCAACATAACTTAGAATTAGAGGTTCCTTTCCTATGTTCATAACAGCACACTGATTTCTTCCTTTTTTCTTTTTTTCCTGGATCTAAATTAGTGGAGAGGAACTGCTTTTGATGAGGGTCTAAGTAAGTCTGTATCATTCCTTCCTAGTATACTCTGCATCCAGATTTACAGAGATGACATCTGACTGTGACAGTTTTAAACCCATTTAAGGAGGTGACTTGTGTAGGAAACAGTCATGAGACCACTTAGTGTCTCAGGTCTGAAGCTCCCACATAATATGACTTTAGGCAAGCCACGCAATTGTCTTCTGGAATTATTTTTCAATTTATAAAATAAAAAGATCACATCAGATTATATTTAAGGCTCTTTATAGCTCTAACAGTCTGTGATTCCTTAAAAAAAAAAAAAAAGAGGAAAACAATCTGTGAGCAGGAGCAATGTGAGTTATAAGAAAAACAAAGCCGACATCACCTTCACGTCATATGCTTCAATATGGCTCTGACACCATGTATGATGTGACAATGAATATAGTCTCATATCATTGATGAATACTTACTGGGCTTAAGGTGAATAGCAAGGTTGAAGTAGGAACAAATTCTAAGTACACAGATGTCTGGACACAGGAGCAAATCTAATGAGGCAGAGAACTGTGTCATCTCCTCCTGGAGGGCTGGCCCCCATATTCCCAGAGACATATGTCTCTCCACCAGCTCACAATCATGTCTTTAGAATGCCCTGTGCATTTCACTTAGGGGAAACGACTTCTGTGCGATTCCAAATACCATTATGAGAAATCTCCACCCCAAACCCCCACACTGATCAATAACATCTCATCCAACCATAAACAATCACTTACCTTGAGTCAATTTGCTGGAAATGTTTAATTTTGAGTAGGAAACTCATACATCAACCCCCCCTCCTAAACCAGTTACTTTGAGTTTCATTTTGTTTTGTTGTCATGAGTCTACAGCTACCTTGTTTCAGGAGCTCAGTGACAGTTCAGACAACAGGTTAGAAACGCCCAGTTTGCTTTGTGAATGTAACGCAACTTCCAGCATCCTGTTCTCCAGAAGGACGAGGTGTTACCCAAAGGACACAAGGAAGGGATTCTCTGCTTAGAAATTCATTCCTAGAGGAATTTAAAGATCTCTAGACTGAAGTCAGGAGATAGGTCCTAGTCTGTGTCATTGGCCTCCAGGCCTTTGTACATGATGTACCTTTTGCCTGAAATGTTCCTGCCATCTACCACTACAACCCCTTTTGCCTTTCTAACTCTCACTTACCCTTTAAATCATACTTCACTCACACTTCCTCAGGGAAGCTCTCCCTGATTCCCTCCCAACACCTGGACCTTATGTAGGTGCTCATGGCTCCTGGTGATTTCTCTTCCTTGAATTTATGCCAATTTAAAATGCTGTACTTGGGGCCCAGCTGGTGTGGCTCAGTGGTTGAGCATTGACCCGTGCACCAAGAGGTTGCCAGTTCAGTTCCTGGTCAGAAAGCATGCCCAGGTTGTGCGCCAAATCCCCAGTGGGGGCATGCAGAAGGCAGCCAATCAATGTTCTCTCTCATCGATGTTTCTATCTCTCTCTTCCTCTCCCTTCCTCTCTGTCTCTAAAATCAATAAAGAAAAAAAATGTTTTTAATGCTGTACTTGAGGATGGCTTCATATCTTTCTCTCCAACTGACTGTAAGATGAATGAATGAATGAATGAATGAATGAATGAATGAATGAATGAATGAAGTTAAATTATTCCCCTCATTGCTGGACTTTAGCTTCTCTACCTTCAAAACAAGAGACTTGGAAACATTTTCTCAAAAGACCTTTTTGATCTAAGAGATTTTAAAGAGACTTAAGCAACTCTGAGGATTATTGTTATTGATTCTTTTGGCAAATCTAAAGTTATGATAGACTCCAGGACCCACTGCCTTCAGAGGGCAGAATACCAAAGCTGGATGCAATCCCAGGACCAGGGAAAAAGGAAGAGAGCCACGTGCTACTCAAAGCTGAGAAGTCAGTGCTGATTTATTCCGGGACACAAGTCTCCACTGCACTGCTCTCCAAATTTCAAACATGATAAAGGTGGAAAAGAGACAATCCCAGGGCAAGTTCCGCCCATCTGGGAGGCAGTTGTGTGGGAGCGCTCACGAACTCTGTGTGTCTCCTGATAGCAGTAATGCTGGAGTTGAACAGCATGCACTATGAATTGTAGCAGAGTTCAGACATGCCAAACAGAGTTGGACTGACTTTTTTTTTAAATAAAAAATTTTGTTCAGATTGTAGGGATATTTACACAAAAGCTATGATTATATCTTGATATTCTGAAGCTTGGTCTCCACAACTATATAAATGAACAGCTGGTGGAATTAGAAACTTGAGTAGATTTAATTGGAGATGAATGAGTAAGATGTGTATCTTGAGGCACAGCGCCTACCTTAAACACCAATGTTTTTCTTCTCAGCGCATCTGGCTGCTTCTTTGCATCAGCACAAGCACTGCTTGTGGGTGAGTAGTACCATGAGAAGGAGAATTTCCAGAGGGGTTTAGAAATCCACAGGAGGAGGCCCACAGATATAAATAACTCTGTCATCAAAAATCAGTTTTTATTATGTCTTTTGGGTAGACTCAGGACAATAATACATAACTTACTAGGTATCATGTACCAGGCATTTTCTGTTTTACTATTATAACATCTTCCCGCCTTCAATTTCCTCCCATCTATTCCTAATCACTGCACAATATTTTCCCCCTATTTCTTTTCAAGTTCTAGGTGACTCTGAAGGATCAAATCCCACAGGAACTTTAATCTCTCACTTTGTGAAGACATAGGCATAAGTGGAAAGCACCAATATACTCAAGAGACAGATGGCCAGGTTTGTTAATCACCCAAGTGCATGCCTTAGGATTAATGTGGTCCTGAGAGCTACCTGACTTCCAGGAGCTTCTAAGTTTGTTAGGGAGATGGAATATTGATTTGTCAGACTTTGCAGGCAACTTTTAATGATCTCTCTGCTAAGTTTTATTGAATTTTAAATATCTTTTTTGAAATATTATGTAAAAAATGCCATCCAGCCCAGGAAGCTGACTGATTCTTTGAGCAGTTTGTTTCATTGTTACCTATAACCATACTAATTTCTTCTTTAGCTTGAACTGGAATATATCTCCTTAAAACTCAATAAATGGGTCCTGATTAACCCTAAAACTATGTAAAGTAAGTTGGCCTTGGTCTATTCTTCAGGACTTTATACCCCAACTCAATCTGTCAAAATATGAAGGGGAGTCTAGACCTGCAAAGTCCAGAAGTAGAGCTAATTCTTGGTGAAGATTAATTCCAGTAAAACACAGTATCACCAGGACCTAGCTTTACTTCTGTTTCTTTGCTCTTCTTTCTATAGTGTTTGTTTCCACCTCAGGGTCTACACAGTGGCTCCTTGCTGGCCCCAGCACTTTCCTGACGATGGAAAATATAGAATTGTTGTAACTGCAGACCTCACATGCAGAGAACAAGAAGGGCTCCCTCTGGCAACCCCAATAGAACAGAGAAGAAACTTCCATTCCTAGAAGTAGAACAAATATATGAACTCTACTTGGTCCCAATTATCCAATTACTGAGGACAGTGGCTAAGTTATGTAGGGACTACACCTAGAGCTGAAGGTGGGATCATGTCCATCCACACTAATGAGTAAGAATGAAGAAGGAGTAAATTCCCTAGGGGAAAACTAGAGTACTATTTATTGGCAAGAAAAGAGGAGAATACATTCTAGAGAACCAGTTGGCAGATATAAACTATACTATTTTCTTTATGTGTGATGGTAGTTTATCATGAGTCCTTAAAGGTTCCTTTATCTGGCTGACTATCCCCAAAACTAAAAATATATAAATTAAAGAGAGAGAAAATTCCACAACTAGATGGATGGTGTAGACCTTCAGTGCTATGGGAGTTCAGAGGAAGGAGAGAACAGGGGTGACCCTGGCCATCAGAATCCTCCAGGAGTAGGTGGGACTTGAATCAAGCATGAAAGGTTGGATGTACATGCAGCATTAACATTTGAAATTTTCAGATGCTACTTAACGAATCACCACATCTTCCAACGAGGATGAGTATTTGTAACTTCTAGACTCAGAAACATATGCACACTTACTAGTAATATTAGTTAAGTAGAATTTCCCAAATTGTGCTTCTCAAGATGGTACTAGGTATTCCACTGAAAAGGATTTGGGGAAGGGATTGTTAAGTCAGAGAAGTACCATCCCCCTTGAGGCTGGGGTGAGAGATGTAGGTTGTGGAAGGTGGGCATGGGGGAAGGGTGATACATTATTCCCTAAAAAGATTCATAATGTCCATTAGCATATTAAAGGCTTTGAGAAGACCCAAAATGAAGACTATATAGACTTCATAAAACAGAAATAATACCTGTTTTGGTTTTCTACTGCCTATCTACCACATAGCAGAGAGAGTACATTCTAACAGATGCCTAATAATTATTGAATGAATGAATGAATGAATGAATGGAAAAGTCTATTTAACATTTTTTTACTTCATAACGTCACATTTTTCATGGAATACCTGTTAACATACTATATATAACAAGGGTTCTACAGAATAGCAGGTGGTAAATGGTCGCACTGCAACTTGGCCACATCGATCTGTCCAGTCGAGTTAGATGACCTGGATCCAACTCCACCTCCAACCTATTGTTCAACTTTGACAAATTCTTACATTTATTTTAAGTCCCAGTTTTTTGTCTGCAAAATGAGTGTTGGACTTACACTTCTCAGATCTTAACAGAAGAAAAAAGTGTTTTCTTTCTTAACATTTGTTTCCACTTCCCTTGCAGCTAAAGAAAGACCAAACCCTCGAGGCAAATGAAATAACTGCGAATATTCAAAGACCCTCCAGAAAATCAGTCACCAAAATGCTATGTAAGTCTCCCATTTTGTTTTTGTTTCTTTGTTGTTTGTTTGTTTGTGCTTATAAAAGCAAAAGAGTTGCATTTGGTGTTGAGAAAGTGCTTCTGGGATCAGGATCAAAATTTTCCTGAAGGGTAGTTTCATGGTCTGATCTTCCATGGCTTACTCAAGTTTCTAGGAGCTGTTTGTTTTCTATTTCCATTTTCAACACTCAAAACAACACACTAAATTGCATCCACTGCAAACACTGTGTGGTGTTTGGCAAATCACATCCATTCCCTGAGCTTTTGAGCATCTCTTTCCTCCTCTAAAATAAGCAGGTGCTTTTTAACTTATTTTGGTATGAATTTATTTAAAAATATGATGAAAGCTGTCAATGGTACATTCAGAAAATGAACAAATGCACATACACAAGATGTTTTACAACTCATTTCAGGGGATCACGAACCCCCTGACAGCCATTCTTGGACTTCATGAAATCTTTTAACTCCAGATTAAGAACAACTGTCCAGCTCTGGCAGGTTTGGCTCAGTGGTTAGAGTCAGCCCACAGACCTAAGGGTCACAAGTTTGATTCTCTGTCAAGGGCCATACCTGGGTTGCAGGTTCGATCCCTGGCCCCAGTGAGGGTCATGTGGGAGGCAACCAATTGATGTGTCTCTCTCACATCGATGTTTCTCTCTCTCTCCTTCCCTCCCTCCCCTACTCACTTCCATTCTATCTAAAAATCAATGGAAAAATATCCTTGGGTGAGATTTAACAACAACCAAAAAATAGAACAGCTATCCAAGAGTAAGTACTTCTACATAGTCATTCCACTTATGACATTGCATGATTTTATACATAAAACAGTATACCCTTTTGTATAGATAAGGTATTTAAAATAGCCCAGCTGGTGTGGCTCAGTGGTTGAGCAACGACTCATGCACCAAGAGGTCACTGGTTCGATTCTCGATCAGGGCACATGCCCAGGCTCAGTCCCCAGTGGGGGGGATGCAGGAGGTGGCCAATCGATGCTCTCACTCACTGATGTTTCTCTTTCTCTCCCTCTCCCTTCTTCTCTCTCTAAAATCAATAAAGAAAAAAAAAATGTTTTTAAAGATATTTAAAATATATATATATCCAGGCACTGCTCTACACTCTCCCAAAAGAATATGATAAAAATATCCAGCACTAACAGGATGTTTGTGGTATACCTTCAAGTCAAAACCCAAGGTTTGGAATAAACAAGTCCTCCAGGCTAATATGTAAAGGAAACACCATAACTATGTGGTGTTTGTGAACAAAAAAAAACTTGTGTAAATCACCAAAGTTTGTCATTTTGACTCTAATAGTCATCTTCTTGGAAAAGTTTTAGCCCCTGTTAGCACTGGACTTCCTCTATTAAGAAATCTTGTGTCTTCATTATTCCTCCCCTTTCTCCTTGACTGTAATCTACTCTCACAAAAGGACTTGAAGCACATTC
Source organism: Tadarida brasiliensis (assembly GCA_030848825.1). Classification (NCBI taxonomy): domain Eukaryota; kingdom Metazoa; phylum Chordata; class Mammalia; order Chiroptera; family Molossidae; genus Tadarida; species Tadarida brasiliensis. Next base: position 103,290,628 of record CM061259.1, on the reverse strand, counting down.
ACATTAAAGTCACAATGATGAAATATACTGTAAAGCATTTGCCTCTGGTGGGGAGAGTTCATTTTTAAAAGCAATTAAAATTTTAATTAGAGGGAATTGTAGTCAGTACTGAGCAGATTAGGGACTTTTTCGTGGAGGGGTAAACTCAGAAGAGACCTCCAGATATTCCTGAAACCACACCACACAGGCAAACAAGTTACTCTGAATGCAGTTTAATGCCACCAGGAAATATATGTGCTATTGACTATGGAAACCTCAAATTTTCTCACAAGTACAGAGAACTGCACAGTAAACACCAGTGTACCCACTACCCAGCCTCAAACATGATTAACTCAGCTAATCTTGTGTTTCATCTATATCCCTGTCTCTCCCCTCACAGCTACAAGATTATCTTGAAGCAAATCTCAAGCAACATATTTTGGGAAAGGAAAGTATTTCATAACAGAAGAGAAAAAAAATACATATTTATATCTGTGGAGATTAAATGCCCCAAAGAGTAACTATAGTAGCACCAATTGCTGTCTTGGGAGCTGAAAAATAAGAAACTAGAGGTACAACTTCCTGTGACTCTATAATTATTTCAAAATAAAAAGTAAAAACAAATAAACTAGGAGCAATTCTGGACTCTAGAAACATCTAATGTAATAGACACATCCCCATCCCAGTCAAAAGATGCTTGTAAAGCAATATTATAGTTACCATTGTTCTCTTTCTCTCTCTCGTCCCCCACCCCTTACAGAATTTTAAGTGATTAGATTCAGAGAAGCTTTTGATTCTTTCTAGAGTAACAAGATAAATTCGCACTATATTGAATAGTTTGTTATTAATCTATGACTTTAAAGAACACCAATTGCTTGAACCCAACCATTTTATTGATATAACCAATTTAGGTGGGTACAACAGTCTACTTGCAACACAATTTATTTTCCACAATAGAATGTTTTCAGAATAAATTCAATACTATTTTGAATGTTCTAAGGGAGATTTACATTGTATAAGAAGTCTTGTACAATCATATGGAAAACGGATCCTAAATCCTATACAATTCATTCTTATGTTTAAATATTTTATGTAGGGGCTCTTCATGATCTAGATAGTCTGTAATAATTATGACTTAACAAAGTTGGAGGGGGACATGTTAGAAGGAATGGATGGACTCAATGGGCATTTGATACCTATCCTCTCTTCACTGCTTTTTGCTCTCCCATTCATCATTCTTTTTCAGTTGTCTTGGTCTTAGTGTTTGCAATCTGCTGGACCCCGTTCCACATTGATCGGCTCTTCTTCAGCTTTGTGGAGGAGTGGACTGAATCCCTGGCTGCTGTGTTCAATCTCTTCCATGTGGTGTCAGGTAAAATCATAGCTCCTTTGGTTCATCACAAGTATCGGGGTAATTGCAGCTTCTTCATTTGCTTAGAGCAGTAGGTTCTGTCTGGATATACTGATTTATCATGGGGACCTGCCATACTATGGGAAGACACTTGGTTTTTATTTTATTTAAATATTGATTAGGTATGTTATTGGTCCAAAAGAAATATACCAGATTACTGCTTTAGATGCTACCTTATGGAAGACCTCAATGCTAAACATGATTATTATAGCAGGAAAATGGGCTAAGGAGTGATTCCTTTGGTTTTTTTGTTTTCTTTCTAATGGCCACATGGCTGAATTAGTTCTTATTTATTAAACATCCATGTCCCTGAAATCCTGTATTGTTTTCAGCAATGCTGGATCCTCATGAAAGCCAACCAATGGGCATTATTCATGGTGCATCAAGGTCTGCCTTTTGGGCTACTTTAACACTGCTTGTCGAAGGTACTGTAGAATGTGGTGGACACAGGGGTGGAGAGCCACTAAGTCAGAGGACCTGGATTTGCATCTCACTTCCAGCATGCCACTCTGAACAGCATGGCCTCCTTTACGCCAAGGCTCCCTCAACTGTAGAATGGCAATCATGCCTGCTCTGCACAAACCATGGCTAATGGTCAGAAGCAAATAAGAGACTAGCTACTAAGAAGCTTTTAAGGTGCAAAATGCTACATGTCTTTCTATAATCATCACAATAAGGTCATTAAGTACCTACTATCATCATCATTTTACTGTTGAAGAAATGATTCCACAGGAAAGAAAGGGCTTGCCCAAAGGCACACGACTGGCAAACAGTGCAAACAGGGTTGGGGCCAAGTCATCTAACTTCAGGTTCAGAGTTCTTTTGCCTAAAATGGAACAGAGAATAGCCACAGAGGTCCCTCTTTCTCAGCCAGTGTGTCTGTTAGCCTTAGGTTCAGGCCACTTTTGCCAGTCATCAGCTGGTTCAGAGAGCAAAGATAAGATCAATTTGTGTAAATTAAGCTCCAGAAGTGCACAGAGCAAAAACAATAGCATTCATATGTATATTGAATACCATGTATACTATTTCTTTTCTACACCCTCATTTTGTACTCAGCAGGCCTGTGTACATCTTATACCTGGACATCAGAACTTTCTGCCATGTTAAACTATGTATTATTCAAGGCAAAATCCCAAAATTATTTACAGCTCTTATCTTCACGGTTAATCTGAGAGAAAAAAATTGGATGGTTTAAATAAATTGGAAAGCACTGCAAGATCACATGAGACTTAACTGGTTGACGATACCTCTCCAAATATATCAAGATGATCATTTTAAGACTGCCAAATTATGGCATTTATAACATTGTCCTGTTAAGATATCATCTCTCCCTCCCCTACAATACCAACCAGCTGAAACCTTGAGTGCTACAGGAAATGCCCCCAACCTGCCTTTTGATCCTCAAGTTATATCTCCAGTCATTGACCATATGCTTGTCCAACTGGTTGACTGGAGAGTTCTGCACATTCTGTATTATTCCTGAGCAATATAACCATTCTTTTTCTTTTTTTTAATCCTCACCCAAGGATATTTTTTCATTTATTTTCAGACAGAGTGGGAGGGAGGAAGGGAAAGAGAGAGAGAGAGAGAGAGAGAGAGAGAGAGAGAGAGAGAGAGAGAGAGAGAGTACATACCCTTGACCAGAATCGAACCTGCAACTCTTTGGTTCACAGGCCGATGGTCTAACTGCTGAGCCAACCTGGCCAGGGCAATATAACCATTCTTGCATCTGAATATTGTGTGTGCTATGCCTTCTCCCTTCATTACTCTCTCCTCTTTTCTTGAACCATCTCCTACCCATTTCAGGGTCTGGCTAGAATCCTATCACTCCTGTTAAATCTTTTATAACCATCATACTCCTTGTATTTATGCCATTATGTGAATTTCCATAGCATGACTTTTGGTATCACATATTTTGCTCTTAACAGATCTTTTTTGGTATAGTCCTATTATTAATAATTGATGTTAGGCAGAGATCTTGCCTCTGTAATACTATTCCAAGTCCTTGGAAAACAGTCTACATCCATGACCTTCTAATGTACCTCCAAAGTTCCTGGGCACTTAATAAGAGTTGAAACAATATTTATTTATTGAATGAATTAACAGTTAATAGAACATTTTTCCTTCTATAGTCCTTTCTTCCCAATTCTGTGCACAGGGCACATGGCACTCTCAATGTCCTGAAGTAAATAAATGAGGACAATGATGAACATGTTGATGACAGTATCTCTACTGGCTTCCTATTCTCAGCCCCACTGTGGATAGTATCTCAACTTTATCCTCACAGTAATCCAGGGAGGTGAGTTAGGCTTCAGTCATCATTCCCATTTTACAGAGAAAAACAAAACAAAAACAGAAGTGCCAACTATAAGGTCACAGAATAAACAAGGGCCAAGATGAGAAACCAAGTCCTCTGATTTTCAACCTCAGGCTCCTCTTGGTCTTTGGGGTAATAAAGGATGAGCATCTACCCAACAAGAAAGTGGCTGTGTGTGAGCATTTGGTGGAGAAAATAAATGGCAAAATGCAGTTGTTTAATAAGGTTGAATATTGGGTGGGAAGAACCATCGGAGGGAAAAGCTAAATAAGAAAGGGTATTGGGAAATACTTCTTTGAAGAAATATTAAGCATATAAGGAATCTCAGCAGGGATGAGGCCTTGACCGCTTTACCATTTCTCCATTACTTGCAAGTTTCAAATTATGGATTTAAGCACAATTGCAGTGAGACAAAACATCTCTCTTCCTCTGATAGTTAAGCATCTCTCGTTAGTGCTGGGGGAACATGTTCTTTAATTAAACAAATGGGATCAAAGGAAGCTGCAGCACATCTTGGAGAGATCCCTCGGCGACCTAAATTTTTCCAAGACTCTTTAATCTTTCTGTGTTTGATTCCTATGTACACAGTTGGTAAAGCATTTTGTATTCTCAATTAGAGTCTTGTATATATTATCACTTCCCAAAGAGACAATCACGGGGATTCTAGGCTTTGTTAAACATTTACGAGGCTCCCTAGCATGCCTTTCACTCAATTTCTCCTCGTTAACCCCTGAGTTACAGGTGTCTTCTTCTACCTGAGCTCAGCTGTCAACCCCATCATCTATAACCTACTCTCTCGCCGCTTCCAAGCAGCGTTCCGGAATGTGATCTCCCCTTCCTGCAAACAGTGGAACTCCCAGCATCACCCACAAGGGCCACCTACCCAACGGAACATCTTCCTGACAGAATGTCACCTTATGGAGCTGACTGAAGAGGCAGGTCCCCATTTCCCTTGTCAGATGTCCATCAGCAGCTCTCACCTCCCCACAGAGCTCTGTACAGGACAGACACCATGAAAGGAAGTCTCAGAGTTGACATCCTCTCTGCCTCTGCGCTCCGGGGAGGAGGGACAGCCCATGACTTATGGTTTCTTATATGATATTAGGGATGTAAAATGGCTTATAGAACTTGTACATCCATTTCTAGGTGTGTGTTTTTAAACAAATGTGAAAAATGCTACTTAATCTGGATCTAAAACCCACAACCTCCTGATTTTGAATTCTCTTTCCACTATCCTAACAGCCTGAAGCCCCTCCACTGGTTTAGGAAGAGAACTTACTAGCGAAGCAGGGCAACTATACTTTGAGTACTTTCCGCTCTTGGGAATGGTTTGTCCTGAGTCATCCACAGTCTGAGTCAGGCTGTCACTCTAACAACTAATGGTCCCTGTCAGCCACAGAAGGGAGACATGTACAGATAGTTTTCCTTTACATGATTTGAAGGGTCCATGTCCAAGTTCCTCCACAGCAGAGTATTTACCCTACTGCCTCATATTCTCCCATTCTAATGTGATGCCTTAGAGTCCTGAAGACTTGTACTTTAACAGTCCTCCAGATAACATGGGGGTGCTCCTTACAACTATTATTCCCACCGTCCCCATGCCCAAACCATCACCAGTCAGTCCTCACCTGGAATGGGATCAGATACAAGTTAGAGAAGAATGGGATGAGGGAGAAGGCTGCGGTGGAAGGTCACCAGAGACATAAACTATACCAAATACCAACTTGGTTGTTTTCATACTTTAGTCTAGACTTGGATTTCTAAAGTCTAATTTCACAAAAAGACAGAAGTGTGGTCTACTACTATCTTGACGAAAAGACAAGTCAAATGGTAACTACTGGTCACAAACCCATGACTTTCGGCTACTCAATCCTGCATTCCGTATATAACACTCGCCATGTATAATATGGGGGAAATCGACTTTCCTGACTCATCTTCCATTATATCATCTCAACTAATATCTCCTATTGAAACTGTATTACCTGTCTTTTTATGGAAATGTGTTCCAATTTTCCCAGCTGCACATATTTGCTCCTAGAAGGTCCTCTTTATCTCCAACCTCCCTCTGTTATCCTCCCCATCCTTCAATGTCCATCTCAGTGTGGTGTCTCCTCCATGAGACCTTGCTTGATTTGAGTAGATGTGGTATCTGAATTCTCTGTCATTGTATGTCTCTTAAGCTTTTTCTTTACGCTGATTTGTATTTCTGTGAGTTATATTCTTGCTTTGTCCAGAATGTAAATTTATCAGAGCTATGAGGTATCCTGTGTTCATTTTTGCTGTTGCTGGAACCCTGGCAACATACCTATTAACAATGGTAGATGTTCAGTAAATATGTGGAAAGTGAGTTGACTTCACATTCCAATGTACTGAGCCAAACAACAGCTTCCAAGGGAACCATGTTAAGAACCAGAGGACTCTGTTTCTGACACAGATACCCTGACCTCCACTGGCCATTTAATCAGCTGAGTTGATAACGGTACACCTGCTGTGTCTGTGGTGCAAGAAGGTCCTTCCCAGTTCCAGGGTTTACGGACGCTGAGACATGCAAGTTCCAGCTTTTAGTCTCTGTATTTTCTCTAAATTGAATGAGCCATTCTACTGAAAAATGGGGGTCTTGGTCTCTGATGTCACCATTTCCTAACTGAACAGGCATCTTCAGAGTGATTCAATATTTTTTAAACCTCTTTGCTAATTACAAGCCAACTTTAATGAATCTGAATTCTCCAGTGATGATTTATTTTGGTGAGCAGAATTTTCTGGTCATTTGTGGATTAAGTTGAAATCACTTGGCAAAACAAACCCTCAGAAATGGAGAAATGAGTTTACTACTTGCCTTTTAAAGTAGAGACATTCTTTTTAAAAATGTTTTTATTGACTATTTTAGAGAGAGAGGAAGGGAGACAGAGATAGAAACATCAATGTGAGAGGGAAACATCGATCATCTGCTTCCTGCATGCCCCCTACTGGGGATCGAGCTTGCATCCCGGGCATGTGCCCTGACCAGGAATCGAACTGGGACCTCTCAGTCCATGGGATGACACTCAATCCACTGAGCCACATTGGCCGGGCAGTAGAGACATTCTTGATGAAGATCTAGTAGGGTCATTATCCTTAACATCAACGCCTAATGATCAGGATTAAAAATGCTGCTGTTATAGGTGGATGGGAAGAAAAAGAAACAATACTAAAATTGAAGCTAGTAATCTGGTTGCTTGATTAAAACTTTGGTCCTCCCCCCCCCCATCATTTACATTTTTCTCCTAAAAATGTATACCCCTCAAATTAGCATTAACTCACTAATTCTTTCATCCAGCAGATCTTCACTTAGTACACATTAGGTGATGTGTACATGCCAGGTTGTGAATTTCCTCACCCTGAAAGTTTACATCTAGTAGAAGAGTTTGTTTTGGAAAACCATTACAGAATTCTTTAAATCCAATTGTGAAGTGTGCTTCAAAATACAAATACAACTGCTATGAAACTATATTTATAAAGGTGTTTGGTCAAGTCAGAGGGAAAGAGGCTTAATTATGCCTAGCATTAAAAGGGGGGGAGGGGGAATGTGAGGGTTAATTAAGGTTTTGTCTGTATATACCCACATACACATGCACATATATACATATAGGAAATGTATATTTCAAAGTGAAAATTGAAATGTCACAAGCCCTAGAGGTAGTTTATATAATAGTTCACACCAAATTAGTAGAACAAAGGGAATGACTAAAACTGAAATTTTTAATGCGGCTCAATAGTTGGCCTCATCATCCTCTCATGAATTCCTTGTGCTCTCTGAATTTTAGAATAATGATAGAAGAGGTCAGTCAGATAGTAAACACGATTTATAAAATGCTGGTAAATTAACTCTTCTGTAATGAGAGAGTGACTTTTGAACTCTCTAGTAATTCACAGACTCGGTGAACTGAAACTCTGACATCCAGAAGGTCGCTTGCCAAATTAGTTTGTCTAGCCCAAAGAGAGAGCAGAGGTTCTTAATCTGAGACCTATGAACAAGTGTCAGAAGGTCCAAGAACCCCCTGAAATTGTATTCATAATTATTAGTTTGTACTTTTTTTTCTTCTTAGAGACAAGATTTATAGCTTTGATTAGCTTCTCAAAGCAGCCTATGACTTAAATTATTATAATCACTATTGTAAAGTGCCCTTAACAGTCATACATAAAGACACTCTCTTGATGGATGTGTGGATGTGTTGTAGTTGAATGAAGGCATTGCAGAACAATTACAAAGTATCATTATTCCAACATAAGAATGCAGTATGGATAAGTACCAGCTGTTCAGAGGTGTGCTGGTGCCAACTAGGACTGGTTTGCAAAATTGTTACATATATAAGAATTTCGAGAGCCTGTTGTCAAATGATTGATAGTTTAAAATCAGCCACAGTGGGAATACTTACACCATAGAAATTGGCCAACACCACATATCAGCACAGCACTAACTGTAATATGCTAGCAATCTGCCTTTTTGCTCTAATATGTGTGATTTATTTGTAGAATAAACGGACAATAACACTGTTATAATTATAGACCACTTAAAATTGTGGTTAACTCATTGACAAAAACAGTCAATGAGCCAGATTTTGACCCAGAGGTAAAAGACAAAATAATCTAAAGCATGCTAATTATGACCTGAAGGCCTCATCAGCTTTTTATAATTAAGCTAGAGTGGAAGAATTACCCTTGGATACTGTCCATTAATATTAGTTCAGAAAATAGCAACAGAGCTACTTGTTATCTTCCCTATATATCTCACAGGATTCACTGTAAAAAGATGCAAAATTTCCACATTCTCTCTACTGGGCTGGAGGCCTCATTTTTAAAAGTGTGGAAATGTACTAGACAAACATTATAAGGAAGCTCGCGTGTGTACTGGATTATGAATGCCAAGCAAAGGTTCAGCCCATCCAAACAATCTATCCCCTTTCTCTTTACATCCCCTTGAGATCATTAAATCATGTGTGAACTCTGCATTCGATATATGTATATGTTATACTCTGAAAACATTTTCTAGGTAATGTCAACGTTTGAAAGTTTTAACTAATGCGCACCTGGCCTAGAATTGCTGCATCCACATAAATTATACTATTGCCAGTGAAATATATACATTGTGAGAAACATACACCATGAATTCAGTAGGCTGGAATGGTTAGACTGAGCAGGTTAAAAAAAAAAACTAAAAAGAAAAGCAACTACATGCATGACATGGGGTAAATACATAATAAATATGAATATTTTGCATCATTTACCAATTAAAATTATATATCACTTATGTAAAAAAAGCAATTAATTATTTTCAAAGATATGAAATAATTTGTATGTTAAAAAGCCAACATTAAGGCAAATATAAGAATGATCTGTGAGCAAATAGATATTTTAAAATAGGGCTTAACCAGACTTGGGTAAAGCCTGCTTATTTGAATATTATATCAACAGAAAGAATATCTGATCATAATTTCATGCTCCCCTTTGTAAATGTTGACAATTTTAATATTTGTTCTAACTTTATTACCAATTCTTTAATAACAGAAGCTGAAAAAAGTTTTACTTCGTAACATTCATTTGTACTATCAGCTCACTAAGTTCTCACAGCTTCACTGAGAGGGAGGTATTGTTCCTAGTCCCCCTTTCCAGTGGACAAAATAGGACTTAGCCTCCCTTGACACTTAGGACATTAGACACGCAAGCCCAAGGCTGAGTGAGACCTGCTGTCCTTACATGTCACTTGTGTGTCTGCGGGTTAGCTGCGGTGGCTCCTCTCCACTGCAGCCCAGGCTGGGGCGCTGACGGAAGACACAGTGACCATCTGGAGTGCATGCTTCTCATGGGAAGCAAGTCACATGGCCAATCCCAAAGTTAGGGGGCCTGAAGCACACACGACTCAGCCTGAGGCTGTGGCCCACCAAGGGTGGTATGTATGCTGTTACCAGAAGGAGCAACGTGTCAGGACTAGAGACACCCATCGAGTAAGTGGCATGGTGAGTTCGAACCCAGAACTCCAAGAACTCCAGTGTCTGAGCTCCCCCATTACTCTACACTGATTCTGCACGTGACTCTATTTCATTGACATCACTGCAACAGCCTCTCAGTTGAATGTCACCCCCAAATACTACCTCTTCATTTACTTCCCACTAAATCATGAATACAGACCACAGCAAACAACAGTTGTCAAGAGTGTGGACACTAGAGGCAGACACCTGGGTTCAAATCCTGCCTATAACAGGACTAGCTGTGTGACTTTGGGCAGGTTACCTAATTTCTCTGTGGTCCAGTTTCCCCATCTGTAAAATAGAATGGCAGTATCTACCTCATGGTGGTTACACGAGGGTTAAATAAATTAACATACTATTTCTAAAGCTCCTAGAATCATGCTTAACACCTAGGAAGCGCTATAATAAGTGTTTGGATAACTAGGAATGGGGGTGTTTTTTGTTTCACGAAGATATATTTTTTTAAATGCCATTCCACTCTGTTTAAGTTTTTAGAGAATGCTACTCTTTGGCAGCATTCAAATGGAAGACAATTTAAAGGAGCTTTACACCAGGAAATGTGTCAGGCAAGTTTTGTAGTCATTTCTACCAGATAAACAAGCTGCCCAAGGTTCCATCACCAGCTGCTAGGATTTCATTAATCATGAAGGCACGAATATGTATTCAAGATTGTTTCTCTGTTGCATGAAAGATTAATCAATATTATGATAAGACAGCCACTCAGGCCGCTAAGGATGGCCAAGCGTTTTCATTGTTTGTGAAGGCCTTTGGCCTGTTTTTATATGGGGAATTAAAAGTCTGATTTGGAGCTCTCAGAATTAGAAGACAGAGGGCTAAGGATCCAACTAATGTGATCATTCTAGCCTAGACACCACGCTGAGATGAATAACAAGGAGACCAGCCTCAGGGGTACTGGCTGCTGCACTGTTTCTAGTATATGTAGAAATGAAAGTTTACCTGCCTAATCAGCCAGAAACACACTCACAGACACACCCAGAATAATGGTAGACCAGATGTTTAAACACCCCGTGGTCCAGTCTAGTTAATAAATAAAATTAACCATCATAGGACTTGTGCATACTTTCACACACTCATTTCTGTAGTCCTGGAAATTACTCTCTAGTCATTTCTTTCTTTCTTTTTTTATTGGAACAAGTATGATTCATGTTTCATATGAACAGTGTCCCATCCCCACTCCCACCCACTCCCTGACACATCTGTAGGCCTTGAATTTCTACCTCAAAAGATCACTTCTTTTTAAATTACAAATACCTGTAAGTTATGGCTCTGGTTCGATTTGCGATCCTCAATGTCTGAAGACATTTGTTACTGTCACAGATAGGGGGCTGCTCCTGACATCTAGTGAGTAGAGGCCAGGGATGCTTTTCAACATCCTGTGATGGCCAGGACAGCTTCTCCCTTCCCCTCACCACAAAAACACAGAGAATTATCACACCCAAAATATCAATAGTGCTGAGGTTGAGAAAGTCTTGCCTACAGGAAAGAGAGTAGGACCCCCTTCAAACAGAACTTGACTATTTGTTGGAAAAGAATGTCCAAACTAGAAGGATCTTTTTTTTTTTTCTTTATTGTTTTTAGAGAGAGAGGAAGGGAGAGGGAGAGAGAGATAGAAACATTGATGAAAGAAAACATCGATTGGCCATCTCCTGCATGCCCCCGACTGGGGATCTGGCCCACAACCTGGGCATGTGCCCTGACCAGGAATCAAACCAGCAACCTCTTGGTACATGGGTGGACACTCAACCACTGAGCCACCCCGGCTGGGCATAGAGGGATCTTAAAGAGTATAATCAAACTGCCTCTCTGTTGACAAGGAAACCACGATGTGGGACTGGAGTGCCTGACGAAGGACTGGAACCTGTGTCTACTGATACCTGTGCAAGATGGGTTCTGGTTACTCCGCCCACAAAACAGAAATCTGATTAACTACTCAACATTGCTGTAGTCATTTTCCAAAAGAGAAATAATTTAAAATCATGGAGTTGTCTCCTCTGTACCTGTGTTGTAGAGCCTCTAAATGTACTCCTACAAGGATTCCCAACTCTTGGGACTCAAGTCCATGTGCTCCCCTCCCCGTGAGCGTGGGATGGACTTTACTGACCTTCTTCTAACAACTACAATGTCACTTTCGAGACTAGATTACAGAAGGACTCTGGCTTCTCTCCTGGGCATGGTCCCCCCTCTCCCTCTCTCTTAGCTTTCTCTGGGAAGCTGGTTGCCAGTGAGCTTGGAAAGCAGATTCTTTCCCAGTTGAGCCTCAAAGTGACTGTAGGACTGTGAACAACTCCACTGCAGCCACCTGAGAGATCCTGAGCCAGGGTACCCCACTCAGCTGTACCCAGATTCTTGACCTACAGAAACTATGAGATAATAAAGATACATTATTTTATAAGTTTTGTAGTGATTTGTTATGTTACTGTTATTACAGTAAAAATGTAAAAATCTTGAAATTGTTTAAGAGGAGGAGAATAATTCAAGCATTAGCAAGTATTTAAAACCCAGGAACTTTTAAACCATTTTAGGAGAATCTTAGTGAATTGAATTGAATTGAATTGAATTGAGTTGAATGAGACCACCATCATAGAATTAACTCAAATGTGATTCAGCCTCTGGGTATATTTGCTAATAAAACAATTTTAATTTGTATGCTGTTAACTCTTTGGGCATTATAAGAAATGAATTTTTAAAAAAGGAAGTGAAATCTGTGGTTGTCTGTAATTCCTACTATGTTTATTTATGCACCAGAAGAACTGTCATTTGCAAAATAAAATAAATAGCACAACATCGAGTTAGTACTGTTTTCCCTCACATCTAATACATTTGCAGAGGAAATACTGAACACTCCCTAGAGATACTGAAAAAATACTTTACTACCCCCAAGTGGACATATGAGTTATTTTTAGGGAAATAAAATGTAAAATTGGCATTGTCTTCCAACAACAACCTCAAAATGGTATGCATTGATTATACATCTGACTCAGTATCTCAGAGCTGGTGAGGACTTTAAAATTTAGCACTTTGAAACCTAGAACCCTAGAACTGATTAGCTATTTGAATTCCCTCTACAATCTATCTTATGCTTATGCATTTCTAGTTTGCTGCCTACAAAGTGGCTCATTCTCTTTGCAGGCAGCTCCCTTTTAGTTGTGCTAGCAAGTCTTCACTTCTCTTGTGAACTGTCTGTAAACCATGCAAGTTCTCTTCTGTCCTATACCATTCTTAATATTCTTTGTGATTTCCAGAAAAGGACATACTATAACTCTCCAGAAAGCATATGCAAACAACCCAGAGAACTGGATCTTAACCTTTCTGGGGTCTTACCCTAAAACCCCCTCTAAATACTGCTACCTTTTTGAAAAGGACTCAACCGTTTCTGACATCCAAAGGACCCTTTGGTCTTTAGGACTCTCAAACTTTCCTAGGTTCAATTTGTTAATCATGCCCCCAAGAGTTCAGTATGTCAAAATTTCAAACTAAAAGTCTAGACCAACTGTCTCTCTGTCAGAGGTTTCCTCGAAAAGATAAGTGATTTTGGAGTTAAACTCCAGTTTAGTTACCAGTGTGGAGTTTTACTCCAACATCTCCTGCCAAGTGGGGCCGGACTACAGCTTACAAACTCCTTTGCAACCACGAGAAAAGCACAGTTAATATGCTATGAAAGGAAAGAAAATGGATCATACAAAATGCTCAGTTAAAACCACAAAAGGCAAAATAAGAAGGAAAAACAAAACTGGGAACCAAGAACAAGACAACAAATAGAAAACATTAAGGAGATGGTAGATATTAGTCCAACAATATCAATAATCGCATTGCATGTAAATGGTCTAAATACATTAATTAAAAGACAGGGATTGTCAGGGTAGATAAAAAGGGTAAAAGGAGACTTGGATTAGTTGTAAATGTATATTGCAAGCTCTAAGGCAACCACTGAAAAACAAGTTGAGCCCATTGTCCCTCAAACTGTGACCAGTGGACCACCTGATTTGGAACCACTGGGGAGTTTGTTAAAACTATGCAGGCTCCTGAACCTGCTGAAATGGAACCTCTGAGGTGTAGTACAGGAATATAAATTATGATAAGAATCTCCAAAATTTCTTGTGCCTACTAAAGTTTGAGGACTGCTGGTTTAGGCCAACATTCTCCAACTGTGTTTCCTAGAAGATAGGTCTCACTATGAATTCTGTGAAATACAAAAAAATTTTGGACTCCGACTGGTTAGGAAAAATCAGCATCCTGTACCATTGCAGGGCACTCTTTCTTCGCCTCACCACCCACAAAGGAGGAGGACTTGCATATCGGCAGGGGCTGCATATCAGAGTGTTCAGAGTTCTAGAATATTGACCAGACCATTATTCATTATCATGATCAGATGCAACAACTGTGCCTTAAAAGCATAAACAAGGCTCCACTCCCTCTCCCTCACTTCCGCTTAGAAACGGCTGCTTCTGCGCAGGCGCGGCTGTGATTGCTCCCTCTCCTTTCCACATCCTCTACGCACATCGGTCGGTCTAGGGCCCGCTCTGCCAACCTGCCGTATCACCCCCCATCCATTTCCTTAAATTTCCTTTATCCATGAGCCTGGCACGAGGTAACAGTCCAAGCTGCAAATCAGGGGGAGGCTAGGAAGCCCCTTGTCTGCCTTAATTTACAAACCATGTGCTCCATGGTCATTCACAGAACAGGCCGGCAGTGGGGTATTGGAAACTTGAGCAGCTCTTAATAAAGGGGTGTTTGGTTGTTCTCACTCCATTTTTCCTTAGGATGTTACTTGTCCAGGGACCCTATGCAAAGAAGAGGTGTCTTTCAGGCCAGATTTGGGCATTTTTAGGAATCAGAACCATCATATCATTCTAATTCCCCTAAGATTTCATCCCTAAACAGGCAAAGCACATTTTGTTCCCCTTTTAGAGACTCATATTCATAGTGGCATATTAAAGGCTCTGTAATGTCCTACAGTAAGTGAATTTGCTTAACCTTGTTTAATTTGGAGTTCCCGTGCCTGTGAGTTCAGTGTATCCCAATGAGGCAATCTCACCAAGGGCACACTGGGGACATGTTAGTCTAGATGAGGGGTCAGCTAGCTTTTTCTATAAAGGGCCACATAGTACATATTTTAGGCTTTTACAGACATATACTCTTTCACAACTACTGACCACTGTCATTGTAGCACGAAAGCAGCCATTGATGGTATGTAAATGAATTCGCATGGCTGTGTTCCAATAAAACTTTATTTATAAAAACAGGTAGTAAGCCAGTTTTGGCCCATGGGCTATGGTTTGTTCATCCCTGGTAAAGACTACAAACAGTCAAGCAACTTCTTTGTGGGTTTTGGTTGTTTGGTTTTTTTTAGCATTTTCTCCTAAGTCTACAACCTGGATCCTGTTTTTTAAGGTCTTACTTCTTTTGATGGGAAAACATATTGAAGGCAAAAAAAAAACAAACAGAAAGAGTTGATTCATTATTTTTACCTAAACCACTTAGAATTAGTTTTTGCATTCTTTTGATATCTCTCTCTCTCTCTCTCTTTAGTCTGCAATTAAGAGTTCTGGCCAGGACAACTGGCTTTCTGAAAAGTGAAATTCAAAAGCATTGGGCAGAAACCCAAAATGGGAGAAAAAAGCCTCATGGCCAAGAAAGGACAAGAACGAGAGAGAGCAAACACAAAAGGGCCGAGAGAGCCTTTGCCCAGCACGAATCTACAGGTTTTCTCTTTAAGCTTCCTGTAGCCCCTTCGCCATGAACAAGATGGCCTTGTTGGTCCTGTTGGTCCTTGGAGCCTATTTCACCCCTGATCCATAGGGGACCTTTCTTCTCTCTGGGGACAGAGAGAGGTTAAAGGAGTAGAGAGAGGACAGCCTTAAGCTTCCATCTAAGATTCAAGTGACCAATAATGATAAACAAATCCATTCCCTTCTATCTTTCCTTCTGAGTGTTGTTGTTGTTGTTTTTTGATCCATTAAATAATCATTTTTGCACACATTATACACTTCCTCTCTCCATTTATCTGCTTCTCTTTTATAGCAAAATCCCATCAGTTTATATTCTCTGTTTCCACTTGCTCATCTTCCACTGTTACTTGGAATCACTCCAGTCAAGCTTGTTCCTTCACTACTCCAGGGAGATCACACTTCTAAGCTCAACAATGACTCCAGGTGTCAATCACCAGGCCTCTTTCTGTTTGACCTCTCCACAGCATTGATTATCCCATCATCCTCCTTACTGAAACCCTTTCTCCACTTGGCTCCTTGGACACTACATTTGACTTCTGGCCAATTGTCAAGCATTTCTTCAGCACCACGCTCATCTAACCCCTCCTCTCTTACCTGATCTAGCAAATAGCTTTGGGACTGTTTCCTTGATTCCACTTTTGTCCCCGACAGACTATTCTCTACCCAGGAGATGAAGTGATGGTTGATTTGATGCTTTAAAAAATTTTAATCTGTTCAAACTCTGCTAAGGACATGCCAGCACACTCAGAACAAAACCCAAAACCACTAGATGGCCTACAGAGGCCCTGCACGAAATGTGGCCCCAACAATTCCCTGTCTTGCTTCAAATCCCACTCCACCCACAGTACAATAGGTCATTCCCATCTCAGGGCCTTTGTGTGTGCTGTCCTACCTGCCTGTCACAGACTTCTCCCAGGTGTTTTGATGGCTGCTTCTTCACTTCTATTCAAATATCACATCTCCAAAAACCTTGCCTGATCCACACTCCCTTTTCCTGTCTATCCCCTTTCTCCTACTTGAATTTTCTTCAAAGTGCTTATCACATCTTAATTTGTTGGTTGGTCAGTCTGCCCCAATAGAAAATAAGTTTTGTGAGGGCAGGGACTGTGTCTGTTTTGTTCACTATTCTATCCCCAGCGCCTAGAACACTGCCTGGAACACAGATGTTCAGTAAATATTTGTAGAATGGACTGGGCACTGGGATATAAAATACTTATAAGTCATGTCACTTAGCTTTAATAATGTTCCAGAAATATAATTCAAAGGATGAGCTAGCATACAACTACAAAGACATAGACAGAGTATCTGCTATAAAAAAAAAAAAGATAAGTAAAATTTTATGAGAGCATGGTTGAGTTAGAAATTACCTCTGACCAATAATTACAAATAAATCAAAGGCTTTACAGAGCAGATGACATGAAGCTGAACATAAGAGAATGCATAATATTTTGTTTGAAAGTAGAGGAAGGAGCAGCATGAAAAATGCTGGGGAGGTAAGAAAGCATGTTCACTCATTCATTTAATGAATATTTATTGATTTTCTATTATGAGCTTGCTAGGCATTGTTCTAAATGCTGGGGATTCGGTAATGAATGAAACAGAATACAAATCACAGCCTTGAAAAGTTTATATCCTAGCGGAAAGCATTAGTCAATAAGAAGCAAAGAAATATAGCAAAGGATTTCAGATCATGAAATAAGCAGGGTTGTAACACCTCAGGGGAAGAGGTAAAGAACTCAAAAGGGTTGCGCAAGAGATAGTAGCACTGCTGGGGAGGGACTTGTCACAGAAGTTGCCTCAGGAAAGTCCTGGGAACTAAAGGATGAGAAGGACCTAGCTCTGCCCAGAGATGAAGGAAAACCATCCCAAGCCAAGGAAAGGGCAGGGGCACAGGCAGAGGAGCTATGAGTATGCTTGCTGACCATTTCTGGTTCTTCACCGTCCCAGCACATGTAGGGTTTCACTGCCTTGATCTTGTTCTAGATGGGGCCTTGTGATTACTTCTAGCCTCTACACTGTGAGCAGAAGTCATGTGTATCACTCAATTGCTGACTTAAGATTTTCCAGAGTTCTGTATTCTCTCTGGAATAACAATTAACAAATGTTGGTAGGAATGATGGCAGCTTCATCATGCTAGGTCCCTGAGTGACTGTAACAAGCAGAGCCCCTTTGCTGATGCATGATGGACAGATAGTAACATTTAGGTACAGTTTTGGGTGGACCTGCTTTCATTTCTCTTGGATAGATAACTAGAAATGGAATTGCTCAGTCATATGGTAACTCAATGTTTAACATTTTAAGAAACTGCCATACTGTTTTCCAAAGGGATGGAACCATTTTAGATTCCTACTAGCAATGTATGAGGGATCCAGTTTCTCTGAATCCCCACCAACACTGTTGTCTTTTTTATTATAGCTATTCTGATGTGTATGAAGTCACACATCATTGCGGGTTTGACTTGCATTTCCCTAATGAATACGTGATTTAACCCAACGTATGCAAGCATACCATTGGGCAAGAATGTATGCAAGGAGACCCCTGAAGAGGCTCGTTCAAAAGTCCAGATGACAGATGATGGACAGCATGGTAGCAGTGAAGAGGGTGTGAACTGTGCACTCCCATGTGGCACAAAGGACGTGGGCGAACACTGTGCTAAGAGACTTGAATTTAGGTTGGCTTTTACCTGCACTAGGCCATGTCTCTAAGTGACCCTAGGCCCGGTGCCGAATCTTTGCTCAAGAAAAAGAAATAGTGCCAAACCACAAGATGTGCATTGTTCCAACTCACACTGCCAAGGAGTAATTCTCCACTTACTCCTTTCTGTAATTTTCCATTTCTGCCGTAGCTTCCCAAGCCCTTTTTGTTCCCCCTTTTTCACTTCCCTGTTTTCCCTTTAAAAATCTCAGTTGCCTTTGTCTCAGTTGGGGCTGAGCTCAGTTTAAACTGGAGTCTCTCTCCCCCACTGCATTAGTCTGAATGAAATCTGTCTTGCCACCTTTAACAAGTGTTCTGTGCCCTTTGACCAGGGAAAGAAGACACGTCTCAGAAATGGAATGAAACATCATAATGAAGGATTATAAGTAGGACATGAAAGTAAGGAACCAGTCAAGGTTGACTCCTGGGGTTTTGTCCTGAGGGGGTTCTGAGGTGGTTAAAGGTGCCATTCAGTGATACCAGAAAGTCTTAGGGGAAACATGAAAGGAAAGAAAAATTCAAAAACTGTTTTGAAAATGCTAATTTGACATACCTTTCATATAACCGATTATACATAGTAAAGAGTCAGATGGATACATAAATCTGGAACACAGGAAAGAAAAGAGGATGCAGGTACAGATTTGGGAGCCATGGTCATGCATTTGGTACTTAAAGCCATGAAGTAGATGAGATCACTGTAGGAAAATGTGTAGACAGAAAATTGGTCCAATCAGTGGAGAACTAACTAACAATTAAAGGTAGGACTGAGAAGGAAAAATCAGGCGGGAAAAGGAGGAGACAGGGATGTAATGGACAGCATAGGGAATAGAGTCAATGATATCATGACAACTATGCCTGGTGACAGGTGGTTATTAGACTTTTTGTGGTGATCACTGTGTAAGATATATTAATGTTGAATCACTATGTTATACACCCGAAACACATAATATTGTATGTTGAATGTCAAGTATAATTTAAAATATGTTTAGGGAGGATATAAAGGAGCAAGAAAATATTATGAGAAGGCAGTATCCTAGATGCCAAGAGAAGAGTTTCACATAGGAGAGGGTGGTCAACAGTAAATGGTAAGCAAGAAGTTCAAATAAATGTCCATGATGATCATGCACAGGAATAGTTTTAGAGAAGTAATGGTGGGAAAACCATAGTGGAATAGATTAAAGAAATTGTGGGAAATAAAGACCCAGATCCAGTGCATTTAGAGCAATCCTTCAAGAAGATTTACTGTGAAGGAGAAGAGAGAAGTATGATGGTAGAAGGAGTAGAATTCAGAGCAATGTAAAAATGTGAGGAACTAGAGTATATTCCTATGCAGTAGAAATGATTTGGTTGAAAGGAAGAAACTGTGATGCAAGAAATGAGGAAACTGTAGAAGCAAAATGCTTGAGGAAGTTATAGGAACTGGGATAGAGGGCATAGGAGGAGGTTGAGCCTTGATAAAGCAGCGAAAGGATAGAAAATAGAGAATACAGGTAGAAATAAAGGTATGTTCTGGATTTGATATGTGTATCAAATGATCCATTGGTCATTAGATCCTCTGCTTCTATTTTTCAGGCAGTTATCAAGAGTGAGGGCATGGGAGTATGAAGACTTGTCCCAGAGAGGAGAAAACAAACTCACCAAGATGAGAATTCTGGCTTGTGGTCTTGAACTTAAACTGCAATGGATTAGTCACTATACTGTGTGTCTTTTCCATTTAAGTGTAGATGTTTATCAGTTTAGATAAAGATACAGATAAGGTAAATAATGAGACTCAATCTGCCCTGGGTTTAGCCAGGAAAACACATCATTGGGTTAGTAAGGTAAGGTTACTAGTGGGTTTTACAAGGAACGATGAACATAATGGACAAGCGAGTCTGAACTGGGTAAAGAGGCAAATATAGATAAGAGGGGTGTGGTCAGTGATGCAAAATGGTGAATTCAATGCATTGGATACTCAGTTGGGGTCAACATATTGTTGGGAGAACTAGATGATGAATCAACTCAGAGGCATTGGAGTTGATGATCAAAAAGAAAAATACTTGAAGGTTTCAGAGGTGGTACAGTTAGGGATGATAACAAGGTATCTAGGATGAGGTAGGGTGGAAGACAAGAACATTAGCAATTTAGACAAGACATTTGCAATTTGCCAAGAACATTAGTGGAGATCAAGGTGACCAATGGATCATCTTCTTAGACATTAAAGTCACCAGATATTCTGGACACAGAGTTTTTGCAAATTCTTCATGTTGTATTTACATGAGGGAGGCTCTTAGCCTACAAAGGTTCATTATTAAAGGTCAAAACTTTGGGTGACAGATACTATCAAAATATTAAATAAGTTGCCCCAAACATTGACATCTATTAGAATGGCTCTCCGTGACATTGTTACTACACAACTCACAACTCGTGTGGCTGTTACAGCAGCCCTAGACATGCTTAGCCTTAGCCTGACCAGTGGTCTAGTCCAGCTGTTCTTGACTGGAGATGATGGTCTCCCTTTCTCTCACAGGGGACAAGAGAATGTCTGGAAACATTTTTGGTTGTCATAACTTGGGGGTGGGGGTGCTACTGACATCTAGTGGGTAGAGACCAACGATGCTGCTAACCTCCTACCATGGACAGGACAGCTCAAAATAAAAAACAATCTGGCCCAAAATGTCAGTAGTGCCAAAGCTGAGAAACCCTGCTCCATTCCTAGAAACTATTTTGTAGTTTCCTCCTTCTAGGCAGACAAACACATTACTCAGATAGAAAATACCGCAGTGACTTTTGTACTACAATGTGAGGTTCATCAGAGGCCTATCAAAAGGCCCACACCCTAATATCCCCTCCTTCTCCCACCTATGTTTCTGATGTAACGTGTTTTCATTCCTGGCTGGAGAAAGAAAAAGCGTCTGTAATCACTAAGTCACTCAATGAATTAGCTGATGCATAAAATTAAGGTAATTAAAAAGGAAGAATTAGGTCAATCCTTCTCAATTGGCTACACTCTAGTTATCTTATAAGCTGTTAGTCTAATTGTGGAGTCTCCTGGACTCTGAGAAATGCCCCAGGGGTACTTCTTGGCTTCCCTTAGACATTTGCAATTTGCCAAAGGACTTGCAGTGGGAGTTCTGTGCTAAGTATCCAATACCTGGGCGGCAAGATTTGGGTGACGTGCTACTTCTCCTAAGGACTTTACCTGAAGTTTGGTGCCACGGCAGGTATTTGTTTCAGAGACCAGTTCCTAGTCCCAGCTCTGCACTAACTCAGGGTGTCGCCCTGGAAAGGTCACTTTCTGGATTCAACTCACTGCCCGTTGTTTGAGCGGAAGGGGTAAATTAGGTCCTGTCCAAAGCTAGAGCATTAAGAATTTCAGATTCATTTTGATAGCTGCCAAAGGATTTCACCGTGAAAATGACAGACCTGACATGGCCCTCTGGGACATACTGTCCAGTGGAGGAAAGACAGTTCCTCAACACAGGCCAATGAAATGTGAGGAGTACATATAGGAGAAGGGCAGAATATTGCCAGCGCCTTCCTACTCGGACTTAGCTTTATCAGCATCACCCAAGAACTTGTTAGAAAGGCAAGAACCCAGTTCCCACCCCAGACTTATTGAATCAGAATCTGCATTGTACCAAGATCTCCCAAGTGACTCACACAGGCATTGAAGTTTGAGAAGCACTGGCCTGTGGGTCAGGAGGGCCTCTACGCACTCTTAACAAGCAGGTCATGGGAGCAGTGCTGGGAAGATGGGCTAGGGCCAGGTTACGCACTTTGAGCTTCCCTTTGTAGCCCCTTGAGGACAGGATAAAGCATTTGAGTGGGTAAATCCATAATTAAAGCTTAGATTTATGATGATTTGATTGTCCATCGGTGGAACAGATTGGAGAAAGTAAACTAGGAAAGGGGAGACAGCTACCAGGCTATTGCAACAGTGCAGGTAATGGTATCATGAAAATAAAATGAAGAGAAAGTAATGAATAAAACCTAGTGCTATGTTTATATTTCAATGGCATGCTTACAAAACCCACAATATTTTCTTATAATTTTAGAGTTTGTTTTCAGCCTCTGAGGACTAAAGATTAGCAAACGAATCTTAAGTCTCTTTCCAAAGTGCTAGGGGTAAACATTTTAAATAACAGTAATATGTAAAATAACATATACATTTCACATGTACAAGTAAAAATGTCATCAGCCACTTATAGACATGGATACTTTATCATCCATAGGTTGCTCTCCATTGCCAAAGTGATCAAGCTAAAAAAAATGTATCGGGACAACATGGATAAATAAATTAAAAACATATAGGTAACAAATGCCCCTTTTCTGGAACTCTATCAGCCAGTTGTGATGGTTAGATTCATCTCTTAAGCTCACTTAAACTCTGGCATCCCAGAACTCAACTATTCAATAATATCCATTCATTTAACAACTACTTACTGATCACCTGTTAAATAGGTTCTGGTACCAGTTCCAGTGTGGGGTAGGGTGAGTTCCCTACATCAACAAGCAATTCTCAGTACACCAGGTAGGTGTCCTACAATTCAACTTAATTTTGACATGATCTACCCAAAGACAGCATCAGGTTCCATCGGCTAAGGGTTCAGTACCATAAGAAGACTGCCCTCCATCACCCCTGCCCTTCTGATGCCAGTCACCAGCCCAGGTTGTTACCTGTGCTCCTGCCCCACCTGCTATAAATCAGAGGTTCCTCAGACCCGCTCCCCACCTCAGGTTTGATTAATTTACTAGAGTGGCTCACAGAACTCAGAGAAACATTTTGTTTACTAGATTGCCAGTTTATTAGAAGAAGATACAACTCAGGAGCAGCCAGACAGAAGAGATGCATAGGTCAAGGCATGGGGACGGAGGAGGAGCTTCCATGCCCTCCCCAGGGGCGCCCCTCTCCCAGCACCTCCACGTGTCCAGCAACCCGGAAGCTTTCTGAGCCCTGCGCTTATGGAGGCTTCATTCGGAGGCATGCTTGATGACATCATTAGCCCTTGGCGACTGAACGGACTCTCCAGTCCCTCTCCCCTCCGCAGAGATGGGGTGGGGGTGGGTGGGACTGAAATTCCAACTCTCTCTTATCTTATGTACCACTTCTTCCGTGAAGCCTTCACCGATTCCCAAGCCATTACTCCCATGGTTCTCAGTACTGTTTATATGACTAATCATCCCTTCCCTTGCATCTAATTGTGTATGCATCTGTCCTGTCCTGTAGCAGTCATCTCATTCAGGATATCTCTGAATGGTATCCTTGACTTCTCTTCCCTCAAGGCACACATCTGAGCAACAATTAATTCTGTGAATTTAACCTCCCTGCATTTCATCCCCCTCTTCCCATCACCCCTGCCACCCTCACGACTGCCTCCCTCACTGTCACCTGTCATTTGGATAACTGCACCAGCAATCTTAACATCGCCCCCCAAGCTCTGGTCGTATTCTGCTCCACTCCACTCCCCTTTGTGCTACTAGAACAATCTGTTTAAAATTCAAATGCAGCCCTGGCCAGTTTGCCTCAGCAGTAGAGCGTCGGACCACGGACCAATGAGTCGCAGGTTCAATTCCGGTCAAGGGCACATACCTCTGTTGCGGTTCATACCTGGACCTGGTCAGCGTTGTGCAGGAGGCAACCAGTCAATGTGTCCCTCTCATGTCAATGTTTCTCTCTCTCTCCCTTTCTCTCCCTCTCTCTCCCTCCCACTCTATCTGAAGATAAATAGAAAAAAAAAATTCAAATACAATCACGTCACATAACATCTCTCAGTAGCTCCTCACTGCCCATGGATGAAAGTCAAATTCCTTAGTATAGCATGGCCCTGTCGTTTTTGACGCTCCAGTGTCATGTCCCAGTCCTCTGATCTAGTCACACGAACTTTCTCAAGTTTTCCAGTTGCACTGAGTTTTCTCACGGCTCTGCTTCTTCCCCGCCTAAATCCTTCTATATACCTACACAGCTGCCCCACTCCCTTCGCAGGAATAACCTTGAACCATTCTTTAAGATTTTATCCAAGTGCCATCTTTGCCAGAAAACTTTCTCTAACCTCCCTCAAAGCCAAGCTACATGGGCCAAGCTAAATGGCTCTTCTATCTTTTGTAGCACTGTGGACATAATGCCATACATACAAAAGCTAAGTCAATGTCCTGTGTACTTACTTACTATTTTGTTTCTCTACCTCCCCATTAGGCTCTGAGCTTCTTACTTAATAAACAAATGAATAAAGTCAATACCACACTCAAGGACGTTCCACCACTTCGTTGGTTTTTGCTTTGGAAAGACTGCTCTGAAATGAGTATTTCCCTTTTGAAGTACCTAGGCTCATTACCTAGTTTCTGGAGAAGTAGCCTAGTGTGTTAGACTATGAACTAATCTTTCCCCGGTCGTGGGTGACTTGTGACATTCATTTCAGACACTAATCCGTTACTCGAGAACTTGATCTATGCTCTGAATCCAGTTGGAGGGATGATAAAATAATTTAATTCAGTGAAACAATGTATTAGTTACAGTCACTAATTAGGTGTTTTTCAAATCAAAACTGTTGTCTCAGCCAAATAGAAAACCGTCCAATTTCACAGAATCGAATTCTCAGCCAGTTGGCACAGCGCCTCCCCATTCTTCTCGAGAAGTCAAACACGGCCTTCTCGTGCGTGAGCTGAGTGGGTAAGAACTACCCAGTGTGAGATGAAAGCCAAGGACAACACCTGAGGGCAAGGTCTCTCCAGCACCATATCCAGGAAGACACCTTTCCCTCAGAGAATTTTTAATTCCAATCTGCTACTCATTTCTTGAGCTACAGCAAATTAAATTCCCGCAATTGATCTAGAGCAGATGGTCAGCAAACATTTCCTTAAAGGGCCAGATAAATAGTGTAAGCATTGTGGGCCAAGCGACAAAATTGAGGCTATTATGTAGGTACAGCACGTCCTCGAATAACGTCATTTTGTTCGACATCGTTTGGTGATAACGTTGATCAGATGTCGTAGGAACTGAACTCTTGTTTATATTGATTAACCTATGGTAAAAATTGGTTTTGTTATAAGCCATTTTACTTAAGGTCTCGGAGCCTATGGACAATGTTTAATGAGGATTTACTGTACTAAAGTAACCACTTAAATGTGATCATTTAAAAATGTAAAATATCCATCCTTCGTTTGCAGGCTGTGTGGCTGGATTTGACCTTGGGCTGTCGGTTGCCAAACCACGCACCTGAGTGTAGCCAATACTCCCCAGGACAGCCTTTGGGTATTTGGAGATAGCACTCACGCTAGCATACCCCCAAAAGCTCCTTTCTACCGAACCCCTACCCACGGCCTTGGCTTCTTTATTCCTCCCCTTTCAAGGTCTCCAACCCTACACCCCCCCCACACACCCCCTGCTTCTTAGTAGCACTTATCAGGAGTTATCTATTTTAATTTTTGTTGTTGTTAATCCTCACCCAAGGATATCTTTCCATTGATTTTTAGATATAGTGGGAGGGAGGGAGAGAGAGAGAAACATCGATGTAAAAGAGACAAAGAGACACACGGATTGGTTGCCTCCTGCACGACCCTGCCAGGGGCTAGGGATCCAATCTGCAACCCAGGTATGTGCCCTTGACTGGAGATCGAACTTGCGACCCTTTGGTCCGTAGGCCGGCTGATGCTCTCACCACTGAGCCAAACCGGCCATGGCTCTATTTTAAAACACAGCACTCAGATGAAATGAAATACTCAAGCTCTGTTTGTGCAGCACACGTGTTGGCTAGTGTCCCTCCTTCAGAATCCACACTCCTGTTTAGAATGCTTTTGTTCCCCCTCCTACCTCTTCTTCACACGAGTGAGGTCCTGCTAGAAAGAACAGCAAACAGGCCTCTCCTTTTCTTTGCTGTGGCTTTTCCACAGTTTATGAGACGCACTGGTAATTAAATCCCCAGACTGTTGGCTCCTCTGTTCAAACAGTGGAGGAGACAGGGCCGCACTCCCCCCGCCCCCACTGTTGTCACAGCTTCAGGGTGATTTGCACTGAGTAGCCTCTGCTTAGTGAGCAGTTGAATGAGGATTCCTCCTCCTTGTCCTCTCCTTCCCCTCCCCCTCCCCTTCAAACAGATCTCCCTTTTGAACTCCCTATAACTTTTGTTCTAAGCTTGTTTTACAGACATGGGAAAAATGCTGATTAGACAGGTGCTCAGTGTATCTGCCTGACTGTCTCCCGGAAAACAAACAAACTGTAACTTTCCAAGACAACTCCTGGCATCTGGTTACAGCTGAACCACTAACTTAACACAACCCCTCCCTTCCTTGTGGTTTCACAACAGCAACTGCTTATTCCTTAAAACCCCAATACAAGAGCAACCCACTCTGTCTTGGGGGTCAGTATTGCTCTATCAGTGCCTGGCCCTTTCCTCTCTGGGAAAGTAAAATAAATTTCCTCGCTGCATTGCTTCTTCTTCGTGGATTCTTTCCCAACCCGCACTACTGGCCACCCTAACACTACTCATCACTTAAATCTCAACCTTAAACATCTTCCACACAACCTGGTCCAAAAGCCTGCCCTCCCTCCCCATCTTCCATGTCCATTTCAGTGCCACTGTTGGTTTTGTTCATAGAACTTATCTCAATGTGTAATTATTTTATTAATTTTTCTGTTCACTTGGACAATTCTTTGTTAGTTATATCATTTAGCAGAATCAAAGAAAGCACCCAGGAAGCTGGGACTTCTAGTTCTAGCCTCAATGGAGTAGCTGGTATCAGATAAGCTCTGCTGTAAAAGCTGAACAAAATATGGAAACAGCCCAAGTGTCCATCAGCAGATGAGTGGATAAAAAAGCTGCTTTATGTGTATACAATGGAATACTATGCAGCTGTAAAAAGGAAAGAGCTCTTATCCTTTGTGACAGCATGCAAAGACCTGGAGAGTATTACGCTAAGTGAAATAAGCTAGTCAGAGAAAGACAAGTACCATATGATTTCACTTATATGTGGAATCTAATGAACAAAAGAAACTGATGCACAAAATGGAACCAGAAGCATGGATACATGGAACAGACTGGCTGGTGCCTGAGGGGAGGTTTGTTGGGGTGACTGGGTAAAGAAAGTGAAGGGATTATCTAAAGAACATATGTGTATAGTAGTGTGGAGAAGGCCACATTATTGCCCATGTGGGTTGAGGTGGGCCAAGGTGGGGGGGGAGTACACCTGCAATTATGTCAACTTATGTCAACATTAAAATTTTTAATTAAAAAATTGTTTTCAGACACTGGACAATAACCAATGCAGGTCTACAAGCTTCAAGAGCAGGGAACCCTCCCATTCACACCAACTTTCTCCTCGAGGCAATTTTCCAAACTGTGGTGCAGAGAGACAGAGCCAAGCAGACAGCAGCAGCTTCGCCGGGTTGAGGAAACAGAGGCCAGCGTTCACGGCTGGCTGCTCAGATGATTGGGATTTGAGGCGCAGGGAAAGGAGAGAGCAGCAGAGAAGGAGCCCCAAGATCTCCGTAGAGTGGCCGTTAGCAACAGTGATGACGACCACTCATGTCCATTGCAGACATCAAAGGCCTTGGAGTTTCTAAGTTGCTTACACAGCGCTGCCCTCCCTGACCCTTCCAGCAATCCATAAGGAGGAGATAGAATGAGGAGACGAAGCCTCAGCAATTGGTTAACTCGTAACAGAAGACAGTTTGCAGTTAGAGGAAGAACTAGAATCCATCAGAAGATGACACCCAGAGTAACTTATTATTTACACACATATATTGATAATACTAATGATCATGTTGACTAGTGTTTACTGACCTATGCAGACACTGTGCGAAGGCCCTTCCCTCAAGGACCTCGTTTCCCCAGCAAGCCTGCTCTGAGAAGAGGCACCACGTGCTGGGCCGCGGCGCTCGCTTCCTCTGCCTGCGTCTGCTGCTTTTCATCCTAACGCTCCTTCTATACCTGTGTTTCCTTGGAACTGAGATTGTCAGTAACTAGACTTCATTTACACCATTTCTGTAGTGTATTTGTCTGGAT
Source organism: Tadarida brasiliensis (assembly GCA_030848825.1). Classification (NCBI taxonomy): domain Eukaryota; kingdom Metazoa; phylum Chordata; class Mammalia; order Chiroptera; family Molossidae; genus Tadarida; species Tadarida brasiliensis. Next base: position 103,262,492 of record CM061259.1, on the reverse strand, counting down.
GTGAGAAGTGAATCGGTCTCCTAGCAACTCTGTCCCCTGCTCCTTCAATTTTCCCTACTCGTTATCTTCCCCATGATCAACTACAAATTAGCCAAATTATGGGCAGGGTTTAGGTTTCCCAGAAATGGAAGGGGCACTTGCAAACATTTGTTCTCTCGGCATCGAGTGGACTGAGGACTCGTGCTTACTGAGGACAAAGCAGGGAACTGGAAGTGGCTGTTAATCTTAATGTGCCCGCAGATTTGGGGGCCAGGACTCCCAGGATGGTCACTTAAGTGCGGTCTTCTGGCCGTTTCATGTAAGAACCAGTGTTCACCCCAAGAGGAGCAATGATTTGGGTTAAAAGTGGACCCCCATGACACCGTTCTGCAAAGTTAATTGTCCGTGATTTTTTTCAGCTCTTACAAAATCCATGAATGACCCCCACACTTTACCACCCTGAGAGTCAAGACAGCTGCTCAAACTGACCTGCCAAACCCCCTTTGTAGAAACACGGAAAATGGCCCTGTACCAATATAAAATGCATCTGGGGACCCGTGCAGCCCAGGTCCTCCTCAAGCTCAGGGATTCCCATCATAAATAATCTAAATCGAAGACAATGGCCCCAAATGTAGTCCTCTCTGGGGTTATTTCCTAAAGTGTTCTAACAAAGATCACTTCAGAACTGTGTCCAGGAACCAATGTTAACCCTGGGTGATATGAATTATTTTACTTTCATATATTTATTCCTTCCTTTGTTTACTCAATGCATATTGTTAAGCACCTATCATGTGCCAGCCATTGTTTTAAATGCTGGGGATGTCGTAGAAAATGGGCCCACGTCCCTGGGCTGGGCTTTATGTATGGGTCTCTGCTGTCCAGTCTACGGTAGGATTATTTTTGCCTCTGTGACGGAAGGGCTTGGTTTGGCCCAGGAAATAGGAACTGCACTGACGTGTGTCGCTTCAGGATGGAAGCTTTGACAGCCAAGGGATGCTCTGCCTTGCTCTCCCTTCCCTCTGCCTCAGCAACTAGCCTTTGTCCTGGAGTTGGAGAGGCTCATGTCCCCAGAAGACCCGGCATAGATATATAACACCGGCAATAAGCAAACTTTTGTTGTTGTAGGCCATTGGAAAAAAACTTTATTAAAATCTAACCTTTTCTGACTGATAGAACCCAGTCATTATGGACCCATAGATCCAAAATTCAATCTGCCAAGAGATCGACCTGAGTCCTACCTAGCCTGCCCACCTGGCATCAAAGGTAATCATCACACCTAGGCAAACCTGTTTCTCTGATATGAAAGAATGCTGTGATGTCCTTCTTTGACTCAAAAGTCAGCAGGAGGACATGAAGGAAAGCGCCCTAGACTGGCAGGGAGAGGACCTGGGCTCTGGGTGCTGTCGGCTGGCTTAGAATCTGCTGTGTGCAGGAAGCTGGGGGCTTAGGAGGTCAGAGGTTTGTGAACCTGACCCTCCATTCACTTCGCCACCTGATCTTGTCGAAAGAATTCTCTCAGCAGATCACTGGATCTGGGTGGGTGGCCAGGTGATTTTGACACCTCATGTAGAATTTGCAGTCATTGCTCTAAGTCATGAGCCTTCTCGTAACACCTGTCACACTGGCCCACCCGTTCAATAGGACCTCCACCTTGGTTCTTGATTGCCCACCTACTCTACTCTGAGACTGGGATTCTGCTCTGAACCTAAGCCTGCCCACCAGGGTCTTGACCACACACATTTCAATCTCTCTATTCTGTAATTAAATTCTGTCACCAAAACTCTTAGCCACTGATTTGAGTTCTGCTGAACACAGATGACAAGAGGCAGACACATGACACCTCTATGGTTCAAGGCAAGAATATCGCTGCTTAAATAAGGGGCCCTCCTGGGACTCACTGTGGGCTGTGATGTTGGGATATGAATATGCCCATATTTCCTTCTCAGAGAAATTCCCTCCCAACCCCCGTTGAAGGGGTGAGTGGAGGTCGGTGTATTTTAGCATGTGACCCATTGCCAGCCATAGCCAGTTGTACTACGGACCAAATAGGCAGCACCAGGAAAGCCAAGCCGCTAACTGGCTAGCAAATAATTATGCTGTCCCTTGAGAGTCTGAACAAAGAAAAGAAAATGCTATGATCAAAGACTAGTATATGTTTTCACTGAAAGGTCACGTGGACTCACGGATGGACTCATTTTCATCCATGTTCTTACTGACACGTTGTCTTAAAAAGTTGTATTACAGAGGAACCAATCCACCTCTTTAAACACAACTAGAGAGAGAGAAATACAGACAAAGGAGGAAACTCAAACCTAAGGACCCTTTCAGCAAAGCACACACCTTTCTGAGGCCAAGTATACAGTTGTCTCATTTAGGCGAACTGCCCAGTAGACTTTCAGACTGCTCCTTCACTTGAACCAGCTTGAATGGGTTCAGTTCTTTGCAAATAAAAAGACTTGCCTGCGGTGAATTCCCTTAAGTGGTGAACATTGGTCTTATTCTAGCCTGGAGCTGCCTCTTGGGTATGACAAATTAGACTATTACCTTTCCCACGGGCCTGGGCCACCAGAGTCCCAACATTCCTCTCCGCTCAGTCAATCTTAATTATGCAAAAGTTTCTCTTTTCTCCAGCTTTATTGAGGTATAACTGACAAGTAAAATAGCAATAATTTAAGGTTTACAACGTGATGATTTGATATATGCAAACATGATGAAAGGATTCACACCGTCTAGCTAATTAACACATCTGTCACCTTACATATTTCCTTTTTGTTTGGTTGTTTTTTTCTTTATTGATCGTAGAGAGAGAGGAAAGGAGAAGGAGAGAGAGATAGAAACATTGATGAGAGAGAACATCGATTGGCCGCCTCCTGCATGCCCCCCACTGGGGATTGGGCCCACAACCTGGGCATGTGCCCTGACCAGGAATTGAACTGGTGACCTCTTGGTGCATGGGTTGACGCTCAACCACTGAGCCACATCAGCTGGGCTATTTCCATTTATTTATTTTTTTTTGATACGAACACTTATGTTCTACTGTCAGCAAATCTCAATGATATGATACAGTATTATCAACCGCCATCACTTAGAGTACATTAGACCCTCAGACCTTGTTCAGCTTGTAACTGAAACCCTCATTTCCCCCAACATCCAGCCCTCTGCTTTCCATGAGTTCTACTTTTTTTTTTTTTTTTTTAGTTTCCACATATAAGTGATACCATGAAATATTTATCTTTCTCCATCTTTCCATCTGGTTTATTTCATAGTGCCTTTCAGATTTATCCATGTTGTCACAAATAGCAGGATTTCCTTTTTTTTTTTAAATCCTCATCCGAGGATATTTTTCCATTGCTCTTTAGATAGAGTAGAAGGGACAGAGGGAGAGAGAGAAACATCGATGTGAGAGACACATGGATTGGTTGCCTCCCTCATGACACCCACTGGGGCTGGGGATCCAACCTGCAACCCAGGCACGTGCCCTTGACTGGGAATCGAACTTGCAACCCTTCGGTTCATGGGCCAATGCTCCAACCACTGAGCCAAACTGGCCAGGGCAGGATTTCCTTCTTTTTTGTTGTTGTTGAATGCTCAATATTCATATTTTTTTTACTTATCTTTATTACTGAGAATATTACAGATGTCTCCCATTTTCCCCCATTGCTTCCCTCTATCCCCCACTTCTAGGAATATATTCTAAGAATCCTGAAACACCAATCAGAAAGAATATATGCACCTCTATGTTCATAAAAGAACTTTTTACAATAGCTAAGATCTGGAAACAGTCCAAGTACCCATCAGTGGATGAGCAGATAAAAAAACTGTAGTATATTTACACAATGGAATACTATGCAACTGTGAAAAAGAAAGCTCCCTTACCCTTTGAGACAGCATGGAGGGACCTGGAGAGTATTATGCTGAGTGAAATAAGCCAGAGAATGACAAGTACCATATGATCTCACTTATATCTCAGAGGGGGGCGGGGCAGAGATTAACCAAAGGATTTCCTTCTTTTTTAAAAAAATATTTTTTCTTCATTGCTTATATATATATATAGAGAGAGAGATAGAAACATCAATGAAAGAAAACATCGATTGGCCTCCTCCTGCATGCCCTCCACTGGGATTGGACCCACAACCTGGGCATGTGCCCTGACCAGGAATCGAACTGGTGACCTCTTGGTGCATGGGTCAACACTCAACCACTGAGCCACACCGGCCGGGCTCCTCCTTTTTTAAGGATGAATAATATTCCATTGTGTGTATAATATTACAATCAATCAGTATCTATTTGACAAGGTATTAAGTAGTTGAGTAAATAGGATATTAAATGAATCCTAGCACCTTAATTCAGAAGTTTCCTCTATGCTTTTTTGTAAATCCAGGTGTGCCCTGACTTGAGGAAATTTACAACCACAAACATGAACGTGACAATGTGTAATAAACGATGAGGGTAAATGTGCTTTCCCAAAGCAACTCTTCAGAGCACCCTTGTACATGTGGCATATATCTCAAAGAGTAAAAACTGCCCAGGAACCTGAGTGAGAGAGGGAGGACATACAGTGGTGCTCAGGAAAAGCTCCCTTCGCGCACCATGGTAACGGTGGGAAAGCAGGATTTGATTTGCACAGTATGTTTTCTGGATATGCCACTTCATTAGCGATGGTTGACCCACAGAGCCTATGACTCCTGAGACTCTGCAATGAACTTAGCTGGCCCGAACCTCATTCAAACACACTTAAGACAATCCCCAGAAAGTGATTTCATGGCATCATTCTTTGCAAGAATCAAGTCTTCCTGTGAGCAGGTTACATTTGTCTCCTCTTTTCACAACACAGATGTCCTAATACTGAGAGTCCTGGCTGCCTCCAGATGGGAATGTATTGATTTTGTTTTTTTCTGAAGTGCAAATGGTATAACTAGGACTCTCATTGTGAAAGAGAAACTGAATTCTCTAGGATTCGCCGTTGTTTGCTGTGCAACCCTCTACTCACTGTATCTTGTCTTTCTTCTCTAGAATCAGGAAAAAAAAATCTTAAAGGATGGATTCATTGAAGGGTAGGTGTTAACAGTGCATTTATTTACTCATTCTATAGGATTTAATGGATTTCTAATAGAATTACTCAGTTATTAGTGATTATATTTTTGTTAAACTTCTATATGAGGCCTATAAATAATCAATTTTAAAACATTTATCATAGCATATTGGTTAAGGATGTGGCCCAGGAGTCAGTTGCCTGGGTTGAAATCCTAGCCTTATCATTTACTAGCTATTGTTATTCACGGGTATGACTTAAACCTTCTAAGGTTTAGTTTTCTCATCTTTAAAATGGAAATAAACTTGCAGGATTACTGTGTAAATTAAATGATACAATCCATGTGTGATGGTTAATTTTACGTGTCAATTTGACTGGGCCATGGTGGTGAGGGCAGGGGGAAGGGTGCCTAGATAAAACTGTTCTGGGTGTGTCTATGAGTGTGATATTGGATGAGATTAATAACTGATTCGGTAGACTGAGTAGAGCAGATTGCCCTCCCTAATGTGGGGGCCCTCATCTGGTCAGTTGAAGGCCTGAAGAAAGACGGTCCCTCCCTTAAATAAGAGGAAATTCCTCCTGCCTGCAAAAAAACCTACTTGAGCTGGAACAGTGGTCTTTTCTGGCCTTCAGACTTAGACTGAAACATCAGCTCTTCTCGGTTCTCAAGACTGCCAGCTTTCAGACCAAAACTCACGCCATCAGCTTGCCTGGTTCTCGGACTTTCAGACTAGGGCTGGAGCAAACACATCGGCTCTCCGGGGCGTCCAGCCTGCCGACTGCAGATCTTGGGACTTCTCAGCCTCAGTAATTGCATGATCCAATTCCTTACAATGAATCTCTTTATATACATATATAAAGAGAGAGAGAGAGAGATTGCCCATTGGTTCTGTTCTCTTGAGAATCCCAACTAATATTCCATATAAAGCAGTTAGCACAGTATAAGACTCATAATAAGTACTTGATGAAAGTTATAGCTATTATGATAAATATAAAAATGGCTATTATTATAAACAGTACGGTAAATATTGGCAATCACCGAGGTAACTCAAAATCAAACATTTGCCTTCAGGGAACTCACAGATGAACAGAAAGGTAGGGTGTATGTATTACTAAATGTTGTTCGTCAGCTTAAAATCCTGCAGTGACAACCTATGAGCGATAGGAGAAAATGCAGAACTCCTGGGTATGGACTGCAAGCCTCTTTATTATCTAGTCCCTGCAATGTCTTTGCACACCCTCTGTGTTGCAAATAAAAAGAGTTGCCTGCGTTGAATTCCCTTAAGTGGGGATAGGGACTTCTCCTTTCACACCCCGAGTTCCCTCCTGCCTCGGTGGGCTTTCAGAGACTGAAGAACTCCCACCCCTCTGTCTAACTGCTTTTCGTGTCACTTGAGATGCTCCTCCCTGCACGCTCCCTTCAGCACCTCTCCTCCTCCTTTAAAGCATGCGCCACAATAGAGCACCACTATTGATGTGCAAATTCTGTAGAGGTCCCAGCATGAGTCCAGATCGTGTCCACATCGAGGATGCCACCACATTGAAGAATCCCATAGGAGCAATCAGGGGACACATGTTGATGTAAAGGGCCCAGGAGCTTCTGGGAAGAACCTAACCTCAAAGAAGATGAAGTCGGACAGATCAGCTTGGCCCAGGAACAAAGCCTCAAACCTGGCCAGGGGGGCACTTGTAATCAGTTAACTGGAGATCTGAAAGGCCAGCACTCAAGAGGTGTCTGTCATCTTACTGCCCTTTCAATAGAAGTGCTGTTTCCATTTGCGTGTTCTCAGATCAGATGTTTTAATTTCCTGGAACCCAGGACAGAATTCATTTGCATGGCCGATTCAGCCTATGCAAGGTTAAATTTATCTTCTTGAAATTAGTGTGTGGCTGATTATCCCGGCAGTCAGGAGCCTGCAACATGGATCCAGTCTTCATGCAGATCAAAAAGCTACGACAGCCAGGGCGTACCTAAAGCTAACAAACGGACGAGGCCAGAGTGTAGGACATGAAAGGGGGTGCAGAGCCCTCTCTCTCCCAGCAAAGCAAGATCAACACGCCCCACCCTTGGGATGGTGCAGAAGCCTTTCCTGGTGCCTTGTCCCCAGCACCTCCCATAGTTTTCCAATCCTGATAGAGGAAGCCATTCAGTACCACACGCAGAGATCTAAGACCCAAGTTCTCATTGGAAGTCACCCTTAATAATAGTCATTATTATTTTCTTTGATCACATGTTCAATGTAAAAATACTAAAAATGACAGAAAAGCTCCAACAGCTCAAATATAAAATGATCTCTGATCACTCAGAGCAATAGATAATATTTACTAAAATATTTAGTAATATATCCTTCCAGTATTATATTTGTACACACAGAGTGATATTATACCAAAATATTATGTCACTTGCTCTTTTCACTAACTACATAATTTGGGCATTTTCTCGTTATTAGACAATCTTCTTCGTTATTCTTATGGCTTTGAAACACTCTATAGTTAACCAATCACCCTTTTATGGGATTGCAAATTATTTCTCCTGTTTTTGTTATTCTAAGTAATCTCACAATTAATGTTCTTGAGCCATAATCTTTCTGAGTCTCTAAGGATTTCCTTGAGTTAAATACTCAGAAGTGGAAATTCTGGGTCAAAAGATGTGCACATTTTTAAGATTTGTGGAGCAGATTTCCAAATAGTTTCACGGAAGTTCACCTCAGGCCATGTGTGTTCCTCCAACAGTACATGAGACTGATTCAGAAGAATTTAAGGAGGCCTGCGCTAATGGGGAGGCAACAGAGCCTCCATCCATCCATCCATCCATCCATCCATCCATCCATCCATCCATGCAACAATTAGTCATTGACTGCATACTCTACACATGTACTAGAAACAGAGTAGTGAAAAAGACATAGTCATAGCCCCTGCCCTCCCTGCCCCCACAGTCTGTAGGGAAACCAGACCAGCAATGACAATACTGATCAGGGTAGTCTTGTTACTGTTTCCATTCTGACAGTGTGTCTCATTTCAAAAACAAAGCCCTGCCTTATGGCTGGGAGTAAGCATCCCGGGCAGGAGATGGGTCTCCCGATTCTCCCACATCAGGGGCCACGTCTTGCTCTCAGGAGTTCTCTTGGAGAGGCCACGGGGTCCTGGAGAGCAGCCAACCCTGCCGAGAGCATGCCTCTGTCTGCGCAGGTTCGCAAGCCAGACTCCTGCTGCACATTACTCCCTTTCTGGAAAAGCAATAAAAATCATGGCCACATTGGGCTGCACTTGACTCACCCTGTGCCAGGTCCTATACCAGGCACTTAATAGAAATGATTCCATTTACTCCGAACAACAACTTTATGAGAGGGATGCTATTCCACATTACAAATGAGGAACAGGACGATCAGAGTTAACTTGCTCACTGTCAGCAAACGTAAGTCTCTCTTACCAACTTTTCACTGTCCTGTTTACCTGTCTCTTTCTCTATACCCTGATACAATGCTTCGTCCTACATGGCCGGACATCCTCTGGTCATCCACTGCTAGGTCCATCTCCTAAACCTGTCATACCCAATGGGCTGCTGGGGTCTGGCATCCTCCAAACTCTACTCCAACAAAGGATCAGGCTGCCCGGGGCCAACCACTGCCAGTGATTCCCAAAGTACAGAGCAATGATCACCTGCTGCAGAACAAAGACAGGTTCTCATTTAAATGAATAAGTAAAGTGGGGTATGTGCACGCAATGGAATACTATGCAGGCATAAAAAAGGAATGTAGTACTGAGACATGCTACACATGGATGGACCGCAAAACCTTTTGCGAAGTGAAATAAGCCAGATGCAAAAGGACAAATACTGGACCATTCCATCCATATGGAATAGCCAGAGCCAGAGTAGGTATTTCCACAAAGACAGGAAGCTTGCCGGTCACCAAGAGCTGGGAGGAGTGGGCAATGGAAAGTGACTGCTTAATGGATACGGGGTCTCCTTTGGGCTGAGGACAACGTTTTGGAACTAGATCGAGGTAATGTTGCACAACATTGTGAGTGTGCCAAATGCACTGTAGGTTCGCTTCAGGATGGTGACGTTTTAGTCATGTGAAGTTCACCTCCATTTAAAAAGGGGGTGAGGGGATCCACAACCTACTGAGTCAAAATATTTGGGCCCAGAAAAGTCCTTTTCCACAAGATCCCAGCTGATTCTGGTACACACTGAAGTTTGAAAACATTCCTAAGAAAACTCCCGGTATGGCTAAATAGGACAGTCATCTAAAACGACCCCCAAACTAAAAGTTTTTTCAGCTCTGGACAGTTTTTCTGAGTGGTTAGAGCATTGGCCCGAAGACCAAAGGGTCGTGGGTTCGATTAGAGGTCAAGGGCACGTGCCTGGGTTGCAGGTTCGATCCCTGTCCCTGCTCGGAGTCATGCAGGAGGCAACCAATTAATGTTTCTCTCTCTCTCTCTCCCTCCCTTCCTTCCACTCTATCTAAAAATCAATGGAAAAATATCCTTGGGTAAGGTTTAACAACAACAAAAGTTTTTCTTTTTTTTTTTAAATCAATTTATTTTTGCCCTGGCCGGTTTGGCTCAGTGGTTGGAGCTCAGCCTGCGGACCAGAGAGTCTCAGGTTTGGTTCCCGCTAGGGGCACATACAAAAAAAAAAAAAAAAAAAAAAAGTGTCCTCGGGTGAGGATCAAAAATAAATCAATTTATTTTTGTTACAGATGTTTCTCCTCCCCCTGCCCCCCGTCCCCTTCCCCCAGACACCCAACAAAAGTATTTTTGAAGCTTGATTTTAAGAAAGCAAATCCTAAAGCCAGGGTGTGGGTGTAACCAGAACAAACTGCCCTAGAGTGAGGTGGCCTCATTGATCTGCCTGACGCCATTATTTCCAATTAGCAAGAATTCAGAGGATTGGCCTGGGCCCCGTGCATGCGCCCAGCCCTGTTGCTGAGATGGGGGAGAGGAGGACAGAAAGCAGGGGCAAGAAAGGAACGGCGACATGTGTGAAGGACAGATGCTAGGCCGGAGGAGGGGGGATGCAGGCTAATGGATACGACCAGGCAACGTAATGGCGCAGCTCCTGCTTGGCCCAGAATTAAAGTAAACGGAAATCAATGGGCTAAAAACCATGGATTCAATAAAGCCATTAAGTCACTGCAATTCCTTTCGAGGCGAATTAATTCTTTCATGGCCGTGTCCCTTGTTGCTCCCAAGACTCAAGGCTCTCCTGGCAAGGGATTGGGGTGGCATGGCTCCGGATAAAGACTTGCTCACCACCTCCTCCACCCACGTATCCCCACGGGAGGGGAACTTCTTTGCTTTGGCTGTCTTCCATCAGCCATTGTTCTCACTTCAACCCTTAAGTCCATCGCTTTGTGCTGCAAAGGAAACAACCTAATCTTACCTGCTAACACCCACAAGGCTGGCTAGACCCGTGTGAGGACCCAGATCAGTCACCGTGTGTTCCCTCGCTCATCAACACAGCAGCGAGACTTAGCCTGTATCACGAACATCATAGATAGCTCTTATTTCATTCCTGCAACAGCCCTGAGGTAGGCACGGTTGAGCCCACTTAGTGGATGAGGAAACTGAGTCCTGAATGGTTTAGTAACTGCTGCAGTGTCTCCTGACTCCACCGCCTGCCTCACGACCATTCTATTTTGCTGTCTCCATTGCCTCCCTCACCGAGATCCTGCAAGACTCCAGGGATGACAGACCAGCACTCAGAGAGGATTTCTGAGAGCATCGTATCCACAAAGAAGAATGGGCTGTGTCCCAGCTACAAAGTCTATGTTCTGAGGGACACTGACCAACTGACTCCCACAGTCCCCTGAGCTCTTATCAGCCAAAACTCTCATGAACACACAGCTGATCAGGAGGAGAAAGGGGATGTTTTAGGTGAGTGACTACTAAGGACCAACAGCCTGAATCTGCTTCAAGGAGAACACACACGCAATACATTCAGATAAATAACAATGATTGCTTTGGATTCGAACAACCTAGGTCCTAATTCCCAGCTAAATTGTATGACCTCTGGCGGTTTGACCTTGCTAACAATCCACATTCTCACGGGTCAACTGAAGATGTTTATCTTACATGGTGGCCAGGAAGAATGAAGGGCAACTCCACATAAGAGCACTTAGTACGTGCCTGGCACAGAATGAACTCGTTAGTGCTGGTTTCCCTTATTACTCCCAAACCCATAAACCTCACGCGTCCTGGCAGAGGTCAGAGCCTGCGTTCACATAGACCTGTGCCCGCACAACCCTGGTGTTTTTCCTTGCTAACCAGTGTGTGGCCCAGTTACTTAGCCTCTCTGAACCTGTTTATCCCACAGCTAAACAGGGATAATGGTATATTGTCTACCTTCCATGATTGTGGACAGGACTACGAAAAAGGCAACAAGGCTTTAGCCAGCCGGTGTGGCTCGGTTGCCTGAGCATCTCCTGTGCACTGAAAGGTTGTCAGTTTGCTTCCTGGTCAGGGCACATACCTGGGTTGTGGGTTTGATTCCCAGCTGGGGAGTGTCTGGAAGGCAGCTGATCGATATTTCTCTCTTACATCTCTCTGTCTCAGTCTCTCTCTCTCTCTCTCCCTTCTTCCTCTCTCTAAGCATGTTCTCGGGTGAGGATTTAAAAAAGTGGGGGGAGCTTTAGTGACAGTCTGGGCCTCCGATTTTATAGATTAGATCACCCTTTGTAAAACCCCCTTTGACCAGAGTTTTAGTCTCTGCCACTTTTTTTCTATCCCAATACTCCAAACATGTCGAGCAGGAATTAATGCAGTGATTTAAAACTGTAGGGCACGGAGCCCGTGGATAGAGAACGCGGAAGGCAAGGCTGGAGGCTCGCGGCACTTGGAGCCACTGGCCACTAGGGGCCGCTGGTGAGCCACAGAAGCTGGAAAGATGCCTAGCCTGTCAGGCTGTCAACACCGCGTTTCTCACGGAAAGCGCGTTCTGGACTGTGAGAAATCCAGCTCAGGGACCTCTGCAAGGAAGCCTGGCTTTATTTTCTCTAAGGGTGTTCACAGCCTCCTTTCCCCCTGAGGTTGGAGGGAGGGAGATGGGACAGAGCCTGCTCCTACCTAGTCTCTGAGCCACCAGCTGGTGTGGGAGGAAAGACCTGTGTGGCCGCATTTGTGAAATCTGGGAAAATCCTCTGCCTGCAGGAATTTCCCCAACACCCAGTGACTGAAATCCCTTTAAGTCTTATAAAAATGGTAAACTCTTTTTTTAAAAAAAATATATTTTTATTGATTTTTTTTTCGATAGAGAGAAAGGGAGAAAGAAATAGAAACATTGACATGAGAGAGAAACATTGATCGGCTGCCTCCTGCACGCCCCCTACTGGGGATCAAGCCCACAATCCCGGCATGGGCCCTGACCAGGAGTCAAACCGGGACCTCTCAGTCCATGGGACGACTCAATCCACTGAGCCACACCGGCTGGGCAAAACACGGTAAACTCTCTTTCTTTTTTCTAAATTTTTTTTCTTTATTGATTTTAGAGAGAGAGGAAGGAAGAGGGAGAGAGAGATAGAAACATCGATGAGAGAGAACATCGATTGGCCGCCTCCAGCATGCCCCCCACTGGGGATCGGGCCCACAACCTGGGCATGTGCCCTGACCGGGAATCGAATCAGCATCCTCTTGGTACATGGGTCCACGCTCAACCACTGAGCCACACCAGCTGGGCAAAACACGGTAAACCCTTAAAGCCCAATGATAAATGCAGATATCCAGGGAAGGGGCCCCATGCCAGGCCTCTCTCAGATGCTATTTATGCAGGAAAAGGAATCCGTGCACAGTAAGAAAAAGTGTGGCAGACCCGGAGTTCCCAGATGTGAGTTTGGATTCTAGGTTAGTCAGTCATTAGCTGTGAAGCCTTAGGCAAGCTACTTCACCTCTCTGAGCTTCCGTTTCCCTTGAAACCCCTACTTCATGGACTTGCTGTGTGGGTGTGGTTAAATGAGATAACAGATACAAAAGTTCACCCATGTGGAAAGGCTAAGTAATGTTTATTATTTGTTATTCTTCTTTTGTTAGGCCTAAGTAAAAGCTGAACTCAGAGCCTGGAGAGCCGACAGGCTGGCAGGGGGATCCGGGGTTAAAAGAGAGGCCAGGGAGTACGAGGAGGGGTTAGAAGGCAGGCAGAAGCCAGAGAAGACGTCTCCAGGCCATTGACGTTCAGATGAAGCAAGTAAAGAGACTTCCAGACGCGGGCTCACATATTCAGAATTCTCCTCCTGGTGTGTGTTTGTGGGGTGTGTAATGGGCTGTGTGTGAAGTTACTGTTAACACTGTAGCTCAGCTTTGTATCCCAGATGCCAGAGAATGTGTACAGCCCCCTGGAGGCAGGACACCAGAGGCAAAATGAGACTAGAAAAAATATCAGTTGGCAGAGAGATCAGGAAACAGGAGGAAGGCTATGACAGACCCCAATTCCGGACCCCATCCTGTGAGAAACACAAAGCCAATGGGATACATCCACAGGGACTGAGTGTCTGGGGAGGCTACACGAACAGTCCCTGGGAGGAGCTGAAGACAAGTGGGTGATCCGCTAGGAAAGAGAAACAAAGGAAATGCCTCCGTTGGATTGCTCCAAGGCTGTGAGGGGAACAGGTGCAGCTGGCTGATTTATGGTGCGTGGCCCAAGAAGGTAGACCCTGGATCAATGAGTACTGGAGAAGCCTGAGTCCCCCAGTATTGTACCCTTACTCTGTGTGTGTGCATATTTACATATTATGCATCTATCAGCAGAAAAGGATCCACAGCTTTCATCAAATTCTGAGGACCTCAAAAAACTAAAAATTTCCTGATATAAATAACAACAGCTAATATTTATCAAGCAATGACTAAGTACCAAGCACTGGGCCAAGCCCTTTACGCAGTCACTGAATCCTCCCAAGAACCCTCGAGAGGCAGTGTAGCCGACAGTGGCCGCAGCTCCGCAGCCAGCCTGCCCTGGTCCACATTCCGGTGCTGTCCCTGGCTCTCTGCGTGCCCTTTAGCAACTCACTTTCTCCCTTCCCCAGTCTGTTAAATGGGGGTAATAATGATAACTTCAAAAGGCTGTTGTGAGGACTGAGATAGTTAACACATGTAAAGTTCTTAGAACAGCATGTGACAAATAAAACTTTAACAGTCAGCTTTCATGAGATGATACAAGCCAGCTACAGCATCCCACTGTATTAAAGTTCTCTCTCCCCCTCTCTCTCTCTCCCTCTCTCTCTCCCTCCCCCCTCTCTCTCTCTGATTAGAAATGGCTAGAGTTTACATAGAATTGGGAGAAGCAAAGTTCATATTCTGTCAGAGGAGAGAAGTTAAAAAGGAGTTTAATAGAGGTTGGCAAAGGAAAAAAAAGGAATCTGTTTGGATCGAGGGATGTTTCTGCAAATGGTGGACATGGATCTTCCTCGGGGTAGGAGGGAAATCAACAGCTACCATAAATTGAGTGCTTAGCACCTGCAAGGCGCTCGATCTTCATTCTTTCATTTAGCCCTCCCACAGCCCTGTGTGATAGGAGCGCTGGGCGGCACCAGCCGCAGTTCCCAGAGCAGGGAAGGGGCTCTGTGACACCAAGGGATGTGCCCAAGGATGGAAGGCAGGAGGGACAGGAGCTGAGGGTGCAGCCCAGGCCTATGAGCTCCCAAGTCCACACTCCCTCCACTTTTCTGTGCTGCTGCTGCTGTTGCTTAAACGACAGAGAAGCACCCAGGGAAGGCCACTTGGGTCGGTGTAAGGGTGGAAAGGGACATCCGTGAAACTCTTTTTGGGTAAATTCGAAAGTAGAGCCTCAGCTTTCCCAGTCTTTCCAGAAGGCTCTCCCAGCCACCCAACTCTCCAGGACCTTTCTACTGCCACCCTGGGGTGGCTCTCCCATGGCGCTTCTCCGGGACTATCAACATCCCCTGCCCTCGTCCACTGGGGTTCTTTCAACACAGCTCAGTCACCCAACTTGAGGCCATCTGGGGACACTGCTGTCATGGAGACATATAGTCACATGACTTCAGAAGACACACAAGAAGGCGGTCTTCTACTACCCCTGAGAGACATGCTCCTTGTATTCCCCCAGAGCGGCCGTTCAGGGCGAAATTAGTGTGACAAGTGCAGGAGTTAGACTGCTCGGTCCCTATTACAGCTCCGTCATATGTGAAGGATGTGACTTTGGGTAATTTACATAATCTCTCTGTGCCTAGTTTTCCTCATCTGTCAACTGGAGATGATACAGGGTCCCCTTCAAATCACTCTGGGGAGGAGTTAATAAAATAATAGTGGAAAGGGTCTTAAAGGGGCTTCAAGTAACACCGTGAGCATATCATACACTCAATAAACATTAACCATTAGAGCCTGCCCGTACATCCCTCTTCCAGATGCAATCTTGGGGAACTTATTAGGTCTCCTCCTCCCATTCTGCAACACTGGTCCTAGGACTCCTTGACTTGCTTTTATTTAGCCCCAACCACTGGTTCATAATCATTTGAAAAGTTGCTGATCCCTTTGGAAAATAAAAGCAACTATGTATCCGCTTTCCAGTGAAATAAACATACGCACATTTTACATACATTTTCAGAAAAGCACCTTTGACCCCCTGTAGCCTGTTCCTCAGCCATGCTCACCAGACCCAAATTCTCTTTTTAATTAAGTGCCTTCCATTTAAGTGGTTCCCTCTTTCTGCCCCTCTTCCGCTTCCTCCCTGCTTTCTCTGACTCTCCACCCGCAGGGTCTTCAGCCCTCCCCGTGTTGCCTGCCTCGTTGACTAATGTCATCCAGTGGCAACCCCCACAACCACTAATAATAGTAATAGTTATAGCATTACTCAGTCCATCATTTCAAGTACACAGTGCGCGGGTTAGAGATATTGTACAGAGAAGACAGTTCCTGAACTATTCCCCTCCAATGACCCCAGTTCCTTAGACTCTAATTTTATCTGCCACTGCTCAGTCCCTAAAAATACTTTCAGTACAGGCCACGCTTGATACTGTAGCCTCTTGTCTGCCATGAGGATGAGTCCAAGATATAGAACTTCCAAAGGCAACACTTCCCTGGGCTCTGTGGCTGAAATTCATTGGGATGTAAGGCTGAAATTTATCAGGTCCCCAGAGATAAGACACTGTCCCTATGTGGACAGAGTGTTTAATCAGTAGAAAGATCATGGTCTTTTTTATGTCATGTGGACCTGTACCTATTACATGTGTGACCTTAGGCAAGGCCCTCTGAGCCTTGCCTTAATGACCTGTAGAACGGAATAAGAATGGGAGTCAGGATGGTGGTAGGCATGAAATAGGAAAGCCTGTGTTTATCACCCAACTGTCAGTCATTAACTGAACACCTATTTATTGAGAACTTGCTATGAGCTGGCCATCGTAGTGAGACTGAGAATTCGCTGTGAGGAAGAGATAGTACCCGCCCTTGAGTTGCTCACAGTGCTTTCGGGAAAACAGATCTTGACAACCCTGTGCTAGAAGAATGCACAGGCACAGGACACTAGGAACCCAGAGAAGGGACCCAGAAAGACGCTACGCATACAGCAGGCACTCAGCAATGTGACTTCTCTTCCTCCCTTCCCTGACACGCAGACCCGCAAGTGACCAAATCAATCATCCTTTTATAGATGAGACCCCAGAGGGCAAGTTCAGTAATGTCTATCTTCTCAGACACCAGCAGGGGTCATCTCCCACCATCCCCCCAGAACGCAGCGGGAGACATCCCCACAGCTTCATTCCAGAGGAAAGAGGCCATTTAGACCAAATGAGTTGAGCCCAACTGTTCACTCCGTTTGCTAGAGCACTCACTGTTCTTATCTCCTGGCCAGGAGAGTAATAAGAAAGAAAGCAGCCAGGAAAATTAATCAGGACCCAGAGAATTTTAATAAAATGTTATTAGAAGTCAGAGCAAACTGTGGGGAAGAGGAGGAGCGGCAGCCTCTGGGCACCTGTTCCTGTTTTAATTGGATGACTCGGGCCTAGCCAGCCCAAAACAATGCCCCGCTGATTCCTGAGCCCTGCTTGTGGGCCGCGTTTGCCTGCAGCAGAATCACACTTCTCAGCTCCCTTCCCTCAGCCCCCACCTTGTCCAACACCTGCCCCCACCCTCCTTTTGTTAGTAGCCCGCTGCCCTCCATGCCAGAGGTCCCTGCTTTATGGCACATTCATGACACTTTCTGTGGCAGACAAGTGCCCTGTATTAGAAACCAAAGACCAGGCTGTGGGGCCCTGCTTCTGCCTCTAATTCATCGTGGAAACTTGGGTCAAAATCTACCCTCCTACGGCCCCACCGCGGGGGAGCCCAGGCGGGGCGGGGGTGCAGGGCGACCCCCCCACCACGGGGGAACCCAGGCGGAGCGGGGGAGCCGGGCGACCCCCCCACCAATGGAGGAAGCCGGCAGCACACAGGAGAACTGAGCAAACTGAACAACGAAATTGACCCAGAGACATGGAGGGTGGAGTACGGGATGACGGGCCTCAGATCGGAGGGGGGGAGGCGGGGAAAGAGATAAATCACAGAGCCTATGTGCATGGGTGCATAACCAATGGACATGGACAACAGGGATGGGGAGGAGGAGAAGGGGAGGGGGAGGAGGGTGTCAATGGGGGAAAAAAAAGGAAAACCATCTGTAACAAAAACAAATTAATAATAAAATAAATTATTAAAAAAAAAAAAATCTACCCTCCTCACTAGGTCTCAGTTTTCTCATCTGTAAAATGGGGACACTGAAATCGCTCTTTCATTACTTCTATTGTCTTTCTACTAGTCTTTGGTTGTAAAAAGTGCATGCGTACCCCATGATTTGCAATAAAAGGGTTTTGATCACAGCTGGTGAGTAAGCACCCTACCTGGCATCAGAGGACAGGCTGCCCTTGCTTTGCTCTTTTCTGCTCCCAGTGAAAATCCAAACCTGAATAAAGGAGCAAGCTCCTTTGCCAGCTCTCTGAGAGGAACTAGCTTTCTTTTTTGGATCTTTTTGCTCATCCTCCCACTGGGCTCAGTCATATCTACACCTTGGCCTTCCCTCACCTGTGTTACTGGGCCAGTTCCTTACATCCTTCTAGTACTTCGTCTTTAAAAGGTTGTCTCATCTATATCTTGCTGGACTTTGTTAAGATTTCTGTGAGGTAGGTAGAATGGGCATTATTATCCCAATGTTATCTATAAGGAAACCAAGACTGAGAAAAGGGAATTGAATTGCTAAGGTTATACATCACTTGAATGACAGTCTAGATTCAGACTCAACTCTCTCAACCACCGCTCTTCCCACTGTATCACCATCATCCGCTTAGACCACGCCAAGGACATACCTAAACTAACACCCTAACAATCTAGGATGGTGAGAGGGTGATACTAATTTAAAAATTACTGCCCGGCTGGTGTGGCTCGCTGGTTGAGTGTCGACCCATGCACCAAGAGGTTGTCAGTTCAATTCCTGGTCAGGGCACATGCCCAGGTTGTGAGCTCAATCCCCAGTGGGAGGCATGCAAGAGGCAGACAATCGATGTTCTCTCTCTTTGATGTTTCTATCTTCCTCTCCCTCTCCCTTCCTCTCTTTCTAAAATCAATAAAGAAAAAAAAATTTTTTTTAATGACTAACGAGCCCTGGCCGGTTTGGCTCAGTGGTTAGAGTGTCGGCACGTGGACTGGAGAGTCCCGGGTTCGGTTCCCACTAGGGGCATGTACCTTGGTTGCAGTCTGTCCCCGGCCCTGGTTGGGGTCGTGTGGGTGGCAACCACTCAATGTGTCTCTCTCACGTCAATGTTTCTCTCTCTCTCTTCCTCCCTCTCTCCCTCCCACTCTGTCTGAAGATAAATGAAAAAACAAACAAACAAAAAAATGTCCTCGGGTGAGGATAAAAAAAAAAAAATGACTAACGAATACAGACTTAAAAAATAATTGAATAATGGATAAATGCCTAGGAAAGCCAAAGGCCAGATAAGTAAGGACGGGAAACCAAGAGTGATTTTTCTTTGAAAACGATACCATAGGTAAAAACATTGCAAACACAGCTCTGAGATGGAAACTTTAAAAAAATTTTTTTTTCTTTATTGATTTTTTTTTAGAGAGAGAGGAAGGGAGAGGGAGAGAGAGACAGAAACATCATTGAGGGAGAACATCAATTGGCCGCCTCCTGCATGCCCCCCACTGGGGATCAGGCCCACAACCTGGGCATGTGCCCTGACCGGGAATTGAACCAGTGACTTCTTGGTGCAGGGGTCGACACTCAACCACTGAGCCACACCAGCCGGGGAGATGAAAAGTTTTAAAAAGAGTAATGCAAGGATTTTTTTCTCCTCTTTTAATTGTTTTATTTGCTCTTTTATTAATATTCTACATTTCACAGTTACAAAAAAAAAAAACCTTCCACTGTGGTGAAAACAAACTGGTCAGGGCAGCTCTTTCCTTCACAGCGGGGTCCCAGGTTGGTAATGTTTTCCTCCCATAAAACCATAATCCCATAAAATTTAAGGTTATTAAGTTGCAGGTGAATAATTCATGAGGCAATTATGAAACATTTATGATGGAATATTATGAGCTTTCAAAAGAAAAGAAAAGAAAGCCTTTGGGGTCGCCGAATTGACAAACTGTGGTAGCTGTGTTTCCCTCTCCCTTGGGGAATCCACACCGACATTCCCTGCTGCCTTGGACATTCAGAGATGGGCTCAAGTCCCTCCAGACGGTGTCTGGACTATGCCCCAACAACTCAGCCAGCTGGTGGCACAACCCACCACAACAGACATAAGCATTGCCTGAGGTCAACAGTAATGGGAAGAAGCACAAAGCCTCGTGGACAGCATACACTGCCCGGCTCTGTGAAATCACTTCCCATGTATTATGCCTCTAATCCTCACAATGACCCTCTGCAATCAATATTATTCTCATCAGCCCCATTATTTAGACCAGGAAACAGGCTCAGTACGTTTAATAACTTGCCAAAGACCACACATCGAGCAAGAAGCAGAGCCAGGATTCCAACCCAGGCCGTGTAAACCGAGCCTCCTAGACAAGGGCTGGAGAATCGTGTGTGGTGGCGTCATTAATGTAGCATTCACGCCATGGGTTCATCAGCATCATTTTGTCCTCACCTGCCTTCTGTGACGTTATTGTTGGACATTGTTTTTATTTCAGTTTAGTTTAGTTTTTTGTTAATCCTCACCCGAGGATATTTTTCCATTGAGTTTTAGATAGAGTGGAAGGGAGGGAGGGAGAGAGAGAGAGAGAAACATTGACGCGAGAGAGACACATGGATTGGTTGCCTCCTGAACGACCCCGACCCGGGCCAAGGATTGGACCTGCAACCCGGGGACGTGCCCTTGACCAGGAATGGAACCTGCAACCCTTCAGCCGGCAGGACGACACTGTAATTGTTGGACATTGTCGGACAGGTGGTGTTGCCTCCACTTTGAAGCTGAGTCAGCTGAGGTCAGCAAAAGTTAAATGATCTGGTCAAGGTCACACAGCCGGTTAGTAGAGGCACGGCACCTGGAACTTCAAGGTTCAGTCATAATGATGTTCCACCATAAAATAACGGAATTGGAAGAGTTTCCTTGCTTAACTTCCAGTCCAGTACAACATCTCTGAAGGTAGTGTTATAACCTGACGGCGAGATAACCAGAGACGCATGGCCGAATTGTAAAGGAGCACTTTATTTCGCCGGCGGGCTTCGGAGGGCACAGTCTCCCCTCAGATCAACAGCCACGATTCTCCTTGCTCATCCCATTTTAAAGACAGAAACTCCCTCCTCCTTTTGCCCCCTCCCCCCAGGGAACCAGTACAATAGTGGGAGTGACAGAGACCACAGAAGTCAAAATTAGCATTATTTACCGACGTCATAAGTACTTGCAAGTACCTATACTCAGAAGACTGCAAATGCCTCCCAACTCCTGGGGCCACTATAATCTTAGGCAAAATTCCTTTCTGTCTAGGGGTAATTAACCTATTGTTGGAAGAATATCAAGGAATGTCTATTGGTGACTAAATGGAGTCTTTTAGTCGCCTTAACCAAGGGGCCTACATAAAATGGAATTTAGTTGCCTTAGCCTTGGAGCCCAGATCAGTAGAACCCCCAGCCTCTAATTGAGCACCCCCGAACCCCTGCTCCCCCCCCCAAGAGGAGCTCCGGTACTCAATGCAAAACCCCCTTCCACTGTTGTCAAATTCTGAAGGTTTCTTTATTCTCAGCCAGTCTTTCACCCCCTTACAGCTGACTGCTGTTTTATCTGGAAGGACAATCCTTTCGCTCTCTTACCAGTCACATGCCCCTCCTCATCACGGGTTCTTCCCCCACCACTTCCAGCTTATCACCCCCCACCCAGGATCTTCAACGGTTTTTTACCTCTCTCCTTTTCTAATCTCTCTTCCTAGAGGTGCCCTAAATTAATACTCCCCTCCCAAAGAAAACGAATCCCATCTCCAGGGACATCTGTTTGGAGTTAGGCTCCCCTTCCCTCCTACAGGGAGCTGTAACCACCCCTTCCCCTCTCGATATGGGTGAATCCGGCTGAGACCCCATTAACTACTGCCGTGATGCATTTATATGAACTTGCTACCCCACCCTGAAATTTTTTCACTTGAACTACTATTGAACTAAGTTGCCTTTATCACATCTTCCTCTGCACACATCCCCGGTACCTCCTGCCGCATATGGAAATTTCAAAACATCTTCCCGTGCTGAGAGAATGCCACTCCCAATGCCAAGCCATGTGTCTGCATTTGCTCTGCCAGGCTGAGCAGTCAGCATGGCCTGACCCTCTGAGCATGCCCAAAGGGTCCAGAAGTGGAGGGAAAGTGCCTCCTGGGGAACAGGAAGGGCCTCCTCCCTGTTACAAGCTCACTCTGTTCTCTTGGATTCTCAGCATGATGCCATTGCAGTGGAGAGTTTCAGGGGCCACGATCTGATCGTTGCCTTCCTGCTAGCGTGGTGGGCCACCCACTCTTCAGGATGGAGAGGGATCATAAAGACACCTCGTCCAAACTCCCTGTCTTACAGGAAGCGGAGGCCCGGAGAAGAGAAGGAACCTGCCCAGTGAGTGCTTACTATGGGACTGGAGCCCAGGCCTCAGGACTCCAAGCGTCTGTCCCCTGCATTCGAGACCTAGACGCCATCTGGTCCAACGTCTCATTTATAGTTGAGCCAACTGGGGCTCAAAGAGAGAAGGTCACCCAGCTCACGTATGCTGGGAACAAAGACCAAACCCAGGGTTTTATCACCAATGCTTTTCATGGAAGAAGAAAGGAAATGTTATCTTCCGCATTTCTGTGTGGAGGCATCTGGCCCGCATCTCGGACAATAACACCATCTCATTTGCCTTCTTTCGATACCAGGGGCATCTTGCAGCGACATCCGGGTCTCATTCTATTACCTCACTGCTGCTACGTGTTCCCCAATAAAAACCAGACATGCTCGATTCCCTAGGTCACCCTGAGGCCCTCATTAAGAGAGGACCTCGGGGAGGATTTCAACTCCAGGTGGAAATGACAGGGAAATCTGCGTGTGCCCTGAGTCAGCGACTTCTGCCTGCCATCAGTGACGGTGGCTTAAGCATTCACTCCAGTGCAAGTGCCACACGGAGAGCCCAGGACGAGCACTCTCTAAACAATTCTATCAAGAAAGTCGCTACAGCATCACTCGACTATCAATATTCTGCAATAATACTGTTGTCAATATGCTTCAAGCAAAATTCTATTATCCATTCTCTTCAGACACTGTTACCAACCTTCCATCACGGATGCTCGTTTTTCTGCCCGGATATGAAGACGATCAGTATCTGCAGACAGAGGTCCACTCCCACGCTTGGGGCCCAGAGAAGAGAAGGACGCTGTTGAATAAGCAAAGGATGACCAGGTGTTGGTGGGGGAAACCGGATGGAGGAGAGGCTTAGGGTGGGAATCCGCCCAGCACTTGCCTTCCACTACATTCAGTGTGTCTAGATTGTTTTAAATTACATTTTAAATTGTTTTAAATTTGTTTAAATTGTTTTAAATTACATTTTAGCGATTTTTTAAAAAGTAATTTTTCTTTATTGATTTCAGAGAGAGGAAGGGAGAGGGAGAGAGATAGAGACATCAATGAGAGAGAACATCGATTGGCCGCCTCCTGCATGCCCCCCACTGGGGATCGGGCCCACAACCTGGGCATGTGCCCTGACCGGGAATCAAACCTGCGACCTCTTGGTGCATGGGTCGATGATCAACCACTGAGACACACCGGCCAGGCTGTGACTAATATTTTTAAAAAGCAAATTGTTTTTCTTAAAGATGTTCCTTTCCTTCACAAAGATTAAGAAAATATCTGCAAATTTTAAGGTCAAATAATAATATTATGTTAAGTTGGCATGACTTGAACGGGGCTGATGGAGCTAGAAGAGGGGGAGCCCATCTCCACCTCCCTCCAAGCCACCGTGTCGTGCAGAACACAAAGGCAAGGACGAGATCCACCTCAGGGAGCCAGGTGGCCAGCCGGGCCAGGGATGTCCCCTGGAGGTTCCCAGCTCTGACCTTCCAACCAGCCTCCTGCACCATGGGGAGGCCTTGCCATTCCTCACGCAGGTGACAGGAGGTGCCGTGTGGATTCCAAGCAGGTGAGCTTGTCTCAGAGCGTTGGCAGTAAAGCTTGGGTTAAACAAAGCCACCTACAGCCTGCGGCAAGGGTTTGATTACTCAGGCAGCGCCTCTGACGAAGGATTAAGAGGACTCTATCATGGAGATAGCAGAATCTTAATTGAAATCCAAGTCACTATATTAGCATCCCTAGAGAGAACCTGGGCCTTCAAGTCCCCCCATGGTGAGCTGCTATCGCTCTAAGAATCCAGCTCACCTTCACAGTTCTGAGCACAGGCAGACCTTCTCATTACAAGCAGACCTTCTTCCCTAAGCCCCCACCCCATCGTACCTAACCGGGGGTCCAGACAGTGGGATCTCCCAGAAGCACAGAAGTTCCAGCACACTCTCAGCATTTGCTTCTGATTTTCAATTACATTGGTATAATGTACTTAAAATCTGTCTTTTATTTGGAAAGATAAACACAGCAGTTTGGTAATTTCATTGCTATGTCAATTTGCAAAGAAGATTCTATTTAAACTCAGTGACTGGCCCACGGCCACCATCCCAGCCAGCAGCAAGCTGTCTAAGGGGACAAGAGAGGTGCCAGCTGAGTCTCGTGGGTGGGCGCTGCAGCTGGCAGGGAACATCCCCTCCTTCCCCAGCTGTCCCCTGAGGTGCTCGAGGGGTTTTCTCAGTGTCTAAAGCCCAGACTTGGATTTTTCCCTATTTTTTAGGTGGTTTGCATGAGGCTAATATCAGATATCTACGCTGTGTCCAGCTCTACCTTGCACGCTAACTCATTTGACGCTTGGAAGATCATCCCTTGGAAAAGTCTGTTCTTATCCTCCGTCTTATGGGTGAGAAAATGGAAACTTTGAGAAATTAAATGGCACGAACAAATTTTCTCATTCTGCAGTCTGATGCAATCTCAAGGCTGCCTGTCGACAGCTGACATGTTTAACCACTGCTGTAAACCGACCTCTACTCCACTCACCTGGCCTGCCTCTGACCTACCTGGAACATAGTAGACACTCATTAAATATTAAAGAAATGAATGAGCCTGGCCAGTGTGACTCCATGGATTGAGCATCATCCCATGGACTGAGAGGTCCTGGTTCAATTCCCAGTCAGGGCACATCCCCAGGTTGCAGGCTCAGTCCCCACTAGGGGGCATGCAGGAGGCAGCTGATTGATGTTTCTCTCTCACATCGGTGTTTCTCTCTCTCCCTTCCTCTCTCTCTCTAAAAAAATCAATAAAAACATTAAAAACTTACTTAAAAAAAAAGAAATGAATGATAGAACGGTTTCGAACTTATTCCTAATGTTGGCCATAGTCTGACCATCATGCACTGATTAAGCCCTAATCCAGATCACATACTTAACCCCAAAAACCAGCTTTAGACTGATACTCCTAGTCAGGTGATTATACACTGACCACTGATTCCAGTCAAAGGCTGAGTCTTTACCACCCTGTGGGCATCTTGTCCCGTGACCCTGCCCAGCTGCAAATCCTTTCAGTTTCTCAAACTCAAGCTCATTAATCCCACAGGGCCTTTGCACATGCTGTGCCTGCTACTTGAACCTGTCCCTGTGTCCCTGCCGCTCCTCACACAAGTATCAGCTCAGCCATCATTTGGGGATGCCTTCTCGACCTTCCAGTCTGGGCCAGGTTTCTGTACGAAAGATTCTTACAGAACCACATCTTGTGTCTTTCCCAGCCCTGATCTGCATCTATGATCAGTCAGCCAGTGATGCCTGGCTCCCCCGCCAGGCCATATGTTCCAGGATGGCAGGGAGCGTGTCTCTTTCAGAACAACAACGGATCCTCAGGTTCAGAATAGCACCTGGCTCATGTCAATAGACATATGTCAGTGAATGTCTAGACCAGTGGTTCTCAACCTTCCTAATGCCGCGACCCTTTAATACAGTTCCTCATGTTGTGGTGACCCCCAACCATAAAATTATTTTCGTTGCTACTTTGTAACTGTAATTTTGCTACTGTTATGAATCGCCATTGGAAATATGTGTTTTCTGATGGTCTTAGGCGACCCCTGTGAAAGGGTCGTTCGACCCCCAAAGGGGTCGTGACTCACAGGTTGAGAACCGCTGGTCTGGACCATGTCCTACTCACAGCCACAGGCCATTAGCCCTGCTCATGAACTGAAAACGCACATGATTCAAAGTTATCAAATAAGCTTGTCGGTATTATTGACTGAAAGGTAAGAACTTACGAAAGAATAACCCAAGGTGTAGGTCCTACTGATACTGAATGATCTTTCTAAATGAAAAACAATACATTATTATTAAGTTACAAAATCTAGAACTTCAACTCATGTACTATTGAAACTCACGATATGTTTTCATTGGCTTGGCATATTTAAGTGTCTTTCTTGTTCTTCTAACACAATGTCAAAAGCACATACAGTAGGTAAAGATATGATTACTACCTATCTAAAGGAAATTCCATTATATCAAATTCCAAGAGATAGTTCAAATTATTTTGTTCACCAAAAGTTCAAATTATTTTGTTCACCAAAACTTTGTTGTGGAAGATATATATTAAGTAGCATTAAGACACTCACTGGGGCTGGAAATAGATACACTATACATAAATTTCATGGCAACCTAATCTTTTGAAATAAGCTTTAATATGTAAATCATTCGGGGAGAAGATAAGCTGGGAAGAAGGCTGTGTGATGTTTATACTTGCATTGAATTAATTACTTAATTCATCAAGTAGTTCCTGATGTCTAGCACTAGGCTATGTTATTGAAACACAATCTCTTTCTCAGCAAAGCACTTTAGTTTGTTATGTGTACTCTGTATAAGGCAAGAAAATGAGCACCAAAGAGGTTTAGTTACTTGCTCAAAAGTCACATGTGCAGGGCTAATGCCAGAACAGGAAGCCTGCTTTCCCCACAAGCCTTCTCCGGTTGACCAAGGGGCCTCTGGGTGCTTAGGGTGACGCGAGGGTAAGTCTATGGCTGGGGCTGACCTTCAGGCTGCAGTTCCAACCAGGGATCATTCTGGCTGAAGTCAGAAGTTCATCCTGTGAGAACAGGGACACTCTCTGGCTTAGAAAGAAACCAAACCATCAGGTGTTATTTTCCTTTGTATGGGATGAAGTAGAACACAGGGGAACAGGGTTGCCATCGGTTCAACAAGGAGAAGCAATCTGGTATGGACGAAGCAGCACCAATTTGGAGTCAGGAAATCTGAGCTCCTCACTGTCTGGGCCACTGACTCTCTTGGGTTCCTATTATTTCTCTGAGACGGGACTCTGTGGGCAGCCACAGCCTCCAACTGTAAAATCCAAGGGTTGGACTGTAGCGGTGATCAGGATTAGGTCAGGATTAGCCGACAGGCAGGACTCCTTTTGTCATCATCGTCATCATCGTCATCATCATTAAACAGGCTTTCAGACCCTAAGCTCACAGCTAGGAGGGATGGTGGTAAGGCAGAGCTGTCCATCAGCCTCATCACTTGGCCTGTCTCGGTGCTGACAGATGGCGGGGGGAGGGCCCCTTGGCTTCCAGGAGAAATGACTCGCTGCTGCAGTACGGCACTGCGGAGGCAGAGACAGGCCTAAGATTGATGGCCCACAATGATGCTGAAACCCACCATTCACTGAGCATCTCGTGACATCAGCAGCGATGCCACTGGCCATTATCAAATCACCCAGGGTGTCCAAGATTGATTTCCAGCTGTAGAAATGACACCGACCATCTCTAGGTGCATAGGCAGGAAACGAGCCCCAATCCTGACTGTAATTTAGCATTCATTTGCATTTTTAAATTAGTTAGGCTGTGGACCGTTGCAAAGCAATGACAGAGAATTTTTATAATAATTAGCCTGGTGGGATGGGGGGAAGGGAGGCAGGGAACGGCTCTGCCTCACAATTTCAAGGGAAGAAAAAACACGATTCAGCATCTCAGGTCACCAGATCTGATTATGATGTCCTGGTCCCCGCTGACCTTGGGGACCGTGGCAGCTTCTCCAAAATCTCGGCTGAATATTCTGGTTTGTATCTGTCCTCCTTCTCTGGGGCTAATTCCACCCTCCCCTCTTCTCTCCCTTACACAGCCCAACTAGCATTTTTTTTTTAATGTTGGCTGGATGCCACTACATTCCCTTTTGTTCACTCTCTTTATGGCTGAGTTCAGCTCCGCTCTGTACAAATACTCACTCAGTACGCGTCAACAGCGTGATGTGTCTGCTAAAAATAACTGACACTGATAGAGCGCTTCACAGTTTGCAAACAACATTCCCATCCATTATCTCCAATGAGTCTCCCATCATTCTCTGGGCGCTAACCAGGGTAGCGTTTATGGTCCCATATTTTATAGACAAGAGAACCGAGGCTTGGGGAGAGCTAGAGACTGGCCCAACATCACCCAGCTACTAAAGAGCTTTGCCAAGATTGGAATGGAATTTTTAAACTCTGAAATCTATACGGCATTGCTTCAATCTCAAGATGCATTATAAGGAGTATGGAGCTCATAATAAAGGAGGGTAAATTCCTTTCTGTCCAGTTCAAATCATTCAAACATAACAATGACTCCCCCTCTGAGCACCAGGCTTGCAGAGGAATTTTGAGAAGGACATTGCTAACAAGGAAAGCAAAGGAGATTTGCAAACCTTGTCATTCAAGGAATGACAAAAACTAGGACTGTTGAATCTGGATAACACTCAGAAGGCTGATGAAAGCTATAGTCGAGCAACTGAAGGGGATTCGTAGGAAAGAGAAGACACACTTGTTCTGTGTGACCACACAGAAATAATAAGGAGGCAAATTTCAACTTGGTATGAGCAAATCAGTACTGCATAGTGGTTAAGGGCTCTGGACTCAAACTACCTGGGTTCAAAACCCAGCTCTACTATTTCCAACTAAGCGATCTGGGTCATATTAGTAATTTCTAATCCCCAGACTATGTGTCTGTACAAAAGAAATAATGATGGCTACCTTATAGGATTGTTGGTACCACGAAATAAACCAATGCAAACAAAGCCATCAACATTCAACATACAATAGATCTGATCACATCTTTGTTTTGTACACCAGTAAAAGAGCTTTACACTCACTCAACCCAGAACATCTAATAAGTAGACTTTAGTCTTCCATATATAGTTGAAGAATAGTCCCAAAATAGAGGAAGGGGAGAGGAAGCAACAAATAAGTCTGCCCAGCCATAAGGGACCCTTGCAAATAGTTACCAGCCCATGCATTCCTTTCACTAAGGCAGTCCCTAGAGACCAAATCAATGAAACAAGTCATGTTGCTTTGAGTGACACATGCCCGAAGCTGGAGAGAAACGGGTTGTACATCATGACCACTTTTTCACAACACTGTACTGGTCCCAGCTACTGTTAATAAAACAAGGTTAGAAAAGGTGTAAGACAAGGAAAAACACGCATATAAAATAAAATAAAAATCTACAGGTAAAATATTTGAATTAATAAGTAAATTAAGCAAGGTCACTAGATACAAGGTCAATATACAAAAATTAGTTGAATTCTCACTTATTGGGAACATTGGGAATTAGAAAAATTTAAATCATCAAAAACACCAAATTCCTAGGAATAAATATAAATATAAAATATGTATATACCTTTACACTAAAGACTACAAAACATTATTGAGAAAAACAAAAGAAGGCCTAAGTAAATGGAGACATATGTTCATGGATGAGACATATTGTAAACATGTCAAATGTCCCCAGATTGGCCTACAAATTTTACATAATCCCATTCAAAATCTTATCAGCTGTTTTCACCAGATTTTTAAATACCAGTTGACTACCTAATCCTAAAATTTTCATGAGAATTTAATATGACAAAACCAGCAAGGAAATTTTAAAGAAGAAAAACAGAGTTGCATAGATACGCTACCATATTTTAAGACCAATTTTTAAAAACACTTTTTTCTTTATTGACCCTAGAGAGAGAGGAAGGGAGAGGGAGAGAGAGACAGAAACATCGATGAGAGAGAACATGGATTGGTTGCCTCCTGCATGCCCCCCACTGGGGACTTGGCCCACAACCTGGGCCTGTGCCCTGACCAGGAACCAAGCCGGCGACACCTGGTGCATGGATCTACTCCCAACCACTGAGCCACACCAGCCGGGCTCAAGACCAATTATTAAAGTTACTGAATATATACGCGTATCACATATACTATAATTCTGTTTTTCTCTTATCTTTTGTTTTATAGTTTTCAATGTAGAGGGTTATGCATCTTTTATTACATTTATTCATGGATATTTGATGGGCTTTGATGCTATCATAAATGATATACTCTTTTAATATATAGAGAGTGATTTCCTTGCATGGTATTTATGTAAGAAAGTCGCAAACTAACCCGTGACAATATGACACTGCAGTTCAGTGGGTAAAGAATTTTCTAATTAACAAAAAAAGTAGATCAACTGGAGCTTTGGGGAAAGATAAATCTTGATCCCTACTCATAGACACGCACTCAATCATGTCTACATAGATTTAAGATATAAAGGTAGAAAAGGAAACAAGAATGCCTGTAGATGAAAATTTATAAGATCATCTTTGTAATTTTGAAGATGGCAAAAATTTTTTTAATTAATTTATTTTTGTTACAGAGGTTTCTCCTTTTCCCCTGCAGACTGAAACACCAATCAGAAAGAATTTATGCACCCCTATATTCATAGCAGCACTATTTACAGTCGCTAAGATCTGGAAACAGCCCAAGTGTCCATCAGCAGATGAGTGGATAAAAAAGCTGTGGTACATATACACAATGGAGTACTATGCAGCTGTAAGAAAGAAAGATCTCTTACCCTTTGAGACAGCATGGAGGGACCTGGAGAGTATTATGCTAAGCGAAATAAGCCAGTCAGAGAAAGGCAAAACGTTCTTAACCAGGATTCATCAAGTCTTTGGCCAGGACATGAGGTGCTGGAAGAGGAATACGGTAAATAAAACAAGGAGAATTAGTTGGGACCACATTGACAGGAACCTCAATTTCCAGGAACAGATGTTGGGCACATTTCTCTAGGCCAGGATGCGGCAAACTTCTTAAATAAAGGGCCAGAGGGTAAGTATTTTAGGTTTTGTGGGCCATAAGCTCTCTGTCACAACCACTCAACACTGTCATCGTTGCATGAAAGCAGCCACAGATAATATGGAAATAGTGAGTGTGTTCCAATAAAACTTTATTTATGCCTGGCCTGTGTGGCTCAGTGGTTGAACATCGACCCATGCACCAAGAGATCGCCAGTTCAATTCCCAGTCAGGGCCCATGCCCAGGTTGTGGGCCTGATCCCCAGTGCGGGGCATGCAGGAGGCGGCCAATGGATGTTCTCTCTCATCGATATTTCTATCTCTCTCTCCCTTCCTCTCTCTCTAGAATCAATAAAGAAAAAACACTTTATTTACAAAAACAGAAGGTGGGCCAAACTGTCCGTTGCTGCTCGGGTCAGCAAGAGCCGTGGGATGTTTCTGAGCATTTGGCGACAGGGTCAGAGTGGTGCTTCAGGGAAACCATCCGACCCAGACATGGAACAGCGTGAGCAGGGAGACGCCACCTTCCCCAGAAGGACGCAGCTGGGGCAGCAGGCTGTGAGCACAGGGAGTAGCAACAACTTTTCCTTTTGGTCTTTCGGGTGCCTCCACAGCTGCTGCCTCACCCCCAAGGACGAATCGGGGTATAAGGCATGAACCCCACCGCCCTCTCCCTGCCCCCACTCCACCCCCAAACACACACAAAGAAGAGTCTTGATTATGCGATTGGTCAGAGTCCAGGAAAGTGATGCTCTTTTTCTGGCAGTGACGCTCTCGGTGGGACACAGGCTCAATGCCACTTCCTGGAGGACCTCGGTGGGGCCACCTCCACACTTCTAGATGTTTTCCCTTCCTCGGGCACAGTGCCCAGGCCTCAGCTTCATCGAGGAGACAGTGGGAACAGGATGCCATCTTCCCAAACTTCGCTCTGTCTCTGCTCCGTCCCCTTGCCCCAGCTGGTATAAGTCTCACAGTGGTACACTGGCAGGCACCTACATCTGGGCTGCAGGGGGGTCGGCCATACGGGCTTCACTCTCCTCCTGCACACCCCTGGCCTGGACAAGAGGAAGCAACCCCTGACCCAGCCCATCCTTACTTTGGGGTCTAAGGTGCAGAAGCTCAGCCATTATGGGAGTTATTTCTGCACACATCTTTTCAGGATGTGTGTACCCCTGGGTCCTCTGGCCATATATAATCTATATAATCGTAGTAACCCCCCTTGATACCCCAGTATCCCTTAATAGCTAGCACTTCATTTTCCAAGCGGGCCAGGCCTACAGGTAAATGGAGGAAGAATTATTTAACTTAAACCTCTAGCCCAGTGGTTCTCAACCTTCCTAATGCCGACCCTTTAATACAGTTCCTCATGTTGTATGTGGGCATATCTGCATGTGGGCGGACCCGCCTGGAGACGGATAGAGGAGCCGTGTCTCGGTTCCTAAGACCATCGGAAATATGTGTTTTCCGATGGTCTTAGGCGACCCCTGTGAAAGGGTCGTTCAACCCCCAAAGGGGTCACGACTCACAGGTTGAGAACCGCTGCTCTAGACCATGGAGAAAATGGTTAAAGGAAATGTATCCCTCTATTTCTTCCTGCCTCTCTTCTTGTGTCCTCGGTGGCCCCTCTCCCTTCACACACCACTGAATGACAAGAGAGGAGAGAGAACAAGCCACCCCCGGCATCTGAGCTTCCTTAAAATCCTCCTGGCTCCTGAAGACGAAGGAAAAAGGCACGTGGCCCCCCATCCCGAGCCCTTGTCCCACAGTTCTCCACCCCTCCTTCCTCCGGGCACATGCATTCACCTTGTTAATCATTCTACCTGCATCCGAAAACATCACCTCCCTGACCGCCAAATAACAGGCTCATTACTGCAGCCGCAGCCCGCAGTCAGGCGGATTTCCCCGCAGGCCCCCACACCTTTCCCACGTTATTGCCGTGTCACTCCTCATTTTAACACATATTAATCACAAAGATACATTTTTCTTGGGTTATGGATTTGAGTGGCTCTTTGTAAGCACTTGGTAAAGGTTGGTTCAGGGAGGGAAGAGAAAGGAATGATTACCTTTGCAAAGTCGAATTTCTGTCCCAATTTGTGTATGCAGAAAGAAGAAACTGTCTCGCTTGTTACAGACTTCAAAAGTGTGTTACGGACTTGTTTTTCTGTTGGGTAGGAAGCTGTAAAGTATGCTGAATAGGTGTCGATTAAAAATCAGCCTGGTGCCTGGCTGGTGTGGCTCATTGGATTGAGCATTGTCCCATGGGCTGAGAGGCCCTGGTTCGATTCCCGGTCAGGGCACATGCCTGGGTTGCAGGCTCAATCCCCAATGAGTGGCGTGCAGGAGGCAGCCCATCAATATTTCTCTCTCACATGGATGTTTCCATCTCTCTCTCCCTTCCTCTCTCTCTAAAAAAATCAATAAAAGCAATTTTTAAAAATCAACCTGGTTTAAAGCATATCTCCACTACTTACTAGCAGTGAGAGCTTGGACAAGGGAACTCACCTTCCTGACCCTCTGTTTTTTCATCTATGAAATGGGACTACTTCCTTCCGAGGCGGCTGTGGGGCTTTAATGACATGGAGTCCAGTGCCTGGCCCGCAGGGCGGACTCGGTCTACATTGGCCAGTGTTTGGCTTCTTTTCCCGTGGTGAAGAGAGCCACGCCAAACCCGCATCTCCCTTTGTAGGGACAACAGCCACCCAGGCTACTTTCCTTCCGCTTCCCTGCTGCTCCCAGGGAGCGACTGGTGATTGTCTTTGTACTGCTGTTTTGTTTCAAGATTCTCGGAAATCTTTCAAGGGAAAAGCAAACTGTGTCACCTATTTCTTCCAGTGTCTGATGGACTTCTCTCCCAGCGTTTGCTGTTTCAGAAATGGAAGGCTCCCTCCACCTAACCAGGGCAGAGAAGGTAAGTGACTGACGAGGGTCAGAATATCCACGGCGAAGCAGAGAATCGAAGTGTGCAGCTCTCTCTTACAAAGACGGAGCTTTGGTGGGGCTTGAGGTCTGTTTCTTGCATAATGAGTCTGGACTGCAGGGATCCAACCTCTCTCCCACACCGGCCCCATCCTCTCTTCTCCACAAATAGCCTGTTGTGCCAGAGACCTGGCCAGGGTCACAGGTGTGGACTACGACACCAGGGAAAGCTCATTAGCTTTTATGAGGATGACAACAATTAGTGTGGCCGTGCAGGGCTGAGCTCAACGCGTCAGTCCACATGCAGACGGTAAGGATGGCAAGAGGCAGAATAACACTAAGCTCATTGTCAGGGAATCTAAATTCTGAACTCAGGTCTGCCTGGGATTTGGTCCCCAAATCTGGCCTGTATATGTGTTTATGGAAACTTTTCTTATTGGGCTAAAATACACATGAAACCATTTCAAAATGTACAGTTCTGCAGTGGTTACTACATTTACAATGTTGTGCAATGATCATCACTAGCTGGTCCTAGAACATTTTCTTTCTTTTTTTTTTTTTTTTATTAATTTATTTTTGTTACAGATGTTTCTCCTTTTTTCCCCATTGACACCCTCTTCCCCTGCCCATCCCAGCTTTGCTGTCCATGTCTATCAATTAGGTGTACAAGCATATATGTTCTGTGGTTTATCTCTTCCCTCCCCCCCAACCCCCTCTTCTGAGGGTTGTCAGTCTGTACCCTACTTCCACATCTCTGGGTCTACACTGTTCTTCAGACTGTGTTCATTATATTCCACAACTAAGTGAGATCATGTGATATTTGTCTTTCTCTGCTTGGCTTGTTTCGCTTAGGATAATACTCTCGAGGTCCCTCCATGTCGTCTCAAAGGATAAGAGATCTTTCTTTCTTACAGCTGCATAATACTCCATTGTGAAAATGTACCACAGCTTTTTTATCCATTCGTCTACTGATGGACACTTGGGCTGTTTCCAGATCTGAGCTATTGTAAATAGTGCTGCTATGAACATGGGGGTACATATATTATTTCTGATTGGTGTTTCAGGCTTCTTAGGGTATATTCCTAGAAGTGGGATCACTGGGTCAAATGGCAGTTCAACTTTTAATTTTTTGAGGTAACACCATAGAGTTTTCCATAGTGGCTGCACCTGTCTGCATTCCCACCAGCAGTGTACTAGAGTCCCCTTTTCTCCACACCCTCACCAACACTTGTTGTTTGATGCTTTGTTGATGGCGGCCATTCTGACAGGTGTGAGGTGATACCTCATTGTTTTAATTTGCATCTCTCTGATGATTAGTGATGTTGAGCATTTCTTCATATGTCTCTTGGCCATTTGTATGTCCTGTTTGGAGATGTGTCTATTTAGGTCCTCTGCCCATTTTTTAATTGGGTTCTTTGTCTTCCTTTTGTTGAGTTGTATGAGCACTCTATATATTTTGGAGATTAACCCCTTATCTGATATATCATTGGCAATTATGCTCTCCCATACGGTGGGTTCCCTTTCTGTTTTGATGGTTGTTTCTTTTGCTGTGCAGAAGCTTTTGAGTTTAATGTAGTCCCATGTGTTCATTTTTTCCTTTGTTCCTGTTGTCTTAGATGATGTATCAGTGAAAACTCTGCTGCGTATGATGTCTGAAATTTTGTTGCCTACATTTTCTTCTAGGATTTTTATGGATTCACGAGTCACATTTAAGTCTTTTATCCATTTTGAGTTTATTCTTGTGTATGGTGTAAGTTGATGGTCTAGTTACATTTTTTTGCATGTAGCTGTCCAATATTCCCAACACCATTTATTAAAGAGGCTGTCTTTACTCCATTGTATGCTCTTGCCACCTTCGTCAAATATTAATTGAGCATAATGTCTTGGGTCAATTTCCGGATTCTCTGTTCTGTTCCACTGGTCTATATGCCTGTTCTTGTGCCAGTACCAGGCTGTTTTGATTACAGTAGCTATGTAGTATAACCTGATACCCGGTATTGTGATCCCACCTACTTTGTCCTTCTTTTTCAAGATTGCTGTGGCTATTCGGGATCTTTTTTGGTTCCATGTGAATTTTTGAAGTATTTGCTCTAGTTCTGTGAAATATGCCATTGGTATTTTGATGGGAATTGCATTGAATCTATAGATTGCTTTGGGTAATATGGACATTTTAATGATGTTAATTCTTCCAATCCATGAACAAGGTATGTGCTTCCACTTTTTTATATCTTCCTCTATTTCTTTTTTCAATGTCCTGTAGTTTTCTGCAAATAGGTCCTTTACTTCTTTGGTTAAGTTTATTCCTAGGTATCTTAATTTTTTTGCCGCAATGGTAAATGGGATTTTTTTTAGTGTCTCTTTCTGTGAGTTCATCATTGGTGTATAAGAATGCTGTTGATTTCTTGACATTAATTTTGTATCCTGCTACTGTGCCAAATTCATTTATTAAGTCTAGTAGATTTTTGATGGAGTCTTTAGGGTTTTCTATGTATAATATCATGTTATCTGCAAATAATGAGTTTCACTTCCTCCTTTCCAATTTGGATCCCTTTTATTTTTTCTTCATGTCTGATTGCTGTGGCTAAGACTTCCAGTACTATGTTAAATAAGAGTGGCGAAAGTGGGCATCCCTGTCTTGTTCCTGTTCTTAAGGGAAATGTTTTTAGTTTTTGCCCATTGACTATGATGTTGGCTGTAGGTCTTTCATATATGGCCTTTATTATGTTGAGATATGATCCCTCTATTCCCACATTGCTGAGAGTTTTTATCAGAAATAGGTGCTGAATTTTGTCGAATGCTTTTTCAACGTCTATTGATATGATCATGTGGTTTTTATCTTACATTTTGTTTATGTGGTGTATCACATTTATTGATTTGTGAATATTGAACCAGCCTTGCATCCCTGGGATGAATCCCACTTGGTCATGGTGAATACTTTTTTTGATGTATTGCTGGCTCTGATTTGCTAACATTTTGTTAAAGATTTTGGCATCTATGTTCATCAGGGATATTGGCCTGTAGTTTTCTTTCTTTGTAGTGTCTTTTTCTGGTTTTGGAATTAGAATTATGCTGGCCTCATAAAATGAGTTTGGAAGTCTTCTTTCTTCTTGAATTATTTGAAATAGTTTGAGGAGAATGGGTGTTAGTTCTTCTCTGTTCAAGTTTTCTATCTCTTCCCGGTCCAGTTTTGGGAGACTATGTGTTTCTAGAAATTTGTCCATTTCGCTTAGATTGTTGAATTTGTTGCCATATAACTGTCCATAGTATTTGTTAATGATCCTTTGTATTTCTGTGGTGTCAGTTGTTACTTCTCCTCTTTCATTTCTGATTTTGTGTATTTGGGTTCTCTCTCTTTGTTTCTTGGTGAGTCTAGCTAAGGGTCCATCAATCTTGTTTATCTTTTTAAAAAACGAGCTCTTTGTTTCATTGATCCTTTGAATTGTTTTTTTGGTCTCTATGTCATTTATTTCTGCTCTGATCTTTACTATTTCCTTCCTTCTGCTTGCTCTGGGGTTTTCTTTTTGTTTGCTTTCTAGTTCTTTAAGTTGTGAGGTTAGATAGTCTGTTAGAAATTTTTCTTGTTTCTTGAGGTAGGCCTGTAGTGCTATGAACTTCCCTCTCAGAACTGCTTTTGCTGCATCCCATAGGTTTTGTGTTGTTGTGTGTTCATTTTCATTGGTTTCCAGGAAGTTTTTAATTTCTTCCTTGATCTCCTCGGTAACCCATTCATTGTTTAATAACATGCTATTTAGCCTCCCTGTGTTCAAATGTCTTTGCATGTTCTTGTTGCAATTGATTTCTAGTTTCATGCCATTGTGATCTGAGAAGATGCTTGATATGATTTCAATCTTCTTGAACTTGTAGAGACTTAATTTGTGTCCTAACATGTAGCCTATCTTTGAGAATGACCCATGTGCACTTGAGAAGAATGTGAATTCTGTAGTTTTGGGGTGTAATTCTCTGTAGATATCTATTAAGTCCATTTGGTCTAGTGCTTCATTTAGAGTCTCTGTTTCCTTGTTAATTTTTTGTCTAGATGATCTATCCAGTGATGTCAGCGGGGTGTTGAAGTCCCCTGCTATGATTGTATTGCTGTCGACTTCTCCTTTGAAGTCTTCCAGAAGATTTTTAATATATTTTGGTGCTCCTATATCAGGTGCCTATATGTTTACCAAGGTTATATCTTCCTGTTGGATAGATCCTTTCAATATTATGTAGTGACCTTCTTTGTCTCTAGTTATGGCCTTCATTTTGAAATCTATTTTATCAGATATGAGTATTGCTACCCCAGCTTTTTTTTCCTTTCTGTTTGCTTGGAAGATTTTTTTCCATCCCTTCACTTTGAACCTATGTGAGTCTTTTGTTGTGAGGTGGGTCTCTTGTAAACAACATGTATGTGAATTATGCTTTCTTATCCAGTCAGCTACTCTGTCTTTTTATCGGAGCATTCAATCCATTTACATTTAAGGTGATTATTGATATGTACTTATTTATTGCCATTTTTGTTTAGTGTGGTTCTGTTTTCCTTCCTATTTCTTCTACTAATTACAGCAGTCCTTTTAACATTTCTTGCAGTGCTGGTTTGGTGCTAATGTATTCCCTTAGCCTTTTTTTTGTCTGGGAAGCTCTTTATTTGACCTTCTATTTTGAATGACAGCCTTGCTGGTTAGAGTAGTCTTGGATTCAGATCCTTGTTTTTCATGACCTTGATTACTTCATGCCATTCCCTTCTGGCCTGTAGTGTTTCTGTTGAGAAGTCAGCTGATAGCCTTATGGGGGTTCCTTTGTAGGTAACCTGTTGCTTATCTCTTGCTGCCTTTAGGATTCTCTCTTTGTCTTTAATTTTTGGCATTTTAATTACTATGTGTGTTGGTGTGGGCCTGTTTGGGTTCTTCTTACTTGGGGCTCTCTGTGCTTCTTGAACTTGAATGCCTTCTTCCTTCACCAAATTAGGGAAGTTTTCTGTCACTATTTCTTCAAATATATTCTCTAACCCTTGCTTATTTTCTTCTTCTTTGAGGACTCCTATGATGCGAATATTATTACGTTTCCTGTTGTCCCACAGTTCTCTTAAGCTGTCTTCCTGTTTTTTCATTGTTTTTTTCCTTTTGGTTTTCTGATTGGTGGATTTTTTCTGCCCTGTCTTCTAATTCACTGATGTGGTCTTCAGCTTCCTCTACTCTGCTGTTTAGTCCTTCCAATATGTTCTTTATTTCTGTTATGTCATTCTTCATTTCTTCTTGGTGCTTCCTCATTTCCAGTTGGTTGATTTTCAATATTCCTATGTCTTTACTCATAGTGTTGAGCTTCCTCAAAATCATGGCTCTGAATTCTAGCTCTGTTAACTTACTTAACTGCATTTCATTTATCTCATCTTCGGTAGAGGTCTCTTGTTCTTTCATTTGGGATTTGTTTCTTTGTTTCACCATTTTGGCTATCTCAGTGGGTTTTGGAGCCTGCCAAATTTTCCCTGTGGATGTTGGTGTTCTGCTGTTTGTGGCTCCCTCTACTGGGTTTGGATGAGCGTGGGCGCACCCAAGTTAAACACCACTGTCAGGTCTTACTTTCCTGAGTAGGTTTGCAAGCTCAGGGAGGGTTCAGTTATCCTCTAGCTTTTTGCCTAGAGGCTGTTAGTTCCAGTTACTTGAAAAGCCTTGGGTTCTCAGTTGAATGAAAACCTCCCTCAGGTGTTCAGCGTGAGAGGATTTCCTGAGGGTGGGGTAGATGCTGGTTGTTAATGAGCCTCAATTTGCATTTCAATGGCCCACCTGCGTGGGGCTGAATCTGTGAGGGAGGGGCTGCCGCCTCTCCCCAGAGCCCTGGGAAGAAGTAAGATGGCCGCTGTCCTGTGCGGCACCAACTCAGCAAAAGCTCTGAGTGCCCTCCAAATCCCGAGTGTCCCCACACAGTTTCAGTCCAGTCTGCCCTCCCTCTGCCGGAGCCCAAGGTGAGTGGCTGTGGCTATTTTAGTGCTCTGTCCTGGCCTTCTGCGCTGTGGAGCTGCTTGGGATCTTAACTCCCAGGCCACTGCTCACAGCTGAGACCACTGCTGTTTGTGGGCTCCCGGCCCCTCTCTCATGCCTCCACAATCCTACCAGGATCGATTCAGTGTCCCTGGTTATATGGTCCTCGCAAGCTGCTTTTCTGTTGCTTTTTCCCAACGATTTGTCTTTATTTTAGTTGTAATTCCAGTTTGGTCCTGGGAGATGGTCTGTGTAGCTTCCATTCACTCCGCCACCATTTTCCCCCGCAAGACCTCCTAGAACATTTTCATCACCTCAAAGGAGACTCCCAGTACCTTCCCTCCTCCACCCCAGCCCCTGGTAACCACTAACCCACTTTCTATCTCTATAGATTTATGCAAACACTCTTAGCTCCCTCTTTTTTTAAAAAAATTTTTTTTCTTTACTGATTTTTAGAGAGGGAGGAAGGGAGAGGAAGAGAGAGATAGAAACATTGATGACAGAGAACATTGAATGGCCACCTCCTGCATGCCCCCCACTGGGGATTTGGCCCACAACCTGGACATGTGCCCTGACCAGGGATC
Source organism: Tadarida brasiliensis (assembly GCA_030848825.1). Lineage (NCBI taxonomy): Eukaryota > Metazoa > Chordata > Mammalia > Chiroptera > Molossidae > Tadarida > Tadarida brasiliensis. The sequence goes on along the minus strand of CM061259.1, from coordinate 103,222,470 downwards.
GAACCGATGACCTTTTGGTGCATGGGTTGACACTCAACCACTGAACCACACTGGCCAGGCACTCTTAGCTCCCTCTTGCAAAATGTACCTGGACAAGACCCTTGAAAGATGGCCATTTCAGAAAACAGCAGCTCCCTTTCTGCTCCAGCTTCTGCCACAGCATTTTTGCCTGGCTCCCCAGGGAGTTACCTGCTAATTACCTAACTGAAGGGCACAGGAGCTGGTGAACAGTCAGCTCCTTCCCCCAGGAGAGCAATTGCACCAGCCATCGGAGGTGCCTGAGAATATTAATGCCCGTTAGAAACTGTCCAGATCTCTGGGGACCAGCCAAGCTTTTCAGGAACACAGGTGGGCGGGACTGCAGAGTGATGGAGCGGAACAGCAAAGAGTTGGACTGGGACAGACCTGAATTTGAATCCTGGCTCCTCCATGTGTTAGTTATGTGATCTTGATCAATCACTCCACCATCCCAAGCCTCTGTTTCCAACTATGTATGGTTGAGATGTTAAACCTACCATGCTAGGCTTCAAGGAGGTTACAGGGGGGAATAAATGACACGTAACATGTGTGTCCTCTTTACTTTAATTCTTGGATCCCTGCTAACTCAAGGAGATGTTGTATCTACTGTACATGATCTGAAAATTAAGACAAATAATAAGGACTGTGTTTAACATGTGGAAAAACAAACTGACATTATGTCACCTCCACTGAGATAAAAAACAAATGGAGTAAATTTTAGGTCAAATCTTAATTTCATTCCTCTCTGTGGTCACTGATCCGGGTTCAGAACCCAGAGTCCTCTGGGTCAGGGATTATTAACAAATTAAAGGGCACCATTTGCTTTCCTTTATAATGACAAAAATCATATCAAACACTAGCATTGCTATTATAATAATACATGTTAAAGTAGGTTGAAAGTTATTTCACAAAGTGCAGGAAATTAATCACTGAAAACAAATCGTGATCTAGACACTGTGCTACATTGAATTCCAAAGGTATTTTCTACATGCTAGGCACCGTTCTGGGTAGTGAGGTTAAAAGACTAATGAAACAAGAATAGTGTAATCAGACTGTCTCGATTTCAAATCCCAACTGCACTAACTGCATGACTTTGAACGAATCACTTCATCAAGGGTCAACTTGTTCCCCTATATAATAGAGATGATAATAGTAATAACTCTATACAGTTATTTTAAAGGTTAACTGAGATCATCTATATTAACTATTTAGCACAGTGTCCCAAGTAAGCAGTCATTAAATGTTAGATATTAGAATTATAATGGTTAATAAGAAGAAACAAACACAATAGCATACAGAGGGGAGTTCTGTTGGCAAAAGCTCTGGAAGCCCAAGAGTCCAGGATTGCCTCCAGAAGGGAGTGATGTCTCAAAGGGCGAATATGAATTAACCAGATGAGGAAGGCACGGTCATTCCAAGCAAAGGCAAGAAAGTACAGAGCCGTGCCCTGTGTGACAGAAGCTCCGGACATGTGTGAGGAAGTGTGATGGGGACAGCAGCAGCAGACGAGGACGGCCCAGCCGGCCACACTACAGTTCAGCCTCCACCTCAAGGGCAGTTGGAACCACGGAAGGCTTTAAGCAGGGAGCTGACACACTGCACTTTAGCAAGACCCCTCTGGCAGGCATGTGCAGATGAATGTATGAAAGAGATTTCAGGAAGCAGGGAGACCAGGTAGGAATCTGTTGGAATAATTCAGACGAGATGACGGTAAACTGAACTAAGGCAATGGTAGCAAAGGCAAGGAGGAAAAGAAACTATGATAAAAGTATTCAAAGGAAAATCCAAAATATGTAGAGGTTGGTTGGACTGTGGTTGAAAGAGAGGTTGACTGGAGGTCAGGGTTGGGTGTCTAAGTCCACAGTGGGGCCCTTCACTCTAACAGGACACTAGAGGTGGACAACGTTTCCGGGGAGGATGAGGAGATTCCTTTCTTTATCAAATAGAGGGTATTACATATTGGGGTTGGCCAACGCTGACATGTGCTGCTCAGATCCCCCTCGAGGAAGGAAGACCTCAGCTGAAGAAATGTGTCTTGTCTACGGAGGTAACTGATGGCAATACAGGCTGCCTCACTTAGGCTGATTCAGAACAACTCACACGGGTCTTCTCAGCAACACAGCCTGTCTTCCCTGCCAAGCAGCTTCCTTCCTTTCCTTTCCCAGGTGTGGCTCCTGGGAGCACCCTCTAAGGAACCTCCTGCTGGCTGACCTGCACCTGGAAGTCAGCTTCCTGGAACACGGACTGGCCACCAGTAGGTTTTCTTTACTCAGCACAACAGCTCTGGGAAGCATGTGAGGGAAGAATACCATCTCGGTTGAGCAGACGAGGAGACAGAGGACCAGATGTGAAACTGTGCTCAAGGCACTTGGATAGTTAGAGATGAATTCTCGTGGGAATCCTTACACATGTCACTCCGTTTGGCCACCTGCTTTTCTCCACTGTAACGTGAAGCAGGATCTCGAGCCTGCACGTGACAATCATCTAAGGAGGTTTTATTTTAAATCCCAATGTCTAGAACCTAGCACCAGAGATTCTGATTCAGTGGGTCTGGGATGGGGCCAGTGTAATTTATTAGAATCCCCTTGGGGGCAAATAAGCCCAGCCTTAGCAACAAAAAAACGTGTGCCAGGGGCATCATTTATAAGGACATTGAGGAGTCTTGCTGAAGGTAGGGATGAAATGCAGCTGCCCTCAGAAATGAGGGGACCAGAGTCTCAAGTGCCATCACAAGTTACATTCTTTTCCTTTTCTCTTTTCAGTTCGGGCCTGCCCCTTCCTGGAAGGATCACAGCGTTCATGGCTAAAACCCAGCATGACCCTTAGAGCTGTATTACCAGTACAGACACCCAGTGAGAGCCTAGGTCTCCTTCTCAGGACTAGATCAAACTCCCCAGGAGACACCGATCGGCCCAGCTTTGCACACAAATTTGCCTGCTCCTGAATCAATCAGCTGTGTCTTAGGGATGACATCCGAGTAGAACAGAGCTGACTGATCACTTGGCCGTGACTCTGACTGGGGCAAGGGGGGATTCCTTGAAAAGGGGTGCTGAAGAGACGGGTCCAAAGCTGTCCACTGCGTGACCTCGTGCCGCCCCTCAGCCTCCCCATGCCTCCCTGCTTCCTTGCTTCTAATCCTGACGTGGACATGATTTGCAGTTGTTCCTACGGGTGGTCTAACTTTGATGTGTTCTTGACCACGACGAGACTAAAGAGCAGAGAAAGCCAACTGGGACCCAGGACATAAATCAGAAAAGCCTCTGATATCAGAGGTAGAGGGAAAGACTCACAGAGATTCTCTTCCTCAAACCCTGTCCCTGTTCATTTCATCTGGGGAAGCTGGGGAGCAAAGAGGTTCAAGAGTGTTCAAGACCACGCCGTGGGTTTGTGGCGCAATGATACCCACTTTTCCAGGCTCTCAGCCTAGTGTCCTTTTCTTTGCAAAGAAAATAAAAAAGTCTTAGAGCAATTACCAACCGAAAAGAATAGAAACAATTAAGATAAAACACCTCTAGGATAAAGTAAATCAACGGAAAAATGGAATTTGATTTGTACAAATTTGATTTATAGGCCATTTTCTCAACATTTACTTCTTCTGTGAGTCAAGGAACAACCTGGCGACACTCATACCATGTCTAATGCTGATACAGTTCCGAGGTAGCTATTTTGACAAGTAATTATGAGGCAAATGTATTATTTCCATCCTTGAATGTAAGCAATAGGATGTTTAGAATTTGTCAGGCAGACCCCTAATTAACAGATCAGTGGCTCGGGGCTTCGAGGAGGATTGTCAGAGGATTGTGGAGCGTCCTGGGCAGGCAGCAAGCCCTGGGTCCTGGCCCAACTCCAGCTGGTCTGAGTCGCTGAGCCAATCACTGCCTTTGCTGGGCAGCCACCTGCCTGTAAAAGGAGGCATTTGAACTAGAGAAGCATTTCCCCGACTTCACCTATGCTATGTTTTTGCTTCTCTGATACTTTTCACTTACATTTTAACAGGAAAACTCGATCACTGTTATAAATGGAAAACCAGCCTCACCTACATCTGTTGAGGATAACCATATCAGCACAAATGTAATTATTCAAATAAAAAAAAAATGTTTACCTGGGTTCCACACAAAACATCCTCGTGCTACCACCACTGGCGTGTATACCCCATAATGGGGACCCCTGGGCTAAAGAATCTCCAGGGCCCTCCAGCTCTTAGGAAGGGGCAGAGGCCAAGGGACACAGAAGTCAGGGGCCTCACACATGAGGGACTCTCCCGAGGCCCCAGCTCCTGCTGTGGAGCTTAGATCTCCGCTGCGATGGCCTGTCCCACCACCGCCCTCACAGGGTCGCCCAGAGTCCTGCCCAGGCTTTTTGCATGGGCACCTCAGTCCATCCAAACCCTGCCATCAGGTGGGCTCGGAGTGGGATGGACCTGACCTGATAACAGCTTCCTGTTTTCTCCCTCAGGAAATTCTGGATTTTAATAGAGGACAGTGCCTTCACACACTCACACACACACACACACACACACACACACACTTTCTTTTTTTTTTTTTATCCTCACCCGAGGACACTTTTTCATTTTTTGTTCAGATAGAGTGGGAGGGAGAGAGAGGAAGAGAGAGAGAGAGAGAAACATTGACGTGAAAGGGACACATCGAGTGGCTGCCTCCCGCACGACCAATCAGGGCCGGGGACAAACTGCAACCGAAGTACATGCCCTTAGCGGGAACCAAACCCAGGTCTCTCTGGACCACAGGCCGATGCTCTAACCGCTGAGCAAAACCGGCCAGGGCACACACACACTTTCTTATACTGATGTTGGAAATTCAGGCAGCTCGAGCAAAGGATGTGGAAGAAACTATAAGCAGGACACGTCTCAGATTTTATCTGTTTCTCATTCTATGGCCTACCACAACCACCTTTGATTCTTCCCTCCATCCCTCTCTTTCTCCCACTTTCCCTCCTTCCTTCCTACCTATTACCTTTCTATCTTCTTCCTTCCTTCCTTCCTTCCTCCCTCCCTCCCTTCCTTTCCTTCCTTCCTTTCTTTTCCTTCCTTCCTTCCTTCCGTCTCCTTCCTTCCTTCCTTCCTTCCTTCCTTCCTTCCTTCCTTCCTTCCTTCGAATTTTTCATGGTATTTCTTTCTCTCCAACCCCTTTTCCTCCCCTGCCCCAACTCCATTTTCTTCCATCTCATTTTCTCTCTTCCAACTTTCTTGAACATTAACTCAGCACATATTAATTCAGTGCCTTCTCAGTGAGGGGCATTGGTGCTGGTCTTCCCCACTGCCTCCCCCTCACTTTGCCCATCACCCATTCATCCATCTACGCAGCTGCCCCCGTTCCATTCATGGTGGAAAGGTGATCCAGGCACCCAGTCCTGATTCAGCACCCACTTCCTGGCCCCTGCTCACGTCTTTTCCATCTCCTTCTTCTGGACCCTGGGCTATCTTCTGCCCCTGCCAATTGCTGGCTGATCGGGCACAAATTCCCTCAGAGGAGCTAGAGCAAGAAACAGGAGCGTTAAGTCCAGCAAAACGTGTGGCAAATGTCCCAGATTGGTCTCGAGTTCAAGAGAGTCTCTGGGGCTGCAGAAAGGAGCACTGTGCCAGGCTCGCAGCCCAGCCTCCCCTGCAGCAGAGGGGCAGCCAGCTTGGGGATGTGGGGCTGGCGTCTGTCTGTGGGCACCAGAGCCCTCCGCTCCTCCCTGGCAGTGCAGCTGGCCACTGCGGTTCCCAGCCCAGCCTCCGGCCCAGACCCCGGCCTGGTCAGGCAGCTCGGTGCTGGACGTCTTCAGACTGCAGAGGCTGAGAACGGACGTGGTGTGGACCGCAGGGTGGAGTCATCGTGAGGACAGCTGAGGGCTTTCGGGCAGTACTCCATCAGCAGGAGGAAGAAAGAGCTCTGTGGACCCCGGGTCAGAGAGAAGTGAGTAGCCGAGGTAGACCGGAGCCCGGGTTATCTGACACCTAACCTCTATGCCTGTCGCAGAGCCTCCCCAGCTTCCCTCTGCCTCCCTAAACGCCGAGAGGAATCCAGTGGGGAGGGTTTGCACTTTCTGCCAAGACAGAGTCTAATTACGTTGCTCCATTTTCCCCACTGTCTGAACTAGACGCCCTATAAAGTTAGTACAAAAACAATGAAAAATGCCCATAATAATGCATTGTGTTTACCACGTTAAGTACTTGGCTGGGTACTTTATGTGTGTTACCTCATTTAAATGTCACAGCAGTCCCCTGGGGTACACATTAATAGTATCCTCGACTTCCAGACGAGGAGATGAGTTGCCAGAGGTTTCCCAAGGCCATACAGTTAGCAATTATTGGGACCCAAAGGAGCAGCTCATTCTTTACAGGAGAGCACAGACAGCATGTCTCAAGTAGGGGTCTCAGAGGAGAGGGGCTTGTGTATACACTAGAAAGTTACATAAGTGGGAATCAGCAAAAAACACAGACTGCAGGCTGGTGAGGTGGGAGCATGCTTGCTCCGGGCCCTGGGCCCCCTGGGCCCCCTGGGCTAAAGAAAAGGGGAGGTCAAAGCAGCACTTCACAGCGGGAGGGGCCATTCCCATGGCAGGGTGGTGGGAGCTGGCCATGAGCGCCAGAAGGATGGAGAGGCCTGGATATGCAGGAGGGCTCTGCTGAGAGCTGAGGGTGAGGACTGGGTCCCAAGAACAGCCCAATAAGCAGAACCAAGACACAGGATCGGCAGAAGAATGCACGGCCTTAGAGACTTTGTCACCTGCACAGGCCAACCGTGGCTTCTCTGACGAGGGGCTGGTGGGTTCCAGGCGCCTGCGGGAGGCTCAGCCCTGTGATGAGAACTGAACAAGCGACCCTGGCTGGAAGACGTGAAGTTGGGGTACCAGAGTGTTGAAGCAGAAAATCAAAGCTCTGAGTTCTAATCCAAGCGAAACTAGGCCGGTATCCCCTTCCCTAAAACCCTCCATGTCCCTGCTTCCCATACCCCACCCCATCCTCACTGACGACAGGATAAAATCAAGGTCCTCAGCAAGGCATTCACGGTACTTCACAATCAAAATTCTGCCATCTCCTTGACTCCCCACTCCTATCTTTCATCCTCAAACCTTTTCTCGGGGCCATGCCTTTGCTTGTGCTACTTTCCCAATCCCTTGGATTATACCTCTTCAACCTTCAAATCTCAGGCGCTACCTCCTCCAGGAAGCCCTCCCTGATACAACTCCCCATTAGGCTACACTGGGTCTCCCTCTTCCCCTTCCTTTAATTTCCTGGCATATTTCTATCATTGCGTCAACCATTCCATGTTCGAATTTCCTATTTATGATCTTGTGTTGCTGGACTTGCCCACTAACGTGTTTTTCTTGAGGGCAGATCAGTGCCTGGTATATCTCCCCATGACTAAGGCGGGCTCAGCACATGATAGCCAATCAATCACTATTTGCCGAATAAACAAACACATAAAAGGTTTTGTTGTTAGATGACCTATAATCGCCCTGTGACTCAATTTACCTGGCTAAGACTAAGACCGCCTCTCCTGCCTGCCTCGCAGGACCGCTGAAACGCATCAGACTGGGTGATGAGAATGAAAAGCTCTGAGTGCCTCAAAGCCAGCGGGAGCATCAGGGATCCTTCTAATCCCCTGCCTCCCTTGGGCCGCCCGAGCGGCTGCACTATCTTCGGCTGTCTTGTCAGTCTTCAGAGCAAGTTTTTCTCCCAAAGAAACCAATTCAAGTTTGCTTCAGATAAATGATGATAAAGATTGTATCAAAAGTCCTCGTCCTCCTCCTCCTCCTCCCCGTCCTGTTTCCGTGAAGACAGGCTGCCCCAGAGGAGAGGAGGAAGAGTGGGAACGTGATGAGCACGTTCTCCCGAGTAACACATCTGCACACTGCGGGGGCCGGCGAGCTCCGGGTGCAGCCGGGAGGGCCTGGGGGAGACAGGATAATAATTTGAGATCACAAATAGGCAACAGGGTGAATCCTGTTTTCCCAAAGACATCTTAGATTAGTTTCCTGCCTGAAGAATACGTGGTTGGGTAGAGAGACAGGGCGCAGGGCATCTGGGATGCAGGGATGTGAGCTTCGGTTGAGACAAAGGATCAGTTTGCTGTGTGACCCCAGGGGACTCCCCTCTGCTCTCTGAGTCTAGCGTTTCTTTGTTTGTAAAAGGGGGCGATTATGATACGAAAACCTAAGTTTAGTGAGGACCAACTGTGAACCAACTGGGCTCGGCGATGTGGGGGCACGGGCTGCCTGCTTCGATCGCACCCCACTCTTCAGCGTTCCTTTCAGCCTCACGGCAGGAGGAGCAGAGCCTCCGTGACTAGGTGACTGGCCTGCACAGGTCAGGGCGCTGTGCCGACTCCAAAGCCCGCAGGGACACCAGTGTAATGGATGTTTGGGGGGAAATGAAAATTTCACATGATCGGGAGGTATGATAGTTTATCCCTAATGACGGATTCGCCTTTAGGAGATAATACTGATGCTTTTTATTTTTTTAAAGAATCATATCTTTTTTTTCTTTATTGATATTAGAGAGAGAGAGGAAGGGAGAGGGAGAGAGAGATAGAAACATTGATGAGAGAGAACATCAATAGGCCGCCTCCTGCATGCCCCTCACTGGGGATCGGGCCCACAACCTGGGCATGTGTCCTGACCGGGAATAGAACTGGCGACCTCTTGGTGCATGGGTCGACGCTCAACCACTGAGCCACACTGGCCGGGTTACTGATGCTTTTTAGAGTGCTGGAAGGGAGAGCGAGAGTGAGGAACAGAAGGAACTAGATAAGATGCTTTTGTTTAATTTGGGCTTCCTCATGCCCAAGATAATTATCCCAACTTTATGGAGATAGAGTCAAGGATACTAAGCAGGCCTTCATTTTTTTTTTTTTTTTCCCAAATATTTGTTAGACACAAGAACAGGTAAAAAGAAAGGTTTTTCTATGAAGCCCAGACTCGCAAATGTGCCACTGTGGGCTTGACCTTGGACGTGACACTTAGCTTAGAGACTTGAAAACCAAATAGACGGGGGCTAGACCTGGAGCCCTGGGGTTGCAAGACCGCTGCTACTTCCCTTTCTTCGTTTGGAGAACAGGCGATGCCCGCGGGTCACATTTCTGACCATGACTTAGTGTGTTCCACCTGCCTGAAGCTAGGCTGGTGCTGATGTCGCTCGGACACCAGATGCCTTCACTGTAGCCGGATAACTGTGGCCCAGGAAGGTAGGGAATGCTAGAGAAACTTTCAGTCTATACGCCTTGACTCAAGTCCCAATTCAGTCCTGTCTCAAGTTACAATTTTTTCCCATCTATAAAATCATATTGCTATAACCAAGTCAGCCTGCCCACTCCACAGGGTTGGCATGAAGGTCACTGATTCCCCAACCGTGACCTCAGGGCCTACCCACAAGGGACTTCAGTGCTCTCCGCCCTCGCCTGTTAGCTGTCTAGTGTGCGCCCAATCTCCCGTCAGACCTCAGTCTCTGCCACCTCCTCGGGGAAGCCCTCCCATGTCCCCATCAATTCTTCATGTTAAACACACTCACTGAACCATGGAGTCTGCCTTTGTAGTATCTTTCACTGTTCATAATAAGACACTTGGGGACTAATTGATGAATGAGCCTCTCCCTGTGAGACCATAAATCTTCACAAAGGTGGGGACTTTGTCAGTGTTGCTCATTGGGTATTCCTAGCACCAGCACAGTTCATGGAAAATTGTAGGTGCTGAACAGATATTAATTAATTGAATAAATAAACAAATAAATAGAAGAAAGAAACAAAAAGAAATAAAGAAAGAAAGAGAGGGAGCTGGGAAGGGAATAAGTCAGTCAACCAGCCAGGTAGTCAAACAGAAAGGTTCATTCAATTTCTCAATGACCTTTCAGGTGTACCTTCTCAGTTCCCAGGGCTGTGGACAATACAGGAGAGTGAGGGGATGGTACAGGATATACATTTCAGGTAAATGAAATTTCAGAGACCCAAGAGAACTTCTCTGACCCCTTCTCAATCTAAATTAGATCCACGGTTATTCTCTCTCAGAACTGTTCTTTTCCTTCCTAGCACTGGCCACAACTTATTTGTAGGTTACTTTATGTGCTTCTAGTGTCCACATTGGCTCGTGGCTATAACCCCAGCACCGGGAACAGCTGGCAGGTTCTGAATGAATGTCAGCCACCAATCTTGCAGCGTGAGGGATACAGGGACACAGAGAAGAAGTGGACACAATGCCTGATCTTAACTACAAAGCATTACTAAAAGAGATGGAAAAACACACAATGAAATGGAAAGATATTCCGTGTTCAGGGACTGGAAGCATCAACATAGTTAAAATGTCCATGTTGCTCAAAGCAATATACAGATTTAATGTATGCCCCATAAAACCCCCAGTGATGACATTTTTAAAAGAAATAGAACAAAAACTCATCAGATTTTTATGGAACCACAAAAGACCCTGAACAGCCAAAGCAATCCTGAGAAAAAAAAGAATGAAGCCAGAGGTATCACACTACCTGACTTCAAATTATACTGCAGAGAAATGATAATCAAACAGCAAGGTATTGCCTGGCTGGTGTGGCTCAGTTGGTTGGGCATCGCCCCATGCACCATGCATCACCCCATGCACCATGCATCGTCCCAATCACATGCATCATCCCATGCATCGCCACCCATGCACCATGCATCATCCCATGTACCAGGTCACCAGTTCAATCCCTGATCAGGCATGTGCCCATGTTGCAGCTCGATCCCCAGTACGGGGTGTGCAACAAGCAACCAATCGATGTTTCTCTCTCATCGATGTTTCTATCTCTCCCTCCCTTTCTCTGAAATTAATAAAAACATATATTTTTAAAAGGTATTGGCAGAAAAACAGACATAGAGATCGATGAAACAGAATTGAGAGCCCAGAAATAAAACCACATGTATGTGGGAAAATAACTTTTGACAAAGGAGCCAAAAGCATACAATGGAGAAAATAAAGCCTCTTCAATAAATGGTGCTGGGAAAAATGGAAAGCCACATGCGTAAGAATGAAATTAGTCTGCAGTTTGTCCCCATGTACAAAAAACTAATTCAAAATGTATCAAAGACCTAAATGTAAGATCAGAAACAATAAATTACATAGAAGAAAACATAGGTACTAAACTTATGGACCTTGGTCTTAGAGAAGATTCTATGAATTTGACCCCAAAGGCAAGGAAGTAAAGGCAAAAGTAAATAAACGGGATTATATCAAACTAAAAAGCTTCTGCACAGCAAAAGAAACTGCCAACAAAACAAAAAGGCAACAAACCAAATGGGAGAAAATAAGGGGTTAATATCCAAAATATATAAAGAATTCATACAACTCAACAGCAAACAAACAAACATTCCAGTTAAAAAATGGGCAGAAGACCTGAACAGACTCCTCTCCCAAAAAGACATACAAATGGCCAACAGATATATGAAAAGATGCTCACTTTCACTAGCTATTAGGGAAATGCAAATCAAAACCACAATGAGATACCACCTCACACCTGTTAGAATGGCTATTCTCAACAAGACAAGTAATAAGTGTTGGAGAGGTTGTGGAGAAAAAGGAACTCTCCTTCACTGCTGGTGGGAATGGAAACTGGTACAGTCACTGTGGAAAACAGTATGGAGGTTCCTCAAAAAATTAAGAATAGAGTTACCATATGACCCAGAAACCCCTCCCCTGGGTATTTACCTGAAAAACTGAAAAACATTTATTCACAAAGATGCATGCACCCGTGTTCATTGCAGCATTATTCACAGTGACCAAGACATGGAAACAACCAGTGTCCTTTGCTAGATGACTGGATAAAGAAGATGTGGTACCTATATACAATGGAAAACTACTCAGCCATAAGAAAAGATGAAACACTGACATTTGTGACAACATGGATGGACCTTGAGAATATTATGCTAAGCGAAATAAGTCAGTCAGAAAAAACTAAGAACCATAGGATTTCACTTGTATGTGGGACGTAAACTGAAATTCATAGACACAGACAACAGTATGGTGGTTACCAGAGGGAAGGAGGGTAGGGGGTCAGTAAAGAGTAAAGGGGGCCAAATATATGGTGACAGAAGATGATTTGACTTTGGGTGGTAGACACACGATGTAATAAGCAGATCCTGCATTATAGAAATGTACACTTGAGACCTATGCAATCTTATTAACCAATGTCACCCCAATACATTTAATAAAAAAAGGAAGCCATCAATCCAGTGAGGAGCATAAGAAGAATAATGAATGTGAAACACCTTGTTAAATGCTGTGTGAATATAAATGATTATTGGGTTTCTTCTTGTGACCATAATAATATGCCAAAGCTTCTGACAGAAATTTCTGAGTTGATAAGCCTAAAAGTGGGAAGGTTTTAGGGACCGATTCCCTTCTAAGGGGTCATTCGTGCATTCAGCAAATGCTTACGGAGAACCTACTATACGCCGTGTGACGTCTTAGTGAGCAGAGAGCAGTGAGCAGGATGGGTGGGACCTCAGCTCTCACGGAGCTGGAAGCTTCCAGAAGTAGCAAATCTTCCCTTCTTTCTCATCCTCAATGCCTTACTCGCCTGCAGACAAAGGGCCTATTGGTATATACTACGGATTCCTAATCCAGGTTCGTTTTTTTAAAAAAAACATTTCCCAGAGGGCATGACTCAGTGGATTGAGCATCGGCCCATGGACTGAGAGGTCCGGGTTCAATTCCTGGTGGGGGAACATGCCCGGGTTGCAGGCTCGATCCCCAGTGAGGGGCATGCAGGAGACAGCCAATTGATATCTCTCTCTCACATCGAAGTTTCTATCTCTCTCTCCCTTCCTCTTTCTCTAAAAAGTCTGCCAGGCATCTAGAAGCTGCTGATGGACTTACAACAGACATGCCCCACCCTGTCTCATTTGAATCGCCCAGCTCACTGCCACCATCCTCCCTGGGGTCCCATCCACATGCCTTCACCCTACACCCTTCATTCCTCCTACACAGGCCCAGCCCCCGCGTCCCTGCGGTCCCCCAGTCTCTGCCTTTCTCATTTCCAAGAGACAGAACACCCCGGCCATGAGATGAGAAGGTTCCTGGGACGCTGAGGGGAAGAGCGGGAGCCAAAGTCACCATCTGTGCCTGAATCATGTAGGGAACAATTCAGACAGAGGCTTGGAGGGAGGAAAAGGATGCTTCGGCTTCTGGGGAGGCAGCAAATAAATACATCAAGTTCCAAGAATAGCTTTAGTCCCTTCCAGTCAAACTCTGCTCAAGGAAGATCTGCCCAGTGACAGGGACTTTAAAGACGGCTCAACAATGACATGCCTGAAGGGTCCCTTCCCTGTATGGACGGACGGACTTCGTTATAAAGACCCATGGCTCCTCAGGGAGGGGAACCCCTCAAGCTTCTCTGCAGCCTTCAGTGTGGCCTCCCGAGAGCAAGGGAAGCGCCATGGCACCTGACAGCAGCTCCCTTGGAACCAGATCGAATCCATGCTGAGGCTGCAAAACACTCTGACCTCAAAGGAAGGGAACAAGGGGGAGCCAGAGGAGAAAATTCATCCAAGGAAATGAGTCCGAGGAGTCATGTTCTCGAGCCTGCTCTGCCACTGATTTTATGTTAGCTGGGTGGGTGATGGCTCTCAGAGCCTAGTTTCCCCACTTTGGGAGTGCGGGGCATGGGCAGCAGAGGGTATAAACGGGCTCTGGCTTTCTCTGCACACGTGCATTTCATTTCCGAGATCTGCTGTCCTCACTCCCCCAGAGGCACTGTGCCATGCCAGCCAGTTACAAGCTGGAGGCCTGGGGCAGCGTGATTTACTGCCCGGCGGCCTGGATACCCACTGCTATCTTTGGAACAAGCTTGCCATCCACAATCTTGAGTGTCACCATTATCGGCCTTGTGGGAGAAGTTTGCTTCCTCCCTGCCCTTCGATGTCCCAGCAGACAGTACAAGGGTCCTGCTTATTTCCCTGGGCTGTGCGGGAGCTACTTCTCAGACTCAGGCACACATCCATTTCAAGGGCTGGCTTCCGGCAGAGGGGAAATGGCCAGCCTCAGATACAGTATCAGTGGGAAGCCGGCCATTCATTCCACACATCTGTTTGGAAATCCTACTCTGTGATCTTACTGTATGCCCCTTTGCCCTCCCTACCCAATTCCATTCTCCACCTGGTCTCCCTCTGCCTGGCATGCCTTTTGCCCCCCCCCTTTTTTTTTTTAAGCTTTAAAATGCCTTTTATCATTCAGGTTCTCCTACAGATAGCATCTCCCCTGTGAAGTATCCCCTGATATGCCCAGCGGAGGAGCTGCTGCTCCTTGAAGGCTGCCATAAGCTATGAAGAATGTCTTCTAAGTCACAATCATGTCCACACTTCGTTGGTTTTTTCCCTTCAACCTGCTCTGCTTTGTAATTAGTCCTTGCTGTGTAATTAGTGGCAGGTGTGTCTCTCTCTCATGCGATGGTTGCAGGTTCACTGAGCTGAGGGCAGACAGCATCTCTGTAAATTGATCCTGATCAGCATCTTGTACCCTCACACCCTCTGGGTACGTTTCCTCAATTGAGGGGAGACAAAGGGAGACGATCTGAATGGCACGTTTGCTAACCCAGTGGCTACTGTCGGATATTTTTTAGTGGATTGTTGCTACAGCGCACAGCCAACGCTCTCCCGACCCTAGAGCTTTAAATACCATCCCAGGCGATTACTCGCTCAGGTTGTACTTCTACCCCCGACTCGCAGGCTGAGCTTTAGCATCCTCTGTCCTCTTAGATGTCCAATACGCAGCTCAGGCGGAATACGTCTATAACAGAACTCTGGATTTTCACCTCCAAATGTGTTTTCGCCCGATCTTCCCCAGGCATCCAGTTGCTCAAGCCCAACATCTGGAACCTCCTTGACGTCTTACCTGTCTGGCCCCCTGCAGCTCTGCCTCCAAAGTAGTCTCTGAGTCTGTCTTCTCTCCATCACCACTGCTAAGATCTCCGACCATCATTGTCTCCAGCCTAGAGGATCGCAGCACTCTACTAACCTGACCCCTGCTTCTACTCTCGCCCCCTTAACCATCCATCTACTGGCCAGAGTGATCTTTGAAAATGTAAATTCTATAGGATCATGCTACTTCTTAGAAACTTTCCATGGAATCCTGATGCAATTAAAGCAGAGGCTAACCTCCTCTCCTTGGCCTTTAGACCTTGTTTCCTATCAGACCCCATGCCCTGGGAGCTCCCTCCAGGCCAGCTGCTCTGCTCGTCAAACTCACCAAGTCCAAGTTCATCCCTGCCTGATGCGCGCTCTGCCTGGAACGCGTGCTCCCAGATCTTCATACGGCCGCTGTCTCTCTATTATGAAGACATCCACTTAAATGTCACCTCCTTCCCTGACTGCTTAATCAAAATATCTCCCTGACCGCCACACAACATTCTGTCATGGTGCCCAGTTTTAATTTTGTGTAGCGCTCATCACTCACTGAAGTGGTCATCTTTCTTTACGTGTTTGCTCTGTTTCCCTATAAGATGGTAAATGTTATGAGACCATCTAACTTGCCTATCTGTCTTGTTCATCTTTGTATCCTTAGGATCAAAGGCAGTGCCTGGCACACATTACATATTCACAAACACCCACAAATGATCAGTCAGCCAGATGAAGTCAGGGAAGAGACAGGCTCAGGAAAGGAATAGCCTGGGGGACCGGTGGAGGCTCCTCAACCCAGAATGACAACAGGTGACAAAGGTCCAGTTGTAAGTAGAGACTGCTGGTGCAGTCTGTTTCCAAATTTTGTCCTGGAATCTCCATACTTAGACAAAGAAAAAAAACAAGTACCCAACTGATCTATATATAATCTTTATGAGAAACAGTAGAAACAAAACCCCTACATAATTGGTATATAAATCATTTCAGATGTGAGTAATGATACCAGGACAGGCCATTTATTTTAAACATTAGAGACTTTAAAGCCCAATTTAGTTGTATTTCAAATCCTTTCTGGAACTAGAATGGGCAACTCTAGGAAGAAATGAGTTCCCTGGCACTGGAGGTATTCAAGCAAAGACTGGCCCGCCTCACGGCATGTTAGGAAGAAAATTAAGTCATCGGATTGAGGTTAGACTGGATATTCTCCAAGAACCATTCAGTGGTTTGATTTCAACTTGCCAACTGCAATCACAGAAATGATGGGAAGACACTAGTGACGCTGATAACAGCGGTGCTGTGGCCACGGGAGCTCGCGACGAAGATGACCACGGTGGCGGCAAACGTTTACTCAGCTCTATCCTGCTCATCGTAAGTATTTTCAAGTACCTAATTACTTTATGTTGGTTATTTCAATTAATCTTCAGAACAAGCCTGAGAAGGGAGTATTATCACCCTTATTTAGCCAATGAGGAAATCGAGGCAGAGAGAACTTGAAAAACGTACTCGATGTCACAAAGCTGCTCAGGAAGCATCAGGGCAGGTCTTTCAGTACAGCTCTGGATGACATACTCTTAACCAAAACCTCACGTGATCGATTTCATGGGTGCAGCGGCAGAATGCGATGTTGTTCTTTAGGCAATGAGCTTCGTGAAGAAAAAGAGAGTTCTAGCAGACCTGTAGAATACAGGGTATGCCTGCTACTTATGTATAAATGCATAGAAGAATGACATTCATACTGAGACGAATTAGAGCAGTCAACCATTATACTGAAGATATGAATTCTGGTGTAAGATCTGTCACTGCCTTGCTGTATGACCACGTACCTAGCTTTGGCTTTCTGTACAATGTTGGGTTAAAGCAAAAAAGAAGAAATCCAATGATCTCTGAGTCAGTTCCATAAGTGTCTAGATATTTATGGAAACTGAATCCTATCTATTCATCTATCAATCTATATTAGAAGTGAATAGCAAGTAAAATGTCTATTTCTGTAGATTTAAGCAAAATGCAAATTCAGAAATCCCCAAGCACTCCTCAAGACAACAGGGGTCTCAAGCTGTGGGTCAAATGAGGAAACGCAAGGTGTTTCCAAAGTAAACCGTCTAGAAACTCAAGAAAGCCTCTATTTCTTCCCTAAGAGCCCTAGAAGCAAAGGGAAAATATGACTCCTAAAATTGCTTGCTCATTATTGAATGCAGTATATACTCTCTTCTAATTAAAATTAGAGGCCTTATACTATACCCAAAGGGCAGACCTTCTTCCGAGTTTCAATATAACATTCTGCAGATAAATAAGTACATTTCATCCCCTTCCTCTAGGCCTTGTAAGAGAACATTGCCTCCTTGAAGACTGCCATAAGCTATAAAGAATGTCTTCTAAATCACAATCATGTCCACACTTAGGTTTTTTTTTTTCCCTAGAGGCCAATAAATTTTTATTTAAAGAAAAAAAAAAACAAAAAAACTATCTTTTGAAAAAAATTCACCATGCTGGTTTTCTGATGAACTGTCTGGAAAGCCCTGATTTCCCATGTGGGTTCAAACCATGTATCTACTAGAGGATTGTTTCAATCTAACTTCATCTCCTTCGGGAAGCACAGAAAAAGCATCGCCTAGTCTCTGCCACATTCTAGCCATGTGACCTTGAGCGAGTTTCTTCATTCCTCCAAACTTAACTTGCCTCGTCAGGGGAATTTAACTGGTAATGGAAATTAGACAGTTTAAAGTGAATCCACTTAAAACAAATCCTATAATGTTATACTAAACAGTAGGAGAGATACCACTGGGACTTCAATTTAAAAATAAAACCAAAATATTTAAAATAGGTTATTTCTAGCTTATATTTAGGGCACTGTGGTAACTCCATGCTAATTCTAAGAAGCCACAGAGAATAAATCTAGTATGGTGGGGTTTGGGACACACCTTTTCAAAAAAAAAAAATTGCAGAGCAAGATACAACCTTCTTTATGTTGATGTTCACGGATGATCATTCACAGGGTCATGTTTTCAAAAATGTTTAAGAGTAATAAATACTTTCCCAGAGGCCTCTCATAATCTTTCAATTAAACATTTTCTTTGAAAGAAGTTATTGTGCTTATTCCTCAGTGATTCTTCTTCAACTGTTCATCAGCAGACTTGCCAACAAAAGCATCGGTAGGATGGTTGGGGAAACAATTGTTAAGGGGAGAAGAATGCTTGCATGAGGTTTATTTTACTAGTGGTCAATTCATCAGTGAATATTTTCATGGTAAGACAATTTCTGCTTCTCTGTGCAACCTCAACACTACCTGACCTTGATGACCTCTCATCCTCAACTGACCTCTTGCACCTCCTGTAGGTCTCTCCTCAAATGTCACCTCAATGAAGCCTTTCATGACAATCTTGCTTAAAATTGTAGTCCGATTCCAAGTCCACGCACATTCACTCCACTTCCCCTTTTCTGCTCTAGATTCTTTATAGCACTTGCCAACACCTAACACACTGCATATTTTACGTATTTATTTGTTTATTGTCTGTCTCCTTCCCTGCTCCCACTAGAGTAAAACTCAGTGAGGGCAGGGAATTGTGTCTGCTTTATTCACTGCTTATCACCATCACCTAAAACTGTGCTTCACATGTAGTAGGGACTTTAAAATATGGAATGAATGAATGAATGAATGAATGAATATTCAAATGAGAAGAACTTCCAGTATTTCAAGGGCTAGAGAGTGTAGCTGAGAGCACCAGTGTTGTGAGTTTTATGCCTGTGCTAAGGGAGAAAAATAGATGCCATCACAGCTCTGTTAGTGCCTCCCTACAGCACTAAAATGAACGATAAGATTGATTAACAGTGTCTGCCTTTGGGCATAAGAAGTGCCCACAGGAATAATGGCACCATGCCAGGTATTCATCTCTCCTGCCCTGTATTACAGCAGTCCTCCCCAGCCCCATGTAGACTTTTCACTAGTGTCTACCATTGTACACAAACACACAGACCACAGACAAAAGTGCAGCATCGTTCACATTGTTTTAAAAGGTAAGAAGCATTTTTTTAAAAAATACAGTGACCAATGACACATCATGTTTTCATTTTATTTTATTTTTATTGTTGACACTATTATAGATGTCCTCCTCCCCTCCCTTAGCCCACCTCCACCCAGCCCCCAACCCCTTCCCTCTGACCTAGCCACAGCAATCAGACAAGAAGAAATAAAAGGCATCCAAATTGGAAAAGAGGAAGTAAAATCGTCTTTATTCTCAGATGACATGATATTGTACATAGAAAACCCTAACGACTCCACCAAAAACTACTATATCTAATAAATAAATTTGTCAAAATAGCAGGATACAAAATTGATATTCAGAAATCAGTGGCATTTTTATACACCAATAATGAACTATCAGAAAAAGAAACTAGGAAAACAACCCCATTTACTATTGAAACAACAACAAAGAAGTACCTAGGAATAAATTTAACCAAGGAGGTAAAAGACCTGAACTTGGAAAACTATAAGACACTGAAGGAGGACATTGAGGAAGATACAAATATGTGGAAACATATACCATGTTCATGGATTGGAAGAATTAACATCATTAAAATGTCCATACAACCAAAAGCAATCTATAGGTAAGGAGCATTTTGAAGATCTCATCTATTTTCTACTTGACACTCTCTTTTAGCTACCAGCTAATTGCTAATTGCCAACCTGTTGCAAGTCGTTGTCAAATAGTATAGCATCCTGGGAATCAGATTTTTAGGTTGGAAGAAGCTTTAGAAATAATCTGATCCAAAGGAATCATTTTATAGATATTGAAACCAAGGCTTAAAAGATTAAGCATTTGTTCTCAAATTTCACAGCTAAATCATACAAATAAGAACTTCATATTGTTAGCATTTATAAACGAAAGACAAACCAGAGAGTTTTAAAACCTAAGAAAAAAAAATTTAAGGGAAGAAGAAAAGAAACACATTTGGGCAGAAACTGCAGGACACTCGCATATTTTATATTTTCTATCTCAATAAAGTGAAGCATCAGACCCCCCACCCCCCACCCCCCATGTCCTGAAGGCCACCACGTCTCAGGTCAGCCTCTGAGTCCAATACTGGCTGCTTTTGCTTTCGTTTCTGTTTTGTCAGAATAAGAACATGTTGCTTACGTTATCTGATCACAAGTCCTCCACCTGATTTCCTCAGATAGCTCTTTAAGAAATTCCGTTTCTCTGGCCTGGGGTGGCCCTTCAGGTTTTATTCCTCCTGGCTCTCTCAGAAACGTGTTTCTTGCAACCAGCAGAACCGAGACACTCGAGACAGCATTTTCAACTGAAAAGTCCCTGTTCCTCCAAAACAATTTGCTGGGAAATTCCAATAACTGCTACTGCTTACATTTTGTCAAAATTATAGAAACCAACCAGCAGTTTCTTTGAGCCTTCCTCACAGCAATATGATTTTTTTTTCCCTCTTGTATCAAAACTGCCCTCTGAGCATTCATCGAACTGGCACCCACACGTGGGTGATCTGGAGGCAGCAGGAGGTGCGAGGATACCCCAGTCACGTCGTGCCCACCTTGGCTCCCTCCCCCTTCTTCACGCCTTGCCCACGGAGGGCTCCAGCTCTGCCAGGCTGGGAAAGGGAGATGTCTTTATTAGAAAATCATCCCGGAGGCTGCCAGGCTCTGTGCAAACAGGAGAGATTGCTCGGCAAATGAAAGGGTCGCCCAGGAGTCTGCGATAAATGGACACACGCTGGGCTGTCAGCGACCCAGAAAGCCCTGAAAAACTAGGATTTCACATAGGAAAAAGAAAAGAAAAAAGATGTTTTCCATCTAAAACCGCTGATGGGTGTCTTTCCCCTTCTGAATGGACAAAGAGGAAGAGGGGGGAATGAGACCCTTTTTAACACCCCCAGGAGAAAGTCTTGGGAGAGTTAAGAGCCGGTGGGCAGCTGGAGCGGGAGGCCTGCGGCAGCAAGATCTGTGCCGAACAAGGACAGAGCGTGGCCAAGTCTATTTGCAGTGACACTCGGGCTCCCCGCTGATGATGTCTCTGCCACACCAGGCTGCGTGCTTTGTGAGGGGAGGCGTTGGGCCCCGCTTGCCACGGTAACCCTAGCTCCTTTCAGGGCCTGGCCTGTCGTGGGTGCTCCCTAACTCCTTAGACAATGAATTCATAAATCCTACCCCTACATCTTACTCTTAACTCACCCCGATGGTGTTCTTCCCCAGCCTGTGATGCCGCGTGCGGGAGGCCCTCCGTGAGTAACATCAGATTCCCAATGTATTCATCTCACTTCGATTAAGGGTTGTCTGCCAACACGGCGATAAAGGCTGTCTCTAATAGTCTCTCAATGAATCCTCACAATAGATTTGTGAGCTAGGTACTAGCTCCCATTTTACAGATGAGTAAACCGAGACTCAGAGATGCTAGGGAATGTGCCCAAGGTCACAACGCAGTTTGGACTCAAAACCAGGCCTGATTCTAAAGCCTGTACTCTAATCTCGACCCCTAAGGCCTCCTTGGTGATTTGTACAGCGACTTGGATTCTCCCTAAGACGGTACCTCTCAAGCTGTGCTGTTCACACAAATCATCTCATTAAAGTGTAAATTCTGATTCAGAAGTGTGGGCTAGGGTCCAGGTCCCCGCATTTCTAAAAGTCCCCATGTGGCCTGTAGCCTGCACTTTGGGTACCCAGTCTCTCTAAGGAAACTGATCTTTCCAGTGTCCTCCATTTAATGAAACAATAAGGTGGAGTATTTTTTTAACCTAAAAGATGTTTGACTTCACTGAGTATTGGTGGTGAGATATTTAACAAAAGCTTTCTGATGTAGAGTCTTAGGGACTGTGCCTTGGATCATGGAGGGAACGTTAAAGGTTAGGGGGCAGAGATCTGACATGACCTTATTTGCATTTTAGGAAGTGTCTCTGGCGGCAGTGGGCAGTGGAGGGGATGGTTTGGGGCAGGGCAAGATCGGAAGAGGCAGACCCAGACCGGTTATTGCAGTGGTTTAGGCAAGAGATGATGGTAGCGTGGGGAGGCTCACCCTGCCTCCTTGCTTCTAGTGTTCATCCCTTCACGGATGTGCAGTAATGACAAAGGAGCTCAGAGGGAACTAGAGAAAACATCTAACCTAATCACACAATTTTACAGAAAAAGACTAAGGTTAAGGGAGAAATTCCCAAAGATAGATAGATACAATTTATCTATCGTAGGATTTTTCAAAATACAGTAAGTCCTATCACTGATGTGGATAGGTTCTGCAATTTTAAGTGAAACGCATATCACAAAACCACTTTTGCCACAGGCTCGCTGATAGGAACAAGAGTTAAGTTCCTACGACATCTCATCAATGTTACAACACGACAACACTGAATGAAACAAGGTTATTCAAGGACCTGCTGCACTTTTTATAGGATATTAATAGATACTATGCATGAAAAGTGAAAAGGAATTCAAATGTGTTTAGGAAACACTTGATCAAATAGTTAAGCAGTTTTGATGATTGCAGGACTTCTCAGAGCCTTTAATAAGCTAACGTTCCCTGTGAATCTTCCAGAGTGAGATAAATATATTTCCCAAATGACTGGGGACTTGTTTGTCGTAAAAAGTACTTTGGGAAACAGTGCCCAGTGTTCTATCCCTGGACCACACTGCTTCTCACTGCTTGGGTGAATTACCTGCATTTCCCCCGTGCAGACTTGCCCGCCTTCCACCTGCCTCGGAAAACCTCCTTATAGCCCATAGACTTGCCTAGCTCACTCTGTCCTTCTCATTTCTCCTGTTGTTCAGAAAGTATAAATTAACTTGGCTGGTCTGTGCTGTCTGAGCCCCTAGTGGGAAAAGTTATTTTCAAATCAAGGAAGGCAGAGTTAGAAGACTGAGTGCTGGTCCTCACTTTACTAATATCTTTCCACATCATCACAGAAAATAAAACCCCACTGAGGCGTCCTTTTTTCTGCATTTTTCATATAATGTGGCATAACCAGACAATCTCTTCTTCTAGCTCTGTGTCTGTATAGTCAATGTCATGGTTAAAGTCTCTGATCTCTCTTAGCAAGGTCAGAAACTAGCTGACAGGTCAGTGACTTAATTAAACTCAATCGTCCCTGTTGTAGGTCCATGTCCTCCCCTCGGGGCCTCTGATCACTGCTCCTAGAAGGGAGGACACCCCCACACTTATCAGTACACACCTCCTAATGTCTCCTCATGTCCAGACGCAGAGTTGGGAGCGGCCCTCCTGAGAGCACGCCTCTGTCTTTTCATAGATGGCTGCCTCTTTCCCAGACAGCTGGCCCCCATCTCTCCAAGAGGTGAAGGCCTGGCACAGGTCTCCCGATTTCTTGCTCAGTACTCTCTCCTAGGCACCACGGCCTTTTGATTATGCCAAACAGCTCCTCACTCCCGGCGGCCTTGGTGATCACCAAAGCTGCCGTCCTTCAGAGCGCGACACAAATTCCCATCAGGTCCACACTCTGTCATTGTGCGCCTCGGAGCCGACCGCCCAGGCTGCCACAGCCAATCCACGCCCCTTTGGTCACAATGAACCAGCCTCAGGGAAAATCGCTGGCTCATTCAGCCTTGCCCCAGCTGCAAGTGGAAACTGCCAGGCCTCATTCGACTCACGCCTTCCTGCCGCTCCCTTCTCCTGGCCCATCATCTTTCAGACGAACTTCCCAGGGGAGCAGGGTGTCTCCTGTGGCTGGACTCTGTGTGCATTTGGACGTATCATCAGCACAGTTTATCACTCCCAATGTATTCTTATTCCACTGATTTAAAGGGTATGGGACTATATGCATTTCGGGGGAGACAGAGATTTTCACATATCAAATGTGTTTATGAATAAATATACGCTACTTGCCAGCCACTGAACAAGCCAGACATTTTAACACTTCCATGTCACTGCTGGTCCTTGGCCTCGAAGGACCTTCTGTCCCTTTACTTCCTATTGCCATCCCATTCATATTTGGGAGACTTCCAGATATCAGACTTTGATAACAAATCTCCAGTTTTCCTTTGAGAATCCACTCTGTCCACGTGATCACATTCATGAGATTTGTGATCTCTAGCTCCAGGGTCGATACATAATCCAGCGTGGGCCCGTCAAAGCCTGCAGTCACCTAGCCATCATGATTGGTTCAGGGACATGCCAGTGGCTCAGGGAGGCCAATGACCGTCAGCCCAGATGCTGGAAATTATGAGAAAGACAGCACTGTGCACTGAGATGCTGGGGCGGCAAGACGTAAGCCCAGACTCACAGCAGCTTTCTTTTTTTTTTTTTTTTTAATCCTCACCCGAAGACATTTTTGCATTTATCTTCAGATAGAGTGGGAAGGAGAGAGGGAGGGAGAGAGAGAGAAACATTGACATGAGAGAGACACATCGTTGTCACCCACACGACCCCAACTGGGGCCGGGGACAAACTGCAACCGAGGTACATGCCCTTAGCGGGAACCGAACCCGGGTCTCTCTGGACCACAGGCTGATGCTCTAACTGCTGAGCCAAACAGGCCAGGGCTACAGCAGCTTTCTCTGCCACAACTTGTGAGTATGAATGAAGCCAACAGAAAGGAAAATAGAGTCCGGAGAGTAAAGTACATTACTGATCATTTTGTTTGAGATTCGGAATCCCGCCATGCATGAAACTGGCCCCATCCACTGGCTTTTCAGATCCGTGAGCCCATGAGCGATGATAACAATGGAGCTAATGACGCTGGTGACCGCCTAAGTCAGCGGAGGCCAGCAGAATGGCTGCTGTGGCGTGCCACCCTGGAGTCCCTTAAAGACTGAGGCATCCCTCCCGTCAGTGGCCATGAGTGCTGCCCGCCGAGGGTCCAGCAGTTGCCCTTAGCTGCATAAAACCACCTCACCCAAGGTTACATTCCCTCCCAAGAAGCAGCTCACATCTGATGACAGAGCAATGCAGGGGTACACAGGCCCAGACCCCTGATCTCAACTCCAGGCAATTCTGAAAGTCTATCCCAGATCCATTTTCCCCAACCACAGTTTAGCCCCCCCCCCCCGCCAAATCCTGCTCCCCTCACTGCCTCACAGGTGCTACCCCCAAGCACAGCCCCCAGTGTCCTCCCTGCATTCACGCCTTCATCTCAGAGTGAGTTTCCTGGGAAACGTCATTTCCGACAGTGAGCTTTCTGCATTTGTCACCGAAGGAGTTCTAACAACATTCAGTCCTAAGGCCCCAACCCAAATGCCACGTCTTCCATAAAATCCTCAGTGGCATCCAGTGCTTCCCCCTAAGCTCCCGGAGCGTAGCTTGTACTCACTGAGGCCCGTCCATTCCTCCTCACGTGGACGGCCTGCCTGTCTGTCTGTCTCCTCCTGCAAAACTGTAAGCTCTCAAAGTCTTTTTTATGTCTGCCCGAGCTCTGGCCCCTTTGCACAGAACCGGCACTCATCAGAACCTGAGGATCACCACGAGAAGCATCCTCTTGAAATTCCTCCCTGGGATCACTTTGGCGAGGTGCTGAAGGTCGTCTTAGTTACCGATTGCCATGTAACGGAATATCCCCACAGCTTGGGGCAACACACGTATCATCTCACCAGTTTCTGCAGGTAGGGGATCTGCAGGCAGCCTGGCTGAGCGGCTCTGGCTCACGATCCCTCACGGGATTAGAGTCAAGATATCAGGCCAAGCTGCGGACACAGGACGGCCTGACTGGAGCTCAGGAGCCCGCTTCTGAAATGGCCCCTCCCTTAGCCCCTCCCGGAGGCCTCAGTCCCTCTCCACAGGACCTCTCCATGGGGCTGCAGGAATCTCTGCACAACAGGGTAGGTGGCTTCCCTAGAGCGGGGGATCCCAGAGAGAGATTTAAAAAAACCACAATGCCTTATAGGACCTGATGTCAGAAGTCACACACTGAAGAGGAGAAGAATTAGGGCCTCCCTTTGGAAGAGAGGCGACTCAAAAAAAAAACAAAAAACCAGTGTGGGCGTATTTTTTTTTTTTTTTGTATTAAGCCTAATTTTGGTTCTTTTATTTATTTTTTTATTAATTTATTTTTGTTACAGATGTTTCTCCTTTTTTCCCCATTGACACCCTCCTCCCCATTCCCTCTACCCCTTCCCCAGCTTTGTTGTCCATGTCCATCAGTTATGCATACATGCGTATAAGTTCTGTGGTTTATCTCTTCCCTCCCCCCCCCACCTCCTCTTCTGAGGGTTGTCAGTCTGTACAGTGTGGGCGTATTTTAAAACCACCACAAGGATGTCGTCGCTTATTAGATCGCATAGCTTCCTCTCCGGAAGCTGTCCTAGGACATCTTCTCTCGTCCCACTAGGAAAACCCTGACACGTTTTAGCAGCAGCTTGATGGTTCTCACCTTCTGTGCCCTGCAAGTTGGGTGACTGATGTTTGTTGAATTCGTTGCTCCTCTCCCACTTAAAATCAGATTTGTAGCTCTCCTCCATCGGGGTTAAAATGTGTGTTTTATATGCTGTCCTCATTTCTAAGTTTTGTTCTTCTCTCCCTTGGTTTTCCCGGTGCATCATTTTTCTTATTTTAAGATTTACTCTACGGTGCTATGTGCTATGCGTGCTAATGAGCTGCCTTCAATCCTTGTTTAGGACAAGGCTAGGTATAAATAAGTAAGTGCACGCATACACATGTATACATCCGGACCTAAAGCAGGGCTCTTGATTTACTAGTACATATCCCTAGAGTCAGCGCACCAAATCATTTCCACAAATCCAGGGCGTTTGCTCTGACAGACCCTGTGGTAGGAAGAATCATAACAACGGCTAACACTTACTGCGCATTCATGACGTGCCAGGCACGGTGCTCCCAGTCTCCCTCACTCCCTCATCTCACCTTCAGGGTGTCCTTTCCGTAAAGGTGCTGCCATGATCCCCACCCGGCAGATGAGTCTTGGAGGGGCAAAGAAACTTTCTCAAGGTTACATTTCTACAAAGCGGCAGAGCCAAGAAATTCAAGGTCATTGGGTCCCTGAACCACACCTCTACACTGCTTCTGCCTTTTCTGGGCAAATGGAAAATATGTTTTAACATGTTGTCAGGAGAAGACTGAAGCCCACAGAGGTAAATTCAAAGCCACCAAGTTGTTAGCCAACATTTCTGGTGCCTGATATTATGGGAGGGGACTTGGGATCTATAAAGGAAGAAGAAACAAACAACAGAGCGTCTCATAGTCTAAGCAGCAATAGGTAACTGGCAAATGTAAAGCGATTTTAAAATAGAATTTACACGAGTCAAAATGAAGATAATACACAGCAGATGCTACAGGTGATCAATTAAAGCAAAAAAACCTTCATGACCTGAGAGGGTTACCTAGGGCTTCCAGGAAAAAGTGCGATTTAGTCTGGACCTTGAAGAATGGACAAAAACCAGGGAGACAAAGGGGACACTGGAGTAACAGCATGGAAGTACCACGACAAGACAATTCTCCAGGCATCGTGTGAATAATTCCGCTACCTTTAGCCCCTTCGGAACTACTTCTTAGATCAAGCAGCTAATGTGCCTGGTAACTTGTAGAGAGAAAATGCGCGTGTGCGTGTACATATACATATGCATATACATTTCAAATGTGGACAGAAACGTCAAAAAGTAGCAAGAAACATAGGCATTGGAGTAGAAAATCAGAGCTGGTATGACAGTGTCTCTGTGAAAAGTAAAAATCAGGGATGTATAGGGCGCAAAGAAGCTGCCCAGCCCTGTTCTGCCGTTTCGGATCTGTGAGCTGAATCAACAAGCATGTTCAATCCCCGCAGGAAGAGTACTCTCTGGGGGATTGTACGCCGTGCACCCTAGTCCCAGTGTGGCCAGACAGGATTGGATTCCTGAGGTCTGTTTGCTCTAAAATGGAGCTAGTACAAATCTTTTCTTTGTGACGATCAACTCATATAATTTATAAGAAAATGTGTTCCAGCCCATAAAACAGAATAATCATCCCTGTAGCAAATCATTTTTAGGCAGAACATCAGCACAGCTGTGGGAGATAACCTAGTACGAGCATCCCCCTGAGGTCCGATGCCCGCCACAGGCTGACTTCCGCTTAACTTCTCCACTGTCGGGGAGCTTCCTTCCACACAGGACTGTGTCTTCCATTTGGGGGCAACTTGAATTAAGAGCTGCCTCTTGCCAGGGGTACATAAAAGAGGGGTAAAGGCAGACATGCCACGTATTTGCCACTGCTGGCAGGTCAGAGAGGAGATCTGAACAGTTTTGCCACCCCTCTACCCACTGTCAACGTCACTGCCTCTCTTCCTGTCAGCCCCCCATTTCCCACACTCTATCATTCCTGGAGTCTAGGATCGGAATGTTCAGTTTTCCATGTCACAGTAAAGTAGAAACAATCCATGAAGTGTCCCCTAGCCCAACATTCAGTGTTTCTACCAGGAGCAAGATGGATGCCCATCTCAGTGACCTCTTGCTCACTCCCCCAAAGTGCCCACTGCAGGACAAATCTGCCCGGGGAACAAGGTGAAGAAACCATTTCTTTCCATGCAAACGTCCCCTTAATGGGCAGTGAAGCAAGCCGCAGTGGCTGGATCTGCTGTGTAAGGCTGAAATGTCTCTAAATAGAATAGGGCTCCGAGTTTTTGTGGGGTACCTGCATCAGCAGTTCTGTAAGTAAGTCACCGAGGGGAAGCAACTGTGCCCCTAGCAAAGCACAGCTGTGCAAAGGGAAAACGGGGGTAAAGAGATGGGGCCATTCCCCGGGAAGGGGCAGGAGGAGGAGGAGAAGCAAGAACAAGAAAGAAGGCAGGATACTGGCCTCCTCTCTCACCACTCCTCCTCAAAACCTTTCTCAAACCATACTGGACTCCATGCAGACGGCATGCTGTCTGTTCCAGCCTTTGCACATGCTCTTCCTGCTCCCCGGGATGCTCCATCTTGCTTAGCATAACTGCTCATGCTCACACTCAAGGTGTTCGCTGGGATGTCACCTCCTCCAGAAAGCTTTCTGAAAACTGGATGACGGAGGGTG
Organism: Tadarida brasiliensis; assembly: GCA_030848825.1. Lineage (NCBI taxonomy): Eukaryota > Metazoa > Chordata > Mammalia > Chiroptera > Molossidae > Tadarida > Tadarida brasiliensis. The sequence continues at coordinate 103,193,660 of CM061259.1, read as the reverse complement.
TCCGATACTTTCCCCGTCATGGCATCGATCACACTGTACTCTAATGACCTTTGACTCACCTATCCGTCACTAATAAAAACAATATCCAACATCAACTGAATGCTTAATCTGTGTTCATGTGTTTCACTTAATAGCACAATAATTCTATAAGGTATTATACCCATTTTACAAATGCAGAAACAGGCTCAGAGGGGTTAAGTACCTTGACCGAGGTAACGAAGGTTATGTACCCAGCAAGTGGCAGCGCTGTGTTTGGAAACCAGATCCGCCTACATGCTCTTTACCACCGTGCTCCACAGCACGTCCCCTTCTCCGTGCTGGGCTCCCTGGGCAAGGGCTGTATGCTAGTCCCGTGGAATTCTAGCATCAGGGTGCCTGGCAAGTGGGTGCTACTCAGTATGTATTCGTTGATTAAAGGGAAGTGCCGTAGACTGAATGTTGTGTCCTCCCAAAATGTATACGTTGAAATCCTAACCACTAAGATGATGGTATTAGGAGGGTGGGGCCTTTGGGAAGGGGTTAGCGCCCTTATAAAAGAGGCCCAAGAAAGCTCTCTGGTCCCCTTCTGTCATGCACGTCTGTGCTGTGAAGATGGCAGTCTGCAAGCCAGAAAAGGGGCCTCACCAGACCGCCGCCAGGCTGGCTCAGACTCCCAACCCCCAGAGCTGTGAGAAAGAAATGTGTTGTTTATAAGCCACCCGGTCTATGGTATTGTGTCATAGCAGCCCAAGCAGACGAAGATGGAATGAAAGAATATAGGAATAAATGAATAGAATCATTACACGTTAGAAATAAAAGATTCCCTAGGCTCGATTCCTGTTTGAAGAAATGAGGCTAACTGAAGGGCATTACTCTCATGAGAGAGCCTATTTCTCAGGGCAGCCAGGGAAAAAACAAAACAGGACAGAATTCATCCTAATCAGCAAGGGAAGGCAGAAGGCAGAACCAGAGAAGCAGTGCCAAGGGTCAGGCCCCAGAAGGAGCCCAGGAATGGGAGATGAGGGAAGGGGTCAGGAACTCTGGAGGCTAGAAATAGGTAGGATGCAAAGGGCAGGAAGGTCAAGAACAGACAGGTCAGGAAAGATAATAAATTAAGAGGTGACTGGAAGTCGTCATTAGTGCCAGCCACGCTGTTAGGGGATGGGTTGGTTGCCTTGGAGTCATGGACAGATAGATAAAGATATATAATCCATAAAGATCTATATGGCTTGGGTCAGAAACTGTCCCCCAACCCTACTCTCTTGCCCCTAGTACATGATGCTCCCCTAAGCAATGTCTGATCCTCACAACATTTCTCTTCCTTTTTTTATAGAAGCACAGATTCTGCCAAGGCTGGTATGGCTCAGCTGGTTGGAGCATTGTCCCATGCACTGAAGGGTCACAGGTTCGATTCCCAGTCAGGGCACATACCCAGGTTGCAGGTTTGATCCCCACTCAGGGTGCCTACGAGAGGCAACCAATCAATGTTTCTCTTTCTCTGGCTCTCTCTCCCTTCCTTTCTCTCTAAAATCAATAAAAACATATCCTCAGGCGAGGATTAAAAAAACACCCAACAACACAGATTCTGTGTACTAGCCACTTTGAGTTTTCCCACAACTGTTCCCAGGGCAGTTTCACTGCTCCAGTCCAAGGCACGAATTAGCTAAGAAGTGGAGTTAGGAATAACCTTTGCAAGGTCTGAGGTGGGTAGGAAAGGGTTCATTCATAAGTTGTCCTATCTGGTACACTAAGCCCATTAGCTTCATTCCTGCAAAATTCATTTCTTATCCATACTTGCATAAAACTTTTAAAATTCTATAAACACCTATTTGATGCCTTTTGCGTGCCAGGCATTAACCTGGAAGATGCAGAGATGCAGAAATTAACACAGAAATTAAGCCCAGCAAGGGACTATGTTTAATGAGGGCGGAAGACCTGAACACAAGGCAAGGTCCTCGTCCAGGTCTTCTGGGCTACAGGAGCGACCAATCACTCACGAACTATGATCTAGGGCAAGGTCAATGACCTCTGAGTCCTAGTTTCCTCATCTGCAAAATGTACAGTTGTTATCCTTACCTCATAGGGTTGTCACGAGAATGAAACCAGATAGCACATCAGAAAGCATTTTGCAAAAGTATAAAGCACTCAGCATATTCAAATTGTCATTATTAGAAAGTCTTCTACCTTACTCCAGCGCTACCCTGTTTAATATTGAAGCAGATTTAGTCAGATGCCTGGACTAGAGATTTAAATCCCACAAACACAGGCTTTTAACAAATAAAGGAAACCTCACTTGAGTCCAAATTAATGTGTACTGAGGACCTACGACACGCAGAACGCCAAAGTGTAATTAAACCTTACACCAGCTCTGTCAGCAAGGCATCATCTCCCTGATTTTAAGAGGCTCAGAGAACCTAACCAGTGTGGCTCAGTGGTTGAGCGTCGACCCATGCACCAAGAGGTCACCGGTTTGATTCCTGGTCAGGGCACATGCCCAGGTTGTGGGCCCGATCCCCAGTGGGGGGCATGCAGGAGGTGGCCCATCGATGTTCTCTCTCATTGATGTTTCTATCTCTCTCTCTCCCTCTCCCTTCCTCTCTCTCTAAAATCAATAAAGAAAAAAAATTTTTTTTTAAAGAAAGAAAGAAAGAGGTTCAGAGAGGTCAAGTAACTTGCCTGAGTCACAAACACATAAATAGAGCCGGTATTTTTACGCAGGGCAGCCAGTCTCCCCTATACCAGGTTGCTGCCTCTCTCCCTCTTTCCCTCTCTCTCCCCCCCCCCAGGTCTTCACCCCCCTTCTTTCCCTCCCTCCCTCTCTTTGGCAACTGTTTTATCTGTCTGTAAATGCTGCCCACCTCCAGCCCTGAATCAGTAACCTTAAGATCGTCCATCACAATGGCGCTCCATACTCCCTAACCCAATGATAATTTTTCTCCTCACTTCACAGTTCCATTATTCGGCAAGAAACCCACAAGGGACAAGCATATCTGCAATGAAAGGAAAGGCACATATAAGCCGGTTTCTTTATCAGTCTCTCCCATGCTTGTGAGTTCAGGCTGGGAGGGAGGAGCAGGAGCTGTAAGTAATGCTAACAGCCTCATCCAAGGAGCAGCAGATAACAGCTCACAGTCCGGGAGGAGCTGCCTTTGTGCCATATGGGTGTTTTGTTACCATCCTGGCTGCGAGATGAGATTCGGAGAAATCAGATGTGATGGCTTTAGAAACCCCACGAACTCACGGCTGGTCCACAGCTTCCCCCAAAGAGGCACGGGAGCCAAGAACGGGCTCACCTTACACTGCCTGGACAGACACTTTGCACTTCCTTGCAAGGCCAGGAAGAGAAACCATTCCCGTGGAGATCCTGGCGCTGTTTCCCTGGGAGGAGAGGAGGGTCTGGAGGAAGACTTTGCCACTGATGATGGGCTTCCCTACGTCACACAGGGCTGAGCAGGTGGAAACTGAACTCTGGGGAGAAGCTATAGGGAGGCAGACTGAATCTCAATATAAGGGGGAAACGAACATTCCATAGGAAGTGGGTGACTCGAGAGGATGTGGGCACTCTGCCCCCAGAACACTCATGAGGGTGGGAAACCTCCGAAGGAATGTCACAGAGCACATCTGTGCATCTGACGGTGGTGAGATGATCAGATGACACCAAATTCTGTTCCAGAACTGGGATTCTGATCAGGGGTGACATAATACAGTGGTCAAGGTCACAGAATCAGAATTCCAGCTTTTCAATGTATTACCGGTGTAACCCTATGTAAGATACCTAACCTCTCTGGGCTTCCATTTGTGTGTGTGTGTGTGTGTGTGTGTGTGTGTGTGTGTGTGTGTGTGTGAAATAGGGATTATAATAGCAGTGACCCTGTGGAGTTGTTGTGAGAATTAAATGAGTTCATGCCCATGCAGTGCTTTAAAGTACTTATCAGATGCCGGACTGTCCTCTGAGCCACGGGAATGGACCATCACGTGCAACAACATAGATACTTACTCTCATGAATAAACAAGTACATCTCATTTCAGACACTGATAAGTGCTATGAAAAAAATAAAAGAAGTCCAGCCAGTGTAGCTCAGTGGTTGAGCGTTGACCTATGCACCAAGAGGTCGCTGGTTCGATTCTCAGTCAGGACACATGCCCAGGTTGTGGGCCCGATCCCCAGTGGGCAGCATGCAGGAGGTGGCCAATCGATGTTCTCTCTCATCGATGTTTCTATCTCTCTCTACCTCTCCCTTCCTCTCTCTCCAAAATCAATAAAGGGAAAAAAATTTTTAATAAAAAATAATAAAAGAATATAAAGAATGTAATAAGATGGAGTATCTTTGAGGAAGGGGTACAGGGGCATTAACAAGGGCAGGTGGAGAGGACCTCTCTGGACTGAGTTCTACTGAATTGAGAGAAGCCAGCCATGCTGAGTTGGAGCATCCACGCAGAGGGGCTAACAATCGCGGAGGCCTTGAGGCAGATCAAAGCTTAGTATATAGCACTGGCCAGTTTGGCTCAGTGGTTAGAGCATCGGCCTGCGGACCAATGAGTCTTGGGTTTGATTCTGGTCAAGGGCATGTACCTTGGTAACGTTTCATCCCCAGCCCTGGTTGAGGTCGTGCAGGAGGCAACAAGTCGATGTGTCTCTCTTACATCAATGTTTCTCTCTTTCTCTCCCCCTCCCTCCCATTCTATCTGAGAATAAATGGAAAAATATCCTCGGGTGAGGATTAAAAAAAAAAAGCTTAGTATATTAAGAAACAAGGGGGAGAGCCTGTGTATCTCGGAGGAAGTGGCAGAAACACTGTGAGATAACATTAAAGATGTAGGCGGGGTCCAAGCACATAGGGTGTTGTGGGCCACCACGAGAGTTTGGAATTGATTCTACGGCAAGTAGATTTTAAGCAGGGCAAGATGTTATACAGTTCACACTCTAAAGAGATCATGCACTTGACTTATAAAAACCCCCTGTGCGTGATCCTTCCCATTCTTTCCCCATTTGCAAAGGTCCCCGAGGCCCTAAAAGAGCTCAGAGTTACAAGATAGATGTCTGAGCCTCTAAATAATCTCATAGGCATCCTCGGGCTGACCAGGAACACTAATGTTGGGTTATCATGGAAGAAAAGTAAACCTTATGTATTAAACCAGTGAGGGATGGAGGCAAGGAGGGAGATAGGGAGAGAAGAGAAAGAAGGGGGAGAGAAAAAGGGAGAAAGAGCATTCCTGCTGCTACATGAGGAAGTCAAATGCCCGGTCAGGAATGAACTGCAGTAGGAACAGGACACCTTCCATCCATTTCCCTCACAGTCCCTTGAACAGAGTAGGTCACTGTTTTTTAGGTAAGTAAGTGGACTCCGTCAAGAACCAGCTAAAGCGTGGCATGAACCAGTAACCAACCATCGTCCTTGCAAATGTTGCCTATAAAGAAAAGTAGCAGAAAATAAAGGTAGCAAACCAGGTTAGCCTGACACAACATCCTCCAGGTATCCTATTGCCCTTTTCAGAAGCCAGGTTTGAAATAAATAATTTTGTCTCCATCAGACTAGACCACCTTTTTTATTCCTTGCCAGATAGGCAACATTGACTCTCATAGCTATAAAGTACAAAAAGTACAAGACACAGGTGGTTGAGTTTTAGGCATTAACCAGGCACTTGCTAACCCTATGCATCCTACCCAACGCTGCTACTACCCAACAACTACAGGCCCACTGTATGCATACCTCTGTGCACATTAATTTATTCAACAAGCATTTACTGAGCATCTACTTTGTACTAGGCACTGGTCTAAGGACTGGGAATACGGCAGTGGACCAACAGATACAGTTCTTTTCTTGATAAAATAGTCAACATAGAGAAGACAGACAAGGTTCCTATTCTCATAAGTAGAGAAATAAATATAATTTCAGATGCCGATAAGCACTTTGAAGAAAATAATAACATATAATACAAGAGAATTATTTGAGGAAGGGGCCATGGGGCATAAACAAGGGCAGACGAAGCTGCCATTCTGGTGGGGTGGAAAGAGACAATAAGCAAACCAGTAAAATATGTGTCGGGGGTAAGAGGCGCTCTAGTGAAACTCAAGCAGGAAGGCAGGGAGCAATGGCAGGGAGGACGTTAAGAAGGGGATTAATATAAGGGATATCTAGGAAGGAGGCATGGATACCTCCTCTATTTCTGATTTGTGCAATGGATGGAGGTGTCATTTACTAAAGTAGAGGACAATGTGGGAAAATCAAATTTGTGTAGAGAGACCCCAAGTTTGGCTCTGAACATTCCTCTGTGATGTTCAGATGGTAATGTCAAGTAGATGATGGGCAGCAACACACTGACGGTAACTGAAGTTTTGGACATTGTTATAGACTCAATATTTCTGTCCCCCCCTCCAAATTCATATGTTGAGATATTGACCTCCAATGTGATCGTATTAGAAAGTGGAGGCTTTGGGAGGTGATTGGGTCATGGGGAGGAGCACTCATGAATGGGATTAGTGCTTCATAAAAGAGACCCCAAAAAGCTCTCTCACCCCTTTCCACCATGAAAGGACACAGCAAAAAAGAGGGCTCTCACGAACCAGGAAACAGGCCCTTACCAGACACTGGCTGCCAGCACCTTGACGTTGGACTTTCCAGCCTCCAGAACTGTGAGAATCGACGTTTGCTCTTTAACTCACCCAGTCTCTGATATTCTTGTTATAGCAGCCCAAACAGACTAAGACAAAAACAGATGAGGATTCCTAAAAATGTGAAGGTCTGCAGTCCAGAGTAGTCATGGCCGCTCCTTGAATTTGTCCATGACCCAGCCTCCTTCCATCTTTCTGCTCCACCACTTTTAGAATGCAGCCCTTGCCACATGGTCCAGAATGGCTGCAGGAGCTCCAGCCATTACGTCTGGCCAGACAGGAAGCACACTGGTGTTTGTCCTCCACTATCAGTTTGCTCTGGGACCTTGGGAAATGCATCTCCCCTCCCTGCACCTGTTTTCCCATCTGATCTGTCAAGTTCCTTGTCACCCTAGCATGTCCTGAGTCTGTCAGAATAGGGTCTGAGTAGCTTCCATCCAAAGCAGCGAGTCTGGGGCACAGCCACACAGAGTATTTATTGATGTGACTGAGAAACTGACCTTTAAATATTCCATTTTTGTATTGGTGCTTTGGATCAGAGCTCTCCAGAGAACTCTGAGGGTAATTGCTTTTGATTCTGCTTTAGAAGGGGCTGACTTTGATGCAATGCTGTTCTCATCTGCAGGTTTAATTTAGCTCTTTTGTCTGCATTAAACTCACTCGGAACCATCCTTTGTGTGGTGCCAAACACATCACATGGCCGGCTCTTTCTAGCTGAATTTAGACTTGCCCTTTTAGCTGAGGATCCTGGGATGCTGTGACGGCTGAGGTTGGGCAAGCCGATTTCCAATTCCCTGGGGATCCCCTGGGAGCTGTGAGTAATCTGAACCAGCCACTGGGTGTCAGCATTGCTTTGTCCAATTATAAGGGAAAATAGATATTTCTGTGGTTTGGGAGTTGTTTATGCGGTAAGTTTGGACTCAAAAGTGGGCACAACCACAATTCACATTTTTACAGCTCTTAGTGTTAACCAAAGAAGTTCCCTTCTCTGCCTTTACATCTAGACTCCCTACTCCTTCCAGCCCCTCCGTGTCACTTACCTAGATTACTGGAACAATCCCTTTGCCGGTTTTGTGTCCCTCAGGTCTATTGTTTTCATCTGGTAAAATCAGGACTCTAACAGGCTCAACTGAAGAAAATTCGGCCCCTTGTCACTGAAAGTTTGCAAACAGAAGCTACAAAACCACCTGGCAGATGTGTGTGTGTGTGTGTGTGTGTGTGTATGTGTATCTTTGTATCTTATAACTATAAATACAAGTATATAAATGTATGTGTATATGTGTGTATATATATATATATATATATATATATATATATACACACACACATATAGACACACACGCACACACACACGCACATGCGTGCGCGTCTTTTCTCTGCTTGAGAACCTTGTGACTCCTGGTTATCCATAACAGAAAATCCTAAGCTGTCCAGCTTTGCAAAGAGGTGTCTACTGCCTCCAGCCCCTCAGTCTCATCTCCTGTCTTGCTTCAGTATGAATGAGCATTCCCAAAGAGAATTTCTATGCCTTTGCTCCCCCTTCTTACCAAGGAAACTTCTATTCCTCCTTCCAGAGCCTCCTCAAGGAAGGAGCCTTCCCCAAAGCCCATTCCCCAGCCTAGGTCCAGTGCTCTTTCTGTACGCACCCAGGGCATATGGACCAAATATCCGATTCACCCCAGTGGGTCCGAGTTCACTGTGATGTGTCTCATTCACTAGGTTATGACCTGCTTTAGGACAAGGACCTCAAGTTTTTATCTTTGTATCTCTGGCTTCTATCTCCATGTCAAGCGGGTTGTTGACACTTGCTATATGATTATTTAACAAACTCCGCTGAGCCCAGGTGGTTAGTAAGCTTTTTTTGCGGAATCTGCAGGGTCTCTGATCCGCATCCCCTGTTCACAGTCTCAACTGCAATCATCCTGGTTCAGAGTTTTCCAAACTTGCCACTTCCTTCGTCTGGTGACTTTTGCCACGCCTGTGTATCACATGGGCTACTTTTTTAAAAAGACTTTTTCATTACATCCACTTATTTTCTCTCAAATAAATTTGCTTCAAAAGAAAACTTTATATTACTACCATAATTGAAAATTTGTATCACTTGCCACAAAGAGATAGTTTAATGAAAGAAAATAAAAACACATGCTACTAAATTCTAGCTAGACAATCTTGCCTGCTTAGTGGCTACACTGAGACCTCTGATGGGCCCTTCATCTTCCTGTGTCCATGCCTCTTTGACACATGACTGAGTTGCTCTCACCACATGGACAGAGCCCGTGTCTCTTGCCTGGGATCGCTCCTCTGCGACGAGGATGTGCCCGGGCTGGCCCGATGGACGAATAGAAGAAACGCATGAACCAGAGCCCAGCTGCCCCGGCCAAGAGTCAGCTGAGATTCTAATTGCTCAACTTCAGAGCTGAACCAGTCTCTCAAGCTAAATAAATATTACTGTTGAAAGGCATTGAGTTTTTTGTTTAATATCTGCTACGTACATTAATATGTCAGCAGACAACTAATATACCTGCCAAGACTCTGACCTGGAGTATGTTTTCTCTTTGTTGAAAAGGGACCTTAGAAAGTGGTAGAGAGGTGTTAGAACACTAGCACCCAACTGAGGATGTCTCCTTAAAATAATCAGACGGACTGAAATAGAACTGAAAAGGGCATAATTATCTCACTTCATAATTCAATGTAATTCATCATGGTTTGTACTTAAAATATCTCTGTACCTTTCCCACACTTTGAGATACCCTGTCCGAGTTCTTGCCCTTTCTACGTTTTTTTGTAGATGAAGGATATGGCCTCCAAAATGGTCTCGGACTCATTGCCTAAAAACTAAAGGCCAAACTTGATTCGAAGTCTAGGTGCTCCAGGATCTGGTCCCAGCCCTGCCCCATCAGGCTTGCTCCCACTGTTTCCCCGCTTTATACAATAGGTACAACAACCCAACTTGTTCATGTTTACAGAGCACTTACTACAGATGCTCCGCCAGAGCCAGGCATCTAGCTGGGGGGTGATGATCAAGACGCAGACTTCACATTCATCAAGCTCTCAACTCACAAATAAACATGTAAGCAACCACGTAACTCTAATCTAATACATGAAGAGTACACTGGAAAGCTATAGAAACCCATAGAAGTAGTATCTAATGCAGTCAGGAGCGGGAGATGCTTGAATCACAGAAGGATTCCAAGGGCACTGATGCCCTCGGGTGCAATGAAACCTCTCCTAATTCTTCCACCACAACTTGGAAGAAGTGTCCTTTTTTTCTGAACCCTCATAGCTCTTCCTCATTTGTTATATATTATGTTACTTATTGTATCCATTCTCTCAGATGATCAACTTTTTAAGAGCATTGGTCTATTCATCTTTGCACCAACCACAGCAGTAGGTCACCAGGCAGACAGTAATACATGTGTTTGGTTGATGGATGGATGGACAGATGGATGAAAGGGTGTATGAATGAAAGGTCATGGGAGAAACAAATCACACTATAAGAAATTCTTTTGGCTCTCTTTAAGTCACTCCATTTAGGTGGCTGCCTAATCCCATGGTTCCCAAATCGGGCAGCCCATCAGGTACACCTAGGGAGCTTTAAAACATATATTCCTGGGACCTGCTCTCTTAGGATATTCTGATGCAACAGATGTGGGATGAGACCTGGTAATGCATACTTCAACAAGCTCCCCAGAGGATTCTGATATATCTGGTTCAAAGTCTGATGTTTGGGGATTATAAGTCTCATCTGAGTGTCACAATGGCTGTATACTCACGAATGTTCTATTTGTGAGATGTTCAGCCTCTCTTTTCATTGATGGCTCAGCCTAGTCCTATAATCTGAAAGAGGGAAATACTCCTGTGACTTGGAAAAATTCACCAGGAGTTATAACAACGATACGTGTCAGACATTCTGATAAGTGCTTTTATTTATAGCTGCTCATTTAATCCTATCAGCAATCCAAATAAGAGATTTTTTTAGACCACTTAATTGAGGTATAACTGACATGCAAAATGCTGTAGATATTTACTGTATACAACTTGGAGATAAGTACACACCTGTGAAACCAGCACCACAATCTATGCCGTAAACACATCCATCACCTCCAAAAGTTGCCTCCCACACTCTTAACAGTAAATTATTATTTTTGTGATAAAAATATATAACATATGATCTATCATTTTAGAAAAATTTTAAGTATACAATACATTATTGTTAACTATGGGAACTGTCTGAACGTTTGTGTGTCCCCCTCCCCAAATTCATATGTTGTAATCCTAACCCCTAAAAGTGATGGTATTAGTAGGTGGGACCTTTGGGAGGTAATTAGGTCATAGGGTGGAACCCTCATGAATGTGATTAGAGCTCTTATAAAATAGACACCACAGAGGTCCCTGGTCCCTGGTCCCTTCCACCATGTGAAGATACAGCCTGGAAAAGGGTCCTCACTTGGCCATGTCGGCCTCGAACTTCTAGCCTCCAGAACCATGAGCAATACATTTCTGCTGCTTCTAAGCTACCCAATCCATTTTTTTCTTTCTTTTTTTTTCCCCCAAACTATTAGAGAAAGTTTATATAGAAAGTCACAGAGGTAGGAGAGTGAAATGTCGAAACAATGGGCTCAGGAAACAAGTTACAGAAGCTGAAGAAGGGCCCCTGGAGCTTAGGAGAAGAGCGAGGCAAGGAAAACGTGCCTGGGGGGAGGGGGAAGGCCTGGGCATGGAGAGAGCCACCGTGGTACTTGTTTATAGCAGCACAAACAGACTGAGGCGGGCACTATGCTCTGCGCAGATCTCTAGGACCTACTCATCTTATATGACCGAAACTTTGTACGCTTTGACTAATACCTCCCCAGTTCCCCTCTCCCCAGCCCCTGGCAACTGGCATTCTACTCTCTGCTTCTACGAGTTGGACTATTTTAGATTCATTATATGAGTGGTATCATATAAGTGGTGTCAAGCGGTCCAGGTGTGCCCCCTCAGGGTCACGGCCTCCACTGACTGGTTGGCGCCAGGGCGGGGAGTCATTAGTCAATGCAGCCGGTCCTGATGTCAGCCACGGCGTCGCTCCGTCTGATTTTGCTGCTTTTTAAAAAAATAGTTTACTGTATTTCAATAGCAAACTTACAGGAACAGTGCAGAAGACAGACAACATTAAAAACATGTACTCCCGTGTAGGACAACTCAGTCAGAAAACTATAGTGAGTGGGTGGAATCCACTGTATGATAAAAATGCCACCACCACCACTGAGTTTCCATCAATAACAACTTCCCTTGTCTCTAAAGCAATCCAAATGCTGGCCTTGTCCAGAAAATTTTCACAGGTTTATTTATAGTTGTTATAAAGTTGAACTGCTGAAACTTGTTCATTGAAACATTTCAACTTGCACGAATGCTTTATGTCCCCGCATCAAGGTTCATCCATGTTGCTGCAAATGGCAAGATGCAGATGTGTATAAGGCTGAATAATATTCCATTGTATATATATAGCATTTTTTAAAAAATTCATTCATCCATCGATGGATATTTAAGTGCTAACCTGTCTTGGCTATTGTGAATAATGCTGTGAAGAACATGGGAGCCCAGATGTCTCTTCGAGGTACTGATTTCATTCCTTCCGGGATATACTCAGAAGAGAGATTGCAGATCATATAGCACTTCCATTTTTATCATTTAAATTCTGTTTTTCTTTTCTTTTTTTTTTTAAACTCATCTTTATTGTTGAATGTATTACAGATGTCCCTTCTTTTTTTCCACATTGACGCCCTCCTCCCCAACCCCACCTCCCTCCTGCCTTCCCCACACTATTGTCTGTGTCCATTGGTTATGCATATATACATAGAAGTTCTTTGGTTTATCTCTTTCCACCCTCCCACCCCCCTTCCCTTTGAGGTTCATCAGTCTAACAACCAATTTATACTTTTTAATGCCTTCATGTTTTTCACCCATCCCTCAAGCCCCCACCCATCTGGCAAGCAACCAAAAGTTCTCTGTATCTAGGAGTCTGTTTCTGTTCTACTTGCTCATTTTGTTTGTAGATTCAATTGTTGATAGATATGTATTAATTGGCATTTTATTGTTCATATTTTTGTTCTTCTTGTCTTTCAAGAAGACCCTTCAACATTTCATATAATACTGGTTTGGTGGTGATGAACTCCTTTAGCTTTTTCTTGTCTGGGAAACTCTTGATATGTCCATCTATTCTAAATGATATCTTTGCAGGATAGAATAATCTTGGTTATAGGTCGTTGCTTTTCATCACCTTGAATATCACTTGCCACTCCTTTCTGGCCTGCAAAGTTTCTTTTGAGAAATCAGCTGACAGTCTTATGGGAGCTCCTTTGTAGGTAATGAACTGCTTTTCTCTTGCTCCTTTTAAGATTCTCTCTTTGTCTTTAACCTTTGGCATTTTGATGATGATGTGTCTTGGTGTGGACTCTTTGGGTTTATCCTGTTTGGGACTCTCTGTGCTTCCTGGACTTGTATGTCTGTTTCCTTCACCAAGTTATGGAAGTTTTCTGTCATTATTACTTCAAATAGGTTTTCAATTTCTTGCTCTCTCTCTCTTCTCATTCTGGCACCCCTATGATGTAAATGTTGTCCCAGAGGCTCCTTACACTATCCTCATTTTTTTGGATTCATTTTTCTTTTTGCTGTTTTGATTGGCTGTTTTTTGCTTCCTTATATTCCAAATCGATGGTTTGCTTCTTGGTTTCACCTACTCTACTATTGATTCCCTGTAAATTATTCTTTATTTCAGTTAGTGCATCCTTCATTTCTGACTGGTCCTTTTTTATGTTGTTGATGTTCTCACTAAGTTCCTTGGAGGTCTCCTTAAGTTCCTTGAAGTTCTCACTAGTTCCTTGAGCATCCTTATAAGCAGTGTTTTGAACTCTGCATATGATTGATTGCTTATCTACATTTTGTTTTGTTCTTTTCCTGGAGTTTTGTTCTGTTCTTTCATTTGGGACATGTTTCTTTGTCTCCTCATTTTGGCTGCTTCCTTGTGATTGTTTCTATGTATTAGGTAGAGTTGCTGTGTCTCCTAGGCTTTGTAGGGTGGCCTATTATTATAGGTGTCCTGTAGGATCCAGTGGCACAGCCTCCCTGATCAACCCAGCTGGGCCCTTGAGGTGCACCCCTGGTGTGGACTGTACACCCTTCTGTTGTAATTGAGTCTTGATTGCTGTTGGCATGTCAATGGGAGGGATTTACTCAGGCTGATTAGCTGCAAGGACTGGCTGTGCCCACTGACCACTGGCCTCTTACTACCTTGAAGGATCAGCGGTGTAGGGGCCCACCACACAGAGCAAGACTTACTTCATCAGGGCTCTGGTACCCACTGAATCTGCTCATTGAGTGTGTCACTTGTAGTGGTGGTTGGGTGGTGGTGTTTTGATGTGGTCTAAAGCTGTCCACTGGGTGTGCTGGCTCTGGGGCAAGGTCAGCCTCCGCCTGTGTTCTACCCAGGACCACCCGGCATAAGCTACAAAGTGATCTGCCGATGGCTGCTTCTTGTGCTGGGCTTGGAGGTGCCCAGGAAAAGCCAAGTTGTGAACCAAGGCTGGCTGCTTCTAGAGCCAGGCCTGGGGCCACTTAAGGAGAGGTATGGGGCTTGCTGAGACCAGATACTGCTTGTTTGAGAGATTTGAGGAAACTCTAAAGTAGGATCCAAGACAGACCAATCCTGTGGTAAAGCTTTTGGAAACAGCTTGGGTGTGCCCGGAAGTTGGGTGGGGCAGGGCCTCAGGGAATCACCAGGGCGGAGCAAACAGTGTGAGCCAGGTTGCTGGAGTCCCAGATATGGCAGCTGTGCCGGCCTGGGGAAGGGCTCACCAAAGGAACAAAGGCCTCTGCCAGCACATCTGTCTGAGAGAAAGCTACCTCTCCAGTTCTCACCCTTATGCCCAGCAACTCAGTTCTTGACTGTATGTCTCTGGTGCCTTTCAAGCTGCCTCCCCTCTGAGCTTAGAGGGAGCAAGTCTGAGTAAGTCCGTATGCTGGCCCTTTAAGAGGAGCTGCCTGGGGCTCCAGAAGCCTCAGCCTCCCTCAGCCTCAATTTCCGCTGGTTTTTTCAGCCAGAAGTGATGGGGACTTCTTTTCCTGGCATTGGAACCCTGAGCTGGCTGCCTGGTGTGGGAGGGGGACCACTCACTCCTCAGGGAAGACCTTCCCAGCCAAGGTGTCCCTCCTGATTTATCTCCGCCACACGTGGGTGTGGGACCAGCCTGTCCCCGCCTCTGCCCCTCCTACCAGTCTCAGTGTGGCTGCATTAATTTCATTATTGTAGGATTTCCATTCAGCTTGATTTCAGGCGGTTCTGAATGATGGTTGTGCTGTAGTTTAGTTGTAATTTTGATGTGGTTGTGGGAGGAGGCGAGACTGCTTTTACCTATGCCATCATCTTGACAAGCTAAATTCTGTTTTCCAATTACAGTTTACATTCACTGCTATTTTGTATTAGTTTCAGGTGTATAGCATAGTGGTTAGACAATCATATACTTTACAAAGTGTTCCCCCGATATTTCCAATATCAACGTGGTTATCACCATATTATTGACTATATTCCCTATGCTTCACTTCCCAAAAGGTGAAGGGATTAAAGAAGTATAAATTGGTAATTACAAAATAGTACTCCTAATTTTAATTTTTCTGAGGAACCTTCAGACTGTCTTCCAAATTTGTTGTGAATTGTGTAAATGCACCCATTACATCCCCACCAATAATGTACAAGGGCTCCCTTTTCTTCACATCCTCACCAACACTTAGCATATATATGACCCTAACAGGTGTGAGGCCATACCACATTGTGGCTTTGATTTGCATTTCCCTGATTAGTGATGTTGAACATCTTTTCATGTTGGCCATTTGTATGCCTTCTTTGGAGAAATGCCTATTCCTTTGATCAGTTTTAAATCGGATTTTTTAAATTTATTTTTTGCTATTGCATTGTAGGAGTTCTTTATATTGTTTAGATAACTTCTTATCCAAGATATGGTTTGCAAATATTTTTCCCATTCCATAGGCTGCTTTTTCATTTTGTTGATTGTTTCCTTTGCTGTGCAGAAGCTTTGGTAGGTATTCCTTTTTAACCTCACTCTAGAAAGAAAGAACAAGGAGGTACAAGGAGGTGAACCGTATGTCGTAAGGTTGGAATTCAGCCCCAAGTCTGCATGACATCAGAGTCCTATGTGTGAAGGTAATGTCCAGAAGATATTGCCAGACACATATATTCAGACTGCAAATAGAACAAGTGGGCAGGGGTCAGACTAGGATGAAACTCAGCTAGATACCAAGATCTTCATGGAAGAGAATTTAGGGAAATGAAAGGAGCTTTAGACAGGGAGTTAAGCAATCTGAGACTCAAACCCAGTGCCAACAAGTACAACAAGACTCATGAACACTTACATGTAGTTTACTATGAGCCAGCCTCTGTTCCAAGTGCTTTACATAGTAACTCAATTAATTCTCACAAAACCCTACGAAGTAAGTGCTATTATTACCACCACGTAACAGAGAAGGTAACTGAGGCACAAAGACATTATTGCACAGCTAGGAAGTAGCAGAACTGACTCAAACCCAGGCCATCTGGCTACACTCCATGCTGTACAGTAGTAAACCAGGTCACCTTCGGCAATTCCTAACCCTTCCCTTGGTCTCCACCTCAAATAAAACTGGAGAAGCTGGTTAAAATGATCTTTACAGCTTCTTCCAACTCTGATCATTTTTTCAGTCTAATTTTATTTAAAGGTCCTAAAGGGAGAGCATAGATTCTCCTTTTCTTAAAGAATATTTTAAAATTAGATTTTTCTTAGCCTGGCTGGTGTGGCTCAGTGGATTGAGCGTCGTCCCGTGGACTGAGAGGTCCCAGTTCCATTCCCTGTCAGGGCACATGCCCGGGTTGTGGGCTTGATCCCCAGTAGGGGGTGTGCAGGAGGTGGCCCATCCATGTTTCTATCTCTCTCTCCCTTTGTCTCTCTAAAAAAAAAAAAAAAAATCAATAAAATTAGATTTTTCTTGAGGAAGAATAAGACATAGTCTCGTCCAAAGCCTGGGATTGAGGTAGATAACCTCTCACAGTCATGAAATAATGAATGAGAGCTCAACCCATAAGGAATTCCTAGGGACCAAAGGTGTGACCCCTTTCCTTACAAGAATATGTGTCTTAGTCTGTTCAGACTGCTATAACAAAAATACCATAGACTGGGTTGCTTAATCAACGCACATGTACTTCTTACAGTCCTGGAGGCTGGGAAGTCCAAAGTCAAGGTACTGGCAGATTCAATATCTGGTGAGAGTTCTCATCCTGGTTCATAGATGGCTGTCTGATTGCTGTGACCTCGTGTAGTAGAAGGAACAAGGGAGAACTCTGGGGTCTCTTTCTACAAGGGCACTAATCCCATTCATGAGTGCTCCACCCTCATGACCTAATCACCTCCTGAAGGCCCTCCACCTCCAAATTCCATCATATTGGTGGTTAGGAGAGCAGCGTATGAACTTTGGGACACAAACATTCAGTTCATTGCAACTTGTTACATACAAGGACCTTCAAAAACTCACTGCCCATCACTAAACTTTTAACAGGACCGAATCTCCCTTAAAAGAAGAAAATAATTTGGAATCTACAAGTCAAAAGAATGGAACAAATTTTTCATAGCTCTGCGACTGCTTTGAGAAATACAGGCTATAACAAGTTACATCAAGCAAACAGAAATTCCAGAAGTTTATATCATGGATCTGTTACACAGAAGCTATGTGACATGGGGGAAATGACTTCACCTCTCTAAGCCTTGGTTTCCTCGTCAGTAATATGGAATAACCATAGTACCGTTTTCACTAGGTTCTCATGAGGTTTAAGCAAGACACTACAAGTAAGTAAAGGGGGAAATTATATTAATAATAACAATAATATAAACAAAACTATCACGTGCTTATTATATGGCGTCAGGTATTGTTCTATGTAATTTATAACTTTTCAGCCAATAAAAACCTATCTAAAAGATTCTAAAAAAAAGTGATCTCTCACCCTCTTCTTGCACCTGCAGTGATGGGTACTCATTAACTTGCAGGCTCTCTCTGGAATTCAATCTTTGCAGTGGTAGAAATCACCCCTTCTCATTTACTGTGCTAGTCCCAGACCCGGATATCTTTTCGCAAACAGTTTTTTTAAGAGTCACATCAATGAGATACATGAAGAATTAACCATTCTGTAGGTTTGTTGATGTTATTGACATAAAACAGTTAACATTGATTGAGCATCTATACTGTTAATAATAATAGCTAAATTGATTGAGCGCATGTAACATATTACTCTACAGGGATGGTCCCTTCTAAGCCTCATGGTAACCCAGTGGGATATGTACTATTCTGTTATCACTCCTGTTTTATAAAAATATACACTGTGGCACCAAAAAGAGCAAAGTAACCTGCCCAAATCCCCAAACTTCCTACCTAACAGATTAGGAATTTCAACCAGGCAGTCTGACACTGGCATTCATGCTCCCACGTTGTCTCTATGGGATACGACACAGGAAGGACCCCAGCAGTTAGCATCCTGTCACTTTGCAGTAATCTGTTCTTCATCAAAATCTTTCCACTTCATCCAGAGTGAAGTGCACACAGCTAGAACTTATAGGACCTTAATGTCCTGGTGCCCATCATATGGTTTCACTGAGCTTCCCGGATTCAACTTAAATAACAGATGATGCCCTGCAGTTCGGGTTCTGCACAAAGTTGCAGACGATGGGTAGCTGGTTAGCATGTCATCTGAAGGACACTATATTTAAATGCAAATGCAATGAGCTGGAACGACAGCATTTCCTCCAAGAGCCTTAACTAGGTTAGCACGACCTCCGAGAGGGACCAGAATTCTAACAGCCAAATTAGAATAGAAAGTCTTATGGAGATTTCTATGCTAATCAGCCATGTTTTACTGGAACGATTATGTTCAGCACAATCGCCATGTGCCAGTTTCAGCCAGGGCATCATTTGGTCAGGTGGCCAACAGAAAATGATGACTCAGAAACTGCTGGGGAGGCCACATTAAGGCAACAGCTCCCCAAAAGTAGTGGCAGAGGTGGGATCAAAGTGCTAGGACCCCAGCGAAGGAAGATTTTTCTCACAGGAATTCCAGCACACACCTTGCCTGCTTTGCAGTTTGTGCTGCAGTAAAAATCCTCTGTTTGAGAGTTAATAGGAGCCATGTGCCCCTGGGACCTGAAAACGGGGACCAAAAGGAGAGAAAAGCGAGAAAACGACTCCGTCCAGATTGAGGATTTCGCCTGACACCTAATCTTTGTCCTTGGCATGCGGACCGTGGGTTCTGCTGAAGTAAAGGGGAGATGCCATCTTCTGTGACCTGTGCCAACCAGAAGCTCAATGCTTTGCATCTGTTTTGTTTGCGAATTTAGGGAATTGACAGAAGCTAAGCTGGTCAGACACAG
Organism: Tadarida brasiliensis; assembly: GCA_030848825.1. Classification (NCBI taxonomy): domain Eukaryota; kingdom Metazoa; phylum Chordata; class Mammalia; order Chiroptera; family Molossidae; genus Tadarida; species Tadarida brasiliensis. The sequence continues at coordinate 103,174,628 of CM061259.1, read as the reverse complement.
AAGTTTGTACCAACAAAAACTAAAAAACAAACAAAAAAAAACCCACAATCAAATCTGATTTTCTCCAGTCTACCCTGCGTGTGTCTGCTGGAGTCCACAATAATCAAAGAAGGAAATAAATAACTGAAGATGGACCACAGTGCCCCTGGGTATTTACGGTGCCAACTGAACTGATTTTTAATGGTTTTCAAAAGATGCCTCGGCACCTCCCCAGAAATACTGAATCATAATCCCAAAGGGGAAACAGAGGAGAAATCATCTATATTTTGAATAAGCTGTCCAGATGATTCCGATGCTGAACCCGGTTAGGGAATCACTGCTCTGGACCACATCACCACACAGGAAAAGCACTGATGTTCTCCTACGTCCATTCTGCCCAGCCCTCCAGCTCTAAATGCAGAACCAAGAGCCATGATCCAAATGGTATAGTTGTTCTGCATGCTGACATTGACCCCACACAACATTAAAGAAATTAATACTCACCTAGCACTTGATGTGTGCCAGGACCTTTTACACACATTATCTTGTTTCAGTCAAAGATGGCTGTCCCTTAAACATTTAAAAATACGATATTTAGATCAGTCAGAAATATTTATCAACAATAACATTATACGCAATTGGATCACACACTTTTGTTCACACTCCAACCTGGATGAGGGCAGAAAATGAATGCATTTGGCCAGTTACTGAGCTTTCATTTGTCCATAACTTCCTCCTGACAGTTAGTAGAAAAATGAACTAAATGATCAATGCAGTTTAAATTCGGTCTCTTCTTATCATCTAAATTGTCACTTTAGGTAGTGTCAGTCTCCCTAGAATAAGAATTCTTTTTTAAGCTCTCAAATAACCTGTCCCGGCTTCTCCACCAAGATGAATTCTGGGTATAAGGAAAATGTGGGGAGAGGGGAGGAGGTGTGATTGACAAGCATCCATGGTGATAGGTGGGGTAGCAGGGCTGCCCATCCTCGGGGATCCCAGCCCCTGTCCCCCGGTTCCGCTGGCCCCTCTGGCCTGCACAGCATGGATGGGTGCTGGCCCGAGATTTACTCTCATTTGCTCTCTTGCCTCACCTGAGCACAGGCTGGGGGACCTGCCCTCACCCACTGCTAGCAGCACGGATTTCTCTAAGGTCTGGCTGGAACTCCGCTCTCCCCACCGCTGGGTCTGACCTGCCGCCTTGACTGCAGGACCAGCTTGTCCCAACCTCCATAACTCACTGTGGCAAGACCCCAGCCACACTGTCAGGTGCCTCTGGGACCGACCTCTGCCACGCGGGGCAGGCAGGCCCATCTCGTGCCCTAGGCTGGGGAAGAAGCAGATCTGCTCTCCGCCTTGCCCTCATTTACCTAATGAGCTCCCGTTTCCCGTGCCCAAGTCCTCGCCGGGATGAGAAACGAGGGTCGTGTCTCTCCGCTGGCTCTCCCACTCCCCTTGTCCCTCCTTCTGCTTCCCGCTGCCCTGGCAGCCAGAGCAGGGCAGGCGCTTCCGGGGGCCTTCCTGCCAGACCCCCTGAGACCACGTGGCCTTGACACGCTGGACAGGCAGGGGACCGGGCCGTCCCCTCTCGGACGAGCCGGGCGTGTGGCTGCCCCTGCTGCCCCGTATCCCTCCTCCCTCAGCCTGAACTCCCCCTTTTTCCTCCAAGCAAAAGACACCTCCCTCTAACTAGGGCAGAGCTCTAGATGTAGCTGAAAGACAAAAGATAAAAATATGAGTATTTGAAAACTAGTACCCGACTGTATATATATATGTTATACTGTACGAGTTTCGACATGAGTTTCAGTTTATAAGGAAGGCAAAATAGGAATGACTGTCTGCATTTCACAAAGGAAGACAGGGAGGCACAAATTATCACAGGATTAGTGAGTGGTCCGGAACTTTGCCCTGTATTCACCCAGAGCTGTCTTCTTTTACCGTACATTTGCCCTGGCTTTGTTTAGTGGTACTTGTGAGCCAACGCTTTCCCGAGGAATGAGTCCCATCAGGCAGGGCCACGCGCCGCTCGGATTGTCCCATCATTTTGGCCTCCTGTTCAGATCGTGCTGCCCGAAAGGCTCAGGTCAGACCCCACCTCTCCCGTATCACTTCCATGAGCCTGCTTGCTTTGCACCCTTTTATTTTTATTATTTTTTATCCTCACCCGATGACATTTTTGCATTTATCTTCAGATAGAGCGGGAGGGAGAGAGAGGGAAAGAGAGAAAGAAACATTGATGTGAGAGAGACACATGGAGTGGTTGCCACCCACACGACCCCAACTGGGGCGGGGACAAACTGCAACCGAGGTACGTGCCCTTAGTGGGAACCAAACCCGGGCCTCTCTGGCCCACGGGCGGACACTCTAACCGCTGAGCCAAACCGGCCAGGGCGCATCCTTTCTGAGTTATACTCAAACAGCAGCAGTTGACACATAACTCAATACAGCAATGTCTTATATTGCTTTGTTTCTTATTTTTATGTGTTTTTCTCCTTTTTGTTAAATGTATTGGGGTGACACTGGTTAACAAACTTATACAGGTTTCAGGGGCTCAATTCTGCTACACATCATCTGTCCACTGTATTGTGTGTTCAGCACCCCAAGTCAAGTCTCCGTCCGTCACTATTTATCCCCCTATACCCTCCTCCACCCCCCCAACCCCCCTTACCCTCACCATCATCACACTGCTGTCCATGTCCATGAGTTCTCCTTTTTCTTTTTTGTTCAATCCATCCACCCCACCAACCCAGCCACCCCCCACAACAGCTGTCAGTCTACTCTTATTTCAGTCTACTCTTATTTGCTTTCTTACTCCTCGATCACCTGTGTAACCCTTGCCTCTCTGCTAGTCTGTAAGCTGTTTGAAGGCAGGGCCTAAGCTTCTCAAGTCCTGCTCCTGTGCTTAAGACAATAGATTCTGAAGCTAGATGGCTTAGGTTCAAATCTTGGTTCTGCTGCTTATGAGCTGTGAGGTCCTGGGCATGTCATTTCACCTCTGAGCCTCTGTCCCCCACCCCCATGCACATCTGTGCTCTGGGCTGGCCAGTTACAAAACACTTTAATGCCCATGATCTCACTTCACCCTCACAGAGACTTCCTGCGCTTCCCAGAAAAGATAACACAATCCCTGTTTTGCAAGTGAGGACACCACTTAGCTGTGGGGGCTAAGAAGTGGCAGAGCCTGGGCCAGAGCCCAAGTCTCCTGATCAAGAACCCTATGTTCCTCCGTGTCCTGACAGCACCCCGACCTCAGTGTGCCGTCACGAGGAGGCTCTGTAGCATGGTGCTCACAAGGCAGGTTCCGGCCTCAGACAGACCTCGGTCTGCACCCCATCTCACCACACGCTGGCCGTGTCACCTCAGGGAAGTTCCTGGTCTTTCTAGGCCTTCATGTAAGATGAAGATAATACTAGTACTTTCCTCAGAAGTTGGAAAAGAGAGTTCAGGTGCACAGTCTATGCAGATACTTGGCAGAGCATGTAGCAAATATTAAGGATTCAGCCAGGATCGTTGGGAGAAACACTCCTACTCTTCGTGTTTCCATGCGCGGGGACTTCAGCTGGACTAACATTACCGGCCTCTCTTTCCACCCTTACACGCCCCGAGGGGGAGGGGAGACTTACCACGTGTGCGTTTGGAAGAGAACTTTGGGGTCTGCTCTCAGCCATGCATTAGGCTTGACAAAGGAGATCCCCATTCTGTAAGGGGAGCCTGTGATTGCACCACCCACCTGATCTGAGAAAGTTCTTTCCTGGGATACAGTACTAAGGCATCCGTAGTTCCTCCATTCCTAAGCCAAATCCTCTAGCCTAACTTCCGTCAATAACACATCTGACATTTTGATATCCATTTTTTGGATTCTTACATCTATCTCTTAATTGGTTTAGACTTAGGGAAGAAAGTAGGTACTATCTACTGATCCTCTAAAACCCCAACCAATATTAGCTGCTGCCAGGATGATCAGCATTACATAAAACCTGTTTCCGAGCAGAAGTACCAAAGGCCTCCAGCTTCTCTGCACTCCATCAGCTGGCTGGGTGGCCCTCCAGGGTTTGGCTGCTACATTCAGCAGCAACCAATAGCCTGCCAGAGCAGGACCCCAGAGAAGGAACAGACCGTGGCCTCCACCACTTCCCAGTCTCGGCAAAGCACAGAGGACAAAGCTAATTCAAGACCTTTCCTCAGGGCCTTCTTTTGTGAGTGGCCCACTGTGATTAGGAAAAAATGTTCTCGATGTTCTGCTGGGCGTATTTCACCTTGGGTGTCCCTCGAACTTTGTCAGAGTAGATGGAGAATTCTAGGAGGGTAACTAGACGTCCAGTCTATTTTGGTTCTCCGGTTCTCCTACAGCCTGGTGTCTGAGCTAAGAGAAATGTGACTGTGTCATAGTACAAGAGAGCGCCGGTGGAAGAGGCTTCCACATGTCTATTTCTGGCTGTCCCCTGATGCTGTGTCACTGGAGGAGCTGTGACATCACAGCCTCTGCCTTTTTACCAGGGCCTGACACTCCAAGCGACTCAGAGAGAAAGTCGCCTGTGTTTGCCAGCCTTGCTCCACACACAGACTTAGGGAGTCATGCAGAGTGACCTGTGCTGGGGTTTGCTAGGGGCATGAAGACTCTCAGGCAATCATAGACTATTAGGACTAGAGGTGACCTTAGTTGTCCTCTAATAAAAGCTTGAACTCCTGCTGCAATATTCCTGAGAAGTGGGCCTCCAGGTTGTACTTGCCCATCTCCAAGGACATTACGCTCATTAGCTTCCAAGGCAGCTGTATCGGGAAGACTTGAGGCACAACTAACAGCCTATTTAAGCAACACAAATTTTTAGCATCTCACTTAACAGGAAGTCCAAAGGGAAGTGGCACCGGGGTTAGCTAGTGGCTCAAGAGAGTCACCAAGGGTCAAGGCTCTTTCTGTCCCTTAGGAGCTCAATGATGGTTTTCCTCGTTGGTCCAATCATCTCTTTCTCATCTGATACTGTCACAGCAAGAAGAAAGTGGAGCACACCAGGGGCTTTCTCCTTATGGGTCTCTCCCCTTGAACCGAGGTGGAAAACCTTCCCCAGGTTCCAGAAGACTTCCCTGGTATCTCATTGGTCAGAACAGGGTTGCATCTCCATCCCTAAACCAAGGCCACAATTAGCCTTGACCAGTGTGAATCATGCCTTGGAGTCAGACCCACTGCCCTCTGAACAAAGGATCATTTTATAAGCAAAGAAATGGGGGAAATGGTTATTAGGCATAGGCAATCAACTACATCTGCCATGGTAGCCCAGTCCCTTGTTGAATTATCTCAAAGTTCTTCATAATATTGAGTTGGAAACTGCTTAACACTGTCTCTCCCCAGCCGTTGATTCTAGATCTACTGTGAGGCATCATACAAAAGACACATAACATGTTTCCATATGGTAACTTTTTTATTTTTTTCCTTTATTGATTTTAGAGAGAGAGGAAGAGAGAGAGACAGAAACATCGATGAGAGAGAACATTGATTGGCCGCCTCCTGCCTGCCCCACACTAGGGATCGGGCCCACAACCTGGGCATGTGTCCTGACCAGGAATCGAACCAGCAACCTCTTGGTGCATGGGTCGATGCTCAACCACTGAGCCACACTGGCCGGACTCCATATGGTAGCTTAAAGCATACCTGAAAATGGATTGTTCTAGAAGTTTCCAGTTCTGAACTCTTCACTGGGAGACAGCCTAGTGCAGAGCTCTGGAGTCAGAATGCCCAGTTTCAACTCCCAGTTCTGCTGCTTCCTAGCTGGGTGATCCTGGGAACGCCACTTCAACAGCTCAGTACAACGTCTTCATCTGGATAATGAACACGACAGGGCTTACCTGCTGGGGTTGCTGTAAAGATTAGACAGTACATATACATAAAGCACTTAGCACAGGGCCTAGCCCAGGCTGCTGCATGCAGGTGTCTGTTGTTGCATGACCAGTTACATTTCGGGTTGCTTTCTTTTGCTGTATCTTTGCCAAAAAGTAGAAGCAGAGACTTAAATCTAGATTAGTCAAGACACCCCTATAATCTATTCATGGTTGCCTCAGAGAAAGTTAAACAACAGTAATGATCTCTCATCCACCATTGCTAAATCACGTCTTTGGCATGTATCTGCGCAGCTGGGTTTTTTTACCGGAATAAAACCTTACACCTAATCCCACCTCCTTTCATGGAAACAAAGCAGGGCTGAAAGCATGTCTATCACTCCAGGAAGGGGCATAGAGTATAAACAGCTTAAATTCACCCGGCTAGACTGCTCTCCCATCCCTCAAACCACGCTCCTCATCCTTCCCACTCTGCCACTGGATTTTCCCCATTACTGAGCCTGGTCTCTCAGCCCCCTATCAATTCTGTGAACACAGGGCAGTGTTATGGGCCGGAGTATGCGCCTCAACATTTCTCTGTTGAAGTTCTAACCACCAGTACCTCTCGGTCTGTTATTTCTCTTACTGCAAGGCAATTTAGATCAGAGATAGAGTGTCATGTCAGCCTGACATTAGCCAATTTTCAAATCCCTGCGCTGAAATTAAGACAGTACCTTTTGAAATAAGGACGAGCGCTACCACACAGCAGAGAGGCAAGAATCAAAACCAGACGAAGGAATTACCGGTCCACAACCCAGGCAAGGAGATAAAAAGACAAAATTTTGCCGATGCTCAGGCAGTCCATCACAGCTATCTCAACACCTCCAAGTCCCGCTACTCCAGGAAGCCCACCTAGACTGAGTCATGCAGCAGCATGATCCTCCTGTTCCCAATGTGGTGACTTAGAAGCGACCAAAACAGGAGAATTGTGTCACTGGGCCACATGGTTGCCTTTGATCACAAACATCTGGGGATAATGGCAGAAAGGAGGGAAGAGATCTGACTGTATATCTGGAAAGGATTCAGCTGATTCAAGCAGCTGGGCAAGCATCAGCTCTAACACCCAGGCAATCCTGTGTGGCCGAGAGGGTGGCCAAGCCCTGGGACTCAGTCCTCCCTACTCTCTATGTGAACATTGGCCAAGGGTCTGTCTAATTGGGTGTGGAGGAGTGGGATGAAAAGGACAGTAAGGGATGGATGGTAGAAGATAGGATGGGGGTGGGGATGGAGAATTTAAAAGAGAATAGGGAAAAAATTATTAGGAACAACCAGCCCCCTCTGTCAGTCATCTAAGCCATCAGATCTTGTCACCAGCTTTGAACCAATCCTTGGTCTTGTTCCAGTCCTGCACATCTATTGTATTTGCCATCCTAAAAGCAAGGGGGCCTTTTGCCTTTGCACACAATATGAATGAAAAAAATGTATTCGTGCCATCATGAAATATAAAATATGTTACAAGATATAAAATATGGAGGGCTAGCTTGCTCCAAGGGAGGACTACTGCTCTGGAATCTTAAAACTCAGGCTCTGTTCCCAGCCTGTTTAGTAATTTACCTTTAATATATTCATCTATTTGTTCATTCAGTCCACAAATATTTATTAAGAATTCTCTGTGTGCTAGGCAGTATGCTCAACAGAAGAGAGTATAGTAATCAAGACAAACCCAGTTCCTCCCCGCAAGGAGCCCCAAGTCCATGGAGGAAAAAGAAAATAAACCAAATGTAAATAAGTAGCTATGCAGTTTCCATTTTCATAGGTGCTCTGGAGGAGTACTTAACCACTTCCTCTAACGAGCTTTGAAAAGGTCTAGTGGTTGTACCTTTTCTAGGGAAGGCCTTTCTGAGGTCTGAGCTGGCTCTGCCCCTGCATCAGATGGATGACAATTCTACTGGGCAAGTTCCTTCAGGCTTAGGAGGCCTCAGTTTGCCTACCTGTAAAATGGCAAGGCTGTCCTGATGAACTTGAATGTCTCTTCATTACACTATGAATCTTGTATGTGTATTACACTATGACTCCTGCACCTGTGGGTAGATATAAAAATATGTGTTTATATATAGCCCTTTGTAAAATAAATTTAGGAACACTGGCACAGAAAACAAGGTGACCTTTCTCAGTACAGAGACCACAGAGGATATAGTCCCCCACCCCCACCCCCACCCAGAGAACAGCTTCTCCCCCCCACCCCCCCGAGTCTGGTCAAAGGCATCACTCCGGCCCCCGTCACGACCATCTCTGGGTTGGCGGTTTGCAAATGTTCTTCCCCAGCCAAAAGCATATTTCACCAGCGTGCAGGCAGGAGTGACAGAATGGGGTTAGGACTTGGGAAGAGTGACATGGTTTTTTTCATCCAAGGCACTGCAGAGAAAGACGTGGCAGCGAGCCAAGGATGGGAACTCTCTGGGATGAGGCAAACAGGGATGCCTGGGCGAATGGGGGTCCTGGGGCTCACTGGGGGCACTGGGGTTCATCAAGAGAACAGGGGTTCAGAGTCTGGAGAAAAGGACTGACTCAGGAAACTCAGAATTGAGATCAAGCCTTGCAGCGAGCTTTCTATTTCATTTTAGTCAAGTCGTGGACTTTTTCTGGGCCTTGGGTACCTTCTAAGTAATTAACCATTTCCTCTGACGAGCTTGACGATCTTCACATGAGGACACAAGTCATGTGATAAATGTGCTAAAGAGATCAAGAATTATTTAAGACAGCCATCTCTGCTTCTCATCAGCAAGGACACAGCTAAAATCTGGGCTAAGTGGGCCACCTTCAGTAGAGAGCCATATAACAGAGACAAACCATTGCCTCTCAGGGATGCTAAGATAACGCAAACCAAAGCACTTTGTAAACTATGAAGGACTATGTACATGGAAGGTATAATTACAATTACCACAATCACTTAAAACGTCATTATAATTAGTATGATTATAATGATTATGGCAAGTGAAATATTCTTAACTGGATGGTTGGATACGTAGATGAATAGTTGGAGAAGTGGATAATCAGGCATTTCAAGACTCACATCCAAGCACGTCCCCACCATTTCACAGAGATTGCGAAAACAACCTTTTGTATGACACTTGTGAAGAAACTAGCTCTCTATAAACCCATCCTACATGTGAGTTGGACTGTGATAATGGAATGTAAAATGTCAATAATTTAAGTGAATGGTGCAGAGTATTTTAATCAATATTAAGTCATTTGGTGCTCACAAGATAAAGAATTAGTTGAGAATGATGTTATTGTCCCATTTGGCAGATACGGAGACTGAGACAACAAAAGTTAAGGGCTGGACTACTATCCACAAAATTTTCGAGAAAGAATAAAGAAAAGAATCTATTTTCTTGCTTCAAAACCATGGTTCTCGCAAAGGCTACCTGTGCACTGGGGAAATATTTGCAAATCATATATGTAATAAGTGGTTAGTATCCAAAATATATGTGGAACTCCGACAAGTCTATAGTGAAAAACAAACAAACAAACAAATAATACAATTTAAAACCGAGCAAAGAACTGAATAGACATTTCTCCCAAGGATATATATATATATATATATATATATATATATATATATATATATATGTAAATGGCTGACAGGTACTGGAAGAAATGCTCACCATCACTAATCGTCAGGGAAATGCAAGGTCACAAAGAGGTATCACCTCGTACCTGTTAAGATGGCTATTTAAAAAAAACAGAAACAGAAAATAACCAGTATTGGTGAGGATATGAAAAAATTGGAACCCTCATGCACTATTGGTAGGAACAGAAAATAGTGCAGCTGTTATAGAGAACAGCAAGGAGGTACCTCAAAAATTGAAAAAAGAACTACCACTTTATCCAGAAATTTCACTTCTGGAGTATTTATCCAAAAGAATTGAAAACAGGATTTTTTTTTTTTAAGTAATTTTTTATATGTTTTTACTGACCTTTTTAGAGAGAGAAGAAGGGAGAGAGAGAGAGAAACATTAATGTGAGAAACATTGATCGGATGCCTCCTGCATACCCCCTACTGAGGATCCAGCCCAAAATCCGGGCCTGTGCCCTGACTGGGAATCGAACTGGGACCTCTCAGTCCATGGGACGACACTCAGTCCCCTGAGCCACACAAGCCAGGATCAAAACAGGATCTTAAAGAGATATTTGGACTTCCAGATTTATTGCAGGATTATTCACAATAGCCAGGAGGTGGAAACCAAGTGTCCATCAACAGGAGAACGAATAGGGAAAATGTGGTATAAACATACAATGGAAAACTACTCAGTCATGAGAAGAAAGGAGATCCTGTCACCTGCTACCACATGGATGGACCTTAAGGACACTGCTGCGTGAGAGAAGCCAGTCACAGAAGGACACACACTGCATGATTTCACAAACTTACTGAGCACAAAGTAGACCGGTGGTTGCCAGGGGCTGGGAGGAGGGAGCAATGGGGCATTGCTCTTTAATGGGTATAAAGTTTCAGTCATGAAAGATGGAAAAATTCTAGTGATCCGCTGTACAACGTTATGCCTGTAGTCAGCAACACTGTACTGTTCATTCTAAAATTTAGTAAGAGGGTAGACCTCATGTTACATGTGTTTTACTACAATGATTTTAAAAGGGCGGAGGGGCTCTCTGGATTTCTGTTTTAACTGTTGGGATCGATTACCCACAGTGTATGTATAGTGTTATAGCAACGTGCCTACCTTGGCAAACAGCAACAACCACCAGCTACCTTTCTGGACAGTCTACAGCCATATAATGCAATTGCTTTGCTTTCAGAAAGATAATCATGAAACACGAGTACCAGAAAAACTTAGAGATGGGCTAACGAACCTCCCATGTTACAAATGAGAAACCTCAGGAAACTGAGCTTTTGTTCCTAGAGCAATATTTTGCTTAGAGAAGTTGTTCGGGATCTGGTTATGTAGCAAAACCACTTGGGAACATAAAATGTACATGCCCGGGTCCTAGTAGAACTACTGAATACAGAGTCCCTGGGGGCGGAGCCAAGAATCTCTATTTTGAAGAGCTTCCCTGGTGATTCTAATGGGGGCAAGCTTCCCACGGGTGTTCACTATCTTGGTTAACCCAAGTCCTTGGTTTATATCTCGTATATTCTCACGTGGAGAACAAAGGCACGTCAGTCCAGCTGCTGTTCCGTGTATATCGATCCTGATACAGTCTAGCTAACAGGCTAGGGAAGGATTATCTCATGTGAAAATCATTCCTTTTGAAAGTCACTGAATAGTGACAGTTCATCAATGGCTGAACAGTCCTTCTCTGGGAAACACGATGGATGCTCTTCCGTGGAGATTTTCTCTATCTTTGCTGCCTGACAGTGATGTTTCTCAAGTCAAGCTCCCAACTCCATGCTTTTTGGGATGGAAGATTGATCATTTTCTCTCCCGTGTCGCCTCGCTGAGTGAGGGTCACGAGTGGTTGGCTGGCAGCAGAGCAAAGAGCTCCCGGAAGAGTGTGTCCTTTGTTGGAGTGAAAAGTGGGGCCCAGAGGGTGTTCCTAACACCAGGAGGGCACAGGGAAGGGGAGTACCAAAGCCCGTTAGGTTCAATTCAATCATTGAAAAATTCATGAAGAAGAAAAATTTCCATTTGTTTACTCTTTGCTCTGTATCACATTTTATATCCATCTTTCCCTCCGGTCCCCAAAGTGCTGTCTCCACTGTGTTTTATGCTCAGGGACATGGCCTGCAGCCACAGTGCTGGCCAGCAATATGGAGCTATGATTCACACACAGGTGCCTGGGGCCACAGAGCTCGCCCGCTCTGGCCCACTGTGCCATGGCGGGCCCAGGGGGGAAATGCCTGCTCTCAGGTACCGCCTCTGTCCCTGCCAGCTGCAAGTTCAGCTGAGAGACAGCACGAACACAGAAAATGTGTCCTGTTTGAAAGGTTGCCAGAATCTGAAAAACATCTGTTTTCCCACTAATATTGGTCAAGTCACTATTCCTCTCTGTCTTTGGGGTTTCTTCTATTTTGCATGGAAGTGTTAGAAAGTTAGTGAAGTTGTTAGGAGCGGCCCTTCACCACGAACTACAGATCTAAACTCTTTCTGCAAAAGCCTTTAGGGCCAGATGTGTCTCCGAATACAGGATTGGGGGGTAGGAGGCAGAATTAGGGAAGTAATATAGAAATATTACACAACATACCCCTATCCCTAGCGAGATCTGGAGCAGTCCTCAATGAAATACACCAATATTCCTGCAGCAAACATATGGCTATTAACATTGAGACAAATCATTATAAATAGTCTGATGTCAGGTCAGATCAGGCTTTGCCACAAAATCAGTTCAAGTCAGATCAGGTTTTGCTGACAAATAAGTTTGTTTTGTTTTTTAAAATAACTTTGCATTTCAAAGCCTTTTAAATTTAACTGACTGGACCTGTAGCTGGTAACTATGGGATAATTGACTGATTTCTCTGTTTTTTTCTTTCCTCATTTTTAAAAAAATGGAAATAATATATGTGCACACTTCACAAAGTTTCATTTGGGTGAAATTAATTAATGCAAGTTAATCACTTGGCGTGATAGTTTATAGTTAATATTCCTATAGCTACCAACTATTGTCATTTTTAATATCCCTCATGTCCCTTCCACTTCTGGTACTCCATGATCTAAACACTCAGACTATATTTATGTAAGGTTTAAGTGTACAGTAGAAGAGATTTCATGATGCATGATCTCAGGGAGTAACTACCATAAGATTTCTATAGAACTGAATTACTATAAGGGCTCATACTAGAAAGGAGAACTCCCCAACATGGGGTAGTCAAAAAAGTTTTCATAGAAGAAGAGGGTTTAAGGAAACCTTAAACGCAAGTGGGGTTCTGGCACTAAAAAGGAAGGCAAAGCCATCAGTGAAGAAATGGAAAGAGACGAGGTAGGGTCAAACAGACGTGGCTTTGGGCAGGACTCCAGCCCTGACCAGATCTGTGAGCTTAGGCAAGTTCTTTAACCTCCCTAGTCTTGGTTGCGCCTATTGAAATAAATTAAGGTAATTATACCTATGTTTTCAAAATTATTGGGAGGCTTGGAAATTATATATGTTCCATAAGACTGTCAGCTGATTTCTCAAAAGAAACTTTGCAGATCAGAAAGGAGTGGCAAGAGATATTCAAGGTGATGAAAAGCAATGACCTACAATCAAGATTACTCTATCCTGCAAAGCTATCATTTAGAATAGATGGACATATCAAGAGTTTCCCAGACAAGAAAAAGCTAAAGGAGTTCATCATCACCAAACCAGTATTATATCAAATGTTGAAGGGTCTTCTTGAAGGACAAGAACAAAAAATGAACAATAAAATGGCAATTATTACATATCTATCAACAATTGAATCTACAAACAAAATGAGCAAGCAGAACAGAAACAGACTCCTGGATACAGAGAACTTTTGTTGCTTGCCAGATGGGTGGGGACTGGGGGGATGGGTGAAAAAGATGAAGGAATTAAGAGGTACAAATTTGTTATTAGACTGATGAACCTCAAAGGGAAGGGGGGAGGGAGAGCGGGATGAGATAAACCAACGAACTTCTATGCATATATGCATAACCAATGGACACTGACAATAGTGTGGGGAAGGCAGGAGGGGGGCAGGATTGGGGAGGAGGGGGTCAATGGGGAAAAAAAAGGGGAGAACATCTGTAATATTAATACATTCAACAATAAAGATGAGTTAAAAAAAATAGCTAGTCAGTCTTCCATGATGCTAGCCACTAGATGAAAACAAACAGATTTCAAGTCAACATAAGAAAGACCTTTCTTATAGCCAGAGCTTCTCAACCCTGGGATGGTTTACTTTGTGAGGTGTTGTGCTTTCCATAACCCAGGCTGTTTGAGACACAACTACCTCACTTATCTGAGAAGGGATTACTGTTTGGGGAAGGGACAAGAATGGTGCCACCCACTGTCATCCCTTCCAATGCTGAGACTTTATCATCAGAGATGATGGTGAGTTATTTTGGAGTTCACTTTAATGCCTTGTAAGATGGGGAATTCTAGGCCCTGAGAGTAGGTAGTCTAACTCAGGCAAGATTGAGGACAAAAGAGAGAAAGTTATATAGGTTGGATGAACCAAGCGATGGCTATCCTTGAATGCCAGGATGAGAATTTGGCTCCCCCACAAAGATAATGTTGACATATTTTTGAGGTATCTTTTACTCTATAGGTTCCCTTTACTCTTTACTCAACAATGTATCTTGCTCCCCTATAGCAATGAAATTAGACCTCTCTCATTATCTGTCTTTTCCATGTTCCTCCTCTCTTTTCTATTTCCTTCCCCTTCCTCTGTTCTTCTTCATCTCCATTCCCACTGTCATTTTCTTCAATGTGCATCTCAATATTATGATCATCCCAAAGTGGCTTGTAAGAGGCCAAGTGCTATAAGTGAGAAGGAGCAATCTGTGTATCTGAATGTCCTCTCAACTCCTTGGTGGAAAGGTACCAAATAAACCCAAGCTGTTATGGTCACCAAGTGCCACACAGTACAGACCATATTACTGGTGCCAAATAAATAATTCCACTTGGCAAGTCAACAGAGCGAGACTGTGATTAACCTGCAACCTGGCTGGGACACGAGTTACACTGAGATAGAGCTTTGGAAGGAACCATGTATCAAAATAATGGTCTAAGATGCCAAAGCAGAACACATGTTCTTTTAAATGGGTGGTTTTAAATAATTCAAAATTCATAGAGGCTTTGCTGGAAATGAGTATCCAGTCTCTCTCTTACAGAATCAGATTTGGGTCTGCCAAGGTCAACATGGTTTGCCATGATCAATATTTACAGTGATGGTATGTATCCTATGCTTACTTAGCCTTTGTCATCTTCCACTAATATAAAACTTGTGATAGTTTGGAAGTGGGAAGCCAATATATAAAATGGCTAACACTAGTATTAATAAGCAACAGTAATCCTAGTATTCACTAAACACTAGTTCACACCTATATGAGAGGCACTACACTAAACACTTAACATGTATTGCCTGATTAAAATATTGCAACGATCCTCCAAAGTTGGAATTGTTATGTCCATTTTACTATACTATTAAGAAAACTGAGGCTCAACAGTTTTGATACAATTTCCAGGGCTACATAGCAGGCAATTGTTGGTACAGGATTATTCTGACTTCAATTTAACTTAAGCCATAAGCTAGAATGCCTCCTGTATAAAAGCAAAGAAATTGGTATTTTTAACATATTCAGAAGCAATGTTTAAGAAACCTTAGAGAAAATTATTTTTTCACACATTCTCACACAAATTAGAAGCATGCACTTAGGGTATTTTTAATTAGATGTTATTTCCATATCATTCTCATCTGTTAGTTCAATGAAATTAACTAAGGCTATCCACCAGGCAACATCGCTTTCAGTAGATAATAGAAAACTACAAGTCTGTGTATTTCCTAATTTGGGCTAGTTTTCTCATTTAGGATGAAATGGCTCTAAAAAGCTTTAGAGAAGGGAGGGTCCTGAAATTAAATAGAAGATATTGACTGCCTTAGCAAACTCTTCCCAGTCTCATGGCATGCGGCTCCAGATTCAGGAGTCTGCACTGCTTCTTACTCTGACATTCCTGAACCCAACAGATATACCTAAAGGTGATTTATTTCCAGTTCTCCAAACTCCCATACAGCCAATGACTGGGGACAAGAAAATGGCTTTTTTTTTTTTTTTTATTAACATAGTGCTGGCAGCTCCTTATTCTGTGATTAGAAAGATGGTTACATCATGATGAAATTCTGAATTAAACAAGGGGACACCTTTTCCTCAGCATAAGGGTCAGGAAAGAATGAAGCTGTCTATCTTCTATCTGGTCTCAAATATGCCACTGAATGACTAACTTCAGGCAAATCTCTTTTATTTCTCTAGGCCTGGGTTTTCTCATATGAACAGTTGAGGTGTTTGATAGATGCTTTGTGAATAGATACTGGGATTAATGGGCA
Source organism: Tadarida brasiliensis (assembly GCA_030848825.1). Classification (NCBI taxonomy): domain Eukaryota; kingdom Metazoa; phylum Chordata; class Mammalia; order Chiroptera; family Molossidae; genus Tadarida; species Tadarida brasiliensis. Next base: position 103,158,844 of record CM061259.1, on the reverse strand, counting down.
CATAAAGAATACATTTAGCTGACCTCCACCGTGCTATCAGCTCTGAGCTCTCAGGAAGACCAGGTTTCTTCCTCTGCCTGGAGCAGTTGTTTCTGGACCATGGCAGCAGAAGAACTGTGGCTGGGATTGCGAGAACTTGGAATGGATTTATTAGCTTGTGCCTGGCTTTAACTTGGAAAAGGGTCTACAATCCATGGACATCTACTCAGAAATTAAGAACTGTAATATCCTAAAATACCAGCATTGACATGGACAGTAGGTCATCTAATCCAACTTTGTCATAACACTAGCATCTCCAAGGGAATCTTTGATGCTTTAAATCAAGGAGAAAATGGGTATTTCAAGCATCCTAGCAGGGCAACAGGCAGTCAGTAGGGTCTTTGTAGTCCCAATAAAAAAATACAGCCCACAGTCCACTTTCCTTCTCTGTGGAAGGCCAGACGGTCTTTTCTCTTCAGGAGCAAATACCTAAGAAAGTTGCTTCTGCTTTGCTTTTGATCTGGCCTAGTTTAGAAGATGAATCAGCAGCTTTCCAAAGGCTATGGAAAAGCAGCTCCAATTTAAATCTTTCTCCATCCAGCCCTGGCCGGTTTGGCTCAGCGATTAGAGCGTCAGCCCGCGGATCACAGAGTCCCAAGTTCGGTTCCCACTAAGGGCACGTACCTCGGTTGCAGTTTGTCCCCGGCCCTGGTTGGGGTTGTGTGGATGGCAACCACTCGATGTGTCTCTCTCACGTCAATGTTTCTCTCTCTCTCTTCCTCCCTCTCTCCCTCTTGCTCTATCTGAAGATAAATGCAAAAATGTCTTTGGGTGAGGATAAAAATAAAAAAAAAGAAAAGAAAAGAAATCTTTCTCCATCCATACCAGTCTCTGTTTGATGAGCCTCACTCCCTAGGCTAAGGAGTCCTTTCAGAAAGTCTGACTTGATGGAACTTGCAGCTCAAATTTTCAGTCTCAATTACTTAGCCCTTATTTCTCAATGAGCAATCAATTTTAGTCAATTACAACTGGCCCGGGCCCAGAAGCTAGGCCACTGGGAGAAACAGGCTCAAGCAGGATAAAAGGCAAATGGAAGATGAAGTTCATAGAATCTACCTTGGGGAAGTCAAGTGACACTCTTTGAAGCTTTTCAATCACTACTGATTAGTCAGTGGTTAGTTGGCTTAATAGAATTATCATCTTGCTGATCTGATGTTATTAAAACTCAGTTACAAAGAGGAAAAATAATTTAAAAATACATATGAAATACAAATATGGAACTTTTTCACATTTAAGTAGAAAAAGGATAAACTTAAGATGGTTTGTTCCACTTGCATTCTTGTATACATGCATGAATCTATTTACTCATTCATTCAACATATACCCATTATACCTAACATTGTACTAAATGCAAAGGATAGTTAAAGAACCAGATTCTGAGCTCAAAAGCTTACAGTCTATAAATAGAGATAGATGAGTAAACATTAAAATACGATAACAGCAATTCCTCTTTTTTTTCCTTTATCCCCAGCATCCAATTTTTCCACTGAATGTGACATATATCTTGAAATTTTCTTCTTCTCTCCATCTTCACTACTAATATTCTAGTCCAAGCCTCAATCATTTCTTATCTAGACTATTGAAATACCTCCTAGCATGTCTCCCTGAGTTTGCTATCATTTCAATTTTATAATCCATTGTCTGCACATAAGCAGAATGAGCTACTGATATTTTAAATATATATCACTTGACTACTTAAAGTGAGTGGATTTTGGATGCACTTAGGATCAAACAGCCTCCCAGACAATTTTAACTGTATCAATCTCTTCTATCCTCCCACTTGCCAGCTAGTCTCCAGCTACACTGACCTTTTTGGATTTTTCATTGTCCTAAATCTTTGCAGGTCTTGCTCCTTCTTGTCATTCAAACTTCAGCTTAAATTTCACATCCTCAGAGGTGACCTTTCTTGACCATACCACCTCTTCACTTCATCACTCTATTTGATTCCCTTCATGGAACTTACCTAATATATTTTTTTTATCTGTATATTGTCTGTCTCCATGAGAACAGGGACTTTGTCTGTCTTGTTTACTATTCCATCACAGTGCTTACAACAGCACCTAGCAAGTAGAATGACAAAGTTAAGCTTCATGAGGACAGAGAGTATGTCTATCTTGTTGCAGATGATCTCCAATCTCAATATTGTAGATGCTCCAAAATTATTAGTTGAGTGAGGCTTCTAAGAAAGATCCCTCGTCCAAGATGATGGGTGACCAGCATGAGAGGCTCCTGATATGCCATGGGCCCCTCATCCAAGGTGTTGGATCAACAAGTATGGGCAAAACATCTTGCTCATTACAAGCTCAAAGAGAATACTAATGACAGAACTGAATCAATATGTCTATATTTTCTTCTAGTCAATAATAATAACATTAATAATAATAACATAATTTATAGCAAAAATTTACTCATTTATAATCATGGTAATTTGCAAGAAAAAATAATTCTATTCTCAAATTGTTCCCTCTGTTATGTATAAATTTGCATTGTGTTTTCATGTATATGTACATATGTGGATAAGTGTGTGTTAGTGTTCAACCAAAAGACAGAATATTTCAATAAAAATCCCTGGAAAATGGCCATCATCCCAGCCAAATATGTATCCCCGACCTATTCTGGTATCTGCAATGCCTATGTTATCCATGATTTGAAGTTATCATATTGAGATCCCTCTTATAAGGTGAAAAAAAAAATTATATGGGCAGATCCATAGAATTGATTTTTACCTTTGCACAGAACCTTTCAGTTTGCAAAGTACTAAAAATGTATCAACTCCTTTAGTCTTACAGAGATTGGTGTTCCCTTTTTACAGATGGGGAAAGTAAGGTCTAGAGAGACTATATGGCTTGTGCAATGTATAATGGCTGATCTATGACAAATCCAAGATTAAAACTTAGGTCTTTTGGCTCAAAGGAGAGATCAGAGCACAGGACCCTACTCTGGTAAGTTTGGATCATGAAATAATAACACATCCCTGGAAGCTAAGATGCTGTAGGAAGGTATAGCAGAGAGAGAGGTGTAGCAGTCTATCCAAGCATAGGTGACAGATAAAATCTGCCCAGATATGGGTAAAGAGCTTCCAGTGGTCATTTCTTTTTCATTTGGCCTCCTAGTTATTCCTTCTCCACTGGGATTAATCCATCACCAGACTCAGAGCCATTTTCCAAGTTATTAATCATTGGGGAGCAGTGCTGCCTCAGCAGGAACCCTGCAAGGTGACTGTTAAAAACCAGGAGAGGACAAAAGGAAACGAGGTGAGCAGGGAGGCAGCCAGCCAGAGGAACTCAAGACAGACACAGCAACAGAGTCAGAGAGACACCCTCCCAATAGAGGTGCCAGGGACCAGCATTTAACTAGGACAGACTATTTAAAATCATAATTCATCAACTCTTTTATTGCCCAACCATCACTGCAGGAGAATCCCTAACCCAGGACTTGAAATTAGGCCATTCATTTCCAAACTGTGAAGTGAAGCCTTCAATAGATGAAGTCAGAAATCCCCTGACCCCAAATTCAGTTGAAAACTACCTTTTAAATGCATGCAGTAGGTGTATAAGCATCATAGAGTCTATCTACTGTTCTAGGTTGAAGTCAGGTAGTGTGTTCTGGGAGTTTTGCACTGTGTTGAACCTCTCATTCCCAGTGGACAGCGAACGTTGGGGTTCAGCACTCAGTGACCACAAGCAAGAGATCAAGAATTTGATCCCCTTTGGACCAGTGTGCCTACTGTGTCACTTGCCCAGGCCCTGATGCCCACCCCTAGCCTCTTACTCAGCCCTAAGCATGACCCAAACTGTGTTCTGTTCCCACTCAAAGAATGAAACTTGACCTCAACTAAAAACAACCAGATTTACTCCAGAAACCAACCACAGATTGTCATCAAACCCTGAGCACACAATCAGCCTTAATTCCAGCCAATACTGGGCCTTAACCTTGATCACAGACTGAGGCCATGTATTAATTCTTTTTAACAGTTATTAAAGTGCCTACTATGTGCCAGTCTCCCTGCTGGGCAATGGGGATATGGTAATGAAAAAAATATCCATGCAAGACAAACAAAAAGTCAAATAATTACAATTTTTGTACAAATTTACTGTGATGATTTAACTCCAAATTGACTCCAGACCTCAGTCACAGATTGACTCATAACCCCCAGGCACACACAGAGCTTGGGCTGAGACTGAGTATCCATGCCAACGAACAATTTGGAGGAATTATAGGAAGAAAATTTTATAACCACTTCAGGCAATACCGGGATTAGGTGCCCCAAAAAAGACCTGACAAGCTGCAAAAGCAATCATTTAGTGTGTGGTGATGTGGAGAAAAGCAATAAAGTTTCCCAATGATATTGAAACAGACAGAGACCAACACACATGGAAACAGATTCTAGTTTAGTAGCATTGGCCAGGAGTGGGAGATAAAGTCTACTGTGTGCACATTAATTATTAAAGAGTACAGAGAACAAGTAGAGGCAGAGGATGGAGAGAACTATAGGATCTAGAGTAATGCTTGAAAAACTGTCTGGGAAGGCAATGGGATTGGAAGGCTCAAGACGGGGCTAGAGAAAAGGGATTCCATGTAGGGAGATCAGCACATCAAACTTGGTGTGTGGGACACTCACACTGTGGGGGACAGCTGCAGAAAGAAAGGATAAGTGGGGCCATTCTATGACCAGACATAAGTGCCAGCCAGAGGCTCCCAATAGCAAGAGAATATGCTTATACATTCATTTCTGTTTGGAAAATGTGAATTTAGGATCAGCTGTGAGATTTTAAGTCATTTTTATATACCCAGAACTCGTTTTTTTCATCTTTTAACAATACTTAATTAATATGGAAGGAACAAGAATAAGAAGGAAGAGAGGAAGAGAAAAAGGTAAGCATAGAAGATAAGAAGGTTTTGCTGATAATTCTCCATCCATGAAACCATGACAGTACCATTGAGAACTTAGAAAACTCTCTAGCAATAGATCTTATTGATTAAACCACCTTGAACTAGTCTCTTAAAGGGCAGTTCTGTAACCTCCACACTGGGACTATCTGGAGTTGTCTTCTTGGCCTCCAGTCCTCCCCCAGATGTTCATCAGTAGTTGAGTCTATGAGGTTGGGGCATAGAGAAACTGGTGATAAGAGGTGGAAAGATAAGGTTTCCTCACCACTGAATTGATTCCTTCCAGGGTGTAAAAACCAGAGAAAGGTCACTTAACAAACTCTTTGTCCAGATTCCTTTAACTCCAAGCAAGTAAACCCAGGCATTATATGCACTGTCCCACCTGGCTCTGCCAGAGTCAATCTATAGGGAAAGGAAGGGAAAGGATTTAAAAAGAGGAACTAATTCACTGCAATTGGAGTTAATCCCACTCAAAGCCTCAATCCATGTTAGCAGCTAATCTAGTTAGTACAGCTTTCATGGGGAGCTTTGATAAATCCTTCAGCCTCTAGCTGGAACCACAGGCCCATGAACAGCTCAGCATTCATGAGGAGAGCCATCAGTAATGCAGCAGATCCGATGCTGGTCAGGTTTATCAACACGTTAGCCCAAATGTACACACCACTCAAGGTCAGAGCCTTCCCGGACATCACTAGCCACTGCTGAATCTCACTTACATAACAATTCATTGTTCTATTTTTTTTAATATGTATTTATTGATTTGTTGAGAGAGAGAGAAACATTGATGTGAGAAACATTGATCAGCTGCCTCCCACAAGCCCCCTACTGGGGATCGAGCCCACAACCTGGGCATGTGCCCTGACTGGGAATCTAACTAGGACCTCTCAGTCCATGGAATGACAGTCAATCCACCGAGCCATACCAGCCGGGCAGTACTCCATAGTTTTAAATCACTCAACCAAGCTTTTACATTTTTAATCTCTCAGTTCTCAAAAGTCATTTTATGTGTGACTAAACTTTTGTTCCCAACCAGATTGTAAAATTCTTGAGATTAAGAATTGCATTTTAGATTTCTACAGAAAATCCCTGGAAAAACCTAGCAGAGAGCTTGGTACAGAGGAGGAGCTAAAAAAAATAAATAAATAAAATAACTGCTTTATTTGTTGATAACATCAACCTCTTTGATACCAAGACGTAATGCATTTACCAAGGACGTGGAATTTAAGTACTGGTCGCCCCCTGATAACCTGCATTGCTATTTTGAGCCTCTTATAATTTCATCTTAAGTGAGAATCCAAATTTTTTACTAATTCTATACCACTTCTAGGAAAAAATGTGCAGATAAAATTCATTTCTAATATTCCCATCTATGTTTTAAAACATTTTTTTTATACTAAGAAAATAAATTTCTGTCATATAAGCCAGTCTATGGCATTTTGTTATGGGAACCCATGCTGCTTAATAAATACATTAGCTATAAGGTCTTCAAGGTCTCTTTCTTTCTTCCAGGATTTGTTCTCCTTTTAGATGACTCTACAATGCTGTTCCACTTGGTAAGTAGACCTACCTCTGATGGAAAGACAAATGATATAACACAGCCCAGTAAATGAAGTCAGGAAGACACCAAGTCTTCAAGCTACGCATATGTTTTATCAACACTGACATGAGTAAAACACCCGAGTCATTGCAATCATTCCCTCTTTAGCTATTGTACAGACTAAATAAACACAGAATGTGCCTACCACCAAGATGCTGAGATTTCCCCCTGAGGTTACATGATGTTTTCATTCTCTACCCTGAATTACTATAATGCCCAGTACTATAGATTTATAGCTAAAATTAAATGGTCTAAAGTCAGATTCTGTACCGCTTGCAAGCTAAATAACTTTGATGAAGTAAATTAATCTCTTAGTCTTATTTTCTTCACCAGGAAAACAGTGTTAACAATAACTGCTAATTATTATTCTCTTATGAGGGAAAATATAATAATTCATAGGGTAGAAAAAAGTTCTAATTCCAGTAATTATAGAGTAGCTTGTATCAGACTAACCCAGCTACAGAGGATAATAATGAAGTGGATGAAATATTTTTTTAAACATAATGATTTTAAGGCACTGAGAGTGATCAAAAAAAAAAAAGGAAAAAACTGGAGTGTATTTTATACATGAAGGAAGAAAACTATATGGGGTAAGATCTATGTTTATTTAGCTTTTTTCCAGAGGGCATTCTCTGGCCCACATGGCACAGATTGGATTCTAGTTAAACAATAAGTGCAGTCTTATTGGCCAAAGGTGTCAGAGGATTTCAATGCCACCACAGTGGCTGGAAATTGATGGAGAAAATCCATGGGGGAGGAATTCTACAGAGGGGGAAGTACCAAACACTGAATATAAATGCCTCTCAAATCTTTGGCCAACTTCAGAAAAGGACATGTCAGGGGAGACACAAGAAACCCAGCAGAAATCAACAGTGGAAGGCGGCAGACCAAAAGTGAGATTTTAGCTACAACCTACTTCAGAGGAGACAGTGCTTGGGGGCTTAACCATGCCATGTTAGAAATACTTAATAAATGCCTTGGGCATTCCACTAATGCTCTAGAAAGGCATGGTTACATCAGATAAAGACTGTTTCCCAGGATTAAGGGATTCTCCCAAGGACAAAGAGCAAAATGGAAATATACATATCATAAAAATGTATAAACTAATCCTTTTCAAGTTCAACATGATCACTCACTAAATTAGCTGCCTGCTAGAACAAATCCTGATAGAGGAAAATGCTTAAAATATAGAGTATCTTCATTTTATCTCCACAATATACAATATTACCAAATATGAGAAGAAAGAGAAAAATGGGACCCATAGTCAATAGAAAAGTCAAGTAATAGAAATAGACCCCAGAATTCCCAGATGCAATTATTAGACAAGGACTTTAATGTAAATATTAGAAATCTGTTCAAAAACTTAAAGGAAAAAATGGTCATAATGAATGAAGAGATGGGATTATCAAAAGGAAAACATAAATTATAGAAAAGAACCAAGTGATAATTCTAGCACTGACACATACAATATTAGATATGACATATTATTTAATGGTATTAACAGCAGGATAGAAACTACAAGCAAAGGGGTTAACAAATTTGAAAAGTAATCAATAGAAATTATCAAATTTTAAGAATAGAGAGAAAAGTATTGGGAAAAATATGAACAGGGTCTCAATGACCTATGGGAAAACATTAAGCAGTCTAACATGTATAATTACAGAGTCATAAGGAGAAAAATGAATAAAACATAATTGAAAAAATAATGGACAAAAACCTTCCAAACATTGTGAAAAAGATCAAATCAGAGATGAAAAAATCACAGCAAGTCCCAAGTAAAATAAATATAAAGAAAATCACATATCAGAGTCAAACTGTTAAAAGTAAAAGATAAAGAAAAAAATCTTAAAAGCAGCCAGAGACAAAAGGCACATTATATACAGGGAATAAAAATATTACAACAGCTGATTTCTCAGCAGAGACAATAGAAGTACCAGAAGCCAATGGAATGACATTTTTAAAGTTCTGAGAAGACTAAAATTGTCAATCTATAAATCTATACCCACTGAAAAGAAAAAACATCATTTAAATAAATAATAGTTGGGGGGATTAATTGCCAGCACACCTGCACGTCCAAGTGACAAAAGAAGTTTTTCAGGCTAACGATAGATGACGCTGAATAAAACCTTAGATTTCTAGAAATAAAGAACATAAAAAATGGTAAATATGTGGATCAAAATAAAAGCTAGATGTTTATCTTCTTCTGATTTCTTTAAATGAATCCTAGATTTAAATTTTAAACTATAATATAGGAAAAAATCTTCACAACTCGTGCTAGGCAAAGACCTCTTAGATACAACATAAAGAGCATGATTTATAAAAGAAAAGAATTGATAAATTACACTTCATCGAAATTCAAAACTTCTGGTCTGCAAAAGATACTGTTAAGAGAATAAAACAAAAGCCACAGGCTGGGGGAAATATTTGCAAAACACAGATCTGACAAAAGACTTATATGCAGACTATATTAAAAATCTTCAAATCTCAATAAAAGTAAATAAGCCAATTTTTAAAAAATTAGGCAAAATATTCTAATAGACATTTCAATAAAGACATATGTGTGGCAAACTAAGCACATGAAAAGAGGCTTGCCCTGGCCAGTTTGGCTCAGTGGTTAGAGCATCAGCCCATGGACTGAAGGGTTGTAGGTTCGATTCCCAGTCAAGGGCACATACCTGGGTCAAAGCTTTGATCCCTGGTCCTGGTACAGGTCATATGGGAGGCAACCAATCAATGTGTCCCAATCACATCTATGTTTCTCTCTCTCCCTCTCTCTCTCTCTCTCTGCCCCCCCACCACCACCTCCCTCCTTCCTTTCCATTCTATCTAAAAAAATCAATGGAAAAAATATCCTCGGTTGAAGATTAACAAAAAAAAAAAAAAAAGAAAGGAGTCTCAACATCATTAGCCATTAGGAAAATGCAAACTACAACTACAATAAGACTATGGACATAGACAACAATGCTGGGGACGGGGTAGGGGGGGATCTGGAGGAGGGTGTCAATGGGGGGAAAAAAGAAACATCTGTAACAAAAATAAATTAATAAAAAAATTGTTTTAATTAAAAAAGAAACTACAATAAGATTCTACTACATATCTACTAGAAGGATATCCCTCCCCCTAGAAGGTGGAAAAAAAACAAAAGACAGGTGCTGGAGAGTCATTTCCTAGGACTGCCTTGACAAATCATCACCAGCCTGGTGGTTTAAAACACAGAAATCTGTTCCCTCGCCATCTGGAGACTAGAAGTCTAAAATCAAGGTGTCAGCAGGGACATGCTTGCTCTGAAGACTCTCAGAAAGAATCTTCCTCTGCCTCATCCTAATTTCTTGTTGTTGCTGGCAATTCTTGGGGTTCATTGGCTTGAGCTGTCTTCCCTTCAAATCTCTCTCTCCTTGCACAGATCACAGTTCTTTTAGGGCAATGACCTCATTTTAACTTGATTATATCTGCAAAGGCCCTATTTCCAAATAAGGTCACACGCATAAGCAGTAGAGGTTAGGACATCAACATATCTTTTGTGGGGGACACAGTTCAACCCACAATACAGAACAACTACAACTCTCATAGAGTACTGGTAGGAATGCAAAATGTGCAATGATTTTACAATAGAATTGGCAGTTTCTTATCAAACTAAGCATGCACTCGACATGCGCATACACTTAGCATATGACTCCAGCTATCCTACTTTTATTTATCCAAAAGAAATGGACATTTATGTAGACATAAAACCTCTACAAAAGTATAACATCATTCATAATAAAGACAACTCTCAATAGATACAACAATATGGATGAATCTCAACGGTATTAAGCTAAGTGAGAGAAGCTATTCTCCAAGGTTAAACATACAATTCCATTTATATGACATTCTGGAAAAGGCAAAACTATAAGGAGAAAAAACACATCAGTGGCTTCCAGGGTTGTAATGAGAGAAGGATTTGGTTATAACAGGGCAGCACAAGTACTTTTTCGGGTGATGAAACTGTTCTGTATCCTTACTATGGGACTGGGGGTAGTTACACAAATCTATACATAGTTAAAACTCACAGTACTATACACCAGTTAAAAAAAAAAAAACTCAACTTCACTATACACACATTTAAAACACAATTTTTACAAATGAACACATTTAGATACCACTACACACCTACTGGAATGGCTAAAATTAAAAATACCCACAACACCAACTCTTGGCAAGGATGTGGACCAACTGGAACTCTGGTGTAGTGCTGGTGGTAAAATGGTCCAGCCACTTTGAAAAACTATTTGGCAGTTTCTTAGGAAGTTAAATAGAAATCTACCTCTTGACCCAGCAGAAATGAAAACCATTATCAAACAAAAGACATACAAAAAAATGTTCAAAGCAGTTTTATTTTTAACACCTCAAAACTGGAATCAACTATCTCTCAACAGATGAATGATTTAAAAAAATTGTGATATATTCATACAATGAAATACTGCTCAGCAATGAGAAACAAGCTAATAAAACCTACAACAGTATGGATGAATTGAGTTACGAAAACCAGATTTAAATTCTAATACATTGAGTGACATTATATATACTTAAGTCTTTGAACAGGCAAAATGAATATGTGGTGTTAGAGAATAAAGCAGAGGTGTTTCTGAGGGAACGGAGATGGACTGGAAGGGGCGCATAGGAACATGCTGGGGTGACGCAAATGTTCTCTATCGAGATCTTGATTGGGATCTTGGGTACATGTGTGTGTCAAAAATTACATTCCACACATAAGTTTTGGGGATTTCACTATATGTTTATTTTATTTCAATAACAAATATATGATAATGCACATAGATCACCTAGCAACAGTGCCTGGGACGTTCGATTCTGCTGGTTACCTCTGGGTGTTATTACGTCCACCCTCGCCACATTCACAACTAAAAAATGTGAATTCCTCGCCCTGGCCGGTTTGGCTCAGCGGTTAGAGCGTCGGCCTGCGGACCAGAGAGTCCTGGGTTCGGTTCCCGCTAAGGGCACGTACCTCAGTTGCGGTTTGTCCCCGGCCCCTGTTGGGGTCGTGTGGGTGGCTACCACTCAATGTGTCTCTCCCACATCGATGTTTCTCTCTCTGTCTTCCTCCCTCTTTCCCTCCCCCTCTATCTGAAGATACATGCAAAAGTGTCCTCGGGTGAGGATAAAAAAATTTTTTTTAATGTGAATTTCTGAGGATAGCCACATGGTCTCTCTGCATTTGTATTCACATTCAGTGTCCAGCACAGTGCTGAGACTCAGAATGGTTTGTGTTGAATGAACAATAGACAGGCCCAATGAAAGAATAAATGGACTCAATTCATGCAGTCCAGAATGATAAGTGAAGCTCTTCCATCCTCGCCCCCTGCCCCTTAGCCTCCTCATCTGAAGTCCCCTAATCTGACTGGCACTCTCACAATGGCTGGGCAATCATCACTTCACAAGGCAAACTGTCACTGGTGTCCAGCAACAACCAAAAAATCCCTTTCTCTACTATGTACCTTTAGGCCAATCAGGGGACCTCAAGGTGCAATTACAATCTCTCTTCCTCACTGGCAGCAGGGATGCCATCAGTCACCATGCAACTGGGGACAGGGCTGGGATGTGGATGAGGCAGGTGAGGCATTGGTCTAAGGTGCCAAATGTAAGGAGGAGCCAAGGAAAACCTCAGTAATCAAGATAAATAATCATTTAACACAATTTTTTAAGAAATCAAATCAACAAACGACAGTCCACAGAGCATACTGTGGCAAACCTCAAAGAGTTTAATGAAGATTTTCTCTTAGGGCCGAACCACAGGATTACATTTCAAGCTTCAGCAGACCGTAGCCTATTTTTTAAGGGATATTTTTTGTTTGTTCTTTAACAACCCAGAAGCGAAGGCCTCCTACGCAGGAATCACAAATGAATCCGCCTCCCAGCGTGCCCCGAAGGCTGCTTTTCCATCAAGGGAACTTGCAGTCAATCTTCCAGTGATAAAGAAGCCTCAAAAATTGTAATCTGCCTTTTCAAATAGTGACAAACAGACCTCCCCCGGGGCAAAGATGTACTTAACCAGCTGTGATCTTACCTGGCCAGTTCAGCTGAAACAAAAGAGGAGATGGGAGAGGCTGTATTGTGAGCTTTATTTCTCTCCTTTCATTCATAATTCTCTCAAGCTCTGCCCCCCTCCAGCTACCCTCCCTCTAGCACTGAAGAGCTGAGCATTGTGCTTGGTACTTGTCAGATATATTTATCTCCTCATCCTCACAACAGCCTTGCAAAGGAAGTATCATTATTTACTTTTGACTCTCTGCCACTCAAAGATATGCGGTGTCTAGCCCGAGGTCACACAGCTGACCTTGGTGGGGACTAGGAGTCAAATCTTCGTCCCCCTGAGGTCAAAATGGTGTGCTCTTTCAACACGACAGACAACAGCCTTGAACCCAGGTCCTACGCAGTAACTCTCCCACTTCATTTATTCACTGGCCTCTCGATTGTTGTCCTATCTGCCCACTCTTACCATAATCTGCATTATCTATGTGAATAAGATTCTTTTATAAATCAACGCATTATTTATTGAAATGAATTTTGAAGAGAACCTGAGTCAAGTTCTAAGGAAACCTTATATCATCTCATGAATTGAAAACGAGTATCATTTGTCATTTGTGTAAAATATATACACTGAAAACAAAACAGGGTCATTAAATTCTGGCCAGGCACTCTCACCTACCAAAGTATCTGAGCCTGAGGCCTGTACACTCATCTACAAAGGGAAATTAGCAAGCTCTAGAGACGTGTTCAGGTCAGATTAGAATCCAGCAGAGACTGTCCCTCTTAAGCAATCAGAAAAAGGGAGAGAGGGCCTGGCCGGTGAGGCTCAGTTAGTTGCGTTATCTCATGCGCTGGGAGGCAGCCAATCCAATTGACGTTTCTCTCTCTCTCCCCCCCCCTTCCCCTCTCTCTCCCTCTTCTGTCCTCTTTCTCTAAAAATAAATAAAAATATATTTAAAAAGAGAAAAAGTGAAAGAAAATTAGAGAATCACTTTCTCAGAGCTTGAATCAGTGTTACCTAATTCCATCTGGGTAACACCAAAATTTACCTTGAGTACCACCAATGGCTGGTGTTCCCCACACTCTCAGAAGTACTGCAGAAGTTTTTAGAAGGTCATGTAGTGTCCTACCCCACAGAACATTGCCTCTCCATCAACAACTCCTTTAGGGTGAGAGGAAGTTGGGGGACCCATGTTCTCGTCTGGTCTCTGCCATGGACTCAAGAGAGCATCTGAGGTAAAGGATACAAGCTTTCTGAACCTCCGTTTTCTTACCTGTAAGAAGACAATGATTCTTCCTTTTCTTCTATAATTCCTTCCAGATCTAAAATTCTCTCAATTTGATTTCATCTTGCCCAGTCATATTATTTTCCCCAAATTCTGTTATTTCAATGTCATCCCTGTGAATGAAAGCACCATTGCCCTCTGTTGCGTTTGTCTTTGATATGGGACACATACGAAACTTACAAAGGTAAGATCTGAAAGCCTTCACAGTGATCAGACTATTAACTTGGTTTTAGATTATTACTTAAGTAGAAGTTATTTATTTGAGTACAAAGTCACAGTTTGATTCAAGTGTGACACAGAAAAACTACCTGGAGACGGACAGATGAATTCTAGAACTGGCTCCATCCCTTACATGCTGTGGGACCCCGAGCAAGTATCTCACCCTCTCTGACCTTGTGGTCATATCTGTAAACCTGGGTGAATAATTCCTCTCCTCTCCTATTTTACAGAGTTGTTGTGGGGATAAAATGATCTCACTGATGAGAAAACACTTGGGGAAAAAAAAGCGCCTGTGTCCCGTGTGTCACAGGGTTATTCTTACTGTCAAATGAGATGAGACGTGAGGTCACTTTGTTATATAAACAAGGTCAGTTAACCTTGTACAGTCAGTTAGTCTCTCCTGGCCTGTTTTCTCATTTTAATGATAAGCCCACTTAGGCCCCTTTTATCCCTAAAATTTTATGGTTCGGGGATTGATTTAGTATCAAAGATGAGTACTGTTATTCCAACACCTCAGTCAGGGTCGCAGAGAAACAGATGATCAAGAAGACCGGTGCCTGAAAGGAACGGGGCACTAGGGTTGGAGGCAAAAGCTCTGGGTTTGTGCTTCAGCTCTCCCCTCCCCAGTTCCGTCCACAGTCCGAGTCTCCCACCCCCACGGGTAAAATGAAAAGCTGGGCTCAATCAATGTGGAAAAGACATTTGCTGTTTATGCCTCTCTGGCACCTATGCCTCCTCTTTCTGGAATGACTCCCTGGCACTCCTCTAGGGGACTAGTCCTCATCCACCAGGTCCATGGGGCACTGACCCCATTCCCGGGACTTCCATGATTGGAGCTGCAACACATGACCAAGGCCTGGTTCTATGTTCCTGGCCATAGCGATGGACTCAGGGATGGGCGGGCGCTCACCCAAAATGGTCCAACGGAACCTTGTGTCAGGTTCTGCTGAAACTATTGCATTAGGAAGGAAAAACGTTTTCCTAATAGAATTGTGAGCTAGGGAGGACCTAGAGTCTTGCTGGTGACGCTGTCCTCCACATGGGAAGAGGCCTCCTGAGAATGACACTAACTCGGAAGAGAGCACAAAGCAATGGAGAGCCTGGAGAACATCATCTGGGCTCCCGGATCCAGTCCTGTCTGAGGACATACACTCACAGCTACCTAAACCCATAAATTATTTTCTCAGCTCGACCTAGTTCCAGCAGGGTCTCTGTCCCATGAAACTGAAGGAGCTTCTGACGGATACCCTTGACCTGTGGAGTGTACCCAGACTCACTGGCAGGCCAGACTCACCGGCAGGGATGTTGGGCTCGTGTGTCCCACTTAAACACGGCAGCTTCTCCCTCGTGAGTTTTTACATACTGGGCTGCATGTGAAATTTGCTCTGAGGGCAGCTTCCAAAGGTACTTGACCTCGTGGTTTCCCGAGGATCTCTCTTTATGGAACCCAAAAGATATTTCTTTAAGAGGCAGCGTTCTTGATATTAACCAGTTCTAGGGTGGGGACAACACTCAGAGGCCCTGAAAGGGAGGGAGGACTGGGGAGCTCTTTCTGGGTTTGAAAAAACAGCGCAGCTCCACCCAGCTGACAGCCGCCATGCAAGCCTGAGTGTGCCAGATCTTTGGGTTTTTTATGTGAAAATCTGATTTTAGTTCTTTCCAACTAATTCACCAAAAGTTGTTCTTGTCATTAATCCTCACCTGAGGATATTTTTTTATTGATTTTTAGGAAGAGTGGAAAGGGGGAGAGAGAGAGAAACATCAATGTGAGAGAGACACATTGATTGGTTGTCTCCTGAAGGTGCCCCGACCTGGGCTGGGGATTGAACCTGCAACCTAGATACGCGCCCTTGACCAGGAATAAAACCTAAGACCCTTCAGTCCGCGGGCCGATATTCTAACCACTGAGCACACCAGCCAGGGTCTAAGTTAATAAAAATTTTAAAGCACCTTGGAGTTAAGCAAGATACATCTGCAAACTAAATTCAAAATGTGAACCATGACTGTATCTCTTCCTTACTGAGATACTCTTCAGTGGGTCTCTAAGTTCCATGACATCATATGACAAACTTAATGTGCAAGTGCACATATGTGTTTTCCTGGGGAGAGGTCCAGAGTTTTCAGTTAGATTCTTCTAAGGGTCTCCATAATTCAGAAAAGGTAAAAAATATCTGATCTACCAAGAGAGGATTATCCCAGAAGTGTTACCAACTATGTGTGTGTGTGTGTGTGTGTGTGTGTGTGTGTGTGTGCCCATGCATGTATTTTGATGGGACACTGTCTCTCCAATATTCTTTCCTTTCAAGCTAAAAGGTCAGTTTCTCCTCTTTTGTTTCCCTCAGCCTCCCCCCGGTGAGAAACAACATTATATTACCATTGATATTTACTGTGTTCAGCCAGCAGAGAAATAAAACGTTCATGGGCCGTTAATCTAGCTTTAACCCTGGGCAGAATTTACCTCTGCTACCCTGGGACAAGGCCGGTCACAGAGAAGCACATTTGTTCTCGAATGGGGGGCGGGGCTGTTGCAAGCCTGGTGCACACCAGCCGGCTTAGAGAGCTGGTTATGTCTGCTCCTCTTCACCACAAGAAACTGACACCACAGGAGACTCTTGCTGGCTCACTCCTTTGCTCATTCATTCATTCACTCACGCATCCATTCATTCGTTTATCGAACGTGCACAATGAGAACCTCCTATGCATGGCACTGTGCTGGGACCCAGGAATGCAAAGACTCTGTTCCTATCCTTGAATTCACAGCTAATAAAGAAATCATTTTTTTTTTCATTAATTATTGTGTTACAGATGTTTCTCCTTTTTCCCCCCAGACACCCTCCTCCCTATCCCGCCCCCCCCCCACTCCCCGCCCAAGCATTGGTGTCTATGTCCATTGGTTACACATACATGCATATAAGTTCTTTGGTTTATCTCATCCATCCCCCCCACCCCCTCCTCTGAAGTTTGTCAGTCTGAACCGTACTCCTCTCTGGACAGCTGTAAGAAAGAAAGCTCTCTTATCCTTTGAGAGGACATGGAGGGACCTGGAGAGTATTATGCTAAGCAAAATAAGCCAATCAGAGAAAGACAAATACCACATGATCTCACTTATTTGTGGAATATAATGAACAAAGAAAGCTGATAAACAAAACAAAAAAAAGAAATCATTCTTTATTTTTATAATATGCTTTTAAGTTTACTCTGTGAACTCATCTTATTTGATCTTCACAATTACCCCTGAGACCAGCAGGGAAGAGGAAATGATTCGCATTTTAAAGATGATGAAACTGAGGCTACAGAGGGTTAAATTAGAGCCAAAGTTAGGGTCAGGCAGGTCTGTTGTTGTAGTTAGCCTAAATCAAAAAGCTATCAACTCCATGAGAAGAGAGATGTGATTTACGCTCAGTGAGTCAGTGTTATTAAGGTAGCAGATGTCACTGGCCATCCATGGGAGGGAATAAAATGGATGGGCCTTGTAAAGTTCATCCCACATTTCTATGGAGAAATTATTACTGTCGTTGCTATTAATAACTGCTATTTATTAATACTTCCTTGGCCCGGGATGACCCACTGTTCCAGATTGCCCAGTACTAAGGACTTCTGAAATGTGGGACTTGAATGCTAAAACCAAGCCAGTCCGCGGCTAACTGGGACAACTGGTCACCCTACCAGTGTCAAACACGGTGCTAGAGCACCACGCTTCCTCCCCCTCCCCCTCCCAAAACCCACAGCAGCGGTTCAATTAGCCTCATGTGACAGATGCAACTGACCTTCTAGAAGGTAAAATGCTGGGTTTAAATCAGGTCCCTCTTAGCCAAAGCCCTGTCCCTGCCAACACCTTATGATAAGAAAAATGCTAGCCTCATTGAGGTAAAAATGGATTTTTCTCTGTTAAAAAACAAACAATCAAAAAAAAAAATCATCTGAAGATATTTAGAGTAAAACAAAAGGACCTGGTCATGAAATTCTGGCTACAAGTCTAACATTGCTCCCACCGATGATGGAGTTCCCTGCGCTGCAGAGAGCCCAGACTCTCAGCAGCATGGTTCGGGTGGGCAGTGCAGGGAAGAAGGTATATTCTGTTTTGTTCTCCACCCTGTCCCCACCATGCAGTGTACCACCCAACGCACCATCCTCACTCACTAAAAAAAAAAAAAAAATCTCACCAAAAGCCTGTTGAAATCATGAATGAATATTAAGATTCTTTGGGCTGTGGAGAGATGTTTCAGCCACCTTCAATTCAGTGTACCTGCTGCATCCATTCCCAGACCAAGCTTGAATAAAAATAGATATGTGTTTATCTGTGTCCCATGCTGGCATGTGAATTGCTCTTTGAACTGAATGACCTTCAACCTCCCTCCTCCCCCTCAGTAAAATCTACCTCCACAGCATGGGCTCCCTTCTTCTAAAACAGTGTTCCTCCTCCTCCCCGCCCCACAGACACCACTTCCTGTTTGATTCCCATCATAGCCACGATCACTGTTTGATTCCCATCATAGCCACGATCACCTCTCATTTTCCAGTGCATGTATTTGTTTACATGTTTATTTTCCATCTTTCCCTCCAGAATTCTCTCCATCCATTCTGGATTTTAGTGACACAGACAAACTCAATGTCCATAAAACAGAATCCAGGAGATGAAGAGAAAGGAAACAGTGGGTTATTTAAAATGGCTGGGAAAATATTATACCATTCAGCCTGAAAATTAAATAATGCAGGGTAAGAACTGACTCCAAATATATGGAGAGCTGCCCTATAAAAGAGAATTCCAACTTTCCCACCGAATAGATGCAGAAGATAACCAGAACCAAAGCAGTAAGACTCGAGAACTCAAATAAGACTCTGGGAGCAGGGGGAATCTTCTAACCATTTGAGTTGTCCAACCTTGGGAAGGGCCTCTTTGGAAGGCAATAAGTCCCCATTAGAAGAGATCCTCAATGTAAAGCAATTGCTGACTACCTGTTAGGAATAAATTAAGAGCAATTTTGCAATGAGAGGGGAGTTAGGTGTCTCAGGTCATTGTCACATCTGTGACTCTGTGACTAAATAAGTTTAAGGAGCCAGCAACCCCATCCCCTTCTACACTGACATTTCACTTGTCCCCTCCTTTTCCCTTCTCTTCCTCCAGCTTGAGGAAAAGCAGTTGGAGGAGAAGAAGTCTTCAACATCTCCAGCTTTCTACAGTATTTGTTTAGGAAGAGAGGCATGCAAAAATCAACTCTGGGGTGTTGGGACTCACAGAGGAGGCAGTAGAACTCCACTTTTCTCTAAGCCATGAAAAGATTAGATCACTCTTTGCCTGAAACCTACTTAAAGTAATCCCAGCCACACCTCTTACTCTTCTTCCCTCACAGGCCTATGATATGGATTTCATGAGATCATGAATCCAAAGCACGGCGCCCTACACATGTTACTAAACTGTTGCATTGTTATTATCATCATCACTATCTCCAGACATGGTAATAAAGGTCCAAAGATGTGGCGGTCATGGGCAACAGCTGCAGATTAAGAGGCATGAGTTTTAGAGTCAGATCTGCCATTTGTTCACTACATGACCTTGAAAAAAACAGTTTCTTGGGGTCTTTGTTTTGTCAGGTAGATAGGTAGGTAGGTAGATGACAGATATATGTTTTTATCTATCATTCTACTACTTCACTGGGAGACTTGTCAGATTCCAATGAAATCATGGCCAAGATGTTTCTCATGCAAATAGCGATAGTAAGTTTATACATGTGAAGAGATGCTAAGTATGAGACCCAAACTAACTACAAAACAAAGCATCCTGCAGTTCACAACAATGTCCTCCTGCATGAGCACTGGTAACCCAGTGGCAAAGGAAAGACCTATACTTTGCAGATGAGTCTACACAAACACCATTCCAAGTCCTTCTTTTTGCTAAATGGCTAAGACTTGAGTAGTACTTTTGCCCCGTTCCCTGAAGGCCACGTTCCCTGAAGGCCATTCTTATTAAATACACATTCTCTCTCTTCAGGGGCTTTAGGGGTGCAACTGCTATCCAAATGGGGCCTTTTTTGTCCCAGTTGTGCAGGGCAGAATTGTACTGTATATCACAGGAAAAAAATGGCATCCCTGACCTCTTGGTCAGCAATGCTACCAAGCAAATGTCCCTGCCAATTCCAAATGCCCCCTCGGTGAAGGGGCAACAGAACCCTGTCAGGAAAGGAGTCATAAGAATGGCCCCTCCCCATGGGAACAGCAGTATCCCATCATACCCCACCTCCCACCCTACTCTATCCATCTCGGCAAATACTCACCGAGCAGCCACTGTTTGCCAGGCACTATTCTAAGCACTGCAGACGTGGCAGTGAACAAGAAAGATGTGTTTCCAGCCCTTGTGGACATTATCATCAAATCAGGGAAGGCAGGCGAAAATAAAGTGAACCAGTGAGTACAGAGCTGCAGGTGGTGCCAGAAGGAAAAGTAAGGGAAGGGAAAGAGTGAGTTACCAGGTGAGGGAGGGAAGGTCATTATGATTGACAAGGTGGTCAGGGGAGGTCTCTCTGAGAAGGGGGCATCTGACTCGGGGAAGCAGTCTTACAGAGAACTGGGGAAGAGGGTCTTCGGAGAGGGAGGAGTAAGTTCAACATGCCCAGAGCAAGACCAGCCTGGCCAGGTACCAGGGGGGTCACTGGGTAAAGTATGTGACTCTCTAACCACTATGCTGCACACCTGAAACTAATACAAAATAACATTGAACTCCAACTGTAATTGAAAACTAAATTTTAATTCAAAAAGAAAAAGAACAGGCTGGTATGTCCTGGGACCAGCAAGAAGGAGAGTGTGGTTAGATCACAGTAGACAAGGCGGAGGTGAAGGAGAGGAGGTAGAGATGCTGGCAGGAATCACATTATGGAGAGTCTCCTGGTTTCTCAGGCGACTGCACACCTCCACGCCTCTGCCCTGACCTTCCATCTGCCTGGAATGCCCTCCCCACTCCTACTGCCTAGGAAACTCGGTTAGTCATTTCCTCTATAGAGCTTCCCCTGGTTTCCTCGGTTACAACCCCTTTCTTGCTTGCTTCCACTCTGCTTGATACACACTGTGCTTGACGGTTAAGAAAACTGGCTCTATGAGCCTCATACCCAGAGTCTCCAGTTCCGTATCCCTGGGCAAGTTACTAGCATCTCTGGGCTTTGGTTTCTTCCTCTTCAGAACCGGGGGAAAGACTAGTACTCTTGTATGAGGATTAAATGAGTTAATGTAAGTGCTTGGAACCGTGCCTCACATTGGAGTGCTCAGTCAATGTTGTTATAAAACCTTGTGTTACATTCAGATGTTTCCAAGTCTATCTCTCCAAATAAGTTCTAATTTATGAGGCATGACCTGGGTCTCGTGTTGTACACGTGTGTCCTCATAACTAATACTGTGCCTGAAACACAGCAGGTGCCCAGCAGAGATGGTATAAGGGAAGGAGAGGAAGAAGGAAGGACGGCGAAGGATTAGAAAGCAAGAGAAGAAGTTTTAACACTTTTCAAAGTGTTTTGGCATCACTGTGCTCATTTCATCTCCATAACAAATCATGAACGTGCAGGGAATGATTTGCTGCCCCGTTTCACAGATAGGGAAGTTGAGTCCCGTGACTGAAGGAGTTCCTGACTGACACACTTGACCTGTGGAGTCCTGGAATGACTTGCTCTTCACAGACGGTGACTGATCCCAGAGGTCTCTCACCACGCATTGGCTACATCTAAAGCATCGGATGTCCTCACTGGCAACAGAAACAGTCACTGGAATCCTGTTAGTAGGGGGCTTTGTGTTTACGAGCTACTTTAAAATCAGTGCTCACTGCAGCTTTGCAACGTACCATTGAGGTGGTCCAAGTTGATTCTTTCCACCTTCTAGAAAAGGAGCCTGGGGTCCAGAAAGCGTATGCCTCACACGCAGCGGGCATCAGCGCTGGAACTAAATCCCAGAATTCCGGGCTCCCAGGGCAGTGCTCGGTTTATCCCAGCACACTGCTGCCAGGCCAGGCCAGAGACCTGGGCACGGCCTCGCTTCGTTTGGACTCTTCTTCCCTAACTGCTTGGGCCTGTTCCCTCAACACTCACATCCATATCCATTTTTTTAAAAAAGAAGAAAAATATCCATTTTCTAACAAATATCTGGGTGAAGTTCAAAAACGGTCAGACTGTGTTCCTGAGCCAATTTCTATTCTAGGCTCAGTCAGTGACTCACTGGCGACCTTGGACGAAAAGGAGGTAACCTTTATTCCTCTGACAAGCTTCCATTTCTCAGAACCCAGAGTCATACGCAGGACGGTTTCTGACAAGATTTCCCCATCGCCCGAGCCTGGCTGAGCTCTCCGGAGATCGGGACCCAGCCCCTCCTGCACTGGGCAGATTCTGACAGACCCATTTCAGGCGGAAGCCACCGACTAGAAATAGAACCTGGGACTGGTCAGTCTACTGAGTTAAAATTTAAATGGCTTTTCCCAGACCTCTGAGCGAATGAGTAGTGGGATCGCGATCAGGATGTACCTCGTGCTGTGACCCCAGTGCAATGCTGATGACAACTTCTCTACTGAAGAAAGTACCCAGAATCTTCTAGAGCTTCCAATCCCCGAGGGACCAGGATTGGCCCGGGGAGGGGGCGGGGCGTCAGTGTCCAGGTCAGAACTGATTCAGTGGAATTCACTTGCCCCTTTCTCTGTAGGTAAAATAACTGCTCCAGAACAGAAGCCTGTAGGCGTGCAGGATCGCTGCCGTTGTTCAACCAACCCTCACTGAGTGTCTGTGGAATCACGCACGGGGTTCGGCGTCAGGCAAACAGCTTTGAACGAGTGGGTGTCTGCCCTCTGGCAGCTTACAGTGCAGGACAAGAGGCAGACATCAAAAGGACAATCACACAAACAATTACTGACATATAATTGGGCTCGATGCTGAAAGGAACAGGAGCTGGTGGGACCTGACCGAGTCTGGAGGAAGTCTCAAGGAAGGCGTCCCTGAGGAAGTAACGTTTAAGCTGAGCCCGGAAAGATGAGCTGTAAGGGAGGAAGAGCTGTTGAGACAGAGGGGACAACACGTACAAAGACCCCAGACGTGAAGAAGCGTGGAACACGTGGGAGATCAAACACAGACCTTCATAGATGGAGAATAGGGTGGAGGCGTGCAGAGACGCGAGCTGACAGGTAAGCAGAGCACAGAGTCCGCAAGACTGAGCGAGTAACAGTAAGTGATTTGGGCTTCAATCTTGACTGTGTCTTCCCAGGGAACACTAGGCTGCCCACCCCATATGGAAATACCTGGAGGAGCCAGGACCTGACCCCCGCCCCTCCCCCCCACCCGGAGAGTGAACAGAAGGCACTGGAGATCATGTGCCCAAGGACTGATATAGAAGAAATCAATTCTCAGCATCCCTTCACTATCTTTCTTAAATCTAGAGAAAAACAATACATCCAAGGCAATGGCTTGACCTAGTCAGAGCCTTTAAACACACTCAACCCAGCGACGCAAAGCTCGGATGCTCCACAATTCAGAGAGCCAGCGAGCCCAGCAGATCTTTCTCGGTACTCGTGCCTTTGCTGCCCAATCCCGAAACACACAGACTTTCACCTCTGCTTGAATTTGACAGTTACAGAAATTCAGAGTAGGAAATCATCTTAGATGACAGGATGATAATTGCATAGACCAGCATCTTATACACTTACATACGTGTACATACATATATTTGTAGACATCTGTATACAACACAAAAACAAAACAATTCTTATGTGTCCCCATCATCTCATTTAAAGGGGAGAAGACATTTTGACCAAAACCTTCAGAGGAAGAAAGGACATAAACTTGAATTAAGGGCAGTCTTTTCCCGAGAAGTAGAAATGATAACCAGCGTGGACCAGCACCGGAAATCACTACGGCTCTGCCGTCCAGTACCGCAGCCGCGGGCCGCACGTGGCTACTGACGACCTGAAATGTGGCGAGTGGAAATCAAGATGTGCTACAAAACGCACACACGCTCTCAAAGATTCCATCAGAAGAAATGTCAAGCATCTCATGAATCATCTCGCAGTGGCTGCGTGTTGAAATCATAGTTTGGATATACTGAGTTAAACAAATTATGAAAATTCATTTCACCCATTTATTTTTACTTTTTTTTTTACATAGGCACTGAAAAAATGAAACCACTGATGAGGCTCACATTGTATTTCTAGTAGACACACTGACCTAGAGCAACTCATCCACGGCACCAGAGGAGAAATTCAAGAAGAGACCCTTGTACGAGGCGAACAACAGAAAACAACGACGCTGTCGGTGGGATGCGGATGTGGTTCCTGGTCTCTAAGGTGGGGGACGTGGCTGAGGTGGAATCCGAGGTGCCTGACACGCCATCCTCACCCTCCCACCTCTGGGCTGGCCATCGCTCAGACTGCCCAGGACTGGAGGCTAATTTTTCATCTTCGTAGAATCCCCAGAGAAGGAGCCCTGGAGAACCTGTGGCTGACACATGTCAGAGGGTCACGATGTTGATGATGTTCCCCAGGAACACACAGGCCACCCGCCTCCAGAGCTGAATGTGTGATTGTGTGATGCGAGCGACTGCCGGGCCAGAGCTGTCAGTCTCGCCCTTCGGCACCGCCTCTCCTCGGACAGAAGAGGCTCCTTGGTAAAAACGAAGAAAACATGTGTTGAGCATCTTACCCAAGACTGGGCAAAGTACTTTGTTATCCTGGAATTGTCCCCCCTACCCCCAAAAGGTATGTTGAAGCCCAACTGCCAGTAAATGTGATCTGATTGAAGATGGGGTCTTTACAGAGGTAATCAAGATAAAATGATGTAATTGGGCCCTGGCTGGTAGCTCAGTTGATTAGAGCATCGTCCCAATACACCAAGGTTGAGGGTTTGATCCCTGGTCAGGGCACACAGAAGGATCGACCAATGAATGCACAAATAAGTGAAAAAACACATTGATCTCTCTCTCTCTCTCTGTCTGTCTCAAACAAAACAAAATGAAAAACGACATAATTGGAGTGGGCCCTAATCCAGTATGACTTGTATCTTTAAAAAAAAAAAAAAGGAAAGGAAATTTGGACACAGAGACAGACACACAAAGGGAAGGTGATATGGGGACACACGGGAGACAGCTGTGTGACGGGAGGGATGTAGGTATAAGCCCAAGAACACCAGGGATTGCTGGAGTTAAGAAGAGGCAAGAAGGATCCCCTAGAGCCGTCAGAAAAAGCGTGGCTATGCCAGCACCGGGTCTTGGACTTCTAACCTCCAGGATCGTGACACAATACATGTCTCTTGTTTACAGCCCCCCAAAGAGCAGAACTTTGTTACGGCAGCCCTGGGAAACTAACACGTACTTTAAATCTTTACCACCCTTAACCTTCATAACAACCCTATGTGTAGGTATGACTATTCCTGCCCACTCGGTGGTGGGGAAGAGGGTAAGTATGTGTGGGAGCCACCGCTGAACTCAGTCATAGGGATCTTAGGGATTGTGCTGTACAGTTCCTGCTGGAGGGGAAAGAACCTGAAATAAGAAGACCTAGACCAGCCCTGAATATTCACTGGGTGACCCGGGAAAGTCATTCCACCTGCTGGGCCCAAAGAAATGATGACATGGACTCTAACTAGGATGATGACTATGAGACCCTAAATAAATAAACAAAATAAATTTTATAGCTGTTCATGTGATAAGCGAGAGGAAGGAATAAAAGGTCAGACAGTCCCTATTCCGACTTACCAGTAGCTGATCATCACCCACCACAAGGACCAACACTTTCACCACTACGACCACTTCTTCTACCTCTTCTACCAGCACCAGGCCCACAACCACAACTGCCACTCTAGCTTCCAGTGCCTTGACCCTCTCATCCCTACTCTCCACCCCACACAGCATATTTACTGGTGGCTTATTATGTACCAGGTTATCCACATCTTACAGATGAAGAAACTGAGGCTAGGAGAGATTTAGAAAATAAGTTACACAGCCAATATAAGAAGGACTGCTAGAAGTAAGAATTCAAAGCCTCTAGCTACTCCTCACATAAGCCTCTTCCTCATTCCTCCCTAGGGTTGGGATCTAGGACAAGATATTTCATCCCCAAAGAGAAGGGATGCTGACCTGGACTGTTCAAGTCCAGGACACTACGTGGTGGTCCAGTGCCAGGGAATGGACCTTCCAAAAGGATATGATAGGCTGCAATAGAAATAAATAGGCACTCTTCCTATCTATCTCATTCTACATAGTCAGAGTCTAATCCTTTCCCTCAAGAGCCTAGAGAAAGGAATGTCTCTTGGAGCCTGTGTTTCCTGGAAGAAAGTCCAGCCATGTTCTTTCATCATTCTCTGTCTCTAGAGCATCTAGGACCTAGCCTGCCAAAGCCTATAAACTTGCACATACACGCTCTCTTTCTCTGCACTTCCCAGTACATGGCTTGTCCTATAAGAGCAGGGATTCCAGTTTGGGAATCAGATTAGAAACAGAACAGGGATTTTAACAGACCTTATTTCAAAGCCAGTCAACTTCATCCAAGAATGGAGAAGTGAATCCTCCATAAGTCCAGCTTGGTTCACTTCCAGTTCTACACCAGATCTGGGGTCCAAAACCACTGCTAGTAACCAGATTCCTCCCTTTGCTCTGTGTAAATCTCTTTTGAGGGTCTTGTAAAGATCAGTGGCCTACCAAGGACAGGATTCTTCTTTTCACATATCACTAAACACCATCCTATTGTCATCTTAACCTCACCACGACTTCTAATAGTGGTTTTAACCATGAAGACAGAAAATGTAGTAAAATGAGCAATTCTAGTGATGAGTGATGATGGGAGTAGATACTAAATTTAATTTGGAAGTGTCAGTGGACGTCTATTAGGTAGATGAGCTCAAGGAGAATTCTAGGCTGCAAATAAAGATTTGGCCATGAGTATATAGATGGCGACTGATGTCATGTAAGAAGATGCAGTTTCATGGGGACAATCTATATAATGAGAAGCAAAAGGTGTAAGAACAGAATCCCGAGGAACAGCTACCTAACCTTTCTGAGCCTCATTTTTCTTGTCTATAAAATGAGGATTGAAAATAGTCCCCCTCTCATAACAGGATTATAAGGATTGAATGAGCTAATACATGTAGGCATTCAGTAGTATCTGGCTTATAAAATGTACTAAATACATGTCCATGGTTAATTTTATTATTATTCTGCTGAGACAGAGAGAATGAGCTCAGTAAGGGTAGAAGCTGATAATAAGTGCAGGTAGCTAGAGGAGTCACCATGTGATGGCCTTTGTTTTCCCTGCAAAGAGGATGGCAAAGCTACCTTTCAACAGTGAAGACCAGGCGGTGAGATTGGAGGCGTGGAGCTGGTGGTGAAGACTGGCAAATGCTGTTCTGAGCAATGAGGGACTAGGGACAGGTAAAAGGATCACTGGAATGTGTGAGGTAGGCACCTGTTCCTCAGGATTCTGTTCTTACAGCTTTTGCTTCTCATTATATAGATGGGTGCCCATACATTTGCAGAACTAGAAAATCACAATGCCAGGCAATTTTTCTCCTGTAGCATCAGCAGCTCTGATGGGGATGAGCCAGGCCTAAGGGTTAGCACAGTTGATTTATTAAATAACCAAGAAGTCTGGGACCTGAGGGCAGAGGTGGGCACGCAGATATGGCAGGGCACTCTGTGGCCCACATTCCTGAGACAGGAAATGAAGCTCTGAGTACAGTATACCAATGTTTTGACTTGGAATCTTGGAGGCAACGTCTTCCATTCCCAGCCCACATTCAACACTTCCTTTGTTTCCACCCATCCTGATTAATTTCTTTTTTTTTTTTTTTTTCCACACCAGATCATGAGGTCCATGGAAGTAGGATGGCTCCGTATCTCACTCTGCACGTTGTCAGCTTGGTACTTCTCGTGATGCACACTGGGTAAGAACATGGGCTGTGGTGCCAGGTGGCTTATGCTCAAACCCCAGCTCCATCATGTACAATCTGCGGGACCACGGCTAAGTTATTTAAGATTGCTGTTTCCCCTCCTCTGTTGAATGGGGCGTCTACCTCCTTGATAGAGAAGTTTGAAGGTTTAGGTAAAATTATCCACACAAAATGCAATGATTTTTAAACCAGCATGTAGCATGTTTGCTTGGGGTGTTGGATCGGATCAGTTCTAACCCAAAAGAGGATGTGGTAGGACAAAGTCAATGGTAGAGTTGAGAGAAAGCACAAAACGCCACAAGGCCACAGCAAGCCAGGGGCAGTTCCCCCCACTGAGCGCTGCCTGGGGAAAGGCTGTCAGCCAGGGCCTCTGAGCCCAGACATCTTCTCCAGCATAATTGAGAAATATGTTCCCATGCATTCCTAATTGGAGCATAGCAGATGGC
Organism: Tadarida brasiliensis; assembly: GCA_030848825.1. NCBI lineage: Eukaryota > Metazoa > Chordata > Mammalia > Chiroptera > Molossidae > Tadarida > Tadarida brasiliensis. Next base: position 103,130,448 of record CM061259.1, on the reverse strand, counting down.
AGAGACATTTGTTTAATGAAATATGTCCATTCGATTAAGCTGGCCCTTTGGGGATTTGGGACTTTAATGCCATCTTATTGCTATCCTGCCTTTTGAAGACCAGGGAAGTTTCGGGGACCTCAACAAACTCAGATTAAAGGCTGGAGAGGAAATAATGCTAGTGGAGGCATCTAAAAGCCCAAAACCAAACTTATGAGTTGCTGGCACTGTCTACATTTTCATCTGTGGCAAAGAACCATTGCATTGAGTGTCTCTTGTGTGAGCTCTGGGCGTGGGTGGAGCAAAGAATCAACCAACCAACCTATTTGTGAGCCAAACAAACTGAACTGATTGGGGCTGTCCACACACAGGATGTGAGTTTCTTCCTCTGTGTCCTGCTTATGCCATACCCTCTGCTAAGATGCCTTTCTGCCTATTTGCACATGCTCATGACCCTGCCCATAATCTCCTCCGTGAAGACTTCCCTAATTTCCCTATCAGAGAGACAATACATAATCCCCCAAGACACTTCATTCAAAGCTCTTTAATGACACATTACTTTCTACTTGGAATTACTTCTGTTCCTCACCTTACTCAAAGGTGAGGGCCACAGAGGTGGCTTACTCTTAATAGCCTTGACTATCAAGTTAGCTCAACAGGTTCACAGAAAATGAACAGAGGAAGGATGTAGGGGAGAAAGCCCCAAATGCCCTTTCCTGACTTTCTGCTCCATCTGTATGTACCTCTACTCCCAACCAGGGAAGAGAAGCAGTTAATCTGATTTGTAGAGCCTTGAAACACTTTCTTCCCTTGGCTCTGGATTACTACATGCTCCTCGTTTGCTTCCAGACTCATTTGCTGTTCTTTCTAAGTCTTCTTTAATGAATCTTCCTTCTCTTCCAAGTTTCTAAATGTTGCAGTGCTCCAAGAGTCAGTCCTCAGACCTCATTTTATGTCTCCCTATTCTCACTCCCTACATTAGCTCATCCAATTCCACAGCTTTAAACACTTATATCAGATGCTCTGAGACACTCAAATCTATATCTCCAGTTCTGGCTATTCTCTTGTGATCCATACTCAAACATCTAACTACCTATTCTATAATCACATGAAGTCATAGATATCTCCAATTTAACATGGCTGAAATAGAATGACAGGTTTTACCCCTGACCCCCATATTACTATTCTTCCATTTCTCGGATCAGTAAACTAGAAATCATCCTTTATTCCTCTGTTATCATCATTTCCCTAATCTCCTCCATTAGCAAGTATCATCAGTTATATCTCCAGCATATATCCTGAATCCTACCATTTGTCCCCTTCTCCCCTGCTAACAACCTGGCCCAAGTCACCACCATCTCCTGCCTCTGAAATTGCAACCACCTCCTTGGTGGTCTCTCTCTCCACTCCCGGCCCCCTACAGGTTTATCCTTCACATAACAGCATAAATCAGTTCACATATCCCCCACTGTAACCTGCTTGTGGCTTCTTGTCACACTTAGAACAAAATTTAAAATCCCTTGAATGGCTATTTAAGGTCCCCAGTGATCCAATCCAGCTATCTCAGGCATCAGGTTTCAACACTCTCCCTGCCATTACCACAGCTCAACCATGCGGGTCTTCTTTCTGCTATTGAAACACACTGAGCTCACTCCAGTGGTAGAACTTTGCACTTGCTGCTCTTCTGCTGGGCACACTCTTCCCACGGCTGCCACCTTCTCATCGTTCGATCTCAACGTCGTCCTCCTTTCAGAGAGGCCATCCCTGACCACCTTAGCTGTAGTAGCTCCAGTCCATGTTATCTACCATTCTTATTTTCTTTGAAGCACACAATGGTACCTGGAGCACCTCACTTATTTTTTTGTTTACATTTTTAAATCTCTGCTCACTGGAATGGAAGCTCCTTGAGGAGAAAGCCTGTGACTATCCTGTCCACTGCTGCGTCTGCAATGCTGGCATGGAGTAGACAACCAAGATGGGTTTGTTGACTGCCTGCCTTGGTCTAGGTAATATGGCTAGACAAGGGAGAACTTGGACCATGATCCAATACCCTGGCCTCTCAATGAGTTTAATCCTTAACGCCAGTGACTTTCATCTCCCTTCCTTCTGCCAGGTACTCTGAACCATGCTACCACTGTCCCCTATAACTGATTCACCCACGACGTTAAATTCAAACACCCCTCACTGTATCTAGTTCCCCCTACCCTTCTAGTTCCCCAAGGCTCCAACCATTCCCCTTTTGAAATCTCCTGGAATCTCCTCCATCAGTCTCTTCCTATATTTTCTTCCATAATACCCCACTGAGACTTTGAGACTTCTCACTTAATCAAGGTTCTGAATCATCTTTGCTCACCCAAAGCCTCAATGCTGAGTTAATCTAACAGGTGGCATTCCTTTCTCCTACATCAGGGCAGCTCTGTCTATTGGGGAAAAAAAATTCTAGTTCAGCAGCACTACACATTCGCTGTCTCGAGTGCTTCCTGGCCATTCTCCTATGGTCCCCTGTTCACTGCTCTTTCCCATTCAACTCAGGGGATGTTCCAAACCTTCTCCAACCTCCCAAACCACCTCTTCCATCCCTCTTCCTGACTCTCACTCACAGTGGACACTATCGCCTACCACATCTGTGACACTGTAATCCTCTTGTCCTATCACAGACAATGGAAGCCTCTGGATTTCATCTTCTCCTTCATGCCTATTGATTAACCCCTCCTTCTCCTGTATTATCAACCCCTGCCTGTCTTCTCAATCTACTCATTTAGACATGAAAAAGTCTCTCCAGTCTTATCTTAAAAACAAACAAAAGTCTATCCTCACATACCAGACATCTTACTTCTCCCCTCTCCACTGGAGCCAAGATCCCTGAAGGATTTGTCTACACTAGCTGTTACCTTACTTTTACCTCCTTCTCCCATCCACTCTTCATCCTGTTGTAATATAGCTTTCTCCCATGTTACTCCATTAAAATTACTGTTTTCAATAGTACCGATGGCCTTTGTCACTAAACCCAAGGGACATGTTTTAGTCCATTTCTAAGATCAGTCTTTAACATCTGTGTGGCACTGAACATCCTTGAAATGGCTTGTTTTTAGTTCCATGACACTACATTTCCTCTTGTTTTCCTCACACCTGCCTAAATATTTCTTCTAAATCCCCCTCCAAGTTTCCTCTTTCTCCGCCCAGTCAGTGAATTTTTATGTCCAGTAGGGTTTTATCCTTGGCCTCTTCTCTTCTTGCCGCCTATTCTCTTCTCTTTCTAAGAACTCTCATTTCATCACTTGACTTCACTTATCACATATGTGCTGGCTACCACCAAAATCCGTAACCCCAACCTGCATCTATACCTATGTATTCTTTAAATGTCCTACAAACATCTCATTTTTAAAATGTCCAAAGCTGAATTCACTACCTTCTCATTTTTAAAAAAAGATTTTTTTTTGGTAAATTTGAGAGAGAGAGAAACATTGATTTGTTGTTCTACTTATTTATGCATTCATTCATTGATTCTCGTATGTGCCCTGACTGGGATTGAACCTGCAACCTTAGCATTTTGGGACAATGCTCCAACCAACTGAGCTACCTAGCCAGGGCCACTACCTTCTCCTTTTTTAAGTCTGATGTACACCTAATATTCATTCTCTTGGTGAATAGCAATTTGAACTCTGTGGTCACCCCATACAAACTAGAATCTTCCTCGACATTTTCAACTTCCAACTACATTTAATTTGTCATGAAGTCCTTCTAATCCTACCTCATTCTTAACTTAATCTACGCAGCTCAAATCCACTCAGCAAGTTTATAGAATCAGCTGCATTGCTGGTCTCCTTCTCTCTCAACGTCCTCTTCCTACTGATCTCCCAAAGCACACTTTATTCATGACATTCTCATGCCTTAACACTTTCACTGGCTCCATAGCAACTGTAGAATGAATTCCCAATTCTTCTTCGTGATATAGAAGGTCGTAATGCTTGGCTCCTATGTATCTCTGCAGCCTCCACCCCTGTCGCTCCCCTTCATAAGCTGAACTCCAGCAAAACCAACCCTGCCTCTTACAGATGCAGATGTATGTAGATCTACACGTGCTCTCATTTGCCTTCAGACGTGTGCTCGTGTTCTTTGTGTTGTTCCGTTCGATCTTTCTTCTCTCCTTTCCCAAGTGCCCCTTATTTAGGTTTCTGCTTAGATATCACTTCTTTTAGAGGCCTTTCCTGTTTCTTTGAATTTGGATGCCCTTGAGTTCCCATGGTCCCCTGAATGTACCCCTATCACAGCACTAATTACTCTGCTTTAATTGGCTCTTTTAAACAGCTTTATTAAAGTATAATTTACATACTTCACCCATTCTAAAGGCACCATTTAATAAGCTTTAGTATATTCACAGAGTTGTAGAACAATCCCACCATCTAATTTTAGAACATTTCTCAGTCTTGTTCCTGGTGTGTACGCAGCTGGAGGGAGATGCCATGTGTGGCTGAGCTTTGCACCCTGGGGGCATAGTACAGGTGGAGCACCTGTCACCAAATAAGTGTTCATTGAACAAATAAAAAAATGAATGAAAGAAAAATATTAATGCCAAAACCACGACATGCTGCATTTCTCTTTATCCTAGACGGCAACCTAGTTTTGAAGTTCTCACTTTCGTGCTCATTCTCCATCCTCTCTGACATTTCACCAGCTGCCCCATGTGGAGTCACTGGTGAATTTCCTCTGACAGAGAAAATAGGACTTTATTTATTTATTTATTTTTTATCCTCACCCGAGGACATTTTTGCATTTATCTTCAGATAGAGCGGGAGGGAGAGAGGGAGGAATAGAGAGAGAGAGAGAAACATAGATGTGAGAGAGACACATTGAGTGGCTGCCACCCACATGACCCCAACCGGGGCCAGGGACAAACTGTAATCAAGGTACGTGCCCTTAGCAGGTACCGAACCCAGGACTCTCTGGTCTGCGGACCGATGCTCTAACTGCTGAGCCAAACAGGCCAGGGCAAAAATAGGACTTTAAAATATCCAAGTGGCCAAGAGAGCCAGCAGTGGGCATTTATGGATGATTCAAACATGTCTAGAAACTCATATTTGTCCAAAATGAAGTTGTTTGTTCCACCAAACACTTGAGATTTCCTCCAGTGAAATTCACCAGCATGAGTTCATGTAAAATGTCTGCTTCTCGAGTTTTGTCCTCTTTATTTTTCCTGCCCTTCTAAATTCTTCAGGCTGAGAGTCAAGAGACCTATGTTCTGGTCATAATTATGTCAACAGTTCACTAAGGGACTAGAGATAAATCAGCTCACATGTCTGCTCATGAGTTTTCATATAAATTCATTTTCTCTCTCCCCATTCTGATTTAGTGAGGATGAAGTAAGCTAACAGGCAGAACAAAGCACTTTAAGAAGTAAAAAAACCATGCAAATATAATAGATTTGAACTGGCTACTGTATCTCTGATGCCTAGTAATCGCCTCGCTTATCAAAGACACATTTGTGCTGACCTGAACTATTAATACTACTCAACACTGCCATTCAAACATACAACATCCTTCATGCACAGCGCTGACACGCTCTGCTGAAGGGAGGCTTCTGATCTTCCTTGGAGCCTGTTCTTATTTCACAAATAGTTCTACTGAACATAGTTATACTGTTCTCCAAACCACAGCAGATTCGAAATAGAAATGAAAAGGGTTGGAGGAGCCTCTACAGACAAACACAGTTAGAACAGGAAGGTTGACAGCTGACAACAATGAAAAAAATAGGAACATAATTGCCTGGCCGGCGCGGCTCAGTGGTTGAGCGTCATCCCATGGACTGAGAGTCCTGGTTTTATTCCCTGTCAGGGCACATGCCTGGGTTGCAGGCTCGATCCCCAGTAGGGGGTGTGCAGGAGGCAGCCAACCAATTGATGTTTCTCACATGGATGTTTCTCTCTCTCTCTCTCAAAAATCAATAAAAACATATATTTTTTAAAAAATAGGATCATTATGAAAGCAGATATAAGAACTCAGAAAGTTACAGCCAAGGGACATTCAGGGTTGAAGCATGTGGTCCTTCCACGGAATAAGTCCTACAGAGCAAACGAGTAACGTTCATGATGATAATTCTGAGTCATCAGAAGACTCCACTGCCTGAGAATCCATTCGAAAGAGAGAACATGGGTGGTGTTGTCTTTTTCAAACACAAATGAACTCCTGCTCTTTCAGTCTTAATACAGAAATGAAGTCAGAAATTACGTTTGATCTCCAAGATATCAAATTAATGTTTTAGGTTAACAAAATGGCATTGACTCTTCCTGTTATACCCAAGACGGCTCACTGAAGTTTCTTTACCGTATTTCCTGACTCTTTTAAGATCAGAGAACATTCTTTATCCCTGGTTGAGAAACAATCCTTTTCCTAGAGACCACAGAATTCTTTAGGAAAGGGACAACCTATAATATATATAAGGTACGTATCAGATGATCAGGGGACTCATCTCAGAACAGTCAGTTTCACATACAATGTCCTAAAACTTAATACAGTATGTAATTATCCATTTATGATTATCTGCTTTATTCTCACTTTCCCCACTAAACCACAGCTCCCTATGGGCAAGGACATTTGTTTTGAACTCGCCATGGTTGTCTCCAAAGCCTAGTCGAGTGCCTGGCGTACAGACATTACTCACTGCACTGAGCTGCTGTTGCATGAATTAATGGCATAGAAAATACCCCGCCCACCATATGTGCAGCATGATACAGGAGAAAGAACCACCGTTTTTATTTCTTCACTGTCCAATGAAGATAACCCTAAAGGGTAGTAAACCCTGAAAGCCTAGCACAATAGTTCCTTTTCACAGGTAAGAGAAAAGCATGCACCAGCTATTTTGCCTACTGAGACATAAGCCATGGATTGATTCCCATGTACTTGCTGCTATTCCATATATGGAAAGAAATTGATGTACACAGGTCTGAAGATTTCAAGAAGGTTTCTCAAGTATCTGTGGAAAAGCTCTGTTTACAGATGTTCAAACAGACAGAAAAGACAGTTCACTGCTAATAAGGGAGAAAAAGCGAGATGGGTAAACAATTTCTTCCTAGAACTCTCTCTGCCTCTGGCCATTGGGTCCACTAGCAAAACTGTTTACAAGACATTTTCAAAGTCCTTGAGGATGGTTTTGGCTCAGTGAAAACCTGATTATTTTGTCTGAAGGATCTGAAGTGAGCTATAAAATAAGAGAGTTGACTTTGTCAGGTTCCATGTGTCCTCTCTTCTCTGACCCAAGAAATTAACTCCTCAGCAGACTGACAAAGAGACATTGCATCTTGCTTATCATCATTATAAATTTACGCCCCTCCAGAAATGCCCTGCTAATGAGCCTGTGTCATTTGAGATCACAGTCAAGATTGTTGACAATTCTTTACTTTGCACAGTGACTGTTATATAATACACACTCCTGTTGAAGAAAGAACGATGGGTGGACAGACCGATAGTCATACTTTTAATCATAACCATGGTGGTCAAGTTACCAATGTTCCTAAGATACTGATGAGTGATATATCATCCACAGCAGTGGCAGCCACTGTTCACATGTAATGAGTGTTATGAAATTAAGAATTAGTCTGGCCGGTGTGGCTCAGTGGCTGAGCGTCAACCCATGCGCCAAGAGGTTGCTGGTTCGATTCCCGGTCAGGACACGTGCCCAGGTTGTGGGCCCGATCCCCAGTGGGGGGCATGCAGGAGGCGGCCAATTGATGCTATTCCATCTCTCTCATTGATGTTTCTATCTCTCTCTCCTTCTCTCTTCCTCTCTCTCTGAAATCAATAAAGGGGAAAAAAAATTTTTTTTAATATTTTTTAAGAATTAGATATCTGTAGGCCAAACAAACCCTCAACCCATGCTTCACACCTCATAAAAATTCACTCAAAGTGGGTCATAGATCTAAATAAACTTAAAACTATAAAACTTAGAGAAGGAAACAGAGGAGAAAATCTCTGTGATAGAGCTAAGGCAAAGATTTCTTAGATACAACCCCTAAAGCGTGATCTACAAAACAAAAATCAATGAATTGGACTCCATAAAAATGTAAAACTTCTGTTTTACGTAAGACTGTTCAGAGAATGAAAAGGTAAACCACGATGGGAGAAAACACCAAAACACATATCTGACAAAGGGCTTGTATCCAGAATAGATGAAAGAATTCTCAGAACTCAACACTAAGTACACAAGTTACCCAATTAAAAGAATGAGCAAAAGATTTGAAAACATACTCCACCAAAGATATACCAATGGCAAACAAACATATGAAAAGATGTTCAACCACCTAATCAGCCATTAGGGAAATTCAAATTAAAACCACAATGTGATACCATGACACACCGACTTAAGCGGCTGATTGAAAGGACCGGCCACACCCCGAGCTGGTGTGGAAGTAGAGAAACAAATCCGCACACATTGCAGACAGCATGTAAACTGTCCCAGCCACTTTGGAAAACAGTTGGACGGTCTCTGATAAACGTACATTTATCATAGGACCCGGCAATTATGCGCCTAGATATTTATCCAAAAGAAATGATGACTTATGTTTACCTAGAACCGCATGCACAGGTGTTCACAGCAGCTGTATTCAGAATTGCTCCACCCACACTGCCAGCAACACAAACGGAGTTCAGCCAGTGACTGGGCAAACCAACGGCGCTACGTGGCTGTTCAGCAGTGAAAAGAAAATAAATACTGCCATATATATATATATATATAACATGGAACAATTTCATGAATTATGCTGAGTAAGACAGACAGACTCAAAAGACTACATGTTGACACCGTATGGTTCCATTTTAATGACATTTTAAAACAGACAAAATAAAGAAACAGGAAGGAGATCAGAGGCTGCCAGGCCTAGGACTGGGTGCAGATTTGACCAGAAAGGGAAAATGCCACGGAGCTGTTTAGATCTTGATTGTACTTGTGGTCACATGACTACGAATATGCCAGAACTCAAAGAACCAGATGCAGAAAAGAGCAGCTCTGTTCCGGTGTGGAGGTTTTAAAAGCGAATATATGTAGCATTCTAAGAAAACCCATAGAAACATATAGCTAGAAATGTCCTTAAAATCTTTAAAAATAACGACAGTTGCTGACATCGGCGGGGTCCTTACTACGTCACGGACAGACACTGTGCTAAGGGCTGCTTGCACTTTATCTCATTTAACCTCACAACCACCTTCCGAGGTAAGAACTATTGTAGGTTTTGGAAAAGGGGGATCAGAGAGGTTAAGCATCTCTGCTCTGATCTCAGGTCACAGCCCAGGTGGCGTGTCCAGACGCTGCGTTCTGGGCCATCACCCTCCTCGGCGTCATCCCACCGATGACAGCAGGAAACTGGACTGGGAGCCAGTGCCCAGCCTCAGCCCTGGTTTGCTACCGACATACTGTGTGAGCAAAAACGAGTCCTTAGCTTCTCAGTGCTTCCTTATTTCAAAATCCAAGGCACTGGAAAAACGATCTCTCAGGTTCCACTTCACCCTGGTTTAGGAATCGATGAATAGCTTTCAGTCACTTGCTACCTGGAAAGACTGAACTTTCTGACTTATCCAGGCCCTTCCATGCCCCGTGGGGTCCTGGTGTGAAAAGTTCCACCATTCGTTCTTTGTTCCTTGAGATCAAGGCACGGCGGCTTTAGAATAGTACCATGTGTGTAACGTAGCCTTGAGTCTGGGAGTGGGTGCAGGGATTGCTCACAGTCCAGCTGATAAGACAGAGAGGTGAGCAACCAGCAATGACCCTGCGTGTCGTGTTGCGTGTTGAACTCTTGCTGTGAAACAGGGACATTTGGAGTGAGTGTGGGCTCTGGAGACGGGGAGGGCTGGGTTGAAAGCTCCTCTTCATCCTCAGTTTCCTCATCTGCAAAATGGAACAATAACAAGATGTTCGGGGCTGCTATCTGCCTAATTGAGGCCCTCGCAGTGAGGCACCGTGGAACCCCGTACTGGAAAATGCAATGATCAGTCTTGCTCGCACCTGCCACTGTGTTATTAAGGAATTGGAAAAGTTGGACACTCTTCTGGAATCCAAGAGGAAGGGAGGAAACAAAGGCTCAGAGAAGATAAATAAGTTACTCAAGGTCAAAGGGCTGATAGATCACGGCGATCCCGTCGTGAGCTGTATAAATGTAGAATCGTTATGCTGTCCCCCTGAAACCTCTATCATGCTGTATATTGGCTACACTTCAATAAAAAATAAAATGAAAGAAAACGAGTACTGCACAGAGCAGCAGAGCGCTTGGAGGGGAGATCCGACTACATGCTTTATCATCCATGAACTTCTGTAAGTCTCTGTCCTTGTGAAATAAGCCGGGCCGGCACATTACTTTGAGATTCCCTCCCATCAGCAGCTGTCAATAGAAGTTGGCGAGAACTATAAACCCCCAGCTCCTGTGCCTGGAGGGAGGGTTCCTCCACAAGACTGATCTCTGCACCTTTCTTCAGGGTGCAGATGGTTCCCACAGGAGCTGTGACTGCCCAGAAATGACGCTGTATTTGCTATTTTCACTCCTGTGTCATCTCCTGTTCCTCACTGGAGTCATCTCTACCTATCTGGAACTCCACGTAAAGTGACCCTTTCTTCTTTTTGACTGCTCCTTCTCTTTTTTTTAAATCCTCACCCAATCAGACAGAGTGGGAGAGAAAGAGAGATAGAGAGAAACATCAATGTGAGAGAGACACATTGACTGGTTGACTCCCACATGACCCTGACCAGGGCCGGGGACAAACCACAACTGAGGTACGTGCCCTTGGCTGGAATCGAACCCGAGACTCATTGATCCACAGGCTGACGCTCTACCGCTGAGCCCAACTGGCCAGGGCTTGACTATTCCCTCTCAAAGTCATTTTCTAAAAATCCTCACCCGACAATATTTTTTCCATTTATCATCAGATAGAGTGGGAGGGAGGGGGAGAGAGAGAGAAACATCGATGTGAGAGAGACACATCAATTGGTTGCCTCCCGCACGACCCTGACCAGGGCCGGGGACAAACCGCAACCGAGGTATGTGCCCTTGACCGGAATCGAACCCGACACTCTTCAGTCTGCGGGCCAATGTTTCAACCACTGAGCCAAACCGGCCGGGGCTCAAAGTCGTTTTACAACTGACAATTATATAATGCTTGAAGTCGATGTAGACCCTACATCAGGGGTCCTCAAACCAGGGTTGATCTGGCCCCGCTCCCCATGCCCCGGGGGACATTGGCGATGTCTGGAAACACTTTTGGTTGTCACAGCTGGGGAGAGAGAGGCAGCTGCCGTCATCTAGGAAGTGGAGCGGAGGAGGAGACGGCTGCACCTCCTGCCGCACACCGGACAGCCTCCCCCCAAGACCTCTCCGGCCCCAAATGACCGTGGTGCCGAGTTTGAAAACCGCTCTATGATGGTAAAAGCGCTCACGTGTCTCTTCGCCCACGTGGTGGTTATCACGCCCTTGGGAGGAAAGCCAGGTCCGTGTCCACATTCGTCCCCAAATACCTCCTCACGAGGCGGAGGGTACAGACAGACACCCCACTACCCGGCAGAGAAAACCAGACCCAGGGAAAGGAAGTGGACGACCCACGGCTGCAGAATGAGGGGGCGGCAGAGTCCCGACTTGGAATCTGCTGACTCTCAACGCTGCCTCTCTGGGAGCACGTGTTTAGAAATGTCTTTAAAAAGCCTCCCTCCTCTGGCAGATAACAACGGCATAGAGCCAGAAAACCATAAAGTAGTAAATAAATATGCTTCCTGAAGATCCTTAGAAGTTATTTAATGTGAATTCTATCATTTCACAGATGGGAGAAAAATAGAGGCCCATGCCACAAAGTAGATGCGTGTTGGAGCAGAGCGTGCCAGACTGTTTCCCTTCCGTTCCCCCATAAAGGGGCCTTTTGGCCAGTGTGCTGGAGATGATCTGAAACCTCGGCCGTCTGTGTGGGTCTGTACACAGAGGGCGCTAGAGAGAAACAAAGTCAAGCAACAGATGAAGGCAGATGGGCCAGATGCTGGGAGGGACCAGGGGTCCCAGAGAGAAAGTAGGTTAGTTGGAAATGAGGACTCGAGAAGGTGAGGCGAGGACGAAAAGAAGTAGGAAAGAGAAAAAAGAGAAAGACGTTATACACTTCCTCTGTGTTTAGGGATTCCCATGAGTACCAAGGAAAGAAAATCTGTCACACAAACGAAACTTAAACTGTACTCTAAAAAACCTTTATCATTATTTTCTAACTATAAATATAATGGGTGCTTATTATTTTTAAAATGAGTGTAGAAAAATATAACGAAGAGCATGAGACTTTTCCTAGTTTCCTACTCCCCTGAGATAAAACAGTTGGCAGCTTATTTTCTAAGTCTCTATTCTAGTCTCTATTCTATATTATAAGCTGTTAACATTTTTTTTTTTTTTTACAAAAATGGTATCCAGCCAAGCTGGTGTGGCTCAGTGGTTGAGTGTTGACCCATGCACCAAGAGGTGGCCAGTTCGATTCCCAGTCAGGGCACATGCCCAGGTCGTGGGCCCGATGCCCAGGTCGTGGGCCCGATCCCCAGTGGGGGGCATGCAGGAGGCGGCCAATCGATGTTCTCTCTCATCGATGTTTCTGTCTCTCTCCCTGTTTCTTCCTCTCTCTCTAAAATCAATAAAGAAAAAAAAATTTTTTTAATAGTATCCACACAAAATGTAGAGTGTCTTGATTTTTCATTCAGAATATAGATGGACATATTTTCACATCAGCACACATAGAGATATTGCATTCTTCTTCCAGTCTACACAGTATTCTACCATTTGGATATATCATCATTCACTAGCGAAGAGTACGCATTTTCATTTTTCTGTGAGTTCTTCCATCTCATAATTCCTACAAATGAAATTATAAGGTAGGAATGGTATGTTTAATATTTGATAGTCAAATTGCCCCCAATAACTTCAGTCAATATGAACTCCTCCCGAACGGACATTTCAGATCACTGGACACCTTCCCTGATCCCCCCTCGCCCTCAGAACGTTCCTACCCTGGTCGGCACACGTCTCCCAGTCTGTCCTCCTCGCCGGCAGCCCCCCGTTTGCCTTGACTCCTCTTACTCTCCTGGTATCAGCATCTAGAGTAGGAAGGTTGGGGAGGAGGGAAATGGGTGTGAAGTGAAGGTCCCCAAGTTTCATGAGCTGCTTTCTGCTCCTTCCCTGTTTCTGCTGATCTCACCTGAACAGGCTCTGCCAGCCGTGTGTCTTGGCAGGCTGTGCCAACCAGTGGAAAAGGAATTAAGAAGGACAGCTAATTAGGAGATCAGACACGCAGAGAGGGGAGCAACTGAGACCTTCTGGAGGTGTTGCACCGCTCCACATATCCTGAATAAATCATGGGCTTTCTAGGGATGGCCCTCTGCACTTGGTCCTGAAAATCAAAGCAAAGTGTCAACATTCTCTTTTAAGATGAGTGCTCTGGACTGAAATCCCAGTAAAAAATGAGGCCTAAAATAAGAGATCATCCCTCTCCAAATGCTGACCCTCACCCGGAGGGCCCTGGGCGAGTCTGCCTAAATGCCTGTTGTTCCCTGAATCCTGAGGCCAGTGACGTGCTTTAGGGAATAAAAGACTTGTTCAAAGAACTTGGCAAACACCACACACTTTATTCCCCTCTCAGGTATTCACAAAGCATACGCACAACCTGGAGTCTCTGAAGAGGCTTTCAGAAGCCCCCTGCTGCCAAGAAACTTGTTTAACATATTCCAAGCGACTCACTTTGGAGACATGGCCGTGGCCAAGTTCTGCCTCCATCCCTCCTGCCCCACGCTCTGGAGACTCTGCTCAAGAAAGGAACGCTGTCTGGGAACTCTCGAAATCCACGTTCTGGGCTCTAAAGCATGACACTGCCACACAGGACTGTTACAGCAGGCGTGTCAATAACACAGACGTTAACGCAACACTCAAAAACGATTTACTGAGTGCCCATTAGGGGTCCCGCAGTAGGAATACAATAGCGTGCAACAGATCCCTGAACTCCGGTCTAATTCTTGGGATGGTCTCATCTGCACACCTGCTATCTCCACTACCCCCCCCAAAACATCCTCAGTGGTTCCAGGAGCTGGGAAGCCACTCTTTGTCAAGGAAACACTAGAAATACTACTGCTGTTCCTGACGAACAAGGAAGTCACCAGAAAGAGGGTTGTCCTGTGCTCCGAGCTCCCGTTAGGGAGAAAGTCCAGTGGGAAAAGAGGTTAGCTCTGTCAACACTGACATTTCAGTGTGAGCAAAACACAGACACTGTGAGCACTTTGCCAGATTCTTCTTCTCTGTGAAATGATATGACCCCACAAACCTGGAGAGCCAGTTAGTTCTTGAAGTTGTTTTATTGTTAAAACACCAGAACTGTGTGGTGTGTTTCTGAAGTTTGTCCTAGAAAGCTGGTAAACGTGTGGATGTTGACTTCATCGTGTCTGCCTGGAGGAGGTGGGCTACAACACTGAGAACTGAGCCCTGGCTGGTTTGGCTCACTGGTTAGAGCGTCGGCCCGCGGACCAGAGTCACAAGTTCGATTCCGGTCAAGGGCACGTACCTCGGTAGTGGTTTGGTCCCCAGTCCTGGTCAAGGTTGTGCGGGAGGCAACCAATCAATGTGTCTCTCTCACTTTGATGTTTTTCTCTCTCTCCCTCCCTACTACTCTATATGAAGATAAATGGAAAAATATATCCTCAGGTGAGGATTAAAAAAATAAAAAAACTAAGAATTAAGACACACTCTCAATGGCCTATATATAAAAAGCAATGGACTCAGCCCAGCCAGTGTGGCTCAGTGTTAAGCGTCGACCCATGCACCAAGAGGTCGCCAGTTTGATTCCTGCTCAGGGCATATGCCCAGGTTGTGGGCCCGATCCCCAGTGGGGGGCATGCAGGAGGCAGCCAATCGATGTTCTCTCTCATCAGTGCTTCTCTCTCTCCCCCCATCCCTTCCTCTCTAAAAAAATCACTAAAGTAAAAAAAACATATATATATTTTAAAAGCCATGGACTCAGAGGCTATCAGTGGGAGTGTAACTCATATATCTACAATCTCTTTACAGAGCAATTTGCCAATATCTATCAAATTCTATTTCAATTTTTAAATCTCTCACATGTCAAACGCACACATCACATGAACCAGAAGTTAATGCATGAATTCGTCCCACAGGTATTTATTGCTTACTGTTGGAGGTGTTAGCGCTACAACAGTGAAGAAAGCAAGGCTTCTTCCCTCGTGGCGCTTACCTTCTGTCGGAAGAAAGACGTACAACAACGAAACACGTGAACACACAATATTTCAGGTGGTGATAAGTCATGCAGAAAATAAAGCAGGCTTAAGGGAAGGGCGAGTGGCTGAGGGTATCCCGGGAAGGCCACTCTGGTCAAGTGAGAACTGCCCAGACGCCTGCAAGGAGTGAGCTACAGTAGCGCTCTTGGCATTTTAAGGAACAGAAATGAGGCCAGCGTGGCCAGAGCAAAGTGAGACAGCTCAGAGAGGTGGCAGGACCCAGAAGACACAGGAGCCACTAATCAGAGTATACAGAGCCTTCAGACTGGAGGAAGGACCTTGATTTTACTCCGTGGGAGGTAGGAAGCGACTGGAAAGTTCTGAGCAGAGAGAGCACAGGGTGATGCCTTAGAGAACCGCCGCAGCCTCTCGAATGGAAAGGAGGCTGCAGAGGAGAACGCAGAAGGACAGACTAGTCAGGAGCCACCCCAATAATCCCGGGAAAATGGGACTGTGGTCTGGTCCGGAGTGGTAGCCATGGAGTGGGAATCAGTGAGCCGAGCTGGGATAGGATCTGCTGGCCAGATTTGCTGACAGTTTGGATGTGAGAAAGGGAAAGAGAGGCAGGGAGGATGACACAGGTTTTTGGCCTGAGCCCCTGGAAGGCTGGAATGCCATTTCCTAAAATGGGGAGAGCTTCAAAGGAACAGGTTTGGAGGGATGGATACAGGCAACTTAGGAGTTCAGCTTGAGACTTGACTTTGAGAAGCATTTTAGACATCTGAATGGAGTGTTAAATGGGCCAGTGAATATACAGATCTGGACTCAGGGCAGAGGTCAGGCTGGAACATCTGTTTTGGAGTTGCAATTGTATGGTATTGACCACCACAAAACCAAGCAAAACCTGCTAGAGAGTAGGTCCAGATACAACGGAAAAGAAGGCCATATTCTAGGAGTTTATTCTGCCCGCACATTCCTGAATGTGTGAAAAGTGGCACATATATAAGAGCATACATAGGAATAGTATTATGCAAAAGACTGAAAGCAATAAAAATCCACAGATCAAGAACTGAAGAAGTAAATTATTGCACAACCTTACAATGGAATATTATTCAGTAGCCATTCAAACAAATGACACCACCTTCTGCTAACATCATACTTCAAGGTGAAAAACTGAATGCTTCCCCCTAAGATCAGGAACAAGGCAGAGACTCTCACCAGTCTTAATCAATGCAGTGCTGGAAATTGTAGCTACTTCAGTAAGGCAAGAAAAAGAAATAAAAGTCATCCAGGTTGGAAAAGAAGAAATATAATTATCCCTATTTTCACATGACCTGATTGTCTAATGTAGAAAATCACAGGGAACATACTAAAAATAAGTTCTAGCCCTGGCTGGTTTGGCTCAGCTGTTAGAGCGTCGGCCTGCAGACCAAAGAGTAGTGGGTTCGATTCTGTCCAAGGGCACGTACCTGGGTTGCAGTTCGTCCCCAGCCCTGGTCAGGGTCGTGCAGGAGGCAACCAGTCAATGTGTCTCTATCACGTTGATGTTTCTCTCTCTCTCTCTCTCTCTCTCACTCTATCTGAAGATAAATGGAAAAATATCCTCAGGTGAGGATGAAAAAAAATAAATAAGTTCTAGAATTTTTCAGCAATAAGTAAGTTCATCAAACTTGCAGAATGTAAGATTAAAGCACACACACACACACACACACACACACACACACAACACTACATTTCTATATACTAATAGTGAATCTATGGAAACTGACATTAAAAACACAATACCGTGTATCAATCATTTCACAATGTATACATATATTAAATCATCATATTATACATCTTTTAAATATTTTTTCTTTATTGATTTTAGAGAGAGAGGAAGGGAGAGGAAGAGGGAGAGAGAGATAGAAGCATCAATGAGAGAGAACATTGGCCGCTTCCTGCATGCCCCCCACTGGGAATTTGGCCCACAACCTGGGCATGTGCCCTGACCGGGAATCGAACCGGCAACCTCTTAGTGCATGGGTCGGCGTTCAACCACTGAGCCACACCAGCTGGGCCATACTGTACATCTTTTTAAAAAATAATGTTGTACAGCCTAAATACATACAACTTTTATTAGTCAATCATGCCTCAATAAAGCTGCTCCAAAAAATAAAACTTAGATATAAAAATGTAGAGAGTATCTGTCTGTTAAAAATTACACAATGCACCTGGCCAGTTTGGCTCAGCGGTTAGAGCATCGGCCCACAGACCAGAGAGTCCTGGGTTGGGTTCCTGCTAAGGTCACATACCTCAGTTGCAGTTTGTCCCTGGCCCTGGTTGGAGTTGTGTGGGTGGCAACCACCTGATGTGTCTCTCTCACATCAGTGTTTCTCTCTCTCTCTTCCTCCCTCTCTCCCTCCGGCTCTATCTGAGGATGAATGCAAAAATGTCCTCAGGTGAGGATAAAAAAAAAAAAATTACACAATGCTGATGAAATAAACCAAAGACCTAGATGAAAGGAAAGCATAGTAAATATTCACATAGTAAAGAAGGCACTTGTCCCTAAATCAATCCACAGGTGTAATGTTATTACTATCAAGACCCCAGCAAAGATTTTGTATACATAGACAAACTTATTCTGAAATCCCCACGGAAAGTACAGTCCCTAAGATAGCTAAAATAATCTTGGCAAAGGAGAATAAAGTGGAAAGAATCAGTCTACCTGACTTCATGACTTATTATATGTTATGTAACCAAGACAGTGAGGTATTGGTGGGTGGATAGACACACAGGTCAATGGGACAGAAGAGAAAACATAAATATACCCACACAAATGTGTACAGTTGACTTTTGGTAAAAGTGCAAAAGCAATTCCCAGAAAGAAGGGTAAACTCTCCAATAAGAGGTGCTGGAATAATTGGACACTAATAGTAAAAAAAAAAGAACCTCAGCTTAAACCTCATATCTTATACAAAAATTAACTTGAAATGGTATTGGGCTTCAGTGTAAAATATAAAACTATAAAACTTTTAGATAAAACACAGGAGAGCCCTGGCTGGTGTGGCTCAGTTGGTTGGGCATCATCCATGCACCGAAAGGATGCCAGTTTGATCCCTGGTCGGGACACATGCCTGGGTTATAGGCTCGATCCCCAGTGGGGGTGGGGGTGGGGTACAGGAGGCAGCTGCTGGATGTATTGTTCTCACGTCAATGTTTCTCTCTCTTTCCCTCTCCCTTCCTCTGGCTCTAAAAAAAAAAATCAATTAAAAAATCTTTTTGAAAAAGAAAGAAAAAACATAGGAGAAAAATCTTTGGGACTAGGGCTAGAAAAAGAGGTCTTGGACTTGACTCTAACAGCACAGTTCATTAAAGGAAATATTGATAAATTGGATCTCATCAAAATTTAAAAACTCCTGCTCTGTAAAAGCCATAGGAAGAAGAGGAAATGACAAGCCACAGACCGGGAGAAAATATTTGCAAGCCACACATCCAACAAAAGATTTCACTTATGTAACATTTTTTAAATGACACATATTTAGAAATGGAGAACGGGTTAGTGAATGACAGGAGTTAGGGACAGGGAAGAAGTGGGAGGAAGCTGGGTGTGATTATAAGGGATCCTGGTGGTGATGGAAATGTTTAGAGTCTTGACTGATACCGAAATCCACACGTGTGATGAAATTTCGTAGAACCAAATACCCACACACTCTCACACACACAAATGAACTACATGTACAGCTGGGGAAGTCTGAATGAGAGCCGCAGATTTTATCAATGTCAGTGTAACATTGTACTAAATGTTTTACAAAATGCTACAATAAATGGAAACTGGAGAAGGTGTACACAGATCTCCCTGTTATTTCTTACAACTACATGTGAATCTATAATTAGCTCCACATTTTTTTCATTTAAAAAGTGATGGTTAAAATAAATAAACACAGAATACCCTTTTTACACTGTTAGGGGAGATGGCAGATAGTTATCTGATTTAATTTATCCATGATATAGTAAATAAAAACTCAAGGAGCGTAAAAGAGACCTAGCCTTGTAAGGAAAGGAGCATAGCGCCCAGAGCTGGGCAGGACCATCAAGGCGCTGGCAATAGCAGTGGCGGACGGGAGGGGAAACACATTTCACATTTCACCTTTTGAATGTTGAGCCATGGACATGTATTTCCCATGCTCCCCAAAATATAATTAATTAAACTTTGAATAATAATATATTGTTCCTAAAAGAAAATTGGTAAGCTTGAACAATAAAATAACACAGAGACCCTATCAACCAACACGTGTTTTGACTGTCCCCTGAGAGATGCACAGACAAGGACTCTGAGTCCGAATGCTGTACCAAAGTCATCACAAATCTCAAGTCAGGGAGAAAGTGTGTGCCAACAGGGAGCAATGACTGACAGTACATGGCGGCCATTCTAAGTGCCAGGTGAGTGGTCCAAGCAGGGGGGGGCTATGAAAAGTTAGTGATGGGGAGATTTTGGAGAGCTGGGCAAGAAGAAAACTTTCCTACAACAGGTGGGATGACTTTGACCTTGAAGTTTGGAAAAAAATGGACAGGTCAAGAGGGGACTCGTTGAAAGATACCGGTGTGAACCAATAACAGAAGTGATATATTCTCACTATGCTCTAGAGATTACCAAGCATGTTCAAATCGTTAGAGGACTAACAAAAGCCCTCTGAAATGGGTATTTATGCTTTGCACATGTGTAAACTGAAGGCCAGAAAAATTAAATAAAGTTCCCAGTGACCCAAGTTTCATAAGCTAAAGAGAATGGGATAGAACCAGGGGTCCTGGCTGCTAAAAATTCATTCATTCCATTCGTGTAGGAAACAACAAGACATCTTCAGATGGCCTGTGTAGTAATGATGCACGGGCTGTAGGGCTACTCCAGGCAAAAGCAGCTCCACCACCAGAGTTGACCATTTACACTCGGGAAACAGACAAGGGCCAGCTGTTTTGTTTGGTTCTAGATGTATCCGCGAGGAGGAATAAAAACGAAGTTTTACTAAACCCTCGCCCTGCGCCAGCCATTATGCCGCGCACTTGTCATGAATCTGCTTATTTTATCCTCACCATAACCTTGTGGCTTAAATATATTTAATTCTGATTTTACAGAAAAAAGAGGTTGGGGATAGTGGAGATAAATAATAGGACCCAGGTCACAAAGATATTACATGACAGAGATAAAATGTAAACCCAGTCAGGTCTTCTTCCACATCCCATGAGCTTTCCATGTCACCGGGCATGTTTTGCTGAGATTACAAACGCCCTGCCGGTAAGTTCTTCTGTTCATTCATCAGAATCTGCTCTGACCCCACATACTTGCAGATATGTAAATACCAGAGCTGGGAGGATCCTCAGATATCATCTATCTTGTCTAATCTGGTCATTTTATAAATGAGAAAACAGAGACCTAGAGAAGTGGAGGGACTTCCTCGGGGCCCCAGAGCTGATCAAAGATAGGGGACCAGCATTCATGCCTCTGGTTTTAAACTCTACCTGAAAAACAACTGTCAGCAGATGCGATTGTAAATCAAATCAAACCCTGAAACACACAGACTCCACAGACTGCGCTGTTCAGGAAGCCAGAGAAGAAAAGGATGGAGCAAGAAGTATTTAAACAGAAACCTCAACAACAATTGAGCTTTACAAATCACAACAGACAAAAATCAATCTTTATTCACCATGGAAAACTGAATCAGATGTCTCAAAGGGACACGCACAGACACACACACCACCATCTAGGAAAACAAACTCCAAAAAAAATCAATTCCTATTTGTGCATTTGTATCCTGGGAAATATCTTACTCCATGGAGACAGTGACTTTGATTTTGCTTTGGTCTTGAATAAGACTTTGAAAAGTGGTCATCAGCCAGACTGAGACACAAAATCATACAACCTTATAAATCATACAAACTTGCAATGGGAAATGCAGACTTTATGTAACCCACTCCTTCATTTTGCAAATAAAGAAACTAGGACTGAAAACAGAACAGGGGCTCAGAATAGAACAAGATGTTCCTAAGTTGATCATTGTCTATTGAGATCAGGAGTAAAAGTCAGGTTGGCTAATGCTTGGTCAATGAAAGCATGGACTTTGGGGACAAACAAACCTGTGTTCCAGTCCTGGCCCCCCCACTGCTATCTGCCTGACTGTTAGGCACATTTGTTGGTTAATGTAGAACTATTACTAATCCCCACCTCCTTTTCCTGCCTCCTCTATAAAGCCAGAGCAAGGCAAACACTCGTTTTCCCAGCCTCCCTTGCAGCTAGAGGTGGATATATGACATAACTCTGGTCGATGAGACCAAAGTGAGTATAAGCCAGGGCTTCTGGGAAGACATTTACTTTTCATGATTAAAGAAACACACATGGCTAAGTGCTTCCCCATCCTCTTGCTTCTTCCTTGAAAACAGACTTGCTATCTGAGGCAAGCACTCTAAGTCAAAACCATTCCGTGGCCAGGTGTATAGAAGCATAAAAAAGAAAAACCAGCACACTGAAGGTGGCGGAGGCAGAGCAGCGTGGCAGAAAGGACGTGGGCTCTCAGTGGCATCACTGCAGCGGAATCAGCAGGAGCCGTTCCACCAGGATTCCCGTTTGAGGGGGAAAATAACCCCATTTGTTTAAACCAAAATTTGTTTTCTATTTGTTGCAGCCAAAGAAAACTGATATAGTTACCTTTTTTTTTTTTTTTTTTTTTACCTTTATTGATTTTACAGAGAGAGAAAGGGAGAGGGAGAGAGAGATAGAAACATCGATGAGAGAGAACATCGATTGGCTGCCTCCTGCATGCCCCCTACTGGGGATTGGGCCCACAACCTGGGCATGTGTCCTGACCGGGAATTGAACCGGTGACCTCTTGGTGCATGGGTCGACACTCAACCAGTGAGCCACACCAGGCAGACTGATATAGTTACCTTTAACAATTAGTCTCTCTAAGCCTCAGCTGTCATATCTGTAAAACAACAAAGAGGAATACCTATCTCATCATCATACTGTCGTGGCATTAATTCAGTCTGTCCCCCAAAAAATGTATACAGGGTGTCTGTAGATTCTATTACTTCTTGAAAATGAAATGTATTTTAATAAACACTGGCCTTATAATTATTCAAAGTTGCATTTTTTGGGACACCCTATATATTACCTATATGCACCGACTATGCAATAGTGTTCCAGGAGTTGGGGATATATAGTAAATTAAAGGTTCCTTTGACTAAGAAACAGACTTTCTAATCTTGAGAGGTAGACAATAAACAAATAAATATAAGTGTGTTTTACCATGATTTCACTTATATGTGGAATCCAAAGAGCAAAATAAATGATCAAGCAAAATAGAAACAGACCCACAGATACAAAGAACAGACTTATAGTTGCCAGAGTGGAGAGGGCTTGGGGGACTGGGTGAAAAAAGTAAAGGAATTAAGAACTACAAATTGGTAGTCACAAAATAGTCTGGGGATTTAAAGTACAGCATAGGGAATATAGTCAATAATATTGTGATAACTATGTATGTAGCCAGGTGGGTACTTGAAATATTGGGGGGGGGGGAACCATTTTGTAAAGTATCTGATTGTCTAACCACTATGCTCTACACCTGAAACTCATATAAAATAATATTAAATGTAAACTTTAATTGAAAAATAAAATTTTTATAAAAAGAAGTGTATTTTGAAGACTAAAGTTAAAACTGCATACGAAGGACCCACTACCGTGGTTGGCACAGAATAGGGCTTAATAAATGCCACTTGCTACTGTTATCATCCTGATGGGCATTCAATAAACACTGCTTAAATTCTTATGCCTTCCCCAAACCTACATAGCTATGAGTTTAGCAATCTCAAGCCATCCCATAATGTCACAAGGAATCCCTGCAGTCTCACCCGCTGATTAGCGTTTTTTCTCAAGCTGGGAACACTCTCCCTTAGCTCTTGAGGTTCTAAGGTTTACATGCCTTGAGAACTTTGAATATCAGGACTTACCCTGAATGATGAAAGCAGGAAAGCTAACGTGGCTGGAAAGAAAGAAGTTGGAGATGAGGGGGGATTTGCTACAGGTGGCAGTCCCGTCTGTAAATGGAAAGTTAGCAGGGTTTTCCCTGAGCAATTAACCTATGCAAATGTACGGCAATTATCTCCTCTCAGGAGATTGCCAGGGAACACCTAATTGGGACTAGACAATAGAGTCCAAAATACCTTTGTTTTTCAGCTATCATTTCAATAAAAAACTGATTTCGTGAGTGGGAATTATAAGACAATGGTAAAGAGAGTTGAGCTTGGAAATACCTTGGAAACACCACTGGGTAAATCCGGTCTCTAGCCCTGGATCCAACAATGACTTCGTGTGACCCTAAGCAATCCCTTCCCTTCTCTGGGCCCTAGTTTTCCCATCAGAACAATGACGGGGCTGGACCCCATGGAGCTGGACTACACGGGGTCTCAGGGAACTTGCAGCGCTGACATCCTGTCATTCTATTTTTCTCACATCATCTGCTCTGGTGAGACTCCCTCCCCTGGGCAGCAGGGACAGGGCGCCTCTCTCAGCACATTTGCTAATGCCCAGCCGACAAGGGAAGAAAACTGCTGACGGAAGCTCTGGCTGCCTCCGTGTTGTTAAACACCTCCTTACAGCTCTGATCAGCTGGTTTTCACGCCCAGGAGATGGGGATTGATTGCTGACATTGACCTGGCAGGAGGCGATCCTGCAATCAGCAGCCAAAGCAACTTAGGCACGTAGGCTGGGAATTTGGCAAGTGGTAGGAGAGAGAGAGAGAGAGAGAGAGAGAGAGAGAGAGAGAGAGAGAGAGAGAGAGAGAGAGAGAGAATAACAACAGGACAACAGGAGATAGTAGTTAAGAACACTGGTCGCAGAGTCAGGCAGATCTGGATTTGAACATGTTACTTGGACGTGTTACGTCACATCTCTGAACATGTTTCTCAGTCGCAGTGAGCCCTGCCCCACTGCCCCAGGGATGGAATCTTGATGGGTCTCAAAGTCATGGTAGTCTTTTCTGCTTGCCAGTGATCACATAAATGGGACAGTGGCCCAATCCTGGCATTGAGACCTGAGAAGATTTTTTCTGGGTAACTTCTTGGAAGTGTTCCTTGCTAAGAAAATAAAAAAGGTACCTGTAAGCCGCTTGGCCATTAGTTATTCCACTAATTAAAGCCATCCTATGACCATGAAGAAAGACCTTGCTGATAGAATGAGTGAGGCAGAGCAAAAAGATAGAAGGGACCTGGGTCTGTGATGTCATTGAGTCCCTAAATTCTTCACAACCCTGGAGTTGCCCTATTCCCAGACTGTTTGCTATTCTTGCTAGATGAGAAAATTATCCCTGTTACTTAAACTTCTTTTACTTGGTTTTCCGTTCATTGTAGCCAAAGTCTTTTAACTGAGATTGGCAGTCATAATAACTGTTTTTGTTATTGCTAAAATCCTACTAGCCAGAGTAGCATAAAAAGCAATAATTCAGAGTCAGAAAAATTGGGCTCAAATCCTAGTAACCCCCTTCAACATCCTGCAACTCAATTTCCTTACTATTAAAATACAAAAAATCATAAGGAGCTGAGAAGTCATTTAAAAAACTATATAAACTTAGAGGAATATTACTAGTGTTCACTGTGCCGCTGGTTGTCTCCGATGTGTAAAGAAAAGCAAAGGCACTGAGAACCAGCAGAACTAGCTCCTCACTGTGGCTCTGACACTAATTTCGATGGTGACATTAAGCAAGTCCCTTCCCTTCTCTATATCTTAGTTTCTCTATCCATAAAATTAGGGTCTTGGACTGGTTTAAATCTAAGGTCATTCTTGGAATTGATATTCTATGAATCAAAATGATGTCTTTCTCTTTCATAGGCAGCAAAAAGAACATTGTTGGGAGAGATGCCAACAAATTCACTGGAAGAGCCATGGGAGCCCCCTGTGAGCACTGTGTGCTGTGCTTAGTAGCATTGCATTAGCCATCACTCACAGACAGCCCCACTTTGTACAAGATCCCACTTCACTCTCCTCTCAGCTGTCCTGTTGGACAATTTCCCCAGCATGTCCAACAACAAAGAAAATGCTGCTTACAAGTTCCTAGTCTTTCCTCAATAAAAAAAACAAAAAACAAAACAAAAAAAAAAACAGTTATTTAAAATACAAGGAGGCTAAAAGCAAAGACTCACAAAATGAAATTATTTTGGCTTGATTCAGGAATTGTTTAAGAAAGACTAAAACTCCCATCCAAATCAATCCAACAGAACTTCCAAAATACCCACTCCAGACACAACACCAGATGGGATGGAAGTAGATGCTAGATTACCCATTTTCCACGTGGACAAAGCAAGCTGGCCTCGTGCTACTGCATGTGGACTGACAGAGAACCTTCCCATCTGTGCAGCATGTGGTCCTTTTAAACACCCTTTTATGGAACTCTCCCAACAATATAAAGGAAAGAAGGCTAAACTATATATGACATAATAGTTAAGATCAAAGCTTTGAAATAAATGAGATCTAAAGCCAAAATCTGGCTCTGTTCAATTCATTCTTTTTCTCTCCCTCAAAATATGTGTACTATATATCTTTTATGTGCCAGGAACTGTTCTGGGCTTTAACATCACTCTCCAACAGACATACATATCCCCCTTCAATTAATCCCAGAACCTCAAATAGGTGTCCAGGTGTTGGGGTAGGTCCCTCCCAAGCCCCAAAGGATGCACATTGGTCTACATTAGTCATTATAATTTCTCCCAGTCTTCTTTGATTGTTATGGGTCTCCCAGTGACCAAGTGTTTGGGGTCTCAAAGACCATACAGACATTTGACACTTTGCTAGAAGCTTCACGGTTAAAGTTTATTATAGCAAAAGAATACCCAATAGAATCAGCAAGGGCAAAAGACACAGGGCAGAATCTGGAGACTCTACCCACAGGCTCCGTTACACTACCTCCATCTGGTGAGGGGACACATGAGTGTGCTCCCTTCGCCAGCAATAAACAATGCAGTGCTATGTGTGCAATATTTCTGCTTAGGGAAGCCCATTTGAACTCAGCATCCAAGGTTTTTACTGGGGACTGGTCATATCAGCACCCTCTGCCCAGCATGTACCAAAATTCCAGACTCTCAAAAGGAAAGCAGGTGCTCAACTTGCTTTTGCACCTGCTTACATTGTTTGACAATTACATTGTTTGTTCAGACAGTTTAGGAGCCATGAGCCACCCTTGGGTGTTCAGGAATGGGTCAAATGCCAAGTGCCCAGATGCCAGCCCAGGGCCAACCTTGCAAGCAGGCTCTGGCCTGCTATGTTAACTCAGCTGCATAACACATGACTCAGCTCTGATCAATGATTCATAAAGAGAAGTCTGCTGGAGACTTTCTGCAAAAATAATAAATCTGCATGAGAAAAAGAAGGCCCTTTTATTTATCCTTTTGCTTCCTGCTTATTGGGATGCTGAATAAAGATGTATCTGGAGCTGAGGTTTCAATCTTGCAACAGCGAAGGGACAAGAATCAGGATGAAAATACAACATGCTGAATGTGGCCTAAAAGAGCAGGAAAAGTGCCAGCGTCCCTGAAAGTATCACTGAGCAACTGAACTAATATTAACAGCCACCTATCTCCACATTTTATTTGTGACAGAAACAAGCCCCCATAGGTTTAAACCTAGATGTAAACAGCCACTGCATTATTACTTGCAGTCAAATTTGCTCCTAAGTGACACCACCATCAAGCACAAATAGCCACAGCTCTTTTTTAATGAACTTCCAGTCTAGTAGGGGAGACAGATGACCAAATAATTACACTAACGATTATATAATTGCAAACTGAGACCAGCGCTCTGCAGAAAAGAAATTTTGTTGCATAAGAACATATAAAAAGGAAACTGACCTAGGATGGTTACAAGGAGGAAAGAAAGTACCCATGGAAAATTTTGCCAGTAATAGACTTCCACAGATTAATTTGCCCCCCAAATTAACCGTTTCAAATAATCATTTTATTTTGGTCATGGTTTTGTGAGTTAGACATTCTGAAAAGGCTTAGCTGGGAATTCTTTGTTGGGGTCACTAATGGGGTTTCAGTCAGAAATCAGCTGGGGCTGCGGTCACCTGAAGGATCTGCCTGACTCTCGATGTGGTGCTGGTGATGCTGGCTGTCATTTGAGGCTGGGCTGGCTGCTGGCTAGAGCACCTGTGCATGGCCTCTGCAGCACAGGATCTCAGGAATGGAGTTCTTGTGAGCTGGCGCAGGGTTCCAAGCACAGCTGTTCCCATGAACAAGGTGGAAACTGTATGGTGTCTCATGACCCAGCGCAGAAGTTGCATAGCCTCTCTTCTACGGTGCCCTTGGTCAGAGCAGTCATGAAACTGCCCAGACCCACGAGCATGGATATAGACTCCTTCTCTCAATGGGAAGGCTGCCAAAGAATGTATGGGTTTGTTTTAAACCTCCAAAGGCCTCCTTCGGAGATGAAAGTTGAACCAATATCTGGAGAAGGACTAGGAGGTATTAACCATGCTGAAGAGTAAGGGGGACATTTCATCTACAGAGAATAGCCTGTTCAAAGAAAAGCCCAGTGGTGGAAAAAAGCACAGCACATTGGAGAATGAAAAGCAGACTGGTGTGGCTGGAGCACAGAAAGAGAGGTGTGGGGGGTGGGGTAGAGGGGCAGTGGTTTGAAGGGAATTCATGCTGGGCCTTGTACACTGTGGTAAGGATTTTGATCTTTGTCCTAAGGGCCAGCACTCGTGTGACCTTGGATAAGTCACCTTGACCCTAGTGTCATTCTTTTTTTTATTCCTCACCCAAGGATATTTTTCCACCTATTATCAGATAGAGTGGGAGGGAGGGAGGGAGGGAGGGAGGGAGGGAAGGAGAGACAGAGAGAAACATCGATGTGATAGAGCCACATCGACTGGTTGCCTCCTGCATGACCCAACCAGGGCCGGGGACAAACCACAACCGAGGTACATGCCCTTGACCGAAATCAAACCCATGACTCATTGGTCCACGGGCCGACGCTCTAACCACTGAGAAAACTGGCCAGGGCCCTGGTGTCATTCTTTATCTGTTAAATGGGGGTAGAGATTGAGTGCAACTACTTTATAAATCTGTCATAAGGCTTAGTACAGATAATATCTCCATAGTAAGTGCTCCATAAATGGCAGGTGTGGCTATTATTGTGGTTATTTTAATCACGGTTTTATTATATTACTATAGGGCATCCACTTTGCAGATAGGAAACTGAGGCCCAGAGAGTTTAAGTGGCTCAGAATAGTAAAAAAACAAGCAATTGAGCAGGGATTGAAACCTAAACTTCCTCGCCCCTGTCAAGTGTCCATTCCTCCTCCCCACCTCCGACCATGAAGTATTAGGAGCAAGCACAGAGGCTGAGGTGAGGGCTGCTGAGGGAGGAGGACTCAAAAGCAGGGCAGTGCATCCAGAAATTGACACCTTCTATATTTCCAGATGACATGTGCTAGAAGCAGCTATAGATTTTTAAAATTTCATTAGCAGACCAAGGCCCATCTCTGCTGCAACCCAAAGGACCAGAGTCTTGTCTACATGGAAGTGACACAGGCGTGTTTAGGAATCCAGTGTTAAATTGCAAATAGCTCTGGGAGGAAACCAGCATTGAGCCATTATCAACTATTAGCATTTCTGCAGGGATTAGAATCACAGAACCAGGGGTTTTTTCTCAGCAGGAAGGGATTTTTAGAGATTAGTTTGAGATAATTTAGTCAACTGGGACATTAGAACAATATCCTCAGGGGAAAGTACAGTCAGATGCTCTGGATCTCACTCATCCATCTACCTCAGTCTTCTCCTTCTCCCTAAAATACATTCCATTCATTCACTCACTCACTCACTCACTCACTCACTCACTCACTCACTCAACAACTCTTTTGAGTACTGTTTTAGGCATTGGTAATGCAAGGTAACCAAGTAGGCAAGGTCTTGACATTCTAGTGGAAAAGCTAGACAGTTATAAAGAAACTTTTTAATCTTTTTGATTCCTCATCTTCAGTCTGTGCACACATTCCTGTGGTACATGCTTAACCCTAACACACACTGTTATTTCCCTTTCTGAAGCACCTACTGCATTGTGCAAAGTCTCCCTCAGCTTAGTTCCTAACTGTGCTCTAAGTTTCTGGGGGCTTGTTAAGCGTTCTCATCTAGACTGTAAGCTCCTGGAGGGCAAAGTTATTGTCATACCTCTTTGTATCCCTTACAAAGCACACAGCAGAAATTCAAGGAGTTGACTTTTCCTATGTATCACAGCTATTTTTTTCTCGTCACTAATCTCCTAGCATTTAGTGAGTACTCTATAGAGATTTTTTGAATAAATAAATACTACTTGATTGATGGTATGCAGAGAAGACATTCCAGGTGGGATATCTTGAGGAAATGGGCAGGGCAAACAGAGGGACAGCATTTGTGCCCTAGACATTTGAGGCTGGTACCAGAACAAGGAAGAGTATATACTAAAGGAGAACAGGAGGGCAGAGATAAACTCTGACCTTATAAGTGTTTTAATGCTTATTTTCCAGGCATGGGTGGGCTAAAAGTCCCTGTAACTTGGCACTCAGTGATTAAAGGATTGATTATTCAATTGATCTGACTTACTGACTGGTTTTATTGCAACCCTCAACATAGACTGTGAACCTACTAAATGCCAGGCACTCTGCTACTCTTGAGAATAGAATCTTGATACAAATTAAAGTCAGACTCTGCATTTGAACAGATGCTGTGCGACCACTGTGTTATGATTCTGAGGTCTCTTCTCTGGGTGTCCAGAGGGCAGGCAGCAGATGAATATCTACAATCATAAATAGCAATGACCTTCAATCCTTTTGTCACCAACGGGAAATATCCAGTGCCACGGGGTAAGACAAAAATGCTCTCGGTAAAGGGGTCAGATGGGGCTTCCTAACCTCCTTAGTGCACTGGACCTGCTGGCCAGTTCAAGCACGCCTTCACGCGCTCATTCATTCTACAACTGCATCTGAAATACC
Organism: Tadarida brasiliensis; assembly: GCA_030848825.1. Classification (NCBI taxonomy): domain Eukaryota; kingdom Metazoa; phylum Chordata; class Mammalia; order Chiroptera; family Molossidae; genus Tadarida; species Tadarida brasiliensis. The sequence continues at coordinate 103,100,262 of CM061259.1, read as the reverse complement.
CTTTACTTGACAGTGCGACATCTTGAATTCTATTCCCAGCTCCCCCTCTATTTACTGATGAAGCAAACTTGGGCAAGTTATTGAATAACACTGCCTCAGTTTGCTCATATATAAATTAGGGATAACAATAGTGCCTACATCTGAGAAATAGTCTGCGGATTCAATAAGTTGGTATATGAAAACACTTAACTATTTCTGACACATGGTGCATATCTGATAACTTTTTGCTCTATATGTGATTTGTGCTGAAATATATACCTGTCCAGAACTCACTGTCTAGTGAGGGAGACAGGGAGTTACAGCGCAGAGAGAGGGGTGCTGTGGTGGGATAAGGTAGAAGGTAAAATGAGAGGGGCCCTGAATCCAAAATCAGGAGGTCAGGGAGAGTTTCTAGAAGAACATGAAGTCTGAAATGAGACTTTAAGGATCAGGCCATCAGAGAGGTGGGGTACATTGAAAATCTCAGATGCCAGAGAGAATGTGATCTGTGGGGAAACGAAGTTTAGCGTGGCAAACAGACCAAAGGAACAACAGCAGTATGAACCTAGAGGCTGTGGAGCAGAAAGAGAAGTGGTAACTTCATTAATAAGACCAGGAAAGCAGAATTCTAAGGAGCTTGTGCAGGGCCGAGAGGAAAACCAGTTTACACCGAGAATCTCCAAAAGGTTCCAAGTTTGGTGGCACCAGGACCTCTGGTAACAGGCAAAGACAGGACTAAACATAGGACGATGGCTTATAATAGGATATAAAAAGGTCTGTCTAAACTGAAAAAAAAAAAAAACAAACTTACAAGGAGGCCCTATATGCATGTTACTTAGAGAGAAGATTTTTTTAAGCTAAAAATATTTAAAATTATTGGCTACAATGGCGTGTCTTTCATAACCCTGATAGAAGTATTTGACTCTAGCTTTGATTAAAAAATAAAAACTATATTAAAAATAAAAGTAAACAGATGCTTCATGTTATGGTCCATTGGAGGGTCACCTACAGCACTTCAGTAATGACAACTGATCTAGTCCAATCCCCAACTCGGTTTTACAGATAATGTATCTGAGACCCACAGGAGTGAGGGGACTTGCCCAGGATCACCCAGGGGTTAGAGGCATTGACAGGAGTAAGTATCAGCTCCTTTGCAGTGTATACACTTAGAGTTTTTGTTTACAGCACCCTGGCAAGACGCTGCATTTGCCCAAGGCGGTGCCCGCGGCATCTGGGCTTCAGTCACTTCTGACTGAGTTCTACAAGGACAGGCACCAGAGGAGACTTGGACATTGCTTCCAGGAGCTCTCAATCAGAGGACCAGGACCCGCGCATGCCGCACGCTTCATGCCGCACCCTGCATGCCGCACCCTGCATGCCACACCCTGCATGCCGCACCCTGCATGCCCCACCCTGCATGCCCCACCCTGCATGCCGCACCCTGCATGCCACACCCTGCATGCCACACCCTTGCAGAATAATTAAGGGCCCAGGAACTCCTGGCAATGACCCCTGCCACTCTGGCACCACCATCTCCGTCTAGCTCACTTTTCAGCCACTGCAGCTTCGGCTAGAGGTTTTCATAGGTGGATCAGGTGTGCCTTCACTGATCTACCGTGCCTACCATCGCTTCCCCTCTCAGTTCTCTAATCTGTCAAATGGGAACATCTCTTCTCTCTCTTCTTGTCTTTCTTTCTGACATTGTTAGATAAATTAAAAAATAAATAAATCTTTCCTGTCATACATTTGAACAAATGTTTTCTCTAGCCTCATACATAATAAAGAAAATGAACCCAACATAAATAGAACACATGTAACAGCTCAAAAGATAACCAAAACGCTTCAAGTTGAAGGGTGATTTTAGAGGTAGTAGGGTTCTACCTCCCTATTTTTAAATATGTCTTATAAAGTTGGCCAAAAAGAAGAAGAAAAGTTGTCAGGAAGTGGACATGCATACATTGTTGGTTAAAATGTTAAGGCAACCTTTCAAGACAATATAGCAATAGTTATCAAAAATTAAAATTCACTTACCTGTTGGCTCAGCAGTTTTTTTGCTAGGAATTTACCCAGAAGTATGTCAAGATATATATACAAGAAATTCATTGCAGCATTGTTCATAAAGCAACAATAAAAAGAAATGAAGAAAACATGTCTCTACCAATAGCAAATTGGTCAAATCATTAATTATTACATATCCCCACAATTTAATAATAAGTAACCTTTAAAAAGAATCTGTTGAAGCTATCCTGCTAACATGGAAAGATTTCCAAGATATATTGTTTAATTTAAAAAGCAAGGTTCAGCATAGTGTATTCCCATTTGTTTTACACACACACACACACACACACACATTGTTTTCCCAAAAAAAGTGCTGTCATCCTTGGAGAGAGAAAGTAGAACTCAAGAAGAGGTAAGGAAGAACTTTGCTTGGTTTTATACCTTTTAGAAAGTTTACATTTTAATCATGTACAAGTGTAACTTTTATTTTTGTAAATAATAAATTTTCAAAGCTACATAACTCGTGAAAAACAATGAGGAAACTCTCATTCAGAGAAGGGAAATTCTTTTCCTAACTTCACTCAAATAATAACAGTGGTCCTGGCACTAAAATTAAAGCTCTTGCCTACTGATCTACTGTGCCTTCCATCACTTCCCCTCTCAGTTCTCTAATCTGTAAAATGGGAACATTCCTTCCCTCTCTTCTTTAGAAGATTACAGAAAAAGATGCCTGGTATCTGCTTGTTGTGTCATAGCTACTTGTTCAATGGAAGGATGGATGGATGGATGGATGGATGGATGGATGGATGGATGGATGAATGAATGAAAATTAAGTGAGATAATGCATGTGGAAGTGCTCCAGTGAGATCAAGGATTACTGCTTTGCAAGGGTTAAGGTACTCTCCCCACCTGGGAGTTGACTGTCTGACCCGTGAGTCCCCATCTGGAAAGATGACGTCTCAGTGACTACTATATCTGGAATGAGAGAGGAGCGAACCATGGAGGAAACAGCCACCAAAGGCTTGGCAGTGACTTCGGTTGGCTTTCTGATCACATCATGGCTGGCTGTCAAGTCCATGGCCCAGCGATTTATGGTGTCCCTGGGCAGGAGCAGCCTGTGCAAGGCGGCTGCTACGGCTGCCCAGGGACAAGAGCCAAGCTCTTGTTCTCCTTGAAGCCGAAATAATTCCTCCTGTGGGCCAGGAGCTCCCCCAGTGCCAAAGCAGAAAGGAGACACCCTGCCCACTGACAGCCCACCCCCAGTCTGGTGCAAGGCAGACATCATTGCCAGACCCAGCTTCCCAAACCACTGACAGCAAGAGAAAGGTATTTAGTGTTTCTATCTTCAGCTCAGATACATACCTGACGACTGCAGCATCTTAGGAAGCGTTGATCAGAGAGCTCTCTTTAATTCGTTTAACCAACTCTAAGGCAGAAGGCTGCAGGCAACAGCAAGGAGGATCAGGATGGGGTACTGGTTAAGAATGTGGGCTCTGAACTCCGGAAGACCTCTGTCTGAACCCTGGCTCCGCTGCTTGTCAGCAGTGTGACCTTAGGCAAGTTCCTTAACCTTTCTGTGTTTTCATTTCCTCTTGACAACCTCAACAATAATACCTAGCTCATAGGTTGGTTGTAAAAACTAAATGAGATGATCCCTTTGAAGGGGACTTTGCAAATTACATTAAGGAAGGCTGTTCAGCAAAGAATAGATTCTGCTCACAGGAGAGGGACAAGAAACCACACAACCAGTTGGAAGAATCTAAAAATGCTCTTAGAAGAGTGGGTCAGTGGGGCGTGAATGGTCAGAGATGCGGGAAGGGCATCCCAGAAATAGGAAACTAGAAAAGAAGGCACAGAGGGGGAAAGGGAGGCACGTCCTCAGGGGCGATGGGCAGTTCAGCCTGGCGGGAGTGCGGGGCAGTTTAGGGAAGTGATGGGAGAGGAATCTGGAAAGGGAACTTGAGGGCTCTGGATGCCAGACTAAGGAAGTAGAACACAGTTTGGGAGTCCATGGGGAGCCATCTAAGCTGTGTGAGCTGGGACGAAGCAGGAAAGGAGCCGTTTGGCAGCCTCTGTCTGGGCGCAGATGAGAGAAACTGCTGTAGGGACCAAACAATAAAGGCAACAGTGTCCTCCCAACCTCCCAACTTCTACTCTTCTGGAGACTAGAAACTGTCTACAGGCTCTTCTGTGGGAAAACAACTTTATTAAAGAAAAAGCGCTTCTAAAATTCCCCTCGGCAGTCCTTTGAGTCTCCTTATTGAATGGGGAGCCTAGGGCTGCGGCCCTGTCTCTTTCCTGCCCGGAGAAGCACGTGACACAGTCAGAACTGGGCGTGAGCACTGTGCCGAGAGCCTTGTAGCCACTTCCAGGGCCATTCAAGGCTCTCCCCACTGGGCTCCATTTTCCCATCTAGTCAATAGCAAGTTCAAATCACACAAATGCCGATCAGCCTTCAATCAGTCCCTGACCACTGTCACGATATTTTGTCACACCCACATATTCCATTTACCATTATTTAGCTAACCTTTTCCTTTGGTGAACCCACTTGTTTTTTTGTTTTGTTTTTTTTTGCTTATGCTTAAATAAATGTACTAGGAAAAAAGGGATCTTTCTACCACCGCCATGAATAGAAAATTTCTATTTTCTTCTCTAAATAGAAGGTAATCACTGTAAAAGGTAGAGAAAAATGCCACAGAAACAAAGCATCAGGGTGACGGATAGTAACTAGACTTATTGTGGTGATCACTGCACAGTATATACAAATAGTGGATCATTATGTTGTACGCCTGAAACTAATATGATGGTATAGGTCCATTATACCCCAATTGTTAAAAGTATCATGAAAATCTTGATGGAGCCTCTGGCTCTCTCTCTTTTTTTTTTATTTTCCTAGAAGGTAGAGTGACAAGTATTGATGAGGTGACATACAGCAGTGAATGGAGATTCTCTCCTCCTCCAGGTAACGGCAATGATTAGAAGAGGGTTGAGGAGGAGATACCTTTCTCACAGTGGAGCCACTGTGATTTAACAGGGTACCACCTCAAATGTTCCTTGTAAACCAGACCAACACATCCGCACAATTTAGCCAACACTGAACTCAATGATCCCTAAGAATCCTTCTATTTCACTTTTCTTCTTTCAACAAATACTGAGTCCTTTCACATGTGAGGGACTTTACGAAGCTCGGGAGAGCAACGGGATGACTAAGGAATGTGTCTGCTGCTATCAGAACTGACACCATGCATTCTTGTCCCGAGTCAACTGAGAACTTCTTCTCCCTCCTGGGACAAATGCTTCACCCACCCACACGCAGGCCTCACTCTCTCCACCTCTGAAACATTGAGGTGGAACTGCATGATTGCTGTGGGCTCTTCCGGATCTAACTTTTAATAACTCAGCAAGGCCAAAGGGGAAGAATTTGAGATTGGGAAAGGGGTCCGTGCAGAAACTAGGGCAGGGGTAAATTCAGACAGCTGCACAGGCCGGTTGATCTGGGGAAAAGGTCTGAGGGAGGTGCTAAGGTTGGCTGGCTTAAAATTCAAGATTTGGGTACAACCACTTTAGAAAACAGTTTGACAGTATTTGCTAATTATAAGCATATCTATGCACAATAATCCAACAATTCTGTTCCTTAGGGGGAATGAGTGTTCGTGTCCACCAAAAGACTTGTACAAGAATGTTCATAGAAACTTTGTTCATAATTGCCAAAGCCAGAAACAATTCAAATGAACTACAGAAGGAAAATGGATAAATAAAACAGAATGCAGATATAATAGAATACTATGCAGCAATGAAAAAGAATGAACTACTGCCACACTTAACATAGATGACTCTCATAGCCATTATGTTGAGTAAAAGAAGCTAGATATAAAACAGTGCATACCATAAGATTCTACTTGCCTGATGTTCAAGAAGTTACAAAACAGCCCTGGCCGGTTTGGCTCAGCGGTTAGAGCATCACCTGCAGATCAGAGTCCCGGGTTCGATTCTGGCAAAGGGCACGTACCTTGGTTGTGGTTCGTCCCCAGCCCCGGTTGGGGTCATGCGGGTAGCAACCAGTCAATGTGTCTCTCTCACATTGATGTCTCTCTCTCTCTCCCACTCTGTCTGAAGATAAATGTAGAAATTTCTTCGGGTGAGGATTAAAAAAAAAAAGCACCCTTGCCTCTCTTTAAAAAAAAAAAAAGAAGTTACAAAACAAGTTTGTCACAATAGAGGTCAGAATGGTGGCTTCCTGGAGGGGAGGGATTCATATTGATAGGAAAGAGGACTGAGGGAGCCTTCTGGGCTACCGTAAATGTGTCACACCTTGATCGGGGCGGTGGTCACACGGATGAATGCATATGCTAAAATCCATAAAGCTCTACCCTTATAATTTGTACTTCTTAATATGTGTATGTTGTACTCCAACAAAAAACACATCAAGGATACCATCGGTTGATGAAGGTATTGGGCAGACTCAAAGACAGAAGCAAGAGGAAAGATTTCTCCAGAAGAAAAGGTTCTCTCTGACCTACCCACCGTCCAAAGTCACAGCCGTGCTGCTGCAGACCGTCCCTGTCTCAGAGTGACCACGTCTTCAGGAAGAGCAAACGATGTGATGGGAGCTTAGCATATACCAGGTGTGGAAAAATCAGTTAGTCGGTTCTAATGTAGGATAAGGCCTTCAAAGGGACAGTGTGGGAGAGAGAGACGTGGGCAGATACTCAAAACCAATGATACCAAATGTACTATACTTTTAGAATTAGCTATGTCTTCAAACATCCACCAAATATATTATTCAAGTTCTAAACCTGAAGCCAGGACAAAGAAAAAAATGTAGTGAAGTAGGAAATTTATAGGATCAGGTGTCTGGAGATATTGGTCCAATGGTTAAGTAGATTAGACTACAGGCCTTTTACTTGGAGGGATCAGGAAGCATTCTGAGACTAATAAACTCATTTTGAGACTAGTCAACTCATGGATTCCCTTCCCAGAAACAATGCCCCAATGCACCAAGTTCTGCATATTATTTCAAGGGGCTTGGAAAATCTTTAAAGCCCATCCGTGGGCTGCAAATTAAGGGACCATAAATTATGAGATGTTTAAGGTTCATTCCCAAGATGATTTTTCTACATTTTCTTCTATTTTTTTTAGTGTTGCTGTTACTGATTCCCTTCCTTTGTTCTCTTTCTACTTCCAAATCCGTTAGCTGCTAAGACTACCAACTCTGAGCTCCCACTTACAGTTTAGGTCGGGGACCTAGGGGGTTATGATGGAGACACACAGCTGGACCCGGCCAAGCATCCCCCCTGCCCGGCAGACTCATCCAAGTCTTAGGGGATATGTGTTTACTGGAAAGGCAGAAAACCAACCAATTGCTAGGTCACTGGAAAGCACTTGTTCCAGTTGTAACTTTGCAGCGGTAATTACAAGCAGGGGGCAGGAGTAGCAGTTTGGTTTTCTCTTCCCACCTGACTATCCCCTCCCATGGCTGCAAGAGGGACCCAGAAGCCTGGGGGTTGGGACTCTTCTTGTTTAACTGGCTTGGAGCTGCATTTTGGCAAAAAGCAGACCACAGGTCTGAACCCCAAGCAACGTCTGGCTCCATAACAGGTGTTGCTTGTCAAGTTCAGGCTACTCGAGCCCCGCAGGGGAAATCTGAAGGGCGGGGTTGAGAAGGGCAGTTACAGAGCAGGGATGGGACAGGGAAATAGCTAAGAGGGTAGTGTGGGTGATTTCTTACCTCAGAGGATTAGTCAAACCAATGAAACAGGTTTGGAAGCCAGTTGGATGGAGTGCCTGTCCCCCTTTTTGCAGGGATTTCCCTAGAGGCCCAAGTAGGTCTTTGTTACATCTACACATCCACTTCCCATCACTTCCCATTAGAATCTGCTGACAAATTGCAGGGTTTTAGTTTCGTACCCAAAGAAAAGAGAGGGAGGGGGAGAGAGAGAGAAAGAGAAGAAGAGGGGGGAGGGGGAGGAGGGGGAGAGGGGGAGGGGGGAGAGGAGGAGGAGGAGGAGAAGGAGGAGAAAAGGAAGGAAGGATGGGAGGGAGGGAGGGAGGGAGAGAGAGAGGGAGGGAGGGAGGGAGGGAGGGAGGGAGGGAGGATCCAAAAATCCAAACCAGTGCGAACTGCCAGTAGTGTGGATGGGCGCGTGGGGGTGGAAGGGACTATTACTCGTAGTAGTATTTTCCTGTCATTACAACACTGTCCCCACCATAGAAATCTGCTTTACAGTTAGAAGAACAGTTAGAAAGCCAGACCTTCTCTTTGACTAGCTGTAAGATCTTAGACAAGTTAATTTTCTTTCATAAGCCTTAAATTCCTTGTCTCTGAACCCCGCATCCCAGTTAATCCACTGGCCATTGGAAAGAGTGAAGAAGAGTAAACAAGAGGAGACTTGGCCAGGAGATGCTCAGTACTGTACCCCAGTCCCTCCTCCACTCTTGCCCCATCATCCCGTTTCCTGTGACAGCCCCATTCCTCTGAGCCCCCGGGATAGCACAGAACCACCACAGAAGACACAGCCCGGCAGCTGTAGGGGGACACAAGACACCCAGATCAGGAGAGGATGGGCTGTAAGCTCTCAGGATGGGCAGACCCTTTCATGACGCTGGGACATGTGTGCATGTCACACGTCCCAATTAAATCGTGCATTTCTTAATCCCCAATGTGCTGCTATTTCATCCCTGAGACCAACTGAAACATACATTCCGTCTGCATTGAACAAATTGCATCTCAGCCGTACTGCTGAGACTGGTGTCAGACTGCCAGGAGTGAGCCCACAGTCTGTGCCTTCTGCACCCGAGACACACAATACGACTGCTCTGAGCTCGTCGCTCCACACGTAAAATGAAGTAAAAACAGTTCCTACTTCAAAGGGTTGAGTTCTAACTGAGGTCATAGACGTGAAGTGCTTCGAGAAACAGCACAGAATAAGGGATCTGTAAATACGTTTTATGATGATGATTGTTGTCCTTCGGGCTGGGAACATACAAGTAAATAAGACTTGGTTTCCACTCTAAGAAACTTCAGTGTGATAGAGAAGACAGATAAGAACTGATTACAAGAAGAACACACAATGCAAAGTGCATACCCGGATAGAGGCTGCAACCGGGAACCCATGGACGAGATCCCTAATCCAGACTTCGTGAGGAAAGACTTCCAGGGCTAAGTGACATCTGAGCTTAGAAAAACTGAAGGATTAGTAAGAAACAGTGCGAAGGGCTGGAGGCAGAAGAAAGACACTAGCATCATGGGGAACTGACATTCTGACCTGCACAGAGAGTGAGAGGAGAGAGGTCCAAGGACCTAAGGTTGGAGAGGTCATCAGGGGCCAGGTCACAGCTCCTGATACCATGCGGCTCGGGAAGTATTTGTTCATGCTGCAAATGGTTCTACCCATTTTATGGATGAGACTAGAAAAGTTCATAGCTTGCTGAGCCAGAAAAGAGCCCGGGGCTGCTGATTCTCAACACAGTGCCCATCCTTTACACCACCAGCTTTTTGACAGTGAGCACTTTGGAAAAGCTAAGGTCTAGTTCCGTGAGTTGTGCTAATAACCACCCTTGTCAGGCCGGGCAACGAGGAGATGTGGGATGCAATCAGCTCCCTCCCATCTTTGTTCTGGAACATTCTCTGAACTTAGACAGTGGGGTGGAAATACTCAAGGAAATCATTTCTCCACTTGAAATACTAGTACCAGAAATTAAAATTTGGCAGATGAGGGAAAAGAGAAGCCGGGCCAGGGAACCATCACTGATGTCCTTGGTTCAGTTTGCTTTGCAGGAGCCTCTGCTTCCTGAGGGAACACAATAGATTTTTTTAAACTACTTTTAGGAAGTGATTTGATGGGGAATGGTGACTCTCTGGAAGCCAGCATTAGAGGGGGGGAAATTATAATGACCACTGAAATCGTGCGATTTGGCTGAGCCAAGGAAAAAGAAAAGTGAGAACTGTGTAAGTTTCCAAGGCTTTGCAAGCAATGGCCAGAATGTGGAACATTACGCTGAAGCAAAGGCAACCCAGAGAAGGAAAAAACTGAGGGTGATTTGACTTTGAAATGAAGAAGAAAGGGAAATGTGCAAATAGAATCAACACCCTCTGAGGTAAAACGGATGCCCATTCACCTCAAGGGAAGGCAATGGATAAAGGAGCTTTCAGATCTCAGAACTTGAAGGCTCTTCCGTGGAACCATTCGGAGGGACCCGTTTCAAAGGCCTGTTGGCTGGAGCAGATGCTCAAGAACACAAGGCTATCGTGGGAACGAGGTTCGGGTGGGTCAGGCACCAGGATGCTTTCAGAGAAGAGTGTGTTATGGCGTAGACAAAAGATGGCACGCTTTAGACAGCTCGGAGATGGGACTTGAAAAGACGGAATGTATCTCAAGAGGAAAATCCAAACTCTTCCTTTTTTGACCCCAAAGTGCATTCGTCGTCTCTGCTATGTACGTGGCCGTGGCTTCACAGGCTGCTGTGGGTTCTCCGACAACTTTGCAGGGAGGAGATGCACAGGGCAAGGCGTATGGGAAGCGAGGGGCCTCTGTGCCCTCTCCAGGCGCACCATGCTCCCAGCACCTCCCGGGTTCACCAACCTGCCAGCTCTCTGCACCCTGCACCTTTGGGTTTTTATAGAGGGGTCATTACATAGGCACGATTGATTAAGTCATTAGCTATTGGCAATTCATTCAACCTCCAGCCCCTCTAGTCACAGGGTTGGCTCCACTGACAACCAGCCCCACCTTTAGGTCAGGCCAAGGTCGCTTCGTTAACATAACAAAAAATGCCTACATCGCTCTCTTCAATCAGAAAATTCCAAAGGTTTCAGGAGCGCTGTGCCAAAAACAGGGATGAAAACTAAATGTCTATTTCTTACCCATCACAATAGTACCGAGAGAAGCACCCTCCCCTTGCTCGGAAATGCGTGAGTCTTGAAGCATACAGGGTCTTCAGGAACACGTCCCTCCAATAAAATCACTATCATCTTCCATATTTGGCAGGTGAGAAGTCTGAGCCCTAGAGAAATGTGGGGTAACTTGTCCAGAGTCACAGTGGAAAGGCAGAAGACAGCACTTGACCCCACGCGGTGTGACGGCAGAGCCAGGCTCTGAACCGCTACCTGCTTCTGGAGGGAGGAAAGGCCAGCTCTCTGGTGTCCTCTGAGCTGCCCTGGGATGAGCCCAGGATTGACATTTTCAGCTATTGATCACAGCCACCGCACTTCCTCTATTACTGGTGCATTTTAATTGCTGTCAAGATTAATCAGCAGCCCCAACATCATTCTCTTTTGGACTTCAGCCACAATGCAAACACTCATATATATACAATGTATGCCACTGGGTTTCATTCAAATGTATACACCAGCAACCTTTTCCTTACTTCATGATTACATTACACTTACATTTACAGTTATCCACAGTCAGATACAATTTATATTCAGAGAAATGAGCAGTGGCATTGATGAGCAGAGGCGTTTGCTCAGCTTCCAGATGAGTGCAATCTTCCCAGTCTGACAGTATCAGATTGTCCTGTAATGTCAAATGGAGTTTTCCCTCCAAGGAATGGGTTACCCTTTAGACATGAATCCCCTGACTCGTGGAGAGAGATAGGATGTCCATGTTCTGTGTGCCTGGCTGTGCCCGCAATGTTTCACAGGGTTGTCTCATTTAATCCACACAACCAACCTTCCAGGTAAGTATGTTTGTCGTGTGTGCATTTACACACACATACACACACACACTTATTGAGAAAATAGTAGAGTAAAATGCAAAACCTGCTAAGACTCCAAATCCCACCGGTGAAAACACGACTCCAAACTTCTTCCCAGGACAGTTTGGTCCTGGAAGGGCTGCCCGGCCGGGCTGAACTACACCAGTGTAGACGGTGGGGAGGGACTCGTCCCTGTCAGAGGTGCGAGACGGTCTCCATCCCAGCAGAGGGCAATGATTCAGAATCGATAGACCTGTCAGAACAGAGCTTCTCCAGTTTAATGTACACACGTCTCCGGGGACCTTGTTAACAAGCAGATTCTGATTCAGAGCGTCCAGAGTGGGATCTGAGATGGCTAATTTCTCTCGGCTGATGCGTATGCTGTTGACCTGTCGCCCGTACGTGGAGTAACTAAGTTGTAACGGACAGGATCAAGATCCCAATACCAGCGACCTTCAGAATCTCGTACTGCTAAAGGAAGGTTTAAAAAATACAGGGGGAAATGAAAAGGTCTGCATTTGGGTTAAAATGTTCAGCTGCGTATGCAAAAGATGACTGTCTTGACGAGGAAGGTAACAATCATTCCTATGCATCAAGCACTGTTCTACTCACTTAATCCTCACAGCAATTCTTTGAGATGGATTTATTATCATCCCATTTTATAGAGAAAAAAAAAATTGAGGAACAGGTAATTTGCTCATACACATTATTTATTAGGGAGCCACGGTTTGAACCCAGATAACCTGGCTCCAAAGATGGACCTGATCCCTGATCCCATTAACATGGCCTAACACTTTTAGTTAACCACAGACTCAGGGTAGGCCAACACGTGTGCCGGGCTAACAGCATACACAGTCATCTTGGCACCTGTCCTAGGCCTGATCATTTGCGAAATCAACAACAGTAACAACCCCAACAGGAGAGGGCAAGGAGCACATTCAGCGGTGGGGATGAGGTCGAGCCTCAGCTCAGGGTCACTACAAGCAGCAGCATTCACAATGGAAACGTTCACGAAGGGACTGCAGAGGCTCCTCGACTTGGGCTGGAGTTATATCCCAACAAACCCATCATAACTGGAAACTGTCATGAGCAGAAATGCATTCAATGCACGGAACCTACCCAACAAACATCCTGGCTTAGCCTGGCCCACCTCAAACGTGCTCAGAACGCTGGCATTAGCCTACAGTGGGGCAGAATCATCTCACTGCCGCTGCCCCACCACACAAGAGAATATCCTACCACATACCACAGGCCCAGGAAAAGGTCAAAATTCGAAGTACAGTTTCTACTGAACGCATATTGCTTTTGCACCACTGTGAAGTCAGAAAATCGTAAGCCGTTGTAAGCTGGGGACCGTCTGCGTTGACAGAAGCACAGGCGGCATTTAGTGACAGATGAGGGGTGCTGGGGCACTGGACGCAGAGCAGCAGGGGACAGCCATGAACCCCGCACGGCTGAAAGGGAAGGGCAGAGGGTAGTGTTAGCAGATTTTGCTGGAGGGACCACCAGCAGGAGCCACAGAGATGGAGGGCTGCAGTCACAACCAGAGTCATGCTGAAGCAGGAAAAGAGTGGGACAAACGACCCAGTCCCCTCTCCTTCCACCTTCCACTCACCCTCCTCTGCCTCCCATTGGCCTAACCCAACATGGTGCAAGTCAGCCAAGGGGCCCAGGTGGAGACCCCGAGGGGTCAGTCTCCCAAGGCAGGGCGCAGGGCAGAAACGGTAGGAACGGATGCAGGGAGGAGTGAGCGGGGAATGACCAGCACAGGGAGTAAGGCACCTGGGAACTCTCCTCCACGGGACACACTGGGCCAATGAGGATGTGGCCACCTGGTGGGAACATATTCCACAATACAGTGTGAAGGGTTGATGTGAACAGCAGAGAGAACGCAGCACTCCCGTGGACAGACAATGAGGGGTGGAGCAAACGTGTAGAGAGACTTGAACTTGATACCAAGAAAATTTTAACAAACGTGAAAAGGACTGTTAGAGAGAGAGCACTGAATTTGCCATCGCCAGAAATCTTCCAGCCTAGGGCAGAAGCTGCCTGTTGGGGGTTTTATAGAAAAGATCCCAGCATCCTAACGGGTCCAGATGACCTCTATAGCGCCTTCCACACCGAGATCCTGTCAACGTGGGGTGTTATGACAAGCCAGGCCAGGCCAGTCTCGCGGGAGACTGCTGAGTCAAACTGCGCCCCGAGCACCGCCTCGGGACTCTGCGAAGGATGCTCAGTCAGGCCGATCCTTCCCCTCTCCCTGACATTGAGAGAGGGAGAACTCTGACTCCACACCCAGCCTGACAGCGGGGGCCTCCTTCCTCATAACAGTGCTCCCCCACCCTCGGGTCCTCTCTGGAGGGTCTCCCTCCGCCTCACGAGCGTATTGCTAACAGCATCACATTTGAAGATTTTTATATTCAGAGGCTCTTCAGTGCTTAAAGCGTGGAGAGGAGCATCCATCCGGGGTGACAAGTTAATCCCTCTAAAATTCACGCAGCAGCGTTACTGAATGGGACAAGGGGTTGACCTTCGCCTAAGGTTAAGGACAGGGGGTTTGGGGTCAGATAGATCTGAGTTCAGATCTTTACCTCACTGTTTAATAAACGTGTAGCCACAGACAAGTTGCTTGGTTTCTTCGAACCTCTGTCTCCTCTTCTACGAAATGGGGATATTAATACCAGTAGCTCAAAATAATTCAATGACAGGAGGTACCTAAGACCTAATAAATATACTCACTCCACAGCAGCTATTATTATTAGCATCGGCATCATCAGAAGGAGAATGGAACACCCTGGGCCCAGGAGGAAGGCCACAAAGCCAGAGAGGAAAGGAAAGGCTGGGGCGCTGAGCCTACTTCCACGTTCCACGGCACCCCCAGCTCGGCGTGTTCAAAGAGCACTCTGACTCTCACTGCGTCCCCTTTGTGGAAAATGTAGTAACCCTTGCCCTACTCAGTTATCTCAGGAGAGAACAGAAAGATGCTGGGGAGCTCACCTGCTCAAGGTGTCACAAACTCCAGCGCTGGCGAGATCAGGCAGCACACCCAAATGAGCCAGCGGGAGTGGAAACTAAGTCCACGGGGAGTGGAAGGACCTGGAAAACACGCACGGCACCTAAAGGTGGGAGGTTGCTACTCACCTCCACCTAGCTGTTGCCAACTGCTCTGATTTTCTTCCAAAAGAAAACTAGATATCCGGAGTTTTCTGTGAAGTTTTCAGTGTTGATACCTACTTAAAACTTTAAAACCTCTGTGGATCAAACAAGACGCATCTGTGGGTACCAATTCGGGATCTGTGATAAAATGGGATGTTCTCTCTCTCTCCCTCCATGAGGAAGCAGGGGAGCAGAGAGGTCAAGCAATTGGCCCAGAGTCACGCAGCCAGCTAATACTGCTAAGGATAGAATGACATCATGGATTTCTTCCCCTTCTCGGGAGCCCTTGCTACCCTCCATCGGGTGAGGGGGTGCCTGTTGTGTATAGTCACACGTGCATGTATTTCCTCCCCAAGCAGGCTCTTGGAGAGCGCGTCCCTGTGTGTTTTCTGCCTCGCACTGACTGGGCGCCTCTGCCTGCGCAGATCACAGCTCGGTGTGAGGACTGCAGGCTCAGTCATAACAGGGCCTGACGTGTGATGAGCACAGCGACAACACGTCTGTGTCCTGAAGGCGGGGCTATCAGAGGCTCTGTGGGGGGTGATCATCTACCCAAGCTCCTCTTCTCAACAGCCAAGACAATAGATGCCGCTATCATGCCTTACAGTGCATAAGAGAGTCTCATTTGGGGAAAACAAACACTTTCATTAGATATAATAATAAATGTGTTGAGTAGATGTTAGGCCTGGATCAAAACTTTGTATGACGGACCTAATGCTTATGACAATCCTATAAGGTACAAATGATCACCAGTCCCATTCTGCCCATCAGGCAACTGAGGCCCAGGGAGGTCATCTGAATTGCTCAGGGTCACATTGCTAGGGACAGGCAGAGGAGGACATGAACAAGGCAGCCTGACCCAGAGCCTATGCAACGTGCAGTCTCCTTCAGATGACCTAATTTCATCTTCATAGGGACCTTACGTTGCCTCCGTTTTGCAGATGGGCAAACTGAGACCAAGAAAGGCTAAGTGTTTTACTTGGGGTTATACAGCTAGCAAGCGGTGGAGTTGCTGTCATTTTTCATAAAACCTTTGTGGGAAAGGAAGGGACCATATTTCTCTAAGTTGTTTTCTTAGATCTTAGTATTTTCTCACCTGCCCCTTTCCAGAGACTGGCTCTGGAAGACATGCCCAGGTGCCCAGGTGACAGAAGGGAAGGATAGCAGTGACCTTCTGCTCACTGATGCCACTAGAACATAAGCTCTTCATGTTAAGAATCATGTCTGTTTCCTCACTCTTGTATTCCTAACTCCTCCCACAGAGCACCACAAATATTTGCTGAATGAATGAATGAATGGGGTGAATGAATGAGTGAGATAAATGCACAGTGAAACTGTCTGAACTCTCCAGTTATGTCCCCAGTACATTTCAAAGACTCAAAAGAAAAGTAAACTTTGAGATTAAAAAAAAAATTATTAGCAACCCGGCCAGTGTGGCTCAGTGGTTGAGCGTTGACCCATGCCCCAAGAGGCACATGCCCAGGTTGTTGGCCCCATCCCCAGTGGGGGGCATGCAGGAGGCAGCCAATCAATGTTCTCTCTCATCGATGTTTCTATCCCTCTCTCCCTCTCTCTTCCTCTCTAAAATCAATAAAGAAAAAAAAAACTAAAAACTTTTAAAAAATTATTAGCAGAAAGCCAGAGTTTGTTTAGATACATCTTTTTATGCTAATGAAGCAATCATTTAAAAGGAAGAACAAGACAGCAATCTGCTGGGAACTAGCAGTCTAGTCCCTCGAATAAAGAGGTACCCAAAGGAGAAAATGCAGAGAAACGTGGCGAGAGCTTCTCAGCAGGGCCCCAGAGAGGGCACAGAGAGTCCGGAAGCCTCCTCTGCAGTTCCACCTCTGCGTCGTGCCTCTGCTGTTCCCTGTCCCCTCCAGCCCCTCCTCCCAGCCTACTCCTGTCCTGTGACACTGGATTATACGTGCACAGAGCCAAGAAGAAGTCCTTCCTCCTGCTGCCTAGAGACACCGTGGGACCAGCTGGGTCCCTCACTTAGGTTAGAACATCCGAAGGCTCCCTTGCTTTGTATTCAGCGGTCCTCACTGATGCTCACAAGGCACCCGTGAGAGAGCTGCCGAGGCACGACCGGCCCCTTTGGACGGCCTCGGGCACAGAAGCAGCAGATCGAGCCCAGTGGGCAGCAGACCCCCAACGTCCGTCCAAGAAGTCTGACTCAGACTCCAAGCTCCTGCTCTTTGTAGGCGCCTCCTAAGACTTGGGACCTCCTGGAGGGAGTAGAGGACACAAACGGGGACACCTTTCTGTTAGGGGAGCAGGTTCCCCTCCTCCTGCCTCCATTGTCAGAACTGGCACCATTCTTGTGCCACGGTGATTGGTCCAGAAGTAGTACCTCCTCCAAGCCCGGCAACTATAATACCCCACCTTACTGACACGGAAACTGGTCCAACAGGTGGACATGTGACCCAAGACGAGCCAGCCCAACCCCTTCTCTGAACTTTCTAGACCTGAATTGAGGTATAAACACCTT
The DNA here is from genome assembly GCA_030848825.1 of Tadarida brasiliensis. Taxonomy (NCBI): domain Eukaryota; kingdom Metazoa; phylum Chordata; class Mammalia; order Chiroptera; family Molossidae; genus Tadarida; species Tadarida brasiliensis. The sequence goes on along the minus strand of CM061259.1, from coordinate 103,082,939 downwards.
ATCACAGACAGAATGGTAGCTGTTCCCGTATCTGTTCACCCCCAGATGATTTCTCTAAGTCAGTGATGGCAATCCCATTCTTCTCACCAGTAATGGAGTCAGTAACTGGCGTGGACCCAGTTCTGGCTATGGAGGGGATGGATGCTGGTGGCACGTCCAGGAAAGTCTCCTCTCTCCGCAGCAGAAGCTGCAGACTGCTGTGGGGTCTGCGGGCGACCCTGGGGACTCGTCCACACATCCCACCAACAGGTTCAGGAGGACGCCGACACTGGGAATGAAAACAGGAAATGGAAAGCCCCCGGGTACGTGAGGGTGCATCTGTGTGTCGGCGAGAGCCGGCCCTACCTCTTGGACTTCCAGCTATGTGACATTATAACTTTCCTTTGTATCCACATACGTCTGAGCCTGGGTTTTCCGTGCACTGCAGCCGAGAGCTGTGGAACACGCCTCTTTCCTTCCCGGCCACGCGGATGCTACACACAGGAAGCTGCCCGCAGCCACGCAGACAGCCCCTCGCCACGGAAAACGCCGCCCTGGAACAGGAAGGAGGGTGACGACAGGGCGCAGAAATAAGAGGCAGAAAGGAAGAGAGATCTGAGGACGTCCAGGTGTTTGGGTTCTGTGACCTTGCTCTGTCGCTTGAGGGAACTTGGGTCTTTCCAACCCCATGTCCCCAGACAAGTTTCACGTGAGGCCTCGGCCAGGGACAGGACCTGCAGTGCAGTGGAAAGAGCCCTGGTCAAGTGCTGGGGGACAGGGACCCTTCCTTTCGCTGCACTTCCCCAACTCCGAGTACAATGAGGACGCTGGGACAGTATCGTCATGACTTAAAAACACGTCCCAGTGATTTCACTGCTGTGAAGTCACCCTCCAGGTAAACTCCAGAAGCACCGCGAGGTGTTCCATGTCTGCGCAGGGCCTTGTTGACAGCGACGCCCTCGCTGGCCGCCGTGGGGCTGGACCGGTGAGCTGCGGCCACGGACACGACCTGGCCCACAGCCTGTTTCCGCGTGGCTTGTGAGATAAGAACGGTCTTTATGTTTTTGAAGCATTATTGAAAGAGCAAGGAGGAGGAGGAGATGGTACAAAGACCCTCCATCCACAAAGCCTAGAATATCAGCTCTTTGCAGAACAAGTTGGTGGACTCAGGAGCTCTAGGCTATTCTTCCTGCCGAAGAACCAGACCCTAGAAATGAAAGAGAGAGAGATCTGTATGTGCTGACAGGGAGAGATCCACTAAATGTTGTTAAATAAAAACGCGAGCGCCGGAACAGCGCGAGGAGTCGGATTACATTTGTGTCAAAATACAGGATGCCAGCTATTGGCGAAGAACATTTCTGGAAGGACACGCCAGAAACGTAGCAGTGGCTGCCTCCAGGGAAATGAGACTGAGATGGAGAGGAAAGCCTTTCACAGTTCACTTTATTTTCTTCTCTGCTCGTCGACGCTTACCGCCAGCACGTTATGGCCTGGACATAAACACGAGCCAGTTACACGCGATGATCTCCCGGGGCACCTTCGGCTCCGAGTCTCTCTAGAATAGTAACTTCTCAGGCTGAGTTACTGCTTGTCACCAGTGGGACGACGACCACGCTAAGCACAGGATGCACTTGATTTCTTCTGATTTTCATGACAGCCCCCCGCGGTTGTGATCCCCCTTGGCCAGAGGAGGAGACTCGGTCTGAGACCCTGTGCACTTGAGCTACAGCTGAGGACGGTGGGCCTCCGGCTCCCCTGCTCCGTCCCCAGTGCTGACCCCGTGACACCGTTGTCAGTCGTGACACTGTTCCCAACCGTGCCGCCTGTGAGCCTGAGGGGCACAGTGAGGTTGACTTGACAAGTAAGTCGAAGCAGCAAAAGATCTGTGATGTGATTTGAAGGAGGCCAGAGTACATGGCCGAATATTTCTCTTTCTCGGCCCGGCCGCTGACTGCTATGAAGCGGACGGCAGGGTGGGAGGTCAGTTTTTCACTGGGAGCTAGGAAAGAAGGTAAGCCTTTTCCATCAACCCTCCGATCGCATCACGGAGATGGAGCCTCCTCTGCCCACAGGGGAGGCTGTGTGACCTTGGGTAAACCACAGACCCTCTCTGAACCTCACGGCACTTACTTCTAAAATGGGGAGGCCAGCTTGAATCAGGGGTCACAAACTCATGTTGACAAGGCCAGGCTGGTCAAATGAATGGGTCCAAGGGCCAGGCGGGGACAGTGGAGACTAGAGAACTCTTGCCTGTGTAAAGGAGAACAAAAGTACCTGCTACTCACAGGTTGCTGCCAAGGTAACAGCAGACCAGTGTCATCGAATGGTCTGGTTTTTTTGAGAGCAGCCAGAAATATTTTTACATGAAAACATCCAATATTAAAATCTTGTCATCGCATTCTAATATTGGGAAAAAAACCCACTCTGGTGCCAAACAAATCCCTCCACAAGCAGCCTGCAGGCCTGCCAGTTTGTGCTGCTAACCCTTAGGGTCACCAGGGACACCTGCAGCGTCATGTCACTGAGTCCCTCGTGGGGCCACAGGGCTGCAGCACCCCAAGGCCAAATTCCAGTGAGCTTCCACTTGCAACAACCATCCGGATTCTACCTGTTTCCCTTCCCCGGACCACATCTCCTGCTCGCCCTAGCAAACAAAAATTAGCCCAAATCCAGGAATCACAAGTTGTCCAGCAAGAGCCGGAGAAAAGCAGGGGCTTTGGTCATGTGGAACCAGCAACAGGAGGTGACGGGTGCCCTGAGGAGGTGGAGGCAGCCGTTGCTGAAATGACCGGTGGCCCTGTTCCTGGGGACAGTCCTGAAAGCATTTGCTCCTCTCTCTTCCTCCTCTCTCCCTGCACGCAGCCAGTGTTCTCAGCGCCTGTGCTCTCACACCAGAGGTTTCCGTGCGAGGGAGCGGCACTCAATCTAGGGGCGACAGCCCCCACTGGCCTATCGTGACAGCCCAGCTCGTTCTTCATTCTGACGTGGCCGCAGGCAACACCGGGCTCCTGGGCGACAAGCTCAAGGTGACTGGAATGCTGAACACCCCACAGTGGGCGTGTTCGTGTGCACAGGTGCATGTGCACACAGGATCGGCCAGCCATCATTTGGGCTCTTGACAGCCCTCACGTCATGGGAGCAGGAAGAACAAGTCACACAGGAGAAATGGAAGACCGCCCCGCCTGGAGTCAGTGTGACTCCCCACTGCACGCAGAGCCACGCCAAGCTTCTGGCATTCGAGGCCACTGAGCGTCTAGCACTGACCTACCTTTCCAGTCTCACCCTCAACCAGACCATTTCTTCAAGGAATATCAGTCACAGAATGCTTTCCCTAAATGCTCCCACCTCCCAGTTGGGTCACTCTGCCTAGAATGCCCCTCCATTTGGAGGGAGGCAGGTCTTTATGTTTAATGCAAAAAAAAAAAAAAAAAAAAAAAAAAAAACCATTTAGGCAATGCCTTGTGCCTGTTCTAGTAGTTCTGTTGTAACACCACCAGCAATATCTTCCAGCCAGTGCTACCAGGCAGTCATAGTACGAATGAAACATGCCATTTACTGAGCACCTGCTATGTGCCAAGCACTGCACTGAATGCTGGTCTGCCTTACATTCCTAACCCTCACAACCACCCTATTAGATGAGAACACTGCCCACAAGGAGGTCAAGTAACTGCCCAGTGCCACACAGCTAACACAAGGTAAAGCAAGGGTTCAAACCCAGGACCTGTCTCCAAGCCTGCGTCCCCACCACCAGATATGCTGTCTCCCTCTGAGGCTGTGCTGGTGCCAGTCTCAGTCACCCACCACACCTTGGGGTCCGGAGTGGGAGGCAGCATATCAAGGAAAAGGGGATGAGGTGAGGTCAGGCAATCTCGTCACTGATGCGCTGAGGGACTTTGGACAGGTCCCTCGACCTCTCCAGGCATCTATTTGCATCTTCTCTAGAATGAATGTTTAAATTATACGAACCAGCTTGATACGGTTTGCGATGCCATGTATAAGTCATTCCATCCAGATGTGTTACAAAAGAGCCAAACGAAAAAATAATTGCATGTGGAGTGTAAAGTGATAGGAATGTCTCGGTGAAAATAACGGAAAAGGTGGCAAAGGAGAGAGGTGGGCATGAACCAAGGCACAGAACGATCAGTTTCTGTGGGACAACTTGGTGGGCTCGAAGGTGACTGATGAGACCCTGGGAATTCTCCCAAGGTTCAGCTCCCCTGGGTAAGCATCGCTGTCGAGTCTCCGGTGTCCAGCAGAGGGCACCCGCGTCCACACACCCGGCTGCTTGGAGGGACTGCGAACTCGGCTCTCTGGCTTCAGACAGCCCCCTGCCAGGTCCCTGTCTGTCCTGCTTTGTTTTTCCTGCTCCGTCTGCCCGTGGAGACTGGAATGGACCAAGGCATGGGATAAACGATTTAGAAACTTTAGTTCGTTCTTACATACCTCTGGATTCCCAACAAGTCTTTTTTTTTAAAGATGAAGGGTCTATTTGGTGGCCCCGTTTTTCTCTGCCATTCCTCTTTGCTCCTGGGTCCCCCCAAGCCGGGTCCCACAGATAAGAGATGACGCCTGGCCCTCACTCTTGCTGTGCCTGATCTGGCTACTCTGTGATTTTGTTGAGAAGGATTTCTCTTTATCGAATCACAGGCCTCCTTAGAAATGGCCTGAGAGACCATCACCGCCCGCCAGGTGCTGAAATATGTTATCATTAGGCTCAACATGTGATTTAGTTAATTAAATGTCATGCTTTTGATGGCATTAATTAGACCCGCTGCTGAGTCCTCGGAAAACAAAACCCAACAAAAATGAAAACATCACTCCTAACCCAGGGAGACTCGACAGAGCCAGACGGGGGTCTTCCTAAACCCCTCTCTCCCCTCTGGACAAGTCGGTCCAAGTGGATCTGTGAATGGTTCAGGGAGCTTTGTGAGGTCATTTTTCCTCTGAGGGATGATGTTATCCATGTCCCTGGTATTCTAGAGCATTGGATGTTTTTATTAATAATGACATAATTGCATCTTACATTAATATAATATTTTAGAGGTTATAACCTACTTTCACATTCAGCACCTCTTTTGTGTTTCATAATAACCTGGAGGGGTTGGTGTGGGCGAGGAAGGAGACTCACCTGCTGGCGGTCAGTCTGCTGGCCGGCCGGCAGAATGCGGCACTCCCACCCAGGGCCTATTCACCAACCCACACGCGTATATTTGTAAAACACTTTCACATATGTTTTCTCATAGGTGAAACATTCTAACAAGAATCCAGGGAGGTGCCCTGGCTGGTTTTGCTCAGCAGTTAGAGTGTCAGCCTGCGAACCAAAGAGTCATGGGTTTGATTCTGGTCAAGGGCACGTACCTCAGTTGCAGTTCATCCCCAGCCCTGGTCAGGGTCGTGCGGGAGGCAACCAGTCGATGTGTCTCTCTCACATTGATGTTTCTCTCTCTCTCCCCCTCCCTCCCACTCTATCTGAAGATAAATGGAAAAATATCTTCGGGTAAGGATTAAAAAAAAAAATTCAGGGAGGTAGAAAGTGGAAGAATTATCCGTACTTCTTTTTAACAAGTGATGAAACAGAGGCCCCAAGAAGTCAAGGGAGTTCACCGAGGGCCCTACTCATTAGTGAGGTTTTAGTTAATAATAGTAATAAATGCCTGACAGGTGTGTCTCAGCTGGCTGCACATGGTCCCCTGCACCAGGACACCAGGAGGTCGCAGGTTTGATTCCTGGTAAGGGCACATGCTTGGGTTGCGAGCTTGATCCCCAGTAGGGGGCATGTGTAGGAGGCAGCCGATCGATGTTTCTCTTATTGATGTTTCTCTTTCTCCCTCCCTCTCTCTCTCTCTCTCTAAAATCAATTTTAAAAACATATTTAAAATAAATAATAGTAATAAGTGACCAAAAAAATGCTTAAGGAAATGTCGAGAGAACCATGTGAGACCATGGCTCTCCCAACACAATTCGCGCTAACAGTTAGAGCGGCCACCGATTGTGTACCCACACCGTCCACGGAGCACTGTCCCTGCGTATCCTGACACAGCAGTCTAAGCACTCACAAAACTGTATAGCCAGGTATTGTTATCCAGTCCATTGAACTGAGCAAACAAAACCTTAGAGAGTTCATCAGACAGCTAGCAGAGTGGAGAGCCTAGGATGTGAACCAGGGCTTCCTGTCCCCAAGCCCACGGGGCTTCCACTGAATCCAATGCCTCAGCAAGGCCATCGCTGTGCATTTATTGGATGGCCACTGTGTGCTCGGCATTATTACACGGATGGAGGAAAGAAGGATACTTCGGACACAGTCCTTGGCACAAGGGGCTTACAGTATACCAAGAAAGACCGGCTAAACAGACAGGAAAGGAAAGAGCACACAGAGCGGTATGAGAGAGGAATTCCTTGAAGGAGGTGGCTATCTTCTTAGACATTAACCTCAACCATCAAAAGACTGTGGGCCCTGCCCTGGCTCAGTTGGTTGGGCATCATCCCGTGCACCGAGGGGTTGCTTGTTCAATTCCTGTTCAGGGCACATGCCTGGGATGCGGGCTCGATCCCAGTAGGGGGCGTGCAGGAGGCATCCAATGGATGTTTCACTCTCACATCAATGTTTCTCTCTCTCTCTCCTATTCTCTCTCTCTCTCTCGCTTTAAAAATCAGTCTTAACAAATAGAAAAAATAATTTAAAAAATTTTTTAATCTTTAAAAGGACTGTGGGCCTAGGTAACTTAGATTTTTCTCATTACCTATCTTGCACAGTAGACTTATGCGGTATACATATTTAATGTCCATTAATGCATCTGCATGTGTTCAGCAGAGGCAGAGGATTTAAGTAGTGGAGAGGCGTCCCTGCTGCTTCCTCCAACAAGAGCGTACCCCTGGCATGAGACACTGACCTGCTGGTCCCCGAGGCGGCGTCTGTCACCGCGTCCCTCTCTGCGCATGGGCATCTTTGCAAAACAACTGTGACTGTTTTGCTGAAAGACACAACTCTATTTTGGTATTAATGCATTTCTAAAACACAAGGCAATCATTTCATGTGGGGCTTAACCAAAGCAATAGCCATCTGTTCCCAGGCTCAAGGACAAACTGGCTGTGTCAAACATAAGAAGGGACGGAATTATTGTGAACTCGAAAGACAGTTTAAAGTATTTAGGGGATCACTTTTCTTGCACGGAAATGTCTACTCAGGCAGAGTGGACAAAAGTAGGTTTACAGTTGTGAGTACACGTAGTCATTCATTCTTGTATTATTGTCTATTAATTATTGTGTTATTCTCCACGTGAACAGCTGCAAACCTCCTTTTGCCCACCCCTGTATGTTGACCTCAGAACTTAACCACACGCACGGCGTGGCTCTGCTGTAAAATGCTCAAACTTGCACCTACTGGGACGTCCGAGTCTACTGGCATTGCTTGCAAAGGAGCAGCCGTGCGTGAGCAGGTAGCCAGACATCCAGAGACCTGGGAATTACAATGATGACCAAGGGTCACGGTGGACACACAGTCAGACGGCCCTTTCCAGGGACTACCAAGAAAACAGCAAAATGTGAAGCAGGCCGAAGATGAGACAGAAGTCATCAAGGTCCAAGGTACAAAGAGAGTAGCAAGATCTAATAGAAAGTTTCCTGAATGAGTGAGTGAGGGCCCATCCCTGATCACTGGTGATCTTGAGTTAGTCACTCAGTGTCTCGAGCCTTCATTTCTTCAGTTATGATGAAAAGAATGGACAAGTTGATCCCTCAAAGATCAACCTCCACATCCTGGTGCCAGGAGTCGAAAAGAAGACAGAGCCAAACCTCTGGGAGACTGGGCTACTAAGAGTTTTGCAAAGTGGAACCAGGACCCAGACGTGCAGAGTCGTAGTAGATCGCCTTGAGTGGGGGCACTTTTGAGAGTGTAAGCAGGAGAGGCAAGACTTAAGCAAGCACAACATGCATAAGCCAGAAGCATCTCAGCAGGACAGTTCACAGGAGCTCTCGAGCTTCCAGGAGGTAGAGGTCTCAGGACCTCGGAGAGTGCCTCATGCCCTACAGCTCTCTCTCTCTCTGCCTGCTTAGCTGACTCCTCACATCTTTCCTTGGCTTGTGTCCCAGGGCAGAGGTCCTCTTGGGGCCAGGCAAGAGGTTTTCAGAGGAATCTAAATCCTCAGCAGATACATTTAGGTTAATGAGAGGGACAGCCAGATTCAGCAGTTGGAGACTAAGCCACCCAGAAGTGTGGCACAGAAGAAAAAGTACACTCAATTGGGACACAGGAAATCTGAGTTATAACACGAGATAGATCTCTGAACTTTTGTATAATTTTGGGAAATTCACTTAACTTCTCGGAGTCTCCATTTCTCTCCTTTAAAGTCAAGGGGAAAGCTTGGTTCTCTTTGGCATTTGCAGCCCTAACATCAGAGTATTTTATGGTTCTTCTAAACATGGGACGGTACCTCGGCACTCTGATATTTCTGTGAGGGTTTCGATTTTCAGCTTCTCCTTCACAGTATAAACCATGTAAAAGCTCTAACTATGTCCATTTCACTAGCTCTTGACATGGTGAGTGTTCAGTCAATGCCACCCATTGGGAATGACAATGGCCCCACAGTGGGTAATCAATCACAGAAGAGTTGACAACACCCTAATATCTTACATGTCTACTGAAGCATTTTTTAATTCTGCTTTACTGATCAAGGGTAAGATTCCATTTGTATTAGTCATCAGTCCTGATACTGTCATTGAGCACCTGGATCTAGCTATACCTGAAGCCAACAGTCCTCAGACTCTCCAGTTACATGAATCAGCCACCTCTCCTTTCTAACTTACATGGGTTGAAAAGTTCCCTGTCTCAATTAATTCTACTGCATTCCATTTCTATCACTTATAACTAAAAGAGACCTGAAAATATACAATCTATCTAGAACATGAGATTGTTACATATCCTACCAAATATAAAGGTAGATTTAGATGTCTCTATAGGTTTCCTTTTCTATAGGTCAAAAGTCAGAAGGGGGAAATTGTGAACTCAAGATTGCGCCAATGTCAAGAATCTGCCAGACTGGGTTACAGAACTATTTGTTGAAATGCCCTTTTGCCCACTCGTGCTGAACATTTTTAACAGTCTATGGTTTGCTCCTGAGAAATTGAGCCGCCTAAAGAGAACTTTCTGTCTCTTGTGATATCATAGCATTAACGACATAGACAAATACTCCAAAGAGATAGGCTGATTGGTGCTATACATGATAGATACTTAAGGACAGGTGACTGCCATTTATTGAAGACCTACTGTGTGCCAGGCATGTCCTGGTACACTGATGGCCATTCTCACAATAATCCTACATGGTTGCTATAATCATCTCTGTTGTATTAATATTGATGTTGACGGTTAGAGAGGTTAAACAACTTTTCCAAAATGTCAATAGTAAGGGTTAGATCCCACATTCCAAGTTTGGTCTCCCCGGTTCAAGTCCAGTGTTTCTTCCAGCCTATCGCCATTGCTTTCTCTCCCTAGAATGGAGGGGCTCGTTAAAGAACTAAAAGCACAAATGAGGTGGGAATAAAAACAGCCTCGACCCGAAGGTGGGCTGGGCCAGTGGTGATGGGGAAGCAGCTGTTTCCGAGGGTGCGGGGTTTTGGTTAGGGCAGGCCTGAAGGAAGCTGTGATCACACCATGAGGACCCTGCAGATCCTGAAGCCAGAATTATCCTTCTCCATTCTTCTCCCTCCGCGTAACCCTGAAGATCAGGCTCAAGGTCATACAGCCAGTAAGTAACACACAGCGTTTGAACCCAGGCCCGTGTTACTCCAGGAACCCAGGCTTTTTACCAACAGCGCAGGGGTTCCCAAACATCACCACTCTCACATCACATTCTGGATTTTTCTAGACCCTTATACCAACTGCAGTGTTATTCACGTAGTCTTTTAAAATGACGTATTTCCACTCCAAATTCTCTAACAGGGGAACTTCACATCACTACGTAAGTGGAAAACCGTGTTGCTTACCATACACAGAAGGAAACTTCAACATAAATATAAGAACAAGAACAAGTTATCAAATTGAAGCTACACTCTTACTTGCTGATGTTTCTGAACCTAAGACTTGCTCTTCCTTTGATTTAAAAAATAAAAGTGGCAGAGAATTACTGAGGGTCTTAAAAATACATTAGCACAAACATGATCTTTCTCCCTGACATGAACAGATGGGTCAAAGAAGACTCGACACCAGCCTGAATCTTCGATGTTGACGAACAGCATAAAATTCAAGGAAAACATGAATATATGCGTACTTAAGAATAGAAAATAGTGGAGGCAAAATCTGAAAACTGAATAATCAGGGGATGTGTGTGTGTGTCTATGTATATGTTTGTTTCAGCACCCAGAGACCTGATCCTAAAGAAATTGTAATCACAGGGATCTAAAGTACAGCACAGGGAATACAGTCAATTATATTGTAATAACCACGTATGGTACCAGATGGGTACTAGACCTAACGGGGATATCACTTCATAAATTATATAATTGTCTGACCACAACGCTGTACACCTGAAACTAATATAAAATAATATTAAATGTCAACTGTAATTTAAAAAATAGATAATTTTTTTAAAAGAATTGAGAAGGTAATAACTTTCTCCCAATACATTTCTACGTCATTCAATACCAAGTCCAGATGTCACCTAAAATCACGGTGGAAGGACCAGCAAGGGAACACAGCCTGTACTTTGGGACCCGCTGCCGTGGCGCCCATCTGGCAGGTGTCGCTATTTCTGTGCCTTTGCTGATGCTGTCTGTCCAGCCCCACCAGCCTTCTCTTTCTTCTAGCAATTCCCGCTTCTCCTTCACAGAGCCTTCCGGAGAGGTTTAATCCTCTCCTGGACGGCACATTTAGAAGAGGCACGATCTATCGTCCTGGGTGGCAATGTAACCATCTCGCGTGCACCTCCCTTCTCCCTTTGATAAGCTTGATACCCAAACAGGCAAAGTGACTGTTCCAATCAACCCTCTTCGCTGTCTGCAGAGTAAACTGTGAGGCATCAAACCTCCCTTCCAGCTCTGGCTGGGGCTTCAGATATTTTAGGACTAGAAAATATCTCAGCGGTCATCGGACCCTTATTTTGCAGGTGAGAAAGCTAAGGCTCAAGGTTTCTCCGTGACTTGTTCAAGGTCAAACTCCCAGAAGATGACGGCGCAGCTGGGGTCTGAACCCAGCGCCTCTGGGTGGGCCGAGATCTGTCTCTTTTCCTGTATTTGCCTCTATGGGAGAATAGAAGAGCGCTCATAAATGCAGCCCAGATTTGAAACGCTCGGGAACAAACAGCTGTGCTCCTGGTCCAGTGGTTGAAAAATTCCAGGGTACAGAATCTTCCAGAAAACAAATTCCAGGGAAGATGTTCACCTTGCCTCCCAAGCTCTGCTGATGTTGTAGGGATTTGTAAGAGAGGGTGGGTGGGGTGGTCCGAGGGAGGGGGGAGAGGTGATTCTGCCAGGCGTGACATCGTAGGAATAGTAATAAATGTCTCCTTCGGGAAGGCTTTGGTTTTTTAACTGTTGTTATTAAACTTCTCAAACATAACTGCGTGAAGAGAGCCCGCCAAACTGCACCCACCTCTGTGGCTCAGATGGTTCAGATAAGCTCTACATAAATACCCCGGATCCGTGGCGCTGATCCAGCAGCAGCCGGAACTTCCAGCACCTTGCAGTTTGCCCAGCACTAAGTAATTATGCCTGAAAATATTTACTGTTTATCTACCTCTGAATTTTAATGACAGACTCCACTGCACCCATTGTGATTCCAGGCACAGACAAAGCGCCCCCGGACTCTCCCTAATAAACCTACTACAGCGCAGAATAGCGCTTACACGTTTACAAGTCTGCAGAGTTACTTCCTCGTGTTCACCCTGTCCCCTTTCCAGCAAGAAGTGCTTCTTAATTTGGTCTTTATTTTATTTTTTATTCCTCACCTGAGGATATTTTTCTGTTTTATCATCAGATAGAGTGGGAGGGAAGGAGAGAGGGAAAGAGAGAGAGAAACATCGATGTGGGAGAGAGACACATCTGCTGGCTGCCTCCTGCACGACCTGACCAGGGCCGGGGACAAACTGCAACTGAGGTACATGCCCTTGACTGGAATCGAACCCGTGACTCATTGGTCTGAGGGCCGATGCTCTAACTGCTGAGCCAAACTGGCCAGGGCTTAATTTGGTCTTTAAAAACAAAAAAAAACCTGTCCAATCTAAATTGCAGGTTCTATGAATTACCTTGTTGTTGTTTTTTCTTTTAATGATATATTTTTTTCAATTACAGTTGACATCCAGTATCATTCTTTATTAGTTTCAGGAGTACAGCAGAGTGGTTAGACAATCATATACTTTACAAAGTGTTTCCCCTGATATTCCCAGTACCCATCTGACACCATACATAGTTATTAAATATTATTGACTATATTCCCCAGGCTGTACTTTACATTCCCATCACTATTTTATAACTACAAACCTGCACTTCTCAATCCCTTCACCCCTTTCACCCAGTCTCCCAGGCCCCCTCCCCTCTGGCGGTCTGTGCTCTGTATCTGTGAGTCTGTGTACTTTGGCTCGCTCTCCTGGGAATGCAGTCTGATTCTCTTAGCAAGAAGTATGCCTACCTGTAGCTCACACTCCCTGGATTCCAGGCGTATTTCCGTAGTGTTTCCTTATCCACGATCGCCTAAAACAATGTTACCTTCTCCTTTTACGGTCACCCTAAAGATGATGGCCTTGGGGTGGATGAGAACCTGGCATGAGAGTCAAGAGAACTCTCTGGACCTCAGTTTCCCTATCAGAAAAGGTTGGGGGTTGGGCAAAACTAGCCCAACTGTTTCTTGCCCTCTAACAGACTACAATCTCCCTGTGGTGAACATCCACTGAGGATGTGTAACATCAGCAACGTTACTCTTGGGGAGAAGTGTCTGTTCGCCTGTCTACGGAGGACCCCAGCAGTGACGCACTGACCACGAGTCAGGCGGTCTTCATCGCCCAGGGAATTTCAGCCCGAGGAAAGGCCATATTTCTCTCTTCCTGAGAGTGACTGCTCCTTCCCTGCTCCTAGAGCAGCCCAGGAGGCCAGCATCCAGCATCCAGATTTGCCATGGGGCAGTTTTTCAGCCATGGCATTCTGATCTCCAATAGGCAAGGAGGGTCCGACTTTCCCGAGAGTCCGGCTACCAGCCGTGGGCAGCCTCCCGCAACACTTGTCCGCACTTACTGTCACACCATGGGTTTTCTTCGGTTAATTTATAGGTAGAATCAAAACAAATAATATTTGATCGCTTTGCTAGGAAGCAAAATTCTTGATGAGATTTAGGGTCTGGTCTTTGAAACAAACACCTTCCCCTCTGGCATATATAATTGCCAGTGCTTAAGGCACATAACACCAACATCAGGCTTCCCAGGAAGTGAAACACTCCTCGCATAACACCCTTGGCTTAAAAATCAGAAAACTGAGACTCTGGTCCAAGTCTTTTCCCACTAACTTGCTGTGTCGCCTTGACCAAACCTCTTCCCCTCTCTGAACTCCAGCAGAGTCCGCGATCAAACCAGCACAACCCAGCCAACATCTGTTGCGTGTCTATTTAGCGAGAGCGAGTTCTGCAAAGAAGAGCACAGCGGGATGGAGCTCCACCCTCCACGGAAGGCAAGACCGGTGCTGGTGGTCGTGGCGCAGACTCGGACTTGGAAGGCGCCGTGAGAAAGGGGCGGTGCTGGTCAGGGTGGGAAAGGAAGGAGCATCTTGAGGAAGCTCGTTTTTAAGCATGGATGCACAGCTGATGGAATTTCGAAGCCAGACATGAAGAGGGAAACGGATATTCCAGGGGAAAGGAGCATGAGCGAGGATCTGAGGCCGCGCACGGCAGAGTGTGAGTGCCCCGGGTGCTTTGGCTTGGTTCGAGGAGGGAGGGCTGGGTGAGGAAGGGGAAGGGCTGAGGGCAGCGGGCAGACGTGCGAGCCTGACGTTAGGAAGCATCTATTTTGTCTAAGGAGTTGATGATTCCTTCTGGCAATGGGCAACCATTCGATACTGTGGAGCGAGGGAGGGACGTGATCCAAGCTGTGCTTTAGGGACTGGAGTCTGGCAAGGGTGGAGGATGTGCACGCAGGGTGGGAAGACTGGAGGCAGCAAAGCAGGCGGGAGGCCCCTGCACTGCCTCTCCCTGGGCGCCAGAACAAGGCACTGATTTAAGGCCGTGCGCAGCTCCTGTGGTTGTGAAAAGAATGAAAATAGATAGGAGAGCATTTTAAATTCTTTATGTGGATGAGAAATAGGTCATCAAGAACTAGGAAGGGTATGAGATCTTGTAAGATAATAACGGAGCCGCGGGTCCACAGACATTGGCAGACGGCAGACCCCTGGGTTTGAGACCAAGGACTTTATCACTCCAAATACAGCAAGCAGCATGAGCTTCGTGCTTGCCTCAGTTTCCCTTGCCCCTCACGTCTTCCAGGGAGATGCAGAGATGTGCCCGGGGCATGCTGCCAGCACAATATGTTTAGGATATAGTTGAGGAACCGAAAACTTAGGAAACCGCCAATCCTGTAGGGGGGAAGGGCCTAGCAAACCCGCCCAGTCTTTGCCCCAGAGTGAAGTTATCTTCATTTTCCTGGTCAGGGAGGAAATCTTTCCTCTGCCCTAGAGGGTAAGGCTGCTACCTCTATCACCCAGAGCTGTTTGCTATACAAACACCCTTAAAACGATAGTCCTGAACAAAGCTATCAGCGTCTCTCACTCAAACAGAGATGGGCAGAAATGCGAGACCGTGGAGAATACATCCTGTCTCCCCTGATGGACACAGTGTCTCCTATCTCTGTGCCTGACTAGAGAGCTTCCATACGAAAAGGGAAGACAGACAGACTTTAGCAGGATCCCACAAGTGCTATTTTTTCTCCCCCAAAGGCTGTGTCTCCTTTGGTTTATTGTAAACCTCCAAGAAACCAACAAAATCAGACCCACAGGCTGGTCCGTGATGCTGTTAGCCTGCGAGAACGAACACACGGCTGCCTTTTCAGACGGCCCTTGTAGGGGATCATTTCTTCTGTTGACGAAGATTAAAATAGGGTTTGCAAGTTGCCTACCCCGGGGAACCAGTCGGTGGGCAGGCTCTCTGTCTCCATGCTTCAAACCCAGCTGGATGGTTATTACTGTGCGTATTTTTATCCTCCCCTAAGGTGAGAGTGCTGAAGACGATGGTTTTGCATGGCTGTGTCAACATCATTTCTGCTTCCCAGGATGACGGAGAAGGGGGAAACTCATAACAGCATTAGCATTTTTACTTACCGAGCACCTTTTACCTGAAGAACCCAATGAATGCTTTGCCTAGCATGTATTCATTTATACTCCATGACACCCCTGAGAGGTAAGATAAGTGCTATTAAGTTCCCCCAGCAGCTCCACGTGGGGTTATGAAACTGAAAAGTCAGGTCAAATGAGAAGGGTTCGAAGGATACCCGCGGAAGTTGGGGCGCAAACACGGGCTCACCTCTCAGGCCCCTGATCTCTCCCTCCCCGCACGAGGAGAATTTCAACAACTGAGAGCCACAAGGCCACACCCTCTGCTGCATCTATTTTATCCAAGTCTAAGCCTGAAACATCCAATTTGCTGTCTCTGCTTGTTTTCCGTGTGCCTCTCTGACCTTCTCCTGAAACTCCACAAATAGAATGAGCTTCTCGTTGCCCACCCTGTATTTCCGCAGCATGCCTATCTCTTAAGGCCAATGTCATATTCTTCCTGGAGTCTTCCCAGGACCCTCCCCTAGCCTTTGATCTAGGCCTGTTTTTCTGATCTAGGCATAAAGAACAGCACAATGCATGTCCGTTTCTTCCCCGCATCCTCCTGGCTCCCTGCTCGGTGCCGGATTCTGCGTGTCTCTCAGTGAAGGCTCGTGGAATGAATGAACTGATTGACACTGTGGAAATGGATGCTGCCTTCTCCTCTGCTGTGGCTTCTGTAGGATCACACCATAGCATCAGATGCTGTTTTCTGGCAAGATAATTAGCTTGATTCTTCTTTTAACTCTAGAACACAAGGTCATAGATGTGGCTTTGAATGGTAGCAAGATAGAGAAAACGTAAACAGAGAAGTGCTATCGTTGATCACAACTCTGTTCTTCTGTACGGAAGATTTAAATAAACTTCAAACCTTCAAAATGTGGGGGAAAATAGTAATCCCTCGTATTTCCATAGCCCCTTTTATGTTCTTTATTTCATGTGATCTTCCTCAGAAGATATTCAGTATTATCCCTGCTTTAGAGACAAAAAGAGACCAAAAGAAGTTAAGTGAGTTACCCAAAGATAGGTCACTAGTTGGGGTAGGCAGGGATGAAATCTCAGGCATCCGAGTCTAAATCTAAGATTTTCCTCTTTACTAAGAGTTAAAATAATTAATCTACTAGGTGCCTTTGAAAATATACTTAAGACATGCTGTACGTTAAATAAGCATTTACTGAGCAGCTGCTTTGTCGTTGAACAGCAGGTGCGGGAGAACTCAAGTTAGCATCGTCTCTGCTCCCAATGAGTTCACAGCCCGATGGGGGAGACCGCACGGAAGTCGGAAACCTCAGTGTGCTGTGTGCCGTGGTCGGAGTGGGAGGTCTCAGAGGAGAAGGGTTACCTAGTGATGGGAGCAGGAGGCTGCCCAGGGGGACAGTGACAGCAGCCAAATGGTGACGTGGGAAGCCATCCCCACACCCACACTCTGATTCAGCAACAATTCATGGACAAATGCCCTTTGTGAGACGTCAGACACCCATTTAAATGCCTCTGCCCCCCAGGATAATGAGACACCAGACTCGCTGAAGCCAGTAGGAAGATTCCGGACACCCTCCCTGGAGACAGCACCACATGACCCGGAAGAGACCTCCTAGCTCCCAGCTTCATTCAGGAGAGGAAGGTGGCTGGTTCCTGTGTTCAGCACCCCAACTGTTCCAAGGGTTTCCCCAGAGGACTAGCCTGTGTCCTGCCCATCTTAGAGCTCTCGTGGGTTTGGCACAGTCCCTCTGCCCAAAGGAAAGCGGAGGCTCAGCCTGGCTGGTAGATGCCATCGTTCCCTCCCCCACCTCCTGGGGAGGGAACAAGCTGACCCGTGCATTAGTACCCCAGCTTCTGCAAGGCTGCCTAAAGAACAAGGGTATTTCTCATTAGCCCTGGAGCTCTGATGAGTCCAGCACAGTCTACTCTCCTCGGGGAGAACACAGGGGGCGGCTTGGGCTGGTAGGTGCCATTGTTCCCGCCACATACAACTCAACACAGAGTGAGCACAAACAACCACAGCTATAATCTTCTCCCTGGGAGGAAAAGAGTTTATAAAGGTCCCCAGAACACTTCCAAACTCATTTTACGAGGCCAGCATTACCCTGATACCAAAGTCCGACAAAGAAACCACAATCAAAGAAAATTACAGGCTGATGAGAAGGTGGAGAAGAGGGAACCCTCGTGCGCTATTGGTGGGAATGTAAATTGGTGCAGCCACTATGGAAAGCGGTATGGGGTTTCCTCAAAAAATTAGGGTAGAAGGACCATATGATCCAGCAACTCCACTTCTGGGCATTGATCCAAAGGAAATAAAATCAGTATCTCGGAGAGAGATCTGTGCTGCCATGTCATAACAGCCACGGCACGGAAGCAACTGTGTGTCCATCAGCAGATGAATGGATAAAGGTGTGTGTGTGTGTGTGTGTGTGTGTGTGTGTGTGTGTGTGTGTGTGGTTCAGCCTTAAAACAGAAGAAAATCCTGCCATTTGCAACAACATGGATAAATCTTCAGAGCATTATGTTCAATGAAATAAGTCAAACAGAGAATGGCAAATACTATATGATCTAACTTACATGTGGAATCTGAAAAAATTGAACTCATAGAAACGGAGAATAAATTGGTGGTTGCCAAGGGCAGGGAGGGAGGGAAAGGGGTAAATGAGTGACGGTGTTCAGAGGGTACAAACTTCCAGTTACACAACAAGTAAGTTCTGGGGCTATAACGTACGTAGAGATGGTGACCATGGTTAACAATACTGTACGTATGCTTGAAAGTTACCAGAAAATATATATTAAAAGGTCTCAACACACACACACACTCACACACACACACTCACACACACACACTCACACACACTCACACACACACTCACACACACACTCACTCTCACACACACACACTCACACACACACTCACACACACTCACACACACACACACTCACACACACTCACTCTCACACACACACACTCACAGACACACTCACACACACTCACACACTCACACACACACTCACACACACACTCACACACACTCACACACACACTCACACACACACTCACTCTCACACACACACACTCACACACACACACTCACACACACACACTCACACACTCACACACACACACGTGAATTGTAACTATGTGAGGTGATAGATGTGTTAATTAACTTCAATGTTGTAATCATTTGCAATATACACATATATCATATCATCACGTTGTACACCATAAACTTACACAATGTCCATTATATCTCAATAAAACTGGAAAAATTATGAATATAAATATTACCCAGGGAAGAGGTAGGCAACAGGCAAGCATACGAAAGGGTTGGAATAAATGCTGCGTGGGAACACGATGAGGCAAGCGGTGGGGCAGAGCCCAGACATGAATGACCTCACCTACCAAATAAGGAGTCCCGAAGTTCTGAGAGATTAAAACTTTGGTGGGATGGGGGCAGCTTTGAAAATATTTAAGCAGGAAAAAGCATAATCATATTTGACTATCAGATTAATCACTCTGTGGTTTGGTGGGAGGAGTCGGGGAGAGGAAGAAATAAGGAGACCCTTGGGAAGCTTCTGCCAGATTGAAATCTAGGGATTAAGGACCTGAATTAAGTTCAGATAAGATATTAAATCACAAGACATCAAGGAAGCAAGTACTAAGGAATTCAGTGAATTACTCCATTGGGAAGGACATATGGGACAGAAGAATTTAAAACGACTCCTAGATATGGCTTGAGTATCTGGGCAGATGAGGCTACCACTTGGGAGAACAAGGAAGTCCAGGGAAAAGATGATGAGTTTACTTTGAATGTTGCATTTGAGTCCGTTGGGGGACATCTCAGGAGAGCTGTCCAGCAGGAAGCAGATACAAGGGGATACATTCAGCACAAAGGTGTAGATTCGAGTCTTGCTTTCAGAGCCATCCGATTGTAATTGATGGTTCCTGCCACAGGCTTGGAAAAGGTCACTCAGGGAGACTGCTTAGGGTTGGAAGGATAAAGTCATCAGAGTGAGAGAGAAGAAAAACGAGAGAAGCCCATGAAGAAAGCAGAGATAACGCCACCCTTCTCCCAGGCATGGAGAAAATTAACCTTGAACGTCCTAAGGCATTCACCATATGTGCCGATTTAACGTCTCTCCTGAACACCTAGAATGATACTAATTTTGTACTTTCCGTGGTGGAATTGAGAAAATAGTCCCTAAAACCATACCTGTATTCCATGTCTCAGGTGAGGATCCCTGGTTAAGAAAGACTTCTGGACAGACAAGAAGGAAACCAAGAAACCAAGGGAGATGGTCAGTGGCAAATGCCACAAAGAGGTTGAGAAGGAAAGAGCAGGAAGTACCCACAGGACTTGGAAACACCGAGGTCGTTGCCAGTCGGCAGGAGCAAGTTCAATGTGTAGGGAGGAGCGGGCATTGCTTTGGTAGAGGAATAAAATGCCTGTGATAAAAATGCTGAAAACCAGTGTCTGCTTCTGAAGAAAATTGACCGTTAAGGGGAGGAAAGAAATCAGTCTGTAGCTCTTGGGGAATGTGGGATTGATCGTGTTTATATACTGGAGAGAAAGAACAAGTGTTATGGAGGTGGCGATTGAGGGTAAGACCATAAAGTGGATGACTGGCGGAACAAGGTTCACCAGGGAGTGATGGAGGACTGGATCGAAAGGCAGGCAAAGATATTACCCTTGACCAGAAGAAAGAATTTCTCCTTCCCTGAGATTGCAAGCAAGGAGGAAAGTTATATGGAAGGAGATAAGCTGGTAGATATCAAGAGAGGCCATTGACGGAGCGAGCGTGATGGGGTCCATCTTCTCAGTGAAATGTTTATGCTCGCCCACTGAGTGTCAAGAGAAACATGACAGAACTGAGCACTTTCAGAAATGGGTAAAATTGTATAAGAGCCATGGAGGGAAACCAGAGAAGGGATGTGATTTGGAATGCTGTGTGGAGGATCCAACTGAGATTGAACATCCCTAAAAACAGTTACAACGTTCCAGTTCAGATTGTCACCATTTACTTGAATGGAGAACATGCAATCACTGCTACTCTCTCGGCTCATCCTTTTGGAATCAAAGGCATGCATTTGCAAGAGAGCTGGCCAGGTTTAAGGCAATCATAAAAGAAGTTGTTCCTAAGAGATTTTAAATGAAGACAACTCTCTAACTCTGCCTCATCAGCACAGCCCTCTATCCTCAAGCCAGGGATAACTAGTTCTTCTGCAGTTAACATTCTCAAGTGCACCCTAGTTGGGAATATGGCCTTTTACCAGCCAGCCACACAAAACCAAATGCACTAATGTTTTATTTACACTGCTACCAAATGCATTAGGACCCTTGAGTTCGGAAGATCCAGCATTCGAGCACATGCCCACATTTCTCTTCCACTTGGCCCTGAATCAGTGTTCAGATGAAGGTCAAGGACTAAAATGCAGTGGGAAGTATTTCTCCTGTCTCTGGCATTGATCTGTGGACCTCTGTCCTTGAATTCAGAGTGGTCGGCACTCTGTGACTTAAATGGAGAGGTCTGGTGTTCAATGAACCCATAGGCTGATTCAATGAACTCATTGGCTATGCTAGGGTCTCAGGATGCACTGGTATATCAAACAGACCTGGCCACTGCTAGTGAGAACCTTACAGGCTAGTGTGGAGAGAGGCCATCTTACTGATGATAAGGCCCACAATGAAGGGGTCTTAAAGAGAGAAAGGGGGTCTCCATTGAGAAGTTGACATGAAAAAAAAGAAAGTACACTTGAACTTGGATGGTGAGCTGGAGTTGACGGCCTAAAATCCCTTAACCCCATTTTCGACAGTATAAGTGATGATATTGGATGGCTTGTTGGCCAGGAAGGGTTACCGCATCCTTTCCATCCCTGTACTGAGTGGAAGGCAGAAGTCTAACCTGTGGGTTTCAATGACATCGCCTCAAAACTCATGGTGAGAATAGTACATAAAAAACTAAGAAACAGAGACGCCTACATTTAGAAAAGACTTTAGAGGTCAGTTTAATTCCCTTTGGTGCTGGAGTCTCCCGTATAACATCCTCACCTAGTAGTCATCCAGCCTCTGATTGAATGCTTCCAGTAACGGCAAACTCACTACCCCACGGACCACCGACCTTATCTTAAAAATTATTTCTTTATGTTTGAGTAAAATTCTGTCTTCCTGTGGCTTCTTCCCATTTAATCCCTATGGTGAAAAGGCATAGACGCTTTAGCTATACAAGACAAGCTAACAGGATCTGCGTGTGGGTGATGTCATTTACTAACATCATCAGCACAGCTCTGAATCTTGGGCTTACATACAATACACTGTCAGGGGAAGCCAAGAGTATGCATTCCCAGTGCCACCCCTGGATTGGAAGGAACACGCCACGTGTGTCTATGCTGAAAAATCAGTCCCTCATAACAGAAAATCTGGAATTAGAGATGTCGAGACAGAAGAACTGGAGGGTCTCATTAGTCTGACAAATGAAGACTTGATCTGTCTCGAGCCCAGCTCTCTCCATTGCTGTCTCTCTCTCCTTCCCTATAATTAGTGCCTCATTCAATCAACCAAGATGCACTGATTACCCGTCTCCTACATGCCAAGCAGTAGGTGCTCAGGGCAAGGTCCGTCACCTTGCTCTCCCGAACCATGCGGGACCCCAGGCACACGCTGTGTACTGCAGCTCAGTTTGCGCGGGTTCTGCGTGGGGGTGAAAGGACGTTGTGTTCCCTTCGCCACAGTCCCTGTGACCCTAACTCCAGAGGAGGGCAGGATGTGGCTCAGAACACAATGCAGACATTCCTGTGTGCCCTGAGCAAATACGACATGAGAGCACTCCACATTCTATGTTCTCCCTGAACCAAACCCTTTCTCATCGTAAGGTAGAATAATCCTAAGTCTGGAGCAATATCCCGCCCTGCGATTTTCCCTCAGCCCAGTTTCTCGTAGGTTTCTGTCTAGAGGGTAAAAAACAGAGGAAGAACTCTCACTAAAAACGTCATAGCCGCTGGGAGGCAAAGCTGTCCACGCCCCAGCAGAGAGCTAAATGGAAAGGGGCGCGTCCTTCCCGCTCTGCCCCAGAACCCCGCACAGGAATGGCCCTTCGGCCCAGTCACCACACCAGCAGAAGCATCACTAACTGACAGAGCGAGAACTGATTTCTGCAGGGGCCCCGGGGTCTGCTGGGCATGCTGGGGACTGTGACACCACCGGGCTCCCTTGGAGGCCATGGGATCTGAGGAAACACCAGGGCCTAGGAGGAGGTGGCTTTCCTCTGGGCACTGGGGGAGTTAACAGGGTAACTAATGTCCCCCAGCCCATTAACATGGCAGAGCCTCCGCTAAGAGCATCACAGAGGGCGTCCAGATGAGGGAAATGGCAGATGCCAGATAACAGCTGACCAGATTTATTTGTTAGCACATATGGGACTCTCCCTGGGGACCCCCTGAAATAGCTTGAAGGGCCTTGCCGGGGGCAGCCGACGCTACACGGGCAGGTGCGGATGAAAGGCGCTGCAACAGGGGCTTGTACCTGCAACGCCTCCTCCTAAGACAGACTGAAGGGGTCTGGGAGAAACCAAGACAATAAATTCAACAGAATCACCAAACGCGAGGCTGGACGGGAACACAGAGATCACTGAGTATGAAACCTTTATTGCTTAGTCGTGCAGACTAAAACCTAGAAAAGGGCAGGGACAGATGCAAAGTCACACAGCCGAGGAGGGAGCGGAGGACGACCGAGGTTCCCAGCCAGCACCCCCCGACCCCGGCCCTGTGTGGGTCCCGCATCTCCAATTAGACTGTCAGAAATTAGACTGTCACCCGTATTGCCCTTGGTGATGAGCAAGTGGGGCCTCCTCGTATTTGTAGATGCAGACTAAAGTATGTGCGGAAGGGTGGCTTAGACAGCAAGCTGCCTATTAATTTCTGTGTCTGCATTTTTAGCAAATCTTTGGAGGAAAGGGAGAGGGAGGAGGCGGAAGGTCAGAAGAGGTGGAGTTGCGAGGGGTGTGCTGAAACGCAAGCCTTCTTTAGAACCCCAGGGCCCACTCGCCTGTCCTCTATGCATGGGGGTCCTAGGGGTTCAGGAGGAGGTGGGTCACATGGGATATATGTGTGCGCATGTATGTAGTATGAGTCATGTGCTTTCATTGGTTTCTGTGCTTCTGCTGACGTCTGTATGTTTCTGATAAACCAGGGGAGAAGGGAGGGAGAATTTGGGCAAAGGGACAAGCCCTGTAGAGAGAGTCTGGGATGCTGGTAATAAAAAGGCAAGCGAGAATGCTTTCCACAAACAGCCACCAGCAAGCCTGCGCCGCCACAACCATAAAACCCCGGTGCCTGCCACCGCCTGCCACCAGCTCGGCGCGACTAGCCTGCCAGCCTGCCTTCTGCATCGCTGTGCGCCAAGCTGCCTCAAGGCGTCACGGGCTCCCTGGAGACCATTGCCGGGTCCCAAGCCAGAACCTGATTCCCTTCCTCCTCCTCTTCTTCTTCACCAAGGGTGGGAAGCACC
The DNA here is from genome assembly GCA_030848825.1 of Tadarida brasiliensis. Taxonomy (NCBI): domain Eukaryota; kingdom Metazoa; phylum Chordata; class Mammalia; order Chiroptera; family Molossidae; genus Tadarida; species Tadarida brasiliensis. The sequence goes on along the minus strand of CM061259.1, from coordinate 103,059,201 downwards.
TGCTGAGATAGGAGGAGGGTTCAACCGTAATAATCCGTCACCTTTACAAGGTTTCCAGGACAACACCATGGCGATGGTGACATCTGGCTCCCCCACGTCCGTCTCCCGGTGCCATGTCCTTTCTCACAGTGCCTGAGCCGCCTCCCTCCGTGCCCTCTCCCAGGCCTGGGCCTCTGCTCCCCCATCTGCCGACCGGTCCCCGGTCCTTCTCCACTCTCCCCCCACAGTGCCCACAGCTGCTGAGAACCCTCACACCGTCAGATTTATTTAACACCTACACAGGCCACGCACTTTGCTGAGGGCTCTGCCTGCCGGGCCTCATTTAATTCTCACAACACATGCACGACACGGATACTATTGTTAACCACTCGCTTTGCAAATCTGGAAAACAAGGTGTAAACGGCACACAGCTGGAAACAATGTGACCCAAGGTGAAGACACTGGCCAGGACCCATGCTTTCAGCATTTTGTCATAGGTTTGGGCTTTACCCAGGGCCATCTTCTTAATCAGCTCTCTAACTTCCTAGTCCACTTCGAGACAAGGCCATCCCCATCACCCTACAACGGTGCCAGTCCAGGACCCGTTTTCTTCCACAGAAACAAGTTTCTCGCTTTCGTGGTCACCACACTAGCATTTGTGACACACCTGGCACTTCCCTCAAACCCTCCCTGCGATGCGTTGGGTAGGGTTAGTCTAATCGCACAGATGAGGGAAGGAGGGCTCGCCAGGGCGACAGCCAACAGGCTCAGGGAGCAAATGAGAACACAGCCAGGGTTAGGCGTTGGGTTTGGAAGTTCCTTCCCAGCTCTTCTCTCCATCACATCCAGTTGATGTCCGAGAACCTCACCTTGGAACAAGCAAAGATTTCCCACAAGCCAATCATCACGCAAATTGATTTCAACCAGGAACCTCTGGGCAACAGCGAATGAAGTCCCTCCTCCTTCTCCTCCCCAGGTCCTGGCAAATCGAATCGAGGGGACAGCAGAGCAAGAAGTCTTCTGGGCCTATTTGCCCAGCCTCCTCCCGGGAGGAGCAGCAGGGACAGGAGCAAAGAGAGAGCAATTTACAAGCTGTCCTCATAGGGAGGGAAGAACCACACGCCTTCATTAAAAAGGAGATGTAAACAGCTGTCTAGTCTTTTGAAAACACTCCCCATTGGGAGCAGAGACGGCAAAGAGTAAACAAAAGCAAAAGGAAAGAACATTTCCGTGAACAGGAGGCAGCTGCCCCAGGACAGGGCGCTAGCATGTCAGTTAAGAGTTCCAGATCCCCGGGGGGCTTCCTTATGCCTGAAAAAGAAAAGCCGGGCACTTCCCTCTGTCTCCAGACTCTCCCTGTCTCGGCCAGAAGCCGCCTTTCCAGTTTGCCTTCCCCCTCCTCTCTGCATATTCTCTAGACTCCAGCCAAAATGCGCAACCATTCCCTGCACATCCTCTAGCCAAGGGGGTGACACTCAGACGGCTAAAAGGTCCTGCCAGCAGAGGGATGGAGTAAAGCCAGCAGGCATAGGTCAAACAAACAAACAACAAAAATGCTAGACGTGTTTTTAATAACTCCTGACCCTCAGAAAGACAATGGAGAGGGACGAGGCCTGAAGCAACTAGAACATTGCTGAACTGTCTAAAAAGGGGAGAAGTCACCCCGCTTCTGGCAGTCAAGGCCCAGCTTAAACTACCCACCTTGACACAGCAAGGAACTTTGAAAAGGAGAACAAACTCAACCCCAAGTCAGAGAAGGAACAAAATAACAAAGATCAGAGCAGGAAGTAATGAAATAGAGACTAAAAAGACAATAGAAAAGATCGACAGCCTGGTCAGTGTGGCTCAGTGGTTGAGCGTCGACTCATGCACCAAGAGGTCGCTGGTTCGATCCCCGGTCATATACCCAGGTTGTGGGCCAAATCCTCAGTGGGGGGCATGCAGGAGGCAGCCAATCGACGTTCTCTCTCATCGATGTTTCTATCTCTCTCTCCCTCTCCCTTCCTCTCTCTAAAAATCAATAAAGAAAAAAAAAAAAAAGGCCCTGGCTGGTTTGGCTCAGCGGTTAGAGCATCGGCCTGTGGTCCGGAGAGACCCGGGTTCGGTTCCCGCTAAGGACACGTACCTCGGTTGCAGTTTGTCCCTGGCCCTGGTTGGTTGTGCGGGTGGCAGCCACTCGATGTGGCCCTTTCATGTCGATGTTTCTCTCTCTCTCTCTTCCTCTCTCTCCCTCCTACTCTATCTGAGCAAAAAATGAAAAAATGTCCTCGGGTAAGGATAAAAAAAAAAAAAAAAGATCAACAAAAGTAAGAGCTGGGCCCTGGCCGGTTTGGCTCAGCGGTAGAACGTCAGCCTGCAGACCAGTGAGTCCTGGGTTTGATTCCAACCAAGGGCACGTACCTCGGTTGCAGTTCATCCCAGCCCTGGTTGGGGTCATGTGGGAGACAACCAGTCAATGTGTCCCTCTCACGTCAATGTTTCTCTCTCTCTCTCTTTCTCTCTCTCTCTCTCTCTCTCTCTCTCTCTCTCTCTCTCTCTCCCTGAAGATAAATAGAAAAATATCCTCGGGTGAGGATAAAAAAAATAATAATAAGAGCTGGTTTTTTGAAAAGATAAACATTATGCAAATGTTTAGTTAGACTAATCCAGAAAAAAAGAGAGATGACTCAAGATTAGAAATGAAAAAGGAGACATTGCAACTGACATCATACAGCTATAAAGAGACTACTATGAACTCTGATACGCCAACAAATTTGACAACTAAGAAGAAATGAATGAATCCTGGAAGCATACAACCTACCCAGATAGAATGAAAAAATACAAAATCTAAGCAAACCAATTTCCAGTAAGGACATCAAAGCAGCAATCAAACACCTCCCAGAAAACACATGTTCAGGAGTCGATGGCTTTCCAGAACGGTTTCAAACTCATTTCAGAAGGCCAGCATTACCCTGAGACCAAAACCAGACAAGGACACTCTAAGAAGAAAAAAGAAATTGTAGGCCAGTATTACTGCTGAACATAGGTACAAAAATCCTCAACAAAATATTAGTAAATCACATGCGATAGTTCATTGAAAGGATCACACACCATGATCAAGTGCGATTTTTCCAGGGATTCAAAATTGGTTGAACATACAAAAATTAATGAATGTGGTACACCAAATTAACAGAATAAAGAATAAAAATCACATGATCATCTCAATAGATGCATAAAAAGCATTTGACTAAATTCAACATTCTCTCACGATAAAAATTCTCAACAAACTAGGTATAGAAAGAGTACACCTAAACATAAGAAAAGCCATATATAACAAGCCCAAAGCTAATATCATACTCAATGGTGAAAGCTGAAAGCTTTTTCTCTAAATCAGGAAAAAGATAAGGATGTTCACTCTCACCACTTTTATTCAACATGGTATTAGAAGTTCTAGTCAGAACAATAAGGCAAGAAAAAAATAACATTATTTCTACACGGTATTAGAATTATATATGGGGTTGTCTTATCCCTCCTTCTAAATACCTTGGAGAGCCTGGCCGGTGTGGCTCAGTGGTTGAGCATCAACCCATGCACCAAGAGGCTGCTGGTTCGATTCCCAGTCAGGACACATGCCCAGGTTGTGGGCCCGATCCCCAGTGGGGGGCATGCAGGAGACAGCCAATCGACGTTCTCTCTCATCAATGTTTCTATCTCTCCCCTCCCTTCCTCTCTCTAAAAAAATTTTTTTAAAAATTAATAAAATAAAATATTTGAATCTTAAAAAAAAAAAGACTCCCTTAGCACCCTATATGTCTCCCTATAGCACATCATAGTTTATAATGAAAGAGTTCCTGTGTGCTAGTTTGCTTAAAGACTGTCCCCCACTAACATACTTCCCAGAGGTTGGGGCCATGTCTGTATTGCCGCCCATAAATCCCCAGTATGTCTCTGCCTGACTTAGAGGAGCTGCTCAGTGCTCAGTAAGTAGCTAATTAGTTAATCAAAGGCCATACTAATAGTGTGATAATTGTGAGTTCTGGAGCATTTGGGTGGGAACATGCCAGAGAGGGGAAACAAAATATACCCCTGGTCTGGGGGATGCAGAAGAGGTGCTGGCCAGCAGTGTGTCTTATCTTAAGCACTGAGAATAAGAACAACACAGGAACACAGAAAGGTCCAAAGCTGGGCTGCCGCCCTTCACGCAGCACTTTGGCTGGACACGGTGTGTTTCTTGGGAGGGCAAGGTGGGCGCAGCTCTGCCCTGGCAAAGCCGGATCCCTCCACCTGCTCCTGGCACTGTGTCACCTCAGACTGGCGCCGGCACCCCTGGAATGCATTTCAGCCAGTTCGCCTGAGCTGCCACGCTGAGTCCCGCAGGGTGCTCCAGCTGTCTCTGCTGCACCAGTTTTCACCGCGATGGGACCCGCCAAACAATAGCCACTTGTTCTCGCTGTCACTCAGACCTCCTCGCCTAACAGTACTATTTCAATACAGTGAGTGGCGCCTGGGATGCACTGATCAGCCTCCGACTGCCTGTCCCATCACTCCAGGGGCAGAGAAGCTGCAAGGCGGAGACCGGCCTCAGTCCTGCAGGCCGACCCGGGAGGCTGGCACCCACAGTGTGGCAGGAGGGAATATTTGCTCCAAACATGATTTTTACTTGAGAAACGATTTCATTTCTTTTTCATGCACTGTTTATTGTGGCTCATCCCAGCTCTCCAAGGACGTGCAATATATGAATGGAAATATACATATTTACCAGTTTATTATGATAATATGTATGACATAATATATAGCATATGTTACACTATGATACTATAATAAAAATAATGATTCTATTATTTTATTTCTATTACTTAAATTCTTTCCACACCCTGTCTACCCAGCTGTTGCATTCCTTCTCCTTGGAGCTTCACAGAGACCCTGGGAGGCCCATGGGACATGGTATTAGTTTCCTGGGGCTGCTGTAACAAATGATGACAAACACGGTGCCTTAAAACAGAAGAAGGTGGCTTTCTCACAGTTCTGGAGGCCCTGCTCCCTGGGGAGAGAGCCCGGCTCCCGCCTCCCCTGGCCCCACTGGCTGCAGCACCCTCCCTCGGCCTGCGTCTCCACGGAGCTCCTCTGTGCGAACCTGCCTCCGCCTTTACAAAGACGTCTGCGGCTGCGTTTGGGGCCCACGTGGATAATGCAGAGTGCGCTCCTCTTCTGGAGATCCTCGACTGAATTACATCTGCAAAGACCCTCTTTCCAAATAAGGGGGCACTGACAGCCCCCAGGAGTTTGATGCGGACATCTTTCGAGGGGCTGTTTCTCAGCCTGCTGCAGACTCGGGTGATTGTTCCCGTTTTACAGGTAAGCAAACTAAGGTTAGAGGACTTGCCCACGGTTGCACGGCTAGGAACAGAGACAACACTGGAAATCAAATCTTGGCACTAAACCCAGGATACTTCGACCCTATCATGGGGCCTCCCAAATGTCCCTCTGAAACAGAGAGAGACCTCTCCCCAACTCAGAGAGCTCAGTCTAGGTGGGGAGTTCTGGAATGTTCCACATGGACTCAAGTCAGGTGACTTGCCCAAGGCTACTGAGCCAGTGGGGGGAGCCAAGGCCTGAGGCAGACTGGATGGAGAAGCTTCCCGTGGTGAGGCCTCCTGACTCAGTCACTTCACAGCCCTCCAGCTGGTTCCCAGCACCCACTGGAAGAGAGAAAGATCGATCAATGAAGACTTTCTGGAAGCAGCAAAGCTGTAAGTCAAACCCAAGGGGAACGCATGACTAAGGAGCAGCACCTGTTGGAGGGAGATGGACACACAGGACCTGGGCAGGACACTGGATCATACTGGCCGGACTGGGAGACGTCTGGGGAAGGCTCACGGGGACAGCCTGCCTTGTCTGCAGGGTCCTTCCTCCTTAGCGGATCTGCCTTCGGGAACTCGTTCACGCTGAGCTGGAGGTAACTGACAGCCATGCACAGTAAGTCTTGTCTGTAGACCTGCCAATGAACTCTGTCTACTGGGGGGACCCGCTCCCCACCCTGTGAGGTGGGGAAAGAAATCATGTTGTTTCCATTTGCAAATTCATTTCAACGTCCCTGATTTCTAAACGCGCCAGTTCTTTGGAGTCTCCTTTGAACTGGTGGCAATATCACAGCTGTTTCCTCATTAAATGAGTTAAATAAAATCTTTAACATGTGTTCCTGTTTACATCTGTACGAGGATCACGATTTTATCTTTATTTTTAATTTTCTTTTCACAGTTCATAGGAGACAGAGTTCTGCATTGTCAGAGCCCAAAACTACCTTCAAGCTCATCGAGCTCAATGTGTTTTACCGATGAGGAAACTGGGGCCCAGAGAGGGGACAGGACGTGTCTGCGGACTCAGGGCAGAGCCTGGGCTAGTGCAAGGCAAAGGTTAATATCCCCACAGACCCGGACTCCTGTTCCAACCAGCCCCTAACAAGTGTGTGACTCAGGCAAGTGGCTTACAGCAAAGAGCCTCAGTTTCCCCATCAAGGTACCAACTTCATATCGCTCACCCACAATGGGTTGCATTGAAGAGCAGATGAGATCATGCGTATAAAGCAATAAGAAAGACTCTCCATGAGAAGTGCTCAACAGAGATCAGCTAATGTGGTTTTTGTTACCCAGTCCTGAGGTGGCTGAAGGGAACAAGGACTGGCAGAGACGATCCTGCGAAGTGACTGACTTTTACATTTGTCTTCTAGTCTATTGTCATGTCATTATTTTATTGTACATCTACCTCCCCAGTAGAAGGGAGGTGATGAAGGCGGGGCTTATCCCCTTCTCTTGGGTGAACGCTCTCTAGATGCTTGGACACTATGTGCTTTACATACATCCTCTCATTTAATCCTCACAAACCCTAAAGGGATAGGTCATATTATTTGCCTCCTATGGCAAAGACTGCTAGCTACCTATTCAGTATCCATTATCCCTTTCTTTCTAATTAAACTCCAGTTTTATCAGGAGCTGCAAAGTAGCCAGACAAAACATTCTACCTCCCAATATCTCTTGCAGGTAGAGATGGTCACATGGCCAAGTTCTGGCCATGAGATGTAAGAAGTCTATGAGCAGGGTTTCTAGAAACATTCTTTAAAAGAAGACTGACTCAGTTAACAGGTAACCTTTTTTCCTTCCATGTTGCCTCCGTATTTCTGCAAAAGACATGGATGTGATGGTCGGAGCTAAAGCAGCCATCTTGTAAGCATGCAATAAGAGAAAAGAAAGTAGCCATGCACTAAGGATGGCGGGGAGGGGGAAGAAGGAGCCTGAGTCACTGTGAGATTGTATGACTGCCATACAAGCCTTGGTCTGACTCCTCACTGACTTAAATAAGAGAAAAATAAAACCCTAGTTTGTTCAGATCACTATTGGGGGAATTTTTTCCTTCCTACTAGCCGAATATAATTTCTAACTACACCCCCATTTTCCAGTTAAGAAAACGTAACCTCAGAGAACTAAAAAGACTGGTCATTTAGCAATGTAAGACCTGAGAGTGTAACCACTGTTCTTAACCTCATGGCTACACGTCTCCCTCCTGGCACGCACACAGGGCTGTGTTGGATACCTTGTGCCCAACGTATTTCTTCTCCTTGAGTAGTTGACTTGGCTGTTGCTAAACTGACCAAAATCCACCATCCTTCCTTTTTCTTGCATCCTTGCATCCTTCCATCTAAACCAGGATTCTTTAGAGATCTTAAGCATTAAATAGAACATTATCAGTTTCTTGACTTGGAAATAGGACCTCAATTCCTCTGTGTACACAGGAACTGCTCAGACTAAGTGCTCTCTAGAGCCTGAATGTCACTGTAGAATATCAATTCTGACATTCTACAATGCAAATGTCCTCTCAGAATACAGTTTTGTAAGTCACCAGGCAGAGGAGTTGCTCAGACACCCCTGAGTCCTCCTCTGGCTTACCCAGTGCCTGAACCCCCTCTGCAGCACCCCATGGCTCATCGCCCACCCCTTACTTACAGTTTCCCATTTTCTAAAATCAATGTTGAATCCTCAGCATCAAGAGTGGCGTTCACTATGTTTGTCAAATAAATAAATGAATGAACTAACAAACAAACGATAGAATCCAGTACATCAAATTTACTTGGGGGACAGCTCTCAACATAAGTAAGTCCTACACGCTACAACTTCTAAATTCACACTTAAAATAATCACATTAGTCACGGCAATTACCACTTATCAAGTGCTTATTAGATGCCAAGCGCTATGCTCATGCCTTAATGTACACTCTCTCGTTGAGCTGACATTTGCCTGCTATGGTTTCATCCCATGGGGCCCAATTCTGTTCATCGCTGTCACTTGAGACCTTGCTATGTGCCTGACACTGTAGTGTATACTTTGCATAGCTTCCCTCATTTAATATCTTCAACAAACCTATGAGGCAGATGTCATCATCCCTACTTACCGGTAAGGACAGATCAGGGAAGTTAAATAACTAGCGCAAGAAGACAGTACGTGGAAGTGTCTGGATGAAAAACCAGGACGGCTGATGCAAAAAGCCAGGTGCTTCACCACGACGCAGAACCTCATCCCGACAACTAAGAGACCTCAGAGCTCTGCTCTCTAGAGGAATCCAACTAAGGATTTCAGCAAAGATATGTCCAGCTTTAAGACAGCCCTGGTAGCGAAGTGAGAACAGGAAAGGCCTGGAGGTACCCGCTGAGAACTCCAGCTGGCTCCTCCCGGAGCAGCCCCACCCCCAGGACTGTCCACAGTGGAGGAGATGGTGGCAGGGGAACCTTCCCGGAGCTGAACAGCACAATCCTGTCCCCCAGAACACAGAGTAAACCAACCGAGCTTTACAGCCTCACGAGGCCAGAGATGGGGGTCGAGCTCTCCTTCCACCTGGAAGCAGGGACGCCAACACACACTGCCATCTGACAGGTCCTTTCCTTCTCCCCGACCCTGGTCACACCTGATGGCCACACCGGACCAGGAGATTGCAAACGTTTGGGTCTCAGGCCTCCTTGACACTCTTTGAAACTGTGGAAGATCCCAAAGAGCATTGATTGATGTAGGCTACACCTATCCATCTTTACTGGATTAGAAATTAAAATGGAGAACTAAAAAAAAAAAAAAAAAAAGTATTTATTTGAACACAACCCAGTAATAAACCCATTCGCCAAAATCACATTTTTATAAAAAGTAACTGTTTTCCAAAGGGAAACACAAACAAACTGGGCAGCCTGGTATTGTTTTACTTGTTCCCAAATCGCTTTAATGTCTGGCTTAATAGAAGACAGCTGGATGCTCACGCCTGCTTATGCATCGGGTCCGTTGCAACGTTGTAAGTCATATTGCCTCTGGAAAACTCAGCTGTTACACTCAGGCGGGAATGAGAGCGAAAAAAGCAAATAATGAAAAAAGTTTTGACTTCACGCATCAGTGTCCCCAGACTACACTTCGAGGACGTGTGCCCTCAGCCAACTGCATGACACAAGCCCTGTGCCGGTGTGCTGCCCGCGGACTTCTCTCTGGGTGGTGTAACCGAGCCCACCTTGGCTGAGACCTTCACCATGAAGCAATGCCTAATTGTGCGTGCCCCACCCACAGGCTGGGGAAACTTGGCCTTCTTTGGATCATAAAAGTCCTTTGTTATTACCTACTGTGTGTCACACATCACTTTCTAGTGTGTATGAGAGTCATCTGTGGCCACGTTCTACCCTCTATTCCAGGGTCAGCTCTTCCAAACGGGAACTGCACCTCACTCACCGTCCCCTCTGTCGCTTGGATGCTGCACATGGAAGGTATCCACAAGAAACACTTGTTCAATTAATTGTATGCCAAGGACAGGCTATAAAGCTGAGAGTATGGCCATAAAAGTGTTGTCTTACATTCAGATATGCCTGGGCTCTTGCTCTGCCACTTCCTAGCTGTGTGACTTGGAACAAGTTTCTTAACCTTCCTGAGCCTCCAGTTTTTGCAACTGGAATATGGGCATCAATAAGAGATCTAGTCCATAGTTTTGATGTGAGAGTTGAGGAATTTAGCACCATGTCAGACACAGGGAATGCTCCATGACTCCCGCTGTTACTTCTGGATCACCAACCCACTGCTGACGCACAGTGACACCTGACGCAGCTGAAGCGCGAGGGTGGGAGATGGTGTAAAAGCTCACTGTCAGGGGATTCCGCCCTGGACTTTCTACGGCTCAGACTCAAGGGTCCTTCTAAGTGCGGACACTTCCCCACATCTGCTTTCAGTTCTTCCCCGACGGCCCTGCCCTAAGTTCCGTCAGTGGCTGTCACCACCTGCCCAGTTCCTTACGGTCCACCTGCGTTCTACCTGCAGAGCTGATCTCACATCTATCCTCGTCTCTCCGTCTTCACTTCCCCCCTTCCAATCCACCATCCTTCTTACTGAATTCCCACCACAGTTCTTATCTGTCTCTTCTTCTGGATCTTTCAGTCCATTCTTTACTTGGAAGCCAGATGGCCTTTAGCAATGGCCTTTGCCACTCTACAGTTCAAAAGCCTTTCCTGATTTCCCTCTGCTCATTGAATAAATGCCTAACTCTGTACCACAGCTGGAAAAGCCCTTCATGACTGGGCCCTCCCCACCCCTCCACCCCATTTCACAGCATTCTCCCCACCCTGCCTTTTCGTACCAAGCTTCAGACATGCTGGTCTTTCTACTCCTAGAACCTGCCAGGCTCTCTCCCACCTCCAGGCCTTTGTGTGGGTTGCTCCCCCATTGGGAATGCTCTCCGGATTATCCTTATGTGGCTGGCTCATTCTCATTTTTCAAACCTCAGCTCCAATGTATGTCTTCAAAAAGGACCTCATTAACTGCACTGTTCAACGTGGTCTCGCCGGTAACTCTCTCACTCATCGCTGTTTCTTTCATGTTACTCTGATGAGTTACAATTATCTCTTTGTTGAATTTTGTTACCTTTGAGAAGAAAACCCCCGGGAGACAGAAATCTTGTATGTTTTTTCACCATTGTGTACCCAACGCTACAAATGGCATTCAGCAGGTATAGGTACTCAACAAATACGAAATGTGTTCTGAATAAATGAACTATTGATCCAACATTTGGTAAGTGATATGAGTTTCCAATCCCTCACCTGCTGTGGTATCAGGAAAGGAAAGGGATACTCGCCCCACAGTGGCACCTGCTCAGTTGAAGCCTGAGGGTATAATGGTATATGCAAATCCCATTTCTGGGGATGCCACCCTGGAATTTCTAAGGCTCCAACTCAAGGATCCTTCCCAAGTGCAAACTAGTTCCCCATCCCCTCCTCCAGTCTTTCCCAGCTGATTCTCTACCAGGACTGATCACCATCTTCTCCTCAATTCACCCTCTAATGCCTTGCTGTTTCTCCAACATTTCCTATCAGGGGAGGGGGACAGAAGTCTTTCTCCCCAAAGACAGCTGCCAGTTCTATGGGGACACATTCAGGAGTTAACAAAATTTATAAGAATTCCCGAATCTTACAAAGATTCATCATCATGGTCCTGGTCCATAACCTCTGACACCCTCTTGAGATGGTAACGTGATGCTTGATGGGGCGTCTGTCTGCTCTGAGAACTGGACCCACCAGCTTTCCTTCCCACACTCTACCCCAACTTCACATCTCAGTCTGACAAGGCCATCCCTGTCTCGAGTCGACACCTTGCACTTCAAAGGCTTTCTGTACAGTGGAGTCCCCAGCTCTGCAGGGCTCTGCCATCCCTTCCCCTGCCTGTCACTCATGGCCGGTAGGCGAGGACGGCTCTTACAGCTCGTGGGAAGGCGACCACTGAGAGATCAGCAACCAGCCAGCGTACCAAAATAACCATCCTCTGTACCCTTTGTGGCCTAGATGCCAGTGTGTGCCCTCTCCCAGGAACTACACAAATCCTTGCTGGTGAATTGATTGAACTGTGGAGAGCTATGCTCAGTTGGTCTTTATGGTTATAATACTTTCAAAGCTTGTAAACACGCTTGAGATTACAGTACGGTGGATGATGTTATACGCATGCAGACTGGGAGAAACCGCTTCCAGCCATTCAAATGCTTAGCACATCCTAAAGAAATCCATTCTGCCTCCTCTTACCACACAAGTACCGGGGAGAGGGAAGACGGGAGAATCATCTGCCCGCGTCCACCTCCAATACCTCAACGAACTTCTTTGTTGCCATCGGTTGGCTGTCAGGTGTTTGGCAAGCTGTTCTGCAAGCCCCCAGGTTGTTAAATTCAAGGAGCTCACGTAAGCAGCCAAGAGAGAGAGAACCACAGCAACAACAAAGCGCAGGCTTACCCTGGCGCATTACAGAAAATGTCCCTCTTCTTCTCCACCCCTCTCCACGAGACGTCACCCCTGGCCTTGAGCAAGTGGAGACCTGGAACTCGTTGCTGGCCGCTGGCGAGCTGCGCCGGCGGGACCCCATTAGGATTGCTCGGGGCCTGCCTGAGCCAGCAGGAGCTGGAGGCTGAAGGAGCAGAGACAGTGATCCGCCCACCATGGGAACAGACACCCCACAAAGCCTTAGGGTTTTCAGAGCCCTTCCCTGCACATTGTATTGAGTGATTCTTATGGGAGCCCTGCAAGGGCATCTCTTTTTAAAGGAGCAGGAAGCAGACTCAGAGAGGTTCAGTGATTTTTCCAAGGTTACACAGCAGACAGGTATAAAGTGCCAGTTCTCAAGCCCAGGGATGCTGACTGCTCATGCAGGTCTTTTACATCCATAATAATAATCCCTGTTTGCAACATACATTACAACCATTAACGTCCCTGTGTTAGATACTTAGACGCCTGCCCAATATCCATCCCTCACCTTTGTGTTACTGATGGAATCTCAGCTCTGTTCAGAGCAACAAGGAACCCAGTCCAGAATAACAAGTAATTGGTCTGAGCCAATGGTTCTCAAAATTGAGCATATCAGAGTCACCCAGAGAGCTTGTTAAGACATAAACCGCCATCCACTCCAGGGGCTCCGTTTCAGGAGGCCTGTGGTGGGACCTAAGAATTTGGATGTCTAGCAAGTTGCCGGCTGCTGATCCGGAAACCTCTCCTGGAGAACCTCTGGCTGAAACTAATCAGGACAGTCTTGGTCTCCAGCTCCCTACAGCCAGGTGTGGCCGTGGATAGCAACAGTTTTGCTAGTACGATATTAGGAGAAGACTGCTGGGGACTTCCAGGAACATTTTGCTTTCTTTTCTTTTATCCTCACCCAAGGACATTTTTGCATCTATCTTCAGATAGAGAGTGGGAGGGAGAGAAGGGGGAAGAGAGAGAGAAATATCAATGTGAGAGACACACATCGAGTGGTTGCCACCCACACGACCCCAACCGAGGCCGGGGACAAACTGCAACTGAGGTACATGCCCTTAGTGGGAACCGAACCCGGGCTTCTCTGGTCCACGGGCCGATGCTCTAACTGCTGAGCCAAACCGGCCAGGGCCATTTTGCTTTCTTAATAAAAAGAACGGTATGCTTTGTGCCACCCCATCCTTTGTTCTGCTTTGGACAGAGAGGTGATGCCTGGGGCTGCAGCACACATCTTGTGCCCATGAGGCATCAGACAACATGGGAGGGAGGGGTCAAGGGGGGCCAGAATAATCTCGGTCACCCATGATATATTTGAGCCCGTGTCAACCCTGGATCAACTACCTCTGAACTTCTTATTTTAGGAATGAAATGTCTTTCATTTTAGACAATGAAATGTCTTCATAGCTTAAGCTCCATTATTCAGGTAGATTGTCCCTCGTAGCTAACAGCAACTATAGCCTATACAAAAGGGCTCTGGCCCTGGCCGATTTGGCTCAGCGGTTAGAGCGTCAGCCCGTGGACCAGAGAGTCCCGGGTTCGGTTCCCGCTAAGGACATGTACCTCAGTTGCAGTTTGTCCCTGGCCCTGGTTGGGGTCGTATGGGTGGCAGCTAGTCCATGTGTCTCTCTCACATCGATGTTTCTCTCTCTCTTCCTCCCTCTCTCCCTCCTGCTCTATCTGAAGATAAATGCAAAAATGTCCTCGGGTGAGGATTAAAAAAAAAAAAAAACGGGGGGGCTCTGTAAAACAATTTTTAAAAATCAAACAATGAAAACTGGTGCCTCTCTGTATACAAAGGGTACACTCATTAGTACATTCAGTCCCAGGGTAACCATGATATCGGCTTTAAAAGTTGTTTATTTTTCTAGTAAAGATGCCTTATTGAAGTTTGGAGGTCATTGCCATCAAGTATGCTTTGGTAAACACTATTCTCAGTATTAAATGCATGGGTTTTTTTGGGGGGTTAATTTTTTTTATTATTATTATTAATACTGAATGAAAGACATGGACCAGAAGAAAAACTGCCTAAAGATGTAGGCTTTTTGCCCAGCTGGTGTGGCTCAGTGGTTGAGCGTCGACCCATGTACCAAGAGGTTGCTGGTTCAATTCCCGGTCAGGGCACATGCCCAGGTTGTGGGCCCGAGCCCCAGGGGGGGGCATGCAGGAGGCGGCCAGTAGATGTTCTCTCTCATCGATGTTTCTATCTCTCTCTCCCTCTCCCTTCTTCTCTCTCTAAAATCAATAAAAAAAAAAAAAAAGAAAAGATGTAGGCTTTCTTTCAAACGTGTCTCTAGTAGACCCATCGTGCCTGATCCACAATCATTGTCCCCAAAGACTAGGTTCATTAAGCGAAGTGCATCTGACTTCCTGCACACCTTTGTTGCCAGATTAATGACCTGGTTACTATTGAGAATTCCAACCTGTGCTCCGAAGAACAGGAGTTGCATAAAATGCTCCACCACCAAAACCACTTTGGGAAGTGATGCTCAGTCTGTCTCCGTCCCTGGAGGCACGAAACGCAGGTGGATAGTAACGGCTTGAAGAAGTTCCGCAGCAGGGAAATCTATTCTATTCTAAAGAATGAGGACTCTTCCGAACTTACTTGATTCACAGGACCTTTTCTTCCATGAAGGCCATTAGCCTTTTGAAACATTTTGAGGAAAGCCAGCTCACAAAAATGATAGCGGAGGCTGACTCTACCTTGAGGTGTAAGCACAGGTCGGCGGAAAAGCTGCAAGTATGGTAGCTGATCCACGTGTGTTCACATCTCAGCTGTCACGGACAGTCATCGATTCTAAGATGTATTTTTTCACACGAATCACTTCTTAAAGTCAGGTACGTGTCTTAGTTCATTGGCAGCAACTTTAGCGTAAATAAAATAATGGTGCGCTTACACTTGACGCCCCAATAATTACCAAGATTGGTAAGATGTTGTATATGACTTTGAGTGAGCCGCTTAACCACACTGTGCCTCAGTTTCCTCAGTGGTAAAGCGGGAATGGTAACTACTTCACAGAGTGGACATGAGGACTAAATAGTGTCCGGCACAGAGCAGCACCCAGTAAATGTCAGCTACCCTGACAATCGTCTCAGCAACAGTGAAAAGGTCTCCTGCTCCCCACGTTCCTTCCTTGCCTAGTTATTGATTCTTTCATTAACAATGAATATTTTCCCCAAGAGAACGAAGTCTTAAAATGAAAATCCTTTAGGGAGAGAGAACCACAGACTGCCAGTCATGCTCAGGCATAAAGACTAATAAAAGACTCTTCTGAGGAGAGGTTTTGACAGAGGGAAGGGGTGGGGGAGGGGACCCCGAGCGCCAAGGGCGTGTGAAGGTGGGGAGAGACACTGGGACACATCTGGCGAGGAAGGGACAGCAGCAGGAGGTTGGAGGCACGTGCACTTTCCTCGCAGTTTTTCTCCGTGTTGAATCCAGACTTGTTTCCCCGAGGGCCTCGTATTCCTCTTCGCTTAGAAACTGAGCATCCCCAGGAGGCTGCAGCCCTTAGATGGGATCAGGCATCCAATGTGAGGCACTAGATACTGGGGAGGCGCCGGGAGGAAGGGGGTGCAGAAACAGAAGATGGAAAGAGGCCAGAGACCTGCTTTCGTCTCCTCGTGCTG
This sequence comes from Tadarida brasiliensis, assembly GCA_030848825.1. Taxonomy (NCBI): domain Eukaryota; kingdom Metazoa; phylum Chordata; class Mammalia; order Chiroptera; family Molossidae; genus Tadarida; species Tadarida brasiliensis. The sequence continues at coordinate 103,043,327 of CM061259.1, read as the reverse complement.
CTGAGCGTTCGGGCTGAGAGGACCGGAGTCGGGGCACCTTCCCAGCGGTGACAGGGCCCCTGAGAATTCTTGAATCTTAAAAACTGCCTTCAAAACCCAGCTCCAAACTGTGAGGAAACTTCTGTCTTCCCTGTGACAACTGTTTAATTATGCACCAGTATGCCCTTCATCGTTATCCTCACCCAATGTGAATAAACGTGGCCGTTGTTCTAATGCAGCCTCGCTTTCCTTTCCTAGGGAACCTTCCAGAACAACACCAGGGAGGAGCACAGGAGAAGGATTTAAGGGATCGAGCACACGTCTCAGGGGCACAAGAGCTTCAAGACAGGCTTGGCCATTTGCTGGCTCTGTGACCTTGGAGGAGTCACTCACTCCCACTGAGGCTCCCTTGCAAACCGAGGCAGTGCCCTTCACCTTGCCCGCCACGCAGCGGGTTAAATAACACAGGTAGAAGTGCTCAACAAAAAACAATTCAAAGAGGCGAGGCAAGCTACTGAAAATTAAAATGTTGGTTTCCTTTGTCCCCATAACCCCACTTGGGGAATTCTGTCCTATAAAAATAGAAGCATCTGGATGAAAAGAATTATGTATGAGGATATTTATTACAGTTCAATTAGTACCGGAAGGGAGGGGGGAGGGGGAGAGAGAGAGGGAGAAAAAAAGGAGAACAAATTTTAAAATTATTTGAATATCCCTCAATAGGAGACTGGTCAAATAAATTTATGATGCATCCATAAAATAGAATATTATGAAGCTATTATTATTTTACTGAGATTTATATATCTTAACTTGGAGCATTTTCCCTGATCTATCTTTAAGTTAGAAAAACAAATAATATTTAGTGTTTTGGTTCTATTATTTTATTTTAATAAAGAGAAAGAGGGGGAAAATGTTTTCTATTTGTAGGAGCATTAAAAACAAAAAAAGTGTGTAAAAATACAGTCCAAACTGTTAGCGCTGATTATCTGGGGAGGGTGGGGTTAAAGAAAGATGGAGGAAGAGTATTAATGTTTCCTTCACGCACCTCTGAATTGCTTGACATAGTAAAATAAATATGCACTATTTTTATGTGAAAAATAAAATTGGGGGAAGGAATAGAGTAGAGAGAGGAGGGGAGGAAGAGGAAGAAGAAAGGGAAAAAATAGAGATCTGTGAGCTTTAAGCAAACTGAAGGGAAGTGCCTTAAATGTCTACAGGTCTCCGGATTTTGCTGGTGGATATTGGGAATTTGCTTTGTGGACTTTGGGAATTTTAGATGCGGCCTAACAGGTCACGACTCTGTATCATCTCTTCCCTTCTTCCTCAGTCTTCCAGGTTCCAGGGGTCCAGGAGTTAACAACTCAGCTTGAGTGTTTATTTTCTGAGTTGAGTGTGTACGGCGTCTCCTGAACCACAATGTGAGATTCGTCTGCCTCTCACCTTGACCTTTCTCTACCTGATATGCGAGTCTCTCATCTGCTGGAGCTTTTCAGAGTTTTCCCCTGCAGGGGTGGGGAACCTTTTTTCTGCCAAGAGCCATTTGGATATTTATAGCATCATTCACGGGCCATACAAAAATTATCTACTTAAAAATTAGCCTGCTGGCCCGGCCGGTGTGGTCAATGGTTGAGCGTCGACCCATGCACCAAGAGGTCACCGGTTCGATTTCCGGTCAGGGCACATGCCCAGGTTGTGGGCCCAATCCCCAGTGGGGGGCATGCAGGAGGCGGCCAATCAATGTTCTCTCTCATCGATGTTTTTTTCTCTCCCTCTCCCTTCCTCTCTCTTTAAAAATCAAGGAAGAAAAAAAAAATTTTTTTAATTAGCCTGCTATATTTGGTCAGGCTAATTGGGTGAAGTGTGTGACATTAGCTAGTACTGACTCTGGGGGGCCTTATACAGCCCCGAGGGCCGGACATCCCCCACCCCTGCACCTAGCGGAAGAGGCAACGGGAGGATCCCCTCTCGAGTCCTTGGCAGCCTGGCTCTAGAGACGCATGCGTGCACCCTGGTTCCTGGCTCCCTCTCCTCTCCTCGACCCAGCTCCCAGGTGCCTCACCTGCCGAGTGCAAACGTTTCAGTAGCTGCAGGAGCAGCTGCTGCGTTTCTACCAGTTAGAAATTTATGCCAGATTAGCACAAAGTTTCCAGGGTCCCTGGAGGTAAAACGATGCCATAGAAAGCACTCAGGACTGAAAAACTTTTTGAAGTGATAAGACAGTGTGCTGGTGAACGTGCAGAGAGAACATCACACGTTGCTGGTCTGAGGATAAACAGCTACCGCGTCTCTGGCCAGCAGCCTGGTAACAAGTCTGAAGACTCTTAAGAATGTTCATATCTTTTCAACCAGTATTTTTTTTTCCCCAAAGAAATAATCAAGAAATATCAAAAATGTTTATGTACGTATCTCACATCACTGTTGTGGGAATTAATAAATTAATTTACGTAAAGCACTTAGAACAGTTCCAGGTACCCAGAAAGCCCTGTGTAAGCATCAGCGAATAATAATAACTGTTATTATTTCCCTCTTTAAATTTCGCTTGCTTTTTAAACCTTCTAACATAGCCTTCTGTTTATAACCAAAAAAATTAAATAGAGATGTCAATCCTAAAGAAATCATTTAAGAATTTTTAAATGCTTTATGCCCAAAGATGTTTGTACTATCGTTTGTAATAGTGACAAATTGGAAATAACCTCAACGCAAACAATAGGGATTGATTAGGTAAATGATGGTGCCGCCATCATATTGAGTGCTCTGCAGAAATGAAAAGTGATGATCCTGAGGAATTTTAATAACTTTTGGAAATGCTAATGTTCCTACATTAGGAAGGGGAAACGTGGATACAAGATCATAGACACATACTTTCAACTGCGGTCAGAAAAGAAAAGAAATGAAGGGGAGGGGGGAGCCTGGAAGAATCGTTAAAACAAATGTTAGCTAATGCCTCTTCCTACGCCCAAATCTCACCCCTTTAAAGGGGTTCAGTAAATTTCAGGGTACATACACTTTCAGGGAACAAGCAGATGACAGTTTCCTAAAACACGGTCCCTGAACAGCCCTGTGCGCACAGAAGCTTGGACCGTGGTGGCTTTAGCTCCGATGGCTCTGCTGGGCTTGGGGGGAAGGACGAGCCTCCGAGTAAGACCAGCAGGGCCCACATCCCGGCTGCACTGGTACTTCCCGGGTGCCTGCAGGCGGGTGATTTCACCTCTTTAAGCCTCTGTTTCTTTCCCAGTAAACTGGCAGAAAGCAGAGGCTCTACACCACACAGGACACGCAGCAGTGGGATGGCGGCACTCAGTTCTCAGCAGCCGTGGATGGTGGGGGTGGTGAGGACGGCGGCCTTCCCAGTGTCTCCACTGCACTGTGAGTCAATCGTGACCTTAGGAGGCGAAGAGACTTGCCCAAGTCATTCAGCAAAACTCAATCAAAACAGACCCGAGCCTCCAAATTCTCCTTCTCTGGGCCCGAACTGTCTCCCCAGCCTCTTCTATTCTTGCCTTGCCCCCTCCAACCCCTTTTTCCCTTTTGGAAACAACGAAAATGGTCACTTTGATATTTAAAAACACAAGTTACTACCATGTGTCCAAAGTAATCAATGTTTTACAGTTACAGTGACACTAAATGAAGGAAAGCTGGATCCATTTTCTAGGTCTAATGAGTCACAGACCCAGCCCCCCAACCCACTCATCCCAGTGAGGTCAGCACGTTGCCAAGTCTCCTGGTGAGGGCCGGGTGAACCTGGGTGGGGCTGTGCTCTAGGCAGACCCACAGGCAGACTGGAGCCAGGGCCTCTGGAGTTTCCCAGCCATTCCTCTTCCCATCAAAACTCAGGCCTTGGAGCTGAGGGACATTCACACACATGAAGGCCGAAAGTCCAGGAGAAACAGGCCTGAGAGTTACAGGTCTAGCCTAGAAGTCAGGAAGCCCCGATTCTCATTTCTTTCTTTTTTTTTTCTTTTTTTCTTTATTGATTTTAGAGGGAGAGAGAGACAGAAGGCAGAAACATCGATGAGAGAGAACATCGATTGGCCGCCTCCTGCATGCCCCCCACTAGGGATTTGGCCCACAACCTGGGCGTGTGCCCTGACCGGGAATCGAACCAGCAACCTCTTGGGGCGTGGGTCGACGCTCAACCACTGAGCCACACTGACCGGGCCCAACTCTCATTTCTTGATGCTTGAGCACAGCATTCATCTATAGTTTATTTCCCACCTGTTGCTTCTCTCCTAACTGAGAATCTCCACTTCTTAAGCGAAGGCACCTGAATACCTGTGGACCATCTACTCTCTGCCAGGCACAGTGCTAGATGCCATTATTGCCACTACGTTACAGAGGAGGAAAATGAGTCTCAGCCACTGCGTGGTTAAGCAGCTTGCCCCCAAGGACACACAGTTCATAAGCAGCAGGGATGGAATTCGAGCCCTGACTCCCATATCCCTAACTACAAAGTTTTTCATCTCTCTTTTGGCAGGCATTCCAAATGAGTTGGAGGCAGAGATCTCTGGACAGGGACCACCCATCTTATTTCTTGCTGCATCCCCAGCATATCATATGGCTGATGTATTAAAGGAGATAATGGAAGAAAAGCCCTTGACATAGTACGGGGATTACTGATGCTAAAACACAGGCTAATATGATTATAGTGCTGGCATTTATAGGTGATCAATAAATGTTTAGAATGATAGAACTTTATATCTGGAGAGGACTTCAGAAAACATTTGCCTCAACCCTCTTATTTTATGGAGAGAATAATAATTTGGTTAGAGGACAAAACTCATTACAAAGGAAGTGGGGTTGACTTCAAGTCCGGCTATCCCTTCTCTTCCCCAGTGGTTTTCAAATCCTACTCGTTACAGTGCTGGAATTTTGCAGAGCTTGGGAGAAGTCCCTACAGAATGAGGACGAAGATAAGAAGGGACTATGCATAGTCCCCCACACATTGCCCCTCCAACCAGGTAGCTCTGCTCTTATCCATTTTTAAACTGGACTCCTGTATAATAGTTCATCTGACAAAAGGGTTCTGCTGCTTAAAAAAAAAAAAAAAACACACACTTGAAAAGTTTACTTAATATTTCATTGTTGGGTCATGCAGAACTATATACAACAATATTACAGATTCTATACACACCTCTCAGAGCTGATAGATCAAGTTAACAAAAAATAAACAAAGATATAAAGGATTTCTGGATGCATGAATGAGCTAGACCTAGTGAAATATATGAAACTTCACACCCATCAAATGAAGAGCGTCGATGCTTCAAGCACTCATGGAACTCTTAGGAAAATAAAAAACACAAAGGCAGGCTCCAAACATCCGACAGAATCAACATCTCACAGGCTATGCTCTCTGGTCACAGCAGCAGCAAATTAGCTATTTTCATTGTTTTTTGTTTTGTTTTTTATCCTCACCCGATGACATTTTTGCATCTATCTTCAGATAGAGAGTGGGAGGGAGAGGGGGGGAAGAGAGAGAGAGAAACATCAATGCGAGAGACACACATCCAGTGGTTGCCACCCACATGACCCCAGCCGGGGCCAGGGACAAACTGCAACCAAGGTACGTGCCCTTAGCGGGAACCGAACCTGGGACTCTCCGGTCCACAAGCCAACGCTCTAACCGCTGAGCCAAACCAGCCAGGGCAAATTAGCTATTTTTAATTACAGCTTTAAAATTCCATGTGTCTGCACACTAAAAATTTTTTTTAAATGCTACTGAATAATCCTTGGGTTAAAGAAATATCCATGAATGAAATAATAAAAGACTTATAATTGAAAAACAATGAAATTTGTAGATAATGGCTAAAGCAGTACTAAAAGGAAAAATTATAGCTTTCAATGTAATTAACAGAAAACAATAAAAATAATCAAGCTAAGTGTTCAACACAAGAAAAGAAAAGAATATTAGATGTACTAAAAGATATAATAGGATGAATTAGAGAAAAAAATACAGAAACGAATAAAGAAATGTTTTAAGTTACAAATACAAAAATTCCAAAATATGGATCTTTGAAAACAGTAATAATGTGGGGAAACCTCTGGGATGACTGACCTAAACATTTAAAAGACGACATGCAAGTTTTACAACCACAGATTGATAACATAGACTTTTTAATTTAAAAATTATAAACTATATGTAATAAAACAAAAAAACCTAAATATACAAAGTTCTTAAATATACATAATTACCACAACTGGTACAAAAATATAAAACTTAATCCGATTAGCCATTTCGAAAAATAAGATGATAATAAAAGTCCTTCCTTCTCACTAAAAAAAAGAAGCTTCAGGGTTAGATGATTCCACAGAAGAGCTCTAACAAACTTTCAAGGAAGAGATAATCCCACTTTTATACAAATTGTTTAAGAAAGAAAGAGAGGGAGAAAGGGAGGTAGGGAGGGAGGGAGGGAGGGAGGGAGGGAGGGGGGAAGGAAGGAAGAAAGGGAGGGAGGGTACGAGGGAAAGATCTCCAGTCAATGTTTAAGAGGCTCACAAAACTTTATCAAAACTAAATAAGAACATTACAAATAAAGGAACACTATATGCCTGTTCATTTAAATACATATAAGAAAAGTTTGAGTAGAATGTTGGCTTTTAATTTCTTTTCAAGCAGTCTATTGTAATCGGGTAGAATTTATTTAAAAGAAAAGGCAAGTATGATTTAACATCAGAAAAAATATATCAATATAATTCTCTGAAATCAAAGACAGAGAAAAATTTACATCATCTCAATAGTTAGAGAGAAGACATTTTATAACATTTGATACCCATTTAATTATTAAAAACTCTTAGAATAATGGGAGTTGAAAGAACTTTCTATAGCTTGATAAAAGCTATATTCCATAAACCTACATCCAATATTCAACTAATGAAAATCCTTGAGATATACTCCCTCCAAATGTTCTAATCTTCAAATCAAGAATATGCTGATTTTATCTATCTCTAGTACCATTCAAAATAATATTGGAAACTTTGCCCAGTTTAAGACAAGAAAAATAAAAACCATAATATTAGGAGGGAAGAAACAAAACTGTCATTGTTAGCAGACAATGTAAACATCTATATTTAAGTAATGGGATTAAGACACAAAGTAACAACTAACAACAGAACTTAGTAAATTTGCCAGATTTAAGATAAACTTATAAAATGCAACAGCATGTGTCTATACCAGCAATAACCAATAGAAAACATAAATTCATTCATAATAGCCACAAAAATGACCACATAGCTGGGAAGTATAAAGGAAGAATGCACACCACCATTATTTTAAAATACACTTAATGACATAAAGGAAGACTTGAAATAGACAGTTATGTTTATTGATGCAACAATTCACATTTGTAATTATCTTGATTTTCTCTTATTTATCTATTAACTCTGTGCAATTCTAATTAAAATTTCAGCATAATTTCCTGAGAAATGTGATGAATCATATCATTGAAGTAAGTTCTCCTTCCTTTCTAAAAATAAGCAAGTTGCTTTTTGTTTCCTATAACTATAAAGGTGGGGGACTCTAACATGTAAGACATGGCTAGAATTGATGAAAGGAGACCTAGAGACCAGGACAATGACTGTGAGATGCTTGTAAGACTTTGGGCAATTTTCATAGCATCTGTCATTGCCGTGACTCCCTATGCTCTATGGTCTCAGTTTCTCATTCTGCAACGTGATCTTTGGGAATGTTTTACAAAACAGTGCTCTGTTTCAAAGCACTGACTGGGGTTAGTGTTGAGAAGTCAGATGTCTGTCCTGACCAGGCCTTAGGTGGTGACTGTTTGCTACTTTTGGTCTTCCCTGCTTCTGCAATTCTTTTGATGGAAACTGTCCCCTCCCTACCCTAAGTGACTGTGGTGATGCTATCACTCCAGCGGTTCTGCTTTTTCTGCCACTCAGGTAGCTACCTTATGCATCCCATCTCTTTAAACACCTCTGTGTGGGCATGTGACCCAAACGAGGCTCATCAGAGTCCATTTAAGAGGTTGATATAAAAGAGAGAATGTGGTACTCTTTCTTCTGCAATCAATACCTATGATCAATATCTTTATCAATGATATAAGCCTGGAGTTCCCATACCTATTTTCACCTCCATGTGGAGAGAGCAATCCTAAGGATGAAGCCAGTATATATATAAGAAGAACTTATTTTTAAAAAGAGAGAAAGAAGGTGCTTTAATGACATTATTTTAACTGCTAGATCCAGCCATGCCTGAAGCTAACCCATCCTTTAATTCCAAAGTAGGAGAGCCATTAACTAGTGTTTTGCTTTTGCTTAAGTTAGTTTGAATTGCATTTCTATTATTTACAACAGAAAGAGCCCTAACTACCATGTATACTGTATCAGAAGCTCTGAGCAAGTGTTTCACTTTTGCAACCTCCCTGGGAGAATCTGATGCACATGAAAGTTTGAGGATTAAACTATGGCTTCTTCAGGATCTAAATGACAGGAAGAGGAATAGAGTGACACTGGATTTAAGCATAATGAACAAACAACCCATGATGTAGCCCTAGCCTGTCCCTCTAGCTTGGATTCACACATTTTCCACCTCTCCCACAGCTGAGCTAGTTTCTTTGAGTTTCTCCAACAGGATGTTGCTCACCCCAGGGCATTTGCATGTGCTTATGCCCCTCCTTCCTCAACACACCTGGCTGATTCTCAGTTTCTAGGTCCCAGATCAACTTTCAGAGAGTCCTTCCCTGACCACCCCATGGAAAGACAGTCACTTCTGTCACTATCCACTATCTTAATCATCTTGTTTTTAATTCATGGCTTTTATCAAATTTTTAATTACTTGTTAGCTAAATCATTATTGTCTGCTTCCCCTATTAGAATACAAGATCCAAGATAGTAATAACTAGATCTGTCTAGATCACCATTAACTTCCCAGAGCCTGACACATAGCAGGGTTCTTAATAAATATATTTGGGTAAATGAATGAATCACGATGTAGACACTTACCTGTCAGTCCTGATTGGGAAAAGCAAGGAAAGGAAGTCAGCATCATTTACTACCTCCCTAGGTTGAGTCAACTGACACACACACAAAAAAAAAGAAGGGGCTAGGAAAAGAAATAAAGAAGCTGCTTCCACGAGAATTTGCAGATGCTTGTCATCAGAGAGGAAAACAGAATCGGCAGGTGATGCCCAGTGAGATGTGCTTCCTGTCTTCAGAGAGCTTCCCATCTGGCTGCAGAACCTGTTCAAATAAGGAGAGTGGGGGGGCAGGGGCAGAAACCCACAGAATGGCAGCCCCAAAATTATGCTTCCTCTTTGCAGACACCATTAGCATCCTATGGCAAAAGAATCTGTGAACGGAACAGAGAACGCAGAGACAAAGAACACGCGTGCCTACCATGGGGCGGGGGGGGGGGGGGCACAATTAAACTGAGGTCCTTTATTCGACAGCCTGCAGGCTCCGGTGAGCCTTGGAGGCTCCGGTTGGTGCTGCTTCTCTTTCTTCCTCGGTGGCTTCGTCTCATTTCCCCCTCTGGCGTCTTATTACAGTAATAGGTTTGTTATTATAGCTGCGACGTGCAGGAGCAGGGAAATGAGAGGGAGAGGAATGAAGCTGACCCTGACCGAGAACAGACGGCCTCTTGCCTGGGAGCTCCTGCGACATCAGCGTACGGAGCGAGGCACATGTCTGCACGCCCGTTTGCCTTTCTCCTCCTGCGGCCTTCTCTGAAATGAGCTGCAGGATACAGAGGAGGCTTTCTCTGGGAACGTGTCTGTTCGGGTCCCTGAAAGAATTAAATTACATTCAAGAGGCACATACTTAGTTCCCTATTTGGTGAGGGAAGAAGGAGGGAGGCTGTAGAGAGCAAATGTGCCTTCTCTGCCAGGCTCAGCTCTGGCTGCTGAGCAGACCCTGGTAAAGGAGGGAGCCAATGCGCCCACTCTCACGGTGCTTATGTACTAGTGGGCAGAGAGACAGGTAAACAAATGAATAGATCAGAAGAAACCTAATAAAAATATAAGACCCCAGGAATAGCACAGGCAAGTCTGAAGCTCCATCCTGCCTAGATGTTTCACCTGGGAAACTGACCTCACGGGAAACAGCCCGAGTCTGCAGATCAGTAAACAGGAGTCTGGAGAGTGGGAAGACCCTGAGACACACCAGCCACAGGGACTTGAAGGTCTGGGACGTCCCATGACAAACACGCTGCTCTGCCCCTGCTTTGTGTGGCTGTCTTCACGGACTGAGACTCTTACTTCCTTTCATTACACTGAAGAAACGTGTGTCCTTTGCCTGGGTCTGTTAGTATCTCCTCATCCATCACAGTCACCCTGGAGACAACCGCACAGGGATAATTTCAGAAAGTGACAGAAGTCTAAGAAGAACACGAAACCAAGGACGTGACATCTGAGTGCCTGGGACGGGGACAGCAACGTGTCCTGCGATGCTCAGGGCAGGTCCCTCTGAGGAGGTGATGACGTGAGGCGTCCAGACCAAGGTCAGACAGAGGGGAGAGCTGAGGGGAACACCTGGGGTAGAAGAAAGACTGGCCATTTGAGGAGCAAAGTGGAAGCACGTGGCTAAAGTGGGGCTCCAGGTGTGGTCCCCGGACCAGCAACATCAACATCCGTGGGGACTTGTTAGAAATGAACATCCTCGGGTCTCACCCAAGAATCAGGAACTCCGGAGCGGAGCCCAGCAGTGTGTGTTTATCCAGCCCTCCGGGTGATTCTGAGGCCCCGCAAGCAATGAGAGCCAGTAGGCTGGAAGACAGGGAGACAGCGGACGTGTAGGAAGGGCTGAGCCGGCGCACCTGCCAGATCGTGAAAACAAGCAAGTCAGTCCATCTGAGGTTTTCACCGTTGTATCCCAGCACTCACCATGTTGCCTACCACAGAGTAGGTGCTTCATAGTGGTTTATTGAACAAATAATTAATATAAACATAAATATTGAGCCTCTACTTTGAATGGTGTGATACCAGTTACTGGACAAAGCTATACAAGAGCAACATTAGGTTATGAGCTACAAATGGAGATAAGAGAGAGAAATGCAAAGAAAAAAATGAGACCACTAGAGTCAGGTGCACTGATATTGGCAAGAAATGAGAGGCAAAGACATCTGGAAGCAGGCAGGGTCACTGCAAGGCAGCCAGAAGAGCTCGGTAAGCTGAAAGGTTTCAGCACCTAGTGCAGGAGCAATGGTAGAGTTCATTAACCCCCTAGGGAATGTCTGTATTAATGGTATGGGACAACTATCATTCACTTGTTGTCTCCAAGTAAACAAAAAATGTATGTTCTATTGATTCAATCCGTCTTCTAAGAAACAAAAATTTGAGTCTCTGCTTAAATGGAAAAATCCTCAGCTTTATGGAAAATTCCACTATCCGAAATGCATTTTAGGTAGCCAAGATTTTTACTGTATTGCTATTATTTTTATTACCAAAGAGTTCTCAAAACCCATCATAGCTGATATTGGTGCTAACCAGGTCACTCTGGAAGCCAGTTGGAGGCCGCCAAGTGCCTTCTGAGCAAATTCGGGGTGGGGAGGTGGGGCAGCCAAACCCCTCCAGCTATCAATAGTCAGATACGGCATGTCATCCTGAGATGCCAACCTCTCTGTTGAACCTCTCTTTAAAGGAGTGGAGTTTAACAGACTCCTCCTCTCCTCTCCTCTCTCTCCTCTCCTCTCCTCCCTTCCTTCTCTCTCTCCCTCCCTTCTTTCCTTCCTTCCCTCCCATCCTGCAGTTAGTAAATTCATGGGATGAAAGCACCTTCCAGATGTCTTTAATTCACGTCTGTCCCCAGCCCAGAGAGAACCTGACACATGAAGGGAAGACGTGGTTGGCTGAGGGAAGCCTCCACTTCCTCTGATCACTTCCCAGGCAAGAAGTTCTTGACCGTCTAACCCAGAGCCTTCCTGCTTCATGGAGCCTATTTCCTCTCATTGAATTGGGAGGTTCCCTCAACAAAGTGGGGGGGGGGGGATAAAAGTTCATATGAACGTAGCTCTTCTCAATTGACTTGACTTCTTCATCTGCATTTCCAAATCTTGGATATTGATCTTACTATCTTTTCTATCACTGTTCTCCCCTCAGCAATCAATGTTCTATTAAGGACTCACTGCCTCTATTAATGAGAACACCGAAGAAATAGCCCTGGAAGTAATTCTTCTGGGTGTGCTTCTCACACACACGAAAGAAGGTATGAGTATGTAGACTTGGACTCCAACCACCAGAGGTACCTACGCCTGGCTTAGGCTGCCCAGAGTGGAGCATTCCCTGTAACTGGAAGGTAAGATTACTTCTGGTCAGGACCTCAAGGACAGACAAAGTACTGGACGAAATGACCCCAGAGGGCCTTCCTTGCTGAACTGTGTGATTCAATGAGACTCCACACTTGAACATGAATTTGGGCCGGAGCTAAAAGGAGAGAGGGGAGCAACATAGTTTTGCTGGACTTATTGATGCCAAAAGCCATGCTAGGACTCGGGGAGCCCGCCGTTGGCAGTGTGATGGCATCAGCAGCAGCAGTGTCACTGCAAACATTCCTCCGGCGCCATGCATCACTCAGTCCACCTTACAGCACTGTCGGGTGATGACTATTATTGTGCTGTGTCACTGAGAAGGAGACTGAGGAATGGAGGAGTTAGATTATCTATCACCACAAAGCTGGTAAGGAACATATGAAAGACTTGAACCTAGGTGGTTGGGCATGTTAGCTGCTAAAAAAGGAGCACGATCTCTGTCATCCTTACAGAAGTCTCCTGAGGCCAGGACATTAACCCTGAATGACAAATGGGGGACAGAGGGTCAGAGAGGAAACCTCGTGCATGGTCGCCTAGCAATCAAAGACAGAGCCTCCTGGTATCCTGCCCACATGTCCTCCTCCTGCCCCCACAGTGCCTGGCTCTCCTGCAGCTCCTAGCCCAGTTCCCGAGGCAGAGAAGTAGCACCTCGTTAACCCCGTCTATAAAATGGCCCCTTGGGCATGTATTCTGAGGTCCCAGATACCCTCTCCCAAGTCCCTAGGGAGCTAAAGGACCAGAGAGAGAAGGTGATTAAGAAAGAAAGATGATGCTCTTTCTTAGGCTGCAAATCTAACAGGCATCTCTGAGGCATCCTTTCCTTCAACCCCTGGGCCGACCAGTCCTCAACGCCTGGACACAGTGCTAGTTTCCCATTGTACTGATGAGAACACTGAGGTTCGAGTGGTCTCCTCACTGTCCTGCCTCCCGTATCACATCCATCCTTTTCTTCCTAACTGTTGTGATGACGTCTTCACTGGCATCTTCTCTGCCCCCTCCTGTCGCTCCAATTCTGTCTACTCGCAGTGCAGGGCTATGCCTTCTGGATCGCGCTTCTGATCGTGGCCCTCTCCTCCTCGAGCACTATCAATAGCTCTGCAACTTTCAGTAGTCACAGAATGCACTCTCAGCTCCCCAGCCTGCTCTTCACCTCCTCCATGATTCGGCTACAACCTACATGTTGAGCCTTATCTTTCATTCACATATCTAAGCTCCAGCCCAGTAGCTCCCAAGAAGAGCCCCCGAGAAAGTCCTGTGCACCTGCTTCTCATGGCGGTGGCTCTGCTGGCAGGTTTGCCCATTTAAGGCTAGTAAGAACACCACCCGCCATGAAAACTCCTCTCATTCACCTCGCAGTCTAAAGCTCTCTATGCTACCCACTCCCTCCCCTGGGTATCATACTCTATACTCTAACGATGTGTGGAAATATGTCTGTCCCATGGTCTCTTACAAAACTAACCATCTCACGGTACAACCAACAACCGCACTCGCTGGTGTTTACCCAAAGGAGTTGCAAAGGTATGTCCACAAAAGGTTGATAGCAGCTTTATGTATAATTCTCCAAACTTGGGAGCCACCAAGTTGTCCATCAGTAGGTGAATGGATCAATAAACTGTAGTCACACCCAGACCACGGAGTATTATTCAGTGATCAAAAGAAATGGGCTGGGAAGCCAGGAAAAGACCTGGAGGGACCCTAAATGCACATTGCTAAGTGAAAGGAGCCAATCTGAAAGGCCACATGCGGTATGATCCCGACTGTGTGACACTGGAAAAGACAAAAGTACGGAAACAGTAAAAGATCGGTGGTTTCCGAGGACCTCAGGGGCGGGGTGAGCAGGCGGGGCGCAGAGGGTTCTTAAGGCAGTGACACTGTTGTGTATGTCACCATGAAGACGAAACCCACAGACAGTAACACGGAGAGTGAAGCCTAACGTGAGCTCTGGGCTGGGAGACGATGGGTCGGTGCAGGTTCATGACTGTCAGCATGTGCCACTCTGGAGGGGCATGGTGATGGGGGGGAGCTATGCGTGTGGGGGGACAAGGGGAGTGCGGGAAATCTCTCTACCTCCCCTCAGTTCTGCTGTGAATCCAAAACTGCTCTAAAAATTTAAGTCTATATTTTTTTCAACTTTTTTTATTGATTCTTTAGAGAGAGAGGAAGGGAGAAAGAGATAGAAACATCGATGAGAGAGAACATCGACTGGCCACCTCCTGCACGCCCCTCACCAGGGATCGAGCCCGCAACCCGGGCATGTGCCCTGACCGGGAATCGAACCGGTGACCTCTCAGTCCATGGGACGACGCTCAATCCACTGAGCCAAATCGGCCAGGCTAAGTGTAAATTCTTTTTAAATGTCTGCCCTGTGCATGATAAACTCCTTAAGAGGATGGAGTATGACCTCTGCTCCTGTGTACCCTGTATGCCCGCCCCTCCCACTCCCAGACGGGAGCTAATGCATGTTTGTTGAATTGAGTTAAACCGAGAGGTCAGCTGGGGACTAACAGCTAGAACTTGATCATAATTTGAACTCTGAGACAACGGGGAAGCTGGAGGACCAGTGACCTCTCTCTTCAGAACTCAATTATCCGCGTAAGAACAAACGTCTCAGATATCTAGCTATTAATTTGCTCACAATCATCTCGGCCGCCAAAGTTCACAAATGTCCGTTTCAATTTCTCGGCCAGATCGTTCATAGGAAATGACTTGCTCGTCTCATTCACCGAATCCCAGTGGCCCTTGTACCATCTCCCTTCCCCGCCCTAACGCCGAAATCTCCTCACCCGTTCTCATTCTTTTCTATTTGCCACGATTCACCACCTGTGCATCAGAACGCCCGTCACCACAACTTCCTTGGGGCCTGCTATGGATCCCAGTTTCCTGCTCAGCATCACAGATCGTAGCTGAAGACCGCAGGTTCCTTGGCAGCATGAGTCAGAGGAACCGACTCTAATTAACCCTCCACGCAGAGTTCGTGACCTGCAGCCACCTCCCAGGCAGGAGCCAGCAAACCCGAGGGAGAGGAGGACGCAGGCCTGGCTGCCTGTGACATCAGTTCAAGCTCACGCTGAGCTCTGGTCTGGGCCACACAGAGGGGCAGCATGTGTGGCTGAGGTCCCTGGAGAGGTCCTGGCCGTGAGTCCCATGGCAGGGGTGAGGGAGGTAGCTAAGGAGACCCTTGCACCACAGACCCCAGGGGACTAAGGCCCTGTCACCTTAGAGGACTTTAACCCTTTGATACCCATCTGTCTATTATTAGCAGAGATTTATAAAATGCACAGTTCCCGTGTGTGTGGCTTGATAGGACCTCTGTACCTTGAATAAGCAGGAGATGGAGACATCTGGGACAGACTGGGACAACGGAGGAGGAAATTCACATCGTTATGGATGCTGTCCTGCGACAGGGCAGGTGGACAGTCTAGTGCTCAATGACCAGCACATCCTGCAATTTCAGGGTTCGCCCAGATGGGGAGCGAAGTGGGTGAGGATGGCCCGGGAGAGTGGCAGCCCCCAGTCGGGGGGAGAGATGCCGTTCTTCCCGAGGGAGTGTGGGTAGGCCAGACACGCCCAGCCTTACGTCCACTTCTTTCTACCTGGATGACCTTCAGCAAGTCACTCAGCCTCTCTGAGTTTGTCTCCTCACCTGCAAAGTGGAGTCCACAGTAACAGTACTCAGTTAGCGAGCAGGCTGTGAAACTGTCTTCGTGCTCAGATGCTGTGTGACACGAAGTGATGTGATTCTCCCTTCGTTCCCCCAAGTCCAAATCCTCCTTCACACCTGGAGTGGGTCAGAACATTTGAGTCCAGACCATCTCAAGAACGAGAAGTCTCACAAAAGAAGTTGGGGAGAAAGGTAGCAAAATTCTTCACTTTAAGAACTATTTCAAGTAGAATACAGGACAGACTAGGGAAAACATAGATACACACACACACACACACACACACAAGCACACTCACACACACTCATCCCCTCCACCCTGACACTAAGTTAGAGAATTCTCCAAGCTCAAGGGAAAGAGAGCAGTTAAAGAATAAGAAGAAACCTCAGGCACTAATAACAGGCCCTGTGCCCCAGTCCTGACCATCCTCGTCCTGTTCCCCAGCTTCTGGGATTCTGTGGGGATGGCACACCCCTCCTATCAACCCTTATGCCATCCTGCGGGCAGTAGAAATGAGTGGGTCACATGGGGTAGAGGGCAGAGAGGGCCGCGTGAGAGCCTGGGGGTGCCACCAGCCAAGCAGCACCGGTGCGGAGGACCGTGGTCTGGGCCAGGCCAGCATGCGTCTCTGAGCCCCCTTGCAGCCTCAGCTCCAAGGCACAAGAAGGAGAGGGGAAATCCTGAAGTTTCCTGAGTTTAAACCCATGCCACCAAATAACTGAAATGACCGCATTCTCCTGAAAGTAACTAGAAAACATGTTCTGCCTTCTGGTGGAATGGAGCTCAGGAGGGAAAGTAGGTTTAGTTTTAGGAAAATAAAGTTATGTTATGATAACCCGAGTCCACGGCAAATATACCTACATATTTATATACATACATATATATATAAAGTAATAATGGTAATTAAAACAATGTAGCAACTAAATTTATTGAGCGCTTCCCATCTGCCAGGCACTGTTCTTATAGCTCTATATAGATGACATCACTTACTTCTTGCAATAATAGGGTTTATTATTATTGTCCCCTTTGAGAGGACGGGTAAACTGAGGTTGGATAACTTGCTTACTTCCGCAGTGTTACATCACAGAAGTGGAGGGTCCAGAACTTGAACTCAGGCCCTCTTTTTGCAGAGCCCACGTCCTCGGTCACATCTGCTCCGTGGCTGCGACACAGCCCCCCACGTACTGCAGCACGCTGAACCACAGTTCATGGAGTGCTGCCTATGACGCGGGCACTGCAGTGAAAGCTTTACTCTTGTCCTATTGAAACTCTTTATAATAATCCCAGGAGACACGTGTATTATCATCACGGGTTTAAAGACGAGGAAGCCGGCACTCCGTCTGAATCTATCCGGCTCCAGAAAGTGTGCTTGCGGACTCTTTCTCTACCAGCTCAGGGAACACAGGGAGGGCTTAACAGCTTTAGAGCGGGGGCTCCACGAGTGCAGGTCCCAATATTTTGATTGTCATGGTGAGGATGAGCTGTGGGTTCCTGGCAGCCCCAAGTCCAAAGGAGGGGGGGGGCATGGAGAAGGGCTATATAAAAATCAGGGTCCAATTTCACCAAGGAAAGGCCTGGCCAGTACTAGATGGGCATCTGGTCGCGCACAGAGAAGGAAAGGACCCGGGTCCTGGCAGACAGCTGGAGTTCCAGATGGAACGAGTCCTGCGTGAAGAGGGGACACTGGATTTGGAGACCACCCGGCGGCCCACAGCCAACAAGACCTGACGCACGGAGCCATGGGGTGGGAGGCCTGAGGTTTCTGGCTACCGCCCGACCCAGCAGTTCAGGTGGTGGTTACACTGAGTCTGAGAGCAGAGGATACCGGTGAGCTCCATTCTACAGATAAGGAAACTGAGGTCCCGAGAATGTAAGTAATGAATGTGGGCACACAGCTGGTGAGTAGCAAAACCAGGGACATAAACTTGGTTTTCTCTGACCCCAAACTCTGTGCTCTTCCTTGCCCCTGCATGCAGACACCACTGGAGGCGTGACTCAAAGGGAAGATAGAGGAGCAAAGACGCACTTTGCCAATCTCCTCCTGTCCAAAAGGCCCAGCTCTGTATTCAGCAAACATGTTCCATTGTCCGGCTTGCCTGCCCCTTCCAGTCCAGAGCAAGCTGATATCAGACCTCAGACGTCTCCCCAGCAAGGGATTAGTTCAAGAAATCAAGTCCCATTTCACAAGCTGCTAAATCCTACTTGACCAGCCTTGGCAGGGATTTCCCAGGCTTCGTCGCCTGCTCGCTGGGCTATGACTCTGTTTTCGCCTGTCCGTCTCCCCTGACGCGATTCCACCCCTGAGTACACCCCTCAGGGTTTACCCAAGAATGCTCACTGCGGCAGGGCTCGGAGTGGCAAAAAAAAGAAAAATCTGTCCATAGAAGATAGATAAACAAAACACTATATAACAGTTAAAATGAATATACTAGAACTGCATATACCAATGTAAATAAATCTCAAAAATGATGTTCAGTGAAAAAAGCAAACTGCAAAAGAATATGTATAGCATGGCAGTATTTCCATAAAGCTTAAAATATGCAAAGCAATACTATACACTGCATAGGGACATGAAAATGCGCAAAATTCATCAAGCCGTATGTGAAAATGATAGCCACTATATTTAGGATGGTGGTAAACTCCAGAGACGCAAAAGGGGGAATAAGATTGAGAAGAGGTCCCTGGAGTGGTTCAAACCTATTTGTAATCCTTGATTTCTTTTCTAAAAAATCTGAAGCAAAGAAGGCGAAATGTTAAGATCTGTTACAGCTGGATTGTGGGTACCTGTTTGTTCATGATACATTATTATTCTTTATGTTTAAAATCCATCTTTACAAAAATATTTTTTTAAAAAACAATGGTTGTGCCCTGGCCAGTGTGGCTCAGCTGTTAGAGCATCGGCCCACGGACCGAGGGGTCACGGGTTCGATTGCAGTCAAGGGCACGTACCTGGGTTGCAGGTTCAATCCCCAGCCCCTGTCAGGTCATTCAGGAGGCAACCAATCGATGTGTCTCTCTCACGCCAATGATTCTCTCTCTCCACCCCCCACCCCCTCCCTTCCACTCTATCTAAAAATCGATGGGAAAATATCCTCAGGTAAGAATTAACAAAAAAATAAAAATAAATAAATAAAACAATGGTTGAAACTTAAGTGTTATAGTAAGGAGTTAGGACTCTAGTTTGCAAGCCATTAAGGTTTCTATTCAGGCAGAGACGTATCACACAGCCTGGCGGGGGCATGCAGATAATCCCCGCGTGGAATCATGAAGGCCTGGTCCGGTGGAAACAGAAAGAGGCGAGAGGCCAGCAGCCACAGCTCTAGTCGTGACAGTACCACTGAGACTAATCCTCCCCACCCCCACCCCTGCTCTGGGAAGTCCACCCTCTTCTCCGCATCATTCCAACCATGTACTTCCATTGAGGGCTGCCGATCGTGGCTTCCTTCCCAACGGTGGGAACAGGAGTGAAGCTGGACCATCCTGATGGTCCTACAATGGGCAGGGACCCAAAGCTCAGCCCATCAGAGCTTGAATGAGAACCAAAGTAGGTGGTCCCTTCCTCTCTGGTGGTGGAGCTTGGAGGAGATGGGTACAGAGCTCTCTGTGGCCATGTTCCCTGACCAAGAGAAAAACTAGCCAGGGCTTGGAAAGACTGAAGCCACTGTACAAAGAGCAGCAGTGATGAGAGATTTCTAGGCCATGATGAGTTCACAGCCAGTTCCAGGGACCCCCTGCGACACCCCCACCCTGTGTGTGAGCCACAGCGGCTACCGCAGCATCCCTTCTGCACATTTCTGATGTGTGGCTCTGGACGCTGACCCAGGCTGCACAGCCCCTGGTCCTCTGGCGCTCCAGGACTCTGTGAGCTACCCGGTGCCGGTTAGCACGTCCCTTTACTGCTGAGCTGAGCAAGCACTGCTTTCTGTTGTTCGCGACTCAGAACCCACACGCCGACAGGTGGTACAACCCCTGCGCTCCCAGGAGACCAGGAGAGGACGTCTCAGAATGGTGCTGCAGGTGAGGACTGAGCCAGTCAGGAGAGGAATCAGGAATTCAGTTTCCATGTTGGACTCTTGTTCCCTGAGAGCAAGCCATCTCGTCCCAGAAATGATCTTAACAGAGTAACCCCAGGCAGTGAACAGGGCAGGCCTGAGACGATGCGTCTCATTTCATTGAGCAGGAAGCTGAATTCTGGAGAAATGACATGCCCAAGTCACACAGCAACTTCGTAACTGTGCCTGGAACCAAGTCCAAGTCTCCAGATGCCAGCCCAACACACCAAAAATGGAATCATTTACTAACATTAGTTAAAAACTAATTAGTTAAAAACATTAACTAACACTTCCATGGTGCTAATTATAAGCCAGACACTGTCCTAAGAGCTTTCCGTACACGAACTCACTGAATCCTTCTTACAACCCTATGAGGATAGCAGTGTGGCCTCCATTTAACAGATGAGGGAACTTGGGCACAGAGAAGTTCAGACACTTGCCTAAGATCACACAGCAAGTAAGTAGCAGTACTAGGACTCAAACCAAGATCTGGTTCCAAGTCCATGCTCTTAGTTGCTACATTAAATAAGGTGAAAGGAGGGGTCTTTCCGGGGCCAGGTTCCTTGGCCTCCACCCTCCTTGGAGTGCCAGGAAGTTCTAGAAGGCCCAGCTGTGAAGGCTGAGCTAATGCAGGCGCCCCGTGCTAAAAGCCTGGAAGGGAAGTGTGCGGACAGAGCAGGTGCTGAATTGCAGGAAAGTTAAATATGGAATGGGGGCATCGAAGGCTGCAATAAGAGCAAGGAGGGTAAAAACCAATTTCAAAACAGAGCCCCAGGCAATGATTTGGAGAGAAAACCCAGTATATGTGATATCACATAATAACTATAGCAACGCCTTCTATTTACCTCCCTCTCTCCTTTGGAGGAGGCCAAAGGAGTTCACACTGTTATTACAATTCTCTCTTCCTCAGGCCCGGCTTTGTCCGTGTATCCCGGGAATGGGGAAGCACCGAGAGGGGTCAGTGCAGAAACCACAGAGCAGCCAAGTGGCCGTCAAAGCCAACTGTCTGGACTCGGAAGCTGATGGGCCAAAGCCAACACGGTGAATATCAATTCTGCAAAGGCCTGGTTCGCCTGATGCTGTCAGACCAACCCAGAATCTCACTCCAGGAGAACTGGACACCGCTGTTCCACCCACCGGGGCATGGGCAGGAGGAGCACATGGAGGGGGACAAGCAGGGCGGGGGACATGGAACAGAGGACAGGGAGCAGGAATAAAGAAGTGACAAAATGGAGACAGTGAACTTCTCGTCAGAGAAAGCCTGCCCATTCACAGAAAAAGCCACCAGCAAGTCAAGATAAAAGAGCTTCAGTGAATCAATGAACTGGTCACCTGGCAAACTGACCACTCAGCAAACTGGCTCTCATCCTGTGGGGGGTCCTGTGGGGGTCCCTGTGCAACACAGCGAGCAGCAGGGTTGTGTCTCTGACCGTCCCTCCGCCTTCGCCACCATCTTCACCTTGGACAACAGACACTCAGTCCCCTCCCCTCACCGAACTAGGTCTTTAGACGTGTGGTCATCACCTCTTTCCAGCATGGTTTGTTTTTTCTTTTTGACTCATTTTATACCCAGACGGATGGGGCTATCCACTCCTCCCCGTACACTCTACATCCTTACCTCTACACCCTTACGTATTCCTCGTACCTGGAATGACCTCTCCTGTCCTCTTAGAAGACTGATCCACTTCAGTGCGCAAACTAGAAGTCCCCCATAGACTGTGGTCATGGCTGCACGGCTCTGTAAATACAATAATAATCACTGAATTGCACACTAATAATGGGTGAATTTTACAATATATAAATTATACCTCAAGAAAGCTATTTTCAAAGCCACCTAAAGGGCATGTATTCGAAATGCATATTTCCAACCCCTAGCCCTAGAAATTCCAGTTCAGTCAAGGTGGGCGACGCAATCTGCCTTTTTAATCGTTAGCCCGCGTGATTCTGATGCCTGCGAACCCACCCTCCGAAGCACGGGTCTGCGTGGAGACGCCCACCAAACGGTCCCTCCTCCCTGAAGCCCTGGCCGCCAGAAGTAAGCGCTTCTTTCCCTGAACCCTGAGGTACCTCTCTAAATGAACTAACTCAGTCTGCCTTTACACAGATCTCTCTTTCCTGCTCGCCCCTTAGAAGTCGGGAACATGCCTTCCTTATCCTTTGATATCTCGAAATCCCTTGACATACCTTTATTTAGGGGTACCTTGGTGTATTCCACAGATCAGAGGCCATACTGTATGTCATCACAGACCATGAGGAGACAGTGGGTAAGGATGCTTACAGGGACCAAGAGCTGGTTAGGTGGAGGAGGAGGGAATGAGAGACGGGTCGATGAAGAGACCAACCGAATGGGTGCCTGGGCAATGGGAGAGGAATACGGGAAGGACGGTTGGATAAATAAATGGGCGGCTGGACAAATGTATAAAAGAAAGAACAAAGGAACAAAGAAATGGATGGAGTCATTTATGCCCACATGTGAATGTCAGTCCCACTGTTCTCTTTCCAGGACTAGCGGGGTCAAGGAACTTGATCGCATTGCACACACCTAAGCACTGGGTGACATCATTGATCCCATGAGAGGGCACTGGACTGGGGACCAGATGACCTGGTCAAGTAAACACTTTGCCACTGCCTTCAAGTGTGATCTCATCCAAGGCATTTTCATTCTCTGAGTTCCACACATTTACTGCCTGTAAATGGGCATTAACCCCCCTGTTAAACTGCTCCACGGGGTAATTTTGAAGATCACACCATCTAATGAAGGTAGAAGGCTAAACTTACGATAGAACTGTCTTATGAGACTCTTTAAGGGATCCAAGGAAATAGTTTTTGGTTTTTGTTTTTAATTCAGGTGACATTTGATACTTCCACAGGGGCCCCACAGAAACAGTGTCATGCAAACCCGTTTTCTTGCCAAATTAGAGCAACTCGTGCCTTCCTCCTCGAGCCTTGCTCCTCGAATGGAAATATGATCCACCTGCCACTCAGATATTTTAAGAATAAAATGGGTTTGGGTCAAAAAGAATGGGTTTCCATCCAAGCCCCCAAATGTATCGGACAAATTAATTACTTTTTCCTAACCTATAAAGTGGGCATAACAACAACTACCTCACTGAGTGGAGAGAATGAGCTGAGTGATGTTTACAAAGCACCCAGCACAGTGCCTGTGCAAAGCAAGCCCAGAAACAACACAGAAAGTGTTCCGTGTTTGCTCTCTCCCCTCCCTCCCTGGAAACTGGAGTCATCGTGAGCAGGAAGGGAATGAATTCCGTAGAGGCCATCCCCGGTTCCGACACTTTGCATTTCTCCCCGATCTGCCTCTGTAGCGCTGTACGTTTAGGGAGACTTGAGCTGTCCCCACCGTTGCTGAACGGGCTGTATTATTCCACAGCGCTACCTGTGTCCGGGTGGATGCATGGATTTTCCACTTATCAAACATTATGACACACCAAACTCACCAAATACCAGTTGAGTATCTATATTCCTGTGTGTCCAGAGAGGTGCTGGAACCAGACTAGGGGCACGTGGCATGTGGGACTTCACCTTACAATAATCTCTTTAAGACTCGGTCTATGGAGGGCATCATAACTTGAAGGCAAGAATTATCATCTCTGTGATCAGCTGGGTTACCCGCGAGGATACAGGTTTACAGAAGCGTGCCATGAAACTAGATCGTTTAAGTCTTCCCCAGGGAAGAGGAGAGAGACTGGCTGCAATGCTTCATCCAGCTAGACAAAGGAAAAGCCCCGGACTGGGGGCCCAGAATCCTGGGTTCTCATCTTGGCCCGACTGTGAAGAGCCATGCGATCTTCAGCAATCCCTTCCCTGTCTGGGCCTCAGATTACCCATCTACATAAGGGGAAGTCAGACGGGCATCTGGATAGCATTAGGTTGTAGCTCTATAATTTATGGTTTGGGTACAGCCCAAGTGCACGGACCACCGTTGAACAGCACTGGGCATGTAGGATCCGCCAGATGCACACCGTCCTCCTGCCCTGATGTCTCCAGCTTCATTGCACAGGAAGCACCCCTCATTTCCCCTACGACCGCCACACTCGCCTTCCTCTGGTTCTTGCTATCTGCTTTCTTCTGACTCACGGCTTTAAAAAAAAAATGTATTGAGACTAGTTGGCATACAATATTATATTAGTTTCAGGTACACCACATAGTGCTCCGACATTTATGCACCTTATGATGTGATCACACGGTAAGCCTAGCGACCATCAGTCCCCGTGCAAGGTCCCCTCTACCGGGGATGCTCTCTCCTGCTCTACTGATCCTCCCAGCCCTTAGCACAGGGCTCGGCGCCTCATAACATTCAATAACGACTTGGAGAATGTAAGGATGTGAAGTCTGGGTTGCCTCTGATTCATCAGTGCTCTCCTCTGCCTCCAGACAGTGCAGTTCCTTCAACGTGCAGCAACCACACTGTTTGCCGGGGTTTCATTTCTACGGACGCTCCCCTTTGGATCTTCGTGTCTGTTTGGCACCTGCCTCTGCATGCCACCGAGTGACGCGCCCTGGCTGGGCTTCCTCCCTGCCCCTGGCTTATCACTCGTGTGTGCCGCTGCCTTTCCGGTGTCAGCGTTCTCTAAACAAATGCTCGCATTAATAGCAACTCTGCATTCCAAGTAGCAGATCACTTGGATACGTGTTTTACCACATGAGGTTTGGGCCACATCTCCCAATCACGCCTGCCTTCTCAAACAGGCAGTTGTACAGGGCAAAACCCAAGGCAAAGTGGTGAACCCTGAATGGCAGCGTTCTGGGCCTGAACAGCAGGAGGTGGGCAGGGATAGCCAAGGGTAGTCCCCTGCTTACCTTGAGTCCTGGTACAGAGGCAAAGACCTGTACCTTAAGAGACATTGCTTCTAATGCCCTGGCTAGTTTGGCTCAGCGGTTAGAGCGTCGGCCCACAGACCAAAGAGTCTCGGGTTCTATTCCAGTCAAGGGCATGTACCTCAGTTGCAGTTCAGTCCCCGCCCTGGACGGGGTCATGCAGGAGGCAACCAATCGATGTATTTCTCTCACATTGATGTTTCTCTCTCTCTCTCTCTCTTTCTCCCTCCCACTCTTTCTGAAGATAAATGGAAAAATATCCTCGGGTGAGGATTTTTTTTAAAAAAAGAGACATTGCTTCTAAGATAAAACAGCCATCACTGAGAAAAAGAGCCCAAACTAACAGAGCAACTGGACTCAGCTAGTGCGGCTTAGCTAAGTCACCTCCCTCTCTGGGCCTGTTTTCCCATCCACAAGATGAGGTTGATTTAATGGTCTTTAAATCACCCACTGAGACATGTCACAAATCTGCAGACCACTGTGATTTTCACATGCTGGATCTCAGTGTCATCTCCAATCATTTCATTGATTCATTCAATAATAATTATTGAGCATCCACTCAGATGTATTCAGGGCTGGGGTTAGACAGATAAGAAGACAGACACAATCTCTGTCCTCCTGGCCGAGGGGAGGAAGCAGATGCTAAATGAATAATTAACTACCTAATTAATTAATCATCCTAATTAAAGCTACAAAGGAAAAAGTGCAGGATTTCTTGAGAGCCTAGAGCGTGAGGTCCTACTGGACTGCACAGGGTGAGGGACAGCTGTCTTGAGGAAGTGACATTGCAACAGTGTTCACAGGTATCTGAAGCCAGAGCTCCCAGATCACCTCACTCAGCTTCACGATACCTGTATCCTCGCCTTGGTTACACTGTGAAGACAAAGACTCCTTAGCTGATAGGTTTCCCAGCACAAGCATGGTGCCTGGTACTTACCTGGTATTGAGTGTGGCTGAGTGAATGAGTGAATGAGTGAATGAATGAATGAATGAATGAATGAACACCCACATCACAGATGAGGAATCTGAGGGAATGCTTGCCCCAAGTCCTACGCTAACATACATCAAAGATGGGTCTCAAATCCAGGGCTCAGGCCGGCCAGGGGAGAGAGAGTCCATGAGTCCCAGCCCGCACTCCTTCCCTCAGAGCCAAGTCCCTTTGTCTGTTAATTATTTTGACTCTCCAACCAGGGGTTCATTAAAGAGGAAAGGTTTTACTGTTACCTAAGATTTTAACACTCTGCCCTTCCTGAGCCGGTTCTCCTACAGAATGCATCACGCCAAGTCCGACTGTCCCCACAGGTTCTCACCAGGGGACCATCAGGAGGCCTGCGTGGTGGGCCTGCGCGGTGGGGAGCAGGATGCTTTGTGTAATCTGCCTGAGCACGAGGCCAGCCGCCTGGCATCCACCTGCTCCCCATCCTGCAGAGTCAGAGCTACACAGTCAACATGAGCTGCTTAGTAAAAATCCCACGCAGCCAGGGATCCTTCAGCTGGGAGCACAGATGGATCACCGAGGTCCGGTCTGTCTCAAGCTCAGGCACAACCAGTGACTCGGCCTTTCCTGAGCACCTTCTAGGAGCCCAGTCGTGTGGAGGGAGTGGTGGGGGGAGGTGCCAGGAAGTGAAAGGCTGTTGTCAGGTCTGGGAGAAACCCAGGCAGAGGCTGGTAACCATGGAAGGGACCCAGGCACAGGGCATCAGGGAGAGTGTCAGTTTTCAGGTGAGGGAATGGGGACCAAATCACAGCGCTTTGGGGACTGGGCTGCTCTCATACCCAAACCTGCCAGTGGGTTTAGCCCTGAGGATGGTGGCGGCGCTGAGATCAAAGGGGATCTTTCAGGGTTGAGGGCAGGACCATCTTATGTATTGATATATCCCTAATATCTGGCACAATACCTGGCTAGTGTTTATAGAATGATTAAAAGAAAAAGAAAAAAGCCATGTACTGGCAGCCAACCCGGGAGTTGATCGTTATAATAACCTTGCCATAATTAACAGCGTTTACTGAGTGCCAGCCCTGTGCTAACTACTCACACCCAGAAGAACCCTGAGAGGAATGTATTACAACCCTCAGCTGACAGTTGAGCATTTATTATGCATAACAAAGTAAATAATTTGCATAAAAACATCAAGCCAGGAGATTTGACTCTCACTCTGAATCATGTACCTGAGCTCTGAACTCTCATGTTTTTCAGCCAATTCCCCTAACAAGTTGCAAGAAAAGAAATGGAGAACTTTTAGGTAGGGAGAAGGTAGAAAGAAAATGGGGATACATACAGGGAATGACCTCAGATTACACAGCACCGTTCTCCCCAAAGAAGCCTTCCCTGATTCTCTTTACCAAAGGAAGGTCCCTTCTGACACCTTTTTAGCACCTCTCCCTGCTTTGTAGCACTAGTTATCACTTTAATTCAATTTAATTGTGAGTGGAGTTAAAGTACCTGTCTCTCCTCATGGAATATGGGCCTCTGGGGGAAGGTACTATGACTTACCTTGCTACTGAAACAGGGCCCAGCACATAGTAGGGGCTCAGTAAGAACATTCTGAATGTGTGAGTTATGTCATTGATCAAAATTGATAGGCAATGGGGAAAAAACATCCTGCTGGCATCTGGCAAGGAATAACAAGAAAGAAGACAAATGAAACAACATTAAGAAGTTCCTTGAAGACCAAGAGGAGCTTCGTGTGGGTGATGCAGGTCTCAAGGGGCCACTGTAGGCTCTCGGGTTTATCTGCATGAGGAAGACTGTCGGGTGGAGGTGAGAAATAAATCAGCTCAGAGAGACCCTGATGCGCTCACCCAACTATTATCACCATTCCAATCAGGACCCATCCTTGAGGTGACATGGATCTTCTGATGACAGCAGTGAGGCAACAGAAAAGATACTATCAAAGGGACATACCCTGGGTTCCACCCAGGACACTGCTCATCAAAAGTTAATAAGCAGATAGGACATAAATCTGGGTCAGTGGAAGGAACGGGAGATAAGACTCTGCCTGACTCTGTAAGCTCTACTTTCTCCCTTTAGAGAAGACAAGATTTCACTGATACTTAGATGATGTCAAACAAGGGTAGAAAATGTATTCCTTTATCATCCATTTGCTTCTAAGTCCTATGCATGACCAGCCAGGAGTAAAAAGAATGTTTCCTGGGGTTTTTAGAAGGCTCTGAGTCATTTCCCAGTGAATCACTCATCCACATCTCTAAACCTGCAGGTCTAGATCATTGACTGGAGCAGAACTGTTCCCAGGGCAAGGTCTCTGCCAATCTGCCCCTTCCTCTCTTGAACAGAATTCAAGAGGGATCCCTTTGAGCAGGAAGACCTGAAGTTAGGCTTTTAAGGTGCTTGCTTTCCATATGGAAGACCTGGGTTCAAATCCTAGCTTTGATACTTACTAGCTAGCAAATTAGCTAATGATGCATAAACTGCTGCTCGGAGATCAGATGCTGGCTCCATGGTTCAGCAACGTGAATCTTCCTGGAGGATTCTCATTCATGGGACAAATAATCACTGACCACCTTCTATGTGCCAGGCACTGTGCTGGGTGCTGGAAAATGGTCATGAGCACAACAGATGAAGACTCCAGCCTAGTCTAGGTGGACAGACATAAAACAAAAATCATGCAAGCAAGTGTGAAATTGCAACTGTGCTAAGTGCAATGAAAGAAAGCTTCAGGGCATCAGGGAAGCCTGTAAAAGGGGGACTTGAACTAGTTAAAGAGGTCGGGGAAGGCTTAATCTGAGAACTGGAGGAGGAGGAGGTTCAGTTTCGGTGAAAATGGGAGGAACAAGTACTCGATGCAGAAGGACGACCACGGGCAAAGCACCTGTGGTGGAAACACAGAGGCTGGGAAGTACCTCCAGGCAGTCGGGAAGTCTGATCAGAGAAAACACAAGGGGTAATATGATGGAAAACAAGCCTGACAGATAGCCAGGGACCAGATCATGATGGACCGTATAGGCCATGTCTTTGAGCATGTTTTACCCTACAGTCAATGGGAAACCACAAAAGGGCAGTTCATGGGGGCTGGGAATGGGGGAAGACGCAGGATCATTGCCCATCCAAAACATTCACTCTGGCTGGCCTGGAGAGGCTACAGTTGATTCAGGGTAGCAATTGGGACAAGAGGTGATGGTATAGTTGACCAGGATGATGCTGGGCATGGCGAGAAATAAACAGATTTAATGCTTATAGAAGCAGAATAGACAGAACTTTCTGATGGACTAAATTAGGGAGGGTGTTTCAAGGACAGACCCAGGCTTCTGGCCTGCAAAACTGGCTGGAGGGGCCATTCATTCGCTGTGAAAGGAAAATCTAAGGAAGATCAGCTTTGGAAGTAGATTATGAGCTCTGCTTTAGACATATTGACATTTAGACATAGTTACAGTGCCTTTGATGCATCTAAGAAGAAATGTTAATTAAGCTATTGTATAAGCATATCTGGGGCTCAAAATATACACTTGGAAATTATTACTGTCTAATGAGTATTAAATAGGAGGGCACTGACAAGATCACATAAGTGAGAAGTGCCCGGCCAGTGTGGCGCAGTGGATTGAGCATCATCCCATGGACTGAGAGGTCCCGGTTCGATTCCTGGTCAGGGCATATGCCCTGGTTGTGGGCTCGATTCCCAGTAGGGGGCGTGCAGGAGGCAACCAATCGATGTTTCTCACATTGATGTTTCTATCTCTCGCTAAAAAAAAAAAAAAATCAATAAAAACATATTAAAAAAAAAAAAAAAGAAGTGAGAAGTGAGGACCTACGATGGACCTACAAAAACTTAACGTTTCCCTATTTGACTCTCATGCCTCACGGGCTCTCCTTGTTAAAATAATAAAGGCAGAGATGACGATCAGCTGCGCTCATCCAGCCTTACCATTTTCTAGGCACTTTTCATAAATCAGCCAATTTAACTCACTCTTTCCTGTAACTTAGAAGATATGCCCAAGCAGTCTTGTCTCTACTTGCCACGTGGAAACTGAGGCTTAGACAAGACTTTATTTGCCCAAGGTCACAGAGCTGGTAAAGAGCCTAGAGAGATCAGACTTCACAAATACTCATGATTTGCCCTCCCTGTACCTGTCACAGTTGTGACACAGGTACAACGAGCACCACACCCGACAGACACAAGGCAGTGAGCATAGCCAGTGGAAGGACCCTTGCGGGTAACAATAAAAGATGCCCACGAAACACCCACAGCTAATGGCCCAGCCCACATGCTCAGCCTCTGCTGAATGCCCGTGTCTCTGCTACGCCCTGTTTCCTCCCCACATGAGTCCCCAGGCCAACGCGAACACTGGATGTAATGACTTCAGCCCTGGCTGACCCAGTATGAGAGACAACGAACACCAAATCCCACGAGGGCCCCTGTGATGCGCAACAAATTTCGATCCAAAGAGCAAACACTTACTTCTCTTTGGCACTGGGCACGTTACTCAGCTCCTCCCTGATACCATCCTTGAAAAACAGGGACAGTAATATGCTTACACCCTAGGTTACTCTGAGGATTAATAACAGGATGCTTGAGAAAATGCCCTGCAAACTGACAATTATGGTGAAATCAAACTTATATGTGGGAAATCTTGTCTCCCTAATGGATGACTTTTGGCCTCTGAGATCTATTTCAAGCACCAAACCAGATTAGTGAAGATAAAATGATAGGGAACAGCAGGTAACAAATGGGATCTATGAGAAGAGCTTTTTTTTTTTTTTTTAATTGACATTAATTGACCTTAAAAAGAGGGATGAGAAGTGGACCTAATAAATTATTTCTCCTGCCAGGAAAAAAAAAAAAAAAAAACCCAGGATGAAGAATGTGAATAAGGCTTGGCCTTTTTAAAAGACAAGAAGTGGGTCTTGGTGACCCCAGACATCCCTTATCATCGTTCTCGCTCTCTGCAATCCCTGAGCCAGGTGCTTGATAATAATTCCAGGAGTGGTCTTCAGAGTAATACCGGGAGCTAACATTTTATTGATTGGTTACCATGTGCCAGCCACTGTGGGATAAGTGCTTTATGTGCATTATTTCACTGAGTCCTTGTTGAGTGAGAGTTATTGATCAGAGGAGGGACCTACTGCATTGAAGGAGAAAAAGGTATTAGCGTTAATCAATGAATTCAAGAGATCATGTACAAACCACCAAGATTACATGACAAAATAAAGGGGCGTTCTGGACAAAACTGCAGAATGTCTACATTTGGGGGGCTCTAATGAGAGACAGAGTGGGAGGTGGACCGAGTAGAGGTCATCTTTCAATAAATCCACCCTGCACACTCTCCCACCTGAATCGCCACCTATCTTCACTGAGTTCCGTAACGTGTCAAGCTCTCCTCCAGTGCCACCTGGAGTGATGATGACGACGATGATGACAAGCCCTGCTCACACACACTGAGTGCTTAGACTCTCCCAGGTGGTGTGCTGAGCGCTTTTACACATTCGTTTCACTTCTTCCTCTCTACGGCCTAAATGAGGTAGGCTTGCATGAATGCGTTCAATTTTTTTTTTTTTTTAGGGTATTTTTACATTTATCTTCAGACAGAGTGGGAGGGAGAGAGAGAGAGAGAGAAACATCGATGTGAGAGAGACACATGGATTGGTTGCCACCCGCACAACCCCAACCGGGGCCGGGGGCGAACCGCAATCGAGGCACGTGCCCTTGGCCAGAATCGAACCCGGGACTCCTTGGTCCGCAGGCCGACGCTCTAACCACTAAGCCAAACCGGCCAGGGCAAATGTGTTCATTTTAAACACGAAGACACGGGTGCAGCAAAGGTCAGTAACGTATAGATGTCCGAGCCTGGATTCGCACGCAAGGCTGTCTGAGTCCCGCATGCACGATTTTAAGCAGGACACTTGTTCAGGTTCTCTCTCCAGCCCAGCAAGTCCCCGTCAGGAGCCGACGCTCCGTCGTGAGCCGTGGGCGTGGGCTGCTTCCGACCAAGACATTTTCAGAGGTTCAGATGCAAATGAATTCTGGGGCCCATGGAGTCAAGCAGGGACTGAGTCTGTTACTGAACCAAGAGGAATATCCATGATCTGATGTTCTTGGGACTCACTCACCCACCATCTTTCAAAGAACCCTCAGCTCTCAGAGGGTTTTTTAAACTCAAGAATTGGAAAACCAAGTGAAGTCTGGGTCAAGACTTTTTTCCCATGGAAAACTAAACAGACTCTCTAGGAAAAAAAGAAAAAAAGACAGTTCAGGTATGAAGCCGATTCACCAAGGGAAGCAATAAGAAACTCAACACACGATTCAAAGGGATGAAACCACAAAGCCTAGATTCGAGATCTTTCTCTAGACGGAGCGCTCCAGGCCGCAGTTTTCTTATCTGAATAGAAATCGATTTGGATTGAAAGATTTCTAGGTTGCCTTCCAGCCCTGGCAGTCTATGATACTGTGATAAAATGCTTTCTAAGGAGCCTGACAAGCATTTGGAAGATTCAAGAAATGCCTGGTTTGAAGAGCTGAGTAAAACCGTCTCAGTGCCATTCACCACTGCTTCCTCCCACACACAGAAACGCCGAGCCTCCCAGCCCTTGATTCAGAGGCTCCTACACCTGGCTTGATTTCCCCCCACCTTTCCTGCAAGTTTGAAACCACAGACCACAGGAAAGGCACTACTTCCGCCTTCTGAGACATGTAAGACTGTGTGCCTCCCCAGCCTGACCACCTGGCAGAAAATCATGGCGTGAATGAAGACATGAGGGTTTGCCAGGTGAAATTCTGAGATGAATTTCATGTGGACTCTTCTGGGTCTATTGTTTTGTCTTTCCAGCACACATTGTATCTTCCAGCAACAGCAGCCCAGTTTTCCTTTGGAAATTGTCCCCTTTCTATCTACATGACTTAGATTGGGTGGCCCCACCCACCAGCCAGACCTTAGCCGTCCACATACTCCACCCTCTGACACTGAGACACAGAGAAGAACATGCAATCCAAGCCAGGTCAAAGAGAACCTACACCCAGACTTCTTGGTAATTGTTGGGGACAGGTGCTTACTTTCTGTTGGAGCTGCTAAGATATAAGCCTGGAAGGAGGGGTTGGCATCCCCTCTACCCCTCCAGGAAAGCTTGCCTGAGAAAGAAGCCAACACAAAGGAAGGCAGATTCTGAACTCAGAGAAAGTCAAATAACTGACAACAACATGCGTGTACCTAGATCTCACCATGCCTGAAGTCCATCTCCACTTTCTTGTCTTTTTCTTATGTTGGCCAATAATTTTTCTTTTTGCTTTGACTAACTCAACCTGCGTTTCTTTCATTTGCAACCTAAAAAGTCTTGGATAATACATATTTTAGTCAGAAAACAACTTTGTATGAATTTATATTAAGTAGGTATTGTGGGTATAAGTAAAAGCAATATATGTCATAGTCCTATATATTTCTTGAGTAATTTATGCTACTGGTATTTTAAGATTTCTTCAAGTGGTGACATTTTATGATTCTCAGTGGAGGGAGCAATTCAATCCACTCCCCATATACCCACACTGTTCCCCATCTTTTCTTCACTACCCCCTGGGCTTATCTCAGCAGGCCTCAGTCTCTGCTCAGGGTCCCATGCCATGCCCCAGCCAGTCCTCAGGCTCAGAAAAGATACGAATTGTCCCAAGGCTATAAAACTAGTAAGTTGCTCATGCCACATCAGGGAGACAGCCTTAATCCTCTTTCCATTGCCCCTACCCTCCAATTTATCTTGAAACTTCCTGCCTCCATTTCCATTCAGTCGTCCCAGGCCAGGCCACTCTTACCTTGTGATCATCTCTTGCCTGGACCACCCTTGCTTCTTTCAACTCTGGCATCCCTCCTTTCAACTCTGCTTCCCCCTTAGAGTGAATTACCCCATAGAATGAACTTCTAAACATGTAAATCCCCACTCCCTGGTTAAGCCTTCCTTGGCTTCCCAACTAACTAAGAATAAAGTTCAAGCTCCCTAGCTTTCTCTAAGGACCCAGATGATCTGACCTGCTTCTTCTCCACTCTTGCATCCCATCACTCTCCTAACCACCACCTCTGCTCTCCAGACTCCCACTACCTTGATTTTCTCTGTTTTCCAACATACCAACCCATTTCCTGCCTCAGAGCCTTTGCGTGTGCTGTGATGGTCTCATTCCAGTCCATACCTGATTGGTTTCTTCATTCCCTCTGAGAAGCAACTTAGATGTCATTTCCTCAAACAAGCTGTGACCCTCACCACCACCATGGCGAAGTCATTCTTATTCCCACAACCCTGGTATTGTCACAATTTGAAGTGATCCTGTTTATATATTTCCTTGTTTATAGTAGTCAACCCAACTGGAATATAAGCTTCATGAAAACTGAGACTTGGTTAGTTTTGTATATTCTCAGCATCTAGTAGGGTGCCAAGCTCATGGAAGATAGTCAACAAATATTTGTTGAATGAACGGATGGATGAAAGTGGAGACGGTAGGATTCCAATGCAGGTCTATCTAGGTTTCAGAAAAATAAATTATCCCTGTGAGATGATTCCCAGACTTACAGTCAGCAATTCTATTCTATTCATGGTTGTGCTACATGAGAAACATCACCTCAACTGTTCTGCTCTGAAAAGTGGGATTACCATGGTGTACTGTGAAGCTGAAATGGAAAATCAATGCACCACCACCGACATACCCAGAGAGAAAATGAAAACTCCGTAACAGACACCAGGTATCACAACTTACTACATGCAGACTCAGGGAACCCCTGGCCTGCTGCAATCTTCAACAAACTTCCACTGAAATACAAACAAAATGGACTTTCTCACTTTCAGTGTTTAATAAAAAAAAAAAGACATTGAGGAAAGAAGATGAATGTTAGGGCAATCACAGTGGAGGATCCATTACCTTGCACCGTTTGCTGCTCTGATCTATAGCTGTTTCAGAAAGAGAGACTTGGTCGCAAGGTACATTTCATTTGTTTTGGACAGAGAACAATGCGACATTTTTTGACAATGTACTGTAAAATATGCCACATTTTTTAAAACACAGTGAGATATAATACAAATGAAATATAAGATTTCAGAGAAAAGCTCTGATCAGAAAAGAACTCATATAGTTCTTCTGGGGCCGCTCATCACACTTAGGGAAACAAACCTCCGTACCCTTAGGTACAGATGCAGATTAAATAATGACAAGTGCAGCCAAGTAAGTATTTTGTGGCTTATCTGACATCTGCTTCCCACCAGACTATAAGCTGGATGAAGGCAGGGACCGTGTCCATCTGTGACACCACCTGTGTCCGTCTGTGACACCAATGCCTAGAAGAGACACAGTGAGGGCTCAAAGTTTGCAGAATGAACAGAATAATCATGTATAATGAAAGCCCTTCAGGTTCTTCACTGAGAGTAATGTTTTGTAAAATAGATACATTTCAAAGTTATTATAAAATTCATTTTACCGGAACAAAGACACCGCTACCCGTGGACAAAAGGTTCCTGGGCCCTGGCCGGTTTGGCTCAGCGGTTAGAGCGTCGGCCTGCGGTCCAGAGAGACCCGGGTTCGGTTCCCGCTAAGGGCATGTACCTCGGTTGCAGTTTGTCCCCGGCCCTGGGGGGACATGTGGGTGGCAGCCACTTGATGTGTCCCTTTCACATCAATGTTTCTCTCTCTCTTCCTCTCTCTCCCTCCCACTCTATCTGAACAAAAAATGGAAAAATGTCCTCGGGTGAGGATGAAAAAAAAACAAACAAACAAACGTTCCTGGGGTCTGGTGGGAAGGGCTGAGGGCCACATCTCTGGTTAAGCAAGCAGTGAACAGCGAGAGTAGCCAGGTGCCACAGCAGGGCACAGGCCTGGACAACTCCTAGAAGGACGTGGCCTGGAACCCCCAAAGTCAAGGATGGAGATTAGGAGAAGAAAACAGGCCAGACCCTTCCTGCTCACAGGGACCAGTTTGCCTGTCAAGGCAAGTCGACTTGATGAGATCCTGGTTCCATCCCTGTCCTTAATTCTGACTAATCTTAAACAAGTCACTCATCCTGCATGGAGCTTCAGATCAGAAACTCTAAACCCCTCCGAACATTAACAATCAGTGATTGTACAAAGCGCCAGAAACAGGAGCAACCCGACCAAGCCAGACGCTGCCCTCAACAGAGCCCATACGCGGCCCGTAATGCAGTCCCGCCTCCCTGGATGTGGCCAGTCCCGAGCAGACACACACAGGCTAGAAGAGAACAGCAACTCACACCCCTCTCCTCCGCCACAGCACTTAAAAGGCCGAGTCTGGAGCCAGACAGCCTGGTTCAAATCCCACAGCTGCTGTTTACCAACGGTATGACCTTGAGCACAGCTTCAGTTTCTTCATCGGTAATGTAAGAATAAACAGAAGTGTCTTCATTGTGTTGCGAAGATCCCACACCCAGGTTACAATAAGCACTCAATAAATGTCTGCGGGCCCCTCCTCAGCATCCCCACGCCGGCCCACGGGGCACAGCGCCTCCCTCTCCCTCCCTCCCTCCCGCAGCCAGACCTGAAGCTCCCTGCACTGCCCCCCGCTGCTCGGGACTGCAGAAGCCCAGGCATGGCCGGCCTCTGACATAAATCAAAGGCGATGATCTCCTCTCGCGGACTCGTCCCTATAAATCAGCACAGCTCCTCGGACAGAGACAAATTCAGATTCCAAATGCATTCTCCCGTCTCCCTCTCCCTGGTGAAAGATGGCTTCTCCAGCCAGAGCTTGGAGCAGGAAAGAAATTCTAGAGATGAGCCCAGTCTGGCCCCCTTAATTTACAAGCAGGAAAACAGGCCCAGAGAGGAAATGAGAATCGCCGGGTTACCGACTGAAAACTGCCCATTTCAGGCAGAAACAAGACCAGCACCCCAAGATCCTAACCCCCATCCAGGGTAGCTTTTACTCAGCAGCAGCATGACAGGGGCCAGAGAGTGGGAGCAGTCGGTCCCAGGTGTGGGCGACAAGGACGCGCACTGTCAGTACAGAATGTACAACAATAATTTTTAAAGTGACCAGAAGTCAGTCTGCTTTTTAGTATTGGCAGGTGCCCGGAATTCTAAACAATGCCAGCGATAAAATACTCATCTCCCCCGTTACCCCCAACCCTCTGGCAAAAAGAAAAAAAGAAAAAAAAACACAAAACTTTTGTTTGGTCTAAGTTCTAAATGATAGCCGAGGTTACTGTTTAATCTTGATGATATGTAAGTTACTTTGAGACATGGGACTCCGCTCCACACGCTGATCTGGAGGAACCGAGACCCTTGGCTCTCACTTCGGAACAGCCCGTCTCCTGGGGCTGAGCATTCCTGCAGGTCCGCGATAGATTTGAGACAGACGGTGATGACACAGTGATAGTAAAGAAGCAACAATAGAACTTGAGAGCCTTCATATCTGTCCTTCTGTGTGACCACCTGGCGTTTTCACCTGGGTTCTTATTTTATTCTAAAATGTAAAACAGTGAAAGATGCAAAGTGTCCTATTTTTGCTTGGTAAGGGACAAGTTTAGTTCAGAGGTGAACTATGTTACCGAGTTTGAAGACTATCATTAACAACACAATTCTTCTGTTTTGTCAGTGGTTTTAAAACGGAAGAGTGAATTAAAAAATGATTATTTCTGATTATTACATTACTGAAAATACATCTGTTTTTGTAATGTGGTGAAGGTCGGGAGACCCTTCTTGTCCGCTCCTGATATTCCTTCCGTTGGGGGCAGCCTTCATTATGCAAAATCCTAGGCCTTTCTTCGCCCTCTCCCCATCCCACCCCGACTCCGCGGACTGGCTTCTCTGAGTGCCAGCTGGAGGGTGAGGCACACAACACTCCAGCAGCTCTCAACCTTCCCAAGGCCGTGACCCTTTAACACAGTTCCTCATGTTGTGGTGACCCCCAACCATAAAATTATTTTCCTTGCTACTTCATAACTGTAATTTTCCTACTGTTATGTCTTAGGCGACCCCTGTGAAAGGGTCGTTTGCCCCCCAGAGGGGTCGCGACCCACAGGTTGAGGACCGCTGCGAGTCTAAGCTTTTCTCGCCTCCTTGTCGAGGGCCAGGTGACCTGCAGAGCACCCTCACCCACCCTCCTGCAGAAGTAGGTCCCAAGATGTGGGCTCGTGCTGGCCGGGATGGGGTCGGCTTTGAATTCTGCACACACAAGCCACTGCCTTATGTCAGCTTCCCAGGGATGAAGGTGACTTTTTATTTAGTCCTCACCTGAGGATATTTTTCCATTGATTTCTAGATAGAATGGAAGGGAGGGAGGGAGGAAGGGTGAGAGAAAGAGAGAAACATCGATGTGAGAGAGACACATGGATCAGTTGCTTCCCTCACGACCCGGACCAGGGCCGAGGATCGAACCCTGCAACCCAGGTACGTGCCCTTGACCAGGAATCAAATCCAAGACCCCTCGGTCCGCAGGCTGATGCTCTAACCACTGAACCAAACCAGCCAGGGCGAAGGTAACATTTTGATTTACTCCTTTCTCTTATTTCTTACAGAACTCGAGCAGGGGAAAGCGTTGCTATGAATTGGACCCCTCAGACCCCAACAATCATGATGATGATAATGATTCTAACAATAGCAGTGTTTTTAAAGCTATCGTGTTTTTGAATATTTGCAGTGTTGGGCACTAAGATGAATTTAAACGCATTATCTTCCTGACTCTTCCTGACACACCTGTGAGGAAGGTTCTGTTGTTGCCTCTACATTATAGCTGGAACAAATAGGTTTAGTGACAAATAAACATGCCTGTCATCATCACATAACTAGCAAATGATGGCAGAGGACTTGAACCTGGGTCGGTGACTCAGGGCCCAAACACTTAACCACTAGACCACTTTGCTTAATGGTGGGAGAAAATCCATGTATGGCCCCTGTTTATGAGATTACTTGGGCTGCCAGCTTTCAAGGATGGAAAATGGTTCGTGTTCTCTCACCTCTGCTCTCTTGCTGGCTCTCTCACCTGCTCCCCAGTGAGAAGTCCGGAGATCTAATTTGGAGATGGGCTCCGTACTGTGAACATGGAACACAGCAGCCTGGTCGTGCCCGGCTCGCGGCCCCACCTTTGCCAGTCATCTCATCTTGAAGTCTTCCTTCCAACTTGGCGAAGCACTCCCCTGCCCCAGGACTGCCAGCTACAGCATCCGCTGGCTGACGGGCCAGGAAAGCATGCATTGCTACAAGGTGACAACCTCAGCTCATGCCAGCCTTCTTGGCAGGGTGAGCTACCACTTTTGTGGAGCAATTTCAGGAGCACTGGAACATCCCAATCTGCTCTCTACCCAAAACATACCTCTCCTCCCACCTCCAACTAGCCTGTCACGGGGTCAGAACTGCCACCATTATAGAGGCATCCCTTTGACGCAAAGCATTGTCCTCAATTAAAAAGCAAAATGTTCAGTGAGAAGTAATCCATTCAGCCTGTTTCCTCATGCACGTGGAGGTATGCAAAACACCCCCCTCCAAACATCGATATGAGAATGAAAAGAGATCATACATGGAGTAGGCTCACCAGAGTGCTGGCACAAAACACATGCTCCGTAAGTATTTGCAGTTACCACAGCACCACTGTCATCACCAATACTGGATGCGTTCATATATGTGATTTCTTTGTTCAGAGGCTGATGAATGGAACCTAGGACTAGTCCCAAGAGGCAGTCAACACACCTGGGAACCAGGAAACCTGAATTCTGACCCTGACATGACTATTAGCTCACAGGTGTCACTAAGTGATCATGACAAGTCCATAAATACGTCTCAACATAAATAATGCTCCAAGAAGTCCTTCACTCTCAATCAGAGCTGCACATGGAACAAAGGCCCGGTTCTCCCCCACCCAGACCAGCAGTTGGCAGACTACGGCCATATATACATTGCCAGCTTATGAGCTCCTATCGTCTCCTCGTCTGTGCTTTTTTTTTTAAACATGTTTTTACTGATTTTTTTTTTTTTTTTAGAGAAGAGAGGAAGGGAGAGAGAGGTAGAAACATCGAGGTGAGAGAGATACATTGATCGGCTGCCTCCTGCACACCCCTACTGGCGATCGAGCCCAAAACCTGGCATGTGCCCTGACCAGGAATTGAACCAGGAGCTCTCAGTTCATGGGACAATGCTCAATCCTCTGAGCCACACTGCCCTGGCTAGTCTGTGCTTCTTAAACTTTAATATGCCTACGAATCACACATCTCACTAACACGCAGGTCCTCATCTTGGGGCCCAAGATGCCACATTTCTACCAAGCTCCCAGATGTTGTAGTTGCAGTTGGTCCAGGGACCGCTCTTGGGGGCAAACTCTTAGGTGATGTGATAGAGATGCCCCCTCTGTGTGTGTTAGCCTCAGACTGCAGCTCTCCTCTTGGGAATGCCAATCCTGTCCCAAGGCAATGGCCAATGCCTGCTGTAGGCTGGGTCCCCTTAAACACACGTGTGTTAGAGAGGGGGCAGCAGAGGGCACACATTCTTCTCCCAGGCCTGTACCAATAACCACCCCACCACACACACACACACACACACACACACACTCTCACATACACACACACACACACTCTCACATACACACACACACACTCACACACACACACTCTCACATACACACACACACACACACACACACACACACTGAGCCCTTCTGAGGGCTCTGGGGACATCTGTGCTGCAGCAGATAACACACTAACCTGAGACTCCAGAGACCTGAGTTCTAGCCCAGACTGCAACTCTCTCTCAGTGTGATCCTGGTCGCACCACTCCAGGCTGTCTGCGTCCTTCTTAAAAGACCCCCCCGAGAAGCAAGCACAGTCCAATGGCCTCTCAAAAAGCCACCTCACCACCTGGCCCCGAGAATGGCTCTCTTCCCCAGGAGGTTTGGGGACACAGATTTAGAAGGCATGGCTGTGTTCTTCCTGACTCCCTACCAGGTCTGCGGTGGCAAGGGAGAATCGAGCAGTGGGCCGCACAGAATGTCAGCGCCGGAAGGACCTCAGCGCCCAGCCAGCCCAGCCTCTTCGCTGGACATCGTGTTCCTCCTTGTGTGTTTGTTCATCTTGTTGAAGGCACACGAAG
This sequence comes from Tadarida brasiliensis, assembly GCA_030848825.1. Classification (NCBI taxonomy): domain Eukaryota; kingdom Metazoa; phylum Chordata; class Mammalia; order Chiroptera; family Molossidae; genus Tadarida; species Tadarida brasiliensis. The sequence continues at coordinate 103,002,538 of CM061259.1, read as the reverse complement.
ATACCCGAACACCTTTGCCCAGGAGCCTCAAGCAGCGCTTGGCAGTTAAAAGATACTTAGAAACTTCAACAAATCTTACAAATCATGGCAGCATTTTAATGACACAGAAGTAGATCCCTGTATAGGAAAAGACAAAAAGGCCTTCCCCTTCTCAACGGAAAGCATCCTCGCCCCTGGCACTGTCCTTACTGTGAAGGGAACAGCTTGACGTCGTTCAGTGGGCTGGAGCGGACACAGCAGGCCAGAAGTCAGGAGACCTGGGCTCCCCTCCAGCTCTGACAGCCCCAGGTAAGTCACTGTCTGAAGCTGATCCTCAGTTTTCTCATCTGTCAAAGGGGGATAATAATGATAGCAAACATGAACTGAGCACTATGCCAGGCACTGTGACTTGCATTATGTCATTTAAAAGCCCCAAACTATAGGTACAGTTGTATCTAATTGACACATGAGAAAACCAAAGTTTGAAGAGGTTCAATACCATGGTGAGGACCGTAACAAGCTGGTCCTCTGACTCCGAACGTGTGCTCACGGTGCCGGCACCAGGCCACCCTCCTTGCCCTGTATCCCTCACAGAATTTCCGTAAGCTTCGAAGGAGACAGAGGGGAAATCACTGCATATTCCTGAGTTGCATACATATTGCTGCGGTTGTTACCTTAAATCAGTGAATGCCAAGTGGGTACATTCATGGGCCAGAGCAGGTGGGTCTATTCCAGGGGGGCTGGGGGTCCTTCTCAGAAAGTCTGGGATGTACCCAGCTCTGAATCGCACTCCTCTGTAATCTGATGGTGATACCCATCTCTTCTTCCAGAGACGCCTCCACTCGAACAAGACATCTCCATGTGTCTACTTACCCCTTCCCTTCAGGAATTCCCTGGGGTCACTCAGAGATGATCCCACTCCACATTTTTACCTTTGCTTTTGGTTCTTCTCACAGGTGGATACTAAGAAGTGAAAGGGAAGGGGAGTTGGAGTTCCCCCCTTTGTAAAGCGTACCGCCTTTTAATCCAATTCTCCTGTCACCATTTTCTCATTACAGTTATGAATCTGGGCAGCCTCTTGCCATGGTTACACAAGCTTCTGATTAAATTCTGCCAGCCAGCCAGCTCGTTTCAGAAAGTGAATGAATAAATAAACTGCTGTGCTGAACTTGTGAGGAAACACAAGCCTTGGGCCCAGGGAGAGTTCTGTGAAAGCGAAGACACTCAGGACCATATTAAAAGAGGTATAGAGCCCTGAATAAAGGAGTAGAGAGGAAGGGCTCTATTCTAGTTGGACTGCATTTGAGAAATAAACACTGGTAAAAGTAGAATCTGCCTAGAGGTTGGAAGTAGAGCAGACGATTAAGTGTGGGATTCTGGGTAAGCCCCTTTTCTTCTCTGAGACACCGTTTTCTTAGCTGTCAAACAGCATAATTAGATTAACTTTCAATTGTTAAGCACTTATTATGTGCCAGGCACTATGCCAAGCACTTTCATAGTTAATATGTCATACACAGATTAGGTAAAAGAACTGCAAATGTTTAGCCCAAGGAAAGGAAGCTTGGGAAGGAAAAGTAAACTGAATTTAAATATAGGCTATAATGTGAAAGAAATGTTAAGTTTTGGTTTTTTTTTTTCTTTGGGCTGTTGAGTTAAAAGAGTGTTTCATGTCAGACCTCAGAGTGGGTACTGGATCTGCCAGTGCCCCTCGTTGACACTGGAAGATTTGCTAAGCCTCTTAGCCTCAGTTTTCTGGCCTGTAAAATGGGGATGATGCCACTCGTCTCATACATTTCCGGGGGGGGGGGGGGGTTAAGTAATATAGGTAAAAGGTATTAAATATATAACACATACTAGGAGCTCAATATATGTTTGTTCCTTCTTTATCCACAGAGAATTAGAAGTAAAGGACAATCACTCCATGCCTCGGCCTTGACCAAAGAGAGACCTGCATAGCTCGGGGATCTCACCCCATTCCTTGAGTGCAGCCTACACCCCGGCTACAGCCACTGCACATCCACGTGCACCTGTGCAGAGGTACGTTGTAGACACACTCCGAACTCGTTATAGGATTTGCTAACCTAAGAGGGTGGGAGGAAAATCCATGAATTCTATCAAAATAAATGACAGAGCTGTCTTACCCCTATACCCTGGTAGCCCTTGAACGAGGAGTAAGTGGGCTAATTTACAGCCCGCACGTTCCCTGAGGGCAGGGATCACAGCCCTTTGGTCACCCCCGGAACACCAGCACCCCGCACGATGCATGGAGCATTATCGGTGCTCCACAGACCTGCCCCTTGACTGAGGAAGTAGAGAGGACCACTTCTTTGTCACTTACTTTACTTCTCATTTGGATATATTTTCTCCCCATCCTGCCACCCTCTCCCCTCAAAACATCAATTCCTCCAGAGTAAGGGGTGACAGACTCATCCCATTTGCTTTGTTTCGAACATGCTGATGCTCCCAAATTCATGTATCCAACCTGGACCTCGCCCATGAGCTCTAGATTAGGATATCCTACTGCCTACTTGATATTTTCATCTAGGCGTTTAATTCAAAAATAAATAAATAAAAAGACCTTGAATATGCCCCCAAAATAATTATTGATCCACCTTCAAACAAATGAATAACGAATAAAAGGCAGCCTTTCCTCCAATGTTGCTCAAATCGGATAACGATACCACCATCTATCCTGCTGTTTAGGTTAAAATCCTAGAAGTCCTCCCCGATTCCTCATTGTCCATCTAAATTCAGTCCATCAGCAAGTCCTGTCAGCTCTTCTAAAATATATTCCAAGCCTGTCCGTTTCTCAGCAGCACCCCCCCCCCAAGCATCTTAGAATAAGCTACCATTGGCTCGCTTCTTGACTGCTCCAATGGCCACTAAAGGATGTCCCGGCTTCCTCCCATTCTCCCCTAGAGTCCACCTGTCATCAACAGCCAAACAATCTTTGTAAAATACATCACATCACTTTTCTGCTTAAAACCCTCTCCTTCCGCCCTGGCCAGTGTAGCTCAGTTGGTTGGGCGTCCTCGTGTGCACCGAAAGGTTCAGATAGGTAGATTCCCGGTCAGGGCACATGCCCGGGTTTCGGGCTCAGTCCCCAGGAGGGGGCATGCAGGAGGCTGCTAATCGATGTTTCTCTCTCACGTCAATGTTTCTCTCTCTCTAAAAAAAATTTTTTTTTAAAAATCTTAAAACAACAAAAACCCTCTTCTTCCGTCAACGTTCAGCATTTACGGAGCACTGTCCAAACTGTTAGAATCAGAGTCGTGAGCGAACTGAATAAACACGCTGCCCTTGGGAAGCAGACCACAAACAAATTAAGCAGCGGGAGGCGTTGGGGTACTGGGGGTATGATTTCTCTACGGGCTGTTAGGAAGAGCCCCAAGGAGAAGGTAGCATCCAGCAAAGAACTGGGCAAGTGAGGGAATGAGCCCTAGGGCTATGTGGAGACAGCACTCCAGACAGGGAAGAGCCAGGGCGAAGGTGGAGAAGCAGCGAGGAGAAGCCACGCAGCTGCAGCAGTGAGCAAGGGAGAGAACAGCAGGAGGGGAGCTCGGGAGAAAATGAGAGGCCAGGTCACGCTGGACCATGTAGGCCACTGTGAGGACTTCGGCCTTCACCCTGGGAGCGGTAGGGAGACCTTAGAGGGTATTGGTTAAGACTGACATGATCTGAGTTACGCTCTGATTGCTGTGTGTCAAGAATACAGTGAAGAAAGTTAAAGCAGGATGGTTAGCTAAGAGGCAGTGCAGTTATCCAGGCAAGAGACAATGGTGCTTGAACTAAGGGGTAGCCATGTGGGTGGTGATGGACAGTCAGACCCTGGATGTAATTTGAAAGCAGAACCATCCAAGTTTGCAGGCAGATTTCAGTCTGTGGGCTGGCGTGTCAAGAATGACTCCGGTGCCCAGCGGGTGTGACTCAGTGGTTGAGCATCGACCCCATGCACCAAGAGGTCACCGGTGCAATTCCGGGTCAGGGCACATGCCCAGGGTGTGGGCCAAATCATCAGTGGGGGGCATGCAGGAGGCAGCTAATCGATGTTCTCTCTCATCGATGATTCTCTCTCTCTCTCTCTCTCTCTCTCTCTCTCTCTCTCTCCCCCTCTTCCTTCCTCTCTCTCTAAAATCAATAAAGAAAAAAATAATAAAAAGAATGACTCCGGGTATTTTGGTCCATAAAACTGGACAAGTAGAGTCACCCTTCCCAGAGACAGGGTTTAGCAGACTTGTGAGACAGTGGAGGGAAATCAGGAATTTTATTTTACATGTCAAGTTTGCATTTTCTGGAGGACATTGAAGTGGAGGCATTGAGTAGGTCTGCTCTGCAGGTATCAAACCAGGGATAAGCAGCATTCAGAGGGTGCTTCAAGTCAAAGGACTGGATGAGACCCCCTGGGGAGTTTACCTGGATGGAAAAGAGCAGAGGCAGGTCCATGGACTGGGCCCTGGGGTACTCCAAAGTTCAAAGACATGGAAGAAAAGGAGAAATCATCAGTGAAAGAAATGGATAACTTCCCATCACACCTTGTCTACAGGCATCTGGTGATCTAGCCTCTTTCTCCAACTCCACCCCCGCCTTCTCCCCAGTTCAGTAAGCACCAGCCACACTAGACTTTATTGTTTCCCTAAAATATTAATAAGTAAAGCTCATTCTTCCTTCAAAGCTTTGGACTTGTCTGGAAAGATCTTCCAGACTTACAGCTGCCTTCTTCTTGTCTCTTGGGTCTCAGAGCTTTTATGTTGCTTCTATGGAGAGGCATTCCCTACCCTACCCCTACTCAGTCCAGGTTTTCTCTTAGTTTACTTATCTATCTATCTATCTATCTATCTATCTATCTATCTATAGTTTAATTCTGTAGCACTTATTATCTTAAATGTTCTTATTTCTTTACATGTCTACTTTCTATTCCACCACTACCCTTAACCCTGGCCAGGAAAACTCAATGAAGGTAAAAACTGGGTTCCCCTCCCCCACAGTGATGTACCCCCATCACCTAGATCAACACACGTCATCTAGTAAGTGTTCAACATATGTCTGTGGGATGAATATAAACCAAGATCCAGAGAAAAAGAATGAGCTCCCCAAGCTCATCCAGAGAGTGAGTGACAGAAACAAGGCAAAAGCTCAGGTTCCTTCACCCTAAACTCAAGATTGCTTGTGTTGTGTCCCAGCTACTGTGCTGGGAGGGAGAGGAGGGGTAGGCTGAACAGAACCACCCACACTCATTTTTAAAGTACCGATTGACCAGTGTAGCCCTCCTTCTCTGACCACTTTCCATAGCTGCATAAACTTGAAGCAAGTAAAATCATGGACAGGCACTAGAAGGGAGCTTTCAGAAGACAAATCCTAGTATACTGAAGCTCAGATCAGGGAGGGACCATAGTTATTTTTAATCCAACTTTCCTTTTCCCCCATAATCTCCTGACCTTGAAAGGCATTTGCTCAGTAGTCAAGAAAAAGAACAAAACTAATCTACATCCCTACCAGTTGCCTGGTGCCTTTCAGATGTCCCCTAGAGAAAAGGTCATTTTTCATGTGTTCATTCATTTGACAAATATATATTGAACCAACTATTCTAGAAGCTGATGGTCCGACAGTGAACAAAACGGATAAGGTTCTTGCTCTCGGATGCTTACTTTCTGGTCAGAGAGGCAGACAATAAATAAGTGAATAAATGAACAAAATAACATCGGGTGATGTTAGGTGGTCGGAAGACAACTAAATAGGAAAATGTGATACAGAGTGTGCAGCTGGGTGAGACAGCGGCAGACTTTTGGATGAATTTTAGATACTTGGTTCCCATTCTGGTTTCTGACTTAGGATCAAATCTAGACAGATCTTTATGGTTGTCCCCTTGAAACAGAGCTCAGTGCCTCCTCATGGGGACTCCCTGGGATTCTTTGGCCCAACCTGACTCCATGTCACAGACGAGAAACCAAGCTTGAGGTCCAGCTCCTGTCTGTGACCCAGTATGTCCCCAAATCCACTTAATGCCAAATGCCATAGCTCAGGGTGCAATATGTATGAGTGCTGAGTCCACAGGTTTGACCTTGTGTTCCTGCCCCATTGGGCTATTGACTTCCGCTTTACACACCTAACTGAACTGGAGGTGAGCCTGCCAAATGTCTCTGGCTTCACAGGTGGACCCAGACCAGCCAGGAGAACAGGAGCGAGCAGTGACACCTCTGCTGTGCTGCACACACACGTGCTCCTGCCCTCCATCTGCCCTGCCCAGAAGACAAGCGTTGGAGTAGATCGGGGCAGAGCAGGGTGCGCTCTGGAGAGAATAAGCACAATTAATAGGGCTCCACCCCTGAACAGCTCAGGCAACCCTGATCCAGCGTTCTTCACACTTTGTTAGACACATCTTTTGGGGAGACTATATTTATAAACATGGATTTGGACATCATACCAACCTGGGTTTGAAACCTAGCCCTGCCACTAATCAGTTGTACGCCCTCAGGCAAGTCAATCAACTCTTTAAACCTCAGCTCTTCACCTATACACAATGGGAATAATACGTATATCTACCTGTAAAATCTGTTGAGAGAATGGAATGAACTATCTAAAGCACTTAGAGTGTTCGGGGTACATGTGTCACCCAAGAGCTTAGACTTTTGGAGCTAGAAGGAAATTTACAGAACACTTATTCCCACACCCTTATTGAGCAGATGGGGAAACTGAGGCTCAGAAATGGGAAGGGATTATTCCAAACTAGCCAATGGGAGAGCCAGAAAGAAACTTCAGCCCTGGTTGCATGTGTCAGCTTGCCTTCCTAGGGCTTATCCAAAAAGACAGAGAAGGTCCAGCCATGCAGCGATGGCTTCAGCAGCACAAGACGAACAAGGCAATCAGTTCGCTCTGATTTAAAGTTGCAGCTGTCCCATGGACTTGCTATGTAACTTCAGTCAGGCAATGATATTCCTCTGCACCCAGATTCTCCACCTTGCAGAAATGACTAGGGACTATGATGAGCCTTCCCCCCAGACTGGGGGGGGGGGGGGAGTTGTACATGCTCTGTACATGCTCTGTACATTCTATTCAGCCACACCAATCTCTGCTGCAAACCACCTCTGACTCCTCGTCACCCAGATGGTCATGTACCTGCAGGCTCAGGGCCAACCACACAGTGAGATGAATTCCCTCTATAGCAGGAAGTTTACAAAAAATCCAACAGTGCCAGAATTTATGTCCGGATTTCTGATACCGACTGCCAGCTTCCTTGGGCTCCTGTGTGCTCCTCACTCTTCATATTGGTCTTCTGACTAATGTCTACCTTCTGATAGGTGTATATAAACTTCTTCTATCCTTATGTCCCAGTCAGAACGTTCTCCAGAGAATCAGCCCTAGAGAAAGATGTCTAAAAGATAGAGAATAACATGGGTAGATGAGGAGGAGGAAGAGGAGGAGGAGAAGGAGGAGGAGGAGGGTGATGGTGGTGAAAGAATCAAACAGCTAGTGATACATTTCTATGCCAGGCACAGCACTCAGCACTAAGCATTACCTCATTTAATCCTCACAACAAGTCTAACAATATATGCATTGTTAAAACTCTCACTTTGCAGATGAAAAACTTGAGACCCAGACAAGTTAAAGTAATTTACCCAAGGTCATTAAGTGTTGTGGCTGGGATCCAAACTCATTGCGTCTAAATCCAGACCCCAGTCTCTCACTTGCCACTCTACATTTCTAGAAGAGCCTTGGAGAATTTAAACCAACCCCCTCACTTTATAGAAATGACAACTGAGCCCCAGAAAAGGGCCAATCATGCATTCACCCATCAAATACTTACTGAGCACCCCTCTATGCCAAGCACTACATAGGTGCCAGGAAAACAGCAATTAAAAATGCAGTCCCTGCCCTCAGGAGTCTATAGGTTGGCCAAGTTCACCTAACTGGTTAATGGCAAAAACCAGCACAACTCCAATTTCCCAGTACTCTTTTAGAAATTTTGCTTGGCAAGTATCATTCAGGGTTCTTAGAGAAACAGAACCAATAGGGTTGAGGATGGTTGGGTGTGTGTGTGGGTGTGTGTGTGTGTGTGTGTGTGTGTGTGTGTGTGTGTGTGTAGAGATTTATTTTAAGGAATTGGCTCATGCAATTGTTGAGGCCAGCAGGTCCTAAATCTATAGGACAGATTAGCAAGCTGGAAACTCAGGCAGGAGATGAGTTGCAGTCTTGAGGCAGAGTTTTTTCCTCTCCTGGAAACCTCAGTTTTTGCTCTATAGACCTTTGAGTGATTAAATGAGGTCCGTCCACATTGTTGAGGGTCATCTCCTTTACTTTAAGTCAACTGATCGTAGATGTTAACCGTATCCACAAAACACCTTCGCAGCACACCTGAATTAGTATTTGACTCAGTAACTGAATACTTAGCCTAGCCAAGTTGACACAAAAACTGTCACAGCAAGTCAAGCCATCCTCCGTCCCATAATTAATTAGAGCTATACCCAGGCTACCCCCAAGATATCTCCTCCCTCTGTGGCCTGCTTCAGCTGCAAAATGAGAAAAGTATCTAACAGTTTTCTTCTATTAAATGTAAACCTGATTTCTCTCCTTCCAATCTGAGGAAACCTAGAAATAGATGAACCAGAAACACTGCAACATAAGTTTGCATACTTTAGCCTTCCCTTATTTAGGAGAGAACTGTCACGTTTTAATGAATACCATGAAGGAAGGCATCTCAATCTCAATCTCCACAGAGCACCTGTGCTCCTAAATCTTGTCACCTGCTTTACAACATGGGGTGGAGAGAATAAATATGGATTCTAGCAAGTGATAGTACTTGTACTGAAACTTCCAAATAAGTAACTAATTAACTTTTATGTCTGTGTAGGCATGTATGCGTGTGTGTGTATGTGTATGTGTATGTGTGTGTGTATGTGTGTGTCTGCAAAAGAAAGAGTAAAGAATTGAGTGACTTCAATTATAACTTTAAAGATCAACTGGAATTTTGCCCCAGGAAAATCTACTAGTAAATAAAGTCATTCTCTACTACAGAGAAGTACAGAGAATCGACTTGGTTAATTGTAGGATGGTGCGACAATGATTTTAATGCTTGCTTAGTTAAAAAACAAAAACAGTGAAGTCAGACGAGGAGAAATATGATGCATGCTCTTGCCTCGCCTGACGGCCACATAACCTCTCCTGTTCTTGCTTGTCTCCCCTCAAGAACAAGGAGAGTAACCGGAAGATTAGGACCTTTCTCACTCCAAATGTCAGTCATGCTACACCCTGTGAGATAGGTAAAAAGAGGCACCAACTCTGCTAGTGGGCAGGAGACAAAGAGAAACCTACCCAGTCTCATTACTTTGCCAAAGGCCAACTTACCTTCTTCAAGCCAGGTAGCCGAGTACCTAGTCTGAACAATACTTATCAAGGTGGAGTTGGTGGGTGGGTTGGTGGGTGGTTGAACCATAAGTGCACAGAACTAGATTAACCATAATTCCTGGTCTCATGATTGGCCCTAGCATGACCTGCTTCTGTGCATTTGGTAATTTCTATGAAGTAGACTTTTTTTTAAGAGTCCACATATAAACAATACCATACAGTATCTGTCTTTCTCTGTCTGGTTTATTACACTTGGCATAATACCCTCCAAGTTCATCCACGTTGTCACAAATGGCTGCATTTACATTTCTTATGCCTGAATAGTATTCCATTTTGTGTATGTGTGTGTAAATATAATATTATAATATAATATAATCCATTCATCTATCAACAAATACTTAAGTTGTTTCCATATCTTGGCTATTATGAATTATGCAATGGGAGTACAGATATCTCTTCGAGATACTGGTTTTACTTCCTTTGGCTATGTGCCCAGGAGTGGAATTGCTAGATCATATGGTAGTTCTATGTTTTATTTTTGAGGACTCTCTGTACTGTTTTCCACAGTGGCTGCACCAAGGTACATTCCCACCAACAGTACAGAAGGGTTCCCTTTGCTCCACGTCCTCATCGACACCTATTGTCTCCTGTCTTTTGGATAACAGCCCTTCTAACAGGGGCTATCTCATTGTGGTTTTGACTTGCATTTTCCTGATGATTGATGATGCTGAGTAGAAACTTTTTGGTAATCATTAGTAACTTTTATGTCTTCTTTGGAAAAATGTTTATTCAGGAATGGCAGACAATATTTGCAAACCATATAAATGATAAAGGGTTAATATCCAAAATATATAAGGAACTCCTATAACTCAATAGCAAAAAAGACCAACAATTTGATTTAAAAATGGGCAAAGGAACTGTACTTCGTTATTTTTAATAATGTATTGAGTATCCCCAAACCACCACTCAAATCAAAAGATACAGCCTTAGCAATAACTTATATCCAATCATATGAGCACCCATCTTATCCGGCCTGCTGTCTTCCCCATCTGAGATAAGCATCAACCTCAATCTTGTGTTCATAAGTCCCTTGATGTATCATATAGGTACATCTGTGTGGCTTCTTTTAAAGTCGTTTTATTGTAGTTATTTTTATTTCATATAGTGATTATCAAGTTGGATGAAAATGTGAGTACTTGCTTTTCAAACCCTTCTTATTAAGTTGCTAAGATTCATTCACCCTGTTGCAAGGCTCTGTAGTGCATTGCTTTGACTACTGTAGATTAAACTGCGTGACTAGTTATTCACACGCATCCCTTCAAATGGGCATTTGGACCAGTTCCAGGGTTTTGCCATCATGAACAGTACAGCTGTGGACATTGTTTCACAGATCTTTCCGCTCTTCCTCCACGGAAATGCCCTGGCTATTGTCGTCCCGTCACTGTTTCATATAAACTGTAGAATTATCTTAATCAAGTTCTGTGGGGAAGAAAATAAAAATGCTGGAATTTTCACTGGAAATCCTTAATCTCCAGAACAAGTTTAGGAGAACTGATTCTATGATATAACAGTCCCCTGTTGTACGGGCTTTCGCTTTCCATGGTTTCAATAACTTGCATCAGCTGCAGTCCCCAAATATTAAATGGAAAAGTCCAGAAATGAACAAATCACAAGTTTTACATCGTGCCCGTTCTTAGCAGTGTGATGCAATCTCGAGACACCCCACTGCATCCTGCCTGGGAAATGAGTCCGGTGTCCTTTGTGTCCTCTGTACGATGTGTCCACATGTGTGTTCCCCACCCAGCAGTCACTTAGCAGTCCTCTCGCTTATCAGATTGGCTGTCTTGGTATCGCAGCGCTTGTATTGAAGTCACCCTTATTTTACTTCATCAGGGCCCCACAGCACAAGAGTAGTGATCCTGGCAGTTGCGACAGGCCAAAGGGAAGCCATGAAGAGCTTCCTTTAAGTCAGCGGTTCTCAACCTTCCTAGTGCCGCGACCCTTTAATACGGCTCCTCATGTTGTGGTGACCCCCAACCATAAAATTATTTTCGTTGCTGCTTCATAACTGTAATTTTGCTACTGTTATGTCTTAGGCGATCCCTGTGAAAGGGTCGTTCAACCTCCAAAGGGGTCGCGACCCACAGGGTGAGAACCGCTGCTTTAAGTGAAAAGGTGAAAGTCCTCAATAAGGAGAGAGAAAGATTGTATGCAGAGGATGCTAAGACCTACAGCAAAAACAGGTCTTCTGTTCATGAAATTGCAAAGACGGAAAAGGAAATGTATGCTAGTTTGCTGAGTGAGAGACCACATTCACAAAACTTGTATTCCAGTGTATTAATATTTTTGTTCATCTCTTACTGTGCCTAATTGATAGGTATGTATATATAGGAAAAAAGCATAATATATGTAGGATATGGTATTTCGTATGGTTTTAGGCACCCACTAGGGGTCTTGGAACTTATCCCCTGCAGATAAGGGGGCACTATTGTATTAAGAATTCTTATCCAGTCCTGGCCGGTTTGGCTCAGCGGTTGGAGTGTCGGCCCATGGACCAGAGAGTCCCAGGTTTGGTTCCCGCTAGGGGCACGTACAAAAAAAAAAAAAGAATTCTTATCCATAAATGTGGTATATCTCTCCTAAATAATATATCTCATTTATTTAGGTATTCTTTAATTAATTTTGTATCTTGTTTTTATAAACCTTACACATGCAGGTTGGGACAAAAGTAGGTTTACAGTTGTGAGTATGTCAAACACAGTTTATTCTTATATTACTATTTATTAATTATTATATTATTTTCCATACAAACAACGGTAAATCTACTTTTGCCCCACCCTGTATTTTGTTAGATTTCTTTCTAATCCCTTGATATTCTCTAATACAATTATAGTTTCTTCTCTTGAACCTGTCGATTTTGTGTACCTTGTAATTTTCTAAAATCTAAATTCATGCCAATTATAATGACTTTTTAAATACAAAGCCTGCATGGTCTACAAAAAGCAGGGAATGTTTTTACTTTTCAGTAGTGGGAGGGAGGATTTGGAACTAAAGCTTTCTCAGAAAGTCGATTTCAACTTTTATGATTTTGGCTACAACCCGTGCTCTGCCATCGTGGGCCCTGTGGCTTTGTGGTCATTCTTTGCCTTCTCTGGGCTTAATATTACCCGTGGTAGATTGTCTCAAAATGCCAACCACTAATATCTTCCCCTCATATACACACGTTATTTCCCCATTGAGATGGAGTCTATTCCTCCACCCCCGTGAATCTGGTCTGGTCTGTTATTTCTTTGACAACCCGAAAAGGTGAAATTGATACTGTGTAATTTCCAAAAAGAGATCATTAGAAGCCTTGAAGCTCTGTCTGGGTTTCTTGGAATGCTCACTCAGGGGAGGGTCCAGCCACCATGTAAGATGAGACAACCATGCTATGAGGAAACCTAACCTAGTCATATGGAGAAGCTAGGTTAAAAGAGAGATGCCCATAGCCAGGATGTGGAGAAAAGGCAACCCTCGTGCACCGTTGGTGGGAATGCAAATTGGTGCGGCCACTAATTAAAAATTAAAAATGGAACTGCCTTATGACCCAGCAATTCCACTGCTGGGAATATATGCAAAGAAACCCAAAACACTAATTCAGAAAAAAAAATATATGCACCCCTATGTTCATTGCAGCATTATTTAAAATAGCCAAGATATGGAAGTAACCAAAGTGCCCAACAATAGACCAGTGGATAAAAAAGCTGGTACATATATATAATGGAATATTACTCAGCCATAAAAAAGAATGAAATCTTACCATTTGCAACAGCATGAATGGATCTAGAGAGTATTATGCTAAGTGAAATAAGTCAGGCCAAGAAAGACAAATACCATATGATTTCACTTATATGCAGAATCTAAAGAACAAAATAAACAAACAAAACAGAAACAGACTGATACAGAGAACAAACTGATAGTTGCCATTCTGGGTGAGTGGATTAAGAACCATAAAATGGTAGCTACAAATTAGTCCCTTCACCTTTTTCAAATAGTCACTGGGATGTAAAGTACAGCATAGAGAATATAGTCAGTAATATTATAGTAACTATGTGTGGTGCCAGGTGGGTACTTGAAATATCAGGGAGATCACTTTGTAAAGTATATGATTGTCTAATCACTATGCTGTACACCTGAAACTAATATAAAATAATGCTGAATATCAAAAAAGAGAGATACCCAATCTTAGCTCCTCCAGCCATCCCAGCTCAAGCAAGAGCTATGAGAGTGGAGAAGTTTCCCAATGATTCCAGCCAGGTGCCACTTCATGAGAGACCTCAAGAAAGAACTACTCAGCCCTGGCTGGTTTTGCTCAATGGTTAGAGCATCAGCCCACAGACAAAGGGTTGCTGGTTCGATTCTGGTCAAGGGCACATACCTGGGTTTCTGATTTGATCCCCGGCCTCAGTTGGGGCCATGAGGGAGGCAGTCAATGAATGTGTCCACGTGGATGTCTCTTTCTCTCCCTCCCTCCCTCTCTCCCTCCTTCCCTCCCTTCCACTCGCTCCATAATCAATGGGAAAATATCCTCGGGTGAGAAGTAACAAAAGAACAAAAAAACTACACAGCTGAACCTAGTCAACATACAAAAACATGAGAGATAATAATAAATTGTTTGAAGCCACTAAAAATTAGACGGCTTACTACCAATCTGAAACAAAAAGCAGTAGATAACTGAAACTAATGTTTTTCAAACTGGTCGGCAGAATCATAGAATTTCCAGGAAAACCTCTGTTGGGGAATAAACAGATTGGCTTGTAAGGCTCTATATCATCCTCATCATCCCTTTCAGCTAGGGAAGCTCTTTTCTTATCTCTTATCATTTCAGTCCTACAAATAATTTCTTTTTAAAAAGAATAGGAAGATCAGAAAGGGAGTTCTAGCGCTATTAGTCTGATAAATCCCAGATCAAATGATCTCTAAGTTTCTATATATCATTATCTTTCTATGATAGTATCACTAGATATCATCCAAGAAAAAAGCAATTAAAACAGTGTCAAATGAGAAATGGTAGTGAGAATTAAGAATGTTTGACCAAAGGCGGGGAGAGCACAATTCAGATACTCTAACAAGGACAGGACTTGTGTAATAATGAGGTGATCTATGTTGTAGGGAGGTGAGCTCCCACCCATCCACCCCACCTCACTCCCTGCTGAACATCTTCCTTCCTTGCACATGACTTTGATTGAGGTCATATTTCTTACACTCAATTCAAGACCCACTTTAAAATTTTTGCCAATATTATTATTTATTCAATATTTTCTTTACCTTAGACTACTTTTTCATATAAATGAGTTTGGAGTTGATTTTTTTTTTCTCCAATACACTCCAAAACATATGCACAATTATTAAAATGATATTCCACTGCGGACTAATTAAAATCACCACATTTGTCAAAACACTGGATTAGATGACCCTTTCAACTCCGTGGTCAAATAGTTTTCAAAATATATTAGATTATTCAAAATTGCACTCATTCCAGAAGCCTTAGTCAGCTCTCCCCATTTATTTCAAGGCCTTCCTCAGGTCCTCTTCTTCATCTCTAAACCTTTCTTGCGTTCTCTATATTGACAAATCCCCGTGGACGAGACCCCATTACACACATATATAGGCCCCATACAAAGCACTTTACATGAAGCCTAGATACTAACTTTTTTAAAGGCAAAATATAAGGAAACACTTATTTAGCCTACCTAGCTTTGTGGGTTTCTTTAGTTCCCGTGTCTGTTTCCTTTTAGCTCCTGGTCGTATAATTACAAAGAATGATAAATGAGATGCCTGTGAAGATCCCTAGTTTGGAGAAATGTCAACCCCATCCTGCCAAAAGCCAGCCATGTGGCAGCCTCAGAATGAGAAGAGGGAAAAATTCCCAGCTTAGCTTTCCAGAATGAAATTAATTGTGAGAACTCAACTCTTTCTAAGTCTCTGGGCACTCATGCCTTTCCCCTGAGAGTTAGTTATAAACGACTTTGCATTTACTGTGCTGAGTAATCTGGGCAAAAATTGACAGCCTGGAGAGGAAGTGGAACATGGAAATGTGGCTTACCCTACTCTCAGTTCCAGGGACTCTTTCCTTTTTTTTTTCCAATTTTTTTTTTCTTTATTGATTTGAGAGAGAGAGGAAGGGAGAGGGAGAGAGAGATAGAAACATCGATGAGAGAGAACATCAATTGGCTGCCTCCTACATGCCCCCCACTGGGGATCAGGCCCACAACCTGGGCATGTGCCCTGACCGGGAATCGAACTGGCAACCTCTTGGTGCATGGGTCGATGCTCAACCACTGAGCCACACCAGCCGGGCTCCAGGGACTTTTCAATGCTACTGGGCTTACTTCTCCTCTATAAATCATCAACACTCTTGCCCTGGCTGGAGTGGCTCAGTGGATAGAGTGTTGGCCCAAGCACCATAGGGTCATGGGTTGGATTCCCAGTCAAGGTCATGTGTCTGGGTTGCAGGTTCAATCCCCACCCCAGTCAGAGTACATGTGGGAGGCAACCAATAGATGTTTCTCTCTCTCTTCACCCCTCTCTCCCTTCCACTCTATCTAAAAATCAATGGAAAAATATCCTCGGGTGAGGATTAATAAAAATAAAATAAAATAAAAATAATCAATATTCTATGTGTCCATCATTTCTTAGCCTTGACCACCATTGAGCTTAGCTTTGTTATTTTTACATGCCTGTACCACTGAGAAGCCATTAAAATTGCCTGTACAAGCATCTTCTCAGCCAAATAGACCTGAAATCTTAACCTGCTTAAGAGACTCTTAAGCATTGTTTTTCCACATCCTAGCTAATAAGACATTCATTTTGAATTCATTAATTCAACAAACATTTATCAATTCCTGTTGTGAGCTATACACTGCATAGATTGGTGACACATCAGTGGATAAAACACCCTAACCTCAATAAGCTAAAGTGTATAAAACCAAAGTTAAATTGACAACAGATCAATCCCCCTCCACCACCTCCAATTACTGAATGATAGTATCATGAAGACATAAAATGTATTTTACATATCATAGTCCAAGAACAAAACAAAAACATGTGACTGGCCCATGAGAGCAGTTAATAAAATATATTTTAAATAAATAGAAAGATGCTGTAAAAACTCAGTGGAAAGAGAAGTCATTCTGGCTAGGCATATCAGAGAAGGTTTCTTGGAAGAAGTAGCAATTGAAGTAGTCCTTGAAAAAGAGATAAAAAATAAAATTTGTGAAATGACTTTTTACTTATAAAAGTAATATAAACTTATCACAAACAATTGGACTCATGAACGTGTTTTTTAGTGTTTAAATCATTCACAAATATAACAATCAAGAAGTCTAAGGGCATATTGTAGGAAAGGGTTCATTGAAGCGCTCTCCTCCAATACCTAATATGATGAAATACAGTAAATACAAATTAGAGAAAAAGGAGTCACCTAAACTCCATTATTCCAATACATTATCATTAACATTAGATGATTCTAATTTATTTTTGTGTGTATATGACTTTGCGTATATATGATGCATATAACAATTAAAATAACTATAATATAAATCTACTTTAAAATTAAATGTAATAAGTATAATTATACTCAAATTTAACAGGAAAAAAAAAGCAATTAGAACTAACTATTGGACTATAGAAAACAGGTTTTCTCACTCCAAGAAATGGTATCTCTTAAAACATTTCTCTTAAAAGGGAAAATCTGAAAGATCATTAAGAAGCTGTGGTCTTCATTTTTTCTTTCCTACCATGTTTTCATTGTGAATAGTGTCATCTGAGTATCCAGGATAAAAATGTCATCATTCACACTCTTACACTTTATTCTCCCCTCTCCACATTCAAGTTTTTTGTTAGTTTCATCATTTCACATTGCCAAAGTATGTAACATTTCTATTCTAATCTGTAATCACAATGTCTAGTTACTTGGTCTTCGTTCTATATTTATGCTCATCACCTGTCCTTTCTAAAAATGTTCCTTTTTATTGTTGAAAGTATTACAGATGTCCCTCCTTCCCCCTCCCCCCACAATGACCCCCTCCACCCTGCTCCCCATCCCCATCACCTGTCTTTTAACCAGAGCTTCTCTATAGCCAGTTTCCTTATTTTGATTCATCACTTCATGGGCTAGATTGTTTTTCCAACAAGCACTTGCAAATCTTGATTCCTTTCCTTCTTGTGTACTTGAGATAATGAGATTATTTGTAAGTATACCCAAAGGACAACTTAATTGGGTATTAATTTGCTTTAATTGAGTTGACCTAAAGTCTAAGTTGTGTTCTCCTCTCCCTAAAATTTTCATCCACAGCTCAACTTTTTCACCTATTAATTTCAGAGTTTGTCAAACGAGAATTTAGTTCTCTGGATTTTGCCTTTAAGGCTTGAGAAGTGTGTTGGTGTGGGATCAGGGGAGGGGCAGAATTTTAGGTTCTGGGACTAAGTAGCAACTGAAATAGATGCAGTCCGTTTTCTCAGAGAGTACGTACGGTGAATGAGAAAATAAAAGGACAAAAATAAGAAGGTCTGTGAGGACGGTGATGCATGGCTATGTCCTGAAGCAGGAATTAGGAGACCTGGTTTCTGGCAGCAACTTACTGTATGTTCACGAGGAACATTTACTTTCTCTGGGCCTCGTTTATCTCTAAACGAAACATATTAAACTAGGTTACATCGGAGATCATTCCACTTTCCCCAAAATTTCCTCCCATAACTTATTCATTTACAAACATGATAGTCATCAAATACCAAACATATTTTTAAGTTTAAAAGGCCCCTACCTGATCCCTAGTCCCAGCTATTTGTAGATCTTGAACTCTAGTTCCTTTCCCTATAGAATAAAGAAATAGAACCACAGATAATCTCTGAAGTGCATGGTTTAAACTTACATGCCTAGGTTGTGTACATGGATGAAGCAGCCAAGTTTTATTGCAGTGATAGCTTAAGTTATATTTCTCAACACAAATTTAATGTGTTCATTTCCACAAATAATGCATATTCTCACATTTTTCTTAGTGTATCATTCATTTTCCCACTTTGCTAGAGAAATGTATATAAGAAATATATTATTTTCTATTTAACTCTACTACCAAAAAAAAAAAACACATGAAAAATGATCAATGTCATCACTGTCACTCAGCCTCAAAGTTGACAGATGTTTCCTGGAAACATTTGTTTTTGCAAGAGAGGCTATAAATCTGTATTTTTATGTAGAATCTCCCAATTTTAAAACATTAGCAACTACTTTAAATACTTTATTTATTTATGTTTTAATATTTTTTCTTTATTGATTTTAGAGAGAAAGGAAGGAAGAGGGAGAGAGATAGAGACATTGATGAGAGAGAACATCGATTGGTCGCCTCCTGCATGCCTCCCACTGGGGATTGGGACCACAAACTGGGCATGTGCCCTGACCAGGAATCAAACTGGCGACCTCTTGGTGCATAGGTCGACGCTCAACCACTGAGCCACACCGAGCAGGCAAATATTTTAAAATATTGTACATTGGATGAAGGTGGTCAAAAGCTATAAACTTTCAGTTAGAACTACTGGGGGTGTAATGTACAACATGATGACTAAGTTAACAATGCTGTATGGTATATTTGAAAGCTGCTAAGAGAGTGGAATCCTAAAAATTCTCATCACAATGGAAAAATTGTAAATATATGAGGTGATGGATGCCAACTAAACTTATTTTAGCAATCAATTTCCAATATATCTGTATGTCAAGACATAATGCTACACACCTTAAACTTATAGTGTTGTATATCAATTATAGCTCAATAAAACCGAAGAACAAAATAAAGCAAAATAAAATTTTCTGATAGAAAATAAAATAAACTACAAAAATTGTCTATAAATATATGTGGCTGAGAGATTACAAGTCTGTAATTTCTTTTCTAAAATTTCTCTAACTCTGACATGTAGCGATTTCTTTACTCAAGGTAGAGGGTGAATGCGATACAGGGTTATTCTGCTGTTGGTGGTGCTGAAATTTCCATTCTTATACAGCACTGTACTGTGCAGACGAGCCTATAGGAGCCTTCGCTGAGGAAATGTGCTGCGTGCAAAGCTTCACGCTGAATACAGCGGAGGGATTCAAAGACGATTCGTGTGGGTTGCACCCTCTCAGCAGACTGTGCCTTTAAGCTTTTATTATGCAAGTAGAGTGCACTGTGATTTCTGATTTTTAATGATAACATAACCCTGGTGGTTTATCACAAGCAACTCATTTTCACATCCCTTGTCTCACAGGATGCTCATTTCAACCGAGAATTACAGAAGCTGAGATTAGTGTTCCCATTGCACAAATAAGCAAGCAGTCCGGCCATGATAAGGTACTCATCTAAGGTCACAGAGCGAGTAAGCAGGAGAGTTGGGACTCAGAATCATGTCTTTTGACTCACAAGTCTTTGATTTGTTCTTTTTCTAATATACTATACTGGTTCGCCCCAATCCAATCAATAGTATATATAGGCAGCTAGAGTCAGGCCTACAGTCCACTTTCATGGAGGGAGAAAAGTAAATGTGCCACATGGGACTTCAATTCATAACCTTTCCCACGTATACCTCAAGCCCAAACCTCTAGAATATTGGCTATTGATATTACAGTTATAAATCTAAGATCTATGCTGTCTTCAGCATCCTTGTACCATCAGTAGGTCTTTGATCCAGAATTACTACAGTCCTTTTTTCTTTCTTTCTTTCTTTCTTTCTTTCTTTCTTTCTTTCTTTCTTTCTTTCTTTCTTTCTTTCTTTCTTTCTTTCTTTCTTTCTTTCTTTCTTTCTTTCAGGAAATAATCTTCCTTAAGAGTCTGATGCAGTGACAATGTCCTAGACCATGATAATCACTCAAGATACAATTATTACTGATTCAAAAATGTTACCAATTTCTGCTTTCATCCAATATGGAGCAACATAGTCTGAGTTTACTTTCCCTCCTGAACTAAAATACATGAAAAGAATGGTTTCCAAGACATTTTACATTAGGCAATGAAGGACAACGATCCTTTTTTTTTTTTTTTTAATCCTCACCTGAGGATATTTTTCTATTTATCTTCAGATAAAGTGGGAGGGAGGGGGAGAGAGAGAGAGAGAAATATCAATGTGAGAGGGACATATCCACTGGTTGCCTCCTACATGACCTGACCAGGGCAGGGGATGAACCACAACCGAGGTACATGCCCTTGACCGAAATCAAACCTGAGACTCACTGGTCCACGGGCTGATGCTCTAACCACTGAGCAAACTGGCCAGGACGAGGACAACAATCCTTAAAAGATGGGAAACAAAGAAGATGAGCTTTACAATTACCCCTGCTCACTGCCTTGAAGACTTTCCAGTCCATGCAGGCAGAGCCCCAGGTACTCACTGACTGAGGAAGCTTAGTGGAGAAACTGGGAAGACCAGAGTGCCTACAGCTCACAGGTCAGAGAATAAGAAAGGAGAGGGCTGAATTTCAGAGATGGGCAGATGGTCCTCAAGTATTCAGCAGAGTGCTGACCAACACATGTGTGAGATGAAACCACGGAAGGCCAGGGAAGCACCCCAAAGGATTAGCAGGAACAATACTCAGTGCTTATGGAGGGCTGGGAATAGGACCATTTCCCACCGCCAAGTTGGAAAATCTCATAATTTATGGGGTATTGACTAGATAATTCAAAACAGGTGTGCCTTGGTAGTGAGCAATAGTAAGCCCTAGAATAAGTTTCTCTGGTCTCACCTAGCAAAATTAAAAGCAAGACCTAAAAGAATCAGACTGGTTCTAAGAACCTTAACTGTCTCCCAAATCAAAGCTCAAGAACACTTATAATCATACAATATATTCAGCACCTAACAACATAAAACTCACAGTAATCTGTCACCCATCCAATCAAAAATTACCACCAGGCATGCAAATAAGCAGGGAAACATGACCCATAATGAGGAGAAAAATCAGCCAACCAAAACCAGCCTAATACTGCCATAGATGTTAAAATGAGCAGACTAGAATGTGGAAACATTACAACTATTCTATATGTGTGCAAAGCTAGAGGAAAAATTAAAGACATTAATTAATGACGTTACAGAAATTTTCAAAAGACTAAAATCAAACTTCTAGAAGTGAAAACTATATCTGAGATTAAAAATACACTGAGTGGGATTAATCACAGATTAGGCGTTGCAGAAGAAAAGATTAGCAAACTTGTATATCAAGTTTACTTGGGTAAAAGGAAACAGAGAAAAAAATAGAAAACAAACCAAACGTTAGATAGCCTAACATCCACGCACTGAGGGTTCCTGAAAGGGGAATGGAGTGGGAAAGACAAAACATTATTTTGAAAAAAATGGCCAAAATGTACCTATATTTCATGGAAACTATAAACCCACTATATTAGTTTGCAAAGGCTGCCATAACAAAGGACCACAGACTGGGTGACTTAAACAACAGAAACGCGTTATCTCACATTTCTGGAGGCTGGAAGTCTGAGATCAAGGTGTGGCAGAGTGGGTTCGTTCTGGGGCTGAGGAAGAGTCTGTTCTTCTCCCAGCTCCTGCCATTTGTTGGCAGTCGTTGGCATTCCTTGGCTCACCCCAATCTCTGCCTTCATCTTCACACGGCATTTTTCCTGTTTGTGTTTATGTCCACATTTCCCCCATCTATAAGGACACTAGTCATATGACATTAGGGCCTGTCCTAATAAAATCATCTTAATCAATTATATTTGCAACCACCTTATTTCCAAATAAGGTCATATTCTGAGGTATTGGGGATGAGGACTTCAACATACTCATTTAGTAGGTACCCAGTTCAACCCAGAACACACAGACGCAAGAAGCTCAACAAACCCCAAGCACAAAAATAAGAAAACTACACTGAGGCTTATCAGAATACAATTGCTCAAAACATAAAAAGAAAAATCTGAAAAGCAACCAAAGAAATAAAGAAACATATACACAGAAATAAGGAGAGCAGCAGATTTCTCGTCAGAAGCAATGCAAGCGAGGCCATAGTAGATCAATAAGTTTGTTTGTTTGTTTGTTTGTTTGTTTGTTTATTAATCCTCACATGAGGATATTTTTCCATTGATTTTTAGAGAGAGTGAAAGAAAGGGAGGGGGAACAAGGAGGGGGAGAGAGAGGAAGAGAAAAAGAGAGAGAGAGAAACATTGATATGAGAGAGACATATCAATTGATTGTTTCCCGCATGCACCCCGACCAGGGCCAGGGATCAAACCCACAACCCAAGTACGTGCCCTTGACCAGGAATTGAACCCACGACCCTTCGGTGCTGGGGCCGACGCCCTAACCACTGAGCAACAACGACCAGGGAATAACGACCAGGGTCAATCTCAAATTTAATGTTAGTGTTAAAAATAACTTTGTAAAATGAAGATGAAATAAAGACTTTTTCAGACTTCCAAAACCTGAAAGAAGTTACCATCAACAGACCTGCCCTATAAGACATGTTAAATAATGGAAGTTGTCAAGCAGGACAATAATAGCAACTGGAAAAAATACAATCAATACAAAAATAATTTAGATATCCAATTAAAAGACTGAGATTGTCAGACTGGATTATATATATATTTATAAGCAAGAACTGACCATATGCTGCCTACAAGAAATCTTTTAAAATATAAAGACTTAGCCTGGCCAGTGTGGCTCAGTGGATTGAGCCTCATCCCATGGACAGAGAGGTCCTGGTTTGATTCCTGGTCAGAGTACATGCCCAGGTTGCAGGCTTGATCCCCAGTAGGGGGCGTGCAGTAGGCAACCAATCGATGTTTCTCTCTCACTTTGATGTTTCTATCTCTCGCTCCCTTCCTCTCTCTCTAAAAAATCAATGTAAACATTGAAATGTGTGTGTGTGTGTGTGTGTGTGTGTGTGTGTGTGTGTATTATCATATAAAATATATTCTAGGGAAAAGAATATTATCAGGGATAAAGAAAGTCACTTCGAAATGATTAAAGGGTAGATGCATTTAAAGAACATAACAATCCTAACTAGTAACAGAGCTTCAAAATGCACGAAGCAAAAACTGATCGAACTGCGAGGAGAAACAGATAAATGCACAATTATAGTCAGAGATTTCAGTGCCCTTATTGAAATTACCCTATAACATATAGAACAAGCAAACTGAAACCCAGTAAAGATATAGACTTGAACAAAACTGTCAAACAGCTTGACCTGATTGACATTTACAGAACATCCCACCCCAAACAACAGAACACGTGTTCTAGTCAGGTGAACACAGAACATTTTTTCAAGACAGAGCATATTCTGGGCCATAAAACAAGTCACAATAAATTTTAAATGATTCAAGCCATATAATGAAATTAAATTAGGAATCAATAACATAAATATATCTGAAAAATACCTAGTGGTCTGGGAAATAATTAATATGCTTCTAACTAACTCATGCATCAAAGAAAAAATCAAAATGGAAATTAGCTCTTACACATAAAGTTGCCATGAATATTTGAACAGGATAAGATTAAAAACACATCAAAATTTATAGGATGCCACTAAAGCAATACTTAGAGGGAAATGGATAGCATTAAATAGCTATAGTACTAGAAAAGGAAAAATCAATTACCTGTTTCCACTAGATAAGAAATAATAAAAACCAGAGCAGAAATCAATAAAATAGAAAACAGGAAAAAAGAGAAAATTAATAAACCCAAAAGCTGCTGCTTTTAAAATGATTAATAAAATTAATAAACCTCTAGCCCAACTGATTGATCAACGGGTAAAGAGAGAACTCACAAATTACCAAAATCATGAGTGGGAGAAGTGATATTATAGATTTATTCTACAGATATTAAAAAGAAAATAGGATAATGTTATAATAGCGTCATGCCAATAAATTTGATCATTTAGATGAAAGAGGCAAATTCCTTGAAAGATACAAATTGTGAAAGTTTATTCAAGAAGGAAGAAGTAACCTGAAGTAACCTAAATTGCCATATATTAAATACATTGAATTTATAGTTAAGCCCACCCCCCCAAAAGAAAAACCTCCAGGCTCAGATGACTTCACTGGAAAATTCTCCCAAACATTTAAAAAATAATACCCATTCTACACAAAATCTTTCAGAAAACTGAAGAGGAAGGAATACTTCCATTTCATTTTATGAGACCAGCATTACTCGAATAGCAAAACCAGACAGAGACATAACACGAAAGAAAACGACCAACATCCCTCATGAACGTGGATGAGAAACTGCTTAACAAGTTTTTAGCAAATCTAATCCAAAAATATGTAAAAAGGATCATATATCATTACGTGTCTCAGAAATACAATCATACATTTACATAAAGACTTACACACAAATAGTCATGGCAGCTTTATATGTGACAGCTAAAAACTGGAAACAACCCAAATGTCCACCAACAGGTGACTGAATAAACAAATTCCATGCAAGGGAACACCAGTCAGCAATAAGAAAAAATGAATTATTGATGCATACACCAACGTGGATGAATCGCAAAACAATTACGCTGAAAGAAGCCAGGCCCAAAAATAAGTACATACTTTATAATTGTATTTATATAAAACTCTAGAAAATGCAAACTACTCCATGGTGACAGAAAGCAGACCAATGGGTGCCTGGGGGTGGGGAGAGAGAGAGGCAGCATAAGAATTCCAGAACAGAAAGAGATTAAAAAGGGGCGTGAGGAACCTTTCTGAGTGACAGGTATGTTCATGACCTTGGCTGAGGTGATGGTTTTACAGATGTGTACATATGCCAACAAGTATCAAACTGTACACTTGAAATATGTGCAGTTTATTATATGTCAATTATACCTCCACAAAGAGGTTTTTAGCAATAGATCCATTTATGACCACACCCCAGTAAGGGCCTTTTTCAACAGGATAAACTCTACATATCGGGATTATTAAAAAACCAAGACATGGAAAGCTTGCAAAAAGCCATCCACCCATCAAGGTCACAGCCATGCTAGACTGAAAACCATCTAATCTGCACTCCACTTGGAGGACTGGGTTGGTTTGATCATTAATTGTTGCCAATTTCCCTTGGTAACATCAAGGATTCCCCAAGTAAATTCTGAATAACACTAAGTCTACAGGGGGTTAGTAAGTGTTATGCGAAAAAAAGGGGGGGAAGAGGGTTCTGTGATCAAAAGAATAAGAAATTCTAAACTCAGACTGTATCCTTGATTACAGGACTTTGCCAACCCTTTCCTACACTGTGTGCATCAGTAAGGCTAAATGAACTTGATCACGGAATCCTTGTTTCCCCAGGAGGAGTGCCCCATCTAGCATTCTGGGGGCATTCTTTGAGAGCATCTCCAGGCTCCTCCCTGTCCTCTGGCTCCTGGCTGGATAGACTAAATGAAAGGAGATCAAAGGTAGATATCAAATAAATCAAACAAGAAGGTGATCGTATGCATATAGGCTGTTCCCAATAGTTCAAGTAAAACAGGAGAATTCTGAAGCCAAAAATAAACTGCTTTTGCCGTTTCCATTGCTTCATTCTTTTAGGACACTAACATGAAAGATTTCTTCTCAGCAGGATGACACTCCCCTTCATAAACACAGATAATCAATCAGTAGTTGGCTTTGCTCAAAACAGAGTGACAGGCTCAGCCGAGAAACAAAGAATGCCCATTGGGAGAGAGAGAGGAAGGAGGAGGGGGCTTGGGAACCATCTCTGTTAAGAGAGGTGATCCCCACCACCAACTGCTATGTCTCCACAGGCCCCATTCATCACCATAACCTCCCACTTCAAACACGGAGTTCACAGTCTGGGCACCTCCATCCATCTTTCAGGTGACAAATGGCATCATAAATCTTCCTTTCACCTCTCAAAAGGGCCACAGCTGAGCTAGAAGACCCCTCCCCCAGCCTCTCTCCACCTCCTGCCTCTTCAACCTGGACACCATTCTTCTTGAGGAGTTAAACAAAACCAAGCTGTTCCACTCGGCAGTTAAAGAGCCTGACCTTCTCCCAAAGGAGCCTGGGGGCTCAGACCCAGGAGGTGCACCAGCTGGGAAGACTGAACAATGCAGGGAGCAGAAGAAAGCACATGAATATTCAAGCATGTTCGGGAGGACTGAGTCACCCCAAAGGCAAGACTGTCTGCTCCCTCCCACTCCATAAAGAGCCTAGAGGGGCAGGCAGATAGCACTGAGCCCTTCAGATTTCAGCATTAACCAGACAGAACTTCAGTGGTCAGAGGCTGCTCAGATTCAGGAATGAATAGTGGGGCACCTCCTCCACCCCAATTCCTTCTCCCTGGGCCTCCCTGAAGATTAGGGTTTCAACTGTCCTGTCCACGTCATCTTGGGTCATCCCCCTGATTCTATAAATAGAAAAATTCCTGCACAGAGATGAGACTTCCCCAAACCCACAGGGCTAGGACCTAACCCCCTAACTCCACATTCATTATACATTCCCCTAGATGGTCTAAGGCTTCTAAGCTTACGGCCAGAGGACCTCTGGGTTGCTGGGTAAAACTTCAGAGATACGTGCATACTTCTCAGAAGAGGTTCCACACTTTTTATTACCGGCTCAAGGGAGTCGATGATAAAAATTAAGAATCACTGCCTGCAACTGGGCGTAATTCAGTTCCCAGAGCAGAAGGAATGGCAAGAAAAAGCTGGACTGTAGTATCAGGTGGTGGTTTTAGGGACAGAAGGGAAAACAAATGAACCGAAGCATTTGGGGAGGTGGCACCAGTAGGCCTGCCCTGAGGAAGCCGAGATGGGGGATGTTGGCTTAGCCCTCCCATCTCCTCCTGAAGCTTGCCATCCTGAATCTAGTCTTCCCCAGTCCTCACGCTTTCTTCAGTTATCCCTGTGGTAGCCCATGCCCTCGGGCTTCAAGTTCTTTGGAAAACCAGTTCATGCTAATGTATTAACGACTTACTGAGGTTTTTCTTCACAGGAGTCCTCATTGCCTTAAACGAGTGAGTGATGATGGACTATGAGACACCACTGCGGTCTGGCTTCGGAGCTATTTGGGCAGCAGGGAAAGCCCTTTCAGGGATGCTCAAAGATGGAATTAATTTCTGATGTCAGAGCACAGAGTGAAAATAATGCCTGATCAAAATGATCTTCGAAAAGCCCACAAATCTCCCATGATTAAAATATAGTAAACATGACCATTTGCATCGACACAGGATGGAATTGCGTATAGACAGTAGCCATGTTACACGTGAAAATTCACATCTTTAAACACTGCTTACCCAGGGTGGCAAAAGGTTCACACTGAGAGAAACCACAGAAATCAAGAGCAACTGAACCCACGTCTTTCCACATCTCCCATCTCAGGTTGCCTCCAGAGCAGTCCGTCATAGAGGAAATGGTGGGCAGACTGGCCTCTGCTATGTAAATCACCATTTGGTCAAGCAGGCCTCTGTCGTCGTTGTTTTCAGTGTTTTGTTTTGGCTAGGCATGTTCCCGGGTCTGTAGGGCGGGTCTCTAATGCAATTCCACATTGATAGAGTGGATTCCGGGTTTCTACTCACATAATTACTCTTGGCCCAATGACTCACCTATTTTTAAAAGTCACCTTCATAAGAGGTCTCCTATGGTCCTTAGAGGAGAGGACTGATCAGTTCTCTTCTCTCGTCTCTTAGAGAGGGGAAAGAGTAATGAAGTCACTGAATCTGGATGTCCCTGGACGTGGGGAGCCTAAGTAAAAGAAAGGGCATTGGCCCATAGTTAGGCGACCTGAGTAAGCCTCCCAGTGCTGCCAGTGGCTCACTGGGGGACTCCGGGGAAGCCTGGCCCTCTCTGTATCTCGGTATCTTCATCTACACAAGGGAGACGTCAATGCTGAGGAACACTACGTTCCTTCCCAGCTCTGAAGCTCTCTGCCACTGGCCCAGCTCTGCCACTGGCTGGAGGACCTTGGCCAACAGTTTCCCTACCTGGGCTCCAGCTCTGCTCCTCCATGTCTAGCTGTGTGACCTCGGGCCCTACGTAACCTCTTGATGACTCAAATCCCTCACCTCTGGAGGACAGAACAAAGGTCCTGACTCCACAGAAGTACATGAGCTAATCCTCGTAAAGAATATAAACAGCACAAGCACATAGTAAGTGATAAATAAACAGCAGCCAGTTTTACAGGAAAATGAGGGTGTTGGGCCAGCTGACCCGTACATCTCCTTCGGCTCCACTCCTCCCTGGGTCTGTTGCCCATTTTCTGGTCAGTCACGTTTGTTGATGGTCGATTAGCATCAAGTGTCATTGAGAATTGATCACTTGAGTTGACTGTGTCAGGGGCAGCACAGAAGTGTTTGTCCTGGTCTAGAAAACCCTCCTGGTTATTCAAAAGCTTAGGATGGCAGTATCACCTTGCGGGGACAGCTCCACCCCCAAGAACTGGAGGTTGGGATCCTAGTCACTGCCGGTCACAACATGTGGCCTGGACAACTCATCCTGGCTCTGTCATTACCTGTGTAAGACCTCCCACGAAGTGCCTCAGAGGGGCATAGATGAGCCCCGAGTTGGGGAGCTATGAGATTTTCTGAGCCCAGCCCTCTTAGTCATTCTACAGCTCCCCACGGGGAGCGGGGCATGGGATTTGCCACGACTGTGATATTACAGCAAATCCCTGTTTGTGATGAGCTGTGCTTGATCCTTGTGTCAACCCTGTGAGGGAAGCAGAGCAGCGGGTATCCCCATCACACAGGGCCCGGGGACGTGACATGATTCACGCAGGTCACAGCGCGAATCAGTGCGGCGGCAAGAAGGCAAACCCCATTCTCTTAACTGCGAATTTAATTCTCAGGCACTATTTTATTTTCCCAGCCACTGAACAGAAAGAATCCTGGCCCCCCCCTCCCCCACCCTTCAGTCCAAAATGCCTCGGGGTCTCTATGGTGACTGGAAAATGCCCTAATAACCCAAGTCATGGAGGTCACCCACTCCTGACATCCTCAGCTTCTGCCTGATCCCTGACAGCGGCCTCATTCTGAATCATCCCAGGCCTATGGGAATAATGTTCTGACACCGCCCACACCTTCCTCCTACCCCATAAAAGAGAGTGGGTTGAATGCCTGCCCTTGCTGACCAGTCGCCCAGCTCCTGAAAGGTCACCCACCCTCTCTGTTCTGCCTTCCTCCGCCCGGCAGGAGCCGCAGGACCGCCTTCGCTGCCTCTGCATTGCGGCGTCCTCTCCCGCCCTCTCCCAGCCCGGGCATCGCTGGGAGAGCCGTGCCCAGTCCTCGCTTCCTCCTGGACCAAAAGCCAGAGGGCTGCCAGGCAGAGCTGGGGGTGGTGGGTGGAGGTTGAGGGGCCTCAGCTCTCCACTCTGCCCCAACCGCAGCCCAGCAACCTCCATCTGACGCATCCCTGCAGCCTCCCACCCCACGCGTCCCCCCACCCCACGCGTCCCCTCCGGCGCACGTGCGCGGCTGTCTCGGCACTGAGGTGGGGTTGGGGCTGCTCCACCGCCCTCAACGAGATGGATGGAGATCCAACCCCTCCCCCTTCTCCGGGTGCAAACTGCACTCTTGGCAATGAGGCTGGACTGGAGATGTATCCGTGCTGCAGGAAACCCACATTTACAGAGAGAAATTGATTCAATGCAGAAAAGGCGTGCGTTAAATGAAGCCAGTTCCCAGTTAAAACTGTGTAGCGGCAGGTTTGACGTCAACCACCTCGGCCTCCACCTTCTCCGCAATCCATCATGCCTTCTCCTCCCACCCAGGGACTCGATGTCTTCGTGGTGTCCTCCTCTCCCTTTATCAGAGATTGCCTCCAGAAAAGGCGTCTCCTGTGTCCTTTACAGCGGACTGAGAGTGTCAGTGGCTGTGTTTTGCTGCTATAAATATTCCCAGGTCTAGGCTCCTCTCTCAGGGTGGAATGGAAGGGGGTCATTCTTTGGGGCCACAGGATGAGGTGTGGATGAAGGATCAGGAACTGGAGAAGGACTTGGGGAGTCCCCTGTGACCTTGAGTGAGATACTTCACTCCTCTGAGCCTCAAGTCTCTCATCTGACCAGTGGGCGGGACACAGTCAGACAGGGCCACCTCCTGGGACGTCTCATCAGGGGAGGATTTGTTGACAAGATCCAGTGATTAGAAAGCTGGGCTTAAAGTCATTCATACCTGAGTTTAAATCCTAGCTCTAGCTCCGTGTCCTAAAGCCAGTGACCTCCTCTCTCTATGGCTCAGCTTGTCTGTCTATAATACAGGGCAATTAATTTTTAAGTATCCCACAGGGTTCAGAGACCTCAAAAAGACAACGGAACCTGTAAAGTGCAGTGGATAAAAGCATGGACTCTGTAGTCAGATTATATGGGTTTAAGCCCAGCTGTACTATTTACTAGCTGTGTGACCTTGGAAAAGTCACTTAACTTCTCTGTGTTTCAGTGTTATTAGCTATAAAATGCTAATAATAACAGTGCCTACTATGATGGCTAGTTATGAGGACTGAGTGATTTAATATATACGTAAAGTATTCACAACAGCACCTGTCACTGGCACATAAGCATTAATGACCATTGGCCATTATTAGTGTTGGTTATTTACATAAAGCCCTTGGTACCAATCCTGACAGAATTAGTACTCAATAAATGATAGCCATTATTATAATGTCATTATTATAACATAATAGTGTCATCCTTGCTGTCTTTATAATGCTGACCGCCCTGATATCCCACCACGAGAAGATGAGTGTGGTCCTTAAAAATCAAAGTGACCGGATGGGGACGGAGGCATACGCAGGATTTTCAGTGACTTGCAGGCAGTGCTCAGGAGGCAGTGGCGGACTCACTCACACATGCAGTGTGCTGGGGCAGAGGAAGGAAGGGGGTTGAAAAGAGACAGAGCAGGAGAATCAGCTTTGCTCTCAGACCGGGTTTCTGCAGCTGGTTGGACCCTCTGCTTGCATCGACTTAGTGGTGTGACAAAGCTGTCAACAGCCTGCCAAAGTCGCTGACCAAAAACTCATTTCTTCACAATGACAGGAGATGCCTCTCCATGTCACAGAGAATTCTGTGGATTCTCCATCCCATCTCCTTACTTACACACGATGCAGTTGAGGACCAGAGAGGGAAAGGAGTTTGCCCAAGCTCACACATCTGATGAGTGGCAGTCAGGACTAGAACCAGGATTTCTAAACCCTAGGCCAAGGTCATATCTACTAGGCCAAGTATTTAGAAATGGAAATTACGGCCCAGGAAGGGTCCTTAAACAGGTCCTCTGAGCGGGACATGCACGAGAAAGTGGTGTTTGGAATAACCAGGTGTGCTCTTTCCTCTGGGCAGGACAGGTTATCTGCCCTTCACCCTCTCTACTGTCTTTCCTCAGCTTCTGTGCCCGAGAGCTTTGCAGACATGCCCTAAAGATTGTCTAGTCCACTGCATTATATAATGTCCCCATGCCTTGCTTCCCTGAGGGGCTCCAGATGTCCATGCCATTGGTATTATGGCTGCGGGGCTCACCCGGAAAGGGGGGGGGAGCTTCAGACACAGCCAAGAGGGAAAAAAAAAAAGGTTATTCTTTGGCTATCTAAAAATGATCTATCCCCTGTCCCCATGTTTATGGTGGATGCCTTGGCTTCTTCTTATTGGCCAGATGGTCCTGGAGTTAATACGTTTCTAGCCAATGGAATACAAAAAGGAGCAGCTATAACTGCTGCAGCTGCTGCTGGCCCTCATACGGGCTTTTCTGCAGATGATGGTGGGAAAAGCAGCTTTAATGTTCTGCAGAGATGACGGTCGAAATGTTCA
Organism: Tadarida brasiliensis; assembly: GCA_030848825.1. Taxonomy (NCBI): domain Eukaryota; kingdom Metazoa; phylum Chordata; class Mammalia; order Chiroptera; family Molossidae; genus Tadarida; species Tadarida brasiliensis. Next base: position 102,970,505 of record CM061259.1, on the reverse strand, counting down.
TATTAGATCTATAGGCAACACTGCCCAGGTTTTCTACAAAGCCCGTCTCTGGAGCAAACCACTCACCCTCACTTCAGCCACACCCTAAATTCCAAAGAGAAATGTGGTTACGTTCTCTCTAGTCCTTACGTTACGAATGCAGATAAAAATCTAATCACTGAGCAAGCCGTTGCCAAACATCACTATGTACAGGACTTCTTGAGGGTTACAAAGACAAATAAAACGCAGCTACTTCTCTCAAGGAGCTAAGCGTTCGGTAGGAGAGACACAACTCGCCCTTATCCAAAATCAAAGGACTCGAAGCCGCATCTGCTCGTTAGCTGTGATGCAGCCTTTGCCAACTTTCCACTCAAATATCCGGAAGACAGGAGACACCCAGAAATTCATCACGAAAAACAAAACCAGGAGCCGGTGGGCACGTTTACTCATTGTGAGGCAGCTGATGTTGCTAGAGAGAAATGTACCAAAGGCTCGCCTCAAAGCAGCCAGGTTCATCTCATGAACTCTGTAAAGAGTGTCTCCCGTCTGCCCTGCTCAGGGGCTCACGGCCAAACGGCCGTCTCGCTCTCGCGTGGACGCTGCCTTTTGAGGGGGCTGAGCACAGTGCTCGGTACTCGGTACAGTCATCGGATATCTGCTCAATGACTGAATGAACGAACAAGGCCTTCCCTGGTCCAGCCATTCGGCCACTGCTCCTCCTAATGCCCTAAGTCTCCGTCCTTTGCGAGACAGCAAGGCTGTGGGCGTGAAGCAGGGAGCGCTGGCAACGGCCAGCTGCACCCTGGAACATGTCATTCTTAGACAGAAAGTAGTTCCATCTGAAAAGGAAAAAAAGGATTTCTGGTAGCAAGACAGGGGTGGGCAAAAGTAGGTTTACAGTCGTAATACAAATAAATAATACAGGGATTAATAAGGAAGAGTAAACTCTGTTCCGTGGACTCACAACTGTAAACCTACTTTAGCCCACCCTCCCCACCCCCCATACATGCTGGAAATTGGATTTTACATGAGTTCCGTTGATTCAGTGTCAGAAAGGAAGGTGGGGAGACTAGGATGAAGTGTCACCTTAGCAGAACAGAATGTCATAGGTCAGAGTGTCTCCATCTGGGCCTCGTTAAGACTTGGCGCCACATAATCCCTTTCTGTTGGGAGGATCTCATGCACTGTTGGGTATTCAGCAGCATCCCTGGCCTCTGTCTGCTAGACACCAGTAGCACACACACGCCGCCCCAGTGTGTACCAACTAACAATGTCTCCAGGCATCATCAGTTGGGGGACAAAAATCACCCTCAGTGGAGAGCCACTATCAGAGGTGAATATGATGCAACTAGAAATCACGGGGGGCCACTCACATGGCATTGCCCTCTGGTTGTGAAGCTGACCCATCGCCACGTGGCTACACTCGGATGAGAGCCAGGGGAAGGCTACACCCTTGAATACTGACAAACCGAAGATTTTGAGATACTCAGAAGGATAACTAGTATAAAAACAAGTTTTAGGCTTTCGGTGGAAAAAAAACAAAACAATTCAGAACAAAGGAAAAGGAAGAGTATACTAAAGACCCCAGAAATAATCGACTACAAGATAAAGAAGAAAATTGCAAAAAAAAACTGTTTTCGGTTCTCGACAGAGCAGAGAGACCTGGCATCCGTGAGATACGCAGGGACCCACGAGGACGAATGCTCAATTGGGAAGATAAGAAGTGCAATATGACCCAATGAGATAAAGGGGAGAAGGAAATAAAAATGGATGAGATTTTTTTAAAAGATGTAACAAAAACTAAAAATATAATCACAGAATCAAAATACGAGGGAGAGACGGTAAGAGAGCAGACTTGATAACAGAAAATCACCACAGCAGTGTAAGATGCTCTCCCAGATGCAAAGGGAAAGACAGGGGGAGATAAAAACCATGAGGAAATTGGAAGAAAGAAACTAGAAAGCTAATACGTAGATAGTATTTCTGAAAATGGCATTAGAACAAAAGAAATCAAAGCAATAATCAAAGATAAAATAGAAATGAAATGTGCTCAGATGGAAAACACTCATGAATAGACACGTTGAAAAGGTCCGCTGGTTTCCAAATCAATTCAATTAAAAGCCACCTTCATATAAAAAAAATAGCATGATTGTTTTAGAAATTATACGAACATTGGGTTTAATGCTGCATGCAGCAGTGGGTTTTTTTTTTTTAATAAAATAAAATTTCTATGAAGGAACAAACATCTGGCAGTTTTCGTATTTGTGCTCTGAAATGAATTATTACCCATACTCAGCCAATTTGTACTAGGTAGGCGAGAGCTCAGGAAAACATGCTATTCATGCATGTTCCCTTCCTTAAAAAAAAAAAAATGATTTAAAGGTATATGCCAAAAAGGAAAGAAATGAAGAGAAAAAAATAGGAAGACCTCAGAAATGAAGGATTAATGGCATAAAAAGATTTACAGTAAACACTGAAAGATAACAAGAAATGAATCTTTTTTTTTTTCTATATTGATTTTAGAGAGAGAGGAAGGGAGAGGGAGAGAGAGAGAGAAACATCGATGAGAGAGAACATAGATCGGCCACCTCCTGCATGCCCCCCACTGGGGACCAAGCCCACAACCTGGGCATGTGCCTTGACCCAGAATTGAACCTGTGACCCCTTGGTGCATGGGTCGACGCTCAACCACTGAGCCACACCGGCCAGGCCAGAAATGAATCTTAATAATAATAATTCTAGATAAAATAATGTGACAACTTTTATTGTTGTGTGGTGTCATATGGGTACTAAACTTATTGGGATGATCACTTCATAAGGTATATCAATGTCTAATCACTATGTTGTATACCTGAAACTAATATAATATTGTATGTCAACTATAATTGAAAAAAATGAAAATTATTATTGAAATCGAATATAAAAGTACTAATTTAGCATAATCTACACCTAAATCCCAAGATCACATTTAGGAAGAGTAAGATGTGCATGAAGATCAGAAGTTTACTAAATGTTTTAAAGTAAATGAAATTTTGCTCTTGACAAAATTAGAGAAAGATAGATAAATCATTACTCTCAAAATGCTGAAAGCAGTCACAAATAGAATATAGCTATTCAACCTCACCAGCAAAAAATAACAACATAGGCTTCTCAAAACACAGAAAACAATAAAACAAAGAGAAAAACCAAAGAACTGATATGCCTGTAGGCATAACCAACGGACACAGACAACAGTGTGGTGAGGGCGGGGAGGGCCAGGGCACAGGGAGGAGGGTGTCAATTGGGGGAAAAAGGGGAGGGACAGCTGTAATACTTTCAACAATAAAGATATATCAAATAATAATAATAATTAAACAAGGAAGTGTAAATAATGTAAAAGACTATGGTGTAGACATTAAAAATAAGCACAGCCCAGCCGGTGTGGCTCAGTGGATTGCATGTCGTCCCATGGACTGAGAGGTCCCGGTTGGATTCCCGGTCAGGGCACAGGCCTGGGCTGAGGGCTCGATCCCCAGTAGGGGGCGTGCAGGAGGCAGCCGATTGATATTTCTCTCTCACATTGATGTTTCTAGCTCTCTCTCCCTTCTTCTCTCTCTAAAAAATCAATTTAAAAAAATATATATTTTAAAAAGTACAAATGAGTTTAACAGCTCTCTTACATGGCAAACACTCTCAAAGTGAGCAAAGCCTCCTGCCCAGAACTACTATCACGTTGGACATCAACTGTAATAGAAAAAACAACTTTCAAATCAGCCTTACAGTGGGGCGTGCATTTTCCAAAGCCCTTTCCTAAACAGCTTCTCCCTGTGGTAGTTGCCAGAGCAGCACAAGGCCTGGATCCTCGGCCCCTGTGACAGGCGGAGGTAAAACGCCAGGGAGGGTTGTTCAAGGGGTGATGAAGTCAAGTGATGAGGCACTTAGCACACACGTGGCAAAGATAAAGGGCCCTGAGTGGTAGTCAGGGTCAAGGTGGCTTTTGTCCTGACCAGCCCAGTCTCCAGGAGCACACATGACTTTTGTCCAGAACACCATTACCTTTCACCTGGTCAACTACAACAGCCCCCCCCCAACTCGTTGCCCTACCTTCAGACTTACCCCATGAGTATTTTCTCCACACTAGCAATCTTACCAATATTCAAGTCTGATCATGCCACTCCTCAGTTTAAAACCTTTCATTAGTGCCCGGCCGGTGTGGCTCAGTGGTTGAGCATCGACCCATGCACCAAGAGGTCACCGGTTCGATTCTCCGCCAGGGCACATGCCCAGGTTGTGGGCCCGATCCCCAGTGGGGGGCATGCAGGAGACCGCCAATCGATGTTCTTTCTCATCAATATTTCTATCTCTCTCTCCCTTTCCCTTCCTCTCTCTCTAAAAATCAATAAAGAAAAAAAAATTTTAAATAATAAAAATAAAACCCTTCGTTAGCTCCCCATTTGCCCAGGATCAAGTCCAAACAACTTCAAGTGGCTTATTAAGTCCTGCATGGTAAGACCCCTGCCTCTCTCTTCCATCCCGAGCCGCTCCTCTCCAAGCTCCCTGTGTCACAGCCACTACTGCTCCTCGCTCAGCTCCCCCAGCATGCTGTGCTTCCCTGTGCCTCTGGGCCTTTGCATGGGCTGTGCCCTGCCTGGAACTTTCCCACCACTCTGCCCCCCCCCCCCCCCGTTCTTCCTCCCTCCCTTCTCCCAACTGGCCTCGACTTTTGACACTTCCTCTAAATTTATTCATCCCCCAGCTCTCAACTGAAATGTCACTTCCTCCAGGAGCCTTTCCTGACTCTTGACTGGACAGATACTCCCAGAGAGACTGCCCTTCCCATCAGAGCACATGTCACTGTTTGCTGCAATTGCTTGTTGATCCGTTTGCTCCGTTACAAGGGAAGCGATGTGTGGAGAGGGGCAGTTCTGAATCCCGAGAAACTAACAAAAGAGAGGAAAGGAAGGAAGGAAGGACGGGGGAAAGCAGGCCGGAGGGAAGAGGCCGCCTCGCCCAGCCAAGGTTTTCCTTCTTCAGACCCTTGCTTTGTCTTTACGTTTGGGTTTCTTCTTCATCTGACCTCTGGGAGGAAGTGAAGAATAGGGAGTCACTCCCAACAAATTGAAATAGAGGAGCCCTGAAAAGAGAAGTCAAAGCGTAGCAATTTATTCTTTAAAAATCAATACCTCTACCTGAGAAATTTACCCAGGGAAATTAAGAAGAATTCAGAATCAAGACTCAGAATGTCCTCTGAGCCAAGGGTTCCTTCTGAGAAAGCTCCTTAGAACGGCCAATTTCTCCGAGAGAGAAAGAGAGGGGCCCAGAGCCCTGGCTTAGACATTAACCAATCATCTCAGGGATGAGGTACCGTCATCCCCTTCTTCCTGTGTCTCACAGTAACCCACACCTACGGGTTTAATGTCCATCTCCACCTACTAGGCTGTGAGCAACCACAGTCAGGACCCAGGCCTGAGTTATGGGTGTCCTCAGGACTCCATATACTGCCTGGCACCTAGTAGATGCTCAAGTAATGGCTTCCGCATGCATGAATGAACGAATGAATGACCTTTACTCATACTCCTCTTTGAGTAAGCTTCCTCTATCATCCTTCTTTCCATGCATATTCACTGGGTGCCTGTACAGGAAACAAGACAGATATGTCCTCACCTGATGGAGAAGGTAGATAGGTACATGATTCCAGGTGTGCTCAGTGTTAGGAAAGAGACGTTCACTGTGACCTGGGCGCCCACAAGAGGGACAGTTAAATCTGAGAGATCTGAAAGCGGTACGGGATTTAGCCAGGCAAAGGGAGGGGAGATGGGCGGGAAGGTTCCAGGAAACAGGAAGAGTATATGAAAAGGTCCCAGAGGGGGAAATGTAGCCTTGGAGGCGGTTCTGATTGGAGACCAGATCCTTCAAGCCTGGAAGCCAGGACAGTGTGGGACAGCCGTTTTCACACGCGACCTAGCAGGGGAGCCCTTTCTTCCAGTAAAATTCTCTGTGGAATCTATTAACATAAAACATGAAAGGAGAGCTGCTCTGGTCGGGGCCGCTGCTGTGTTTGCCAAGGAAGGCAAATATTTTAGCCCAGAGCTTCTGAAACTGCAACACGCATACCAGTCACCTGGGGGTGTTGTTAAAAGGCAGACTCTGACCAGGAGGCCTGAGGTGGGGCCGAGATTCTGCGTTTCTAACAGGCCCGAGGGGATGCCAACCCTGCTGGTCCCCAACATCACTTTGAGCGGCAAGATTTTAACCACTTATCAAGCAGTTAACTAAGACCCCAGAGAAAGCAGGGGGTGGCCCGATAACCTCTCCAGATCTGAAGGCAGGCCTACACAGGGTGTGTTATCAGTGCATGGGTGGGTCTGCAGGTAAAACTGAGACAGTGTGGGCTCAGGGCTGGACCTGGACTATCATGGAATTTGTTCGTGTCTACACGCCTGTACCATTTGAGTACATGTGAGTGTGTGTGTTTCTGGGAACAGTGTGTATGTGTGTGCATGTGCACACTTCAACAAATGCTCATGACTAGAACAAGACTGATGGGCGCTAAAAATAGTTCCCGGGAGTTACAGCAACATAATCGGGATTTCGAAGAAAATAAATTATTTGATCTGTCACTCTGATGTTAGCAGGTCACTTACAATCCGCCCAACTCTTGCCCTGTTATTTTAGTGCCTCTGACAAAAGGAGGAAGAGATACTCAGAGCAGGGCTTCAGCTTCTTGGAAAGGAATGAGGGCATGGGGCCTCATAAGAGAATTGTCTCTCTACGAGTCTGGGTTCAAAGATCTCACTGTACTCCGTGGACATCCCAAAATGGCATGTAACGGCAGGCGCCCTGCCTGAAGAGCAGAGGGCGAGAACTGCCTTGGGATTCCGGGACAGGATGAAGATCCCCCGACCCAAAGCTCTCACCCCACCACCTGTTACAGTGCCTGAACCCACACAACTGGAGTCTGTGCTCTTGGAATCTAAAGATTTCCAGCCTGAAGGATTTTCAGCCTTCTGTACGGGATAATACATTAAGTTTACAATTGGTGACATATTTTATCATGTAATTCTTCAGGGAGTTTGAAGACCAGGAAGTGAAAACAGGGCCTTCTGGAATGAGACCCTGGATATGAGCCACTGTTTTTGTAAAATCGTCCAAACAGCAAATGCAATTTTGGGTTTTTTTTTATACTAATAAGAATAGAGAGTACAGATTAAAAGAAATGATGATCCCAAAGAATTAGATGTACTCAAAATCCATGGAGCAGCCAGAGTGATCTTAAAAGGTAAATCTTTGTCATGCTTCTTTACCACTTGAAGCCCGTTAGTGGCTGGCCATTGCTCTTAGGAGACCCAAGTCCTTCAAATGACCTGTGAAGTCTGCATCACACAGTCCTTGTCACCACTCCAGCCCCATTTCACCTACTGCTCCTTCCCTCACTCAGCTCCATCCGTGTTAGCTTGCTTTCAGCTCCTGCCATATGCCGAGCAGCTTCCCTGCCTCAGGACCTTGGCACATGCTGCTTCCACTGCTTAGACTGCTCTCTTCTCTCTTCACCTGGCCAAACCCTGTTCACCTTGCAAGCCTCAGCATAAATGTTACTTCCTTAATGGAGCTTTCCACACTTCCATGATCCCCCGGGCTATACACCGGAGCGTCTCTTCTGCTCCATTGCAGCTGTAGTAGTAACAATAGCTGACATTTTCTCAATGTTTACCATGTGCCAAGCTTAACTCTAAGCACCTTCATAACTCCTAATAACAACCCTAGTGTAAGTTATTATTATTATTTCCCCCCATTCGACAGATGGGGAAGCTGTGGACCAGAAAGGTCAAGCTTGCTCGATGTCACCAATGGTAAGTGGTGGAGCTGGAGTTTAAACCCACCCAATCTAACTTCAGAATTACCTACTCACATGTGCTTTTCCCACCAGATTCCAGGAGCCAGAGACCGGGTCCCCCTCACCAGCGCCCAGCACAAGGCCTGGCACAAGGCAGGCACTTCATAAACACCTGTTGAACGCGTGCACTGGGTGGGGCCCGGGAGTGATGAGAAGTCCAGAACTGCAGCACGAGGAGTGGCTGAGCATGAAGGGAATGCTTAGCTGCGAGAAGAGACGCAAGGCCGCCCTGGAAACTGAGAAGGAAACAGATTTGGTCAGAGTGGCTGCAGACGACAGAGCCAGAAACAGTTGGTAAAAAAATAAAATCACAGAAAGGAGACTTCAGCTCGGTAAAAGACCCTCACTCAGTGTTACGACAAAACATAGAGTGGTCTCTCAGGTCCGCAAGCAGAGGCTGGGTAAGCACGTGACACCTGGAGAGATTCTCGCTTCAGATGGGGATCCAAACTGGATCGTTCCTGTACATCCCTCCAAACCTTATATTCTAAGGACCCGCGAGGCCACCCCACCTTCCTAGCCCTCATTCCCAGAGGCTCCGAAGAAGAAATTACAGCAGGGATGGAAACCCACGGAAGTGGTCCTAATTTTCTCCTAGCTGAAAAGAAAAAGGAAAGATGAACTGGAGTCTTCACAAATACAATGGAAAAGGAAGACTCCCCCTGTGGTAAGACCCTTGCAGCCCAGAGATGGAGGAAAACTGAGTTCAGATGAAACAACGAGGCCCTCTCCTCACCCACCAAAGCCACACGGGGTAATTCCTCTGCTCCGCTGCCCTGCCTCTTGGGACAAAGCACTGCTCTGAGGGACAGCAGGGAAGGACATCGCAGGTTCCTGAGGCCGAGTAGTTTTCCTTGACGTTTAATTGAACAGACTGAAGGGCACTTGAGCTAGATGACCTTTAAGGGCCCTCCCCTTTAATATTTTGATTTTATGAATTGAATTAAATTGAATCATAGCTTGTCAGAACTAGGAGGGAATGGAAATCATCCAATCCAATCTCTTTGCCTTATAGAGAAAGAAACTCAGGCACAGAGGGGGCAGGTGGATGCTCCAAGGTTGCACAGTAAGTTGGTAGCAAAATTGGAACTCAACCGCTTGTCTCCTGACCTCTCATGTATAGATCACTTTTCTCCAATTTCCCAAGGCTGCTTTTTTAGAGTTGGTGCTCTCTAAGGTCAGGCAGGCCCTGTGCGCCCAGCTTTTTGTGGGTCACCCCCATGGAGAGCCCTCAGCATGGTCCTACTTGGTGGAAACTCCATTTCTGACCAGAAATTAACTCCCAACTCTTGAATCATCTTTTCATAAGGACCAGGTGATTTCTTTCCTCTCATCGAGGCCAGAGGCTCTGGAAACTGGAGCAGAACAGACACCAGACCCAGGCCACCGTCTGGCATTCTGGTGTACATCTGGGGGCTGGATTGGTGTACTGGCTCTCGCGATAGCACCGGAGAAGGGGAGGACCTAGAATGAGTAGCTTAAGTCTCTCCCAGCCCAGTGGTTTCCCTAAACCTAGTCCCTACATCTGCTATGAAGTGAAAAACTAAGGAAATGCTTAGTGATGTGAGTATGTATGCAGACGCCTTTCCTGAAAAAGACCCTGCTTTGTTCTGAGACCATGTTCTTCCTTCCTTTATAAAATGGTGGTGGTAGTATATGGCACTTGGTTTGGGGTGTTGTTTTAATATTCTTACCAGCAAAATAAAAGTTGACAACAGAGTTGAAAATCTTGGGTTTGGGCATCCCAATTTTGGGCCAGTTTTAGAAATCTATGAAATCTGGAAACCAGAGCCTTCTCTCTTTACACCTGCGGGACCAGAGGACCCTGGGAAACAGTAAAACGTTTCCACGTTCTCATAGTCGATCACAAACCAAATGCAAAGCTTGAGCAGACATAAAACTATTCCCGCTCAGCACTGAAGTTGCTGTTTGATCCTGGGCAAGTGGCCGAACCTTGGGCCTCAATTTCCCCATCTGGAAAATGGGCACAATAATCCCTGCCCTGACTTCCTGACTGGTAGCCAAGCTCAACATATGTGAAAATGCTTTAAATATAAGAGGTGGTTATACTCAGCTCTGTGCAAACAGCTATGAACTCCTGTGCCTGCAGGGCGGGGGGGTGGGGGGGGGACAAGTGAAGCAGGCCAAGTGCGAGTGAACAGGTGGCAGCTGCCGCTCAGTCTCCGTGCAGAGAAGACATTGAGGCGTGGTGGGGACTGGGGCAAATTAGCAAGTCTGGCATCTGAAGGGAGGAGAGGGGCTACCCGAGTCCATTTTTGCCATTCAGTCATGTAAGCCTAATATAACCAGACATTCTCATTTTCAAAGATATTATGACTTTACATTTTTATCTGCTGTCTTTATATTTTTAAACGTTGACCCCAAATTCAAACTTGAAAAATTGTGAGAGACAAGCAAACGAATGCCACATGCGGGCTGCCTCTGTGTGAACCCCTGGCCTCCATGGTCCTCGTCTCTCTTTTCCTAGAAGCCCCCTGGGCAGGTCAGTGCTGAAGTGCCCGTGATTGCCTGATGACAAGAACACGGTTCAGACAAATCTGAACAGTACGACGGTGCCGTGAAGAGCAGTCCCTGGGGGTCTGGCACACGTGTCTGAGCTGGGCAAGGATAAAGCTGGTTGACAAAGGATTTCATGAATTACGAAGACACCCTCTCCACTGAACACTCTGAATCTTTTCTCTGAACTCCCCCCAAAACAGCGTGAAACAATTTCCTCATCCTAAAAATGGGACCAATTACACCCGTGCCCACTTGAGATATTGAATACAATTTGAAAAGAACAAGGATAGCAAATGCATGGCAAGATTGGGTGCCTAACAGTGAGAAGGAGAAGGACGATAACTGACAGGGTACCAGGCCCTGCTGTACATTAGGTATATTCATTCATTGAATCCTCCCAACCAAGCGAGGTAGATACTATCATCATTCGCATTTACAAGTATAAAAACTACTGCACAGAAAGGTGAAGTAATTGCCTGATGCTACATGGCTCAAAAGGGATAGGGCTGGGGGCCAACTGATCGCAACCTTCCCTCCCACTGAGCCTCAGAGCCCTTGTCAGCAGCACGGTCCAAGAAGCCCCCACAAACTGATCAAGCTGGCACGCAGATTAAAATCTATTTTTCCAACTTTGGCCTAATTCAACGCCTGGCACGAAAGAGGTTGGTCCCATTATCCTTATTAAATATTAGCTCCCTTCCTCCAACTTCACAATTTGTTATGAAGATCAAGTCATAGAGGATGGGCCTGAGGCAGGACCACTCGGCGTCGGCACTATTGACATCTCTGGTCAGATCGTTCTTTGCTGTGGGAGCTGTCCCTTAGGATAATTAGCAGCATCCCTGTTTCCACCCACAAGATGCCACTGGTGTGCATGTGCACGCACACACACATACACGCACACACCCTTCGCCAGCTGTGACAACCAAAATGTCTTCTGACATTGCCAAATGTCTCCTGGGGGAAGAGCGGGGAACAAAACTGTCCCTGGCTGAGATCCACTGGTATGAGGTCTGATTCGCCGAATTCCTCGCCCTGGGCCCGCAGTGATCCTCCCTACTCTGCTTCTCACCGCTGCCAAGCCCCACCCTGTACTGGGAGGTACCTCCATCCCCGACTGTGGAATCAGAGGCATCTCCCCAGGAACCACCTCCCTGCGGCCCTGAAACAGATCCCCCAGGACTTTCCCTGCTACGGGCTTCCCTGTTCATTCCCGTAGGAAATGGATGCGGTCTCGGGTAACCATCAAGACAGAAATGGGGCAACACCAGCAGTCCCGGGTTCTCCTGATAGTAGAGACGTAATACCTACTGCACGGGACTCTTTGGGGGACTCAGCACATGGGAAACACTCAGGTAAATACCAACTACGAATAGTAACAACCTCATTATTCCTTCATTCAACACATATTCTTTCTGCACCTTCCAGCTGCCAGCAATGTTGTAATAGCGTCACTTATATTTTCCTACCCCTAATACTCACAAGGAAGAAACTACGACCACATGGGCAGTTCGTAGATGAAAAACTGGGCTTCGGTGAAGTTAAAAACTTGCCAAGTGCAGGCTGGACAGTGGAGGAACAGGGTTCAGCCCACAGCCACCACAGCAAATGAGACGCAGCTTGGACCAGTGAGAGAGACTCACACCCCAGGAGCACTCCCATCTACCCTGGTGGCCTGGAACCCATACCTCAGCCTCCCTGAGGCTCAAGTCCCTGGATAAAAGTCCCTCTCACTCTAAACTCCATAACCTACATCTATTATCCCCCCTCAAATGTCCCACAAGGACAAGTGATGGTAATTCGTCATTAAATTAGAATTTTGGGGTGGGGGGAATATTGTTTAAGAAGAAAAAGAGAAGATTAACTCTCAAACTGAGTGTTTCCCATTATAAAACTCCATTTTCTCACTAAATGCGGGATTAGTGTTGTTTAAATTGCATTGCTGGAATGAGTGGGGGAGGGGAGCAGTAATGAACCTCTGCTAAGCAAAAATGTTCATCAGCTGGGGAGGAAGATCTAAATTAATGAGGAAGAAACACGAAAAACAATCACATCAGGCCAGCTTTCTCTAGAATTATATTATTAACAAAATGCAATGAAACGGCAATTGGTTCAAAGTGGAGAACAAAGAAGGAGAAGAAGCAGAGGCCTGTGTATTCATCGAAGCCCAGAAAGGTGGACTGGGAAGGAAACCCCGGGGAGTACAACATCCGAAATAATTGTACGAGCGGTGGTTGAGGGCTTTACATATATTATCTCATTTAATCCTCCCAATCTGGAAATATAAACACTGTCTCCACTGTGTTGGTAGAAAAACGACATCTAGGGAGGTTGACTTCCTGGTCCACACAGCTAGTAAATGACAGCCAGGATCTGAACCAGATCTGAAGCTAAATCTTGTTCTCACAACCTCCAGAGCATACGGCTCTGCTTTGGCTGGCCCTGTCTGAATGTCTCCGTGCCAGGGTGTACATTACCTCCTACGGTGGCCCAGTGCCATCATACAGGGCTCTTTGTTATAAGGCGTCTTCATAGATTGAGCTGAATCTGCCTCCTTGTGACTCTGGGCCCCCACACCCCTAACCCTGTGACCAAAGCGTCCCACAGAACCAAATGTCTCCCTTTTCCTCACGGCAGCCCTCCCGAAATTTAAAGCCCTTGATCACCCCAACACTTCTCTTCTCCAGGATAAGAATCTCTCGTCCTTTTTCTTGTTCCCTGTTTGGCAAGGTCTCCAGAACCTTCCTATCTCAATCACCTTCTTCAGGACACACTCGGGTTTGACTGTGGGAATCTTAGAGAATGGAACCCAGGTTTCTAAGTGAATCCCAGCCAGAAGAGAATGAAGAAGGACCACCTCCTCCTTCACTCGAGGCTTACTACTTCTGTTAATGCACTCCCAGGGCCCGTGATCTCTATTGGCAGCCAAGTCACATGTCGGCTCATGATGGGTTTGCTCCCAAACAGCTAAGACCTCTTTAAGTCTTTTCAAAGTGGCCTTTTTAGCCAGTGGGTGACTCAGCTCCACTGTTCAACAAGTAACTGGTTCATAGCAGAAGCAATCGAACAGATCCCACCAGACAAAACCACCAAGGAACCCGGCCGGTGTGGCTCCGTGGTTGAGCATCGACCCATGCACCAAGGGGTTGCCAGTTCGATTCCCGGTCAGGGCACATGCCCAGGTTGTGGGCCAAATCTCCAGTGGGGGGCATGCAGGAGGCGGCCAATAGATGTTCTCTGTCATTGATGTTTCTATCTCTCTCTCCCTTTCCCTTCCTTTCTCTCTAAAATCAATAAAGAAAGGGAAAAAAAATCAAAAGCACCAAGGAAATTCGTATGTTTTGTCCCATTTAAAGCCCTTAGGTCTTTATTTCAGAAGACATTTTCCTATCAATAACAAAAACTACCATTTTGAGCACTTACTATAAGATAGGCACCTGGCCAGTTGATTATGCTAACCCTTAGGATAATCCTGCAAGTTTGGCATTATCATTTCCTTTCCCAAATGAAGAAACCGAGGCACAGAGGAGTGTCGTCACCTGCCCCAGGTTTCACAGCTACCTAACACTTCCTCTCCTGCAAGCGCCAGGGCTGAGATGCAAATCCAGGCCCACTGCACCCACAGTTCACACTTTCCCACCACAGCACGATGAGCCCAAGCGTCCTGCATTGGCCCATCCCGGGCTGCCGAGTCTCCATCTCCTTCTCTAACCCCTTTTGATTGTCAAAACATCCTAGGATCCTGGGACTGGAGAGACCAAGGGACTTGCCCAAGGTCCCAAAGACTGGGCTCTGGGTCCTCATCAGCTATTCTCTCGTTGCCCTGGACCCGGGCACAGAGGGCCCCCCATCCTGCTGTGTTAATCCATGCTCTTGCCTGCGGCCAAGGCTCTCAGAGTTCAGAGGACCTGTGCAGATGAGAGCTGGAGAGGCCCAAGTCACATCTCCTGCAGAGAAGACCAATCAATCTCATGTCGACCCGCCTGCTCTCAAAAAGAGCAGCTGATCAGCCAGAGCCATGAAGACGGAGGTGATGTAAAGGTCAGATGAAGGCTGGATGTCTGTCTGCCCTTCTTTCATGACAAACGTGTATGAGATGTGAGCGCAGGGACATGATGATATTTTAAGGTGGGAAGCTTATCGGGAACACGGACTTCACCCCGCCTGTGGCAGCCCCATTTTATAAAATGCAGTGTCCAGGAGTCACGAAAGGCAGAGCGATGGAGCGACGAGCACGGGAAGGCAGAGAACCCCGTGTACGTACGGAGCCTGGGGGTCAGCTGCTGGCCTTGGACCTTGTTGCTTAAATATCTTCAGTCTCACTTTGCTCATCTTTAAAATGAGGAGACTGCGTGAGCCACTGTCGTAACGGCGCTGTGACAAGAACATGGAATTGCCCCTTGGATTTCTCATCCCGTTTCATCCAATGCTGGAGTTGCAGGAACCCTCAGAAAGCAACCAGCGGAGCCGGTTAGAAGTGGTGGACCCTGTTCTCCACATAAAGGAATCTTATGCAGAACCTCAACATTGCAGACTGATCACATCTGAACTGCTTCTTGGGTCGTCACCTTTGGGGGCTTGGTGCCCCCACCCCCACACCAGCCATCACCAGAACCTCTCTGAAATCTGAGTGCACGGGGGAATAGTTTGAAGACCAGCCATCTAAGCGCCCATTTTACAAATGGGGAAACTGAGGCCCAGAGACGTGCAGTAACTCAAAGTCTCAAAGTGAACTTCAGGAAAGAATCCGGACGAGCATGCAGGACTCACAGGTCTGGCTGAGAGCACTTCCTACCACAGCATGCTGGTTGCCTGTTCTTTTCCCACATGTAACCATACGTGGGTGATATAAAATCCAGTGTTCTAGAAAGCAGCTTTCAAAGGATGCTCCTTAGGGCAAAGGTGGAGAACGGGCCAGAGTGCAGGGAGAGGCCGCGTTTCTCTCTCCCACCTGTTAATAGCACCACTGATATTTCCGGAGCACCTACTTCCTGCCGGACACTGTGCTAAGCATTTTATATGCATTATCTCATTTAATACCCCCAATGAGCCTGCAGGGGAGATGTTTGTTGTAGTCCCATTTTAGATAGAGGAAACTGAGGGTCAGAAAGATGAAGTAACTTGTTCAGAGTCATACAGCCAGCAAGAAGGAGGGCCGGAGTCAAACCCACAGGGCCTGCACCGACAACTCCACGCTCTCCCAGCCGCGTGCAATGTCTTCTGAAGAAAGGGACCCACAGCCCACCTATCACTTTTCTCTCGTCGTTTTGTTGTTTCCAGTTTGAAGGGCCCCGCTCTGCGATGGAGTGGCAGCGGCCAGCTTCTCCTCTCCCAGCTCCTTGCCTATGTCTCCGGCGGGTCGGCCGGCGGACACGTCAGTCTTCTCTACCAGGTAAGGGTATCACCAAAACGGTGCCCTCCGCCGGCCGGACACAGGCTAGTGACCTGGCAGACCTTCCACTGTCGTCGGGGCACTGGCACCGTGGCCACCACCGAGTCAGTCAGGGCAGCTCAGAGCCCAGAGCGAGTGGCAGTGCCTCCGGGCTGCTCCGTTTCCCTCTCCTCACCCGTTTCGTCTGAAGCGGTTTCCCTGCAACAGCTCCATGGGCGGCCGAGACACGGACCCTTGGCGCGCACGACTGCCGCCGTCATTGCCAAGCCCAAGCCCAGCCCTCGGCTTCGGAGCAACCTACTTTCCACCAGCCAGTTCCTGCAGCTCGTACTTGTCCCTGATCTCTTCTGCCCTGACCCCAAAAACGCTGGCACTGCGCAAGGCTGTTGAGACAAGGACTATATATAAATGCCTGGGCCCTGAGGTTCCTTTTCCAGCCGTCGTTGATACATCCCTCTCTAAAGGTCCCCAAGCTTGCACGGGACCTGAGGGGCTGGGTCCCACTGGAAAGGGCCCAAAAAGGAGATGCTAGGTAGACATCCTGGGACCTGAAACACAAGTGAGGGGGGACAGCGGGGACAGCAGATCCCAATGCCAGCTCTCATGCTGCCCAGCTCTCCTAAAGGGACCCAGGTGTCAGCTGAGTCACGCTACAACCATATAACAAAACACAACCCCGAGAAGGGTGATTACGGCAAGGAATGGCGCTCATAACTCAAGCGGAAAAACCCTGTACAAAAAAATAATACATTTCATGTTTATACTTTCAAAGCATATATATTTGTGCATATACAGACTATACATACTTTCCAAAATGTAAAAGTGGGATGTTAGTGTAGGAGCTGTGTTCTATCATGTTTGTTTGTTTGTTTTTTCACTTGAAATACCGTGAAGTGGAGGAGGGACCTAATGACACTGTTTGAGCTTCTGGAGCCTGTCGTGCCGGAAGCTGGAGTCCTCCCTGAGATTCCTGGCCCTGTGGTCCAGTAGATGCCTTCCTAAACCGACGTGAACTGGATTTCCGCAACAGGCCAAACACGTGTGTTCTCTGATAAACAATGGTATGTGTGTGTGTACTACCTGTTACGGACAACGTAAATAAACCTGATCATGTCCAAGCTGTCCTCAATGCTTGCTTCTCTCTCTTTAGCACCAATGTTGTACTCTCTACACCCACATATTGTTCATTAGTCCATTTTTCATATGTCAGGACCTCCCCAAATAAAAAGGAAGTTCATTGAAAGAAGGAGCTATGTCTACCTTATTCCATGATGCCCAGCACCGTGCATTGTTTAAAGTAGGAACCCAAGCCCTGGCTGGTGTGGCTGTTGGTTGGGTGTTCATTGTTCCACGGACCAGGAGGTCATGGGTTCAATACTCGGTGGGGGCACATGCCCAGGTCGCAGGCTCGATCCCCAGTGGGGGGCATGCAGGAGGCAGCCGATCCGTGTTTCTCTCTCTCTCATCAATGTTTCTCTCTTCTCTCTCTCCCTCTCCCTTCCTCGCTCTCTAAAATCAACAAAAACATGTTTGTTGGTTGTTGCTGTTTTTCATTTAAAGTAGTAACTCAGAGAGCCCTGTAGAGTTCACCCACACACACACCCATCACCAGCAGACATGCACTCAGGTTAGATTTCTGCTGGGGCCGGGGGTGGGGGCAGGGCCTCACAGCTTTCTCACTCCCTCGTCAAGTTCCTGCAAAGAGCCCTGCCTGGGTTGGATCTGTGGTCGTGTACGGAAGGATCACACCCAGAACCACTGACTGTAAGACAAGAAGAAACCTCAGCCATCACCCAGGCCTGCAGTTTTCAAACAGATTCTACAGAGCTCTCGGCTGTGTGTGGCTATCAGCAGGCAGGTGCCCCCACGTCTGATGAGAGAAGCAAGTGGTTTTGCTGAGCGAGCTAACTCCCTGCCCCTGTGACCACCCCAGCAGCCCCCAAAATGCACTTAAATATTGAGAGTGCACAAACAGCCTAGTGCTTTAAATAATTAAATCACAGATCCCACCAACCCTCTTATTTTACACAAGGACGAGTGAGGCCTGGGAAGAAGAAGCTCTTACCCAGGACCCCCCAGGCGTCACCAACAGACTAGGTTAGAACCTGGTCTCCCAATTCCCAGGTCGGTACATACTCCACACCCTCTCTGCTTCTCCAGACACCTTTGAGTCTCCAGTCTCCAAAGGGTTTTGAGGGTCTATTATAGTTTCCAAGGTCCATGAGCCTCACACAGCAAAATCATCTGGGAGCTTGTTAAAAATGCTAACTCCTGCCCTGGCCGGTTTGGCTCAGTGGTTTAGAGTGTCAGCCCGCAGACCAAGGAGTCCCGGGTTTGATTCCGACCAAGGGCACGTACCTCAGTTGCCGTTCGTCCCCAGCCCCGGTTGGGGTCGTGCGGGTGGCAACCAATTGATGTGTCTCTCTCACATTGATGTTTCTCTCTCTGTGTCTCTTCCTCCTCCCGTCCCTCCCTCCCGCTCTATCTGCAGATAAATGGAAAAATATCCTCGAGTGAGGATTTTTTAAAAAATGCTAAGTCCTGGGTTCCACCCCAAACCTACAAAATCTTGTCAAGTGTGGGGTCCCAGGACTTCCTTTTCAACAAGCTCGCACTAAAGTCTAGGCGGCACTGCTCCGGCGTCCCTGCAGAAGTTGAGTCCCTGCCGCTCTTATCCGGAATGCTATCCGTCCCTACCAGCTCCCTGCCTGGCCAGCCCCTGTCCTCCTGGGGAGTGGTAATTGAATGTCACATGTTGAGCATAATCCTAGAAAATCCTCTGTCATCATGCTCAAGTCCCAACAGCTCGGAGTAATTAGATCTAGACTAGGGATAGGCACAAAGGAAT
Organism: Tadarida brasiliensis; assembly: GCA_030848825.1. Taxonomy (NCBI): domain Eukaryota; kingdom Metazoa; phylum Chordata; class Mammalia; order Chiroptera; family Molossidae; genus Tadarida; species Tadarida brasiliensis. The sequence goes on along the minus strand of CM061259.1, from coordinate 102,951,893 downwards.
AATGGATTAATGCAATTTGAAGTTTCTGAGGTTCACGCAACCAGGGAGACCGGGATCGGCAAAGGAAAGCACAGCTCTAGTCCAAGCGAGGGGCATCCTGGGGAAGCCACCCCGTCCCTGGAACACCCCCAGTTCATTCCAGGTTCTCTCAGCCTCGCTGTCCCCAGTCTCGTGTCCCATCAAATAAGGACATGCATACATGGTGGCAAACCTCATCCTTTGCTGTATTAAGAGGTGATGGGTTTAAAACCTCCCCTTCCCTGGACTGGCTGCATTTTAGCACCTTCATTTAAAAACTGAAGACACTTCCTGATCCTTCTCCAGACCTTTTGAGTCAGAAACCACAGGAGTAAAAACCCTGGGATCTGCATTTTTATAAAGATCCCCATTGATGTTTATGGAACCAGCCCAACTCCAATCCATGAACTAAATTTGGGAACCCCTATACGTGTTCACATTTGAAGGTTTCTGGATATTATTTTTTAAAAATTAGGGCTGGACAAAGCGACAGCAGAGGCCCTGGAAGGAACAGAAGTATTAGAAAGTCACCATTCGTGAGCACTAAGAAAAGACAAATGTAAATGAGATGATCAGGGAATCGGAAACCCATTAGGTAAAAAGTTGGAGAGCTTCGCCAGGGTGGGGCCAGGCTGACATCACAGAGCAGTACAGCCTGACGTTCCCATCCCGGATGCAGACGAAAAGGAAGAACACCCTCACCCAAGGTCGCCTAGCCTGGACACGTGGGCCTGAAGAGACTCACATTCTAGACGAATGCCACTCTACCGGAATCCTGGGGGTAAAGGGACATGTGAACACCCCCGGGAAGAAGTCATCGCCTGAACCCACTTTGTGGGATAACCTACAAAAGACCCACTTTCCCAACACGTCAGTGGTACCAGAAAGCGGACAGAAGAGGACACTATCAGAAAAGGACAGAGTCTTAGGACAGTTAAGTACCAAACATAACGTGAGAACCTTGTTTAAATCCTGATTTCAACAAATCAACTATGAAAAGGCAACTTTTGAGATAATCTGGGAAATTTAAATATGACTGGTTATAGATGATATTGAGGGATTATTATAAATGTTGCAAGGCACAATAACTTTTGTCTTTATCAGTGAAAGGTAGAGCTGAAGTATTTGCAACTAACATGACATGATTCTGGTGTTTATAATGCTCCAGTTTTGCCCTGGTTGGTTTGGCTCAGCGGTGAGAGCGTCGGCCTGTGGACCAAAGAGTCGCAGGTTTGATTCTAGTTTCCGGTAAAGGGCACGTACCTCGGTTGCAGTTCAGTCCCCGGCACTGGCCAGGGTTGTGTGGGAAGGCAACCAATCGATGTGTGTCTCTTACATCGATGTTTCTCTCTCTCTCTGTCCCTCCCTCCTTCCTTCCCTCCCTCTCTTCCACTCTATCTAAAAATAAATAAATAAATAAATAAATAAATAAATAAATAAATAAATAAATAAATAAATAAATTTATCCAGTTTGGGTTTTTTTTTAAGTAGAGGGATAGTTAAAACAAGACCAGCAAAATGTCAGTAATTGCTAAAAGTGAGTGATGAGTTTACTATACTATTCTCTCTAAAAATTTTTGTACTTTTTTGTACTCCATTACCAAAAAAAATTTTTTTTTTAATTCCTGGCCCCGCTACTCATCTCCAGTAGGAAATGAGTTGATGATGGGAGAGTGGGCAGGTAAGAGTGAAAAAAATGAACAAGCAAATGGAAATGTAACTGATTAAAGCACAGGAGGCTGGCAGTTAACTAAGCCCCTGGCTCAGCGCTGCTCAACATAAATACAAAAACACCTCTTTAGAGATGCATTCATTTTTTACTTATTTATTATTTTTTTATCCCAAAAAAAAGGACACTTTTTTTTTTTTGCATTTATCTTCAGATAGAGCAGGAGGGAGGGAGGAACAGAGAGAGAGAAACATCAATGTGAGAGAGACACATCGAGTGGCTGCCACTCACACGACCCCAACCGGGGCCGGGGACAAACTGCAACCGAGGTACATGCCCTTAGCAGGAACCAAACCCAGGACTCTCTGGTCCGCAGGCTGATGCTCCAACCGCTGAGCCAAACCGGCCAGGGCTAGAGATGCATTCATTTTTGCCTCATACTGTGTTTTGGGCCTGATACTAGGTTGTGAGCGGTAAGCAGTACCCTGGGGAGATTAGAGTCTAATAAGGCAATCAAAACTGAAGCAAAATATAATGTACAGAATATATAATTAAGAAAAGCTAAGTTGTTTGAGCACTTATTCTAGAAACAGTCCACTTAGCATTATCTTATTTAATCCTCACAACACCTTTGAAGGCAGTTTCTATTGTACCCGCGGAGGCGGTAACTGGGAGCCAGGCAGCCTGAGGGCCATCAGTAGGCCAAGAGAGGAAATGTGCTTGGGAAGGAGACATCATTTCTTCCTTGCTCTTCTGCAGAAATAAGCTTAAAGATGGGGATGCTGTCTGGCCCGTGTAGCTCAGAGGTTGAGCGTTGACCCATGCATCAAGAGGTCGCTGGTTCAATTCCCAGTCAGGGCACATGCCCAGGTTGTGGGCCTGATCCTCAGTGGGGGGCATGCAGGAGGCAGCCAATCGATGTTCTTGCTCATCAATGTTTCTATCTCTCTCTCACTTCCTCTCTCTCTAAAATCAATAAAGAAAAAAAAATTAAAGGAAAAAAAATTAAAGGAAAAAAAAAAGATGGAGACACTAATGTCCTTGCCAGCGGGTGGTTGGAAGGTTACATTGGTATCCGTTTCCTTTTTCTCTTTGGAAAAGAAAGGAAGCTTGACACATTTAGGAAAGTGCAAACCTCTGAAGATGCTCAACCCGTGAGAAGCTTTCTTCCCTGGCCCTGCCTAGTCTTCAATTTCCAGCTCACTTCCCACCCGAAGAACCAGCTCCTGGGGATTGAGGCCTTGGAGTCAAACAGGCGCGGGGCTCAAGCTCAGCCCTGACACTTACCGTCGAGTGACCTGTGGGGAGGGAGGTGTCCTCAGACTCTCTGCTCCTCAGATCCAGCTGTAAAGTGGGATGATGACCATCCCTCCTTCCCAGGGTGATAATGAGCTTTCCACATAATGTGTTTAACACCATGCCAGTGACGAATAAATATCAGGAACTATAAGGATGATGAAACTTTGCACCCCGCAGAGATTTTTTTCCTTTTTCCAGACCCCCTGAGTTCACTGACCAGTGAACTTCAACCATAATAATCCGGTAAACTACGCACAGTACGCAGTCAACAAACACTTACTCTGTGGGTGCACATGCTACCTGGTGATGTCTCTCCCGTAAGTTTATAACATTGTAACTTTTGTACATGCTCCTCAAATAGAATGTAACTACAGAAGCTCAGGACCTGTCTTTCAATTGTGTAGCCCCCATGTCATGCAGCATGAGATTAGAGGCGCAACAAACACTTGCTGAAATACTGAATGCATAGCAAAGCTCTCGCTGTGCCTGTGGGGCAGTGACCAGGGCACCAGGCACATCCACAGCACGGCCTCCGGTGGCATCCATTCCTACAAGAAACACTGCAAAACTGCAGGAGTCCCGTGGGGGGATCTCAAGCCCCAGGTCACCAGAGGCAATTTCTCCCGACTCTGCAGCACCCACCTCTTCTCTCCGCTCTGCCAAGCCGGGAGTGGACACGTCCCTCTCGGTGATTTGTGACGCCTGCATTGGGACAGAGGAAATGCAGCAGCAGCGAGAGCGTCTACGCCGGGATGCCTGCAGCAGGCTCGCCAAGGAGCCAAGGGCCGGCTCCCCTGGGCACCGAGCGCTGCCGCACTGACCACGGCAATTCATCATGTTTAAAACACGCCTGCGGGAGGGGCCCAGAGAGGAGGCGGCGGAGCCGAAGCCGCAGGTTCTCGGGGAAATTCTGGGCTTGTGATCATTTTTTTTTTTCCTTTTTCCTTTTCAGCAAGCCTAAAAGGATGGTGAGAAGCATCCAATCTGCAGGATGCTGTGAGCATGTTCCAAAGAAAAGCCCTCATTCTGGACCAAACTGTCCAAACAATTTAAGAGAAATCGACCTCACCTATAAGACAAATTCCCTGTCTCCTGCAAAGACTCTCCTCCCATCCAGCCCTACCCTGTGCTTTACACACCATTCTTGGGGCAAGGGAAAGTGCCCAGGTTTGAGACTCAGGTGGTCTAGCCCAGCCGCTGTGACCTTGGGCAAGTCACTTCTGCCCTCTTGACCTCAGCTTCCTCGACTCTAAGAAGAAAGGGGTGAACAAGATCAGGGAGCACCAACGTAAATGATTGGGGTGCCGTTTATACATACACGTGTATACACAAATAAAAGGGTAAGCAGGTGCTCATCGTGCTGCTTATATTGTACCTGATTGAAATTCCGGAAGAGTAAGCAAAACACACAGCACAACACACTCTATTCTACCTGCCTGTGACCACACTAAAGGCCACTGAGGATCTTTCCAATTCTGTGGATCCCCCTTCCTGCTCCGGTGGTATCTGCAGTTCTCTCCCGGGGCACGGTCTCCTGGGCCCCCTGCCAGAGCTGGCAACCAGATGTGCTCATGGGAGCCAGCGCCGGAGCCGTCCAATGACTGCCTCCTCCCAGAGAGCAGGGGCGCTGAGGGCGAGGAAGGGGGAGAAAGGGGGAGAGGGGGAGAGGGGCAGAGGGGGGGCGAGAAAGCCATCTCCTCATTGAAATCGTTTCTCTCAATAGCCCTGCAAGTGAGAAAGCTGAGACTCGAGGAGGTTGAATAATTGAGCTCGAGGTCCCTCTGCCAGTGAGGAGCAGAGTCAGGATTCAAACCCAGGTCTGCCTGAATGAGAAGCCCTTGCTCTCTTCCTCCTCCTCATCCCCACCCCCCAAACGGGGTCAGGGAGAGCTCGTCCCCGAGGGAGCAAAACAAACAAGTGCCCCCACCCATTCCACACTCGTGGGCTCCAGAAGAAAAGACACACGCAACAATTGGGTATTTCAGGACCAGGCTTCCCTTTGGGCATCTTACTCTTCCATCTGGGACCTTTGCCTTCATCCTTCCCTTTGCCTGGAATTCCCCAGGCTCCAAGGACCAGTGAAAGCCTCCCTCCTCCAGGAAGCCTTGCTGATTCATCCCTCTCCGCCCCGACTTGAAATTCTCTCTCTATACAGTCTGTAGCCCACACTAACGGTAATAAAAATATGAATATGGTCACAGCAATAACAGCTTTTATTGACTTCTAAGTCAGGCTCTGTTCTCAATGCTTAACAGACGTAAAATGTAACCCTCCCAACAGCCCGGTGGCGGAAGAGGAGGTCCCGAGGAACAATCGCTGACAGTTCTGTTCACTCCAGTGGACGGGGCTGCCGTGCTCAGCTCAGCCTAGGGCGACGCCTGCTAAGGGTTCGGTAAAGGATGGAGCCTTCCTGTGCGTGTGTGTCTGTGTTTCAGGGACTGTATGATCTGGAAGAACCAGCACCGTCATCACCTTCTTAAAGAAAATGAAGGCCCAGAGAGAGCAGGTCTTGACCAAGAGCAACGGAGTAAATCAGCACAAAGGACCAAACCCGCGGCTCCTCCCTCCAGCCTCTCTTCACCAGACACATGCTCTGGAGCACCCAGCAGGCCCGGACGGGGACCCTCACTCACTGGACGGGCAGCCTGGGAAATCCCAGCCATCTGGCCTCTGTCCGGCAAGCCCCCAGCCTCTGCCGACAAACCAGCCACGAGCAGGAAGGCTGGGCACCACCATCTGCACAGACCCTTAACGAGAGGCCTGTGACTTCTTGTCGTGGTCAAGCCATTTGCGGGTCCCAGCAAGTGACCACCTTTGGCCTAACCTAACATAGGCCTTTAGCCCCTGTACGGCCTAAATAAATCACCTTGGAGTCCTCTCGTCTGCTCTGTAATAAATAGCTTCCTTGGTCAGGGAAATGCTTTGAGAAATCCTGGCAGCCGGAGAAGAACGGAATAAATCCTGGAGTGTTTATTGATTTGAAAATAAAGCAATCATATATTGGTCTGCCTTTAGACAACACTACGTTCTGAAATGCCCAATCTCCTGGGTCCCCCTGCTGTGGAAGCTGGGGATGGCAACCCCACTTCCAGGGTCTTTGGTGAGATGTCAGTGCAGAAGGAGGAAGCCTTTGGGGATAGCAGGAAGGTGGTGATCACTTCGCGGAGAGCCGGCTAGCTCTCGGTCACTGGAACGGGCTGGCTCCATGGGACACAGAGCCAAGGGGACACTGACCCTGTCCGGGGCCCCAGTGGCGGATCCTGTGTGGGTAGACATTAAACACAGGCTTCGAAGGCCCTTTCACATCTTGGGCTCCAGCCCCGTGATCCTTGGAGGGCAGCAGTATAAGCCGCAGAGGTTTTGGAATCAGAATAACACAGTTCAGTCCTGGCTCTGCTATTTAGAGGCTGTCTCACCTTGGGTGAACTGTTCTGATGTGTTAAGGGGCTGACTCGCCCTGGCCGGTTTGGCTCAGCGGTTAGAGTGTCAGCCTGCGGACCGTAGGGTCACGTGTTCGATTCCTGGTCAAGGGCGTGTGCCTGGGTTACAGGTTTGATCCCCGGCCCCAGTCAGGGTCGTGCAGGAGGCAACCAATTGATGTGTCTTTCTCACATCAATATCTCTCTCTCTCCCTTCCTCCCTCCCTCCCTTCCACTCTATCTAAAACTCAATGGAAAATATATCCTTGGGTGAGGATTAACAAAAAAAAGAAAAAGGGGGCTGACTCCTCCTCTACCCTCTGGGTGATGCTGAGGATGAGATAACAGTGGGGGTGAGCCCTGTACCCTGCAGGCACAGAGGTGCTCAGTGGACACTTGCTCCCTCCTCCCTTCCAAGGGAGCATGCACCGCTCAAGGGTGCCGTGACCCTACGACTTGTACACGTTTTTAAAGCCTGTGATTCTGACCTCCTTCGCTGCCTCTCAAGAACACTAAGGCAATCTTCTCCCCAATCTTTGAGATCAGGCCCGTGTTGGTTTTTATTTTCAAACTTGCAACTTGGCATCGTTCTCTAGGCGCCCCCCCCCACCCCACCCCGCTTTTGCTTCAAGTGACAGGTTGAGCTGTTGCTTGAGCCAAAACAAAAACAAAACAAAACAAAAAACCCCAGGCTGAAGTCTGCACCCTTCCCTCCAGAAGATGAATTATGTTGGTTTTTGCAGTGAGTGAATTGGAGCAGGAGAGAGATTTCACTAGAATAAAATGTTCTGGGCTGAAGAGAGGACTTGAAACAGACCTGCTTTGTTTGCAGGGATTCCCAGACCCCCTCGATTTCTGGGGCAGCGGCTCATCTCCCGGCTGTGCGTGTGGCCCGGGGTGAGTCCCTGCAGCCTTGGAGCAGAGGGGGCCGTGGGTGGAAGGGCCCTGACCACTGGCAGCTCGCCCCTGTCTCCCTGCCTCCCTCGGGGAGAGAGTTGTAAATGGAGACAGAAAGAAATAAACCATCCTGTTTCTTTTCAAGAGGAAGATAGCTTTTAGCACAATTGTCTACTGTATCACAAGAGGGGCGAGAAGGCCCTCTTCCCCTGACTCAGCATTTCCCAGTCCGTGGGACGTTCACCTTCCATGTTAGGTGGGACGCTGGCACGACACTGAGTCACTGAGTGCGGAAGTTATTTCCTCTCTAGCTCTTTAAATTCTTCTCCATATAAGAAAAGAAAGCCTCCGTTTGGTACCAGTATGTCCTTAACACTGTTCGACCATTTCTTAATCATCCTTTTCAGCAAAAAAAAAAAAAAAGCAGGCCCCACGTCCTTCTTCTGGCAGGCGACAGTATCTGCTAGAATGTAATTACTTTTTATTTTTGTTATAGTTATTTTCACATCGCCTACAAGTTACAGCAAGTGGTAATGGCTTCCCATTTATTGTCATGATATTAAAATTCTTTTAAGATGAATAGATGCATATTTTTTAAAGTGGGATGATTTTTTTAAAATTAATACTATTCTAGCTGATTCACAGATGAGGCAACAATCACGAAGACAGAATACACAAGACTAAAACTGGAGAGGCACTGGATCAATCGGGAAGAAATACATGGCGTGAAACTCTGTTCTTACCTTCTCAAATTAAATAACGTATCTCATTGCCTTGTTTCTCCATTTGAAATAGACACGGGGGCTCCCCTGGTTCCTTTTTCCTTTCTTTTCCCAGGACTTCCTGGCAGTGAAGAAATGTGCGGCTGACGAGAAGTGTGACTAGATCGTTTTTCTTTCCCTTAGGTTCTAGGTGAATGCTTTGAGCTATATAAATGCCCATTACACTCATTTATTCATTCATCCATCTAGTAAACGTTTGCGGACGTCCGCCCTGTACCAGTGCTGTGCCAGGTGCCACAATACAGCAGCAGGCAGGAGAGACCAGGCCACTGCCTTCCTCGGGCTTACAGGCTAGTCAGGGAGATGGAGGGGTACACAGACGACTTCGATGTGGTGTCGCAAGGCCTGGGGTGGGGGAACCGCATGAGCCTGGGAGAACAAACAGGGAGTCAGGGAGAGCTTGCCAGGCACAGGTAAGCAGTATGCCTACTAAGCCAACCAGCTGGACATGGAGATGATCCCAGCACCAGCCTTTTCCTGCGAGGGGACCTTGGGCAAGCGACTTCAACCCTCAGTTGATGAAGTAGGCATAACAACTTTCTCTCCCTCTTAATATTACTGAGAGGATTAAATAAAACGATGAGGGCAAAATGCGTTAGCACACTGCCCAGCACATAGTAAATGCTCCATAAATGCCCAATAATTTCTTTCAGCATCTTTCTCCCAACTACTATCACATACATACATGTGCGCACACACATGCACAATGTCATGCAAATATCCCTGCCTGGGCAAATGCTACAAATGCTACTGGAAAAGGCAAAGGGAAGCTACGTATGTGCTACAGGAACACACCACACATCCAGGAGAGCACTGAACAGAAATACTTCCTTGTTTCCCATCTCACACTATTTTCTTAAGTAGAACTTGGTCTGGAGGAGGAATCCTGGGTTGGGGTACAGCTGATTGCAATGGTCAAGATGCAGAAGTTCCAAAGGAAAGGGGGGAAGGGAGGACTTCTTAATTCCCAGGGAGGAGAAAAAATAAAACACTGGAATACAGCAAGACGATGAATGTTAGAAGCAGAAAAAAAGGAAGCACATAATCTCTCCTTAGCTTAAAAATAGACCTCCAGGTTCCACGGAAAAGACCTCGAGTTGCTATTTATGAGTGTACACTGTATTCACAAAACAAAAGTTAGAGCCACGGAGGGGAAAATAATATCTCATCTTGGTGTAAAGCATTCACATTTATGAAGTGGATTCACCAGCATCTCATCCCACAACGGCCCTCTGAGGTAAGCACTATTATTAGCTCCTTTATAAATGGAAAAACCGAAGCCTGGAGAGAGGACTGGATTCGCCCAAGGTCACCCAGTGACTCCGTGGGGGTGCCGGGGTCAACCCCAGGCCTCCTGACTCCAAGCCCGGTTAACCATCTTGAACGGGGGTCAGCAAACTTTTTTTGCAAAGGCCAGAGAGTAAACATTTCAGATTTATGGGAGGAGTGGTCTCTGTCACAACTGTCCAGCCACCCACTGGGGCCTGAGAGCAGCCACAGATGACACAGAAACAGAAAGGGGCGGCCGTGTTTACAACAGAACTGAAAGTTGAATTTCATGTAATTTTCATGTGTCATAAAATAGTATTCCTTTGAACTTTTTACCTTTTTTAAAATGTAAGAACTATTTCTAGCTGGTGAGCCATTCAAAAACAGACAGCAGGACCAGTTGGTGTGGCTCAGTGGATTAAGCAACATCCCATGCACCAAGAGGTTGCTGGTTCGATTCCCAGCCAGGGCACATGCCCGGGTTGCAGGCTGGATCCCCAGTAGGGGGCGTGCAGGAGGCAGCTGATCGATGTTTCTCTCTCTCTCCCTCTCTCTCTAAAATCAATAAAAACATATCCCAAAAAAACAGACAGTGGGCCAGATTTGGCCTTCAGATGGAAGTTTGCCAACCCCTGTGCTGCAATATCTTGGAGATCAATGAGGCATAGCCCCAGCCCTCACAGACGTGCGAGAAAAGGAGGCGTAACCAATTCTGCTCCGAAAGAATCCGTCGCAGTTCAATTGCAATCACCGCGTTACAACTTCCCTAACTGCGGGAAGCTCCTCCTATTATTTAATTCTTTTTTTCCCTACCAACTCACTTTTTGACTCAAGTTTCTTTTTTAATGTTAGACTACCTTTATAAATGAAAAACGCATGCTACTTGCCAAAAATAGAAGATGAGCAGAAATAAAAACAGTATAATTTAATGGTTGCTATGAAAGTCTGGCTGCCGACAGCCACCTGCCTGAGACTGGGCCTCGGGTCTGCTCCGCCCTCTGCCATTTTTTAAAACAAGAACTGGCAAGTGGCAGGAAGGCGTTGAAGCCACCGCGCCCCCAACATGAGCCCTGCTTCTTGCTGCAGTCAGAGCTACTGAAGAGGAAACAACTTTGTCACCACACACTTCAATTCCGTGTCTTTGCCGACGTGAAACGTCTTTCCGGCCACCAGGCTCACGGAGCCAGCATTCTGGGGCCCACGGTAGCAAAGCGCAGTACGTTTGTATGAGCAGGAAAGAAACATCTGGACTGGGTGCAGGAAAAGCTCAAGGAAGGACGTTATTCATGTTACTTGCCAAAAATAGAGGATGAGCATAAACCCAAACAGTATAATTTAATGGTTGCTAGTAAAGTCGAGCTACCTACAGCCACCTGCCTAAGACAGAGGTTTCATCAGACATAAAATTCAGGAAGCTGTCCTGGCTGGTGTGGCTCCGTTGGTTGGGTGTTGTCCTGTGCACCGAAAGGTCGCCGATTTGATTCCCAGACCGGGCACATGCCCGGGTTGAGGGCTCCATCCTGGGTGGGGGGCATGCAGGAGGCAGCCGATTAATGTTGCACTTGCACATAGATGTTTCTCTCTCTCCCTCTCCTTTCTCTCTTTCTAAAAATCAACAAAAGAATCTTTAAAAAAAAAACTGTCTCAGGACGAGCATTCCAGGCTGCCTGAATAAAAGAGCGAAGGGAGATGAGGCTAAAAAGAGATGTGGCCTGGAACACCATGAACAGGTTTGAGACACAACCCCTCCGCTTTCCCAAGTGTTCCCCAAGTCCGGGGAGGCTCGAGGTGACATTTCCAGGCTCTTCCAGGTGGACCAGGGTCTCTAGGGAAGGCCCCGGGGACAGACAGAATAACTGGGACTGACGGCTCTTGACGTGTGTACCACTGAGGACCCATTTGCATTCCTGGCTTCAAAATATTTCAGATGCTAAAGTGCAGATTTAAGTCTTGATGACTGCCCTTCCGTTTCTTAACCAATGACATGCGTGCTCCCCAGTCTCCATGAGAGACTGGTATTGACCACACTGAGTTGCTCCCATTCCAGGAGAAAACTGGGGTGGCCTCATTCGGGTGACCGCAGTGAGGAACTTGGGGTCCACACCAAGTGCTCTCAGCTCTGGACCCCACTGCCCTGCTCTGGCCCCACACACAGAATATCAATTCAGGGCCAGTTCTCCAGGGCCACCAACTGAATTATCCCGCACAGAACGGGCAAGGGGGTGGGCATGGGAAGAGAACAGTCTTGAAGGTAATTTTCGAAAAGAGAGACGAGAGCATCTCATGCTCAGTTGCTTGCTTTCGCCTTCATTTGGAAAGCCATACATAAGCATGGGAACTGTTGTTCCTTTATAGACTGCAATGTAATCACAGAGAAGCAAATGTAGTTTGCGGAGCCGCCTCCCACCTGCAGTGCTCCCAGAGTGTTCGATAACTCGATAACCTCGCGATGGGCCGGAGGAATAGCAGTGCAAGGCACTGTGGCTGCACCGCGGCTGCAGAAACGCCCAGCAGGGCCTCTCCGAGCAGCTCCGTGAGCGAGCAGACGGCCCCTGGCAGAATCGGAGACACAAGGCCCCTCCTCGCACCTCCTTAGTAACAGTCCCTCCACCCCAGGAACAGAGGGCTTTGAGGCTTGCAGAGGGCTCCCCTTATCTCATTCCATGCTCACAATAGACAGCTGAGACCCAGTGTCAGATGTGAGGTGACCCCAAAACTCCCACTGCCTAAAATGACCTTCCCCTGATCCTGCCCACCTGCTGAAATTCACAGCTTCCTCCTTTGATATGGAAGATTGTCTCATTAAAAAAAAACATGATGACAAAGTCATCATGACTCTTTTGTGTCCTAGCGACCACTCTGAGTATGCGAGTGCCCCACAGGCTCGGTCTACTCCCTAGAGTGCCTTCTTCTCGTCGATCTGCCATTGACCCATCTCCAAAGACTGAAGTTCACTTCCACCAGGAGGCAAGTCCCTCTGAGTGTGCCCGGGGCCCCCACACTGCCCTCCCCATGGTACCCATCTTTATCCCCACGTTTTAGGAGTCCATTTCCCAGACGATGATCCCTTATGGGCAGGGATTGTACCATCTTCCTCGCTGGATTCCCAGCACTAAGACCAGTGCCTACTCCAGTGGAGGTTCTCAAAGAACGTCGCCTGAATGGATAGATCGCTCACTGAATAAGCCAGTGAACACAGGCTTGGGAGTCAGGTATAACTGGCTTCAGACCCTGACCCGACTAGTTAGTAGTCTTGAGAGTAGCCCACGTGACCATGAGTGACTCCAACTTTCCAAACCTCAACTTCGTCTGTAACATGTGTAGGAGAACCAGAAGACCCTCGTCGGGGTTGCTGGGAGGGTTGAATGACACCATGCATGCTAAACTCTGAGCACATGCCTGGAGCAAGAAAAGCATTCAACAGATGGTCCCATAGCTCTAGACCTAAAACCTCAGCTTGATGCCAGGCACCTCGCTAGGCACTGAGGACGACAGTCGTGAAGACACGGTCCCTGCTTCGTATTTGAGTTACTATAGGTCTGATCTACCCTATTAATGGTTATAAATGCCACCATTTATTCAGCACTTACTACCATAATAAAAGAGCCCATGGCTTGTGCTAGACAGTTTATATTAATTATCTCCTGTGATCTTCACAATAACCCTATAAATTGGGCACATTTGGTGGATTAGAAAACAAGTCCAAGTTACTTAACCTGCCTAAGGTCACACATCTGACAAGGGGCCGGACCCTTGAACACACTTATCGGACTCCAAAGACTGATCTCTTCATCTCAAGGCCAAGCTCTCTTCTTGTCTCTAACAACCTGTCATTGACCTTTTCCCACCCTCACGCTGACCTGTTACACAAGGGTAACACTTTAGGCTATCCTAAACATCTATAAAACACAATTTTTTTATGAGCTCTGAGGCCCCTGGGGGTAAGATAAGTACCAGTAAATAGGGTTGGAGAGAGAGCCAAGGAGTGGAAAAGTAGGGGGGGGGGGATAATGCAGGATAACTGGTTTTCAGGCAATCCCCCCCATCCCCCAGGCAACTACCTGGTGTGCAAGGTGTTGACTGAATGAATGACTGGGAAGGAGAAACCCAAGGAAGCACCAGAGTGGAGACCTGAGTGGTCAAAGGGAACTTAATGACTCAAGGAACTGGCAAGGTGAGCAGGACAAAAAAATGAGAGAGGGCAGAACCGAAGCTGAGCCTCACGTGAGTGAGAACAGCTGGTCCTGACCCATCACTGATCTCCTCGTTTGACGTGAGGCAAACCTCCCAGCTTCAGGCCAGTCATTACGAAAGCAGAGCACCGGGCGTGCCTGCCATGTTGGACCCTGAGAGACCCCAGGAAGATTGCTTAAAGAGCTTTGACACAAAGTGAAGAAGGTATCTTTTGAGGATGACTTTTTAAGTGTATTTCTTGTAGGGCTACCACTGTGATGGGATAGGAAGTACGTCCCCCAGCTGTTCGAGAAGCAGGGTTTGCATTCCAGCGTCGCTTCCTTGGGCTAGTGTGCCACCTTGGGCAAAGTCCCCACCCTCCTGGAGTCGGCTCTTCCCTTCTGTCGAGTGTGGGTGTGAACATGACCTCTAGGGCACTACATGTGAAGACGTGCACATTATTAGCTCATCGTACGTGCGTGTTACCGTGTCTGAGGTTTCCACAGCCGTGTTCTGCTCATTTGTTAAATGTATTACATATAAATAACAAATCCCCTCCTGCAGCCGCCCAACAGGAGACAGCGTGATCCACCATAAAGGCCCAAGCTCTGGGTCCGGCCGGTCTGCCTGAGCGTCTCCCCGCGGTCCCTCCCTGGCTGAGCGGGCTGGGCGACTGCGCCTCTCTGTTTCTCTCTACAGCGGACACAGTCGTACTTTCTCATTCCTCTTCTTTAACGTGGAGATGGTATTAAATAGATCAAACATCGTTATTAATTGTCTACCATGTATACTGTCTTATCAAGGAGCTTATATAAAAGAAGAATTTATATATGAGAGTCTTTGAGTCCATTTTGCTCCACCCTTGTTAAATCTCACACTTTGCAGGACGGGCACTCACTCGGGGAGCAACTGTACTCCCAGCCAAAGGGGGGGCTGGGGCCTGGGGACCTCCTCTTGCTGTTCTCTAAGTGAACGAAGGACGAGTTCTTACTCCCGGGGCACATGTTTTGTTGATGCACTAGTAACCCAGGCGCTGGAAATTCGGGTCGGGGATTTGGGGGAAACTGAAGAAAGTACCATTAGCCTTTTGGGAACCCAATGTTAGACGGTAAGCTTTAAAAAAAAAAAAAAAAAAGGACCCTTTGCTTCTGAAATTCAGGAGAAAACTGCCTTTAATGAGTGCGGGCAGCCAGGAAGCCAGAGGAGACTGGAGAGATGGTACTGTGGTTTTGCCTTGCACTGCTGGCCTTGGGCGGTGGTGCGAGCCCCAAAGGCTTGGCTCTCCGTCTCACAGCCAGCTGCCCGCCCAGAGGCACCGCCTGGGGCCTCTGGGGCACCTGCCCCGACCTCTTCTGCCTGAGGCCTGAGATGCTACCTGGAGGGCAGGATTGAGACAGCCCCCAGGAAGTGCCGGTCACAGACACAGATGAGGGTCATGGTGAGAGAGGGCACCTTCTCTGTGCCAGGCCATGGGCTGAGCGCTCCTTGTGCATGACCTCACAACATGCCGACGACAGGGTTGCCATCGTTACCATTTTACAGATAAGGAAACTGAGGTTCAGAGATGTTAAGTGACTTTGCCAAGGTCACACATTAATAAGTAGGGGAGCCAGAATTTGAACTGCGGAGCCCACATTCTTAGTCATTGTGTAACAAATGAGTAGGGATTGACCTCTTGAGTATAAGGTTGGCTCCCGAAAGCCAGTCGCACCAAAGATCTCCTGGCTACCCCTGTGCACACAGGAAGGGAGCCTAGAGGGCCACGCCCTCCTACGACGCCTGGCTCTCCCCGCACTCCCCTTGCCAAGTGATCGCCCAATAGCACTGCTTGCACGCCTTCGACAACACAGACCTCGACCGTCTTCTAACACAGCCCCTTCACCCTTTAAGAGCTTTCGCTACAGGAAATCTCGTACTTAGCTACAATATGTCACCGTAAGATGTCTATCCACTGGGTATTTCTGCCCTTTGGGATGCCACAGAACAAATTCATCCCTTCTTCCACCTCACAGTCCTCTTTGGAACTTTGGAAACAACAATTATGGTTCCTTCAAATATATATACCCCCTCTACCACCCCACACACCCCCACCCCCCCCCACACACACACAAAAATTAAGGCATTTATTTACGTGTTCACCCGCTCAATAAACATTGCCTGAATACCCATTACAGGTCAAACACTTTGCAATCTATGTGCCGAGGGGACTAGGGAGCTTAAGTTCCAGGAGAGAAGACAAAAATGCACACACATGATTCCATCACCAGCATAAACGTGTGAAACTGTACAAATACCTGGAAGAAACAGGTTCAGAGGAGAGACCTCTTCCAGCTGGGTCATCTGTGAAGACGACGAGAGGAGAGAGAGGTACTTTGTTCTGGTCGTGAGGAAGTATCACTGACCATGGGTGGCTGCAAAGAACTGGGTGGTCCGAGGGCACGGGGTGGTGTCACACTGAGCGAGCTGGACTCGGAGTGGACCTGCAACACTGCGCTGTCTCTGCCTGCACCTGAGCTCCCTCGTCTGCAAACTAGAACTAGTCACACCTGTGCGGACCGTCCCGCCTTTCCATATGCATCAGCTGCAGAGGCTTTGAAACAAGATGACAGTGAGAGGAAAATGCCCTGGGTGTGCAAGGAATTCTTCCACCCCATTTCCTGCGGAGGATTACTCTGACACTTCCACGGTGTACTGAGAGCTGGAGGACTCAGAAGACACATGCTTTGGCGAGAGCCCGCGGAGGGGCTCCTCCTCCAGCACAGGCCAAGGGAGAGGAAAGAACACCGAAATGCCAGAGCGAAGCCACGTGGCCTCAGTGTGCGCCCAGGCGACCACGTAACAGCCTCGGTGCCTCGGCGCCTTCTCATTACAGAATAATCCTCTAAGACGTGATCAAAGAAAGGATCAACAGCTCAAACAGGTTATCAGCCACCTAAGCCGGTAGAGGAGAAGGCCTACTGAGAGATTAAGACACTTAGGACGTGTCTGAGAGGTTTCCCTGCAGTCAGAGCTTCGCTAATTGATATCCAAGCCTCCGTGGCTGCCACTCCATCTGGCTCGTTATTGCCACCACCTGAGAGAGGAGGGCCGGCCCTCGCCCTGTCACGGGCCGGAAGCAGAGAGCTGCAGGAGGAGCACGGTGACGTTTGCTGCAAGGTCACACGAGCTACTCTTTTGCCTCTAATCAGCCTACACAGGTACACTTAGGAACATGTCCACACAGCCGGCCAACCATCAGGAGGCATTTACGGAGCACTGTATGAATCAGGGCTCTTGCAGGTGCAAAGGGAAGAGAGGTCCCACTGGCCTAAACACAACATAAATCAGTTGGTCAATTTAACTAAAAAGGCCAGAGGAGATCGTAGTTTGAGGCTGGCTGGACGCAGCCAATATCATTGGGGAATCTGGCTCTCAGCTCTCTCCAACTCTCGTTCTGACATCCTCAGTAGGGGCTTCATCCCTTTTGTTTCGTTTTGGTGGGGGAGGGGGAGAGAGTGGGTTCTTCTAGTTCCATCCTCAAAGCACTAAGTCTAATGCAGCGTGATCGGATGGATTTGGGTTACGTGTTTATTCCTGAGCTAGTCCTGTTTGGGGCTGGGGTATATTGACCAAGCAGCCTTCTGCCAGGCCTGCCCACCTGGGCTGACAGGGGGTGAGCTGAGAGGTGTTCCCCGAGGACACTGCAGATGCTGGTACCAGAAGCATGATGAATGGATGCTGGTTGAGCAAAATCAACATATGTCTCATTCTCAAAAGTCTTCTAGTGGCAATCCAAAGAGGAAATCTACAGCAAGACCATATTTTTTGTCATCAAGGAAACTGTTCTTTAGTTGAGAAGAAATTGCCACATGTAAAATTGATAGAAACCCAAATTGATTGTAAGAAATAACCTAAAGTGTACAGTACACAGCATAAGTCTGAAACATGGCGTCAGGGGTTAAAGTGCAGGCATGGGGCTAGATCCCAGCACCGCCAGTGACCTGCTAGCGCTGAACAAGACACCTGGCCTCTCCGTGCCGTACACATGATTCCTCTGCAGCGTGGAGACAATAATAGACTCTCCTCCACAGGACTGTTGTGATAATTTAGTGAGAGAGTGCATCAGAAGAGTGATGCACAGGGATGTCACATAGCAAACAAATCTGGTAGGATTTCACTCATTCATTTCAGGTTACTATGTATCAAGAACTACTGGAGACACTGGCAATTCAGTGGAGGAGAAGAACGCTCCGATTACTGTGCTGCATATATTCTAAAATGAAAGAAAGTGAATATGTAAATAAGCAAAATCATTTTCAATAAGGATAACTGCTCTGAAGAAAAATAAAACGAAATGGATGGTAGTGATGGGCAGAGGTACTTCAGAGAGGATGGTGAGGGAAGGCTTTCTTGAAGAGGTAACATTTTAACTGAGATATAAATGAAGGACCAGAGCTAATTGTGGGAAGATGTGAGCTCAAAGACAAGTGGAAAATCTGTAGTTTGACGAACTACAAGGAGCGTGACAAGAGGTATGGTCAGAGAGGGAGGTCAGGGCTGATCATATAAGTCTGTGGTGAGGAATTGTGTTTTATTGTAAGTGTAAAGGGAATTCCATGCAAAGACTTGATATTTTAAAGATTATTCTGGCTACTGTGTAAAGAACGGACTATGGGCACTGTATAACAGTAGAAGTAGGAGTTAGAGAAGAAAAAAATGCTTGATGAAAGAAATGAAGAGTTAAACTAACAGCTGATCCCCGAGGAAAGCAGGTGAGACAGCGAGAACGATGGGCCCAAAGCGAGCCAGTTGAGGGGAGCCACGAGCACCGCGCCGAGTAGTGGTGGGAACCCCTCAGTAGCTCCCCAGTGCCTCCTGGCTGTAAGGAAGTCATTTGTATCTGACAAACCCTCCTACTGAGAACAACTATAAAAACTGGATCAAAAATAAAATCCAGGAGCAGCCAAGGCAGCCGTGACTCGAAGGGCCAGAGGAAAGGAAAGCACAGCGGAGTGAGTCCTGAACCAGTGTTTTCTCCACTCGGGGCATCTCGGATTGTCAATGCAGAGCAAAAAGTCAAAACGGAAAGCAGTGGCCTAGAACTTACAGCAGTTGCACTGGACTAGAAGGACAAATAGAAAACATTTTAAAAGTTCCAGGCAGCCAGAGACGAGGGAGCCAATACCCTAGAGAAAAAGGAACGGCGGAGAAGTGAGACCTACATTCTCCACGCAATTTCTCCTCGGGGCGTTCGCCAAATTCTCAGATGCACACGTTTGTGGTAGGGTCTGTGAAGCCAAGCGGACGTTGAAAACCTCCTCGAGGAGGTGGAACTAATCTTCCTCTCCTTGAGTGAGAGCTGGGCTTACTCACTTCCAAAGAACAGAGTGTGGGAATGGAGAAACCTACCAGATACAACCGTAGCCAATGATGAAGGTCAACATCCACAGTGATAAGTCCTGGTGATATCACGTACCGGCAGATATCAAGTGACAAGAAGGGGACTTCTCTGTTGTGCTATTCTTCCCCAAACTCATAACCTCCGTTTAATCGTGAGGGAAAAAAAATCATACAAACTCAAGTTGAACTATGTTCTACAAAATACCTGAGCAGCACTCATCAAAACAGTGAAGGTCATGAAAAACAAGGAAAGACTGAGAATCGTTCACGATTCAAAGACTAAAGAGACTGATGCCTAGCCCTGGCCGGCGTGGCTCAGCAGTTAGAGTGTGGGCCCGCACACTGAAGGGTTGCAGGTTCGATTCCTGGTCAAGGTCACATACCTGGGTTGCAGGTTTGATCTCTGGCCCCAGTCGTGGCCCATGCCAGAGGCAACCAGTCGATGTGTCTCTCTCACATCAATGTTTCTCTCTCTCACTCCCTCTCTCCCCCCTTCCTCCCTTCCACACTCTCTCTAAAAATCAACAGAAAAAAATGTCCTTGAGTGAGGATTAACAACAACAACAACAAAAAAGACTGATGCCTACATGTAATGTGGGATCCTGGATTAGATCCTGGAACTGTACGAGAACAATAAGGAGAAAACTGAAGAAATCAAAATAAAGTCTACATTTTAGATAAAGATAATATACCAAAATTGCTGCCTTAGTTTTGACAAATGTACCATCTTATGTAAGATGTTAACATTAGGGAAAACTGGGTGAAGGGTGTATGGAAAGTTTTCTGTATATCTAAAAGTTAAAATAAACAATATTAATGGGGGGGTACTTCAGGGAGGATGATCAGGGAAGGCTTCATTACAAAAAATAAAATTTAAAAGATTATTTTTGAAAAAGCAACTGCAAATCAATGATTTTAGCAGTTCCATAGAGTTGAGGAAACAAAAGTTGGAGTTTGGGGCCCACCAAAGAGAAGGTACTGGCTTTTGGTTGAGACCCTGATGGGTTATGCCCAAGGAGTAAGGCAAATCAGAAACAGACACCCTCAAAGCCTGAAACACAGCTCAGATCGTCGCAGTCCGTGGTTGGATCAAGGTGATCTGTCCACACTCTGCCAGTCACACGGAAATTTAATCCTTTCTAGAAGATAACATGATTCAGAGCCATTATATTTTCTTATATTCGATTTAAGGTATTCACTGCAAAACTACCAGGCATGCGAGTAAACAGACACAATGACCTAAATCCAGTAAAATCAAATGCCAGGCAATGGAAGCACACCCATAGATAACCCAGGTTCTAGAATTATCAGACAGGAACTATAAAATAATGATGATGAATATGTTCCAGAAAATAGATGAAAAGACGGGGAATTTCTTCAGAGAATCTATTTTTTAAAAAAGAAAAAAAAGAGAAGCAAGTGGAAATGCTAGCCTGAAAATTAAATTAATTGAAATGAATTCAATAGGTAAGTGTAAAACCAGATTAAACACAGCAGAAGGGAAGATTAGTCCAAAGAAAAGCTCCAGATCGATGCAAAAAGGCAGTGGGAAAAGAATAGAAAATGCAGAAACAAGCGTAAGTGACAGGGGGAACATAATGAAAAGGTCTAACGTGTGAAATTGGAATTCTAGATGGAGAGGAGAGAGTGAAGAAGCAATAATTAAAGAAGTACTATTGATTAAACACATCAAGACACAAATTCAAAAACGCTCTATGAGCTCCAAGCAGGATATTCATAAAGAAAACCAGAGCTGGGCAGCATTCTGGACTGAAATGGATCATGGTCGCAGCAGGCAGGAGGCGCAGGACCTGGGCGCGTGTCTGCTTCGGAGAGACCCTGGGTTCCAGGAAGGAAAAGCCCCTCTGCTGGGTTAAAAGACGGGAAACCAAACAATTTGAAATTGTCTTTTTTTTTTTTTTTTTTAATGCAAAAGATCAATATTAGATGCCAGATCGAGATTCAGAGGAAACGGATGTTGATACCACTGTGTTGAAACCAAAATGAAAACAACAGAGGACGTTCTCTGGTCATTAAAACAGAGAAGCCAAAATAGAAAACATAACTTTCCGCTACGTGTGTTTGGTTGGACCGGTTTTTCCCTCCATGGAACACTGGAGAAAATGGATGAGTTCTGTTTTTTTAATATGTGTAAAGTAAATGATTCTCTTGCTGTAAGTTATTTTTAGAAGAAAAATTTAATTGAACAATTTTGGGCAGGGAGCGTAATAAATGTGTTTTGAGAATTGTTATAAAGCACACAGAAATGGAAAGATTATTATTTTAAAATTTAACTCTTCCACCAAATGACACAGTTCGTGCACCCTTTGTGGATATATTATGAAGGCCACTGTGGGGACTGATACAGTCAATAACATGCAGCCTGGCGAGAAAATGTCTATTGAGAAAACTTGAGGGTAAAATTCTCTGTTATTTGATCTGTCCTACTTAGTTCTAAAGTAAATTGTGTTTGATTCCTTAGGAAAAAGAAAGGAAAAAAAAAAACATAGTCACATCATATAAAACTGATGAAAAACAAAGACAGTAAAATATTAAAAACACCAGGGGAAAAAAAGATGCATTGGCTTTCAGGTATCAAAAATAAGACTTATAGTTGACGTTTCAAAGATATAAGGCAGGAAAGAATGCAATGACGCTATTTTTTTTTAGCACCAAACTTTTTATTGTGTATAAATCTATATGCATGGAACCTTTTACTTACAAAAAAAAATATTTTTAGAATCAATAAACAACACTGAGAGTTGATGAATACATAAGAAAACATTATCTTGTTTCTATCTCATAAAAATGAGGGTTACGTTCTTAGTCACACAAACCAAATTAATGCAGCTTTGAAAGGGGCTTAATTTATAATAAGGATTATTTTCTGGTTTGGAAGAATCTGTTTCAAAAATAAAAAGCATCATAGATGGGCATGAAAGATAAGGTTCATTGAGACATTTCTGTGTAAGCAGCTACTACGAAGAACCTGAAACCTGAGTGATAATAGACATTTCTCTCAATATGTGTTATGATGTCCTTACATAAACAAAATCTAATAATCCTTCATATCACTGCAATATGTCACAATATAGCATATATTCTTATGTTTTCTGATGAAAGTACAGCAGGAAAAAGGCATAAAATGAAAAAACTGGATACATTTCAAATCCATTGTGTTTCATAAAAATATATTCATGCTTAATACAATATGTATTTTAATTTTTTGCCTATTCCAACTATAGTTCCGTAATCCAATGATAGATTAGTCCTAATTTTATAAACTTACAAGATTTAGTTTTTTAATTATTTTTGCCCCAGCTGGTGTGGCTCAGTTGGTTGGAGCATCTTCCTGTGCACTGAAAAGTGGTGAGTTCAATTCCCGGACAGGTCACATACCCAGGTTGTGGGTTCAATCCCCAGTGAGGGCATGTACAGGAGGCAACCAACTGATGTTTCTCTCACACATTGATGTTTCTCTCTCCCACTCCCTTCTTCTCTCAAAAAAAAAAAAAATTAATGTTTTTATTTTCAATTACAGTTGACATACAATATCAGTTTCGGGTGTACACCTCAGTAATTAGACATTATATAAATTACTAAGTGGTCATCCCAATAAATCTCACACCCATCTGACACCATACATAGTTATTAGAATATTATTAACTATATTCCCTATGTTGTACTTTACATCCCCATGACTATTCTGTAACTACTAATTTGTACTTCTTAATTCCTTCACCTTTTTCACCCATCCTCCAACACCCCTCCCCTCTGGCAACCATCAAAATGTTCTTTGTATCTGAGTCTGTTTCTGTTCTTCTTTGTTTATTTTGTTTTTTAAATTCAATTATTGATATGTATTTATTGCCATTGTATTGTTCATATTTTTTATCTTTTTTTTCTTCTCCTTAAAGAAGACCCTTTAACATTTCATATAATACTGTTTTGATGGTGATGAACTCCTTTAGCTTTTTCTTGTCTGGGAAGCTCTTTATATATACTTTGATTCTGAATGATAGCTTTGCTCGGAAGAGTAATCTTGGTTGTAGGTCCTTGCTTTTCATCACCTTGAATATTTCTTGCCAATCCCATCTGGCCTGCAAAGTTTCTGTTAAGAAGTCAGCTGAGAGTCTTACGGGAGCTCTCTTGCAGCTAAATGTTTTTCTCTTGCTGCTTTTAAGATTCTCTCTTTGTCTTTAACCTTGTGCATTTTAATTATAATGTGTCCTGGTGTGGTTCTCTTTGGGTTCATCTTGTTCAGGACTCTCTGCACTTCCTGGACTTGTATATCTATTTCCTTCAAGGTTAGGGAAATTTTCTGTCATTACTTTTTCAAATAGGTTTTCAATTTATTGCTCTCTCTTCTCTTTCCAGCACCCCCATGATGTGAATGTTGGTACACTTGAAGTTGACCCAGAGGCTCCTTACACTATCCTCATTTTTTTTTTTATTCTTTTTTCTTTTTGCTGTCCTGATTGGGCACAGTCTCCCCATTCACCTGAGCTGGGTACTCCAGGTGCACCCCTTAAGTGGGCTGTGTACACCCTCCTGTTATAATTGAGCCTTGATTGCTATTGGCATGTCATTGGGAGGGATTTACCCCTAGGCCGATTGGCTCCAAGAACTGGCTAGGACCACCATGGGGGATCAGCTGTGCAGGGGCCCACCCCACAGAGCAGGACTTAATTTAGCAGGGTTCTGGTGTCCCGAGTCCACCCCTTGAGTGTGTTGCTTGTGGAGGTGGTTGAGTGGTACATCAACATAGTCTGAAGCTGTCTACTGGGTGCAATGGCTCTGGGGCCTCTTGGGAGGTGTAAATCAAGGTCAACCACCACCTGTGTTCTGTCTGGGGCCTCCCAAAATGAGCTACAAAGTGATCTGCAGGTGGCTATTATTTGTGCTGGACTTGGAGGTGCCCAGAAGAGGCCAAGCTGTGAACCAAGGCCAGCTGCCACTAGTGGTAGGCCACTTAGTGAGAGGTATAAGGCAAGCTGAGTCCAGACGCTGTTTGTTTAATAGATTTTAGAAAAGTCTGAAGCATGAACAAAGACAGGCCATTTGTATGGAAAAGTCACCAGAAACAGCTTGAATTGTCCAGCAAGTTGGGTGGGGCAGGGTCTCAGGAATCACTAGGGCAGGGCAAACAGTGTGAGCCAGGTGGATGAAGACTCAGATATGGCGCCCACCATATGGGCTCAAAAAAGGAAAAATGACCTCTGCCAGCACTTCTGTCTAGAAGAAAGCTGCCCTCCAGCTCTCACCCTGATGCCAGACAAATTCAGTTCCTCCCCCCAGTGCTGGAGCTCAGAGGGAATGAGACCAAGTAAATCATGCCTGGGACTCCAGAAGCCTCCATCTCACTCCGCCACAATCCATGCTGGTTTTTACAGCCATAAGTTATGGAAACTTCTACTCCTGGTGCTCGAACCCTGGGCTGGGGGGCCTGGTGTGGGGCTGGGACCCCTCACTCCTCAGGGGGAACCTCTGCAACTGAGATATCCATTCCAATTTTTATTTGCCACACGTGAGAGTGGGACCAGCCCATTCCTCATCCCCACCCCTCCTACCAGGCTCAGTGTGGCTCTTTCTTTATATCCTTAGTTGTAGGACTTGTGTTCAGCTAGATTTAAGGTGGTTCCGAATGATGGTTGTTCTGAAGTTTAGTTAAAATTCTGATGTAGTTGTAGGAGGTTCTGAGTACCGTGTTTACCTACACTGCCATCTGGACCAAAAACCTTGGAATAACACTATTACACAGTACACTTCCAAATACCTCTATGGACCTCATATTTGAATGAAAAAAATATATTTTTGAACTGAATAATATTGAAAATATAACAACTTATGGGATGTATCTACAGTAAAGCTCAGGAGAAAATACAAGGCCATATATATATAAAATGTTAAAGACCAATGATCTGAGCATCCATTTCAAGAAGTCAAAAAAAAAGACCAGCAAATCAAACACCTCCCCTCAAAAATGCATAAGTTGAGAGAAAAAAAGGAAATAGAAAACAAGTTTATAATATAGAAAAAAAATTAGTTATTTGAAGTGACCAATAAAATGGCTAATCCCTTAGAAAAGAACATCAAGGAAGAAGGAAGCACAAATTACCAATATGACAAATAAAAAAGATGTCACTACAAGTTTTACAGACTAACAAGATAAGAGGAGTATAGCAATTTTATGCAAATAAATGTGAAATTTTATATTAAATGGACAATTACCTAGAAAAATACAACTTACTAAAACCAACACAAGACTATACCATCGTAATAGTCCTATATCTATTAAATAAATTGAATTTATAAATAAAAACCTTCCACTAAGAAACCTCCAGGCCCAGATGGCTTCACCAATGAACACTTCCAAACATTTAAAAAAAGAAATAACTACAATCTTATATAGACATTTCTAAAGAGTAGAAAAGAGAAAATATTCACAACTTGCTGATGAAGCTACCACAGTCTTTATACCAACACCTGAAAGAGATTTTTAAAAAGGGGAGTTATAGGTCAGCCCCACTCATGAACAAAGATAATTTCATTTAGTCAAAAACAAGCAAAACAGAAGCAATAGAAATTAGATAGTAGATACCTTTGGCAGATACCTTTGGCAGATAATGACTGGGAGGGAATACGAGGCAAGCTTCTAGAGTGCTGATAATGTTCCATATCATGATATGGATAGCACCCATTTTATAAATAATTAATCAAAACGTATGCACTTGATATATGTGTATTTCCATTATAAATGGTTCTTAAATATGCAGGACAGGAACCACTTTTCATCACCTCCTCCCTTCTAGCAAAACTGCTGACCCTCTTCTGTGCTTCATGTGCTATAGTTCCTAACACAGAGAAGGTACATCATAAATATTTGTTACTATTTTGTTAGACATGCAAAACCTCAGCCCAGGGTCAGACATGCATCCAGACTTTAGTATATATGTACTTTTTAAGCCAATGAATGAACCACTGAGTGAAAACTCAGAAGAAGAAGAAAAGTGAATCCTCTGACAGACCTTCTTAATGTCAAAGTCCTTGTGGAAGAAGAAGATCAGAGACCCAGTAAGAGAACTGACTGAATAAACATGAAATAAGAGTTAAGGACAGACTGAAGGGAAGGTAGGGGAAAGAGGCAGAGATAGTGTGGGAGAAAGACGGGGATGAAGCGCATGGAGATAATGAAAAGTCTCACAGGGATGTTGAGCTGCTAGAGCCCAGAGGACAAGTATAGACTTGGCTGCAAAAAAAAAATCGGAGAGTCTCTGGGCAGAAAGCCAGGGTCCAATCAGCTTGATCTGAAGCTTTTCTTCCTCATTGATCCCACCTCTTCTTTTACTTCAAGTACCTGAGAGACTTGAGAGACAGGATTCCTGAGTTCTAGATTCAGCTTTGTGGTGATACCTTAGCCAGTCCTGCCACTTTCTTGGCCCCAGTAAAGTGCAAGAGAAGGTCTATCAGTATTTTATGCATCTACTTCTTATGAATGAAAACTCTCCTGGTGCCACTGAGATTTCCCAAGTAGTTCTGAGGTCCCTTCTTTAAAGCACAAAGAGCAGGCTATTACTTTGCAATAAAAAGAAAGGTAGCAAGTCATCTATAAGTTGGGTTAGGAAAGGCTGGCAGTAAGCCTCCAGCTCCTTGGAGGAAAGGCTCTTTCATAGTCCCATTTTCAGACCCATATTCATCATAATACTTCAGCACAATTAGGCAAGCTACTCAGTTGCTCCGAATATCCGTCTCTCTTTACAAAGTGTCATGGAAGCCTGTCAAAGTACTGTTGAAGCATCCAGCACTCTCCTCTGTGAATGTCATTATGGTCAGAGGCTCAGCATTGTGTTAATTACATTAGCTGGCTCGGGACAACATAATCTCACCTGATTAACACTATTCCTTTCTCTTCTTCTCTCTTCGGGCCCTCTCCATGGATCTTTTTGTCTTCTTTCATTTATTCACTCCTTCATCCTTGCAAGAAATATTTACTGAGCACCTCCTAGGTGCCAGGCGCTAGATATAAATCAGTAACAAGCCAGGTAGAGTCCCTTCCCTCAGAGATGTCCTTGACCTTCTCTTGAATGCCTTTCATCTTAGTTGGAGAAAAAAAAAACAGTGAAAAGGCCCATTAGCCCTAATTAGGTTACCTGTATTCTTGTCCCAACTCTGCTACTAGTCTAAGGGGTAAGTCACTTAACCTGTTTGGGTATAACTTTCCTCTTCTGTAAATAAAAGTGTCTCTAAGAATCTCTTGCATAGGTTTTTCCCAGTGGCTCCTAACTAACCTCCCTGCTTTCATTTTGCCCCTTCCTTCCCCACTTATTTTTAACACAGCAGCCAGACTAATCTTGTTAAAATGTTGTCAGACCTTGTTACTGCTCTGCTCACATCCCCCAGTGGGGTTCACTCAAAATAAAACCCGAAGTCCTTACCATGCCCTGGAGGCAGTACATGATCTAGCCCCCAACTACTTCTCTAAACTGGGACCCTTCCTTCATTCACTCCACCCAGGCACACTGGTCTCGCGATGCTTCTTGCACACTCTAATCATACTCCCCTCTAAGGGCCTTTGCATTTGCTTTTTCGATGCCTGGAAAGCTCTCCCTCCCCTCCTTGGGGCTCGCATGACTCATTCCCTGACCTCCTCCAGTCATGTGTTCAAACCTCTCCTTTTCAGAAGGCATTCCCTGATCTGACCACCCTATATAAAATAGCCCCTTCTTGTCATTCTCTCTCCCTTTCCATCCTTCTTTCTTTTCAATCCTTATTATTGCCTAATACATCATAATTTACTTGTTTATCTTCTGTCTCCCTCCACTAGAAAATATGCTCCATTAGAATAGGGATCTTTACCTTTGTTCTCTGCTAGACCCCCACTGCCTAGGATAGTGCCTGGCCCACAGTACATGCTCAATAAATGTCTGTTGAATTAATGAAAGAACAAATCTCCTCTAATAATAAGTCACAGTGTGTGTCAAAATTTATTCATACTTGGGAGGATTCAAATCTGGTTACTGAGACCTATAAGGGACCTGTCAAGTATTGGAATTAAGCTGCATAGAATACTTACCAATAGAAATGGGCCATCAGCAGAAGCCATCCATTCCCTTCCATTCAGATTTGTGTTCATTGCATGGTAGTCACAATAAGATTAGACCTGAATGCCGTTCCTCTTATGCAGCTTCATGTGGTACAAAGAGTGGGCATTACTGTCCTCATTTGACTTAGGGCCGGAAAGTTTGGTCATTGATCCCACATCATCCAGCCTTTCTGAGGCAGACACACAATAAGAATGGTTAGTCCCTGACCTCCAAGCCTATAGTTGTTTATTTTCAATAGTGACCTACACAGGAAAACCTGGGTGTACTGTTTACAGGCATAAGAAATATGTGAAATATGGGGTAAAAAGTGTAGATTCACAACCATGAGAAACTTTTCCCACTGAACCTCTGAAGTGACTGCATGTTCCAGGAGTTCAAAGCACTATTTATCTTACATATTGTCATATCCCCAGTGCCTGGCACATGCTCAATTCATGTGTGCTGATTAAATAAAAGTAGCAGCCTCATATTAAACAGAAGCCTATTAGATAATAGTTACTCTCAGGTAATAATCACTCTCAATTCCTGCAGAGGCCACAGCCTTGGAGGTATTCACACCCACAAAGAGCGACACCACACACACACACACACACACACACACACACACACACACACACACGCAGCATCCCCTGAAGGAGAAGAAAAAGAAAAAGTAACTTCTGCACACTGTACCCCCACCTGCACAGGTGCTTCCTAACCAGATGAGGACCAAGGACAAAGTTGCCAGCTCACAGCTTGTGTTGGCACCTCCGGGGGTAAAACGACCCACCTAGATGTACACATATACAGGGGAGGAGCAAAAGAAGTTTTACAGTTGTGCGTACACAAAAGGGAGTTTATTCTGGTATTATTATTTATTAATTATTGTTTTATGTTCCCTACGAACAACTGTAAATCTAGTTTTGGCCCACCCTCTCTGCCTATGTGGACACAGACTCACTTGTAAACGCAAAATACACATATGCACTGAACATTAACTTCAGAATTAGGCAGAATACAAATCACAAATCAATTTATGTACACAGAAATACACATGCTTGTCTGGCCCAAGCATACACACAAATCTAAAAACATAGGTATACAAATACATTCACAAAGATAATGTTTACCTCAAGGTACAACAGTAACAAGTAAATGAGGCTATGTGAAGTGCACAAGAATACCTGGTACATAGAAGGTATGCTAATAAAGATTAGTGATCAATAGATACATAATATAAATTTGTATCAGACTTATGTGAATACCTACCTTAAAGCAAAATTTTCTTTCCAGTCACTACTCAGAACCTCATGGAAATTCCAAGTAGCCCCTTAATTTTCTGGTGTGTGGGTGCCAATAAAATAGGGAGGAATGTGGGGTGTGCTGTAACCCTAGGGGCAGGGAGGAGGCTGGTGAACAAAGCTTTCCAGATTTTTTTTTCTGGGAGAAGGCCTGGCTTGGAGGAAGCTGAACTGTTAAGAATTATTCTAAAGAAAACCAGCCTCCAAAGACTCAAAAGAAAGAGTTCCTAGATCTACTGGGTAAGAGGGAGGCTCAGTAGGCAGGGAGGGAGAGACCCAGAGTCCCAGCCTGTTCAAATCAGCCAGAAAATCCTACAGAGGCCATTAATCCACTAGAGTCCGGTAGCTTGGAGAAAATCTGATTAACTCCACCTCCCCAGCTGAGCTCTAGAGTGAAATGTATAGCTATCTGGTTTGAGACTCGAATAAGGTGGGAAAACAGAGAAGCGGGGGGAAGAAAAAACAGGGAATGGGAGTAGTAGTACTGAATACCTGTATGTAGAGCTTGGCTCTACCATTATTTGGGAACAAGCCACAGCTCTCTGTGGCTCTGTTTCCCCAGCTTATAAGATGTAAATAAAACAGCCTCCCATCTAGTTGGAAGATGGCATATCTTCCTTATCTCCCAAAAGGGTGCCGTCTCCGAGGCCAGTACCGCTTCCTCTTGATCCTGGAAATTGCTGGAGGAATTTCCCCTGTATTTTCCTGCTGCAGTGGCCCTGGGGGAAGAAGGGAGTGTCTTCTTTTATCAACTAGGCTTCTTTTTGAAAACTCTCCTTTTTTTTTTTCCTGGGACCAAATATTATAACTTCAGAGCTCTAAAGAAACTCTGAGATCTGGTTCAATTCTTCCCATTTAAGATGATATAATGAGCCCAGAAGCATGTCTGAACTGTGGCTCATGGGTTTGTTTTATTCACATACAACTACATTATTTAAAACAAGGCATTGTTTTGAGAGACGTGGAGAGATTAACTCCATAACCTCCTCTACCCCACTGCCCCCATGGAAAGGAGAGGGGATAAGCGATCTCATCCAGCACTGGAAGCGTTAAACTCAACCCAGAGTCTAACACGCGATTGGCCAAACACTAGGAAAAGATCTGGTTTTTGCAGCCGTTGGCCAATGAGCACCTCGAGTGGGAGGGTTTGAAGATACTAAGGAGTTTTCCCCCCTTTTTTTTTCTCTCCGCCCCCTCCCATCCGCCATCGCCTCCTCTCCCCCCCTCCCCCCAATCCCCAACGCAGCCAGTTTGTTAAATTAATGCAGTAAGAAAGTCTGGAGATCTGAAGGAGTCCTGGCAAAAGGAAGATGGGCGAGCTCAGAAAACCGAGATGCATCTGAAGCCTTGGGCTCCTGAGCCCCCACGAAGTCGCCATGGACCCTGGCAGCCCCTGAAACTTGCCCTGAGCTCTCTCACGTCTGCAGCCCCGAGCAATGGGACACCTTTCCTGCAGCGATCATAACTTATTCGGCGGGGAACAGAGAACAGGGATCACAAGGCGACAGCAGACCAACACACAGGCAGGGGAACGAGATTCCGGGACTCGGTCGCGATGCGCCAGCCTGGCACATTCTCCGGGATTTAACTGAAGGCAGCACCGTCCATCGCTTCCCCTCGCCCCTAACCCCCTCAGGCCAGCCCAGGGGCATTAAACCCTACTCTCTCTACCCAAGATGCTCGCCCAACCTAACGGTCCATGGCCAGCGCTCTGATCTCCACAGAAGATTTTTCTCTTGCATGAAGCTAGCCGTTTAAACAGAAAAACGGGTAAAAAAGAAAATATACCCACCCCCAAACGTGCCTCCCCAGCGCCGCAGGGAGCCAACAGACACGCTGGAGTTTAACAAACAGCAATACTCTTCGCGCTCACGAAAAGCAGGGCTGGACGCTCTCCGTGGTGCTGAAACGCTTCGCGGCGGCTGCTGTCCGTGGTACCTAAAGCCCCCTCGCTCCAATTTCCCCTGGGGCTTTCCCTCCGCGCTCGTTTCCCACCTCCCCTTAGCATCTGGATTATTTTTTCAATAGCGCTCGCTGGTTTTGTAAGTACCAATTTGAAACATTTTTTTTTTGGCCCCATAACTCGTGGACTACAAAGCACAAGGACCTGAAAATGTACAGCTTCAATACTCTTCGACTCTACCTTTGGGAGACCATTGTATTCTTCAGGTATGCAATTTTCTACTGACCACTTCGCTCTGATGAAAATGGGGGAAAGGAGCACGGAGGCTGACTCTGTCCGTAATCCCTTTATTTGGGGGGAGGGGTGCCGTATACCGCTGCAATCGGGTCCTTCCATCCCCCGCCCCCCCCCCAACCCCGCCCGCAGGGTGTCTGGCTTGTGCGTGGAGGTCTAAGACAGTCGTTGCTCTGGCATCTGTTTACCTGTTTCTTGTAATTTGTTTGTCCTTCCCCCTGCTACACCCCCACTCCATCACTGGCCCCCCAGACCCCCTGCATATTGGCTCTCACTCAGCTGGGGACTTTAAGGGGAAGCTTTAGGAGTTACTCAGTTTAATTAGGACTGCATTCTCTCTAACCGCAGTGCCGAAAACCTCAGCTCTCCCGTCTGGGGGAGCCAAGTGACAACTAGCGGTGACGGGGAAGGTTGCATTCAAACTCACTGGACACAGAACATTTCATTTTCTCTTCTGTTTTGTTGTTTTCTTTTTCTGCGGGGTGTGGAAGCGTGTTGCTGAGGCTTAGTGCTTGGAAACAATAGTGTTATGATCTCAGGTTGTAAAGCCCCACACTTGGGTGCACAGCGAACCTATTTAGAAACAGATTCTGGGAAACATTTCCCTTCTGAAACTTTGACTCTCTCCTTTCCCCCCACTCACCTTTCCAAACTCTACTTTGTTAGCTGAAGATCCTGAACTGATGGGCAATTCCTGTTTGTGTTTTGTTTTTTATTTTGTGTATTTTCCTGACTCAGTAGCTGAGTTCCCCCACCCGTTGTTTCCCAGGTTAAAATTTTCTGCCTAGAGGCTTAGCATTCTTATGTTAGTACAAGCAAAAAGTGAAAAATCACCTTTTCAGGAAGCATTGAAATAGATAGTCCTTTTGAAAATGGGTGAATCATGCCATCTTCAGAGATGGTTATGATAAATTCCATTTACATGAATTGAAATAAATTATTCTTCTTCCATGACCTGCAGGGATCATTAATCTTCCTGATTTTAGATGCCTGCCTCTCATGTTTTACCATGGCACTAGATTAACAGTAATTTGGAAAACCTACTCTAGGTTCCTTTTTAAAATAAGTAACCATCAAGTATTATTCTCTCCTATCATAAACCAGCAAATAACTCTTTGGGTTTTTGTTTGTTTTATTATATTGTAGAGAGCTCTGTATATGAATTGTTGGTTTGACTAATCTGTCGGTTGGTTTATTAAATGAATGACAGTTCCCCCTAGATTGTAAGGGTCTATATGTAAGCCTTTCTTCATGTCTTTCTCTCGAGATGAAAAAAAGACCCCTCTCCTTCTCTGAGCTACCCAATGCTAAAGCTTCTAATCTCCAGTTCAAATAATTCTTTGATAGGCCACAGTGCTGCCCACAGCTCAGAATGCAAACAATCTGGGAGTCAGATAGAATTTAAAAAGTGTAACAATCCAGAGCCCTGTGAAATGTAGCTACTTCAGGGGGGGAGGACAGAATGTATCCTCTTAATTTAACAATATCAAATCCTTTCTCCCCTACATACATAGTCAAATGTAAAATGCTGTGGAGGTGAAGTACTTGGTAACATTTATATGCAAATTGATTCTCTGTTTGGCTTATGGAGGCTGAACTGAACCAGAAAGATTAAAGAGCAAATTAATAAAACCAAGCACATTACCCCCCTCCCCCAACTCTTTTTTCTTGGTGAATAGTATGTAATGCTTGATTTTATTCTTCCAAACATTGTCTTGCACAAAAGGGAGACACAGTTTAAAAGGTTTGCATTGTAATCATTTTGATAAGGTTATGAATCCACCATGTTAATACTTAAAGTAAACTAGAGGTGGCCTACCAGAAAGCATCACTCTACATCTCCTTCCCCTGTGTGTGTCAAGACATACACGAGCTACAGTGGATATGGGATACAATTCCATGTGTTTATAAGGAAAGAAGAGTCATGACTATGGAGAGCTGGAAAGGGATTGGTACCATTGCTCTTTCAAAATACAGAAATGGCTACATCATTTGAGGAGTCAATGTTGTTTCAGAAATGTCCTGAAACATAAAATAATAAAAATGAGAACTGAACTAGGGAAATACCTTCAGCAATTTTTCAGAGAGGTGAAAAAAAAAGGAGGGGGGGTTTCAAGGAGGAAAGTATTATCTTTGTCTAATTGGCATTTTCATTTCTAACTCTTTCATTTTCTAAATTTTAGGTGAAAATAAGGAAGCATTAAAATCTGGAGGGGGGGCTCAATAGAATGCATGTGGGGGCCAATGGAGACTGGCAGCTCCCTAGAAAGTTCCATGTGAATAATCCCTTCTCCCCTAAGGAATGGGCACCGTGTTGAAATGAGACAATCCAATCATCTCAGGCACCCAGGTACTCCTTAGATTAAAGGTGGCAGCTGCTCACCTTGTTGGGGAAATCTGGGGAGGGGGGTAGAAAAGGAAAGACCCTCGGTAACAGAAGTGCTGCTGCATCGGCACAGAACCAGCGAAATGGCAATAATGACAGCAAAACAAACAAGACAACAATCAGAGTGTGTGAGGCAGAAATCTCATCCGGTGCCAACACAGAACAATCAAGGCCTTAGAAAGAGCTGAGGGGGAGAGAGATGAGGGTCCTGGGAGACACACAGCATTGTGGTGCTCGTCAGCCGTGACCCCATAAGTAAAATGAGGTGATTTGGCTGAACTTCCTACTCTAATATTTGAAGAGCCAGTGAGGCTAAAATTCCAGAAATGCCACTTCAGGATTCAATAACCAAAATTTTGTCTCTTCATTTTTATCAATGGGGGTGGGCTTTATATGCAGAAATATACGTTGTTTTATAGTAGAAATGCATTCCTTTCAAGTCCAAGGGAACTTGCTTTGATTCCCAGAGCCCTTACAGGGTGGGAAAGGACCAGGGTGACCCCACAATTTTCTCACCTTCTCAGTAACTCAAATAGACCCAAGGTAAATAACCATGTTTCTCAATCTTAGCATTATTGGCATTTTGCACTGGATAATTCTTTTGATGAGGGCTGTCCTGTGCATTGTAAGACATTTAGCAGCATCCCTGGCATCATAGCACCCCCTCCCTAGTCTTAACGATCAAAAATCTCTCCAGACACTGCCAAAGATTGGAGTTTGGGGGGCCAAACTGCCTGCAGTTGAAAACCACTGGTCTAGAGTGACAACGGTTTAATTTGCTTCTCTGCTGTACTAATTATAATAAGGAAGAAAGTCTAGTTTCCTTGAGAAAATGCCCCTCATGAAACACATAAAGCATCCCAGTGAAGCAAAAAGAGACCTAGCTTGTGCTCGAGAAGGGAATAGAGGCAGAGGAGATAAACCAAGTCTAAGCCATGGGTGGCTTTCCCAAAAGAGGACAGCTTTTCGTTATGTGCCAGTTCCATCTGCCATCCCAGTAAATGCTTCCTTGCACAGGGTTTTGGACTGAACATGGTGCTCACTTGCTAAGAAAGGTCACCAAAACCTTGAAGGGAAGATGTTTCTACACACACTAGGGTCAAAAGGAACATGGCAAACAGAATTTTTTCAGATCCTGGTCCTGGAAAAACCACCCAGTTGAAAGATAAATGAGCTTTCCATTGAAGTGCCCCTCTGCCTTCCTGGTCTCCGAGCTTGCCAAGAGGGGCAGATGACCACCTGGATCTTTTCCTCCGGGTAGCATAGCTGTAGTCTCCTGAAATCTCACCCACTGCATTTCGGGCACTGCAGACAGTGTCTAGGAGCTACTGAAATGGGTCAAGGACTTCTTCCTAAGGAAAGAAGCCCCTTGGGCAAGTTTTCAGTAGGGCCAATCAAAATGTCACTCTGCCCTCTTTGGGGGGCTTAGGAACCATGAGAAAGAGAAACCATCATGTCTTTTGTTCCCATGGGACAGCTTGGACAAGGACCCTAGGCAGGTGAATGGAGTTACAGATCAGCACCTACTTTACATATTTGCAAAATTGATAATGATCTTTCAGGGGGCAGTTAGGGAATCTGTTGTGGATGGAGCCCACCTTAGGAAGGAGTTTGCATCTGTGTGGTGCAGTGGAAAGAGCAGACAGGCTGTGATTTGAGAGCCCCCTCTGGAGTCAGCTCTGCTCCCATCCTGCAGCAGGGCTTTGACAAGTCTCTTTCCCTTGCAGGGACTCAGTTTTCTCACCAAATGACTGATTCCGACACCTCTAAGTTCCCTCCAGCCTTGTATAAGGTCTTGATGAGAGACAGAGGCCCATACCCACAAAGGCTCAGGCTGAATTTGTTTCCCTGCTAACACTGCCTTCATTTCTTGACCAGGCACTTATTGATCATGTGTTTACGTGTCCAGTCCAAAACTAGATACTCTGCAGGGGAGACAGAGGTGACAGATGCCACAGTCCCTGTCCCTGCAGAAAGAGGAAATACTGCTCCCTTTAAAGCTACATCCAAAACCTTTTCCTTCTTCGGAGGGCCCGCAGAGCTCCCCTCCAGACAGCCTCTGCTTGTCCTGCGACAGCGCCACATTTATGTGGGCGTCATTAACTTTATTTCCTTCATCAGCTGACAGAAGCCAGGATGATTTCAGATGGATGGCACCATCCCCGCCGGGCCACACTGATGCTCTTCTGCAGGTTTTCTGCTGCTTTGGGCAAAGTGGCCTTGGCCCAGAGGGCAAGAAACCTGGAATCTGGAATTGAGCTAGTGGCATGACCTTGAGAGGGTCCCATGACCTTCTCAGCCTCAGTTTCCCTAGTCACAAAATGAAGGGAATTGACAAAATCACTCTCTCTAAAATAAATTTTACCTGTGCTAGCCAAGAATTGTATCCTCCCAATCTCCTCTCTAGTAGAGCGGTTTTGGGTACAGCTATCAGCATATTTCAGTTATTACGAGAAAGAGCAACACTGCATTACATTCAGGCGCAAAGGTCTGAGAGAAAGGAGGACCTCACGAACAACTCCAGTCTCTGGAAACGATTATTGACAGGTCCCATAAATAGGTCAGTTTTCCCAGAAAATGTTTTGTATGATGAGAAATCATGATGCCTGATCACTATCCCCACAGATGTCAAGAGTGGCCTGAGAAAGAGACCAAAGTTTTCTGTACTTTTATCAGTGATTCTGTTTGGCTTTTTCTCCCACATAAAGACTATGTTTTCCATTTTTTGTTTACCAAAAATATTCATAATTAACTTATTGTCCTTACCTTTATTAATCAAAGGCACACATAACTGCCGGAAATACGAACAACATAAGGTAAGCAATGTCATCACACTGAGTTGACCTAGGAAAAAAAACAAAAGCAGAGACACGTGATGTTTTTAGTTAGTCCACAGAGCCTTGTCAAAAGTAAACATGCAATTTGTTAGACTCTTTGAAATGTTTAAAATGGATTTTGAGTCCTCATTACTATTTTATGAACCCCCTAGGTACCCAGGGACCCCATTTAGAAAACATTAGATTTGATTTATTCTATATCGCTCTAAGAGAAAAACTGGAGTAAATTGATAGATTAATTTTTTAATGTACATATGCAAACTCTGAGTCGATGCAATTTCAAACTTTCTGGCAGATCTGTCAAATGGTGAAATGGACTGCCTCAGTGGTAGTGAGGTTCCCTGTCAGTGGAGGTGTGCAAGCAGAGACCGGATATCCACCTTCCAGGAGGGACACAGAAGAAATTTAAACTGTTTTTGTGGATTGAGATTTGTAATTTGCTATAGAAAAGTAAATGAAATGCAAGTCAGAGGCAAATCCTCAAAATACTTAAGTTCCCTCCTTTCCTGATTCCCAAATTACCATCTGATCTTTGTAAGCTCTCTGAGTCATGCCATAAACATACACTTACCTGTACCTTTTTCTTCTTTAAAATTGATTTTTTAATGAATAAATGGGGCAATGACCACACACACACCATATGACCGAGGATTATTAAAAGGGAATCACCATTATGTAAGAGCCTGGTTATATGCAAAGAGAAGGATCTCAGAATAAGAGAATGTCAGAGCCAGAAGGACCACCAGAAAACGCACTGGTCCCCAGACAAGTCCCCAGACACGGATGGTGCTCACAGGACTGATGGCCTGGAGGGCTGAAGGCCACTCAGCCCTGAACTCCTGCTGTTTCTCCTGAACCAACTCCCTGTTAAGCCTGATACACAACGGAAAACAGCATACGGCTGGCCAGCAAATCCATTCAGAAAGCACACTGGAAGGGAACAATGCCAGGGATGCCGGGGAGAGGGGCTTTGTAATGCCGGCCCTGATGAGGGAAGCTGAAGCCCCAAAGCTTTTGAAACTCCTTAGAAAGAATCCCTTTGTGGTTTTCTGAAGTTGATATTGTCCGAGTCTCCCGAGGCTAATTCAGTGCAATTAGATTACCACTCTCTGCCTTTGAATGCGGCTGTTTTTCAGTGTCCGTTGCTAAATGAGTTTACCGTCTTAACAGGGAGCCGCCGACAGTCATTAATCCCAGCAGTGAAATGGGCAGCGACCTCTCCTGTCTCATATACTGGGCAACCCACAGGCACCTGGAGAAGCAGCCTCCGCTCCCTTCCTCACAGCGTCTGTCCTCAGTCTCCCACCCATTCACCCCAGAGAATCACACTTGCCTTCAGTGTCTTAAGTACCAACAGAATCGTGGAGACGTAGGGCAGTTCCCTAAGTCAACAGCTCTCAGATCTAGCTGTGAGGGATCATAGGACACAAGGTCTCCCACCATCGTCCTAGACTGCTGAGACAGAATCTCGGGATTGAGACTCAGAAAACTGTAATGTTAACAGGAGTCTCTAAGGCAGTGCTTTTCAAACTTCAGTGTGTGTATGAATCACCTGAGGATGCCATGAAGATGCTGAGTCAGACTCAGGAGGTCTGAGGTGGGGCCTGAGAGTCTGCACTTCTCACAGCCCCCAGTGAACTCATGCTCCCGTGGACCAAAGGTTTGAGTAGCAAGGCTCCAAGTCATTCCGACTGAGGGCCCCTGACATGGATCAACCCTTTTATATTGCAGATGAGGAGAGGAAATGGCAGAGCTGCCAAAGCCCTACCCAATAGTGCATGTCCCTCAACCTTGTTCCCAGTGTGTCACCTGTAAAGCCCGTATGGCCTGGACTCTGCCACTGCACTTTCCTTCCTTCAACCCTCTCACACACTGTCCTCCCTCAGAAACACAAACATGCACCGTGACAAGGGCTCCTCAGGGAGCTCTCCCCATCCCCTGAAGTCCTGGCGCCCCAAACGCTGGCATTCCCATAGCTGGGAACTCCCGCTGTGTGACACTGGATAGGAGACAGGAGACAGGGCACCTGAAGAGTGGGCTTCGAATCCTGGGACCTAGGGATGAGAGTCTGTCGGGGCTGATGGAAGAGGTGGGTCAAGGCGATCAGGAGGGACCAGTCCTCCTGTGCACGTTGTACTATCAACCTTGCGTAACTAGGGGCTTGCTTAGCACTCCCAGGTGTTCAGAGACGGCTGCCCATTCTACCACCTGCCTGACCTCAGACCCATGTCCTTCCTCCTCTGCCTCTGACCTGCCATCCTCTATGCAAAAGCACGTTCGTATCCTATACATCAAATAGAGTAACTGCCGTGGTCTTCGGCCTTGGAGAGCTGCGTGTTCGCTGCTGTGTGCTCAGTTCTGCAGTGCTCCCCAGCCGAGGGACGCGGCAAGGCCGCTGCAGCCCTGGCTGCGAGGCAGACGGGCAGTCGCTCAGATAAGAGCACTTTACAGTCTATAGAGAGTTTCACATGCATGATGCCAGGTGAGCGTCCCAGTCTCCTTTAAAAACAGATACAAAACAGTGGCAACCATCCCCATTTTAGAGCTGAGAAGACTGAGGCTTGGAGAAGAAAAGTGACTTGCCTAAGACCACACTGTTGATCTCAGGGTACAGCCAGGATTCAAATACAGACCTCCTCTCTCCGAGCCGACCACTTAAAGCTGGAATACATATATATCCCTAGCCCTGCTGCAGTGTATCTATTCCCCCTTATTTGTTCCTCTTAAAGCTGCAGCCCCTGTGAGCTGGTGCAGATATCAGGCTAGCAGCCCTCCCCCTCTGCCACTGGGCTGTTGGGAGGAAAGAAGCCTACGAGAGAAGAGCTGGGAATTTCCCATCAGGGGTCTGGTTGGACAGAGTCATTTTCCTCCAGTTCTTAGCCAGATGGGAATTTCTTTCTCTGTTCTTGATTATTTTTAATTGTACAGTATATGCATACATCCTTTTTTTTTTTTTTTAAGTTCTAAAACCAGATGTAAGCCTAGAATCCCCTTTGATAATAATCTCCAGATCCATCCCGGCTTTCATTGCTTTAAGAAGTGTCCTGTTTGATCATTTTTACTTTATTTTTATACACACGTGAAATGACGGCATATATATATTTCAGCAGTTATACACACATATGTTGAAACT
This sequence comes from Tadarida brasiliensis, assembly GCA_030848825.1. NCBI lineage: Eukaryota > Metazoa > Chordata > Mammalia > Chiroptera > Molossidae > Tadarida > Tadarida brasiliensis. The sequence continues at coordinate 102,912,051 of CM061259.1, read as the reverse complement.
TATTGCGCTCCATATACTATCTATTGAAATATATCTACTAGCATTTCATGGGATCGTATTGCTCGTGTAACTCTGTCATTTGTCTTGCTCACGAGTCAGCACGTCTTGGGAAGCTTCACCTGCGGAGGCACACAGCTCCACCTCCTTCTTGTAACCACTGCAGGGCGTTTTGTTGTGGATCTCCCAGGGTTTTCCAGCCGTCCCCTATCGATGGGCAATTTACATTTTTTTCCAGCTGTTGCACCGCTATCAGTGTGGCAATGACCACAGGGTACCTCCATCTTTGCGGACACCTGTGACGTTTTTCCAGGCGGATAACAAGAACAAGAGCTGGAGTTGCTGGGGCACAGAGCATGTGCACCTTCGATGCTCACAGATGCTGCCGCAGACATTCCTCCCTCCCTGAACCTTCCCTTCCTCCCTCCCTCCTGCAACAACTCACTAATAATATAACCACTGCTATTTATTAAGTGTTTATTGAATGCTACCGTACTGGGCTAACAACCATATGCCTCATCTCATACTCCCACAAAGGTCCTTAGATGTGAGTGCTGTTATATTCCCATCTTACAGGCAACAAAAATGGGGCATAAAGAGGTTATGTAATTTGCCCAAGGCACACCAACTAGTAAGAGGCAGAGCCAGGACTGAAAAACAGGTCCGAATCCAGAAAACATTCATTTAACCTCTGCATTGCCACAGTTACTCCCAGAAGAAACCAGGGACAAGGAGGGAGGACTCTCCGATAATCAAGGGCTAATCGTTTGCAGGTGGTTCTAGTTGATAATAAAGTTAACGTACGTCTATAAATAGGTATGCGTTTCCATCTCCATCCCTCACGCAGGAGGCAATGCGCCGACCTCCACCCCATCACAGAGGTGCGTGCTCAGACCTCTGTGAGGGTGCAGACAGGTTCCTGCAGCCCATCCTTTCTTCTCTACCACCTGCCTTGGGACCAAAATCACTCCATTGGAAAAGCTGTTGAGGATTATGGGAGAGAATTTCTGACTGAGCTAGGAGGTCAGGAACAAGGGCAGCATAATCTCTGGCCTGTTTTAATTTTATTTTTTATTTGCTGGTCCCTAGTACTTAGACCAAAGACCTTTTCAATTCCTACGCTCTCACCCCCAAACACATAGTACTGAGTGTACCCAGTTTCCTTTATCTTCAGTATGGGAGGTTGGCGGCCACTCCGACCTCCAGCGTTGGAGATCGCACCATAAGCTCCAGATTTGCCACTCCCAAAGCAGACCCAAAGGGCTTCTCAGAACACATCTAGGCCAGAAAACCACACCCGGACCAGGGATGGGGGAGCAGAATGGGGAGAGGCAGCAAGGACTGGGCTAGCTCGCCGTTAACGATCACGAGCGTCACGAGCGTCACTCCAGGCACGGCCTGTGGGAAGCCCAAAAATGCTGCCTCAGACACCTGTTTCCAACAGCTCTCTGAGCGACACCAGCGACGCCTCTGGATGTGTCCCCAGCAGGCCTGTTGCTATGTGGAAGAAAAAACACAACAGACATATATGCCTCCTAATATTAACTCTTGAAATAAACGCGCTGGTTTGTTTACATAGTAAACCTTATACATGTTTGTTGTAAAATATTTAAACCACAAAGGGAGATATGTTTAGAACAAAAATACAGAGAAATCTTACTCTCTAGGGCAGATCACTTCAACAGTTTGCTAGTCATCTTTGCACATGATTTTAATAACATAATAATGACAAAAGCGTGAGTGCTTACCATGCGCCTGACATCTTTCTAAAAGCTGAATATGTATGAACCCATGTGATGCTTGGAACGATCCTATACAGTATGTACTGTTATTATCCCATTGTGTGGACAAGGCTACAGATGAGGAAACAGAGAACTGAAATAGTTTTCCCAGGGTGGCCCAGCTTGGAAATAGCAGGACCAGACGGAGACCCAAGCAGCCTGGCTTCAGAGGGCCTTGCTTTGCTACAATAGCAAGCTGTTCTGTTTTACAAAGATGGGATTATACTAAACGCCACGTCCCGCACCTTCCCCTTGTCACTCGTGAATACCTCGCCATTGTGCATGCAGGTCTCTCTCGTTCATTTTCTGCATTTGTGCTGCGTTCTGCTGAGAACACCCGGTTTCAGGACGACACAGCCCTCAGCTTCCACAGTCCAGCACCATCCCCCTCCATTTCCAGCTCCTCTACCAAATTCCCGCCCAGACGGAATTCCTCACTGGTCTCTGCCACATGCCCATTCTTCTCCTCTCCGTGCTCTTCTCAGACTGCTGTCTGTCCCTCCACACCTCTGGAACACTCCTTGCCTCACTTCTGCCCTGAAGGACACCGCCACAAGGTCTGGGTTCGCGCTCGTTTCATTCTGAACCCTGCCTCTGTCACTCCCACTCTCTATCGTCTTGGCAGTTTGCTCCACCTTTCTGAGCCTCAGGTTCCTCCTCTTAAAAAGTGGAGCCCTGGCTGGTTTGACTCAGCGGTTAGAGTGTCGGCCCACGGACCAGAGAGACCCGGGTTCGGTTCCTGCTCAGGGCACGCACCCTGGTTGCAGTTTTTCCCCGGCCCTGGTTGGGGTTGTGTGGGTGGCAACCAGTCGATGAGTCTCTTTCACATCGATGTTTCTCTCTCTCTCTTCTTTACTCTCTCCCTCCTGCTCTATCTGAAGATGAATGCAAAAAATAAAAAAATGTCCTCGGTGAGGATAAAAAAAAAAAATGGAAATAACAACTTCATTGACAGATAAAGGCACCTTTGGAGCACTTTTTCCGAGCATAGCACAAGTGGTAATTCGCTCCCCACCTCTCTGTGATCCCAGCCTCAAGGTCCCCCCCCCACCTCTTTCTCCATGAGGAATCCTCTGGGTTGCCACCGGCCCTGCCCCGCTCTGGGCATGGACTCTCCTTCCTCACTCCCTGTGGAAATGCAGTCTTTCCCCTTGGCATCCAGTTTACTCTCGGGGGCCGTAGGTACATTTAGGTGCCCTTCTAACTTTCCTGCGGGACCATAAGCCCTTCGAAGGCTGGGAACGTGACGGATTTCTTGGTGCATGTGGAAGGCCAACAAGAGGACAAGGGACACATCCCTGGTGCCACCCAGAGTTTGTAACTTGTTCCACTTCCCCCCATAGGTAGTGTCATCCCATGGTTCGTGTGTATTAGATATTCAGTGTGTGTGTGTTCAACTGCATTGCCCTGTCCCCATGCGCCTGCTCCGATCCTGCTCTCACTGGCTCTGCAGAAGCCCAGGATGAGAAGGCTTCCAAACAGCCAACCCCAAAGCACGGCTGTGTCTCACCGTGACCCCGTTTTGCTCCAAGAAATGAGTCACAGTGAGAGTGAGCTAGACATGGCAGCTCAGCCCTGGCTCAGTGGCTGCTGCAGCGAGTTGTTCAGCCTTGTCCTGGCTGTCTGGCCGAGCATGTCCAAATTCTGGGCCTCTCAAAACATCTGAGCCACCACAGACAAGGCTGCTTGCCACCACAGCCTGGGTCTACAGAGAGGCCCCTTCCATAGGACAAGGCACGTTTTCTAAAAGGGTTTTTAATTGTGCAGAAAGGGTGGACTTTATTGGAGATGGTCTCCTTGATGGCACCTAAACCATCTAGTAGAACAGAAAAACTTTTCACAGGAACCAAGGAAAGACCGCCTCATGCCCAGGCAGAAGGGGCTAGGAAGAATTCGCTGGGTGTGCCTTCAAATATAAAAAGCTACACCTCCTGAAAAAGAGGGTAGCAAGGCTCAGGGCAAGACATAATCCCCGTGCTGCCTCCAACTGGGCAGCCTCGAGATTAGAGCGAGATTTCCTCCCCCTTGCAAGCCCAGCTCTGACTCTGTAACTGAATCTCAGTCTTTCCACCCCGAAAATAAGATTGGACCATGTAAAGATGATGGGTCTTTCCAGCTGTCGTTGCATCATTCTTCAAGTAAATCGGCTCACAAAGGACACAGCAGTTAAAAACTCCAGCTTGGGAATCAGCCAGGTATGTTCTAGCGTCCTGGTTATACACTGTGCAGGCTGCATGCCTTGGAGCAAGACTGTTTTAGATTCCTAAGCCTCAGTTTTCCGCATCTGTAAAATGGCCATGATAATGCTCCCTCCCTGGCAGATCGCCCTAAGGATGAAGTGGAAGAAGGCACGCAGTGTTAGCACTGCATGGAGCCCACAGCAATTGTGCAAAGCAGGAAAGCCGTGATTACTATTATTCAGGAGGGTTAGGCACAACGCATTGTGGGAGCATAAAGGAGAGTCTGACTAACTCTGCCTGGAGGTGGGGAGACAGTACAAAGTTGAAGATAATTTCATAGGAGTCAGGACACTTCAACTGGGCCATAAAGAATGACTAATTCACCGGGTGGCAAAGAGTGCCAAGAGAGAATGATGCAGGCAGAGGAAAGGCTTGCAGAACAGGCAAGCTGGGTGAGGTGGACCTCAAGGGCACTGGGTCGGCCAGCTGTCCACCGTTACCCGAGCTCAGCCCCACCCACCCTGCTCTGCTCTGTTGGCCTCCAATGGGTCTTTCATCAATTGGAAGCCCGGCTGAGAGTGGATTAATTTGTTCATTATCCAGAAAACATTTACTGAATTTTTACTATATGCCATCAATTGTTGTAAGTTCTGAGGACAGAGCAGTGATGAGCAGAACAGACAAGGCCCCTGCTCTCACCCAACTTAGCGTCTAGAGGGGGGTACAAACAAATGAAAAACTTGGAGAACTATAGCATCTCAGGCCACGGTCAGTGCTATAAACACAGTCAAACAGGATAACGGGACAGAGAATGGCCCACTGGAGTCTGCCCAGGGCACCCACCCTTTCACGTGAGCCTTACTCACAGGAGAAGGGCGGGTGGAAGAAGACGGTGCCTTTTTACCGATAAGGAAACAGAAACCCTGAGAGGAGCAGTGATTCATCCAAAGTCTCACAGCCCGTAAGTGCCAAAGGCAAGTGGCCTCATTCTGTGCAGAAGAGTCAAAATATCCAGGACAGAAGACTAAACTGGGGGGTCAGGGGAGAGCAAGTAGCAAAACAGAATGTATAACAGGATCCCATTTTTATTTTTTAAATGTTTCATTGTTCTCATATGGGGAAAAAAGAGTCCAGAGAAATGGACCCAAAATTGTTTACAGTTGTTATTATCTCTTGAGAATGAGACTATGGGGGATTTTATTTTATTTCCTACATTAAGTATTTCAGTAATGCTTGAATGTTTTACAAATATATATAAATATAGCTTTTGAAAGCTGAAAGTCGATTTTTTTTAAAAAGGATGTCAGAGAGCGTGGGCACACAATCACACTCGGAACCCACCTTAATAATAGACCACCTGCACCAGGTAGAGAAAGAAAGACATTTGCAGCGATCCGAGCCAGTGCCTGGTTGATTAAAACAAGTGAAAACAAGCCTAGAGGCTGAGACTGGTGTGTTTGGAAGAATTTTCTGAGCAAATGGGAGTTGCTTTCCCGCTGAAGTCGTTGTGCTGGAAGTAAAATGTCATTGGAAAAGAGGAGGCCAGAGTTATATTACAGACTTGGGTTTTTAGAACAAGTGATGGATGGGACATATTTTCAAAAGAGAATAAGAAATAAAAAGGGGAGAAAAACAGAAAGAGGGAGAGAAAGGGGGAGACAAGCAGAGAAATAAAGAGGAAAGAGCATTCAACTCAGCTCTTCACTGGGTTGCACCAAGAATTCACTGTGTGAGTCTCTTCCCCTCCCCCCCCCCAGCAGAGTGTTCTCATCTGTAAAATGGATGGGTGGACTGTAGGAGATGACTTTTTAAGATCTCTCTTAGCTCCATCATTCTAGGATTCAGAAACAAATGAAGGAAAAGGAATAATGTAGAAGACCAGAGGGGAGAGAAATGTAGGTGAGAAGAAGCCAATGCTAAGGGGCACTGGTGAGAGAAGGAGGAAACGGGGGAGAAAGGAAGGAAGGCATTCCTCAAAGCAGCTGGAGTCTGCTTCTCTTGTTGAAAGCAGAGAAGGATGGAGTCTCACATCAAGAATTGACAACAAAAAAGCTTCATCCTCAGGCAGCCAACTCCATGTGTCCCGCTTGTGGGGGCCATGGCTGATGCTGGTGGGGGCCATGGCTGATGTTGGTGGGGGCCATGGCTAACGTCTGAAGCACAGGGACCTGGGAGGAGGGAGGATGCTGCCCTGTTCTCCACATCCAGGAAGGAGGACAGCCCCTCCTCCTCCGGGCCTGACAATGGACAACAATGATTAGCATATTCCTGGCTCTGGGAAATGTCCTAGGGGAAAGACTAGAGAAATGTGCCCCAAGGGAGCTAGCACTGCAACATGACTGCATTGTGCCTGGGAGGACTCAATCCCGGGGACCGTCAAACAGAGAAAATCCCAGGACAGAAAGAATCTTCCAAGGTCATCTTCTCCAGCATCCTGCCTCTAAGCATCCCTTCCCTAACTGCCCTGTGCCAAAGGATTTAGCACAGAATGACACTCAGACCTATTCTCTAATCTTTTCATAATTGTCTGAGCCATCCCGGGCCTTGAAGCCCTTGACGACAACGACAGTGCCCCCAACTGATTTACTATCTTAATCCGTATGGCACAGTGCTGGGCACACAGTGTGCTCTTCAAACCCGTCTGGTAATTGATCAATAGGGTGAAATGGTTCTAACCTCTCTCCCAATAATATCTATTCTGTTGCTTACCATTTCTGAACATCCTTTTGTTTATATTCCACTGCCCGTTTCAAAGTCCAACCTGTCATTTGCCTGAAGGGACAGAGCCTGGCGGATACCAGCCTTTGCAGAAGTGAGGTAGAAGACCAACTCTCCAGGTGACATCTCCAAATCTGTAACTGACCCCAGTGAAGAGGTGAATAGCCAGTGCCACTATATAAATGCAAATCCACAGGTACAAATACAAGACCATAGGTCATTGTTCACTTAACACAGAATGAGCAACTTCTGAATACCGGGTTCCTGGCTAAGCAATTTACCTGAATTGTTTGGCCTTCCCAACAATCCTAAAGTTAGAATGAAGATTCTCTAGTTTGCAGGTGAAGAAACTGAGGCTAAGAGAGGTTAAGCAACTTTCAAGGTCATCTAAGGAAGTAGTAAGGTCATAGTTCTAGCCTCAGCTGGTTCAGGCTACTAAGAGGTCAGCCTGTACGGAACAGTTCCACAGACAAGAAACTCGCCATCTCCCTAAGGCAGCCTCTTCTGTTACTGGGTAGATCTAATGGTCAAAACAGTCTTTCTTCGCATGCATTAGGCAGCTGCTTCCCCCTCTGAAAGTCCCATCCGCCATCCCTGGTCACCTAGAACAAGTCAGTGGGCTGGATAGGGTACCTAAACCATGGAATCAGAAAGATCTGATTCTATTCCTCCCCGACCACCAAACTAGCCATCTAACCTTCAGCCAAGTCACCTCTGCCATCTGTGCCTCGGTTACCTAATCTGTACAATACAAACATACATATGTACTTCACAAAGTGTTTTGGAGGAAAAAAAAAATAAGTAAAATTTGCAAAGGGCTTAGCTCAGTGTCTGGCAAACAGTAAATACTCAGGAACATTATTTTACTAAGTTGAATCTCTCTTCCCCGCAGCCGCCCAATGGGGATTTGTGAAAAAGGATCTCTCTGTCTGTCTTCTCTGACCAAACAGCCACCAAGTCTTTCATTGTTCCTTACAGGTCAATTTCAAGTTTGTTTACCAGCCCAGTCGTTCCTTTCTGGACCTGCTCCAACCTGTTCGTGTCCCTCTTAAAATGCAGGACGAACGATGGAATATAAACAATTAGCCAAGATCTGAAGTGCAGCCATCTCCAGTATTCCCTGCCATGCCTGGCTCTTTCAGTCTTTAGATTTTTCTAAGGTTCTTCAGAATGACTGGGTATACCCTAGACTGGCATAACATTTTAGTGAAGGATATTTGAGTCTTATGAACGGAAACTTTCATTTTTATGTGTAATAATGGCTAACAGACTGGATGGTCTCTCTGTGCCTGGCACTGTATCAGCACTCGACACATGTTTGGTGCGTCACCCCGACAGTCCTAGGGGCACTGCTGTTATTGCCCTTGCTTTACTGATAAACGGATGTGAAGAGGTTAAGTGACTGGCCCAAGATCACACAGCTGGGCGGCAAATCAGATCTGAGTCTGCCACCTCTCATATATGGGATGTTGATACTATGTAAGGATTTTCAGAAATAAAAAATTGAGTGTGACACAAACAGAAGACATAGGCAGGGCCATTTAATTAAAAAAAAAAAAAAGAAAGAAACGCATTGCACCCCGCGGGACCGTGTCCCATGCGAACTGTTTCTCCTGGGGCAGACCCCGCCTTGTGAGGAATGCCTTTGCAATGAGGAGCCGAGTTGCTGTCCTGGGGTGGGGAGCGGCCCCTTTACACAGATAGAGCTTTTCTGCCTTAGAAATATTCATACCCTTTGACTCAGCAAAATGTTGCTTCTAGGACATGAGCAGAGGTCTGCGACCATGGGGGCTTTTCGCAGCGTCATTTATAACAGCTAAACATTGAAAATGGTATCAACGCCCATGGAGGGAGGGAGAGCTGCCGGATGTTCAGACAGCCACACACGGGCATGTTCAGTCGTTTGTAGTCGCGTTTCTAAAGGTTTAATAACGAGAAAAAATGCTCATTTAGAATCTTCAGTTAAAAGGCAGGGGGAAAATGGATTATAATCTTTAGAGAGAAAAGAACTAGATTTACTAACGTGTTAACAGTAGGTATCTAGATAATGAAATTTCCAGGTGGGTTTCATATTTTTCCTTGAACCTTGTTGTATTTTTCCAATATGCATTTATTGCTTTAATCATCAGAGGAAAGTATTTTGTTTTGTTTAAAAAAAAAAAAAAAAAAAAGGGTTGAAAGAATCTGGGCTGAGGGCAGCCAGCCAGCTTATGAAGAACAGTTCTTGCCACTGGACAGTCTCCATCTGGGCAGCAGCAATTACTACTCCGTTGCCATCAGATCACCTTAATCCTATTGATTGAAATGCCAGAGTAATGCTATTAATTTACTACTTACTGAGAGCACGGCGGAACGACTACCTGAGAGTGCCGTGGCACTCCTCTCGGTGTAAGATGGGGGGTCCTTAAAGACTCAAGCACAGAGAAGCCTCTAGAAGTTCATATAGGCATCCCCCACCATGAGCCTAGGTCAACCAGTTGTCTCTCAATCAAACAAAATTATACCAAACATTTACAATTTGCCAGGCACCAAAGTAAGCACTGCAAAAGAATGATTTGTTCTTTGCAGCAACCCTGTGAGCCACACCTACCATTACCCCCATCCAACAGATACAGAAACGAAAACAGAAGGGATAAGTAACATGTCCAAGGCCACACAGCTGGTAAGTGGCAGACCCTGGATTTGACGGGAGTCCATGTGCTTCTCCCTGGAGCGTGCCTGTTTCCGTCCAGAAATGGGTTTTTAATTGTGTGGTGTCTTATGCTTTCTTCAACATGATTTCAATACTAGTGTATAAATGAGGGCAGGAGGCATCCACACTCAATGGGTGAAGAAACTGATGCTTAAGTATAGGAAAGGGCTTGCTCAAGGTCGCACAAGAAAGCATCAGAACAGGCAGAAGTCAAGCCCAGGATTTCTGACTCCACATCCACAGCTTGTCCTGTCCCCTGGTCTGCTTCTCTCTGCCTCTGGGACATGCAACAAGCAGCAGGAGGCCATGGAATGTGGGCCCCCCTGTGAGCTACAAAGAGGGGACCCTGCTGGTGGATCCTGAGGTGCAGGGGAGGAAGGAAAGAAACCCCAGAAGGAAAAGAAAGACTCAGCATTAACCCCTGTGATCCTTCCACCATTAGCCCTCCTTCATCCTGAAACCAGGAAGGGCCACTGGCCACAGCACCTTGTCCTTCCCTCATCATCCATCTATCCATCTTCCTTTGCTCTCATTGGGTCCCACAGGTTTCACTCTCACGTCTCCTCCTACATTCTCCTCTGTAAACATTCCTTACAGAAGCTCCCACTAAACCGCAGAGCATCAGGAACATAAAACAATGCACACTCGAGCTGAGAGGGCTGTTCTAGCACATTTGAACAGCTGTTCCAAACCTTATGCCAAATCGACCTCACTCGGATTCATGCATCAGCTCTGCCACCCAAGCACCTTGATTCAGTCATTTCATCTCTTCAGGCCTCAGTTTCCTCCTCTGAAAAACAGAAAAGAAGATGGTACCTACTTCATAGAGTTCTTGGGTGGATTAGAAAGCGCGTGTGGAAAAGCTCTGTGCACGGCACCTAGAAAGTGTTCCGTCGTTGGGAGCAATTGCTATTATTGTTAGCTCATCGCTAAGTCTGTTTCTTCATCTATAAAATGAACATGATGGTCCCTACTGACATTCAGAGGCGTAATATAGTTGCTAATTTATAGCAGGTGCTCAGTAAATGTCTTTTTTTAATGCACAAGATGATCAGGTCCCATAACTCTCAGACTCTTCTACCTACTTCTTCCCCGAGACTTTGGAGCCTGCTGAGACAAGGGAGTTCCACCCCACTGAGCAGAGCCGCAGCTCTGTCACAGACGATGCAGGGAATCAGCAGAGGGCTGGGCTCTTCAGAGCATGACTACAGCCCCAAGCTTCCATAAATTCTGTACTAATACACACAAACACCCACTTCAGCTAAACCCTCTCAACGCAGTTAAGTGTTCTCTTTCTGAGGACTAGTTACCCAGTTTATTTATTTATTTTTATACTGATTTGAGAGAGAGAGAGAGAAATATCTATATGAGAGAGAAACTTCAATCAGTTGCCTCCTGCATGCGCCCAGATGGGAATCGAACCCACAACCTAGGTATGTGCCCTGACCGGGAATTGAACCGCAGCCTTTGGTGTATGGGATGATGCTCCAACCAAATGAGCTGCCCAGCCAGGGCTAGTCACTCAGTTTTTTAAAGGCAGCTGCAGATTTTAGTCCAAGTTGCTCTTTCTACAATCTTAAGTCATTTTTCCCTCAGTGCCCAGTGAGGATGATTTATTTTCTCAGCATTCTCCTTTGAATTAGTCTCTTGGATGCTTGAAGACCACACACATGGTCTTCACTCTTATGAAAACATGTTTCCTCTGGGAGAAACAGCCCATTTGGCTGATGCATTTCCTATGGGTTCATTGCAACCTGGCTTATTTTTCACTGTAGGTTTGAACTAGTATAGACTTGGGGGTGGGGGGGAGGTGATAAGTTTTGTTTTGGGATTTTTTTTTGTTGTTGTTTTTTAAATATGTTTTTATTGGTTTTTTAGAGAGAGAGAGGAAGGGAGAGAGAGATAGAAACATTGATGTGAGAAACATCAATCAGCTGCCTCCTGCATGCCCCCTACTGGGGATCAAGCCCGCAACCTGGGCACGTGCCCTGAGCAGGAATGGAACCAGGACCTCTCAGTCCATGGGACGATGCTCAATCCACTGAGCCACACCAGCCGGCTTGTTTTGTTTTTTAACAGGGCCCAGATTCAAGCACTTACTTGTCTTCACATAGCTGTCCCCCTATTAGTTTGGAAGCTCTCCGAAAGCAAGGGTTATGACATATTCATTACTGATATGGTTAAGAGAGAAGTCTGGTCTGTGGGGCCAGGGGTACCTGGATAAGTTATTTCACCTCTATGAACCTCAGTTTCTTCATCAGTAAAATAGGAGTAATGATACCCAACCCATAGGATTATATTCAGGATTCAAGTCTGCAGATAAAGCTGTTAGTGTAATGCCTGGGACCGTGTAACAACTCAGTGAGGGCTAGCTGGCATTGTTTTATTATGTATGTCCTGCTCAATCAGCTCATGTGATCTCTGACATACAGCAGGCCCCCGTGATCATTTTGGATAAATAAGTAAATAAATGAAGTAATAAATTAATGCTATCTCCAACGTAACGATGATTGCCTCAAGGTACCTAGTGAATGGAAAAGGTTGACAGACCTGAGAAGGAAAAGAGTTTATCTCCACAGCATCTGTAAAAGCACCGTGAGCCTCTGCCATTCAAACAACACCTGCAAGGCCCTGGCCAGGTAGCTCAGCTGGTTAGAATGTCATCCTGCCACCTCAAGGTTGCAGGTTACATCTCCAGTCAGGGCACATACAAGAGTCAGCCAAAGAATGAATAAATAAGTGGAACAACAAATCGATGTTTCTCTCTCTCTTTCTCTGAAAAAAGAAAAACACTTGCAATTGGTAAAGGCTAGTTGTATTTTAAATACGAGTGAACTGAGGTGGAGAAAAATAAAATGAAAGGCAAACACTACAGAGAAATTCAGAGAGATGATTTAATAAACAATCAAGAAGGGTTTGCCCACCCCCCTTCCTGTCTTCTGGGAATGACCTGAAGATAGTCAAGCAGAAGATGGCCCAGAGCAGATCTGGAGACCTTGGTCATATTATGGCCCTGCCATCCGAGACCCTGAGCAGGTCTCTTGACCTTCCAAGTGAGCCTCCGTGTCACCCCCTGTCCATGGAGATGTTGCCATGGGGATGGTATGCGAATCAGAGGCAGTGATGGAGTCGGAAGTGCCCTATGGACTGAAGGCATTATTGGTGTGAGAGTGATCAGAGCGTAGTTCTCGGCCCATCCTTTCCAGTTCCCAGAGCTCCATGAATTCTCACTTATAGCTCTAACGAGTCGTGCAAGCATTTATACCATGAACCAGAGCAGATCCTCAGAGGGACTTTGCAAATCACTACGACTTGGAAGAGTCAATAGAGGATAGTGGTTAATAGCATGGGCTTTAGAGACCAGCTGGCTGGGGAGCTCTGCCATCTGCAAGCTGCACGACCTCAGTGAAACCTCTGAAAACACGAGCGTCGCCGTCCTCGCCTATAAAGTGGAGGTGATGATGTCATATTCATAGGACTGTTGGGAAGACTGAATACAGTGACATACCTAAAGTACCCAGCACACAGTTCGTCTTAAGGGAATGGCAGCTATTACTACCATTAGCTAATATCATGTCCATATCCATTTTCATCTTATTATTTCTCCTCAATATTCATACTCCCAGGTCTTTGCAACCTCATGACCAATCCCTGCTGATGAATGCAAACTTTCTTCCCAAAACTTTTTGTGCAGAAGCCCTGAGCTCCATTCTCTGCAAAGTTGTACTTTCCCAGTGAGAGTTAGCTGATCACGAGAAAGCTGCACTGGAGGTAATGAGAGCCATTTGCTCTCCTGCCAGCCCATGGGATGCATGCTGGCGAGGCGAGGCCCCTAAGAGCTTTGCCTCGGACAGAGTGAACCCCCTAGGTCCATTCTTCAGCACTCAAGCCTCTGAAGAATCCCCCCGGATCCCTCACATTGTAACTCTTCTGGGGGCCTTCTTGATGTCTACAGGCTTATGCCAAGAAAGTCAGAGGCACAGAAAAATGTCCCCAAGGGAGACAAGAGGGATGGTCAGGGCAAAGTGAGGTGGTCGTTGTAGAATTATGACCAGTGATGTCAGTGGAGAGAAATGTGAGGTTTATGCACAGACATAGGTTCGACCCAGCTCACTAGTCTGTCATTCAGTGGGAGGGTTATGGATGCTTCTAAAAGAAAAAGGATGGCTTCTTTTCTTGTTTTCCTGCCTTGGATTTTCCCAGAGGACATCAGGTATTTTTCTCTGCAAACTGCCAAAAGGTATCAGGGCCAGAATTTGGGGCTTTTTCCTCCAGCCAAATCACATCACCGATGCCAAGGACTTGCACAGCTAAGTTGAACTTCCTCTGGAATACAAGGTGTATATCACCCATGTAATAAATATTTATTGATCCCTGAGCATGTGCCAGGCTCTGTGCTTCATGAAAACCCTTTTTATTAAGAATCTGGAAAGAAGCTTGCAGAAATCATTCTTTCAGGGTCTCATCTACATAACACCGGATTGCCCCAGTGCCAAGGGAAAGGAAGGTTAGGAGGCTGAAGGTCGAGCTTGAGCGAGAAAACGCCAAGGTTCGCCATGACTGCAGCCCTGAAACAGACACGTGGAGTAAGGAGAAGTGAGAAAAAGGAAAACATCGGCACGATTTAACCAAAGCCAGCGTGGTGCGCCAGAGTTAGGTCAGGACGCGCATCTCCAGTCTTAGTTTTATTTATAAAACGGGGATAGGCGTCCCTACCTCTCAGCCTGTTGGCGGGACAAAATGATAAGATAGGTGATGGTGTCTTTTTGCCACCATACAAGAGAATAAAAGCGAAGGTCTTTGGAAATAAAATGAGAGGCTGTGAGAAGTGAAGACTCCCTCTCCAGGTGAATACATTTGATGATCTACCGGAAATTGTCCCCTGGATAGAAAGGGTTGAAGGTCTATGATGCTGTGGCAGGGCCAGGACTAGGATGAGGCAAGTGGACCAAGTGAACCCGGGGTGCAGTATTTAAGGAGGCATTCATTCTCAGGGCCCTGCGAGCTCAGGAGTGCCACTTACACAACCCTGAGAGTGAGTGCCTCCTTAAATTTTGCTAGGCACCTCATTCTCCCTCCTGCTGGCCCTGCTTTGTGGGGATACATAAAATAAAGCAGGAGCGTGAGGGGATGGAAAGCTAGCCAGAGGGGCAGACTGGAAGGAGTGATAAGGAGTATGAGAGATCCCTAGAGAATCAGACTTCCCTAGGGGCAGGGGAAGAACCAGATGCAAGGATCCAAGATTTTATTCTACTGCAGAAAAGAATCATATTCAAATGCATGTGCTTTTCACCCAGATAAAAGTTCCTTATAGGAAGCAGATATAGCTGTGGGAGGTGGGAGAGGAAGGGGGGAGGATGTCTTGTTCCCTGGGAGAATTGGGCTCAGAGCATGACAACTGTGACATTCTGGTCCCAGGGGTGCTTAGCAGATCATGGAGTGAGAGTAATAAAATGTCAGGCACTCCCAGGTCAGCCTAAGCCCCTTACTGCACTCAGATAAAATCCGAATTGCACAGCTGGCCAGGGAAAGCCAGATGTTGACCTAAGGATGCAACTACTTCCAACCCCACAGGCAAAGCTGAGGGTGACCAGCAGGGCTCATGCTGCACAACAACCCACAAGTCCCTGAGTGTCAGAGCAGGGACAGGAAACTGATTCGGTCCAGAAGGCCAGAGAGTGCCAGCCTACTCGGCCCCACCGTTCCCAGGAGCCTAGGACACCGAGCCCTTCCCGCCACCTCTCGTTCCTTTCCCGAGGACAGCCCACAGGCAACGGAAAGCTTTCTCTCCCAAATGCACAATGTGAACATTGGCAAGTGTTGGGTCTGTCCAAATGCACACAAAGGCTCCATTAATAAAACTCAGAAAAATCACCTGATTTATGTCCCCACCTGCCCGCAAATCCTGCTTTCCTGCTCTGAACCACCACAGCAGTCCAATTACGCCACTTAGGCTGGATGGCAACCTCTTATAATTGTTTCTGTACCTCATCTATTCTATCTACTGAACTATAAACAATTAGAGGGCAGAGGCTACTCATCAACAAATGATGATAGATTGCTGCCACATGCCAGGCACTGAACAAGACCGACATACTTATCCGTGTCTCCCACGCGGTGCCTATGCACATAGTGGGTGCTTAATAATGAGACAAACCGCCACTCTGCAATCGAGTCCCTTGGCAGAGAGCGGTGGTCCATCTTGCTACCCTTCCCTGCTGGGCTGGACCCCAGACCCCTCTGAACAGCCAGGCCAGCACGGAGGGGGCACTCAGGTAGAACTGCTTCCAATCCCAAACTGCTTTCACAGAAGAAGTAACTGACGACCATCTGGGGAAAAGAATTAGCCCAAGACCACACAGAAAGTTAGGAATAGAGCCAAGAGTACCCCCAGGTGTCTCAGCACCCACTTTAATGGGTTTTCTTCTGTTCCACAGTGAGCTTCATAATTGTGTATTAAGTAAATGTCCATGGAAACACAGAGCTGACCTTCAAATGACCTTGACTAGTTGAATAGGTACTTTGTGCACAGAATAAGTACGAGCTCATTGGACTACCTCTCTGCCAAAGCACAGCGAGCAGATATTCTCGCCCAAGTCAGAGGGCAAGTTGCCTGGAAACCAGGCTGGGCACCCACCATGTGGAGGCCTTTGGAGGACCCATTTCCCAAGCTTGGCCAGGCCACACTTCACTTAACCAGAAGCAACTGAGAAATGCGGATGGATTATTTTTACTGCAGAGGGATTAGGGAGAGATCACCTTCCCTGCACTTTCAGACCCGCCGTCAGGACAGAGACCCAGGGTTCAGCCCTGCGACTTCCAATCCCACAGACTCAGTGTTCCATCCTCACCTCTTACCATTGCTTTCTCTCCCGTTCTTTCCTTCTCTCCCTGCTCCCCTCCCTCATACACACACTAAACTTTCAGTTCTCCAAGTCCTCGCTCACCTCGAGACCTTACACGTGCTGGTCCTGCTCCCCAAAACACTCTTCCTCCCTATTTCTTCCAGGCCAGCGCCATTCCCAACCTTCATGTTTTACTGTAAAAGCCACTCTCCACCAGCCTCGTGGAAACCCCACTATTCCACCAAGTGCAGTTGAGTGCCCGTCCTCTGTGCTCCCTGAATTCACGTTATCGACTGGCCATACCTCAAACACCTCCACTGGCTTCTTTTTTAAATTTTTTTCTCTTTATTGATTTTAGAGAAACAGAGAGGAAAGGAGAGGGGGAGAGAGATAGAAACATCAATGAGAGAGAACATCGATTGGCCACCTCCCCACTGGGGATTTGGCCCACAACCTGGGCATGTGTCCTGGCCGGGAATCCAACCGGCATCCTCTTGGTGCATGGGTCGACGCTCAACCACTGAGCCACCCCGGCCGGGCCAAACACCTCCACTTTCACACGTGCCTCTTCCTCTCCCCACCCCCATCTCCCTTCCCTTCGCAGTCTGCACCTGCCGCTTCCTCCCAGCCCTACCTGTCCCTCCCTTGGTAATCCTCTTACTGTATCTCCTCCCCTCACCTTGCCTTTCCTCCCCTTTTCCCACCCCTGACCTCCTGACTTCTTTGTCCATGGTGAACTGAGGGGATGGAATCTGATGGCGGGAGCCCTCTGCAAGCCCAGAATGGTTCTTGGGGGTGTGGTGCCATGCAGGGTGTGATCGAAACTGTTTCTCCCCAATACCATCCACTGCCATCCCAGCTCATTTGAAATTCAGATTGACAGCTCCATATTGATTCCCTATTTCCAACTGATGTTACAACTGGAAAACGAGAATCGGAGCATTGATCTGGCCTTTCTTCCAACAAATCCCTGAAAAACGAGTTCTTCCACTGGGGAGAAATCTTGAGACTAGATGGGAAGAACAAGGCACGATCACACTCGCATTCCCCCAGAGGACTCCAGAGAAATTCAAATCCCAAGACCAGATGTGTTAAAAAAAAAAAAAAAAAAAGAATTTATAGACTAATAAAGTGCTGATTTAGGGCCAGAAGGACTCTTAGAGATTATTCTAATCCCTTCATTTTATAGCTTGGGAAATTGAAAGCAAAAAGGGGAGTGACTCATGGAAGGTCACACAGTATCCACTTCACTACGTCACCCTGCCTGAAACCCCCCAGCCCTCCATGGAACCCCACCCCTGGACCTTTCCAAAGTCTCTGTCATGAGGAGTCAAAGCTGAGGTCCTTTAAGTATCTAAGTCTCCTAGTGTAACAAATGCCCTAACGAAAAGGTGATAGACAGTTTAACACTCCGTCCGGTCAGCTCCCGTCACAAGCCTTCTCTGCGAGGACCAGAACACTTGGTCCCAGGAGACCTCACTGCCTTCCTGGAAATTACTATTAATCAAATCCATCTAAACCAAGTCTGATTCACTACACTGAATTGCAGTAATCCCTGAAACAATTTGCATCATTTCCAAATACTTGTAGAAGGTCAGCAAATCCTAACAATCAAATGTTTCACGTCTCGGCTCCGTTCCCAGCTTCTCTGTCCAGTAGCGCCGAGGCCATGAGCAGACATTCACGTTCAGCAGAGGTAGTGGTTCCACTGGGCAGCAAGGGCCCATTCATGCCTGTTCACTCTGCACAGGTGCGCAGAGCACGGGTTTACTGCAGGGGGCCCTTGAACTAATTCTGGGCTAAATACCTAAATATAGACAGAAAGGTACAACTATTGTCGAGTGGAAGGGCGTGGCTATTTTGACGTTAAAATGGAGCCTTTGTAATTCACAAAGAATTAGGGAAACTCTGGACCAGAGCAGTAAGAGATGGGGGACGATCTGAGGTGGTTCACACACAATAGCAGTGAATTATTATTGGACCAATTCTCTTTCCTTCTCCTTGTCTCAAGGAGAAAGTCTCAGTTGGGTGTTAATGCGTCCCTACCACCTTTCCAAAACTCGGTGGCCTGGTGGCCTTCCTCTGGAACTTAGGGCAGTCCTGCTGGCTGACCAGCAGCATTTACCTAGAATTTTAATCTCCTCTTTTCCTTTTGTTTCCATTGTATTCGCTATCCTGGTTGTTTCCATTATGGCAAGTAATACTGGTTGTTCATTTATGAATAGTGTAATATAAAGCTCCCTTTTTTAAAAGGGTAAGTTTAGAAGAAACAAGGCAATTTAGAAACCACTGGTACCTGATCCCTGGGAGAGTCTGGACTAGAGAACCTCAACGTTTCAAAGACTTCCACTGTCGATCACTGAACAAAGCAGAGGCTCATTTGGGAATTCACACCATTTCTGCTCCATTTTTAGGTGTGATAAATCCAGAGTTGTGCATATCAGGGTTGCTGGAAGTCAGACATATATTTTGATTTTATTGGATGTCACAGAATATAACAAGCTTCACAATATAACAAGGAATAATAGCAACTATCATGATTTACACACTTCACTATTTATAAAAGGCTTGCCCATACATGAGAGCATTGAGTGAATCAACACTTGAAAATGTGTGTTCTAATTCCTTCTCTCATTAAAGTGCTGTGTGACCTGAGGCCAGTTACTTAACCTCTCAGAGTCTCCATCCCCCCCAGTTCAGCTCGCCCCGCCAGGGTGTTTAGTGAGTCCATGGCCAGGCGGCCAGGTTGCAAATGCCTTGTTGCAGACACGCAAGCTCAGATAACTAGAGGACTCTCCAGCGTTAGGGAGGATTCAGGTATTAAATGGCACATTTTGCTAATAGCAAATGGTAAAGGATAATTTAGGGCGAATTCATTCTCTCACTGTACCACCTAATAGGATTCAGGCTTATGAAAGAGGCCTAAGGGCCAAGAGATGGCTTGAGCTCTAGTAACTGCTGGGAGGGAGTACTATGTCCTCAAATCTCATTATCTGAGAGGAGGGGCTGGACAGGGAATGGGAGCTTATGAAAGCTTCATAACTTCCACTCCTGGAGAGGTTCTAGAAGTGAATAATAGCAGCAGAAAAGTCATAAATCACTAGTTGCCTGCCTGTGGTCCCCTGTGCTCATACCAGAGCCGCAGAGCAGCCATGACTCCGGTGCTGAATGGAGAAAAGGCTGGGAATGCGGTACTTACTACTACCTGTGGGCTATTGGAGACGCCTCACAGGACTTCCGAGCCATGTGGGGTCCATGGTGCAGCTGAAAGCACAGTGGGACCAGAAGAAGTCCCCAGATTGGTTCTGAACTACTTCAAACACACACACACACACACACACACACACACACACACACACACAGCAAGGCAAGAGCAAGACAATATATTGAATGTCTGCTCTGTTTCAAGAACTGTCCAAAGGTGTTTTTTACCTGTGCTATCTCAGTTACTACTTGTGTAAAACTAATTTGACATATAAGGCAACTAAAGTTCAGAGAGGTTAAGTAACTTCCCCAGGGTCACACAGCTACTATGAGACAGCATTGGTTCCTAATCATCCATTCTTTTCACTGTTTTTGCACTGCTCTATTTTACATCTCACAACGCATTTCAGAAACACACACATGCAATATACATGCCACATACATACATCTACAAGGGCATCTTACACATTCACACCCTATACCTCATGTATGCATACACCCCACATAAACACACAAAAATACCCATACCAAATGTCACACTTAACAGCATTTTCCCATGAACCCAGGTATTCACATTTTTTCACATACAAACCCCTGTAACTGGATTCACTATTCATCCACAAACACCCCATGCACACCCTAATCCTCACACATCCATACACATCCACACACCTGTACACGTAACATGTATACACATCACACCTGGAAAACTACCCACATCACACCAACTCACAAACATCCACAGCCACACACATAAAAACAGTAAAATGTGTTCGTCCCTCATCCTGTCAATCAAAACTAGCTCTTCAGTCTATGAATAAGGGACCTTCAGAATATGAAGCATGAGTGTCTAAATAATCCTGGAATGCCTTCTGAATCTTCAAAGGAATATCAGGTTGCTTTCAGAATTTTTTTCATTAGTGGGTATAATAGTCTAATTATTTTAAAATTGTTGATCCATGTATGCATATTTACGAATACCCTACTCACCAGGACGTTTGATTAAAGTAGCAAATTATTCATTCATTCATTCACTGTGCAATTACTGAGCACCAATTATGTTTGAAACACCATGGTAGACACAGTAGGAGATTAAGAGAACAAACACATAATAGATAAAAAATATCATGACTCCTGGTCTTAAAACACAAGCACAAGTAACTAGATGGCGAGGTGGCATGCCCAGGACCGGCTGAGTGAGGGCGTGAGAGGACAGGGGCCACGGAGACAAGCTGGGGCGGAAGCTTCCGGTCCTAGAGAATGGGAAGGCGTCAGTGAGTCTGGGGAGCTGTGGTCTGGGGAAGCAAGTTTGGGGAGGAAGCCGTGGCATTCCGTGTTTGCCAGAGGAATTGGAGGCACGCATGCCCTGCGGATGTCTGCAAATGAGGGAAGGGGGCTCCAGCGAGAAGCCAGCGTGGAGACATAGATTTGAGAGTTGTCCATTAGAGGTGATCACTTAAACAGTTACAACTGATGAGATCAAAAAGGAGCCGAGGCGATGAACAAGCGAAGTGGAGGGCAAGTCCTCGTGGGAACACGATGTCCTACTTGGCAACACACGGGCGCAGTCTCTATATACTCACTTTCTCCGCGTGCCGGCCCCTCAGCACACACCGCACGGTGCACTCGCTCCCAGCCATCTCCTGGGGGTCGGTTCAGGACCAGAAAAGCTCAGCTGCACACATGATTGTTCTTCAACCCTTCAGCTTCCAGTTCTGACTCTTCTAGAAATCTGCGCGCCTCTGATTGAGAGCGGCAGGGGAGGGGCCGCTGTTCTTAGACATCCATAATTCGTGCTATGGTCTGAATCAGACCCTGAAACCACTTTGTTGAGTGGAAATAGGGGGTCGGTCCCTTCCACCAGCTATGCCTCAATTTTCCCAGCTGAGCATTTGCTAAAGTGGGTGGTTCATGAGATAGTCGTCCCATAAGTATAGCATCTAAACTTTGTTAAAGGTGCTGAGACCTCGGGCAAAGATGCCTGATTAAATTTGCATTCCCAAATGCACTTGATTTGGGCAACTTTTCTTTTTTTTAACTAGTGACTGATTCTGAAGAGAAACTTTGGGGGAAGCCTGGACTACTTGACCTCTAAGATTCTTTCTGCCTGCGCTAGCAGTTCGGTGGACGGTGGGGGCGCAGGCACCCAAAACCCAGGGCCGGGCCTAGCGGCAGGTTAACCCTTCCATCTCCTCGCCCAGGGAGACCAGCTGCCAAGTGTGATTGCTCTCATCCCCAGAGACGCAGCCTTCCGAGAGGCAGCAGCTTCTCGGCAGCAATCAGACGCTCGGCTGCCTGCCAGGATCCCACGTTGGCTGATGTTTGGGCTGGATAAACAATTTAGGCTAGGCCTTACCTCATTAAGGACCTATAACCTATTTTTCAGGCTAACAACACTCTAGTGGTTCTACAGGGCCGGGCAAGGCTGGGGATCTGACCACGGCAAGAGGAAGGGCCATCGTTAACCCTCTGCTTTCCTCTCTCCCTTCCTAGCCTTGCTGCTTCTAAGGAGGCTGAAGCCGCCCGCTCCGCGCCCAAGCCTATGTCTCCCTCGGACTTCCTGGATAAGCTAATGGGGAGGACCTCTGGATATGATGCCAGGATCAGGCCCAATTTTAAAGGTAGAGAAACTTTCCTTCCAGGTCCCCAGGCACCTGCTTTCCTAGATGAAGAAGCAGGCAGCACGTACTGGATGCAGACGGTGAAGACATGGTAGGAAGCCCGGGACTCTCGCCTCTGCCCTAGGCAGACACTGTTGATCAGTGCAGTCTGTCCCCCCACCACCCAGCCCCACCAAACAAGCCTCAGAATCGAACTCAACAGTACCTCTGGTTGCCAGGAGTCAGTGTCTGAATTAAAACCCACTTGCTGGCTCTGGTGTAACGGACAGATAGACAAACGTAGAATGTTAAGAAACAGGGTCCAGTGTGGGTTCAGGCACACACGTACTCTCTGAACTTTGATAACCCTCTTCCTTTCTCTGGCCCCAGTCTCCTCACCTCCGAGGTGATGAAGCTGGTGTATCTGTGGTCTTTAAGCTTCATGGAAGCCCTGGGCTTCCACCGTGGGCCCCAAAAGGGAGGAGCGGAGAGCACAGGAAGCAAGCCCGCCCCTGCTTCTCCCCAGAGCAGCGCCTCTTCTAAGTGTTTCAGATAAGAGGCTTCCAACTAAAATGCACCTCCTGAAAGGTTCCTGGAGGTTAACAAATAACTTTTGAAACTTTCTAGTCTAAATCAGAGTCACAATCTCAAGGGCCTACGGGAAGCAGGTGGGTAACGTAAATGAGTGAGGGGAGCTGGGAGTAAGACAATAGGGAGTGGTAGAGACTCTGGAGAAACAGGTGCAGGCCCTCTAACGGGGGCGGCCTCTCCTTGGCCCAGCCCATGGGTACCCCGCGGGAATGTTGCCAGGTCACCCAGCATTCCAAGAAGAGCCAGAGCGCAAGATTTGTGCAAAATTTCCTGATTCCTAAAACGTGACTATTCAAACAGAACATGTTTGTGAGCCAAAAATGCAGATGGGTAGCCAATTTACAAACCCTCACAAAGTGACCTGAGGAATTTCTTTTAGCTCTCACAGTCCTGTGAGATCTCAACACCTATGAGAAGAGGGGACCAGTTCCCTTCGATGCCTTAGGAGGCTGTAACCATCTCAAACTGCTGAGCAGAACTCTGCAGGAACAGTCCTTAGGACCTCCCCGGGAGCCCGTGCACTCCGACCTTCCTCCCAGCACCCCTGCAAAAACCTTATTTCAAGCATTCACTGTCAGCCTCCTCATCAATCTTGATTCCGCATGCCCTTCCTCACTGTTCCTTTTGGCTCCACTCCAGAATCAAACAAGGATGTGACAGCTGGTGACAGTTTCCTAATATCTGCTCACTGTACCCCATTCTCAGAGCGCTCTGCAAGTAGAAACAGTCTGGGAGACGCACTGGCGTTTGTCTGCGCCCATCTCCCACCCTGAGACCACATCTCCCAGCACCGTTACATAACCTTGGTCCCCTCGAGGACAAGTAAGTCAGGACCAAGCCTGCTGTCATAGCACTGGGCCCAAGCCCTTCACCAGGGTCTCTATCTCAAACACCCAGAGGGACCAGGCAGTTATGACACATGAGTGAAGCAGGATGAAGATGAGAATAGGAAACACAGGGCTCGTCTAAGGGCAGCCACTTCTCAGCTCCAGTGGCAGCTGCCCGGTAGGAACACGGGCCCTGGGCAGCAGGCCTGCCAAGATAAGACTTGAGTCTGGGGTTTTATGAAATCTTCCAAGTTGGCAGCTAAATCAATCTTTTAGCCACACTGTTGGCCAAATCAAACACATTCGAGAACTGACCACCAGGTTGAATCCCCTGCTTGTCCCCAAACCACGTTGCATCCAGTTTTCAGGAATTCCAGCCCGCTGTGCCCCCTAGTGGGCTCTCTCAGAACTCCACCCTGAGTGCCGCAGTCTTGCTCTCCTGAGAAAGGAGGGACTTAGTTGTGGGATGTGCATGCACCCCGGTTCATGTGTTAGCTCTCCTTTGTGCATACCATCGTACATGGCACATAAAAGGCCCTTATTTAAGCCTTTCATAAACGAATCAATGAACAGATGAACCAACAAATATGCTAAGGCTTAGAGGAGTTAAGTGACTCCCAAGTCGTGCTGTCAAAGCTATGGGGACTTTAATCCAGCTAGCTATTCTGACTCGATTCTTTATCTAATGCTAGTCATTTATGTATGTGTTTATTTGCTTATTCTTTTATTTACTGACTTCCTTACTTAGCTGCGAACATCTTTAAGAAATAAAATTTCACCCAGACTATAAAACCGTTGAATCAGGGCCCTTTCTCTCCCCACTCTGAAAGCCTTACTCCAAACACCAAGGCCCCAAAAATCTACAGAACTAGATCATCTTAGTCCTCTTTCAACCCTGCACTGTCTCCAACCCCTTCAGTCCCCTCCGAGTCAGGCTCTGAGCAAGGTGCAGCTTCCCGGAATCCCACCCAGGAGCTGGGAAGCAAGGTTTCTCTACGCTCCCTGGTGTTGAGGGCTGAATAATTGGCATGAGGAGGGGACCTCCTACCCCTGAGCCCCACGGTCCCTTCACACTTCCACCCAGACATGAATAAGATTCCCCAAAGCCCCACACGAACCACAGAGCTCCTGAGAAGACCCCTGTGACCCCGACACAACAGGAAGAGGCCTGCACTGTTTGAAAACTCCAGTGATGAACTACACTGCGGTTTGCTTCAGGCACCAGAAATGTTGCCTGCTCCTGACTCTCCCGAAGACAGGAAGGCCAGGCATAGCAGGCTCGGGCCGCAGAACACAGTGGCTGTGCAAATTGCAACAGGGAAGGAAAAGAGCCCTGAAATCGGATTCCAGGACTCCCACTACTTACCTGATACATGTGACCCAGAGTCAATCGCTTGACGTAGCTGGGCCTCTGTGTCTGCATCTGTAAAATGATCCAGCAGGACAAGGCTCTTCCAGCTCTGATAGTCTGCACCATCTCTAAGACCCTGTGTAGGATAGTGATTCCCAAGATCAGGGGCACAGCCCAATACAAACACATACAGAAAAGCAAAATTAAACTTTAATATTTAATGAAATATATACATTATCCTGCTGCCAAAGGCAGCCAGATTGTAATTTTCTTGAGGATAATTTAATTTCAGATTTATGTCAATGAATCTCACCTCCCCATGGGGTCCTTTTGGCTGGCGTCCTCTTGCACACATAAATCAGGACCTGATTTGTAGGGAGTCACAGCACCAGACACCTGCAGGGGCTGGTGGGAAGTCTGTGTCCGTCATTCACGGCACAGGCAGTAACTCTTTGGGGCATTTTAATGGCATGAGGCTAAATGAAAGAAAAACCTGGATCTGAGTCTAAATGAGTAAAAAGAAACCTGGTGGGCCTTTGTTCAGGTGGAAGTGACAAGAAGCCAGATCTCCACTCAGCATAAGAAAAAAAAATTTTTAGCAGACAGAACTATCCACTATGGAAAGGACCGCTGGAGCTGAAATGAGTTCCCCACTCCTGGAGGTGTTCAAGCACTGAGCTTTGAGTGGGCAGCTGGCCCACAGCAGTGGTCCCTAAACCTGGCTGTGCATGAGAATCACCCAGGGAGCATATAGGTTCTGAGCTAATCTCCAGAGAATTGGGTTTGCTGGGTCTGGGGTTGGGCCGAGGAATCCGTAGGTTAACTAGTTCCCCCAGGTGATCCCCCAGGTGTAAAGACAGCCCTACCTGCACATCAGTTTGGGTGACCTTTAAGAAACCTTCCAGCCCTGAAATCCTATAACCTTGTAATTTGAATGAATAGCTTCCATAAGGGAATTTCAAACCACTGGAGCTCAGAGTGACTGCCCAGATCAGGAGCTACTCTCCCAGACTGATGGAGAAACTGAGGCCTAGAACAAGGAAGGGATGTGCCTGAGGTGAAACAGCCAATGAGGGCTGGAGCTGTGTCCAAACCCAGGGATCTGGCGCTCCCCTGGAGGGAAAACCTGGATTCTCACCGCAAGACTGAGTCCCACCCTATACACCAAGATTTCTGAAATGAAGGAATCTTGACTGAGTTTGGGTGAAATGCTTGGGCTAGTTTTTCAAGAGGGACACAGAGGGTTTGGTAACAGGACACAAGGATATCTGCTTCCTTCTTTCCACAATCAGAAAACTTGGGTTCGAATTCTGGCTCTACATTTGCTGACCAAATAAGCCCACAGGAGTCGCTAAGACTCTGCTCCCCTTGAAAAACAAGGACAGTAAATTTGCCCTGCCTACCTCAGGACCTCATGGGAGTTAACAAGAAAGTGGACCTGAGAAATTCACCAGTTGCACATTGCAAACCTCATGTGCAGGATAATGAGCTATTATCCAAGTCTTAGCCACCTTCAAGGTCAGTTCAAGGTCATCACCTTCATGAGGTCTTCTCTAATACCTCACCCTCCAGAACTTCTCTTGTACCCAGGCTCCTGCTACTTATATCACACTTACCCATGGTCCCACATTCCCCTCTGGTTATTTAGGCCCTCTTGACAGATGTGGAAGCTCAGTGCTTAAAATCCTGGATTCTGCCATTGTGTGACCTTGAGCATGCCCCTTCCTTTCTCTGAACCCCTTTTTTACAAGTCAGCCATTAAGACCACCAGCTTTGGAATTAGATAAATCTGAATTCAAACCCTGGCTTGTCCGTTTACTAGCTGTGTGGCTGAGGACAACCTCTCTGAGCCTCTGTGTCCTCATCTGTACAATGGAGGTAATAACCATGTGTTTTCACAGAGTTGTTGAGAGGACGGAATAAGATCATGTCAGTAAAACTCTCAGCCGAGCAACAAACCCTACAATGCTTAATAAATGCTAACTGCTATAATTAATTGCATAAAATGAAGATATTTAGCTTCAACTGAACAGAAGTCCCTCTAGCAATATGATTCCAAAGAGCAAATATTCCTCCGTTGTTTTTTTTTTCTCCTATCCTTTGCAGTAGGATTCAAAAAGCCTGCCTGGAAAGTATTTAACAAACACTTCTGGGCTTCCTTGAGGTTCCCTCTGGATTCCTTGGCTAGTAATTCCCATCAACGCCTTTTCAGGCAATGCAATCATTCTTGGTTCATAAGTTCAAGGCAAGAAACTTGCTGTTCCTTGTGATTCCCAAGATGGCCTCCAAATGTTGTAGCCGTAAATACATTTCAGCCACAAATTAGAAGGCAGCCGATGGGGTTTGGGGAAGGGATTTCAACCATATGGCAGGACGATGAATCATCCCGTGTTAATAAAAGTACATCTCGGCTCAGACTCTGGTGCTCTGTACCTGGTGCTCACTTGGGGACCAGGAATCTGGCATAGCAATGTGACTGGGAGTTCCAGGTGCTCAGGGGTGGGGTGGAGAACAAGCAAGGGCCTCCTCACCAAGGGGTGTACATCCCTGAAATCTGGGCTCCAGGAACAGGTCCTGTCCTGTGGGTTTCTTCATGGCTATGTAGCTAAGCAGGCATCTCTCTTGATTGGCAGGTCCCCCAGTGAACGTGAGCTGCAACATTTTCATCAACAGCTTTGGTTCCATTGCTGAGACAACTATGGTGAGTGACTCAAAACACAAGCTGCTGTTTCCTACGGGGCATAGTTCTCTCCCTGAAACATTTACCCTCTGCACTGGTCTTCCCCAAGGAGGTGGGGAATCTGGTGTGTTTTCAGGTCTCCAGTGGTATAGCGATTGGCCATTTTCACTGTCCTATTCAATGTTCTAGGTGAGGACATACATCTGAAAATGGCCAAAGAGCCAGCAGGGCCTGCACAAGCCAAACACCTAGGATTACAAAAACAAAATCATATCAACGGACTAAAGTTTTAGATTGAAAGAAAATGTAACAACCTGCTTGTAAGCTTCAAATTCAACTTCGGAATAGCAGAAGACTGGTTACAGAAGCTGAAATGGGCAGACTGGGTTGATTCTACTCTACTCTCTACTTTTGTATGTATTTTAAAAATCCCATAGTAAAAAGTTTAAAATAAATCAATTACACTAGGGAAGAAAAAGAAAAGACTAGAAGGAAAAATACTAAAATGTTAATAGCAATTATCCCTGTATCACAGACTGGTGGATACTTTTATTTTCTTCTTTAAGCATTTCTATATTTTTCAAATTTCTACAAGGAGTAAATATTACAGTAATAATTATAAATAAATACAATGATACTTTAAATTTTTTTTCTCAGTCCTTGACATCAAAAATAAGCAATTGTACTTGTTTTGAAGGAAGTGATTTCCCCAAGTTTTGAAGGAAGTGATTTCCCTAATTAAGGCAAGTTAAAGTCATCTCTTGACGCCCTGGCCGGGTGGTTGAGTTGGTTGGAGCATCATCTCACATAGATGTCTCTCTGTCTCTCTCTCCCCCTCCCTCCCTCCCTTCCTTCCTTCTTCTCTTTCTAAAGTCAATAAACAGCTCTGGCCGGTTTGGCTCAGCGGTTGGAGCTTGGCCTGCGGACCAGAGAGTCCCGGGTTCGGTTCCCGCTAGGGGCACGTACCAAAAAATAAAAAAATAAAATAAATAAATAAAGTCAATAAACATATCCTCAGGTGAGGATTAAAATAAATAAATAAAATGAAGTCATCTCTTTATGAGCAGAGTAAGAAGCAACCAGTCACCAAGTCCTACAGATTTTACCTCCTTGAAGTCCTCTCCACCTGCCCCTGGTCTAGTTCAGGCTTCCAAAGAGGTTTGTTTACATTACTGCAAAGGCTTCTCAGTTTTCATCTTGGCCCCTCCAATCCATTCTTTCTCACACAGTGGTCTCTCAAAAACACAAACTAACCTCGCCACGCCCTTGCTCTAGCGCCTCTCCCGGGATGCCCCTCACCTTCAGCACGCAGCTTGAGCTCCCTTACAAAGCTGAGAAGGCCCTGCATGAGTCTGCCCTGCTTCAGCTCTCCTCTCACTGCCTATTCAGGAGAAAGGGAACTGCTTCGCGTTCTCCACACAGGCGGTGCTCTCTCCCTCTCTGGTTTGCAGCTTCTGTTGATGCTGTGGGAGCCTCTGCCCAGAGCACCCACTCCAGCTCCTTTCCCTTGCCACCTCCTCATCTCCTTTAAGTTTCTGCTTGGAATTACCTCCACAGGAAGCCTTCACACTCTAACACGTGTGTACATGTATGTATGAGTTCATATATGGGCTTGACCCAAGACTAGGATGGGTCCCTTCTTCCCGATCTCATAACGCATTTGACAAGTCCCATAATAGCACTTACACTTACCACCACCACCGTCTGCTTATTTGTCCCTCCTGACTATTATGTAAGTGCTTTGCGGTCCAGAACCTTGTCTCATTTCCTGTGGTAACCTCAGCAGCCAGCACAGTGATTTAATAACAGGTACTCAATAACTTTTTTAAATAAATAAACCAAATCAGATATATTGCCCGTCAGTTCAAACCATCATTTGGTCACAAACATTACAGAGTACATCAAACCTTTCTGTCCCAGACTAGCAGAAATCACTGAGCTCTGTAGGCCATGGGGCAAATGGTCCAAAAATCTATCCTTTTTCAAAGAGGCCTGTCTTTTTCTTTTCCTTTTTTTTTTTTTTCTTTTTATTGATGTTATTGGGGTGAGATTGAATAGTAAAATGACATAGGCTTCGGGTGTACAATTCTATAATACATCATCTGTATATTGTATTGTGTGTTCACCACCCCAGGTCAAGTCTCCTTCTATCGCCATGTATCCCCTTTTACCCTCTTCTACCTCCCCCACCCCCCTGTCCCTCTGAGAATCACCATACTGTTGTCTGTGTCCTGATATAGCCAAGTAGACCCTACCCATATCCAAAGGGCAATTGTTCAAACTTCCTAAAAACGAGGCCCCTTATCTCCACATCTCCTGCGCCTGTGGACTAGGAGCAAACATGGCTGCTGTTCACTGGGTATCCAGGTCAAAAGGCCGAGCGTTCCCGCACTTTGAATGGATCTCTCGTAAAAGCTCCTAATGAGCCTTCTGCTTTTCTTCTCCCTCCCCAATCAGAGGTGCACTGATATTTGCATTACTCATAGTCTTCGTGCGATGAGAGCTGACACCTCTGGTCTTCCAAACAATGAATAGTTATCGAACCCCATCAGGGACCACCAGGGAAAGAACTCGGTTACCTGAGGACAGGTGTACATATCTGCACTCCACCACCAGTCCCGCTTGTTTCCCTGAAATGACCACACAGATCTAGTTCCTTGGTACAGACCCCTGAAAGAACAGCAGTTTGCCCTTACTTTGTGTGCTGATGGAAAGCCCAGGCTCTGGAGTCACGGAGGCCTGGACTCGCTATATGTAAGCAGCTGATTTGCCTCGTGTCTTTTAAACCTCACTTTCCTCATCTGTAAAGTCCCAGGAGTGATGAACACACTGACGCCTTCCAGTTCAGATGGGTGGTATGTGCAGGACAGTGTCTATCGCAGCGATGCTTTGGAAATGCTCTCAGTGTTTTGGTGATGATGATAGAGACCCTGGACATGGAAGCCTCAGAGCTATCACTGACTAGCTGTGAGATCTTGACCAAGACTTCTCTTAGTCCCCCTCCCCCAAGTCTCTGTCCACCCGTGCAGACCCCACTCCAGCTGCATTTGCCTTCCTACAGAGACAGGTTTCCACACTCAGACAAAAGCTGAGGCTCAGCTCTGTGGCCTGGGCAAGGTGGTAGCCTAGGTCAGCTTCCTCATCTGTAAACTGGGATAGCAACAGCATCCATGTGACCTGTTGTGAGGATTAAGAGATAAAGCATAGCCCTGGCCAGTATGGCTCAGCGGTTAGAGCATCAGCCTGTGGACCAGGGAGTCTCGGGTTCCATTCCAGCCAAGGGCACATACCTCGGTTGCAGTTCGTCCCCATCCCTGGTTGGGGTCGTGCAGGTGGCAACCAATCAATGTGACTCTCTCACATCAATGTTTCTCTCTCTCCCTCCTACTCTGTCTGAAGATGGATGTAAAAATGTCCTCGGGTGAGGATTTTTTAAAAATAAATAAAATAAAATAAAAAAGAGATACAGCATAGAAAGTGCTGGGAGCAGTGGCTGACACAAAGCACGCACACAGTGAATGTCAGCTATTATTCTTGAATGCCACTTAGAATTGTCAGCACATTCCACATTCCCTCTCACTTGATTCCTTCACCAAACGCTCGGTCGTACAACTGCTCTGTAAGGTAGATGTGGCAGGCCCTGTGTTCCCCGTCACACAGCTGAGGAAGGTGAGCTAGTGACTGGGCGGCATGAACCCACAGGCAAGGGTTTGTTCTGCAGAATGCTGCCGTAACACCGAAGAGCACAGACTCGGGAAGTCGGGGGACCACAGACCCGCAAAGCACACTTACGCAATAGCCTAAGTGTTATCAAAAGTGGAAATCCAGGTCTAGGGTAGGGGAAGGAGAAACATCTGTAACAAAAATAAATTAATAAAAAAATGGAGGGGAAAAAAAAAAGAATATCAGCAATAAAAAAACTTTTTTAAAGTGGAAATCCAGACCGGCCCATGTGGCTCAGGCATTGAGCATTGACCCATGCATCAAGAGGTTGCTGGTTCGATTCCCGGTCAGGGCACATGCCCAGGTTGTGGGTCTGATCCCCAGTGGGGGGCATGCAGGAGGCGGCCAATTGATGTTCTCTCTCATCGATGTTCCTATCTCTCTCTCCCTCTCCCTTTCTCTCTCTCTAAAATCAATAAAGGGAAGAAAAAGTGGAAATCTAAACTCATATCATGCCAGCCTCAGCACACCTCAGGGGAAAACAGTAAATAGTGATAACAGAGACAGCCCAGAGGAGAAGGCCCCAAGGGGGGCGATCAGTGACCTTAGACAGGAGATGAAGGATTGGCGCTGATGTGCTCTCTTGGGAGTGGTCCGCAGGTAACACAGGTGTCTTCTTGCTTATCAAAGTGAATCCAAAGAGGAAGATGTTACCATTTCCCAGCTTACACACCCACAGTACTGTGATCCCCCCCCAACACACACACTGGGTTCTTAATGATCTATATGTGTTTAATTTGCTTTGTAGATGATTTACGGGGAGGAAAAAAAAACTAAAACTCTCAGAGCTAGCAAAAAACTTAAGAAATGGTTTAAGTCAGTTCTTTGTCTTACAGAAAAGGGACTCTGATGACTACAGCAGTGGCATCACTTGAGCAAGTTCAGAAGGTCACAGAGCATGGAATCAGTGCTCTTTGCAGTGGCCAAGGGTTCCCCTCCCTTCAGCTTTTTCTCCTCTAGATCCCTCCAACCAAACCACATGGGCCACTTTCCCATTCAAGCCTCCTTCCCTGTCACTCAGAATACAACCACCACACACTGAATGCTGCAGTGCGCAGCCGGTATGCGGAGTGCTCACTTCTCCACGTACCATCTCATTTAGACCTCACAACCCCCAGGAGGCAGGACATGTTATCGCCAGTTTACAGATAAGGAAACAGGGTCAGAAAGGTCATAAGACGTTGGAGCTGAAAGGAAACTTCACGGCACAGACATGTCTCAGCCCCGGACGTCCAGGCCAGGGCTCTGCCTCCGCGACCATGCGAAGAGCTGGCTGTGCACCCTGCGTCCCCGGTGACCTGGACGTAGTCCCAGGGGCGGAAACTGTCCAGGCTGCTTGCTCTCCAGGGGCAGCAGGAGTGCACAGCAGCTCTCTCAGCCACGGGAGTCCCTGAGTCCCTTCCACCCTGTCCTGGAATCTGTCCACATCACTACGTGTAGGTCTACCCCATTCCTACGTCTCCGCACACCACCCAATTTGGAAATGCAATAGGCGACTATTATTATATGCAATATATGACAAAATTATTTTCATCTATGTTTCCCGACTTTGTGGCCTGCCTGTAAAATTCCATGGTCTGGACACCACTTCACGGTGTTTAACCACCCTTCTCCTGATGGCCTTCAGGCTTACACAGCCGTTCGCCATCACAAGTGAATTTTCTTGTGTGTAAGTCTTTGCCCATTTCCTTAGGATATATTCCAGAAGCAGAATTACTTTATCCAAAAAAAAACACGCACTTCAGTTTATTATTTTGACAGATATTATTGCCCAACTTACTTCCAAAGAAGCTTCAATAATTTAATGTCCTCCCAACAGTGTTCACTTGACTTTACCCTTGCCAACCCAAGATGTTAACATTTATTTTTTATTTTACCAGGTGAGATTTTTTTAAAATAGTACTTCACTGTCATGTTTTATTTTCATTCCAGCTTCCTAGTGAATTTGAGCATCTTTGCTCAAATTATTCAAACCGTGCAGTTTGAATAATATTACAAGTTCTTTTTCTTTCTTTTTTTTTTTTTTACATGTACTTCCTTAATCTATTTGGTTTCATTTCATTTTCTGTCAGATACTTGGTAGTGGTTTACTCTTCTCTGATTATATAGTAATATGTCCAACATCATTCTTAAGTAGCCATTATTCCTCCACTGACTGGAAATGCTATCTTTTTCATAAACTAAATCCCCACATATACCTAGTTTGTTTCTAGTCTCAGTTTATTACCCCATGGCTCTGTTTGTCTGTTTCTGTACCAATAACACACTATTTTCATTACTATGGCTTCACATTGTATTTCTATGCTTGGTAGAGATAGTCCTGTTTTCTTCTTTTACAAAGTGTTCTTGACCTTTTCAGTCCATTTTCTCTTCCACGTGAACTTTAGAATCAGCTTGTCGAAGCCTATAAAAGTGGTCTCAGATGTTATAGATGGAGTTTATAGATTAATTTGGGAAGAAGTGACATGTTTACTATATTTTATAAACATGGTGTGTCTCTCCATTTATCCAGGTATTCCTTTAAAGTTTTAGAGGATTTTTAAAAATATATACAACTCACACATCCCTTGTTAGGTTTACTTCTAGATAGTTTGTGGGTTGGTTGCTATTGCGGATGAGACCCTTTTTGTGGTTGCTTTTTCCGTGACACTTTCAGTCTTTCTGCACAGCCGACGCTCAGTCACTTCTTATACTCATGGGCTGGGGGATCCAAGAGAAAGTCTATTAAATGTCATCCAGTTTGGTATGGTTCGGCACTCCATAAAGCCTTGGTAAACCGAAGACAAAGAGAAGGCCAAAGACAGTGCTCTTGGAAATGCCATTCGAGCCTGTTACAGGCAGAAAGCAAACAGGCAGTCTTGGTAGCATCTGTGGGGTGACTCTCTCCCAACACACCGCCGAGGGAGGCATCACCGTCAGGAGTTTATGACGGCCCAGACCTGGCTCTCCATCAGATCAGATTCCGGAAGGCTGACTCATGACAATCAAACCCACAAAAGACCAAAGCGAGCGAATAAGACCGCCAAGTCATTTCCATTTACAGTGGATCTTTCCACTCTAACAAGAGGAAAGCTCTTGTCCTCCGTGAACTGCTCCCTGAATGTCAGGGAAGCCAACCGAAAGTGACTTTTGACATACCTGGGACTGGAGAAAAAGACAGTCTTGAAGGAAATTTTATCCCGGCCTTTTTAGAAAGAGGTCTAAGAAACCATCCTCACCTCACCATTCTGAAATCCCCTTTCCAGTGACAAAAAGCTGGTGTTCCCTCAGACAGAGTGGCCATGGCCCCCAGGTGACGCTAGATTACCAACTACCAGATTCCTGCTCCCCAAACTGCCCTTATACTACTAAATAAAGGTCTCCCAGGTGTTTGTAAAATAGTTCTCTAAACAAGACACGATAAAATAGATTACGGTTCCACTTATTAAATTACAAGCACATGCCGGTCCTCAATCATTGAGGTGGCACAGGGGTCCTTGTGATCGATGCTGGGCCTCGCCCGCTGCTCTGCCACATCCTCACCTCTGCTGTTGGTTTAACTCTCGGAGAGCAGCCTTATTGTCCGCGTTTCCACGTTGGTTGGCGTCTCACTGTTGTGCCTGGACTGCCAACACTGCCCTCTTTCCTCTCTGAGGTGAATATCCACCCTTCAGTTTGCAGCCCCTGGCAATCAGTTATGAATCCACCTGTTGACGATGCCAAAGCCAAGTTCCCCACCTGATACTGACTACCAGGATACGCATGCGCCAACCTGTCACATGGGCTCAGTGGGGCGCCAGTGCACTACGTCTACTACATGTCTTTAACCCACTCACCTAGGAACTTGGTTTGTGAAAAGGAGGGGCAGTATGCAATTGTCACAAGGATGTGAAATTGGGCACCAGCCAGTCCTGGCTTCATATCCCTGCTCTAGCACCTACTAGCTGTGGAAGTTGGAACAAGACTCTTAACCTCTGCCTAACCTCTCTGAATTTCAGTTTCCTGCCCTGTAAAATGAGTGTAATAATACCCAGTGTGCGGGGTTGATGGAAGGTTTAGAGATACCATGCATATAAAGTTCCATCAAGGGTTAGACACCCGATAACAGTAGCTACTATTAGCATGTTCGTGCAGTTATTAAACTCAAGCTGGGCTTTAGTGATCCCCTAGAGTCAAAGAAAGATGCTCTGCTCCACTGGTTCAAACCATCTACAGTTCTTCACAAGTGTAGCTCTGATTGTGTGAGATCCAAATGAGAAGGCTCCAGACAGGGTGGTGACTGCGGAGAGGTTAAAGGTACAGAGCAGGCATCTGGAGACAACAAGGCAATGAGTCAGGACCTGGGGAGTCACCAGCACTGGGCTTGAGTGAAGAGCAGACAGTGGGTCAAATCGGAGGGTTAAAGCAGGAATGAGTAGGAGCACCAGTGGACTGCTGGACCTGGGGCAGAGGCTTTTGGTCCTTTCCCCTTTTTCACACTTCCTGCTCGTTGTGGGTCTCTACAAATCCACAGGTACATAACAGCAGCCAGAGGCAGTATCCAATGGCACCGAGGTATCATCAAACTGGCACTCAGCCCGGCCAGTGTGGCTCAGTGGTTGAGCATCGACCCATGCACCAAGAGGTCGCCGGTTCAATTCCCGGTCAGGGCACATGCCTGGGTTGTGGGGGGCATGCAGGTGGCGGCCAGTCCATGTTCTCTCTCATCGATGTTTCTATCTCTCCCTCTCCCTTCCTCTCTCTCTCTCTAAAAAAAAACTGTCGCTCAGTGCAATTCTGGGAGATCCTAGGTAGTGCCATCTAGTGGCTAAGTGCTTGGGCTCTGGCATTAACTTCTTGGGTTCAAATCCCAGTGTTGCCACTTACAGCTGTGTGGTGTTAGAAATAGTTCTTTAACGTCTGTGTACCTTGATTTCCTAACTGTAAATGGGAATGATAATAGCACCTACCTCACAGGGTTATTGTAAAGACAAAATAGCACACCTACAGCTCTCAGCAGCATTCCCCGCGTATGGTAAAGCCTCAGTCTGTTAGTATTATTTGCACCGTTGTTAGCGATTCTGGATCTACCAGTAACTACTGGTGGGGACTTGAGCTTTTAGGGCTCTAGTTTCCACATCTATCCACTGGGGTAAGTCTTCTCTTCCATGCCAAACTTCATGGAAAAAATTAATGTAAAGGTGCTTTGGAAAGTAAAAAGCAGCAAATAAATAAGACACTATTAATAAAAGGAGCCAATCAATACAGTGTCCTACTTAAAAGCATAGGACTGACTTCTGGCCAAGACGGCGGCGTAGGTAAACGCGGTCTCGCCTCCTCCCACAACCACATCAAAATTACAACTAAACTACAGCACAAACATCATTCAGAACCACCTGACATCGAGCTGAATGGAAGTCCTACAACTACGAGATTAAAGAAGAAGCCCCATCGAGACTGGTAGGAGAGGCGGAGGCGGATGGGCTGGTCCCACACCCACGTGTGGCGGATAAAAATCAGGAGGACACCTCGGCTGGGAAGGTCCTCCCTGAGGACTGAGGGGTCCCCGTCCCACACCAGGCGTGCAGCTCAGGGTTCCAGTGTCAGGAAGAGAGTCCCCATCACTTCTGGCTGGAAAACCAGCGGGAACTGAGGCTGAGGCGGCTGGAGCCCCCGGCAGCTTCTCTTAAAGGGCCCGCACACGGACTTACTCGGACTCGCACCCTCCAGGCTCCAGCAAGGGGGAGGCAGCTTGGAAGGCACCAGAGACATACAGTGAAGAACTGAGTTGTTTGGCATCGGGGCGAGAGCTGGAGAGGCAGCTTTCTCCCAAACAGACGTTTTGGCAGAGGCTGTTGTTCCTTTGGTGAGCCCGTCCCTGGGGCGGCAGAGGGCCACCATATCTGGGACTCCAGCAACCTGGCTCACACTGTTTGCCCCACCCTGGTGATTCCCTGAGGCCCCGCCCCACCCAACTTTTGGGCCCACCCAAGCTGTTTCCAAAGGCTTTACCACAGGATTGGCCTGTCTTGGATCCTGCTTCATATTTTCCTAAAATCTCTCAAACAAGCAGCATCTGGTCTCAGTGAGGCCCATACCTCTCCTTAAGTGGCCCCAGGCCTGGCACTAGAAGCAGCCAGCCTTGGTTCACAACTTGGCTTTTCCTGGGCACCTCCAAGCCCAGCACAAGAAGCAGATCACTTTGTAGCTTATGCCTGGTAGCCCTGGGTAAAACACAGGCAGTGGCTGACCTTGCCCCAGTGGACAGCTTCAGACCACATCAAAGTACCACCCACCCAACCACCTGCATAAGTGACACACTCAATGAGTGGACTCAGTGGGTACCAGAACCCTGCTGAAGTAAATCTTGCTCTGTGTGGTGAGCCCCTACACAGCTGATCCTCCAAGGTAGTCAGAGTCCAGTGGGCAGTGGGCACAGCCAGTCCTTGCAGCTGATCAGCCTGAGTAAATCCCTCCCATTGACATGCCAACAGCAATCAAGATTCAATTACAACAGAAGGGTGTACAGTCCACATGAGGGGTGCACCTCAAGCGCCCAGCTGGGGTGATCAGGGAGGCTGTGCCACTGGACCCTACAGGGACACCTACAACAATAGCCACCCTACGAAGCCTAGGAGACACAGCAACTCTACCTAATACATAGAAACAATCACAGGGAAGCAGTCAAAATGAGGAGACAAAGAAACATGTCCCAAATGAAAGAACAGAACAAAATTCCAGGAAAAGAACTAAACACAATGGAGATGAGCAATCAATCAGATGCAGAGTTCAAAACACTGCTTATAAGGATGCTCAAGGAACTTGGTGAGAACTCCAAGGAACTTAAGGAGAACTCCAAGGAACTTAGTGAGAACATCAACAACATAAAAAAGGACCAGTCAGAAATGAAGGATGCCCTAACTGAAATAAAGAATAATTTACAGAGAATCAATAGTAGAGTAGGTAAAGCCAAGAAGCAAACTATCGATTTGGAATATAAGGAAGCAAAAAATCCCCAATCAGAACAGCAAAAAGAAAAACGAATCCCCAAAAGTGAGGATGGTGTAAGGAGCCTCTGAGACATGCCAACATTCGCCTCATGGGGGTGCCAGAAGGAGAAGAGAGAGGGCAAGAAATTGAAAACCTATTTGAAAGAATAATAACAGAAAACTTCCCTAACTTCGTGAAGGGAACAGAGATACAAGTCCAGGAAGTACAGAGAGCCTCAAACAAGATGAACCCAAAGAGGTCCACACCAAGACACATCATCATCAAAATGCCAAAGGTTAGCCCAACTGGTGTGACTCAATGGTTGAGCATCAACCCATGCACCAAGAGATCGCCAGTTTGATTCCCAATCAGTGCACGTGCCCAGGTTGTGGGCCAAATCCCCAGTGGGGGGGGGGGGCATGCAGGAGGCGTCCAATTGATGTTCTCTCTCATAGATGTTTCTATCTCTCTCCCTCTCCCTTCCTCTCTCTCTAAAATCAATAAAGAAAAAAAAATTTTAATGCCAAAGGTTAAAGACAAAGAGAGAATCTTAAAAGCAGCAAGAGAAAAGCAGTTTGTTACCTACAAAGGAGCACCCATAAGACTGTCAGCTGATTTCTCAAAAGAAACTTTGCAGGCCAGAAAGAGTGGCAAGAGATATTCAAGGTGATGAAAAGCAACAACCTACAACCAAGATTACTCTATCGTGCAAAAGCATCATTTAAAATCAACGGACATATAAAGAGTTTCCCAGACAAGAAAAAGCTAAAGGAGTTCATCACCACCAAACCAGTATTATATGAAATGTTGAAGGGTCTTCTTGAAGAAGAAAAAGAACAAAAATATGAACAATAAAATGGCAATGAATACATATCTATCAGCAATTGAATCTACAAACAAAATGAGCAAGCAGAACAGAAACAGACTCCTAGATACAGAGAACTTGTTGTTGCTTGCCAGATGGGAGGAGGCTGGGTGAAAAAGAGGAAGGAATTAAGAAATACAAATTGGTTGTTAGACTGATGAACCTCAAAGGGAAGGGGGGAGGAGGGCAGGATGAGATAAACCAAAGAACTTATATGCATATATGTATAACCAATGGACAGAGACAATAGTGTGGGGAAGGCAGGAGGGGGGCGGGATTGGGGAGGAGGGGGTCAATGGGGGGAAAAGCGGGGACATCTGTAATACATTCAACAATAAAGATAAGTTAAAAAAAAAAAAAGCATAGGACTGCCCTGGCCAGGTGGCTCGGTTAGTTGGAGCATCGTCCCGTGCACCGAACAGTCACGGATTCGATGCCCAGTCAGGGCACATGCCTGGATTGTGGGTTCAATCCTCGGTGGCGGCATAGAACTTTGGAGTCAGCTAGTCATGAATTCAAGCCTCAGCCTTTTCACTAACTTTAGACAAAGCACCAAATATCCCAAGGCCTCAGTTTACCTGTAAAATGGTGTCACTGAGACTCTGGAGAGAGGTTTCGTTAAAGCACTTAGCATAGTACCTGGCTTGTGCCTATGACCAAGGCCCCTACTCTGGCAGGGCAGTGCAGAGTGGGCTGACTCCCCTCACATCTGGAGGCAGCCTCTGAGTCTCAGAGGTTGGGGAAGTGCTTGAGAAGAGGGCAGCAGGGGGGAGAGGAAGCGGCAGCTCACACAGGGAGCCTGGGCATCCTCCACTCTGAATGCCCCCAGCTCTCATTCATCGTAATCCCAAACCCTGTGAGAGCCAAGTCCGGGTTAGAGCTTCTCCAAGGAGAGCAGGGCTTGCCCGACGGCAGATTCGACTGGCTCTCCCCCTCTGCCCTCAAAGGTGTTTGGGTGGATAGAAAAGGAGGTGGGAGAGGGGTCCAGATTTCTGTACCCCTCCCACCTTAGTCACTGAATGGCTGTGTGGCCGGAGAAAGTCCCTTTCCCTCTCAGGCCCATGGGTAAAATGAAGGAGTTGAGATAGAAGTCTCCAAAGTTTCTTTCTAGCTGTAATGAGGAAAATGATGAAGATGATGATGACAAACTGCTGTGATTCTCTCATCCACCCGACCCTCCATTCCTAGTTGAGTTCCTCGTCTCTCAGCTGGACCGTCACGGCCTCCAAGCAGGTGTCCCTGCCTGTTTTCTCTCACTTCCAACCTTTCACGGTCACTGATCTTCCTGAAGTGAAACTGGGGTAAGTTCCCCTGCTTCAGGCTTCAGTGGTGTCCAGCTGGCTACAGGATAAAATCCAAACACCCTGGTCTGGCAGTTCCGGATATCCACGGTCTCACGTCCACGTCACGGCCTTATCACAGCAGAGTGCTTGAGCGCGTGAACTTTATCTAATCGGACCAACCAGATTCGAATTCCAACCCCTCTGTTTACTAACTGGGAATGTGGACAAATTATTTAAACTCCCTGAGCCTTCTTCATCTATAAAATTGGGTTGAAAATACTGATGTCGCCCTGGTCGGTTTGGCTCAGTGGCCCGCGGACCAGAGAGCCCCCGGTTTGGTTCCCGCTAAGGGCAAGTACCTCGGTTGCGGTTTGTCCCCAGCCCCAGGTGGGGTTGTGTGGGTTGCGGCCAGTCGATGTGTCTCTCTCACATCGATGTTTCTCTCTCTCTCTTCCTCCCTCTCTCCCTCTCGCTCTATCTGAAGATAAATGCCAAAAAAAAAAAAAAAAAATGTCCTTGGGTGAGGATAAAAAAAATAAAGAATGTTAGAAAATACCGATGTCGTAGGACTGTTTCAAAGGTAAGATGAACAGACGTGTGCGGCGTGCTTAGCCCAATGCCTGGTACCTAGCAGGTCCTCAGTGAGGGGGGTGCCTTATTACTTTTGCTGGTAACAGGTGAGCTGAACTGAACTGTTTGACTGCCCCTTCCTACACACCCTTGCTTGTTCCATTCCTTCTATGAGAGTCCTTTGACCTTCAACTCTGCGAATCGTAGTTCTAAAAATACCGAGGCTGCACCCCTAGTCCTCATGTCCTGCCCTAAGCCTGTACTCCTCACCTGGTCCTTCCTCCTCACACATCACTGGCCTCCTTTCCAGCTGAAAACAAATACTGCTCACATCTCAGAACAACGCCGATGGAGAGAAGCCAACTTCGGGAGGATGGGATAAGCTGATGGGACCCCTTCAAATGCCACATCGTCTCCGAAAGCTCTTCCAGGTTCATCCCCCCTCCCCGGCTGGAATTCATCTCCATGACTTGAGGGCAATACCCAATAGCCATTTGTTAGAACCTCTTACGACCCTTATCACTTTCCGTGTTGCATGGTAGATGTGTATATCCATATCTTGCCTTGCCTGCTAGATACTTTGAGCTCTGTGAGGGTATAAATCAAGACCGTGGGTCTCCACCCTCACTGTACTCCCTCTGGGCCTGTTTATAGAGTTGAACAAGGTTTAGAGAAGAGACATCCCTTTGAGACTTAGGAAGGTATAAGAAGCTCGGTCTTTGCCTGCCTCTTGGGTGATATCTCTTGGTTCTGGCTGCAATGGGCACACATCTTGCCTTCCCCATCCCCTTCCCACCAACACACTCACCAGGCTCCTAGCTCTTTCCTACTGAAATACTTCATGCTCTTTCACAATGCTGAGTTTAAAGGAGTTTACTCGGAGGAGCTGGAGTCTGAACGTACACACATTGGGGGTGGAGCATAAATCCAACCTACCGTAGACACAATGCGGGGAGGGGCATGAGGGAAACCCTCAATAAATATCTGTTGAACGACAGAATGTTCCACCTTGGTATTACAAGCATGGCGATTGCCCAGTTTCCAGAACTCAGACCATCAGGGAATCTCGGAGGCAAGAAAGGGGAGTTAATGCTGAAGACCACTGAGCTAGCCCTCTGGAAATCCCTCCCGCCTCAGACTTAGATGGGCCCCCTTTGAGAGTTCAGACCTAGGAATCAGTTACCGGAGGTGGAACCCGAGATTCTCAGGTGGAGGATTCAAATGTTGCTCCCTGGGCCCATGAACCTGAACACGGCCCCCACCGTGTTGAACACCAGCCCTTGTGAGTACAGGGCTCAGTGAGCAAAACAGCATTTAGCTTTCAGGCTATTGCATCAATTACATTGATCTCTTCCGCGCTGCATTTCCCACCGCTGTTTACCAAGGAGGAAGACGTCGATGGCAGCAACTTGCTTGGGCAGCAGCTGCTAAAGGGAGAAGCAGGACAGCCCCGAGAAGGAGTCAAGCTGCCTGAGGACACTGAGACACCTTCTCCGGGCCTCTGCTCTCACCTTTCATTAGTCATTCCATAATGAGACCCCACGATTTCTTCTTCTTCCAGGCAATGTATGTTTGTATTTTTACAATCAACATGCATTACTTCTGTAATAGGAAAAATATATATCAGTAATAACAGAATAGAGACTATGTGTGTCCTTAAAAGAGTATGATAAGTGTGTTTTGTATACATGTGCTTAGTATGAAGGTCACATCCGTGATGCATTTATAAAGTGCAGCATGGTCTAGCAGCCAGCGTCCGGACCAGAACCCAGCCACTTATTCCCTTGGTGATTCACGAAAATTACTTAATTATCCTGAACCTGAGTGCCTTCAACTATAAAACGGGAATAAGAACTGTAAAATGGAAATAATAAGCTAGTTTTTAGTGATATTGTGAGTATTAAATGATGTGTAGTATGTTAAAGTATCCACTATATACCAGATTAATAGATGTATGTAATCAATAAATGCAGTCCTTTCCCTATTAAAAAATAAAATATCAGTAATAAAATGCAAATGTAAATAATGCCCTCCCCTAGTTAAAATTCTTCAAGGGCTCCACATCTCCCAGGATGAAGTCCGAAGTCCTCAGGACAGCTTGCGAGGCCCTACCCGCGCCCCCTCCCCTTCCTCATTCACTTGCTATTCTTTCCAAGTACTGTGCACCTGCTTTGTCTCGGCCTTCACTCATGCAGTTCCAACTACCCTAAATGCTTTTCCTCTTTGTCTCAACCATATCTGGTCTCACCTTAAATACCATGTCTTCCTGGAGCCTTCCCTGACCGCCGCCCCCAAGTCTAGATGGGGAAACTGTCTCCTCTCATTCCCTAGCACCCTGGACTTAATCTCTACCTCAGTGTGGTGTAGACATTACACCGTAGGCTCTGCGACTGCATAAGTATGTTCTTCTGGTTCGCAGGATATTCTCCGGTACCTGGTACAGTGCCTGGCACTTACTAGATGCTCAGTTAAATGTTCTTGAAAAAGGAAAACGAATAACAACTATTAGATTTGGAAGAGTTCTTACAGACCATCTAGCCGAACTCCTTCTTTTAACAGTGAGGCCCAGCAGGGCAATTCCAGTTCTAATCCCCATCCTTTACTGAACTGCTCTGTGACCTTGGAAAATGCCTTCCCTCTCGGAATCTCAGTCTCTCCAGCTATAAAATGAGGAAAGCTCTTCCTGCTCCCACTTCGTCCGGCTTTGTCTCCTTCACCTCCTGCCCCTTCCTCCTCCTCCTCCTCCTCCTCCTCTTCCTCCTTCTCCTCCTCCTCCTCCTCCTCTTCCTCCTCCTGGGGGCTGGGTAGATCCCAGGTGTACTGACTGGGTGAGTAGGTGGGATGGTGCCAGAGAAGTAGAAGCTCAACTCCATCCGCTCAAGCTGTTGCCAGTCAAGTTGAGGAGAGAAGACACACACACTGAGGAAGTGCTAAATTAAATGTTTCTGGTGATTCCGTTTTGCTAGGAGATCAGAAAAGGAAGTGCTCGGGAAAGCCTGGGGGCATGAAGGCTCCCGGGGGAGGGAAGGCTGAAGCTGAGCAGGCAGCGTGTACCTGGGCTGTGAGGATGAGACAGTGTCCTCAGCACAGAACTGGTTCTCCACCCCAGGGGGCGTCGGGACAAGTGCTCACTGAGGGTCAGGCTGCTGCGGACGCAGAGCCCAGCTCTGCCACTTACTAGCTCTGGCCTTGGACAAGCCTCTCAGCCCTTCCACACCTCAGTTTCCTTCCCCTTACCATGGGAATCTGAGTGTCTAACCTGCAGGGGTTTTGTGACAATTAAATGCATGTGACAGCATCGAGAACAGCGCCTGCTGACTAACAGACCGCTTTTTAAAATGCCACGTTCTTTTCTTCCTCCCAGCCACATAAACAGGCTTGACATGTCACTGGCAAGAACATCAAAAGTACAGCTGGGTTCGGGGGGCTGGAGGCTTTTTCTGCCCAGCCATTCATAGTTGGTTTACTCTGACATGAATTGCCCAGTGCTTCTCTCTCTCTCTCTCTCTCTCTCTCTCTCTCTTTTTCACACACACACACACACACACACACACACACACACACACACACCATGTAAAATCCACAGGAGAAAGCTGTGTGTAACCCTCTGATCGGGATGGGGCCAAGTCAG
The DNA here is from genome assembly GCA_030848825.1 of Tadarida brasiliensis. NCBI lineage: Eukaryota > Metazoa > Chordata > Mammalia > Chiroptera > Molossidae > Tadarida > Tadarida brasiliensis. The sequence goes on along the minus strand of CM061259.1, from coordinate 102,867,565 downwards.
GAGCTGTCTATGATTGTCAACAAAAAAACAAAGAGCCCTGGCCGGTTTGGCTCAGTGGTTGGAGCGTCGGCCTGCGGTCCAGAGAGACCCGGGTTCGGTTCCTGCCAGGGGCATGTACCTCGGTTGCAGTTTGTCCCCGGCCCTGATTGGTCGTGCGGGTGGCAGCCATTCGATGTGTCCCTTTCACGTCGACGTTTCTCTCTCTCTCTCTTGCTCTCTCTCCCTCCCACTCTATCTGAACAAAAAATGAAAAAATGTCCTCGGGTGAGGATGAAAAACAAAACAAAAAACAAAGAGTCAACATCCAGGTCTGGCCTGTAGTTCTCCCGCCGCCACGGGACTTATAAAACATGAGATTATGAGACCAAATGTCATTATCTGTGGGGCTGGAGGGAGAGGCTGCAATTAAATTATAGAACAATCCTGTAAAATACCTTGGAACTTTTATGAAGCTATTGATATTTCTGTAGGCAAACGGAATGAGGCCTGTGCTGTGGGAGGAAACCACCGGGTGGGGGGGTGGGGTGTTGTTTGTTTTCCTTCACCCCTGCTGATGACAGATCAAGAGTGATTAGCATTCAGAAGCAGCACCCCAAGGAAATACTGGGTGATCTCATTTACCAGCAGTGGGTGCTCATGACTGGAGCTTATTTTTTGGAGGAGAGCATTTAAAGTTGGATTTGGCCCTCACCGGTGTGGCTCGGTTGGCTGAGCATTGTCCAGTATACAGAGAGGTCGCTAGTTCGATTCCCAGTCAGGACGTATTATCGGGTTGCAGGTTCGATCCCTGGTTGGGGTGCGTACAATACAGGAGGCACAGGAGGCAACCGATCGTCGTTTCTCTCTCTCCCTCTTCTCCCTCTCTAAAATCAATAAAAATATAAAGTTGGATTTAAACTGAGATTATTCATCTTGGAGAACTTTAAACTCTTTTGGAAATCCAACAGAGAGTTATGCTGCTGTTCCTGGGAAAACACGGATGTACCCTAAATTCTACTTGCGGTGTCACGATAGTCACCGAACTCAGGTTTATAAATGCCCCTTTAACAAAAATGTAAAACTTTTCTTTGCAACTATTTCTTAATTTCATTACCCAGTTTCCGGCCTTGGAGACCTATCCCTACCACTGATTGCTTCTCAGGTTGTGAACGGGAACTAAACGGACTCTTTCAGTTCCTCTGGGACGAGCGGAACAACCCCTCACTGGAAGTCAGGACTTGGGTCCCAAAATCGGCCCTGCTCCATCTTTCCAGAGTCACACTGGGCCATCCCCGTTCTTAAGTTTCCCCAGCTGGAAAAAAGGAGAGGAGACGAATTTTGACTAAGACAGTGCTTCCTAGCCTACGTTCAGTAGAAGACACACGCCGTGCACAATATAGGAGTTCCACGGCCGGAAGAAGCCAGGGCAGTACTGCATGTTCTGTACCCCTCTTGGGGACAGACACAATTCATTGGCATATTGAATTGACTTCTGAGAAGCCCTACAGTAAAGAAATCTGTTGCATTTGGGTTAGCCGAACATTCCCCTTCACTGCCTCTTCCCCAGTGGAGTGACAGCCCTGCAGCCCCATCAGAGAAGCATCGCACTGAGCACTGAGTTTCGGACCCAGGGAGATGTGGCTCCACCACACCCATTCATCTTCCCCAAACAAATCAACGCACGCCACAGAAGGTGCGGAAGGCTGGGGTTAAAACAGAGCGGTGGGAACCCTCGGACCAGCGGGAGCACTGGAGGATTCTTTTACTCACCCTTCCTTCCCTGCCTGGGAATGGGTCTCTTTAGGCCAAGTCGTTTGAGTGCCCAGGCAACAGCTTTCAGTCTTTCCTTTAGTCCCTTCCGTCTGTCTAGACTAGAGGCTCTCGTAGCCGAGCGTGCGTGAGCATGAGCACCGACGGGGTTGGTGATGAAAGGGGGACTCCAACTATATCTGTAACGTACGACCTCTCTTATCTAAAAAACAGTGTTAACAGAATGAAAGCAGGCGTTTATCACATCAGCGTGAACTTTTTCTTTGTTTAATTTCTCCAAAGGAAGAATAACATTTAAAGAATCTCGGTCCAGAGTTGAACATACTCAATGGGCAGTCAGAGAATGTTCTGGGATTATCACGACTCCTGTGGTTTTTACCTGATGCACAGACTTTTATGTCTTACTCCCACATAAGCTGCAACCACACTTTAATAATATCCTCCAGAGGGGGAACTGGCTGCAGGCACCTGGGCCTCCGAGCGGGGACCTGCGAGGGCCTGACGCTGACCCCCCCTTGCCTTCCGGCTGCAGGACTACAGGGTCAACATCTTCCTGCGACAGCAGTGGAACGACCCCCGGCTGGCCTACAATGAATACCCCGACGACTCCCTGGACCTGGACCCATCTATGTTGGATTCCATCTGGAAACCCGACCTGTTCTTCGCCAACGAGAAGGGGGCCCACTTCCACGAGATCACCACAGACAACAAGCTGCTGAGGATCTCCCGGAACGGGAATGTCCTCTACAGCATCAGGTGAGTTCCGCAGAGGTGCGCCCCCTCGTCCTCGGGAGGTGCCTTGCCCCGTTGTCTCCTGGGAGCAGACACTAAGAGGGCGTCACACAGAGGTGAATGGGCCCTGGCACACAGGCGGAGCCGACGCTGTAACTTACACTCAGCAAGCGAGAATAAAATGCCATGGGAAGTCCTAGGAGCAGGTGGTTTCTCTAGCCAGGGAGATCAAGGGAGCATCTGGGAGAGGTAGGGTTAAAGTCAGGCCCCTCGGCCTACCCAGAATTTCAATGAAACGAGATGGAAAAGGAGGACTCAGAGGCAACGATCAATAGCAGGACTGTGCGGCCCCGCGAGCTGAGAAGTTCCAGAGGCCGCTATATAGCACGGCCCCTACAGTTAGCAACATCCGCTTCGATCTTTGTTAAGAGGGTTGATCTCGTGTCAAATGTTCTTACCACGATTTGTACAAATACAGGAGCAAAGGCACACAACCTGAGACGTTCCAGCAAGCTCACTGTAAACGGGCCTGCCGGGTGAGTGGCGCTGCTCACAGGTAGTCAGGGCCGCTCCATCCCTGCTAGAGATGCTTTCCATCCTCCAACGTGGCATGGAGTCTAGGAAGCTGGTTCCCCTTCCCTCACTTCCTGCTGACACTGGTTAGGGGCAAACTTTCAGAGTCTCCTGCTTCCCCACCCAATTCCCAATCTTCCCCCCAGGCATGAGGAAAATGACCACTGTCATGTGATTCTTACAAACATACCATTCACTGAGAATGTACCTACTATGCTGGGTACTTCACATAGATGTCTAGTCCTCCCCACAACCCACAGAAGGAGGTTTGATTATGCCCATTTTGCAGATTAGACAAGTGAGGACCTGAAAGTTTAAGTCACTCGCCAAAGTTCCACGGCCAATCTGATGCCCACTCAGAACCTTGAAGGACAGGGGTGTGACATTCAGTAGGCACTCCAATATTTGATGAATGAGTGAAGACATTTTTATTTGAAAGAGCTTTAGGGAGCACTGGTCCTAAATGACTCCTCCTCCCCCTCCAGTTCCTCAGGGGAATAAATCTTTTTCTTCCCATTAGGAGAGGAGCTTTAAATGTCCAGGCCCATAGGAAAGGCTGCAGAGATCCTGATCCCTGGGTATGACTGAAGACTGGCTGGGAGAGGGGACTTAGAAGTCTCTGCACCGCAGAGGGGCAGCTGGGGGGGACTGAGGCCGGTGTCGCCTTCCTCACCTGGGAGCCCACCCCACCCAGTGTACATCCAGCCTGGAAGGGTGCTGGGCTCAGGGAACGGCCACCAAGGCCACGTCTGGCTGGCGGGCAGGTGGGGCAGGAGTCGCCCTGCTTGGATTTAGCTGCTGGAAGCCAGTGCAGTGTGACAGAAGGACAAGTCAGCAGAAAGTGATGTTCCCAAGGTCATTCAACTTCAGGAAATTAACCCAGTGTGACAGCTGCCCCACTTCGGAGCTTTTATCTTCGGAAATCAACTGCATTCACTGTCCCCCTCCGCCTCCCCCCCCACCCCCCCACCCCGGCTTGCTTCTACTTTGTGCTTGAAGGGCCCCACTGCTGGAGCTGTGGGTGTGAGCTGGAGGGGGGAGGTTCTGGGCCTGGTGCCTCACCATGTGCAGCCCAGGTGCCAGCACTAAGTGCCACTACATCGCCACCGATTCGGGGCCTTTCAGGACAGCAGCGCTGGGCAGCCTGCCAGCCAGCACCTGAGCTCAGCATCCCAAGGCTGGGAGACATGTTCTAAATCCCGCCTGGGCCATCGGCTTGCTGTGTGGCCTTACAGGTTCCTACCTATTCTTCTCTGCAGCTCAGTTTTCTCACTTGTCAAATGAGGGCGTTGGCCTGATGATCTAAGGCTCCGAGAGCCTTTCTTGTCCATTCCCTGCAGCAGGTGCTCAGATGTTGGCAAATCTTTCCAGCTGAAGCCAGTCTCCCCGCCGGAGCCGCAGACCTTGGAGTCTATTAAGGGGACTTCCTCTGGGTCTGAGGCTGCAGCCCTCTGCAAGCGTTGCACAGCCCAAAATAAACAGCCAGCCCAGAAGCCTGGGGTGCCCACCACTCCCCAGCTGACCCCAGCAGGAGCCCACAGATGTGAGCCAGCTGTGTTTGGGCACCAGCTGTGTTTGGAGACCTTTTGAAATAAATTTTGATGAGCCTAGGGTCTGAAGGGAGGCAGCCAGGAACCAGTCACCGCACCTGCTGCCAGTGCACCTGGGGATGCCTGCAGCCTGGTGCTGCGCTCAACGGGAAATCCAGGCTCTGCCCCCACCTGAGGCCTCAGAGCAGGGATGGGGGCTGCCCCTGGCCTCCAGGTATTCAGGCCTCTAGGAGCCAGACTCCAAGGAAACACAGAAGTTCCACTGACTCTGTGACCTTAGGCAACCTCTTTTATCTCAGGAGCCTCCATTTACATAGCTGAAGCGCGGAACTATACATATATTGATCCAAAAAAACACTAGTTCTCTGACTTCCTTGACCTCTCCTCGTTAACTGGTTTCTGGTAGTAACTAGAATGGAGGCACAGCTTCCCTGGTCTGTGGACCCAGCGACATTCGACTCCCTTCTCTTCCCAGGATCACCCTGACACTGGCCTGCCCCATGGACTTGAAGAATTTCCCCATGGATGTCCAGACGTGTATCATGCAACTGGAGAGCTGTGAGTCCCTTACGTGAGGCCCCTAGAAGGACCAGATTCGAGTGCCCTTTACCCACAGGACTGGCAGAAATCCCCACGCAGCTGCTCCTAAGCGTGGGAGCCCAGGAGATTACTGTAACAGTGCAAAAGGCCAGCTGAGGGGCTTGGCTCTTAGGAAGCGCATTAGAAGTGTAACTGCCTTGCACTGCCTGCCTGCAGCCCAGCTCTGGAGCCAGCAGCATCCCCCAAAGGGGCAGTTCCATGTCCCTCCTGACGTGCTCTCTGGGAACGAAGGGGAAAGAGCTGGATAAGTCAGGGTCCTGGAACTCGCAGGAGGGCTCGCTCCAGCAGGGGAGAGAGGTGGCTGGCTAACGCAGGGCAGCAAGTGGTAAGTGTTCTGTTAGACGTGGAAAGCGTGGTAGCCTCTTGGCAGAAAGCGGGCTTCCGTCTGATGGGGAAGGAGAGACAATATTGGAGAAGGCTGTATGGAGAGCAACTGAACCAGGGTTTTAACAGACAGGAGAGGTAGCTGCATTCTTGGGCTGTAAACCCAGAGTGCAATCGGATGGAGGTTTCTCATGGACCTGTAGGAGAAACCCGAAGCACAGAAACCGGGGCAGAGCGTTTAGGCAGCAGGAGCTAACAGGGCATCCCCTTGGAGCACCACCTCCGAAGGGAATCAGCACCAGCCAACTCTGAACATTTTGTGACTCCACTCAGGAGTCAAAGTCTTGGGGCAGAGAGTCTGACTGGTCCAGTTGAGCCACCACCTCGCACTTTGACCCCCAAATGATAGTCCCACCACAAGGGAGCTTGCCAGGACGGTGTAGAGGCACAAAGAGCAGATGCCAACTGAACTTGACCGTGGAGGTGAGGGGAAGGGGCAACAGGACAAGCTAAGGTCGGATGCTGGGAGGGGAAGAAGAGAAGGAGAAGGGCTGTGGGGTAAATATAAACAGTTACACCGGTTTTGACCTCCTGTGTGGGGGTGGGGGAGCAGCACAGTTTCAGGAGTTTCCTCGAGTGTCTGATGCCTCTCTGTGTCTAACCCTAACCAACCCTGACGTGCTTCTAATAAGTGCTTGTGGGTGGTGACTGCTCCTTCTTCTGATCCCGTCCCAGTTGGATATACCATGAATGACCTCATCTTTGAGTGGCAGGAGCAGGGAGCTGTGCAGGTGGCAGACGGACTAACTCTGCCCCAGTTTATCCTGAAGGAGGAGAAGGACTTGAGATACTGCACCAAGCATTACAACACAGGTAGGTGGGAGGGGCGCCCTCCGCAGATCCCTCCCCGCAACCAGGGCCAGAGATCATTTCCCACGTTCATTCAGTCATTGCCTCAACAGATCTCATGGGGTACTCATGATGGACATAGCTCTGTATTTATTACTGGTGGTTAAGAGAATGTCCTTAGAAACCAAAAAGTGGCTCTGACACTTTCTTCTTGTGAGTCCTGGGGCAAGTAACTTGAGCTGAGGCCCCACCGCATTACAAAGAAACCTGGGAGATAGTCTTCATTCCAAGTAGCGGGGTACCTAACTCAAAATGGACCCAATTCCTAAAGCAGAAGGAAGAGCTGACAACGGGGAGGCCATCTAGCCGTCTCTGTCACAGAGGAACTGGCATTCCGATAGGGCCGAGGCACAGAGAGGGCTCACAGCAGACCTGCACACGAGGAAGCTGCAGACCAGTGGAGTGAAGGTGGAGAAGGTCCACGAGGCTGCCAGCTACGAGGGGAACCACCACTGCTCAGCTCAGCTCTCCTCCTCGGGGCTGAAGGAACGAACACAGGGAAGAGGCATTCTGCTGGGGGACTTCACAGTCCTCGGGCTGCTTGTGAGGAGGAGTAAGCATGTTCCAGCAGAGGGGTCAGCAGGATCAAGTGTGAAACCATGCTCAAGGCAAGGACTGGCATGTAGGCGGTCTGGTCCTGACTGAGGTGAAGAAAGAAGGGAAAGGGGATGGAAAACAGGGAGAGCTCCGTTGTGAAGAGCAGACTAAAGAGTTTGAACTTTCCCTGCAGGTAATGGGGACCTTCTTGTATGAGGAGAGAAGGAAGGGAAGAAAGGTTTTACAAAGGGAAGTAACAGGATCAAGTCATGTTTTGGGAAGAAAACTGGCAGAAGGAGAGAATGGTCTACTTAGGCCCAGTCTTTGCAACAAAATAGTGAGGATGAGGATGATGGCAACTGACATTCCTGGGCACTAAAGATGTGTGAGGACTGTGCTAAGTTCTTGATAGGCACCATCTCATTCCCTCATCACTGTTACCATATGAGTAAACATGTGAGGTAGGTATTATAATTATTATTATTATCATCATCATCATCATCATCTTCATCTTCATCATTATCCCCAGTTCTCCATAGACAAGATTATTCAGACCTCAAAGTCTTGTTCCTATCCGCTAGGCTACTTTGCCTTCTCACTATAATTTCCTGCAGGTAAATTCACCTGCATTGAGGCCCGGTTCCACCTGGAGCGACAGATGGGCTACTACCTGATCCAGATGTACATTCCCAGCTTGCTCATTGTCATCCTCTCCTGGATCTCCTTCTGGATCAACATGGATGCTGCACCAGCCCGTGTGGGCCTGGGCATCACCACCGTGCTCACCATGACCACCCAGAGCTCTGGCTCCCGAGCATCCCTGCCCAAGGTAAGCCCCACCGCCCACGAGCACAGAACACCTGGCCAGACAGGACACACATCTCCCTCCCTGCCTGAGACAAGGACAGCCTGAGGAATTAGTCACTATTTCTTCATCTACCACACTTGGTAGGGTCCAGCATTCTGATCCGCCAAACCTCTCCTCCAGATTTAACAATATGTTCAATACAAATGCAAGAAAGAAAAGAAACATTATGTTCAATACAGTCATCAGACACATTTTGCTCGATTCTCTACCAATATTAGCCATTATTCTGCTTCGTTCACTATTAACACTCAACTCCTCCACTTACTTTTATTTATTTTTTTGTTGTTATCCTCATCCAAGGACATTTTTGCATTTATCTTCAGATACAGCAGGAGGGAGAGAGGGAGGAAGAGAGAGAGAGAAACATTGACGTGAGAGAGACACACCGACTGGCTGCCACCCATGTGACCCCAACCAGGCGGAGGACAAACTGCAACCAAGGTAGTGCCCTTAGCAGGAACCAAACCCAGGACTCTCTGGTCCACGGGCCGACACTCTAACCGCTGAGCCAAACCAGCCAGGGCCCTCCACTTACTTTTAGTGCTGAAGACAACATTCCACTCCTTTCACCATTAATGGCAGAGACTTTGTCTTGTGGGTCTCCAAGGCCGCCCCCATGTTCGGAGACTTGTTAGGACCCAAAGACCAACATATGGTTGTAGTCAAGGCTGAGCCTTCTGACAGTGCTCTATTCAGCACACATGGATCGATGACAAGGGAAGAGACCCACGCAGGGTCTGGAGGAGTCCATGGCCAGGCTTCCTTGCTCTCTCCCTCCCACCCATGAGGGACCACACAGAGCGCCCTCTTACCCCGGCAGCAAAAGGCAGCACGAGTGAGAGGTGTTTCTGCCCAGAGAGACAGAAAGACAAATTGTTTTGAGATTCATTTAAGATTCCGTATCAGAGGTTTTCACTGGGTGCTGGGTGCCTAGCACATACCGAACTTCCAGACTCCCAGAAGGAAAGAGGACGTTCCGCACAGACCACATTGTTTGTACAGCTCTAGGCACTCTTATCAGCTAGGGAAAGTGGGAACACCCCCAAACCCAAGTTCCCAGATGTCATCCAAGGGCCAGCCTTGCAAGCAAGTCCTTTATGAGAGAGTGGCCTCATGCCTGGTGCATTAATCCTCTTCTGCACATACCTCAATCTGCTTCTTACATTTCTAATGTTAAACACTACATTCTATCCCATCCACTGTTAACTCTTGGACCAAATGCTGCTCCATTCCCTGTTCACCCCAGACACCACATTGCACTCCGTTTACTGGTAACGCCAGCTTCACATTCCGCTTCATTCATTCTGGGGTAGACCCAGCAGTCTGTTCCCGTCCTCTAACGCCAGACACAGCATTCCACTTCCTTCGTTACTGACGGCAGACACCAGCTGTCCTCCAGTCGCCCTCACGGTAAATGCACCATTCTGTTCCCTTCCCCGCTAACACTAGACCTCACATTCGGCTTAATTCACTTTTAACATTAGACAGAATGTTCTGCTTCATTTCCTATTAATGCCAAACACCACATACTCCTCCGTTCACCCAGACTTGCGAGCCAGCGCTCTGCCCCCTTCACTGGGAATGCGCTCGCCTCGCTCTGCTGTGCTCTCTTCCCATGCGCACCGCCTCCGCCTGCATCCCTGTCCCTGGAGACACATTCCGCTCACCCACTCCCCACCGGATGGACGCAACACTCCACTCTGCTCTGCTGCCCCACACCTTACCCTGCTCCCTCCTGCCTTGTGCTAAAAGCAACATGCTGCGTGGTGTCCAGTTCATGCCGCACTCTACATTCTGTTTTGATACAGGAAAACCGAAATAATACACAATGAACACCCAAACACCCTTCACTTGGATTGCAATTGTTATCATTTAGCCTCATTTACTCTATCTCTGTCTCTCTACATACAGGTAGGTAGGTGGGCAAGTAAGTAGGTAGATAGATGCAATTTCTGCTCAAGCATTTGAAAGCTGTAGATATCATGACAATAAAGAATAAGGATCGCAATGATATGAGGACCTCTAAAAAATTAACATTCATTAAATAATCATTATTGGATTAGGAATAATGCCACAATTTCATCTACTATTAAACCTTTCCTTTAAAAATTCTGAATTGTCCAAAAAAATGTCATCAATGGACATGGTGAGAGATCCAATCAAGAATGCAATAAAGATTAATACTGCGTACAGGTGCTCTTTTCATCTGGAACAGTCTCCCCGCTGTTTTTTGTGTTTCACGACATTGAGTATTCTGTTAACTTTCGATGTAACACATTAACATTCTACTGCATTTGCCACCGGCGCGAGACGCCACTCTGTTCACCCTCACTGAGGCTGGCATTCGGCGACACTCACCACAGATGCCTGAAACCAAATTCCGGGTTTCCTATCACACCTGAGCACACGTTCTGCTCTGCACATGTGCACCAGCCACAGGTGTCCCACCGCCTTTCCCCCGTGTCGCGCTCAACACCCTGCTCCGTCATTGGTAACTCTGCACTCACTGGTTGGCTCCATTTGCTAATAACCCTCAACCGCATAGTCTTCCCAACTCGCTTTTTTTTTTTTTTTAAGCAGAAAATTCAGTGGCAGTTAATATGTTTGGAAAGCTGTCCACTCTCACCACCACCACTTTTTCATCACCCCAACAAGCAACCTCGTACTCATCACCAGTCACTATCTGTTCCCCACTCTGACCGGCCTCTGGCAACCACTAATCTACTTTCTACCTCTATGGATTTGCCTATTCTGGACATCTCAAATGAATGGACTCGTACAATACGTGCACTTTTATGACTGACTTCTTTCATTTAGCGTGTTTTCAAGGTTCATTTATGATGTAGCATATATCGGTACTTCATTCCTTTTTATGGCTGAATAATATTCCATGATATAGATAGATCACATTTTATTCCTCGGTTGGTAGACACTTGGGTTATTTCCACTTTGGGCTATTATAAATAATGCTATGAACATATGTGTACAAGTTATTGTGTGGATATTTTTTGGCACATAGATATATACCTAGGAGCTGAACGGTAACTTTATGCTTACCTTTTCAAGGAACTGCAAACGATTTTCCAAAGAGGCTATACCATTTCATAATCCTACCAGGGTTCCAATTTCTCCACTTCTTCACCTTTTATTATGTCTTTTTAAATTATAGACATTTTAGTGGATATAAGGTGGTATTTTACTGTGGTTTTGACTTGCATTTTCCTGATGACTAACAATGTTGAACATTCTTGTCATGTGCTTATTGGCTATTTCTATATCTTTTTTGGAGAAATGTCTACTCAAATCTTTTGCCCACTTTTTAATTGGGGTATTTCTCTTTTTATTGCTGAGTGTAATAGTTCTTTGTGTACTGTGGATTTTAAACCCTTATCATATATGTGATTTGCAAATATTTTCTCCCATTCACTTGATTTATAGTGTCCTTTATACACAAAAGTTTTTAATTATGATGAAGTCAAATTTTTCTATTTCTTTTGCTGCTTGTGCTTTGGATATCATATTTAAGAAACTAATGTGGAATCCAAGGTCACAAAGATGTATAGTTTGCTCTAAGTGTTGATCCATTTTGATTTATTTTTATTTTTGAGGGAGGGATATAATTCTTTCCCATGTGGATATTCAGATGTCCCAGCACCATTTGTTGAGAAGACTGTTTCTTCCCTCCATTGAATTTACATCCTTGTCAAAAATCAATTGACTATAGATCTATGGGTTTATTTCTGGACTCTCAAATCTATCCATGGATCTGTGTTTACCCTTATGCCAGTCCCACACCGTTGATTACTGCAGCTTCGTAGTAAGTTTTGATTGGGAAGTGTGAGTCCTCCCACTTAGTTCTCTTTATTTTTTTACTTTTGAAGGTAGAACCTCCAAAAATAGATCCTGAAAGGCACTTTCTGCTTGGGGCAAGCAGTCATGGAATGAGTATGTAAACGAGTGGGGTTCTCTGTACCACACCAGCCAAGTCAGCCTTCTCCATGGCCGGCCGCACCAGCCAGAACCCCTGTAGGTCTATCCAAGGTTTTTCTGTAGAACACCTTGGCCTACCTGGGAGTGCTGGAATCATACCAAAGGAATCACGGTGTTGAGGGGGAAAAAAATCTTTTAAAAGCTGCCATCTGAGGTGATGGCTTCTCTGTACTTATGCCATACCCCAGAATACAATAAATAGACAATTAGAAAATGTTCAAGTAGGAAGGGATTTTCCTCCTCCCTGCCAAAAGCACTGCAGTCTGAAGAAGCTGGTTTCTACACCAGCTGTTTAGAAAGCTTGTTGGACCTGGTTTTGAAAAAACAAAGTCAAAACCCTAGGAGGAATTATTGTGCAATGTGGAGTACTCTTTTTTTTTAATATGTTTTTATTGATTTTTTAGAGAGAGAGGGAGAGATAGAAACATTGATGTGAGGGAGAAACATCGATCAGCTGCCTCCTGCACACCCCCTATTGGGGATCAAGCCCACAACCCAGGCATGTGCCCTGACCAGGAATCAAACCGAGACCTCTCAGTCCATGAGATGATATTCAACCCACTGAGCCACACTGTCAGGGCTATTTAGTCTTTCTTATAAAGAAAAAAAGTTACCTGGTTCCCAAGTGTGCAACCACAGACCCTCAGGCTCTGCCCTATGACTTCTCTGTGTGACATCACAAGGGTACCAAGTGCCTGTTTTTCTACAGCTAGGAGTTGGTGGTTTGGCTAGTGCTGACACCATGCATAGGATTCCATGCATAGAATTGGTTTACTAAATAAAACCTTATTACATATGTCCTCCAAAAGACAGCTGAATAAGTAGAGAGATTTGATTTGATGCTGTTTAAGAGATGGCAATTAAGAGCATAAGCACCAGGGAGATGGTTTAATGGTAACTGCCGGGGATTTTTGTTTTTTTGTTTTTAACATCAGGCTAGACCTCCAACTGGAACTTGCGTTACATGGAAGAATGATTGAATAGGGAACACTCCCTGACAAAGAGCTACATAATTAGAAATGGATCATGTTATAGGGAGGATGAGGGAAAGCTTCACATCCATAATAGAGCTCAAGACATTACAAATTCAGGCTGACAGGGCTGTAGCATTGCCAGACAGAAGCTACAATGGAACTACAAGTACTTTACGTGCACATTACAAGGACATTTTCAGCATTTGGTGAGAAAGTCACTGCAATTATAATTTTAGGGGGTTGGGTAATAGAGCACAACTTCTTTGTTCTTTTTAGATTGTTTTGGTTATTCTGGGTTTCTTACATTTCTATATAAAATATAAATTTTAAGATCAGCTTGTCAATTTCTGCAGCAACAAAAAAGGAATTTTAATTAAAAATCCTTAATGAATGTGGGGAGTTTTGCTATCGTAACAACATTAAGTATTCTAATTCATGAACATGGGATGTCTTCCCATTTATTTGGGTTGCCTTTAATTTCATCTGCCTTCTAGACCCCATGGTTTCTATGAGAAATCAGCTGTTAATCTTATTGATGATCCCTTGTATGTGATGAGTTGCTTCTCGCTGCTTTCAAGACTCTTTGTCTTTGGCTTCTGACAGTTTGATTATGATATGTATAGGTGTGACTCTCTTTGAGTTTACCTTGCTTGGCATTCACTGAGCTTCTTAGATGTGTACAGTAGTGTTTTTCATCAAATTTGGGGAAAATTTTGGCCATTATTTCTTTAAATATTATTTCTACCTCTACTATCCTTTAAAGAATATATCTAGCCCAGCCAGTGTGGCTCAGTGGTTGAGCGTTGACCCATGCATCAAGAAGTCGCCGGCTCGATCCTGGTCAGGGCATGTGCCCAGGTTGTGGGCCCAATCCCCAGTGGGGGGCATGTAGGAGGCGGCCAGTCGATGTTCTCTCTCATCGATGTTTTTATCTCTCTCTCCCTCTCCCTTCCTCCCTCTCTAAAATCAATTTAAAAAAAAATTTTTTTTAATATATCTATATATATTTTAATCCTCATCCAAGGATATTTTTCCATTGATTTTTAGATAGAGTGGGAGAGGGAAGGGAGAGAGAGAGAGAGACAAACATCGATGTGAGAGACACATCAATTGGTTGCCTCCCACACGACCTCGACTGGGGCCGGGCATTGAACCACTAACTGAGGTACATGCCCCTGACCGGGAATCGAACCCATGGTCCGCATGCCGATGTTCTAACCACTGAGCCAAACTGGCCAGGGCCTTTAAACATGTTTTAATATACATGATGGTTCTCCCTAGGTCTCTGAGGCTCTGTTCATTTTTCTTCATTCTATTACTCAGATAGGATAACATGAACTCCACTGGTTCTTCTCCAAGTTCACTGATTCTTCTTCCCTCTGCTCAAATATGCTGTTGATCCTCTCCAGTGGAACTTTCACTGATTTTACTTTTCAAGTCCAGAATTTCTATGTGATTCTTTTTTAAATAATTTCTATCTCATATTCTACTTGATGAGACTTTGTTCTCATAATTCTATTTAGTTGTTTAAACATGGTTTCCTTTAGATCTTTGAATACATTTCAAATAGCTGATTTAAAGTCTTTATTAAGTTCAACATCTGGACTTCCTCAGGGGAAGCTTCTATGGACTGCTTTTCTTCTTCCTGTGAATGAGCCAGTCTTAGTCAATTCAGGCTGCTATAACAAAGTACCATAGACTGGGGATCTCATAAACAACATAAATTTATTTCCCACAGTTCTGGAGGCTGGGCGTCTGAGATCAGAGTGGTAGCATAGTCAGGTTCTGGTGAGGACCCTCGTCCAATTGCAAACTGCCAATTTATTATTGTGCCCTCACATGGTGGAAGGAGAGCTAGCTGGCTCTCTGGCCTCTTCTTATAAGGGCACTAATTTCATTCATAAGGACTCCACTCTTCATGACATAATTACTTCCCAAAGCCCCCACCTCCAAACACCATCATATTCTAATTAGGATTTCAATGTATGAGTTGGGGGGTGGGGCACAACCATTCAGCCCATTGCAGGGCCATTCACTTCTTGTTTCTTTGTATATCTTGTACTTTTGTTTTTGTTGAAAATTGCACAATTTACAAAATTCAGTGTGGCATCTCTGGAAATCAGATTCTCTTCCCTTATGATTTGTTGTTGTTGTTGTTGTTTTTGTTTAGTAACTTTTCCAAACGAATTCTGGGATACCTGTATTCTTAGTTAGATCAGGACATCTGTATTCTCAGCTATGTGAGCAGAGACACTTGAAGTCTCTGCTCAGTTAATTTGGTAGTTAGCTAAAAATTAAAAAGATTTTCTTAAATGTCTTGAACCTATAACTCTCCCAGCCTTTGCCCAGGGGTTCTGTGTGTGTATTAGGGCACAACTTCAACACTCAGCTGGGCGGTTTATAACTCTCCTTAGCCTTCACTTCCTGCTTGCTCAGCACTCCAAGGCTAGCCAGAACTAGGCACTAAGACCTCCTCAGGTCTTCCCTAGGCATGCACAAGGCCTAAGCACACAAATAGATTTCCAGAAATATGTCAGAGCTTTCTCAAGCCCCCTAGGGACATCTTATTCCCTAGCTTTTCCTTTTTTTTTTTTTAATCCTCACCCGAGGACATTTTTTCCATTTTTGTTCAGATAGAGTGGGAGGGAGAGAGAGGAAGAGAGAGAGAGAAACATCGACGTGGAAGGGACTCATCGAGTGGCTGCCTCCCGCACAACCCAACCAGGGCCGGGGACAAAATGCAACCGAGGTACGTGCCCTTAGCGGGAACCGAACCCAGGTCTCTCTGGACTGCAGGCCGACGCTCTAACCGCTGAGCCAAACTGGCCAGGGCCCTAGCTTTTCCTTTTAAGCTTTTGGATCAACCTATTGTTTGCCTCAACTGTTACCGACTGCCTCAGGCTGACCTGATGCTCAACAGTTGTCAGTTTCCAACAAATGCCCCCAGCAAAAGGACTGCTCACACTGGGCCAGAAACTTTCAGTGAGCCACAAGTTAGGTCAAATAATGACAATTCTCTGGGAATGGAGCTTTGAAGAAACCCCAGCTCTGTTCTGCACCCCGTCAGTAGCTGCCAGAATTCTGGTTTTCACTGTGCTTACAAGCTGTTGGTTTTCAAGGCTAGCATGGAGCTGGGGAAAGGAGAATAGAATTGGGGCAATTTAAAACACCACAAAGCTCCAAGGGAAATTAAAACATACGTCCACATAAAAACTTGTACGCAGATGTTTATAACAGCATTCTTCATAACAGCCAATAGGTAGAAACAACCCAAATGCCCATCAACTGATGAATGGAGCAACAAAAATAGGTATATCCACACAATGGAATATTATTTAGCCATTAAAAATGAAATACTAATATATGTCACAATATGGATAATCATTAAAAATATTATGCTAAGTGAAAAAAATCAGGCATAAAAGGCCACATATTTATTATTCCAGGCATACGAAATGTCTAGAACAAGGAAATCTACAGAGACAGAAAGTACATCACTAGTTGCTTAGGACTGGGGGTACGGGAATTGGGGCAAAGGGGCGATGACAGCTACAAGTTACTAGGTTTCTTTTTTTGAAGTAATAAAAATTCTAAAATTAACTGTGATGACGGTTGCACATTATCTGCAAATGTATGAAAAATCATTAAACACTTTAAATGTGTGAATTGTATGTATATGAATTATATCTCAATGAAGCAGTTTTTTAAAACACGACAAAGCCTGCTGTTCTTACTAAGATTCAGCTGTCTTTCTTAAATAAATGCTCGCAGGATTGCTGTTGGTTTTTCCCTAATTACCAGAGTTCTGAAAAAAAAAAAAAAAAAAGTTTATTCTGACCATTTTTGCTGGTTCTCTTGTTGCTTCTATGGAGGAGAGGGGTTTTGGAGTACTCTCCAGTTTTTGCTGACATAGTCTACATTGACATTAGGTACGGCATCCAGTTCCTATCACCCCTGGACTAAACACATTCCATCCCACTAAATAATAATGCTGGCTCCCCCCTCCTCCTCTCCTCAGTATTCTTCTAGGCGCCATATTATATTGTCCCCACTCTTCTGTCCAGAATTCCTGATGCGTTTTTCTTCTGTTTTCCTCTGTACCCTCCACCCTAGAATCCCAGCAGAGGAGGGGACAGCAGAGGGGGGTGGGGAGTTACTAAGGGGCAGAAAGCATCGCACCACACTCAGTGTCTCACTCTGCTCTGCCCTCACGCCGCTGTGTTGCCCCACCCACCTCAGGTGTCCTACGTGAAAGCCATTGACATCTGGATGGCGGTGTGCCTGCTCTTCGTGTTCTCCGCCTTGCTGGAGTATGCTGCCGTCAACTTCGTGTCTCGGCAGCACAAAGAGCTGCTCCGATTCAGGAGGAAGCGAAGGCATCACAAGGTAGGCCTTTGGGTCACTGCCTGAGGAGGGACAGCTGGTGGCAAACGGAACAGCTCCGGGCGGACTTGTCATATGATACTTGTTTTGCTGGACCATCCTTCTCAGGGGGTAAGGCAGGCGTGAAACAGGAATTAAAGTTGTGGAAGTCCGAGCCTCCCTCCCATAAATAATGCCCTGGGGTCTAGAGGCAGTCACTTTTTCCACTGTAGTAACACTCTGGAAAGCTTCTGGTTACACCTGAAGACAGGACTGAGAGAGCAAACGCTGACGGGGCCGAGCTAACAACAGCATGGCAGGCTGAGAGGTGCTCATTGGTGTTCTGCAAGGCTGCACTGTTTCGGTAGGCTTGGTTCCAGCGGGGAGCTGCACCACAGAGGGTGAGAGCTTAGAGTAAAATGTCCACATTCCAGTCCTTTGCTTCCTACCTCCAAGAAAGGGGCATCAAGCAAGACCCTCCCCCAGAGTGATTCTCTCACCGAGGAATTGAATACAGGAATGTTTGGCAGGCCATCTCTGAAAAGTCACCCACCTGTCAACTCAGCAGTGTGTTCCAACCAGCAAAAGCCACTGGGGAGTGTGCAGCCTGTGGGAGCAAACGGGCACCACACCCTGGTCCAGAGCCTCCCCTGCTCTTCACCTCCTCTTCACACCGCTTTCTCCTGTGTCCTCTGGGCACCAACCACAGTACCTTGTTGCCTCGTTCCTCAAATACACACACAGGACCTTAGGTACCTTGTCCTCTCCTCCTGGGTTGCCCTTCCAGTGTGCTCTGCTTGGTCTCAACGCCCTCATTTTCCAGTTCCCAGCTGAGGCCTCTTTCCCTGACCCCTTGGGCGAGGTGTATGTAGGCCTGTGCTGAGGTCCTGTGCAGGGCTATCGGGCGTGGCCGTGCAGGCTGTATCCCACAGGGACACCTTCTCTAGGTCATGCCCGGGCATGGGCTGTCAGCCAGGGGAAAGGGTTCCACTTCACATGCCGAGAGGGCCATGCCTTCTAATTTGCACAAAGACGCTGTGCGCTAGCAAAGGCCGTGTTCTAATGAAACGGCTTCTTTCCTTCTGCACGTTTGTCTTGATTTAGTACTATACATTCAATGACGTGACTGTTTAAGGCTCCTCTCCTCCACTGAATTATAAGCTCCATAAGGACGGAACCCTGTCTCCTCTTGTTCAGTGGTATATTCCTAGTGCTTAACACAATGCCTGATACACAGTGAACGTGTAACAGGCATTTGCAGAACAGACAAAGGAATGAACAAACTAATGGACAAAGAGATTCCGTCAGAGGCCCGCCTGGAAGTTTTTCCAGCAACAGACCGGGACAACCAAGAACTCATACACTGTGACCTGTCAGGCCACACCACACAGCAAGGCCCTACGAGCTTTAGGCTGACCTATTTAAAATAGCTGACAACTCAGCTATGCCAAAGGACTCTGTGCTCTGACAGAGAACTCTGCCTCTTTAGCTCTCTTTGGTCGAGACTCCGAGCTCGTCTCTTTCTAGGCACATACGCACAAGCATATACGTCCATCGGTATGTCTCTTAGACATTGGCAGTCTGATCCAATGAACTTCTCACCATTTACCATAGGCAGAAGGCAGACATTCCAAGACAGAGACGTGCATGGGAGTTAAGATATAACCTGCACTGGAAGAGGAAACTACCTGGGGTGCAGCAAGCCAGAAAGGGCTTCTTAAGAGACCCCTAGATTTAGTCCTTCCGTCACTGTCCATTGGCTATCTAGCCTCTGACTCTTAAAATAATCTAAGTAAGGAAGTGATCAAATGCAGCTACCTCTGGGATTTACTTTTATTTTGCCTTTTTTTTCCCCAGGGGCTAGTGGCTTTCTGCTAAAAGATGGTTAATACATTTGCTGAAGAGACATTTATCTGGGAAGATCATGTGCAAAATATTTGACTAGCACCACACCACTAGATCATGCATTGCACAACTCCAGGGGGCGCCATTTGCATAGACTAAAATGTGAATGGAGCGCCCTGCAGATGTGTAACATGGTGGGCCTATAGTACTTCCAAAGGCTGCCTCCACCCTTGCCAAATCTCTACAAGTTCTACACACTAGAGGAAAGCAGAAGCTTTCTCTCTGGCCAGGTAAAGGGTGGATAAGCCTACTTTCCAGATTTGCTCAGATCCTCCCGCTCAGCTCCCTGCTCACTCTCTCAGCGTCCGTGCTGGAAGAGCTCTCAGAGAGCATCCCGTCCACTCCTCCCTTACAGAGGACGGCAGCGAGGAGGAGCAAGTCACCAGGATCACAGAGGCACTGATGGCAAAGGCAGGGGAGGCGCTCAAGGACCCATGGCTCTTCTCACAACATTGGCCATAGGCATCCGTTGCTATGTATTCATCAATGTGTCCATACTGAAGCAGATAAAAATAGTCCTGCATTTACTGGATCTTCCATAAGAACTCAGATTTACCCCAAGGTGGAGACAACCACTAGTAGCCAGAAGGTCACATTCATCATGCGCGTACCTTCCATTTCACCAGCAGCGTCTTACAAATCTGGAATGAGGGGCCAGGATGTAAAAAGCCCACTTCTAATGTTGCTCAAAACACCAGAGCCTCCAGTCCCACTGAAGCATGTCCACATAGCAGTACCAAATGCCTGCTGCCCTTATCCTCCTCACGTCTCCCTTCCTGAGCTAAGTGACGTGCCCTGGTCATATGTCCATTCAGTGTTGGCAGGTCAATGAATGTGATAGACTTGACCCCTGCGTTCACGGAGCTTACAGTCTAACGAGAGAGGCAGACATTAATCAAAGAAAACAATGTGTTAAGAACTTTAAAGTGTATGTGTGTGGGGGGGGGGGGTGCAGGGACCTTATGGA
Source organism: Tadarida brasiliensis (assembly GCA_030848825.1). Taxonomy (NCBI): domain Eukaryota; kingdom Metazoa; phylum Chordata; class Mammalia; order Chiroptera; family Molossidae; genus Tadarida; species Tadarida brasiliensis. Next base: position 102,847,525 of record CM061259.1, on the reverse strand, counting down.
GCACCTAGCAGGAACACCCGGCCTATCTTTGGGCTCAGGGAAGGCTTCCGAATAAGAATCAGCTCAGTGAAAGAGAAGGATTTGGAAGCAGGGCTGGAGTTAGGCGTGTGCTCTGGGCAGAGAGGACAACTTGAACGGGGCCCGGAGTTAAAGAGAGGGAGTGTGGCACTTTTGACCACGTGGAAATGTTTCAGGGTGACAGGAGCACAGGATGCCAGAGAGACAATGGCACAGATGAGACTGGAGAGGTAGACAGGGTCCAGGTTATCGAAGGCCTTGTCTACCATGTAAGGCTTTTAATTACCCTGAAGTCATTGTCAGCTTATTAAAAAGTTCTAGGCAAGCCTAGCTGGTGTGGCTCAGTGGATTGAGTGTCGTCCCATGGACTGAGAGGTCCCGGTTCAATTCCTGGTCAGGGCACATGCCCTGGTTGTGGGCCCGATCCCCAGTAGGGGGCGTGCAGGAGACGGCCGATCATTGTTTCTCTCTCACATCGATGTTTCTGTATCTCTCTAAAGAAATCAATAAAAACATATTTTTTAAAAGTTCTAGGCAAAAGATGACCAATAAGATCTGTGTTACGACAACTCAGATGGGTTGGGGGTGGGGACAGCGTGGAGGCAGTAGGAAGACTAGGCTGGAAGTCATCACAAGCCCAGATGGTGGCCCAAAAGAGGGTGGCAAGAGTTGGGCAGGAGAGGCCCCGTGGCTCCTGGGCTGTGTGGCTGGCTGTGGCCCGGTCCTGCACGGGAACAAGCAGAAGACAGGGCTGCTGCTCTAATAGCTCCTGCTGTCTAGAAGGTCAGCGTGAGCTGATAAACTTCCCCAGAGCCACACGCTGAATCAAGGGCTCCGCAGACACTCTCAGCGCCGCCTCGGTGCGCACGGAAAGAACACACAGCTGGACACGATGAGAGCAGACAATAGGGCCTCCATAGTTAAGATGGGGCCAACTCAACACACGCTCAGGGAGAGATGAGAAGGATCAGGGCAGCAGGCGTGAGACAGTGAGCATCGGCAGGGAGGTGGGGAGGCACAGGGATGATTCCGAAAGTGCAACGGTACAAGCAGGTGTGCAAAGCACACGGTGGGGGAGAGAACAGCTGTACAGGTAAGTTGGAGCAAAATAATTTAGTACCTTGAATGCTAGCCTGATACAAGCCCAGAGGTATGTCTGAGGCCACAGCCGCCAGGCATATGGGAACACGGAGGTAGGAAGAAGCTGTGGTCTCCCTGGCTCCAGAAACGAAGGTGAGGCCCACAGCTCTTGCTACCACCTGGACTCTTCGCCCCCTCACTCCAGCCCACACACCAGAAGACATTAACTGAGGACAGGGGTGGGGGAGGAGGGCAAGAAGGCAACAGAGGCAAAGCAGGGGATCTCTCCAAATTGCCTTCTGGATTTCTAACGAAGCAGCATTCACAGTGTGTACTCAGCTATGACCTCGGATGGTCAAAGGCACCTTCGAGGTAGTGAGATGACTCTTACCCCACTTCTAGGTAAAGATGAAATAAAATAAACCCTGAGGCTCAGAAGGAAGTGCCTTGCCTAAGGTTGTACAGCCAGAAGGAAACAGCCGAGTCTGGAACACGGTCTCGAGACTCGGCCACCTTGCATCCCCTGGTTTGCGTCTGTTTGGGCAGCGAGCGGCGCCCCTCTATGAGGCCTACCCCAGCCAGCCAGAGAGCCTCCAGAGCCCTGGACGGGGGCAGGAAGGCAGGGAGGACCAGGGGAGTGCCTTGCAGGGAGGGGGCCCAGCCCCTGTCTTATTTTAAGTAGAGCCCCATGTTGAATCTGTTCCAGGAGGACGAGGCCGGAGAGGGCCGCTTCAACTTCTCCGCCTACGGGATGGGCCCCGCCTGCCTGCAGGCCAAGGACGGCATCTCGGTCAAGGGCGCCAACAACAACAACACCACCAACCCTCCGCCCGCGCCGTCCAAGTCCCCGGAGGAGATGCGAAAACTCTTCATCCAGAGGGCCAAGAAGATCGACAAAATATCCCGCATCGGCTTCCCCATGGCCTTCCTCATCTTCAACATGTTCTACTGGATCATCTACAAGATCGTGCGCAGGGAGGACGTCCACAACCAGTGACGGTCTGGGCCGGGGAGACGGGAGGGCGGAGCGGGACGAGCACAGGAGCCCGGGAGCCTGAGGCGGGCGGGGCAGGGAGGGGCGTGCACACAACCCCCTCCCCGCAACGCGTGCAATACCCAGAGGAGGGATGCATGAGTCTTACAATGTGGCGCTATCTATTTAACCACGGGTGAGCTGGGGGAGGGGGGCTTTTCTAACACAGGAACCGAGGGGTCGGGAGGCAGGGAAGGGGGAGGGGTGGGGGCGGGGAGCCCACGGGCTGTGCAGTTTTCCTGTTTGGAAGGAGCGTGCAGTCTGCCCCGGAGCAGAAGGAAAGCAATGTAATATATGATATATATTCATGCTTAATATTAATGCAAAACCACAAGAACAAAAGATTTTTCTTAACCTATCAGCCTAGTAACTGCTTAAATTTTGTAAGTCACAGAAGTGATGGACACTTTTTCCCCCGAGTGGAAACAGTCACAAATAAGCTTGCTCTGGTGTGCGGCCCACGTCTCACCCCTCCCAACGCCATGCCTAGCTTCACGCCAGCCCAGGCGGACACACGCCAAAAAGCGATTCCCCCTCTGCTTCAGGAGGGCTGTGTGGCCGGAGCATGGGGAGTGGAGACGGGGAAAGGTGGAGAGGCAGAAGGGAGTGACTGCAGAGACGGGACTTTTCAGAGGCGCAGGGATTGCGAACCCAGACGGCCCGGCCTCCGTGCCCCGGTCTCAAAGCTAAGGATCACGCCCGCCCCTCTCTGAGCCCTCTCGCTTCTGTGCTCCAACACCCCCCACTCACCCTCCACCGCCACCCGGAAACGGCCACGGTGGTTTTCTCATCATATTGCCAATATGCAATCTTTTTTATGGTTAAAAAAAAAAAAAGTAATAATCTCAAGAAATAATTATGCATAGACTTGAGTGTAAACAGATGCACTTTTTTCAAAAGTCTATTTTTTTGGAACGTGTCTTTGGAATTGCAAGTGTCTGTCTATTTGGGAAGGCGGGTTGGTGGGGTGAAATGAATTTACTGGAGAGTGGTTCCGCACAGTGGAGTTTTAAGAGGTGAAGGGTGCTACTGAAGCTACTGCAGATTTGATATATACGATGGGAAGAAATGGTAATGTGTAGAAAGCCTGTTCATTATATTTTGACATTTCATGTACCGCAAATAACGTGGGAAGCTTGGGGGGATGACCCCATTATATTTTTATAAGGCGCTTTTTTTTTTCCTTTTTGGTGCTTTGTTCAGCTTTAATGTTTAGGAAAACTAGACAAGTATTTCTCCTTCCTTCTAACTCTGATGTGCCAGATTTATCCCAGGGTAGCTGGGGCACCCCAGAAAGAAAGGACAGAGACTAGGAAATGGGCTGTAAGGGGAGGGAGATCCTGCCAAGGGGCCGCTGTCCCCACACGGGAGGCCTGGGAGGTGGGCTATAGAGGCAAGGAGGGGCTGTCTCCAGCAGGCTCCGCCCACCCTGCCAACTCCACCCTGCCTGAAACACTGGCGCCTGGTCTGTGGCATGCTCCCTGCTCTGGTCAGTAACCAGGACACTGGGGTTACCCTTCTTTCTTTGCACTTTAGTGTCTTGGCTTTGGCTAAAAGTATGTGGTCGATGGTGAGACAGAGCTGACGTGACAATCAGTTTGTACTGCGGCTCGGGGTTTCACTTGTGTTTTTAGAGTATCCCCAACTTGGGGCAGGACTGAGAAGAGACACTGGCAGCCCAATTCCTCCCCTAAAGCACTTTCCCATAGGGACTTTTCTCTCGTTCCCTGAGACACAATAGCTGCCACCTACAGAGGCCCAGAAGAGCAGGCCAAGGCAAGGGTCTAGGACACTGTAGGTGAAGAAAATGCACTATGCAGCCAGAAAAAAAAAAGGATCCGGCTCTGGAGTTGAGGATAGAGCTGTTTACAGTCTGCTTCTAGGTCAGCACGTCATAGCCTTCCCTTCTCTCGGCCCGTGCAGACCAGAAAGCTAAACTGTATCCCAGCCCTGGATGCGGTGGGCTGAAACCTGGAATCCTTTTGTCTGAGAAGCACTATGGATGGGAGCCGAGTGGGTAGGAGTCTCTCATCTAAGACCATCCTTTCCCCACCACAAACCTGTGTCTAAAGGAGGAAAGTTAAGTAGAGGGACTTGAAGGCCAGACTCTAGGCCAGAATGTCGGCTCTGAACGGCTGTTGGCCGGATCACGAGCACTGCACTCACTTTACTGAAGGGAGGAGGAAGACCTCCGCTCTAAGGGGGTGCGCGAGCCTTTGGAGAGGCTACAGCCCCGGTCACGAGCACTTTATTCACTTTATTTAAAAAGAAAGATCATTTGCAATGAAAAAAAATTAAAGAGGCCCTGGTCTCTACTTGACTCATTGCTGGTCTGAATTCAGAAAGTCTGAAGTCTAGGTGAATCAGACAACAAAGGCGCCAGGCCTCTAGGGATTAGAGACAACGCCAGCTCTTCCAAGGCCTTCTGCCTCCACCCAAACAGCAAAACCTACACACTTCAAACTGGGCCCCTTGAAGGAGGTGTCTGGAATCCCTCCGAGACAGGGAACTCACCGGGCCACGTGCCCGACCTCTGCTGGGTCCTTGATCGTCTGCCACCATACTCAACTTGTGGGCCCGCTGGGGGCTGCCAGGTCTAGGTGACAGTACCCAAAAGACAATAGAGTCATCTCTTTAAGACACAGAGGGGCACTGTCACTGGAATCTTCTCTCAGACTATTCCAAACTTGGTATCCCCCATGGAAAACACATGTGCGTGGATGGCACACAGCAGCGAAGCGAACCTGAGTTCAGGGCTGCCCCGAATATGCTGGGCGACCGTGGGTAAATGACTCCGCTTCAGTTTCTCTAAATACTCAGTGGGGAGGGTGGGTTAGGTGGCCTCTAACCCCCCTGTAGCTCTGTCTGTTCTATGTGCTTGAACTGGTCTATGGAAAGTTCACACGACAAGTTGACTGTCACTTTGATTTCCGAACCTTCCGGGTGGTCATACACACATATATATGCACACACGCAAGGACCCACACAATTCTTGTTGCCTTTCTTCTTTGGAAAATTTGCAGATTCCTTTTTCCTCTTGCTCTGCTTTATCAAAGGGGAACAGTGGTGGGGCAAAACATCTCACTATAAAGTCAAAACTACCGTCGTGAATTAGGAACGGAGCATGCTCAAGCAGACATTATCATTAACGTACAATGTCGTTAGGATTTAGCAATAAGTGACATGGATTTCATCATTATAGAAAATCAAACTAGATAATTGAGGCCAAATAATGTTTAGGTGACTCCAGCAAATAGGACAATGCTTTCTTACTTTCCTGTTTGGTTTGTGCATGGTGGATACCGTACCTTAGGAATGCACACGCCAAGCGCTACTGTGGGGGGAAAACTGACTTATGTGCAATGAGTGGTGTACTGGTTTTCAGATCCTTTGCATGTACAGACCAGTACTGATGCACGGAGGGAGAATTTACACTGGCATAGAGGAGTTGATTTCACCCACCCCCAAAACTGCAGCTATTCCTAGGAGCCGCATTTAGGAGAGCAATTAAGCTGACGGATAATACCAGTAACTTCCCACCTATTCGTTTATCATGAATCTCATTTGTTTCAAGAGCGGCCAAATTAAATGGCTCAGCTCTGCCACCCTCTGGTCCATTCAAACATTCAGAAGTCCACTCAGCTAAGGCTATCGGGAATGATAAAGACAGCTGTGAACTGAAAGAAAATTGAGCACACACACTCACATGGGAGATACCTTGAACATAATTCTATTTTTAGGTCAAGTCTAGAAAGACCAAAGGTCATTTGATCCAAATTATTTCTACTTCTAAGCTGTCCATAAATAAAAAAATGTCTCCCTCTAAGCTCACCAAAATTTTTCATGGGCTATTTTTTTTTCTTACTGGGGAGGAGATAAATATGACAGGAGATGGTTCCTTTCCTTTCAAGTACCCATTTTATGAGCATCATTAAAAAGAGATGGTTTGTGAGGCTCTATGATGTTAGATTGCAGAGGAGATTGGTGCCCCAGCTAAGCCGGTATCACTGATAAGTGGGTCTTTTGTGAAAATTAGATTCCTTAGTTAATTGCAACACATTGCAACTGAAGGGAGTGAGTTGTCGTCGTGTCTGCACTAACTGCCTCCTCGCAGGGAAAGCTGGCACGCACAGGGCTTGGCAGTGGTGGCCCGTATCCGCGTTAGGACTGGGGTCGCAGTCTGGCAGCCCAGAGCTAGCACGGTGAATAGCGCTCTGGAAGCTATCTGATCAATTCTGCACATTCTTCCCACCCTCCACCCCAACTCTGAAGAGGTGGCGGGCAAGACGGGGTTCCTCCGTGGGCTCTGTTTCTCAGGTTAACTAGAAAGCTTGCACTCCGAGGGGCTGGTAAGGTCTGCTGAGAAAGGGTGAACGGATCTCTACCCCTGATACAAAGCATCTTTAATTCATGAACCAACCAGACCAAAAATTCTCTAAACAGACAAGCAGGAAACATATTCTTAAGATCCAATTTAGCTTATTTTGTTCCACTATGCCCCTTCTCTCAAAAACCCACTCCAGAAGGTTGCATGAAGGACTCTCCTATTTTCCTGCAGCTCTATGAAGCCAGAACAGGAGTTTATCCTGGCCAAAGGAAGGGATCAAGGAAATGGGCCTTGTTTTAATTGAGCTGGCTCACTTTTAACTACTAGTGTCGGTGTAAGGGAGAGCCTATGTTGGAAAGGCGTTGGTCTCACAGGATCCTGAAATTCCAATGGACAGAACACCACCCTTGGATAGGCTGAAATCCCTGTAGATATAAAGAACTTTTAAATTTCCTGACGTGCTGCCCTCTCCAAGAGAATGAAAGCAATGACTTTTTTCTGACTGTCCGAACTGAGGATCTCAGGATATCAAGGAGTTCCAGGGCGCCTGCAAACATCTCTCCCAGGCCCGAGTAGTCTACAGTCTTGCGGGCCCCGGCTAGGTGATGCTTCTAACAATTTCTTTTCCTGTTGCTTCCTTAAGGATTTCTCAAGCTGTAAGGACAGCAATGGCAGGAGATAGGTTTGTTCATACGTGGGTGCTATTTCATGCTGTTTTGATGGAGCTGTGTAGTTATTTAAAGCGATAATTAAGGTGCTTTATCATTCTTTGGAACAGCAAAATGAATTCCAAAGTAGAAATTATTGCCCAATAATTTTTAGGATCATTAAGGCTTCTTCAGCTAGCATCCAGACCATTACTTCTTCCTCCTTTGCGCTCCCTCTCCTCCCACTGCCTCCCTCTGTCTGCAGTTCCTGTTTCATCAGGTTGCAGGTCTCCTTCTGTGGAACTGAATTCTGCCAGAAGATGCTGGTTTATTTCTGAGGGGGCGGGGATGTGCGGGGACTAGAATGGACCTAGGAGCTCCTGTCTCATTTGTTTTAAGGCTGTGATTTCCATTTTGAAATTTCCCTGCCCTGGAAAATTTCCATTGGAACACTGGGTCGAGAAGTCACAGCATAGAGAACGGCAAGCCAAAAATGTAGCCTTCAGATCCCAAGCAATGAAAATTCTACTTTACATGAGGCCATTAACCAGCTACAGAGCAGTACCCGCTAACTAGCCTGGGGATGAAAGGCCTTGCTGGCTGCGTACAGGTCCCAGGTACAATGGCCCATCCCTACACCTGCCCTGCTTCAGAGTCACCCGCATTGCCTTGTTCCCGGCTTGCCTTTCTTCAGATTCAACTGTTTCCTTGTTTTTTAAACAATGATTCTTTTCTTTTTTTTCCCCCTTTACTGATTTGAGAGAAAGAGGAAGGGAGAGGGAGAGAGAGAGAAACATCGATGAGAGAACATCGATTGGCCGCCTCCTGCATGCCCCCCACTGGGGATTTGGCCCACAACCTGGACATGTGCCCTGACCGGGAATTGAACTGGCGACTTCTTGGTGCACGGGTCGATGCTCAACCACTGAGCCACACCGGCTGGGCCAGATTCAACTGTTTTCTTATGCAACTTCAGAAACCCAGTATCCTATTGAAACACACCTGCCTTCCGAGGTGGACAGAGGTCAGTGGGAGGGGGTCCTCGTTCTGGCGCTAGCTCAGGCTCACCATGGAAACATAGGTAAGCTACTTCACCTTTCTTGGCCTGCTTACTCCCCTGTAAAAAGAGGGCACTGAAGCAGAATTTTCAAAGCCAAACTCGGGATACTTTCATGGGTTGCAGAAAAGAAGAAAGGGCATGAGTTGTAAAATGCGTCATTGTTTCCCCATTTCAGTGTCAGGCTTCGAACCCCACCCAGGCCTTCTGGTGGGCAGGTAGGGAGAGGTTAGGGAGGAGGAGTCTTGGCCCTCAGGAGATTACAGTCTCCTTTTCTGCCATCAAAGTCAGTGTATTTCCCAGACTGATGGGCTTGTCCCTTAGACTAGCTTCTCACCTGAGGATGCCATCAAACATCAGGACATTCCACTCTGGTACTTTAGCAGGGATGTCCTGTGAAGGCTGTAGCCCACTTTCCAAGGCACTTGTTTGAATTCTTCCTGCCAGAGCCTCTGGAAGAATCAAAGAGAAACGCATCAGAGCAGAACTTGTAAAACGCCCCCAGGAAGTAACTGCAATGACTCCAAGTCCCCTCACAGCTGGATCCCAGCCCCCCAACATACATAATTTAAATAAAACAAAAACTTCCAGCAAGATTGAAGAATCTTTTCCTGTTTGTCCCTGTTAATTTAGGCAGAGAAAGTGGGACTGCTCCAGACCTTTGGGGAGGTTCATCTAAATGCACACCATTGGCTGGGCTGTACTAATAAAAAGAAAAATCTCACAGCAGGTGTGGCTGGAGCGGAGCCAGCTCTCCCCACCCCCAAATAAAACCTCGCCATGGTGATGATGTTTCTGAAATTGCTTCCACACTCCTGTAGCTCCAACAGACACTCTTTGTAATCGGAAAACACTGCTCCTGTCTTTCCCAACAGGGGTGTATTTATGCTCTACATCAATGGGAGCGCTTCAAAATGTCTATAGGGTGACATGACAAATGTCCTTCAGTGTCCCTTCATCTGGCCCTGGAACTAAGGAGAATACTGCAGACAAACTTTTTTCTTGTTCCCAGTGTTAAAAATTAAGACTTAAAATTAATACTATAAAACATTTTGCATTTCCCCTAATGATGAGGAAACCGCAGTGTGAACCAGCATTCCCTCCCATCACCGTAGAGCTAGCCACTCCTCCTCTGCCCCTGAGAATAGGGCAAATCGGGGAACGTTTTTAAAAGACCTCAAAAAATAAAGAAGTAAATGATCTCTAGAATGGGTCGCTGTTGAATAAAGCAAATATAGCGAAGTGGTAGCTGTATATTCTAGGTGGTTATAGAGAGAGTCACTGTAAAATGCTTTCCCCTTTCCCCCTGGGTTTCCTCGGGGCCTCAGGCTTCCTATCTGTAAAACAGGAGCATTGAACTCGTCGAGCATAAAGGGTTTTCCTAGCTATAAAGTTGTTTTCAAAAGGCCACTTCTCTAGTTGTCTTTTAACTGCAGAAACAAACAGACTCCCGGCGGACTCTAAGGTGGCCCCGCGCTACATCTCGTCCGCTCAGCTGAATCCATTCTGGGTTGTCCTGGTCCAGTGCAAAGGGCACGAGCTTGGAGGTGCAACCACCAAAAGGCACGTTATCCTGAGCACTCAGTCTCTTTATGTATTCAGGGACAATAATATCCACGTCACAGGTCCAATGTCCAGACAAAATGGCATAATGAACGTTAACTCCACCCCCTCATTGGAAACTGGAAAGCATTCTCATGATCTCGGTCGCTCTGAAATTCTCATCACTTCTTCCTGTTTGCCAGAAGAGGTCATCAAAGAGCTTTCTTTCAGAATTGAGACAGGCTCCCAAAAGGCCAAATCCACCTGCCCGTCGGAGCAGCTGACAGTGACATCACGTGACTAGCTCAAGGGTTCCGTCTGGTGAATTGCTCCATGCTGGCCTCCGCGCTTACACATGCGTTGGAGACCTAAATTCTGGTCCTGATCACACTTATCAAGCACCTGCATCCCTGCTGCCCAGCCACGTGAGCACCAACTGAACAGAGGGCATCATATTCAGTTCTGCAAACAGTTGTCACACGCAGACTCGTAGCAGATTGTGAATAAACCTTGACTATCACAATACTGCTTTTGAACACCTACTGTAGGTCAGGGTCTTTAAATTAAATAATGTAATTCCCACAATGACCCTGATCTTACTTCTCATTTTGCAGTGGAGGGCACTTAGGCTCTGAAAGTTTATTTTACCAGCCCAAGTCAAAGCCTTGCCAAAGTTTGGACAGGATTCCATAGACGATGGGAAGCTAAGATCTGGAAACAGGCATGACGTGTTTGCCTCTTCCACGCATCTGTTTTTGACCTTCAGCAAATCATTTGACCTGTGACCTTAGTCACCTATCTGTAAAGCTCTATCTGCAAACTTGTTGACTATAAAAACAAGTGATTCATGTAGTCATTAAAAAGCAGTAAGAGACATTTATCAGTCCGTTTTAACTTAAATGGATCTTATACCTGTTAATAAAAAATATGGAACCTTTTGCCTAGGGACATTCAATTTTTTAAAAATTTAACTCATAAAACCTGTTAAATACCAAGGAATACGATCTTGTACTAGACTGGAAATCAAACATCTTGATCAAGAACCAAACAAGGCAACCCTTGGCCTTCATCTTCTCAGAACTTGGTGATAAACAACATAAATCTATCCGCACACCTTAAAAGGCTGAGCGCCTACTAATCCAATTATGAGCACATGAAGGATTAGTTGATGTGGGGCCATGTTCTGGCTACAGAGTTGTGGAAGAGTAAAAGGAGCAAGCAACAGGGCAGGGTGGGGACCAGTGGCGTTTGGAGGACAGTGAGAACACACGCCCCGTTAATAGTCCTGCAGAAGAGATCAGTGTGTGCCTGGAACAGCCTGGATTTGGCCAGAATCAAGAGTAAGGACTAGACTGTTCCTGGAAGTCTTTCCTAAGTCTGGAATCCCTTTCAAACATTCTCTCAACTAAGAACAATGCAAAGGAACAGGAACCAGAGATAAGCACTGTCCCTAACTACAGAACTTAAACTTAGTGAAGTGAGGTGTGCTGTGGGCATTAATTCCCTAACTCAAGGGAAGGTGTGGTTAACAGAGATCAGAGACAGAAGTCAGAGGCAAGAAACTGTGTCTCACAGGAACAACCCAAGGTCTCGGAGGACAGGAGAGTTAAGCTCAGACTCTAAACAAAAGGTTGTTTTCCATGGCAGTTTACTACCTGGGTTTATATCATGGTGGTCTCACCTTTCGAAGGGTTAAATACAAGTGACTACTTCCCAAAAGGGAGCACCTCTTCCTGAGATACCATTAAAAGTGGCAACATGACCAAAGTCCCAGTAAAGGAGGGCCTTCTAATGACTACCCCCACCCACACTCTGGAAATGAAGTGGGGAAATGGAATTACAGGAAATACCTTCCCATACCAAAAATAATATTTTTAAGTACAAGCTGCTGCTTGCCTCCCAGTCCTTTTGTTCCTGACGTAACAATCCCCTAGGTAACCCGATGTGTACAAACTAAGCCAGACCAGTTAATGGAACAAGGCCTCTGCTTACTACAGTTCCTAGGACAACACTGGCCTCATCCGCGTCTCTCCGCCTGCATCCAGAAGCTTGGCCTTTGGCATAAGGACCATGAGCTACAGCAGTGACGCCAGGATGTCTCAGACACTGCTCTGAGGGCCAGGGCCAGCTCTGCATAGCTCTGGGTGCTGGTGAGACAAATGGCACACTGAATGGACTCTGCTGAGTGACCTCAAGTCAGGGTCAGTGGGTCTCCAGGTAACTGGTACAAACTTGACTTTATATTTTTCAAGATTTCTCAGCGTGGACAAAGCAGTTTAGCCTTTCAGGATCCGAGTTAGAAGTGGAAGCTCATGGAGAGATCTCAATAGTCATAGCCAGGACTAGAATGAAAAATTTTATTTTTCCTTTCCAGTTTTTTATATCAGCTTTGTTTTTAACCTCCCTACACCTGCCTGTCATTCATCCACCTGCTATTTATTAAATCAACTGTGGCAAGGAAGTATACTATAAAAGCAAGCCAACAATTAAAACACAGCCTCTTTTCTCACAGTATAGGAGGGGACAAGAGAAATACCAAAATAATTACTAATGAGGAATGCAGGAACTATGTAAGAGAAAGGAGGATGTCATGAAGTCGGCAGAAAATAAATCACGGAACATTTCAAGGCCTAAGGGCCATCTGAGCAGTAGTACCTTAAAGAGCAGGTGAGATTCTGACAGATGGGAAAGAGTACTCCAGCAGCGGGAACAACAGGAGTGAAAACATGGAGGTAAAAACCAGAGGCACGTACAAGGCACAGTGATTATCCATTTGGTTAGTGTAACGGATGGTAGGCCTGGCTGGAAAGATGAGACTTGGAGTACATCATAACAACCTTAAATGAAGAATAAGGCAGCAGGACTAGAGAGTATGGCGGTTCTCAGACAGGACACACCAGCCCTGCCAGTTTGGCTCAGGGGTTAGAGCATCAGCCCATGGACTGAAGGGTCTCAGGTTCAATTCCCAGCCAAGGGCACGTACCTGGGTTGCAGGTTCGATTCCCGGGCCTGGCCAGCCTCATGCAGGAGGCAACCGATCGATATTTCTCCTCTCTCACATTGATGTTTCTCCCACCCCCAAAGTCCCCACCCCTCATCTAAAAACAAAAAACGAAACAGACTAGGGCACTCCTTCATTGGCAGAGCAGCTCATTCTATCTCCTTTTCATTCGCTGACACTTCCAACCTCGTTCAGATTTTCCTTGTTTGGGGAGAACTTACCTTTTCTTTTCCTTCCTCTTAGAAGTAGATATATAGTACTCACTAGTAATTCACATCTTCAAGGGCATCAAGTCAACCCCACATATATTAAGCACTTAGGCTGTGCTCGGTAGGCACTGGAAAGGGGATAACAGAGGTAGGATAAAGTCCTGATTCTACATTGAGATCACTAGTCTATGGTGATTCTGAAAAGCTTACTTCCAGAGCTTCCTCTCTTGTCAGATAAGCCAATGCTGAGTACATGCAGGTGTTTCTGGGGGAGAGCCTGGGGTGCAGACACTATTACCTTTTGTTGCGCTGAATTATTAACCAGAGTTGACCTGGAAGGAAAGTACAGTCTAGCATGTCCTTTTTGGCTGCATCTGAAATGACTTCTCCAAACCTAGGGAGCAGCTGCCTATTTGAAGCATGAAATCAGTCCACGGGGGGGGAAATGTATGAAGAGGAAAAAAGTCAAATGTGAATTTTTTAAAAAGACAAAATGTAGTTAGTTTTTAATCAAGGCATTGTTTGTGTGTAAAATTAATAGTTTCTTTCAGAAAAGAGTTACTTTTCTTGGGTAAACTCTTTAGAAAGAATATTGTGGGGAGAGATTAGTATTACCTACCCTAGTAAACGATTGGCTCAATTTTTTTTTTAAGTGGTGCTTTATATCAAATAAGTAATTTGCTAAACTCAAGTTTTTTCCACATTAGGTATTTCTACCTCATTCAAAGGTATACGTACCATGTTCTAAGCATGCCATTTAGTCTGAATATAGTAAGCTAAAAAAATTGGATGTTCCCACAATGCAGTTCAGAGCATTAAATTGAAATTTTATACCATGAATTTAAAAGTCATACTATTTCATATTTTAATGGTTCAATTTTCCAATACTTAATCCAGTGAGTTAAGGGGTGCATCTTGCTACTTGGCCTGTTGGAGAGAGATGCAATGCCTACCCAATGTGATTTCTTGTGCATATTAGACAAACAATAATGCAATGTCTCAAAAAAAAAAAGAAAAAAAGCTAAACAGCCAAGTTCTCCTTTCAATACAAAATACAGCAGGGACCACAGACACCTCCAATGTAAGTTTGAAAAACTGGACAGAATACACATGTTCAACTTCTGTAATTACACTTGAAATGTACAAAGTGAACCACAAAGTGACCAAGACAAAAACCTTTAATACTTGTAAGCCCTCTAGTAAGGTCGCCAAAGGGTGTCCATGTCTCATTGTCTGGATCTCATTGTCACAATTGACCTATTGGCTGAAATCACTTCACTAGAACTGATAAGAATTACTTGAATGTAAATAGTGTCATCTGGGCAAAGAGCAGCTGGTGACTGACTGGAAGGGACAGTGACTGCTCACTGTCTAAGTGTTCAAACATACTCAAGTGCTTCCAAATCACACATTATTTGGTCCTCTCTCCCAGGAAGGCCATTTCCAGAGACCTCATTCTCAAACTTGACTGGCCCGGGGAACCCACGGGAGGAAACCAAATTAACTTGCAGCCACAGCTGTTGAAAACGCTGGAGCCATACTTGGAAACTGGACCATAGAGAATTGGGGATGAACAGGGCTACTAGTGATATCCAAGTCACAACTAAGACAGCATTAAGAAAAAGCAGTATTAGACTGACTTAGAACAGTCCAAAATGAGTTAAAACATGACCAAATAAAGGCTCTGTCACTGGGGAAAGGGGTCTTTTATTCACATGGTTTATCATAAACTTAGTAACTTTTCATTTTAGTTCTTTTTTGACTCAAGATTATCCACTAAGATAGGACAGTTTCTGCCAGCAGAACCAGTGTCTAATCTCTAGTCTCAGCCAACCTTGCCAAAGCAAATGATTTCTGCATAACTGGCAGTCATCTCCAAAGGACGCACCGTCATGTTTTCCCCGTTTCCTTCATTTAGATATTTGCACAAAAGACCTACCCTTTGTCTTAAAAGTTACCTGATTTGATGTTTAGGCAGAAGAGTAAATCCCATTTTACGATTCCTCTGCAAGTGACTTTACATTTCCTTTTTTCCAAAAAGGTAATTGCCAACTTCAATGTGTCGTGACACTTGGGGGGGGCGGGGAGGGCTGTAAAAGTTCAGTATTAACTTTCACAGCTCCAGGGGATGTTACCTGAAACCTCCCACTTTGCTTCATTACACTATAACTACTCAAAAAGTTATTTTTAACCCCAAAGAACAGAAGAAGGGCAGCGTGTAATCCTTCAGGTCACAACACCAGCATTGGCTGTGGAGTCTGTTACAGGTAAGACAGCTGGAAGTTACAATTCTGTGATTCCAAACCTTGAGGGAGATGTAAAACAGACGGGGGGCTGGGCAATGTGATTTCGTTAAGCTACACAGTGCTTGATCACCTGTGATGGAAGATCACTCATACTTCCACATGAGACTCAAAGCCACAAGCCCACAGAGCAGTAACTGACAGCTAGCCAAAGTAAAAGAGAGTTCTAAGACATAGCCTGGGGAAATCTTAAACAATTAGGCCTGGAAAACTGGGTCAGAATTACTCACAAAGCTCCTCATCCTTTCCCACGAGAAAATGTGATAGTATGTCTTTTATATGGAAATTTATTTGTATATATGTATAAACTTGGTATGGCCTTAATGCTGCAGGTAAGGATTTGTTTGGCTACCACCTTAAGCAGCGTGTTAAGCAATCGCTTCCTTAATGTAACATTTTTACTTCTTACAAGACTCTTAACCTTGACTAACCAATTACCTTTTGTCCCTTACTCTTCCCTTTTTTGCATGAAGTCATAAAAGTTATGGCAGTTATTTTTTGGCTTGTTAAAAAAAAATCTATTTCTGCAGTTTGAAGATGGAATGTAAAATTTCTGTGATACATGTATATAAAAATATATTTATTGAACCATCCATATACACATATCCATGCTGATTCCAATGGAAAAAAATTAAAGTTTTCTGAAATTTTCTCTGTGGTTAATCCATAGTTATTAATATTCAACCAACTTTATATGTGAGAGAACTTCTGAAGTCTTGCAATTACCCCAAAAAGAAACCTACATATAATCTGGAAAACATCACTTCACTTACGACAGGCTTTACGTTATTCATTCAAGAAATATTTATTGATATGTGCGCTATGGGAGATACAAAGATGACTCGGACACAGATCCTGCCCATCAGGAGCTTACAGTCTAGCAGGGGAGATAGAACACATACATGGGGTCGATCGTAGTCAGAACTGTTTCAGTAAGATGAATCTAGCATGGGGGTATAAAGTAGGCTGGGGTAAGAAGAGGTCAAGGATGCTGAGAGGCCAATGAAATTATCCAGGTGAGGAGAAAAGATGTGAAGGACTGTTGAGGTAGAACTGACAGGACTTAGCTGGACACTGGATGTGGGGGGTAAGGAAAAGGGAAGCAGGTAACTTAGACCTGGGGCATGGGTGATGACATGAACTGAAAGAACAATGAAGTAGATCTGTAAAAAGAAATGAAAATTGGCACATAAAATTCTGTATATAAATCAAGTGCCTGGGATATACTGGGCAGTCAGAAAGAAATGACTAATTACACAGACCAGGGATGGAAGTACCTCAAAATGACCAGTGACTTCCTCCCTCCTCTGCCCACCCATCAACATCTTCCAACAATCCCCTCCACTACGAAATGTCATAGTGCCTCAAATTTATTCAATTAAGTCCTACCTCTAGGCATGGCTCCCTTCTGAAAATGAGAACAGGAACACATTAATTCAATCAACCCAATGAGTCACCATTTAAGGACTCTTTCCTATTAGTCACTGTACCTTCTGGTGGAGTATAGGGATTAATTCCCCCAGTCCTTGTCCTCTAGGAGTTTATGGTCTAATAATGTAGTACAACATACAGGTCATTCTAATTCTAGGTTGAAGGTTTAAGTTTTCAGCTAGAAGAAAGGTGTAAAGTGCTCCAGGAACACATTTCTGTAAAATGAAAGTTGGGACAGACTGTCAAACAGGAGGGACAATGTGGAAGGGAAGATGATGAGAATGAATTTGTTCCTCATTTCAAATTCTGGCCAGATCAACCACCAAACAGAGGTTCCTCACTCCTGTTGCAAATCTTTTCTCTCTCAGGAAAAAAAAAATGAGTTCTTGAACTAGGTCTTCAAAAAAATGACTTCGAAGGCAAGGGATGTGGATGGGAGAAAGCAGATCAAGTCTATCTTCAGGGAAGAGAGAGGCACTTGAAGCCACGGAGTCAGCAACGCCTGGCTTATCAGAGGAACCAGAAGTAGTTCAGGATGGCTGGAGCATCACTCACTTCCATGAAGAATGGGAGCAATCACTGGAAAGGAAGATTAGGACCCTGATACACACATGGCACTGCCAGGCACTGAACAGGGTACACGCCTAAGACCAAATCGCTGCCCCTTAGGAGCTTACAGTTATAACAATACAAGGTGGAAAAGCCCCACAATGTACAGAATGTAAAATGCTGACAGATTTAGGAGAAAATTACAGCTGAGTTTCAGCTATTAACACATTAGGATACCCAATAGCTTTCTGACAGCTAGCAGTAAATCCATCCCTGAGGGGAGCACAAGTTAATGTCCTTGGACAACAGGCCCCGATAGAAGGGGGCATTAAGACAGTTCTAAGAAAATAAAGGAAACTAGGTATGAAAACTGAGCTACATGGAAGCAACCAAGTCAGCATATAAAATGTGGCTCCTCCCCTTTTCACCCACATCCTGGCCTTCCACAGCCCTGGCTCCCTGCAGCGAGCCCAGGGCAGACCAGTACTCCCCTGAAAGGGCTCCATGCCACTCTACAAGCCCATCTGGGACTCTACTAACAATCAGTTCTCTGAGCCACCTGTATCTTTTGAAAATGGAGGGGTTATACAAAGAATTTTAGTCCTTTCCAGCACTAACATTCTATGATTCAAGGAATTCTAGGAGCCTCCTGTTTCTTGTGGTAATAATCAGAATGGGAAGAAAAACTTCTAAGGAAACATTCAATTGTCATTTTAAATTATGATTTTTTCCATATAAATCACAAATGATTCCTATACCATCAGCTAAGTTCCACCTCAACCCCACTCTCCTTCAAAATCTAACAGCTACCTATATGAATTTATTTTTAACAAGCTATACTCTACATAATCTACTTAAGTGTGCACTGACTCTTTAAAGGAAGTCCTTTCCTTCTCCCTACTTCCTTATCCCAGCTTCTCAGTGTGTCTTCATTTAAAGGGGCCAAATCAGTATGCATACACATTCTTCACAAAAACATTTAAGAATTTAAACCAAATCCAAAGTAAAATAGGTGACATCAAAGCTTGGGGAAACTTCCAATAACCAAAAATGGTTAATTATAACAATTGGTAAAACTGTTTATATCCAGGTTAAATGAGATATGATCATCCCTGTAATTACTATCAAAAGTGTAGGCAAACTTCCCATAAGTGGTTTTATGAAAAAATAGCTGTTAAAATAATTCAATAGTGAATTTTTGGTAAACATCCCTTAATTTTATTTTTTTAAGAAAATAAGACACACTAGGTGGATTTAAGTCCCCTAGAATCTGTGACATGGGCCACATTTCAAAGCACGAAACGTGGATTTCTGCAGTTGGCCAAGTCACATGGTTTATGGAAGTAACAGTGGAACTGACTTCCAATACTATTTTCTTCTCCAGAGAACTACAAGAAAAGCTACCCAGTTCAAGCAGAAATTGGAGGAGGGGAGACTGTCCAAGGTTTTCAAAACAAACCATGTAACCAGAAAGCAAACCTTTATTCTAAGCCATACATTAGCATAAATCAAAACTACGCCTGGTGGTTTTAGACTACCTCTAGGCAACTCTTTCTTCATTCAGGCCGTGGCAAGAGGCTGTTTCATGAAAGCACGAGCAAAGCAGTCCAATTTCAGCATTACCCTGAGCTAGATACACAGTCACTAAGAAGAGTGTAAGTTTTATCTCGCATGTGCCACCATTTCCCCTTTAGTCTAGTAAGAGCTCACAGGCCTGCCTATGGTCCCCAGAACTTCAATATCACAGTATACAGATACAAATCCCAGAGGTATTACTACCTTAAAACCAGAAATCCTTACATAATTAATTAGTACCACATGGCCATTTCTTGATCAGCACAAGACATTCCTAAGTTGCTAACATATTCCTTTAGGTTTCTAAAACATTTGTGGAAGACTACCGTAATTATCCAATGCCCATTTTTGGTATATTAGGCAGTTAGCTAGAATCCCATACTCAAATAAATGTTGAAGTCACTTCTTTTTCAAGGTTCAAAATTGCTGAACTAAAAGGTCACCTGTATGCAGTTCCTGCAGAGATTTTTTTTTAAGTAGCACAAAAATAAAACTTCAATATAAAAGATATCTTTAGATCAGTAGGTTTGACAAATGCAACCACTTACACAAAAGAAAATAGGCCACTCAGCACAAACGATGGTCTACAAATTTAAACCTCATAGAAAGATTATTTCCATATAGATTCTAACAAACTGTTTTTTATAAAGTGCCTCGTTTTCCACTAACTCATTACACTCTACAAGGGTTTTCAAATAAAGGGATGAAGGAAAGTATCAGAGGATGGCAGTTATAAGCACAAAACAGAACTGCTATAAACTCACCTGGATTGTGCTCTAATAAAAATATTATTATTCACATCCAGATTCCAAGATTGTACTACATATATTATCAAACCAGATAAGAAAATAATCTAAAAACAAGTCATTATTGTTACCAAATAATCTGCAAATCAAAAGAAGCCCTATACAAATCAATGTTTACTTATACTGTTT
The DNA here is from genome assembly GCA_030848825.1 of Tadarida brasiliensis. Taxonomy (NCBI): domain Eukaryota; kingdom Metazoa; phylum Chordata; class Mammalia; order Chiroptera; family Molossidae; genus Tadarida; species Tadarida brasiliensis. Next base: position 102,827,818 of record CM061259.1, on the reverse strand, counting down.
ACCCTAAAGGAAACAACAAAAATGCTAACCTTGTTATGAATGTTTTATACACTCTGGTCTCTATACTGTAGTAATGATATGGTCATGTGCTATTACCTTAACATGTCATTCAAATGTACATATGTAGGCATTTTGGTTCTAGAGAAAAAGCATCAGCTTGGAGGCCAATCCGCTCCTTGCTACATAGATGGCTTGGAGGCCGAGTCACGTAACTGCTCTGATGCCATTTTTCTTTTATCTTTACTTTGGGGAAAACAGTGCCTAACCCACAAAGTCATTGTGAAAATTAGTTTTCCAACCTAAAACTAAAGTGCAATTCAACTGACGCTGTGGCAGTAACCTACTCAGAGTCAAATAATGGTTTTTGGATTATCCATTTCACTGCTCCCTAGCAATAGCTCTCAAAGTTGAGAACACAGGAATACGTAAGTCAAACCCAACCTCACCACAAAAGCAAACAAAAGTACTGTTTTAAGCCCCAAGGTATTTTTATTTTCAATAAGTCTTAAAAGACTAAGATGCACAGTGAACCAAATTAATCTTACCTAGTAAGATATTAGGTAAAATTGTATTTTAAAACCTGAAAAGGTTACATATGATAAGCTGATGCTGCCTTAAAGAAAAATCTTGCTCTATTTTATTTTCACTTTCTACCTGTGTGAATATATATATCTCTATGGTATCATATTTATTCCATCAGCAATAATGTAAACAATGATACCAGGTTTTTTATAGTGTTAAAACCATGATGCTAAATCCTATTTATAAAAGTCCAATATTATTCAAAAATCCACAAATCACCCAAATTCTGATGAGCTGAAATTACTGAAGCAAACTTTTGTTTTCTGAGATTATGCAGTAGCTCCCTGCAACAAGTTACAAGCAGCATCTAGTATATTGCTACTTCTCCAAACATTTTTTTAAAACCACATATTGGTACAAATGAAGGAAAATGAGATTACTTTTGCTAATTCGTTTATTTTTATTTATCTGAGGCTTCAGTGCACAGGAATGAGTCTTCAACGCCAGCTGTGGCAATCCACCGCTCCGCCCACCATGCATTCTAGGAGTAGGGACTAGACATTTGCAATGCAGTTGCTTCATTTTTACAGAACATGTGGCATTGTTGGCCCCCACCCACTAAATGCTAGATGCAGTGTCCCCCTCCAACACCCCCCGCAATCTCACACATTTCCAAATGTCCTCTAGGATTTAACAGCCCCAAACTGAGTATCGCTGCATCTAGTTAGTGCCCTTGAACCTCTGAGTAGGAAGAACTGCTGTTTTGAAATGTATGGTTTACTATTCACTTGTGAAAAATGATTTCTATGTTATCCATAATTTATGACCTTACAGTTACTGCAAAAATAACTCAGGCTAAGTTTTTTTTCTTTCCACCGCAAGCTTAATATAAGCTACAGAAGTATAATCTGAATTTCTTCCTAATTATCACTGGCCTGGACCAAATGAAGTGGTTAACAAATAATTATTTAAACTGACCCTCAAAACAGCCATGTGACTCAGTTACATAAGTTTCTTTATATGAAGGAGGTGCTGCCAATTTTCAAATACTTGAGGTACTGAGGACCAATTGATAACATCAGATTTCATTTTAGTTTAAGACTACACCCTTCAGCAAACCTAGTTTCCCAGTAACAGAAAAACAAAACAAACACTCCTATTCCTACTCATACTATCCTCAAACAGTCCTAAAGATGAATACTGTTAAGAAGAAAATAAATAAGTTAAATTTGACAACCTTGTTGCCCTTCAATTAGTAATGACAAGATATCATACAAAGGCTTGCTTCACAAATGTGTAAACATAACCTTCACCCACCTCACACACCGCACTCAACAAACATACTATGTAAAACGAGTATTAGTCTATATTGCCAGATTAAATTTTCTTCCAGAAATATTTTAATAAAAATTGGCCATTTCCAAGAAACACCCACTGTATGCCCGTCAATAAAAGAGAACCATTAACAAAATAGAAAATTTACCATATGGCTATGATTTAAAGGAAAAGGACTAGCAGACACTCCAAGCACATCAGCAAAATCCAATGTTAAAATCACATTCCTTCTTGGGGGCTGATTAGAATTCTGAAGAGATACAGAAATAAAATGCTGAACTATTTAGGTCCAAGGACCTTGATAGAAGCATCTGTCCACAAGGCATTCCAGTTTGAGACTCCATTTCAGACTAAGGCATAACACATGAACAGAAGACAGACAAGAGGGATTCTACAATTCCCAATATACTCTGAACCTGAAGAAAACAAATCTAGACTTTTTTTTTATTATTTTTCTTCAAACAATTGCCAAGACTGGAATCAAAGATAAATAGAAGGCACAACAGTTTTGCTCTGGTTTTGTGTTATTTGGATTAGGGTGGGGGGATGTTGGTCTTTGTTTTTTTACAAATACAAATTAAACATGAAAATAAATTCTACTTCAAAAAACCTAACAATTCAAGAAAATCACATCAATTGAATTCTAGACATTTAAAACCTATCTCACAATTTAAATTTCAATGGTAAAAACAGTGGATTTTATATTGTTTTGTGATCACATATCAAAAGAAGAAAACGTCACTAACATCTTTTATTCAGTTTTTAACCAAGAATCAAAATTGTCAATTTTTCCAATGGCAGTTCCTCCACACCAGAAGGTAGTCATGACTCTCAAAAGAAGAAACAATTTGGGTTTTTTCTTGCCTTCAAAATGTTTCTCAAATCCTGTATTTTTCAAAGGCTTTTGAAACACGTAGAAAATAAGTAAGAAATATCCCAATGAATGAAACATACCAAATGTCAGTAATAAGCAAGACACATTCCTTTGGGGAAATGGCTGTTAAAAAAAAAAATCCAGTCTGTATATGCAAAGTAAAGCAAGGAAATTCAGTCTTTTTTTTCCTTCTTTAAAAATCCACTTTTCCTAAAATATCATTCCACAAAATTGGAAGTGAAGGACTAAAAGGCGAGGAGAGGGAAGGGGGGCGAGGGGGACACACACCATTAACACAAAAAGTAAAATTGTACAAACTTAAGCAGTTTATAAGAGACCAGGGTCATACTGCAAGATACCAAGGGGTGGTTGAAGAAATTCACCATTCTGCAGGAACGGTTGTACTGCTGCATGAAGATCAGTGAAGAGCAATTCACTGCCTTGGAGCAATTCCCCTTCCCACTCCAAATCCTGATTTCTGCACCATGCCTCCACGGGGAGGGCCTCTCATTCCACCACCCAGCCCACCTCGAGGGCCTCCAGGTCCCCGAAGGCGGTTATCTCGCCGGTCCCCTTCCCGGGCAGCTCGAGTCTTCTTCTCTTCCACATTCAGACGGACCTCACCCCTGAACATGATGGGCTGTAAGAGTCAAGGTGAGAAGACTTACACAGTGCTGACAGGCTACCAACTATCAAAGTTAAAACAATGCTATTCTAAAGAATCAGCAGCTTATAGATCACCTACGTTCTCACCATTCAGTTTTTGTTTCAAATTCAGAACACATAATGTTCCCATTAACAAATACAGGGAAAGGTGGTTAGGTATGCAGGGGTATACAGGCTATTTCAAAAAAGTCCATTTAAACAGCACAGCAGCACAAGTAAATTTCATTGTACTTATTAAAGTAAATCTTGCCTGGCCAGTGTGGCTCAGTGGTTGAGCGTTGACCCATGCACCAAGAGGTCGCTGGTTTGATTCCCAGTCAGGTCACATGCCCAGGTTGTGGGCCCGATCCCCAGTGAGGGGCATGCAGGAGGCGGCCAATCGATGTTCTCTCATCAATGTTTCTCTCTCTCTCTCTCTCCCTTCCTCTCTCTCTAATCAATAAAGAAAAAAAATTTAATTATTAATAAAAAATAAAGTAAATCTTATTTTCCCATAGAATTACATAAATAGAATATAAGAATTGCTACCTTCTCTATGGATTTTGAGGCTTAGAATAAAACCCTATCATCACCTAGTGTGGAAAGACTATGTTGCACATACTTATGCAAAGTACATATACATCTCAAAAACATCATTAATTTCATCTAAATATAACTTCCACAAAATGCTGTTTGCCTTAATAGAATTTTGAAAAATACTGAAGACTATAAAGATAACATTATCTTATTGAAAGGAAAAAAAAAAGAAAAATCCAAACTGTCTTTGGCATTCTTTTTACACTCACTAGAGCTAAAGCAGGAAACAAAGGTTTACTCAAAAGTCTAATGAATTCAATGTACAGGCTTCATTGGCAATGGTTTGCTAACTGAAATATTTTTTATCTTATTTATTTTTTAATATCTTTTCTTTATTGATTTTAGAGAGAGAGGGAGAGAGAGAAACACTAACGAGAGAGAACATCGATTGGCCACCTCCTGCATGCCCCCCACTGGGGACTAGGCCCACAAACTGGGCATGTGCCCTGACTGGGAATCAAACTGGCGACCTCTTGGTGCATGGGTCGACTACTGAGCCACACCAGCCGGGCATATTTTTAAAAATAAATATCTAACAGTACTTACTATGCAGATACACGTTCTATATACTTCACATTTATTATCTCATTTGACCTTCACAATAACCTACTGAGAGCTGTTGTTATACCTATTTTAGAGACCAGCAAACTAAGGGCTAGGGAGGTTAAGAAACTCTCAGCTCATGGGCCACAACACAATGAAAGAGGAATGTAAACCGAGCCATCTTGACTGGAAAGTATAAGCTTTGAACCACTATGCTGCACTAAAGCATGTCAAACACCATGGTCATCAAGCTTATATAAGCTACTTCTGTACTCATAAAACAATAACTGAACGGACTTCTACCAATACATTGAGATGAGGGAAAATCAAAATACATTGGAAGTTTCCAAACTACAAAGGAATAATCTGAAAGTATACATTTAACATATGCATAACCCAGGGTCACAGATAGAGTATGAGGAAGGCCTGGGATAGGGCAGGGGGTTTGTGGACGGGAGTAAAAATGGAGAAAATGGGAGACATCTGTAATACTGTCAACAATTAAAAAAAAAGAAAAAAAGAGTAGGCAGGAGGGTCAAAGAGAGACTGAAGATGCTGCACTGCTGGTTTGAAAAAGGCACAGGGAATGCAGGAAGCCACTCGAAGCTGAAAAAGAAAAGGGAACAATTCTCCCCTTCTTCCAAAGGACCACACTTCTGTTAACTCTTGATGTTAGCCCAATGAAATGCATTTTGGACTTCTGACCACCAGAACTGTAAGATAATAAATTTAAGTGAAAAAAAAAAAAAAAACCCCACAAAAAAACCTTTTTTGAACTTTAATTATAATTTGTATTTTAAATTCAGATCAAATATATATTTATACATTTTATTTATCAACACTTCATGTAAGAATTATAAATATTTTTATATTCACACTATATCAATCACTTCACATGCAATCTGAAGCACTGTTCCAGGCAATGTTCTAGATACAACAGGAAAAATAGTCATATTAAAATCTGAAAGATTAAGGGGAAAGAAGTTGGAGCTGAGATGTTTTGAAACAAGGGTAGAAGCAATCTAAATGAAAAGGTATCAGACATACATACCCCCTTTTGAGGAAATATACCTCACACAATTTTTACACATGAAAATGCCATGGCTTACCCATATTTATTAAAAGAAACAAACACCTTATCTTGGGCAATTACCTAGGAAGCCAGTTATCAAGTCTGACCTCCTTTGGCCCATACCCTGTAAGGAAACAAAGAATTCAAGGCTACACCAAAAAGGTTGGCCACTGGACCCATTGCATGCTCAATGATGGATTAATCCACAAAGCCTCTGGAGATTTCTGGGTTCGCTATTTTGTGGCCTTGGTGAGATAAGCCACTGTTCTCTCCTCATTTCTCAGAGTTGTGTAGAAGATACTTCACTAAATTAGTGAATTCAATGTACACACCTCACTGGCATTGAAGATAATGCACACCTGCAGATTAAGGCTCACACATGTTATGACCACAACATTAAACTTTGCAGTCTATCTATCCATTAACATGGACAACCTCTGGGAGATAATTATCTACAACATTTCTATTACATGGTTAGTAAAACACGTATTTTAATTTGCAGAGACTGAAAGCAAATTGGTGGTTGCTAGAGGCTGGGTAGAGAGGATATGGGGAGAGACTGCTTCAGGGTAAGGGACTTACTTTTGATGAAAATGTTTTGTAACTAGATAGGCCATGGTTGTGCAATAATGGGTGTTACTAAATATCACTACATTGTACCAGACTTACTGGGGGGATCACCTTGTAAGTTATATAAATGTCTAACCACTATGCTGATGCTGTACACCTTATAATACTGAATGTCAACTGTAATTGAAAACAGTATTTATTTATTTATTTATTTTTCTTTCTTTGTTGATTTTAGAGAGAGAAGAAGGGAGAGAGATAGAAACATCAATGAGAGAGAACATCAATTGGCCACCTCCTGCATGTCTCCCACTGGGAATTTGGCCCAAAACCAGGGCATGTGCCCTGACCGGGAATCGAACTGGCAACCTCCTGATGCATGAGTCGATGCTCAACCACTGAGCCACACCGGCCAGGAGAAAAAAAGATTTAAAAGAAATGAAATACATTAAAAATAAAAATGAGATGGTTAGTTTTATGTAAATTTCACCTCAATTTTTTAAATAGAGAGGTTTTTAAGGGCCCATATCCATCTCAGGAAATGAATAGTTATTTACCCCTTTGTTCTTTACTACTAGTGCTATAAAAGTGTTTTTTGCTAACGAAACATGTGGGGGAAGGGAAGAGTTCTTTAGGAACTACAGAGTAAAACAATTCCAATTCTACAAATCCCTCTGTAATTAGACTAACAGTAATGTTAATAAAAGTGGTTCCAGGTCAGGTGACTCCAAACACAGACAATTTATAGACTAAAAGGAGAAACTCCTTACAGTTATAACCCAAGCAGCAGTTTCATACCAAGACTGCCCTGGGCATACAGGCTCTTAAGTTATCTTAGCTAAATGTAACACTGTATTTCATGTTCTACACCAGAAGCCACCATCCAGAAAAGGAATTTCCATAAATCTCAGTGCATTGGTAACTTTTTATTTCATTCTTATCATTCACTTATTCAAAAATTAACTTATTCAGACAGAAGCTTTGTTTTTCTAAACTCCCAAGCAGTTCTTTTGATACTAATGGTTGAACATGATAGAATATATTACCCAAACATGTTGGAACAAATAGCATTTACATATACATAGTTGTAAGGATGAATATACAAAGAGCCAACATAAACGCTTATTTTTTAAAAACTCAAGATGAAAAATTGCTTACCTTGTTGCTAAGGACCTTTTGAACGGGCTCAGAATCATCAAACACAACAAAACCAAAATTGGGTAATTTCCCACCACTGTTAATGCGCAACTCCACCACATTTCCATAATCTGCAAGTGAAATACAAAGTCTCAAATAATTTATTAGAACATTTCTTTCAAATATTACATGCACACTATCCAATGACATGGCTACAGAGCACTTGAAATGTGGCTAGTCTCAAACAAGTGTAAAAAACATATGACTTCGAAGACTGAGTATAGAAAAATATATACCATCTCTCATATATTTTGACATGTTGAAATGACAGTTTAGACAGTTAAATAATTATAAATTTGGTTCATATTCTGTTTCTATTGGGCAGTGCTGCATTAGATGACTCCAGTATTTAAAACTCAATCACCTACTTTGAAAGAAATCTTTAAGCTCCGATTTGTCCACTTCATGAGGCAGATTGCCAATGAAGAGTTGGTGACTGTCGGGGTGTCTCACAATTCTTCGGGGTTCAACATCACCTTGCTCACCAGCCTCACGAACTTCAGAGAGAGCAATGAAAGACAAAGACACCTTTCAGTGACTAATCCATACAATTGTTTTCTCTCTACCTCAAATACAGGTAATTCCACCAACTCCACAATTTTTTAAGTAAATAAATATCAAACACCAACCCCCACCCCCAAAAAACAAGATCTTACCTCAAAATCCCCCAAACTAAGAAAGTCACCCTTCTGAGCTCTTACTTGGTCTAGGTCCCCTCTGGGGAGGAATATTTATTCGTTGTTCTCGAACTCTTTGATCCCTCTGAGGCCTCTGCGGTGGAATCTGAGATTCAGGCTTAGACTCCGGGCGAGGCTGAAAAATTTATGTTAACTTTTGTGTAAAAAACAAAGCAAGCTTACTTTTTGTCTTGTTTCTTAGCTAATAATAAGATTTAAACTAGAAAATAACAATTCTCTCTCACACACACAAAAAATCATTAAAATCATCTTTACCCTTCTCATCTGTCCTATATATCAGTTCCCACACCCTCTATGAAACCACATCACACGAAATATAAGTAAATGTGCTTTAATACACAAGCTTAATTAGAAATTCACCTGTGAAGCTGGTACTTTAACAACATGAGGTGGTATCCCAGTAACTGGAACAGCTCCACTGGGTGGAAGGTTCTTACTGGTCACAGATGCCCAGGAAAATGTCTAAGGTAACATAACACCAAAACAATCTGGTTACACCACATATAAAAACATAAAAGCTATTAGATCTTGATTTCTTGTACATAATATATGCATCACATTTTCATAGGCAGGACAGAGTTTTTAAGTATCTTGAGATTCCTTCCTCACTCATTTACAAATTTAGTACTAGTTTCTTGGGACTGCTATGATACAAACACTGATCCGTTTACACCAACTTTAGAATTACCTTAAACACCTTTTCAATCCATATCAAAATCACCAAATTCTGTTATTTAACTCTTAATTATCTTCTTTCCATCTCCACTGCCAGGTCCCTAATCCAAAATATCATTCTCTCTCCAGAATTACTATAATAGCCACCTAACAAATAATCATCCTTTCTCAATCCAGCAACCTACTTTTCTACCTACAAGCTAAAGTAACCTCTCCATTTCTTTCCTACTCACTCACTAGCTAAAGGAGAGACCCAGAACCCTATCCATTTAACAGAAAGATAGTTCCCATACCTAGAACAATGCCTACCACATGGGAACTTGAATTAACTGTCAAACATATATAAATGATATAAGAACCCTGACCCCATGAATACAGCACTAAAACATATTCCTTCACAGTTATCAAATGCAAAGGTTCTGTGGGCTCAGTTGACATCATCCTGATGTGATTAGGAGTTACTGAAAAGCTTCCAAAATTTTGAAATCAGGTATTCTTAATTAGGAAAGTAGTTATACTTCAGCAGTTTGCTTCTATTCCTACTGTAGTTATCCTCAATTAGATTTTATAGAAAAAGGCAGGAAAGTCTATTGTGTCATATTATTTTTAAAAGATACATTATCACTTGTTTGTTACAAGCATGTAATAATCTGTAGTTTCAAAGATGAAATGTTAAAAAGATGAGGGGTTGTTGATATGGTGATAAAATAGCACCTGAAATTTCTGTTCTAAAAAGTATACATGTTTTCTTACAGTAAAAAAAATTTACTTTTGCTTTTACAAAGCAATATGCATCTTCTTATCTGAGGCATGGCTCAGTAAGTAAGAAATTTCCCTGAACCACCAATGTGAAAATGCACCTACAGAAGTCACCACGCAATAATGAAGGAGAAGAGATTTAAGAATAACTAGAAAGAGTAAAATGAAGACATGTTGCATACCCTCAAGTCCTCCTGTGCTGTCTGAGCCATGTCTGTGGGTGCTGGAGACGAGCTCTTCTGAGCATCCTCAGGAGCAGTCTCCTCCAGTGCTGGTTCACACTTTTCCTCTTGGATTTCAGATACAGGTTCTTGCTCGGGTTCTGGTTCAGGATCAGGCTCTGGTTCAGCAACAGGTTCCTCTAAATGTTCTTCCAAGTCATTGCTTTCACAGAAAAATTTGAGAAATATCATTTTGCCTCCATTGATTTAGCAAGAAATTTCCAAGTATGCATTAATTAACTAGAGACCTGAACCCAAAAAATATTTAAGAAATACATGTCTGAGTATTAAAACAAGACAACTTTTTAGAAAAGCACTCAATGAGAAAATCTTAACTATAGTTAGATTGGCTCAATTCTTATAAGCAACTGCAACAAAATGGATCAAAATGAACCAACCCAATTTCTCAATTAGAATCCCCAAACTATTATAATTTACCTATCACACATCACAAAACTCTAACAGATTGTGAGGAGGGACAAGGGCAATTGAATTGTTCAATGGGTACCATTTCAGTTCTGCAGGATGAAAAGTTCTAGAGATATGTGGTACAACCGTGTGCACTTGATTAACACTGCTATACAGCATACTTGAAAATGGTTAAAGTCAGTTTTGTTATGTGATTTCACCACACACACACACACACACACACACACACACACACACACACACACTAACCCTCTCATAATAAAGTAGGGGAAAAAAGACATTTTTCAGTGCCCTGGCCAGTGTGGCTCAGTTGATTGGGTGTCATCTCATGCACCAAAGATGTCGCCGGTTTGATTCCCATTCCCAGTCAGGGTGCATGCCGGGGTTTCAGGCTCAATCCCCAGGGGGCAGTGGGTATGAGACAGCTGATCCGATGTTTCTCTCTCTCTCTCTCCCCTCTCTCTAAAACGAAAAACATAATCTTCAAAACAAATTTTTTTAAATGACGTTAGCTATGATTCAGAATAGTAGTTCTTAAACTTCCACATAAATCAGTTTGTTAAAGCTACAGATGTTTTTTCCCCCTGAAATTCTACTTTGGTAGGTTTGTGGTATGACAATAAACCATTTTCAACCAATAACCCAGGTGAGTACTGTGATTAGTTCATCAATACACTTGAGAAACATTCGAAACTATCTTTTAAGCACTGGATATTAACATTACTAGTATCACATGGCAACAAGTAAATACTGTATTAATTTCCATTCCTATCAAACACATTTCTGTTCTGGTTGCAGATTTAAAAGAAAAAAACAAGATACAGTCACACATTTATTGTCTGAGCTAATTAATGAAATTCTTTACTGCTACAAATCACGTTTGAATTTCTTTCTTTTTTTTAAGGGTATTTTTTAATTTTTTTTTTCTTTATTGATTTGAGAGAGAGAGAGGAAGGGGGAGAGAGAGAGAGAGAGAGAGAGAGAGAGAGAGAGAGAGAGAAACATCGCTGAGAGAGAACATCGACTGGCTGCCTCCTGCATGCCCCCCACTGGGGATGAGGCCCACAACCTGGGCATGTGCTCTGACTGGGAATCAAACCGGTGACCTCTTGGTGCATGGTTCAATGCTCAATCACTGAGCCACACCGGCCGGGCTGAATTTCTATCAATTTATGCCTAATCTCTGAATAAGTCCTTGTACACTTTATATTCACCCCCGCCCCCCCCAAGCACGTAATGCAGTGGCTTCATGTGTTAATTACTTGGTAAAAAATCTCAACTCTTTTTCACTTACCACCCAGAAAAAAACTAAACAAAAAAGCAACTGGTGGATACTATAGTCCTCACAGTACAATCTATATTAAACATGTTATAGATTTTTGGAAGCTCAAAGGTACCAAAAGTAAAACCTTTATTTTATGAAATTATCACTATTTTCTGAGATAATTCTGAAACTACATGACTGCCCTCCAACAAAAGGAAAGACCAGACAACCCACATTTTCATGCAGCTCTGGACAGATAAAAAGTTTTCCTTACCTGACAGTCTGATCATAGAAAGTTCCAGAATCATCAGGTACCACCTCAGGTGTCTGCTGTCTTTCTTCAGGTTCCTCTACTTCTTCCTCAGATTCTAAGTGAGAAAAGAAATTTACAAAACCAATGAAACACAGATAATAGTGTGGGGAAGGCAGGCAAGGGGTGGGAACAGGGAGGAGGGGGGTCTATGGGGGAAAAAAGGGGACTATCAGTAATACTTTCAACAAGAGATTTAAAAAAAAAGAAATTTAAACTAATTTGTGCTTACTTAATTCACAAATAAATTCACTTTAACAACGTTCATCATAATAAAAAAGGCAATGACTTAAGAAGAGCAGATATATATTCAAAAAATCAAGAAAATAAGGCAATTCAGTAAAATCATAGCATAGGCTTCAAGAACAGGATTAAGGTAATTGCAGTGTCAGGTTAAGAACATAGAATCTGAGTAAAATTGCCAGTAATCCAGCCCCGCTGGTGTGGCTCAGTGGTTGAGCATCGACCCATGCACCAAGAGGTCACCAGTTCGATTCTTAGTCAGGGCACATGCCCAGGTTGTGGGCCCAATCCCCAGTGGGGGGCATACAGGAGGCGGCCTATTGATGTTCTCTCATCAATGTTTCCATCTCTCTCCCTCTCCCTTCCTCTTTCTCTAAAATTAATAAAGAAAAAAAAAATTTTTTTAATTGCCAGTACAGTCGTCCCTCACTTATCACAGTTAATCCATTCCAAACCCTAGTGGTTGCACCTGGCGTTGAAGGATTCCTGGGGTACTCGAATACACAGGCCTACAGTCTATACGTACAGTAATTTTAATTTTAATCGCAATACAGGGGTGTATAATTGACTCAGACAACCGAGCACGTGCTGTGTCATTTTCACTATCTCGATCAACTTTTTAATGAATATATTTGAAAAAAACCGCAACAGAGTGAAGCCGCAAAAGTCAAAGCGTGAAGTGGCAAGGGTAGACTGTAATCCAATATAGGCTCTGCCACCTAACTAGCTACATGACATCGGGCAAATTACTTCCCTGTATTGCAGGGCCCTAATCTAGTGAATGGGAACAACACTACTTAAAGTACTTATCTATAAGGCTGTTGTATTACATAACAAATATAAAGCACTTAGAATCGTCTCAGCCACACAGAAATTGTTCTGAAATAATCCCCCATGGGTCTCTTGTGTTTCTATACATCTTACAATTGAGGCAATGGCTACCCTTTGTTCCAGACTACCTTTAAAGAATATTTACATATCAAACAACTTTGGAAAATAGTGTCTCCCTCCAGAGTCAAGGGCAGGCATGTTTATTGCCATTCTAAAAGATTTGGGTTCCCTAAACTTAAGGTTCCATCCTTGTAATGCACCCTGTTGCCATGCAGGTAGCATTTGGACTTCAATGTCCTGTGGAAACTGACAAAACTGCTACAGTCGTCCCTCACCACTTCACACTTCGACTTTCGTGGCTTCACTCTATCGCGGTTTTTTCAAATGTTCATTAAAAAGTTGATCGAGACAGTGAAAATGATACAGCGCGCTCTGTTGTCTGAGTCAATTATACACCCGTATTACAATTACAATTAAAATTACTGTACGTATGGACTGTAGGCCTATGTATTTGAGCACCCCTGCAAATCCTTTAACACCAGGTGCAACCGCTTGACCACTCCTTGTGTGTGGGCAATAAGTTTTTCCCAAAAAATCGGGTGTGGTGAAACCAAGCCAATAAGAGCGTGCTGTCCACTGATTGGTTATCCTAGCCTCTTCCTATCCTGGCCACTGATTGGCTCAGCCTCATGCAAGTTCATTTCTCTCATACACGCTTCTACATCGCTACGATCGGGAGCATCTTTGCTCTTGTAAGTGTTTGCGATTTCCGAGAACTTTTATCCTCACGATGGTTCCTAAACGTGTGCTTCTTCTAAGCCTTCTGATGATGAAACTAAGCGCCGGAGGAAGATGCTTACCATCCAGGAGAAGGTGAAACTCTTCGATATGATCAAAGATGGCAAGAAAATTGTGGAGGTTGCCCGCCATTACGACTTGAGTCTACCGTTCGCTCCGTAAAGATGAAAAGAACATCCGTGCAACAAGTACTGTTTCTTTCAACAAGGAAGCAAAGCGCGTCGTGACAAGTCGTAATAAGTTCATAGTGAAAACGGAGTCTGCGCTAGCCGTTTGGATCAGCAACAGCCACAAGAAAAACATTCCGTTGGATTCGCTGGTCATCCAGAAGGCGAGGCAGCTCTATCAGTGCTTTACGGCGGACGAACCTCAACCAGGACCCTCTTCTGCAATGTTCATGGATTTCACAGCGAGCAAGGGTTGGTTTGAGAAGTTCCAAAAGTATCATATGAAAAGTGTCATTCTCCACAGAGAAGCTGCCTCTGCTGACCAGCCTGCAGCAGAGGACTACGTGAACAACACATTCTAGAAGATCCTTGAGGAGGGTGAGTATCATCCAGAACAGGTGTCCTTAACTGATGAGGATCTGGTGGAGATGACTGAGTCTGCGAGTGAGGAGGAAGAGCAGCCAGAGATTCCTTGGGGTCAGGAGGAGGAAGTTGGCTTTACACCTGAGTGTCTCTCGAAAGTTGTGAGAACTATCAAGGTAGTACAGGACATGATTGGCGAATGGGACCCACAAATGATGCATGCATTGCGGTTCAGGAATGCACTTGATGGAGCGACAGAACCCTAAAAAAGCCTCCTCACACATATGAAAAGACAGCGCCAGCAACTGCCTATCACGATGTTCTTCAGCCGCGCACCCAGCCACCCACTGCCTACTCCTAGTGCTCCTTCAGCGGAAGACAACGACGCACCTGCTAAAGATACTGCACCACCTGGAGACTCTCCTACTGAGGCCGTGCCTTCAGAGCAGCAGTAACCTTGCTCTTCTTTGCTGTGCAGTACATCTCTTCATCTTCATCGCTTCATCATCGAACAAGTTGCACTATTTTCATAGGTTAGTGGTTGTGTGTAAGAACTGTGTATGTGTGTGTAATTAAATGTACAATAATAATAATATGATATTTGTAATGTCTAATATGTGTATTTTCTCTTATTTTGTCTAATATATTGGGTAATACGAGTGTAATGGTGACTAAAGGGTGTTATTTCACGTCTAGAGGGCTCTAATAATGTTTTAAAAAAACATATTTAGAAGGTCGTAAACAGGTTTTCTATGCTCTAACTGCGAAAATATTCTATTTATAAATAAAGAATCCTACTTCGCAGAAATTCACTTATCGCGGTACAGTCTGGAACTGATTAACCGTGATAAACGAGGGCCGACTGTACTATTTTTGCTGTCATAATCTGTCTATTTCCAACTTGACCTTCATGTCTTGACAATTACAAGTTATTAATGAAGAATACAGAGTATAATGAAAACATTCAAGAAACCCATATTCTATTCAGGTCAATGCCATCAAAAAAATTTAGGCAAGTAACTTACCCTCCTGAGGCTCAGTGACAAAGCCACCAAAGACCTCATCTTGGTATCTGAAGATATCATTGTGAACGTAGAACTTATTTGCAACAGAACCCTGCAATGCCAACAAAATTTTTTTACTTACTCAGTAGACTTTTAAAAAGCCAAACCACCCTACACCAGTGGTTTTCAACTGAGGGCATTATCGCCCTCAAAGGAGACACATGGCAATACTTGCAGGCATTTCAGTTTTCTCATTTGGGGAGTGCAACTGACAACTACTGAGCAGAGGGGCAGAGATGCTGCTGAACGTCTTCAATGCCCCGCACAGCCAGCCACAACAAAGACTTATTTGGCCCAAAATACTAACAGTGGCAAGGTTGAAAAACCCTACTCTACATTATGGCTGTTAAAACTACACTCAAATATATGGGTTGCTTTATTTACACGCAAATATATAGCTTGCTTTATTTATTTATTTAGCAGAGGTAGTAGAAGTGAGCCAGCTGGGCTGCATAGGCTCAGGAAGCAAGTTACAGAGGCAGCAGAAGGGCCCTTGGAGCTTAGGAGAGAGAAAGGCAAAGGTAACGCGCCTCAGAGGAAGAAGAGGGGGAGAGGAAAGATGCTTCCGAGAGGGAGAGCCTCAAATATATGGTTTGCTTTACATACCAACAGATGGATACCCAAAATCTAATAAAGCTTGAAGTATGTAAGATGCTACAGCCCAAACCTCAAATCATTTCTTGAACAACAAATACCTATTACCAACTGCAGCACATTATTTTAAATTCCCTAAATCTGTACCCAAGACTATTGATACAAGCACTCAAGGGGGGTATAGCTGAAAAAGTTTGCCTACATTAGACTAAAACACTCTTGAGTCTAAATCCAAATATGTCAACTACTAGTTATTCAACCTCTAAGGCTGTTTCCTCATCTGCAAAAAGGGATACCAACATACACCTTAGAGCTTTGAGTATTAAATGAGCTAGATTCTTCTTCTTTCACATCCCACCTAATCCCGTGAATATTCAGAAGTCCATCAACAGTTTTACACTGCAGATAACCTACACCTTCCTCTAAAAATCATGACTAAAATGACCTCATGTAATTTTTCAAAGACAACTGGATTATTTTATATTCAAACAGTAAAATGATAGGGGTCTTAGATTCACTATCCTAAACACAAAATTAACTTGAGAGTAATGCTGGAGAAAACATTAATCAGCAAGTCCTTATTGAGCCACCTCCACATGCTTATGCAGATAGGCTTCCTGCCGTGGTTCAGCCTGGACCAGCTGGGAAAACAGTACAAACGCAATTATTCAACATAAATCTGTGGTCCTTTCACGGTAAGCATAATAACTAAAAAGAACCAGGGCTCCTTGAAGAAAACAGCTGATCTCAGGGCTGGGGCTGGAGCAGAGATAGTGCAAATGAGCCTGAAACATCTGCCACAAAGTTACAAAGTGCTAAAAAAAATACACACACACACAGTAACCAGCTTAAAGAGGTTCACACTTACCATGCCTGGGACATTTCAGACATCAATATAAAGTTAGCAATGGATTAAATCCATTAAATAAAGACTCCATGAGTGATAACAGATAGATAGGAGAAAAGGCAAAGTTCTTCACAGTAGAATACCAACTAATAAAATATAGACTGATAGAATTAAATAATCATCATTCATAATGATCAGAGTAGTAGCTCTGGCAAGAATCATCAATGAATCCAAAAACTAGTACATAAGTTTGATGAGGAACAGGGTATTCGCATAGTCTCAAAGAATCACCCACAATTTACTTACTAATGAGCAACATAAAAATACTAACTTCACAGTGGCGAAACCTGTTGACCATCGCCTTGAGTGGTCAAAGTTAACATCACCATTAATAGGACTAAATGACATCAAGAGCCTGCCTAACGTGAGGCACTGAAAGACACATTTGTGTATAACTTAAATCTAAACACAAGAAGTATCAGACAATTCAACCGAGGCATCTAAAGTAACTTGATCATGCTCTTTCAAAATGTCAATGCCACAAAAAAAAACAACAGATTAAAGAATTATTGCAGATAAAAGGACACTAAAGAGACATCATAGCTATACATAATGTATAATCCTGGATTCAATCGTACCCTGGGGGGGCAGGGGGAGATTACTGTAAAGGACATTATTAGGAAGATAACCAAAATTTAAATATGGACTACAGATTGATAACTGTATTATTTCAATACTTCATGAATTTGGTAACTGCACTATGATTATGGAAGAGAATTCCTTATTCTTAGGAAATGCCCACTTAAGTATTTGAGAATGACTAGGCATGATATAAATGGTTTAGAATTTTAAATGACAGGTTAATAGAAAAAGAATTACAAATGTGTGGACAAATTTTGACAGTGACTCTAAGTAAGGAGTATGTGAGAGTTGTTGTACTGTTGTTACAACTTTTCTGTAAATTTGAAATTTCAAAATGAATAGATGCACAAATTCACTGTTTTATTTTTCATACCTCAGGAGCAAGGACAAATGTCTGCATGAATCTCCTCAAAGCCTGGTTGTTATTAGAGAGCAACCCCATCACCTGGACCACCACACCATCATTCAGAGTGGCATGAGCATCAACATGGCGAATCTTAGTGTGGCAATTGGTGAAGTTTTGTGACATCACTTTCCTATGGATTTCCTACAGAATGGAGGCATGGGTTAATGCCTTAAAATTTATGCAATCTCCAACAACAACAAAACTTTCCAACACAACACAAGCAAAGAGAATGTGCATGTTTAAATTCCTTTTTATATATATGAGAGTAAGCCAAACTGATGACGTATGCCAGGCAACAAGATCTCAAATGATCCCCTAATTTGTCTTAATATAGTATATTCTTTGTGACCACCCCTGAGCCTTTTAAAATTATTGTCCTGAATAACATAGCTAAAAAATGTTTACAACAGATAATCCCCATGCTAAAACCAATAATCTCCTAATATAAAAAAAACCTTCAGAATATATCATACAAAATGAGCAAATGTGACACCATAAGCATTTCAGGAACTATCGTATTAATCAAATAGTTACTGAATACCTAAATTCCTAAAATGTTGAGAAATATGATCTTTAAACATCAGCAAATCTATTAAGCATGAATCTATCTACCTCAATTTTAGGGGTTATTTTCTAGCTGCTTAACAGCCTACATAAAGATTGGTATGCTTACTTTCTGTCCGTAGACTGCATCTGCTGGCTTTCCATTTGAATCCAATCCCCCATGGACATAAGAAGAGTTCTTTCCATAAAATCTGTAAAACAGGAATATAAAATACTTGTCATCTTCCCAAGACCAGGTATTAATTTTTCACGTGCGGTACGGAACTGCCTTAGTAGCAGCTTCTAGGAAGCAGGAATGTGTCTTCTTTTTCATCTTTGTATGCAATCATAGATCCATCCCTTACATGTCTGTAGACACTGCTGAATAGGAATGGATTTGGTCAATGAGGTGAACACTTATTTTACAAGTCACAACTTCCATGTTTCAAGGTAGGATGATCATGTTGGAAAAGATCTTGTTGTTCATGTCAGGAAGGCCACTTAAAATAAAACAAAAGTTCTTGTTTTCACACAGGCAGTTTTGATATAGATGAGGACATCTACACTCTCCATAGACTTGGATAGTCCTTTTGTATCTAAGAATGCAGGTGAGGCATTCCCATTAAAACACAGTAATTCACGCCCTGGCCAGTTTGGCTCAGCAGTTAGAGCACTGGCCCACAGACTGGAGAGTCCCGGGTTCGGTTCCCGCTAAGGGCACGTACCTCGGTTGCAGTTTGTCCCCGGCCCTGGTTGGGGTTGTGCGGGTGGCAACCAGTCGATGTGTCTCTCTGACATTGATGTTTCTCTCTCTCTCTCTTCCTCCCTCTCTCTCTCCTGCTCTATCTGAAGATAAATGCAAAAATGTCCTCGGGTAAGGATAAAAAAAAAAAAAACCACAGTAATTCACCATGCAGGTGGGTTTTAGGAGCAGTTTTTAATAATTTTTGCTGATACATTACAAGCTGTAGACTTTAACTCTCATAGCTTTCATTTTTTCTCTATCCTCAATTGCTTTGTTTTCATTACAATACGATACTGGATCAGGAAAGACAACCCAGGGCTAACCACACTATAAGGATTTCTTGATAGCTGTACTCCAGATAAATAATTTTTTGCAAATGAGCCCATATATGCCATTCTACATCTTAACTCTGCCTCCCTCACCCCCCAAAAGGGTAAAGATCTGGGTACATAAGACCCCAAGTATAACTTTTAATTGTTAAAGTTATTTAAAGGTTACATGTCAGCCAGTGAAATCAGTTCACTATTGGCTAAGCCACTTTTCATACCTCAGAGATGAAATGTAAAAAAAAAGGATGTCTTAGAATCAAATATAATATTGACAAGAAATATATAAATGTACTTGGTTAGTTTCTTTCAACTCCTACTCCTTTTCAAATTCAAATTTGCCTAACTTCTAAGGGCACAGAATAAAATTTTGACCCAAAACAACAAAAAGAAAAAAAAGTTTGTGGAGGCTTTTCCTATCACTAATAGTCATGAATACCAACAAATTTTTAACTCCTTAGCATATTTATCTGCAAAATGAGTTTAACTCTCCTACAATGCCTTACTAAACAATTGTGGAAAAGATCAAGAGGAAACGGGTGAAAGTGTTTTGGAAATTGTAAAGCCTTGAAAAAGAAGATTTTCCATTTTCACAGCAAGAACTCAAAGTGAATTTATAAGGGAACTCTCTCCTACAGTGCAGGTGGGAATGTAAAATTGGTGCAGCCACTTTGGAAAACAGTATGGAGGTTCCTCAAAAAATTAAGAATAGACCTACCATATTACTCAGTAATCTCTCTTCTGGGTACCTACCTGAGAAAGTTGAAAAACATTTATTTGTAAAAATGTATGTACCCCTAAGTTCACTGTAGCATTATTCAGAATAGCCAAGACACAGAACAACCTAAGTGTCCTTTGACAAATAACTGGATATAGAAGATGTGGTACATATATACAATGGAATACTATTCAGCCATAAAAAGAATAAAATATTGCCACCTGCAACATGAATGGATCTTGAGAGTATCATGCTAAGTGAAATAAGTCAGACGGAACGGTACGATTTCACTCATATGTGGGATATAAAACAGAAAGCAACAAACAAGCAGACAAAACTATTAAAGACAAACAGAATGGTGGTTACCAGAGGGTAAGGGGAATGGGGAGAACAAAGATGGTAAAAGGGGTCAAACATATAGTAACAGCCCTGTCTGGTTTGGCTCAGCGGTTGGAGCATCGGCCTGAGGTCCAGAGAGACCCGGGTTCGGTTCCCGCTAAGGGCATGTACCTCGGTTGCAATTTGTCCCCGGCCCTGGTTGGTCGTGCGGGAGGCAGCCACTCGATGTGTTCCTTTCACGTCGATGTTTCTCTCTCTCTCTTCCTCTCTCTCCCTTCCTCTCACTCTAGCTGAACAAAAAAATGGAAAAATGTCCTCGGGTGAGGATAAAAAAACAACAACATATAGTAACAAAGGAGACTTAGACTTCCAGTGGTGAGCACACAATGAAGTATACAGGTGTTGTATTATAAAGTACACCTGAAATTTATATAATGTTATTAGCCAACCTTACCACAATAAATTTAATTTTTTAAAAACTGAATTCAGTAAAAAAAAAAATTTTTTTTTCTGAAATTTTTTTTGCAACTAATCATCATGTGTTACCAATATACAAGCTGGTCAAAGTATAGAGGAAAATAGCTCTTGTTCAGTAAATTCACATTTTGGAATTTCTAAGAATTTTAACAAGTTCACATAAATAGATTTAAGTTATGTATCACGCAACACTGTTTATAAGGGGAAATAATGGAAGCAACTCATCAAGGGATTAAAGTTTGCTACATCTCTATAAAATAAAAACTTTGTAGATACTAAAAATTAATGTGAAACATGTACTACCATGTAAAATGACCCCAGATCAAATAAAAAAGGTAAAAGACAGAATATTAAAATGTTTGTGCCCTGGCTGGTTTGACTCCGTGGTTAGAGCGTCAGCCCGTGGACCAAAGAAAGAGTCACAGGTTTGATTCCAGTCAAGGGCACGTACCTGGGTTGCGGTTTGTCCCTGGCCCTGGTCAGGGTCGTGTGTGGGAAGCAACCAGTCAATGTGTCCCTCTCACATCGACCTCTCTCTCTCTCTCTCTCTCTCTCTCTCTCTCTCTCTCTCTCTCTCTCTCCCCCTCCCTCCCACTCTATCTGAAAATAAATGGAAAAAATATCCTTAGGTGGGGATTTAAAAAAAAAATGTTTGCATATACATAGAAAAATTCTTAGCATGGTTTTACTTCCATGTTTATTTCATGTTTTAATTTACAACAAGCATGTATTGTTTCCTCTAAAAAGATACCCCAATTTTTTAAAGCACATCAACACAAAAGTATGTTATCATAAGAACAGTCTTCAATATTCTTCAATACATTCTTACTAAATTAATTCATGACTCACCAAAAACAGTGAAACAAAAAACAGAAAAAGTATGAATATTATACCTTCACATTTTTAGGTATTATTTTCTGATAATATGTAAGTTTTGGTAACTTAAGTCTAATTTTTAAATAATATTTGTATATTCTATTTTAAATGATATCATTTTAACACCACAATTTATTGGCACTTATACAAGGCACTATCAGACTTCTTGGAGTGGTAAACCCACAATACAATATACACGTGATGTACTGTAGAAATATATACCCGAAACCTGTATAATTTTATTAACCTTTATCACCCCAATAAACTAGATTTTTAAAAAAGCACTATTATGCAACAACCCTACAAGGTGCATGATGAATAAGAGAATCTCAAGGATAAATACCCATTTACTAAAAAACAGCATTTGATGATACAGGGAGAAAAACGTTTACCTGTGTAGCATGTCTGGGGCCTGGTTCAGCAGTGTGTAATACTGTCTCACGAATTCCCGCCCGACCAGCAGGGGACTAGGCTTCTCCATAACCATTGCTTTGGTCAATTCAACCTGGAAAAAAAGTTAAACATGTTCAAGCAGAAAGATCAAGTCAAAGGCAAAAAGTGGCAGGGAGAAGATAATCATTTAGCTAAAACAAACTCAAAGTAAGATGAGCACTTCAGAAATTCTTGGTTTAAAAAAAAAAAAGATAATTATTATTAAAAACAAAACAAAACAAAAAAACCCACAGACCAGATGGAGTTTATACATTTAAATTTATAGCAATCAGCCCTGGCTGGTTTTGCTCAGTGGTTAGAGCATCGGCCTGCGGACCAGAGAGTCCCAGGTTTGGTTCCCACTAAGGGCACATACCTCGGTTGCAGTTTGTTCCGGCCTCAGCTGGGGTCCTGTGGGTGGCAATCAGTCTATGTGTCTCTCTCACACTGATGTTTCTCTCTCTCTCTCTTCCCCCCTCTCTCCCTCCCGCTCTCTATCTGAAGATAAATGCAAGAATGTCCTCGGATGAGGATAAAAAAAAAAAATTTATAGCAATCAGATAAATACTGGAGAAAATATCACTATGAAGAACGTTCCCAATATTCAATTTTCTTAAATGGAATATAAGAACCTCAAAGGCACATATTTCTAACATGCATCCTATCATAATTTTCCTAATTAATTAAACCCAATTAAGAGTGTTCAAATTATAATATTACAAACATATTCTTACTTATGGAATTATCTCATTCCAGGGTGATAAAAATCAAGCAATAAATATAGGTTAGACATACAGGCACATACTATCACATTTTTAGTCAAACTAAGAGAAATATTTGGTATCTTTAAAAACAAAACCACAAAAACTAGAAGTTCTAAATATGCTTAATTTACTCTATAATAGGACCAAAAATAATCTGAAAATAATATGGGTAAAAGTTAACAAAATGTTTTTACTCAACAAAATAATCCCTATCACCTCAAAATTATCATGATGATTTAAAGTTACTACCTTTGAGTGTTAAGAAAAGCACGTGACAGATACTAAGTCCTCAATTATTGTCAGTTTTTTTTTTAAAAAGAAACTTCTTAAGGATATGATTTTCTAACCACTCTGCTGTACACCTGAAATACAAAATAATATTGAACATAAACTGTAATTGAAAAACAAAAATTTTTAAAAATATCAAACAAAAAAAAAGAAGAAAAACTTTGAAAAAGATATCTGGCATAAGATAATCCCATTTAAGGAGATAAAGTTATCTTGAATTTAAAAGCAAACAGAGGAATATATACAGATTAATTATAGTATAAAAAAGAAACAAATTTTATTTCAGTTTTCTTAAATTATGGGCAAAATGGATTGAGATTGGTTGGTCAATTCCTGCACAAGCAATTTGTGGAGATATGTCTATCCTCATCTAGTGCATTTCCTCATTATTATTTTTCTTTTCTTTTTTTTAACTTTATTTTTATTATTGACACTATTACAGATGTCATCATCCTCATTATTTGTTGTTGTTAATCCCCACCCAAAGACATTTTTTCCATTGATTTTTAGAGAGTGGGAGGGAGGGATAAGAAGGGGGAGGTGGAGGGGAGAAACATCCATGAGAGATACACATCAATTGGTTGCCTCCCGCATGCACCAGGGATTGAACCTGCATCCCAGGTATGTGCCCTTGACCAGGAATCAAACCCAAGACCCTCGGTACACAAGTCACACGGGCCAGGGGTCCTCATTATTTTTTTTTTTCTTTATTGATTTTAGAGACAGAGGACAGGAGAAAGAGAGAAACATCGATGAGAAAACATCGACTGGTCGCCTCCTGCGTGCCCCCCACTGGGGACTGGGCCCACAACCTGGGCATGTACCCTGACCGGGAATCCAACCAGTGACCTCTTGGTGCGTGGGTCGATGCTCAACCAGTGAGTCACAGCAGCTGGGCATCCTCATTGTTCTTTAATCTGTGCCACTTATTACTTGTTTCACCAAAATCTAATAAATTAGTTGAAGGCCTGTTCTTCATTTCCCCCAAATTACAGCCGCTATGGAATAGTTTCCCAGTCATACTGGAGAATAGTTTGCCTGCAGGCATGTTATGAGGATATCAGTAACAAGAATTTGGATCCTAAGTCTTAAACTAATATACTTAAAGTAGACAGACTAACCTGAGGCAAAATGAGAAACTGCTGTATTTTTCCTCCTGGCCCTTGGTCCAGAAAAATAATAATTCCAGATGTTCTTACTGAGCCTAGATTCTTCAGAACTTAAAGATTACAGCTGGATATTAAAGGTTCTTAATAGTCATCTAGCCTGTGGTTTCTGAGTTTTAAGATTTTTTCCATTATTGCAATTAAACCAGAACTACACTTTTTTATATATTAGAGTTCCCATATAAATTTTCCTTTCTTAAAACGGCTTAGCTACTCTATTGAAAAATCACTAACATCTGACCCAACCTCAGATAAAAGGAAAAATTCAATGTGGTTCCACAACATTCCTAAATCTCACAACTAATTTCAAAAATGGAAGACAGGTCTTCCAATTTCTCAGAAACTGGTAAATAACATTTTTATTTCATTAAATGGTAGTTACATATTTTTTCTTTTTTATAATTTTTTTCTTTATTGATTTTAGAGAAAGAGGAAGGAAGAGAGTTAAAACATCGATGACAGAGAACATCGATTGGTCGCCTCTTGCATGCCCCCCACTGGGGATCGGGCCCACAACCTTGGCATATGCCGTGACAGGGAATCAAACTGGAGACCTCTTGGTGTATGGGTCGATGCTCAACCACTGAGCCACACCGGCCGGGGTATATTGACATATTTTCTAATATATTGAGGCTGAACAGTAATTTCTGCTCCCAAATATTTTGTCTCATCCAAAATATACCCTATATACACAATATAAAAAGCAATTTAAAGGGAACCTTCATGACAGGACAGATAAATCAGAGAAAGAAAACAATACACATTACGTAAACTCCTATCTTTTTACTCTAATTGCACTCGCTTCTTTTTAGCACCACCTGCTCTTATTCCCTAGCCAATACTACAAATGTCATCATTACTAGACTAACATCAACCTAACTTCATCTTTTGATACTGTCAAGTAGTCTCATTATAATATAAATTTCTAAATAACATTTTATCAAATACTATTTCTGACATCCAATCTTCCTATGCAAAAATCCTAAAAATCCTTTAGGTTGTATATCAAAAGTATGTTAAAAAAAAAAAAAATTAAAACCTATAGACCACCTCCAGAATTTCTCTTTTCCCTTTCTTTGAGATTACCTAGATAATTCAAATTAAAAGAATTTTAAAAGCTCATTATTGGTTTTATTACACCATTATCATCAATATTTTATTTCAGGTCATCATCATAAAGCCAAGTAAGTAAAGTTAAACATATTTATATGCAAAAGTTATCTTCAACCCATTTGTGGAATTTTCTTAACTGCTATAATTCTGAAGCTTGTCAGAGAAATCCTTATCATTCACCAAGTTTCCAAACATTCACTTTCTTCCTTAATTTAACAGCGTAATAGAATTGGATATTTTGGAAACTAGGTTTGCAATTACCATTTCTGAATTTTCCAAACAGATGGTACTTTATTTGGGGTTGAAATTTTCAACTTCAGAAACATGTAACATAGCTACGTTAAAACCAATTTTTCAATACCTTGGTACTAAAGTTACCAGTCTTAATGTCATTCATCAAATACCTATGCAGCCTCCAAGGCGTATATGTACACTATCAGCACATGTGGTTCCACTAAAATGAAAGCTCTGGCTCTTAATGTTTCTCCTTTAAGCTCTTCTGTAATAAACACTGACCAATGAGCTCAAGGGAAATGGTAGTAGTAGTTAAATATAATATTCTTGTCAATTAATCTCAATAAAACTGGGGAAAAAATATATTCCATGTGACTAAATATATTTATAGCATTTTGGTATAAAGGAACTAATTGCTTCACTGTTTAAAAAAAAAAAGGCTGATTCCAAAATTAAAATAGCCAAAAGCTTCAAGAATTCTACATTAATTAAGAAGAATGTAAGCTTCTTCCTTAATGTTACATTTCTTTTTTTGTTTGTTTGTTTTTGTGTTTGTTTTTGTTTTTGGTACGTGCCCCTAGCGGGAACCAAACCCAGGACTCTCTGGTCCACAGGCCAACGCTCCAACCGCTGAGCCAAACTGGCCAGGGCTAATGTTACATTTCTTAAGAGTAGAGATGATTTCTTACATAACTTTTTAGTCCCAAAACTTAATAGTACCTGACATATAACAGGAAATAAAAGTTTTCTTTCATTCAATATTCACACACAAAAGGAGAAGGTTAAATTTTTATACAAGCAAAATGAATTTCTGTCAGGTTGAACTGCCAGGATTTGCAGAATTCAGATTAAGATAGCAGGTACAACATTGTTTCTTTAATGATTAAGAAAAGGCCTAAAAGAAAACTAAGGTGCTGGAAAGTAGTTGCATGAGAGGGAATTGACTGAAAAGGATGACAGGGGAACTGGTTAGGGTGAGGAAAATGCATTATTAAGGTGACAGTAACATGTATACAACTGAAAAACTTTTCAAACTGAACCCTTACATTCTATGATCTTACTGTTTGTAAATTATGCCTCAAAATTTCTAAATAAAAAATGCTTCCAGCCCAGCCAGTGTGGCTCAGTGGTTGAGCGTCGACCCATGCACCACGAGGTCACCAGTTCAATTCCTGGTCAGGGTACATGCCCAGGTTGTGGGCCCGATCCCCAGTGAGGGGCATGCAGGAGGCAGCCAATCGATGTTCTCT
This sequence comes from Tadarida brasiliensis, assembly GCA_030848825.1. Lineage (NCBI taxonomy): Eukaryota > Metazoa > Chordata > Mammalia > Chiroptera > Molossidae > Tadarida > Tadarida brasiliensis. The sequence goes on along the minus strand of CM061259.1, from coordinate 102,800,884 downwards.
CTCATCAATGTTTCTATCTCTCCCTCTCCCTTTCTCTCTCTCTAAAATCAATAAAGGAGGTCCTGGCCAGTTTGGTTCAGTGGTTAGAGCGTCAGCCCGCAGACCAATGAGTCTCGGGTTTGATTCCGGCCAAGGGCATGTACCTTGGTTGCGGTGTCCCCGGCCCTAGTCGGGTCGTGTGGGAGGCAACCAGTCGATGTGGCTCTATCACACTGATGTTTCTCTCTATGTGTGTCTCTCTCTCCCTCCCTCCCACTCTATCTGATGATAAATAGAAAAGTATCCTCGGGTGAGGAATAAAAAAAAAGAAAAGAAAATGCTTCCACATTTTTTAAAATGCTGATTGCGGGGTGAGGGGGTTGGGGTGGAAGAGGGTATAGCAGATATAAATGGTGATGAAAAAAAAAGGAAAAAATAGATAGTTATTTGGACATGTGCCAATAAAGCTATTTTGAATGTGTTATTTAAAAACTCCTGAAGACATCATAAAATGTATTGAAATAATTAAAATTACTGAACCACCAACAGCATCAATGACTACAAAACGTTCAGGGAAGTTCTTGGGTAATCTAAAACCATACACTGAAAGCTTTGTAAATAAGTGTGTCTATTTAATCACCATTCTCAGTTAAAAAAGAAAATGTAGGCAATTTGAGTCCAAAAGATCTGAGTCTATACAGACAGACTCAATCCTAATTAGAAAAATTTTACTTGGTAAATTATCTCTCTGAAATTTTCATCTTTGTTTCTGGTCCAAACATAAAACACAAGCTATGAGAAATATGTGAACTAATGTCATAACCTCTTGAGAATAGTCACTAATCTCATTCTTGTTCATCGAACTCTCAATTCTTTCAAATCTAAAATAATGAAAATAAACAAACTCAAATGGATTCATCTCAGAAAAACAGGTGTTTTGCCAGTTGCTGATCCACTGACAACTATGAACTATGAATATCAATGAAAACCCATGCTAAAAAGTTCCTACGTTCTCCCTCATTTACTAAACACTCTTAGAATATGGTGTCCTTTTAAAAGAGGTTTTACAAATTTATACAACTATGAAGTCTGGCTGTTCCTAACACAACAGCAAATGCTAATGGATACATTATTGGTTACACTATGAAGTATGTACCAAAATCAAGAGTAGAAAACTAGTTTTACTATTTCAATCACCATGCTGATGTGAAGACTTCCTAAACGAAGCCACTCCCCCAAGACAAAGTAAATTCGTTAAACAAACATTCCAAACAATCCCAATTTGGAGATCACTCTCTTATTATACTGCCTTCAGAGAAACAGGATAAACCTTCTGGGGTATATATTAAAAATCAATCAAAAATATTATTCCTGAGGGGCTGGGTGAGAAAGGTGAAGGGATTAAGCAAAAACAATAAAAAAAGTCAGACACAGACAACAGTACTGTGATTACCAGAGGAAAGGGGAGTGGGGGAAGTAGAAGAGAGTAAAGGGGGGATAAATGATGGAAGGTTTGACTTTGGGTGCTGAACACACAATACAATATGCAGATAATGTAGTGTAGAATTGTACACCTGAAACCTATATACCCACACAGAAATGGATAACTGATTTTCAACAGAATTGCAGACAATTCAATTGAAAATAGACACTCTTCCACAAATGGTGCTAGAATAATTGCATATCCACATATAGAAAAAAAAGGACCTTAGTTTGGCCCTGGCTAGTTTGGCTCAACAGTTAGAGCATCAGCCTACAGACCAAAGGGTTGTGGGTTCAATTTCCAGTCAAAGGCACGTACCTGGGTTTCAGGTTTGATCCCTGGCCCTGGATGGGGTCATGTGGGAGGCAACCAACTGATGTGTCTCTCTCACATCAATGTTTCTCTCTCTCTCCCTCCCCTTCCACACTATCTAAAAAATATCCTCAGGTGAAGATTAACAACAACAACAAAAGAACCTCAGTTTGTGCCTCACACCATATTAAAATTTAACTCAAAATAATTTTAGTTAACAAATTATTAAAAAAACTAAAAAGCTTCTGCAGAGCAAAAGAAACAAGTATCAAAATGGAAAGGGAACTCACTATTATGGGAAAGCATAACTGCCAATGATACATCAGATAAGGGGTTAATTTCCAAAACATATAGAGTAGTCATACAACTCAACATAAGGAAGACAAATAACCCAATTAAAAAATGGGCAGAGGACCTAAATAGACACCTCTCCAAAAAGGACATACAAATGGCCAAGAGACATATGAAAAAATGCTCAACATCACTAATCATCAGAGAGATACAAATTAAAACAACTACGCCTGCCAGAATGGCTGCCATCAACAAATCATCAAACAAATGCTGGCAAGGGTGTGGAGAAAAGGGGACGCTAGTACACTGCTGGTGGGAATGCAGACTGGTGCAGCCACTGTGGAAAACAATACGGTGTTTTCTCAAAAAATTAAAAATTGAACCGCCATTTGACCCAGTGATCCCACTTCTAGAAATATATCCTAAGAAGCCTGAAACACCAATCAGAAAGAATATATGTACCGTTATGTTCAGAGCAGCACTATTTACAATTGCTAAGATCTGGAAACAGCCCAAGTGTCCATCAATAGAGTGGATAAAAAAGCTGTGGTACATATACACAATGGAACACTATGCAGCTGTAAGAAAGAGAGATCTCTTATCCTTTGAGATGACATGGGGGGACCTGGCGAATATTATGCTAAGTGAAATAAGCCAATCAGAGAAAGACAAATACCACATGGTCTCATTTATTTGTGGAATATAATGAACAAAATAGACCCAGAGACATAGAAAGGAGTATCGTTCAGACTGACATACCTGGGGGAGGGGGGGGGGAGGGATGAGATAAACCAAAGAACTTATATGCATGTATGCATTACCAATGGACATAGACAACAATGCTGGGGGGGTGGGAGGTGGGATGAGGAGGAGGGTATCCAGGGGGGAAAAAGGAGAAACACCTATAACAAAAATAAATTAATTTAAAAAAATGATTTTAGGTAAAATCTAAAACTATAAAACATCTAGAGAAAATCTGCATGACCTTAGGTTAAGCAAACATTGTAGATACAACACCAAAAACATGATCTATAAGAGAATAGATACTATGGACTCTACCAAAATTAACTTCTGCTCTGCAAAAGACACTAGAGAATGAAAAGGCAAGCCAGACTGGAAGCAAATATTTACAAAGCATTTATCTCATAGAAAACTTGTAGACAGAATATAAAAGAACTCTCAAAACTGAGTAACAACCCATAAAATATGAGCAAAAGATAGACATAATTTCACTAAAGAAATTATTTGAAAAACAAATAAGCACATGAAAAATGCTAAGCATCATTAGTAATTACAGAAATGCAAATTCAAACCACAGTGAGTTACCACTACACACCTGACAGAATGACTAAAATTTAAACGGCTGCCCAGGACCTGGCTGGTTTGGCTCAGTGGTTAGAGCGTTGGCCCGCAGACCAGAGAGACCCGGGTTCGGTTCCCACCAAGGGCACGTACCTCGGTTGCAGTTTGTCCCTGGCCCTGCTTGGGGTTGTGTGGGTTGCAACCAGTCGATGTGTCTCTCTCACATCAATGTTTCTCTCTCCCTTCCTCCCTCTCTCCCTCCCACTCTATCTGAAGATAAATGTAAAAATGTCCTTGGGTGAGGATAAAAAAAAAACTTAAAAGGCTAGCCAGGATATCGAAGAAATGGAACCCTGAACTTTGCTGGTGGGAATGTAAAGTCGTACAACCAGCTCAGAAAAGTTAGGTAGTTTTTTTTGTTTTTGTTTTGTTTTAATATAAGTGGTACGTAGGTAGGTAGGTAGACAGATAGATAGATAGATAGATAGATAAGATATAGATTTTAGAGAGGGAAAGGGAGAGAGAGAAACATCAATTTGTTGTTCCACTTATTTCTGCATTCACTGGTTGCTTCTCGTATGTGCTCTTTCTGACAGGGGACTGAACCTGCAACCTTGGTGCATCAAGACGACACTCTAACCAACTGAGCTACCTGGCCAGGGCTGAAGGTAGTTTCTTAAGCAGCTTTATTTGTAATAGCCAAAAGCTGGAAACACACCAAATGTCCATCAGCAGGTGAGTGGATAAACAAAGTGTGGTATACCTACAAAACAGAACCGATCAGCAATTAAAAATAATAAAGCACATATTATATGATTCCGTTTTATAGAAAACTTCAAAATGCAATCTAATCTTCAGTGACAGAAAGCAGTTAAGGGATTTCTGAGGGCAGAAGAAGTGGGAGAGTGGATAGGAAAGAGGAAAAGCAAAGGGGTCGGAGAAAACTTTGGGGGAATGATGGATATGTTCACTATCTGGGATTATGGTAATGGTTTTATGGATATAAACAATGCCAAAAATTATCACGCTGTACAGCAGACATATGTGCAGTTTTTTATATGTAAGTTGTATCTCAATAAAGCTGTTTTTTTCCTTTTTTGAAGATTTAACCCACCAGCCTGGCTGATGTGGCTCACTGGTTGAGCGTTGACCCATATACCAAGAGGTGTCGACGGTTCAATTCCCGGTTCAATGCCCAGGTTGTGGGCCAAATCCTCAGTGGAGGGCATGCAGGAGGTGGCCAATCAATGTTCTCTCTCATCAATGTTTCTATCTCTTTCTCCTTCTTCCTTCCTCTCTCTCTAAAATCAATAAAGAAAAAATATTCTAAAAATAAATAAATAAATTTTACCAATAAAATAGTCTGGAAGGACAAAAGGCCATCTTAGGGAAAGAGATGGGATGGGAATCTGTGCAGGAAAAAAAGAAGTCAAACATAAAAAAGTGATGCAGCCTAGCTGGTGTGGCTCAGCAGTTGAGCGTCAACCCATGCACCAAGAGGTCACTGGTTCGATTCCCAGTCAGGGCACATGCCCAGGTTGCAGGCTCGATCCCCACTTGGGGGCATGCAGGAGGCAGCCAACCGATGTTGATGCTTCTCTAGCTCATCGATGTTTCTATCTCTCCCTCTCTCTCTAAAAAAAATAATAATAATCAATAAAGGAAGGGAGAGGGAGAGACAGAAATAATGATGAGAGAGAACATCAACTGATTGCCTCCTGCATGCCCCTCACTGTGGATTTGGCCCACAACCTGGGCATGTGCCCTGACAGGGAATCGAACGGTGACCTCTTGGTACATGGTTCGATGCTCAACCATTGAGCCAAACCAGCCAGGCGCTTTTCACTCTAGTTATTTATCCAAAACACTACGGGAAAACAAACAAAAGTTTGTGTATACTAACATGAGCATGAATTTCCATACATTATGTTGCAAGGTTATGCCATGTATTCAAATATTTGAAATTTGGCTTAGTTATTAGAGGAACAAAAATGTTTCCCCAGAATCTAAGAATCTTTAATGCAGAAGCCAATGTCTGTCCTCAGAGGAATAGTAGGATCACCACCACTGAATCTCCTATTCAGTGTATCTTCTAAATACTTCACATTTACCACCTGTCACCTCCCTTCAAAGCTCTTCCTGATAGCTCCTTGGAGCAATGGTTGATTCTAGGGCAGGACAGGAAAAATATAAAATGAGCCTGAAGCACCTGGTAAAGGAAGAAAATACTTAAAAAAAAAAAAAAAAAAAGCATTGGGGGGGAGCATGATAATCAAATGGGCAGAACAACCAAAACTACAAAGATTTGACCAATAAAATAAGTAAAGAAAACAAAAATAAATTTAGGATAACACTGGATTACAACTCAAAGAATAAAATATCCATCATAAAAAAGTAATGGGTAAGAAAATAAAGTCTTAATAAAAATAAATGAGGGAGAAGGAACAACTCTTCATTACAGCAAATGCAGAAAGGAGGGAAATAGTCACCATTAGAACACTACATGTTAAAATTAAGGGGAGAAGTTTTAGAGAAACAGAATATTTGCATAGTACCTAGTAATTCAAAGTGTCTAGTAATTACAGTGGCAGCTTTAACGTATGTCCACAAATTCACAGATCCTCCTCCCTTTTACTGACTAGGTTCTAGTGATGAGACTATGCAAAGGGGAAAAAATTCTAACCTGGTAGATACCACTTTAATCAAGTGATCAAGGTTAAATTCAACCAGTAATGATATTATGTACCCCTTGATGTAATAAGGCTAAGTCACCTTTGTGGTAGTCCCCAAAATCCATACCTAGGTCTCCTCAAAACACCAGACACATCCAAACTGAGATCAAACGTGTCAGGGTCATAAAAGACAAAGGAAAGACAGAAACTGTCACAGACCACAGAAGGGAGACTAAGGAAACATGCAATGTGGTATCCTGTATTGGATCTGGGAACTGAAAGAGGACATAGTGGGAAAAGTAAGGAAATCCAAAAAAGGTCAATCATTTAGTCAATAGTATTTTACCAATGTCAATTTCTTAGTTTTGATAAATGTACCATGATTATGTAAGATGTTAATATTAGGGAAGCTGGGTGAAGGCTATATAAGGTGTCTCTGGCACTGGCCAGTATGGCTCAGTTGGATGGAGCCTCGGCCTGTACACAGGTTTTGGGTTTGAATCCCGGTCAGGGCACATATCTAGGCTTCAGGTTCAATCTCTGGTCAGGGCAGGAACATCGATGTTTCTCTCCCTCACTCGCTTCCTCTCTCTCTTTAAAAAAAAAAAAAAAAAAAAGGCAGTGAAAACATATCCTCCAGTGAGGATTAAAAAAAATAGATGTCTCTGCATTGCAACTCTTCTGTAGATCTAAAATTTATCTCAAAAACAAGTTTTTCCAAAAAAATAAAAACTTTAAGACAGACATTAGAAAACTTACAATTCACTAGCTTTACCTGGTTTTTAGCATCTCTTCCTCACTCCAAAATTTAGTAAGCTGGGTTTTAATTAAGCAACAATCTATTCTTTCTCAACAAGGTGAAAAAATACTTTATAGTTTATAGTATAGCTAATGCCTAACCTATGAAATTCCTAAAAGCTTGAATTTCCTATCCTCTAGATCTCATACAACATAGGTGGATACACTCCAGGAAACCCTAAGAGCAAGCTCACAGTTCAAACATGGTGTGTACCTGAAGCACAGCCTAGGACAGGTAGGTGTCACACTCATGCCTTCCTGATTCTGAATAGCTACACTATGAATAGCTAGATACACCACATGCTTTACAAAATAGTTTAGACAACTATTTGGATATCAAATTACCAGTTCTCTTTTAAGTAAAAACATTAGAAAACTTAAGATATGTGAAAGCACTTTTAAAATATGTAAAGGGCCATACAAATATACAATAATGTTGTTATAATATATAGCCACTTAACAGCCACCAAGGATGACATCCCTACAAAATGTGTCCCACCCAGGAAGCCAGCTTTCTTTCTCTGAGTCATCTACTATTAACTTTTTACTAAAAACGTCAAATATCACACTCAGGCTAAACAGCTAAGCAGTTATGAGGTAATGTTGGCCAGAAGACAGAAAGGGAAACCTATCACGTAAAGACCTTATTTACTAAGGCCACAGCCTGTGAAATTTTTTTCATATTTACTTTCTGCTTTATCAAACCCACTCTTCTTCATGTGTCAGTTATTCCTAGCTCTTCACCATTATCACCCAGCTTGCAATTTAGCTTTCCCAATCAAGGCCAGACAAGGTGTCCAAGAATACCTAAAATAAAAAAAATTTAAACAGAAAGCTTATTTTTGAGATTTAAAAACATAAACCTAGTTAACTGCCACAGTGTGATCACCAACTGCAAGTGGAATTACAGTTGCTGAATCCAAATGTAAGTCCATGGCTGGAAGGACAGTGTTGCACTAAAGGTTTTGTCCATTACATGTTAAGAACTGACTATCCAGTGGGGAGAAAAGAGCAGTTTGTGTTTTTGTTTTGTTTTGTTTTGTTTTTAACCTACCTACTCTGACAATTATCTCCCTTTGTAAAGTTAATTAAGTTTTGTCCAAAGCAGTCTTAAAGCACAATTAAATGAACATAGAATACATGTATAAATTCTGAAATATTATTTTAAAAAACCAATATTTGTTAAAAGGGCAAGTAGGTAACTGTATTAAACTAGCAAAAAGAAAAAATTGGTTTAGGTCACAAATTCAGGCTTTATATCAAATTTTATCTTTTAATTAAACACTGCTCCATCCATCCTAAGAATCATATACAATTCAAAAACCTACAAAATTTTAAAACTAACCTCTGCCCTTTATTTTCTATGCAAAGTACTAAAACAAATTAAAGTAAAAAATAAATAAATAAAATAATATAAATTACAAAAAACTGTTGCAAAGTAGGTCACCAACAAACATTACCAAATCTCCTGATGTTCCCTTAGCAGACTGTCAGCTGAGAACAGCAAACTGAATTAAATAAAGAACAAAGAACTGCCTACTTTTGTACCAGTTAAAAGAGGTACAAAAGCTTATATTGAAAGGATTTAACAACAACAAAAGCAACCTCTGACTTGGCTGGGACTCAAGGTGCACCCAAGTCTTGCATTATTACAATTTTTCTTCAATTCATTTGTTCTTGATAAATGAATGCATAAGAGATCAGCTGGACTACCAATTTGTGAAATAATCAGTTTTTATATTCCTGCCCAACTGATAAGCATTTGACTGAGGCCAAGAACAGTGTTTTTTCTTTAAAGAAGCATTTGAAGGGGAAAGGAACAAAATTTTCCCTCAATTAATGCATAAGATAATTTCGCTGATATATTTTACCTCAAGCAGTAATAAAATTGGCTGGACTCAAACATAACAGTTTAAATGTAGGTCATTAGAGTGTTTTAACATTTGATAACCTAAAATACTAATTCAATAGTTAACTGATGTATAATCGCAGGTAAGTGGAATTGCTACAGGAAGGCAAGTTCCAAGTACAACAATGTTACATTCTAAAGTGATCTGTTATTTATGGCAACACCAACATTGTACAACTTGTCAATACAAAATTTCGATCCTGTATCTTCTGCTACTTTCTGTTAAGAAACATGTAAAGTACTGGATAAATGGAAACACAAATATTAAGCTTCCTCATAGTTTTTAAATTTACTTACAAGGATTATGTTCTCTCTGACTGCAAAAAATCAAGACCAATCCTAAAAAGTGTCTGCAAAGACAAAATAGATTTCTTAAAAAAAAAAAAAAAAAAAACAGTTGAAAGGCATTCCAATCAAAATCAATTTAGATGGCTTAGTCTCAAAACTTTTATTGTAGTTTTATCTCAAGTAGAGACATCTGTGATATAATGATTTGAACCTGCAACACAGGAACATTTATTATTTCATGAAGCCAGGGAGTATACTGCCTTTCAAAAAACTAAAATATAACTTTACTAGAAAAATACACACTCAAGTCTTTGAAAGTGTCTTCTACATTTACATATACACAGGAGCCTAACAGTAAATGCTAGAGAATGAACTGGATGCAGACAGGCTGTCTGACATCCACGGAAGATCCCAACTACCTACAAGGGTAAGATTCCAACACATCTCAATCACCCTAATTCACCTAGCATAAGCTCCACAGAGGTCAGATTTATACTGTAGCGCCATTCTCTCCATTCCCATTTCAAATTTTAACCTATACATGCTGGTGAGATCGGAAACTCATCGCTCTGAACTTCGTTTTCTTCCATTATAAAAACGAGGAAGTTCAACTATGCTCTCGCAGGTCTTTCTCACAAGTCTGCTCCGATTTTTTTTTTTTTGAAAAAAGAGAAATGATTCAGGGTCTCATATCAGAGCCCTAACTTCCTGCTGGCGGGAATTTCCCATCATCATGCTGTGAGTTTCAAACCAGCGGAGGAACACTGTCCATGTTCACTTGCACTTACTCGTTTCATCCTATTCTTGTTCCTGCAGCTTTTAGGGCTGCACATCCCTCACCAACCCCTGCGAACACATGTAGAAAGGAAGCCCAAACGGTTTCTCTTCCTTTGTCTTGCTTGAGCCCGTGTCCAACCCTGGTCTCCCTGGAAGCCCAGAACTGGCTCAAGTACAAATGCCGCTGCAGCCTTCGCAGCAGGGCCTTTGGAGGCCGATGCTGTCCCCGGGGACTAGTGCTCTGGGGGCCCATGTGCCCTGGGGCCACACAAGGCGCTGGAAAACAGGCTCGGGGACTAGGAGTCAGGCGATCGGGGTTCCCACAAACACCTGCCCCTTACCGACTGTATGCCTTTGACCATGTCACTCCACCTCTGGACCTCCGAGTCCGCTGAAAAATGAGGAAAATCATCGCACCTACCTCACCAGGTCGTTGTGGGAGCAAATGAGGCACACGAGTTGCTCAACACAGTGCCTGGCACACAGCGCGGGCTTAGAAAGAACATTAGTTACCACTCATTACCCATGCATGCACTCACGGCTCCCCCCTACTCCCTGTGAAACCAAAGAGCAGCACTCTGCTTCCCGGGTCGAAAGATCCTTTTCTTATCGCACTTTGGGGACGCTCCCACCCCTAAATGAAAGCCTCTGCTGGCCCAGGCCACGCTGCAGCCCCTCCCCAGTGGAGGAAAGACTCCGCTGGCGCGTGGGGAGGCGGGCGGGAAAAGCTGGGGAGCCAGCCGCACGGGGCCCCAGGCCCCCGAGATCACCCTGGGACCCCGGGCGGCGGCCGCGGCTCGCTCTCGCCCCGCGTGGCAGTTGGGCGCGGCACGCGCACGCGGCAGACACGGCCACGCGCGCCGGCCAGGGGAGGGCGGGGGGACGGAGAGCCTCCGCGCGCCCGTGCGCCCGCCTGCGGCCGTTGAAGGGGGGGCGCGCCTCGCGCGGGCGCCGCTCGGTCTTCCCCTCCCTCTCACAACCGGGGCAGCTCGTCCTGGACCCTGGGCCGCACAGCCCCGCCCATACCCCGGCGTACCTGCGCGGCTGAGCGGGAGAGGAACAAGCTTTGCTCCACAGCTCGGAGGAAGGAAAAAAAACCCTCACGCAACTGCGTCCGCACACGCGTGCTCCGTCGCCGGTCTATATAACCGCGACTCAGCCTAACTTGTTGCGGCCAGGTCCGGCAGGCTGGTGACCAATCCCGACTGCGTCCTCTGGGCTCCTCGAGCAGCAATTGGATGTCGACTCAGGATGAAGGCGTGACTCTTGATTGGCTTTGACTCATGCCTATGAGACTGTGAGGATCTTGTTTCCCTAGTAACGGATTGGCACACAACGAGACCAATTACTTAAAGGTGTAGTGGAAAGGAGGATGGGAAGTTTTTTGACCGATACCTGCAGTGGCCAATAAATGCTTGGGGCCGCTCCCATTCGTTAAAACGTCTTACCCAGGGCGGAGATCCGTTTTCCATTGCAGGAGCGGTTGCTCCACAAGGTGGGGCCCGTGTACTTTGGGGAAGTAAACCCCAAGCAACTAGGAGGTGGGAGCGAGGGAGGCCAAGGAAACCCTCGACCAATCGCAACGCGAGAAGGAGCTGATTGACACGGGGGTTGGACTGCACCTAGGAGACCGAGCCCCAGGGCCGCCTTGCCTTCTGGGGCGGTTCTGAGCCTCTCCTGTCCCGGGCTGTGTCCTTTTTCCTTTCTTTCCCTCACTTGTTGGGTCCGGCCCCTGAGGCCTCCCTCCTGCCTATTCCGTAGATTGGTACCAGGGAAACCAAGTGGTAAAGTTTCCTGTTGTTTGTTTCTTTTTATAACAACTTTTTTTCCATGCCCCAGGGCACTTGCTGGCTGTCACCCTGAGCCTGCACTGGGTTGGACAACTATTAAGGGAAAGAAGCCAAAGGGGAAAGTAGCTCCCGCCGCGCGCCGCGGAGCCCGTAGAAAGTGGCCCGGGGACGCCGCGGTTGAGCCGCAGAGCACACGTGTCTGCCCGCTGTTCGGCCAGGGCTGCCGCCGGCGGCCCGAAGGTCGGCCGGCGGGCGTTCCCCGAGGTGTCCCTTTCTGCTGCCGCCGAGGGACGGCCGGCTGCACGTTCTCTGGCCGCGGGGGCCCCAGTGCAACGGCCTGTGCGCCACCACCACTGTCGTCCCGTGTTTTCATCGCCGTGGGTGTGGGGGCTTATTTCTCCAGGTCGTTCCAGCTGGAAGAGGTGACTTGTCAAACTCCCGTGTGGACACCCCGAAGATTGCCCGAAACAGTTCACGGCTCTGGCGCTGCAGCCCGGTCCGTCCACGTCTCTCCGTGGATTGCTGGGCCCTCTGTTGGTGACCGAGAGCATTTGCTGTGGAAATACAAAGGCGCGCCTGGGGCCGTTCTCACGCCAGGCCTGTGACCCTGCGGGAGGGGCTCCCGTTCAATTTTGCAGCGAATTTTGGAAACGAAGCACGTGGAGCGTCGCTGTCGGGAGGGAAAGGGGCGCGGGCAGCCGCTTGGTGGCATCGGGCACGTCCCTATCCGCCCCCCAGCGCAGGCCGGGCCCCCGGGGCGAAGTGAGGGCCCTACCCCACCCCACTATGCACCCCCCAGCCCTCGCTCCCGCAGCGGCCTGGCTCTTGCAGCATTCATTGAGCTCCAAGGGCTGGAATCGGGGACTATCAAGACGCTGTCCCTGCTCGCGGTCACCCATTCAACAGACCCCAGCGCTGCGCTGGGCCGGAAGCTCCCCAAACCGGGGAACAGGTGTCGGAGGCTGCGAAGACACCAGAGGAGAGAAGCTACCCAAGGTTTTCTGGAGTAAGGAACCTCCCGGATCGTGTTAGCCACGCGTAGGAATTGGGACTTTATTCTGAGAGCATTGGGAGCTCCTGAAAGGTTTCTTAAAGTTGGACTTAAGAAATTTGCATTTTACAAGATGACTCCCCAAATTGAAGTGCTAATGAGAGCAAATTGGTGAAACTTGAAATTCACAGATTGGTCATTTAACCCAAGTGGCCTGTGATAGGGATCGAGGCTATTCTTAATTTCATTTGGAGGGAATTTGAAATGATGACAGCTCTTTTTGTAAGGCTGTTTGGCAGTCTCTGTTAAATTGTGTATATCACACTGCTTAGTTGATAGTCACTTTTTTCTTTTCTTTTTATTTTTTTTTTTACAAAGAGGCATATACAGGGTATATATTACAGTATTGTAAGCTTTGTTAGACTATTTATTTATTTATTTATTTATTTATTTTTATCCTCACCTGAGGACATTTTTTCATTTTTTGTTCAGATAGAGTGGGAGGGAGAGAGAGGAAGAGAGAGAGAGAGAGAAACATCGACGTGAAAGGGACACATCAAGTGGCTGCCACCCGCACGACCAACCAGGGCCGGGGACAAACTGCAACCGAGATACATGCCCTTAGCGGGAACCGAACCCGGGTCTCTCTGGACCGCAGGCCGACGCTCTAACCGCTGAGCCAAACCGGCCAGGGCTTTGTTAGACTATTTAAACTGAGAAAGTAATTGCTCATCGGTGTGTAAACTGCTGATATGCATGTAATATAGAATACTATGCAGCAGTTTAATTTTTTTATTTATTGATTTGAGAGAGAGAAACATCAGTTTGTTGTTCCACTTATTTCTGCATTCATTGGTTGATTCTTGTGTGTACCCTGACCGGAGGATTGAACCCGAAACCTTGGGGAATGGGACAAAACGCTAACCAACTGAGCTACCCAGCCAGGGCCCTATGCAGCAGTTTAAAAAAGAATGAGATAGAATTGTGCAGATATGGATTGGTGTCCAACTGTTAACTAGATTCTTAATTGAAAAAAAAAAATCAGGTTCAACAAAACATGGTGAATTCTCATTTATGTTAAAAACAAACAAACAAAACTCCTGATTTCTGTATGTTAAAATAGGTATCTTAAGTGCATAGAGAGAATTCCAAATTTAAAACAATAGTCATTCCCCTTGGGGAATCCCCTAAATTGGAAGCAATGAGGATAATGTATTATTTGAAAGTTTTATAGTGAGACCCAGTGTGTACTGTGTTGGATCTGTGTTGGATAATGGGAGGGAGGGAGGGAGGGCGGGAAGGAAGGAAGGAAGGAAAGAAGGGAGGGAGGAATGGATTACCAGAGGGAGAATGTGGACAAGACCTCAGGTGGCTGTTGCTGTCTTCCACAGGAGAAAGCAAGTGGACATCTTCCTGTGATAGTTTCCCTGCTCCCATCATAAACCCTCAGGACCCAGATGCTGGATACTTAGCAAATGTTCAATGAGTAACTTACCACCAGGGAATTGTCTGGAGCGCTGGTTCTCAAGGTGGGGGAGGCAGGAGAAATTTTGCCCCCAAGAGACATATGACCTTGTCACAACTGGGTAGAGGTGCTTCTAGCATCTAGTGGGCCTTGGCCAGGAATACACAGGAGAGCCCCCCATGACAAAGGATTATCTGGTCAAAAAGTCAATAGAGAAACCTTGGTCTAGTCATTACTGGCGAGACGACAGGACCTCGATTCTTGTCTTCGTGAAGGAAAGATTTCAATCAAGGGACAAAGTGTAGAAAAGCAAACAAGAATTTATTGGCTGCAGCAAAAACACATTTAGGACAGTGAAACAAGGAAGGGCATAGAAGAAGAAACAGGAGAGCCCAGGCTGGGCTGCTTTGACTCACTGGGAAGTCAGAGAAAAGAGAGCCTTGGAGACAGGTTCAGGGGGTTAGCCAGGGACAAGCTGCTGCTGCCCATTGCTCCCGTGGTTGGAAGTCTCGCGAGGTCCTTTAGAGTTTAGGAAAAACGTGCCTGTGGGAGAAGGGGAAGGGAATGGCACGGGCATGCTTCCTGGAGGGAGATGCACGATGAATGGCTACTTTGTGTTCAGGGTATTTCTCTCTTGCAGGTGGAAATCTTAGGGGAGGGTCTCAATAGAATATTCATAGGCTTTCCAGATGTGTCCTTTCAGGGTGGTGGTCTCCACTGATTGGTTGGAGCCAGGGCAGGGGTCATTAGTCAATGCACCTGGTCCTGAGGCAGCCAGGGCATCCCTTGTCTGGTTTTGCTGCTTTTCTGGGCTTAGAGCTGAGATACAACTGATGCCTAGATGTTATCCTTAGGGAGGAAAAAGTCAGGGGGTCTAAACCACATGACCAGTGATATGAAAGGTCAGGGGTCCAAACTGCATGACCACCTATATGCTAGAGAAGGAAAGGTTACCCTGGGGGCAAGGTCCTTGTTTTCCCAGTTTTGCCCCTTGCTGGGCATGCCGGGCTGTCTGCCCTGGTAACCTTCCTGCACCTGGCCCATTGTCTTTGCTCTGCTGTCTAACTGCCTACTTCGTAGTTATCTTAGTCATCCCACCCAGCCTCCTACTGGTCTTTCCAGTGCCAAGCAAAATCTGCAAATCCCTCCAGTGCACTACTTCAACCTCTCTTTCTGCCAATTCTTCCCAAAGTTCTGAGAATCGGAGTGGGAAGAAACATGGGTAAGACCCCAGAAAATAGTTTGGTGGGGGAGTGGAAGGGTGGTAGGAAACATTTGGTAAGGAATGATCCTAAGGATATCATCTGGATCAGTTGCCCAAACACAGCTAATCATCCCTGAAGGGTGATTAGAAATATGTGATTAAAAGTAACTTTAACTTTTAAACTCCCACTTGTGAACAAAGACCTCGTATAGTAATATTCATTGCAGTACTTCTTATAATAGAGACAGGAAACAACCCAGCTTTCAAGCTACATGGGACTGGTTAGATACAATACTATGACACAGTGCACACTTACTGTGGACTGTCATGTAACCGTAGAGAAACTGAGGCAGATCTATGTGTACAGTTATACAGCAATCTCCAAGAAATACCAATAAATGAAGAAAGCAAAGTGCAGAATAATGGGAAGAGTGAAAAAGGGGAAGGGACACCATGGGGTGGCTATTTCTAAGACATACTGTATTGCTACAGTTATCCATACACATTCCTGTATGGTTTGGGTACATGCACAGGCTATGTCTGGAAGGAGTCACAAGAAACTGTTAATGTTGCCAACAGGGAGGCGAACTTGGGCCAGGTTAGGAGAAAGGCTTAGTTTTCATTCTGCACCTTTTGGTGCTGTATGATTTTTCAAACAAAATTCAATGTTAAGTATAGACTTTAATAGTGATATTGATATAGTAGGCAGTTAGACATGAGTAGAGTAGGAACAATAGGCCAGGTACAGATCGCCTGTGTAGAAAGCCCAGGGTGCCTACCAACAGACAATTGTAGGGTGGGACCTCGCCCCCAGTGTGACCTTTCCTCCCCTAGTATATGGCTGATCATGTGATTTAGACCCTCCACTGACCTTTCCTCCCCTGGCATGTCACTAGTCATGTGGTAGAACCCCTTAGAAGAAGAAAAGGGGGGGGGGGCTGGAGAACAACCTCATAGGACTCTCATATGAGCCCTTGCATGACCGCCCCTTTAAGCATTAAGCTCTCAGGACAATGAGGTTCTGACTTGCATCAACAATGTTAAGAACAAAGCCTCAGGTCTGTTGACTACAGAGACAGAGTTTTGGTCAAACTAGAGATAACATCTAGGCCTCAATTGTGTTTCAGCTTCAGGCCCAGAAAAGCAGCAAGGCCAGGTTGAGTGATGCTGATTGCCATCAGGACTAGCTGCCATGACTAATGACCCCCTGCCCTGGCACTTGCCTATTGAGATCCTCCGCTAAGACCTCCAGATAAAAACCCAAGGACCCAGTGTTCATTTTCTCCCTTTCTCTCCCCTTCTCTCCCTTATTCTCCCTCTCTCTCTCTCTCTCTCTCTCTCTCTCTCTCTCTCTCTTTCTTTCTTTGTTTCTTTCTTTCTTGAGCACACACCTGCCTTTCTCCCTCTCCTTCCCCCAGATGGGTGTCTTTGCTTTCTTTCTCCTAAGCTCCAAGGGCCCTTCTTTCACCTATGTGACTTGTTTCCATGCAGCCCAGCTGGCTTCCTTCTACAGCTCACTCTGCTTCTGTGACTCGAAGTAAACTTTTGCTTGTATCTGAGTCTTGGCTCTGAATTCTTTCTTAGCCAAAACTCAAAGACTGAGATGTAACATCTGGTGCCATTTGCAATTAACAATATGAAGAACTACAAATATGGAAACTTTGGTCTTTAAAATAGGATGAAAGACTACATTACCCCTTTGGATATACAAGGGGTTTTGAAAATGAGACATCCAAATTTTAATCTGCCTCCCTCTCAGACTACTAACCTATTTTCCTTTTGCTCTTAGCCATACAAAAGTCATACACTATGCAGCTGTAAGAAAGAAAGATCTCTTATCCTTTGAGACGACATGGAGGGAACTGGAGAGTATTATCCTAAGCGAACAAGCCAAGGAGAGAAAGACAAATATCACATGACCTCACTTATTTGTGGAATATAATGATCATAACAGTCTGAGGAACAGGGTAGACCCAGAGACTTGGAAGTAGGGTATAGACTGACAGCCCTCAGAAGGGGGGTGGGGGAGATAAACCACAGAACTTATATGCATGTATGCATAACCGATGGATGTGGACAACAAAGCTGGGGACAGGGTGGGGGGATGGGGAGGAGGGTGTCAATGGGGAAAAAAGGAGAAACATATGTAACAAAAATAAAAATAAATAAATAAATAAAAGTCATACAAAGATCCAGAGAGACCCTTTACTGGCTTAGAAAGGATGCCCTAATTGGATTTCTCCCTCCTTTGGCATTGACTGAAAGCACAGCACCTCCTCAAATTCTATGGAGTGCCTACTATGACCCAGGCACCTTGCTAATGTTCTCTACAAAGATGATCTCATTTAATGTTCACAATAACCCTATTTCCTATGTCTCAGAAACAGGCTCAGAGAGGTTCAGCAACTTGCCCAAGGTCACAAAGCTAGGGCTAGAAGCTAGGACTCTCTGATTTCAAGTCCCTTCCCACTGCCAAGGGAAGGAGGATATAGCCCCGAGTATAGAAAAGGGGGCCTGAGAGGCTGGGACTTGCGTTCATTCTCTCAGGCGTGTCACCAGATAATGCTGTAGAGACGGCTTTCCAGGTAGTTTGAGAGTTTTGGAATCCATGGCAAATTGTGGTAATCTGCAGCCAAAGCTCTTTGCAAGAGGTTTTTTCGTAGCACACTGTACACTCTATTTACAGACCTGGGAGTCCTCACTTTCTGTGGCATAGAAGCAGGACAACACCTGAAGTCCAAATGATGTAGGATGTATCAAACACCTACTAATGTGACAGGCATGGTGCTAGGCATAATTTTTCTATTTCTATTCTCCACAAAAACTCTGAAGTACAGGGTAGGGCAAAAGTAGGTTTACAGTTGTCAGTGCATGAAACAGAGTTGATGCTTGTATTATTATTTATTAATTATTGTATTATTTTCCACACAAACAACTGTAAACCTACTTTGCCCCACTCTGTATTAATTCAATTTTACAGAAGTAGAAAATATGGCTCAGAAAGATTAAGTGACTGGCCCAAAGTCACATAGCTTGAAAGTGACAGAAATGGTATTCAAAATCAGGTTAATATCACTCTAAATCCAAAGCCCAGTAAGGAAGAAAGGAACAGTTATTAAATATATATAATAGCTTATCTAATCCTCAAACACCTCATTTCAACAGATGGGGAAACCAAGGCGAAAAGAAGTTAAATAATTGTTCAGTCATCAAACTGAAAAATGATTACTTGGTAATATGTAATGTTGGCAAGAGTATGGGAAAATAGTTATTCTCATATACTGCTAGTAGAAAACATAAATTGGCATACCATTCTGAGGGAGGAAGCAGCAGCTACAATGGCCTTTCTTTGCAAAGCTTAACCCGAGCATCTGCCAATGGTCATTCCAATAGATGGGGTCCAGAAGTGGGGAGTACCAGGAAGAAGACACTAACCGCTGTCGGCAAACTCATCATCTACATATGACTACAGTCTATACATTTCTATCCTCACAACAACACTGCCAGGCAGAAGGGCCCATTTCCAAGGCCCCCTGGCTTAGTGATGAAATGGCTTACCCAAATTAACAATGCTAGTAATGAGACTGCGGGCAGTCTGGAACTCAGAATTCCTGACCTCTGTTTCCAAAAACATTTTTCCTGTGATTCTTTTTTTAAAATATGTTTTTATTGATTTTTTTAGAGAGAGAGATAGAAACATCAATGTGAGAGAGATACATGGATCTGCTGCCTCCTGCACGCCCCCCACTGGGGATCGAGCCTGCATCCGGGGCATGTGCCCTGACCGGGAATCGAACCGGGACCTCTCAGTCCATGGGATGAGCTCAGTCCACTGAGCCACACCAGCCGGGCTCCTGTGATTCTTTTTTAAATATTCATTATAGAAAATATGGCAAAGAAAAGCCAAAAAAAAATGAAATTTAAAAATCACCTATAAAATTGGAATGGGTGAAGGTAGTGCCCACATAGGTCTGGAGATAAGAAATGTAGTTGATTAAACTTAGGCAATCTGGCTATATCAAAATTGAGAATGAATAGTGATTCCACATCTAGGAATCTATTGTACATGACACTTTAAGCAAAGATGTATGTGTATGGATTGTCATTAGATCATCGTTATTAACAGTAAAAGATTGGAAGCAACCTGTATGTCCATCAGTGGGAGACTAGAGCAAGCATGTGTCAGGGGCAAGTAACAGGAAGTCTGCGTAGCAGTAGCTGAAATAAAGAGGGGCTTACATTTCTCACATCAAGTCTGGAGGCAAGCTTCGGCTGGCATTGGTTCAGTGAGCACAGTCAGACCCAGCTTCTCTAATTCCCTTGGCATTTCCCTCATGGTTGAAAAATGGTGCACTTACACTCTAGATATCACATCAGTATTCTAGGCAGGAAGGGGGAAAGGAGTACTATCTGTTCTCTTTGTGAGAAAAGCAAGTGCTTTCCTAAAAGCCTCCTAGCCGACTTCTGCTTCATACTCATCGTCCAGAGCCATATCATGTGGGCAAACTGGCTGCAAGGGAGGATGGGAAAGCAAGTATTTCGAGATCCAGCCTCTATAGTAGCAAGGGTAAAAAGATCGGGAATGAGTGTTAGATTAGCCAACCAATGGTTTCTGCCATAGGAGCTGGTCATTAAACTATGGAATAACTGAATGATATAACGTGATGTAGACAAGATAGTAAGATAGAGCACCTACAGAGAATCCCCCCACCCCACCACCGCCCCTAGGCTGAGATCCAGGCTTGATCTACTGAACACCCTGCTTGTGGAACCTGCTAGAAATCCACCCTCGTGGCTGGAAAACCACCTGCTAGGATGCTGGAAAAAACTCTTCACAGAAAGGGGCATCTCACTGTAGGCACCTGCTATGAAAGCACACAAGCGGAGAGGTACTGGGTAGCTGCTGGCTGCTAGGTGCTGCTGGTCCCCGTGCACAGCAGGAGCCTGGTGCTGGAGAAGCCATCCTCAAAAGCTGGGCATGGGGAACCCACACATACTGCAAGGGCCTAGTGAGTGAGCACACTGGAACCAGGAAGGAAAACCTTTCCCCTTCCAGTGTCTCTACAGAACCTTTACTGAGGAAGCTTGACACCCTGCCAGTGAGCAAAGAAAAAAATATTGAAAGGGTCCGGATCCCCTTTCACAGAGCAGGCAAAAAGGATGAATTAGAACTGAGAGATAATAACCAGCACACTTTCTCAAGAAGATTTCTTGTGTTAAGACTATAGTTTTCCTCAATCAGTGGTTCCCCAAACCAGAAGGAGGAGGGGGACTAGAAGTATGCCTTAAAATTAAGGGGCAGTATATCCAAGGTGAGGCCTAGAAATCTGAGGGTTTTTAAAAAATTGTGTATTGATTTGAGACAGAGAGAGAGAGAGAGAGAGAGAGAGAGAAATCAATTTGTTGTTCCACTTATTTATGCATTCATCTGTTGAGTCGTGTATGTGCCCTGACCAGGGATCAACTCTGCAACCTTGGTGTATCAGGACAACACTCTAACCAGCTGAGCTACCTGGCCAGGGCTAGAAATGTGTGTGTGTGTGTGTGTGGGGGGGGGGGGGTTGTTTTTTTTTAATTGATGAGAGAGAAAGAGAGAGATTGATTGATTTGTTGTTCCACTTATTTACGCATTCATTGGTTGATTCTTGTATGTGCCCTGACCAGGGATTGAACTTGGCATATCAAGACAATAATCTAACCAGCTGAGCTACCTGGCCAGGGCTAAATATGAGTTTTTTATTTGTTTATTTATGTTTTTTATTGATCTTTGAGGGAGAGAGAGATAGAAACATTGATATGAGAGAGATATATCGATTGGCTGCCTCCTGCACCTCCCCTACTGGGGATGGAGCCCACAACCTCAGCATGTGTCCTGACTGGGAATCGAACCAGGACTTCTCTGTCCATGGGACAACGCTTAATCCACTGAGCCACAGCAGCGGAGCTAAATCTGAGTTTTTAATAAGCTCTCCAAGCACTCTGTTGATGGAGAGATTTTTGAAACTAAGATTGAGTCCATTTGGCAGAATCCTTAGATATTCCAAGGACAGAACAACTCTGTGTGTGTATGTGTGTGTGTGTGTGTGTAGAGGGGTGTGTGTGTATGTGTGTGTGTCTGAAGTTCCAAATGTTGGCATGCCTGTTTCTCTGGAAGTGTCCTAGAGCATCTGCCTCCATCTGTCTTCACCCTCATGTCTTTGTTGCTTCATTTTCCCACCTCTCTCTGTGGCTGCACCTCAGTCTGAATCTCTCTGCCTCTCCAGCCATGCTCACTCTTGTCTTCCAACTTTTGTACTTGCTACTTGGCCTGCCTGCCTCCTTCCCAAATTGCTCATCTTCTTTCATCATGTAGGGCTAGATAATGAGTCACCCCAAGATGAGCCTGTGATATGTGGATTATTTTCTGCTAAAGGCAACTGAGTCCCATTACACTCAAGAGAAACTTCTGTGCCGCCCCCCTCCCCCAACTACCTAGAAGAATTTAAATTAGGGGCCTTGCCCGTAATAAGATTTATCACCAGCAATAATTTTCTATGACCTATCTCTATGTCTAATTACTGAACTTCTGCTCTTCTTATTCTAAGAATGACCTTCCTTCCCTCTGAAGCCCCAAGTACCTGACCTCATCCTTAGCTCAGAATGTCATATATTCCTCATTTCCCCTTTTTATCTCACAACTCTCACATACATTGGGTCTCTGACTCTCTCATGTATGTAGGGTTCCCATACGTAGGTATGTTATTAAATTGGGTTATTTTCTCTCATTAATCTGTCTCACGACAATTTTATTATTAGACCAGCAGAAAGAACCTTGGAAAGTAAAGCTTCTTCCTCCCCCAGAATCAGATGAACACCTACTCTTCCCCTTCTCCTAACTCAGATATTAACTCCAGTGCAAGTCTCCTCTCTTAAAGAACCGCCTGCCCTCCTCTTCCCACCCCACACGCCCCAGTCTGAGTTAGAGCGATCCTTTCTCTGCTCCCGCGACACATTCCCTTTAACACTGCAATAGGGCATGCTTCCTTGGCTCCCTCCTAGGCTATGTCTTCTCCACGACTGCATTTCGGATGCCTAGCACAGTGCCGGTTCTTGGTTGGGACTCCATAAACAGTGACTGAGTGGACCCCTGAGGTTGTCCCTTTAGGGAGGGCCAGGATCCGTCCTGTGCACTGCGGGGCCCTTGGATTCCCAGCCCCTACTCGGAGCGTGAAACGAAGCAAGCACGCTAAGCCAGGCCAGCAGGCGGTGGCGGCCAGCCCAGCGCTCCTCTCCGCCTGCTCCGAGCGGCGGGCGTCCCGGGCCCCGCCCTCCGGAAGGAGGCCCACTGCCCCCCGCGGTCTGGCCGCTCTGACCCGCCGGGCCGGGGGCGGGGCCTAAGCGCCGGCCGGGCGGAGGGGGCGGGGCCTGGCCTGCGCGGGGCGGCGCCGGGCGCTCACACCCGGAAACGCCGCGGCGCCAGCGCTCAGAACCTGGAGAAGCGTCGCCGCCGCCGCCCACTGCCGCTCGGTCATGCCGGTAAGTGGCCGCTCCGTCCCGCCCCGCGCAGGCCCGCGGCCCCCGGCTGGCGCCTCGGCCGCACAGCTGCTGGGCCAGATGTCGCTCCTCAAGGGCTCGGGCCGCGGCCGGAGCTGTGGCCCCTCTGCTCAGCCCTCCGCCCAGCCCCTGCTTCGGCCGCGCTCCGGAGAATAGGATGGGAAAGGAGTCAGGCTTCAAAAGATTGGACTGCGGGGCCTCCCGCGACTGCAAGCCCAGTCCTTCCTGCACAGACGGGGAAGCTGACTCGGAGAGGGGCAGAGAGTAGCCGAGATCTCCGGAGCGGGTGGGGGCTGGGGCTCCGGGTCCCTGCCCCTCCCACTTGGGTACACCTGTCCGCCCCGCAGGCCTCCAGAGAGGGACGGCGGAGGGGGGAGGGCGGGGTGGCTGCTGCCTTACCGACCCGCAGGTTTGCAGAGGTCCGTGTTTTCCTTCCCTTCCCCGGATCACTCTGGCCGACTTTCAGGTCATTGCCGCGCGACACTGAATGGAGACAGTGCTTTTACCGGTCACTCTGTGAACCCGAGCCCTGGAGCCCCAGAGAGGTTCAGGGACCTGCCCAAAGTCACCAGTTGCTCAGTGGCAGAGTTTGGGGAAAAATGAGCAAGTCTTTGCAGCTTACTCAGTCTTTCTGCATATTTCTGGTTGCTCCTGGCCTCATTTTCTAGATAAGAAATTAAGGCCTTACCCTGTGGTGTGGCTCAGAGGGGTGGGCCTGGTCCCAAGCACTGAAAGGTTACCAGTTCAATTCCCAGTCAGGGCACCTGTGGTAGGGGGCCTGCCGGAGGCAGCATGGACATAATCACTCTCACGTTGATGTTTCTCCCTCTCCCTCCTTCTCTCTCTAAAAATCAATAAAAATATCTTTAAAAAAAAAAAAGAAAGAAATTAAGGCTTTTTGGCTCACCTTCCCTCTTGGGAGCATGCCCCTACCCCTGCCCCCCTTCATTCCCCAGGCGCATTTCATTACCTTTGCCTTTCTCTCTCCTAAGCTCCAAGGGCCCTACTTTTGCTTCTGTAACTTGTTTTAGAAGCCCAGCTGGCTCACTTCTACTACTTCTGTAAATTTCTAAATAGAATTTCTCTTATAATTTGAAAAAAAAGCTAGAAGAAGAAAGAAATGAAGGTCTTTTGCAAATACAAAAAACCTCAAAAACTCATAGCTTACTCAGGGTTGTGCTGGGAGTTGGATGGAGCCAGGATTAATCCAATCCCCTTATCTTCAGACTCCCAGTCTCTCCTGGCCTGGCCACATGGTAAGTGCGGACAAAAGTAGTCACATTGGCTACGGAGGAAGCTTTGGTCCCATTTGCATCCTAGAGATCCTGGTTGGGTCATGCAGTGTTTAGCACTGTCCCCCACGGTGCCTAGTTCACAGCTCTGCCCCAAGTGAGTACTCAGAGGTGTCTCATAGATGCTGTTTCTTAGCAGCCTAGCTTTGGGGAAGGTGACAGGTAAGCCGGAGAGGCCTCCTGGGCCAAGACACAAACATCTCAGGTGTCATTTCCCTTGGGTCTTGCCAGGTGCCATAAGACAAATCCTCAGACAACACAAAGTGTGGACTAAGAACCTGACAGCATCAGCCCTCCCTGTTGAGCAAATCTGCCTGTCGCAGTGTTAGAGGGCAGCATTAATCACCCTGGGACTGGGAGAGGAGGCCACCAGGTTTTGTGGGGCGTGACAGTGAGAGGAAGGCCACCTTGAGGATCACTATTCTGTGTTCACTTCTGGGGATTTAGACAAACAAAAGACCCTTCAGAGGGATACCTGATATGAAGAGGGCACTTGGCGCCATAGCACTGAGGCAGGGAGGGGGAAGACTGTCACCTGAGAAGTGTCTCAGACACTTGGAATCTCAGAAACCTTTTTGAAAATCTGCTCCTGCTTGCCAACCAGATAACCTTGGTTAAGGTGCTTTACTTCTCTGTGCCTTGATTTCCTTATCTGTAAAATGGGGATAAAAACTGACCTCATAGGACTGTTTTTAGTATTAACTAGAGAACTGCCAGTAAAACATTCGGCACAGCCACTGACATAGCTAATCCACAAGAAATGGTAGCTCTTGTGTAGACCTAGGATGAGTAGGGTAGGACTACAGGCAGGCAGATTACAAATCCCATTTTAACAAGGATCATAGTGGTTAAGAGTTTAGGCTCTGGGGACTGTGTCCCCGCCAGGCTACTCACTAGCTGTGTCACATGGAGTGAGTGGCCTAACCTCTGAACCTCAACTTCCTCATTTGTCAAGAAGGGATAATTGTTGTGATGATTCAACAAGGTAATTCATGGAAGGTGCTTAGAACAATTTCTGGTACAAGGAGGCACTCAAATATTAGTAGTAGTAAACTCCCAGTATTCAGGGTGTTCAAAGACTGAAGAGTTGAGAAAGAGTTCCTTCTCTGAGAGGAGCTGGACAAGGTGACCCCCTCTATTCCCTCCTTTCCAGTTCTGAGATTCTGTGAAAGAATTGTACAATGTACTGGACTTTTTCATCGACATTGAAGGACCCGTTTCATAGGTGACAGAGCAGAGGCTCTGAGGGGCTGGAACTGGGCAAAGTCAAACATTCAGTGGTGGCCGGTGCTGGGATTCTCTGTGAAGAAAGGCTTACTCTGTCTGTTAAGTAGATTTTCCACCCCACCCCCAAATTTACTTTTGTAACTCAGAGGTGGAGGAGGAGAACACTGAATTGTAATGTCTGCCACCCAGAAGCCACGTCCTGACTTCTGACCTCTGTTCTGGGGAGGGTGAAAGGAGACCCGCTATCTATGGTCTTCAGCAGAAAACCTCAGATATCTGTGGTCTTTAGTTTCTTGGGCAGCAAAAGCTCATGCTACTTCACAAGGTGTTCCCACGTTCAGAGTTCCTGCTAAGAGTCAGGGTTGTGGGGGGTGGCAGGTGGCAGTGCTGTTTGCTGTCCCAGAACCAGCAAGACGTCCCTGGAGCCAGGAAAGCCTGGGTTCACTTCCCAGCCTCAGCACATACTGGCCATGTGACCGCGGGCAGTTTAATTAACACTTAGGAACTTCAATTTCCTCCTGAGTGAAATAAGCTGCTAGTTCCCTTTCCAGGCTGGGTGAGGACTAACTCAGATACGGGATAAAGAGATTTGGCATAGTGGGTACACAATACATTCGGGTCTTATATCAATCTTGCAAACCCTTTAAAGGTTGGGGTGGGTGTACAAGTACAAACCATTGACACATCTTGACTGTCTGTTGTTTGTTCTCGAGCAGGAGTCAGCAAACTTTTTCTTAAAGGGCCAGATAGTAGCTACCTTGGGCTTCGTGAACCATGTGGTCTGTTACAACTACAGGCGTACCTGGTTTTATTTGCACTTTGCTTTATTGTGCTTCACAGATATTGTGTTTTTTGTTTTTGTTTTTATTCCTCACCCAAGGATATTTTTCTATTTATCATTAGATAGAGAGGGAAGGAGGGAGAGAAAGATAGAAACATCGATGAGAGAGAAACATCAGTCGGCTACCTCCTGCACACCCCCTACTGGGGATCAAGTCTGCAACCCCGGGTATGTGCCCTGACCGGGAATAGAACTCGGGCCTCTCAGTCCATAGGATGACGCTCAATCCACTGAGGCGCACTGGCCAGGCACAGATACTGTGTTTTTTAACAGATTAAAAGCAGGACCCTCCACTAAGCAAAAGGATTACAACTTGATCTATTGCAATACCTGCTATCTTGCGGTGGTCGGGAATCGAACTCCCAACATCTCCGAGCTGTGTCTGTACTGGGGATGTACCAGTGAACTAAACAAAGCCTCTGTCTTCTGGGAGCTCAGTTTGTTAGCTATCATGGAGACTGGATGTTAGGCCCCATCCCTTATTGATCTGCCCTCTAACTCACTGGGAGCCCGTGCAAATCCACTCCCTTCCCAGGATTTAGGAGCTGCCTCTGAGAAAGGCATTCGGATGAGGACAGTGGTCACAGTATATCAGAATCTCCAGGGAAGCTTTCTAGCTACTGTAGACGCCCCAGCCCACACTTGCTCATCAGAACCCATAGTTTTTGCCAGCTCCCTGTGATTCTAATGCAAAAGGTGATCTGATGCAGAAATAAGGCCATCAGATCAGCATGGCTCTGAAGATGGGCGTCCACCCATGTCAGAGTTGATGGTCCTGACATAGACCCATAGCTCGAGAATCAGGATTTTGAAGGCGAGACTAGAAACCAACACTTGAAACTTACTTCCCAGCTGATTGAACTCACTGTGTGCCAGACAAGGCCAAAGGAGTTATAGGGATTATCTCATTTAATACAACAGCTTGTGAGATACTGTTGAAGAGAGCAGGGCCCAGAAACAGGCCACTGGTGAGTCTGACAACAGCCAGATCTTACGCTATGTCTCTGCCCTGTCTTGGCCCTTGAGTGGGCCTCCATGCTGGTGGGATGTGCGGGTCTTTCTGCAGGACTTGGCTCATGGTCTCCTTTGTTTGTTTCAGAAGCACGAGTTCTCTGTAGACATGACTTGTGAAGGCTGCGCTAATGCAGCCACTCGGGTGCTCAACAAGCTGGGAGGTGAGTGAGTGGCCCTCCGTTGGGGGTGAGGTGGGGGAGACCAATCAACTTTATATTGTGTTCAAATGCATGCAGACACGGAAAGGAGAAGCTTGGGTTTAAGCTGACAATAACAGTAAAACTAAGATGTATTAAGTACTTAGCATGTGCCAAGTACTCTCCTTAGTGGCTTTCATTTAATCCTCACAACCATTTAGGTAGCTTCTTTGACTGTCTCCATTATAGCAGGAGGGAACTGAAGTTCAGAGAGGTTAAGTAACTTGACTGGGATCACACAGCCAGTAAGTGGCAGATGTGGGATTTGGCCTTGCTGTCTAGCTCCAGAGCCCTGTCAATACTAGTTAGTATGTTGGTGATCTCCAGTGGGATAACTTTTGTTATATGACACATTTGAGTGTCATTTTCTATTAAGATTTAAAAAATTGTAACAATTTAAAAAATAAACTTTGAATCATTCATGGTAGAACTCCTAAAGCCCCTCTGTTGGGCATATTTAGAAAACCATTATTCTCATTCAGCCCCTTGAACTCTCAGCTGGGGAAACTGAGGCCCAGTCAGGGCTGAGGTCTGGCCCTGGGGTTCCATGAGGTATTGGCTAAGTTGCGATCAGAATTCAGGTAGTGCTGGGGCAGTCAGTCTTCTAAGATTTTCATTTGTAAAACCCCAGATGATAATAACACCCCGTTTTCAAAGGGCTTCCGTGCAGCTCTGATCTCTTTAGTACTGAAAGCAGTCCTCTGAGCTGTACATTCCATCTGTGGAATGGGGATGTTGACACCAGTGCCCCGAGGGGAAGTGACTTGCCCAGATTCCCACAGTGAGTCACTGGCTGGTTTCTAGGCCTGAATTTGAAAGAAACAGTGGAAAGAACCTGGCTGCTGACTTGTCATGTGACTGCGGCCTCTTCTCCCCCAGGCCTGAGTTTCCCCAGCTGTAACACGGGAATGTCCGTCTGTACCTGCTCTTGCTGTAGATACGTTAAGTGAACTTCTGCCCAGAAGCCCCTCATATATAGAGTGGCATGGTCTGGATGGGATGAGGGTGGGTCTGCTTTTTGACAACTTGAGGACATCTGCCTAGGAACAGATGTCCTGGGCACATCTGTTTGAAATCCACTGTGTCAGGTGGTCCCAGAGCTTCTTCCAGCTCTATTATGCCACCAAAATACTTATCCCAAAGAGGAGGGAGACACTTCTGAACCAAAAGACAAAAGCCCAGAGTGCAGCACAGACACATTGTAGCACCCACCCACCCCAGGTCTCCATTAGGTACAAATTCAGACGTTATGACTAATCCTTGTGCCATGTGATTGTTGAGGCCCCCTGACTAATGATTGGTGATCTGCCTTTGAACTTGGGCAGGTTTGTCCCCATCTTTCACTACTGTCCCCTTCTTGGGCAGCCTCTTCAAATGGGTCAGAAGGGTTTCGAGTTGGTTGGGGCCTAGATGAGCGGGCCTGGGCCTGAGGAATCAGACTAATGGCATACTTGAATTAGGAAAGATCTCAGGGGCTGGCCAAGCCCAGCTCCTTTGGTATAGATGGGGAAACTGAGGCCTAGAATGGGCAGGACCCCGCAAGTCAGTGGTGAAGCCACACCTAGAACGTACTAAGGGCTTCCCTCTGCATGCTGTTGTCTCAGCAGGACCCATTCCACGTGCTCCCACGTGCCACTCAGAGGCTTTCGATCGGCACAGCCCTTGAAGGGGGCAATTTCAATGCAATATCGATTAACATTGAAAAGGTGCCAGTCTGTTGCCCCACGATTTCCATTCTATGAATTCATGGTACTAAAATATTTTCACAGTTTTTTTTACTGTATCACATATGTTTACTGTATCATAGCTGTGGTAAGAGGAAGAAACTGGAAGAAACCCCAGTATCTTTCAGCAGAGGATTAAGTAGATGTGTGGTACATCCACACTATGGAACACGGTGCAGCTGTTAAAAAAAGAATACAGTGCCCAGCCTGTGTGGCGCAGTGGCTGAACATTGTCCCATGCAGCAGGAGGTCACCGGTTCAATTCCCAGTCAGGGCACATGCCTGGATTGTGGGCCCGATCCCCAGGGGGGGGCATACAGGAGGCAGCTGATTGATGTTTCTCTCTCATTGATGTTTCTATCTCTCTCTCCCCCTTCCCTCCTCTCTCTCGAAAATAAGTAAAAATTAAAAGCAAACAAAAAAAAAAAAACAGAAGAAGAAGTATTCTGTATGTGCTAAAATGGCAAGATATCCTGGCCATTGGAAAGTGAAATACAGCAAGACCTATTGGTATAGTATGATGCCATTTGGAAGGGTTATTTTTCATGTCTCTCAGGGAGAAAGACTGGATAGATGCCACACTGTTCGCAGTGATCTCTAGAGGCTGAAGAGAGTAGAGGCCTTACAATTTCAAATTTTATTACGAAATATTTTTTTTTAATGGTATGTCGCTATTACTTTTGCAATTAAAAAAGAAACGTAAAAGAAGCCCTAGTCTAGAGCAGGGATCAGCAAACTACAGCCTTACAGGGAAAGTTTCCTGATCCCTGGCCTAGAGGAAAAGGTAAGAGTGGTTGTGAATAAGAATTTCAGAGCCTGAACCCTTTCTCGCTCTGAATGCGAGGGTCTCTGCTTCCACCGCCACCCTCGCCCACCCCACTTCCTCTTCCTTCAGGAGTTCAGTTTGAGATCGACCTGCCCAACAAGAAGGTTTGCATCGACTCTGAGCACAGCGTGGACACTCTGCTGGAGACCCTGAGGAAAACAGGGAAGACCGTTACCTACATCGGCCCCAAATAGCGAGGGCCTGGACCCCGGGCCTGCAGGATGGACCAAAGTGGGCAGGTGGGTGAGGCCCAGCACTTCAGCAGAATAGTTCATTATCTAATGCAACTCACATGTCAGGGAATCCTTACAGCCCCCAGTGAGCAGAGCTTGCACAGTGTAATGTCTCCCAGGGCCGTTTTTTGTTTGTTTGTTTAAGATTTTTTATTGATTTTTAGAGAGAGAGGAAGGGAGAGGGAGAGAGAGAAACATCAATCGACTGCCTCCTGCACGCCCCCTACTGGGAATGAAGCTTGAAACCCGGGCATGTGGCCTGACCCCAAATCAAACCAGCAACCTTTCGGTGCACGGGATGACACCCAGCCAGCTGAGCCACACCAGCCAGGACTTGGCTTTTTTTTTTTTATAGGAAATTTCACACATCTACAAGTAGAGTACTGAAAATGAATCCCCATGCACCCATCACCCAGATCCAGCCACTGTCCTCAATGCCATCATTGTTTCATCTGTGGCCAACTCCCCCCACCCCCATATTGTTCCACAGAACATTCTATGTCAGTAACCATGTGTAGTCTGGGGAGGCGCTGGGAAAGAATCACTGGTTAAGTGCTTTGCCCTACACACCCAGGCAGCATCTCTTCTGTCTCTGAGTCTGTTTTAAGGGGCCCCCAATGACTGATTTCAATCCAGGTTTGGGAACCAGAGCTAGAATGTTTATTGGTTATAAAGTCACCTTGCTCACCTGGCTCTTAGAAGAGTTGTTTGCCCATGATTTTGTTCATTGCCTTCTCAGTAATGAGTACTGTGAGTACTGTCTCAGCAGCCCTGGGAGTTCCCCAGAAGATGCCTCAGCAGTGACTGGCTTAGCAAGGTTATTGGGTTCCAGTCAAGCTGAGAACAACAGACTTGGGAGCAGTGTGCAGGGCTAGATACGGCTTTTAGGTCTTCTCCAGCAACTGGGTTTCCCAGCTCACCTTCAACAACTGCCTTAGTGAACCTTTACCGTTTCTGCAATGCTTCCATGTGCACAGCAGATGGCGCCCTTGTTCCACCTAACTTCTCATCTCTTCCAGGACCCTGATCCTCTCCTGTCTTCCAGACAGATCTGGAACCTGGCAATCCTGCTCAATGCCAGGAGTTCCTGTGGAGACCCTCACTTGCCCTGCTCCTCCCTAGCTTCCCTGCAATAAAGTCGAACTGCTTTTGTTGATGTTGTCTCCGATGTCGTCCTGATGTCACTTGCTTACATGCTGTGCTGTGATGCTCACACGTTGCTATGAAGGAGGTAACTGCAGTGCTTACTCTGGTTGGAGTTCTAAGAGCTCTTGACTGGGAGTAAGAAGCCCAGTGGATTTTAATTGTTTGCTGTGTGATCTTTTGCGAGTCACTTACCCTCTCTGGGCCTCACTTTTCCTCATCTGTAAAGTGAAGGTGTTGGGTCAGATTGGTGATCTTATTTCTTTTCACTACTTTCTTAGACTTCACATTTTGACAAATGTTTGTCCTATCAAGTGAATATCAAATCTTAAGACAGAAGAGTGGGTAGAAGCAGTAAAGACAGACTGCCTGAGACAGAGTCCCAGCACAAGTACCTCTCAGCTGGGCCACATAACATCTCGATGTCCACAGGATAAAATGTGATGATAGCATCTCCTGCAAATGGTGGCTGTGGGGATTAGATGAGGCGACGCGCGTAGATCACTAAGAGGAGAGCTTGCCCCTTAGAAACCACTCAGCAAGCATTCTCTATTCGCATATGTATTTTTTTCCTTGTATTTCATTAATCAAAGATCTGTAGATGTCCGGCCAGTGTGGCTCAGTGGTTGAGCGTCGACCCATGCACCAGGAGGTCACCAGTTTGACTCCCAGTCAGGACACATGCCCGGGCTGTGGGCCAAATCCCCAGTGGGGGGCATGCAGGAGGCGGCCAATCGATGTTCTCTCATCGATGTTTCTATCTCTCCCTGTACTTTCCTCTCTCTCTAAAATCAATAAAGAAAAAAAAAATCTGTAGAGATGTCAATTACAATTTTAGTTAGCCTAAAAGTTAGAATTCCAATCAGCCTAAAAGTCGGTGCCTCACAACACAGAGTTGATTATATCAA
Organism: Tadarida brasiliensis; assembly: GCA_030848825.1. Taxonomy (NCBI): domain Eukaryota; kingdom Metazoa; phylum Chordata; class Mammalia; order Chiroptera; family Molossidae; genus Tadarida; species Tadarida brasiliensis. The sequence goes on along the minus strand of CM061259.1, from coordinate 102,768,685 downwards.
AACAAAGGGAATGTTTTAGTTTGTATAACTATTCTTTTTAGTATTTCTTTAAACCAGCAGTTCTCAAATTTATTTTTAAAAATTTTTTTTCTTCCTTTATTGATTTTAGAGAGAGGAAGGGAGAGGGAGAGAGAGATAGAAACACTGATGAGAGAGAACATCGATTGGTTGCCTCCTGCATGCCCCCCACTGGGGATTGGGCCCGCAACCTGGGCATGTGCCCTGACCGGGAATCGAACTGGCGACATCTTGGTGCATGGGTCAACGCTCAACCACTGAGCCACACCAGCCGGACAGTTCTCAAACTTTTTTATCCTAAGACCCATTTACTCTGAAAAATTATTGAGTGTCTCAAAGGGCTTTTGGTTATATATGGGCCATGTCATGTTAGAAATTAAAACAGGAATTTTTGAAACAGAGTACACAATCATGCATCCCATCAGCCATCAGGACTAGATGAGGTCATTGCACAGCATTTAGAGTCATAGTTTTTACCTCATGTACCCTCTAAAAGGACTTGGGGACCACACATTGAGAATCACTGCTTTAATCATTAACCATTTATTGGGCAGTGACTGGGGGCCCTGGGGTAAGACCTGGCTCTGTATTTGGCCACCTGTGACCTTGGACCGGTCACCTAATCTCTCCCTCATCTGCACAATACACAATACCTGTGCCTCGGGGAACATGGCGGCCAGAAATAAGACTTGATTTTGACTCTACACTGTGTGCCAGCATAATTTTGGTTCCATTATGAAATTATTAAACAAGCCTCAGCCATTTCTGCCTTTGTGGTCCCTCGCAGGCACGGACTTGCCCAACCTTCATGGTATCTGGGTTCCTTGGCCACAAGATGGCAGTGTGCTTTGGATTCACCGGTCCTTGGAAAAGTCTGTGCCCGTGGGCTCTGGGAATGGGAACTTGAGGAGGTTTTCCATTTTCACAGCTTCCCCAGGAGACCTGGTTCAGACTGGCTGGCCCACTGGGAACGCCTGAGGGTTGAGACACTGGTGCCTCTTTGGGCGAGTGGTCCTGGGAGGAGTTCCTTTCCTTTGGCTCTTTCCAGAATCCAAGTTTCCAGCTGAGGCCCCAGAGGAGCCGGGGAAGCGCTGCGCCTGCCAGCAGCCTAGCTGGCTGTCCTCGGAACAAATGAGATCAAGAGCAGGGCGAGCGCTCCTGCAGGACGGGAGTGGGAGCAGATGTGTGCTTCCCCCAGCACCTGGCCCAGCCCAGCTTTCCCCGCCGCTCCTCTCTCCCAGGTGGCTTCCTTCTGTTCCTGCAGCGCTGCTGTCCCCACCTCTCCGCCCGGCCTTGGCCTTGTCTCCATGTGCAGACTCCTTTCCCTCCCTCACATCCCTCGTCCTCGGGGAAACCTCTCCACAACTGGAAGTCATTTATTTCTCCTCTGGGCCCTCACAGCATTTCTCCCACCAGCTCCAGTATTATGGCAAAGCTCTTGGTCCACGTGTCTTTCCTGTCTTCAAGGATCAGGCCAGGCATCTGTCCCCTCGGCGCACAGAACAGGCACTGAGGGTGTATTTGATGGATGTGTAATAACTTCCATTTGGGGGACATTTATCTGTCAGGCCCTTGCAGTAATCTCATTCCATCCTGTCTGGTCCCCATGACAGAGTGGACTAGCCCGGAGGTATTAAGCCATGCTCTAGGCTTCAGAAGATCTGTATTCAAATTCTGCTTCCACTACTTAATAATGACACAACCTTGGAAAAACCACCAGTTCTTTTGTACAACTCAGTTTTCCTCATCTGTACAGTGGGGATCTTAACAGTCCCCACCCCAGGTGACTACTGTGACTTAAATAAGTCCCATCATGTGCCTAATGCTTGATGACGACATTCCACACTCAAAGCTTTATGCTTGAACAAAAGCTTCATGAGCCTACAATTTGAAGTTTGAAAACTGAAATTCGAAAAATTCGGATCTCGATCCTTTCAACCCTGGCAAACTGAAAAGTAAACATGGAGCCTCAGGCCCTGCACCACGTGGGAGGTGAGCGCTGGTGTTCGGGACGTGGCCTTCTCCGTGGCATTCTTTAAAAACCCAAGTCTGTAATTTCTGGGGAGTGTCCCTCGGAGCTGCTTTTAGATCCCATGTCTTTAGGGGCTGTGGCCACAGTTCAAGTGGACAAGTTTCCAATCTGCTTCCTAAGGGGAAAGTCTGCAAATCTCATGACTGCGGACGGGGGCCTTGGAGTAAAGCCTCAAAGCCTGTGGAAGTAAGGACGCTGTCTCCCACTGGTCTCCTTATCATGACTTTCGAGCATCCCAATCCTTCCGGAACCGTAGACCCCCAGACAGCTAGAAGCAGGCTCTGCAGACCAGGGGTCAGGCCCAGCCCGGCTGTTTACCAGCTGGGTGAGCTTGGGCAAGCTGCTTAACTGTCTCGGATCTTGTTTTCTCATCTGTAAAGTAGGAATAACTCTACCTCCTTGGACCCAAGTGAGATCACGTGTGCACGCAGAGGGTGCTCGGCTCGGTTACTGTTGTGATCATTGCGGGATCTGAGGAAAGAAGACCTAGGTGGTCACCCAGCCCGCGTGCACACCCCTCCCTCTGCCAGGTGGCCCTAGTCTTGGCCTGCACGCCACTCCTGAGAGCGCCAGGTGCAGCTTGCTCTCCCTGGACAGCCCTGTGAAGGGACGTTCTGGTGTGGAACCCACCCGTCTCCCTGGTACTTCTCATGACGAGGCTGGGATTGTCCTGACAGGTGGGACATCTGTCTAGCCCTTGCCCATGGTGGTTCCTCAGAGGCAAAACACGCTTTTCCTTTCCCCTCCCCACCACCTCTCTCTACTCTGCACCACAAGGAATGCCCCAAATCCCCTCCCTCAGCCTTTCCTCGGGGACAGAGCCAGAATTATCAGCCACCCGATCACTGGCCTCTTTGTTGATGCCCTTTTGATAGTGAGAAAACATGGCAAAGGGCCGGCAGCTCTGGGCCCCCACTGATCCAGCTCACGCGGTCTCCCTCTCAGCAGGGAAAAGCCGGCCGGAGTCCAAGAGCGCAAGGTCAGTACACAGAGGGGACCTGGGCAGGTTACTCAGCCCCTGCTCCGGAGGGCACCTTCCTCCCCAGAGTGCACACAGAGCACCCGCATGTGGTCCCGCTCAGTCAGTGCCGGGCCTCTATTTTACACCTTTGAGAAGGTGTCTCTGAATCCTACCACTTTGTCAAAGGACTGTCGGTGAGGCCACACCCAACAGCAGACCTGGCCCCTGCTCTGCTCATCACGGCCCCTCCCAGGGTCCAATTTGGAAGCAGCTCTCACAGAGGCTGCCATTTGTGGGTATCTAACTCCTTTTTTTTTTTTTTTTTTTTTGTCTAAACAGAAGCTGTGCTTCCCTCTCTGTTCCTAGTAATTAGGCCAGAAAAACCACTGTGATTGATGATAGCGAGGGAGAGGTCGGAGGCTAGAGGCTGGGCAGCAAGATGGAGTCTCGAAGATCTCCAAATTCCCCTCCAGGGCCGGGAGACCCCCAGACCCTCCCACCCTCACCTCTTCCTCAGACCAAACACCTCCAGAGACCACAGGTACTAGAGGGGGTCTAGATTAGTAGAACTAGACAGACAGGTCTTTAGAAATAAAAAGCCCTGCCTCATTTCTTGGTGTTATATTATTAGTAGAAGTATCTATGCCCAGCCGGTGTGGCTCAGTGGTTGAGCGCGGACCCATGCACCAAGAGGTCGCCGGTTTGATTCCCAGTCAGGGCACATGCCCAGGTTGTGGGCGTGATCCCCAGTGGGGGGCATGCAGGAGGCGGCCAATCAATGTTCTCTCTCATCAATGTTTCTATCTCTCTCCCTCTCCCTTCCTCTGTCTCTAAAACCAATAAAGAAAAAAAAGAAGTATCTAACTACTGATGATACAGAAGAATTATAAAAAACGTTTAAAATCTTATTTATATGCCACCACTCCCCCAGTCTCCACATGACAAAAGATAATCCTTTTACTTTTTGGTGTACATCCTTCCAGATCCTTCTCAGGCTTATGTACGTGAATACAGGTAAACATATGAGGCAGTGCAGCCTTGGCCGTGTGGCTCAGTGGTTGGGCATCATCCCGTGCACTGAAAGGTACATGCCCGGGTTACAGGCTCCGTGCCCAGCAGGGGGCATGCAAGAGGTAGCTGATGGATGTTCCGCTCTCACGTGGGTTTCTCTCTCTCCCTCTCCTTTCCTCTCTCTCTAAAACACCAATGAGCAATCTTTAAAAAAAAAGGGGGGGGGGGCAATGCAGTGTAGGTTTCAAAGTTCAGGCTCTGGTGTTAGACTGTGAGGCTTCAGATCCTAGCTCTGCATCTTCCTGGCGAGTTATTTAACCCATGCGGGCCGCTGTTTCCCCACCAGGACATTGGAGGCCACTGCATTTATATCATAGAGTGGCCCCGAGAATTAAACAAGATCATCCACGTAAATCGTCTGGCACAGTGGCTGGCGTGCGGAAGACTCCGTAAGCGTTCATCATTCTGTTGATGTTGATGTTTTGTAACTTGCTTCTTTCACTAAATGTTTCATGGACTCATTTTCACCCCAAATGTGTGTATTATCTGTAGCTGCTTCTGAGCTGAATGCTGCAAAAGACACCATATGGCCCAAAGCCTAAAATGTTTACTGTCTTGACCTTTAAAGAGAAATTGTGTTGACCCATGGTCTAGATTAGCGATTTCAAACTATGTTCTGTGGAAACGTAAGGATCCGTGCAGGTATGTCAGGGAAGAAAGAGTTGTAGATGGTAGGACTCTGGGCTCCCAGCACCTTTGTACCAAGACAGATTCTCTTATGGGTTCAAATTAACTAACTGTTCCACCAAAACTTAAGGAAGAAATTATACCAATTCTCTACAATCTCTCTCAGAGGTAGAAGCAGAGGGAATACTCCCTAACTCATACTATGAGGCCAGCATCTCCCTATTACCAAAACCAGACAGACATTACAAGAAAGGAAAACTACAGACCAGTATCTCTTATGAACATGGAGGCAAAAATCCTCAACAAAATATTAGCAAATCAAATCCAACCACGTTTAAAAAGAATTATATACCACAACCAAGCAGGATGTATTCTAGGTAGACAAAGCTGGGTCAACATTTGAAAACCCAGTAATGTGACCCATCACAGCAGTCGGCGAACACAGAAAAATCACATGATCATGTCAATAGATGCAGAAAAAACATTTGACAAAATTCATGATTAAAACTCTCAGTAAACTAGGGAAAGAGGGAAACATCCTCACTCGAGAATATCTTCATAAAAACTAAAACTAGCATCATACTTAACGGTGAGAAACTAGAAGCTCTCCCACTAAGATCAGGCACAAGACAAGGATGTCCCTCTCACCGCTGCTTTTCCACATCATGCTGGAAGTCCTTGCTAGTATGAGGCAAGAAGAGAAAAGGCATACGGATGGGGACAGAAGAACTAAAACTGTCTTTGTTTGCAGATGAAATGATTGTCTGTGCAGAAAACCCAAAAGAATCGGGGTTTGGAGACCTTCCGGGTTGGCGAACACATCCATGTGACAGGAAGATGTGCACCCCAACTCTATGGGGACAGAAGATCCTGTGCTTGGGATCCTCCCGGCCCTCACCCTATGAATCTCTTCATCTGGCTGTTCAAGCGTGTCCTTGATCATTTCCTTTAATAAACTGGAAAATGTGTTTCTCTGAGTTCTAGCAAATAATCAAATACAAAGGGTCCTGAAATACCAATCAGAAAGAATATATGCACCCCTATGTTCATAGCAGCGCTATTTACAATTGCTAAGATCTGGAAACAGCCCAAGTGCCCATCAGTAGATGAGTGGATAAAAAAGCTGTGGTACATATATACCATGGAACACTATGCAGCTGTAAGAAAGAAAGATCTCTTATCCTTTGAGACGACATGGAGGGACCTGGAGAATATTATGCTAAGCGAAATAAGCCAGTCGGAGAAAGACACGTACCACATGATTTCACTTATTTGTGGAATATAATGAACAAAATAAGCTGATGAACAAAACAGATCCAGAGACATAGAAGCATGGAAAAGACTGACAAACCTCAGAGGGAAGAGGGGCGGGGGTGGGAAGAGATAAACCAAAGAACTTCTATGCATATATGCACAACCAATGGACACAGACAAGTGTGGGGAAGGCAGGAGGGGGATGGGAGTAGGGAGGAGCAGGTCAAGGGGGGTAAAAAAGGAGGGACATCTGTAATACTTTCAATAATAAAGATAAATTTTAAAAAATAAATAAAATAAAATTAGCATTACATTGCTGAAAATTCAAAACAAAGTATTCTACCAGAAACACACACACACACACACACACACACACACACAGGGGAGAAGGTCATGGGAAACTTATAATCAAGTGAGACAGAAGTTGTGGGTAAACTGGGGACCTCCTACTTATGACCAGCATCTGAATAGGGGGGCATCTTGTGGAACTGAGCCCTTAACTGTGGGATCTGACACTATCTCCAGGTAAATGGTGTCAGAATTGAGCTAAATAAATTGTAGGACACCCGGCCAGTGTTGGAGAATTGTTTGGTATAGGGAAAAATCCACACATCTGGTGATCAGACGTGTCAGAAGTGTTCTGTGTAAAAGTAAAGGAGAAAGACACAGGAGGAGAACTGTAGGTTTTTCCAATACAGTCATCTATGGCAAAATGTGAAGATTTGTCAAAGCCAGCAGGTAGATACAATGATATTAACTTTATTATCCTCTATACTTCGTATGCTTGAAATATTTCATAAATTAAAAGAAAAACAGGCCCTGGCCAGGTAGTTCAGGTAAGAACGTTGTCCCAATACGCCAAGGTTGCAGGTTTGATCCCCAGTCAGGGCACATACAAGAATCAATAATGCGTAAATAAGTGGAACAACAAATCGATGTTTCTCTCTCTCTCTAAAATAAATAAATAAATAAATAAATAAATAAATAAATAAATAAATAAATAAATAAGAAAAGAGCCCGGCGGGTGTGGCTCAGTGGTTGAGCATGGACCCATGTACCAAGAAGTCACCAGTTCGATTCCCAGTCAGGGCACATGCCCAGGTTGTGGGCCCAATCCCCAGTGGGGGGCATGTAGGAGGCGGCCAATCCATGTTCTCTGTCATCAATGTTTCTATCTCTCTCTCCCTCTCCCTTCCTCTCTCTAAAAAAAAAAAAAAAAAAAAATCAATAAAAAAAATAAGAAAAGAAAAAGTAAAACAGACTTGATATATAAACATGAAAAATATTGCCAATAGTTCAAAAGGGTATACAATGAAAAATACATATCCAATTCATTTTAGGTCCCTGGTCCTTCTCCACAGAGACACTATTATTACCAGTTTCATATGTATCTGGAAGACTCTGAAAATGTGGATTTTAATACCTAAAAGAGCCGCTCCACTGAGAAGACCCAGGAACCATCCTCACACACATGGATGTCTGACTCTCCCCATGATGGGAGCAGGCCTGCACACACAGGCCTTCCTTTGAAGAGCCAGCCCCGTGACCCTGTATTTTGGATGTTCACTGGAAACCACTCCGTTTCCTCTGTCATTGGACCTGAAACCACCTTGCGTGTCTTTTCCGATCGGCAATTATGTGGGCCTCTCTTGTCTAACCAGAGCCAGCTTTCCACAGAAGGACGGCTTGTCTCTCTGACGCGTCCTCCCAGGATGCCCAGAATGACATTTTCATATGCCAAACAACCTGTACTTTAAGTCAGACCATCGCAAACATATCCTGAAAATTGGTGCAAATCTGTCTATTTCCTTATGATGGGGTGCCCAAGTAGACAGGAAGCCACGAACTTTACTTTGTTACATGGAAAAAAACCCACTGTCCCCTGCTCTGACCTTTAGGAAAAACGAGAGAGAAAACTTTCAAAGTGAAAGCACACTCAGCGCACCGTTCTGGACCTCGCCTTCTTCTTACTGACCGTGACATCTTGAGATGGTTCCATGTTTCCTATCAGTGCACACAGTCTTGCCCTTGTATTTATTCTGTCAATACTGGTTCAACTCTATTTGTGCATATACTGCGGGCTACAATTAATAATAATTTTATTCTTTCTAAAATAAAGTCTTTAGCCCTAGCCAAGTAGCTCAGTTGGTTGGAGCATCGTCCTGATACACCAAGGTTGTGGGTTTGATCCCCAGTCAGGGCACATGCAAGAATCAACCAATGAATGCATGGATAGATGGACCAACAAATCGCTCTTTCTCTCTCTCTCTCAAATCAATCAATCAATCAATAATTTAAAATAAAGTCTTCATTTCTGTTAAGTACAGTATGACCAACCCATCCCTTTGCCTGGGGGTTTTCTCAGTTTTATTACTTGAAGTCCCACGTCCTGGAAAGCCCTCAGCTCTGGGTGAACTGGGATATTTGGTCACCATGTTTAAGGACTACATAAACATGAATCAAATTTGAATAGAAGGTGGTACGTGATCTTCATATTTTCTCTAAAAGAAAGCTATTAACCAAACATTGCCCTTATAAATGAGGATTTGCCTGGGACTTCTGTTATTACTGCTGGAAATTGCCTCATGCTCTTCGGTGGCTGCACAATATTCCATTGTATGACTCTCCCGGAATTTTATTAAATGTGTTCCCTAACAATGGACATTTAGTTTCTTTCCAGTGTTTTGCTGGAATAAATAAGTCTACCATAAATGTCCTTATTTATTCTTATAAGCTGGTAAGTTGTGCATAATAATTTGTTTTGAAAATAAGGTTTTCCTGCTAAAAACAAAACTCAACAAGCCACGGGATTAAAGACTCTTTCATCTCGGGCCTTCTGTGAGTCTCTTTTTCTTCAGGTGACTGACTGGGCTGAGGATGAGTTTAAAATGGATTGGCAGCCAATGCCTGGGAAGGGAGCCCAGGCAAAGGGGAGGCTTCCTGGGGTGCACGAGGGGAAAAAACAGCCCACGCTGTGGTTCCCAGCATGGAGAGGGTGTTTATCAAGGCGGTGGGAGATGAGTTGGCCAGACTTTGAGGGGTCCAGTGTTGGCTGGGAGCGGGGTTGAGAGACTGGATCCATTCAGCTATGTTCTAAAAGGAGCAGGGAGAGGAAGGGAAAACAAGCCCAGACACACACTGGGTGGCTGCCGGCTGGCCAGAGCTCTTGGTACAACAAGCCCAGTGCCAGGCTGTGGGGCCCAGCCAGCTCACCCCTGGGAACCCACCCCAGACTGGGCAGGTTTAGGTCAGTTCCGCAATTGCTTCTTGGGGCCGTTAGGAATGGATTTTTACAGAGGTTGGGATAATTCAGTACTTTTCCAGAGAGATGGGCTACCTGGACCAGAAAGGTGATTTTTCTACCGTGCTCTATATGTGATGCTGTGTCTCCATGCATCTTTATCCCTCAAAGGGGTTGCAGCGTCCCCGGCCACACTCTTCCATGGAGAATGCTGTCAGTGAAGCACAAGGTCCAAAAGACAAAAGGGTTTGGGAAATGCCAGGGGATCAAAATCAAGCATAACTCTTCCCTGTGGGAACTCTCAGAGCCTTCCACGTGCTAACACTGTACTTCATGGATTTGCAGGAAAGAGATCTGTATTTGCCCTGGCCGGGTGGCTCAGTGGGTTAGAGCATCATCCCGACATGCCAATGTTGGGGGTTCAATCCCTGGTCAGGGTACATACAAGAATCAACCAATGAATGCATAAATGGGTAGAGCAACAAATTGATGTTTCTCTCTCTCTCCCTCTTTCTCTCTGTCTAAAATCAATCAATAAAATAAATTAAAAGTCTTAAAAAAAAAAAAAAAAGGAGATCTATGTGGAAAGAGCCAGGTTTGTTGCTGCTGGAGGATGGACTGTCCTGTTCCAGAGGCTCTGTTTACAAGTCTTTCCCATAATTTAGCCACGGGGTGAGGCTGGTACCTTGTATCTAGGGTCCCTTCCCCTGGAAAGAGCTAGAAAATGAAATGCTAAGGAGTCAGAGAGAAGCTGAGCCTTAGTTCACTCTGCCACTAATTTGCTGATTGATATTAGAAAGTCCTTTCTCCTCCCCGAGCCTCACTTTTTTTTCTCTAGAACAAGAGGTGGTCAGACTATTTCAGTTATTTTCTAACCTTTTTTTTTTTAATCCTCACCCGAGGATATTTTTCTATTTATCATCAGACAGAGTGGGAGGGAGGGAGAGAGAGAGAAAAACATCACTGTGAGAGAGACACATCAACTGGTTGCCTCCCACAGGACCCGACCAGGGCCGGGGATGAAATGCAACCGAGGTACGTGCCCTTGACCCAAATCAAACCCGTCACTCATTGGTCCGAGGGCCGATGCTCCAACCGCTGAGCCAAACCGGCCAGGGCATATTTTCTAAAGTTTTGATCAGAGGAAGCCTTCTGTCACAGTCTTAAGCATCATCCCATATGAAACAGATAAAAGTGGTTTTCAACCAGAATGTTTCTAAGGTAGTATTACATTATCCTAACGTGGCAGTGCTCACTATAAAAGTCAGGGTGGAGGTGCGTTGGGAGCAAGAGGCAGCTGTGACGGGGCAGGGCACACAGAGGGCTTCCGGGGGGCTGTAAAATTCTTTCTTGACCTGAGGGGAAGCTACAAGTGATGTCTTCCTTAGACTCATTCAGTAAACTATAAAAATATTACATAAATATTATATTACTAATGCATGATAGCAGCGGTTCTCAACCTGTGAGTTGCGACCCCTTTGGGGGTCGAACGACCCTTTCACAGGGGTCGTCTAAGACCATCGGAAAACACATATTTCCGATGGTCTTAGGAACCGAGACACGGCTCCTCTGTCTCCAGGCGGGTCCGCCCACATGCAGATACGCCCACACACAACATGAGGAACTGTATTGAAGGGTCGGCATTAGGAAGGTTGAGAACCGCTGCATTATAGGGTCAATCACTGAGACCCCAACCGTGTCAATTCGGTTGAGCTGCAAAGGCAGAGATTCCAAAATAAAAGTAGCTTAGCGAAGATAGAAGCTTATGTTTCTTTCATGTAAATGAAGTGTGAGGGTGAGCATTCCAGGGCGCTCAGTGAAAGTAAGAACCCAACAATCTTCGAGGACGCCAGGTGACTTCTCTCCTTTGTCCACCACCTTCAACCCGAGACTTCCAATTCAGAGTCCAAGAAGGCCAGCCGAGCTCCACCATCATCATCACCGTAGAGCTGGCAGGAAGAGGCATGAGAAGGGCAGGCCCCCTCACTCTAAGGGAACTCTCAGAAGTAGCACTCACAGCCTTTACTTACACCCCACTGACCGAAACTTACACAGCCTTACCTAGCTGCAAGTCACCCACAGACCCACCCAACTGTAGTATTCACAACACTGAAAAGGGGAGGGTAGATTTAGGTGACAACCAGCAGAATCTGCCACAAGATATTAATGGATTTTGGTTTCTGATGTGTTGACATTTTTCTTTAACTCTTTTTTCTTTATTTATTTATTTTAGAGAGAAAGGAAGGGAGAGAGAGATAGAAACATCGATTGGCCGCCTCCTGCATGCCCCCCACTGGGGATCAAGCCTACAACCTGGGCATGCGCCCTGACCAGGAATCCAACCTGTGACCTCTTGGTGCATGGGTCGATGCTCAACCACTGAGCCACACGGGCCGGGCATAATGTGTTGAAATTTAATGGGTGACCCATGTTGGTGTCTTTGCTGCTTTTCCGTCACAGTTTTAAATTCAGTTTAAGGCATACAAACTAAGATGAATACTAATGTATACTACTAGATTGAGGAACTGCAGAAGCACTCACAGAATGTGGCTTAAAAATCCCTGAGCTAGAAACTCCCTGAGAGCTTTTCCAGCCTTGACATTCTAGAATTTTATGAAAGCCCTGCCCCCTTCCATGAGCGCACAGAGGGCTTTCTCTCTGGGGACTGGCAGGGGACTTCTGTTACCTTTGGGACTGAGAACTGTGCTCATTGTTTCTTCTGAGTCAGCACAGCCCCAGCCAAATATCTTGAAAAGCTCTGTGTCATTCAGCAGCCTTCCCTCCTGGGCTGGAGTTCCCCAGAGGGGGTGTAGTTTACTGCGGCAGTGAAAATGGGGTTTCAAAGCAGTGGCTGCTTCCTAGCAGGGAGTGGCTGAGCCTTTCCCTCCAGAGTTTCAGAGATCTTTATGGTAGAAGGGTCTACCTTTGATTCAATCCTTTCATTTTTGCAAAGGAATAAGCATGGATCTAGGGAGGTTGAGAGATTGGCATGAAGTCATCAGCAACTTACAGCAGGGCTGGGCCGCATGCTCACTTGTCCTGATACTTTCTATTGTCATACATTATAATACCTTGAATGTAACGTACACTTCCTGTGTGCCAGGCTCTGGGCTAAGCAAACATCACATGCCTCATCTCATTTAATCCCCACAATAAACCAGAACGGCAGGTGCATTTATTTTCTTTTTTGGTCATTTTGCAGATGAGAAAACTGCAACCTAGACTTGGCCAAGGCCACATCGTCACTCAGTGTGGATTAGAATTTGAGCCCAGGCAGAGCAACTGCAGAGTCTGCACTTGAACCTCTATGCTAAGAATGACTGCACCCCACGGCTGCTCTTGGCATGAGGTTGACAGATTCTCCGGTCACCAGAAAGGGACCGGGCCTGGAGAGGGTCTGCCTCGGGCGGCTGGTAGTGTGTGGGTTCTTGACTTTGTGCAGGAAAGATTTCACAATACAAGTCCAGAAGATCTTGAGAGTACATTTATTAGAAGTGGGGACAGTGAAACAAAGAAAGGGCTTAGGGTAGAAGCAACAGGAGAGCCTAGGAGGTGCTCTACTTGGACTCTCTAGAAACGTTATAGGAAAGGAATTGCTCACGCTGGGCTGCGTGGACTCACGGAGAAGTGAAAGTCACAGTGAAAGAAGTGAGCTAAGGCGGGGCTGCTTTTAGCTCACTGAGAAGCTAGGATAGAAGAAGCAATAGGAGTGAGCCTAGGTGGGGCTGCTTTGGCTCTCTAGAAACTTTACAGGAAAGAAGTGAGCCACAACAGGGCTGTTGTCAGCTCACTAAAAAGTCAGAGAAAAGGAGGCCTTGGAAACAGCTTGGGGGTAAGCCCAGGATGAGATGTCGCTGCCTGTTGCTCCCTTGGGTGCAAGTCTCGTGGGGACCCTTTGAATTGAGGAGAGAAAAGTAAAGATGTACACCTGAAAGGAAGAAAGGTGTGGCACCCTCTCCCCACTGGGTCTTTGTCTTGAGGGTTCTTATCTGTTTTCTAAAGGCCAGAATTTTAGGGGAGGTCTCAGGGGAGGATCTCAATAGAATATTCATCAGCTTTATGCTGAGGTGCCAAATGAGATTGGTTTCCCTGACTTCATTCGTCCTGGATGTGGTTGATACAAATGCCACTAGTTGCATTTCTGCTATCTGTCTCCCTAAGTACCGTGATTTAAGCTATTTGCCCTCTGGTGTAAACCACTGACTCTTTTTCTTTTTTTTTTTGGTTCCAACATTTCACCACATACATATCTTCTTATGCAGTCCAAGCTGAGAATGCCATGTGAATAGCTCACTGCAAAATGCCGCAATTTAATTTTTTCCAATCAAAATAAGAAACAAACCAGTATGATCTAATTTCTATTAACTTTTGAAGGTTTACAGCAGTTAAAGTATTTTTGCTTCTATGTCTGAAGGTTAAAAAAAGTATTTTTCCCCCCATAAAATACAGGAGCAACCAATTTCACCATCAAGTAAAAGTAAAAACTGGGATTCTTGCTTAAATTAGTCTTCCAAAGTGGCATTTAGGAACTTGGTCGTAGGCTGCTGCGACCAAAGTGTGGGGTTAGGGCTGGTTTTGTTTCAGTTTCCTTTTCAGTATCTGATGCTCACGGAGTAAGTTCTGGAAATGTTCCCATTGTAAGGCAGGGACCTGTCTGGATTCCACCACGTATGCTCCTCAGGTTGGATCCTGGAGGGTGAGGAACATTTTTCCAGACCTACGTTGACTACCCAGGAGACGTCAAGGTCAAAAAATTCATTCTCTCCTCCTTGGTATTCCATTCCCTGGAAATCTACTCGGTACTGCAAGATACTCCAGTTCCACCAAATCCTTTCCCAAACTGGGATACTTCTTGAGACGTACCTGTGACAATTTCCAATGTAGCTCCAAATTTCTTATAGTTGTTAGCAGATCATTCCAGCAGAAGCATGCTCTCAGTGAGTCCATGTTCTGTCCTATCTCTTTGTCTGAGAAATGACGTTTGTCCTTCTCTTGTTCTGGAGTTGGGTAGATAATTTTCTCCTCTTCTGTGCCTTGGCAATGAAGAAGGTATTTCATTATATGAAGATGTTCATAGACTATTAGAATTTCTAGAGCTCCCATTTCTAAAGCCTTTAGTGTATCTTCAACTCCAAAACAGTAAATGCCGGTGTCCTGGCTGATTTCACCAAAGTATCATCCTATTACTTTCTTCTCTTTTTTTTTTTTAATCCTCACCTGAGGATATTTTTCCATTTATCTTCAGATAGAGTGGGAGGGAGAGAGAGAGAGAGAAACATTGATGAGAGAGAGACACTTCGACTGGTTGCCTCCCGTACCACCTGACCAGGGCCAGGACCGAACTGCAACCGAAGTACGTGCCCTTGACTGGAATTGAACCCGCGACCCTTTGGTCCACAGGCTGACACTCTAACTGCTGAGCCAAACCAGCCAGGGCTACTCTCTTTTCTTGAATGAATTTCACGTTGTGTGCTGACATGTTTATAACCCCATAATTGATTATTGGTAAATTATTGTGCTGCTCCATAATTGATGATTGGGAAAGTCACTGTGTACCCTCTAGCTGAACCTGTTTTGTCAAAATAACCTCAGTAAATTGGAATACTCCTGAACCAAGAAATTGTTGGGAGCCGGCTATGTGTCTGACAAGAGTCCACGGAGCCTGGAGGTCTTGAGTCAGAGACTCAACCTCCCCCACAATTTCAAGGAATTAGGCTTGCACTGTGTTTGTGCAGCTCGGGGCTAAGTGTGACCTAATGTACCTTGAAATACCTGGGTGTTCCTGGGTGTTCCTGTTATCCGCAAGGCAAACTAATTCTATACAGCATTGTTGTAGCCCTGGGCATTATATGAAGAAGATCCTATTTTCTGTAAGGTATAAAAGGCATGTAATAAAGCATATCAGGGCTGGTCTCCCAGAACTGGGGGTCAGTTGCCGGCGGCTTTGCTCTCTATTTGGCTTTAATTTGGCTCTGGTGGTCTCGGTTCTCTCGTGCCACAACAGTTGTAGATAACTCAATAGGTTGGCTGAATCTATTTTCACCACCATAGGATATATCAGCTAATTCTAAAACTTTTGATTGCAACGTCTGATCAAACACATCAGACTGACTGAGTTCAGTTTTAAAGTCAGCTGATCCAGGTAAAAGGAGACCAGCCACATTCACTTCGTCCCAGAAATAAACAGCTGTGCAGTCTTGCTACTTTTCCAACGTAGTTATGTTGTTTTCCCATTCCTTTTTGTTGTTGTTGTTGTTAATCTTCACCCGAGGCTATTTTTGCATTGATTTTTAGATAGAGTGGAAGGACAGAGAAGGAGGAGGAAGGGAAAGAAGGAGGGAGAGAGAGAGAGAAACTTCCATGTGAGAGAGACACATAGACTAGTTGCCTCCTGCACAACTCCGACCAGGGCTGGGAATGAACCTGCAACCCAGGTATGTGCCCCTGACTCGGAATCAAACTCACGACCCTTTGGTCCTCAGATGGACGCTCAAGCCAAACTGGGCAGGGCTCACTTTTCCATTCTGTTTTGTTGTTGTTAATCCTCACCTGAGGATACTTTTCTATTTAGCTTTAGATAGAGTGGGAGGGAGGGAGAGAGAAACATCAAAGTGAGAGAGAGCATCGACTGGTTGCCTCCCCCATGACCCCGACCAGGGCCGGGGACGAACCACAACCAAGGCACGTGCCCTTGACCAGAATCACACTCGTGACTCTTTGGTTTGCAGGCCGACACTCTAACCACTGAGCCAAACCAGCCAGGGCTCCATTGATTGATTTTTAGGTAGAGTGGAAGGCAGGGAGGGAGGGAGTGAGGGAGGGAGGGAGGGAGGGAGAGAGAGAGAGAGAGAGAGAGAGAGAGAGAGAGAGAGAGAGAGAGAGAGAAACATCAATGTGAGAGAGACACATTGATTGGTTGCCTCCCATATGACCCCGACCAGGGCCGGGATTGAACCTGCAACCCAGGCACGTGCCTTTGACCAGGAATCAAACCCACGACCCTTCAATCCTCAGGCTGATGCTCTAACCACTGAGCCAAACTGGCCAGGGCTCACGTTTCCATTCTTAAACGGGCAAAACGCAAGGCTGACTGACCTCCTCTGTCACGTGTCTCTGGGAGACCCACAGTGAGTTTGGGCAGGACTTCTCTCGTTTTCTCGGAGGGTGCCCCACAGTGCGCCCCACAGTGTGCCACTACCATCCTTCACAAGGAGGCCAAACTCGCCGTCATCTGAAAGCAGAGCTGTGAGAGCCTCTGGATGGGATTTGTTGTCACACAAATACACTGATGTATTGACTGGGTCGAAAGGTTCAAAATCAATGTTGACTTTCTTTTCCTTTCCTTGTTACAATTGTGCCACCGCAAACACCCGGCCATTTGGAGGTACTTTGTGACAAAGTCTGAGTCTCAGTTTTACAGATGTAATGGCTCCCAGAACGAATGGCCGTTTACTCGTGACTTAATGTTAGATACAGTTTCCAAACTCATCTGCTAACAATTTTGCCACTTGTGAAATCTGGTCTTTGGGAAGAATGATCAATGATATGCTTGTGCCATTGCCAAAGACCCAGAAGGCGGGAGTTGGCTGCTGCCTGGTTCTCCTCATCTGGCCACGCATCGAGGGGGAGCCATCCTGAGGGGTCCGGGCACAAGAGGCACGGGGCAGGGGTTGGAGGATGGCGGATGCAGCACTCACCGTGGGCTACCTCCAAGCTCTTAACCAGCTTCTTTCCATTTACTTGTTTTTTTGTTTTGTTTTGTTTTAAATAAATGCCTTTGTATATCATCACACATGCACTTAGGGTGACGTTGTCATAGGTTTTAGTCTGTTCACTTCACAGATGATTCATACATCTTCTATCACTGTCCGTTTGAAATATTCTCACTTGTTCCTTTTTCACACAAATCTGTAATGGAAACAGTTCCTGGGCAGGGCCCTGCTCTAGCTAGACAGCTCTGCGTTGCTCTCGCCCGGCGAGACATCTTGGGTGTTTCAGCTCCAGCCAGGGAAACACAGTTCTCAGTGTTAGTGGAAAGGGCAGTGTACTTGCTGCCCATTTACTCTGAAGCGTCCTTGGTTAGGGAAGACAGGACTTTGCAGTTTACTGAATGGCGGTAAACTGCTGGGCCCTTTAACTGTCCCAGTCTCCCTGTCCCACTTGTCCTGGCTCACTAGCCTGTCTCACTACTACTGAGCAGGTGCAGTTTGCCTGGCCACCTGGACATCACATCCCTTCAGACCACCCTTTGCCCCAATTGTATGCTCCTTCATCAACCTCTTCATTCAGCAGCTTGGTCCAGGGAACAGATGCAAAACTTACCACTGGTGCAAAAGCCCTCCCCCCGGCGAAGTGGGTGCTTGGTATTTACCGTGAGCACCCGTCTCACCCTGTGTGGGTGAGGCAACCCTCCAGCGGCGCAAAGAGGGTCCGGTCCAGTGGCGCTCAAAACCTGCAGGTTCTGCCCTGGCCGGTTTGGCTCAGCAGTTAGAGTGTCAGCCTGCAGTCCAGAGAGACCTACGTTCGGTTCCCGCTAAGGGCATGTACCTTGGTTGCAGTTTGTCCCCAGACCTGGTTGGTTGTGCGGGAGACAGCCACTCGATGTGTCCCTTTCGCATCGATGTTTCTCTCTCTCTCTCCCTCTTCCTCTCTCTCCCTCCCACTCTATCTGAACAAAAAATGGAAAAATGTCCTCGGGTGAGGATTAAAAAAACCCTGCAGGTTCTGACACTAGATGTGGGGGCCACAGCCTCCCCCAGACGCAGGGCCCAGCAGCCCGCAGCAGGTCTCCCTTGTGGCAGTTTCCGTGCTGTGTACGCAGTGGCACTGCAGCAGGGCCTTTCTGCCCGCTGTCCCCCTTCTCTGGGCAGGGGGCAGCGGGATGTCCCACCTGATGGACCACAGGAAGCTCAGGTGAGACGCACGTGGGGGCTGCGGTGGGTTAGCTCACTTCCAGTGCTTCAGGCTCCTCCTCCTCCTCCTCCCACCCGAGGATTAGCTTCTGTTGTTGTTAATCCTCACCCGAGGATATTTTTCCATTGATTTTTAGATAGAGTGGAAGGGAGAAAGGAGAGAGACACATGGATTGCTTGCCTCCCGGCCGACCCCCACCGGGGCCAGGGATCAAACCTACAACCCAGTTTCGTGCCCTTGACCTGGAATCAAACCCGCAACCCTTCGGTCCCCAGGCTGACGCTCTCACCGCTGAGCCGAACAGGCCAGGGCAAGGCTAATTTTTCATCTTCTCCCGAGGTAGGAAGAATGGGATGAGGTAATGGGCCTGCGAGACTCTGTATCTTACAGAATGTTCTAGAAAGGCCCGGGGGCGGACGGTCTTGTTTTCGTCCTTATTCGGACAACATTTCTGAGAAGAATGTGGTGGGGTTGGGAATGCCGGGCAGCCTGTTCAGAGGATGGCAGGGTTGGGACAGGGAGAGGGACTCAACACAGCTGACCTGCCTCAGTAAAGAGCGCGACCCTGGAAAGTCCATCCGAAAGTCTACGTGGCCCGGTCTGGGCAGAGCCACAGCCGAAGGAAATAGTCTCACCGTCACAAGTCATTAGAAAGCTCAATGACCTTTCCTTTTACCATTCTAAGAGCATTCACAGGGGTCGAATGAACAACACACAGAAAACTCCATTTCTGTTCCCATCACATTCCCTCATCTTCTCACTCCTATTGCCCAGCTGGGAAAAAACTCTGCAACACCCCACACCCAGAATTTGGGGGTTTTGGTTTCTTTCTTCCTTCCTACTAATTAAAAAAAAAAAAAATTAAGAACACTTCATTGATTTTTAGAGGGAGAGGAAGGGAGAAGAGAGAAACATCGATGTGAGAACACAACATCAGTCGGCTGCCTCCTGCATGCCCCAACCAGGGATCTTGCGGTCCTCTGCTGCCATTGAGCCTGCAGCCTGGGGAATGTGCCCTGACCGGGAACGAACTAGCAACCCTTGGGTGCATGGGTAATTCCCAGCCATTGAACCACACCGGTCAGGGCTAACGAAAAAATGTTTTCAAGAACTTTCTTATTTTTAAATAATAGATTCACAAGAAGTTAAAAAGATAGCAGTGCTCAGAGGTCCCATATAAACCTTTTACTCAGTGTCCCCCAATGGTTACAGCTTACACAATTGGTTTCTATTAAATGCAAATAGCTCATCTAATCCTTGTAGGGACTCTGTGAGACGCTATTATTATCACCATTTTACCTGAGAAGAAATCGAGTTTCAGAGGAGTTACATACATTGCTCAAGATGCCCAGAAGTTTGGTGCAGAGTCAGGGCTTAGATTCGGATGTACCGACTCCAAAGCATGTGCATGCTCACGTAAATTCTCATTCTTCCCCCACCCCTGCCCTGACCCCTCCAGGAAAGAGGAAAGGTCCTGAAGGGGTCCAGCCACCGAAGGAATGCAGTTCTCCACATCCCAGAGGAGTGAGGGCCAACCAGAATTTGCTAAAAGTTGGAGGAGCCTCCCCTACATAGCTTGGCTGTGGAGTCATCAAAATGGTGCTTGTGACCCAGGCGGCAGCCCCAGACACTGCTTTAGCTCCTTTCGGAAGCTGGGACAGACAAACCTTTTGCTCCCCTTAAGGCTGCGCTTTGCCCCTCCCAAGACTTATTCTTTTTAAAACAAAATTTTTTTCTTTGATTTTAGAGAGAGAGGAAGGGAGAGGGAGAGAGAGATAGAAACATCGATGAAAGAGAACATCAATTGGCTGCCTCCTGCATGCCCCCCACTGGGGATCAGACCCATAACCTGGGCATGTGTCCTGACCGGGAATCGAACTGACAACCCCTTGGTGCATGGGTCAATGCTCAACCACTGAACCACACCGGCTGGGCCCTCCCAAGACTTTCTTCCATTCTCCTCTCCTGCTTGGTGTTCCTCTGAAGCCCAGGGTGATGCTCCTCTACCACATGGAAGGAATATCCTCTCCTTTCTCTTAAAGGTGCAGCTGTGGCCCACCTTGTCTTGCAGATGTGATTTCTCACATCTATATGCCTACTGAGTAAACATGAAATTTTGGAGCCAGAAATCTGATTTCTTCTGCTGAAAGTGACAGAAAACCCAACCCAAACTGGCATAAGCAAAGAAGGGGATTGACTCCCGCAAGCAAAAGTCCAGGAGAAGGGTTGTACACCACACAGGAACGCACTCTGCTGCGTGCCAGAGACGTGACTCCAGAAGCTTTCGTCTCACTTTGCAAAGCCGTCTGGCCATCTAGGGAGGTGGCAGGGTAAGATCAGTGGTCGGTGCTACTGCAGGTCCTTCTGTCAGCTTTCCCTGGGGCCTTTCATTCCCCTGCTGCTCTGCTTCTGGTCTCCTGACTGCCCTCCAGGAAGGAAGAGGGATAAAGGACAGAGGCCCCCTCCTTTCACAAGCTCCCCCAGAAGCCCAACGTACTGACTTCTGCTTATAGGTCATTGGCCAGAACCATGTCACATGACCTCCCTGCACTGCCAGGGAGTCTAGGAAGCCAAGTATTTTGAGCCGGACCTACAGCTGACTAACCTGGGGGTCTGTTGATTAGGTGGAAGAGGACACAGATAGTGGTGTCTCCCCAAGCTGGTGTAGGGGCTCAGACCAATGGCTTCGGCCAGTCTCCTCTGTCTCTGCCAGTCTCTTTCTCTCTGTCTATGTCTGTGTCTCTCAGTCCCTCTCTCCACTCCACTGTCCTTCATGCTGGCTTCGTGCTCACGCAGGCCTCCCCTTTGATCTCAGGAAGGCTGCTGGTAGTTGAGCCCTGGAGGAAAAGGCCAGATCTTGGTTGCATGCCTGCATTCCATCTCTGGTTCCTCCTAAAAGAGTGACTGTGGCCACGGGGGGTGGGACGGCTTAGTCTAGTCTCTTGCTCTTTTTCTAAGCTGGGCTAAAAGTGCAGACGAGGGTATTTCCCAAGAGGGAAATCAAGGCATGGTTCCCAAAAAAGGGGAAATGAATGCTGGTGGCCCCAACCAATCATAAATAGGTACCTACTGCTGGATCTGAGGCATCATCATGTTCTTAGATTTTTAAATCTCTGAAGGTATTGCCCGGCCAGCGTGGCTCAGTGGATTGAGTGTTTCACTGAGAGGTCCGGTTTGCTTCCCAGTCAGGACGCATGCCTGGGTTGCGGGCTCGATCCCCACTAGGGTGCATGCAGGAGGCAGCCTATGTATATCTCTCTCTCACATCGATGTTTCTATCTCTCTCCCTTCCTCTCTCTCTAAAAAAAAATAAATAAATCACTGAAGGTGTGTCAGAGCTTCCCCACAAAACTTTTAAACTTTTGATTTAAAATTCTGTGTTTCAGATCAGTGGTTCTCAGTGTGGCCCGGGGTCCCTGGGAGTCCCTTTAAGGGTCCACCAGGCCCAAACTGTTTTTGTGCTACTACTAAGATATTATTTGCCTTTTTACTCTCATTCTCTCACAAGTACACAGCGAAGTTTTGCAGAGGTTACGTGACACATGGCTACATGATACGTGATGTCATCGCTGACAACCAATGAGATGTGTGCTTGTGTATTCTTATGTTTTAAAAAGATCTTAGTTTTACCAAAAAAAAAAAAAGATCTTAGTTTTAATTTCGACTATAGTAAACATTGATAACCCATGAAACTAAAGTTCCTTGGGGTTCACAGTAATTTTTAACAACACACAGGGCTCCTGAGACCAAAAGTTTGAGAGCCATCACGAAGGGTAGCAGAATAGGCCACTTTGGTATATTTTGGAATGGCCTATTCTGCTACCCTTCAGCTCTTTTTAATTATGTTAAGTTTATTTGAAAAATCTCAAAGAAGGAACAGCAGACACACTTGTAAGTGTCAATAACAAATTCTAATACATTTGCGGCCATCATTAGTTCAGCTTCGATGTCAGTCAGGTTCAGCTATAAGTGACAGAAAAGCAATCTAGAAATGTGTTTTGCTCTCATAGAAACAAAATTTGGAGGCAAGTCATCAAGGGCGGGGATTGTGGCTGCGTGACTACAGGAGACCCAGCCTAGGTCCATCCCACCCTGTTGCTCTACCACACTCAGTGTGGGGTTTAAACCTCATGTTCCAAAGTGGCTGCTCAAACTCCAAACACCCCAATTGCATTCTGCCAGCAAGACCTTTCCCAGGAATTGCATGTCTGGGAAAGGAACACATTTTTCTCTACTTTCAAGGTTCTTTTGGCTGGTCTAATAATCACAAATAATCATGAGACAGATTAGCAAGAGAAAATAACCAAAGTGAGTACATACATATGTATGGGAACCTTGCGTACATGAGAGAGTCAGAGACACCACATGGATGAGAGATGCAGAGACAGAAAGGGCACATGGGTATATAAGACATCCTGAGCTAGGCATAAGGCAAGGTGCCCTGGGGACTTCAAAGGGTTATTGCAGAATGATAAAAAGAGCAGATATTTAGTAAATAGAAGTTTGTCCTGCCATACAGGTGGGTCTAAAAGAAATGATCACCCATGATGATTATCTCTCATTATGGGCAAGGCCACTATTTCAAGTTCTTCTAGGTCGTTAAAGGGAAGGGCAAAAATTTATCTTGAGCCTGAAGCTAAAATTGCCTGGAGCTCAAAACAATCTGCACAGGGGGCCTCTCCCTCTGGAAGCACACCCAGCCTTTCCCCCTCTTATTCCCCCCCAGGCGTTACCTTTGCCTTTCTCTCTCCTAAGCCCCAAAGGCCCTTCTTTTGCTTCTGTAACTTGTCTCCTGAGCCCACGCAGTCCAACTGGCTTACTTCTACTACCTCTGTAACTTTCTAAATAAACTTTCTCGCCCTGGCCAGTTTGGCTCAGTGGTGGAGCATCGGCCGCGGACCAATGAGTTGAGGGTTAGATTCCAGTCAAGGGGTCGTGTGGGAGGCAGCCAATCGATGTGTCTCTCTTACATCAATGTTTCTCTCTCTTTCTCTCTCCTTCGCACTCTATCTGAAGATAAATGGGAAAATATCCTTGGGTGAGGATTAAAAAAGTTAATAAATAAAATAAAGATAATCCTTAAAAAAACAAAAAACTACAAGTCTGTCCAGCCATTTCTGGTTTAGAAAGAGATCTTGCCTAGCCGGTGTGGCTCAGTGGTTGAGCATCGACCCATGCACCAAGAGCTCACTGGTTTGATTCCCTATCAGGGTATATACCCAGGTTGTGGGCCAAATCCCCAGTCGGGGGCATACAGGAGGCAGCCAATCGATATTCTCTCTCATCAGTGTTTCTATCTCTCTCTCCCTCTCCCTTCCTCTCTCTCTCTAAAAAATCAATAAAGAAAAAAAAAATTTTTTTAAAGAAAGAAAGGAGCCCTGGCCGGTTTGGCTCAGCGGTTGGAGTGTTGGCCTGTGGACCAGAGAGTCCCGGGTTCGGTTCCTGCTAGGGGCATGTACCAAAAAAAAGAAAAAGAAAAGAAAAGAAAGAAAGGATATCTCTGTGGGAAGCTCACTGAGGCCCAGGTGAGTGTCCCTAGGCATTTCTAGCTGATAGTGTTACTGGAAAGGGACCTGGCCCTGAGCCAGTCTGCCTAGGGCAGCGTGGGTTCTTGACATCATGCAGGAAAGATTTCACAACACAGGTCCAGGTGATTTTTAAGTAAAGAAAGGACTGAGGACATGAGCCCAGGCTGGTCTGCTTTGGCTCACTAAGAAGTCAGAGGAAAAAGGGGCCTTGGAGGTCAGGCTCAGGGGGTTTACCTGGGATAGGCTGCTGCTGCCCATTGCTGCCCTGGTTGCAAGCCTCATGGGGTCCCTTAGAGTTTAGGAGATGTGCCCTGGCCGGTTCGGCTCAGCGGTTAGAGTGTCGGCCTGCGGTCCGGAGAGACCCGGGTTCGGTTCCCGCTAAGGGCATGTACCTCGGTTGCAGTTTGTCCCCGGCCCTGGTTGGTTGTACGGGAGGCAGCCACTCGATGTGTCCCTTTCACGTCGATGTTTCTCTCTCTCTCTCTTCCTCTCTCTCCCTCCCACTCTGTCCGAACAAAAAAAAAATGGAAAAATGTCCTTGGGTGAGGATAAAAAAATAAATAAATAAAAAAAATAGAGTTTAGGAGATGCATTACTGTAGGGGAAGAAGAGGAAGAAGGCAAAGGAGGGAGTGCTCCTGGGAGGGAGAGCATGCACTGGGTCCTTCCTTTTGAGGGTTTTAAAGGCTGGGTGATTAGGGGAGGATCTCAATAGAATATTCATCCGATTTATGCTGAGGTGCCAAAATGAGATTTATTTCCTTAACTTCATCTGTCCTTGGGTGTGGCTGGCAAATGGCACTAATTAGATTTCTACTATCTTAAGCTATTTAGTCTCTGGTTGGGGAGGAGAAGTGCTAACCATTAACTCTTAAGTGTCCTTGGTTTAGGGAAGATAGGATTTAGTAGATGGCTGCAAATTGCTTGTCTCAGTTTCCTTATTCTGCTTGTCTTGGCTTACTAGCCTGTCTCAATAGTATCACTACCGATAGACTAAGACCCACACAAAACAGTAAGCAGTAATGTCTTGTGCTATACAACGTTACTACCTACTGCTAAGACTTCACTAGGAGATAGGAATTTTTCAGCTCCATTATAATCTTTTTTCTTTATTGATCTTTAGAGAGAGAGGAAGGGAGAGGGTGAGAGAGATAGAAACACTGATGAGAGAGAACATTGACTGGCTGCCTCCAGCATGCCCCCAGACTGGGGATTTGGCCCACAATCTCAGCATGTGCCCTGACCGGGAATCAAACCAGCAACCTCTTGGTGCATGGGTCGATGCTCAACCACTGAGCCACACCAGCCGGGCTCCATTATAATCTTATGAGACCACCATTATACATGTGATCTGTCATTGACCAAAATGCAGCACATGACTGTATATATAAGTTGGTATTTTCTTAATATTATGAAAATTTTAAATTACTGTTCAATGAATTGGCTGCTGAGGCTGATTCAAGTCTGCAATTGTCATCCAAACCCTGGTTTCAATTTTAAGTTTTTGTGGTCATCAATACTTCTTCTCTTTGACTGGTTTTAAAACATATAGAAATCAATGTTTAAAATCATAAAATAAAATTTATATTGATAAAAACACTACTTTTATCTATTTTCATAATGGGATTCTATGTATAATTTTGTTTGGACTTGGGGTTGTATTATTAAAGAGTTTGATAGCAATGATCTGAAGGTCCCAGATGTGTTTTGTCTGGCTACCTTTGTTCTCAAGCAATTTGAATTTGAATGTCTTTAGACAGGCCGGGTACTGACTGGTTCACCAGAGATTGCACTCCACCCTCTTGAATTAAACTGGGCTACTTCACCAAATTTTATTTCATTTTATTTTTTAAATGTTTTTATTGATTTCAGAGAGAAGAAGGGAGAGGGAGAAATAGAAACATTGATTGGCTGCCTCCTGCACACCCCGTAATAGGGATGGAGCCCGCAACCTGGGCATGTGCCCTGACAGGGAATCAAACCAGTGACCTCCTGGTGCGTGGGAAGATGTCCAACCAACTGAGCCACATTGGGCTACTTCACCAAATTTTAACATCTGCCCAATTCCTGCAGGCACCTGAATTGTCACTAGGTAAAATTATTAATGAAACACAGGTTGCAGCCCGGCTGGTGTGGCTCAGTGGTTGAGCATCGACCCATGCCCCAAGAGGTCACTGGTTCGATTCCGTCAGGGCACATGCCCAGGTTATGGGCCAAATCCCCAGTGGGGGGCACATAGGAGGTGGCCAATTGATGTTCTCTCTCATTGATGTTTCTCTCTCTCTCTCTCTCTCTCTCTCTCTCTCTCTCTCTTTTCCTCTCTCTCTAAAATCAATAAAGAAAACAAAAAATAAAAAAAAAACACAGGTTGCATAAAAGACCATGGTGGAAGTTGAGGTCAGATGTTGGGGAGTCTTGGAGGTGATCTGA
Organism: Tadarida brasiliensis; assembly: GCA_030848825.1. NCBI lineage: Eukaryota > Metazoa > Chordata > Mammalia > Chiroptera > Molossidae > Tadarida > Tadarida brasiliensis. The sequence continues at coordinate 102,742,611 of CM061259.1, read as the reverse complement.
AAATTTTGACCTTGATCCTGTGGAAAGTGGGAAACCAGTGGACCTTGAATTTTAAAGGCTTTTGGATTGTTAGGGAAGTTCTAGGGTGTGCCTCTTTAAAACCAAGGGTTAAACAATTTATTCTGGGGATGAGACTAGGAGAAGAAGGGCAGGTTAAAACAAGGTAGATAGGAATGGCCTGAGGTTAGTTTATCAGTGGAGAGAAGGACTGGGTGTGTCTCCTAGAAAATCTGGGAGAGTCTTTAAGGAAAAAAATGGGTGAGATCCATCTCAGCATCTAGACTACTTTTTATGGTCATCAGTATTATAAAAAACACTCATAAACAAGATTTGATTGGTTTCTTGAGAGTTCCAAGCAAAGCTCCTTGGGCCATTGAACCCAGAGAATAAGTTGAATGACCAGGGCCAAGGTTGGTTTGCTGGGTCCTGTGGGGAGGCTGGAGCAGATAGTCAACTGGAGGTCACATTCTAGGAAGCCTGGGAGGGACCGAAAGTTGCTTTCTGCTTCTGACAAACTGGATTGAGTGGACGGAGTGGAGAATAGGTAGTGAAGTAGCTGCTGTTTATTGGGCCTTTGTATGTGCCAGCCATTGTGCTAGGCTTTTTATATGAATTATCCCCCTGAATCTTCTTAATTGCTGCATGGAGATAAATACCATTATCCTCATTCTACAGACGAGAAAGATGAGATAGAAAGGTTAAAATTATTCTTTGGATTGATTCTTATTGATGAGGTGAGTTAAAATATATACTTGGCCCTGGCCAGTGTGGCTCAGTGGTTATAGTGTCAGCCCCTGCACCAAAGGGTTGCAGGTTCAATTCCCAGTCAGAGGCACATGCCTGGATTGCAGGTTCGATCCCCAGTTCCTGTCAGAGCATAGGTGGGAGGCAACCAATTGATGTGCCTCTCTCACATTGATGTTTCTCTCTCTCTCCCTCCCTCCCTCCCTCCTTCTCCTTTCCTCCCTTCCACTCTCTTTATTTTTTTCTTTCTTTCTTTCTTTATTTTTTTTTTATCCTCACCCGAGGACATTTTTTCATTTTTTGTTCAGATAGAGTGGGAGGGAAAGAGAGGAAGAAAGAGAGAGAGAAACATCGACGTGAAAGGGACACATCGAGTGGCTGCCACCCGCACAACCAACCAGGGCCGGGGACAAACTGCAACCGAGGTACATGCCCTTAGTGGGAACCGAACCCTGGTCTCTCTGGACCACAGGCCGACACTCTAACCACTGAGCCAAACTGGCCAGGGCCCTTCCACTCTCTTTAAAAAAATCAATGGAAAAAATATCCTGGGTGAGGATTAACAAAAACAAACAAACAAACTTGGATTACTTTACGTTATCTCTTCTCAGAGTAAATGGGAAAGTTTGATATGTTCATTATGGTACTTGCTGTGAGATGAGAAAGGCCTTGGGCTGGTGTGTTTTGTCCCTCTGCATAGTAGGTTGACCCTTTCTCCACTTACAGCACCCCAGTTTCCCCTGGAGGACCCCTCCTCCCACTCTCAGCACCTGTGTGGGGTGGAAAGTGTTCTGCCTCCTGCTTCAGGGGGAAGAATGCCCTTACTTTGGTCCGTCAGAGCATGGCAGCCCCAGGCACAGAGAGCCGGGTGGTGTTCTCTCAGCTGCTCTGAAATGCAGTTGGTCTGGGAGGAAGAGTCAGGACATTGGAGTAGGCAGGAGGCCTGGGAGAAAAATGCCTCAGATTCCTTCCAAAATATACTACTAGGCCCATGTCTGTTTTTCAGAATAGCTAACATTCTCCTGGAAATGGCAGCTTACAGCTAGACTCTAAGCTGGCGCTGTGAAGGCAGGGACTGTGTCCACCTGCATCCCAGGACCTAGCATCGTCCACAGTAGGTGTTTGATAAACGATTGTTGAATGACTGAATGAGTTGTTAATCACATGGACCACTTACTGAACCACAGCTTGGCATACCTGGAGGAATCCGAGAGATATTTTAGTCTGATTTCTCCCATCTTACAGAGGAAGAAACAAGACAAGGGGGCTTCCAGCAAGACCAGAACTGAGGATTAGATTCCAGGCCTCCTGTCCCCAGTCCTGGGTTTACTCTATGATACCAGAGCTTCTCAAGGTGGATGCTGACCACTTTTTTGTTCTGAAAATGATTTTATTTATTTATTTATTTATTTGATATGTCTAATGTTTACCCAAAAATGTGTGAGTGGTCATCTTAAACTACATAAAATTTGGTCCAAATTAAGCACAATAACAAAACAAAAACAAAAATCACAGTATTATAAATTTTCTAAAGTTTTCTTAGAAGGGCTCATTTTATATAGTGTTTTACCCAAATGTCCATAGGCATTATCACTACATATCTCCACAGATGTCTTTATCCTAGAGTCACCTTTTGGCAACCCTGAAATATATTAATTATGAACTTCCATATTGGCATTTATATACTAGAAAGTTATGGCCTCAAAATACTGACAGGACAAAGAAAAAAGTCACCTATCAGAACAAGTCAAGATGACAAAAATACTTCTGATTTACGACAGTTCACAAATCAAATAACCACCACTCTCCCCCTAAACTGGAAATAAATGGTCTGGAGCTATAGAAGGGAGAAACAATGGATCTTGGAGGATACAAAGATCTGATGCTTTTGCGGTTCTAAATGCTGAGTCCTAAAGCTACAAAATCAGATACATACATACTAGTCAGAAGCCAGCAGGCCTGCTCCATGCTCCCATCCTGGATTTACAGCGGGACATGGCTGAACAGGTAAGACACAGATTCACCGTTGTGGGTCCTGCGGATCGCTTCGGCCAAGATCATGGAAATGTCAATAACCTGGATCTTGGGGCACTGAATCATTTTGTCCTCTTGTGGAATTGTGTTTGTGACGACAACCGCCTCAAAGGAGGCGCTATTAATTCTGGAAATAGCCGGCCCAGAGAAGATCCCATGAGTGAGGATAGCATAGACTTTGGTGGCTCCAGCCGAGATCAGCTTGTCAGCAGCGTGGCAGATTGTGCCGCACGTGTCGGCCATGTCATCCACGAGGATGGCCACACGGTTCTTCACGTCGCCCACCAGGACCATCCGGTCCACTTCGTTCGCCTTCTTCCTCTCCTTGTGAATCAAGGCAAATTCCACATTCAACCTGTCCGCTATGGACGTGACCCTTTTGGCCCCGCCCGCGTCGGGGGAGACGATGATACAGTTCTTCCAGTCGCTGATGTTCTCCCGAATCCACCGCAGGACCACGGGCTCCGCGTACAAGTTGTCCACGGGAATGTCAAAGAAGCCCTGGATCTGAGAGGCATGCAGGTCCATGGTGATGATGTGATCGGCGCCAGCGACGGACAGCATATTGGCCACAAGTTTCGCAGAAATCGGAGCGCGACTCCTGTCCTTTTTGTCTTGGCGGGCGTAAGGAAAACACGGGATCACCGCGGTCACCCTGGACGACGACGCGATCTTGCAGGCGTTGATCATGATGAGCAGTTCCATCAGGTTGTCATTGATCTCTCCGCAGCCGCTCTGGATGATATAAACATCTTCCCCTCTCACGCTTTCACCGATCTCCACTCTGGTCTCCTGGTTGCTGAACTTCTTGGCGACCACCTTGCCCAGCTGCAGGCCCAGCCGGTCGGCCACACGCTGGGACAGGTCCTGGTGCGAGCTGCCGCTGAAGAGCACGATGTTGGTCATCTTGAGGCTCGAGGGGCGCGGCGGAGACGGAGGCAGCGGTGGCACCAGAGCCTGCAGCAGGAGCCGGAAAGCGCACTGCAGGCGACGGAGGAAGCGCAGGGAGTAGCCGTGGGAGGCGGCGCTACGGAGGCGGAGCTCCGGAAGACGATTTTATACGGGAGGCGGAGCTCCGGAAGATGATTTTATACGGGAGGCGGAGCTCCGGAAGATGATTTTATACGGGAGGCGGAGCTCCGGAAGAAGATTTTATACGGGAGGCGGAGCTCCGGAAGACGATTTTATACGGGAGGCGGAGCTCCGGAAGATGATTTTATACGGGAGGCGGAGCTCCGGAAGACGATTTTATACGGGAGGCGGAGCTCCGGAAGACGATTTTATACGGGAGGCGGAGCTCCGGAAGACGATTTTAGCATGAAATTACATTTAATCCACAGAGTAAGTAAATGATTTTCTTTTCCATTCTTTTCCAAGCCTGATCACATGGAGGAGAAAGTCTTAATTCGGAGTCATTAAGTAGCTAACACCTTTCTAGCACTTGCTAATCTTTTTGTTTGTTTGTTTGTTTGTTTTCTTTATTGATTTTAGAGACAGAGGAAGGGAGAGGGAGAGAGAGATAGAAACGTTGACTGGCCGCCTCCTGAATGCCCCCACTCGGGATTTGGCCCACAACCTGGGCATGTGCCCTGACTGGTAATGGAACCAGCAACCTCTTGGTGCATGGGTCCATACTCAACCACTGAGCCACACCGGCTGGGCTGTTTGTTTGTTTTTGCATTTATCTTCAGATAGAGCAGGAGGGAGAGAGGGAGAAAGAAAGAGAAACATTGATGTGAGAGACACATTGAGTGGTTGCCACCCACACGACCCCAGCAGGGGCTGGGGACAAACTGCAAGAGCGCAACGGAGGTAAGTGCCCTTAGCAGAACAAACTCGGGTCTCTCTGGTCCTCCGCCGACCCTCTCAGTGGTTCTCAACCTTCCTAATGCCGCAACCCTTTAATACAGCTCCTCATGTTGTAGTGACCCCCAACCATAAAATTATTTTCGTTGCCACTTCATAACTGTAATTTTGCTACTGTTATGTCTTAGGTGATCCCTGTGAAAGGGTCGTTGGACCCCCCAAAGGGGTCATGACCCACAGGTTGAGAACCGTTCACTGAGTGAGCCAAACCTGCCAGGGCTGTTTTTTTGTTTTTCATCCTCACCTGAGGACATTTTTGCATTTATCTTCAGATAGAGCAGAAAGGAGAGAGGGAGGAAGAGAGAGAAACATCGACGCGAGAGAGACACATGGACTAGTTGCCACCCACATGACTCCAATTAGGGCCGGGGACAAACTGCAACCAAGGTACGTGCCCATAACGGGAACCGAACCCGGGACTCTGGTTCGCGGGTGATGCTCTAACTGCTGAGCCAAACTAGCCAGGGCACTGTTTGTTTTTTTTAACAAGGGAGCTGAATTTGGCTCAGAGCCTTCACAAGTAACAGGATTAATTTAAGGTTTTATGGAAAATTTCAAGCATAAGAAAATAATGTTATTAACCTTCCATGTACCCAGCCAGCACCTAGCTTCTATTACTATCAATATTTTATCAAGCTTATTTTACATAGCCACCCCCATCACACACTTTCTTTTCAGGAGTATTTCAAACCCTGTCTCATGGGTTATATCATTATTCCCATAAATAGTTCAGTATGTATAGCTAACACATAAAAACTTTTTTCAGTCTAGCCATGATTCCATCATCTCACCTAACACAATGAAAAATAATTCCTTAACATCACCCAATACTAGTCTATGTTCAAATTTTCCAGATATCTCTTATTTATATTTGGTTGCTTTGAACTGAGATACAAAGAAACTCACACCCTACACTTTATTCTTATGTCTCAATCTATTGGAGCTCCTCCCTACCCCCTTTTTTCATGCCATTATTTATTGAAAAAAAAGACGTTATTTGTCTGCAGAATTTCCCACATCCTGGATTTGGCTGGTTGGATTCTTTGTGTTTTTTGTTTTGTTTTAATATGCTCCTCTATCCTATCTCTTTGTAGTTCCTGTAAATTGGTAGCTTCAGATTCAGATTGGAACTGAAAATGGTTCCTAAGGAACAGAATCTTTTTTTTTTTCTTTTCCTTTTTTAAAAAATATGTTTTTATTGATTGTAGAGAGAGAGGAAGGAAGAGGGAGAGAGAGAGAGAAACATCGATGTGAGAGAGAAACATCCATTGGCTGTCTCCTGCACCCCCGCACTCCCTGGGGATAGAGCCCACAACCTGGGCATGTGGCCTGATGGGAAATCAAAACAGGGACACTTTGGTGCACGAGATGACGCTCAACCAACTGAGCCACACCATCCAGGGCTTTTATTTTGTTTTTCTTTTTTAGAAACAGAGTCTTAAAGATGAGTTTTCTGAATTGGCGTCTGGTCTGATTAGATGTAAAGGTATGGATGACCTTGTTTCCAGGGCTAAAGGGGACATCTGTAGGGCATGCCATGTGGTGGCAAAACAGTTACTGGAACTATTAGCCATAGATTTCTGTGATCAAGTACCTAGAGAAGGCAAGGCTCTGAGTGACCGAGTATTTGCTGGCATAGAACATCTTAGTGAAAATAAGGAGGAGAATGTAGCTGATTGGTTGCTTCTCAGTGTGCTGGAGAAGGCAGGGAAAGAAAATGATGAGCTCAGGGCTTGAAATTCCCAGCTCAAATTATTACGGACTTTTCACTCCGTTTTTTTATTTAAAAATTTTATCTCCTAGGTTGTAAATATTGGTTGCTAATGATATGAACATAATTTATTTGCTTTATCATATACATAATTTATTGCCCTGGCCGGTTTGGCTCAGTGGTTAGAGCGTCAGCCCGCGAACCAGAGTCCCGGGTTCGGTTCCCATTATGGGCATGTACCTCGGTTGCAGTTTGTCCCCGGCCCTGGTTGGGGTTTTGTGGGTGGCAACCAGTCGATGTGTCTCTCTCACGTCGCTGTTTCTCTCTCTCTCTTCCTCCCTCTCTCCCTCCCGCTCTATCTGAAGATAAATGCAAAAATGTCCTCGGGTGAGGATAAAAAAAACAAAAACAAAAACAAAACATATAATAATTTCTTTACCCTACTGTTTCAAGATACCAATATTAATACTAAGAATAAGACTCCTGAATGTATTTCCCCTAGTATGCATCTCAGTGAGGATGAATGGCCAAAATACTGTTAAATTTACTTGAAGTAATGACTCTTAGGGTGGCTGTGACACCAGCTGGATATATAATTAGGTTCTTTGCTTCTGTACTTTATTTCTAGAATTTATTTATCTCTTTGACATAATTTAGTTTTTTAAATTATGGAAAACATTTAGCAGTGCCCAGGCCGGATAGCTCAGTTGGTTAGAGCGTCGTCCCAACACGCCAAGGTTGCGGGTTTGATCCCTGGTCAGGGCACAGTGAATCAACCAATGAATGCATCAATAAGTGGGACAACAAACCCATGTTTCTCTCACTCTCTAAAAATTTAATTAAAAAAAATATATAGTAGTTCCAAAGTTAGAACTACTGTACATAACAAGGTATACTCACAGAAATAGCTTTTACCAACAACCCCCAACCATTTCTATTAAGTTTGGTTTGTCTTCCAGTTGTTTCCCTTTGAAAACACAGCCAATACGTATACAGGGTTCCAGTTCTCTCTCCCTCGCACTCCGAACTGTGTGCCGCACCTTGTTTTTTGATTGCTTGTTTTTCACTTATGTGTCCTGGAGATCATTTTATAGCCTTATATAGAAATCCTTCCTTGTTCCTTGTTCCTTTTTACATTGAATTAGAATTTAATAGCATACTTTTATTAGCAGTGTGTCAATTCCTATTTATGACAAGTATATCAGTCAGGTTCCTGAGAGGAAACAGATGGCATTTTCAAAGTGGGTGATCTGAGAATTCAATCGAGAGACTATTTATGCAGATGTGGGCCCCGTGGAGGTCAACCAGAGGAATGGCACCGATCGCCAGGGCCAGCAACTGCTCGGGGTCTGAGGGACCTCGGGACAGGAGCTAGGCCCAGGGCTGGGGATACAACCAGCCCTTTTATGACCCCCAGGGAAGGAGCTGAGGTAGTAAATACTCCAACGGCACTCTTCTTCCTCCCTCTTCCCAATCTCCTACTGATGCTCCCGCTGACCAATCCCAAACGGAAACACAGGCCAGGATTCCCTGAAGCAGATGGAAGGCAGCCCCTGGGCCCAGAGCAGGTGGGGCGGGTGGGGAGTGGTCCCTGGGGCCAACAGGACACCTGGCATAGCAAGCAATGCCCTTTTTCATCTACTAGTGATAGTTTTCCTTTAAGTTAAATGTACTTATGTTTTTTAAAATGAGTTTAAGTAAGCCCTGGTCAGTTTAAATAAGCCCTGGTCAGTGGTTAGATCATGGGCCCGAGGACCAAAGGGTTGCAGGTTCGTCCCGGCCCTGGGATAGGTTGTATGGGAGGCAACCGATTGATGTGTCTCTCTCACATCGATGTTTCTCTCTCTCTCTCCCCCTCCCTCCTTCCCTTCCATTCTATCTAAAAATGAATGGAAAAGTATCCTGGGGTGAGGATTAACAACAACAAGAAAAACCCAGAGTTTAAATAATACCTCAGGGATGAGGAAGCGGCAAAAGTGGAGAAGGAGGTGCCAGGTGACTGAGGTCTGGGGAGCCGCTCAGGACCACACTGCCCCCTTGTATTCTAAGTGACGGCTCCTCCCTGGCTGCCTCCCTCTGGACCCGTGAGGATTGCTAAGAACCATTAGGCAAATGGTCTTTTTAATTGGAAAGAGCAGGAGAGGCCCTGGGAGGTCGCTGAGTGAAGGGGTTTGAGAGCCCCTGAAATGGATCCATGCTCTCCTGGGCACCCCGTGGCACTGCTCCCCCACCCTGAACCCACCACCTTGGCCTCCCTCCCAGGGAGCACAGGGCCTTCTTTCTTACGCCTGGGCCAGCCCAGCAGCTGAGGGAAGCTGGGCACTGCCTGCCTTGGGGCTGAAAGTCTGGGCTGGAAACTAGAGAAGGACCTTAAGGGGTGGAAGGGTCCCCTGCCTGTGTGCAGTCCCAGAACCACCTGGCCCTGGCTCACAAGCCAGCATGGCCTGAGGACTAGCTAAGGACTTCCAAGAAGCTTCCATTTCTCTCCAAGGACCCGGGGAGGCAGAAAGCTGTGCGATTGGGAGATGAGAGGGACAAAAGAGACAGTTCTAGCAGGAGGCGACCCTCTTGCCTTTTCTTTTCTTTTTTTAAATTGTTTTTTCTTTATTCATTTTAGAGAGATGGAAGATAGAGGGGGAGAGAGGAAGGTAGAGGGAGAGAGAGATAGAAACATCGATGAGAGAGAACATCAATTGGCCGCCTCCTGCATGTCCCCAACTGGGAATCAGGCCCACAACCTGGGCGTATGCCCTGACCGGAATCGAACTAGTGACCTCTTGGTGCAGGGGTCGACACTCAACCACTGAGCCTCACTGGCCGGGCCCTCTTGCCTGTTCTTTGCCTCCATCTCTAGATCTAGTCTCTCACTGAGCTGAGTGAGCCCCGCCGCTGGGCTGGGCCCTGTGCAAATGCTAGGGACATCGTGGAGGCAGGTTTCACTTCGCCCCCCATGAAGCCCCCAGTGCGTGAGGAGGACAGACGGGGAAACAGCTGTGGGGCCTCTAGGGCAGGTACCCAACCCAGACCTTGGGAGTCAGAGAAGCTTCCAAAGGAAGCAATGTCTAGGCTGAGAACTGAAGGATGGAAGGAGTGAGCCGTTTAAGCCCACGGGAAACCGTTCTCAAGCAGCGGAAACTGTTCAGGCAGCTGGAGGGTCAGGAGGCCCTGGTCTGACTGAGGGGTCAGGTAATTAGAATGTGTTGGGGGGCAGGGGAGGGGCAAAGGCTGGGGGATGGCAGGGCCAGGCTACGCAGGGACTCCCAGTCACCTTAAGGAGCTTGGAGAGTATGAGGCTAGTGTACTAGAGGTGGTTGCCTGTGACCCTAGCAGTTTCCATGCCCTTCCAAGGCATGGACCCACAGCTCTTGGTGCTCAGAATGTGGCAGAGGGATTTCAGACATCACCACAGCTCAGACGGACGCTGGCATCCCCGGCTCCCGGATTTCTTATGAGTGGCTCCCCTGACCTCTATCTCCTAGACCCCACATCTCTGAAAGGCACCAGCCTCAGGCCTGAGAGCCCAGGTTTCACAAGGAAGGAGGAGAAGGCCCATCCCTGGCTCCTGTTGGCCCCTCCACCCGCCTGCTCTGTTCCTGCCCTCTCCTCCTCCACCTGACTCCGCAGTGTCTGTCTCCTCTCTGGCCCTGGGGCTGCCACATCAACAGTTCTCGTCCCTGCCCCCAGGGCCTCGCTTCCTCTGCCTGTGAGACTGGTGATAGCATCTTTCTCTGGTGGTTCTTCTCTCTCGGCTCTCTTTTCCTTGCCCTCTATATCTAAGTCTATTTTATTTTATTTTTTTATCATCCTCACCTGAGACATTTTTCCATTTTTTGTTTAGAGAAGGAGGGAGAAAGAGAGGAAGAGAGAGAGAGAGAGAAACATCGACGTGAAAGGTACACATCGAGTGGCTGCCTCCCGCACGACCCAACCAGGGCCAGGGACAAACTGCAACAGAGATACATGCCCTTAGCGGGAACCGAACCCGGGTCTCTCTGGACTGCAGGCCGACACTCTAACCGCTGAGCCAAACGGGCCAGGGCTCTAAGTCTATTTTAGAAGCATAGAACTATATGCTCATAAGAAATTCAATAGAGAAGTATAAAGAAGTGAATATAAAGGTCCTCCTTATCTCTGTTTTCCACTCCAATCCATCCCCTCTCCAGCGGCTACCACTGTTCATGCTTTTGTATGTCTGTGTGGCTCACCCTGGTCTCTGCTTCGGGCTCTCTCTCTCCCTCGCTCTCTCCCCCCATCCCCCTGTCTCTGTATGTGTAGGTTTGACTAGGTCTCACATCAACATCTCTGCCTTCATCTCTTTCTGTTTCTGTGTGTCTCTCTCAGTGTCTCTCTATCTCTTTCCCTCCCTCTCTCTCTGTCTCTGCCTCTCCCTCACTCCCTTTATCTTTTTTATTTTTTTAAATACTTTTTCTTTATTGATTTTAGAAAGAGAGGAAGGGAGAGAGAGAGAGAGATAGAAACATCGATGAGAGAGAACATCGACTGGCTGCCTCCTGCATGTCCCCCACTGGGGATCAGGCCCACAACCTGGGCATGTGCCCTGACCGGGAATTGAACCAGTGACCTCTTGATGCATGGGTTGACACTCAACCACTGAGCCACACCGCCAGGCTCACTCCCTCTTCATCTATGTCACAGTCAATCTATTTCAATTCAGCCTCTCGTCAAAATATGGTTCTTTAAAAGTTACAATCACACCCTGACCAGGTAGTTCAGTTGGTTAGAGCATCGTCTGGATACACCAAGGTTGCAGGTTCAATCCTCAGTCAGGGCACATATAAGAATCAGCCCATGAGTACATGATTATGTAGATCAACATATCAATGTTTCTCTCTCTCTTCCTCTAAAAATCAATTGAAAAAAATTTTAAGTTAAAATCACGACTCTCATACAAATAAAAAATGAGTGCATCCAGTCAGTGATTTCTTTGCACAATGTGAAATTGAGCAAAATGGTAAAACGGACTCAGAGAATTCAGAGGGAGATCGTGTATATGTAGGCGCTGAAAGAATGCTAGGAAAAGACTGCTAGCTCCAATGCAAACCTGGTTCATGTCCTACAAGGCATAACAACTAACCTCTGAGGTTCTTTAACTGGACAGAAATCTATGAGTTAATATGTAACTTCAGAGTCGGAGCCCTAATCAATAGTAAACAGCAAGTCAAACAAGAATAAGATGCATCCCCTAGAGAAGAAGCTGACCCTGTTAGGCCATGCTCCAGGCTGATGTCAGAGGACACGCAATCCCTCTTTTGTCTTCTTGCTAAGATTTGGGGACGTTTTCTCCACATCTGATCCTGTGTCTGCCTCTTCCTCTCACCATCTCCTCACCTGTCTCTCTCTTGATCATGACAGACTCTGTCAGTCTCTCTTTCTTCCTTGGACTCTGTCCCTTTGTCTTGATTTGACCAATGCAACTGGGAGTCAACCGTGTGTGCCTAGACCTGCACCAGGAGCTGTGGGGACAGGACAGAGCCCGATCCGACGTGCCCTCGCCATTCTGTCTGCATTTCTCTCCAGAACCGGGAAGAATGCAAATGGAAATTCTGAGCACTTGGAGGAGAGGAGCTGAGGGTGTGGGACGTGGCAGGGTGAGGGAGGGCCGGCCAGCTGCCGTGGGCTGTAGCTAGCTCCTAGCTTCAGCTGGCTGGGCGGAGGTGATTTCACACCACAAGAATGTCTGAATCAGGAGTGCAACTCAACTTGGAATGGGGCTGGGAAGCAGGCAGCCTGGTGGGGGAGGGGAGGCGTTGGAGATCTGTGCTGGGACCTGGGACCAAGACGGGTGGCTGGCTGGGATTCGTCAAGGCCCTTGAGTATCCCCCCTTGTTCTGGGATTTCAGGAAAGAAACGTTTTCCCATGTTACAAGTGAAAGGGCAGAGCCCAGCCTCTGGGGAGATGGCAGGACAGGGTCAGGATTCATAAGGCTCTGCTGACAAACCTGAGGGTCTGAGTGGGGATCCAGGGGAGGGAGAGAAGCAGGAGACAGAGAGAAAGGGAAGAGGAGACACTGCATTTGAAGGCTGGAAGGCTTTAAGCTAAATGACACAGTGATTTGCGAGTGTTTTGTTATTGGCTGCAGGACTCTTTGTTTACATGAGACCCCACTGAGGCGCAGAGAGGGGAAGTGATGTGCCCAAGTCATTCATGGCGTGGGTGAGGAGCCCAGGTCTTTTGAGTCTTCACCCGGTGTTCTTTTCAAAAGGATGTAAGGACAGAAAGAGCAGGGTCCCAAGCAAAAAGGATGGAGAGAAGAGAAATGAGAAGATGGAGGAGAAGAGGAACAGATTAGGAGAGAGAAGGAAGCCAGGGGCTGTGTCTCTTTCAAGTTTTCCAGACTGGGAGGCTGGACATTAGCCTTTCTTTCAGAAGAATACAGAAGACAGAGGATAGGCCCAGCCAGTGTGGCTCAGTGGTTGAGCATCGACCCATGCACCAAGATGTCGCCGGTTCAATTCCCGGTCAGGGCACATGCCCAGGTTGTGGGCCCGATCCCCAGTTAGGGGCATGCAGGAGGCGGCCAATCAATGCTCTCTCTCATCGATGTTTCTCTCTTTCTCTAAAAATCTATAAAGAAAAAAATTTTAAAAAAAGAAAAGAAGACAGAGGATCAGTGCCTTTAAAGAAAGATGAATCCAGCTCCTATCAGTAAAGGTACAAAGTGGCGGCTCGAGGAGAGATTTCTCCAGAGATGGGTTCTGTCTGGAGAAGGGACCCAAAGCCTCAGGGTGGGCACACACTCTCCAGGTAGGCGTAGGCCCCACTAGTCCTGATGTATCGTCTCCTTCACCTGTCTGCCCCTGAAGACGCTGGGTTTGCCTCCCTGGTCACCCTGGTTTCTCCTCCAGTGATGTCAGGCTGGTGGCTGGAGCCCCTTCCTGCTGCCGGGGGAGGAAACAGGGACTGCTGGCGGCTGCCCAGGCCGAGCAGACTGCAAGCTTCCGGGCAGCGGGTCTGACATCCTCCAGGACTCACGCTCCGTTCCTGGAACCTTCCCCCTTTCCCACGGTGCCCTGGACAGTTTGCAAGTTTGTGATACTCTGTGTCCTTGAACAGATCACCCTCTCTCTCTAGGGCTCACTTTTATTTCACTAGTAAAGCCAGTGGCCTGAAAAGAAATTTGTGCATTTCAAAAAAAATTTTTTTTTTTTTAAAGTAGTAAAGCCATTTTAAGAAATGAAATCTTCAGCCAAGCCCCATATGTCAGACAAATAAATGTAGTTCTGCTCTGGTTGAAGGAGGGGTGGGCTGGGGGCCTGGTGACCTGCCCTCTTGGCCTTCCTGCTGCCCCCTTAAGGCTCCGGCAAGGAGCTCCTAGAACTCAAAGAGGGCAGTTTGCAAACCACTGACATGGAGAAACCGGAAGATTCATGACAAGAAGCTCCTGTCTGAGGGAAGGTATAGGAGCCAGGACAGGGAAAGGTGACACGTTGGGTCAGTATTAGGTCAGCCTTAGAAGGGGGCAGTGAGGCCTGCCTTGTTCAGGAAATGGTGCCGAAAAAGAGACTTGGGTTGGAGAAGGAGGTAGGGGCTCAGCTGCTTAATCCAGATTTCCCTTCTTGTCCCCCATCTACCCAGCCCTGGGACCTGGACAAGACCCATGGAATCTTCCAGGCTGCTTCCCAGATGGGCCAAGTCCCAGTGCCAGCTGCCACGTCGCTGGGCTGGCGGGCTGTCATTCCTCCTGGTCCCGCAGCTGCTAAAACTGAAGCAAAGTTTGGTCTGTGGGCCACGTCAGGGAACATGTCAGAGCTGCCACGTTGTAGGGTTGGGTTATTGGGCTTTGCCCCTCCTTTAGAAAAGATAGCCAGGCGTGTGGGGTTGCAGAAGAAAATTGGTGCCTGCGTGTGAGTGTTCCCTGGACCAGGACCAGCAGCTGCAATATTACAGAGCCAGGAAGGAGAGGAGACAGAACCAATCCACCCCCGAGCTTCTCCAACCCTGCCCAGGGCTGCGGGGAGACAGCTCAGGCCGGAGGGAGCCCTGAACCCTCAGTCAGGGATATGGAACCCTCGAGAAAGGCTAAAGGGCTAGGAAACCTAATAATACAAATCTTCATCATTTAAAACGTGTGCCCACATCAACAGCAGAAGGTGTTTTCTCAGAGTAACAGGCCGAAGAATTCATTAACGTGGGTCAAATCTCAGCTCTGCCACTAATGGCCCAGGTGACCCCAGGACAAGTCGCTCACCTTCCTAGACTTTAGTTTCTTCTTAAAACAAGGGTGCTGATCAAATAAACATTTCCCAAAGGTTTTTCATGGAATGCAAGTTATGTAGGATGCATTCAGAAGCTCATAAAATAGAGGGCTCTGTAATAGTTAAATGTAGTTAATCAGGTTTCTTTTCTGCAGAACTTTTCAGAGCCTTTAATGTTCTAACAGGCTTCAGGAATCTCCATGAGGAAGGTGACAGACGCCATATTAACCAAACTCACTTGAACCCAGGGTCCCCCTTTTTCTCTGAGGACTAATATTTTGTGGAATACACTTTGGGAAATGTTGAATGATTTAATGATCTAATGATAAGGTAGCTAACATTTATCAAGAGATTATGTCATAATATGCAACAGTGAGCCAAATGCATGACACGTGTGATCTCATTTAATCCTCTCAAGAACCGAAAGTGGAAAGTTACACTTTACACTTGAGGAAACTGAGGCTGGAGGTTAAATCAGATGCCCCAAGTTTTCCAGAATAAAATGACTGCTGCAGGACCCAAGCCCAGGGATCTGATTCCAAAGCTGAGCCTTTTAACGTTGCTCTTGTGTTTACGGATTCTTTAAAACACACGCTCACTTGAATTTTACACTGACTTTATACTCAGGAGGGCCAAGTATGGTAATCATGCTCATTTTACAGGTAGGGAAACTGAGGTGGAGGGGAGAGGTGAGCTGCTCAAGGGACCATGGGCACAGGCCCTACTGAGGGCAGAACTGAACTCTGAAATCAAAGCATCTCTTTGGGCAGGTTTGTGTCAACATGCGAAAGAACAGCCAACAAATTATAAAGGGGGCTCTGCAAGAAGATGCCTTGCCAGAGCCTCACTGGAACCTGGGTGAGGAAGCTAATACAGTGCGAAGAGTCTTGGACCAAATGCTGAGCTTGGACTTTCATTTCCGCTCCACATGGGCCAGTTGGGTGACCTTGGGTAAGTCCCTGAGGGATACTGTCTACTCAAGCACACACTGTGCTTGGTGAATCCTGACTTTTCTGCCTTATAGACTAACTGTGCCATTCAATAAGATTACAGGACTACAGGTCCTTTGTGAGCTGTAACGAGCTGAGGGCAAAATCTGAGGCTGCTCACTGGGAGACCTGCAAGTGGGAGGGTACTACAGTGAAATTTCATCCTCCTCTCTGTTTGGCCTTGCTCTGGTCAGCGGCCACTCTGCCCAGGGGACTGAAGGCCAGATGACAATGAGGTCTTTGTGCCCTTCAGCCAATGGGAGGTCCCCTGGAGGAAGATACAGTAACAAGATGACAGGCTGAGTCAGTTTCCATGCCCCGGCCTCCTTAGCTTGGCAGCTTCGACTTTGGGCCAGACACACAAAGGGTGCATTTCAGAGTTTTGATACTTAATCTTCAGCCCAAAGAGACCAGCCAGTCCAGACCTTGCCTTCACAGGCTAGGGGCAGCCTGAGCTGGAGTTGGAGACCAGGGCTCCTGGCCTCGCTGTCCACACTGTGACCTTGGGCTCTAAGATCCTCAATTTCCCCAGCCACACGAGGAAGGTGTAGAATTGGGTAGAGCCTAAGGACCCTATCAGCTCCCAGCTTTGAGAGAATACAAATTCAGCCTGAGCTTGAAGGAGGGGTAGGGCTGGGGCAGATGGGGAAGGAGGCAGCCTCACCAGAGGCAGAGGTCTGTCCAGGGAAGTGATGGGGAGTGGAGGGGAGGGGTCTGCAGTTGAGCTACTTGTGTGGATTCCCGGCTTCACCACTCTGGGACTTTGAGCAAGTTATTCAGCTCTCTGAACCTCTGTATTCTCATCTTTAAAATGGGAATGGGGATTGTACTACCTATGGTAGACCAAAAAATGACCCACCAAAGATGTTCACGTCCTAATCCCCATAACTATAGATATGCTACTTTACACGACTTTGCAGATTAAGCTAAGGCTTTTGAGATGGGAAGATTATCCTAGCCCTGGCCGATTTGGCTCAGTGGTTAGAGCGTCGGCCTGCGGTCCTGAGAGACCCGGGTTCGGTTCCCGCTAGGGGCACGTATCTCGGTTGCAGTTTGTCCTCAGCCCTGTCCCTTTCACGTCGATGTTTCTCTCTCTCTCTGCCTCTCTCTCCCTCCCATTCTATCTGAACAAAAAATGGAAAAATGTCCTCAGGTGAGGATAAAAAAAAAAAAAAGATTATCCTAGATTATCTGGGTGGGCCCAATGTAACCACAAGAGTGTAAGAGGGAGGAAGAGGGTAAAGTGACCAAGGAAATATGGTGGCAGAAGCAGAGGTTGGAGTGACATGCTCAGAAGCTGGAGGACGAGGCCACGAGCCACGGAATATAGGCGGCCTCTAGAAGCCGAAAAAGGCTCCCTTGAGTCTCCAAAAGGAACACAGCCCTGCCCACTCCTTCATTTTAGGACTTCTGACCTCTAGAACTAAGTAATACATGTATATTTTAAGTCACCAAATTTGTGGTACTTTATTATAGCAATAATGGAAAACGATCATGCTAAGTGTGTATATTAAGCAAAGATTCATTGAGATAATGGATATAACGTGTTTTGTCCAGTGTCTTCCCAGTAATATTGGATATTATCTCTCTTCCCAGCTTAGTCATCATTGTTTCAACAGGCCATCAAGTTAAGTGTTTTACCTGCAAGGCCCACTCAGGATTTACGGCCTGCAGAGCTGAACCACGGAGCTCCTGACACTGTTTCTAATGTATGGCCTTAGGGGATGGTTCCTGGCAAGCTTTTATTTATTTAACTTTTTGCTTGGTTGCTTTCCTTTTTGCCAGAAGCCAAATCAACAGCCTCCCTGGTCTCTTCCCCAGGTCAGACCTTTCGCTCCCTGCCCAGGTATTCCTGCTCGTTCGTAGAAACACTGGTTGCTCACCTGGCCCCAGTCCAGCTCCCAGAGACGGTCCATCAGGTGGTTCCGGGGACTGACTCACGTTACAAGGGGAAGGACAGGCATGTTCTCAGGGGGGCTGAGAATCTGCCTCTTAGTCAGGGGTAAGGAGACCTGGTTTCAGCTCTACTGGTTGATTGGGGCCTCAGTTTCCCCATATCTACAATGTAGGTTCTAAGCCCCACCCTGACTCTCTCACAGGACTGCTCTGTCATTCACTGAGACAGGACATGAGGAAGTACTTTGGAATGGCCAAAAGGGTGCAAAAAAATGGTAGGAATAAAGATGAAGGAGAAACCTGGCTCAGTGGTTGAGCATTGACCCATGCACCAAGAGGTCCCGGTTCGATTCCCGGTCAAGGCACATGCCCAGGTTGTGGGCCAAATCCCCAGTGGGGGGCATGCAGGAGGCGGCCAGTCGATGTTCTCTCTCATCAGTGTTTCTATCTCTCTCCCTCTCCCTTCCTCTCTCTCTTTCTCTCTCAACTCAATAAAGAAAAAAAAATTAAGGAGGAAAAACAGGAGTCGTTTCCCTAGGTCAAAGTCATCCATACCTCAGAGGCTCCTGTTTCCCCAGGGTGCTCTTACCCCGGGATAGAAACCTCCCAAGTTTTCCTCCGAGGGGTGCTGGCCCAGGTGTTCCCACAGGGGCCCGGGAGTGGTCCCCAGATGGGATCTCTGTCCCAGAGCTTTAGCATAGCCCCAACCAGCTTTCCTATTCCTGAACTCCAGCCAAACACTAGGAACAGTTCCGTCAGCTCATTTTCATCAGAATCATGATTTTAGTTGATGAAGAAAACACAAAGTTTAAGTTAATTTTAGTCCCCATGATGCCTGGGCGCTATAGCAACCAATCCTATAAAAATATGGATCTGTCCAGATGGCAAAACGGATCTTTGGGGAGTCCGCAGCACCCTGCCTGGAACGGCCGAGGCAGAGCATCAGCCCTGGCTTTGGGACCAGGGACAGGCCACAGGGGCAGATCCTTTCTTGGATTCTTGACTAGTCCCTTTGAGAACCTGGAAAAAGCCGGGGACCTTCTCTGCAGAAAAACGCACAGACGCCCAAACTTTTACATCCAATTTTTGTAGGTTTGAGGACCGGTATTCAGCACCTTTCCAGGCTGGAGCCCTATTAGGAAACAATGTTCTCATTGATTGGGAGCCAATTTTGTGTTGGCCACTTTTCTAGACACTGGAACCCTGCAGCGAGTAAGACACGTGAAGCCCCTGCTCTCATGGGGCTTCTGTCTAGTGGGGGAGGCAAGTAGGTTCTCATCATGACAAGTGCAAGGAAGGGAAGAAAACAGTGTGAGGTGATGGATGATGCTGGTGAGAGAGGTAACGAGACTGTTTTAATTTGGGTGGTCAGGAAGGCCCTCTCTTAGGAGATGACATTAGGACAGAGGCCTGAAGGATGAGAAAACTGTAGGCACAGGAAAATCAGATGGAAGAATGTCCCTGCCAAAGGAAGAGCAAGTGCAAAGGTCCTGCGGTGGGAATAACATTGAGGGAAAAGGAAGCCAGTGTGACTGAAGTAGACTGACTGAGCAAGGAGGAGAACGAGGAGGCGAGGACGGCAAGGGAGGCAGGGGCCACACCATGCAGACCTTTGTAAGAATGTTCTCCACCTTCTCCCTTTCAGTGTTATTCCAACCCAATCCATGCTTCAAGATCCACCTCTTCCAGGAAGCCTTCTCTGCCTGCTCCAACCTGGCATCCCTACCACTCTGAGCCGCTGGGATAAGCCTGAGTCTGCCCCACGTGAGTACCCACAGGGCATATCCTCTCAGCAAGATCCAAAGCTTCCTTTGAGATTAATTCTTGTTCCTCCCAGAGTGTTAAGCATGTAGGAAATATCCAACCAAGACTTCCTGCACTGAGAAGTTCACGTAGCATCAGCATGAATCAAGGTGAAGGTAGAATCAGCCTGCCAGGTGGTCTTGAGCAAGTGACTTCTCCTCTTTGAGCCTCTGTTTCCTCATCAGTAGAATGGGCATAGTAACAACCCTGAAGTCAAGGGTTGCTGTGAAGATTATGAAGTCCCCAGTAAACCTTGGCTACTGCTACTTCCGTGATATCACCAACATCATCAATGACCGTACCTGTTCTGTACTGATGACATGGATCCCCCGCTAGAAAGCTAATCTCTTATGTGTCTATTAGCGGTGTAACTAGAGTTAGAGTGGTTATTTTTAGGCCATGTACCAAATCATCAGTGATGACACCAGCAGTGACAGCTTCTCTTGCCTGTACAGAGGCTAGTCCTGGCCTTGCCTTTGTCACAGATACATGGCCTTTCCATCGCTTTGCCCTTCTCAGCATTGCCTAATATTGGGCTCCTGTAAGATCGCTGTCAGAAAGTCAGGACACGGGCCTGGCTCTGCCCCTGGGGGCTGTTGGGTAATCCCTTGCCCCTCCAGGCCTCAGTTCTCCTTTGAACAAGGGGGAGGCTGTTCTAGGTGACTCCTGCAGGCCCTTCCAGCCCTGGCATTCCGTGAGTCTCTTTAGGCAGCAGCCCCAGAACCCACGAGGCAGGCGGGGTTGGGGAGTCTGGTCAGGACAGCCCACCACAAGGAGAGGTAGAGAAATGGAAGACAGAGACAGCTTTGGCTGGGGGTTGGGGGGCAGGGGCGGGAGGAAGGAGGAGACAGAGGAGGAGGAGGGACCTCCCCAGCCCAGAGCTCTGAGTGGTTTCCTGTTGCCGGGCTCTAAACCCCTCCACATTCCTGCAGACCTTCAGACTGCCAGAGCGCACTGCTGCCTGCCTGCCAGCCACTGAGGTACGCACCCCTGCCCGGCCTTTCCCGTCTCTGTCCTGCACCCAGTCCACCCGCCAGTGCGTGCACAAGGGAGGGGAAGCTGTGCCGGGAGGGCTGGGATCAGGGAAGGGGGTGCGCATCTCCTCTGGGCTCTGTCGAGGCTCCCCTGAGGGCAGGGGCCATGGACTCCCTGCCTGTTGCTTTCCAGGTGCAATCACTGTGTAACTTCTAGGTTTGCAGAAGAGAATCTCCCTGTGTCTTGGAGGGAGTCTTCTCTGTGTGTCTGTCTCTGGTTTCAGAGGCTGCCTGCCTGTCCTCTGCTCCCTTTGAAAATGTGGCAGCCCCCTCCTTCCCTGGGAATCTGATCTGGTCACAGCTGCAACGGGGACCTGCCAGCAGCCAGGGTCTGCTCTGCTCCCCATTCCAGGAGAAGAAGCTTCCTGGACTTGGGTCTTGGTCAGGGGCTGTTTTCCAAAAAGGACTTTGTATGAATGATAAAACTAATCTCCAGAAGGCTAAGGGGGGAGGGGAGTCTTTACCTTCCCGCTGGAAGGTCCCTGTTTCCCTTGAATTCTCCCTTATCGACATCCCCACCCCCAAACACACACACTGATTCCAGAGGCACCAGTCTGTCTTGGGTCAGGCATTGTGCCCACCCTGGGCTCCCTGGGGTGGAAACACAGGAACTCACTCGCAGTAGCCCCAGTGTGTCTAGATCTGAAGACCTCAGGCATCTGAGAGCGTCCATCCAGGGCGCTGGGTCCTCTGGGAGGCTGGGTGTGCTGGGCGATGTGCGGGAAGGGGGAAGGGAAAAGGCCAGACAGGGAAGGTTCCAGGGCAACTTTTTCACACCTCCTTGTTTTGAGAAGTCCAAACCCTACACAGGTCTGGTGCTTAGCCTTTTAGGGTGTTCGGTCTCCTGTCTTGACTCTGCTGGCTCCCTTGGCTGGCTGAGGAGTGGGCCTCCTGAGCCCTGAAGGACACCAAGAGCAAAGGGCACCGGGGTGAGGCATCGTCCTCCAGGGAGCCCAGTCGGCCCCGAGAGGTGCACGTTCTCCCCCGGAAAAGACAGCATTCTGTGCAGAACACGCAGAGAAAACGTTTCTGCCAGCAGTACTCTGGGGTTAAATGTCTGTACACCCCAAGTGCTGATGGCAGCGTGAGGAGCAAACTGGAAGCAGAACGGCAGGCTTTAGGCACACGTTTTGTGTGTGGTCTCAGGTAAGGGTCCCCCTGGACCTAGTTTCCCTGTCGTAAAGTAAGGGTTGGACTTGATGGGCTTTGGGGCCCCTGATGTCCTCTGAAACTTTCAAAGGAAGGTCTCTTAAATGGGATCCACTGACCAGCCTTTGAATGGGCTTTAAGGCATCTGCAAGCCCCTTAAAACTGTGTGTACAGCAGAGAGAGAAAGAGAGAGAGAGAGAGAGAGAGAGAGAGAGAGAGAAAGAGAGAGAGAGAGAGTGTGTGTGTGTGTTACAGAGAAAGAAAGAGACAGAGAGCACAAGAGTGTGTTCACAGCCCTCAGTCGTACAATACTCTCAGATGGATGCACAACCCCCCAAATAGCCAGGGGCATGGTGCGGAGCCTGCGTGGGTGGGGACTCGAAGCTGGTGTGTATTTGCAGGAGGATGAAAGATTCTGAAACAGAAGTGGTTGGGGGAAGAGAGAGTTAACTCACAGCCATCAGCTGCTACATCGACAAAGCCTGGAGCAGGGGAGGGGGGGGGGCTGGAGAAGGAATCAACTTTTGAAACTTTCTCCAAGTCCCACCCACCGAAAGGCTCTTCTTTGCTGTGACTCACTCTGGGAGGAATGCGAGTTGCCATGGTAACCTTTTTTTCAGGGTCGGCCTGCTGGCTGGGAGGGGATGCTGGGAACACCCTGAGTACATCAGGCTCGGTCTGAAAGCACCCCCCTTCCACTGTGTCCCCAAATACTAACAAAGCAGACTGCACAGGCCCCGCCCTAGGGATCTCCCAGGATCCCAGGATCCCAGGGCAGCGGTGCGGCTGCCATAAGCTTCCCAGACAGGGCATAAAAGATCTGAGTTTTCCTTCCACCTTTGCCCTAAAGATGCCATTTGACCTTGAACTAATAGCTTCTCCTTTCTGAGCCTAGTTTCCTCCTTGGTTAAAAAGCAGGAACAGCAGCCACCTGAAAGGGAAGTCATTTGGGCCCGAAACGGGATAAGCACAGGGACAAGCACAGGGACGCACATACTAAAGTGTGCCCCCCTACAAGCATGGCTTTTTTCTTTGGCAACTCCATCATCTTGGGGGTTGTGTATAACTTCCCTTTACTAAAAGTGCTAACAGGTTAAAAATATATTGTTTAGATTCATTTTGACCTGGGCCCCCTCTTGAGTATTTCTCGAGAGTGTTGTACCCTCCGGGGTCGACGGAGCACGGGTCACAGCACCGGCAGAGCTGGGTCCTCACTCACAGTGAGCGACACTGGGAAAGACCCTTCCACTCTCCTGGACGCAGTTTCCCAATCTGTTAAAGGGGGACTCTGACCTAGGTGGTCTCCAGTGGCCCTTCCTGCTCGGAAGTCCCACAAACCTAAATCCCAGATGCTGCCGTCATTAGAAGGAACAGCTGGCCTACATTTTTAACACCCCCTGTTTCCATAGTTGAAAAAGAAACGAGAGGAGGGGCCATCGGGTCCCGGGTCGCGTAACGGTCCTGATGAAATCTTTACCGCTCTTAGAGACTTGTCAGCCAGTAGTATGGCTGGGGTTCGCCATCCTCAGGAGCAGCTTTTCATGCTGAAAACAAGCTATAAATAGGAAAGGACGGTGAGGGAAAGAGCTGAGGATGTGACGTACACAGGAGAATGGTTGTTTGGGGTGTTATTTAGATTAGCTAAGTGTGCGGAGATAAACAGGGACAGATAAAGCCATGAGGATGCGGAGTAGACACACTGATTTCACCAATAGGCACCCACTGGCACAGCTAAAAATAAATGCCCTGATCAACACCTGAGCAGACCCAGAGGTCATGCACTCACATACCCGATGCCTTGACTCACAGGCACACATCTTGATGCATGTGCTAACTCTGACCCTCCTGTACAGGCCGAAACAGACAGATGCTGAGTCAGGGGGACACACACGGGCACACAGACACAGCTTCACACAGAAGTCGCCCAGTCCATGGGTAACATACAGACACACTGTCAGGCATGCAAACAGCTGCTAATTGCAGCCACATACAGATGTGCACAGCCAGACACAGCTGGAGTTCATGATGGGAAGATAAACAGTTAGATGCATACACACAGCATCAGAGCACCATTACAGCCTGCAGAGAAACCGAGACTCGAGAAGGGAAAATCACTCACTCATTCAAGGTCACACAGCAGACTGACGTCTGAGCCACACTTCCAGAGGTTTGGAAATATCCAGATGTTCACCTTGCTTTTTTGGTTGTTGTTGTTTTTCATCTGATGAGTTTGTTATCACGACTACATTCGTCCCTCTATAGGCGACAAGCCCCATGGATCATAAGCAGTGAGCAGTGCTTGCTCTCCTTGCTGACCGGCAGTGACCTATCCCAGCCCACACGGCTTTGTCACGGGGCAGCATGACCATGTGGCGAATAGGCCGCTGCTCATTTGCTTCCTGCTGACTGCCTCCCTAACCTGTCTTTAAAAAAGAATTTTTTTTCTTTATTGGTTTTAGAGAGAGAGGGAGGGAAAGGGAGAGATAGAAACATCGATGAGAGAGAACATCGATTGGCTGCCTCCTGCATGTCCCCCATTGGGGATCAGGCCCACAACCTGGGCATGTGCCTCGACCGGGAATAGAACCAGGACCTCCTGGTGCATGGGTCAACGCTCAACCACTGAGCCACACCGGCCGGACTAACCTCTGTCTTTAAGGGAGGGAAGGGAAGGCCAGAGCTGAGTTTTCAGCTGATCTTGTGGATTAATGAAGCTACCTTTTCTCTACAGCATAGAGCCTGCCTCCTAACCCCAATCCTGAGCTCAGGGACTGCTGGGCAGGGCCAGAGTCAGCATGCAGCGACTTGACAAATAACTTAGAAAAACAGCCTCCTCCTCATCCAAGAGATGTCTTAGACAGGAAATGAGCTCTGCTCTCACTCCTCAAGCCACAGAGCTTAATGTCGGCAGGGAAAACATGGATAGAGACACCAGTTCTCTCCAGAGCTGGGTTCTTCCAGAAACTCGGCATTAGCCTATCTCATCAGGGCATCCCTCTGAGTCTTCTTGTGTTAGTTGCGGCATTAGGATTCCAGATTGATCAGATGAAGAAAGAAACAAAACAAAACAAGGTTAACATCTGGAAGTTTAGCTCAGCCGCCCGCTTGCTGGATGACCTTGAGTTTTCCCTCTCTGATCCTCAATTTCTCTGGTTCTAAAATCAGAAGCATGGCAAAGAGGTTTCACGTGGCTTATGAAATTCACCCCATTGGTAGCAGCTGCCAGGAGAACCATTCAGGATTCAGATGCCACTCTGGACTTCAGGGGAAAGTCAGAGTGATTAGTCATGATTGATTAGTCATGTCTGCCACATGTGCAGGGGGAGCAGGTGGAGGCATGTATGCCACGTATTTGCCAGCTTTGGGACTGGACACTTGGATGTTATTTCTCATACCCTCCATTTGTGGTCACAAGGATACAGCAGTGGCCACTAGGGGGAGCCAAGGAGGAGAGCCCAAAGCCCCACCCCTGGGCCTCTCCCAGCCACCTTGAAACGTGGCATCTTAGATGCCTTTACGGAATCTAAGTCAGACTGATCTCTAGTCTCAAACTCCAGGGCTACTTCTGAGTTGTCCCAGAACCTCTTCAATCCTAGGCTCGAGCACCCATAACACCATAAAATTTTCCCTTGGCTTCTTTCCTTCCAGCAAGAAATATTAAGAGTGGAAGGGAAGAGTCAAGGGGCAGGTTGGGAGAGGTGATACTCTGAAAGGCCACTGTCTGAGTTGACTCAGAACGTCAGGAATAAAAGGAACCTCAGGGACCACTTGCCCCAGGGTTTCCAAATTCTGTCCACAGGAACCTGGAGATGTTCCAACATCTCAGGGAGTGTCTGAGTGTGTAGGACTTCCAGCCCTATCTCCACTCCTCTTTCACCTGCTTTTTAATTTTTTTTTTTTAAGTGAGAGAGGAAGGGAGAGGGAGAGAGAGATAGAAACATCGATGAGAGAGAACATCAATTTACCACCTCCTGCATGCCCCCCACTGGGGATCGGGCCCACAACCTGGGCATGTGCCCTGACCGGGAATCGAACCAACAACCTCTTGGTGCATGGGTCGATGCTCAACCACTGAGCCACACCGGCTGGGCCCTGCTTTTATTTTTTAATTTCAAGCTGATTTCTTGAATAGATAAGAATACATTCCCATGTTTTAACAAATACAAAAGGGTTTCAGCTGTTTCACATACTGGACTTTAGCAGAAGATTTCATCGAAAGGAAGGGCTCCCTGCCCTGCATGATTTTGAACACCACTGATCTACACCAACCTCCTCACTGTGCAGACGAGCAGGGCTAGGTGAGGGCCAGGGAGTAGAGGAGCCTTCCCTGAGTTTGCATGGTGAGCTGGGCAACATCGCCAAGACTCGAACTCAGGACTCCTGACTTTCTCGTCACCTCCAGTGGCTGTGTCAGCTCCCTGGGCTGTGAGTGCCAGTGTGCCCACACCGCCCACTGAGGCGCCTCTCTGGCCTAGCTCGGCCCTCTTTCCAAGTCCCAGCCCCCGGGCAGGCCTGGCTCACGGGTTCCTTTTTAGCCTCTGGACTTGTTTTCCTCTCTTTGGGCTTGTTTACCACGAACGTGTGTTTTTGGAAGCCTTGTTTCCATGCCAAACCGTGGGAGCAAGATGCTGGTTTTGCGTCAGCAGTCCAACGAAGAGGCCAGCCTGGATGCTGGGCCGGTTCCCCTAGACCAGGAGGAGGAATGGTGCCTTTGTTCCCCCCCCAACGCCTTTCTCCTGGGGCCACAAAGAGCTGGGATTCTTGCCCTGGATTCTTGAGGGGGGTGGAGATTCTGGGATCCTTGGATTTTAAGATGCTCTTCCAAACGACATTGCTTACTCCTTGCATTCTCTCATGTATATCACCCATGCACCTTTCAAGGTGGGTGTGTTATCTCCATTTTACAGATGGAGAGATAAATTGAGGCCCAGAGAGGGAAGGTCACTTTCTGAAGGTCATGCAACTGCCAAGCAGCTGAGCCAGGATTTGAACATGTGCGTTCTGTCTCCAGAGCCCACGAGCTTACCTTTCTGCTGTACTGCCTTTAGGAAAGTGTATAACCACTCTGTGTAATATGGTAGCCACAAGCCACATGTGGTTATTAGAACTGAGGTCTTCATCTGCACTAGCAACATTCCAAGTGTTTGATAACCACATACAGCATCTCAGAAAGTTTCTACTGGACTGCGTTGCTTTATAAACTTTTTACTCAAACCAGGCTGAATCATTACAACTCAGATTCTGTGCTTCACGTTTTTTCAAAGTCTATGATTCCAAGCCACAGTCTGAAATTCTACGATTCTGAGATTTCCCCCAATTCTGACATTCAGCAACGTTCAGTATCCAGGGAGAGCCCGAAGGAAGCCCTTTATGTTCTGAGGGAGATGGACTGGGGGGCTGGCTGTACTTTTCCATCCCCAGAGTCCTTCCAAAGAGAGAGAAGTGACCTCAGCCTCAGGTCCTGCTGGCAGCCAGGGTCGGGTTCTCAGCCATCCCCAGAGCAAATAAAGGCAAAAGAAGGGACTTGATGTACGGAACAGGAGGCGGCGGCGGCAGTGGGGTGGGAGCGAGCGGTGTCTGCGTTTGATGACCACTCGAGCCAAGGGCAACACACCTCCTGTTCCTCCCTGGCCTGGGCCACCTTCCCTCCATGCCCCTCGGGCCAGTTCACAGCCCAGCGGGGCCCCATTCAGGTGAGCACCTGGGAGGGAGCAGCCACCAAGGAAACTGAGGTGGAGAGCACCCTAGTGGGGGAATGGGCTGCCTGGGTCTCCATCCAGCCCTGCCACTCACTCCCTGGGGCTCTGGGCAGGTTTCTGCCCCTCTCTGGGCCTCAGTGTCCTCGCCTGTGCTATAAGCAGACAGACACGCCTTGAGGTCCTTTAAAAAGGATAAACATCTGCATCATCACAAACTCAAGAAACACAAAGAAGAGATTTTCATTTAATACTGGTCATTGGTAGGAAGGTGTTTATATTTTCCCCAGGCCTAGGTTTGATTAGCAAAGGGTGTGTGCACAGCGGATGCGTTGTGAATGTTGGGGTGTGACCTTGTGTTCTGACCTTGCTGAGGTTACTGTCGTACCCCATGAGCTTTGCAGGATGGGCGCCCGGCCTCTTTCCAGTGGTGCTGTAGGGAACCTCCGAGCTGGGTCTCACGGCTGTGCAGGGAGAATGGATGTGCTTTCCCAGAACAGCTCAGCTGCCCCCCTCCCCTCTGGTCGATCATCCGCAGGGAAAGACTCTGGGACTGGCCATGTGGCACTGGGTGCAGGGCAGGACCCAAAACTTGGAAAACAACTCTCCGCCAAGACTGTGGGTCCTTTTCTTAATGCTTTCACTTCCTGAATTTCTCCCCACCCCCATGCCAGTCTCTGGACATAATCCCTATCAGGCCCCATCCAGCTCCATGAGAAGGGCGCTCGTCAGCCTGGAAGAGGCCTGGGTGTTGCGTGACTTCCTCTCCCTCAACCGCAGACTCCCCACTGGGAAGTGGGCCTCAGAGCCCTCCGTGCCTGTCTGCCCACCTGCCATGTGTCAGAGGCTCTAAGGGACAGTGTATACGTGAGGCCTTTAGAATCCACCAAGCACGGCGAGATTTAGACTGACTTTTCTGGCTGCAGAGCCGGGGACGGAGGTGGCGGAGAGGGTGAGCTGCCACTGGGGAAGAAGTGCGGGAAGGTGACGAGGCAGGACAGGTGGACGAGTCCACCCACAGCCCTTCCCCGGTCAGAGAGGGACGTGGGTCCGCTGCTCAGACCAAGAACACGGGCGCTGGAGACCCGGTCTTCCTGCCTCTCCAACCTGAGCTCATTCTATTTCCAGTCCTAGCCGAGCTCTCTCCAGTGACTTGACCTCTCTGTCATTGGAGCCCAGACAAGGTGACGTTTTTTGTTCTAGCCACCTGTCTCACCCTGACCCTTCAAACAGTCTCAGACAAGTGCCTCGTTGGTGCTTTCTCTCCCGCCCCGCTCCTCTGAAGCCACAAGCTTGTCTTCCGAACGGGGAGGCAAGAAGGGAGAGTGTCCACCTCTAGGCCCAAGGGGAACAGGCCCTCGACTGTGTGAGGGGCCATTGCAAACTGCCTGGAAGGGAAGCCTGGACTTCCCGAGAGCTGGGGCCATTGTGAAGCAGTGCCAAGCTCCCAGGTCGATTCCTTTAAACTTCTGCTAATTTTATATTATGCACACCCCCTGAAATAGGAGGTGAGGTTTTGTGTCTATTTTTTGAAATATATTTTTACTGATTTTTTAGATAGAAAGGAAGGGAGAGGGGGAGAGAGCTAGAAACATTGATGACAGAGAAACATCTATCGGCTGCCTCCTGCACGCCCCCTACTGGGGATCGAACCAAAACCTGGGCATGTGCCCTGACTGAAATCGAACCGGGACCTCTCAGTCCATGGAGAGTCGCTCAATCCTCTGAGCCACGGCGGCTGGGCTGTGTCTGTTCTAATCCAATGAAGGACAGTTATGAACCCTGCTGTTCCCCTGCCAGTTGCTGCTATCCAGATACTGTACTACGATCCAAGTGAAAATGTTCCCTGCCAGAGGTGATGCTGTGTACTGAGACCAGCATGTGCCTGTGACATCTTAAGGGCCTAGCCTGCCACCAAGTTCACCTGGTCTAACTCTCTCAATTAATGGAAGCAGGGACCAAGGTCTAGTGAGGATGAAGGACTTGGCCAGTTCACCCAAACACTATTGAGGTAGAATAAGAATCTCTGGCATTTCATTCCAAGCCGAGTGTTTTTTCCCATACCTCCCAGGTGCTCGGTCAGCTGAGAGGGCTTGGAAGGAACTAGGGATGATAAGCCCAATCTGGAAGTTTGGGGGGACCCCAGAGGGAAGACAGGCAGCTGCTCACCGTGCCCGAGAGCTGCTTGGGGGCTGCGGGAGTATGTTTGTTCTGTCTGGCCAGAGTGGACCTGGAGAAGTTTGAGGGAGGTCAGTTTAGATCAGAAAAAGAAGAACTTCTTAAAGCCATTTGAAAACGGAAGCACATTTCGTTAGAACAAGAAGCAAAATGCCTTCACTGTGGATCCTGTTAGGGGTGGCGTTGTTGGCACAGAATCATCAGAGGGGGTTCTGCTTCAAGGTCCCCACCAGTCATGAGACTGCTACAGTCAAGAGTTCAGTCGAAAGAGTGAGGTCTTCGCAGTGACCAGGACAGACTTTTCTAGATCGCAGCGAACATTCTTCAGCTGTGAAGGGGAAAGAGCAGACGCAACACATGTGTGCATTTGGGCAGTGTTGTCCGCATCTGGCAGAGAAATGCTCCCACTTCTGGGCAGAAAGGAGAAAACTGTGGCCACCCCGAAGTTTCCACAGGTCCCAGTCCAAGGCTGTTGTTCTTTGTTTTAGAATGTAGATCTCATGGTCTCAAATTGGCAAGATGTTGCTGCCTGTTAACTTCTCCCAGGACAGAGGGGATAGGGAGGAGGGAAGGAGGGGGAGGAGAGTTTGGAGAGGATGGGAAGATAATCCTAGAACATCAGGGACTGAAGGCCCCTCGAACATGATCTGGTTCAGCATTGCCCACACTTGACAAACTAGCCGATCATCTTCGTGACCACTTTTTGAAAACTTAAAATAAATGTATTTAGAAAGGAGACTTTGTATCATTACCATAGATGGAAAAACCTGTGTACCTTTGCCATCAATAGAAGGAAGCTGTAAAAATAAATACAAAGAAGACAAAACAACTTTGTTGAATTCCAGCTGGATCTAGCTTCCTGTGGAGGCTCTGAGCCAGAGGCCAGCTCTCTGGTAAAAAGGAAGACAGATCCGTGTTAAGAGGCATTAAAGCTATCTTAGCATCAAACTAAGATGTTCTCATATAATCAGGGTCGAAAGCACAGTAGAAGCAACTTTCTCCCATGTCTTTCGCGATCATTTAACATGTACTTCTAAAATCATGTGGGCCCTGGCCAGGTAGCTCAGTTGGTTAGAGCGTCATCCAGGTATGCCAAGGTTGCAGGTTTGATCCCTGGTCGGGGCATATACAAGAATCAACCAATGAATGCATAAATAAGTGGAACAACGTATCGATCAATGTTTCTCTCTCTCTCTCTAAAAATCAGTAAAAATTTAAAAATCATGATAAAATAAAATTATCTTGTCTATCACTGGAATTCAGCATCAGAAGGAACATCCATCAAGAAGCCTCCTACTCACGGAAACCTCCATCTCTCTCCCCACAGGGTTCCCAGCACCATGAAGGCCTGGATCTTCTTTCTCCTTTGCCTGGCCGGGAGGGCCTTGGCCGCCCCTGTGAGTACCTAAAGGTCATCTCTGCTTGGCCTTACCTCCCCCCACCAGCTCAGGGCCATCAGATCTGCCAGCCCTGGATGCCCAGAGGGGACAGGGACTTCCCATCTCAAATTATCTGTCTTGTATTTTTAAAAGATTTTTTTCCCTTAAACTAATAAGCTCGGGATAAAAATTGCAGTGAGGACCACTAGATGAGATTCCAGAGAAAAGAGATTTCCATGGAATAAGATGAACATTTTAGCAGACAGAGTTTCTCAGAAACAGACTGGGATTGCTTTAGAAGGAAGAGACCACTGTGTCACAGGAGGAATCCTAGCAGAGTGCTGTGGGGTGATCGAGGAGAGAGTCCAGCCACAGAGAGAGGGCTATTTGGATGCAAGCAACAGACTGCAATCTGAGTAAATTAGGGGGGAAAGGATGCAGAGAGATTATAAAATCGAAGGCCTTGGGGAGGATCAAAACAGGAAGTTCCAGGATGTGGGAGGTAAGAACCAGTGGACAGTCTGAGAGAGGTGGCCATCTGAATAGATCTGCCCTAACAGTTTTCCCTTCTTAGGAGAATGTGCCAAGATTATTATAAAAAACTCAAGGAGCACGAGTCCGGCTGAGCCCGGGTCCTGGGCCTGCTCCCTGGCCAGGGGAGGGCAAGTGCCTTGAGGAACGCTCCCCCCGGGAACCGCAGAGGGCCGGGGCGGTTCTCCGCAGCTAGACTGGGAGCCTGTCCCAGAGGGAGGGAGAAACGGGGGGCAGGCACGATGAACAGTTTCTTTCAACCTGGAATTCCCTCGTCCTCCCTTAACGAGGAGGTGTGAGTGATGGTGGACCCTGGCAATCTTGATCAGGCGGGCAGATTTGGGCAAACGTTTGGACAAGGTTGACATTGTTAGAAGCAGTCCCAGCCAGCCAGTGGCCTCAAAGTTAAATGTTCTCTTGCTTCTTCCTACTCCAAGTTGACATGGCACAAAGAAATTGCCTGATAATCATCGTGATCTGTCACTCTTGTGGGGAAGGTAGCAGCGTCTGTTAAAATTCACGGTGTCCTCCATCCTCTCTGGTTCGTTTTCCCAGCTAGGAGGTGAGAGGAGGTGGTCAGCATCTGGGGTTCGTAGACTTCATTGGAACAGAAGCAGAGGAAATGTGTTCCAAGCTAGAGCTCAGACAGACACCTCAGATAGACAATGTCTGACCGGGGAGGCGCTCTGGTGTCCCATGGGGTCCCGTGTCTGGCTTCTCCTTTGCCCTCGTCATCCCACCCCCGGCAGTCCCTGACGCACAGCCTTGGGCGTCTCCAATGAGCTGCTCCCCTACCTCCCCAGCTTTAGTGTTCCAGGCCAGGGGCAAACTGGCCTTGACCTCGACCTCCTGAATCCCATCTTCTCTTCCCAGCAGCAGCAGGAAGCCCTGCCTGATGAGACTGAGGTGGTGGAGGAGACGGTGGCTGAGGTATCCGAGGTAGGTGGGTGGTGACCCCAGACCCCTGCCCCTCCCTGCCCACATCCCTTCCCTGAGGACCAGACAGGTTCAGTGGGTCTCCTGTTGGAACAGGGCATTTGTGGGCACCCCCCATGTGCACACAGTACAGATAGAAATATCCTCCAATCTCGACACCCCCTGAATGCTTCCCAAACCTTCAATGGAACCCTACAGGTGGGAGCTATAATTTTGAAAATTTTAATTTTTTTAGCTGTGGGACCATTTTTCTTAGATGATCACCCAGTCTCCCCATACATCAAGCAGATGAAAAGGGAGCTGCCCCAGTGTGGTGGTGGTGGTGGGGGTAGGAGGCTTGTTACCACTTCTAGCCCTAACGCCTCTCTGGAACCCCAGGGCACAACAGGCACAGGGGGTCTGTAAGGTTGAGTCTAAATTCCGGAGCTGGCGTCTGCGCTGTGACCTGGCCCAGTAGACCTCTCCAGCTTGTCATCTCGCCGTCCCCTTGTGGGTACCTAAAGCTTCAGCCAAGTCCCCTCCAGCCTTCCACCCTTTCTTCCAGGTCTGGGACGGGGTGGGGCCCACAGACTCATTCTTCTCCCTCCCACCCAGGTACCCGTGGGCGCCAACCCTGTCCAGGTGGAAGTAGGAGAATTTGAGGAAGGTGCCGAGGAAGCTGAAGAGGAGGTGGTGGCTGAAAGTAGGTCCCTTTCCCGTGTCTTGTCACATCCAGTCCTTGCCCCCTGCCACTGGGCACGGGCCGTGGGGACGGCCTACGTTTCCTTCCCAAGGAAATGCAGGGTGGGCTGTGGAGGAGAAATGGCGGTGACGGAAAGGGTAGGAGTATTCTCGGGAATCTGGGAAAGATCTATTTATAGCCTGGCTGTCCAAGCTGTGAGTGGCAGGAAGGGAGGTCCCTCAGCTGGAAATGGCCTCGCCCTCACCGCTCTCCCTGATTCCAGAGGTGGGTTTCACCTTCTCACGGAGGTCACTGGTCATGTGAGCTCCGCACTGCCCTCCCTCGAGCCCACGCCACACACAGGAGCAGACCCGCGAGCACCTTGGAGCTTTCTCACTCATTAGCTTATTTGTTTTGTTTTTTAATTTTTTTCTTTGTTGATTTTAGAGAGAAAGGAAGGGAAAGGGGAAGAGAGATAGAAACATCGATAAGAGAGAGTATGGATTGGCCGCCTCCTGCATGCCCCCCACTGGGTATCTGGCCCACAACCTGGGCATGTGCCCTGACTGGGAGTCGAACCAGCGACCTCTTGGTGCATGGGTCAACGCTCAACCACTGAGCCACACCAGCCGGGCTCATTAGCTTATTTGATTTTCATGCAGCCACAAGGAAGTGAGGCCTGGACCCCTGGCATGACTCCAGCGGTGCTATCCACGGGATTAGTACGAGGGAGAGTGATCTAGGGCCTCTGGTCTGGCCCACTGTGCGGGCATCTCCATCTCCCGCACAGACTTGGCAGGCAGAACCACCAAAGTTTGCCTTTCAACTTGCCAGCCCCCATGCCAGCACCCCGGGGCTGCTCAGCTTCTCTGAGCCTCAGCCTCCCCATCCCTAACAGGAAATGATGACGCGCAGACCCCAGCCCAGGGCTGTGGGAGGATCGTGAGATAAAGCCCAGCCCCTGGCAGAGCAGGTGTCTAACAAAGGATGACTCGAATGCCCAAGTCAAGCATCAGGAGGGAACGACTAGACTGAGCTCTCATCCCGAGGCACAGTTTTGTTGGAGCGCAGTGGCATCTGCTGAACCCTGTTCCCCTCCCCCTCCCCCGGCGTTCGCCAGACACGCCAGGCTCTGCTGTTCACTTGGGGTCGCTCGGCTCCTCTCCCCTTTCCTCTGTAGCCTCTCAAGTCTTTTGTTGGCCCTCAGAGCCCCCTGGCTCCATGATGACAGCTGACGTTCCCAGTCATTCTAGGAAGTTTATTCTAGAATCCAAAAATGCTTCATTATGATTGATGAATCGAGAGCTGAGAACACAATGATGGCCTCAGTCCTCGCGAGCCACATGGCATCCGGTGCGCCTGGGTCCCAGACTGAGCCTACAGCAGCCCCCAAATGTGCCTGACCATGACCTCAGACGGAATCTCGAATCCCTGCACTGACCCAACTGCTCCCCTAAATGCTGATTCTGGGCTCAGCAGAAGAGAAGGGAGGGCTCAGCTGCCCACAGCCCAGAGTGGGGGGCACAGGCGGTGACTTCTGCCCCAGGACCAGTTTGGATCGGGGCGGGGTGGATGTGCTCGCCCAGGTGGTGCTAACTACGTGACCTTGCGCCCTGCCAGACCCCTGCCAGAACCACCACTGCAAGCACGGCAAGGTGTGCGAGCTGGATGAGAGCAACACCCCCATGTGCGTGTGCCAGGACCCTACCAGCTGCCCTGCCCCCATCGGCGAGTTTGAGAAGGTGAGCACTGAGGGGCGAGGCGGGGGCTGGGGCTGGGGCATTGAGCCCTTTCCAACACACAGCGTCTGCCCGGAAAACTGTCGACTTGGTGGTTCCACTGAGCAGTGCTCGTCTCAAAAGTCCCCTCACTAGATCTAGTCACAGCGAGAGAGTGGAGGTGAGTCAGAGGCGAGGCTCTGCCTAAACAATTGCTCCAGCAACCAGCAGGAATTCGCTCAGCATCACCAGGTTCCTTCTCAACGAGGGAACAGCTTAGCAAAGCCCAGGTCCAAAAGTGTGGGCTCTGAGTCAGGCTGAATGTTGACATCACACCCCATCTCCACCACGTGCTGTGAGATCTTGGCTAAGTTGCTAGACCTTTCCAAATCTCAGTTTTCTCATCTCTAAAGGGGAGATTGAAATAGTCCCTATCTCACAGGGCTGCTGTGGGGACTTGTCAGATAATGCTGGGTACTTAGTAAGGACCCATTATGTGCTATTTATTTATTTATTTTTAATTTTTTTCCCTTTATTGATTTTCGAGAGAGAGGAAGTGAGAGGGAGAGAGAGAGAGAGAAAAACATCGATGAGAGGGAACATCGACTGGCTGCTTCCTGCATGCCCCTCACTGGGGCTCGGGCCCACAACCCGGGCATGTGCCCTGACCGGGAATCGAACCAGTGACCTCTTGGTGCATAGGTCGACGCTCAACCACTGAGCCACACCGGCCGGACCCAATATGTGCTATTTAAAAAAATCTTCCAAACCTGTCCATTCTACTCCCAATAGGACTCATTCAACCAACTAACTACCCATCCATCCACCCATCCAAGTACATATTTACTGAGTGCCTACTCGTGCCAGCCATGCGCTACTGGTGACCTAGGTCAGGGCAGCAAATCTAGACCAGCATTATTCCCACAACCTCTTATCTGGGTTCTCTGTCTTCAGTCTCTCCCCAGTACAACTCATCCTCTGAGCTGCACACTTTAGCATCATTGTCCACTCTTCCCTCCTCCTCACCCCATCCCACTGGTCACCAGTGTCCATCAGGGTCCCCTCTGCAGTGATCTATAAGCAATACTTAGCAAGTACGTGCGGGGGCTCAACACACGCTCCCCTCCCGCTAGCATTAGCTACTTCCTGCCACTGCCCTCGGCCAGCCCTCGGCATCCCTGCTGGCCACCCCCACATAGAGATCACTGGGGGGACTCACGTGGCTTGGCAGACAGTTGTACTCACAGCTAAGATTTATTCTAGCGACATATTAAGGATACACAGCTGGATCACAGGGGAATAGGACACAGGCAGAGTCTGAAGGAATCCGTGATTAGGCTTGCTCTCTCTTTCCCCAGCCCCAGGATGGTCTCACACTCTTTCCCCAGCAAAAAAAAAAAAAAAGGTAGCCACAAGTGAGCAATGTTTCTGCCCAAGGAAGCCCATTAGACTCAGCACCCAGAGTTGTAATGGAGGGCTGGTCACGTAGGCACCCTCTGCCCAGCATGTACTCACATTCCGACTCCCAGCAGGGAAGCGATGCTCAGCATAGACATACTGTTTGCACGAGCAGTGCAGGCACAGCGCGCCACCTTTATCTCTGTGGAAAGTGAATAACACCGCAGGGACCTGTTTACCAGCCAACTTCCCAGACGCCAGTCAAGGGCCAGTTTTTCAAGCCTTCCTTTCTAAGGATAACAATCCCAGGCCTGCTGTGTTCACGCTTCTGCTCATTCTGCCTTTTCGCCACCCCCACCTTTAATTCACCCTGTCCTCATCTTCCAGTTTTCCCAGATCTCAGCCCTGACTCCGCCATGCCTCTGCCCAGAGACCAACAGTGGCTCTCAGCATGGGCTGCACCTGGGCCTGGGAGCCCAAAGCCCGGGTTCCTGTCGCAGCCCCACCATGAACTCACTGGAAATCCTGGCTAATCACGTTCCTAGCTGGGCCTTCAGTGTCCCCATCTGTGAAACAGGCGAGGAGGGTGGTACCAGCAGAGGGCTCTGGGGATGAAAGCAAGGTGCTCTCTGCTTTGCCAACAGGTGTGCAGCAATGACAACAAGACCTTCGACTCTTCCTGCCACTTCTTTGCCACCAAGTGCACCCTGGAGGGCACCAAGAAGGGCCACAAACTCCACCTGGACTACATCGGACCCTGCAAATGTGAGTCTCCTGGGCCTCCAGCCTCCCATTTTGGGGAGAGGGCACTGAACTGGCATTGGTGCTGACTCTGCCACCCCCATGCTGCGAGGTCTTGGGCAGATCTCCTCCCCTCTCTGACCTCAAGGTTTCCATTTATAAAATGAGATGACTGTCCATGAATAGGTTCCTCTCAACTCTCCATTCCGAACATCTCCCAGGAAGGACTGGGCTGTTGTGGAAGCACAAGAGCAGGGATAATTTCTTTTCTCGAATGATAAGGAAGTTCTTCTACAGGGCTAACCCAAGTCTTTCCCACTTCAACATTGTAAAGCAAAATGATGTTCCATCTGAAACGATTAAGGGTTTTTATTTTATTTTTTCTGAGTTTTATTTATTTTTTAAATCCTCCCCTGAGGATATTTTTCCATTTATGTTCAGATAAAGTGGGAGGGAGGGGGAGAGAGAGAGAAAAACACCGATGTAAGAGAGACACATCGATTGGTTGCCTCCTGCACGACCCTGAACCACAACTGAGGTACCTGCCCTTGACCGGAATCAAACCTGGGACTCTTTGGTTTGCGGGCTGATACTCTAACCTCTGAGCCAAACCTCTGGCCAGGGCCATAAAGTGTTTTTAAAATATTTGACTTTGAATGCTTTCAACTAGGGGAGGGCCTGTCAATCCCCCTGAGGCCTGTTACTCAGCACTGCCAGCTCCTTGGCCTCTTACTCCACACACTCCTATCTGCCTGCTGAAGACACGCGATTAAGCACCCCCTTCTAGAAACCTGGGAGCTAGGTGTCTGGGGGAAGAAATGCCGGGGTGTGGTCTGGCCTTCTGTTAGTGATGCCAGGTGCAGACTCAGCTGGCCCTGGTGCCTCCTTCAGGGTGGGCAGCCTCCCCCAAGGCCACATCTGCCCCCCCTCCCCCATGTTGTGTGTCTGGTACATTCCGGCACCAGATGGCCCTGGAGGAGAGAGCCCTTCACCTGCCTCAGGTGCGCAGAGTGCAGAGCGGCAGAGGGGAAACCAGGCTCTCCTGTGGCCAGCCCTACTCTCCCAGTGAAATGAGAAGCACAGGCCCAGAGAAGGGACTGCGGAGGAATGCTGGGAGGAATTCTTGGGCAGTGAGACTGAGGAGTGTGCCAAGGAGCCTGTTACCAAGTGGCTCTTGCTGTCCTCTGGGTCCTCCTGCTCCCTCGCCCCAACTCCTAGTGTTTCCACCCCCAGCTGTTGCTGAAGGGAGCGGTCCTAACCACGGGGGTGTCCATAGGCCCGAGGCTGGGGGAGGAAGGCTCCTGAACCCCATGCCCTGGACGCTGGGCGAGGCTCTGAGAATGTGGCCTTGAGCACGTCCCTTTCTCCCTGCTGACCTCTACTATGTCCCCAAAGAGGGTAGACGTGGAGGAAATCGCCAGGTCCAACAATCCGAGATGCTAAGTTCCGAAGGCCAGGATGGAATGATGATCACTAACAATGTTCCGGTGGTTAAACTTCCCTGACACCCCACTCCCCCGCCTCTGCCGCTAAGCTGGGCCTGCGGACAGATGTTATTCCTCAGCCTCCCGGCTTCAAACACCTCCCAGTGGTTGATGCCATCTGCGAGGGTCCTGGGCCCATCACCCAGCAAGGTGCAGGAGCCATTCCCTCAGCAGATCAAGGCTGAGGTCAAGGCCAAGGGAGCAGCAGACATGCCTTTGAGCTTTTCCATTTGCAGAGCGTTCTTTCCCACGCATGATCTTTGCTCATGTGGTGTGAAGAAACTGTGACCTAGAGAGGACAAGCCGCTGGGTCAGGGTCACTGATAGCAGCTGTAGGAGGAAAGCGTGGGGTGGGGGAGAGCCCAGCCAGCCTGTTGGCCCTCAGGCAGGGAGAGCTGGGTCTGTGCTGAGCACCCTTGTGTTTTGGACCCTAGACATCCCCCCA
This sequence comes from Tadarida brasiliensis, assembly GCA_030848825.1. NCBI lineage: Eukaryota > Metazoa > Chordata > Mammalia > Chiroptera > Molossidae > Tadarida > Tadarida brasiliensis. The sequence continues at coordinate 102,704,001 of CM061259.1, read as the reverse complement.
TGCCTGGACTCCGAGCTGACTGAGTTCCCCCTGCGCATGCGGGACTGGCTCAAGAACGTCCTGGTCACTCTGTACGAACGGGATGAGGACAACAACCTCCTGACCGAGAAGCAGAAGCTGCGGGTAAGCGGTCTCAGGCCCCTGCCTGGCCCTGAGCTGGACAGCTCCTGGCCCCGTGAGCCATAGGCTCCGTCTGAGAACTAGGCCGCCAAGTATAAACCCACATCTGACAAGTGTCTTTATCCTGGGCGCTAGGACACAGACTTGTCCTCGCTGCCCGTGGCGGTTCATAGTACACAGTCACATCTTAAAGGCTCTGAGAAGTCCTGTAGTGAAGAGACCTGCTGCTCACTTTGTTTAGCTCAGTGTTAAACAAGAAACATGAACAACCCTATTACATTTTCCTTCTGAGTCTGTGGATCTTTTTTTTCTTTTCTTTTCTTTACTGATTTGAGAGAGAGAGGAAGGGAGAGGGAGAGAGAGATAGAAACATCGATGAGAGAGAGTATGGATTGGCCGCCTCCTGCATGCCCCCCACTGGGGATGTGCCCTGACTGGGAATCGAACCGGCGACCTCTTGGTGCATGGGTCGATGCTCAACCACTGAGCCCCACCGGCCGGGCTGAATCTGTGGATCTTAAACTTTAATTGGCATATAAAGCATCTGCAGTATTGATAAATGCAGACTCCCAGGCTCCCGGCTCAGTGTCTCTGTGAAGCAAGGCCCCCGCAGGCCATTCTGACATGGCAGCTCTATGAGGAGCCCTGTGGGGTCACTCCAGGCCTCCACATTTGTGGCTGAGATGCTGATGTCCCGTCTGTACCACTTCCTTCCCTCATTAGAACCTTGGGCCGGGCTGACCTCTGCCTGCTCTGGCCTCCTGTCAGCGGTGGGCGGGACCCTGCCTGGCCCGGACAGTCTCCCTAGACCCTCTCACAGTGTCTCTGCCCCCACAGGTGAAGAAGATCCATGAGAACGAGAAGCGCCTGGAGGCTGGAGACCACCCCGTGGAGCTGCTGGCCCGGGACTTCGAGAAGAACTACAACATGTACATCTTCCCCGTGCACTGGCAGTTCGGCCAGCTGGACCAGCACCCCATCGACGGGTAAGCCCAGGCCCTCGCGATCACGGGGGGCTGCTCTGGCTTGGCCCGGAGTGCAGAGTCATGGTCAGAGCAGGCAGGTACACTAGTTACGGCCAAAACACCTCTCAGCATCCTCGACGCGCCCAGCCCTGGAGCCCACAGTTGCCCTCGGGCTGGGCAGCTAGGAGCAGTATCCGAGAAAGGACGCAGAACTGGGAGGGAGAAAGCCACAGATGCTCCCTAAGCCGGGAGAGGCGAAGTGAGCGGAGCCTGGCAGTCCCTCCTCAGCCCTGTGATGCTGGCCTCGGGCATCCCTTCGCTGAGGGAGAGGGAGCTGGGAAGCAGTGCCAGACTCCAAAAGGGGTGGCGTGGCGGAGGTGGGCAGCCTGCGTGCCCTCAGTCCTTCAGCCAGACGCTGAGACCCAGCCCCACAGGGCAAGCCGGCCCTGGGAGTTCTGAACAAATTCACAGAGCCAGTTCCCTGCACGTCGCACGCCCTCGGTTTGACTGCTCTGGCCTCTGGCCCCAGCGAGCTGTGAAGGGCTGTGCAGCCTCGCCGCAGAGCAGGCGGCCGCAGACAAACGCGGCCGTGCATCACACGCCCTGTTCTAGGCCAGGGTTTAACAGTAACCAGAACGGACACGGGCCTTGCCCCAGTGGAGCTCTGGGTCCTGTTCTGTACCTCACAACTGAAGGGAACAGTTAAAGAGGCCCCCAGAAGGTGCAGGTGGTGGCTTGATCATCTGTAGCCGAGCTGGGGTTGTCACCCTCCCCTGCTCTGTGTTCCTGGGGAGCTCGCTGTGCCCAGGGATGCTCGGCTCCGGGAGGCTCATCCCTTGCTCCCTGTCAGTGATCTCAGGTGGCTGGGGTCCCCTGAGCTCTGGGAAACCCCGTGCTGCTCTCTCCCAGGCTCTTTCCGTGGCTGGGGTCCAACTGCGCCACTCACTGTGGAAGGGGGGAGCAGTCAGGGGGACATCGGGAGCTCAGGAGGAGCGGCTGGATCCCACCGCAGGGAAGGGGCCGGGACGGAGGCTTCCCGATGGGGCTGCAAGGACTGTGCCTCTGGAAGAGCGTCCAGCCTGGGCCAGGGGACCCATCCTCCCCTTCTTGTCCCAGAGCTGTGTGGTGACCTTGCCCGAGTCCCTACCCTTCCTGGGCCGCAGTTTTCCCACCGGTACGGGGCGGATGTTCCTTCCAGTTGAAATCCTGTGATTCCTCCCATGAGCTGGGGCAGGGAGGGTCTGGGGACTGAAGGAAACTTGGAGTCACACTGCAGCCCCGGAGAAGAGTGTTTTGAGGACAGCTAGTCGGGGGCTCTGAGGAACGAGGAAAAGGCTCATACATGAGCTCTGGAGTCAGCCGGCTGGGAGGACAGGAACGGGGACAGTGGGAGAGGAATCAGGCCTCCCCACGCTGTCCATACTACCGCAAAGATGAAAGCTCCACGTGGTTCGAGCGCCCTGTGACCCTCCCTGCCAATCCCGGCCCCTTCCCACGCTCCTCTCCGGAAGTCAGCATTTCTCTGTCTCTCTCGACTCTCCTGTGAATTTGCAGCTGTGGAAACATGTGTCCCCAGAGGACATGCTTGTTTCATACCAGGTTTTGATCCACCAATAGCAGAGGTGCTGAATCGTTTTCTTTCAAGTTTCTGTGCCCCCAACTCTCAGCCAATTAGGAAACGATGAAATGTGCCGAGACCTTTGTTACGAGCCCCTGGGACCTCAGACCTGGAAGGTCCCTTAGATGGGATGGTCAACTCCTCCCTTTTTATGGAGGGGGAAACTGAGGCTCAGTGCAGGGCAGGGCTGGGCTCTGAGTCCCACAGCAGAGCAGTGGCTGTCCTGCGCCTCAGGCCCTTCCCGCCCCCCCCCTTCAGGTACCTGTCCCACACCGAGCTGGCCCCCCTGCGTGCGCCCCTCATCCCCATGGAGCACTGCACCACCCGCTTTTTCGAGACCTGCGACCTGGACAATGACAAGTACATCGCTCTGGATGAGTGGGCCGGCTGCTTCGGCATCAAGGAGCGTGAGTGTCTGAGCAGAGGGCTGCTGTCCTGTGCCTCCCTCCTCTCTCCTCTGTCGTCTGTGTGTCTGTCTTCTCTGCCCGGCTCTGCTCGCTCTGCCTGTCGGGGGAGCCTTGCTCTCAGGCGGCTCCCTGGCCCTCTCTGTCTGTGAAACAGTCTCGTCTCTTTTCTCCCCTCCCTCGAGCATTAGCCCTCACTCTGTGCCTTGCACTGTTTGGGGGACTGGTAGGTGCCTAGAGAGGACAGAGGAAATATAACTTGGCAGTATGTGTAAGTGACAGGGACAGGGAGATCGAAGTTCTCAGTCCCTGGCTTCCTGGGTGACCTTGACTGGTCCCCTGGCCCCCGGTCCTAGGGATGGGTGGGGTCCCTGGCTCCCGGGAAGCACGTCTTGTCCACACGGGCCGGCCTCGTGTATAACTCTGCTCTCTTGTCTCCTTTGCAGAGGACATCGACAAGGATCTCGTGATCTAAACCCACAGCTCCTTCCGCAGTACCGGACTCTCTCTCTCTAACTTTCCCTCCCGTTTCCCACAAAGTTTAAAATGTTTGGATGGCTTATCGTTCTGCCTGGGGACAAGGTGCTAATATAGATGTCAATGAACACATTAACGGTGCTAAAAATGGAAACTGTAACAACCCGAGTCATGACATTCTTAGTTGTATCTCGGCCTCTTGCTCACCCACTAGCGGTCCCGTCTTTCTCTGGCCACGTGAGGCATTGCCCATCGTCTTAGTGACCCAGGGGTGGGGACTTCGATCTGCTCACATCTGCCCTCAACACATTCTGCATCTCCAGACTTACTCTCCATCTCTCTGCTTCAGACTAATGCTCACCAAGTCAGACTTCAGTGTCCATTTTATTTCAGGGTGTTGGCTGTCGGTGGGGTGGGGTGGGGGTTTCCCCACGTGGCCTGAAGGTGGACAGAGGGAAGTAACAGACACGTGACGTTGGCAAGAATGTTTCCAGGACTAGAGGACCAGTGGTGGGAGGAATCCCTGGAAACCCACCAGAACCGCAGGTGACCAGTCTGTTAGCCCGGGGCTGTGTTCACGTCTATACGCTCTCGGTCCTCACCATTTCCCCTCGTCCTTCAGTGACTCTTCCCCCCACCTTAGGCTGTTTGTTCAAACTTTGGGGAACGGTGGGCCCTTAGTTCTCTAGAATCCACCAAGCCTCAGGGGTGGGTCACCACATCCACAGGGCTTCTCCCCCACTAACTGTCTTTGGGGGAGGCAGGACTGGGAAGCTGTTTCAGCCAGGGAAGCCACAGTCCAGAGTGAGCTGTTGAAAGTTGTAAAATAGAAAAGTGGATTTAGTGAATTGGTTTTATTTTCTGAGGTTTTTTTTTTTCTTTTTTCTTTTCATTTTTTGGATGGCTGTCATGACGGGTCTTTCCCTTGGTTTCTAGCATGTTTCTCCTTTTCTCCCCGCCCCCTTTTCTTCTATTAATCAAGAGAACTTCAAAGTCAATGGGACGGTCAGATCTCACAGGCTGAGAACTCCTTCACCTCCAAGCATTTCATGAAAAAGCTGCTTCTTATTAATCGTGCAGACTCTCGCCGTGATGTGGCGAGTCTGACAAACCTTTCAAAATAAAAGTAACGACTTAGAACCTGCCTCCAGAGTGACTGTGCCTGTGTCCCGGTCACCTCGTCACCCTGACATGCAGACCCGTGGACACACGCGTGTACCCATGACTACACAAATGTCAACTTTTTGTTGTTGTTGTCAATCCTCACCCGAGGATATTTTCCCATTGATTTTAGAGTGGGAGGGAGGGAGGGGGAGAGAGAGAAACTTCGATGTGAGAGAGACATATCTATTAGTTACCTCCCACATGACCCTGACTGGGGTTGGGGATTGAACCTGTAACCCAGGGACGTGCCCTTGAACTGGAATTGAACACGTGACCCTCAGTCCTCGGGCCGAGGCTCTAACTGCTGAGCCAGACTGGCCAGGGCACAAATGCAGACTTTGCAAACACACTATCATGTTTTGAACACACACCTATACACACACACAGGTTTATTCATGCACAGGGAATGTATGATTCCTATAAACATGAATTTTTATGATGTGTGGGCTAATCCTTTCCATTATTACACTTCATTATCAGAAGCAAAGGCTAAGCAACTATCTCCTTTCATGAATTATTCATTCATTCATTCATTCATTCATTCATTCATTCATTCATCCATCCATCCATTTACTCAATAAACGTCTATGATGTACCTTCTATGTGCCAGGTTCCATGCCGGGTGATGGAGACACAGTTGTGGCAAAGCAGACAAAGCATTTGTTCTTCTGGAACTTACAGTCTGGCGGGGAGTAGATTGAACAGTTGCACAACTAAATATAAATTATAAGCTGATGCAGGAACATAAGAAACCACGAGTGCGTACCAGGAGGACACACAATCATTCTAGAGTCGCGCTGTCCCACGTGGTGGCCACTACTCACGCATGGCGATTGAGATTAAGATTTAAATTAATTAAAATTAAAAATTCAGCTTCTCAGTCACACGAGGCACTTCAAGCGCCCATAGCCACAGGTGACTAGGGGTTACCCTACTGAATAGGGCAGATCGAGAACATTTTCATCACTGCAGAAAATTCTACTGGTTCCATCTGTTCTAGGGCATCTGGGATGATTCCTCGAGAAAATTTGAGTCGGTCACAAAGGAAAAGGGAATTAAGTGTGGGGGGTGGGAGAAGGGAAGAGGGAGGGGAAAAGCAATCCAGGCAGAGGGAGCAACACACGGAGTCTCAAGCCCGTGTGGACGAGGCATGAAATATGGGGTAGGTCACACTGGTGAGGCTGAAGTGGGCAGAGGCCAGACCACGCAGCCTCGGGCCACGGTCAGGAGCTTGCATTTCAGTCTCTGTGCGACGGAAAGTGTAGTTTTAAGCCAGAGAGGGGTGGGTATTCAATTTGCTTTAAGAAAAACACTTCAGTTCTGGAAAGATAATGGCATCGTAAGTCCGCAGAGCACTTTTCAAAGCTCACGCACGCTCGTCGTGATGATTTTTCAGGCTGGTGCCCAAGCCTCCCCTTAGAGAAACAGGCCCAAGGTGTGTGCACCACTGTGGGTCACACAGCAGGTTCTTCAGGTGCCAAGCTCCGAGTTGTCCCCCTCCTTTCAAATTACTAAAATAATACAAACACCTAAAAATCAAACTGTTTTCTGGTGTTCTTTTTTCTACACAGCAGGAGAGAGGAATGGGGGTGTGGGGGGCTGGCCAGTTTGACCTTGGCCATTTGTGGAATGCAAACTAGTCTCATAATCTCTAGGATGATCTCTCTCTCCAGGCAGAGAGAGAGAGAAGGTGAATGCCAGGACTGGTTTATCATCCATTCCATGACGTTTGTCAGGTGCCTGCGGTATGCTGGACGTGTCCTGTGTTCTCGTAAGACAGGCCTGGTCCCCGCTGCCCCGGAGCTCTCATCAACGATGCCATTTCAGGTAGAAAATGCCTGCTGTAGAAAACCCAAAGCACAGCGCAGCCGGTGTGGCTCAGTGGACTGGGCGTCCCATGGACTGAGAGGTCCCGGTTCGATTCCCGGTCAGGGCACTCGCCCAGGTTGGGGGCTCAATCTCCAATAGGGGGCGTGCAGGAGGCAGCAGACCAATGTTTCCCTCTCACATCGATGTTTCTCTCTCTCCCTAAAAAAATCAATAAAACATGTTAAAAACAATAACAAAAAATCCCCAAAGCACAAGGGGTTGACCAAGGGTTGAATGGGGTGTTCCTCCGGGCCAGGAGGGAGGTGTGACCTTTGCTCTGAGGACGTTAAGATGCAGTCCCGTGCCCTTGTCAGCCCAGGGCAGATCACCCGTACGATGTCCAGCACCCACCATTCCAACAGCTTTGCCACCACCTTACAGACGAGGAAACTGAGGTTCAGGGAGGTTGAGTAACTTGGTCACGCAATGGGGCAATGAAAACGGGGGGACTAGAACCCAGAGCTTTCTTCCCTATACCCAGATGCCTCCTTCTAGGGAGTTTTCAAGGAAAAAGGCAGCATCAAAGAAAGGCATGCGGCATGAGTCAACCCAGGGCCCCGGGAAGGCAGGGTAGGGCTGTCCCCTGCTGTCTGCGGCAAAACTGACCGGCTGAATGAACAGGGGCCCTCAGCACCCAGCATCCTATTTCTACTTTCTCTCCCTTTAAATCGAATCACTTATTAAAAAAAAATATTAGCCCAGCTGGTGTGGCTCAGTGGTTGAGCATTGACCCATGCACCAAGAGGTCACCAATTTGATTCCTGGTCAGGACACATGCCCAGGTTGTGGGCTCGATCCCCACTGGGGGTGTGCAGGAGGCGGTCAATTGATATGTCTCTCTCATCGATGTGTCTCTCTCTCCCTCTCCCTTCCTCTCTCTCTAAAAATCAATAAAAACATTAAAAAAAAATTAAAGGATACTGCATCATTACTTTAAGTAGAAAATTAGTATAATTTACCACAAACCGAGATAAACCTTAAAGATAAATACAATAAAAATATAAAGACAATGTTATGCAATTATGAATATGCCCTGTGCTTGAAGGACGCTGTTTCTTAATTTATTTTTTTAAATCCTCACACGAGGATATTTTTCCACTTTTATCTTCAGATAGAGTGAGAGGAGGAGAGAGAGAGAGAGAGAGATCAGTGTGAGAGACACATCGACTGGTTGCCTCCTGCCTGGCCCTGGACCCAAACCAGGACCAGGGACCAAACCACAACCGAGGTACGTGCCCTTGACCAGAATCAAACCCAAGATTCTTTGGATCGCGGGCCGACACTAACCACTGAGCAAAACCAGCCAGGGCCACTGTTTCTTGTTAAAAGGAGAAATCTAAGAGACTTTCTTCTCTTTGATAATCAGATGGTCCAGAGTAGAATTGAATTATGATGGATTCAATGCTAATTCCTGCCTGATTTACAACTTTCCTGAAATCGTCCCTCCCTGTGGGCAATTCCTCTCCACCACGAAGGGGTGAGGGTCCTGTGGAGACCCTCTAGGTCCCTGGCAACAGAAGCCTCCCCCTTCCCAACATCTGCAGCGGAACTGGACTGAGCCCCATGAGCCCCACGAGCCAACAGAGAGCTTGTTTCCTTATCTGTACAGTCCTGATGACAGTGGTTGTGTCTGACATCGAGGAAGATCATCGCCACTGAACTGTGAAGGGCCTGCTCTTTCCCCCCTGCCTAGACTGGTCCTTTGCCCAGTCCTCTCTCAGTTGTCAGGTTCCTCTTCAAGGCCACAGTCCCTCTGTGAAGGGCCTCGGGCGTGTCTCGGTCCTTAGGCTGCTCAGGGCTGCTAGGTGTCAGCATTGGTTACGGGGCAGCAGGGGTTAAATACGTCCAGCAGGGAACAGGATAGGGGCCCCTCGGGTGGTAGAGGCCCTGGACGATGGTTCAGGAGTCCAGTTTCCAGGACGGTGGTGTGAGCCTCAACAAGCACCTGACCCCTTCAGCGTCCCGTCTCCCTTCTAAATCATGGTAGAGGAGGAGCTGGATGAGATGGTCCCATCTTCACAGACTCTACAAGAGCTCCCCTTCTCTCCTTCAACAGGTTGTCCTAGGAATGGGTAAAGGCCTGGGGCCATGGAGGCCTCAGAACCTGGTTTCCAGATGGCCCCCCAGAGCCAGAGGGACCAGCTTCCTCCTCGCTGAGCCACTGGCCTGCGAGGCCGCTGAGGAGAGTCAGGACACCCCCTGGCGGGGAAGGGGAGGAAGGCTCCCAGAGCTGTGGATGCCTCCAACTGACTGCTGGACATCTAAGCCATGAGGACCCATAGACGCCATCTAGCCCACCCCCTCCTTTCCCAGATGGGGAAACTGAGGTTCACAGGAGTGGAAGATACTCCCTTGGGTAGGGTTGCCAGATAAAACACAGGACTCCCAGTTAAATGTGAATTTCAGATGAACAAGGAATGATTTTTTTTTAGTACAAGTATGTTCCGTGCACAGTTTATGACGTCCTTCTATTAGAAAATGATTAATCAGGTATCTGAAATTCAAGTTTAACCAGGTGTCCTGTCCTTTTCTTTGCTATGTCTGGCAACTCTACCTCCAAGCCAACCCACCAAGGTAAGGTCTGAGCTCAGACTGCAGCCCAGACATCGGTCAGGGCTTCTTCCTTATACTCGATGGATCCTTTTCACTAACAGCTGTGCCCAGCCCTCAGCAGGGGCTTGGGGATGTCTGCGGGCATTATCCTGGGAGAGAGCAAATGGAAGGATATCTGAATACTGACTTTGATCATCCCAGGAGAGTTTCAGATGGAAGAAGGGAGATGGGTCCTACCCCCCCCACCCCCACCCCCACTCCACTACCACCAAAAAGCACCTTCAAGGCTTTGGTGATAGAGTTGCCTGACATCCCTGCCCAGTCTGATTTACAAGGTTAGGGAGGAGCCTGGGCATCTGCATTGCTAAAAGTCCTCCAGACGATTCTGATGCATAACACAGACTGAGGCCCCCTGGGTTAGCTATCAGGAAGGACAGAAAACTGCTTGGATGGGGCAGGTTTTAACTGGTAGGTTTCAGTAGTTGTCAGTCTTCCCTATGCACAGGAATTGTTCAGTGAGGGAGGAGGGGAGAGGATGATTGTCAAAAATGCACATTCCTTCCCGGCCGGTGTGGCTCAGTGGTTGAGCGTTGACCCATGCACCAAGAGGTCGCCGGTTCGATTCCCGGTCAGGGCACATGCCCAGGTTGTGGGCCCAATCCCCAGTGGGGGGCATGCAGGAGGCGGCCGATCAATGTTCTCTCTCATCGATGTTTCTATCTGTCTCTCCTTCTCCCTTCCTCTCTCTCTAAAATCAATAAAGACAAATATTTTTTTTAAAAATGCACATTCCCAGCTCTAGTTCCAGGGATTCTGATCGAGTAGATCCAGCCTGGGGGTCCTGGAATTGGTACTTTCATTTTTTTATTTTATTTATGTTTTATTATTATTTTATAAAATCCTCACCCGAGAATATTTTTCTATTTATCTTCAGACAGAGTGGGAGGGAGAGAGAGAGAAAAACATTGACGTGAAAGGGACACATTGAGAGGCTGCCTCCCGCACGACCCAACCAGGGCTGGGGACAAACTGCAACCGAGGTACATGCCCTTAGCGGGAACCAAACCCGGGTCTCTCTGGACCACAGGCCGACGCTCTAACCGCTGAGCCAAACTGGCCAGGGCCAAATAGTAAAGTTCTTAAATGTACATAGTGAGAATATGATGTTCATTATTCTATTTGTACAACTTAAATATTTCACTAAAATACTTTTAAAATTTAGGAACCTTTTTGAGGACTGCGATGTAGGTGGTCTGAAGAACATACCTTGAGAAACACTGGCTCAGGAGGTGAGAGAGCAAACAGAGCTGTCCACTTCCAAATACACATGCGTGCCCCCATGTCCAAGAGCTGAGAGAGTCGGGGAAGTTTCTAGAAGGTGGGCGGGAGGACCTGGTCTTAAAGGGTGGGGGAGATTCAGAGAAGGAGAAGAAAGCAGCATGGTAAGGAAGCAAGCAGTCTGAGCAAAAATGCCAGGGCACTAGGCCATGTGTGTGCGTACACAGACATATGCACACATACATATACACACACACACGCATATGCACATACGCACACATATACACATGCATACACACATACACACATATGCACACACGTAGATATACATGCACACACATACGCACAATGTACATGCATACAAATGCATGCACACGCACACATAAACACATATATACACACATATATACACATACACACATATATATACATACACACACATACACATACATACACACACAATGGAATATTTTTCAGCCATAAAAAGAAGGAAATGCTGCCTTTTGTGACAACATGGATGGACCTTGCGGGCATTATGCTAAGTGAAATCCATGTGATAGAGAAAGATAAAAACACTGTATGTTCTCACTTATATTTTGAATCTAAAAAAGCTGAATTCATAGAAACAGAGAGTAGAATGGTGGTTGCCAGGGGCTGGGTGGCGGGAGAAATGGGATATTGGTCAAAGGGCACAAACTCCCAGCTATAAAATGAGTAAGTTCTGGGGATCTAATCTACAGCATGGTGAAGGTAATTAACAGTACTGTGTCATACACTTGAAATTTGTTAAGAGAGATTTTAAATGTTATCACCACACAAAAAAAGAGAGGTAATTTTGTGAGGGGTGGAGGCGTTAGCCTTACTGTGGTAAGCATTCTGCAATACATACATGTGTAATGGTATCACACCATACACCTTAAGCTTACATATGTTATATATCCATAATATCTTAATAAAGCTGGAAAACAAACTCTCTGCATTTCATATATCTTTGCTAATCTAGTAATATTTAGTTCTCTATTCATTAAAAGAAGTTTACATATTTGCCAAGGGATATGGTCACAAGTGCCAGTGATTCAAGCGGATAAAAATGGGGACTGCCCAAGTGACTTCAGGACACGGTGAACAACTCGGTCAGGTTGTCGACAAAGCGAAGTGCAAGCATCCATCGAGCTACTGGTTCTTCATTGCAATTCAGTATATCTTAAAGCAGTGCAAAACAACAACAGCACAAACAAACACCCAAACAACTCTGTTAATGTTTGTAAAGGGGAGTTCGATTCTAGGCTCAGATCATCATTTCATCTGTTCATTCAAAAGCCAGGCGGGATGTGAGACTGTTCGTCACTGTGCAGGACTGTCTCACGCATCACGGGACTCCTCGTCTCTCAGTCCCTACCCACTCACTAAATACCAGCTGTGTCCCCACAGCCCCAAACAACCCCACAAGTCTCCAAAAGGACCCCCAGGGGGCGGTACGACACCATTGAGAACCTCCTTCTTGGAAGCTTACAGAGTGCTACCTGAGAGACCAGCAGGGGGCAGCCTGACGCAAGAAATGGGAACTCCCAGGCCTTGTGCGCCCCACTGGAGATAGGCCAGGAGCAGCTTGGCCTGTGTGTCCCAGAACATTGAGGGATCTCCGGCTCCATCTCACTCCTCCGACACACCATTTTACAAGCGGGGAAAACTGAGTGTCAGAGGGAAAGGATTCTGAGATTTGCTCCATATCTATTCTTAGTGGCACAGTCGGAAAAGGAATTCAAGAACCAGAAGCCCAAAGCCCTGTAATGCCATCACTCCTGTGTCCTGAGAAACATCTTCACCTCCCCAGTTCCAGCCATAGGACAGAGAGAGGGGCCAGAACCCTGGCGTGCCCCAAGGCTGGCTCCTGGGCTCAGCGGAGAAGTCAGTCTGCTGGAGTGGGGAGAAGCCAGCAGACCTGGTCCTGGTCCCTACCTGGGTCCCAGCTGGAACACTACACCACCCCAGCCACGGCCTTCCCATCTGTGAGCCCCTCATTTCCCTTTTGCAACGAAATAATAACACACAGTAAAAACCTATCTAACAAAAAACTTCAAGCTGTGCAGAGGGCATAAAATGAAGTTAAAATGTCTCCTCTTCAGCTCCTATTTCATTTCCTACAGGAAACAAACTGTTAACATTCCTTATATGTCTTTCTGAAAATATATCAATAATATAATATGTATGGATATAGGTGTGTACATCTATATATACTTTTTGTTACACCGACTGGATTATATTATACATTTTATTATGTGCTGCTTTAATTTAAAACATCGTGAGTAAGCTTTCCCTAGCAATGACATGTTTGCCTCCTTCCTTCCAGTGTCTGCACAGCCTTGCATAATTCAAATGCCCCACCGCTCAACGCTGCACCTGCTGACAGCCATGCCCGGTGCTTTCTCGTGAAGTTTCTTGTGCAACAAAGCACGGTACGGGGAACAACCGTGTACATACAGGTCTGTGCACATGTGCAAGGATGTCTGTAGGGGGAATTCTTGGAAGTGGAATGCTGAGTCAACAAATACATGTATGAAACACTGATAGCTGTTAGCAAGATGTCCTCCAAAACGCATCCGTTTCAGCTTTCTCCTCTGGCATGGGAGGTCATCTCTCCTACTGGCAAGGGGAAGGACTCATCTTTGGGGCCTTGATCTTTTCCTCCTTGTAAATAAGAGGATTGAACTGGATGATGCCCAGCCAGGGTCTCTGGCAGCCCTAAGTTTCCAGATCTGTTGACTTTTCCTCCAAGATGTTCTGCTTAGGGAATGGGACTGGGTCTCCCACTTAAGTAGCTTGGGCAAAGGCCCTGAGATCGCTCTTCTTCATCCTTCCCTTGTATCCCTCCCATTCCTCTTTCCTGTCCTCATCCAGTCCCAGGAGAGTGGAAAACGCATGAGCCACCTGTTAGCAGACCCAGTTCTGAACTGCTGTGGGAACCTTGCAAGTCCTTCCCCGCCTGCCTGTCCGTTTTCCCACCTGGTTTAGAAACTTCTGCCTTCCCTCCCTGGGCTCCCATGCAGGTCTCTTGAGATAACATCTTACAAAGTCCTTTGCCAAAAGCATGCCTTTTTCTGCCCCTGGAAGGAATTATTTTCACTTGTTCTGAAGAAGAGTCTCTGCATGTACTTGTAACTCTTGCCAAGAAACCTGAGAGGCCCCAAATTCCTCAGCGCCTGGATTCCAGAATCGCTTAATCTGCTGGCTGCTCCCTTCCAAGGGGCGCTGAGATGATGGAGTTATGAGCTGCTTAAAGGCTTAGAGAGTGTCAGCGTGAAGGGAGGAGAGTGAGGGAGCGTCTGCTGCCACTTGGCTCAACCTCTCAGATGAAAGAGTTTGGGAGAAGGGAGTGTTTGCCGAGATCAGTGCAGACACCCTCGAGGGGCCAGAGTTCCCCTTGGGCTTCTCACAGACGACAGCGGACTGACATCATCAAAGCCCCCGAGGAAGACTCGGACTTGGGATTCTCAGAGCCTGAAGGCTCATGGGGATTGGGGAGGATAATCAGGGCTGCTTCATTTTGCACACCTCCAGGGGGCTCCATTTACATTGGCCATGCAGTAAATGGTGCTCCTGGGGAGGTACAAAATATTGCCAAGGACAGAAATACAGCAGCCATCACGATCTTTTTTTAAAAGTAGGAAAACTAATGATTTCTTGTTATACTCCAAATAAAATCCATCAATCTCTCTGCATGATCCAGCCCCATTTTCCTCTCCAACCTCTTGTCCTAGCATCACCCTGGCTCACTAAGTTCCAAACACATTGACCTTCTTTCTGATCTCCAAACAGGAGCAGTGGCCTAGTTAGTTCCTGCCTCAGGGCCTTTGCACACGCTGCCGTGAGACCTTCCCAAGGTTAGCTGCTTCTTGTTACTGAATGCTCATATTCGTTTCAGAGTTGGGCTCTTTCTATTCACGCCCATCTTCCATGCGAAGTTCCATCCACACAGAGCGGGGCCGGTAGACCCCAGTGTCCGTTGTTTCGACACAGAACAGAGCAGGTAGCGTGCTTTGAGGGGCAGCCTGATCTGCCCTGACAAACTTATCACAATGCTTGAAATTCCCAACCATTTTTTTTTTCATCTGAGTCAGGTCATTGTGTCTCTAGAAGGCTCCTATTAAAACAGAAATATTTCATCAAAATCTCATCCTTTGGAAGAGATTTGTTTTTCAGATATGCTGAGGTGAAAAAGCAAAGAATGAGATCCTGAGGGAGGAGGAAATTCCCAGGGTAGTAGTGGCAGTGTGTTATAAAGGGGGAAGTTTGAGGGTCTAGGCTCGAGGGCAGCAGAGTGGAAGAGAGGTGTGGCCCCCTGCCAACCTCTGCCAATCTCATTTTGCCTCCGGCTGGCCTCAGACCTGAACCACAGAGAACTGTTCAGATGCCAACAAACAAACACAAGCAGCAAACAAAGAGCTGTTTGTGTCGGGATCACCAGTCCCACGGGTGGTTTGGGTGTAGCGGAAAGCGGGGCTTGGGGTTCGGAGCAGATGGCATTTAGAAAGATGGCATTTAGGGGAAAGAGGACCAGCCCCTACCTCCCTGTGCCCCTGCCCACCGCCCCTGTGGTGAGGGACAGTCTGCCTCAGAGGTACCTCCTGGGGGGCTGGACCACACAGTCGGAGCCCCTATTCACTCGTCCTGCCCTGCTGGGGTGGGGGACCCAGGGCCTGGGCGTAGTGATTGGACAGCTGGAATGGGCAGAACACAGCAAGTTCAGCAAGACTCTGATATTCTAGCTAAAAAGCTCAGAACTGTCCACACCCTGCTCCCTGCAGTCAACTAGAAACACCTGCAAGAAACTTAATAGAACAACAAATAATGTCGCCAGTGCAACTAGACCTGAGCACCCCGTGGTTCTGTCAGCAAGGTTTGTCCCCTTCCTCCTCTGCGGCCCCAGGGAGGGAAGGGAAGCCAGGAACTGCTGAGGGCACCGAGCAGGCCTCCAAAGGGCATCTCGTTTTCCCTCTCCCTCTCCCTATTCAAAGCCTATCTGTTCTTAAAGGCGCAGCTGAAGTCCTGTCCACTCTGCAGCAGCTTTCTTTCCTTTGGGCTCCAGTGGCTCTCTGCTTCACCTGGCCCTTTGCACAGGCAGCCCTGTGTCACCACTGTTTATTGGATGCCTGACATCTCCCCGCAACTCATCCTCAAGTGCCCTGAAGGGCTGAGCGCACCATAGGAGGCCCCGATGCAAGCCTGGAGCTGGATGCAGCCTGAGTCACCATCCTTGGCAACTTCCCTTACGTCATAGATGGAGACCCTGAGGCCCGGAGAGGGCTAGAGGCTCGTGCAGGGAATGCTGAGCAGAGCTGAGGTACTCACTGGACTGAGAAACAAGGATAAGAATGGTCCCTGCGGTTTGTCCACACTGGCAGGTGTGGAAAGCAGAATATCAATAGATGAATCTGAGATGTCCTTCAACTTCTGAATAAACTACATTTTAAGAAATCAGATCCTATTTTAGCTATTTGGGGGTATTTCGGTTAAAGAAATTACATAGGATATCGTTCCTTAAAAGTCAGCCATCAGTCAGGATTCTTTGGTTGTGCGCCACGGAAACAGACTCCAGCTATTTCAGCAGAAAGGGAGTTTACTCGGAGGATGTGGAGGCGCTTGCAGAATAGAAGGAGGGATTGAGACTCCAGGGTGGGAGATGGCTGGGAACTGGGTGGCTTTGGGGATCCAGGTAGGAGAAACCCATCAACAGGGTCACCAGGGACCACAGGTTTGACTCGCTTCAACATCTTGTCCTTGTTTCAAGACAGAAAGGCTCCAGATAGACAGATCCAGCTTGGGTCATGTGCCCACCTGTTGGCTAGAGCTGGGCAGGTTACCTTCACTAACAGGTCTGCCAAAATCACAGACAAGGGGGAGACAGGCAACTCATCAAAAGGACATTAGGATGCTATTACCAGAAGGGGGGGGGGGGCGAGAAACTCCACCACACCTGCTTGCCACACTTCAGCTTACTGGTTTATAACAGGGTTTGGCAAACTGCAGCCTGCTGACTATTTGTGCAAATGCAGTCTTATTGGAACACAGCCACGCCTGTTTGGTTATCGGTTTGTCTATGGCTGTTCTCATGGTACAACAGCAAAGGGGGGGAGTTTCAACAGACCGTATGGCCCACAGGGTCTACAGTATTGACTATTTTTGTCCCTTCACAGAAAAAGTTTGCTGACTCCTGGTTGAAAATCCTGGGTCACCTCCAACTGTCCCTCAGGGCCTGACCTTGAGCAAGGCCATTTATTCAGAAGCCTCTGTTTCTTCCTTTATAAAATGATGAGTTTGAGCTGGGCATTCTTCACCTCTTCCCAGCTGACTTAATTTAGCTAAGTTGGTCTATAATTCAGCTGGTACAAGTAGTTTTCATTTTTTATTTATTTTTAAAAATAAGACTCTTTAAAAAATATGTTTTTATTTATTTTTTAGAGAGAGAGAAACATCAATGTGAGAGAGAGAAATATCAATATGAGAGAGAAACATCAATCAGCTGCCTCCTGCACGCCCCCTACTGAGGATCGAACCCACAACCAGGCATGTGCCCTGACCAGGAATTGAACCGGGACTGCTCAGCACATGGGACCACACTTGATCCACTGAGCCACATCGGTTGGGCAGTACAAATAGTTTTGTTTTGTTTTTATTTATTTTAAACATTTTTATCTTTATTGATTTTAGAGAGGGGGGGAAGAGAGAGAGAGAGATAGAAACTTCGATGAGAAAGAACATCGATTGGCCACCTCCTCCATGCCCCCCACTGGGGATTAAGCCCACAACCTGGGCATGTGCCCTGACCGGGAATTGAACTGGCGACCTCTTGGTGCATGGGTTGACGCTCAACCACTGAACCACACTGGCCGGGCTGTACAAGTGTTTTTAAATAAATAGTCTTAATTCACACCCCTTAGGATGGCTATTAACAAAACAAATCAGAAAATAGTGAGGATGAGGAGAAATTGGAACCCTTGTGAACTGTTGGTGAGAATGTAATATGCTACAGCCACTGTAGAAAGCAGTATAGCAAGTCCTCGAAAAATTAGAGTTAGAATCACCATGTGATCCAATTCCATTTCTAGGTATATACCCCAAAGAATTGAAAACAGGGTCTCCAAAAGCTATCTGTACACCCATATTCATAGATGCGCTATTCATGATAGCCAAAAGGTGGAAGCAACCCAAACGTCCATTGGTGGATGAATGGATAAAGAAAATGTGGTACTAGACTGCAATGGAATATTACTCAGCCTTAAAAAAGAAGGAAGTTCTGACACATGTTACCAATCATAGATGAACCTTGATGACATTTTGCTAAGTGAAATAAGCCAGTGACAAAAACACAAATACTGTGTGATTCCACTTACATGAGGTACCCAGAGACGTCAAATTGATAGAGTAGAATGGTGACTGCCAGGGGGTGTGGCAAATGGGGGTTGTTGTTTAATGAGTATAGAGCTTCCGTTCTGCAAGGTGACCCCGACCGGCTGCTCAAATATATAAATCTACTTAACACTACTGAACTGCGCACTCAAAAATGGTTCCAAGGGTACATTTTATGTTACAGACCTAAGACACCATGTGACGTAGGGCATCTCGGAAGCTCTCCTAGGGCGGGAGTTTTGTCTGGTCAGTGCACTGCGGTGTCCCTCGGCCCTAGAACAGTGCCTGGCATGGAGCAGGTGCTCGGTGCCTGTTTAGGGAGTGAGTGAACCCCAGCCACTTCGCAATGACATTTTACTCGCAGCCCCTTCAGGTGTGAGGGCGACATGCCAACCACTGTTTGAAGGCCAAGCCAAACCCCGGAGGGTCCTGATGGGACTTGCCCTTTCACCTGCTTTGTGCCCGCAGATGAACTGCCACAGCTGGCACCAGGGCAAGGGAGCTCACCGTGCGTGGGCTGGGACATCCCAAACCTACCCCGCGCCAGACCTCACCAGCATTTTTACGGGACACTTAAACAGTCACGTCTCAAAGCACTCCTAGTGGGTTTGCTCTATCGGACATGAATGCATCAGACGGGACCTGGAATGTCACCTGGTCCACCAGGCACCTGCTCTGCTTCTCGTGTCTGTCACAGTAACGGACTGTTCTGGCCGCGCCGGGTCGGGGCCGCTTCTTCTCTCACGTGCTGGGCTTGGAGGAGGGGAGCTATGACTTGCCTTTAACTTTTCTTCTGTTTTCTTACTCTGTAGTGGGAGCCACTCAAATGAGATCAGTTTAGAGAAAGAGCAGTTCTTATTCTAACTTCCACTGCGGAAAATTGGAAACATATACAGAGGTATACCAGATGGTGTCATGAGCCCCGCCACACTGATCTCTCAGCTTCAGCAATGATCGATTCGCATCCAATTTTGTTTCATCTCTACTCACACCCGTTCCCCCTCCTATCTCTCTTCTAGTCTAAGGAAATGTGGGGGGTTTTTTTGTTTTAAGTAATTTTTCTTTATTGATTTTAGAGAGAGAAGAAGGGAGAGGGAGAGAGATAGAAACATCGATGAGAGAGAACATCGATTGGCCGCCTCCTGCATGCCCCCCACTGGGGATCAGGCCCACAACCTGGGCATGTGCCCTGACCGGGAACCGAACCGGCGACTTCTTGGTGCATGGGTCAATCTCAACCACTGAGCCACACTGGCCAGGCAAGGAAATGTTTTCATTGGAGCAAAATATACATACAGAAAAGTGTACAAATCATAAATGTAACTCAATGAATTTTCACAAATTGAACATATCTGTGCAACCAGTACTCAGTTCAAGAAAAAAAAAACACTCATTACAGCTCCCTCATGTCCCCTGGAAAGATTCCTATTAATTTCTGGTCCAATATTTTCATTTTGCAGAGGAGAAAACTAAGGCCCAACAGGGAAAAGGACTGTCCTAAGACGGCAAAGTTCAAGGCACTGCTGCTACGTTGTAGACTTGGAAATACAGTGCCTCCCACTCAGAACACATCCCTCTGGCTGCCACAGCACCCGTGGGGCAGACCACTCAGGGCACCTAATTCCCCTTGACCCGGAGGATGTTAGAGTCAGGGCATGGGCGCACCTGTCTTTGTGGGGACAGTTCCTACACCCTGGCTGTTCCCAGGGTTCTGCAACGACCTCTCCCCTGACCACACACTCTCAAGAGGCTTAAAAAGACTGTGCCAGAAGGGCCCTTTGAGATCTGATCATTTTACAGTTTGCTTTTGGAAAGCAAGAAAGGAAGGAAAGAAGGGAGGGAGGGAGGGAGGGAGGGAGGAAGGAAGGAGCCATAAAGCTTTATTTTAAAAATTCCCTAAATTAGTGGCTTGTTATTGCAAAAAAAAAAAAAAAATCTAAAAATAGAGAAACATTCCCAGCAAGCATACAATATTCTATTGCCTGGATAGTGAATTAGTCAGGGGCATAGGTGGCTACATGGTAGATGGGCTTTATACGCATGTAATTTTTTTTTTTTTTTAATAGCTAGAGGAGAGAGCTTCCTCTTTTCCTTCCCTCCTCCTTGGCTTTTTCTCAAAGTTTTATTTCTGTTGCCACAAGCAGGATGAGAAGGAGATGGGAAGGGGAGAGAGATTGCCCCTGGCCATGCACCACCAAAGCCCAGCTTTCCTGTTTGGGTTTGGTGTGGTGCCTTTGTGAGTGACAGAAACAGAGCAGTGGGAGATTTCCCAGCACCAAGGTCTCTGTAATAGGATCAGTTCCTGGAAACATGGAAGGCTAGAGCGGGATGCAGCCCAAGGGTTCAGCCACACAATCCTTTGCATGGATGACAATGAGGAAGGCCAGAGGAGCTGTGTGGTGTCCTGGGGTCTCTTCCACCAGAGCATGGATGAAACCCAAGTCTCCTGACTCCCTGGGCAATGCTTTTTGTACGATTCCACTTGAGTTCCCAGGATAATCCCAATTTTTCTATTCTGTACCGTTTATTCCCCAAACATACACATGTGCTTACTGTGCGAAGGGTGTCAATTCTGGGTTTGTGAAACAAAGTCATCATGGCAGTGACCCAAAGAGCCTGCCCTTGGAGAGCTGAGCTGGCTAGGAAAATCCCCGCCAGTAGGCGTGTGTAGCAGTCAGAACCAATTAGATTGCAAGTGACAGAAACTAAGATGAAATGAGCTTAAGCAAAAAGGGAATTTATTGGCTCATGCACCCAACAAGTTGAGACTTCAGGCACGGCTGGGCCAGGGGCTCCCTTCTCCCCACCTCTCAGCTCTTCTCTCTCTGCCTGCTGGCTTCTCTTTTGCTGCGGCTGAGCTTCCGCTGCATGATGGGTGTGGTGGGCTGCATAAGATGGCCCCAAAGTCGTCCATGTCCTAATACCTGAGTCATGCATATGTTACCATATGTGGTCAACGTTATTTTACATGTGGGATTAAGTTAAGGATCTTGAAATGGGGAAATTATCATGGATTACCTCAGTGAGCCCAGTGTAATTACAAGGGTCCTTAAAGGAGGATCGGAGTAGAAGAAGACGTGATGACAGCAGCGGAAGTGGGAGAGGAAGTGGGTGGAGAGAGAGAGAACACTGAAGATGCTACCCTGCTGTCCTTGAAGATGGAGAAGGAGCCATGAGCCACAGGATGGATGGAGATGGCCTCTGGAAGCTGCAAATTCAAGGAAATGTATTCTCCTGAAGTTCTAGAAGAAACGTGACTCAACCAACACCTTGATTTTAGGACTTCTGCCCTCCAGAGCTATAAGATAAATGTATGTTCCTTGAAGCCACTGAGTTTGTGGTAAGTTGTCACCACAGCGGTAGGAAGCCAGCACAGGGGAGTGGGAAAGCCGGCCCACTGGGTTATGTGCCTGTCGCAGAGGTTAGGATGGGGACATGCAATATCAGCGGGCCCCTCAGAGTCAGGGAATGGAGAGAGAAGGCCTGCTGGACAAATAAAAAGTAGCACAAATATCCCGCAGTCGGGACTATTTGGAGAGCACATGAGCCCCAGAAATGAAATGCTGGGTTAGAAGGGGAGGTGCTGATAGTAGGGGAGACGTGAGTCGACCAGAGGAGGGGCTGACAGAATGTCCGAAAGGTTCCGGGCCCTCCAGAACCATGTGGGAATTTTTGTTGCTGCATTGCAGAGCTGCCAGTGTGGATGTTGCTGGAGAAGAGAAGATTAAGCGTGTGTGTGTGTGTGTGTGTGTGTGCGTGTATTCACAAGTGCGCATGCGGACCGGTGGGGGTGGGTACGCACAGGAGGTAGCCAAGTGCAGTGGTTGGTTAAGCTCTGAAAAATCTGGGTTCCTTAGCTCAGCTCAGCCACTTACTAGCTGAGCAAACTTAGGTAAGGTTTTGCATTTCTCCTAACACTCAGCGTCCTCATCTGTAAAATGGGGACAATAGTAATCCCTACCCTCATGGGACCCTTGTGAGGAGGAAATGAGATCAGGACTGTCATGTGCTTAGTTAGCATTATGTCCGGCACACAGTAAATACCACATTAATGGTAGCTATTATTAGTATGATTATTTTAATTAAGGAGAAACACTTTCAAAGAATGAAAGATTTTTTTTTTTTATCCTCACCTGAGGATATTTTTGCATTTATGTTCAGACACAGCAGGAGGGAGAGAGGGAGGAAGAGAGAGAGAAACATTGATGCGAGAGAGACATATCAAGTAGTTGCCACCTGCACAACCCCAACCGGGGCCGGGACGAACTGCAACCGAGGTACGTGCCCTTAGCGGGAACCGAACCGGAGACTCCCCGGTCCGCGGGCCGATGCTCTAACCGCTGAGCCAAACTGGCCAGGGCAAGAATGAAAGATTTTGAGGGAACCACCTGTTTTGTGTGGTCCTGGAGGGCAAAACCAGGGCCAAAGGGTGGAAACTAGCATTCAACATAAGGAAGAACTTTTTCTGGATCCTCTGGAGAAGAGCCAGGCTGCTGGGGAGGTAGTGGGCACCGTCACTGAGATACTCAGGTAGAGAGTGGAAGACCACTTGGAGAGAATGCTTTGTAGAGGATGTACATTAAGTTGGGGGATGGAGTGGTTGCCTTTAAGTTCTCTCCTTGCTACGAGAGCCAGTGACTCTCAAGCTCCAGGGAGCCTTCCCCATGTGAGTTGGGCAGCTGTGGTTTCAGAGACTCTCCAGGCTCCATCAAGTCCACACGCATTTGGGTTCTGACATGCCCAGCCTGGGATTTCTTCCAGGTCTTCTGCTTGCAGCCCCAGAGCTTGACTCCATCCCTAACGTGTTCAGCTGGAGCTTAGGGAGCGGGGCAATTGGTGTGTGCTCAGGAACCACTTCAGGACTTCCAAGTGGAAGGCTTGGGAAGGTGGCTTCTGTCTTAGGGATAAAATCCTGACACCCCACTGGAGAGCTGAAAATAGCAGTCTTTGACCCCTCCCTAGGTACCTGGAACTGTTTCAGGCTCTGGTATCACCTAGAATCCAGCTCAAATGCACAGCAAACAAGCCAAATAAGTGTAGTTTACACATAAAAGTTTTGTTTTTCAGGTTCGATCCCTGGTCAGGGCACATATAAGAAGCAACCAATGAATCATAAATAAGTGGAACAACAAATTGATGTTTCTCTCTCTCTCTCAATAAATAAAACATTTTTTATGTTTTGTTTTTCTTATGTATAAAAGAAGTTTGGACACAGGCAGTCCCAGGTTGACGTGACAGCACCAGGCACATGTCGGGGCCCAGATCCTTCTGTTTCTCTTTAGGGCAGCACTTCCCCAAAGGGTCTTTGGCCACACACATTTGGGACACATTGCATACTGCTAGCCCTCTGGACAGTTGTCAGTCAGTCCCAGGATGCTCGGGACCTGCACTGCTTCCCCGGCACTTTTTATGGGTAATTTTTTAAAGTGTTTGCTGTTTCACTCAAACACAGTTGTCCAGGGAATTCCCACTTACTGTACATAGTTGTTACATTAAAAAAAAAAAATTAAGTACAGAGCAGAAAAAAAGAAGAAAATGCCCTTATCTTTGTGCCCAGAGAGAACCCTTATTGGGAAGTTGGTACGTTCTTCCAGACTAGATATGAATAAGGCCTTTAACCCTTTCTCTCCCAGCTCTTACCTCCCGCTTGGTGCCCTTCCCACCGCCCTTTCCACTCGGGCATCGCCAGAGCTGACCGCACAGGGTGTGCATGGGGAGCACTTCTGCGCTCCTCACCTCCGACCAGGGAGCACAGGACAGCTAAGCCTTTGCCTCTGACACGCCCAGGTAGGACAGGTGGGTGGAAGGTCCCCCATGGGCCCATTCCCAGCCCTCAGTAATGCCCACTGGCCTGCTGTGTCCCAAAGGACAAGAGGGGCACTGCACCCTGGCTGTGCTGAAGAGCTCAGATCCCATCTAGTTCTAGAGACAAACCCACACGCTCCCGCACTCCTGGGAGAAGCAGTCGCTGCAGGTTCTGTCTGCTTCTGATTGAAGCGTGGAAAGAAGGCACACGACAAGCAAAAGGCATCTATAATCTCACTACCCTAATGCTGGCACCAACTGGACAAGTACAAGCTGTTAGAAGAGGAGGGAATCCCCACTTACTGTACAGTTGTGGAAACTGAGGCTGGAGATGGGGTGAGGGGGGTGGCTGTGACTTGCTCAGCCTTATAGAGATGCCCCCTGGTGGCAGGGGCAGGATTGCAGATGATGTGTTATGAATTTCAGAGCAGCCCAATATTGGTTTTTAATATATGTTATTTTGTATAATGGTGTAAAAAATATATAACATTTGAAAATACAGGAAAGTCTGAGAAGCCATATCTGGTGGATTTGCTTGCTGGTGTTCCTGCCCTAAGAATCTCCAGAGTCCAGATGGAACTCTCCTCTCTGCCGCACACCTGGCCCTTTCCATTCACACAGCAGCCCGGGCTGGGCAGGGCTGGGCAGGGTGGGCAGGGCAGGCAGGGTGGGGCGGGGCGGGGCAGGGCAGGGCAGGGCCAGGCTGGGTGTTAGATGACAATTAGCAAAACCCAGGCTCCCTGATGGTTCCTTCTCCTCCCTCCATGTCGGGAAGCTGAGTTAGGTCTATTCCAAGGACTAGATGCTAAGTACGCCACTAGCGGAGTCTGACTTTGGGGGGCCACGATGATCACTCATCTGTGCATTGAAATTTCACCATTAGTGCTTAATTCCTTTAACTTAAGGTTGGCCACATTTCTGGGGTAGCCATGTCTACCTTGACAGTTCATTAGAGGATTGGGGTCATTCTGTTTGTGGGAAGGGGAGCTGTCCCACGTTTCTTTGTCTCACTCCCCAGAACCCCTTTGTTGCTTTTGTCAAGTGGACACCTGAGTTCTGCTCCGGGTCATCCAGTTGGGCCTTATTGTGACCTTGAGGTAGGACTAAGTGAGAATCCCTGAGGGCAGATACATTTAAATCATTTTACGAAGTAGAACAGAAATAGTGATGAACCTCATGTGTACTGAGCTGCTTGGGGGCTCGGCCTTCTGCTAAGTGCTTGGCATGCATAACTTCTTTTACTTATTATTACTTTTTATTTCTTTGCATAACTTCTTTTAATGTTCACACTGACCCTGTGAGGTGTGCTTTCTTCTCCCTGGTTTATTCCTGCAGAACACCGGGCTAGAGCACTTGGATTGCACACAGCTGGAAAGAGGAGTTGGGACGGGGTCAGGGTACAGATCCAGGTCTGGCTCAGGGAGCAGGAGGGCACTGTTGCTTGGGAGATTGGCTCTCCACCAGCCCCTAGACCTTCTCTCTCACTGTCTCTGGCTTTGGGCAAAGGCCTTGGCTCCCTCCCTCCAGCCCGAGCCCCACCCTCTGTGCAGACTGCTTGGAAGCGCCCTCAGAGACGAGCTGCATTAACCTCTGTCTTCACTTGCACGGCCAAGGGAATTGAGATCAGAGGCAGGGCCGCCGGCTTGCACAACTCTGGGGCATCATTTCATTGTATTCCGTGTGTGCATTACTTCCTGGACTTATGAAATGCAGGGTCTGTGAGAGACAGGCAGGGACTAGCCCAAGTCACACGGTCACTAGGAGAGCCGGCACTTGAACCCGGAGTAAGGCAGCCCTGTTGCTGTACTTTGGAGAATGGGGAGGGTAAGTCTTGCCGGATGGACACCTGGGAGGCTTGGTGTCCACTCCAGCCATTCCTTAGGGCAGCGATTTTCAGCTGGTGTGCCGCAAGGATCTTTACAATGTGCAATACCTGTCTAGTCAGGGGCACTGACCTCTTTTTCCTAATTTGTCAAATAAAAAAATAACAACAGCCAACACAATGATAGCCATCTGGTGTGAATGAATCAAAGTTATACCTATATATTTTTTTTGTCAGATCAGCAAAAAAATATATATTTTCGGTGTGCCGCAGAATTTTAGTAATTAGCTGACGTGTGCTGCGAGATGAAAAAGGTTGAAAAGCACTGCCTTAGGGGGAAGCCTTCCGTGCAGAATCTGCAGTCTCCACCATCTGGCCCCCAAGCAGAGCTAGGAGGCCGCCACTGCTCGCCCTGCCTCGGAGCCCTTACTGCCTGGGTCGGACAGCAATCCAGGGAGGCTCAGCAAACAGCCAGCAGTGGTGGGGCCTCCTCCCACAGCCCCCCCTGCTGGTACTGCACATGTCACCAGCCAGCACAGGGCACGGCAATTCGCCCTCCTTCACAAAACCTGCATGGCGTCCCTGCAGGGTGGAAGAACACAGCTCCTTTGGCCGACTTCCAGAGCTGTCCACAGCCGGCTTCGACTCTTACAGCTTGGGCCACAGCCCTCGTTGTACCCCATCGACCCCAGACCATGTACAGCTGTTTCCAAGCACTCTGGCCTTTCCGGTCCTAGGCCTGAGCTTAGGTTGTTCTCACCTCCCCAAACGCTTCCTCCTTTCTCATCTCTTTTTCTTTCCCTGCTGAAATCCTGCCCACTCTTAAAAGGCTCAATCCAAACCTATCTGCTCTAATTGTTATCTCAGAATCAGATGATAGATAATAGAATGATCTTTCCTTTGGGTTCTGAAAGTATTCAGCTGTCCATCCACCCATCTATCCATCCACCATCACTACCACTGTGTCTAGGTTTAAGGATAAAGTAATGCACACCGCTTGGTCAGTGCCCTCAATTAGGGGTTAGGGAGGGAGGCAGACAACTAAGCAAGGAGGGTGGTCAGTGCTGCCTGGGGAGAGGGAGGTCTGCAAAAGCCTCAGGAGATGGGCAGGTAATTCCCCTTTCAGAAGTAAGGGCAGCCTCCATGATTCAGCTCCACACTACCTTGGAATTATTGGTGACAGGCAAGTTGTCCTGTTGTGTGTCCTTGACTTCGCATATTAATACTTTGCTTTATTTCTTTTGCAGCATGTATTCTTATGCATTCTCATGGGGGTCCCACAATAATCCTGCTATTCATAGATGAGGACACTGAGGGTCAGGGGGGTGAAGTGACTTGCCCACCCCACACAGCTAATAAGAGGCAGAGCTGAGACCGGAATCCAGGTCCCTGATTTCTAATCCACTGGCCATTCCTCTGTGTCTCTCTGCCTCCTTTTGAACTTCTTACTCAAACCCCCTCCTCCCTCTACCCCAGTTGCTGAGGGCCCTCCTCCCCACAGGACCTAATCTTGCCATGGCTTATTTCCCCCTCCCCCAATCAAAATGGCCAATTTCTGTCACCTTCCATCCTTATTGGGGGGTGGGGAGGGCAGAAGGAAATCATAACAATTCTCAAGGTGAATGGATCATTAAAACATATCATCTACCTCTATGTCCAGTCTTCTTAGAACTCCTTAGAGATCAGTTTAAGCAAAGCCCTCCCTGTCTCCAGGCTTCAGTGTGCCCATCTGGCCTAGCTGGTCTACAAAGCCCTTTTCAGAGGGGATCACTGGTCAGCATTGCTAGTCCTCATTCCTCTCTTCCCAAATGTTCAGGTGTTCAGCACGCACCAGACACTGTGCTGGGAACTAGGGAAACTTACATGACGGGCATTGTCTCTGCCTTTGTAAAGTGGGAATTACAGTCTGTCACCTCTAGCTTATAGAGAAGGAGTCTCTTCTACTGGGAACTTGGAGCTACAGGCCCCAATGTGTGTTCATCCTTTCTAAGGATTCTCTTTCTGGTTGATCATGTTTCGGCTGTGTGACCTTAGGCAAGTAACTTAACCTCTCTGGGCTTCTATTTCCTTATGTATAAAGGAGAAAAAAATAATAACTTCCTCCAAAGAAAGTTGGGAGTTTTATATAAACATGTATATTCATTTAAATGACTCTTGTAATGATTCATTTGAATTTCATACATTCATTCATTTAAATGAATCTATACACAAAATAATATAGTGCTTTAGAGCTTGGGTCTGGAGTCACACAGATGTAGGTTCAAACCCCAGCTCACTAACCAGCTCTGTGACTCAGAGAAAATCACATAACCTTTCTGTGACTCTGTTTTTATATCAACAACAGGGGGGTAATAATAGTAGCCACCTCACAGGGTTGTTGAGAAGATTAAAGGTGATAATGCTCATAAAAAATTTAGCTCAGTGCCTGACATTTTATAAGCCCTCCAGCTTTCTGGTCCTTATCTCCTCGCCCTTCTCACAGGCTCCCACTTGCCCCTTTTCTTCTTCTATTAAATTTTAATAGCATGCTATTGATCATATGAATAGTTGATTCACACAAAAGCATATATGAAACCCCCTCCTACAGACCCTGCTCCTTATCACCTCAATGTCCATGCTACTGGTTCTTAACTCTGAGATGTGTGTGTGTGTGTGTGCATAAATGAATTTGTTTCCACATTCTCTCTCTCTCTTTTCTTTCTTTCTTTTTCTTTTTTTTTTTTACAAAAATGATAGCTTTCTAAAACATATATTGTTCTGCACTTTACTTTTTTACAACTTAATACTGTAATTTGGAGGCCACTGCATAGGGATATAAAAGGCTTTCCCATGCATCTTCTATAAAAAGCTGCACAATGTTCCATCGTGTGGATGCCTCAGAGTTGATCTAACCAGCCCAGTGCCGGTGGACATTAGGCCGTTCCCAATCTTTCCCAGTTAGGACTGCTGTCCTTTTGAAATTCCTTTAAGCCTCTCTCAGCCACGATCACCCTCACAGAAGGGACTTGGGGACTGCAGGACACAGGTGGCACAGCCTGGAGGTTAGACTGTGAGCCCAAGAGCAGTCAGAACAGGGTCTCAGTCCTGGATCTGCCCCCTTGCTGCTCTGGCACCTTGGGCCTGTTTCTTATTCTCTCTAAAGCCACAGGGCCTGGGAATTAGCATTTCCTTCTTTCTTTCTTTTCAGTTAATCCTCATCTGAGGATATTTTTTCCATTGATTTTTAGAGAGAGTGGAAGGGAGGGAGGGAGGGGAAAAGAGGGAGAGAGAGAGAGGAAAGAAACACTGATGTGAGAGAGACACACTGATTGGCTGCCTCCCGCACATGCCCCGATTGGGGCCCGGGATCAAATCTGCAACCCAGGTACGTGCCTTTGACCAGGAATTGAAGCCACGACACTTCGGTGCACAGGCCCACGCTCTAACCACCGACCACTCCAACCAGGCTGGGAATGAGCATTTCTAACAAATTTACATGTGATGCTGATGCTGCTGGTATGGGAACTGTACTTTGATAGCGGCTGCATAAGCCACCCAAATGGGGAGTCTGCTAATTCCCATCTCATAGGCTTATTGTGGGGATTAAGGTACGTAGCCCCTTTGCGCTGTGCTAGCACCAGAGTAAGAACTTAATACATCTTAGCAATTATTACTTTATCCGCCACTCACCACAGAGAGAAGAGTGAACTAGACACAGGGATGATGCATAGCAATCCGCAGAGCCCTGATCCATTCTCCAGAGGTTTAGGGGTATGCTAGTGCTTCTCCCCAAATCTCCTCTAAGCCCCAAGTCTGGAATGCCTGGGGAACTCCGCCGAGCTGCTTGGCCCTTAGAAATCTTCGTTTTTATGGCAGCTGAGAATGGAACCCCAGCATTGACCAGGGTGATGGATGCTTCTGTGGGCACCATCCTGTACCAGCTTGTTCCTCGGCAAAGGGGTTGCACAAGAGGACAGAGAAGGGCCCCATCCCGTCCCAGCCCCCACCCCATGGCCATCAAAGGGCCCCTTCCATTCTCAGCGCCCTTGTAATTTGTTCTCATTAACCGTGCTTTGTTGGGGGTGCAATGGAGAACTCCAGGCGGCCGCTGCAGGCCTGGTCATGCCCCCCTGCTCTCTCCTTCCTGCCCTGGGACGGGAAGTCTGGAGTGAAGGCAATGCCCTGCTCCTTCCCACGCCACCCTCTCTGCAGAGAGCCAGGGACTCAGGAGAGCTGGCCCATTTCAGAAGTATGTGAGTCTGTTAGTCAGAAGAGGGGTACTAGGCAGAGCATCAAAATTACTAGGTTGGGAGCAGGGGCTGGGCTAGGCGCCAACTTGCTGTGTGATCTTGGGCGAGGCCTTTTCCCTCTCTGAGCCTCACTCTTCCCTTCTGTAAAATGAGGCCTTCCCAGGCTCCGCACCTGGTGCCCTGAGTCAGTATCTGGTCCCAGAAATCAGTCAGCAGCATTTCCTTTGGCTCACCTCTGCCCAGTCCCAGAGACATTGAAATTCTAGTATCTGGGCCTCCTCTGCTGCCTGGAACCTCAGCCTGCTGCTCTCCATCCCAGCCTCCTTCCACCCTTCCCTGTTTGGATTCTATTCGCCAGGCCTTTGGAGACCCAACACCAAGGCTGTGCCACTTGCTGGCTGCGGGACCTCAGGCGAGTCACTCAAGCACTCAGATCCCCCATGTGTGAAATGGCAGTAAGGCCATTATCTCCGGCCTGGGGCTGTTGTGAGCATTCAATGAGGGTTATGTGCAGAGTGCTTACACGGTGCCAGGCACTTGGTAAGCTCGAAATAACCACAAGCCACTGTTGGGATTGTTATTCCTGTAATCCCTTTAAAAGCTAAGCAGACCCAGGGCTCTGGAGGGGACAACAGCCTAACTTGAGATCGTATGTTTTTTTTTTTTAATTTTTTTTTTTTTGTATCCTCAACCGAGGACATTTTTGCATTTATCTTCAGTTAGAGTCGAAGGGAGAGAGGGAGGAAGAGAAAGAGAGAAACATCAATGTGAGAGAGACACATCGAGTGGTTGCCACCCACACGACCCCAACCGGGGCCGGGGACAAACTGCAACCGAGGTACGAGCCCTTAGGGGGAATCGAACCCAGGACTCTCTGGTCCACGGGCCGACACTCTAACTGCTGAGCCAAACCGGCCAGGGTGAGACCGTATGTCTTTGCTTGATTTTCTGTTTGAACATTTTACCATTCTCTTCTCCTCTCTCCTCTATCCCTAACATCTAATTATCTAGAAAAACTGTCCAAGTTGTCTTATTTTTTGTCAATGAAAAGACATAATTTTATTCCTTCTTTCCTTCAACAAACATCCAAATACTTATACAGTCCCCTACCACATCCCAGGCACGGTGGCCATCCAAACAAAAAGGACCAAGAAGCTCCCTCAAATAAATGAATGTGTAATGAACCTAGAAGCGCTCTCCAGATGGCACGTCAGAGGGAGGAGAGAGCTCAGATATCTTAAACGGAGGTCCTCTGCAGGCCCGGCTTGGCCCACGAGACTGCAGATTGCTATGTTTCATAGGAGGACAAAATCAGATACTGCAAGGATCTCCATTCCAAGTGTGCTCAGGTGACTTTGGAGGTAGCCAAGTGTGGGGGCGAAGGAGGACAGAGATGAGCCTCTGTGCTTTGATGAGTCGGATTTGCTGAGTGACTTCGATGAGTCACTTGGCCTCTCTGATCTGTTTAGCTTATTTAATAAGGGTAAGGAACCTGACTTTCCTTGGTCCCGGGAAGGGCCATAGAGTCCTCTCACACGAGAATTGTTCATGTGTGCCTTCATTTATTCGTGAAAGATTCCTTGAGTGCCTGCTCCGTGCTCTGTACTGGGGGAAAGATGGATCCGTGGTCACTCACGAAGGCTCGTAGTACCAGCCAGGATTTCTTGAGTTGTTACTATGTTTCAGGCACTTTACCCATACTAAGTCATTTCACTGTCATAAGAGTCCTAATGCAACAGTTACTACCATCCATATTTTATTTTTTTAATAACACTTAAAAATTTTTTTTTTTCTTTATTGATTTTATAGAGAGGAAAGGAGGGAGAGAGAGATAGAAACGTCGATGAGAGAGAACATCGACTGGCCGCCTCCTGCATGCGCCACACTGAGGATCAGGCCCACAGCCTGGGCATGTGCCCTGACCGGGAATAGAACCGGCGACCTCTCAAGTGCATGGGTTAACACTCAACCACTGAGCCACACCAGCCGGGCACTATCCATATTTTATGAGCAGAAAAATGGAAGCACAGAGAGGTTGACTGACTTGCCCAAAGTTCTCCACAGTTTGGCTTCAATCACTGCACCACTGGTTCATGGAGTGCTCTGGGGATCCATGGGAGGCTGAGACCTCGTACATGGTCCACCAGATCGAAGTAATTTTCATTATTACTAAGACCTCTCTTGCTTCTTTCGCTCGCATTTTCTCACGAGTGCACAGTGGAGTTTCCCACGCGAACAAGACTTGAACTACGCAACAAGCAGCCCGGAGAATCCAGGCGTCTCTTGCAGATATTTGCACAAAAGTAGAACCAGGCCACTCTTCTCACTGCTTTTTTATTCTGACAATATTTTTCATAAAAATATTTTATGTGACTATATGATGGGCTTATCATTATTTTTAATCATCACACAACTATTTAGAAAGTGCTTCTCATTTTAATTTCTAGCAAGGCAACGTGTAAAGGGGTCCAGAGACCAAAAAGCTTAAGAACGTGTACAACACAAAGCAGAAATGCGCCCCAGTCCTTATGACACGGGCACAGTTCTCCAGGAGAGGCCTGCTGGAGGCGCGGTCTGGGTGTTGCTTGCCAGTGTCATTAGCATTATTAAGAAATAGATCCCTGGATCACGCCACATGAAGTGGCCCATGTGAGAACCAGCCCCACCACAAGTCAGTGTCTGTGATTCAGAGCGCCTGCCCTTGTGACTTGTAATATGGGACTCAAAATTTAAATCCCTCTTTGTGTTCTCTTTGTACAGCTTCCTGAGAGCTATGGAGGCTCTCTCTTGGTCAGGAACCCCCTGCAAAGTCAATTGTGTTTCCTACACAGCCTTTTCACACAAGATGCTCACAGTCTCTCCAAATTTGGTGACAATCCATCCATTTGATATGGTACAAACAGAAACTGAATAATGAAAACGACAACAATATCAGGAATTTGGTAAAGATGGATGGCTCGGAGACAGGGGCCAGACCATGGCACACCTGGAGAAAATTTTGCGAAAACTTCCGTAGAATCTGTTTCAAGTGTCTTTTGGGAGATCTGGTCTTCTGGATGGCATTCTCAATGTAATCTTTTATATTCTTTTTTAGATGGTTCTCTTTATGTGGAACTCTGCAGGAAGCTTCTTGGAGGAACCCCAAAGGATGGAGAAGAATTTCATTCCAGAAATATTGAGTTATCATCTGACACAAACATGATTCTAACTTCCAGTGTTTATATAGAGGTTTCTTCAGGAGACGAAAGCTATGTTTTTCTGCTGTATTAGTTAAATTAGCACAGTCGTAGGTTGAAGGGCAGGGATGTTCATTCTCTATATAGACCCCTCAGAGCATTCTGCAGCCTGCTTGGCAGCTCGGCTTCCCTTGGCCCCGCTCTGACCTCTGTCACCCACTCAGGGCTTGCCTGAGATCTGATCTTGTTTTGGAAGCTCACCTTGGCGTGGGGCCAAAAGGAACGAGCTCCAGATCTGACCTGAAAGGGTCGTGCAGACCACAGATTTCGGCTCTGGAATCAGGATATTCCTGTGTGCCTGGCTGAACTGTTAGACATTCTAGAGCTTCAGGTCATCAGCTGTAAAATGGAAAAAGAAATCTACCCTTCTTACCCTTACGGCTTTGTTCTGAGTATCAGATAAGGTGAGATACTTTGAAGAACAGAAAGCGCTTGTCTCTCTCCCGAGGCCTTCACACATGCTGTTCTCTCTACCTGGAACTTTCTCTGACCTTTCTGTAGCTGGGTAACCCCGAGTGGTCCTAAGATATGGCTTGCTCTGCTCCAGCCACACTGACCTACCCCTGCAAGCCTGTCTCAGGGCCTTTGTACCTGCTATGCCCCTTGCATGGAACACTCTTCCCCCAGATATCTGCATGGCTGACTCCTCAGTTTCCTTCAGGTCCCTGCTCAAATGTCACCTAATCAGAGGCCTTCTCTGGACACACTCTATGAATTTACATCCAATCCCCAGGAGCTCTCCATTCCTCTTACCCCACATCAATGTTTGTCATAACAAGTATGCATTAAAAAAACTTTTTTTTCTTCATTGGTTTTAGAGAGAGAGGAAGGGAAAGGAAGAGAGAGAGAGAAACCTCCATGAGAGAGAACATCAACTGGCTGCCTCCTGCATGCCTCCCACTGGGGATTTGGCCCACAACTTGAGCATGTGCCCTGACCGGGAATCGAACCGGTGACCTCTTGGTGCATGGGTCAACACTCAACCACTGAGCCACACGGGCCGACGCAAGCATGCATTTTATAGTTATTCATTTATCTGTTGATTATCTGACTAAAATGTCAGTTCCATGAGAGCAGGGACTTTGGTTTGTTCTGCTGTAATCCTAATACTCAGAACCTAGCATACATGCCCTCCTCCGCCAGAATAAAAGACAATCAGCAGAGTATGGATGAGGGTGGGCTGGGTGGAAGAGATTTCAGTGGGCAGACCACAGAGAATGAAGAAAGGAGACCCCATGCTCCCTCCTGCCCCCACTCCCACCTCCAGGCTTAGACGTATTAGAGCAAAGCCTCAGCATAATTATGGGCGCTGGGATTGTTTACTCCTTGTTAACCATCCTCTTTGCTCCCTTAATTGGTCCAAAGCCTGTGGCATGAGCAGCTAACTGTGCTGCAATTTGGCGCGTGGTGCGCCGGCGGCAGCGGCGTGACTGCAGAGAGGCTGCGCTTGCAGGAACGCGATCTGGGCGCAGCCCTCCGCGCTGGGCTCCACCGGCTGCCGCTGCCCGCAGCACCTTTGATGTTCCGGCAAACACACCCGTGGGACTTGCTCGACCGGGATCTTCACTCTGGGCTTCTTACCGGTGCTGAATTGGCCTCCTGGAGTCCCTGCTTTCTATGCATCTTACCCAAGTGGGCAGAGATTCACATCGCTGCTTCAGGGGGAATAGCATCCTAGCTGCTATGCATGGCCTGGCCTCTGCCTGCCTAGCCACCTCACCTCACATGCCCCTCCTTCTTAGTTTGCTTTAGTCCCATTCCTCTCCTACCTGCTTCCCTGCAAGGGTTCTGCCCCAGGCCCTTTGTACCAGCTTTTCCTCTCATATACTCACATGGCTACCTCTTCTTATCTGTGTATCAGTTTATATATCTCTCTGGATATCCATTTTCCCATCTGACAAATGGGTAGATGGAGTCAAGCTCTACATTCCTCTCCAAACTGCATGCCTCAGCATTGTGCTAGTCATTTAAAGAGGCCACAGCAATTTTGGAGACACCATTGGGCACTGGTCCTAGGGGCCAGGTAGATAGTGGTAAAAAGATAGACGGAGCATTTGAGATCTTGCTCCCCTGCATATGTTGTTAGCTTGGCTCAAATAAACACTTATAAAATTTTAAATAAAAATTCACACACAAAGAGAATAAGATAGAAACCCTTCCCTCAAGGGGTATACATCCTAGAGGGAGGAGATTGACAGATGATAAACATATACACAAATAAATAAAGTAATTTCAGTTACTGGTAAGTGCTGTGCCAATACAAATAAGGGCATGTGATAAAGAGTGAGCGATGGGGGAGGGGACTTTGGTTAGAGTAATTAAGGAAGGCCTCTTTGAGGAGGTGACTTCTGAATTGAGACCTGAATGACAGTAAGCTGGGATACACATTCCAAGAAGGAAGAGCAATTGCAGGGTCCCAGAGAAAGGAACCAGTGTGTCCTCTTCCAGGAGTAGAAAGGTCTATGTGGAGGGGGGATTACAGGGGGCAGGGCATAGAGGATGTAGGTCTGGTTCAGGGGCCATGGAATAGAGTGTGTGTTTCATGCTAAGGACATGGGACGTCCCTGGAGGGTTTTAGGAGAGAGACTTAGAGCACATCCTTCTGGCTGCTCCTTGGAGAACTGACTACAGGGAGGTGAGAGAGGAGGCAGGGAGAACAGCCCCCCAGGGGAGCAAATGCAGCATCTGGGTCAAGGGCAGAGGGGCCGTCAAATTCAGGGTGTATGTTTTGGAGGCAGAGCCAAGAGCACTCCCTGACGGGTGGGATGCGCTCAGGAGAAAGGGAGAAGCATGTGGGATATGGTTGATACATGTCTGATGAATACTAAACATGGCTCGGGGATCTCTGCGGGGTGCTAGTTCGCCAACGGGCTCAACATTGGAGTTTGGGCACGTGTGAAATGATAATAGGGTGATCTTTGTATTTCCCACTTGTCATTGTTCTTGCCACCCCAAGTCACCCAGAGCCCTCGTCCTGGACTCTGCCCCCTCCCTGGCTGCAGGAGCCCAGGCTCCCAATTTTGACGCAGTCTAGCAGCTTTCCCAGCTCAAAAATATGCCCACAGATGAACATTCACCAATATTCTGGACCCCCTTCTTCCCCTGTGGGTCACATACACACATTCACGGAGGCCTTTGGGGGACCTGGGAGTCTGTTTCTTACTAAGGGTGGAATATCAGTGCCATGGGAAAATGTTAGGGGTAGGGGTACTTTGGGGAGCAGGAGCGTCATCTGCATTAATCCGGACTTCTGTTGGCTGAGGGGCTTCCCACGTTGTCCATGATTAAGGCTGGTACAGGAAAAAGATATTTCTTTTCCAGAACGCCCCACCCCTTCCCCAGGATGCCTCTAGAGGGGACGAGAGCTGCCCCAGAGAGCTTCTCAGGGAAGGGACTCCAACCCCTGCATTCTTGGCTCACCGGAGTGATTACACAGGCTTCACCCTGTTCCAGGGCTAATAAGAAAGCACAGCCCCAAGGCACTTGGGCTTTGCATTAAATTTTTAATAGCCCTGGTGGGTTTGATCCCACATCCCTGGGAGAATTAGTCACTGCAGGTTCAAGTGAGGAATTTATGAACAGGCCTCAACAATCTGCTTCTAATTTGAGGATGGAAACTTTGATTTAAGAATCCTAAAAGCTAATATGGTATCGACAAGGATGCCTGGGTTTCTGCCACTCAACAAACGTTATTAATCTAGGTGTCTGGACCAGTCCCGGCTCTTCCCTGTCACTCTAAAGCTGTGTGATCTTGGGCATTTATAACTCAGCCTCCTGACTTATACATGACGGAGTGGGGCTCCTCCCTGCTCTTTCCAGCTCTGGCGCCCTGTGTTTGGGACTGTGGAGGACAAATGACATCTCCAGCTGCAGCTGCTCCCTGGGAGGCCTCCATATGGAAAGTTGGCTTTGGAGGCAGAGCAGTTCCCAGAAGTCCCAGCATGCCCTACCCTGGAACCCTGCTTGCCCTCCTGCTACTGGCGGAGGCCTGGAAGGGGTTAAAGTTGGCTCAGCAAGGCCAGAAGAGACTCACGCAATCCCCTCCCTCTTCAGGTCCTCTGAGCTTTTGTTCTCAGGGATTTGCTCAGCTCCTGAGGTTAGGTAAGCCTCCGCTGGGCTGGGAGCTGTGCCTCTGCCTCCTCTCTGCTCTGTGAGAGAGCTGAGTTGTAGCAACTTGCCCCGGCTCTTCCCCCAGGCAAGAAATCTGAAGCTACCGCAAGGGGTGGAGAAATCTTGGAACCTGAGACAATGAGTCTAGCTGGAGCCAGAAGTGGCTTTAGAGATTATTGAGTCCAACTAACTCCCTATGCAGAAGGGGAAACTGAGGCCAGGAGAGGGGACTTTTCTTTGATTCGCCCAGCGAGTTAGGGAGAGACTCAAATGCAGGCCCCCAGATTCCCAGGTCAAATCCCTTCTTTCGGGTTGATCTCTGGAGTTTGGGGACAATCTTTGGGTTGAAGCTGGCATGAATAATGTTGGGGGGAGGGGTGCAAGAGGAAAGCGGAGGGGGTGTGATTCCAGGTGTCATGGAAGCAGGAAAAGGGTCTGACTTCACGGTGTTTCATGAGCTGACATCCCTGCCTTCACCAGGTTGCTCCAGGTGTCCCAAATGTCAACCCCTCCGATCCTCAGATAGCAGCTGGCAGTTCTGTTTTTACTAAGAACCCGACTGGACGGAGGCAACGTTGTTTAGGGCCCAGTTTCTTAAACAGACCTGCCTCAACTCCCGGCTTCTCTTCTTTTTTTAAAATTCCTCACCTGAGGATACTTTTCTATATTTATCACCAGATAGAGTGGGAGGGAGGGAGGGAGGGAGAGAGAGAGAGACAGAGAGAGAGACAGAGAGAAACATCGATGTGTAGAGCTACATCAACTGGTTGCCTCCTGCATGACCCGACCAGGGCCGGGGACGAACTGCAACCAAGGTACATGCCCTTGGCCGGAATCGAACCCACAACTCAAAGCTCTAACTGCTGAGCCAAACCGGCCAGGGCCCAGCTCCTCTTCTTATTCGCTGTGTGACCCTGGGCAGGCTGTCTGACTTTCCGGAACCTGAGCTCCCTGTCTGTGGAGCGGCGGTGCCAAGAGCACCTTCTGCACAGCGCTGAGAGATGAACGCGATGACACAGGGCCAGGCCCACAGCAAGTGCTGCGGACACCACAGCCGTGGCTCTCGCTCCTCTGCCTCGGGTGCTTCCCCATCTTTCTTAGCTAATTGGTTCTTTCCTTCCTCAGCCTCCTCCTCTTCTCCTTCGGTGGAAGGGACCTGTTTCGGCCCGTCCTCCTCTCAGGGGGTGTGCAGCTCCAGGCCAGCGGTTCTCAACCTGGGGGTCGCGACCCCTTTGGGGGTCCAACGACCCTTTCACAGGGGTCGCCTAAGACATAACAGTAGCAAAATTACAGTTATGAAGCAGCAACGAAAATAATTTTATGCTTGGGGGTCACTGCAACATGAGGAACTGTATTAAAGGGTCGCGGCACTAGGAAGGTTGAGGACCACTGCTCTAGGAAGACCATGGAGGGAGAGGAGCTTTATAAAGGACTGTGGAACCAGAGTGGTCTCTCTCGGTGGTCGCTCTGGCTAGTTGTCCCGTTGTCCCATGGCTCCATGGCTCCTGGACAATCAACCTCCGGGTTGACCAGTTGTCAGTCAGCTCAGGCTGCGGTGCAGGGGAGACACCTGCAGCCTAGATGCGCTGGGACTCAGCCTAGCCACCCGTGTGCCAAATGGCTCTTAGGCACGTCACGTCACCTCTCTGACAGTTTTGCCCACTGAAATGGGGCCAGAATCTCTGCTTTTCCTGATTCATATGTCTACGTGGAAAACTGCGAAGCTCTATGCCTGCTCTGTTTTCATCCCTCCTTTCTCTGGTTCCTCTTGATTCTCATGAGGCATTCAGTCCACTCCAACCTTCAATTTTAACTAGTGCTTTGGGGGCAGCTGACCCAACCTATGCTCCAGTGGGTCTGAGACCCGGCCTTGTCACTCAGAACCCTGAATCATCACTGTGGTTGGTTCAGGGATGGGCCTGTTACCCAGTCACAGCCAACCCACATTTTGCCCTTAGTGACAGGGAAAAGGACTCGCTTGCTTTTCTGCCAGACAAGGGCCTGGGAGAATGAGAGCTTGGAGATCCTAGGCACCATCAGGTGAGGAGAATCTACCTGATTATTAAGCAAATGCAAAGGAAAACAGAAAAAAGATGGAGAAGAGCAGTCTTCTGCCAGTGTTGTTTGCATATTTGGCCCCAGACCAATTTAAAGCCAAACTATTTCTGAACTCTTCAGAAATATGAGTCAATTCATTTCGTTTTATATTTCCTTTCCTTCTTTCTTTCCTTTTCCTTTCTATCAGTTCCTCTATCCAATCTTTTATTTTTGCTTAAGCAAGTCTGATCTGGGTTTCTGTCACTTGCAATCAAATTTCCTAATGAAGACCCCCCCCCCAAAAAAATGATGATAGTTACTGGGACAAGCAGTGTTGGCTGCTGGCCCAATATCCATTTCACCTTCTTCCTCACTAAGAGAACCCTTGATGGGGAATGGGAGCAGGGAGAGATGGATAAGTCCCAGCAGAGATGTTATGTTTGTTCTAAGCTAATCATAACACCTTGATTCTTGTTTCACAGAATCCCTTTCACTGACTGTGGCCCTGTGACCCAGTTCTAGACCATGAAGCAAGGAGATATCTGCTGGGAAGGCAAACACAAGGGGCATCTGGAAAAACAGACATAGCCAGCATCACTGTGTTTCCTTCTGTTTGCCTTGAAAGAGGATGTGATGACTGGAATTGCAGCAGCCAGATTGTGACCATGAGGCAGAGGCTAAAAGAATTGCAGTGACACCAGTCTGGACATCATTGAGCCACTGAATTAATGCCAAAAGCCATCTGCCTGTGTGTTTCTTATAATACAATAAAAACAAACACCTATTTGTTTAAGTTACTGTTAGTTGGATTTTCTGTTATTTGTAGCACAAAACATTCTTTATGAATGAGTCATTTCACTCAGGCAGAACTCAAATAGCTATCCAGCAATGACACCGATCCAAAACTCAGACAAGAATGCTAGTTAAGAACAAAACAACATTTACTGAATAGCTGGTATCGCGAGGCACTGTGTTAAGTGCTTTAGTTGCATATAACCTTATGTTTAGTTGCAATAACTTTGTGAGGCAGATGCTATTACTAGTCCCATTTTATAGGTCAGAAAACTGAGCCACAGAAAGATCTGTTTCAGGATTACATGGCTAATAAGACAAAAGGGTTTATAAGTAACCACAATGGGTTCTATCCTGTATTTCACTCATAGGAGAGCCCCTTGCCCACAGATAATATACTAATTTTCTACACTATGTAGACATGTAGTTAACTAACATATTTACTGTTAAAAAGAATAGAGAGATAAGGGCCCCTGAAATAAGTGATAGCTGACATGCTGTCAATGAGCAAAGATAAAATATGGAAAAGCAAACCTTGCTCTTTCAGTAGAGGGCAAAGAGCCTGACACACCCTCACGGCCCTGGAGGACATCATTGCATTAAAACTCAATTCACTCATTAATGCTTCATAAGGGCCCTGAGTCACCAGGTAAAGACGAATCCATGCTTAGCCTTGTTTGAGGAGGCAGGGAAGCGTGTAGTACATCTAGGAAGATTCCCACCTGAAATGCTTTAAAGAAATGTAGCATATTAATCAGCAATACATCTCCCCTTCCTGCTCCCCAACCCAGCGCTCTGGAAAAATCAGCTCCCACAATGCTTCCTCCCCCAAAGGCCCAGAGGCCAAGGTGCTTGAGGACTGCATTTTTCTTCACCATTTTCCCAAGATGTTCCTTTCCCAGGCCTATAAATGTCGGCCAGCGTGTTTTTAGCAAAAGTGATTTTAATTATGACTGGGGGTTACCAGCGGGCACTCGTGGGGGAGAACCCCGCGACAGTGTGAGAACTTGGTTGGGACCTCCGCCTACCGCCTGAGCTGGGATCAGGAGGTGCACCAGGGCAGGAGAAGGGTCAGAGGGGGAAGGAAACCGATCCAATGTCTAGAAGGCCAGGGGCCGCTGAGCAAAAGGCTTGAGGGTGAAAACCACACCACGCAGAGACCGGATGTGGCCTTTGATGTCCGTACATCCAACCCGCTCTTTTAACAGATGGGGAAACTGAGGCCCAGAAAGAGGAAGTGACTTACTCGAGGTCACACAGCAAGGTTATGGCAGAGCTCAGGGTTTTGCTTCCTGACTTTTGAGCAGGGCAGAGGAGGGCACCCAACGAGAGGTCAGCTGACACTTGAGTCCTGAACTAGGAATGGGATCAATTGATTCTTCTCTCACACTAGGCCTCGTCTTTGGGACTTCTGGAGCTTCCCAGGGAGCTGGGCCAGGTGAGGGCCTCTCTGAGATAATAATTCAACAAATAGGTATTGAGTATCTCTACTATGTTCTTACAATAGCGAGAAAAATCAGAAGAGGTACCTGTCCTCAAGGGACTAACAATCAAATGCAGTGGTTGAGATGCTAGGTCTGGAATCATTTGCCAAGCTTGGGGGCCCCTTGCTTGCTGCACTTAGATGCACCCTCAGTTACAGAAACAAAGACATAGACACCCCCACAGGCATA
Organism: Tadarida brasiliensis; assembly: GCA_030848825.1. Lineage (NCBI taxonomy): Eukaryota > Metazoa > Chordata > Mammalia > Chiroptera > Molossidae > Tadarida > Tadarida brasiliensis. The sequence continues at coordinate 102,662,442 of CM061259.1, read as the reverse complement.
AGTAGAGTGACCTACGCATGCACATAAGATGTAGACACTGCACACTCAGACAGACGCATAGCTGTGTGCGTAGACGTGTGTCCACATCTGAGACACACACATCACACATAGATGCATGCATACATGAACACGCACACGCATGCACACACACACACACACACACACACACACACACACACGCACAGCCTTCTTACATCCTCCCCCATAAGCAACTCGCAGTCTCAGCACACAGGAGATGACATCTACACACTTTCCTGGAAAAATAGACTTCCTCAACCGCTCCCTGACCCAAGACCAGGGGTGCCTGCGTCCCTCCCCCTCATCCCTTGCCACTGCAGGTATTTGCTGAGTAGGGGCCAGATATCAGATCCCAGCCACTCCTGCCTGATTCACTCCTCTCTGGGCCACAGAGTTCCTCTTCCCAGCTCAGAGCAGCTTCCCAGGGCTCTGCACCTTGAGTTTTGCCCTGACTCATCCTTCCTCAGCACAGTGCAGAGGCCTGTGGTTTGCACAAGTTGGGGCAGGACCCTAGGTGGGGTTGGGGAGATTTTGTTGGGGGGTGGGGGTCACTACTGGGTAAGATCCCAGGAGGAAGTGTGGGTGTGGGCTGGATGTCCTACAGGGGCCCAAGGAATATGTACCAATCAGTCCACCTGGAAAGCAGGCTCGTGGGGCAGAGGACCCCAGAATTGTCTGTGGTTAGGATCCCCATCACACTGGAGATACTGGGCCCCACCCTGCCCCTTCCCCAGCTGCATTCTCCCCAGGGGGCCAAGGGTCTCAGGAGCCAAGGGGACAGCTCACCCCAAGCCTGTGACCCTCCCCCCCACTTCCTGATCACAGCCTGGTCATCCAAATCTCGATTTCATGTTCAGAGGCCCCAGCTAGCTTCCTATGCCTGTGCGGCAGGCATCTTCCTCCAAGGGCAGCTGTGCACCCCAGGGGTACTTGAGGTGTTCACTGGGCAGGAGTTAGGGTGATATGGGGGAGGCTTGGGCTGGGAGGTATAAGCGCCTTCCTGTGGGAAGGGAAGAGGTAGGAAGGGAAGGCAGGCGGGCCAGAGACTGGGGCCCTCCTTTTTACTCTTGCTTGGTGTCCTGCAATATTAGGGGGTGGACCTGCCTGAATTCAGTCAGTCCTGGAGGCCTCCCAAATGGGGTATGCCAAGCTCAATTCCTATTCTAAGGGCAGAAGCATGGGGTTGAATGTCAGAGAACCCGGGCTCTTGCCAAGTTCTGCCAACGAGTCCCACTGGACAGGAGTGTAGGCTCTGAGGTCAGCTACCTGGGCTTCAAATCTCAGGGAATTTTAGCTGTGTGACCCTAGACAAGATCCCCTCCATGAGCCTCAGTCTTCTCATTTGTCACGTGAGACCCATTATGTGCCTCTACCTCATGTTAAATAGTAAAGTGCTGAGCAGAGTGGCTGGTGCACAGTAAGTGATTAATCAGTATGATTATCTGTGACCTTGGAAAGTCCCTTGATTATCTCTGAGTCCCAACTCTCTTTCAGGAAAGGGGGGATGATGTAAATGAAAATGTAAAGTTTCTTTGAACACCCTTAGTCGAGGATTAGGTATGAGGGCGATGCTTCCGTGCCCTGAAACCCCACGGAGAGAGCACATCAAGTCCACTGGGCATACTCCTAGCACCAGCCCTCTGCTCTCGCTGGTGGTTTGGACCTGCAGACCCTCATCAAAGGGCTTGGAGAGGAAAATGGTTCTCAGAGAACCATACTCCCTCCCACCCCAGGGCCTTTGCACATGCTGGTTCCTTTGCTGGAACACTTGTCTTTCACTTCTCACCAGTTAACTGCCACTTACGTTTCAGATCTTAAATCCAATATCACTTCCTCAGGAAAGCTCAGACCCTCAGTTACAGGTTCTCATTGTTCCTTGTATCTGTTCCCATTTGTAATTATACATCTAGATAGGTGAGCACTGGATGTCGCTTCCTCCAAGGGGCCTTCCTTCCGACCTCATCGAAGTCTAGTGCCCTCCTGGTGTGCTCCCAAAATACCCTGCTCTCTGCAGTTCTCTCTGGAATCTTTGTATTTCATCTCTGAGGGGTGGAGGAACTGTCCTCTCATCATGGAGACACCAGATATAGGTTCCCCTGCTACGTTCCCTTAGCGCTCCTTACTCTGATTTCATAAAATGCACTGACTTGTCAGGACTCATTTGATACCTGTCTTTTCTCGCCAGAACAGGAACTTCCTGAGGCAGGAACATCCACAGCCAGTTGTATCCCCAGCATTTAGAACTGCGCTTAGCACACTGAAAGAACGAATAGCTAAGTGTCTGCTCCTTCCCCTCTGCAAACACACACATACACTCACACCTGCTCACAAGCCCGCTTCATCCTCGGGGCGCCTGAGACAGTGCCTGGCACAAGGCAAAACTCTCAATTAGCACTTGCTAAGCATATGAATGAACACCTGAGTCTCCTCTAGGAGCGTTAAAGCTCTGGGAAGCCAGGGATCTTGTCTTCAACAGTGTTGGTTTCTATCTCCTTGTGAGCAGGGGATCAAGTGAGTCCCCAGAGAAATGTCCCTGCTACAGGACCGCTCTCTTGACTTCCGCTCCAGGCAGATGCAGCGGGGTCTCTACATCCTCACTCGTCAGCTGATTACAGCCTGCCCATCCTCCCATCCAGCCCCAATCTTTCTTGCCAGTCATGTCCCACAACTCCCTCTCAACCTTGGGTATCAGCCACGGAGGTGCCCCCCTGGGTCCCTGAAGCCACCTGGATTTCCCCATTGTCCAATAGTCACCACGGAGAGCCTCATGGCATAAGGGCGGACGCGCAGGATCCGTGGGGTAGGAGGAGACCTCACTGACACAGTGACGTTGAGCCTGGCCTTGAAGAGGGGTATTATCCAGCCAGGCTGAGAAGTTGGACAGAGAAAGGGAGGAAAGACATTTCAGGCAGGGAGAACAGTCAGCACAAGCTCAAAGCAGAACCAGCCAAAAGCCCTGGCATTGGAGCTACTCCCCGGAAAACACTGGGGCCTGGCATTCTGGGGGTAGCAGACGGACGGGCAAGGCTGGGAAAGAACCTGGACCTGGTATCGTTTTAGTGAAAGCAAATAGTGGTATCACCAGCAATAGGAAAACAAGATGTAGCCTTTCCTTTTAAAGAGACCATTGTTCAACCACACGCGGGGCCTTGCCTTTCCTGGGCCTCAGTTTCCTGATCTACAAAATGAATGTTTTGGATGAGGTGATCCCTCCAACTCGTTCCAGCTCTGAAGTCCTGTGACTGAAACTGAAGTCTCCTCTTGGCTTCTCGTTCCAGATTTGGGCCTGCCCCAGGACTTGTGACCAGATATGAGGTCAGTCTTGCAGATTTCAAGACAAATGAGGGCTCTGTCCATGCAGCTGGTGCCCATTTCCTGTGCCCGGGGTTTTGCCCTTGTGCTTGGTGTGGCTGACTGTCACCATGTCCATGCCCCTCCCAGCCTTTTGTCCACTAGGCTCCTGGAACACCCCCGCAGCTTGGCCAGGGGGAAGGTGGCACAGCAGGTCGAAGAGGGTAGGTGGGCAAAAGAGAGCCTATGGAGCCTGGCAGGGCATTGTGGACACCCTGACGATCCCTGGCTCAGTGGCCCAGGCTTCCGTCTTCCTTTCCTATACCCACATATGTTTCTTGAAGCCAATAATGAGTCAGACCTGGCTTTGAATTCCCTCCTTGACACTAGCTGTAGGCATTTGACCTAGTTAGTTCACTTATTTGTTTACCAGTTAATTCACTTGTTCATTAGCTCAATTTGCTCATCGATTCATCCACTCATGCATTAGTCAATAGATGGTTATTGAATACCTACTATGTGCCCATATAGCGCGAGGGGTGCCGTGGTCAACAAGCTGGCTTTATCCCCGCCTGCACGATGCAGGAGGTAACTGGAATGTTGGCCTGCGTGTCCCGTGAGATAGCCACTAACCACGCACGGCTATCAAGCATTTGAAGTCTGGCCACTGTGACTGGGGATCTGAATTTTAAACTGCATTTAATTTTTATTAATTTAAATTAAAAAACAGATACTTGTTTCGCTTTTTTTTTTTTTTTTTTTTTTTGCGCATTTATCTTCAGATAGGGCAGGAGGGAGAAAGGGAGGAAGAGAAAGAAACATCGATGTGAGAGAGACACATCAACTGGCTGCCATCCACATGACCCCAACCGGGGCCGGGGACAAACTGCAACCGAGGTACGTGCCCTTAGCGGAACCGAACCTGGGTCTCTCTGGTCCATGGGTCGATGCTTTAACCACTGAGCCAAACTGGCCAGGGCTTGGTTCGCTTTTAAGTATACTTAAAATAACCCTGGAACATGAAGCTACTTTTCGTTGTTGTTAATCTTCACCTGAGGATATTTTTTCCATTGATTTTTAGAGAGTGGAAGGGAGCGATGAAGTGGGGGGGGGGGGCGGGGAGAGAAACATCGATGTGAGAGAGACACATCAATTGGTTGCCTGTGTGGTTGCCTCCCACATGCACCCCGACTGGGCTGGGGATTGAACCTGCAACCCAGGTAGGTGTCCTCCACTGGGAATCAAACCCACGATCCTTTGGTTAGCAGGCTGATGCTTTAACCAGTGAGCCACACCAGTCAGGGAGTCAAGTTACTTTTTCACCTTGTGAAATCTATATACAGATCAAATATTGATAATGAAAGTTTAGCATTTGAGTCAAGATGTGCTGAACGTGTATAGAAACACATTGGATTAAAAAGTGTTAGTAAGAAAAAAGAAAAAGATTCCACTAATAAAACGTTTAAATATTGATTACATGTTTCAATATTTTCATTTGCAATATATTGCGTTAAATAAAAAATATATTACCAGCATGAATCTCACTGGTTTCCTTGTACATTTTCAATTTGGCTCTTGGAGATTTAAAATCACATAGGTGGCTCACACAGTTCCATTGGACAGTGCTGTGTTAGGCAATCAAACCGTGACTGCAATGTGCATGCAGAGTGTGGTGAGCGTTGAAGGAGACGCTGCATTTAACGTGCTTCGTTCAAGGTGAGCACTCGGTCAACATTAGCTACGTCTGAACATCGGACACTGGGCTGCACCCAAATCACTCCTTTCCCTCACCTTGGCAAGTGCTGCCTCGCTTGGGGTCAAGATCTGGGTCCCTTTGCTAAGGGTGACTTTTTCCCCAGGAATCTCTTGGGTCTTTTATGCAAATAGGGACTTCCATTTCCCACCTTCAGATGCACCAAGATGAAAGTGACAACATGGGTCCAGGTGGGCTCCTCCATCCCTCCTGGATGCCATCAATGTCTCCCATCTTCCTCCTCCTCCCCAGCGAGCACATTCTCTGTCCTGCCTCGAAATCTGGCCCATCCTCCAGGACTTTCTAAGTCACTTTTGGATTTCATAGACTGGTAAAATTCCTCGTAATTTTGGGGGCCCAATATAGGATTGTTTTTCTTTGTCAAATAAGGTCACTTAAAAAATTTTAGTTACTGTGTTCTATCATCTTATTTCATAAGAGAAAGAACTCTCTTAAAAGTGGGACCTAATTTTGTGTGTGTGTGCAGAATTTATTAAGCTAATTCTAAAATTCATATGGAAATGTAAGGGACCCAGAAAAGCTAAAAACAATCTTGAAAAAAGAACAAAGTTGAAGGGTTCATACTTCCTCATTTCAAAATTCACTAAAAGCTAGAGAATCAGGACAGGCATATAGGTCAATGGAAGAAAATGGAGAGTCCAGAAATAAACCCTTACATTTATGGTCTCTTGATTTTGACAAGGGTGCCAAGAAAATTCAGTGTTGAAAGAATAGTCTTTTCAACAAACGGTGCTGGACAATTGGCTATACAAATACAAAAGATGAATTTGGACTCCTATATTTCATTGTATATAAAACTTAGCTCAATATGGACCATCTACCTAAATTAAAGAACTCTAGCCCGGCCGGTGTGGCTCAGTGGTTGAGCGTGGACCCATGCACCAAGAGGTCGCTGGTTTGATTCCCGGTCAGGGCACATGTCTAGGTTGTGGGCCAGATACCCCCGTGGGGGGCATGCAGGAGGCGGCCAATCGATGTTTTTTCTTATCGCTGTTTCTATCTCTCTCTCCCTCTCCCTTCCTCTCTCTCTAAAATCAATAAAGAAAAAATTTAAAAAAAAAGAACTATAAACACTTAGAAAATGTAGGGATAAATATTTATACCTGTGGATTAGGCAATGATTTCCTAGATATAACACTTAAAGCGTAAACAATTTTAAAAATTGTATATTGGACATCATCCAAATGAAAAACTTCTGTGTTTGTAATGACATCATCAAGCAAGTGAAAGGACAACCCACAAAATGGGAAAAAATATTTGCAAATTATATATATGATAAGAGAGTTGTATCCAGAATATATTTAAAAAACTCCCACAACTCCGTAACATAAAGACAAACAACCTAATTTAAAAACGGGCAAAAGATGTGAACAGACATTTCTCCAAAGAAGATTCACAAAGGGTCAATAAGCACATGAAAAGATGCTCAACAAGCTCAATCATTAGAGAAATGCAAATCAAAACCACAGTGAGGTACCACGTCACACCTACCAGGACGGCCATAATCAAGAGGATGGCTAATAACAAGTGTTGAAAAGGGTGCACTGCTAGTGGGATTGCAAAATGGCTGCTTTGGGAAACAGCTTGGCAATTCTTCAGAATGTTAAGAATAGACTCATTATACGACCCAGCCACTCTACTCCTACGTATCTACCCAAGAGAAACGAAAACACATGTCCACAAAAAACCCAAAACAAACCAACCACAAAACTCTCATACACAAATGTTCATAGCAGCGTTATTGCTGATAGCTAAAAAACGAAAAAAGCCCAAATGACCACGAAATGATGAATGGATAAACAAAGTGAGGCATACCCGTACAAGGGAATTTTATTTACCAGAGAAAGGAACGAAATACTGATACACACTCCCTCATGGATGAACCTCAAGAACATTATGCTCAGTGAGAGAAGCCAGTAACAAAAGAACACATAGAGTATAATTGCATTGATTTGAAATGTCCGGAATAGGCTACAGAGACAGAGAGCAGGTTAGTGGTTGGCCGGGGCTGGAGGCGAGGGATGGGCACTGGGCAGTGAGTGGTAATGGGTAGGAGGTTTCTTTTCGGCATGATGAAAAGCTTCTACAGCTAGATTATGGTGATCACTGCATAACTCTGTAAGTAAACCGAAAACCACTGACTTGCACACTTTAAATGGGTCAACTTTATGTCATGTAAATTATATCTCAATAAAGCTGTTAAGCGTAAAAGTGGGCCTAAGGACAGACAGCGTATTGGTTAAGCGCGCTGTCCTGAGGTCTTTGGTGTGAATTCCAGCTCTGCCACTCTCCAGCCGTGGACCTCAGACAAACTGGTTGGCTGTGCGGGGCCTCAGTTTCCTCAACTATGTGGAGATGCTGCAGGGATTAAACAAGAACGTTGTGCAAGGTGCCCCGGGCGGAGCGAGTGCTCAAAAGTCACCCAGCGTTCTTATTGTTAGACAGTTGTCATCTCTGATCCAAGGACAGTCCTTTGCATGAAATAAAGTGAGATTGATGAAAATCTCACTGGCTTGTCCTTTCTCTCATTTTGTAAAAACTGGCGGAAACGCCTTTGCTGGCCAGCATCCCCGGGGCAGGGGGCTGCTGGCCCACAGCCCCATCCCTGCCTTCGAGAAGGAGCCGGCCAGGCCTGGAAGCGCTTTAGGAATTAGCTGCTCCAGTCCTTTCCAGACACATCTGAGAAGTGGAATCAGTCTTCACACGAAATTAAAATACAAATAATCATAATAATGGCTAATGACTACTGAGCCTTTACCATAAGCCAAATACTATGTTAAGCATCCCATGTGCACTATTTCCTTCAACAACCCTTGAGGCCCTGAGGCCACAGTGTGAGTGCAAAGCAGAGCCCCCAAGAGCCTGTCAGTTTAATATGACACACCTGTCCTCTTAATCAAAGGTGGTTCAAAGTGACGACTCCGGGGCCTCACTGCAAGCGTCTGCATCTTCGATCAGAGTCTAGGTAAGTTATTTAATGGCTCAGGGCCTCAGTTTCCTCATCTGTAAACCCGAGATGCAAGCAGTGCACGGCGTTACTGCGCCAAGCGTTTCACATGCGTTACCCATGTAATCCGTGTTTCACATGCATTATCCATGTAATCCGTGTTTCACATGCGTTACCCATGTAATCCGTGTTTCACATGCGTTACCCATGTAATCCATGTTTCACATGCATTACCCATGTAATCCGCCGACAATACGTGAGGGTTTTCATTGCCACGGCACGTATCCCCTGCTTATGGAGAAACCCAGAGTGTGGGACGGATTCAAGTAGGGCCATTCTGGTTGAGAAGAGTGGGGTCTCACTCCCACCTGTCCTGTCTCCCTTCTGCTGCCCCCGCCGCCAACGCAGCCCCTAGGAATCCCTCCTGGGGACTCTAGGTCTTCTTTGAGCATAGTTTGAGACCTCTTTTTTTATTTTTTTATTCCTCACCTGAGGATACATTTCTATTTATCATCAGATAGAGTGGAAGGGAGGGAGAGAGAGAGAGAGACAGAGAGAAACATCGATGTGATAGAGCCACAGCGACTGGTTGCCTCCCACACAACCCCGACCAGGGCCGGGACGAACCGCAACCGAGGTCCGTGCCCTTGACCAGAATCGAACCTGAGACTCATTGATCTGCGGGCCGACGCTCTATCTGCTGAGCCAAACCGGCCAGGGCATTGAAACCACTCTTTAGCGCACCCTCATTCATAGCACAGGGGAGAGAAGCGAGGCCCAGAGAGGGGAGGAAGCCTGCCCGCGGTCACACAGGCACTCAGAACCTGCCTCCTGACTGCGGTTGCCACAGTCGGGGTCCCCAGGTCTCCCTGCGGCCTTGGAGAAGGCTGTGCTGCTGCCAGAACTCCCAGGTTGGGCTCCGCCCCTCCCCTGTCTTGGGATAATCCTTTAATGAACTAAGTGGAGTAATTATGGTAGGTAAGAGGGAGGCTTTGTTACTTTGGGGTAACCAACTGGCACTTGCAGAGTCTCGTTTACTGTCAGTTGAGTACTTAGAGGTAAACACTCTTACTTTCCACATCTTCACCAGAATCTCCTCCCCTGCCACTGTGCCCCTCCGTTCACAGCAACACACCCTGTTGGGGTGAAATGGCGAACGAGACCCCCCAGCGCCCCCTCTCTCTCGGGCTTCCATGTAGTACAGCAGATGGACACCAACCAAGCAAAATCCAGAACAGAAACCAAAAAGATAGATACCTCCAGCTGCCTTCCAGAGTGTGGTTCCCTTGGTTCAGAGTGGAGCAGGGGCCGAGCCTTGGGTAGAGCCCAGAACATGGCCTGGCTGCGGCTCTTCCTTCTGCCTGGCGTGCTTCCCCTCGGGTCTGCGTGGCTGGCTCCTTATCACTCGGGATGCCCTCCCGGGGTCATGGGCTCAGAGTGGCCTTCCCTGGCCGCCCTACTGGAGCAGTTCCCGAGCTCCTGTGGCCCTTTCTCTGCTTTATTTTGGCTAGAGAACACAGCTGGCTCAAATCCTCCAATTGATTGAGTTGCTGAAGTGTTTATTTTCTGTCTCCTCCCATGGAGGGTCAAGAAGGCAGGATGTCTGTCTGTCTTGCTCGCGGCTGCGCTCCCAGCACCCAGGGCAGTGCTTGGCGTCTGGAAGAGGCTCCACCATACTTGCTGAGTGAGTGGAGGAAGGGACGAAGAGTCAAGTGCAAAGAGGTGGAAGCGGGGAAAGGAGTCAACTTCCCTTTCTGCCACTAACTCGCGATGTGACTTTGGGCCAGCTTCTCACCCTCCCTGGTGAGAGGTAGCATCTCTTTCGGCTGCATGCTCACATATCCCTATAATGATTTCACACAAATATAATTCTGTCTTTAGGCACCTGCCTCACACACTAACTGGAACGCTCCACAGATGATTCCAATGAGCGGCTAGGACCGGGCACAGCTGCTCTCGACAGCCCGGGTGCTGTGGGTACTGAGCGGCTCTACCTCTCCCGCACGGCCCCCACGGCTCCACGCCTGGGACATCAGTGTAGGCATTCGTGTGGCCTCCCTCTGGGCAGCAGCCAGATGGGAGGAGGAACAAGAACCACTTATCTCCATTAGGCCTCCCTTATCCCTGGGTTTTCAAGGATCCTAGCAGCAGCCTGGTGAAAGCTGGAGGGCTTAGTGGGGAATCCTCAGGCAATTGGAGCGGCTTGTGTCTGGGAGCTGCTGAGGAGTCTGGAATCTCCGAGCGAGCGGAGGGCCATGGAGAGGTCACTGGGGCCATTTCCTTGCCTCTGGGCAGGGGGCACTGGCAGGGGCCCTGGAAGAGGTAGCAGGACAGCTAGGTTCAAGTCTCAACCCTGCCAGGCTACAAGCAGTGAAACTGGGCAACAGCAGCAACAAAATGAACAGACAGTTAACGAACAGTCACTGGGGACTGTGGGATCGTCAACCTGGGCACATCAGAGTACTCTGATTTACCAGACAGGGTGGGACCCCTGGATCTAGATTTGTCAGTGGGTGTCCGAGTGATTCTGATATCGGTGGGCTCTGGATACTGCCCCCGAGGCTCAGATAGCAAGGAGATTCTGAAGAGGGAAGCAGATCGGAGCATCAGGGCAGAAGGTGTGATGGTCGGGAAGGAGTGGTGGTTTGGATGGTGAAACAAAAGTAAGCCAGACACTGACCTCAAGCAGCCCCAAACGTCAGGCCCTCGGTTTGCTCAACCGTTACTTCATGGAATAGGAGCTGCTGTTGTGTAATATGAATTTCAGCTCCTACGTCTATTCCTCTATCAGTCAATCTTTAGGTACAATTGTGAATCTCCTGTATTATGCTACTAATGTATATCTAGGGTTGAGAAGTCCTTTAGATTTGCTTCTAACTACTATCCTCTGACAACTGCGTGTACCTGTACGCAGAGCTCCGTCTCATCTGCTAGTTCAGACAACACTCATCATTTCCTAGAGAAGGTGGCAAGCTGGACTGGTCATCCCTGTTTTCAGCACAAAATCCTTATGGTCACATGGCCAGTAAGAGTCAGTAAGCAGAAGGGCCCCAAACCAAACTTGAACATCTGACCCTAAATCCAATGATCCTGGACCAAGATTATCTGTCTCTCTGCTTGCCCATCCATTTGTCCATCATCCATTCACCCATCTATCCATCCGTGTGTCCATCCACCCATGCATTGCTAACTTACTTTCGTCAGCTAATTTCTGTCATCTGTTTAATACACTCATCTATTTCTTGTATCCATTTATCACGATTTGGTCTCTATAATACTCTGTCTATTCAACTGAGCAAATGTTTATGCAGAGCCTGCCATGTGTTGCGTGCTCTTCCAGGTATCTCCTGCTTCCACTCTCCGTAAACCTCATCTTCCCACTGACCCTTTCTCCTCTGACCTCTTTGCAGGACCCTTAGTCTGTGTGACCATGATCTCCACTTGCCTCTCTCCTGACTCACACTCTTCCCTGACCGCTCGTGAGTGGCCCCCTTGTCCTTCCTTGACTGCCTTGACCTGGTACCACTCCTGCCCCATGCCAAACTCCAGGGAAATACTGATTCACTGGATGACTAGACCCCAACTGTTTGCAGCTCAAGGGCAAGAAACATGTCTTTTCCAGGGTTCCATCCCCTCAGTTCCCAGTCTGGGGCTATGCACATGGTAAGCATTTTGTTCCCACTGGTTGGCTTGATCATTGTCCTTAAGAGTTGGAACAGACTTTTTGACTTTTCTTCATTGAACAAATCTTGCATAGATTTGCTCACTGGATGCTCTTTCCAGGCGTAGAAATGAATGAGTACAACCTCATTTTACAGGTAGAAAGAGGAAAGCCCTGAGAAGGACAGGGGCTTGCTCAAGGTCCCACAGCTGTGGCAGAACCTTGAGGACAGTGAAGAGAACGTCACTACTCGGGACCCAGATAGCTCCTGAGTTCCTCCCAGAGCCAGACGGTGTGTGCTTGAAGGTCCCCAGATAGGAGGCATTAGTAAACCACAGGGCACCTCACCAAGTCAAACCAGTTAGGCTCCATCGAGAGCCGGGGGAACTGCCTTCCGGGTGGCAGGGAGAGTCTGAGTCAGCCTCACCTGTAGAGATGACATCAGGGTGACCAGGGGCTGGCATGGGAGGAAGGGGGTTGCCCTGAGGGTTCTCAGGAAAGGGAAGTAGCAGGCCCTAGCTAGATCCCAGGGGACCACACCCTCCATAGATAATATCTGAGCAGTGAAGTCCAGCTTCAAGGGCCAAGGGCACTCCAATGAGGCCAGACGTTCCCTCGTTCCTGGGACATATCCTGCTGACTCCCCCACTACCCGACGTCAAACTCAGACTCTAACGATGTGATGTCAGAACTGATCTAGCTCAGAGGTTCTCAAAGTGGACTGAGCCCCAGAATAACCTGGGAAGCTGGAAGTGAGAGAAGATCTATTAATACATGGACTCCATGAAAAACTCCTGTCTCAGCCCTGTGGAGACACACTGTTGAGTGAAAAATTGCAGAGTGACACACAACATACTATTTTAACAATCACCACCCCCAAAAAACAAACAAACAAACAAACAAAAGCCCGAATGCTATAGGCAGGGTGGGGCAAAAGTAGGTTTACAGTTGTGAGTACACAAAACACTGAGTTTATTCTTGTATTGTTTATTAATTATTTTGCATTATTTTCCATGTGAACAACTGTAAACCTACTTTTGCCCCACCCTGTATTTCCTGCTGGTATATTTATGTATGAATGTACACCTAAATGATTATATTGGTTGCCTTTGGAGAAGGTATTGGTGGCGGCAGCAAAGAGGGCTTTAGCCTTTACTGTAACGTTTTATTATAAGGGAAATATGTCATGTATTACTTGTGTAAGTGCAAAATTTAAATAAAAAGATTTCTCCAAAAATGGTCACCCATTTTATCTGACCAGAAGTCTGAGAATCTGTATTTTAGCAGAGTTTCTGGGGGCTTCTGTGGAGCTGATCCACGAACTGCACTTTGAGACAAGCTGCTCTAGTCCGCCATTGTACAGGTGAGTAACTTGAGCTCAGAGAGGGTAAGGAACTTGCCTAAGACCACACAGCACGGCAGTGACTGAGTTGTGATGTGAGCCCAGGATGTTTTACTCTAAGGAATGCTCTCTCGGACACAGTGACATGAAGGGGAAACCCACAGGAGAGTAGACAGAGGAGAGGTGGGTGGATGTCCAGATCCAGTGTGAGAGGCTGGGGCTCTGTGCACCCTGAGTTAGGCTGGTTAGCAGCCTCGGTAGGGGAGGAGGCACGGCGATGGCGATGGCAGGAGAAAGGGCAAGTGCTGCCCATCTCTCTAAGGTTGAGCTGCTCTGTTCTCAGCCCTGCTCCCTTCCTGGATTCCTCTGCCTCTGAGCCCTCCTGTGTCCAGCAGGGGCAGGGGCTCCGTCCGGACAGCCTTGTTGCTGGGCCACTGTGGGCTATCCCTTCCCTCTCTTGACCTTAGCGTCCTCCTCTCGTGTATACAGTGGACTGAATCGTGGCTCCCAAACCTTGTTTTGCACCCTCTTGGAGGCTCGTTTAAAAATTCAGAGCCCTGGGCCCCACCAGGATGGGGGCGTGGAGCCCAGAACGTGCATTTCACCCCTCCACTCCCACCAGGTGATTCCGACAGTCTGAGGTTAGACAGCTCCTGGACTACTAGTCTTCCCCCTGAGCAGCCCTCCCTGGATCCTGAGCCTTGAGTGGGCCTGAGGCCTGCCCCGTGAGGAGAGCTAGAAATGCTGAGGAATCCAGAGTGGCCAGAAGCCCCCTCCCAAGGTTCCGGGGTTCCCTCCCGCAGGGCCAGCCTCTTTCCAGCCTGGGCAGAATGTCTGGAATGCGGCTGCCAGGGAGACAGGGCTGTTGGGCTGCCAGAGCTGCCTCTAGAACTCAGGCAGCAGAAAGCAGACTCCTGCCCCCGAGGGCTGCTACCTGCTGGCCTGGCAGTGACCCCAGGGCCCGAGCACCCAGAGACGGGGGTGGGGGGTCTGCGGGGCCTGGACAGGCCAGCAAATCTCACTAGGCCTCAGTTTCTTCATCTGTAAAATCACGTCCTATTTCTCCACACGTGTGACACTATGGCACTTCCAAAGTAATTTCACATCTCTCCTCTCCGTCTTCTTCACCTATCACTTTTCATTAGCAGGACGCGAAGAGCTGTAGGAAATTCGTGGATAAGTCAGGCACCAAACTGATCCAGGAAACTGCCATTTCTGCCTCAGGCACGGTGCTTAGTGTTTCACGGATTCATCACCTATTTAATCCTGACAACCCCCACGAGATAAGAACTGTTACCACCTCCATTTGGCAGATGAGAAAGCAGCTTCCCAGAGTGGTTTCGTAACTTATCCAAGGCCGCACGGTTGCAAGACGGCAGAGCCGGGTTTGAATCCAGCTGTCTGACTTCAAGAACAACCCTCACCCTGTGCTCCGCTCAGTGCGGCCAGGGGGCTGAGGACCACAGGGTGACAGCCTGCCCTGACCTCACTGTGAGACCAGACAGCAACCTGTGCTCTGCAAGGGCGCGGAACCCCTGGCAGTTCATCAGGAAGCATGGTGGCGGAGATTAGGGGGTGCCGCTGAGCAGGCAACCTTGTGGACACCAAGTAGGTGTGGGCGGGATGGCGATCTGGGCTGAGACCGGGGAGCAGTCAACCGACTGATCTGCAGAACCAGGGACACCATCTGCGGGGCCCAGTGCAGAACAACAATGTGGGAACCTTATTCAGAACTGAGATTTGCGCCCGGCTGGCGTGGCTCAGTGGTTGAGCGTCGACCCATGCACCAAGAGGTCTCTGGTTCGATTCCCGGTCAGGGCACATGCCCAGGTTGTGGGCCCGATCCCCAGTGCGGGGCATGCAGGAGGCGGCCAGTCGCTGTTGTTCTCCCTCATCGACGTTTCTATCTCTCCCTCTCCTTTCCTCTCTCTAAAATCAATTAAAAAAGAAAAAAATTTTTTTAATTTATTTTTTTTTTAATGAGATTTGCAAGATAGAGACAGCAGAATCCAGAGCAGGGCCTGTCAAGACGCACGTGGCAGCTCATGGGTCCCAGTCCGGTGATCTGGTTGGAGCATAACATTAGGGTGGAGGCTAAGAGCCCAGGTTTTGGAGCTCGATGAACTTGGTGCAAATCCTGGCTCTACCATTTAAGGTAGGATGACCTTGGAAAGGTCACTTAAACCTCTTTGACTCTCAGCTTCTTCCTCTGCAAAATGAGACCGTCATGAGGAGGATCTATTTGAGGATTCAAGGAAATGATGTACTTAAATTATAACAAATATTAGTTATTAGTGCCACCATTGTGACTGTTGCTATTATACAATAGGGAGAGATGGGAGACGATGCTGGAAATGTAGTTCATGGCTGTGAGAAGGGGACCTGGGAGGTACCGGTTCCCTGGGCCAGGGCCACATCAGAGCCCCAAGTCTGGGGCCGGTAAGGGTGGGGAGAACATCAGAGATTCTGTTTCGAGTCCACCTCCCAGGCTTCCTGATGGGGTGACCTAACCAAGGCCATTGAAGCAGCCTGCCAGGCTCCACTAGCTCTCAGCACCAGAGCCCCACCCACCAGCACCAGCCCGGGGCAGGCCGACTACAGGCTGGATTGGTGGCAGATGAGCTCATGCTCACAGGCCCGGCCAACAGGGCCGGACGCTTCTCCTGGCAGGAGCCTGTCAGAACTGCCAGCTGGGGGTCGGGATGAGCTGGAGGGCCCGGTGGTATCCAGATGCCCATGGCCAGCGGGTCTGCTGGGTGTTTGATTACATTCCCAGGCACCCCAGGCAACGCCAGGGCTGGCCGTTCCCACTCCCGCTGGGTCCCGTCTGTCAGCCGCAGAGCTGACATCCCAGGCTCAGCCCCCACGTCCCACCTGCCTTCCACCTTCTGCTTCTCCCTCTCGGCTGCAGCCCGAAAGCATCCAGGTGGCCTCAGCCCCCGATGACTTCATCCTCCTCAAAGGCATCATGTCCCTTTGACAGCCAGGCCTCTGGAGCCTTTTCTGTCCACAAGTCCGCAGACCGGACTCTAAGGTCTCTGCTCTGTACCTGTCTCCCAGCCTCACTCCCATCCTGCTCTGTGACCCTCCCAGGGGAGAGCACAGTCCGACGGAGGAGCCCTTACCCAGAAAACAACAGTTTGCATGTCATGTTCACTGAACACATCGTTTCAGTGTAACCAGTCCGTCAGCCAACTGTTCCCGGTGAGCTGACTCTTCTCTCGAGACTGGTCTTCCAGGGTGGACCACACTCACTTGGCACCTCCTCCGGGTGTGCAACAGGTGTGGGTAATGCAGTGAGGCAGCGGTTCCCTCCACTGGGGTGGCCGGCCGGTCCCCTTCCCCTAGGACCCTCCCAGTTCTAGCACTGAAAACCCCACACACATCCTGGGAACCCTTCAGTCCTGGGCCCGTGAGGACACTGGCTAACCCACCCCGCACATGCTTCTGTGATGTGCTTTCTCTGATGATTTATGTCTATGATTTTCACCAAATAAACCTGAGCCTTCAGCCTGCCCCAGAAGGAAGCAAAGGGGTTCAGTCTGTTAAAAATGAAAATAATACTATCTGTGCTTCCAGACTCTGTGGGCACCCTGAAATTTGCCACCTGCTTGGAAGGTTTCACCACGGCTCAGGCCCTCTTTATACTCTCCACCCCTTGGTGAACGTAGGAAGACTTAGGAGGCAGGGAGGAACAGCTCGGCCAGCCCGCAGGGGAGACTGCAGCTCTCCTGGGCAAGCAGGGCGAGTGGACAGTGACCAGTTGCTAGGCCTTGCTTTAAAAGCCTACAGCATGCTCGAAAAGAGTATCAGACCCATAGAACCTCAGAACTAGATGTTAAAGATCAGAGTTTAATACCTGCTTCACCGAGCTCGGGAAACGGGTCCAGATAGGGGATTCAGAGTCAGATGTCATTCTTTTTGGTGCCTACAACATGCCTGCCCTTGTACAGTAACCCCGATGCAGGGGCCACCCCCAGAGAGTTTCATGTCATTGGCCTGGGGTGGGGCCTGAGCATCAGGATTTGTAGAAGCCCCCCCAACCCCTCCCCCCGACTCCCGGGGGGTACTAATGTGCAGCCTCAGCTGGGAACCCCTGGGTTAGACAAAGATCCAGCCCTGAGGGGCTTAAAATGGAGTGGGGCTGGACCTGAAGTGAAGAGAGGAGCACAGAGACTGGGACACAAGCAGAGGTCACACAGGAATGCAGGTTGGAAGGAGAGACCCAGGGCAGTGCTGCTCAGTGGTTAGGTTCGAACCGACTGGAGCTGGGTTCAGCTGGGTTCAGACTGGCCACCTAGGGCCAGTGATGAAAGCTTTCGTGAGCTTCGGTTTCTTCATCTGAAGAGTAGAGAATGATAACAGTGCCTAATCTGTTGTGGTGGTGGTCAGAGAATTTAGATAATCCCTGCAGAGTGCTGAGTTGAGTGCCTGACATATAGATTAGCTATTATTGTTATCATTACTAATCGATCGGGACAGGGGCGTGGTCAGGGGGAGCTCACAGAGGGGAGGTGGATAGGTACATTTTAGATACCCAGGGTACTGTGAGCAGGGGCCTGGGAATGAGAAGCTTCCAAGCATGCTTGGGGGACACTGAGGAGTCCATTTCCTGGTGCATGAGGAACTAGAGGCCAGAGGACCCCCGAGCTGGGTCCTGGGGCCAGTAGGGAGAAGAAAGATGAGGGCCTGGGTCAGGAGTGGCAGGGGAACTGGAGAGGAGGGGATGAATGTCAGCATTATGGGGTTCTGCAATCCATCCCAACACTCATCCCCCCCCCCCCCCAGGCTGCAGACAGTCCCCGCACTGGGCCCAGGCGGTCGCCTGCCACTCCACACGTGACTAGTCAAAGGGCTCGTGGGGCTGCTCAGCCACCCTCCCTCGGGTTAATGCCTAACCGGCCCAGACTCGGAGACTCTGGCGGCCATCAGCCAGGTAGATAATTGCCCGGCTCAGCCTTCCCACCGGAGTTGATCACGGCAGCTTCCCTCGCGCTGCAAACCCCTCGGCCCCTCGTGCAGGGCTGAGGCAGCTTGGGGGAGGGAGACCCAGGACAGTCTTCCCCACCGGGAGCTCCTCTGGACGTCTTGGGCAACACACCGCAGCAGCCTGCCTGACGCCCGTGGTCACTCCTGATGCTGGTGACAAATCGCCAAGGGCACAGCCCG
Source organism: Tadarida brasiliensis (assembly GCA_030848825.1). Taxonomy (NCBI): domain Eukaryota; kingdom Metazoa; phylum Chordata; class Mammalia; order Chiroptera; family Molossidae; genus Tadarida; species Tadarida brasiliensis. The sequence goes on along the minus strand of CM061259.1, from coordinate 102,644,240 downwards.
CACTGGCTGCAGCAGCTCCAGGAACGAACGTGTCCTGAGAGCTGGGACGCAGCCAAGAGCTTCATGAACCTTAACGGTTCCTCGTGCCCATAGGGTCCAGCCCGAACTTCGAGGAAACCAAATCCTAACGCACAGGGCCAGGCCTCAGTGTTCGTCACGTGGCAGAGGAAGCAGATCTGTCCTGAGCGGCCCCAGCAGTTGTGAGCCCATGTAACAAATAAGGAAACAAACACTTTGCAAATATAAGTCACTGGCCTTGGGTCACGTAGCTTCTAACAACAGTAATAATACAGACATGCAGAGTTCTCGATTATTCACCAGGTTCAAGGGTGGCTGCTTAGCTGACCGTCAGGTAGAATTGCTAATAGTCAGAACTGACTGCTGGAAGAGGTAATGAGCTCCTTGTAATGAGAGGTGTGCAAGCAAAGACTCACTTATTTACCAGGCAAGCTGCAGAGGGGCTGCAAGTCCAGGGGAGAGAGGGGGAATTAGACAGGATGGCCGTTTTCAGCTCAGTGGGGCAGGAACTATTTCATTTCCCTCTATGACCCCAGTGCCTGGAAAAGGGGGGATAGAGGGCCTCACCTGTGTGTGCACAAGAAACAAGCAAATGAATGCATCTATAACAAAAATCTGTGGCAACGAGAGAGAGCGAGGAGGGCTAATTCCTTTCTAATTCTTCCCTTCCCTTAAAACTCTGGTTCTCATCATGGGGAGCACATTGGAATATTTGGGGAGCTAGAGCAGAGAGGCACCGCATAAAATATGTCAAAACCAAGATGTCTTGCTTCCCAGTGAGATGCCAGGCATTGTGCTTTGCACTTTACACTCATTATCTGTCTCATGAGTCTGTACAACCTTGTGAAGTGGAGATTCTTGTTGCTCCATTTCACAGACAGGAAGCCAGAGCTTGGAGAGGCTGTCATTTACGGAGGGAGTCACAGCTGATAAGAATAAGAATTGCCTTTTATGAGGGACTTTCCATCAACCTTTATCTTGTTTAATTCCCATAGCAACTTCGAGAGGTAGGATTTATCATCTCCATCTTTTCAAAAAAGGAAACCGAGGCTCAGATTAAGTCACTCACCCAAGGTTACTGAGCTAGGACATGGCAGTGCCAGGGTTCTGAACCAGGCCTTGGGGGAGGGATGGCTGTGGTTGGCTCTCAGAGCTGTAGCATGGGGGAGGGGGCAGCGGACGGAACACTGGCCCAAGAGCTAAGCCACCTGGGTCCTTTCCCAGTCCCATCATGATCTCCGTGCGTCCTCAGGCAAGTGCTACCTGTCTGGGGTCTCCGTTGATCCCTCTGTAAAACTGAGAAGGGAGGTGGAGATGGGCCTGATTTTTCAGCAACTTTCCAGCCGTCATTTTCCATGACTCGATTCCCCACCGTGAGTTCTGGGCCACAAACCAGTTGGCTCCCTCCCTCCCACTCCGAGAGACAGAGAGCTGGCAGGAGGGGATGATCCGCCTCAATTCTCCCACCTCCTTTTTCCTCCTCCTCCTCCTGGGCTGGGACACACCTACTCCAACTTTCTCAGCAGCCTCTTCGGTGTGCAGTGTGCCTTCCTGCTCCCTCTCCGCACCTCCCTCCTGAGCTCGTCAGCCCTGCGCTAGCCAGAGGGGTCCAGCCCAGCAGCCCAGCCGCCCAGCTGGGGCACCGTCCCCTACCCGAAGGGCGCAGGTAAGAACTGCTGGAGGATGGGATGTTGGGGGAGGGGTGCAAAGCTGATCCATTCTCGTGCCTTGTCCTAGAGAAGGCGGTGGGCGTTGGGAGCTGTTGGAAAGTGGGGACGGAACCAAGACATGACAGAAGCGTGCACGGAGGGGTAGGACAGGGACACCTGGGCCTTGGATCGCCTAGGGACACTGAATGAAGCCAGAGATGTAGCCAGCCTGAGCCTAGGGCTGGGGCACTGGGGCTCAGGAGTGGACAAGGCTAGGACTTGGATCTTGTGGAGAAGCTAGGTCACACATGCACGAATGGAAAGTTGCACTCTTGTCCCTGGAAGAATGAAATCCCCTGCACGGGCTTTCTGGGGATGAGCCTTCAGGGGGGTGTGAGGGCCATTTTCCATGTGGTTTAAGGGGAAGGTCTGGGGCCAGGGAATGGAGAGGTGCTGGCTGCTTGTGTGTGTCCAGGGGGCACAGGGACCTATCTCAGACAAAGCCACCTGGTCAGGCCAGGGAGGGAGGGAGTCAGATAAGCTGGCCAGCCCTGGCTCCCCTGCAACTCTTTAGCGGCGCCCTGATTAGAACCTCAGCTTTCCGGGCTGTAAAATGGGGGTGCCCACGGTTTCTAAGGGCTATGAAAGGCTGTGAGTCTTCAAGGCACCAGCGGCGACACTGGTGTTAGGTGGGGGGAGTGGGAGCAGCTCTGTTCCCCCGTCTTGGGGGAGGCAGGAATCTGATGCATATCTTTGGAGGCAGGAGAGCTGGAGTGGAACGCTGAGCAGAGCCACCGGGCCAGAGTTCAGCCCTCCACTGGGGGGCGGGGGGATGCTATCGCCCCAATGTGGGGAGCAGTGGGGCTGTGCCCAGGTTTGCCCAGGGCTCAGAAAGGCTGCCTCTGTCCCCAGCCACACTCCTGAGCTGACCTGGGCGCAGGAGAGAGGAGGGAGGTGGAGAAGTGGGTGCAGGACTCCAGGGTTTCAATTCTTCCCTGGTTTTATAGATGGGCAGCTGAGCCCGGGCAGGTTTACAGCGTTCTCCACGCAGGACAGCACTAATAGCTATTATTACAGCTGACGTTCGCTGCGTGCGTTCTGTGCTGGGGGCCTGGGCTGAGTATGCATGGCCATTTGAAAAATTTTGAGTTTTCTAAGCAGGGAGGGCGAAAAGACAATGTCATTATTTGTGTCTCTAAGACTCACAGGCCTGTGGCCTGGGACTGCCTCTCTGCACCGATTTCCCTATTTGTTAAATAAGGTGGTTGGAGTATTAAGATCCGCAAGTAATCGATTCACCCCGACAAGCCTGTTAGGTAGGCAGGGCAGGAAGGATTGCATTTTGCAGGTGAAGAACCCAAGGGGTTCAATGTCCTGTGGTCAGTAAGCGGCAGTTGGGTTCCTCCAGGAGCACCCGGTTACCCTTCTGGCAGGAAGGTGCTGAGTGCATGATGGTGGCTAGCCCGAAGGAGTGAAACACAGGCGCCCCCTCTTCCACGAGCTCCCCGGGCCTCAGTTTCCTCATCTGTAAAATGGGGCAATAACTAGAGGGAGCGAAGGTCTCCCTGGCACTCCCCACTGATTCCATGACTCTTAGTGGCCTCCTTAAGGACTCAGGGAACCAGACCCAGAAGGACACTGACATTCGGTGCCTGTGCTTTCTATGGGAGGGGCTGCTCGGCTCCTTCCATTCCCGAGCTGCCCCTACACCTGTCCTCCGAGTCGGGCCACCACGCCACACTCCCTGCACACTCTTCTCTGAGCGCAGCTGGCCGCCCCTCGGCCTGGACATTCTCCTTCCCACTGCCGCACGACAGGCCATGGCCCCGGCACTGCTGCTGGCCGGGTGGGGTCCGGGGAAAGAGGATGTGGGCCAGGCCTTAGAGACAGCCAGTGTGTGCCAGCCAGTGTGTGCCGGAGCATCGAGGTGGTGCGCTTCGCCCCTTCCCGAACTCTCTGGATGGGCCCTGCCTTTGGGATTTCTCCAGGACGGGACGGGCAGGGCCTCGGGAATCTTCCTGTGCTTCCTGGGCCCCCCACACAAGCTAAGCCAGCGCCGAACCTCCAGGCGACTATTTCCATGAATAATGGTACTGAGGCTTACATCGAGAATGCGGGTTTCTGGACAGGCGTATGAAGAAGAGTGTGGTTCCCAATCCTCGAAAGCATTCGTGTGTGACCTGGGCTGCAGCTGCCCTGAAGCTCAGCCTCCTCACTTGAAAAACGGGGCTAATAATAGTCCCCTTCTCAGAGAATCGATGTGAGAATTCAATGAGATAATGCATGGAGTGCTCAGGGCCTTATCTATTATGTTCGGGTCGTCATGAAGTCGGCACGGAGCTCCTCTCTGCTCCTGGGACAGAGGTCCCCCGCAGCGCCCTGAAGTACTCCTTCCTAAGACACATCACAGTTGGAATGGTAGTTATTTGCACTTTTTGTTTGCTGTTTTCTGTCCTGCTAAGTGTTGCTGACTGCTCTAGCCTCCATGTCTAGCATGCCTGGCACACACAAGAAGCTCATTGCGTATCTGTTGAGAGAATGAATGAATCTTCATTTCTAAATCATAGATGAGAACTGTCACTTAGCGGGACTAAGTGTTAGCCCAACCCAACCACAGTCAAGAGTTGGGAGTGGAAGGGACCCCAGAGATGATTAGATCAGAGAGATGGAGACACTGGGGCCTCACCAGAGAAGGCTGGTAACTTGACTGGGGTCACACAGCGAGTGAGCAGGGAAGGCAGGACCATTAGCCAGATCTTTTCACTTTCCTCTGCCGAGTCCAGGTAATGCGACCATACCGTTTTCTATATGGGTTGTTAGTCTTGGAGGCCAGTAAATTGCCCCCACATTCCCTGGAGACAATTAGGGATCAACAACAAGTTTAAGCTGCCCTTCAGAGGACAGGGGACATCAATCAGACCCTTCCCGCAACACCCACTAACACACACACACACACACACACACACACACACACACACACATACACACACACACACACGTGCACACACGCCACTCCCTACCTAGTACGGTATCTGTACGACCGGAAGGGTCCTCAGGAGTCCCTGAAATGGCCTTCACGAATTATTGGTCCTATTTTACAGATGAAACCATAGGTCTTGAATTATTTGCCTAAAGTGAATAGCTAGTTGGTGCTGGTGTCCTGGGTTAGTGTGTCATTTCATGGAGTCATTTCTGAGCATGGGATCTAAATGTCGGAAAGAAAACCTGATTTCCCGAGCCCCTATCTGCACCTGTCACCAGGTTAGACTGTTTTACACAGACCATCTCTTCCTCTCCGCACAACTGCCCTGCCGGCCGTCTGTCACTCTCCTCGATCTCTTCTTTTTATTGTTATTATTGTTGTTTTCAGTGTGGAGACAAACAGAGACTCAGAAAAGTTAAGCCACTTCCTTTCAGTCACACAGCTTCTGTTTTCTTAACCAACACTTGGTTCAATAGACACTGAGGAAGCCCTTCAATGTGTCAGGCGCCCAAAGATTCACAGTCGGTGGAGGCAGGCCCATCAGTGGATGGTTTAGATAACCGGAGGCAGGTGGTAAAATAGAGCCACACCCAGGCTGGTATGGGGGCTTAGAGGAGTGACTTCCCCCAGTTATAGAACCAATGAAGGCTTCTTGGAGGAGCTGTCAACGATCATCAGTGTTGAAGGCTGCATAAGGCTTAAATAAGGACAAGGCAATTCAGAAAGAGAAAGTAGCATGTGCAAAGGCACAGTGGTTCAAAGAAAACAGCAGGTGTGTGCAGGAGACTATCAGCCAGGTGGAGCCAGGTCACTGTAGGCCCTGTGTGCCAGGCCAAGGAATGTGGCTTTTCAAAAAAAAAAAAAAAAAAGTAATTTATATGTAAATTTTATTAATGGGAAATTATAGAAATACACAAACATAGGCAGAATAGCACTTTTAAAACCCCATCACCCAGCTTCAACAATTATGTTTCCTCTCTACCCTCGCTGACTCTTGCCTCACCAGATTATTTTGAAGCATATCCCAGATCTATAATTGCATCTGGAAATAGTTCTGTGTATATCTTTAAAACATAAGGACTTTAGAAAATCACCATAGGAGCATGGCTTTTATTTTGTAAATATTGGAGGACCATGTTGAAAGAGTTTAAGTCAAAGCGTAGCTGGGCTAGACGTACGTGGCTGTGGGGGGCAGCATGCATTTAAGGAGGGGGGTCAGAGTGGAAGGTTAAGGTGTCTTGTCTCCCCTTTGGCCAAGTACAGGGCCTGATATTCTACCATTACCCATTGATCAACAAAGTACCTCCTAAAACCCATCTCCTTTTGAAAGAGGTGATGCCTGAAGCATTCTCCAGTTTGGAGCCTGTCCCTGCCCCCCTTCCTGCTGAGTCTTTTTCCATTCCTGAGCCTGGCCCCGGCCCCTGTGCGGAGGGACAGTGAGGTGGCAGGGCAGCTGTCTATGCCCTGGCTGGGGGCAGGGAGCCCACACTGGAGAGTTCTCCAGTTCCCAGTTCCACTTCAGCTCCAGTGCCCACAGTAGTTGGCCCCAGAGCAAGCTGAGCAGGACTGTACATGCCAGCTGTGGGGTAACGTCAGCGTGTGTGTGCGTGTTGGGCTGTGTGTGCTCACATGTCCCAGGTCAGAGCTGCTGGCTGTCTGTCTTTGCAGCATCCCCTTCCCTCTGGGGCCCTCCCAACACCTGCAAGGCTAGATGGCACAAAATGCATCATTTTAGACATTTAGAAGTTCAGCCTTGGGAAGGGGCAGAGCTTAATATTAGTATGGCACCATGGCTGGGCGCACGAGCTCTAGAACCAGGGTGCTGGAGTTCCTGTCCTGACTGTGACCTTGGGCACATCATTTCACCTCCCTGAGGGGGCGGGGGAGGGGTGCAGCATGCTCCCCGCCTCACAGGGCTGCCAGGAATCGACACGTGCAAAGCTCTTAGGAGAGCAGTCATCACGCATTAAGAGCTCACTGCACGTTAGCTACTTTACAGATTTGGGGGCTCTTGAAATCCTGGGAATTGACTCAGAGAATCATAGCGTCTTGGAAAATTTAAATCCTAGACTCTCTAACTCTTGGAAGGGAACAATTGGAAGAACCCTACTGGATTCCTAGGCTACCTCTCTACTCTGTGCAAAGATTCCTTGTACAGTGTCTCTGACAAATAGTCAGCCTGATTCTCTTTTTCTTTTTGTAAATATTCAAAACCAGAGTGCCTCAATTTAAGTTACGGCTTGATGAATTTTTACCAGGTGAACGCAGACAACGGCTGAGCAGCAACCAGAGCAAAGGCAGACATCAGCAGCCCAGGAGCCCTCCTGACGTCCCTTGCCAGTCACCAGCCCACTCCAAGGGCAGCTGTTACCCAGCCCCCCGGACTGGTCTCCAACACCTGCCTGTGGGGTGCGTAGCACCGTTAGGAGAACTCTAATTATTAGAGAGATTCCCTGAGTTAGTTAATTTGGAAGTTGCTAAATTGAAGTTCACCTTTAACTTGGTTTGTTTTCATTGTCATGTTCCAGGGTCAGTCTTATTTAGAGCTGAGCTTCCCAGATGCCTAGGACTGTTATTTAAAAATACAGATTTCACCCTGGCTGGTTAGCTCGGTGGTTAGAGCATCGGCCCACGGACCAAAGAGTCGTGGGTTTGATTGCCATTCAAGGGCACATACCTTGGTTGCAAGTTCAATCCCCAGCTCTGCTCCGGGTTATGCAGGAGGCAACCAACTGATGTGTCTCTCTCACATCGATGTTTCTCTCTGTCTCTCTCACCCTCCTTCCCTCCCATTCTATCGGAAAAATAGCCTCGGGTGAGGATAAAAATAAATAAATAAAATAAAAATAAAAATATAGATTTCTCAGCTCTATCCTAAGTCTACAAAATTAAAATGTGGGATCTGGGGTGGGGTCAGGGAACCCATATTTCTCCGAGTTCCAAGGGAACTCTAGGTGAGGTCCAACTGGGTTTGGGAACCATTAGGCTAGTGGTTAAGAGCTCAGACTCCATTCAGGCAGACTGTCTGTTCTAGTCCATGCTCCTCACTTACCAGCCGTTGACCCTGGACAAGGCATTTGGGTTTTCTGACCCTCAGTCTTATTCCTTTGTAAAGTGGGGGTGAAATAATAGTACCTACTTCCTTGGGTCCATCAACAGGGAAGGCGCCCCCTGAGCGACCGGTGCTACAATGAACATGGCTGTTACTGGGGACAGCCCACCTGTGGTCTACCCAAGGAAGCCTTGTGTTTGGGTCCTAACTGGGCCACTTGCTAGTAGTATGACCCTGGACAGTCTTTTGACCACTCCCCTCTGGGTCTCCACTTCCCCATCTATCGGAGGAAAATACTCCTTGCTCCCCTTATAGGGTCTTTGAGGGGATCAAACAAGGAAATGGACCAGGAAACTGCTCTCGGGACAGAAAAATGGGGCATGAAGTAAAACCCCAGTGACCTGTGACCTGGAACTCAGCTGACCCTGGGAACCGGTGGAAAGCGGGCTTGCCCTGTGCTTGCGGTTCTCCGGAGGGCGGGCCGGGGAGGGTGGGGAAGGAACTGCTGAGGCTTCGCTTTTCCACAGCCTGGTGTGCCCTGGCACGCCTCCCGCGCTGCTTGGTTTTCGAGAACTGTCTCCTTCCTGGTTCCTGGGCAGGAAGAGTCCAAGATTCCCTAGCTATGAAACCCTGTGCAATCTGCCAGTCAGATGCTTTTATTCATTAAATGTCTTCCCTCTTACTACAAGTCTTCTTCCTCCTTTTTTCTTTTTTAAAATCCTCAACCAAGCATACTTTTCCATTTATCTTCAGATAGAGTGGGAGGTGGGGGGGAGAGAGAGAGAGAGAGAAACATCGACGTGACAGAGACACATAGACTGGTTGCCTCCCGTATGACCCTGACCAGGGCCGGGGACTGAACCAAAACCGAGGTATGTGCCCTTGACCAGAATCGAACCCAAAACTCTTTGGTCCAAGGGCCGATGCCCTAACCGCTGAGCCAGATTGGCCAGGGCACAAGTCTTCTTTTAAGTCCTTTACTAGCACTTTTAGGAAACTTTTAAATAAAGTATAATATGCATACAGGAATGTGCACAAATCCCAAGTGTACAGCTCAGTGAGCTTTCCAGAAACTAACCAGCCCCCAAAGAGTCAGAACGTCACCACCATTCCATAAACCTCCTTTGTGCGCTCCCCCTTCCAGTCACTGCCACCCTCTGCCCCACCAAGGGTAACTTTACTCTAATCTAATCCATAGATTTTGCCTGTTTGTAAACTGTATGTAGCTGGACTAGCACAGTATGTATTCTTTTGTATATGATGGCTTTCACCCCACATTATGTGAGTGGGGTTCACCTGTATTATTGCCTAGAGCAAGACTTCGTTTTCTTTGCTGTATAGTATTCCATTGTATGGCCATACCACAATTTACTTATCCGTCCGTTCTGCTCTTGATGGACATTTGGGTTGTTTCCAGTGGAGGGCAGTTGTAAGTAGTGCTGCTCTGAATGTTCTCATGTGAATTTTTTGGTGAATGTAGCATGCACACATTTCTGTAGTGTGTATAACCAGGGGTGGAATTGCTGGGTCATGAGCCATGTGTATGTGGATGGAACCCTTTTATTTTCAGGTTCATTTCTAGTCACTGCAAGCAGAACATGGTTCATGGGGCCGAGCACCTCTCTGGGAGATAGACAGACCTGTCTGCAGGGAGATAAATAGTTGCCTCTGGGGTTTCAGATGTTGACGAACAGACAGGTTTGCAGACTCAGAGACCTTGGGCTGAAAGTCAGATCTGCTGCTTTCCCTGTCCTCTCATTTGATTTAGAGATAACCTGAAGGCCAGTGTGGCCCTAGGAGTGGTTAGTGGACCACCTACGGGGGAAAACGCGCACCCCAAACCCACGGCGGCCCTGCTAACTCAGAAATCGGACTTCTCGAGGATGGAGCTGTGATTTTTAACACACTGACATTTGAGAAACATTTCTCTAGCCTATAAATATGAAAATTATGGTCTTTTCCTAACTTCCCACTGCCTCTCCACTGGGGCCTAGGAGTGGACCACACAGGGGACATCAGCTTTGAAACAAGGCATGGTAGAAGGTGGGATCATAAAGAAAGAGATTCCCCTTTGCAGCAGAGCTCAAACACCAGGTGCACCAAAATCACCCCCAGGAACTTGTTAAACATCTATTCCTGAGCCCCACCCCTAAGGATTTTGATTCAGTGGGTCTGGGGTGGGGCTGGGAATATGTCTTTTTAAGCCCCATCCCCACCCCCACCCCCTTAGGGGATTCCCAATGGTGGGAACCGATGGTTCAGGTCAATGTCCAGCCCTGTCCGTGAGAACAGAGTTTGGCTGAGTTGCATCTGCCTACGGCTGGGTGCAGCACAGAGGTACCATGGGTAAGAGTAGTCTGTGGACAGAGCCCAGGGTGCTTATATGTGGAACTGGGAATGGCCTGAAGCCCATAGAGGCTTGATTGCATCTCATTAATATGCATCTTGATGCTCCCAAATCAGCCCTGACCCCTCTAGTGCCTCTGGCCCTCAGTCAGGTTAGGCCTGCAGAAATGCAAGACCCACGCCTCACACAGCGGAACTGCCCACCTTGCCCCCTGTTAGAAGCCGCTCCCCGCCTGCCCAGCCCTGCCTGCCTGCCGGCTCTGTGTCCCTACACTGTTCCGCTCAGGGGGGCTTGGCCTTGGGCGGACGGACACACAGCTAGGCGAGGCCAGGCCAGCAATGGGACCGAGAGGGACTAGAGATGAAGCCTTTGTTGAGAATCTGTTGAGAATCTGTTTGCTGACTTTATAGGATCCTGGTGTGGGGGAGGGAGCAGATCACTCTCCCTCCTCCCAAGTGCTCTTTCTAACCCGAGGGCATGGGAGGCAGGCCAGCAACTGTTAGACACACAGGTGATCTGAGTTTTAATCCTGCCTTGGCCACATGCTACTATGTGGACTTGGAGGTTAGGTAACCTCTCTGAGTCTCATTTATCCCCCAAATGAGGATAATGACAGGGTTGCTGAAAGCTAGTTCAAAAGCAATAATGGATGCCAAGGGCTTACCGCGGACCCTGGCGTATAGTAAATGTTCAATAAATGCCGGCTGTGACCAGTGCCTGTGCCTCTGCAAGCCCTTCCTAGTCCCCAAACCTCGCCATCTTCAGGGCATCATTTGACAATAGCTCAGGGGAGGGCTGCTCAGTAAGGTAGGAGAGCAGGGACTAATCCCAATTCCCAGACGGACACGTGGAAGCCCCATGGAAAGAGGAGGTTGCCCAGGGGTCTCCCACTTGACCCTCTGCTGGGCCCTCTGATATGTTACCATGGCACCAACGGAGCACGGTCTCCCATCCCTGACCCTTCCTCAGCACCACGGCTACCGCGTGGGGGCGCACACGCTAGGCCTTGGCCCTGTTCATCTTAACTACTCCTCACGACAGCCCGATGACTCCCTTCCTCAGTCTATACGTCAAGAGACCGAGGCTGGGTCAGGTTCAGTGATTTGCTCAAGGTCAAGCCCAGCAACGGGCCAAGGCAGGACTCAAACGCAGACTGCCTTACTCCAGAGCGTGAGCAGGTAGCCACCACGTCACGTGGCCCTGTGACCTCCCCATCCCCGGGGTGCCTGCGTCAGAGGCAGACCTGGCGGGGCATGGCCCTGGGTGGCTGATGGTCTCATGCACAAGGAACTAGCAGAGGCTTTGGTCCCAGCAGGTGCTCAGAGCCCGCTGAGAGGAACGGGTTCACCTGCTCCCTGGAGGGAAGTGCGTCTTGTCCTGGAGAGAGAGGGGACTGTGCTGAATGGCCTCATTTGATGAATCATGTAAGAGCGGTCACCCTAGCGGCACAATAAAAGACATCAGGAAACCCATGCTGTTGTAGGGTGTGCGTGACCTTTCTCTACCTCCTGTTCTCACTGCCCGTCCTCTTCTCCCACTTCATGCCCACCACCTGCCCCTTCAAACTCGGGATGAGATCACACCTGTGACTTCTCTGCACCCACAGTGCGACAGGAATGGCAATTATTTTAATGCTGCATAAGCTGTGGCTTGAGCTTTACTACAAATTGTTGTAAGGAGAGAAGCAATGTCACAAAGACCCACAGGTGTGTGTGTGTGTGTGTGTGTGTGCGTGTGCGTGTGCGTGTGCGTGTGCATGTGTGTGTAGAAGGGTGTTCCTGCAAGAGGCTCGTGGGCATGGGTGGGGATTAGTTCAGATACAGAAAATAGCTCCCTCACTCCACACGTATTTTTGAACACCTATTTTAATAGTTAATAACATTGCTATAATTATAATAGTAAGAGTAGTAACTAACAATAGTAATAACATTAACTGCTTTCTGTGTTCCTGGCACTATGCTAAATGCTTTCCACGCATAAGCTCACTGAATCCTCCGGTGAGGTAAGCATTGCTAGCCCCATTTCACAAATGGGGAAACCGAGGCTAAGACAGAGGAAGCAAGACCCCTAGATAAAAGCAGAGACAAGATTGAGGGCAGGTCTGACCCCGAAGCCTGGTTCCTTGCCCCCTCTCTTGACTAATGAGTAGAAGGACCAAGGAATTGTGGGTTCCCGAGGGGTTCTCAGATTGGAAGAGGAGTTGGAAGAAGGAAGCAAGTTGGCCAGTGCAAAGCCACCAAGATGGGAAGCCTGGGTTCCAGTTCTAGTGATTCTAGGATTTTATGTCCAATACCACGTCCCTCTCTCCTCTGTTCCTTATGTAACCATCACGTAAATCCTGCGTGGGCTCCCACCCCACTGCAAGGCTTTTCTTTGGCCTGAAAGGCCCTGGTCCACCTCCCTGATTTCCCTCCTCGTTCTCTCTAGTCTATCCACATGACCACGTTCCTGCCTCAGGGCCTTTGCACTGCCTATTTCTTCTAACTGGAACTCTTTCTCAAGTGGCTTGTGGCCCTTTCCCTGCTCAAGTGTCACCTTGTCATGTAGGACTCCCTGACCACCGTTTCTAAAACAGTATTCCCCACACATCACTCTTTAACCTTGCCTTGCATAATTTTTCTTCATATCACTTTTCACACATCATATAGTGTATTTCTTCTCTCTCTCTCTCTCTCTCTCTCTCTCCCACCAGAATACAATCTCCACAAGCGCAGGGACCTCATCTGTCTTGTACTCTGTTCTAGAATGCCTGTCAAAGGGTAAACCCTCAATAAAAACGTATTGAATAAATGAGTGAATGACTTTGGCAGAGGAAGCCCAATAACAAAATTCTCCTCCTCATCTCCTACTTTATCCGTTTTCTTCCCCAAAGCCCAGGCTCCTGGAAGCTCTTTGTTTCCTTCAAATGTCCATCTCCCAGAGTCACATCATGGCTTTCGAGGGTCCTAGGCATTTTAGCCTTTGCAGGTCCCTTCATCCATGAAAAAAAATTGGAAATATTTTCTGACAACATTGATATAAAGATGAGTATATAATTATATATGAAAACATGTTCTTCAACCAAAATGTTTGTTTTCTGACTTCTCAATTTAAGGGAAATTTTCATTAGCCCCTAAAAGTACTGCGGGCCCTGGGTGTGCCCGCTGTGCTGCCGGATAGGTGGACCGTGACTCCTCCTCCGAATCCCATGCGTCTCTGGTTCCTGTGCCGTGCTCTCTAGAGCTGAGCTGAGAGCCACTAGCCAACATGGGAGCCACTAGTCACATGTGTCTGTGTGAATTAAAATGAAATAAAATTACAAACTCACTTCCTCAGTTGTACCAGCCACGTTTCAAATACTTGATGGTCATCTGTGGCTAGTAGCTCTCACCCTGGACAGCTCAGCTATAGAACACGGCCATCACTACGGAAAGCTCTCCTGGGGAGTGCTGCTCTATTCGCTCCAGCTGCTCCAGCCTCCTGAGCCTGTCTTCTGGGAAGTCTGTTGTCGGACGGCACTTGAATCCACCACCTACTAGGTGAGTGGACCTGGGCAGAACCTTCAAACGATCTGAGCCTCAGTTTCTCATTTACGAAAGGAGAGGAACAATAAGCGTCATAATAGGATGAGGTTGGCACAATAACTGACTTGGACTGAGTGCGTTCCAGTCCTGGGTATTTGCCATGCATCGACTCATTCAGCCTTCTCAACCACTCCATGAGATAGGCGCTATTATCATTTCCCTTTTTCGGGGACCAAGAACTTAAGTAGCTGCCAAGGCCGCATGGCTGGTGAGTGGTTGAGTTGGGATTTGAAATGAGGTCCATCTGGCTCCAGGCCCACTTGCTTCCTATTAATTCTACCCAGTACTGTACCCCCTACCCAAGGACCAAGTGAGATAATGCATGAAGATTTTTTTGAAAACTCTAGATTACCATACGGATATAGGACAGTATCGTTTTTGTCATCAGTAATAATAAGTAGGATACTGATAAAGAAGGGGACCCAGTCCCAGCTCCCTTCACCACACCCTAGGCGAGGACTTCCTTGCCAGTGGTTTCTTTTCCCTCTAGTTCCAGCCTTGTGCCAGCCTGGCTTTTACAGACACTCTCCCAAGGCAGCTGTCAGTCCGCTGGTGGTCTGGCTGCCATGCATCACGCCATTATTGGGCCTAATAAGGTGTTATTCTGCGTCCTTCCTCCCTGTGCGTTGACCTATTATATTATGTCTTCCCTGCAGCCCTGGGAAGTAGGTAGGAGGAGCTATTATTATCTCCCCTTTACAGACAGGGAAATTGAGGCTCAGAAGAGGTTTTGTGGGCTTCCCAAGGTCACACGGCCCAACAAGGGCTCGAGCCACGGCACTTCTCCCGCTCATATCCAGTTCTTTGACTTGTTTTGTTACACGAGAACCTAGCAGCGGCTGCCGCCTACAAGCCAGCAAATGACTCCCGTGTTCATCCAAGTTCCTTGGAAGTAGATCAAGCCTTCCTACCCACAGCGAATTCCAGTAAGCCTAAGCCAGTAGAGCTGGTGCTCAAACCCAGGCCACAGAGGGTGGGAGTCGTCAATGGGATACTATCCTTTTTGATCCGATGTCAGATTACTCTTCCCAGCATGCAGTTCTGTTCTGGTCCTGCTTCTTCTCAAAAACCATCAATGGCTCCCTACTTCTAAGGGGAAAGTTTGTTTCGGGAGCTAAAGACTTCCTGTTCTAGCAGGTACCTGGAATGTCACTATTCTTTCACTTACTATTTAAATTCTGGTTCAAAGGCACAATTCCTCCTAAGCCCTCTCCCTACCAGCCCTAACACTGGAAGCCTGAGTCAGATGCAGTGGTGGGGAGGAGAGCGGGGTCGGAAAATACATATGGACGTACCCAAGTCCATGGTCGTTGTCCATTTAGAGTTTGGGAGAGTGGAGTGTGGACATTCTCCAATCCAGAGGAATGAATCCAGTGGCTCTTTCTTCCATGAAAGGCTGTCCAAACTTTAAAAAATATCGTACCTTGTTGCTTCTCCCCAGAGCACCCAGGTTTAGGAAATCTGGCTGTTTTCAGTTCAGCCACCACCTTCCTGGGTGGCCGTGGGTAAAGGTAAATCTCCGTTTCCCTTACCTTAGACCTGGGAGTAGAAGGGCAGATGTGTTTCCTAGGAGCAGCATGTGGGTTACTAGCTAACATCTGTGTCGTGAGGAAAGGGAAGGTGGTGGGCCACGAGGGAGAATGTCATCGCTGACCTGTGCCTGGGTACTTCTGGGAGTGACAGGGAGGAATTTCATCCTCAGAAACAAAGCCTGACATTTTGAACAGATCTGGTAGGAGCTGCTTTCATGTAAAGTTTGATTTAGCTTTGAATTCCTCCGAGGATGTGTGGTGCCCATAAGGGCCGGAATTAGTCATAGATTTCTAGAGGGAAAATGCCTGAGTCACCGCACAGGGACCAGCCATTACAGATACAGATCACAGAGCATCACGGTCATAGCATATCCAACTGCATGTCAGAACTTTCCACCACAGGACACAGGACATTAGAATAGCAGAGCCCCAGCTTCTCAGACCTGGGGGGCTCTTCGAGGTCGCCTAGTCCAGTTCTTTAAACCTGTGCTCACTGGGGGGATGAGGGACACGCCTGGGGGCAGGGTCCTGGGCTTCCAACCCTGCTTCTAATCACGCAGCTCTGCCTTCATCTGTTTATATTGTGCTTCCAGGTACAATTTCATCAGGAAAAAAAGAGATTTTGCCTCTGAAAGCAATAGAGGGGTGTGACATCACTACTCCATCCCAGCCCCTCCCCTCAACATGTCATTACAGATGAGGGAAGAGGCTCCACAGGGCTTTGGTGACCAAGGCCACACAGGGAAGAGTGACCTTAGATGTAGGTCTCTGGAGAGCCAGGTCGGCTTACCTCACTGATGATGAAACAAGTGTCGGGGAGGGTGCAACCCTGACCCACAGCCACAGGAAATCCCATCACTGCCTTTGAGAGCTCACTGAGGGTCTAAGAGAGACCATAGGCTCACACAGGCCAAACCTATACCTGCATAAATTAGAAGGGGCTTTCGAGCTCTTCTCATCTCCCCCAAGGGCAAACATCCCCCTAAAGTATCACATCTTTCACAGGTGGCCACCTAGGGCTTGGATGCCCCCAGTGACGGGGAGCTCTCCGCATTCTGAGAGGACGCATTCCTGGGTTACACTTGAGATCACTAACCAAGAACACAGGACAGGTCTCAGAGCACTGCTCCTCCCAGCCACGCTCAGTCTTTTATCAATGACTTGGGTTAAGACATGAATGTTACAACCACCAAGTTTCTGAAAGTCAGAACCGAGATTCTGAGAAGCTGGAGCAGGGGCTGAAACACTGGGTGAAATTAACCATGGTCTCGCTAAACTCCTACAGCAGTTAGTTGCAGAAAACCAGCCTGCACAGGAACAGAGAGGGGGTGACGTGATAATACACCTGAGAGTTTTCATTACCCACAAACTCAACAGTCAGTAGTACGAGCCAACTGCTAGAAGGTAATAGTATTTGGAATTTGTTGAAAACTGTGTTGTATACTATATTCAGCCTTTGTGTACATTAACTAATTTCATTATCAACATGGTATTATGAGGTAGGGAAATTTAGGATCAGAGAAGGTAAGCCATTTGCCCAAGGTCACACAGCCAGAACTTGTGTGTTGTGAATCACCTTCTGCTGCCTTCCCCATCTTTGTAATGGGCTTGGGAGTGACCAGGAGGCAGAGTTTGAGTCACACATGTCCTAAAAGGATCCATTCATGAACCCCACACCTGCGCTTGCTCACACCTATGCACACACAAGCCCCATGGCTACCAGTTTATTTACTCACATCATATTCATTCTAAGTAGGCATGCACAACAAATGCACCCACAAAAATTATTCAAAAACTGCCTCTTAAATATGTGAATGTGCCCTCTTGCAAACGTGCACATTCACCCACATGCAGATCTCTCTCTGGGCCTGGGAGCCAAAAGTGTGAGCCCCACCCCAGACAAGCACCTGCTCGCAGCTTCCTAGAACAGCCTGTGGCTGGCCAGCAAGCTTAGACTCGACCAGCAGCCAGCAGCTTCCTGCTCCGCTGAGGTGCAGGCTGGTCCTTCTCCAGAGGGTTCAGGGGACCGCACCCTCACCCCGACCTTAGGCTTTGATTATGCCTTGGCTTTGAAAACGAGTAATAACTAATATTAATTGAGTGCTTTTCTATGGGCCAGGCACTGTGCTAAGCACATTCGTGTGCATGGACTTATTCAGTCTTCATAACACCCCATGAAAGCAGTACTCTTAATAGCCCCATCTTACAGATGAGAAAACTGAGGTTCAGAGATGTTGAGTAACTTACCCAATGTGTTAGGTAGTAGTGGAGCTGGGACTTGAACCCAAACCGTTGGATTCATGTGAACACAGCTTCTCTTTCTGGCAGCATAGTTGGGAGGAAAGAACCTGGCTTTAGTTCTCACCATGTGACCTTGGGCAAGTTCCTTTCTTGCTTTAAGACTATTTTCCAGCTTCAAAAAGTAAGGGATGCTCACCAAAGTTTCTTTCAGCTTTCATGCTGTCATTGCTTTTCCTAAGTCCAGATACTTTCATTTTTCAACTAGTATTTATATACCAGACACTGATCTAGGCACTGGGAATTCATGAATAAGATACGCAAAGCTCCTGTCTTCATGGAGCCCAATATCTAGTGCAAGAGCTAGTCATTAAACAAATAAACAAGCACATATTATGTGGTGATAATTGTCATGGAGAAAATGGAGTGGTGTGATAAAGAAGGTGTTAGGAAGGACACTACATCAAATTGAGTGTTAGGAGGTGACATTTGAGCTGAGAACTGGATAACAAGAAGGCACCAGCCATGTGAGAATCTTTAGAGGGAAACAGCAAGTGCAAAGGCCCTGAGGCAGATCCCAGTTTGATATGTTTGCAGAGGAGAACGTACCCACGTACCCACGTACCCACGTGGCTGCAGCTTAGTGAACAAGGTGAGTGCTGGGAGGTGCCACTGGAGAAGCAGGCAGGGCCCAGATGGTGTGGGGCCTTCCTGGGCATGGTTAGGAGTTTGGATTTTAATTTAAATGCTATGGGAAGCTCCTAGAAAATTTTAAGCAGGAAAGTGATACAAATTGACTTATGTTTTCACAGGGTGTTTCAAAACAGTGGTCCTAGGTGGTGTGGGCTGGAAGGGTGTCTCAGGAGACCCAACATGCCTCTGCACCCTGCAAACCTGTTCACTTGCCTGGACCTGGTCCCAGGAAACTAAGGTCCAGACCCAGGTCCTTCCCTCAGTAAACTAGTCGCCAGGTCTGCAGGTCCCACAGCTTGGATACAGCCATCGGCACCCCACCCCCACCCAAGGGTGCATTCTCTTTGCAGATATTCCCCTCCAGGGCGACTCCACCCCTGCTCCCTTCCCTACAGTTCGTCTTAAGGGCTTCCCCACTCCGCAAGCGCAAGCCGCGCGGGGTGTCGTGTTGAGGCCTGCCTGCCACGGGCCTGACCTGTGCACAGGAAGCTTTCCGCAGGCGGGGAAGGTGGAGCTGTGCACGCCCCGCGCTCGCTGGGCCGAGCCTGGCCTGGGTGGACCTGGGACTGGGGTAAGGGCTCATCCCCCCGGGCTTCAACTTCAAAAGCAATGCCATTCTGGGAGTGGTTGGGGTCCAAATAACTCAGGGGTCCCCTCCTGCTTGCAGGGGACGATGTCAGGGACACGGCGAGTACGGTTTTTGACTCAGGCTGGCCCCACTAGGGTGCAGTGATAGGCACAAACCTGCTTCCTTCTGCCTCCACCTCTCCTTCCAGAGCTGCCTGGGCGGAGGGCACCACCAACAGGACCCTAAGTGAGGAGTGGTGGCTGGGAGGCCAGAAGGCGGGGCACATTCACATCCTTTCTGTCACGGGCTTCAGATCCCACAGTGGCCCTTTCCGTCCCTGCCTCCCATCCTGGGACGCCACCTACAAGGTCTTACAGAACTTGCATTCGGTTCCCTCAGAACTCTGCAGAGACAAGGACCCAAGCCTTCCCCTCTGCCCCCTGTCCTGGGAGTTTAACTCTTCCTTGCCTTTGAAGAGCGAGGCAACTGGCAAAACAAGTCTTTCCTGTTTCATCCAGGAATGCTTGGGACATCTGGCTGCCCGCCACCACACTGCGGGCAGGCACCAGCTTCTAGGAGGCCCAGTTTGCAACCCACTCGGCCCTCCTCCCTGCCCCGTCCTGTCCCTGGCCCCAGTGAGCCTGACATTGTGACCCAGGCTTGAGCTGAGGGACAAGCCCTGTGGGAAACAGTAAGGGAGAGAACGGGGACAGCAGCAGCTGTTAGGGGGACGGAGCATTAGGTTAGCTCAACAGTTCCCGGGGACTCGGTCTCACCTGGCACCCACCATGTGACAGGGCAAGACCCTTCCCCCGCCAGGGCTCTATGTCCCCGTCTGTGCATGAGGAGCGGGGTCAGAACTCCGTCGTCTCTAAGGTCAGCACTGACATCCCAGGAGTTGAGGAGTTTTCTATGTTCAAGGTTACAAGGTGAGTCAGAGTCGGGCCCTGCTGTGCAGTGGGGTCTGGGGCGGGACAGGGATAGGTAAGCTGGGGGCAGGGCAAGCAGCCCCGGCCTGTGATGCGAGGACTTCCAGACTGAACCCCTGCCTGGCCTCTATCCTGCTGCCAGGCCCTCAGCGGTCCCTTCCCTCTGTGAGACTGTTTCCTATTACTAATAGTAGCTAACACTAAGTTAAAACTTACTATGTGCCGGGCACCCTGCCAGGTCATTAACTTTGTTGTAATGTAGGTAATATTCTTATGCCCATTCTACAGAAGAGGAGACTGAGGCTCACAGAGATGAAATAGCCTGCCCAGAAAGTCACCCGGCTAGTAGGTGGTGGAGCCAGGGCTGAGGGGCGGGCAGCCTGCGGCCAGGTCTGTGACCTCGGCTACTTGGCTTTCTGCTGCCCCTGTGCACGCTGATGCAGTCCAGTCTGACGAGCTCGGCCTGCTGGAGGGGCCTGCAGGACGCACCGAGAGACGGATGGCCAAGCTGGTCGGAACTATCTTACCATCACTGGGGAGCCACGGAAGGCTTTGGGGGAAAGCAGTGAAGGGGTCGGGACGGTGTTGTATCTGCCAGGTGCCCTCGAGAGGGCATTTAAACTCATCAGTCACGTCATTCCTCAAACACGGGGCGTGTCAGTTGCCACATCATTCCTTGTGGTAGGGGTTGCTCCGTGCGTTATAGGGTGTGGAGCAGCATCCCCGGCCTCTGCCCACTCAATGCCATTAGCACCCCGTCCCCAAGCTGGGGTGGCTGAGGATATCTTCAGA
Source organism: Tadarida brasiliensis (assembly GCA_030848825.1). Lineage (NCBI taxonomy): Eukaryota > Metazoa > Chordata > Mammalia > Chiroptera > Molossidae > Tadarida > Tadarida brasiliensis. The sequence goes on along the minus strand of CM061259.1, from coordinate 102,623,876 downwards.
CACGGCCAATGTCCCCTGAGGGGGGCAAAATCACCCTCAGTTAGGAACGACAGCAGTGGAAACCGTTTTCTTTCTAACTTACACCCCCCCCCCCTTTCTTTTTCTCAGGGTTTCGGGAGTTTCTCCACCATGATTATTGCCTCGTTGGGTTTTGTCGTTTTCTTGCTCCATTGTACAACCTGTGACAAGCCCCTAGAAGGAATCACCTCCTCCTCGCCCTGGCACTTCACACACGCCCTTTATAATGCGACCATCTATGAAAACTCTGCCCCCAAGACCTACGTGGAGAGCTCCGTGAAGATGGGCATGTACATCGCCGAGCCCCAGTGGGCGGTGAGGTACCGGATCATCTCGGGGGACGTGGCCAATGTGTTTAAAACAGAGGAGCACGTGGTGGGCAACTTCTGCTTCCTGCGAATCAGGACGAAGAGCGGCACCACGGCCCTCCTGAACAGGGAGGTGCGAGACAGCTACACCCTCATCGTCCAGGCCACGGAGAAGACCTTGGAGTTCGAAGCTCTGACCCGCGTGGTGGTCCACATCCTGGACCAGAATGACCTGAAGCCCCTCTTCTCCCCACCTTCATACCGAGTCACCATCTCTGAGGACATGCCCCTCAGGAGCCCCATCTGCAAGGTGACCGCCACGGATGCTGATCTGGGCCAGAACGCCGAGTTCTACTATGCCTTCAACACGAGGTCGGAGATGTTCGCCGTCCACCCCACCAGCGGCGTGGTCACGCTGGCTGGGAAGCTCAACGTCACCTGGCGAGGGAAGCACGAGCTCCAGGTGCTGGCCGTGGACCGCATGCGGAAAATCTCAGAGGGCAATGGGTTTGGCAATTTGGCTGTACTCGTCATCCACGTGGAGCCTGCTCTCAGGAAGCCCCCCGCCATCGCCTCTGTGGTGGTGGCCCCACCAGACAGCAGTGAGGGTGCCGCCTACGCCACCGTAGTGGTCGATGCAAACAGCTCAGGTGCCGAAGTGGACTCACTGGAAATTGTCGGTGGTGACCCTGGAAAGTACTTCAAAGCCATCAAGTCTTACGCCCGGAGCAGCGAGTTCAGTTTGGTGTCTGTCAAAGACATCAACTGGCTGGAGCACCTGCACGGATTCAACCTCAGCCTGCAGGCCAGGAGTGGGAGCAGTCCTTCCTTCTATTCCCAGATCAGGGGCTTTCGCCTACCCCCTTCCAAACTGGCTTCCCTCAAATTTGAGAAGGCTGTTTACAGAGTACAGCTTAGTGAGTCTTCCCCTCCGGGCAGCCGCGTGGTGATGGTCAAAGTAACCAGAGCCCTCGCCAACCTGCAGTATGTTCTAAAGCCATCCTCGGAGAGCGCAGGCTTTAAACTCAATGCTCGCACTGGGCTCATCACCACCGCGAAGCTCATGGACTTCCATGACCAAGCCCAGTACCAGCTGCACGTCAAAACCTCAGCGGGCCTGGCCTCCACCACTGTGGTCGTCGACATCGTGGACTGCAACAACCACGCCCCCATCTTCAGCAGGCCGTCCTACGTGGGCACCTTTGACGAGAACATCCCTCCAGGCACCAGTGTTCTGACTGTTACTGCCACAGACCGGGACCACGGGGAGAACGGGTACGTCACCTACTCCATCGCTCATCCGAAAGATGTGCCCTTTTCTATCGACCCTTACCTGGGGACCATCTCCACCTCCAAACCCATGGACTATGAGCTCATGAAAAGAATTTATACCTTCCAGGTACGGGCATCAGATTGGGGGTCCCCATTTCACCAGGAAAAGGAGGTGTCTGTTTTTCTCAGCCTCAATAACTTGAATGACAACAAGCCTATGTTTGAGGAAGTCAACTGCACCGGGTCTATCCGCGAAGACTGGCCAGTAGGAAAACCGGTAATGACTGTGTCGGCCATCGATGTGGATGAGCTTCAGAACCTAAAATACGAGTTTGTGTCAGGCAACGAACTAGAGTATTTTGATCTGAATCAATTCTCTGGAGTGATATTCCTCAAACGCTCTTTGATGAATCGTACTGCTGGTCAACCCATCAATTATTCTCTGAAAGTTACGGCCTCAGATGGGAAATACTATGCCTCGCCCACAACGTTGGATCTTACCGTAGTGAAGGACCCTCGTTTCGAGGTTCCTATAACATGTGATAAAACAGGGGTGCTGACCCATTTCACAAACACCATCCTCCACTCTGTTAGGCATTCAAACCAGGACTCGGACGATGAGCACTTCACGTCCTTAAGTGCGTATCAGATCAACCATCACACCCCCCAGTTTGAGGACCACTTCCCTCAGTCCATTGACATCCTGGAGCGTGTTCCTCTCAACACTTCCCTGGCCCGCCTGGCAGCCACCGACCCCGATGCTGGTTTTAACGGCAAACTAGTCTACGTGATCGCAGATGGCAATGAAGAGGGCTGCTTCGACATCGAGCTGGAAACAGGGGTGCTCATTGTAGCTGCCCCCTTGGACTATGAAGCCACCAATTTCTACATCCTCAATGTAACCGTGTATGACCTGGGCACTCCCCAGAAGTCCTCCTGGAAGCTGCTGACAGTGAATGTGAAAGACTGGAATGACAACGCGCCCAGCTTTCCTCCTGGTGGATACCAGATGACCATCTCAGAGGACACGGAAGTTGGCACCACAATCGCAGGGCTGAAAGCGGAAGACGCTGACTCGGATGACAATGGCAGGGTGCTCTACACCCTGCTGAGCCCCACAGAGAAGTTCTCCCTCCATCCCCTCACTGGGGAACTGGTTGTCACAGGACACCTGGACAGGGAATCAGAACCTCAGTATATACTCAAGGTGGAGGCCAGGGATCAGCCCAGGAGGGGCCACCAGCTCTTCTCTGTCACTGACCTTATCATCACACTGGAAGATGTCAATGACAACTCTCCCCAGTGCATCACAGAACTCAGCAGCCTGAAGGTCCCAGAGGACCTGCCCCCAGGAACGATCCTGACATTTCTGGATGCCTTTGATCCTGACCTGGGCCCAGCAGGAGAAGTGCGACATGAACTATTAGATGATGCCCATGGGACCTTCCAGGTGGACCTGATGACGGGTGCCCTCACTCTGGAGAAAGAGCTGGACTTTGAGAGGAGGGCTGGGTATAATCTGAGCCTGTGGGCCAGTGACAGCGGCAGGCCCCTGGTGCGCAGGACCCTGTGCCACGTGGAGGTGACAGTCCTGGACGTGAATGAGAATCTCCACCCTCCCCGCTTTGCCTCCTTTGTGCACCAGGGCCAGGTGCAGGAGAACAGCCCCCCAGGAACCCAGGTGACAGTAGTGGCTGCCCACGATGAGGACAGTGGCCTGGATGGGGAGCTCCAGTACTTCCTGCGGGCTGGCACCAGTCTTACAGCCTTTAGCATCAACCGAGACACAGGTACCAGGAGTGGGGTAGGATGGCAGTGCCAGGTGCTGGGAGAGGCTTGGCCCAAGGGAAGTCAGGGACTGTCCCAAAAGAAGTCAGACTGCAGGCTGAAAAGAAAGGCAATAACTGGGACTCTTCTTTCTGTCCCTTTCATTTCATTTTTTATCTTTAGTGTTGAAAGTATTACAGCTGTTCCTCCTTTATTTTCCCCATTGACCTTTCATTTTATTTTTCATCATACCGAGGATATGCATATATATACGCATATGTGTGTGTATCCATTTAAGTCGAATTAACCGTATCACTAGCACACTAGCATACACACACACACACACACACACACACACAAACATATACATAGGCACATATAAACATATATTACCTATATTTGCATATAAAAGTAATGCATCATAGTTATAAATTTTTATATACAATTTAAAAATGAAGGTTTCTCTGTGACCCATCTCTCCAGATATAATATTTATTAACAATTTGGTCTATAATCTTCTAAAGTTTTCTTTTTGTATCTGGTATATTATCACTGTTCATATTATTATGAAAACATAATACAACAGACACTAATACTGAAACTCATTTTTTTCACATAACTCCAGGATATCTTATATGTCAGTACATATAAATCCTTGTCATTCCTTTTTAATGGCTGCATTTTATTCTATCATATAGTTGTAACATCCTTGTTCATGTGCTTTTACTCGTATGCATGAGCATCTATAGAAAAAACCCTTAAAAATGCAGTTAGTGGGTCAAAGGATAATGCATATTTTCAGTGTTAATAGATATTTCCAAATTATCCTCCATAAAAGGTGGAACACATTTGGTTATTCCTTCCAAGCTTCATAGAGAATAAGTGCAATTCAGCAAACACTTACTGTGCTCGTGAGGTCCCGACATGGGCACCCTGGGGGAGACCCCTGGTGAGTAAAGGGAGGTCACTGCCCTCAAGGAGTTTACAGCCTGGTGGGTGATTTATTTCCAGCGTAAAGGGCAGGGTGATACGGTGGAAAGAGCATTAAACTGTGAGTCAGCCTAGACCCAGCTCTTCTGCCTGTTGCTACATGACCTTGGTCAAGTCATGCTCTTTCTTTGGGCCTCAGTTTCCCCATCAGTCAAAGGAATCGGTTCCTTCAGCTCTGACATGCCACGACTGTGAGCACGGGTCCTGCCCTCTCACATAGGTGCTTCCAGCCGAGCGTGAGCCATGAGAACTTAGGGTGCAAGCCTCTTTTGCTCACTAATGAACCCTCAGCTTCTTGCACAGTGCAGGCCCATAGTAAGCACTTTGTGGGGCCAAGTCTTTAAAATCATGAAGATAATGGAGAGGGGAACCGCAATTATTTACCAAATCCCTAACCCTTAAATCGTATCTATAATGCCTGAAGCGTGAACGAACCCCTTTGAGGACAACTGTTAGGAAATCCCTTAGAGGATGCAAAATAAAGCCATCAATAGGACTTGGGTTGAAGCAGCCAGGAGAAAGTAGCTCAGCCAGCACTGTCTTCTGGAAACCCTGCAGATGCCCACATGCCAGAGTCATGGGCCGATTTTAGCAGAGCAAGGCTCTGAGAGGTTCCTCAGTACGGACACGAACTTCCCCGGGTGTAACTCGGCAGCCCCACACCATGGTGCCATCGGCTTCCTTTCCTCGTGGAATACCTATGAATACCCTTTCCAGAGGACAGCTTGGGGAGTGTTAGGTAAGGTGATTTCTAACGCTACTTTGAGCTCTAAAATATTTTGGGTTTGGTGATCGACTGTCCCTAGGAATGATTCAGACTCTGGTACCCCTGGACCGAGAATCTGTGTCCTGCTACTGGCTGACAGTGCTGGCGGTGGATCGGGGCTCCATACCCCTCTCTGCTGTCACTGAAGTCTACGTCGAGGTGATGGATGTCAACGACAACCCACCCCGGATGTCCAGCCCCGTGTTCTACCCCTCCGTCCGGGAGGATGCACCGTTGCACACTTCTGTGCTTCAGCTGGAGGCCCAGGACCCGGACTCCAGCTCCACAGGGAAGCTGACCTTCAACATCACCAGTGGGAACCACATGGGATTCTTTGCCATTCATCCTCTCACAGGTAAGGACCTCAGAAATCTGGGATGAATGGGATTCTTTCAAACAATGCTTCTCAAAGTGTGGTCCCGGACCGGCATAGCCAGCATCACCGGTGAACGTGTTAGAAATTCACATCCTCAGGTCCCATCAGAACTCAGGGTGGGGCCCAGAGGTCTGTATGTTAACGAGGTACCCAGGGGATTCCGATGGGTGCTAAATTTGGGAACGACTGTCCTCAAATACCAAGTCCGTCTCTATGGGAAAAGAAGATGGGTCAGCTTTCTTTCGCTGGGACCTAGGGATGCGGGCAGGTTGCCTGGGGCTGTTTCAGACCTCCAAGTGCTCCCCACTGACCACTCCCCTGAGCCACAAGCCACAGGTTGAACCTCTTGACCCGAGTTCCAAACTGCTCTCAAGCTTGCGCACAGAGATCCGCTTCAGCGGAGACAACCGTCTCACAGACATCTGTCCCGGCCCAAGGCCACCTGAGGCGAGGACCATATGTGGTTTAGAGGGCCAGAGGCCACCAGCTGGTGGCAGTGAGCCAGATGTAGCCCACACAGGTGTTCTGTTTGGCTTGTACAAGCTTTAAACAATGATTTTTTGCCCTGGCCAGTTTGGCTCAGCGGTTAGAGCATCGGCCTGCAGTCCAGAGAGACCCGGGTTCGGTTCCCGCTAGGGGCACATACCTCGGTTGCAGTTTGTCCCCAGCCCCTGGTTGGGTCGTGCGGGAGGCAGCCACTCGATGTGTCCCTTTCACGTCGATGTTTCTCTCTCTCTCTCTCTTCCTCTCTCTCCCTCCCACTCTATCTGAACAAAAAATGGAAAAATGTCCTCGGGTGAGGGAAAAAAAAAAAAAGATTTTTCAAGTTGTTGCCAACATTTAAAAATCAGGAAATTCCACAAAACACTCCAGGTTTCTGGTGGTTCTTTTTTTAAAAAAATCCTCACCCAAAGATATTTTTCCATTTATTTTCAGACAGAGTAAGAGGGAGAGAGAGAGAGAGAAACATCGATGTGAGAGAGACACATTGATTGGTTGCCTCCCGCATGACCCCAACCAGGGCCGGGAACCGAACCGCAACCGAGGTACGTGCCCTTGACTGGAATCGAACCCGCGACTCTTTGGTTCATGGGCTGACGCTCTAACAGCTGAGCCAAACCAGGCAGGGCTCTGGTGTTCTTAAAAACCTAAAAGATCTGGAAGCACAGACCCCCCCCCCCCATTCCCTCAGGACCACAATTGCCCAGAGGCAGCAGTAGCTCCCTAGGTAGGGCAGGTGCAGGTCCTCTGGTCCCCGCAGCTCCCCCACCCCCTCCCCGTTCCCTATTGCATCATTGCCAGCCTGCTTCCCACACCTGTGCTCCCTGCCTGGCTCCTGCTGGTCCCACTGCTGAGGACACTTCTCCAAGGCCACATCTTCCTCTTGGAGGATGAACAACCCTACTGCAGAGAAAGCTGACGTTCTCTCCTCTGAACCTAAGATCCTGTTCTCCAGCTCCAACAATTCACTCTGGCAACATTGGAGGAAGGGGAAAGAGCGAGCAGGCAGTCCCTGTCCTTAAGACAAGGAAACCAAGGCACGCATGAGCCTGGGGTCCTGGGGCAGATAGCGGGTGAGGGATACACGTGTCTACTTGCACAGTGACATGTGTTTGGAACCATTCCTATTAACCTTTGACCTTGCGGAATAGATCAGTCTTCCTAGAAGGATGCTTTCACCCTGGAAAACAGGCCTAGCTGGCTCTCTACCTGATTGCACCCTGTCCTTCCCTTTTCTGAACAGGGAAGAGATCTCTCGCCTAAGGCATTAGCTTCTCCATGTCTTCCAAATCCCTATTCTGTTTACTGTCAACACTTCCCTGGCATGGGGTCTGGCAAAATGCCCCAGAGGGCAGAGATGTTTCTTAGTCTTCCTGCAGCTGAAGAGAAGACATTTTTACCAGCATAAACATCTAAAAGTAAAATAATCAGCAATGAGCTCCCAGCCCAGCTTTCTTAACGCCACCACCAGGTATTGTCCCACTTTCCTGCTTGGAAACCATGGATGGTGTCCCTACGCCCTTAGGACAGAGCCAGGTCCCGCTGTGCCCCACAGACGTGTGCCTGACCTGGCCCCTGCTGACCTTGTGGGTTTATCTGGCCTCTCTGTCCCTGCCTCTCCGGTTCGAGCCACGTGGCCTGCTGCAGGCCATACCCTCTCCTGGACCGAGCCTTTGCCCGTGCTGTTGCTTCTGCCGTGAGTCTCTCCTCCTCCCCTTTTAACTCCTGCTCTTCCTTCAGATCCCAGCCCAGCGGTCTTTCCTTGGAGAAGTTTTTCCTAGCCCTATAAAACACCCCTAGCACCGTCTACCCTCCTCCTTTCATAAACCACATATCACGTAGAACATTATATTCATTTGTGTAATTATTCCATTAATTACCATGTCCTTCACGAGACTTCAAAGGCTTTCTAGAAAAGGAGCTTTGATTGTTTCTGCCCACTATAATATCTGCAGTGCCTGGCACACAGTGGAACCTCCGTAAATAACTGGGAAGGGAATGAATGAATCTCTGCCAGCATCCACAGTCTTTTGTTAAGCCCAGGATTCATTCACTTATTTGGCAAAGGTGCAAGGTGCCTGCCCTTATGAGGCATTTAAGCTACGTGCTGTGGAAAGATGTGATGAAAAATACAATGCCATTTCAGGCCTTGAGAAATTCAGTCCATCGGGAGCATGAAGGTCCAAACATAAACATCTGTAGAACCGGTGCAAGTGAGCACACGCTGACACGTGTGTAGGTGCGATGCTGTGACTGTTCCGTGTGGCGGATCAGCAATGGCTGCACGACTCGGGAGGTTATACTGAGCTGGAGAACAGGGAGGACCTGGACAGGCGGCAGTCTGGGAGGGCCCTCGGGCACAGAGAGCAGCAGGAGGAGACCTGGAGAGAAGGGGCCCCAGGTCTTACTAAAGACACAGCAAGGAGGCCAGTTTTCTAAAGGCGTATCTGCTTCCACCAGTTATTAACTGTGAGATCTTGGGAGAGTTACTTAACTGCTTTATGCCTGAGTTTTTCACCAGTAAAATGGAGATCATAATAGCTACCTCCTGGGTCGTTGTAAGGATTAAATGAGTTAATAGATAGAGAGATCTAAGGAGCTCAGGAGAACATCTGGACATGTAAGAGCTCAGTGAGTGTTGGCCGTTATGAACCTGACGGAGGGCAGAGGGGGAGAGGAAGCTGGGAAGGGAGTTGAGGTAAGACCTAGATTGGGGTGGGTCAGGGCGAAAGGAGAAGAAGGATCTGGAATCCATTAGAGATGGAATCAACAGCAGCTGGAAAATTATTGGATGAGAAGAAGAAAGGGAGGAAAGGCTCAAAGATGGGCCTAGGAAGAGGTAATGGGAACACTCTGCTTGGAGGAGAGAAATGACAGGAGCTGAACTGGCCGAGTCCCGCCTCAGGCCAGGAAGACCTTCAGTGGCCCCTCACCGCAGGGGCTCTGCCATGTCCGCATTCTGCGGCTCCCTGACACCAACTCAGGGCAGGGATGTGGCAGATGACAGGTCCATGTCAGGCAGCAAGTCCAGGGACTCTGGCCCTTAGAAGGCGAGAGGAGGCAGTGGTGAGAGAAAGGCAGAGAGAGAGAAAGAAAAACCAGAGGGGCAGAGAGACAGAGGAAGTGGCTGAGATTCAGAGGCACAGAGGGGTAAGGGAGAGAGGAAGACCCGGACAAGAAAAGAGAAGGAGGATGGCGAGGGATAAACAGAGAGAAGAGAGAAAGGGAGAAGAGGAGAGAAAGGGAGAGACGGAGCAGGAAAGAAAGCACGGACTGAGCGAGAAGGAAGGCTTACTTGCCAAAGCCCCCTGGCCCCTGTCCTCTTCCAGGGAGGGGGTGGGGGCAGACCCTGGGCCCTTCCTCATCTGGCTCCTTAGTTTGGGGCTGAGTGGGTGGGGTGACCTGGGACAATATTCACACTGTCCCAGAGGAATTGTCTTCCTTCTCCGACTGGAAGGGCCTCTGGCTGTGGGGCTTCCCAGGAGCTTTCTATGATCCCTCTCATGCCTGCCTTCAGTTGGGGAAGAAAAAGTCGGGATGGCTTGGTCCTACTGCACAAGGCAGGAACATGTCCCCAACAGAGACCACCCTTCACATCACCTTCCCATTTCCATTGGCGCCTCCACCCCAACACCGAATCCCTTTCCGCTCATGGGGCCCCCATTCCCACAATCATTCCATTACCTACACAAGATTATCTAATCGCCTACACAAGATCAAGAAATGTATTGAACGTTTCGGATGACCCACTGACTCCAACAAGTAGGTCTGCTTTGATTTAAAAGAGACCTTCCTTCCCAGCTACGACCTCTCAGTCTATGGGCTTGGCTGCCCCCTGGGCCCCTGATAACCCTGGTCTTGACTTGCCCAATGCTTGCAAAGAACTGGCACCTTCTCCCCTCTGTGGCCTCAGTGTATAGCCATAGCGCCTCATAAAATTAAAACTAGACTTAACAGACCACAAGTCCCCCTTCCTCAAGTTGCAGACAAGCTGAGAGGAGCCCCCCTCTGGCTCACCTGTGCCAGGGTCATGGAAGAGCCGGTACCCGGACCCAGGGGAATGATATAATAGTAACAAAGGAGTCCAAAGCTACCACTTAGTGATTGCTCACGAACTGAAGGCAATGGCTGGGATCCCCGCTGTGACTCCTGAAAAGCCGCCTTTTGTGCTCAGCAGTATATTGTACACAGCACCCTCCTCACGTGAAAGGTGGACACCACCATCACTGCTGTCTTCTCCCACTTGCTCGTCCCTTTCTCCGAAGGTCCACTTCCCCTCATGTTCTCGTTCTCCAAAGACCAGAATTCTGATCAAGGATTTGAATGTAACCCTCCCCCTTACTCCCAGTGATGTGGCCCTGGGAGCTCAGCTCTCCCTCCTACCATCTCTCCCCCAGGTCTGCTGACCACAGCCCGGCAGCTGGACCGAGAGAACAAGGATGAACACATCCTGGAGGTGAGTAATGGTGGTGAGCCCACTCACTGGATTTGGAACCCTCCTGAAGGAGGCCAGCTGGAGCCCAGCCAGGCTCTGGGGCCACATGCTCTGTAGCTGAGGAGGGTGCCAGGCTCAGGGAGGCATTGCTACTTAAGCCAAGCCTTGCTGTGGTCGATGGTGTGGACTCTCAGGGCATTTGCTGGCTCTTTAGCACTGTGAAGGGAAGGGATCTGAAACCACGTCCAGGCTGGGCAGGAAGCACTGATTGATTAGCAATGCCTGCAGTGAGCGCAGGAGTAAGGAGCGGTACGCGTGTGCTCTGCACCTCGGTCTGGTTCCCAGCCCATCCCCACGATCCGAGTCACCCGAGGTCAAACCCAAGGTCAGTAGGAGAGCCAGGAGGAAAACCCAGACCCTTGTCTTCCAGATCTGTGCTTTTCCTAGGACGTCTCTAAAATCACATAAGCATCCTCACCTGGTGCCCATTTCAACGCGAGGCATCGATCTTGACCAAAGGGAATTAAATCAAAGGACTCTAGTTATGCCCCCTCCTGAGCTATGCATGACAAACAGGCATCTCTCTTCTAGTCTTAAAGACGTCAGGTGGGAGGGACACACGTTCCTCAGCAGAACTGCAATAAACTCTGCCTTCTGTGCTCCCAGGCTCTGCACATTCCCTTCGTAAGAAACGTATTATTCACAAGCAGCAGCTAACTGGCCTTCTAGAGACCGGAGCATTCTCCGGAGTTCAGGAAAGGCATTTATCTTTAAACACCAATGTATTTTTTAAAAATTGGAACCATTTAGGCAGAAAGGTCCTGTCTCATACCCTTAGGGTCACTGATGCATGGGACAATCTGCCCCTACATGAAGTACTCCCTGATTCTAGAGTGTCTGGGTGTCATTTCTCTCTCTGGGTTTTATTTCATGTGTCGAGCCGCCTTTCTGACTCAAAAGGTACCACCCACTCCTTCATAAACATCTTCTCATTTGTTTTTTCTAACCTCCAGTAGCTTAAAGAAACTGGAGAACAAAGCTTATGAGAATTACAAGCAAATAAAAAGTAAATGGTCTCCGAGAAATGGCCCAGAAGGCCTCCTGCGTGAAGGGCGCCAGCTTCTGTTCAGACTCCGTGACTTTGTCTTCTTCCGGTTCTTTCTGGTTCTTTCTCTGCTCTTGCTGGCTTTCCTGTGGGCGAGGTTGCCAGAGAGCTGGGTTCCAAGTAGGTGAGGTTGGGACACTAAAAGTCACAAGCAAATACCAAAGAGCAGACTGATATTTGCAGGCTGTGGAAAGCAGGGGTGGTGGCGGGTTTGCAGGGGGTGGCAACACATACGCACTGCTTTGCATCTGCCAACTCGTGCCGGCTTCTTTCCCCAGGTGACTGTGCTGGACAACGGAGAGCCCCCGCTGAGGTCCACCTCCAGGGTGGTGGTGTGCATCGTGGACGTCAACGACAACCCCCCTGTGTTCTCCCACAAGCTCTTCAACGTCCGCCTTCCCGAGAGGCTGAGCCCGGTGACCCCTGGGCCTGTGTACAGGCTGGTGGCTTCAGACCTGGATGAGGGTCTCAATGGCAGGGTCACCTACAGTATTGAGGAGAGTGACAAGGAGGGCTTCAGCATCCACCCGGTCACGGGTGTGGTGTCATCCAGCAACACCTTTACTGCCGGAGAGTACAACATCCTAACGGTGAGGGGGGAGGGAGCCCTGGAGGAGTGTGATATTATCAGTTAGGGATCTTCTTGGAGGACACAGGAGGAGGGAGCCGGCCGCCAGGCGTGATGAAGGTGGTACTCCCAGAGAGATTGGGAGCCCCAACGTGGGCCAAAGGATCAGAATTCTGGGCCTTTGTCTTTGAGGGCAATAAGGTCCTTGCATGGGAAATCGGCTCGCTTCTTAGAGATAAGGATTTTGGTGAGAGTAGCAGGGGCTTTGGAATCAAGATGAGCCTGGGTTCCAACCCTAGCTCTGCTATTTTACACCTGTGTGGCCTTGAACAAGTTACTTAACCCCTTGGAGCCTTTGTTTTATCATCTGTAAAATGGGGCTAAGAACACTTTCCTTGTAGGAAGCCTGTATAGCAAGTGGCTAGGGCGTGGGATCTCATGTCAGACAGCCTAAATCCAATGCAGCCCCGCTGCCGGCCGGGCAGGAAACCCAGGCGGTGACTTCACCACGCTGAGCTCGTCTCCTCCTGCAAAAGGGAGGCGATAACGGCGCCTCTCTCGGGGCTGTCATGCGGATTAGATTACACGTGGCACATATTGCTCTTAGAGCAGGGCCTGGTAACGGTGAAAGCTCATAAATTCTGGTTTATTGTGTAGACAGTTGTTGGGAGGGTAGAGGGTCCACGTGCGTAAAGCCTGGTTTAGGAACTAGCACATAGTAAGTCCTCAGTTCAGTAGTGGCTCCGGTTATTTTTTCACTACTCATGAGGTTCTGGAGCACAGGTTCTATGTTCTGGTCACCTCTGTGCCTGCAACCACGCCCTGTGCCTGTTTGCAGTACCCCTCAGCAGTGCGCTGAATGAATGAACGCGTAGACGAGGCCAGCTTGGTCAGTCATGGGCATCCTGTTTCTTGGCTGGCCACCTGGGTCTTCTTGTTTCTTGGACCCAACCCTCCAGACAAAGCCTCACTTTCCGTTTGGGCCTCTTTTCAGATCCAGGCAACAGACAGTGGGCAGCCACCACTCTCGGCCAGTGTCCGGCTACACATCGAGTGGATCCCCCAGCCCCGACCCTCCTCCATCCCACTGGCCTTTGACGAGCCCCACTACAGCTTTACAGTCATGGAGACAGACCCCGTGAACCACATGGTGGGGGTCATCAGTGTCGAGGGCCGACCCGGCCTCTTCTGGTTCAACATCTCAGGTGAGGCCCCAAGGAAGGCCAGCCCTCCCATCCTTACAGACCAGCCCTAGTCCTCATGGCACGATCCTTCTGAGCCCTCTCAAGGTCATGCTTTCTGGCAGTCCGTCTTTGGGCCACGAGTGGTGACTGCCTCTTCCCTGATTCTCCGGGGAAGTGACTAGTAGGAGCACCACTTGTGCCGAACTTCCACACGAGCTATCATCTCAGGGGGAATCTCCTGGTCTCACTGGTAACCGCAGCCAGAGTTGGACAGTGCCTGTTACCCCAGGTGCCTGGGAGACCTAAGCGGGTGGTCCAGAGAGATCCAGAGGAGAAAGCACAAGTTTTATGTTTCCTCTTCTGCCTCCATGTGAAAATCAGTGTAGCGCTAACTTCATTGACCATGAGCCTGAGGCCAGCTGTACCCTGGGGCCATGCTTCATGTTCTGAGCCCAGCTTCCATCTTCAAGATCAGGGGAAAGTGTCCATTCGTATCATAGGAGATACCTGGGTCCAAGTTCTGATGGCCTTCTCTGAAAGTCCTTTCTGTCTCTAACCCAAGATTTTGTTACAATAGACCCCTTTGGGCATCTGGTGAATGCTTGGGTCCTCTTCCTGAAAGTTGCACACGCAAACATAGATCTGGGGTTTCACAGCCTCTCTGAAACCCAGCCAGGGATTCCAGGTGAAGAATCTGTAATCTGAGAGTTTCAGCACCACACCACATGAGCCGTGAATTCCTATTAGAGTTTCCCAGCCTGGTTCAGAGACTGGATATGCACCTGTCCTAAGCTTTTGGCCTCCTGGATTTACTTCCAGTTCTGATTCACTGCTTTTTTTCATTGTTTGGCTTGCTTTCTTTTATACAGAATGAATACAGGTACTCTAGAAAATACAAATGAATGCAGAGAAGAGGATAAAAATCACCTAAACTCCTACTAACCAGAAGCTAATCCACTGTCACAGTTTTGATGTGTTTCCTTCTGGTCATTTTTCTTCACACACACACACACACACACACACACACACACACACACACACTTAGGGTTATATTAAAACATTGTTTTCTAACTTAAAAAAAAATATATGGTGAACATATTTCCATGTCACAGATCTCTATTTAGTAGACATTTAAATAGCTGCATGCTAATTCTATATTTTGGATTCTTATGGTTCATTAAATCAATTTCCTCTTGTTGACCAGAGTTATTTTCATTTTTTCCCGTGCCTCAGCACCTCAGCAAACTGCCTGGAAGCCACGAGGCAGAGCCCCATTACTCCTGCAGGTCTCAATCCTAGGAGCAGAATATGTTCTGTGACTGATTTTGGTCTTCCTCTGGGACTCTTCAGTTCGCATAGGTCACCTTTTTCCATATCCTTACTTGGATCTTGATAATAATTTGACAATAACTTAACAAGATAAATGACGGCTTCTTAGATTCCTGAGGATAAGCTCCAGCCTGTCACCCAGATATCATACTCTTTCTGAACAGTGGTAGAATCCCTGGTTCAGGTTCTTCTTCGAATGCCTACAGTCCCTCCAGCCAAGGTTGGCATCTACTCCCACCTCCACTATATCTGCCAGCCGATTCCATGCCATGTTCCTGCTGCCTAAGTCACTGACATTGTATATGCTTCCCACCCGCTCACACTCCAGGTGGGGACAAAGACATGGACTTTGACATTGAGAAGACCACGGGCAGCATCGTCATCGCCAAGCCTCTCGATACAAGGAAGAAGTCGAGTTATAATTTGACCGTGGAGGTGACTGATGGGTTCCACACCATTGCCACCCAGGTTAGAAGCCTCAGTAGGGTACTCCCAAGAGGCAATGGGAGTCCTGCTTAGTAGGGATGAAACTACGAAAGGCTTTCTGTAGATGCGGCATACCTAAAGAATGCTACATTAGAATCAAGGTTACGCATCCCAGTCTTACCCGACTTCTGTGATCTTGGGGGAGTCCTTGTTCCCACTGTAGAGCTCTGAATATCAAGGGGTTTGTCTAGATTAGCAGTTTTTAATGAAAGAGAGAGGGCCATGGAGCTACCATTTGTATGAGGATTGGTGGTCAAGTAAGTGGGGCTCTGGATTTCTACTCGCTTCCACCAGAGTTTTACTGTTTCATATATTGAAATTTCACACAAAATTTCATGTAAAGAAAAGGTCCTTTAACAAAAAAAAAATTATTTTTGAAAACCACTAGATTGCATGTTACCTGAAAGCCTCGTGGTTTTGCAATTTTATCATTCATTTAACGAACACTGAGTGCTGCGCACCAGGCACTGTGCTAGGCACAGATGACAAGGTGGGGAACCAGACCTTACAGAGCTTTCGGCCTACCTTCTGTCTTACTCTCCTTCCTAGGTCTACATCGTCATGATTGCCAACATCAACCACCATCGGCCCCAGTTTCTGGAAGCTCACTATGAGGTCAGAGTTCCCCAAGACACACTGCCTGGGGTTGAACTCCTCCAAGTCCAGGCCATAGATCAAGACAAGGGCAAGGGCCTCATCTACACCATACATGGCAGCCAAGACCCAGAAAGTGCCAGCCTCTTCCAGCTGGACCCAAGCAGTGGTGTTCTGGTAACTGTGGGAAAATTGGACCTGAGCTCAGGGCCCTCCCAGCACACACTGACAGTTATGGTGAGTTAATTGAAAAATCGGGTAAGGATGTACTTGCATACAGATGTGTGGGGGTGGATGCTTGGGGGCATGCTAAGAGTTCCCTTTCCCCTGATGGGCCAGGTGTACTGATGCTCATAATGATAACCCATGAGATGAGTTGTGACATTTTCACAGCCTGCCAGAGGTGCCTTCCACAAAGGATGCCTGGGAGAGAAGAAAGAGATGGGACAGCTGCCAAGAAAACTCCTGCAATCTTAGACTTGCTCCAAATATCCCCCAACAGTTCTCTCCCTGTGCCATGAACTGCATGACCACAGTGTGGATTTAGGTAGTGTCAGAGCTGGGAGGGACCCAGAGACCATCCCACCCAGAGCAAACACTAGGGTGAGGTGAGCCGGTTATGTAGGGCACAATATTTAAGGAGGACTCACTCTCAGGGTCTTGTGTTTGCACTTGTGTGACCCTGAGAGTGAGTGCCTCCTTACATTTATGCTCTACAGGCCTCACTTGCCTCACTCTAGTCCAAGCCCTGGTCCGACCCATTTCTCTTATCTTACCTGAGGTGCAGAGAAGGAAGAGAGATGTGCTTACCATGATCCAGTTCTTTCTGATGGAACCAAAACTAGAGTCCGACCTTCCTGACTCGAGGTTCAGGGTTCTTATGTGTTAGTTTATCATTCTCTGGGCACATTAATATGTATTAAAAGCTCTGAGAAGTCCTGCAGCAAAGACAACTTTAACTTCATTTAATTCAGTGCTCCCTAAATTTACTTGACCATAGAATGTTTTTCCCATGCACATGTTAACATCTTGAAAAACTAATATTCTCTGAGACCTAATTTGGAAAATACTGTTTCTCTGTTAATTTCTGCCTTTCTCCTAAAGTAAAATTATCTATGAAAATAACTAAGCCTAGTAATCAATAATTAATAAACTTATTTGAAAAGAAAAAAAGAGCATAAGTACAAGCCAAAATTGAAAGGAATAGAGCTACAATTGGGGATATTTTTCATTGGCTTTCCATTTCATTGACCTTACTCCAACCCAGCCTCTTCTATTCCATTTGCTACTCACCCCATTACCTCGTTGGGCCCATAGGTCCGAGACCAGGAGATGCCCATCAAGAGGAACTTCGTGTGGGTGTCCATTCACGTGGAGGAGGGAAACCTCCACCCACCCCACTTCACCCAGCTCCACTACAAGGCGAGTGTTCCTGACACCACGGCCCCTGGCACAGAGCTGCTCCAAGTCCGAGCCACAGATGGTGACCGGGGAGCCAATGCTGAGGTCCACTACTCCTTTCTGAAAGGTGAGAGGCCTGGCTATAAGTCCAGAAGGGAGAAGGGGCTTTGGTAATAAGGAGAAGCACCAGAGGCATGGATTTGGAAGTCAATCAAGGGCCAAGCTCTCTAAGCTTTGGCAAGCTATCACTCTAGAGAGCACTTCCCTGGACCATAGTGACCTAAGTTAATGCACTTCCAGAGATGGTAAGAACAACAACTAAGGGACTACTCATGTTACAAGAGAATTTACATATGTGTTATATAAACCCACCAATGACCATACATGTAGAGGATGCCTATAAGTACATGCAACATTTTAAAATAGAATATTTTTGTGCCAATACAATAGAAGGGACCTATAAATATACGATGCATGGCATAGTTTTAGGAGTAATTTTCATTTCCTGCTAAGACCACATCATGATTTCGTAATCTTAAGTAGATTTGTTCATCTCAAAAATGGGATAATGTTACCTGTGCCAGAAAGTCTTTGTAAAGATGAAAAGAGACCGGCGCCGGGCTGGTGCTCAGCAGGCGGGGCCTGGCTTTGGGCTCTGGGCCTCCCTGCCGGGGACTCTGTGCCTGCGCCCACCCGGCCACTGCCCGCTTTCCCAGCGCAGCCGTGGTTCTGGCTGCAGCTCGCCATCTGGGTGTCTGGACCATCCATGGGCAGCAAGGAGGGCCACGATGACAGATGACGGTGAGGAGCAGTGCAATGAGCTGGAGGCGCTGGAGTCCATCCACCCCGATTCCTTTACAGTATTATCAGAAAATCCTCCTAGCTTCACCATTACTGACATCTGATGCTGGAGAGAAGGACGAAACTGTCCAGGCTACCCTCAAGTTTACATATAGTGAGAAGTACCCAGATGAAGCTCCCCCTTTATGAAATATTCTCCCAGGAAAATCTAGAAGATAATGACGTCTCAGACATTTTAAAATTATTAGCGTTACAGGCAGAAGAAAACTTTGGTATCAGTAGTGATCTTTACTTTAGTAACAGCTGTGCAAGAAGAACTAAATGAAATAGTGGATCAAATAAAAACTAGAAGAGAAGAAGAAAAGAAACAAAAAGAAAAAGCAGCAGAAGAAGCCGAAAAGCAATTATTTCATGGCACTCCTGTTACAATTGAGAATTTCTCAAGTTGGAAAGCCAAGTTTGATGCAGAACTTTTGGAAATTAAAAAGAAACGAATGAAAGAAGAAGAACAAGCAGGGAAAAATAAATTAAGTGGGAAACAGCTATTTGAAACAGATCATAATCTTGACACATCTGATATCTGGTTCTTGGAGGATGCTGGAAACAATGTGGAGGTAGATGGGTCTTTGTTCCGGGAAATGGATGACTTGGAGCTGGAAGATGATGAGGATGATCCAGACTACAATCCTGCTGACCCAGAGAGTGACTTGACCGACTGATGGACCATCCCCATCTGCAAAGGCTTGACTACCACAGCATCTGTGGCTATGCTGAGAGGGTGTTGATTTCTTTTCTTTTCTTTTCTTTCTAAGAAGAAATAATTTTCAGGAGAATATGCTTCTGAAAGCTTTCATCAATGAACTTAATAAATTGACCTTAAAATTTCAACCAAAAAAAAAAAAAAAAGATTAAAAGAGAAAATGTATGCTAATACATGTTGTAAATTATAGAATATGACACAAATGCCAGGGGTTATTGCTGTCACTGATAAGTGTTAATTATAGGTAATTCATATAACAAAAATGATAATATCTAGTATCCAAATAATTTTAATGATAATTTGTAATGTTTGATAATTCATAATTAATGATATTTAATAATAATTACCTTTCATAATAATTCATACTTCAGACAGTTAGATACTGTGGAGGGACAGAGATGAACATGACTTACTCTCTGCCCTCAAGGAGCATAATGTTCATTTATTATTATATATGTATATATGTATTATATATTATATATGTATATGAATATACATATATATAATAAAATTTATATTTATACACACCCTATACACTGTATGGTAACTAGATCCAGGATGGCACGGGATATGAATGTTGCCCTCTCCAAGTTTTGTGTGATAGTCTCTTTGCTGATCTAGAAAGCCTAGTTGGTACCTCTTAAGGGTGTGATTAACTTCAACTTGTCTTTTGTTTCAGGGAACAGCGAGGGTTTCTTCAACATCAATGCCCTATTAGGCATCATCACTCTAGCCCAGAAACTGAATCCGGCAAATCATGCCCGGTATACTCTGACAGTGAAGGCAGAAGATCAAGGTTCTCCACGGTGGCATGACCTGGCGACAGTGATCATTCACGTCCACCCTTCAGAAAGCAGTGCCCCCATCTTTTCAAACGCAGAATACTTTGTAGAAATCCCTGAATCAATCCCTGTTGGTTCTCCAATCCTCCTTGTCTCAGCTACAAGCTCCTCTGAAGTTACCTATGAGTTAAGAGAGGGAAACAAGGATGGTGTATTCTCCATGAATTCATATTCTGGACTCATTTCCACCCAGAAGAACTTAGATCATGAGAAAATTTCATCTTATCAGCTGAAAATCCGAGGCAGCAATATGGCAGGAGCATTTACTGATGTCATGGTTCTTGTTTACATCATTGACGAAAATGACAATGCACCCATGTTCTTACAGCCGACTTTTGTGGGCCAAATTAGTGAAGCAGCTCCATTGTACAGCATGATCATGGATGAAAACAACAACCCCTTTGTGATTCGTGCCTCTGACAGTGACAAAGAAGCTAATTCCTTGTTGGTCTATGAAATTTTGGAGCAAGAGGCTTTGAAGTTTGTCAAAATTGATCCCAGCATGGGAACGCTAACCATCATATCAGAGATGGATTATGAGAGCATGCCCACTTTGCAATTCAGCATCTATGTCCATGACCAAGGAAGCCCTATCTTATTTGCACCCAGGCCCGCCCAGGTCATTATCTATATCAGAGACGTAAATGACTCTCCTCCCAGATTCTCAGACCAGATATATGAAGTAGCAATAGTGAAGCCCATCCATCGGGGTATGGAACTCCTCATGGTGTGGGCCAGCGATGATGACTCGGAAGTCAATTATAGCATCAAAACTGGCAATGCTGATGAAGCTGTTGCTATCCATCCCATCAATGGTCAAATATCTGTGTTGAATCCTGTTCTCCTGGGACACTCCCGGGAGCTCACCATTAGGGCTTCTGATGGCCTGTATCAAGATACTGCACTGGTAAAAATTTCTTTGACACAAGCTCTTAACACAAGCTTACAGTTTGACAGGGATGTCTACAGAGCAACAGTGAAGGAGAATTTGCCAGACAGAAAGGCACTGGTGATTCTTGGTGTCCAGGGCAATCATTTGAATGATACCCTTTACTACTTCCTCTTAAATGCCACCGATATGTTTTGTATGGTCAAGTCAGCAGGTGTGTTGCAGACAAGAGGTGTGGCATTTGACCGAGAACAGCAGGACACGCATCAAGTAGCAGTGGAACTGAGGGACAATCGAACCCCTCAACGGGTAGCTCAGGCTCTGGTCATAGTTTCTGTTGAGGATGTCAATGACAACCGCCCTGTATTTAAGCACCTGCCTTATTACACAATCATCCAAGATGGCACAGAGCCAGGGGATGTCATCTTTCAGGTATCTGCCAGTGACCAAGACTTGGGGGTAAATGGTGCTGTCACATATGCATTTGCAGAAGATTACACATATTTTCGAATTGACCCCTATCTTGGGGACATATCACTGAAGAAACCCTTTGATTACCAAGCTTTAAATAAGTATCACCTCAAAGTCATTGCTCAGGATGGAGGAACCCCATCCCTCCAGACTACTGAAGAGGTACTTGTCATTGTAAGAAATAAATCTAATCCACTGTTTCAGAGTCCTTACTATAAAGTCAGAGTGCCTGAAAATATCACACTGTATACCCCAATTCTCCACACCCAGGCCCGGAGTCCAGAGGGACTCCGACTCATCTACAACATTGTGGAGGAAGAGCCCTTGATGCTGTTCACTATTGACTTTAAGACTGGTGTCCTAACAGTAACAGGCCCTTTGGACTATGAGTCTAAGACCAAACATGTGTTCACAGTCAGAGCCACAGACACAGCTCTGGGTTCATTTTCTGAAGCCACTGTGGAAGTCCTGGTGGAGGACGTCAATGATAATCCTCCCACTTTCTCCCAATTGGTCTACACCACTTCAGTCTCAGAAGGCTTGCCTGCTCAGACCCCTGTGATCCAACTGTTGGCTTCTGACCAGGACTCAGGGCAGAACCGTGATGTTTCCTACCAGATCGTAGAGGATGGCTCAGATGTTTCCAAATTCTTCCAGATCAATGGGAGCACAGGGGAGATGTCCACAGTCCAAGAGCTGGATTACGAAGCCCAACAGCACTTTCATGTGAAGGTCAGGGCCATGGATAGAGGAAACCCTCCACTCACTGGTGAAACCCTTGTGGTTGTCGGTGTGTCTGATATCAATGACAACCCTCCAGAATTCAGGCAAACTCAGTATAAAGCCAATGTCAGTGAGCTGGCAACCTGTGGACACCTGGTTCTCAAAGTACAAGCTCTTGACCCTGACAGCAGGGACACCTCTCGCCTGGAGTATCTGATTCTTGCTGGCAATCAGGACCGGCACTTCTCCATTAACAGCTCATCAGGAATAATTTCTATGTTAAACCTTTGCAAAAAGCACCTGGAATCTTCTTACAATTTGAGGGTAGGTGCTTCTGATGGGGTCTTCCGAGCAACTGTGCCTGTGTATATCAATACTACAAATGCCAACAAGTACAGCCCAGAGTTCCAGCAGCATGTTTATGAGGCAGAGTTAGCAGAGAATGCAAGGGTAGGAACCAAGGTGATTGAGTTGCTTGCCATAGACAAAGATAGTGGTCCCTATGGCACTATAGATTATACCATCATCAATAAACTAGCAAGTGAGAAGTTCGCCATAAACCCCCATGGCCAGATCACCACTCTGAAGAAACTGGATCGGGAAAATTCAACAGAAAGAGTCATTGCTATTAAGGTCATGGCTCAGGATGGAGGAGGAAAAGTGGCCTTCTGCACTGTGAAGATCATCCTCACAGATGAAAATGACAATGCCCCACAGTTCAAAGCCTCTGAGTACACAGTGTCCATTCCATCCAATGTCAGTAAAGACTCCCCAGTTATCCAGGTGCTGGCCTATGATGCAGATGAAGGTCGAAATGCAGATGTCACCTACTCAGTGGATTCAATAGAGGACTTTCATGAACAGATCATTGACATCAACCCAACCACTGGTGTTGTTAAGGTGAAAGAGAGCCTAGTGGGATTGGAAAATCGGGTCTTTGACTTAAAAATTAAAGCCCAAGATGGGGGCCCTCCTCACTGGAACTCTTTGGTGCTATTACGACTTCAGGTAGTTGATAATGAAGTATCCTTGCCCAAATTTTCTGAACCTCTGTATACTTTCTCTGCATCTGAAGACCTTCCAGAAGGGTCAGAAATTGGTTCTGTTAAAGCAGTGGCAGCTCAAGATCCAGTCATCTATAGTCTAGTGCAGGGCACCACACCAGAGAGCAACAGGGATGGTGTCTTCTCCTTGGACCGAAACACAGGGGCTCTAAAGGTGAGGAAGGCCATGGACTATGAGTCCACTAAATGGTACCAGATTGATCTGATGGCATATTGCCCCCATAATGACACTAATTTGGTTTCCTTGGTGTCTGTCAACATCCAAGTGAAGGATGTCAATGACAATAGGCCTATATTTGAGGCTGACCCATATAAGGCTGTCCTCACTGAGAATATGCCAGTGGGGACTGCAGTCATTCAAGTGACTGCCAATGATCAGGACACTGGGAATGATGGCCAGGTGAGTTACAGGCTGCCAGTGGACCCTGATAGTAATATCCATGAGCTCTTTGCCATTGACAGTGAGACTGGCTGGATCACCACACTCCAGGAACTTGACTGTGAGACCCGCCAGACCTACCACTTTTATGTGGTAGCCTATGACCATGGCCAGACCATCCAGCTATCTTCTCAGGTCCTGGTTGAAGTCTCCATTACAGACGAGAATGACAATGCTCCTCAATTTGCTTCTGAAGACTACAGAGGATCTGTGGTTGAGAACAGTGAACCTGGCGAACCTGTGGCCACTCTTAAAACCTTTGACGCTGATATCTCTGAGCAGAATAGACAGGTCACCTGCTATATCACAGGTAAGGATACCAGTCTTGGGATGAAGAAACTGGGGTGCTCTGAAAAAAGTCCAGTAAGAGGTGCCCTAAAACATGAGTTTAAGTCCTGGCTGTGCCACTTATTAACAGTGTAACCTTGGGTAAGTCACTTACCTTCCCAGAACCCCAGTTGCTCCATCTTTAGACTTGACATGCCTGTTTTCAATTCACTTGACAGGGATGCTGATAAAATGTAACTTGAAAAAGTTCTGAGAGCCCCCTATAAATTGGAAAGTGCTTTACAAAGGGGATTTCTTATTACTTTAGGTGGAGTAGATAGAGTAGAAATGAATCACTGTAACTGTTCTCAGCTTCTGCAGGATGGAGGAGGCATCAACAGTTAAGTGATCCACGAAAACTCTATCTGGTGACTGTTCTTATAGAGTAGTATTTTGCCTAGAGCAAGTTGTGGATAGTAAAAAATGCTTCTTAGTCAATCACAGGACCTGAGTGTTACAATAAAAACACTTCCTTAAATAGGATAACAGCCCAATCCCTTCATTTCACATATAGGAGAACCAAAGCCCAGATAGAGGGAGAAACTCAACCAAGGTCACACTCCAAGCTTCCATCAGAGCTGGGATTAAAGCCACACCCCACGAACTGATTCCCTCAGTGGATATCTATTGCAAACCTAAATTACCTCAATTCCTGTCCAGTGGTTGAACCAGCTAACCAGTGGCCAAAAGAGTTTTTTTACTTCTCAATGTCCCTTTCCCCCTCTTCTGGGTGCCACGTCATCCCATTCCCACCGACATGGGTCCTTCGGCTGTCACAGCTGTCTGAAGGAGAGTTAATAAGCCTGAGTTCTGACCAAGAATCATAGACTCCTGGAGACATCCTGGATCAGAGCTGTTTGAAATGTGGGGTCTTAGGGAAATAGAATGTTATCATCTTATATCAGACTCTTAAAAACACAAAAGTCTTAAAATCTCTGAATAATAATGTCAATATATCGTCAACTCTTAGAATAGTTGAATCTTGGAACTCTGGAATCTTAGAATCTCAGAAATCCATCTCCTCTACCAATGATTGGTGTCAAGAAAAGATGACTCAGAAGCAAACCTAGTAATCATATAACCCTCCACTTAGTCCATGTCCTCAGTTGTAAAATAAGACCTCCGAGAGTTTAGTATTGTTGATCACTTTCCACTCCTCTACTGTTGAACAGATCCTAGAAGGTTCTTGCATAGAATTAAAATGCTTCCCTTTAACTTCCTCCAGTTCCTTCCTGCCTTTAGCCACGTATTTTGGAGTGGTGCTTCTTGCACTAGTAATTCCATTAAACAGGTGGCCCTTGAAGTCGGAAACATGGTTATGCTTCATAACAGCAAACAACTGACTTCATGGAGAATCGCGGGTCCCTAGTTAAGAGGGGAAAATGTTGTCTTTCCCGGCAATTCTAAAAGTGTCAGGTGGGCAGCCACCTGTGGTTCATTCCGGTTGCTCAGCTTCTGGACTCTCTGTTATATGTTTTTAGACGGAGACCCCTTGGGCCAGTTTGGCATTAGCCAAGTTGGAGATGAGTGGAGGATTTTCTCAAGGAAGATCCTAGACCGTGAGCACATGGCCAAGTACTTGCTCAGAATCACAGCTTCTGATGGCAAATTCCAGGCGTCAGTCATTGTGGAGATCTTTGTCCTGGACATCAACGATAACAGCCCTCAGTGCTCACAGGTGAGAGCCTGGTGAGGGGCTGGGTGGGAGTGGAGGCAAGGAAGCTGGAGTGAAGTGCAAGAGGAAGGAGAAGGACACAGGGGATCATCTCTGAGGCTGGCCATCACTGACCACACCTGCTTTTGCTTCTGCCCAGCTGGCCTCAAACTAGTGCCTTGGGCAGGGATCATTCTAGGTAATTCTTTGGTCTCTCCACAGGGATGATATCAAGCTCTTTAGGACCCATGGTCCATACCTCTCCCCCTACACTCCCTACAAAGAACTATTTCTCTGCAAAACATACCCAGAAATAAATTAACTTCTTCATTCTCCAAACACAATCTGCCATGCCAAATGAGAAACCCCTTCCTCGGCTCAGTTTGTTTGCATGGGTCATTGTTATCAAATACATCCATAGAGACCTACCCCGAGAGACACCTTGCTCTGCCCCCCATGCTCATATATGCTTATGCCCACATCTGCATGGGTAATACAGACCAACACAGATAACCTCGTCCAGGTTATCTGTATTCACAAACATGCAGACAGGGCAGTTACATTTTTTATAAGGGATACTTCCTTAAGGGCCATATGTAATTAGACCCTAAATTCCCTATGGTGTGTGTGTGTGTGTGTGTGTGTGTGTGTATCATCTCTCCTCTCCAATCTCTTTCTTTGCTTCTGTCTCTCTCTGTGTCACTCTGCCTCTCTCGAGATCTAAGTGTATCTCCTACAATTACCCTCTTCTTTGTCTTCCATCTCCAGCTTCTTTATACTGGCAAAGTCAGTGAAGATATATCTCCAGGACACTTCATTTTGAAAGTTTCTGCAACAGACTTGGATTCTGATACCAATGCTCAGATCACATACACTCTGCATGGTCCTGGAGCAGATGAATTTAAACTAGATCCTCACACTGGTGGGTTTCCTGAGCTACAGGATTGAGCCATTTATTTACTGAATGCCAAGTGCCTGGTACTATGGTAGGCTCCTTGGGGAACGAAATAGGAATTGACTTATCCATCCATCCATCTACCCAGCAAACATATATTGGCACAATGTGCTGAGCACTGTATTAGATGCTGGGGACATAATCAACAGACAAATAAGACAAGATATGGGTCTCCGTAATCTAATAGGAAAAGCAGTCATTGAATCAGTGGTGTGAAATGTGCTGAGTTAAGAAAAAAATGCAGTGTTTTAGGGGGAATTTTGATAGGAGAACTTGACTTAGGCTTGGGAGTTCAATTAAGTAAAAGCCGTCTGAAGAAAGGTCATTTTATGTGAGATTGAGGACATATAGGAGTTAGCCAGGGGATAGAGTAGTTAGCAGTAGGAACAAACATTCAAGGCAGCAGGAGAATTTATACAAACACTTAGTTTTTGAAAAGAGTGTGTGTATCAGGACCTGACGGAGGGCCAGACGCTGGTGCACGGAAGGGGAGGAGGGAGGGCAAAGGATGAGACCCTCAGGACGGGGGTGGGAGAGAAGTTGGGGGGGGTGGCAAGTCTCACCTTTAGAGCCATTGAAGAATTTAGGCAGGTGAGCAAGTCAAGGTCAAAGACATGCAGACTGGGGATAAAACCTGTATTGTTGTAAGGATCAGAGATAAAGTATGTGGAAGCCGAGCCCAGGTCTGGCACATAATAAGAGTTTAACAGATGTGGTTGCCATTGTCATTATCATTAGTTAGGGGACAAAGCAGAGAGCGGGGAGCAGAAAGTCCCGCAGGAGAGACCACGAATACCTGGGAGAGGCTGGGCTGTGAGAGTCTGGTGGAGGACAGGGTGGGGTCGCTTCCTTTGGAAGAGCAGCCCACAGAGGCGGGATCCCTGTCCTGCTGCTGTAGGGGAGGGTGTGGGGATGGCCAGCACACAAGGGCCTGGTCACGGAGGCCCAGCTGCCAACACTTGACTTGGAACCAGCAGCCTTGGAGATTCCTGAGCAGGGAGGTGGCAGGTGAGAGCGGTGCCCCAGGAAGCTGAGTAGACAGGAGACAACATTGTCCTTCCTGACTCCAGAATGGGTATGCTGAGTCACCCCAGGTGGGTTACCTGAGCTCTTTCTGCTGTTGTTTGTTCAGCTGCAGGATGATCAGTGGAGAAAAAAAAAGGGGGGGGGGTTTGTTTTTCTGAATATGGAAATAATATCTGTTTATAATAAAAAAGTTCAAACAATGTACGTATATGTTACGCAGAAATTGGAAAGTCTACATAATAATTAGGTGCCCCAAAGATAAGTACTCTTGGTATATAGTCTATCAGACTGGTTTCCCATACATCTCCAAAATCTCTATGCACAATACTATTTTGTGACTGGCTTTTTTCACGTGACAATATCCTGGAAAATTAGCAAGATAGTACATAAAGCTCTATCATAATTTCTTTTTGGTTGCACGGTATTTTACTCTATGTCTAAATCATAATATATTTATCTTTATTGGGATATATTCCTAGAAGTGAAATTGTGGGCCAAAGGATAAACACATTGTATGTGTTGTTAGAAATTGTCAAACTGCCCTTTAAAAGTGTTGTGCCTCTTGGTGGCCTGTTGGTGTGGATGTCATATTGGTGATGGGGTGGTGGAGTGTGTTTGGGAGAGTCAGGGAAGTGAGCAAGTATGGGTGGGGGTGGGGTGGGGGGGACATAGGCTGAGCCTGTTTCCTAAATGTATGTACACAGGACTGACTTCCTTTCTCTGGGACAAAACTGCGCATGGCTGGTGTTGTCTAGCATAGATATCTAGAAGGCACGTGCTGGGGTTACCTCTCCCCCAGAGGAATCTCACCTGCTGTCATTTCTCTGGCCAGGGGTGCTGACCACACTCACAGCCCTAGACCGAGAGAGGAAGGATGTGTACAGCCTTGTTGCCAAGGCGACAGATGGAGGCGGCCAGTCTTGCCAGGCAGACGTGACGCTCCACGTGGAGGACGTGAATGACAACGCCCCCCGCTTCTTCCCCAGCCACTGTGCTGTGGCTGTCTTTGACAACACCACGATTAAGACCCCCGTGGCCGTGGTACTGGCTCGGGATCCAGACCAAGGTGAGAACAAGAAGGCTTGGGAGCCATCTGTTCATGGGGTCACCTTGGCCGAGGGTTTGGCTCTGTGTGTTGCTCTGGGACTGGTAAGGACTGTGCCTCCTCATTGAGTCTATGGACACCTACAAGAGGAAAATGTCTATCCACACACCGCATACCTCAGTGCTATATGACACAAGATTTTGGCAATTTTTTGAGACCAGTACAGAGCATTTCAGTCTCACTGTTTCTCGTTGTCACGTAGACCTGGAGTCCTTTCAATCCTGCCATTTAACCTCGAGAACACTTTGAATGCAAACATTTCATCAGAGCTACACGAATCAGAATTATTCAACTCGGATTAATTTGCCACGAGAAAGGAATCTGGGGCACAAGCTCCATTAAGCCCACTAAATTTCTTGATCAGTTTTCTATACAATGAAGTGGAATCCTTTTCAATAGTTTACATTTTAATTTTAATGACATCTTTTTCATTAGGTTTAATTCTTTTCCTTTTAATATTTACAAGGCAAATTGGATTCATCCGGGAGCATTTGTTCAATATTGTGCCAATTATAACTTCTGCCATCAAGTGCTTTATTGTGGTTACACACACACACAATGTCGTGTGTGTCTATCCAATTTTCTTGAGTCAAATTTCATAATTAAGGTAGGGTAAAACATGCCCTGGAATCAGAGTAGCCAGATCAAAATAAGATATAATAACGATGATGATGGTGATGATGATAAAAGTGGGATCAAAATATCCTCTTTTGTTTGACCCCAGCAAAGTAAACTTAAAACTTCCTAGAGGAAGTGAGCTTTAGCAATGAAGGAAGTGAGATTTTGCAGCGGTGCAGGGGTTCTAGGGAGGGCAAATCGTCAGTACAAACGCAGCGAATGGCTACAAGGCCCTGTAAATGCTCAATTAGCCAGTGCTTGCTTACCTCCAGAGACAGGAAGCTCCCTACTTCCTAGCCAGCCCCTTGCCTCCATGGTGCCTCAGATCATTACCAAGTGCTACCTATTTGGAGCTGACAATCACCAGTCCTGCCCTCTGCGGCCACACAGACCGCCATACCCTCGCCCATGACAGCCCTTCCAGGACTAGGAGGTGGTAACCACCTGCTTCAGCCCTAACCTTCCCTTTCGCGGTGGAGGGGCCTTACTGTCTTCAGTCGCGTCTCCCATCCCACCGCCCTTGAAGGACACACCCTCTGACGTTGCACCAGTTTTCCACTAACCATTCAAACACCTCGGCCTCCCCACAGGTGCCAATGCCCAGGTGGTCTACTCCCTGATGGACTCTGCCGAAGGCCACTTTTCCATCGAAGCCACCACGGGCGTGATCCGGCTGGAGAAGCCCCTTCGGGTCGGGCCGCAGGCAGCTCTGCAGCTCACCGTCCGTGCCTCTGACCTGGGCACCCCGATCCCGCTGTCCACGCTGGGCACCGTCACGGTGTCTGTGGTGGGCCTTGAAGACTACCTGCCCGTGTTCCTGAACACGGAGCACAGCGTGCGGGTGCCCGAGGATGCCCCGCTTGGCACAGAGGTGCTGCAGCTGGCCACCCTCACCCGCCCGGGTTCTGAGAAGACTGGCTACCACCTGGTCAGCGGCAATGAGCAGGGGAGGTTCCGCCTGGATGCCCGCACAGGTGAGAGCGCCAGATCCCCGGGAACTTTGGATCGCTCACATACAGGGCGCATCTGCCCCACGCAGCCCTCCCAGGCCACCCTCTTTCGGCCCTTTCATCCCTCTGCATCTCTCCGGGGACCAGGTCCTTTCTGCACCCTGCAGCCAGAGCACGTGGGAAGCTCCCTTGTTCTCCCACGTCCCCGCCCAGGACTCCAGGCAGCTCACTCTCCTCCCGCAGTTTGCAGCATCGCGGTTCCAGCTCGGACCCAGCCCTAAGAGGCTGCGGCGCCCTCCATTCTTGGCTGCAGAGGTGGAAGCGCCCAGTGAAATGGGGGCTTACGCAGCCCAGGACAAGGCTGCCGGCTTCCCTCCTGGAGCCCTCCCCAAATATCCTGGCACCCCTGAATCTCCACTTATTCTAGTGAAGAGAGAACTAGGAAACTGGCTCTCGTCTTTGCTCCAAGCCAAAGAAGAGTCTAAGTCAGACTCACAGAACCTCACGGAAGGGCCCAAGAGGCTCCCCAGGGCAGACCGCTCCACATGCGGGGCCCTCCCCACAGCACCCCTGCAGCAATGCTGTCTGCCTCCTAAAGCAGCACCTTATTGTTGAGCAATATCTCCTTACAGTCTGTATTATGAGGACTTTACACAAGTAAAAAAATAGAAAACAGTATAAACAACCTGTTCCCGTCACCCAGCTTCAGGAATGATCAACATACACCAGCTAGTTCCATCTTCACCTGTCACCCTCCCACATTGACCCATTGCTGAGCTATTTTAGAGCAAATCCCAGACATCATATCATTTAGTTTATAAATACTTCAGTGTGTATCTTTAAATGATAAGAGCCCCTTTTGTAAACACAATCACAGTACCATTATCACACCTAAAAGGCAATTTCTTAATATTGTCTAATACCTATCCGGATCATTTTTCAGATTATCATGTCTTTTGAAGTTGGGTTATCTGTTAACATCGCCCAAATGTCCACATATTGCATTTGGTTATCTTAAGTCTCTCTTAATCTCTGATGTTTTCCTCTCCCTCTTTATTTCCCCTGCCATTTATTTAATGAAAAACTTGGGTCATGAGTTGGTCAGAATTGTTTATATTTTGGATTAGCTAGCTGTATCTTTATGATGTCATCACATAACATATCTCTCCAGCCCTTATAGGTCTTAAAAATGATATTTGGATCAAAGACCTTGATCAGGTTCAAGCTCAATTTTTTGGCAATGCTTTGTAGACGATGTTGGGCTCTCCTGTGCACTATGTTGGGAGTCCGACTGGTTCCTTTTAAGTTAAGACTGACGGTGAGCTTGGGGTTGTCAGGCTCATTCATCCAATATAGAGTTGTTCATCAGTTCTTCTAATGCTTTTAGTAGGCTTTGATGATTATTTCCTAGATATATTATTTTGTTTGGAGCTGCAAAATGGTGATTTTCTGATCCTATCATTCGTCATTCATTTACTAACTGGAATCCTTTTATAAAGAAGAGTTTTCCACCATTAATTATTTGGTTATCCAGGAACGTCAGGAAAAACCCTCGTTCTTTTCTTTTCTAGTTTTCAGGATAATATATCTATGCCCTTACAATTTGTTGAGCAACTTTGGGTATTGTAAAACTCTTTATAATTTAACTTCTGTCATTCACTAGCTGAGTGAGCTTGGGCAGGTCACTTAACTGTTGGGAGCATCAGTTGACTCATCTTCAAATGGGAATCACTTTTTTATGCTCCACTGGGTTATTACAGATCTAATATAGGTAGATTTCATACTACAAACTTAATGAGATTTCAATGAAATATTACAGAAATAGATGAGGGAAACACTGCATTGGGAACGACAATAAGAAAAATGAGAGGAGATGGAGGGAGAAAGGAAGGTAATGAGGGAGGGTAGATAAAGAAGAAGGTGATGGAGGAGATGATGGAGGAGGTGGTGGAGGAGGTGATGGATGAGATGATGGAGGAGGTGATGGAGGGGGTGATGGATGAGATGATGGATGAGATGATGGATGAGTTGATGGAGGAGGTGATGGAGGAGGTGATGGATGAGATGATGGATGAGTTGATGGATGAGTTGATGGAGGGGGTGATGGAGGAGGTGATGGATGAGATGATGGAGGAGGTGATGGATGAGATGATGGAGGAGGTGATGGATGAGATGATGGAGGAGGTGATGGATGAGATGATGGATGAGTTGATGGAGGGGGTAATGGAGGAGGTGATGGATGAGATGATGGAGGAGTGATGGAGGAGATCTGTCTCTCCTAACCCTGCTGAGCGGCCTCTCCTGGGGTTTGGCTCAAGGCCTCTCAGCCCTCTGCCTTTGTGGTCCCAACTGCCTCAATGCTCCCATCACTTCTTTTTTCTTCAGGGATCCTGTACGTCAACAGGAGCCTGGACTTTGAGACAAGCCCCAAGTACTTCTTGTCCATTGAGTGCAGCCGGAAAGGTTCTTCCTCCCTCAGTGACATGACCACAATCGTGGTCAACATCACTGATATCAACGAACATCGACCCAGATTCCCCCAGGATCGGTACAGCACGAGGGTCTCAGAGAATGCCATCGTGGGCGACACTGTGCTCACAGTAAGGATCTGCAATTTTGCTGTTTGGGGGGAACGGACTCTGGGGTGGATTTTTATCTCTCCCTCCCCTAGTCCTCTATGAGCATGGATCAGTTTATCAATTAATATACTACAGACTTGACTCTGACTTGTAGCCACTCAGCCAAACTGCTTCTCATGATAAGATGTCTCAGGAACATGTTTGATAAGATCTAGATCAAGTGCTGATGGATGGGGCATGGGGGAGGCCCCAGAAGACTATTAGAGGCTCCAACACCTGAGAAAGGCCTGGTCACAGTGCATGACATGGGGTGTCAGGGTGGGAGGGGACATCAAATAACACCTTTGCATTTAAACATGTAATTGTTCCTGACTGCACGGAGTGAAATTCTGGATGCCCACAATCAAGGTTCTCTATGACCCTTCATTCTGCCTTCTAGTCTTATCTCCTTCCACCTGCTGACATTCACCCTATGCTCCAACCACCCTGAAGATGTGCCTTTCCCCAAACATCCTCTGTACTTTCACATCTCTGGGCTCATATTGTTGCCTCTGCTTGGATGCTGGCTCCACTTCCAGGAACCACCCTTATCCTTCAAGTTTTTGTGAATCCTTTTCTAATCTCCCCAGCTGAAATTTACTGCTGCATTTTCTATGCTGATCAGCTTTCTAAAGTTAATCATACTTTGCCTCATACAATTATTCATACAATTAGACATTAAAGCTTTTAGTGGGCATGTTCATTTTGCCACATTCCTCACCTCCTAGCACAGGACCTAGCACCCTATTGGTATGGGTCAATGGGTCAATGAATTAATGAATGGATAAATGAATGAACCATGGCATGCTGAAGTCCATACTAGGATATAAATAATGAGATTCCCTTGGCAAGGATGACTGTGATCAAGTCATTGGGGAGGGGACATCTCTGTGCCTCCTACACTCCCAGGGCCAAGATTCTTTTCTGGTCCCTCTTGCCCCTTAATTCACAACCATCACCCCTTCCACTGCAGGTGTCAGCTACTGATGAAGATGGACCCCTAAATAGTGCCATCACCTACAGCCTGGTAGGAGGAAATGAGCTTGGGCACTTTGCCATCCACCCCAAGAAGGGGGCGCTACAAGTGGCCAAGGCCTTGGACTGGGAACAGGTGAGTCATGTGGGAGGGGCCCAATCTGAGCTCCTCAAAGCAGAATATAGCCCTGCTACAGGTCCAGAGTATGAATTGTGGTCAATGCCCCATCCTGACACTTGTTTTCTCGGTGGGGCCTCTATGGCCTGTGAGGCCAGAGGCAGGAGAGGGACTGACTGAGTGACACTTAACCTTCCCTGGAGGGGCTCAGGCCAGCTTCTCACCATGGACCAGGGATCATTAGATCATTATAACAAGTTATGGTTTATTGTGCCAGGAAGTTTGCTAAGTGCTTTACATTCATGATGCCATTTGGTCCTTAACATAATCCTAGGAGGTGGGTTCCTGATATCATCCTCACAGAAGTTTGGTCACTTTCCCAAGGTCTCACAACTAGTAAATGGTTGAACTGTAAATCAAACCTATTTCTGCCCGACTCCAGAACCTGGGCCCTAAAATGCTATAGTTGGGCAGTGGGGGGGTGGGCATGGGGGAGTGTCTCTATCTTATTTTTCTGAAAACATTAATGATGAATCAGGGGCAGAATTGAGGGGTCTCATTGCTAACTCTCTACTGGGTATCTTGCTATGTAGACTTCTAGCTACTCCCTGAGGCTCCGAGCTACAGACAGCGGGCAGCCCCCACTGCATGAGGATGTAGACATCGCCGTCCAAGTGGTTGATGTCAATGACAACCCACCACGATTCTTCCAGCTCAACTACAGCACCTCTGTTCAGGTACGCTCGGCCTTCCAAAGGCATCCTGAACCCATCCTCCCTTCACTTCCCTCCTAGAGGAGGGTGCTCACCACTGGTGTCAGTCTACGCAAACAGCGGCTATGACACTGCGCTGGTCTAGATTGACAAAGTCAGCAACTAACTCACAGGCAGGCAGAATGAATGAATGACAGCTCAAGGTGCAGGCACGGTCTGGGAGCGGCCAGGATGCCGAGGACTCATCCCAGAGAAGGGGATCCAGAGAGATATGAGAGGAAGAACTGGGTCTCATTTTGCTCTTCGATTTCTTGTCACTCGGTCTAGGAGAACTGCCCCATCGGCAGCAAAGTCCTGCAGCTGATCCTGAGTGACCCGGACTCCCCAGAGAATGGCCCCCCCTACTCATTTCAAATCACCAAGGGGAATGATGGTTCTGCCTTCCGAGTGACCTCGGATGGCTGGCTGGTGACCACTGCGTACCTGAGCAGGAGAGTCCAGGAATGGTATCAGCTTCAGATCGAGGTGAGAGCTGTGTTGGGCCGGTGGTGGTGACCATGGGGACAGTAAATGTGCTGGATAAAAACTACCAGTGCTTCAGTTACTAGAAACAAACAATGTACAGAGCTCTTACTGTGTGCCAGGCACTGGGCTAAGTGCCGAATGCGCATCGTTACATTAAATCCTCACAACATGCTTTAGGGCGGATATAATTATCACCCCCACTTTATGGATATGATAACTGAGGCACGCAGAGGTTAAGTGACTGGCTCAAAGTAATACTACTAGTAAGTGGCAGAGGTGGGTTGCTTCAAACCCAAGCACTCTGACCCCAGAATCCAAGCTCTTAATTTCTGTCCTGCTTCCAGGCAGAACACCCTCCACCTGGCTCTCACTCCTTCAGGTTGGTCGGGACATCTCTGTGAACCTCAGGTCTTGTCAAACACCTACCCTAGAGAATTGGTGTGGGGTCAAATGAGAGAACAGATATACATGTGTGGGGGTTATGGTGGTATTGCTATGGGTTGTATGAGAATTGCCCAGTGAAAGTGGCCAAGAAGGTGGTCAACCATTTCTCTCATTCCCCACCCCCCGCCCAAATCCCTTTCTTAAATCTCAAGTCTAGTGAACCCTACTAATCTGTGAACTTCTCTGGGCTCAGGATGATGTATTCATCCATTCAGCCAGCCAGCTAGTCATTCATTCAGTCTTTCAACACATATTTACTGAGCACCTCTCATGTGCTGAGCCCGGTACCAGCTTCTAGGAACACAGCAGGGGGAAAGAAGGGAACGGTTCCTGCCCTCGTGGGCTTTTGATTCTAATTATGGAGATAAACAATAAATACACGAAGGAAGAAAGTGATGAGAGGCTCTCAAGGCACAGGGGAGACACATTCAGAGGATGGCTGTCCTCATGAAGTGGGGACTCTTTGAGCTGAGGCCTGAGGAGTCAGCCATGTGCAAAGTGGTCAGGAGAGTGTCACAGGCAGGAAGAACAAGATGAACCAAAGTCCTGAGATGGAAAAGAGCTTTCAGTGACCTGAGGTGTGGCCAACATAGTCAGAGCACGGTGAGCAATGGTGGGAATAGCCCTGAAGAGACGAGCCGGGCAGATCATGGAGGCCTCGTAGCTGGGGTGACTACATTATTTGAGGTCCAAACCGTGATGCTCTTGAGAGTGAGAGAGTCACTAAAAATGGTTAACTCGTGGTAACCGATCCACAACAGGTAAAAATCACACTGTCCCGGGCAGACTGGGAAGTCTAGTCACCCCAATTATAAGCCTTGGTGATACTTTCAGATTCTAATCTAAGTGCCCTGAGAAGTGGCTGAAGGGTCTCAAACAGGGAAGTGGCCCTTCTTGTGTCTCGGGAGGCTCCTGTTTGAAGCTCTAGAAAGAGCGAGTGCAGGGGGTTGGAGTGGTTGAAGGATAGCAATAAGAAGTCACCCAAACTGGAGAGAGTGGAGCTGATACCTTGAGAGGATGGGAAGATGTAAGGAGTGGGTAGATCTGGGACAAGGTTTGCATGGAAATAAACACCAGTGGGTGATGGACTGGTGGGGAGAGAGAACAGAGAAGAATCAGGGATGAGTCCCAGGTTCCTGGCGCCAGGGAAGACTGAATGGCTGGGCCATTTATGAGACTGGAGAGACTGGGGATGGGAGAAGTACACCTCTGTGGGGTAAAATGAGGGCTCTGTTTTGTACATGTTACTTTTCAGGTGTCCATGAGACATCTAAGTGGAGGTGTGCAGTAAGTAGCTGGGACTGGGAGTCTGTAGATCAGAGGACAGGTGTGGGCTAATGTAGAGGATGCTCAAAGCCAAGGGCATGGATGTGATTGCCTAGGGAGAGACTCGAGAGCACACCTTCCTGACCTCTGTATCCCGGCCCAGACAATCTCTCAGTAACTATTGGCAGCATCACCATTTCTTGGCTCTGTCCTGCATTTCCACTTCTGCTCACTGGGAGGCACTAAAGCCAGGAAAGAAACAGGCTATGGACACAGGTAGGAGTTCAGATTCTGCTCTGGCCTTACCTGCTGTATGAGTTTGGGCAAGTTACTTGACCTCTTTGAGCCTCAGTTGTATCTTTCATGAAATGGGAGACTTCATGGCACCTATCTCTTAAGGAAAAAAACAACTGATCACGCATCTGCAGTACACAGTTGTACTCAGTTAATGTTAGTTACATATTCTACTTAGGAGTAGTATTATTATTGTTGTCGCTAGCATTGGAGTGCACATGAACAAGAGATTACTGGAGGGAAAACTGGAGACCTTTGTTGACAAGTGAGAAAGTGACAATGTCACCGAGGTGAGGAAGGAAAACCTCATCCTTGCTAAGTCTGGGCAGAGAGTGGCAGGGACAGCTTGGTAAGATGTGAAAGGAAACTGACTATTTTATTTACATTCTCTTCCTGGATTAAATGAGGTCATGTCACTGCCTTGCTTGAAATCGTCAATGGCATCTCACGGCTCTGACACAAAGTGCCACCTTGTGCTCCTCCGCCCATCAGTGACGGAGTCCCTGCTTCCTCTCCCTCGCCTCCAGGTCTCAGCCCTGCCCACTCCTCCAGCAACAGTGGCCCCTCTCCGTTCCTTCCCACCCGAGGGCTGTTCCCTGTCTGTCACCGCTTGTCCTCACCCCTTCTCACCCTTCCAGACTCAGCTCAGGTGTCTCCTCCTCCAAGGAGAGACGCCTTCTCTCCCACCTGGTCTAACTCAAGTCTCTCCACCTTCAGATATCTCCGTAGCTTCGCTCCGTTTATTTCCTCCATGGCACTGTATCCAAGTCTGACACCCTCTGGTTTATTTAGCAACTTATTATTATTATTATTATTATTATTATTATTATTATTTTTTATCCTCGCCCAAAGACATTTTTTCATTTTTGTTCAGATAGAGTGGGAGGGAGAGAGAGGAAGAAAGAGAGAGAGAGAGAGAGAGAAACATCGACGTGAAAGGGACACATCGACTGGTTGCTTCCCACACAACCCAACCAGGGCTGGGGACGAACCACAACCGAGGTACGCGCCCTTGACCGGAATCGAACCCAAGACTCATTCCGCGGGCCGATGATCTAACCGCTGAGCCAAACCGGCCAGGGCTAGCAACTTATTTATTGTCTCTTTTCTCCTGATCACAGCGCAGGGCCTGGCCCATAGAAGGCACTCAACCAATATTGGTTAGCTGAACCAAAGAACAAATGCTCGCCCCCACCCCGAGCCCAATCGCAGGGTAAAGGGGAATCCCAGAGAGAACCTCCTGAGGCTGACAGGGCCCATGAAGGATGCACACTGGAATCGCTAGGAGACCTTTGATGACTCACTTAGAGAAAGAGAGGAGTCCGAGAGGAAGGAGGCCGGATCCTGTGGCTGGGGGGATGTAGGGACGGGCTCAGAGAGATGTCAAGCGAGGAAATGGATTCTGTTTTCCTGTGTGGTGCAGGGTGTAACTCCCTCCACAAAACCTTCAGGCTTTCGGAGTGGTTATTTTCTATTCCCAAATGCGACGTGCTGAGCCTGCCCTCGGGTGGAGACGTGGTCCCGGAGGCGGCCAGCCTCGTCTAGGCCACAGTCCGGTGGCAGGTAGTCAGCACTGCTCTTGCCCACAGGTGTCAGACAGCGGGCTCCCTCCCCTTTCGTCCTCCACCTCCGTCAGAGTCCATGTCAAGGAGCAGAGCCACTACCCACCCTCCGCCCTCCCACTGGAGATCTTCATCACCGTCGGAGAGGAGGAGTTCCAGGGCGGCATGGTGGGCAAAATCCACGCCACAGACGGAGACCCGCAGGACACGCTGACCTACAGCCTGGCAGGAGAGGAGACCCTGGGCGAGCGCTTCTCAGTGGGTGCGTCCGATGGCACGATCATCGCTGCCCGGGGACTGCCTCGGGGCCGCTACATGTTCAATGTCACAGTCAGCGACGGGACCTTCACGACCACTGCTGGGGTCCACGTCCACGTGGGGCACGTGGGGCGGGAGGCTCTGCGGCACAGCATGTGGCTGGGCTTCCGCCAGCTCACCCCCGAGGAGCTGGTGAGCGACCACTGGAGGAACCTGCAGAGGTTCCTCAGCAACAAGCTGGACATCCCCCGAGCCCACCTCCACCTGGCCAGCCTTCAGCCCGCAGCGGCCGCGGCCGGGGTGGACGTGCTTCTGGTCTTTGAGGGGCGTTCCGGAACCTTCCACAAG
Organism: Tadarida brasiliensis; assembly: GCA_030848825.1. Lineage (NCBI taxonomy): Eukaryota > Metazoa > Chordata > Mammalia > Chiroptera > Molossidae > Tadarida > Tadarida brasiliensis. The sequence goes on along the minus strand of CM061259.1, from coordinate 102,585,031 downwards.
CTGCAGGAGCTGGCAGCCGTCATTGCTCACTCAGCCAGGGAGATGGAGCACTCGGTGGGGATTCAGATGAGGTCAGCCATGCCTGTGGTGCCCTGCCAGGGGCCAAGCTGCCAGGGTCAAATCTGCCAAGAGACGGTGCACCTGGACCCCAGGGTGGGGCCCGCGTACAGCACAGCCAGGCTCAGCATCCTGACCCCGCGGCACCGCCTGGAGAGGAGCTGCTCCTGCAACGGTGAGGGCCGGGCCTTCCCCAGGCCAGCGCCGCGGGCTCCCCAGGGGACTCTAGGGATGGAGGCCGGGGGGGGGGGGGGGGGGCAGCTACAGGCCGGGGACCACCATGAGGCAGGTGTGGTGTCACATCTGGTCACAGGATAGCACCCTATCTCTGGCCACTTTCTGGAATTTTGAAAATAATGGCAAACATACAAGAGGCGGTTGAGCATCGTGGCTCAGAGCTCTGACTCTGGCATCCAGCTGCTTGGGTTCAAATCCCAGCTCTGCCACTTGCTAGCCCTGTGACCTTAGGGAAATTACTTAACCTCCCTGTGCCTTTGGGCAGTTGTAGGAATTAAAGGAGTATTAAACAGCAAGGGCTTGCTGAGGAAAGTGTCTGATACAGAAAGTGGTCAATAAACAGCAGTTCCTAAAACTACCCCTATTATTACTGTAGGCTGGTGGTTATAGCTTTAAGGTTTAGACTGGCTGGCTCAGGCCCCAGCTCTATCACCTACTAGCTGTGTGACCTTGGGGGTTTACTAACATCCTCTGGGCTCTAGTTTCTCATCCATAAAGCAATGAAAATATTATCATCTGCCTCCTTGAGCAGGTGTGGGGAGTACATTACTGAATGGCTATGAAAGCACGTAACCCCTGGCTGGCCCATAATAAGCACGCCATCAGCGGCGGCTGTCACTCACAGGGGAACAGACTCTGCTGTGCGCCAGGCTCTGTGTGTGTGTTACCTAAACTCATTGTCACCACAGCCCTACGAGGCAGGGTCATGGCTCCACCTACAGTTGGAACTGAAGGATGGGGATTCTATTATATTGATTTGCCTGAAACTATAGCCTCCAGTGAAGGGCTGGTGATGCACACACCTGTGCAACCCACTCTAAAGCCGAGCTCTTGGCCAGCTCGTCAGGAACTCGGTTTTCTGATAGGCTTCAGCCCAGCACTCCTGGCATTAAGACCAGTGCGCACGAGCATCGGCAAAAAGAGAGAACCTTGCCTCCAGCTCACCGTCGCCCCCTGCTGGGCCTGGCCTGCCTTCTGTGGGTCCACCTGTTTGCATCAGGGGGATTCTCAGATCTGTGGACTTTCTCTGGGCCCGCTGGACGTAGGCTGGGTGAGCTACTCTTGGGGTGGGGAGGGGGCCGGTCCAAGGGCTGCACTTTAAGAAATGCCAAATGGGCTGGCTCACAGATCATCCTAATCACTTGGAAAGAAGTTTTGTTTTGGGGTGTTTTTTTTTTTTTTAATTTTAGGGAAATATGACATACAGCTCAACAGGTTTTCACAAACCAAATCCACTGGCGTGACCAGAACCTAGATCAAGGGTCGGAACATGACCAGCAGAGAAGCCTCCCACGGCCTCTCTTCCAGCCACTGCCCCATCATGGGGAGAGTTTGAAAACACAGAGCCTCACGTGCCACCAGACCCACTGCCACACACTCTCAGGGGGCAGAGCCTGGCATTCTGTGTTTTATAAGACTCTCCGGCTGACGCTGATACTCAGCCGGGTTTGAGAATTCCTGATCCAGGTCACCTTCACCATCCCATCCAGTAATGAGCCACTGCAGGGGAACTGCCGGTGTCAGAGAGGACTAGACCTATGGTACGACAGCCTCTTAGGATTTTTTAAAGTTTTTTTCATTGATTTTTTTTTTTTAGAGAAAGGGAGAGGGAGAGAGAAACATCAAGGTGAGACTGAAACATCAATTGACTGTCTCCTGCACGCCCCCTACTGGGGATTAAGCCTGCAACCCGGGCCTGTGCCCTGACTGGGAATCAAACCAGCGACCTTTTGGTGCACGGGACAATGCCCAACCAACCGAGCCACACTGGCCAGGGCAGCCTCTTAGGATTTTATAATCCCATGTGCCTCAGGCTTTCTGGTTCTGTCTTCTCCTCCTTTTGGCCTTGTTCCCTCTTCAACAATTCCTCTTCCCTAGGGCTCAGGCCTGTCTCCCTGATCCCTTTCCCTGAATAAACTATAGGCTTATTCACAGGGATTTACTGTCTGAACTCGGTTCTGGGGAGGGTAGAGTTTTAACAGTCCCAGGAAGGCAGTGCTTCCATAGCACAGCATTTCCCAGAGGGGGTGCCAACGAATGCTGTTTCCAAGGCTATGAAGAGGTGGTCCACAAAAGAGGGTCCCACGGTCAAATAAGCTTGAGAAACTCGAGTGTAGGTGGAGTCTGGGACTCCTCATGCAGCTGGGCGTTAGCATTTCTGCGGGGGTTGCAGGACTTTACAGAAGTTCTGGGCACACGATCTATCACTTCCTTTATCACAAAGTGTCTCCTGGCCTCTCAGCATTTCATTTGGGAAGGGCTTACCCAAATGGTCACACTCCTAATGATGGAGATATCTTGAGGCAAAAAGAAAACAAAAAACCTGAAATCTTGGGGTGTTCCTGAAATCACATATATATGCCAAATCCTCAATTCTACTTCCTCGTTCCCCATGTGATGTCAGAGATAACATGGACACTACGAAGGATAGAAATTTTGAATCCCACACATCTGATTGATTACATTTCTGCCTTGGTTCCTGCTTTCTTAATGGTTTGAGCTGATAGTTTCTGACCTAGGCTCGGACCTAAGGCAAGGGTCCCCAGGGCCAAAGGAGGGTGTGCAGGGCGACGGCCCCTGTCTAGCTGTGTGACCCTGGACGAGGAACCCTCGGCCTTGTTTCTTCATCCATAAAATGAGCAATGCCCCTGCTTGCCACCCAAGGCTTGAATGAAGCCGTCAGCTTGAGGGCTCTGTGGGGACCGTTTCCTACGGAGGTGACACCTTTGGCTGCTTTCACAGGTACTGCTGCGAAGTTCAGCGGCCAGAGCTTCGGGCGGTACAGACTCCCAGAGGCTCAGAACTGGCACATCCATTTCCGTGTGAAAACACTCCAGTCACAGGCCGTCCTCCTGTTCAGCAATGGGACAGTGTGTGTCTCCCTGAAGGTAAGGCACTGCCAGCCCCAGAGATGTCGTGGGAGCTGGCCAGGTTGGGGGGTGGGGGCAGCATGAGCATGGCTAAGAAGGCCAATTTCTGCAAAGAAATCTCTGCATGGTTTTCCGGGCTGTCGGGTCAGACTATGGGGTCAGGACACGAGACTTTCCAGTCATGATGGCCCAAGCCACCCTACCTAAAGATATATGTCCAACTACCACAACAGAGGTTGGGCTGTTCTGTGGGATAAGAGAGAGTCTCTGAAGGTAGAAAGAGATGGGTGGGGCCACCTAGCCCTGGTGCTTTTATCACTTTTGCAGAGTAATAGAACAGTGTTTCTCAAGAGGGGGAGCTGGCTACCACTGGGGTGCTCAAGATGACAAAACCAGCATTCCGTTACATGGGAGAAAAATGAATTTCCTTTCTAATTTCCGTCCTTCTTGCTTACATCATCTAGAAGGTCTCAGCTTCCTGATTGTAACACCTCTAGCACACATGTCAGTCTCCCACTTTGACAAAGAGAAACAGACTTTGGCTAGTTGGAATTTAATTCATTCAATAAATATTTATTGAGTATCTACTATGTGACAGGCACTGTTCTAGGTGTTTGGGTCTCATCAGTGAATAAGACAAAAAACACACCCCTTGCAGTGGTTCTCAACCTGTGAGTCGCGACCCCTTTGGGGGTCGAATGACCCTTTCACAGGGGTCGCCTACAACATAACAGTAGCAAAATCGGAGGGATCCGAAAATGGCGGCGGAGTGAATGGAAGCTACACAGACCATCTCCCAGGACCAAACTGGAATTACAACTAAAATAAAGACAAATCGTCGGGAAAAAGCAACAGAAAAGCAGCTTACGAGGACCATACAACCAGGGACACTGACTCGATCCTGGTAGGATTGCGGAGGCGCGAGAGTGGGGCTGGGAGCCCACGGACAGCAGCGGCCTCGGCCGTGAGCAGCACCCGCCCTCGGGGTTAAAGCCCGAGCCGGCTCCACAGCGCAGAGCCGGGACAGAGCGCTAAAACAGCCACAGCCACTCACCTGGGCTCCAGCAGAGGGAGGGCGGACTGGACTGGAACTGTGTGGGGACACTCAGGATTTGGAGGGCGCTCAGAGCCTTTGCTGAGTTGCGGCCACGCAGAACGGTGGCCTGGCCATCTTACTCCATCCCAGGGCTCTGGGGAGAGGCGGCAGCCCCTCCCTCGGAGATCCAGCCACACCAGGTGGGCCATTGAAATGCAAACTGAGGCTCATTAACAACCAGCACCTGCCCTACCATTGGGAAATCCTCTCAAGCTGAACACCTGAGGGAGGTTTTCATTCAACTGAGAACCCAAGGCTCTTCAAGTAACCACGACTAATAGCCTCCAGGCAAAAAGCTAGAGGATAACTGAACCTTTTCTGGGCTTGCAAATCTACCCAGGAAAGTAAGACTCGACAGTGGTGTTTAATGTGGGTCCTCCCACACTCATCCAAACCCAGTAGAGGGAGCCACAACAGCAGAACACCAACATCCACAGGGAAAATTTGGCAGGCTCCAAAACCCACTGAGATAGCCAAAATGGTGAAACAAAGAAACAGATCCCAAATGAAAGAACAAAAGACCTCCATTGAAGATGAGATAAATGAAGTGGAGTTAAGCAAGTTAACAGAGCTAGAATTCAGAGCCATGATCTTGAGGAAGCTCAACAGCATGTGTAAGGACATCCACACCATGAGCAAAGACATAGAAACATTGAAAATCAACCAATTGGAAATGAAGAAGCACCAAGAAGAAATGAAGAATGACATAGCAGAAATGAAGAACACATTGGAAGGACTAACCAGCAGAGTAGAGGAAGCTGAGGACCGGATCAGTGAATTAGAAGACAGGTAGAAAAAATCAACCAATCAGAAAACCAAAAGGAAAAAACAATGAAAAAACAGGAAGACAGCTTAAGAGAACTGTGAGACAATTGGAAACGTAAGAAATAGTGACAGAAAACTTCCCTAATTTGGTGAAGAAAGAAGGCATTCAAGTTCAAGAAGCACAGAGAGCCCCAAGTAAGAAGAACCCAAACAGGCCCACACCAAGACATAACAGTAGCAAAATTACAGTTATGAAGTAGCAACGAAAATAATTTTATGGTTGGGGGTCACCACAACATGAGGAACTGTATTAAAGGGTCACGGCATTGGGAAGGTTGAGAACCACTGCCTTAGAGCCTTCATCCAACAGGGCAGACTGACAATAACCATAATAAAACAGACAATTATAGAGTTTTTCCAAATGTGTAAGTGCTTCGGGTTAAAAGAAAAAAAGAAGGTTTAGGGAAATCAAGAGTATGGGGAGTTGTAATTTTAGATAAGGTGGTCAAGGAAGCCTTCATTGAGGGGACAATTGACAATAATTTGAAGGGGGGAGGGAGGTATCTTAGTCATCTGGGGGAACAGCATTCTAGGTAGAGGGAATAGCAATTGGCAGGCGATTCTTTAGCATGCTCCAGACACCCAGAGCTCTGCATGGCTTGACTGAAGTGAGCAAGGGGGACAGGAGCAGTAGGAGTTGAGGTCAAAGAAGTAATGAAATGGAGGCAGATCTATAAAGGTCTCCTAGGCTATTTAAGGACCTTGGCTTTCATTCTGAGCAAAATGAAGGGCATCAGAAGGTTTTGAGCAGGGAATTAACATATGCAAAAAGGGTCCTCGTGGCTCCTGTGCTAAGAATAGACCTTAGAAGAGCAAGGATAGAAACAGAGAGACCCAGCCAGAGGAGCAATAATTCAGGCAAGAGATGACGGTGGTTTAGATCAGGACGATGATAGCGAAACTGAAAAGAAGAGGTCAGATTCTGGATAGATTTTGAAGGTAAAGCCAACCGAATTTCCTGATGAGCTGAGGGCTGGGAGAGAAAGCAAGGAGTCAGATTGTGGCCTGAGCAACTAGAAGGGGAGTTGCCGCCAACAGACCTGGGAAAGAAAAGGAGTAAAGCAGGTTTGGGGGGAAGATCTGGAGTTCAGTTTTGGACATGTGAGTCTGAAATGCCTCTTCGACCTCCACGCAGAGCTGGATAAACAAGTCTAGTGTTTGTGAGAACTGTCTGGGCTGGAGATGAAGATCACCAAGGAGTGTAGATTAAAAAGAGAGTAGACCAAGCACTCACCCTTGAGACACTCTGAGATGTCAGGGGAAGAGGAGGATCCAACAGAGGAAACTGAAAAGGAGCAACGAATGATGGTGGAGGAAAACCAAGACAATATATCCGGAAAGCCAAACGAAGAACATGTACCAAGGAGGAAGGAGTGAGTGATCAGCTGGGTGATAAGCTGCTGAAAGGTCAGCTAAGATGGGAAGTGATATTCATCACTGGTTTTGGCAACACAGAAGTCACTGAATACCCTGACACCAGTGGTTTCAGTGTTGTGGTGGGTGAGGGTGGAATTCTGTTGCAAAGGGAAGCAAAGAAAAAAGAGTAATATTTGACAAGAGAAGTATGTTCCAGTCAACTTTTTAAAAATAATACTAGAGCGATAATGTTTGTAGGACAATTGGGATGACCCAGCAGAGAATGAATAAAGATGGAGGAAAGAGAAAGGAGAGTCAGTGGAATCTTGTCCTCGAGGAAGTAAGAGGGGTGGGATCTAGTCTAGTACATGAATGGAGAGACTGGCTTTCGCCAAGGCGAACTGTGACTGTGAGAGTGTTTTCAAGTCCCCATCTGATTGCTGAGAGCAAGAATGAGGAGGGAGGCATTGGGGTCTGAGGAGAGAGAAGTTGTGAAAATAGTCATCTGGGAGAGTAAATGGACTAAGGAAGAGAGCACGATTATTGAGCAGCATGAAGGGCTTGAGACTCATGGTCATGAAATTTAAGGGAGACCAACAGGTAAGGCTGCGTGTTTCTCTCCAGCCGTGTTCAGCTCCATGATGCTCAAACAGAATAGGGGGACAGTTGAGTTTGACCAGATTTGTGGGTTTGCCAAGTGAGTTCTACCAAGTAAGAGGGGGATAGGAATTTGGCTGTGGAGTTTGGGCTGGATCAGGAGAGGAGGGAGGACATTGCTGAGGAGACGGGAGACAGTGAAAAGGTGGTAGGACCGATGGATCTGTGGTCCTGCGTAAAGTTCAAGGAGTTTTGAGTAGTACTTATTTTTGTCCTGCTGCTTTTCTATTTACTGTATAATAGTAAGGTTTATTTGTTTTTTAAGTAAATAATGATATAGGTAGTATTGAATCTGGGCAAAAATCAGGAAGGTTGTGTACAAATGGCTAACTCCTGAAAACATTGGGTTGTATCTTCAAATTTCACCCAGAGAAAGCTCTATCTAACCTACAGTGACCAGAAAAAGATTTCATTTCCTTAGGGTGAGGTGAACTAAAATGTTTTAACCCAGTGGTTCTCAGACTTTTTGATTTCGGGACATTTTACTCTCTTAAAAATGATTGACGATCTTAAGAAAGTTTTGTTTATGTGGTTTATATATCGCTATCGACATTTCCAGTATTAGAAATTAAAACTGATATATGTTAAACTCTTTATTTGTTAATGCATTTAAAACTGAGGAAACCATTACACGTTCACATAAAAACCATATTTTATGAAAAATAATTACATTTTCCAAAATAAAAAAAAAGAGGCATTGTCTTACATTTTTGCAAATCTCTGTGATGTCCGGCTTAATAGCAGACACCTACTTCCGCCTCCTTCTAGCACATGTCAGAAAACTCCACCGTGATTTGTGAGAGAATGAGAGCAGAAAAGGCAAATAATGTCTTAGGATAATTATGAAAATAGTTTCCCCTTGCAGCTCCCCTGAATAGATCTTTGAGACCCACTTCAAGACCTGCTAAACTGATAGATAAGGGCGTGGGAGTGAGGAGAGATTTTGTCATCCTTGCTGGCCAATGTTCAGAGATGCAGAACACTGGGGAGGCCTGTGAAGACGAATCCAAAAGACAGCAAGGCATCTCCGGGCCTCAGTCCCCTCATCTGCGAGATGGGGATGTCATCCCTGCCCAGACCATCCCACGGAGTGCAATGAGGGTCAAATAAAACTACAGACAGAGGAGCACTTGGAGGGCTTTTATTCTCTACAAACACAGTATCTAAAACAGCCTTGAAAATCACCAAACACTACCCTTCCCACCCATGAAAATACAACCAACATTCTTTGCACTGGCAGCCTGTTAGCAGGGCTTTTTAGAAGGACTTCTTGGCTTGGCTGATGCCATCTGGGTTTTCTTTGCAGCTGGTCGATGGAGTGCTCCGGCTGGAATACCGCTGCCCAGGCGGTTTCTATGGAACCCTTTCCTCCTGGCTGCACGTGAATGACCAAGAGTGGCACTCCGTTGTGGTGAAGGAGATGGACACTTCCATTCGCCTGCTGGTTGACAGCTTAGGCAACGGCTCCCTTGTCCTCCCGGAGAACTGCCGGAGTCTGAGGCCCGGAAGAGACCTCTTTCTCGGCGGCCTTGTCTTCTCTCATTCTCCCCCGAATGTCTCCCAGGGCTTTGAGGGCTGCCTAGATGAGGTCATGATCAATGGCGAGGCACTGGAGCTGCTGGCCCACGGCAAGAAGGCGGCAGGCTTGCTGGAGAGGCAGGCCCTCACCCAGTGCTGCATCCACGGCAAACACTGCAGCCAGAACCCGTGTCTCAACGGTGGGAAGTGTTCACAGGCCCACGGGACAGGTAAGGGCTGGGGTGACACCAAGGCTTATCCCAGGAGGTTCTTCAGAGGACCCTGACATGCTGGACTAGCAATCATATACATTACAGAGTTTACACAGCATATTCTTTCAGCACAGCCCCATGAGGGAGGGAGGGAGGGAGGGAAGAGAGCCATTGACAGCTCCATTTTCCAGCCCAGGAAACTGCTGGGCTGTGTAAGGGAAGCCCAGAGAGTAAAGGAACTCGCCGTGGTCACGTGCAGTTGAGTGAGAGGCACGTTCTGGGTCCAGATCACAGTGCAGTGCTCTGCCTCCTGATTCCAAATGTCCCTGTCTTTTCCTCATTGCCCGGTGAGAAACAGGGTGAGATCTGCCAGGTCTACACCAGTAAGAACTTTCTTTCTTCCTGCTTCCTTTGGATGGGGAAGGGTGTGAATGGGGACCTCTGGTGTAGAAGGTAGTGTCGTCACTAAGCTCTGTTCCCACTGCCATCACGCGGACTCAGGTCCCCGTCATCTCTCCCCTCTCCTACCACACCAGCCGCCTTCTCCTGCTTCTCCCCCTCCACCTGCAGCTTCTGGGGGCACGTGATATACAAAGACTGCTCTGAGCACTGTCCCTTTCCTGCTTGCAGCCTTGCAGGGTCTTCCCGCTGCTGTTCAGATAGAGCCCCCCCGTCCGATTCCTGCAGGTGACTCAGACCCCCATGCCTGGCCCCTCCCACCTCCCCGCCCTGCAGCTCCCAGGCCGCTCTCAGCAGGCTCGCCCAACCTGGCATCATTTTAATTCCTGGGACTTGCCACACCCTCCCCTCTAAGTCTTGACACATGTTCTCCTCTGCCTGAGACACCTTCCCCTTTGCCCTCTCTCTTTTTGCCTGGCTACTTTTTACTCGTCCTTCAGGTCTCAGGTGAAGTGGTACCTGCTCCAGGAAACCTCCCCCAACACTTCAACAAAACGAATTTTATGATAATTACTAACATACTGATAGTATATATAACTGTCTAGGTTTGCATCCCCTTACTAGCTGTGTGGCCTTAAGCAAAATCAGACATTCTCTGCACCTCATTTCCTCACCTGCTGTCAGCGTGTACCTGTCCCCTGACGAGGATGATAACAGGAACCAATCTCGGAGTTGTCATGGGGATCAAATAAGCTCACCCATGAAGATTCTCACTTAGAGTAGCATAGTCTGGGTAAATGAGGAGGATATGTGTTATTCTTTAGATGCCTGTTCTCTGCCGGATTTAAGTTGTTTGAGGGCCAGGATCAAGTCTCCTTGTCCAGCAGGGCACCACCGCCCAGCATGGTGTTTGGCACTTAAATAAATGTGAGCACATGTATCTACACACATGCTGAGGCCTCCCCTCCGTCCTGGGGGGCCTCTCAGCCTGGGCTGCCTGGCCGCCCGCCCGATGCACTCTCTCACCTCCCTTCTCCTCCTCCCAGGCTATGTCTGCAAGTGTCCCCCACAGTTCTACGGGGAACACTGTGAACAAAGGAAGGAGAACTGTACTTTGACACCCTGCCTGGAAGACGGAACTTGCACCTCCTCCCCTGAAGGGGCCTCCTGTAACTGTTCTCACCCTTACACAGGAGACAGGTGAGCACGGGACAGGCCACACGCCACTGGTTCCTGGGCCTGGGTTTGGCACCGTTAGGGAGTGAGCTCTGCACTCTGAACTCCAGAAAGGCCAATGGGAGGCACGGGGCTGACTGCTCCGGGGCCTGGCTTCTCCCTCTGCTCACCTGCCTCGGGACACTCTGGGGGTGGGGGGGTTAACAAGATGCTTCCCAAGCCCTATTCTGAACCTACTGACTCAGACACCCCAGGCTGGGGCCCAGGAATCTGCACTTCTAAGCAGCTCCTCGGGTGGTTCTGATCGCTGAGAAAGTCTGAAAACAGCTACAGTTCTTCGTCTTTTGCTCTGGACCGGGCATTCCGGAAGCGATCTGGAGACAATGACCACTTGGTACAGGCGCGGCTGTGGCCTCGAACCCCACCGCATGCTGCCTGCGCCTCGTATTACGCTGGTCTGGGGAGTGGGCGGAGGGGTGCCAGAGAAGGCGAATCATCTGAGAACCCCAGAGGTCAAGAGGTTTGGCAGTCTGGTTTGATGGTCCCCTAACTTGGGAGCCTTGAAGAAATCATGAGGGAGCCTGGGGAAAAGCACATTCCTGGACCAGCTCCCTCGGAGCCTCTGCGGAACGAGCCCTGGGATTCCACTTTTTACAAACGCCCAAGGGAGGAGCCCTTGCGTCGGCCTGTGCGCAAGAGAGCCAGCGAGGTAGTCTGCCCACTCGTTTCACAGATGGAGAAACTGAGGCCCAGAGCCGGAACGGGCTCACCCAGACCCCCAGGGGGAATGCACGCTTGTGACCCCAAGTCCTCTTCCTGGGCAACAGGCATTTCCGGCGCCACCTCCCTCGCTGCTCTGCAGCCCACGGTGCGCCCCTCCCGCAGCTGTGTCCGGAGGATGCCCCTTGGCTGCAGTGGGGTTTGCATTTTAAAAGAGGAACTTGGGCAGGACAACGTTAAACCCCAAGGGAAAGACTGTTGGTGGTGAAATTTCAGGCACTGGGGGATGTTTTGGACTCGAGTGGAATGGAGGGAGCCTGTCCCAGGATCCTTTCAAAAGTGGATCGAGCCGGCCTTAGAAGTCTCCCAAGAGTCCTCCACCGTGGAACACTAAGCTGAGGGTGGCCTGAGAGGTCATGTCATTCCAGGTGCTCTCTCTGAGGAAGCTGCCCAGTGTGAGGTCTGTGCAGAGCCAGGCTGGTGACGCCCGCTCGCCATTGCTGGGTGACAGCTGACTTGTATCTGGGACCCTGACATTACTGCAAGAGGACAGCTGTTATGTGGGCTGCCTCTATTGCTGTAGATGGTTGGAAATCTGATCTCATTGCTGGAGAGTACATCCAATGTCTAGATCTCATGGGTGAGAAGGATGGATGTGCTCAGAGTCCAGATCTCAATGGTCATAAGTGAGGGTGTAGCTGAGTCCTACACGTTACTGGTGGAGGATGAACAGTTCTGAAGTTGATATGCTGATGTTTGATAATTCTCTCTCTCTCTCTCTCTCTCTCTCTTTCTCTCTCTCTCGGTAGAAAATTGGAGGGTAGGCTGAGTGCAGGGGTCTCCGTCCCATAGATCTTTGCAAGAGGGGACATGGAAAGGGCAGTTAGTGACTCGGCCCCCAACCTATTTCTCTGTCTCTGCAGGTGTGAAATGAAGGCAATAGGCTGCTTAGAAGGACGTTGCCTAGTCACCCCTGAGATTAAACGGGGGGACTGGGGGCAGCAGGAGATTGTGATCATCACAGTGGCCCTGCTGGTCACCATTGTCAGCATGGCCGGGCTTTTCTTCTACTGTCGCAGTTGCAAGTCTCACAAGCCCGTGGCCATGGAAGACCCAGACCTCCTGGCCAGGAGCGTGGGTGTTGACACCCAGGCCATGCCCGCCATCGAGCTCAACCCTCTGAGCACCAACTCCTGCAACAACTTGAACCAACTCGAACCCAGCAAGACCTCAGGTCCAAATGAATTCGTCACTTTTGGACCCAGCTCTAAGCAGCAGCCAGTGGTCTGCAGCGTCCCTCCCAGACTCCCACCAGCTGCAGTCCCTTCCCGCTCTGACGAGCCCATCATTAAGAGGACCTGGTCAGGCGAGGAGATGGGTCAGTATAGCCAGAGGCCCTTCGCCTTGGGGACTGATGGGATGGGGTGGTACACCTAAGCACTTCGCTATCTGAGGCACAGGGGTTTGGCCGCCATTCAGTCCAATCCCTTGCAGTGGGATGTGCAGGGATGCGTTCAAGGTCACAGTGCACTAGTGGGCCAGAACAGAAGGCAGCTCTCTGGGCTCGTTCTGCCGCGTCATGACCTACTCCTCTAAATTCCAAGGCACCCCCTGGGCTCCATGTCCATGGCAGAAACCAACAGACTCTGGATAGGAGTGGGGAGGACCCCTGGGGGAAAAGGAGGCTTCTGCACATCCGTGCTCTTCTGGGAAGGGGGAGAGAAGCAGTAGTCCAACCTTCTGATTGTCCAGTCTGGAGGTGCAGCAACCTTAGGCCAGACCTGGCTGGCTGAGTGGAGTTACCTTCACCCCTTTCTTGTCTTTGGCTCAAAAGGAGGTGAATATGTAAGCACTTTATATTTTCTGGCTTATTCGCCAATAGTTAAAATGGGTGTTTTCACTAACTCTTTGCTGACAGGGTAGCTAGGGCCCACGAAGATGCAGTGACCTGTTCTAATTCACCCAACTGTTCAGGAGCAGGGACACAGCTGGGACCAAAGACTCTCGGTCTCCCATCTTCCAAGATACATCTCATGTCATCACCCTCTGTGATATATGCCATCACACCTACTCCAAACTGTGTGTCTGTTTCCTTCATTGGAGGAGACAAACCCACCAGTAAGACTTGGCGGGAGCTGCTGTCCCAGAACTGGGGGTGGGCTTCATGGAGCCATCCACATTCTTCCCTTGTCCATTGACCCTCCTACCAGGGGCACAGATTTGCAAGATGGGCTGGCTTTGGGGTAAGCTTCTGGCCTTAAAGTTGGCCCCACTGGATTCTGGATAACAACCTAAGCTGCCAGAGACAACACGGTGGATGGGCCACGTGCCCGTGGACGTGCCGGGCCACCTCTGCCGCGTGTCGAGTTATATACAGCAGCTATCAGGCCAGCTGGAACCTTCACCAGGGAAATTCACAGCTCACCCTCTCTTCATGTTCTCTTTCAGTGTACCCAGGCAGAGCCATGGTCTGGCCCCCTACGTACTCCAGGAATGAACGCTGGGAATACCCCCACTCTGAAGTGACCCCGGGCCCTCTGCCGCCCTCGCCCCACTGCCACCAGAAGCCGGCTGTGATGCCAGAACCCAATGGCCTCTATGGGGGTTTCCCCTTCCCACTGGAGCCGGGAAACAAGCGGGCACCCCTCCCACCCCGCTACAGCAACCAGAACCTGGAGGATCTGATGCCCCCGCGGCCCCCCAGCCCCCAGGAGCGCCTGCTGGCCCCCTGTCTCAATGAGTACACGGCCATCAGCTACTACCACTCGCAGTTCCGGCAGGGCGGGGGAGCGCCCTGCCTGGCAGAAGGGGGCTACAAGGGGGTGAGCATGCGCCTCAGCCGGGCTGGGCCCTCTTACGCTGAGTGCGAGGTGGGGGGCGGGCTTCCTGCAGGCCGGGGCCAGCCCCAGGCACCCCCCAACTACGAGGGCTCCGACATGGTAGAGAGTGATTATGGGAGCTGTGAGGAGGTCATGTTCTAGCTGTCCTCAGAGGAAGGCAGGTGGGAGGCTAAGGACTTGGCCCCCTCTTCCTATCTACAGAGAGTGGTGGAGCGTGGCTGGGAAAGTGGGAGGGAAGCCCCCATTGCCTTTCCAGGCTGCCATACCTTGAAATGTGCTCTTCCAGACCCCCGGCTAGTCCCTGAGGGTGGAGGGAAGCTGAGGGTAGAGCTCCAAAAACAGCACGAGGGCCCCAGCAGAAAGGGGATGCACAGAGCAGTCAGCCTGGAAAACCAGGGACGGCTGACTCCTGAGATGCGCGAGGGCAGGCTGTCTGATGGGCCCTCTCTCGGCGCCCAGGGAGGCAGGCCTGGTCTACGGGCCAGCTCTGGGGGGCGCACTTACACCTGCTCACAGCTCCATTCCGGAGGCGGAGGCAGGCTCATGCCTCACAGGCCACCACCGCACCCACTATGAGATGGGGTCCCAGGGTCGTCGACCCTGGAGGGCCACAGGGTGTCCTCCTAGGGGCTGAGAAGTGAGCAGCAGGCGAGCAGTTACCAGAAGTCACTGGTGCACCCTGCCTCACCCGTGTGTCCATCGCAGCATCTGCTCCGTGTCGGGCACCGTGCCAGGCATCAGGGATGAGATGGGGCATGAGGGGGCAAGGGCACCCGAGGAGCATCATTCGGCCTCGGTCTCCTGGAGGTCCCACTCCTCTGATCCAGATTCCAACCAAGCAGCTTGCTCTGCCTCTTGAAGTCACGTGACTTTCTACCAGCCAGGGCCAGCCAGGATTCCTGCGGCCCTGGCCTTTTGTTAAAGAATTCAGACCTCATGGAACTGTGGGTTCTTCATCCCAAGTTTCTCAAGCACTTTGGGCCAAAGGCAGGAAGGATATCATTCATCATTTTTAAAAATGTTAGGCACTTTTCAACCTTGCTGTCTGGATGAGTTGCCCCAAAGGAATTTTTCTTCCGTAGACACAAGGAACTTACAACGTCCATTCAGGGCAGGCTGGAGGCAGGGAGCCGGGCAGCAGGGTATCCAGACTGGACACCCTGCCCTGGCCTGCCCCTCCCTCTCAGCCTGCCAATCTAAGTGTTACCTGCAGTGACTCAACCCTATGCATGGAGGGTCAATGTGGGCACATGCCTACACATGTGGGCAACCCATGTATAGTATGTTGGTACACATGTGTAGAGTGTATGTAGCCAGGAGTGGCAGCGATCAGAGAATTCTGGTGGCCTTGCTACTCCGCCCACCCCTCATCCCTTTCTCTGGTCCATTTCTTTTTCATGTGTTGTTTCTGGAGACAAAAGTCAAAAGGAAGAGCAACAGAGACTCTCACCCCCAGGGTTGCTGCTTACAGCGAGGGGAGGCTGTGTGGGTGAGAGCATTTGTGTGAGTGGTCCGCGGCTGCGCGTGTGACTGTGTGCGTGAATGACGGCATGCGTGGTTTCATTGGTCTTTTTTTTTTTTTTTTTAACAATAAAATATCTTTTTTACCGTTATTTTCCGTGTCACTTACCGTTTGGGTTGAGTCAGGGAAGGTGCACAAGGGTCTACAGCCCCTCCCATGCTGAAGTTCACAGAATTTAGGGGATGAAAGGGACCCTGGAAGTCATCAAACACCGTGATCCCCAACTCTAGCAAAACGGCTAAAATAAAGACCCCCGAGCCCTACCTCAGATGTACAAAATGAGAACGTCTGGGGATGGAGCCCAGGACACGACTTGGGGAAAAAACGCCTCCGATTCTGATACAACTGTCCCCAGTGGACAGGCTCACTAACCAGCAGGTTGGGGAGAGGCCAGGGACAAGGCTTCCAGACTGCCGCCCCCAGCACCCTCCGCGCCACGTGGCCCTGGCAGGGAGAGGGGCTGACTGTCGTAGGTCTTAGGAAGCCAGGCACCGCCGGCCGCCCTCCTCCCCCCCGCCGGAGTCAGCCTGGCCGCGGAGGCCCCACTACGCCTGGGAGGTAACACCGAGACTGGAAAAGCCTGTCCCAGCCTCTGGCTCCACTGCGGACTGTGGCTCTGGGGTCCAACAGGCTCAGTCCCAAACCCGTTCTGCCACATACTGACTCAGGCAGGTATGACTTGGCCTCTCGTTTTTCAGTAAAACCAAGACAGTAAATGATAGCTACTGTTCTGAGCAATAAACATAAAGAGCTTAGAGCCACATAAACAATAAATGGTCATTATTATGCTAAGAAATAATACCAAATACTATACGGGTAGAATTAACTTATCAGAAGTGTGCAGGAAATGACAAATAATCTAGTCTAGTGTTGCCTAAACTTCTGTTGTGTTTATCACTTTTAAGATTTTTGCCCTGATAGAATACCACCTGTACTATTATTTACTTAACAGTTTTCTTTTAGTGTATTTAGATTTTTAAATTTTTTACTCTCCTTAAAACGATAATATTCATGAGCTAAAGGATTTGAAAGTTACTATTTCTTCTAGCACACATGAAAATACACAACCATCAGATTTTTAAAAATGACTGTCCAGGGGCCCCCTAAATCATCTTTGGGATACACTAACCTAGTCCATCTCTATTCCCAATATTCCTCACCCCGAGGCCCACAGAAGAGGTGGTGTTTGTCTGAGGTCCACAGCTAGAACTTCACAGGGATGAGCCCCACATTCAGGTCCGACACCCAGCCTGAGGATCTCCCTACAAAACCACTAGCTCAGCCTCTGTCCACCGGCCCACCTCTCCACTGACCAGGGCCTCCTTCCCTTTATCCTCCGAAGCCTGTACCTTCATGGATGAGCCACCAGAGGGCTCTCTGAGACCAAGGTCCAGCCCACCAGGCTTCAGAAGACCCAAAGATTTTCAGGGAAATCCTCCCAGGTCAGGCCACTGGGGCCCCAAACGCCCTGAGGATGACACAGCGTAACAGGATGACACAGCAGAGACAGGCAGAGACCCAGGTGTCCGGACTTCCAGGCTGGGCGTTTTTTCAGTGTACCATAAGCATCCTCACTGCCACCTCTTACCGACACTTGCTACACGTCAGGCACCGTGCAAGCACTCAGCAGGTCTTGTCTTATTTAATCCTCACAAAACCCCACAAGGTAAGTACTATCATCTCCATTTCACAGATGGAGGTGCAGAGACACACAGAAATTAAGTAAATTAGTTTATGTTGGTAACTAAGTCACCCAGTGGATGAGTGACAGGGCCAGGATTCAATTCAGAGCTGCCTGACTCCAGACCCATACCTTACATTTGAGGTCATAAAACAAATGATAAATACAGGACACCAGAGGATTGAGGCATGGCAGCAAGAAGGACTGAGAGGGCTTAGTCCAGTGATCCACCTGAGTGCGGAAGCCAAGTACGTTACTCTAATTCTAGGCAGTACTAACAACCGGGGTGTCTGGATCTGGGGAGGTGGAGTCTGCTCAAAGCTGGGGCTCAACTCCAGGCCACTCCTGTAATCCTGGTTCCAGCTCTGAGGCTGGTCCTGAAGAGACACAGCAACCTTGAGCATTGCTAGAGAAGGGCAGCCAGGAAGGCTGGAGTGGGGCAGGACTTACAACCAAGTCCTGTGAAGGGCAGCTGAGGTCCACCAGGACAGAGGGCACAGGGCAGCGAGACTGCTCCTCCGGGCGGTGCTGGAGGGAGGGTGGGCCTGCACAACTCTGCCTTCACATGGGGCTCCTCAAGGCCTATTCAGAAGGCAAATGTATATTCCAGAAACCGGAACAGTGCTGGAGGGAGACACATGAGGCCATGGCGGAAAGACTGAAGTCATGGCCAGAACCTCGAAAAATGAGTATCTGGGGAGCAAGACGGGCAGAGCCAAAGGCCTTGGTTGGAAAACCACTCTCTTTTGGATGAAGATTATGGAGATCCTAAAAGATGGAGGGGATACGCCAAGGTTGCAGGTTTGATCCCCAGCCAGGGCACATACAAGAATCAGCCAAGGAATGCGTAAATGAGTGGAACAACAAATCTCTCTCTCTCTCTCAAAATCAACCAACCAACCAACCAACCAACCAATCAATCAATGAAAAGATAGAGGGGGTGGGGAGAGATACAATTTTGTCAAAAATATGTCAAATTTTCCGATATGGAGTGACTTGCCGAGGGCCCACAACTAATTCGATGTAGAACAGCAGGCCCGTCTTCTTTCTTCATTACACCACATGATGAATTGGTGAAATGCCACCTTTGAGGGCACTGGGCCCAGGTGCTGAATAACCCACATCGCAGTGCCTGAGGACAGACTTTGGAAGTCCTTGGACGTCCTCTGTCAGCTCCATCTTGAGGAGAGGCACAGGCTATCTCATCGAATGAAGAACAGAAACCTTCTCAGGGACTGAGCTGGAGAGAGACAAGCTTTAGAATTTTCTCAAGGTTCCTCCACTAATCTACAGGGTCCCAACCAAGGGAAGTGCTCGGTTAAACTGGTACAAAACTCAAAATGAATAGTGATGTCAACTCCTTACGGGCCAAGGCGCCACGCCCCCTACTGAGGGGCACTACTCTGAATTTGGTAACCAACCCATTCCAGATACACGGCGAGCCCCACGGACTGGCAGTGGGAGATCAAGTGTAGCCTGATCAATGCCTCAAGCAGCTCATGGTCCCGGGAAGTGGCCAAGTGATCACATCTCCCTAGCGTAAGTAGGGATGAGGCTACCCAGGGGAAGAACGCCGCAGCGTTGCTGGGGAGGGCACCTTAAATTCTGACTGATGAGGCTCGGGAAGGTTCCGGAGAGGAGCAGCCATGGGAGCTGAGTCTTAAAGTTGAACTTCAGATTTAGCACCAAGACTAGAGCCAGAAAGGCCAAGAGAACAGCCCAGAGAGAAGGCCTACATGTTTTGAGTATTTGGGCAGTGGTGGGTTTTCTGGCGGGCTGGGTTGGGATATGGGCGGACTCAGGTGGCCAGATGAGGGCCTGGAAATGCGCTGTGTCCGCGGAGGGATGGAGGGGTGGCGTGGCAGAATCAGCAGCAGGGAAGCAGAGCTCAGGGCAGAGACGTGAGGTTGGGAGTCAGACAGACCTGGCTCCACTTAGAAAAGGTGTGATCTTGGGCAAGTTATTCAACTTTCTGTCTCAGTTTGCAAATAGGCCATCCCAGTACCTTCCTTCACGGATCTGAGTGCTAAAGGAGATGATACAGGTAAAGGGCTTGACGTGGTTGGCAGAGTACAATGCTCAAGAGATGTTAGGTATTTTACCATTATATTAAAAAGGAAGATATTCTGTAGTATCTATGACCACACCCTACCTTGGTTCCATGGCCAAGATAAAAGGCCATCCCCCCAACTAGGGGTAGGTGGAGGTTAATACACTAAGGCAGTGGTTCTCAGTGGGAGTAAGGGCGTGATTTCCACCACCCATCCCCACCCACCCCCATGTGCACGGAGATCTTTGGCAATATCTGGAGACATTTTGGGTTGTCACAACTGGCAGGGTGCAACTTGCTTCTGATGGGTAGAGGCTAGGGCGTCTGCTAGACATCCTACAGTGTGCAGAACAGCCCCACAACAGAAAACTCCAGCCCGAAATGTTCATAACACCGAGGGCGAGAAACTCTGACCTACGGAACCACGCGCTGCCTTTATGAGGATCACAGCAGCTGGGAACCTGGGCTGAGGCCAAAGTACACTTACATCAAGAACAGCAGTTATGGCAGATGGTTCTGAGCATTTATAGAAAGACACCATTCTGGATTCTACATTTATCAGAGCAAATATCCGGGTGAGTGAAAAACGAAAGACAATCCAACAATACATGAAAAGAAAAATATACCATGACCAAGTAGGATTTATTCCAGGTAAGCTAGGCTGGTTCAATATTCAAAATTAAATTGATGTAATTAATTCACCTATCAACAGATGAAGAAAAATTGTATGATCTTATTCATTGATCATACATGAATCATGATGTATGATTCATCATACATCAAAAAAAAAAAATTGCTCAGTACAGGAACAGAGGGAACTTCTATAAAAATCCTACAGCTTACATCATACTTAAAGGGGAAAGACTGAAGCTTTCCATGTAAGATAAGGGACAAGACGAGAATGTTCACTGTAACCACTCTTTTTAACACAGTACTAGAAGCTCAAGCCATTGTAATAAGGCCAAAAAAGTGTATACAGATTAGAAAAGAAGAAATAAAACTATGCAGACAGCATGACTGTTCACATAGAAAATTCCAAGAAATCTAACCAGAAACCCACAGAACTATTATTAAGTGAGTGCAGAAGGGTCACAGATACAACATTAACACTCAAAAAATCAATTTCTATGCACTACCAATGAACACGTAGAAACTGAAATTAAAAACACATTACCATTTACAATTGTTACAAAGAAAATTAAATACTTGGGCATAAATCTAACAAAACATTTACAAGATCTAATAAATGGCCAAGAAAAATGACAATATTAAATGCTGACAAGGGCACAGAGAAACTGTATTATTCACACATTGCTGGTGGAAATGCAAAATGGTACAGTCACTCTGGAAAATTATTTGGAAGTTCCTTCTAAAAACTAAAAATGGGCTTACCATACAACTCAGGAATCGCACCCTTGTGGATCCATCCCAGAGAAATACAAACTTATTTTTGTGCAGAAACTTGTATATGAATATTCACAGCAGCTTTATTTGTAATAGCCAGACCAGGAAACTCTGCTAATTTCTTTCAATGATGACTGGTTAAATAAATTGTGGTACCTCCATATCATGGAATATGACTCGGCAATAAAAAAGAACAAATAATCGATATCGGCAACAACTTGGATGATCCTCAAGGAAATTATACCTAGTGAAAGAAGCCAATCAGAAGGATACATACAGTAAAATTAAATTGACGTAGCATTCGTGAAATAACAACAGAGATGAAGAGATTAGTGGTTGCCAGGATTTAGGGATGTGGGAGAGAGTGCAGAAGGTGGGTGTGTCCATAAAAGGGTAACATGAGGAGTCTTGTGGTGATGATAGAGTTAATCATCTCAATTGTGGTGGAGGAAGCTATACGTGTGATAAAGTGCTTAGAGCTACACACACATACATGCACACACACAAATGAGCGCATATGTAACTGGAGAGATCTGAATGAGCTCTATGGCTTTTGCCAATGTCAGTTTCCTGGTTCTGATCATGTACTGTAGTTATGCAACATGTCAACATTGGGGGAGCCTTGGAGAAGGGTGCACTGGACCTCCCTATACATTTCTTGTACCTTCCTGTGAATCTATAATTACTTCAAAATAAGAAGCTTAAAATTTCTTTAAAAGACTAAATTTTAAAAGAAGTAAAGTATTTGAACAAATACTTTAAGAAGACAGACCAATGGCGAATAAGCCCAGGAAAAGACGTAGAACATCATTAGTAATCAGGCAAATGCAAATTAAAACCACAATGAGGGACTGGCTACACATCCATTAAAACAGCTAAAATCAAAAAGACCATACTCTAAAGCACTGGTGAGGATATATAACAACAACAACTGGAACTTTTATAAATTGTTGGAAGGAACCCAAAATAGCACAGCCACTTTGGAAAACAACTTTCCAATTTCTTATAAAGCTAGTATACACTTACATACAACCCCACAATTCTACTCCTACGCATTTACCCAAGCGAAATAAAAACATATGTTTACACAAAGAACTGTCCATGAATATTTATGGCAGCTTTATTCGTAACAGCCAAAAGCTGGAAGAAACCCAAATATCCATCAACTGCTAAATGAATAAATTATGGTTCACTGGATGAAAGGTGAAGGGATTAAGCAAAAAAAAAAAAAAAAAAAAACCCACGCACGTGTATATAATACAAAGACACTGACAACAGAGTGGTGACAGCCAGAGGGAAAGGTGGGGAAGAAGTAGGTAAAGGTGAACAAAGGAAAGGAGAGTGGGGATGGAAAAAGATTGTGCTTGGGGTGATGGGCGCACGATGCAGTGTGCAAATATGTTTTATTAAGTTGTATACTAAAAACCTGTATGGTTTTGTAAACTAATGTCACCCCAATAAATTCAATTTAAAAAATAAGTAAGAAGGGCGGGGCCTTCGGGGCGAGGGCAGTGCAGAAGATGCTCACCTTTGGAACTCGGCCAGCATTTTGTGAGGAAGCCTAAGACACATGAAGAGGCCACATACAGGTGTTCTGGCTGACGGCCCCAGCACCGTGCGACAGCTCGCAGGACGTGGTTGTGGCTGAGCCTCACAGTTAGTTAGCCGCCCACGAACGGGACAACAACAGTCAAGACCCAGTTACAACAGGAGAACCAAAATAACCCACAGAAGGGTCACTCGTAGAGCATCCAGCTCAGTAGCACGAGGAGACCACACCACTGGGTCCCACAGGACATTTACCACGAAAGCCCATCCCACAGAGACTGGCAGTCCTAGCAAGTCTATCCAATACATAGATATAAACACAAAGAGACAACTAAAATGGGGAGACAAAGAAACAACCTTCAAATTAAAGAAAAATAAAGTATGGTTCATCCATGCAATGGAATATTATTCAGCAAAAAGAAACAAATTATTGATACATGTAACAACAAGGATGAATTTAAAAAGCATTATGCTAAGTGAAAGAAGCCAGACAGGAAGGACTACATGCTTAATGATTCCATTTATATGACATTTTAGAAAAGATAAAACTAAAGACAAAAAATCAGATCAGCTGTCACCAAAGGCTGAGTGGCGTGGGGATGGGATTGACGGCAAAGGGGCTCTAGGGGACTTTGGGGACAAAGGAAACATTCTGCATCTTCATTGACGTGGTCAAATGACCGCATGCATTTGTTGAAACCCATCAAACTGTATACTTTAAAAAAGTATATGTAGATTATACCCTAATATTTTAAAAAATGGTGGAGGGGGACCAATAGCCAAGGGTCTAGCAAAGAACACTGATTAAACACACAGTTTCTTAGTACCTGTCTGCAATGGGTTGAGTCTAAGGAAGCCAGCCATCTACTAAAGAGCCCCAGGATCAGGGTCCAAATTCAGTCCACTGTCACTCAAGTTTATGTCTCCAGCAGTGCAGTGGGCTTACCGTGGTGGTGGTTACCCCGAAGGAAGGATTACGACCAGGACGCGAACAGAATAAAAACATAAAGAAGCAAACAATCTAACAAGGGTTGAATGCTCTATACAAAGGAAGTGAGCGAGACACGATTACAATGTGTGCATAACCAAAAAACAAGGAAAACTGCTTCTGAGTCTTTTTTTCAATTCAGCTAATATTTCAAAAAATGTTTCATGAGCCCTTCATGCCAGGCACCTTATAACATTCTAACCCTCACAACAGCCCCTCAAGGAGCTCTCCCTCCTGAGGCAGTAACAGAAAGAGGGGGAGCAGCCAGTGCCCAGGGGAGCGCTGGGGCTCTGGAATTACAGGGCTTGCCTGTGTGTACCAGTTCTGCCACTTAGAACAGTCACTGGATCTCTTTGACGCCCCAGTTCCAGTAATAATATTGATAATTAAAAATGGACATAATACATTCCCTACCATCCTCTCGGGAAAGTGTTCCACTTTAACAGTGTTCCTTGAGGGCTTTGCTTTTGAACAAGTCTAATTCGGTAGCCAACAAAGATCGGTTTTCAAATCATCTCAGGGCCAGTCAGATGTTCTTGTTTTTCTTCTTAAATGTGACAAAAAGAGAAGGGAAGTTGTCTCTTCCACTGTCTTGAAATCAGTCCCCCAATTTCAAGAAAATTGAGTGTTACCTCTCATGTCAGTCAGGATTCTTCAGAGAAACAGATCCAGTAAGATGGAGATACACACACACACACACACACACACACACGTATACACAGAGATATAGAGAGAGAAAAGGATTCCAAGGAATTGACTTATGATTATTGGGGCTGCATGTTGAAATTCCTAGGTCAGGCTGGCAAGTTGGAAACTCTTAGGTAAAACCTGATGTGCGGCAGTCTTGAGGCAGAATTTCTTCTTCCTCAGGGAAACCTGTTTTGCGTTTAAGGTTCTTCAACTGATTGGATGTGGCTCACTCACATTTTGAGGATAACCTCTTTTATTTAAAAGCAACTGATTATAAACTTTAGCCACATCTACAAAATACCTTCCGAGAAACACCTAGGTTGGTGTTTGAATGAGTACTGGATTATTCGACACTATAGCCTAGCCACACTGATGCATACAACTAACCATCACACCTGTATGGGTGATCCTGATACGCACAGGAGGGCTGAGAATGCCTACTTAAGCTTTCAAGAGAAGCAGGAGCAGACAGGAAGGGCAGGACTGTCTAACAGAAAAATCACTACCTGGCCTCTTTTTGGGGAACTCTCAGTTCCATAGATGGTTCTATTGTTCACATTATTCCTCCGGGTGAGCTCCGTGAAATAAACTAGAAACATGTTGACCTAAGATCAAGTAAGGGTATTTCTGTACATTTTAAAAATATACAAAAAAGTGAAAACAAAGACACAACCACAACCTTCAAAAATAAAAAATAAAATTCATTTATTGAACAGGAAAAGTTTAACACATGATCCGTGTGCAGAACCCAAAACAAGATCTTCTATGAGCTCCTGCATGATCCGATCTCTACACATACCATGAGGGAACACACATTCACGTAGGCACACAACATACACAGTACTGTGTGGTTACCAAGATCTGCTGGATAGCAGTTTTTCATACTCCTCTTATTCACACATTCACTGACACGTTTTACAATAGTCACATAATTCATCATTCACTGAAACAAAATAGCTTCCCCTGTATCACCTTGATTTAAACAAAAAAAAAACAGTTTATGACAGGCACCCTCCACCCTCGTTGCCCCACCCCCAATCTGATAACCTGGCATCAGCACCATTTATGTCCCCTGGCCAGGGAATGACTCCGTGGTACAAAGGACAGGAAGAAATGCAACAAACTGATGCTGTCAGAGCAAACAGCCTTGCAGACACAGGACAAAGCGCCTAGAAGCATCGACCGTGATTTCAAAGACAAACCACACCGTCTCCTCTTCCCCTGATAGTCTTGGCGACTTGTAATGTACTTTGGAAAATTTAATTCTAAGGCAGATTTGGAGCCGACTCCCTCATCACCAAGTTGTGCCTCTTGTACTTGTGTCTCCACTGTGAGGAACCAGCTTCGTGTTCTGACCAGGGCCAACGCTGGGGCCTGCTGATCAGCTACGAAATAAAACCCACCAATACAAACCCCCTTCCTGTGAATCGTGAAGACAGAGAGCTATAAACAGACATAAACCGAGATTTTGCACTTCCAAAAAAACATGAAGCAAACATGTAGTGTGAAACAAAAATGATATTCTATAATTTTGGGAGAAGTTGGAGGAGAAAAAAAGCAAGACAGGAATATGGGGGTATGGGGAAGATTTTCCTAACGTACCTGTTTGGTGGGATCATCACTTTAAGACAACTGTTAAAATTGCAAACTGTTACCTTTCTTGATTGCAGGGAGTGGGTAGTGAGCATCAGCCAATGAATTTGGCCGGGGAGGTGAGTGACAGGGAGGGAGGGCACAAGCTGCAGGTTCTCAGCTAAGACCTGCCATACATTCACATATATCTGGCCAGGGTTTGTGCAGATGAAGGGCTCCTAGCAGCCGGACAGCAGCACACTATAAATAATGCCACTTGTGAAAGGTGACGACTTCTAGGCAAACTGAATATAAAGTGCCAGGTCATGCTCTTCCCAGCAAGCACCTGCATTTAAGGGAGATACACTGCCGACAGGGAGCTGGAAACCAGCTCTCAATAGTGGCGTTTGCAGACAGAACAAGGAGCTCTGAGCAGCGACCTCCGAGCTAATAAAAATCTGGGGCTGCACTGGGGAGGCTGGGGAGGGGCACAGAGCCTAACAGTATTGGGCCAGAAAATCCAGGATTAGCCTTTGGTTTGGCAGATGCAGCCTTACACTCCAGAAAGCCCTTGCTCTGTTGCTCCTGATCAGACTCCTACTTATGCTGGAGCTCTTTTTCCAGCAAGGCACAGGAAGAGGCTGGGCAGCCGGCTCCTAACGAGCGATGAGAAGAAACCAAGAGCGATGAGAAGAAACCAACGGCTCCTGACTACAGAAGGCCCCCAGGCAGCGGAAGAGGAAGCTTCCCTCAGCTGGCCCAGAGGGCTGGTTCCAGAAGAGGAGGGGCTCCCTTCCACTGCCGTCCTCTGGCTGACCCTTTCACTCAATGCCTAACTGCGGTGCAACTACACAACCAGAAAGGCCCACTGACCGGGTTCGCTTTGCCTGGTCTTCCGAAGCGGCTATGAGATCAGGCTGTCAGAGCAGGAGCACAGGCAAGAGATCAAACAGGGTACAGGTCATGCCAGATTAGCTTCCAGAAGCCCCAACACTAGCTGTCTCTCCTATACACACCTTCTCTGGGTTAGGGACCCTGAAGCAATAGCCTGCATTTTGCTAAGACCTGGGGCCAGAGGACCTCCACACTGTGAGATCCAGCCGCCAAGTCCCAGCATCACAGTCCAGTGTCACTGCCCACCTGGACAAGACTGCTTCGGGCAGCTCCCTGCACGCACAGAAGCCTCCACCCCAGAAGCTGCGCGCAGGACACACCTCTGACTCCCCGCTCCTGGCATGTGCCCTCTCGTAAAAACAGCTCTCAGGACCACTGTGGAAGGACCGCTGGAGCCCAGGCTTGCAGAGGAGACGACAATTCCTGAACCCACTCTGGTGGATTCTAAGCCTGAGGCTTCAGAGAGCAAGACCGCAGCTACCTCCAGCCAGAATCCTGGTCGTGTAAGCACCTGTTGGTGACCACCAAAGAGCAGAGATGGTGGATGGAAAGTGTCATTCCCCTAAGGGAGACCAAGTCACCACCGATCACATCTTCCAAAGTGAATAAATTGGTAGGTAGCTTAGGAGTCACTGCAACGAGAGAGTTTGGCTTTCGAACAGAAAAAGAAGAAAAAACAGGGGCTGTAAAGGCAGATCACAGCCCTCATGAGCTTTGGTGAAACACGAAAACAAAACCCCTGACAAAAATGTACATTAAATCATTATTACATGCTTTAAATAAAAAAAAAAAAACCTGATAAAATTGTGCTGCTCTCCCAACTTTCAGGGCGAACCGTAGCGGAAGGTAAGGAAGCAAGCCTAGCGACAGGAATGGAGGACAGCAGGACCCTACTACATATGCATAAACACACACATACATATACACAGCTCAAGAGAGGGAGAGTTAGTAACTAATGCCCTTCTGAAAGGCTTCTCACACCGAGAGGGAAGGGGCAGCCAAAAGCAAGGCAAGGTGCCCTCTGCCTTCTCTGCAGTTTGTTCCCAGATCTGAAGGCTGACCTCGAGGTGAGCCAACCCTGAGACTATTTCAGATACTCAGGGGGAGGGACAGGCATCACAATTAGTGTTTAGAACACAGGAAACCAAAATCCCGACCAAGTGGTTCCTTTAGAGTCCAGTTAATGGAGGCAGCCAGGACAGGACACTGTCTGCCTACCCCCTGCTGATTGTAAACAACCAAGCACCACACTTAGTGTCAGACTAGCTGCAGTAAGTTCTCTGAACTTAATTTCACATTCTCTGTGCACAATGACCTCATCGTCTCATCCATGGCAACAGTGCGGGTGTCTTCCCAGCATGATGGCAACTGAATGCTACCATGCTGTGTGCCTGTCAGGGGCTGAGGCTCAAAAACAGGCCTGAATGCACAGAGCCACCGTTCGACACGCCTCCCGTGAGCAGAAACATATCCCACTCGGCCCTGCTTTCCCTCAGCCTAGTGCCCTGGCAAATATTTCCTGATCCTTCATATCTTCTCAATATGAAATCAGGCTGGTCAGTGGCAGGCAAAGGCCATGCCTCCCCACAGAGGTACGTGTTTAAATGATCCTGATTAAACCCGCTGAGGCACTCGGCCGCGAGTGCTGAGGACCTAAGCAGACACTTCCTGCAGCAATTTTCAGCAGGAGAAGCCGAGTATGAGTTTACTGAGGAAGGAACAATTCACAATAAGCCCTGATCTAGAGAGTCTAAAAACAAAAGTTAATTTTAAATAAAATATAAATATTTTCCATTGAGGCAGCACTTAATATCTTTTGGGAGCTAAAGCAACCAAGAATACAGTACTGTGACCCACACAAGGAATCAGAGAGGAGAAGGTGTTGCTGAGGGTCACAGCAAGCCAGAGAGTCAAGATTAAAAACTCCAGAGTTGGGGGCTGGTTTTAAACTACTAGGTAGATCCAGACACCTGCTCGAGATTTAAATAGGTAGGTGAATATTGAGGTAAAAAAAAATTTGGGAGAGAGATGAGAAAGAGATAGGCCCGGCTTTATAAAGAGGGGGAGTTCTCACTTATTTCATCTAGGCCTGGACCAGGAAAGAAGATGCTAAAATGTTTAAATAAAGTGAGCTGTGCAACAAGAATAATTTGGGGGAGGTGGGTCAGAGGAGAGAGGCAAGTAAGGGAGGAGGCATGATGAGGGAAAACAGTTGTAAAGTTCTGGGTTAAAGTAAGTACAAAGGGACAATGATGGCACTGCCACTAAAGGTACCTCCTGCGTGACTGCTACCCACTCTCCCCTGCCCTCAGTTCTACCTGGCCCAGGGCACCTGGGTGCCAGGTAGCAGGGTTCCTGACAGCAACCTTGCTTTCCCCCAGAGCCTGGACCCTCCTGAGGCTCTGGGGCCAGGTGCTAGGGAACACACAGGGGAGGGGTGGGCAGGTGCAGGGGCGCACCCAGATAGCTATGCAAAGGCACTGGTGGAGTTGATAAAAATGGGAGCATTGCTTGGCAGGATCAGCTCATAGAGAGCCTCGTACGTCCCCACCACAAAGCCCACGAAGCCCAGAATGCTGATCAGGACGTCCTTGGCGATGATGAGGGGGCTCATGCCCTCTGAGTAGTAGGTGGTGATCTCCAGGAGGGGCGGGATGATGAGGGCCAGGGCACTGCTGCTCACGGAGCCCACTAGGGAGATGACCAGGTCCAGGCGGGGGATGAGGATGGCCAAGATGCCTGTGGGAGAGAGGACATGGGTGTTCAAGGCTGCCAGAGCTGGAAAACACCTCCTCGCTGTTCTGCTAACTTAGCAAGTACCCTTCTCGTGGAATGGAGAGCTCTAGGGAAACTTAGACATTATCCCACTCAATCCTATTCACAGATGAGAAAATAAATGCCCAAAGAGGTGCAATAACCTGGGTCTCGCTGCAAGACCAGCAAAACTGGGACTGTCAGGTATTACATGTTTTAAAAATTCTTGCCCTGCAACAAAATTTCAGACATCATACGCAGTAGAATTTTCACTGATACATCACCTAAGGCAACAGAAACAAAGGAAAAAATGAACACATGGGACTACATCAAACTCAAAAGCTTCTGCACAGCAAAAGAAACAACCATCAAAGTGGAAAGGCAACCCACTGTATGGGAGAGCATAATTGCCAATGATATATCAGATAAAGGATTAATTTCCAAAATATATAGAGTGCTCATACATCTCAACAAAAGGAAGACAAAAAACCCAATTAAAAAATGGGCAGAGGAACTAAATAGACACCTCTCCAAACAGGACATACAAATGGCCAAGAGACATATGAAGAAATGCTCAACATCACTAATCATCAGAGAGATGCAAATTAAAACAACAATGAGGTATCACCTCACACCTGTCAGAATGGCCACCATCAACAAAGCATCAAACAACAAATGTTGGCGAGGGTGTGGAGAAAAGGGGAGTCTAGTACACTGCTGGTGGGAATGCAGTCTGGTACAGCCACTGTGGAAAACACTATGGTGTTACCTCAAAAAATTAAAAATTGAATTACCATTTGACCCAGTGATCCCACTCCTAGGAATATACCCTAAGAAGCCTAAAACACCAATCAGAAAGAATATATGTACCCCCATGTTCATAGCAGCACTATTTATAATAGCTAAGATCTGGAAACAGCCCAAGTGTCCATCACTAGACAAATGGATAAAAAAGCTATGGTACATATACACAATGGAGTACTATGCAGCTTTAAGAAAGAAAGATCTCTTATCCTTTGAGACGACATGGAGGGACCTGGAAATTATTATCCTAAGCGAAACAAGCCAAGCAGAGAAAGACAAATATCATATGATCTCACTTATTTCTGGAATATAATGAACATAACAGTCTGAGGAACAGGGTAGTCTCAGAGACATGAAAGTAGGGTACAGACTGACAATTGCCAGAAGAGGGGGTAGGGGAGGGGAGCGATGAACCACAGAACTTGTACGCATGTACTCATAACCAATGGACATGGACAACAAAACTGGGGATGGGGCAGGGAGGGAGGGGGAGGAGGGTGTCAATGGGGGAAAAAGGAGAAACATCTGTAACAAAAGTAAATAAATAAATAAATAAATAAATAAATAAATAAATAAATAAATAAATAAAAATTCTTGCCCTGGCCGGTTTGGCTCAGTGGTTAGAGTGTCAGCCCGTGGACCAGAGAGTCCCGGGTTCGGTTCCCGCTAAGGGCATGTGCCTCAGTTGTAGTTTGTCCCCGGCCCCAGTTGGGGTCGTGTGGGTGACAACCAGTCGATGTGTCTCTCTCACATAGATGTTTCTCTCTCTCTCTTCCTCCCTCTCTCCCTCCCACTCTATCTGAGGATAGATTCAAAAATGTCCTCGGGTGAGGATAAAAATTTAAAAAAGAAAGAAAAAAAAACATTCTTGCAGCACACCAGCTGAAAATCACTAGTCAAGTGTCTAGCAGACAGCACAGCAAAGCACTATTCATGAAGCTGGATTTGCCTCAGCTCCACAGGTATGTGACTCCACAACATGACTACTGTTCCATGGAAAGAGAGGCCCAGAGAGGTTACCTGATATAGAGTGACAGAGCTGGGACTAGAATCCAGGAGCTCAAGCCCCTGGTACAGTCACATCATAGACCTTATAAGTAAGAAAATAGAGACTAATACACAGACCCACAAAAGAAGGGAGAACAGGGGATCTGGCTGATCAGCAGGAAGATCCTGTCTGTGAAGACCTGGGGGAGTCAGATCCTGGGTTAGCTTTGCCAGGGAGACACCACAATGGTTTGGCAGAGAATCCGGCATATAGTCAGCCCTGACCTTTCTCTGCCTTATAAAGGAAATAACACAAGGATCTTGAAGCCCGATAACAAAAGGGAGTACAGGAGTCCTGAGACTCAAATCTGGCCCTGCCATTGTTTCATAGCCTTGGGGCAATCCTGTCCTTTTTCCTTCTTCTAGCAATCAACCACAGTGGCAATTACCCTTCACTGTTCTGAAGCCTCCAGAAAGTCTACAAAAAGTGCAGGCTTTTAACAATAGTCTGTTTCAGCTCTTAGCTATTTCCAAATAAACAGAGTTGGTGATATTCCTCCAACCCTGAATTTGAAGGAAAGTTGGAGAGAAAATGTCTGCAGGTTGATGACAAAATGACCTTCTCATCATGGATAATCTAATGCCCAACAAGAGTTGATCTGCTGTGTGCCCCAGAATAAGACACTTGCCCTCTCTGGGATCTGCCCATACAGGGATGTGGTTGAGAGCTCAGGCTCTGGACTGAGAACCTAGGCTCCAAATCCAGTTCCACCACAAACCATTCAGTTACTTAACCTTTTTAAGACTCATTTCCCCTACTGCTAAATAGGGATTGTCAAACGCAAAGATCTTAGAGGACTAAGCACATAATGAATGCTTCAAAAATGTTAGCTAATACAGTTACCAGTCCCTGCTCAATAGCAGGCTGTGCTCCAGGGTAAGTCGGCTCACCATTCTGAGACTCTGTTTACCCATGAATAGGTGATTGCACTAATACTGAATGATTGCTGAAGTCTCACCCAACTCTGAATTTTAAGGAACTGTACAATGCAGATTCAGTAACTTAGGAATGTGTCCTGGGATGTGTACCTCAACTCACTGTCAACTGGGAAGCACCGTGTGCTGCTCAAGAGTGGCACAGCAGAGCGAGAGGTGGGACTCCTTTCCTCGAACACATGGTTGTGCCAAAACAGAGCTTGTAGCCCATCCGAGTTTGTGCCATTAAAGGGAATGTGAGTTATTCCTCTGGTGCCAGCCCCTGGTCTCCACGACTGCTCCGGCCCACTCAAGAGAAGGGAGGCCTTTATTAGAGACAGTGAGACGCAAGGGGAGACAAGACAGATGACCTGCCTGGCCCCTTCAAGCTCGGAGAGTCTGTCATTTTCTCTCCCTGTCTCACATCAACCTGAAGGACAGATGGACAGTCATGATATGAGTGTGAAGTCAGATGTGTTCTATCTACTCTGAGATAAGAATTAAGTGGAAACAGAAACAGAAGCTTATGTGATCAGAACCTTTTCTCAGACTGGATAGAGATGTTCTGCTTCATCATGACATTTTTAAAGCAATCTAAAAATTTGTTCTTGTTTTTACTACAAAGGATAAACAAGATAAGCATACTTAACAAAAATATCCTTAAGAGAGATTTTTCAAACAGGCGAAACTTCTCTTAAAGCCAGGACCACAGGGCTGTAAAAGAAAGACCCTCTTCCTAGATGGACCGGATACCATAACTGAACCCTAAATAAAGCCTGACACTGGAGAAAGATAATGGAGGGAGAAGGTTACAAAGATAAGGGAGGGAGGTTAGAAGAGCGGGCCTCCCGCTAATATGGGGGAAGAGAAAAAGAAGAGGATCCAAATTAGCATAAAAGCCCCAAGGGCTCAGCAGCAGGAATATCTGTTTTGCCACCATGCTAATTCCAGAGGCAGGAATCAGGTACTTAGGAAAGATATGGGAGCAACTAAAACCTTTAAATGTCTTTACGAGTTAAAGTCTTCTAGAAAGAGAAACTCAAGAAGGTAGAGATCTCAGGAGGCAGCCAACTGGGAATACCCTCTCTTCCCTCTCTCCACACTCCCTCACAAAAGAACACCCCATGAAAGAGTTAGACAGCAGACTCCCGACGGGCAGGTCCACAGCCCCCGCAGCAGCTAGCTGTGGCACGCACAGAAAGCAGGGGCTGAGGACAACTCAACAGGACCGCGTGATTAGTCAAGAGGCTCCAATGGTATTACAAAACATCTTCCCTGTGGGTTAAACGACTACAAACAGGATCTTTTAATGGCTGAAGCAACATGAGGCAAATGGCCATGTTCAGAGAAGGAACTGATGGGGATTCTGGAGTCTGTGGTTTTAGACCAGCAACAGAAAGAGCTGACTAACGCACAAGAAGAGAAAGCACTTAAGAGAACAAACACACACAGAAATACGATATAAAGTAATATCCCAATTGAACACTTAGTGCTCCTGTGTCCAGAAGCTCTTTCTGCTGTTTTATTACGACTGATGTTGGGAAAGCCCACGTGTTACTCTTAAATGTCTAGAAATCTACCTTAAATTAATTGTAGTCTTAGACAGAATATATAATTTCATTTAGTGGGGGCATAAATTCAAAAAGTACAAAAGCAAGGGAAACAACCTACATATCCAACACTAAAGAAGTAGTTTAGTAAATATGATCCACCAATATAATGGAATATCACACAGTCGTGAAAATAGTTATGAAGGAGATATATATATATTCATGATATATTAAATAAAATGAAAAAGACAAAGTTATGTGTATACTATGATTGAAACTATTTTTAAAATGCACCCATGAGTATTAACACAGAAGATGAAATGCAAAAGAAAATTATTTTGTTAAGTCAGTGGGATATTGGGAATTTCTTCTTCAATAACCTCAGATCTAGACATTCTCCAAATATCTTTACATTAACTTTATTTTTTCAAGCAATATTTTGGTCAAAATCTAAAATAAGACTCAAAGTAGTGCAGAATTACAGAATTTTAAACTTGAGAGAAACCTTAGTGATCAGATACCCTTCATAGCTTAGAGTTGAGGAAACTGAGGCTTCACAAGGGTTCCAGGGGCTGGGGCACACGCACAGCTAATTTATGCTGCTACCCTTTTTCATATAGCCGCAAGACTGAGAAGTGAGAAAGGCCAAAAGAGGCTGAGAAGCCACTCTGTTTGGACCTGGAAGCTTTGTGCTCCAAAGGGTCTGGGTGCTGGAATGTTTTCAGCTATGCATTCTGGTCTAAACAGGCCTCTCAGTTGATAGGGTTTTATGTTACTACATCTTCAACAACAGAATTCTGAAATTCTCATAGCTAACTGCAGTGAAATGTTTCACATGGCAAATGCCACAGAGAATTAGTAGCAACCACTAAAGGACAGGTTAGTGCCTCATGGAATCCTAAGAAATTGTTCTTCCTACATCTTTGGGGTCCCCAGGTGGAGCCAGACTCTTCTAGCCTCTCCTTCAACACAAGCCCTGGTCATAAGGTGACATGTGCAGTTGACTTTTCTAAATATATGGGCTGGAAGTAAATACTGTCCCATATGAAATCATAACAGAATGAGCACCATACTCTGACATGCATACTTTCCCAGCCCCTTCTCCCCAGCAGTCTGAAATTCAGCATCAAAAAGCAGACAGAGCAATCTTTGGGGGACAGAGAAGATTGGTGAGAAAGTTCAATTCCAATTAGAAAAAAAAAAAATTGAGGCTGGACCAAATTACCCTGCTTTCCTTGAGAATGAAGGGTAAGGAAGAGGAGGAAATTTTGGGGAAAAGACAACACCAGAAATAAAAATAAAACAAGCTTCCATTAAAACTTATGGGTATAATTGAAAATAATGAGTTATATCAAAGCTCTAAAATCATATGCCAACTGATCTTGTGCAAAAAGACCTGAAAGTACAAAGAAACAAAAACAAAATGAACTCACATAAATACATTTAAATTGGTGCTACAGTGAAAGGCCGCTCCTGAATCCCACAATTACTTCAGAGTCTCCAGGGAAGGCCAGAGAAGCCAGAGTGCTCAGAGATGAAGGGGCTGCATCCTTTAATAGGATGACAATGCAATGCTAAGTCACAAGAGATCACAGAAGGGAAAAACACAACTGAATGCGCTTAAAGATCAAAGGCAGCTTGAGTACTTTGAGCATCACGCTGTAGAAGAAAGGTGAGACCCACAAACAGAGCCAGGAAAAGTGAAACAAAAACCAAGAGTCATCTAAGGACAGCATGAGGTCTGTGAATCAGAGACTGGTGGCTCCTGCAGGGAGCAGCGGAAGGAAACCTGGCAGGAAGCAAGACATATGCTACGGGAGGCTAAAGCCAGACTTGAGGAGGAAATGGGGCCACAGGAGGAATCAGGCCCAGCGTCACTGCCCCAGCTCTCCGTCAGGGAGAAGCTGCTATCTAGGCAGTGACAGCACGTTTCACCCAGACAGACCTAGTTTTTCTAGAGGAACACTTTGAAACAAAGCCAATTATGTGAACTATCCTCACTCACCCTTTCTCCCAACGCCCTTTGGATCAAGAATTGGGGCTCTGATAGTTGACATTATAAACACCTGCATGTGGAATCCGTCTCCTCAATACTTACAACTAATCCATCACAGAAGAAACATACATATCTGAATCAAAGCATCCAGAGTTGCTCGCAGAAGATAGGTAAAATCCAGAATCCAACTATCCTATCAGCACGCATTAAGGCAATTTACTGGAAAAGCAAAATATATCACCTTCCTTCCTTTGCAATAGCTCTGGGCCAGCAGCGACCTGTAGGTTGCCCTCGATTAGTTGCTGAGTGTGCCGTCTCTATAGGCTGGACTAGAGAGAGGCTGAAGATCTACCAAATAAAGCCAGATCTGCTACAAGAAGTCAGATTCACGGTTGCCATCAGCTCTCTGGGCCTGGAAAAATCAGTGTCCACTCTCTGCCCAGCTCCTAACCAGCCCCACCCAGATATAAATCCTCAGAAGGAATGTTGCCCAAGATTATTAAATCAGAAAGGCCTTCAGTTCCTTATTCCAGTGAGTTATTGCCACACAGATATCCAGAATGATAAGTTTCCACCCACTATCCTTGAAGTAACACAAAAAAGAACTGTAGGTGGCTCGAAGAGGTCCATTCTGCAATATCATTAGTCTGTTCTCTTGAGGAGGTACATTCTGGGACAGACACTAGGCTATTCTTTTGAAGAGGTTTATCCTCAGATAGGTACTGATCTGTTCCTCTGACAAGCTCCATTCTGGGATAGGCACTAGTCTGTTCTCTATATTTTGCTTGGGTGGTTGAAGAGGATGGATAGTCTCTTGCCTGCCCTTCTCTTGCTAACAGGCAACCAATTAAATCATTTCTGATTTCCCATACTATGAGTGAAAGCCAGACAACATTCACATACTTTATCCCTAAACACTCAATTCTGGTTCAATTAAAGAAATCATAGAGACCTATATTTATTCTAAAGACAGAATAAATAATAAGAAAATTTCTGGGGAAGTCTCAATGTACTAAGAAGGATGTCTTGTCCCAGAAGAATAAAAATTTTAAAAATAAAATAAAAAGCTAAATATAGCCTAAAGAGAAATATATGATTCAAGCACTTCAATTTGGAAAGCAATTGCAAATCTCCTAGTAATTTAAATTAAATAGTATAGATCAATTCGTTTGGGGTTCTCTATTGTATCAACTCATGTCATCTGAAAAAAATAGGAATACTTTTTGTTTTAAATTTATTCCCGTTTCAACCAACAGCAAATAGGGTGACATCTTGCCTCTTAATTCATACCCCTGGGTGTGTGGTCCAGGGAAGAGAAATAAAACACAAAGTGATAAATCAAACACCTAGTTAATCAACAGAAAAATTTCCAAGAAACATATTTTTGTAGACCGACATCCAAAAATGTCACGAAGAGTGTCATGGAGTTGAAAGGAAATCTAAGGAACAGATGGTCACATTGCAAAATTATTTGAAAAAACAAATAAACATGTGCCCATTATCAGTGACCTGCACTCACTCATTATGAATATGGTTAAATGGTTCTCATTTAGGCTTTTACCATATTTTATATGGAATAGTAATTATGCGTCTTTACTGTGACTTTCGACCACCTCTGTAGCATTTCATACCATATTGATAAATAAATGACGGTCCCCTTTCCCACGTCCTGCAGAGTATATACGTCATCAACTCACCTCACCATCTGGACACACCTCAACTCTGACACAGAGAGCATGCCAAGACTGGCAGTTTCACTACAACACAAGCTCTCCCTTGTGAAAGCCCTGGAGGCTGGGTGCCCTTTGGGGAAAAACAAACAAGGCACCCTCCCCGCCCCCCATGTTCTACTCACACGTCATGCAGACCAGCATGGTGCGCACGAACAGGTCCACCGCCAGCTCCCAATGCTCGGGCACACGGGACACGAAGAAGGGGATGATGATCTCGGCTGGGACGAAGAACTGGATGGCGTAGGTGAAGAAGATGCCGATGGAGTAGAGCAGCTTCACCGACTGGTACAGCCTGCAGAGAGAGCCCAGGTACATGCAAAGCCACTCTGCACGCTCATACACTAGCAGGAATAGTGCAAAGTGGTCCAGTCCTGTGTGATGTGGACATATCTACCCAAGCCACAAACGCATGTGTCCTTTGGACCCAGCAATTTCATGTCTAGCAATTTATCTTGCAGATATATTTGCACATGTGCACAAAAACTTACATTCAAAATATGTCATTGCAGCATTACTTAAGTACAAAAGTCTGAAACCAGTTTAAATGCTAATCAGTGGGGAACTGGTTAAATGAATCATGGTGTCCTCATGAGGCAGTACAGTGTCTACAGTGTGCTACAATTTGTTTAAAAAAGAGAAAAACCATTCCCCCTCACATACACATATATGTGACACTCTCACATACATGAAACATCTCCAGAAGAAAACACAGGAAACTGGTTAATATGTTTGCCTCTGAAATGGAAACTTGTAGAACTGGGAACTAGAGGAGGTCAGTGAAAACTTAACATTTTCTGTGCACCCTTTGAACATTTGGAATCTTTACCAGGGGCATATATCCTTTCAAAAATAAAAACAATTAAAAATACAATGAAATGGCCCGGCCAGCGTGGCTCAGTGGTTGAGCATCGACCCATGCACCAAGAGGTCACCAATTCGACTCCCGGTCAGGGCACATGTCCAGGTTGTGGGCCTGATCCCCAGTGGGGGGTATGCAGGAGGCGGCCATTGATGTTCTCTCTCATCAATGTTTCTATCTCCCTTTCCCTCTCCCTTCCTCTCTCTCTAAAAGTCAATAAAGAAAAAATTTTTTTAAATAAATAAAAAGAAAAAAAAATTTGTTTTAATACCATTAAATATAATAAGCCTGTTTTTTTATATCCTCCCCACCCAATTCAGTGCTCCCTAGAATCAGATGGTGACCACGCAGGACCTAGAGGCAGGAGCAGAATCCATCTTTCCACCCACTACAGCGGTCTTCCTACCACTGTGTCATCTGTAGCTTCTCAAGAAGACCATTAACTCACCATGAGATACCTCTATCTAGCCCATACTTAGGACTATGCAGAGTAGAAAAAAAGTCTTACAAGTACTATGGATCTCCCATGATCATTAAAGGGAAGACCACCCTGCTCCTAAGCAGAACTCCACATCAAACCAGACCCTCGTGCGTTAAGCAGCAAGAAACACTGGCAGCCCCCCTCCCTTGTTGGAAAACTATTTAGAAGTGGTGACTATATTGTGTATAATATGCAATGAATTTCTCTGTGGTTGAACTGAATACCTAGAAGATGTTCTTATGTTAGAAGCAGGAGAATACCGCAGGAGAGACTGGGTTTGACAAAAGGTCTTACTTGCTCCAAGAATAGATAATAAACACTCTTTGGAAAAAATCAGCTGGTGGCTCTGTAATTAAACTCAGTGTAGCACCAAAGCCTGCAGGAGTGCTGGGAAGTCTGGAATCAGGATAGTCACCTGCAGGGATGGCCAAATAAATTGCACCCGAATGGTGGCAGAAAGATTAGAATAGCTGGGTTTGAAACATCAGAGGAAAGAAGACAGATGCCCATCTATGGCTTTAGAGTATGTGGGCTACTTCTGCTGCTCCTGATCCATTTATCTTGTTATGCCAAACTACCATCTGATTCTTGACAGGGTAAGAACATTTGGAAATTTAAAGCAGGCATCAGAGAGCAAGAGAAAGAAAGAGTTTCTAAAAACAACAACCCATTTCAGGGCTACCAACTGGCTGGCTACAACAAATTTAGCCCCCAGACCCTGGCTGACTAGGGTATCCTTTGCTAAACACTGACAACACTACTGAATAAACATTTTTCTCAATCTGTCCTTGCATAATGCCTCACCAATCAGAGCTCTAAAAAACATAGGCAGATCAACCGCCAGCCCAAAAAGTTATTCTGATCCCCAGGGCACTCAGCAAGCGTCTCAGTGTCTGCTCACAGCTACTCTCCACCATGAAATGTTAATCTCCAAAACAGAATTGTTGCTTAGGACACACCCTGTGGCATCTACCCTTTTAGGAAGCATTTCAATATGTCTAGTGTTTCCCTATAATACAGCAACCAAGAGGAAAATGAGATACAGAAGGGCTCCCAACAACCCCTGACCCACGGTGAGAGGCCTCCACGTGCACACCAAGTCAGGGACTGCACAGGAGAGACACAGCAGAGGCTGGGAACTAAGCACACGTGCCCTCTCCCCCCTTCTATGTGGAAGGGTTTAAGGTGAATGGATTAGATACTTGGCCCTTCTAGGCTCAGATTTCCAGGGAGAAATAGTGTATCAGTCAGCTGGTCAACGAATCCACTCAGGATCTGCCTCCATGGGAATTACTCATCCAAACAAAGAATAAAGCTCAGGGCAGCATCCTGCTTCTCCATAGCACCAGTTATTGCAAAGCTCTTCCTCATATCATTTGAGGAAGAAGAGACTATTGTTCATTCCCAAAAGAGGGAACTGAGGCAGCAAGAAGCTATGATTTGTCCAAGACCACAGAGCTAGGACATCTGTCCTTTATGCCTTAGTTGCTTCCTGATAACATCTCCTCATTTAGAAAATGCCTCAGTCTCAGCATTTATTCCTCCTTTTTGTTCAAAAATCATTCACTGGGTGATGATCGTACCAGCTGCTAGCATAAAATGGAGAACTGGATGGGTGCTGCCCTCACAGAGCTCACAGTGCAGGGAGATCACAGTTCAGGTTAACGGACAACTACAACACAATGGAATAAAAATTAGGATAGAATCCTAATGGGATCCTATGGGAGCAGAGAGAAGGGGCACCTGAGACTTGAAGCAGCTATCAGCGAGATACCAGTTTCTCACAAAGTGTGACCCCTAGACCAAGTCCTCCTCCCAGAGTGGGATTACGTGGGGGTGGGACTAGAGCCTGAAGGGCCCCCAGGCACATTAAGGAAGGCAAGGGGAAGCCTCTGAGGAGTTCTCAACAGGGGAATGCGTGATTGGACTGAGCGTGAGGCAGCTCGCAGAGGTATGAAGGGGGGCCCAGATCTGGAGAAGGATTAAGATTCAGGCAGGTGCCCAGCCGGTGTGGCTCAGTAGATTGAGCATCATCCCATGGACAGAGAGGTTTCGATTCCTGGTCAGGGCACATGCCCGGGTTGCAGGCTCGATCCCCAGTAGGGGATGTGCAGGTGGCAGCCAATCGGTATTTCCTCACACATCGATGTTTCTCTCTCTCTCTCCCTTCCTCTCACTAAAAAAATCAATAAAAACATGTAAAAAATAAAAGATTCAGGCAGGGCAATGGGTCAAAAGGCTTGATGAGTAACCATGAAGGGACGGTGCTGGTCTGGGGGTAATGGGAACAGTGGGTGTGGGCTGACTTAAGAGATAAGCAGGAGAAAGAATCTACATTCTGACGTATTACAGTAATTTTAAAAAATATCTAGTGCTTCCGGGCTTCCATCCTCCTCAACATACCAGCAGTAGGGCAGGTTGAGGGTTATACTGCCTTGTATATCAGCTCCAAACTGCAGGTACCCCAGACAGCCCAGGCTGATGTAGAGGGTAGTGACGATGGCCATTCCCACATACAGGATGACTGGGAATTTCCGGGGATCCTTCATTTTGTTTTCAAGGGGCAGAACCTGTGAGAGTAGTGACAGAGAAGAGACAGCACAGCAAAGATCAACATTAATGGCCAAGAAAAAAAAGTAATATTCTCAGAAAAAAAGTAATTTCTTTATCTTTAGAACTCCCCAAAAGCACATCCATCCTTTATTAGACAGACAGATAAATGCAAGTGGTTTCCTCAGAAGTTCTCCTCGCAGAGCTTGAGACCTACAGCCCATTGTCTCAGTGGGAAAGTCCTGAGAGGTTAGGGTGGCAGGTCTGGAACCCAGGACTCCTGGTCCAGGCTAGCACTCTGCCTCCTGCTATGAGACCACTGTAGGCTGGGCGTTCTCTTTGCCCCTTGAATGCAGTCCCCTGGCAACTAGCAGGCCCTGATGCCTCATGCCCACCTGGAACAGATGCTGGTGATGGCACAAGCCAGCTGTACCTCACCTGAGATCACAGCTTTGCTAACCTGTCCAAAGAACACAACACATGGGTCAGGGCAAACTGCCACTCTCGTCCACAGAAACTGTTTCCTTACCTCACAAGGGGTAGGCACCAGCAGTGACAAGTTAAACCTCCAAGTTAGAGAAACTGAGGTGCTGGGGGTGGCATGGTTTAATAGAAGATCTTGGATATTTAGGATCTCAGAGATGTATAACAAAACCAAGTTTCCAGACTCCTATTTCAAACCATTGACCCTTGTCGCCGCCTCCCTCACAGCAGAGAATGTGCTTTAATCTTCACTAAAGCAAAGGAAAGAATAGAAAGATTGGTTCTCTTAGGAACAGGGAAGACAGCAGGAATAACTATGACAATCTCACAATCTGCCATTAACTGCTTCTGGCACGACTGACAAGGAAAAGCAACGGCAGGGCAATGACTGCAAACTATCTTTGACCTTGTCATTACACTCATTTGTCTCCAGTACCTGTGGCCATGAGGCAGAGCAGGTCTGTGTCAGACACACCCCAGCAGACACCAGAGCCAAAGCCTGGTGCTCTGAGGGGTGCCACAGCTCTGCATTCCCAGCTGGCCATCAACCTCCATCCCACCAGCTCAAGGGTCTCAAGCTACAGTTGATCCACATCCCATAACAGTCAGTCTCTAAGCTTTCCTTCAGTGTCCTCCTATGGAGTCGAAAGAGACAGCGGGCAGGGGCCCCTCTCCTCCATGTCTGCCAGGCCTGGGCCTGCAGTGCAAACACAGAGAGCACAGTGAACAGTGAGCAGTGGCACTTTACCCAGATATGCTCAACAGCTCCCAAGTCCAAACTAAGAGTCAAAATAGCCGTGTTCTCTCTATTGTAGAAATAGAAAACAGAAAAACCTTGAAGTAATAGATGGTGATAATTACAGAACGACTCTGTATTCAAGTCTTGGCTAAGGAAATGAAGCAAAGAATAACTTCTGCGTTCCTAATTGCCATGTACGACTGCTTACTGTACATGCAGAAGATGGGTGTGCAAAAGAGCTGGTTTGAATGTAAACCTTCTCAAATTACACTTGAGAACTTCAGTGGAATCCCTGAAACACTATTCACTAACTGGCCATTAAGTCTCAGAAGATCATTTCCAATAGCATTCCTTAAAGCAGAGGTCAGGGACACCAAGGGCACCAGAGAATCACAGTGCAGCTCTTACCATCCCAATGCCTTCAAATGCAAAAATGGCCGTGCCAAAGAACAGAGGGTAGGTCTTCCAGGATGCCACCAAAGGGAGGTGTCTGGGGTCTGGGATCCTCTGAAAGAGAGAAAATAAAACAAAGCAAAGGCTATACATACAGAGCTTCAAGATTTGAATCCCAACATCAGACAGGTCATACTTTTCCTGAATCCTAGATTCTCTGAAGGGAGAAAGCCTGACACCTGACAGATGACTGGGGGACATTTAGCCTGTGTATATTTTTCCCTTCAGGCTGAGAAAACCCTACTTACTTTGGGGAAGGACTAGCCCAATGTACCATAAAAAACTCAAATGCTAAAGCCTGCATAAAAATAGTCGTATTCTTTCCCTAGATAATCACATCCTTAGAAATTTACTCGAGTAGAAAAAAAATCAGAATATGAAAAAAGTTCAACAAAGCTATTAGTAACTAAAAACAACTTAAATGTTCCCAAACAAGTGAATATTTAGTTTACCCACATCAACTATACCACAGAATATCAGGCGCTATTTAAAAAGTAAAAACTAAGATAACTAAGTAGCACATGAAAAACTGCCTATAAAATAATAGTTAAAAAAATACAAAATTTAAATGTACATATTCACTATGATACAATGACAGAGACACTCCACACAGATAAATCTGGAGGGGAAGATGGTAAATTTTGAGATGTGCTTTTTCTCTTTTTTTTCTTTTTTAAAAAATTCTTATGAATAAGTTTTGAGTACTTGGAAAATATTGACAGGCACATGATAGGAGTATTGAAACACTTGGGAAAAAAGAGCATTTAAAAAATAGGCAAATAAAGAGCAAGGCAATTGTCAACTGCAGGTGGAAGGTAAGCATATACAATCCAAGCAAGGAGGTGCAGACACAGAATCCTACTGGCTCCCACTGGACAGCGGCACCCAGTAACAGACAGCACTGAGGGAGCAGGACGCGGAGTGGAGAAGCTGCCGTCCTTTTACAATCTGGGTTTTTAAACCATGTGTGTACAAGGCTTAGATTAAAATAAAGATTGACTTTGCAACTGCCTTTTACAATGTTTTAAAACTGATTTAACTACAGAGGCATTTAGATAAACATGGGGCACGTTCTAACAGTGTGACAGAATAATATCAGTGAACACTAGAAGACCTAGTATTAAGCTCTGTAATGGGCTTCTCTTTGAAAGGTTTCAAAGTAATTATACTATGGTCTCCCTAAAACATAAAGAATTTTAAAAATACTTTTTTTCTGAGCCGCTGCTAAGAAAGCAGTTAGCTCTCTTCACAAGAAGCATTTCAGTAACTGGAATGAAGACAAACAATAGATGTTTTTGCTATACAATGAGACAAGAGAGTGAGAGCACCCAGGAATTATCCCTGAGTCACAGGGTAACTTAAGTCCCTGGAAACAGGAGCAAGCTGTTGGTTAGAGGATGACTACTGCTTGGGTTCACACATCAGGTCAGCTTGACGCAGCAGAGAGGGAACTTCAGAATACATCTGGGGATACTGGTGTAAATGAGACCAGCAAAAGGAATTTAAAAGTCTGCATTTCTAATCATCGCTACTGACTTATAACCCAAACATCTAAATGAAAAAAGTTTAACATGCAAAGAAACATACAAATTAAAATCAGCTATCAATATATTATCTCCTCAATTCCACACTATC
This sequence comes from Tadarida brasiliensis, assembly GCA_030848825.1. NCBI lineage: Eukaryota > Metazoa > Chordata > Mammalia > Chiroptera > Molossidae > Tadarida > Tadarida brasiliensis. Next base: position 102,540,720 of record CM061259.1, on the reverse strand, counting down.
AATTATAATAACAGCTTTTTAAGAAAGTGCTGATAAGTGCATATAAGAACTGAAAGATGTACTCCAATTTTGGAAACACTGTAGGTGTGAACAAATGCATCTCAGAATTACGGATAGGCAGTGATAAAATATTTATTGGGAGTCTCATCTGGGCAAGGCATACTGCTCAGAACTGTGCTGCCATCCTTTGTTCTAGGAAAACCTCCTCTGGTGGAAGAGCTCGGTCGGCTTCCTATGATGGCATGTGCACAAGGAACAAGAGCACCAGCCACGTACATCTCAGGATTACGTAAAAATTCAGGAACATCATACAGCGGTGAAATCCTTATGGGAAAGAGAGCAAAACGCCAAGACAGGACAGTAGTTAACAGCAGCAGCCAACAACAAATGCGACCCACAGGGACCATCTTTAGCTCCAGGCCACATCAAAACGAAGCTGCTCAACACAGCCGAACCAGCATTCTGCCGTGGGCAGCTAGCACTACGTACCACAACACACCTCCTGGCTGAGCTGAGAGGCAGGCTCAGAACTGCTCTCAAGAAATCAGCAGGACTGCCTCACCCAAAAGTGCAGGTTGTACTGTGCACAGACAAAGCTCTAGAGTGACAGACACTTCCTGCAACTGGGACTGAGATGCTATCACACTCATATTCCCATCCCAGCCCTCTGATCATGGCAACGACCACAGTCCAACTACCTGCACTGGTTTATAATACATGTGGTCTGTGTGTCATTCACCTCATCTTTAATGTCCACTGCAGTGTTTCCTAGGCACTGAGATCTCTAATTACAAAGTTAAATCAAGAATTTATTTACCCTTCTCTGTTTTAACTTAATTTGCCAGAGGTGGGGGGGGGGGACTCTCTGGAAATGATCCATCGTGCATTCACAGGTCCACCTTCCAGTCTCACAATAAAATAGGACATGGACAGCTGTTTATTTTTTGTTTTAAACACTAATTCTGCAGAAGAGTCAGTATCTGCCACCCATCTGACTTACTAGGACAAGGAAAAAACAGCAAATGCTCACTAAGTACAACCTAATTCATTGTCATTTCTTCAGTACAGAAGTCCCTACTTTTTCTGACTCACTGTTTTTCTAGAAAACACATCAGTGGGTAACTGTGAAAATGAGGTCAAATTCACCTGTCAGACTGACCAAAATTAAAACAACTGATATATCCAGTGTTGGCTAGGATGGGAAACTTACGTACTGTGGAACAGAGTCTATATGAAATCGGTAAATAGTTTTTAGAAAAAGCAACTTGACAATATAAAAATTTGAAAAGTGCAAACTCTTCAGCTATTGCACCTCTAGCTAAATATCTTGGAGAAGTATTTATAAATGCCCACAAAAAGGAGGGCGTAAGGAAATGCACTGTCATAATACTGAAATAATACTAAAATCTGTAAGTGACCTGATAGTCTGCTGACTGGAGACTGGTTAAATAAACTAAGGCACACCTATTCTCTGGGATACTATGCAGCAATTAAAAAGAGGTAAAACCAGGGCTATCAATTTGGAAAGCTCTCTGAAGCACCATCGAGGGGAAAAAAACAAAGTAGATGAAAAATAGACATACAATAATCTTTTTAATTATGTTAAAAAAAACCAAAAACATATTTTCGTTTATATATTTCTGTACATACTTACATGGTGTGAAAGGCACTCATAGGACCTAGAAGGAGTGGAGGAGACTCAGGGTGGGGATGTGGTGTTCAACAGGCACTTGTGTTATCTGCACTTTAATGAGTATGTACTGGTGAAGTTATTGGGGGAAGGAATTTTTTTTTTAAAGAATAGTTTATTAATTTTTTAGAGAGAGAGGAAGGAAGAAAGAAACATCAATGTGACAGCAAAACATCAATCAGCTGCCCCCTGCAAGCCTCCTACTGGGGGTTAAGCCTGCAACCCAGGCATGTGTCCTGACCAGGAACTGAACCAGCAACTCTCGGTGCACTGGACGATGCCCAACCAACTGAGCCACACCTCTGCCACACCAGCCAGGGCAGAGGAATTAAATTTAAATACTTTTTTAAAAAAGTTATGCTTTTACTCCTCTGCTGTCACTCTCCTTTTCTCAAGTTTTGGCAAAATGCAACACATTGCCCACAGCCACAGTGTTTACGGGCACATTTTTCTCAGCCTGACCTGCTACCCCTCTAGATACACGTCCTCTCATGTATTACCCCACAGACCTGCCCACATGGGCTGTGAGAGGGGAACAATAACTAGATTTATAATTTTGACAAATATAAAACTAGAGTGGTGGGGAATTATTTTATCTAAATATAGGTTAGAAGAATTGGTTTTCATTTTTATCTTAATATTTTTCTCTATTTTCCAATCTCATAAAATGATCCAAGTATTAACTGTCTAACTGGGGAAAAGCGTAAATCAGTGATCTCAAGGCGAGTGACTTTGCCACCCTCCCCACCCCGAGACGTTTGGCAAGATCTGGAGACATGTTTATTGTCACAACTGGAGAGGAGGCGTTGCTACTAGCACCTAGAGGGTAAAGACCAGCGAGGCTGCTGAGTATCCCACGAGGCACAAAACAGCCCCCCACGACAATCATCCCGCCCTAAATGTCAGTAGTGCTGAAGTTGAGAACCCCTAATGTAAATATACCACGTATAAGTAACATATCCCTATTTATGTTCCACTTACTTGTTTTGTTTGTTTCTTTGATTAGTGACTAGGTGGGAGGAGAGAGCCCGGGCTTGTACCTGAACAATGAACTGGTAGATCATGACCAGGCTGACCAGCATGGTGATGTTGGCCAACAGGGAGAAGATGGACAGGACTCGAAGGTTCCTAACAAAAACCAGCAGCACCAGGAATGGCAGGAAGGTGAGCATGTAGAGTCTCGAGTCCATGGTGGGCGTCAGAATCACAGTCTCATTGATGTGGCAGTCATTGGTGGTTGCATTGGCTGCTTCTATCACCTAGAGTGAGGGGAAGACAAGAAACAGAAAAGGTCTCTCAAATGACAATGGCCAGGGGACTTCCCACTAGAAGTGGTTCCTGACTAATGGTTCAGTGTGTAAAAAAGGCCGTACAGAAGTCTGTGGTTGGTGAACTGTCTTTGGATATCTTCATAATTATCATAGCAACTTAATTATTGAGCTGGGTTTAACCATATCTTACCTAAAGACAGGAAGGAGGACAAGACATTTTTAGTTTCTCGATGCCCTGGGTCTTTAGATGAAATCAAACAAAAGACATTGTTCTATGTAAAGTGTTCCAAGTAAAGAATCTTAATTCTTTTGTTGATCAAAACTGGTTTTAGTTTTTTAAAAAACTGGTTTGGAAAAAATCCTAAACAGAAAGTCCACTCATCTCTTGCCATTCACTCATTCTCTCTCTCTCTCTCTCTCTCTCTCTCTCTCTCTCTCTTTTCTCTCTCTCTCTCTCTCTTTCTCTCTCTCTCTCTCTCTCTCTCTCTCTCTCAACAAGGGCCCTACCTGTTTAAAGTTGTCAGCCAGAAAAACAAAATAGACACAGCAGAATCCCAGCTGCGTGACAATCAGGAAGAAGTCCACAACGTGCCTGAAGGTGGAGAAGGAAGGAATACAAAGATCATGACGATATAAAGCAAGACTCCCAGAGAGACAGTTTGAACAGTGCTCTTGCCCCAGTCATCACAGACCCTTCCCATCGGGTGACAAGGATGAGTGTGCCCTGGTGAAAGGAGAAACTGTGCTAAGTGCCACCAGTCTGGAGCTTTGGAAGGTGAAGGAAGTGCTATCTGTGTGGTTTCCAAGGTCCCCTTCCTGGCATGTTGTTGCACGAGGTCAGGCAATACCAAGACTGGAATGGCCGGAGCACTGCACACACACCAGGACCACTGCCCAGCCCCTTGGCCTCCCCCTCCCCATGGCCCACCTATCAAATCTCACACCGTTTGTTCTAAAGCTACAGGGAACCCTCAGCATAACAGCCAGGAAGTGTGGATCCCTTCACAGTCGTTTTCTGTAACTTGAATCCAAAAAACAATCTACTCTCATGTAAGTACACAGAAACAGATGTACCCAAACAAACTGCTGGTTGAAGCACTGTTACAACAATAGCTGGTAACAACCTAAAGGGTCGTCAAAAGAAAAATGATTAAATTATAGACCGTTCTTAAATGGAACAGCATACAGCAGGTAAAAAGCATACGTTATGTCTATATGGGCTGATAAAGAAATGAATAAGACCTTTAAGGGAAAAAAATTAGTTTCCTAACAGTATGCATAATATGGTTTATTTATATTCAAAAAATTTTAAGAACATGTACATGTTTGTATATATACAGATAATCCAAAGGATACCCATGCAACTATGACCAGTATATATATTTTACTTTTTACTTTATGTCCTTCTATCTTGTTCAAAAAACTATTTTTTACTATGAGAACACATTAATTTTATTAAAGCAAGTAAGGAAGGGAGTGAGAGGGTAAGGAAGGAGGCAGAGGGAGCCATGGAGAGAAAGAGAAAGAGGGAGAGAAAGAAAGGGTGAACAGAAGAGGGAGAAGGGAAAGAGAAGGACAGACAGAGAGGGAGGGAAGTAGGCAGGGAGAAAGGGAGGGACGGAGGGAGGGAGAGAGAGAGAGAAGAATCAATCAACAACCAACCAACCAACAATGGTCACTTGGCAATCTGGGTTCTCCCAACCACAGAAAATGATTTTGCTGAAAGAATTATATAAACCTGCATCACAGGAGGAAGTTTACAATGAGTGAAAGTGAAAGTCTTCCTATAACCACAAAAAGGAGTTTTTCTGAAGAATATAGTTTTAATGTGGTTCAAAAAAATTTTTTTTGAAGGACTCAGCCCTTAATGGTATCAGTTCTCTATATCTAAATGCACTGTTTCCTCATATAGAAAAAATGTAGGATATTTCCCTTCAGGCATCTGACAAGCTACCATAAGGAGAAATTTCCAAAAGAATCCCCGCCTCCTGAAATATCTTTCCCTAATAAACTCAACTGTTCTAGCTCACCTCCCCAGCTCACCTCCCCTCCTCCTTGAAGTCTTCCTTCTCCTGCCCAGTGCCCTGCCCTTAAAGCACCTACCATGTGCACTTCTCATCTGGCACAGTGGATGAGAGAGTCTGGAAAGCTTCTCCCCTCTGAGTGCCTAGGATGTATTTATAGCTCAGGACACTTTCCTCCTGCTGGGTTATACTATTCCTTATCTCTTGTTCACAAACTTCTCATTCACCTTTCTCCTTAGAAAAACTACACGCCCCTACAGCACCGGGACCACCTAGTTTACCTCGGAGAATCCCCCCTCCCTATACTTAGACTTGTTTGGTACCACTTAAGACACAGTGCTTATATATATTTGTTGAACAATGAGGGAATTAAATATAATCCCTGCTCAGACTGTCAAAGCTGGAACAACCTACGGAGATCTTTCAGGCCAGGCCCCTTGTTTTACCAATGGGGAAACTGAGGCCCAGAGAAGGGAGGGGTCACAGAGCCCAAGGTCACAGAGACTACCACCGAAAGGCTGAACTGGAACGCAAGTTCCAAACGATGGTCTTTCCACTACTTACACTGTCTCGCACATCTCACCCCCCATCTGAAGGCCTTACCACTGGGCGTCCACAGCCACAATGAGAGAGGAAACCAGTTACCTTCCCCAGTGTGCGTGGTTCCGGAGCCAGGGAATAGGGCTGGATTCCAGTCCGTACATCACTGTCTCCCCATAGTCCACAAAGGGCTTGTTCAGTCTGGGAGGAGGAGCGGGAGAGAGGAAGGGCAGGGTGTGTGGGTTAGACAATGACAGAACAAACGTAGCTCACTGAGACCTGGGCCAGTTCCCCATCTGTCACCTCGGAGATATCACTGAGTCCTGGATCAAATGCTTTCGAGGATCAGAAGTAGCAAGTCAATGGGACAGTTACCTTCATTATAATTAAAAACCGTCTGGTAGAACCATTTCAATGGGTAAATATTACAAAGCATATAAAATTATAATTTACTATGTCCACTGCACATAAGTAAATGTGACAGATGACACAGGATGAAAAAGGACACAAAAATAACGGGCAACGTTAATCAGCAGCCACCTTTCAGGCAATGAAACCGGAAGGACAAGAGGCGGCTCGGAGGGCTCTCACCTGCGGCAGAAGTGGTGAGCACATTTCACCAGGATACCCATGCAGTGCACGGCCACGATGCCTATCACCAGCAGGCTGAGGGGACCCATCTGGGGACAGGTGTTGCAGGCAAGAGAGGGAGAGACAAGCAGGAGAATTAGCAGTGAGTCAACAGAGACTGGATTTGCAAATGATCAAAATGCTACACTATGAAGGCACGACCCAGTGACAGAAATGTGATCATGGAGATTAGCTCGGTGAGATGAGCATTATCTGAACCTTAGCATGCCTTCCAGAGAATTAATCTCCGGGAGAGTGACACAAGATAAGGCTGTTCCAAGGCTGTAGCCCATCAGCAGAACAGAAGGCTCTGACTATTTGCAAAGAGGAGATGGGTTAAGGAGTGTGGGGGAGGGCGAAAGTTCTTTTAAGAGCCAGACCAGATCAACAAAGACAGCCCTCAGCTAAGGACACCCCACATCTCTGAGCTATCTCCAACGCTAACAAAAACCAGATGGCTTTGGACAGACAGTCTATAGGGAGTAAATCATAAAAGAAAAATATTCTCAGAGTTGGTCATCTAGAGACGGGGTGTGGAAGGACTTTGTAGAAAATGGACAGACTTCTGTTACTAACTCATTAGTTAACATGATTGATGGAAACTGCCTGAGCTATTTCAAGTACATCCTCTCCACCAGAAAGTAAGCCCCATGAGGGCAGGAACCTATCTGTTTTATTCACTGATAGTATCCTACGAGCCTAGAACAGTGCCTGGCACACAAAAGGCCCTCAATAAATATCTTTAGATAAATGAACATCTGAGTTTTGCTTTTTCTCGGCTGAATTCTTTGTAAAGCTTCCCATTACAATGTTTTAAATGAAGTAAAAAATGTTTAAAAACCCACTCTCCTAAAACTGTCATGAAACTTCCCTCCACCGATGCAGATCCTTACCAAGATGCCTGCATTTTTCACTGCCAGGGGCAGCCCCAGGAGTCCTGTGCCAATGTTGCCTTTTAACAGGTGGATCAAAGTCTGGAACCATCTAAAGTAGGAAGAAAGTAGACAAGGGCATGTTAACAACAATGAGAGCTAAAACTGATTAAGCACTTAGCACTGTGCTAAATGCCTTCATGTATTACCTCATTCAATTTCCAGAACAACCCAATGAGATATGTATTAACTTCATTTTATGGATGAGGAAACAACTTGCCCAAGGTCACATACCTGGCAAAGAGTTGAACCAGGATTCAAACTCAGGAGGTCGCATCCCCAAGCTCACTCTCCTAGCCACTGGGCTATACACTCTGCTCCCTGTGGCATCTCTGAGAACCCCCTCTTTCTTGGAGATTAGACCACAGGAATTGTAGGGTTCTTTCTAGGCCCTCTATCCTTCCCTAGTGTACCTGGGCCTGGTTTTCACCACAGTACAGAATCAGATCCCATACTGTAATAGAGGATGACAAGCTTAACTGTGAAGAGCAGATACTGGTATCAGAGAACAGGGGAAATAAAAAAAAGGAAGCCACAAACCCTTAACAGAAAGTTTAATGGAGGGAATTTTCATGCCTATCTGAATTCTCCTTGTGTACATATTAAAGCTTTCCTCCTGTTTAAATAAAAACAGTTTTATGGGAAGTGAACAGAGTAAAAGTCACACAGTACCTCAACAGGCCAGAAGTCCCTGGCATACTTTGCTTTTAAAAAAAGAAAGTCAAATGCCACAGAGTCCTAGTGGTACCATTGTAATAATCTGGTTACTAATTAAAAGGAAAGGAGCAAAGGGAAGGCCAGACAATATAGGCATGTCATTTATACAGCTTTCCCAGGAAACTGCAGTTAACACTCTCCAGGTCTGCTCCCCACAGATCGATGGGGGAAGGGGCTGGACAGAGGCAGTTTAGATGCATGCCCGGTAAGGTCTGGGTGACGTGGGAAGATGCTTGCCTATCAGTCACACCTGGAAACAAGTCATTGGCCAGAATGGAAGTGGCCACTGCAAGCTTGAGAAGACTTGATATTTAAACTCCTGAACAAAGGAGTTCCGTCCTCTTGGTTCTCTCTCTTGCTTGCTTGTGCCTGACTCCTGCCTTGCGGGGCTCTCGAGCCCTGCACTCGCCCACACTGCTCACAGCCCTGTGGACCCCACACACAATAGACTAATGGACTGAAACTAATCTGATGCTACACAGGACCCAACTCCACCATGGAACGGAAACTGGACGCTGGCTTTGCTTTTAGCTCTGCTGAATCCCCAGTTGCACATTTTCCGGGACTGGTTTAAGGGAACTGGGACATTAGAAACCAAGGGATATAACTTCACGCAAATAAAGCTTTTTACCACATCTCCTCTTTCTGTGGGGGCCTCCAGAAATGCTTACTCCAGTGGTGCCCCAAGAACCCCACTCTCACTAGCAACAGAGAAGGGCAATCCACACAATTCTCCAATAACACTAGGATTAGAGAAGCCCCCTTCAGTCACCTCGTTTATCCTTCTGCGTTAAGGACAGATGTTTCCCTCACCTGTTATACAGACTATCCCCCTCAGGGCACAATTGTAAAGCCTCGCACACTTCCTCATTTATTTTTTCACTCAGCAAATTGCTATCATGGGTAAACGTTGTGTTAATGCAGTGGTGGAAATAAATACGAATCAGACATAGACCTCAATCTCTAGAAACTAATAATGTGTCAAGGTAGAAAGATCCTGATTTGAAGGAGAGCCAGGAACAATGCCCAGGGAGGGGGCACGTGAGGGCTCAGAAGGGAGAGTCCTGAGAAGAACCCAGCAAGACAGGTAGGGTTTGTAAGTGTGCCAGTGAGGAAGGAAGGCCTGGGAACATGAGTCTAGAGAGAAACATGGGGCGCCAACATGAAAGAGTGAGTCGGTTTTGCAGCCACTAAGGTAGGGGTGAGAATGGACAAGGAATTCCTACTTTTTCCCTAGGGAATGGGAACTCATCAAAGGACTGACAACTGAGGAGTGGCCTCATCTTCAGCATTTTCTATTCTTCTGTTACTTCCAGAAGGATATGGATCAGGTCATATGTGTTATGGCTTTCACCCAAATCACAGACTCACTCAAGATTTGGCCCCTGGCACTGTCTTGAAATTCTTCTGTACAAATAACCTAAATTCCTCCTAAATGATACTTACACACATTTCTTCATTTCTGTAATTCAAGAGAAACAGAAAGCAAATAATACATGCCATTTGACCACATTAGACTCACCTTTACCCTCTGGAAAGGAATTTTACTTCTGGTAACCTTTCTCCTTCTACCTCCAGGAAGAAAACCTCTCTAATTTCCTACTGTCCTCAAGCTTTTACGGATACTGCTTCAAGTCTAAAAACAAGAGGCTGAGTGCTCTTCTGGACCGTTCTGAGGAAACAGCTAAAGGACCAGACTGCAAGTTTCCAGCAGTGACTCCATTATCAGCAGCCAGTGACCAGGAGATAATGGGGAGGATGATGAGCCAATAAAATGTCTATCTTGGCAGAGGTAAGCACTGTACCAAACCGAGCTGCCTCCCAGAGCCCTCCCCTAAATGTCTGAGCTGGGTGTTGTGGGAGGTCAGGTCCCTCCAGCCCTGACTCTGACACTAATTCCATGACAATTCCCTTCCCTTCTGTAGAGTGAGGGGACTGGACTAGGACAACATATTCTCCAATGTCCCTTCAGCTCTGAAACTCCAGGATTTTAGGCAATTGACCAAAATTACTCTTTTTACTCAGTGGCCCCAAGCTGGGATTACCCAAAATCGTAAGTATCATGAAATCAACTCCAGGGACTGCAAAGTCTTAACTGGGGATGGGGTGGGGGGGGGGGGGGGGTTAAGAAGGCAAATAACATCTTAATAAGCCTTGCAAATCTTTGTGGTTCTGTTTATGCTCCAAATCAGTAGTTCTTATACTTTTTGCTCTCAGGATCCCTTAATATACTTATAAATTATTGAGGATCCCAAATAGCTTTTGCTTACATGGATTATATCTGCTGATATCTATATTACAAATTAAAACCAAGAAATTGTACAAATACTTATTAATTTAAAATAACTATAAACCTATTTCATGTTGATATAAATAAATAACAGATTTTTAATGAAAAGTAACTCTATTTTCCAAAAAATGAAATGGGAGAAGAATGGCACTACTTTACTTTTTTTGCAAATCTCTTTCATGTCTTGCTTAATAGAAGATAGCTAGATCATCTACTTCTGCATTCACTCTGCTGTGATATGTTGTTTAGGTTGAAGTATATAGAAAATCTGTCCTCACACAGACATGTATTTGGAAAAGGAAGGAGTCTTTCAATTACCTCTTCAGAAAATTGTGGTAATCATTCTTTGATACTACACGAAAACTCAACATGTGGTCGTTTCTTAGAAGTTAGTTGTAATGTGGAATCTGACCTTTTCATCCTCTATTACATTAAAACCCACTGGTAATTTTGCTCTTTGAATGATCTTTTTACCCATACACAATTTTCTAACATCACACTTTGGTCATTTGGAAGATATTGGTTCTCTCTGGGTTATACAGATCTTCCAGATGATGACATATTACCTTATATAATGTCAAAAAATCACACTTATTAATATCATCACTGATCTCATTCAGAAAATCTTTAAGCAGAGGGGAGCTGTCCAAGCTCACAGTGCTCGATACAAGTTTTTTTTTCTAATTTTGAAAGCTCAAATTTTATTGTGGGCAACAAATACCGCTGACTGTTTTTCTTGGGGTGACTATCTCCTTATGATGGGACTGCGATACCTGCCATCACATACAGATGGGCTTTTGGGTCACCTATCTTGTATCACAATGAGGGCAGGACATCCCTCAGAACAAAGTATACCCTGAAAAACATCCCAATAAAAAGCCCAAGGATTTGCTCAATTTCCAACAAACAAGGGTAAATAATATGGGGCTGACTACTAGTTATAACTCAATGTGAAAAAAAGAAACATTTAGAATAGCTAATAGGCATGCATAAGCTGTAATACATATAAAACCTATGAGTTACCATCCTGAAATTGCTAGCTTGTTCTTGTTGAACCTCAGAGACATCTCTTTAAAAATGAAAATTTAGACCATATGGCAAACATTGCATAAACAAGTTAATGTCTAAGAACAAGGAGCAAAAACTGGAAGGGGAACTATAGAGAGAGAAGCTTAGAAGAAATATTTCACAGTAATGAGTGTGACTTCTGAAGGGAAGCTATCACATGTCGTTGGCTGCATCTGGAGCTCCTTCGCCTGGGGGAAGCCACATGGGTGGAAAAGGTCAGGAGAAAAGACAGGAAAGATGGTCCTCACTGCTCCCAGTTGTGCTCTATGCAATCTTTTCCATCAGCTAACAATGCAAGCAAATGGGGGAATCTATAAAAGCATGCCACAAGATAAATAAGCTGTAGAGACTGAAGCTTTCTGAGCAGAACTAAGCAAGCAGGGGCTGCTAATGTGAACAGTCCAGATCCTCTAGTTCTATCCCAGTTCACCAGAGAAAGTGCCCTACACCAGGAGAGATTACAGCCAGAGGGAGCTTCACTAGTAATGACTTCCAAGAGAAGCTTCCATGGTCTCCTTGGGCCATCACAGGGGACAGCATAAGTCTAGGACACAAAGGATCCCTCAATAAGTCATACTCAATCTACAAGGGAACACAAAAAGGGTGATAGCTAAGCTTGAGGAGTAAACAGAAGGTCTGCAAAGGATGGGATGCTGGGATGCCCAAAAAAATATCAGGGGTCTGCTGAGATTGGGGATCTAGTTGGAGAACTCAATGGAATAGAAAACCCTCCTCTGAATCTTGTCATTTGAGTGGAGAGCACCAGACAGTAAGCATAGCTTCACAGTGAGGGCCTCAATTTTATCTTGCAGGCCCAAAGAGGGCCAAACTCAGCCCAGATGAGCCTTGGGATTCAGTTTCCAAGGATGAAACATAAGCCCTTCTAAGAGAATGCAAAGTAGATCTCTTCTCTGTTAACCCCTTGATTTTTTTTTTAGTGCAGAAGTTATTCCTCCCTCTTCCTATTTCTTCAGCCAAATGAACTGGCTGTTTGGTGATAGTGACAGAAGTGTGGGGAAGACTTTGCAAAGGAGGCTTCCAACTGGGCTCAGAGGTATTTGAGGTTCTAGTACGGTTCTAAATTAAGAGAATGTTCTCTCTACAAGTTTTTCTCATGTTCATGCTCTTAGTCAGCATGAGTTGGTCCAGCCTTCTAGGACCTACACAGCTGAAATGAACAAAGAATAAGAAACAGACTATAACCCGCCCCGTGTGGCTCAGTGGATTGAGCGTCATCCCGTGGACTGAGAGGTCCTGGTTTGATTCCTAGTCAGGGCACATGCCCGGGTTGCTGGCTTGATCCCCAGTAGGGGTTGTGTAGGAGGCAGCCCATCAATGTTTCTCTCTCACATTGATGTTTCTCTCTCTCTCTCTCCCTTCCTCTCTCTCTAAAAAATCAATAAAAACATATTTTAAAATAATTTAAAAAAAGAAACAGGCTATAGAGTGGCAGGCAAAGAGCTCAAATCTCAGCACTGTTAATTGCCCAACCTCTTTATATCTTATTTTCATCTATAAAGTGGGGGAACTGGGAAGATGGGGAGCAAAAATAACTCCAAGGGAGACTATGTTACTAAAACAGAATTTAGGAACGTAAATTTCCCCCAGGAGGGTAGAAGAGACAGCTACTTACGTTGTGCTGCTGCTTTCTCCAAATCGCTGGTAGGAGCCCGAGGAAGAGAAGTTGTTCAGACCTTCAGATGGGCTCTCATCTGGGCTCACATCAGTGGAGCTGTAGTCAGGGTAGTCCTCATTTCGAAGTCTCTGTGTGGACATGGTAGCTGTGGGGACAGGGTCAGTGCTAAGACCTCCAGTGGCTGGGGCCTTTAGCTCCAAGCCTGGGGTGGGTTCTGGGGCAAAAGCAGCCATTGTCACAGTAGTTCAATGGCAGCTGCAGTATGGATTAAGTACAATGTGAGTGCATGTATTTATGAAAATGAAAAAGGTACAAAGTTCACATGGGCAGGCTGAGCTGACTCAGCTTTTAACACTCAGCCTTCCCAGTTGGTGCCACATTCATCTGATTCTAAATTTGTCACAGCACACCTGGACAGAGCAGAGGTGAGGCAAGATGTAAACTGACACTTCCTGGAAGCCTTCCCTGATCTTTAGGTTGAGATTAACTATCCCTTCCTTTGAGATAATTTTTTGGACCTTGAACAATAGTTAAATGGTATCTACTTCCATTTTCCCCAAGAGCAAGCTCTCAGAGGACAGGAACCTGAATATTCTTAATTGTATCCCATTTTTCTTCTGCATTCATTAGAGAAAGAACCTTGTTGCATTCAAGAAATACCCTCCAGATGACCCAATTCTGCTCCAACTCCCCACCAGATCCCAAAGCCACAAATGACTTTCCCTTTCTCTCTGCCATGACTTCTGGCCTATGCTATCACTCTTTGGAGGTCGTCAGTGACTCTCACCAACTTTTCTTGCAACCAAGCCAGAATACTGAGAATTGGCAGCTGGAAGCAACACAGAGGAAGCCCAGGAGCATGAGAGGTGTTCACCACTGGCCCTTGTCTCAACAGCTCCCCTCCACAATCCTTCTTCCTTTTTATTTTTACAGATTTGCCAATTTTTTAAAGATGGTGAAAGAAGAAACCCTTCCTGTTGTGTGCTGGAGAAGGATGGTGAGGGCCCTGGGTGGACTTTCTCAGTAATGGTACTACAGAAAAGAGACAGACTTCTCTAAGGTACATAATAAGGGTATATTTTGGGAGTCGTATAGGCTCCAGAATCCTAGAGACTGTTGCTAAAAGAGCATTCAGAGGTCACTCCAATTACTTATTTTACAGATGAAGAATCAATCCCCCAAAAGATTAAGGGACCTGCTCGGCTACAGCCAGGCAGCAGCAAAGCAGTAAACATATCTCCTGACACTCTGCCTGAATCTGGAAACATCTACTGAATACAGTGCCAGTTGCAGTGAGGGAATATTATAATGAAAAAGACTCAACTTCCTGACCTCCAAGAATCTGCAATCAAGTGAGAAAAAAAGGTATATTAACATTAAAAATTACAAATGAAAATCCTTCTGACACTTGGCAGACTGGCATAACTGCCTACCTATAAGGGGCTCCCCTCAGCTGGATGCCTACCCTGAGTCTGATGTCCTATCTCACAGACCTCGTGAGAAGACAGGACCTCTGACAGCCATCACAACACGCCATCCACCCAACACTAGCTCCCACAGGTCTAGCCCCAGGGAACTTTTCAGAAACTGCCCACACCCTGGCACCTGAGTGATCCAGGGTGACCTCATTTTCTCCCACCAACTGTAATGGAGATGGGACCCCATAAATCTCACAAGGAAAGTGCTTAGTAAAGGCCAGTAAAGAGCTTGGAAGCTAGGAAGGGCATCCTGCCTAGCTTTACCACCAAAGCAACTTTGCTAAGTATCTAAGAGGGTGTCATTCACTCACATGCTGGAGGAATTAAAGAAAGTCATCTAGCTCTGGGGCAGTTAAGCTCATGAAGGGGCCAGGGTAAAAAAATCGTGAAGTAGTTGAAAACTACTATTCAGGTAAAAGTAAATAAGCTAGCTTCTATGTAATTTAGAATACCTAGGTTCTAAGGCTGCCTCTATCACCAGTTTGCTTAGTAAGTTGGAACAATTCTCTTTATGTGTCTAGGGTCCTTTTTCCAAACGTGTGGAAAGGGGAAAGGGTAAATTAAAATCTCTCAGCAACTCTCAAGCTCTAATATTCCAGGAACCAACTAATGTAATTACTTATGCAAACAACAGCTAGTTTTTAGTCTCTTCCAATATACCAAAAGTGTCTGAGGAATAGAGCCTTCCAAGTGAATCCTGCATGTTACTGAAGGAGAAGAGACAGTATACAATCCCTCCCCATCAAATTCCCCAATCCTTCTCCATCAATCAAGAAACCACTCTGTTGCTTACTTGGTACAGATACTCAATTCATTCCAAACACTGTAAAGGTGCCTCTTTATATTGTGTATAAAACCTGAAGTTACCCACAGCAAATTAGTGCTAAGAAAACTGCTCAAAAAGAGGCTGACATCTATAGTCTAAAGTCCAAGAAACAACAGCAGGATGTGGGAGATGTGGCTTGGCAACTGCGTGAATGTTGAAAAGGAAAAAAAAAATGTTACATATGGGTTTTAGTTAATAAGCTTAACAGAAGTCAATGATATAATAATAGATACCAAATAAGCCAATGCAATTCTAGGCTGCACTAGGAGAGAGATTCCGGGTAGATGACACATAGCACTGTTCAGTTGTGCCATGCATGGCATTTTGTGTTCCAGGTAGCACACCATAAAAGGCAACTGGCAAATTGCGGTGCAGCCAGGAGTCAGCAGCAGGATCAGGAAAGGGATGGAAGCCAACTAAATGAGGAATGGTTAGAAGCACGGAGAAGGATCAACCTGGAGAAATGGCAACTTGGGAGGTGGAACTTTAGTAAAAGGAGGTAGGTCTTTGGCTAGACATAAAAACTACCATTAAAAGCTATCCTATGCCCTCACCGGTTTGGCTCAGCAGTTAGAGCATCAGACTGCGGACCAAAAGGTCAAGGTTTTGATTCCTGGTCAAGGGCTCGTACCTGGGTTGCAGGTTTGATCCCTGGCCCCGGTTGGGATCCTGCTGGAGGCAACCAATCAATGTGTCTCTCTCCCATTGATGTCTCTCTCCCTCCCTTCTACTCTATCTAAAAATCAATGGAAAAATATCCTTGGGAGAGGATTAACAACAATAAAAAAGCTGTCCTATGGATAAGATTTGTTCTGTGGGGCCTCAAAAATCAGTCAGAAATTCGATCAGTAGGTAGAATGTAAAGGGAGACAGGTCTTTGGTTAGACATAAGGAAGAACCTTCTATCAAAAGGAGTAGTCCAGCTCGGCCGGTGTGGCTCAGTGGTTGAGCATCGACCCATGCACCAAGAGGTCGCCAGTTTGATTCCCAGTCAGGGCACATGCCCAGGTTGTGGGCCCGATCCCCAGTAGGGGACATGCAAGAGGCAGCCAATCTATGTTCTCTCTCATCAATGTTTCTATCTCTCTCTCCGTCTCCCTTCCTCTCTCTAAAAAAAAAAAAAAAACAATAAAAAAAGGGAAAAAAAAGTAGTAGTACAGATGGAATAGGTCGCTCTGGGAGATAGTGTATTTCCCATCCCTGGAAAAGTCCAAGCAGAAACCCTTCTCAGAGCTGTTAAGTAGGGATTCAAGCACCATAGAGGGTGGGTGCAGTCACTCCCTGAAGTTCCTTCTGGCAACTAAGTCCTCCTCCTCTTGCTTTCTAGCTGTCCTCACTGAGTGCTAGCCTCCAAGGACACTCTGCCCCTGGGCTCCCTTTGATGAAACCTGGTTTCCAAGTCTATTGCTGCAATTGCCAGTTCCTGTCATGTGGGAGGTTTTAACAATAGAACCTGTTGACTGTCAAAACGAGGGGTTGAAATATGTAAGAGTTCAAGACAAGCTTGTCCTTCATGTTCTTGAGGACAATGAACATTATGTGTGGCCCATCAACACAAAGTCAAAATCCCCATAAGATATTTAGATCCAAAAGAGTGAACTATTAAGTACGAAAAGGCTGCATGTTTGGTGGCAAATATATATATGTATGTGTGTGTGTGTATTTCTTCAAGTGTACATTCAACCAAAATTGCATTGAAATATAAACTGTATAATCTTGATAAGTTTTCTTCTTTTTACTTATATAATTTTTAGTTATGAATGTTCTCAATGTAAGTTTTTTTCCACTTATATTCTTTGAATCTACACAGCGCACATAATAATGATGTTTAATTGTAATATAATGGTTCATCATTATATTAATATAATAATTTGCTTCACTAGCTCCCAACTGTTAGATTTGGGGCTTTTGTTTTCTTTTTTTTTTTTTTCTTTCTTCAAATAACTAGCTTATACCACAGCTAAAAAGAATTCACACGAATAGTTCTTAATTTCTGAGTCATATCCTTGGTGTAGAACTAGGTGAACAGGCTCATTTTATGGTTCTTACCATACAAATGATTTAACTAACCTACAGTGTCACTAGCAATATATGGACATGACTGTCTCTTCATCATCCTGCCAATATTGGACTTTATCATTTTTATTTTTGCTCTTTTAGATGAACGGGTAGCTCCTTATACTTGTTTTATTTTACTTGTCTTTAATTTCCAGCAAGGACTACTGATAAAAACACTGTAAGAGCATCTTTCCCCCACCTATCAGAGTGGTACTTCTGAAAATACTAAATACAATTTTGAAAATACTAACACATTCTCAAGATAGCTACTTAGGAATTTACTCATTGGATTCTATTCCAAATTCAGTACAATAAACAAGGTCAATTCCAACAAGGAGGGAGAATCCATTTCTATGTATTTATAGGTCTCTTTCAGGGCACATGGGAAGGTTGAGGAGGAGAAAGAGGAGGGAGGAAGAGGCAGTACTAAAATGTTAGTTAGCTTCACTACCAAAAGCTAAACTATTAGACCCATAGACAGAGAGCAGGCTGAGACAGCTGCTGGGAGGATCAGGGTTGGAAGGATTGAGAAAAAAGAAAAAAACTCATGGACACAGACAACAGTATGGGGATTGCAGGGGGTGGGGGGTGGAGGATGGTATAGGTGGGGATAAATGGTGATGGAAGGAGACTTGACCTGGAGTGGTAAACACACAATACAGTGTACAGTGATGTGTTGTGGAATTGTGCACCTGAAACCACAGCCACTTTGGAAAACAGTATGGTAGTTCCTCAAAAGGCTAAACATAGTTACTATATGACCCAGCAATTCCATTCCTAAGGACATACTGAAATGAAAATGTATGTCCACAGAAAAACTTGTACACAAATGTTCACAGCAGCGTTATTCCTAATAGCCAAAAAGCGGAAATAAATCTGGTAAATAGATAAATGAAATATGGTATATCCATACAATGAAATGTTATTCAACAATAAAAAGAAATGAAATACTGACACATGCTACAACATGGATGAACCTTGAAGAGATTATTCTAACTGAAAGAAGTCAACCACAGAAGATCATATATTGTATAATTTCATTCATATGAAAGTCCAGAATAGGGAACCCTATAGACAGAAAGTAGATTAGTAGTTGCCCAGGGTTTGGGGTAGGGAGTTAGAAGGGATTAGGAGGTGATATCTAAGAAGACAGTTTCTCTTGGGGTGATGAAAATGTTCTAAAATTGATTGTCATGATGGTTGCACAACTCTGTGACTATATTAAAAGCCACTGAATTGTACACTTTAAAATTGTTGAATTGTATGCTATGTTAATTATATCTCAATAAAGCTGCTAAAAAAAAAAAAAAAAAAAAAAAACAGATTTCTAGGCATAATCTGACTCAACCTGTGCATTTTATTTTTAACCAGCCAGATGATTCCAATTATAGGTAGATTTATATAAAGCCCTAAAAACAACTATGTCTCATTATGATGGATACACCCTAGGCCACACCTCCTACCAGAATTCATGGGTGGTGATATATGCAGACTAAAAGTGTCACCCATTATTCTCAAACAATTACATTGGGTTGGACTTTGGAACCCAGAGAAGTGGCAGATTCTCCAGATGCATTTTCTCTTATCTGTTGCTGGAATTCAAAGACTTGGCCAAGGACACAGACCGTGCTGCTATGTGGAGTCTACAGGGAGAAAAGTGAAAATTTCTGACTTCCACATGATTTATTTTTAAAGAGCATCAAAAAGGACTCCATCTAACCGACCACAGAAGTACATTCCATAAATTGAGACTCCTGCCTGAAAGAGTCTTGCGTGAGGGCAGCCACAAAACAGCTGCTAACCTCAGCAGGCTCTGTACAGAAGAAGCTGTATAGGCAAACACACTCACTTTTCACCCACATTCATAAAAACCACTAAGTGTTAGGACCAGGTGTGACTTATAGAAGACTGAGCTCCAGCTTCCCATTTAGAGGTGAGAAAACTAAGTCCCCAGCTGGTTAACTTTTTGGAATTAGAATCCAGCATACCAGATTCCCAGTCCAGTGCTTTTCTACCATACCATAAATGATCTACCCTCCCTAAAATCTCCCTCAGAACAAAACTGGGATGGGATTAGGTCTGCAGAGGGATTTCTGCATAATAAAAAATACATGAGTTCAGAGCTTAGTTGGGTGATCTTGAACAAATTAATCTCCCTTTGCCTCAGTTTTCTTATCTGAAAAATGTTGTTAATAATACCTATATCAGCCCTGGCCGGTTTGGCTCAGCGGTTAGAGCGTCGGCCTGCAGTACAGAGAGACCCGGGTTCGGTTCCCACTAGGGGCATGTACCTTGGTTGCAGTTTGTCCCCGGCCCTGGTTGGTCGTCCGGGTGGCAGCCACTCGATGTGTCCCTTTCACGTCAATGTTTCTCTCTCTCTCTCTCTTCCTCTCTCTCCCTCCCACTCTATCTGAACAAAAAATGAAAAAATGTCCTCAGGTGAGGATAAAAAAATAATAATAATAATACCTACATCACAACACTGTTATGAAGATAGAAGGAAAAGATGTTAAATATGTTGCCTGGTCCATAATGGACCCTCATTAATAGTAACAATTGTAATTATTACTTCAGAGAAGTTCAAGGACAGGAAGTCAGAAAGTTCACTATATAAACTAAGCACTACAGTACTTCCTCTATTCCATCACTCTGGAGTGCTGAGCCAGGTCCCCAACATGAAAATGGTGATCTATGTGCCATGAGCATCCCAGTAACCCAGGCAGATAGATTCTTGAATTTCTTGGAAAAGGGAAGCACAGAAGAATCTTTCCTACTAGACAAGATCATAGAACTGGCCCTGGGTGCCAAGGCGTCCAAGAGAAATGTTTAGGAGATAAAGAACCAGCACCAAATGCAGCATCATGCGGTTTCTGTTTTGGCCAGTTGAAAATGTCCCATCCACTAGATCCCACGCCCATTAAACAGAGGCTAGATTTGTATGCTCAGACCCAGCCAGTAAGGCCTGGCCTAAGTTAGGAGGTTCATGATTCCACTAAGGCCTGGATTGAGGGAAATAGACTCAATATGAGTTTCTCCTATGGGAAAAGAGAAAAGCTAGGTGTTAGTGGTTAGTCAGTCACCTACTTCTGGAAGGTGTTATCAGAACCATGCTAGCAAAAGTACACACCAAAGTCTATTCACTCGACCCAGTTCTAGGATCTTAATTCAGGTCAAGGTGGGAAGACAAAATGTGTTACTAAGAGCAATGACTCTTTAGCGTCTGACCCTTGAAGACATAAGCATTTAAAGAAGAGATAGTCACTGGGAGGGGAAGGGGGTATTAAAAAGAAAAGAGGAAAAAAAAGCATAAGTACTTAATATGAAAATAGTTACCTGAAGCAGGGGGAGAAAATAAAGCATTCCCAAAAGTGGATATCTAGCTAGTCTACTTCATACTCCACATGCTAACAAGTCCAGTTCTAGAATTGCACAGAACCTCTCAATTGGAAGAAAACTTAAAACTTTATCTAGTCCAACCCTCTACCCAACATAATAATCTAATCTACAACATCCCCAGTGATAATTAGCTTCAGTGACGGGGAACCCCACCACCACTACCACGCTCTGCGTTGTAATGTGAGAGTACTAATTCTTTGAAAGTTCTTATGCTCACGCAAAAACCACTTCCTTTATGGCACTTCCATCCACTGGTCCTAGTTGTAGTCTCTGGACTACTGCAAAAGAAATGGAATCTGCCTCATTACACTGCCTTTAAAATAGACAAGGACAGCTCAGCCAGTGTGGCTCAGTGGACTGAGCATCAGCCCATGGACTGAGAGGTCCCCGTTGGATTCCCAGTCAGGACACATGCCTGGGTTTCAGCTCGATCCCCAGTAGGGGTCGTGCAGGAGGCAGCAGATCAAAGTTTCTCTCTCACATCCATGTTTCTCTCTCTCTTCCTCTCCTCTCAAAAATCAATAAAAACATATTGTTTTAAAAATAGACAAGGACAGCTCTGAGCACTTCAAGCTGCCACAAGGATGGGGCCAAATGAACAGTCAAGGGAAAATAAGAACCCAAGAGCAGGCAATTATAAACGGCACAATCAGAAAACAAAGGGAGATAAACTTAATACCATCATCAGAGCAGCCTCTGCTGCATGTAGCCTTCAGCCCATACAATCAGTCTCGGGCACAGAGCAAATGACCAAGCCTTTGGTGTCCCCTTACTTCTTGCCTTCAAGAACATCTTTAAAGAAAATGTGTTCTAGCCCTGGCCAGATGGCTCTGGAGCATCGTCCAGTACACCAGGTTTCGGGTTCCGTTTCCATCAGGGCACATACCTAGGTTGTGGAGGCAACCAATCGATGTTTCTATCTCACATTGGTGTTTCTCTCTCTCTCTCTCTCTCCCTCCCTCCCTCCCTCCCACTGTATCTGAACAAAAAAGGAAAAATGTCCTTGAGTGAGGATAAAAAAATATAATAAAAAAAAAAAAAAAGGAAAAGAGACGGTCAAAATCATTTTCTGCTATCATCATTGAGCTTGGCCATAGTACAGAGACAGGAAGAAAGAAGGGAAGGGTTTCATGGCAACCTGGAAAGAAAGAAGTTAACTAGGGACACTGCTTCCCGGACAACTGGATTAAGTCTCGTTACAAGGCAGATATTAATGCACACTGGGGAGAAAACCTCTCTGATTAGAAAACAGACCTAGATATGCAGAGAATGTCAGAGCAGAAGAGGCCCTTAGGGATTCAACTCCATCACTGCACAAACTGGGAAACCTAAACCCACGCGAGGCCGGGAGGTCACCCAAGGCTGCAATGCAAGTGTCAGAGCTAGAACAAAATCCCCTCGGTTCCCCAATCTCCGTTCTTTCCATGACACCACGCCGCTATCCTGTTTCAGCAAGCCTCAAACAACTGCAAAACATCCACTCAAATAACCACTATTCCCCAAATCTAATGAGCTACAGGAAAAAAAAGAAAGCGGTGATCTTTCTGCGCTTCGGGTTCACGCCAGGGCTCCCCACAGCCTCAGCCGGGACCTCACCTGCCCTTGGATTATTTCATATTTTGGTATGACTTCCACAAAACTGCAGGACAGCCAGAAACAAAACCTACAGAATGATGAGGCTGCAGAAAAGAACGAGAACACGGACAGAGGACCACACCCAGGGCCGCCCAGCGGGTGGTGGAGAATGCAGAGCTGGGGGGAAAGGGGGCTCCCGTCTCCCACATCGAGTTTCCTGCAGGAGGCTGTGCGGTGGAAAGCGAACAGCTGCTGGAGCGCGGGGAGGCTTGTCGCAGCGCTGCGACGCCCTCACCCGGTGACCTTAGGCTAGCCCCTTCCGCGGCCTCGATTTCCCCGACTGTCCTGGGGTGCGGGGTGCATGGGCGACTTCCAAGGTCCCCGCGGTTCTGGACCTCCACGACCCAGACAGAGCCCCACGATTAGCAAGTGGCCCGCGCGGCGCCCGCAGAGGGCTGGGGACTTGCCGGAGACGCCGGGCTCCTCTGGGAAGCGTGTTAGACGCCCTGGCTGGTCGTCCGGGTGATGTTTCCCATCTCGGGACCTCAGTTTCCCCACCTGTCAAACAGGACGGGGAGGTCAAGGGAGCCGTGTGAGGGACAAAGGACTCTCCAGGAGAGGTGTCAGCTGGGCACCACAGCTGAGGCCCGGGGGGGGGGGGGGGGGGGACCGGGAAAGCCCGGGAGACTCGGACCCGCATCCCAGGCTGCTGGGTGCGGGACCCCGCTCTGCCCCTAAGGAAGGGGACGTGGTCCCGAGGAAGGCGCTGGCTGGCCTCCAGGCACAGGCTGTCGGCGCGCACTCACCGCTCGGTTCCGGCTCTGCTCCGGCTGGGGTTCCCGCTTCAGTGAAGTGCACCCACCCCGCCTCAGCGCGGAGGTCCAGCCATCCCCCTGGGCTGCCCGGCAGCCGCTTCCGGGCCTCCTCACGTGACCCAGGCGCCCAGGCCCGGGTCACAAGCTCCCGCGCCGCAGCTCCACCCCTCTCGCGGTGCTCCAGAATGCGGCTGCGCAGCACCCCCTGGTGACCAGCTGCTGCCACTGCAGGAAAGACTGTGTTCCTGGGGGCTGGAGGACTGGGAGCGGGAACTGGGCAGGGTGTTGGCCTCGGAGCATGCGCAGTGAGTCCCGAGTCAAAGTGCGCTGTACCCTGAGCGTGGGCTTGTGAAAGGTCATTTTTATCTTTGCTATATTTTCGTTTACCCGTCCCAAAGAGCACACATTGGTTTTATAATCAAGAAATAATGCATCTTATTAAAAATCATCTGATCATATTTTTGAAAGTTGACACAAACTCATTTGTAGTTGTTATGCAAATAGGACTGTGAGGTAAGGCAACATTATCTTTTTAATATATTAAAAATTTTTAAGCAATATTTTTAAATGAATGGCAACATTTCAGCATGTTTGAGGTGTATGTATTATCTGTGCTTCTCTTTCGTCCCTTCCACAGATCTTTTAAAAATTATGAAACTACTGAACCACACACATACACACACAAACTATTGGAACAGCTGCAAAATAGATAAATCTCAAAATAATTATGTTGAGTGTACGAATTGAGAAAAATATTCCATTTATATAATGTTCTAGAAATTTTTTAATAATCTGTGGTGACAAATTCACATCAGCGGTTGCTAGGGAATGGGTGGGAGGTCAGGAGAGGAGGGAGAGATTATAAAGGGGCATAAGAAAACTTTCAAGGAGAGAAATATGTTCACTATCTTGATTGTGGTGATGGATTCACAGGTGATATATATGTTGAAATGTATCCAATTTATACACTTTAAATATGTGCAGTTTATTTCATATAAATTATAATGTTACACAATATATAAGTATATTAATAGTGAAAATTCCCCTTCTCCCAAATTTACTCTCCTCTCCAAAGATAAAGTTACTATCATGTGAGTATTATCATCAAACCTTTCACTATGTATTTATGGATATATATACATATATACGTATATGCAGAAATATGTAGATTTGTGGTGTCAAAATTTAGAATCATGAATAACTACTTATTGTTTTGCTTAAGACTTGTACTCTTCACTGTCCATACTGTTTAAATTCTTTCATAAACACATATTACTTTACATATGTTTAAAACCTAGTTAACTTTTTAAAAAATCTACTCCAGTTGGTTCATTTCACCATATTTTGGAAAGAGAAAAGAATGAAGATTCGATTCGTGCTCAAATCAAAATATGAAGGCCAGTGTTTATCCCATCCTTGGAGGAACCCACTTGTTTATTGACTGCTCAGTACCAGGAACTGCTCTTGGAATACTGCTGAGCTGAGTCAATGAATGCACCCTTTAGATCTTCCCAGGCCTTGAATATCATTGATTCCTAATGTCTTTCCCAAGAAAGCCAGATCTTGTGAGAACCATACAGTTGGAATTACTGATGCAAGTGGGAATTTGCCTTCCTTAATCTCTTCCTGCGATGCACTGATTATAAATAAGGATTCTTTCATATACCTGCCCTCCATACACTTATTAGGGAGACCCTTGAAAAAAGGTTGCATCATTTTCAGGTACTGTCAGGACTCTTACAAACCTTATAATTCTGCAGTCCTAATTAGAAATTAACAAGGAGGTCAGTGTGACTGGAACAGAGTCAGCTACAGGAAAAGAAGTAGATTAGGTCGGAGCAATGAATGGGTGAAATTTGTGTAGAGTTCTGTGAGCCATTTTAAGGAATTGTTGCCTTTTACTCTGAGTAAGATATGAAGATATCAGAGGAGTTTGAGCAGAGCAGTGCCATGAACTGACTTGGGTTTAAAAGGATGCTTTCACTGGGTAGTTTTTGTACATTTATTTTCTCTGTTCTTGTAACTAATATAATGGGCAGAATATATAAGAAATTCTATATACATGTATAGTTTTATGAAATACACAGAAAACATAATATTAAATAAATTCACATTTTAAAGCGTGCCTTGACTTTTGGGTTGGCGTAGGCAGTGGCAAAGAGGCCAGCTGGCAGGCAGTTGCAGGATAAGATTATGAAGACTTATACAAGAGTGATGGTGGTGAAGGTGACAAGAAGTGATCCGTTTCTGAAAATATTTTTATGATAGATTGGAAAGCTTTAGCCCCTGTTCTCCCTGAAATCTGGGTACAGCTTCCACCCCACCCCCAGACCCTCCCTTAACTTCTTACTCAGCCAACAGCTTCCTTGCTCTCAGTATTGGCACAAGACAGGACCAACTCGTAGATCCTCCTGAAATAAGACAGGAGAATGCACCAGTGGACAAATATTCCCAGAATTGGGTCCAGGTACTTTCTGAGATCTAGAGCAAACCCACAAAGGCCATCTGTAGGGAAGGCAAACCTTGGGGTAACCTCACAATGCTAACAAAGGGCCTGGGAGAGCTTTGAAGAAAGAAGACCCTCCGGTTGCCACTGAGAAAACACTGATGTAGGTGCCCAGAGGTAAGGGCTGTGGCCAGCTCTGCCACTTACTAGCAAGTCCCTTTTAATGTGGGCTTCAGTTTCTCACTAATGAAAGGACTAGGGGGAGGAAGTTCCTCTCTCAAATCTCCTAGCACTGAGTCCTTCTTTCCCCTGCTTCAGCTACATTCCTCCTTCCAAAGATGACTGGGTGGGCCCTAGGTCAGTCACAGAATCACTGTATCTCACACTTTAGAGTTTCTTTGAGGTGGTCTGCTGCAACCCATTCCTTTTGCATATGGGAAACTGAGCCTCAGAGAGACAAAGGTATTTGTTCAAGGTCACACTTGTTAACAAGTGTGAGGACCTCTGGGTTCTTCTATGAGGCCTCACCTAGACCCTAGGGTTCTGTGATCACAATTTTCCATATGAAGGTACAGAGTGGTACCTGTCTAATATGCAGATAAATTGTGTCTGAGTTTTCAAAAAATACAAGATGCCATTATGGAAAAAACATAATATCCACCATATAAAAAAGATGAGTGATGCTATTGGTTTTCTATTACATTGTAATAAATTGCTACAAACTTAGTGGCTTAAAATGACACCCATTTATTGTCGCCCAGTTCCTATGGGTCAGGAGTTCAGGCAGGCTTAACTGGGTCCTCTGCTTAGAGTTGGCCAACTAGTGGATGTGAGATGGACCAATAGGAATTGATGAGCCACCCTGAGAATGGGATGTTTGAAGTAGAGATCAAAGGTGCTGCCATTGGGGTAATGACAAGGTCTAGGGTATGATGGCGAGAGTGGGTGACTCAGGTAGGGTGGAGGACAAACTATTTGGAAGCAAAGGTGGTCAAGGATATAAGAGGCTGGAGTACAGATGACTCATTTACAGTAGCTGAAATTATCAACAATGATCATAGTGAAATGTGGAGGGAAGGGAGAGACAGAAGGATCTAACATTTTTAGAGAGGAGGGAGGAAAGCATCTTTGTCCCTTCCTAGCCATGTGGTATGAGAGGTGTGAGGAAAAACAGCCCCCTCTTAGACATCTGCAAAGGAAGCAGTGACCTCAGGGGGGAGCCACATTTAGTTAGACAAGAAGGTGAAGAGAACGTGACCATGCAGGAGGCGTCCCTCTGCCTTGGGACAACCTTTGCTGACCCCCTTCACAAGAGTAACTGCTTTTGTTATACACACACAAGCCTCTTTTCATTTTCCTTCAGAGCAATTATGGGGAACTCTGAATAATATTCATAATTTCCAGCTAAGCTCCTGGAGGGCAGGGGCTGCACTACCTGCAACCAGTGGGTCCCCAGCACCCAGCAGAGTGCCTGGCACACGGGCACTCAATCACTACTTGTGGCAAGAAGGAAGAAGGAAAAGAACAGACTGTTAGAGCAACTGTGAGGAGTCTGTGCAGGTGGAGGAGCAGCCCATATTTCCATCCATTCATGCTTTGGGCCATTTATTCTTCTTAAGGAGCAGAGCCTGTGTCACTCCAGGTGATGTGGGTAGAATTGCATTTGAGCTCCTGAGCCACAAAGGCTCAAGCAGCTGAGAACTGTGCCCTGCAGCTCCTCGTGCCCAAGTCATTTCTGAACAAGTCCCTGCCAGAGCCATGGCTAAAGAGCAAGGTATCTTCCTGCCTAGAGCTGGGGGCCCCTTTACCAGCTGCTGGTCCCTGGATGGTGCACCCCAAGGAATGCCCCAGATGGCCTCCAGGAAGGGCCAGCAACTCATCTACCTGGGCTCCTGCTGCCTGGAGGAGGCTAGTGGGATCTTGTAAATGTCCTTTCCTCCCAACAAGAGCTCCTGGGTCTGACATCTTGTACCTGGAGACTGTTGTGGGAATTTTTTCCCTTCTTCCTTCCAGTAACTCAAGGAGCTGAATCTGGGCTCTCCTCCATTCTGGACAATCAGGCGAAGAGAGGTGTAGAGAAGTTGTGTTAGTGGCAAAGATAATGCTCCCTGAAGATAATGCTTTGACTCTGAAGTGTAACTCTTTAGGGGTCCATTCATTCAATTATTGAATACCTGAACATTGTGAGGCTATGGCAATGAACGTGAGGCACCGTTATGTCCTTACCTCCAAGGATCTCACAGCCTAGGGAGGAAGAGATGTACACCTGTGACTGAAATTCCAGAAGGAGCAACACCTTGTTGCCAGCAAGAACATCCATAAAGTATTTTCTGTCTCCTCTCAAGAAGGTCGATCAAGCCTTCGCCAGCAAAATCAAAGAATCCCAGGTTTGACATTGACCTGGCTCAGTAGAACATTATGGAAATGAGCACTGGTTTTGGAGTGAGTCAGACTTAAGCTCAAATCCCTGCTCTGTCACTTTCTAGCTGTGAAATCTGGGACAAATTACCAGACTTGTCTTAGCTTCAATTTTCTCATCTGTAAATGGAGATAATAATAGTATCTAACTCAGACGATCCTTAAGAATCAGTTGAGGTAATCCATGCAAAGCACTTAAAACAATGCCTGGCACACAGATATTGTTCCGTGAAAGGTTAACTAATTCTAGCATGGAATGGACTAGCTGCCCGGATTGTGAACAAACTGAGGTCAATGGCCAGGCCTCGTTTACTTCTCTGTCCTCCCCAGCCTAGCACTGAGCCTGGGCACAAGGAGCTCAGTCAGGGTTTGCAAAATGAATGAATGAGTAAAGGAGGTATCTTCTTTATCAACCTTTCAAATTGCACACCAGGGAAGATTTGGGGGTGGGGGGAGTAGAATAGGGTTCTAAAGAAGGCTGTGTAGGGACTTCCAGTCAAGATGGCGATGTAGGTAAACGCGGTATCACCTCCTCCCACAACCACATCAAAATTACAACTAAACTACAGAACAACCATCATTCAGAACCTCCTGACATCGAGCTGAATGGAAGTCCTACAACTATGTAATTAAAGAAGCCACACCGAGACTGGTAGGAGGGTGGAGGCACAGACGGGCTGGTCCCACACCCATGTGTGGCGGATAAAAATCAGGAGGGCTACCTGGCTGGGAAGGTCCTCCCTGAGGATCAAGGAGCCCCTATCCCACATCAGGCACCCCAGCTCAGGGTTCCAATGCCAGGAAGAGAAATCCCAATAACTTCTGGCTGTGAAAACCAGTGGGAATTGAGGCTGAGGGAGGCTGAGGCTTCTAGAGTCCCAGGCAGCTCCTCTTAAAGGGCCCGCGCAAGGACTTACTTGGACTCACACCTCCAGGTTCCAGCATTGGGGAGGCAGCTTAAAAGGCACCTGAGACATATGGGAAAGGACTGAGCTGTTTGGCAATGGGGCAAGAGCTGGAGAGGCAGCTTTCTCCCGGACAGACATGCTGGTGGAGGCCATTGTCCTTTGGTGAGCCCTTCCCCAACAAGGCCTGCAGATGGCCACCATATATGGGACTCCAGTAACCTGGCTCACACTGTTGCCTGGCCCTGATGATTCTCTGAAGCCCTGCCCCACTCAACTTTCAGGCCCACCCAAGCTGTTTCCAGTGGCATTAGCATAGGATTAGCCTGTCTTGGATCCTGCTTCATATTTTCCTAAATTCTCTCAAACAAATAGCACCTGGCCTCAGCAAGCCCCATACCTCTTGCTAAGTGGGCCCAGGCCTGGCACTAGAAGCAGTCAGCCTTGGTTCACAGCATGGCTTTGCTTGTCCACCTCCAAGACCAGCACAAGAAGCAGCCACCCGTAGATCGCTTTGTAGCTTATGCCTGGTGGGCCCAGGTAGAACACAAGTAGAGACTGACCTTGCCCCAGAGCCAGCATACCCAGTGGACAGCTTCAGACCACGTCGAAGCACCACCACCCAACCACCCCTACAAGCAACACACTCAAGGAGTGGATTCAGTGGGTACCAGAGCCCTACTGAAGTAAGTCTTGCTCTGTGTGGTGGGTCCTGCACAGCTGATACTCCAAGGTAGTCAGAGGTCAGTGGTCAGTGGGCACAGCCAATCCTTGCAGCTGATCAGCCTGAGTAAATCCCTCCCATTGATGTTCCAACAGCAATCAAGACTCAATTACAACAGAGGGTGGACAGTCCACACAAGGGGTGTACCTTGAGCACCCAGCTGGGGTGACCAGGGAGGCTGTGCCACTGGACCCTACAGGACACCTACTACAATAGGCCACCTGAGGAAGCCTAGGAGACATAGCAACTCTACCTAATACATAGAAACAAACACAGGGAGGCAGCCAAAATGAGGAGACAAAGAAACATGTCCCAAATGAAAGAACAGAGCAAAACTCCAGGAAAAGAACTGAACAAAATGGAGATAAGCAATCTAACAGATGCAGAGTTCAAAACACTGGTTATAAGGATGCTCAATGAACTTTGTGAGAATTTCAAGGAACTTAGTGAGAATGTCAAGGAACTTAGTAGTGAGAACCTCAAGAGCATGAAAAAGGACCAGTCAGAAATGAAGGATGCACTAACTGAAATAAAGAATAATTTACAGGGAATGAATAGTAGAGTAGGTGAAGCTAAAAAGCAAACCATCAATTTGGAATATAAAGAAGCAAAAACCACCCAATCAGAACAAAGAATCCAAAAAATGAGGACAGTGTAAGGAGCCTCTGGGACAACTTCCAAGTGTACCAACATTTGCATGATGGGGGTGCCAGAAGGAAAAGAGAGAGAGCAAGAAATTGATAATCTATTTGAAAAAATAATGACAGAAAACTTCCCTAACTTGGTGAAGGAAACAGACATACAAGTCCAGGAAGCACAGAGAGTCCCAAACAAGATGAACCCAAAGAGGTCCACACCAAGACACATCATTATCAAAATGCAAAAGGTTAAAGACAAAGAGAGAATCTTAAAAGCAGCAAGAGAAAAGCAATTAGTTGCCTACAATGGAGCTCCCATAAGACTGTCAGCTGATTTCTCAAAAGGAGCTTTGCAGGCCAGAAAGGAGTGGCAAGAGATATTCAAAGTGATGAAAAGCAACAACTTACAACCAAGATTACTCTATCGTGCAAAGGCACCATTTAGAATTGATGGACATATAAAGAGTTTCCCAGACAAGAAAAAGCTAAAGGAGTTCCTCACCACCAAACCAGTATTATATGAAATGTTGAAGAGTCTTCTTGAAGGAGAAGAAGAACAAAAATATGAACAATAAAATGGCAATAAATACATATCCATCAACAATTGAATCTACAAACAAAATGAGCAAGCAGAACAGAAACAGATTCATAGATACAGAGAATTTTTTGTTGTTTGCCAGATGGGAGGGGGCTGGGGGACAGGTGAAAATCAGGGTGAAGGAATTAAGAAGTACAAATTGGTTCTTAGAGTGATGAACCTCAAAGGGAAGGGGGGAAGGAGGGTGGGAAGAGATAAACCAAAGAACTTATATGCATATATGCATAACCAATGAACACAGACAACAGTGTGAGGAAGGCAGGAGGGGGTGGGAGCAGGGAGGAGGGGGTCAATGCGGGGAATAGGAGGGGGACATCTGTAATACATTCAACAATAAAGATAAGTTTAAAAAGAAAAAAATAAAGAAGGCTGTGTACATACCAAAGGTCTTTTTAGAAGATAAACTATCATCTATCCTTGAAGGTTTAAGGGGCCAGTCTGCTTCAGGTTTGTCTCTAGAAGTGTTGGAACGCTGTCTACAGTAGGAAAAATTCAAGCATTTTATGGGAAGGAAGGCAATGTTGAACTACATGGCTCTGGGGTTTCAGGACAACCTGTGGTTAAGAATGTAGAAAAACACACCCATTCCCATCCCAGCTTTGGTACTCCCATATATGACCTTGGGCAAAGCTCTCCCATCTCTGAGCCATAGGTAAAATAGTGAGAATAAGCCCTATTGCATAGAGTTGTTGAGAGAGCTCAGTGAGGTAATAGGTATTAAGTCTCATGCAGGCAGCACTTATACCCGGGATTTCTCCTCAGATCCTGTGCAGGGCAGGGTCTGAGTCTGCCTTTGGCACCCATGGGTCTTCTGTCACAACTTTACCCATTTCACGAGTAGCTTTCCCCTTAAGAGCTCAAAAGGCAGCCAAGGGAGGAAATGTTCTTTACCATTTGTCCCCAGAACACCCTCAAGATAAAGCCAGGCCTCCTGTTCTGGAACCCTGAGTACAATTAAATCCAGAGTTAGCATCAGTGCCAAGGGAACAAGAAAGAACAATGGATCCGAGAGTCACTGTGACATGTCAAACTCACGTCTGCTCTGGCCAGCCAAGGCCTGGAGACGCAGCCAGGGGAGTGAGGTGGAAGTTGGGCCACCCCTTGCTCCTCCCAGCACCGCCTCATCTCCCAGTAAAAGCACCTGGTTTTTGTGGACTGCCTTTTCTACCGTGGGACAATATCATGAGGTCATAGAAACAGAGTAGGAAACAACCTTGAAGGTCATCTTGTCCTGTACATCCCTATCAGTCAGGGTTTAGGATAGGAAACTTACTGTTTTAGGCAGAAAAATGCCAGAAATATATTTCATAATGGGAATTAGGGATTTATACCGCCATTGGAAGGGACTTACTAATCCACTTGGCTGATAGCTCCAGGAGAACAGGGTCTTGCCTATCTTATTTACTGATATGGATCCCAGTGCCTTACACTCAGTAGCTACTCTCTAAATAGCTAAAATGAGTTAGCAAATGAGTTTTCGGAGCTCTTCAGGGAAATGAGGCACAGTGGGAATCAGCAGGTGTTGGCCCCATCACTTCTGCCTGGGTTTCTAACATCCATCTTTCCATTCAGCCTTGTGTTAGGGAAAGACCTGTCTTGCTCTCTCCCCAGAATATACTTCTGAATCCAACAAAGTCCAATTTCCTGTGCTCTCCCCCGAAGGCTCAACAAGCCGTTTATGGACTGTGGGGATACAGTGATGCAACATCGAAGGCCAGCCCTGCACCTGGCTCCAGGACCACACCCAGCAGGAGAGGTGCCTTGTTCTCTCCTTGCCTGAAATGGGGAACGATGGTGGGTCCCAATGAAGTCCCAGGGAGGCTGTGGTCTGTTGTTGATATCTGTCCTTCTGGAAACAAAACCCTAATTAGTATCAATATTTTGGATGTTCTAAGACAGTTGTTCTCAAAGTTGGTCCCCAGTTCAGCTCCATCAGTATCACCTGGGAACTTGTTAGAAGTGCAAACCCTTCAGCCCCATCCCAGACCTGCTGAATCAGAAACGCTGGGGGTGTATTTTCATCTGTATTTGAACAAGATATCCAGGTGATTCTGATGCATACGAAAGTTTGAGAAACTCTGCCCTAAAGAAACAACTGTGCATTGTTGACCACAGATGCAATGCAGCTTCTAGGAGCAAATTAATATATTTGAAAATGGGCATTTCCTGTGCTTCACTGGAGAATTTTCTTTAACCATGAAAGGGAGACATCAATGGGACAATAACCAGACTCAAGACTCGCACATGGGCCCAGATGGACCACTACTGGGTCCGAGCTGGTGCTTCTACAATCCAGGCCCGTAAAATGCCGATGGGAAAATTAAACCTTCAAGACAGGGAGCAACTTGCTCAAAGGTGAGTCATGACAGGCTGAAAACCACAACTCTGAGTAAAAGTGTTATGTAAGTGTGGCCAACTCCCAGTTATCCTGGGAAAGGATAACGCCTAGTTACTCTGAGTGTGGATTAATGATTCTGGGGGCTGGCGTTTGGAGTTGCCTCTCTCAGCAGTCAGGAGCCACTTTGACAGCTGAGCTGTATTGTTTTCTTCACCAGCTCTTCTTCCTCCTCCTCACCCCACGGCACACTAGTCTATAGTCACTGGAAGTCAAAAGGTTATGAAATGAGACTATATTCATCCTGCTCACAGTGTGAAATAAATCATTCTCAATTCAGCAGATGTCCTGCTTTGGTAAAACCCTTACTGGCAGTAACTTACAAAAAATACATTTTGACGGCACATGTTGTTGTAACTGTGATTTGGAGCACACTGTAAACACCTTGACTCACCCCTACTGACTGTTCACTGTGCACCTGCCTAAGCAGAAAGAGCATAGGTCCAAGGCAAGCTGGGACCAAGCTGTAGGACTTGGGCGGTGGAGACTCTCACACTCCAGTAGCTGCAGCAGCCAGGGCCAAGAAGCTAGAAGGTACAAAAAGGGACTAAGGAAGCCCTGGGCCAGTCTGAAATGGTTCATGACCCTGAACATCGGGAGATGTAAGCCAGCATGTAGTGATTCAAAGTCAGATGGATTTTGTACTTTCTAGAAGATCAGTCCATTCACTGAGAAACCAGAGTCCCATTCACTTATTAATTCACTCAGCTACTCATTGAACAAGTATCAGTTGAGTTCCACTATGGGCCAGGCACCATGCTGGGTGCTAGGGAGATGGGGGTGAATAATATATGGATGATCTCTACCTTGATGGAGTTTCACAACTACCAGTGGAAATGGAAGATGAATAAGAGAAGAAGTAAATGCACAATTATGAATTAGGATTAGAGCCATAGGGGCACAGGAAAAACCTCTCTGAGGAGGTGAAGTGTAAGCCAAGACCTGAAGGACAGGTAAGAGCCAACCACTTGAAGAGGTGTGGGAAGAGCTGTCTTAATTAAGGAAGGTATCAGCAAAAGGCTGTGGAGTGGGAAGAGCTCAGAGTTCTCCAGAAACGGACGAAGCACAATGAGTGAGGAGGAAGAGATGGAAACGGAAAGAATGGAAAGGTGGCAGGAGCCAAAGCATGGCTTAGAATGTTACTCAAAGAGCAGAGGAAAGTCCCTGAAGGGTTTTAAGCAGAGGAAGGGCACGATATAACCAATAATTTAAAAAAAGATCACTGGCTGCTGTGGAGTATCCAGAGTGGAAGCAGATTCATTCCGTGGGGGAAGGGATGGCCAATTCTGAGCAGGGTATTGAGTGTCCAAGTCAAGTCAGTTGGACTTTACAGGAGGACAGAGCCTTCCTTCTCCAAACAGATTAGATTGGGCCAGGTAAAGGGACAGGGAGGCCAAGGAAGGCGGGCTTGACTCCATAACTACCCGGACACAAAGGTTCGGCCTGGAAACATACCTGGACACAGGTGGAATGAGCCTGCCAGTGTGTTCCTGTCCCTACTGGAGCTGGAGGAGATCTGAAGCTGCCACAAGCCTTCCTACCTGCAGCTGTGGGTAGCAAAGGCACACAGGTACGAGAAGTGAGGCAGGGGCTTCTTCTCTCTGCCTTCCCTCTTTTTGTAACAAATAATCTTAGCCCAATGTCCAGGTACATGGTGTTCTTCTTCCTGATTGTGGGCCAGCTGGACCTCTGCTGTGTGTTTCATATGTTTCTGGCAGATAACTGTAAACAGGTAGGGCAGAGTGCTGGAGCAGAAATACAAGATGGCAAAGATAGCACAGCTTAAGTCCGAGCAGCTCCCTGCAAAGCAGCCACGTTAGTAAAAGCCTAAACAATCCAGCCTTTGCACTGGAACCTCTAGGTCCTTCTCTCAGAGCAACAACCGAGAAAACTGAGCACACCTTTTCCACCTGAGCATCTTCAAGATCTTCCTATTGAACAAGATGTATTCCAAACACCTTCATCTGACTCAAAAGACTCTGGGTGGCCTGAGTCCATCTACCCTCCAGCCTGATGTTCCAGTTCTCTTCTGTATGTGTCCTGTGCTCCAACATATCTGAGCCGTCTACCATTCCCAAGTCTATCCCGTTCTTTCCCACCACTGAGCCTCTACCTCTGCTGTTCTCCCCACGTGCAATTTCCGCCCTCCTCCACTCTGTCATCTCCGGCTATCCAAGTCACACCCGTCCTGAAAGCCCATCTTCTCTGGGTATCGTTCCCTGATACACACAGTGGGATCACCACCTTATTTTTTCCCTTCTCAAGTCAACTTTACACACACACACACACACACACACGCACAATTTTCCTTGAATATCGTTATGTGTGCATATCTTTTCTCTATAATTAGCCTGAGAGTTCACTGAGGCTAGAAAAGTTTCTCTGCAACTATTAAAACAATGTAACTGCTCAATAAATATGTTAGATGTGTATTTTCAACAAACAGGTATTCAAACCCTGATGCTGGAAGAAACTCAAGTAGTTTACATATGTATAAATATAAAGTCTACTCTAAAAGTTAACAGCAGTTGCCTCTCTGAAATGAATCTACAGGTGTGTATCTTTTATCTTCTTTTTTTTTTAATCCTCACCTGAGGATATTTTCCCATCTATCTTCAGATAGAGAGGGAGGGAGGGAGAGAGAGAGAAACACTGACATGAGAGGGACACACTGACCGGTTGCCTCCGGCACAACCCTGACCAGGGCCGGGGATGGACTGCAACCGAGGTATGTGCCCTTGACCGGAACCGAATCCATGATTCCCTGGTCCACAGTCCGACACTCTAACCGCTGAGCCAAAAAGGCCAGGGCTTATCTTCGTTTTTAAATCTTTATAATTGATTATTTTCCCTTCAGAACACAAAAACAATAGAGCTCTTTCTTAGAGAAAAATCAAACAATAATATAGTTATTATCAAGTTAAAGCTCCCCATAAATCTCTCCTGCACAAACATATCACTAAAAGTTCTGTGAACAGTTTTCCAGGGTTTTTTCATGAATATTTGACTGTGAAGATATATATATTTAAATTTATTTTCTTTATTGATTTTTAGAGAGAGGAAAGGAGAGGGAGAAAGATAGAAACATTGATGAGAGAGAACATTAATTGGCTGCCTCCTGCATGCTCCCCGCCCCCAGGGGTTTGGCCCACAACCTGGGCATGTGCCCTGACCAGGAATCAAACCGATGACCTCTTGGTGCATGGGTCAACCCTCAACCACTGAGCCATACTGGCTGGGCGTAATCACTTAATTTCAAACTATGATATTGACCTGTCATTTAACTTTTTTTCTTGCTTCATGATATATCATGGACTCATCTCCAGAGATAATTTTGCCCTCTTTATATTTTCTCTTTGTTTCTTTAGTTTTTCTAAATTGCTAATCATAAATATTTTATATCCTCATACAACAAAATATTTAGGGAAAAAATGAGGCATCTAGCCATCTCTCTATTCAGAATTTCACTAAATGCTCTTTCAATTAATGAATTCATTCATTTATTCATTCATTCAACAAATACAGTCATGCACCGCATAATGACATTTCTGTCAACGACAGACCACATAGTCTATGGTGGTCCCATAAGATTATAACGGAGATTTTGTTATAATTCCTATAGAAAATTCGTAGGGCCCTGGCCGGTTTGGCTCAGCGGTTAGAGCGTCGGCCTGCAGTCCGGAGAGACCAGGGTTCGGTTCCCGCTAAGGGCATGTACCTCGGTTGCAGTTTGTCCCCGGCCCTGGTTGGTTGTGCAGGTGGCAGCCACTCGATGTGGCCCTTTCGCGTCGATGTTCTCTCTCTCTCTCTCTCTCTCTCTCTCTCTCTCTCTCTCTCTCTCTCTCTCTCTCTCTCTCTCCCTCTCTCTCCCTCCCACTCTGTCTGAACAAAAAATGGAAAAATGTCCTCGGGTGAGGATAAAAAAAAAAGAAAATTCGTAGGAATTTTTGTAGTGCACCGCACTACTCAGGTGTTTGTGGTGATGTGGTATAAACAAACCTACTGCGCCACCAGTGGTATAAAAGTATAGCACAGCCTGGCTGGTGTGGCTCAGTGGATTGAGCTCATCCCATGGACGGAGAGGTCCCAGTTCTGGTTCCCCGGTAGGGCACATGCCTGCGTCGCGGGCTCCATCCCCAGTAGGGGCCGTGCAGGAGGCAGCCGATCGATGTTTCTCCCTCACATCCATGTTTCTATCTCTCTCTCCTTTCCTCTTTCCCTAAAATTCAATGAAAGCATATTTTTTATAAAAAAGTATAGAGTATAGCACATACAATTATATAAAGTACAGAATACTTGATAATGATAAATGACTATGTTACTGGTTTATGTATTCACTATACTATACTTTTAATCATTATGTTAGAGTGTACCCTTCCTACTTATAAAAGAGGTTTGCTGTCAAACAGTCTGCTGTGTTATGTCAGCAGCAGCCTCATACATCTCCTGTTTACCACATCTCTTGATGGCATGGTTTTCTCTTGAGCTTGATTTAACCTCATGTAGTTTTGTTCCTCGTGGTCCCTCAGCATACAAAAGCCACTGCTAATGTTGCCAGTTAGAGGCCACGTTAGCTACTTGAACTGCAAATGAAATTAACGTGGTTGAGGTCTACAAAGGTGAAAAATCGCCAGGCAGGCTTGTCCCATTCCACTCTATCCTGAAGAACAAGAACACAGTGACGAAAGCTGTTAAAGGATAGGCTTCACTGAAGGCAATGAGGCTAACAAAAAGTTGAGCAGGGCCTTTATCAGACATGGAGAAACTTCTGATGACTTGAACTGAAGACCAGACACAGAAGCGTGGCCCTCTCTCTGCACCATGACAGTCATGGCCAAAGTAAAAACTTTGTGATGTTGAAAGAAAAGCCTGGGCTCAATTACTAGCAGTAAATATTTAATTTACTGCTAGCTCTGGATGATTTAAAAGATTCAAGAGTCATTATTCATTACATAGTGTAGAAGTGAGCGGTGAGTCTGCGAGCGCTGATGTGAAGGCAGCTGGAGGATTTTTGGAAACTCTAGATAAATTGATTGTGGAAGAAACTTACTTGCCAGAGCAAATACTCAGTATGGATGAAACATCCCTATTCTGGAAATGGATGCCTCTTGAAAGGAAGTCCACTAATAAGGAGGCCAAGTCAATGCCAGGTTTCGAGGCTTTTAAGGACAGAAAGAGTCTTACTTGGGAGGCAATGTTGCAGGCTATGAATTGAAATCCTTTGTGATCTGGCACAATGAGAACCCCACAATCTTCAAGCATATCAATAAGCATGCACTGCCAGTGTACTACAGGAACAATAAGAAGTCATGGATGACCCTGCTCCTCTTCCATATGCCCTCCTGAATTGCTATGCTAGGAAAATGGAGAAGTACTCTTTGCAAAATAATACACCATTAAAGGTTTTTGCATATTGTTGATAATGCTTCTGGACATCTTCATTTTATTGGTGATCTTCATCCCAATATCAAAATGGTTTTTCTCCCTCCAAATCCACCTCCTTGATCTAACCAATGGATCAAGGAGTTACAGTAGCTTTTAAGTCCTACTGCCTGAGGAGGACACTGATACACTTCTGGAAGGATTACAACGTCTATGACTACACGAAGCATCTTGCTTGAGCTTGGGGTGATGTCACCATGGAGTGTATGAGTGGCATCTGGAAGAAGGCACTCAAAAGTTACCATCATGAATTCAGAAGATTTGCTAGGGATAAGGAGGTTGCAAAAATCCACAAGTTCTGTGGTTGCGATGACAAACAACTTTCTTGGGTGTGGACGAAGATGACATTGAGGAGCTCCTGAGGTTTTCCCTAAGGAATTGATTAATGAGGAGTTGTTGGAATTAGAACAGGACCGTGTAACTGAAGAAGAGACAAAAAAGGAAAGGGAACTGCAGGAGAAGATAAAGGAGAACCCACAAGAAAATTCACAGGGAGGGGTTTAGCAGAAGCTTTTGCAGACCTCAACAAGCTCCTTACAAAGTTTTATAACGTGGACTCGAACACCAAAAAGTTTTCATCAACAGAGAGGAATGTTCACTGTGCATTAATAATTATCTGATTACAAGCAAATCTGTGATGAAAGAAGGAAGCAAAGCAAGCAAACCACCACGGACATATTTCTGAAAATAGTGACACGACCTCAAGGAGTCTCAGGCAGGTCCTTCGGGAGGTTATTCCAGAGAAGGCATTGTTGTCATAGGGGATGATGGCTCTGGGGCCCCTTGTGTATTGTTGCCCTGCAATACCTTCCAGTGGGACAAGATGTGAAGGTGGCAGACAGCCATATGGATGATCCTGACCCTGTGCAGGCCTCTGTTAATGTGTGTGTTTGTATCTTAGCTTTTAACCGAAGTTTAAAAAGTAAAAAAGTAGTTAATAGGAAAAATAGCTTATAGAAATATTTTGTACAGCTGTACAATGTGGTTGTGTTCCAAGCTAAGCATTGTTACAAAAGTCGAAAAGTTATCCATTTTAAAGTTTATAAAGTAAAAAAGTTATCGTAAGTTAAGGTTAACTATTATTGAAGAAAAATATATTTTATAAATTTAATGTAGCCTAAGTGTTTGCCTGAACCATTATTTGAAGCTGATGTTCCCACGGAGCTGATTCTGAGACAGAGTCGCAGATCACAGGTAGCTGGAGCTGGAATGAAGGATGAGCACATAGAGATTTTCTAGACAACTGAGTTAAAATTAGGAAACAGGTTTCCTTATCCTGGAGCCAGCACAATATCTTCCTGTTCCATTCTTTGGTGAGGAACTGTTGCCTATTCCAGTGTGTAAGATACTCTCCCCTCCAGCCCCTCACCGTCCAAGCAAAAGGAATACAGAATTATGCTGCTGCTAGGTCACCTTCCAGACCTGAAATTAGGGGTGGAGCTCCCCCTGGTGGTCTGAGCTCAGAAGTACAACTCCTTTAAAGACACCAGCCTGTACATTTTAACTGTGATTTTCTGTAACATCAATAATCAGCAGCAGCATCGTCATCACCATCCATGGACCACAAAGCTGCTTAGAGGAAGAGACTTTCCTGAGCATGGAATAGGATACTTAAGTATGGATGGCTGGACTAGAGGCTTTTAAAGTCTCTTCAGTAACTGATATTGTTATAATTCCTATTATTGATACATATTCATATTATTGATATAATTCATATTATCAGTATACTGACATTGGTATAATTCCTTGTGCCTAGAGGTGCCATGTTTTGGAGTTTAGTGTGTGTTTTTTTTCTCTCTCTCAAGCTTTGTGATAGATGAGATGAATGAATTTAGAATAATAAACAATGGGGTCTCCACATAAATGGGGACCACTGTGTAATTATGGCTCCTCCTGGAGCCTGCCCAGTTTCTGCTAATCCTATGCAGGGGGATGTTTGTGGTCACCACCTTGTACATAAGCCTTGGGACCTTGGGCTACCTTACGTTTTGCGGGCCACCGCCTACTCGAGCATCGTCTGAAACCTCTCCGATGGCTGGTGAGTGGGTTCAGGCCTCTGAGCCAGAAGGATGACGTGCAGGTGGGGTGGGCTCAGCTTAAGCGTATGGCCCTAAAGGACAGAGATGCATGTTCTTAATCTAATGTAGAAACAGCAAGTATTTAGAAAAATATAATGTGATAGGTTAGTTTTCTGAGTAACTAGCGCTCATCATTAGGAATAAGGAGAAGAGCCCTGGCTGGTTTGGCTCAGCGGTTAGAGCATCGGCCCACGGACGAGAGAGACCTGGGTTCGGTTCCTGCTAAGCGCACGTACCTCGGTTGCAGTTTGTCCCTGGCCCTGGTTGGGGTCGTGTAGGTGGCAGCCAGTCGATGTGTCTCTCTCACATGGATGTTTCTCTCTCTCTCTTCCCACCTCTCTCCCTCCGGCTCTATCTGAAGATAAATGCAAAAGTGTCCTTGGGTGAGGATAAAAAAATAAATAAATAAGGAGAAGAAAGAAAAGCAAGTATTTATTGAGTGTTTCCCCTGCACCGAGCGGTTTACAGACACATCTATTTTACTTTTGTCACCGCCCCATCTACCACATGGAAGACAGAGTACCAGGTCAGGGAATCCTGACATGATTCCCTAGCTTCATACTCCACCAGTTCATATTCCACGGGAGAGGCTCTGTCACCTGGCAATGACTATGAGTTATGGGAACTCAAAAGAAGGAGAATTCATCCTGACCAGGGAACACAGAGGCACCACAGAAGCCTCTGAGATTGCATGACGAGCAAGAATGTGAGAGACTATTAACAGAGGGAAAGGACATTCTTGGCGGAGGGAACAGCACATGCGAAAGGCAGCGATTGTGAAGGTGGATGTGTGCTCGGGGAATGGCTGATCGTCGGGTCTGGTCCCAGTGTTGAGCACATGGAGCGGAGACAGAGGAAGGGACTGCTGTGAGACGAGATGGTGGGAAATTGGACCTGAAATACGATGGGCTTTGAATCCCAGGTTCAAGTTACACCCATCACCCACCTCATTTTTTAAACTGATTTTTTAGGGGGGGGAGAGAGAGAGAAACATTGATTTGTTGTTCCACTTATTTATGCATTCATTGGTTGATTCTTATGGGATGATGCTCTAACCAACTGAACAACCTGGCCAGGGCTCGCCCAACTCATTGAATAGATGTCCCTGAAGGAGATGAGATGGGAAATGTGACTCCACCATCTTCTCTGTAGGTCTGGGTACCTTTCGTGCCCTTCCTAGAGTGAGGCTCTCACCAGTCTTAAGTGAGATTCTAGTGCCTAGGGATATGTGTATAATATTTCCTACTATATGGCCTCTAAGCACATTCCTATATTTTAGGATGTTTAAGGGATTATTCAAGGCAATTCTGACAATTCCCCCTTTCTGCCTTGTACTCTGGTGTAACTGGTCTCCCTGCTGTCCCTCAGCAGGTCCTCCGGAGGCTGCTGGTATCTGCAGGTGGGTCGAATGTGGTGGCAATGTTAGGCACAGCTGCACGAATCGGAGGCGCTGCCTGCAGTTCTCTATAAGCTGCTCTCACCCTCCCAGAGGCATCTGGCTTCTTCCTGCCACAACGAGCTGTTAAAGGCACTGAGGACAGGGCCTGCAGTCCCCACACAGTGGAGTTCTTGGACGGTTCCCCCTGATTTCTGTGTCCTCCTGGTGGTTGGTACGGTTTGACCATCGCCACTCTCTGTGGTGGCAGAAAACTAACAGGTTCCCAGTTGGCATTGCCTCTCAGCACTGATTTAATCACTTGTGCTCGAAGGCAGAATTCTCCAGGAGAGGTCTGTAAAGTCTGGCCTTGCAAGATGCAATGCCAGGTATGTTCTCTGGGAATGGGCAAATGAAGACCTCAGACTCTCGGAGGGGCTGGGGGAGAGCACCCAGTTTTCAGAATGAGGGGGACTTCCTGACCACTGCAGTCTGGCCTCCATAGCCTTCTATAGCTCTGAGTGGGGCTAGAATTCTGAGGAGTACCGTGTATTGGGGTACATTCAGGGCCAGTGCCCACCAAAGCAGCTGACCTGTTTATTTCTGGGAGACCAGTGAATAGTGAATTCCACATGAGGCCTTCAATCGCCCCTGATAGCCGTCACCTGAGGGTAACCTTGGCCTTCGTCCTACACGCTTGGGAGGTGGGAGGCACCGACCAGAGCAGGATGAAATCCCAGAGGGCCCCTCTGGTAGTAGCAGAGTGTCTAGTGTATCTGTGTGTGGGTGGGCAGTGGGGAGCCAACAGGTACAGATGGAACTATTGATCAGGTTTTAAAGCCTTCCATAATCCTACCAACACTGCACTAGGCTGACAATCAATCTTTTCTCTCAAGGTGCCTGCAGCAACCAGGTCATGTCACGTTTGTTTTTTATTTATCCTCACAGGCCCTTCCCCCTGCCTCCCTCACTGTATTTATCTTTTTATTTCCCTCTATCTGAGTTCCGGGTCCTTCCCGTGGCTCAGACATGCTCCATGATTGGCCTGTTTCTCCTAATCGGCCATAGGTTGCCTGACATCAGAGATGCCCTGTCCCACTGCAGGCTTGGCGTGGAAATGAGCATCCTGTACCATGTACTAGGGGCTGTCCGCAAGATCTTTGCTCCACTTCTGCCATAATGTGGCCCAGTCAGGTCCCTAGAACACCAGGGCATAGATTGCTTGGTGCATACCCAGCTCTCTAAGGATTTGTTGTACTTCCTCTATAGACTCCCCTGGTCCCACACGCCCAAAAAGATCTCCCTCATTTGGCCAAGTCTCCCTACATGATACAATGATTCGGTCAGTGAGAGGATGCATGCCATGAATTCCTCGGGCACCATGCAGCCATCGTGAGAGAGCGAGGTGTGTAATAATGTTATCGATGTTCTCTGAGTCCTGACTGGTTAGGGAAATCCATCACCTCCTGCATCCCATGGCCACACTAGCTCAGTGGAAATACTTTGCCTGGCCTTTTGCTGAAACTTGGCATCTCTATCAATTAGTTCAGCGGATGTGTATTCTCTCATCACTGAAGTTTCTTCTCAGGAGGTTGTCTTACCTGTGGAGGTGATTGCTACTGCTGTGCTTTTTTTTAGAGTGGGAGGGAGAGAGAGAGGAACATCGATGTGAGAGAGACACATCGACCGGTTGCCTCCCACACAACCTGATCAGGGCCAGGGACGAACTGCAACTGAGGTACGTGCCCTTGACAGGAATCGAACCCGCAACTCATTATTCCATGGGCCGACGCTCCAACCACTGAGCCAAACCAGCCAAGGCTACTGCTGTGCTTTTGCTTTCCTAAGATCAAAGGTCAGATGGCACGGGCTGTGTCATCCGTCTTACTGTCATTACTGCGGTATCTGATTTCCCACTGTCTTCATTTTCCTGTGGGTCCCATTGCTTTGCATCCTAATCTGGCTTAGTCACAAATGCTCTGACCTGAGGTCATGGCAGTTTGCACCCTCCCAGTTAAGTAAAGCGACAAGCTTTCTGGTTTATTATCTTGTTCCCCAACTCCTTTTGTTTGTGTGTTTTGTTTTGTTAATCCTCACCCAAGGATATTTGTCCATTGATTTTTAGATAGAGTGGAAGGGAAGGAGGGAGAGAGAGAGAGAAAAACATCGATGTGAGAGAGACACATTGATTGGTTGCCTCCCACACGACCCCAACTGGGGCTGAGGATCAAACCTGCAACCCAGGTACGTGCCCTTGACCGAGAATCAAACCTGCGACCCTTTGGTCTGTGGGCCACCACTCTAACTGCTGAGCCAAACTGGCCAGTGCTTATTCCCCAAATCTTATTAGCTAGTCCCAATGCTTGCAAAGTTGTAAGACAGTCTTACATCCTCTTTTAGTTTTAATTCATCCTCCAATTTCCTAACCCTAGCTTCTGCCTCTAGCTGGGTGTCCATGGCCAGCCGAAACGCCCATGAGAGAGGCCAGGCCACAGCTGCAGCCATGTGCTTTCCTTCTTGCCAAGTGTGCAATGCATAATTCCTCAAACAAGCACATGACACCAGCCGGTGTTTTCAAGATGTCTCCATACTCTGGCAGCCCACATGCCTCTGAACACACAGGCCGCCACTCCCCACTTAGAAGTGGATGGCCAACTCAGGATTTCCCCACTGATGTCTCTTTCCCAAGACCCATTTCATAGGTCTCCTGGCTGGCTCACCAATTGTTACAACACCTAAACACAGGGAAAAGTCCCCAGGCTGAAAAATCTACCTTCCCAAGGGGAGCACAGGGA
Source organism: Tadarida brasiliensis (assembly GCA_030848825.1). Lineage (NCBI taxonomy): Eukaryota > Metazoa > Chordata > Mammalia > Chiroptera > Molossidae > Tadarida > Tadarida brasiliensis. The sequence goes on along the minus strand of CM061259.1, from coordinate 102,495,960 downwards.
AAGACTAAAGGAAGAGGCTGGCCACTCCAATCTGGTCATTAGTAGTTCATCAAGGGGCACTTACAAATGACATGTGTCTTGGACAACTGCCAGATGAAATGGGTCCCTGAATCGATTACCAGGTGCCAGAGAATTATATAGGGCAAGGAGGGGGGAATACTCATGTGTACAAGATATGACTGCTACCAGGTATGGGAAATTGCTTTACATGCTTGACCAGGTCAGGACAACCAGAATGTTTTCCAGACCCACCCCATACCTGGAGGCAGGGGAGGGGTGTGGTTTGTGTCAGAACACAAGGTGGTTAAGATCAAAACAGTCTCCCAGAGAGGTCTATGGAAAACAACCTCCCTTCTGGCCAGGGTCCAGCTCACAAGGTCCGTCAACAGTGATGGCATGGAGCACTCTCCTCCACACTCATCTGTAAAATGGGTATGATAACAGTAACTTCCTTATTGCAATATTGTGATTTATAACAAATATAGTCTTCTGCTCTACAGTCAGACACATTATTTATTGCACCACTGTCCCATTATGAGAAATATATTATTTGACCATTCACATGACCAAAATACTATATTTGGTCTTTGCCAACAATTTTTAACTCCCAGCTTCCAAAACCCTTGGAATTTCCTAAGTGATGAGAGTGTCTTTCATGTTAATAGGTGACTTTTGGGACACACCTAAGGATGGGAGTTGGCTGTTGGTTGTCATTGGAACCAACCATGTGACTAGAGGGATAGAACTTTCATTCCTATCCCTGACCTCCGTCCGAGGAGGAGAGAGGGGCTGGAAGTTGAATCAGTTACTAGTAGCCTATGATTTAATCAATCATGACTACTTAATGAAGCCTCCATAAAAACCCAAGAGGACAGGATCAGGGGAGCTTCTGGGATGGTGAACAGGTGGAGATGCAAGGAGATACCTTGCCCTATGCTTCTCTTCCATCTGATTGTTCCTGGGTTATATCTTTTTATAATAAACCAGTGATTCAGTAAGTAACATATTTCTCTGAGTTCTGTGAGCTGTTCTAGGAAATTAATTGAACCCAAGAAGGGGGGTTGTATGAACCTCCGATTTATAGCCAGTTGGTCAGAAGTACAGGGAACAACCAGGACTTGTGATTGGCATTCTGAGTTGGAGGGTCATTGGAACCTCCATAGCTGACTAGACAGAAACATAGGTAAGAGCCCAGGCTTGCGGCTGGCATCTGAAGTGTGGTGGGGAGGGGGAAGAAGGGTGGGTCTTGTCGGACTTGTTAAAGAGAACCACAGGCCCAAAATGGCATCACCTGTGCTGAAGCCCATGATATCAATCATAGATTTAATACTGGACTTAATTGCTGTTTCACTGTCTCCCAGAAATATAATCTCAACCAACCAGTCTGGAATTTTCTGGGCAACACCAACAAGATAATCTGTCACATGGGTCCTCTCCATCCCCCATAGAAAGAAGAAGCAATCTGGCCATTCCTTTCCCCCAAAGGATGTCCTGGTCTATAATAATACTTTCTTTGTTTTGCTAACAGCTCTCTTTGCCCCAACCTTCTTTCTATAAAAACCTTAAATTCTGTACAACAATTTTGATGACCCTTCTACTTATTAGATGGGATGCTGCCCGGTTCATGAGTCACTTCATAAAGCCAATGAGATCTTCAAATTTACTCCATTGAATTTTGTTCTTTAACAGACCAAACACTTAACCTGTGGAATCTGATACTATCTCTGTGTAGACAGGGTCAGAAATGAGTTGTATTCTTGGACACACTGCTGGTATCTGAGAATTGTTTGTTGTCGGCAGAGTGTCCCCACTCTGCCATTGTGGAATTGGGTCGGAAAATCCAATTTAGTTAGTGTCAGTGAAGTGGGATTTGCTATAACAGCCCTAGCTCACAGAAAGATGTGGTTTTGAAGAGAAGGGATGAAAAGGGTGAGGAATGAGGAACTTTTACTTTCTGGGTGACCACGGGGGTCACCCATGACATGAGGCAACAGCTGTGCTACAGTTAGTTAGTAAAGGTAAAAGTTACCAATGGGATTTGGAGATCGATCCAACTCTTGGGGATTTGGTTCTCTTGATGAGTAAAGAAATGCAAACTAATGGAGGGGGGAGGCAAAATATACAATCCCCTGGTTGCTGTTATCTGTAATAGCCAAAATGACCTTGATGCTAGCTAGACCAAGCTCAGAATGCAGTGAATCTGAGTTTCAGGCATTTGCCTCAAAGCCACCCCTGAAGAATATATATATGAATATATATATGAAAGGACAACAGAATACCTCTAAGATCTCTAGTCATCAAGGAAGTAATCAACATAGGGGAAGGGAAAAAACGAGAAATTATTGAAAACAGAGGGTATGTTGTGAAGGAGTTGTTTCACTTTGTGGACCAGTATCACTAGCTTCCTGAAGAACCTTTATTAATATGAATTGTGAGAGTAACCAATTTGGGGGCGGTGTGTTTGGTTTTGAATGCTGAAGAGTGGAAGAACGTATTTGGGTTGATTCAGGACCCACTACTCACTATGAAATCATCACAGATGGCTATGCATGATCCAGACACACAGGAGGTTATTCCTGAGGGAACAGCAAGCCTGGTGGACTGGCTAAAAGCCACTGTAAAGCGTTTGTCCTGAGAAGGAGGATTTCCCAACTCCCCCCATAAATCCCAAGTGAAACATCCCAGATGAAGCAACTGCTATGCTGCCTTTACGAGCCATGTCAGGTTGGCTTTATGATGACCAAATGTTCACCTGCTGAAGATGCTCATTCCCAGGTGATGGTAAATGCTGTGATTAAAGGGACCCCTTTCATATGGGCACCCCAGACAACCTCATTGTTGTAAAATAGAAAAACAGTTCAGGAAGCCTTATCAAACTTGGTGTCTCAGCTTTCCCTCATAAATTTTACAGCTGCTCATAAAAACAGGTTAATTAGGGAGAATGAAAATGGCGGTGGAGTGAATGGAAACTACACAGACCGTCTCTCATGACCAAATTGGAATTATAACTAAAATAAAGACAAGTCATCTGGAGAAACCAACTGAAGAGCAGCTGAAGAGAACCCTCATAACCAGGGACGTAAAGAGGACCCCAAATCGAGACTGGTAGGAGCTTCGGGACGTGAGAGGGCTGGCTGGGTGCCCACAGACAGCAGCTGAGGGCTCTTAGCTGTGAGCAGTTCCCTCTGAGAAGTCAGGGGTTAAAACCCCAAGCCAGCTCCCCAGCACAGAGTGGCGGAACAGGGAAAGGTGCCCACATAACACCTGGCTGAGAAAATCACCAGAGCAGAGGTTTTGTCTGGCAGGGAGAGGCGCAGGGAACACCAGCACATCCCTGAAGGGCCACTGCACTAAATTACAGCTACCACCACTCACCTTAGGCTTCAGCAGATGGAGGGTGGACTGGACTGGAACTGTGTGAGGAGAGTCGGGGGTTTGTGGCACTGGGGAGAGAGCTGGGAAGGAGGCCATCAGGAGCTCTATGCTGAGTCACTCCCCCACAAGACAGTAGCCACCTTCCTCAAAAATCCCCTTCCCGGCCCTGGCCAGGTTAGCTCAGTGGTAGAGCGTCATCCCATGGACCAAAGAGTTGCAAGTTAGATTCCAGTCAAGGGCACATACCTCGGTTGTAATCCCAGCCCAGTTGGGATTGTGCAGGAGGCAACCAATGGATGGGTTTCTCTCACATCCATCTTTCTCTCCCTCTCTCTCTTTCACTCTCCCTTCCTCCATCCCTCCCACTCTATCTGAAAATCAATGGAAAAATATCATTGGCTGAGGCTTAAAAAAAAAAAAAAAAAAAAAAGCCCCCTCCCAGAGTGGCTTTAGTCCAGGGGAGAAGTAACTGCCCTCCCTCAGGAATTTAACATACCCAGCCCTGAGACGTGCCATCTGAGGCTCATTAACAGCCAGGGATTACCTGCCAGTCAGTAGGCAGGGAAGAGCCTCTGAAAACTTTGAGCTTTGGACCTGGCTCTCAGTATTGGGGGTCCTGGCTCTGGGAACTGAGCTATGAAGTCTGAGGCCTGAGTTCCTATGCTGAGCCACTCCCCCACCCTTCAGTAACCATCTCTGTCAAGTAGCCCCACCAGAGTGGCTTTAGCCTGAGGAAGAAGCAACTGCCCCTCCCTCAGGAATTTAACACCAACCAGCCCTGAGAAGGGCAACCTGAAGCTCATTAACAGCCAGGGACTACCAGCAAGCCAGTACATAGAGACAAGATTCTGAAGGCTTTGAGCCTTGGGCCTGACTCTCAGTGTTGGGTGTTGTGGCTCTGTGGACTGAGCTGTGAAGGCTGAGGCCTGGGTCTCTGCACTGAGCTAATAACCCACAGTGCAGAAACCATTGTCTCCTCAAAGCAACTTTAGCCCAGGAAAAAGCAATTGCCCCATGTGCTGGAAATCCTCTTACCCTGCACACCTATGGATTTTTCATTCCGCTGAGGGCTACAACCTGAGGATCATTGAGTAACTGAGACTAATAGTCGGCCTGCAGGCAAAAGCTCTGGGATAACTGAATCTTTGCCTGGCCTGCTACTCTACCGAGAAAAATAAAACTAGACATTGGTGTTTAGTGTGATCCCTTTCATACTCATCAAAACCCAGCAGAGGGAGCCACAATCAGCAGAACACCGACACTCGCAGGGAAAATATGACAGACTCCAAACCCTGCTGAATCAGCCAAAATGGTGAAACAAAGAAACAGATCCCAAAGGAAAGAACAAGAGAATTCTACAGAAGAAGGGATAAATGAAATGGAGTTAAGCAAGTTATCAGAGGTAGAGTTCAGAGTAATGATTATAAGGAAGCTCAACTGAATGAATAAAGATGTAGAAACAATGAAAATCAACCAATTGGAGATGAAAAACCACCAAGCAGAAATGAAGAATGACATAGCAGAAATAAAGAACACATTGGAGGGAATAACCAGTAGAATAGAGGAAGCCAAGGATCGCATCAGCGAATTAGAAGACAGGGTAGAAAAAAATCACCCAATCAGAGAACCAAAAAGAAAAAACAATTTAAATACAAGAGGACAGTTTAAGAGAGCTGTCAGACAACATGAAACATAATAATATCCTTATCGTAGGAGTACCAGAAGAAGAAGAAAATGATTAAGGGTTAGAGAATATATTTGAAGACATGGTGGCAGAAAACTTCCCTAACTTGGTGAAGGAAGAAGGCATACAAGTTCAGGAAGCACAGAGACCCCCAAGTAAGAAGAACCCAAAGAGACCCACGCATAATTAAAATGCCAAACATTAAAGACAAAGAGAGAATCTTAAAGGCAGCAAGAGAAAAGCAACAGTTACCTACAAAGGAGCCCCCATAAGGCTGTCAGCTGATTTCTGAACAGAAACAGTACAGGTCAGAAGGAAATGGCATGAAGTATTCAAGGTAATGAAAAACAAGGATCTGAATCCAAGACTACTCTATCCAGCAAGGCTATTGTTCAAAATAGAAGGTGAAATGAAGAGCTTCCCAGACAAAAATAAGCTAAGGGAATATATTAGCAACAAACCAGCACTGCAAGAAATGTTAAAAGGACTGCTATAATAAACAGAAGAAATAGAAAGAGAAATATAGCCATAATAAATTAAAATGGCAGTAAATAAGTACATATCAATAATAACCTTAAATGTAAATGGATTAAATGCTCCAATATAAAGACAAAGTAGATGAGTGGATAAGAAAGCATAACTCATATATATGTTGTTTACAAGAGACCCACCTCACAACAAAAGACTCACACAGGTTGAAAGCAAAGGATGGGGAAAAAAATTTCCAAGCAAATGGAAATGAAAAAAAAAAGCTGTGATAGCAATATTCATATATGATAAAATAGACTTAAAAATGAAGGACATAATAAGAGACAAAGAAGGCCACTACATAATATTGAAAGGCTATATCCAACAGGAGGATTATAACCTTGGTAAACATGTATGTACCTAATACAGGAGCACCAAAATATATTTTTAAACTTCTGGAGGACTACAAAGGAGAAATTGACAGCAATACAATCATAGCAGGGGACTTTAACACCCCACTGACATCACTGGATAGATCCTCTAGACCAAAAGTTAACAAAGAAACAGAGACTCTAAATGATGCACTAGATCAAATGGATTTAATAGATATTTACAGACAATTACACTCAATGGGCAAAAACTAAAAGCATTTTCCTTAAGAACAGGAAAAAGACAGGGATGCCCACTTTCATCACTCTTATTTAACATATAGTACTGGAAGTCTTAGCCACAGCAGTTAGACAAGAAGAAAAAATAAAAGGGATCCAAATTGGAAAGGAGGAAGTGAAACTGTCATTATTTGCAGATGACATAATATTGTACACAGAAAACCCTAAAGACTCCATAAAAATCTACTAGATTTAATAAATGAATTTGGCAAAGTAGCAGGATACAAAATTAACATCCAGAAATCAATGGCATTCTTATACACCAATAATGAACACTCAGAAAAGGAAACTAAAGAAACAATCTCATTTACCATTGCAACAACAAAAATAAAATACCTAGGAATAAACTTAACCAAGGAGGTAAAAGACCTGTTCTCAGAAAACTAAAGGACATTGAAAAAAGAAATAGAGGAAGATATAAAAAAGTGGATGCATATACCATGTTCATGGATTGGAAACATCAACATCGCTAAAATGTCCATACTACCCAAAGCAACTTATAGATTCAATGCAATCCCTATTAAAGTACCAATGGCATATTTCACAGATCTAGAACAAATACTCTAAAAGTTTATATGGAGCCATAAAAGACCCCAAATAACAACAACAATCTTGAAAAAGAAGAACAAAGTGGGAGGCATCACAATACCAGATATCAAGTTATACTGCAAAGCCATCGTAATCAAAACAGCCTGGTACTGGCACAAGAATAGGCATATAGATCAATGGAACAGAAAAAAGAACCCAGATATCAACCCAAGATAGTATGCACAATTAATATTCGACAAAGGAGGCAAAAGTATACAATGGAGAAAAGACATTTCTTCAATAAATGGTGATGGGAAAATTAGACAGCTACATGCAAGAAAATGAAGCTAGACCACCAACTTACACCATACACAATAATAAACTCAAAATGGATAAAAGACTTAAATGTAACCCATGAAACCATAAAAATCCTAGAAGAAAATGTAGAAAGAAAAATCTCAGACACCATTCGTAGCAGAATTTTCACTGATACATTGCCTAGGGCAAGAGAAACAAAGGAAAAAATTAATAAATGGGACTACATCAAACTAAAAAGTTTCTGCATGGCAAAAGAAACCAGCATCAAAATGAAAAGGGAACCCACTCTCTGGGAGAACATATTTGCCAACGATAAATCAGATAAGGGGTTAATATCCAAAATATAGAGAGTACTCATACAACTCAACAAAAGGAAGACAAACAATCCAATTAAAAGATGGGCAGAGCCCTGGCCGGTTTGGCTCAGCAGTTAGAGTGTTGGCCTGTAGTCCAGAGAGACCCAGGTTCAGTTCCTGCTAAGGGCACATACCTCGGTTGCAGTTTGTCCCCGGCCCCGGTTGGGGTCGTGTGGGTGGCAGCCAGTCGATGTGTCTCCTTCACATCGATGTTTCTCTCGCTCTCTTCCTCCCTCTCTCCCTCTTGCTCTATCTGAAGATGAATGCAAAAAGTGTCCTTGGGTGAGGATTTAAAAAAAAAAAAAAGGGCAGAAGGCTCTGGCCAGTTTGGCTCAGCGGTTAGAGCATCGGCCTGTGGAGCAATGAGTCACAGGTTCAATTCCAGTCAAGGGCACGTACCTCGGTTGCAATTCGTCCCCGGCCCTGGTTGGGGTTGTGCCGGAGGTAGCCACTCAATGTGTCCCTTTCATGTCAATGTTTTTTTTTCTCTCTCTTTCTCTTCCTCTCTCTCCCTCCCACTCTATCTGAACAAAAGTGGAAAAATGTCCTCAGGTAAAAAAAAAAAAAAATGGGCAGAGAAACTGAATAGACATGTCTCCAAACAGGACATACAAGTGGCGAGAAGAAATGTGAAATATGTTTACTTAGGAAATATGTTTACATGTGAAAAAATGCTCAACATCTCTAATCATCAGAGAAATGCAAATTAAAACGACTATGAGATATCACCTCACACCTGCCAGAATGGCGGCCATCAACAAATCCTCAAACAAGTCCTGGTGAGGATGTGGAGAAAAGGGGACACTAGTACACTGCTGGTAGGAATGCAGACTGGGGCAGCCACTATGGAAAACAATATGGTGTTTCCTCAAAAAATTAAAAATGGGCCCTGGCCTGTTTGGCTCAGCGGTCAGAGCGTCGGCCCACAATCCAAAGAGACCCGGGTTAGGTTCCCGCTAAGGGCACGTACCTTGGTTGCAGTTTGTCCTGGGCCCCGGTTGGGGTCATGTGGGTGGCAGCCAGTTGATGTGTCTCTCTCACATCGATGTTTCTCTCTCTCTCTTCCTCCCTCTCTCCCTCTCCCTCTATGAAGATTAATGCAAAAATGTCCTCAGGTGAGAATAAAAAAAAATAAAAATAATTAAAAATGGAACTGCCATTTGACCCAGTGATCCCACTTCTTATACTATATCCTAAGAAGACTGATACACCAATCAGGAAGAATATATGCATCCCTATGTTCATAGCAGCACTATTTACAATCGCTAAGATCTGGAAATGGCCCAAGTGCCCATCAGTAGATGAGTGGATAAAAAAGCTGTGGTACATATACACAATGGAACACTATGCAGCTATACGAAAGAAAGATTTCTTACCCTTTGAGACGACAAGGAGGGACCTGGAAAGTATTATGCTGAACAAAATAAGCCAGTCAGAGAAAGACAAGTACCACATGATCTCACTTATTTATGGAACATAATGAACAAAATAAGTTGTTGATCAAAAAAGATCCAGAGTCATGGAAGTAGGGAACAGACTGACAAACCTCAGAGGAATGAGGGGGTGGGAAGAGATAAAGCAAAGAACTTACATGCATATATGCACAACCAATGGACATAGACATTTGGTTGGGGAAAGCAGGAGGGGAGTAGGAGCGGAAAGGAGGGGTCAGTAGGAGAAAAGGGGGACATCTGTAATACTTTCAACAATTAAAAAAAGAACAGATTCATTAACAAGAGAATGGGCCCAGCTAGTGTGGCTCAGTGGATTGAGCATCGTCCCATGGACTGAGAGGTCCTGGTTCCCTTCCTGGTCAGGGCACACGCCTGGGTTGCAGGCTGAACCCCCGGTAGGAGGCATGCAGGAGGCAGCCAATCGATGTATCTCTCTCACATCAATGTTTCTATCTCTCTCTCTCTCCTTTCCTTTCTGTCTAAAAAAAATCAATAAAATGATATTTTTTAAAAAACACAACAACAACAAGAGAATGGAAAGAGGGAAGAGTTAAGGGACTTTCCAACAAGATGGAAATTTTTAAAAGATTATTAAGAAATAAGGGGAATAAAGCAAATATTGAAAAGGGAGGAACAAATTGGAAACAGAAAAGGGAGAGTCTTAGGACTTGTCCTAGCAGGGTAGAAATCCTTACATGGTTTCTGATGAGGTTCAAACAAAGGTTTTACTATAGCACTACCTAAGCTTGGGTAGAACGAAGGGAACCCCTGCTGGTCCCCCAACATTAAAGGGCCCCAAATAAGTCTGCTCTATAACCCCTAATTTGCAGAAATTTTAAAGCCAGAAGGCAAAAACTGGTATGAGAAACCTGACCAGCAATCACTTGGGGAGCAATTAGGCATTGAAGGTAAAGATCCACAAAAGGGCCCGGGTTTCTTGGCTCAGCCTCTTGCTGGGGACCCAAAGCCTTTTGCACAGAGTGGGTAAAAATCAGGGGGTAAAGAGGCCTCTTTAATATGGGATTCCCATGAAATGTGAAATCCAAACCTGCTCATTAAGTCCTAATAGAGGCCACAGTTAGGAACATAAGAGTTGATGGAATTAAGGTAAAAGTGTGTATTTTGTACATTTGAAACAGACATTATGTGAAATGGTTGCATCTGTTTTACCTGACTGTGTTGTAGGGATAGACATTGTAACTGTTGGCTGAAAAATAATATCGGCTAGGTATTTCCTCACCCAAAAGGATTTATTCAGGAAAAGGAAATGGTTGCAATCCAGGGCATGTAGACATGGCAAGCTACGTGTACATTCTGGCCTGTATGTCAAGATAGAGGGGTACCTATAGAAGTGAAAAGGACATTAAGGGAAGGGGAAATTAGAATGCAGAGCTGTACTATAAACATAGAGTTTCCCGTAGGGTTCTCATGTGTAGGATTCTCAAGATTACAGAATGCAAGAACTTCCATAAGGCCTAGCTCCTCCCATAGACCCTCCCGACTGAATTACATTTGCTTGAAGTTTCAGTTAGTCTTTATCATAACTGACTGGGGGACATTTCCCCTACCTAGGTATTGTAAAACAGAAGGCATGTAAATCCGCTCTTCAAGCAATATTAAATGGGAACCAGTAAGATTGCCTGAGCCCACACAGTGCAGGATAAGAAGCTGAAGTGCTAGTAGGGACAGACTCTCTGTGCCATAGCCCTTTGTGGGGCATAGACTGGAGCTCACGGCAAGAGCCTGTGAGTGCCTCCCAGTGCTATTGGGACTTTGAACCAGAGAACGGAAACAGTCTAATGGATGGGGAGGGCAGTGCCCAGAAGAGTTCCACACGCTGTAGAAATGGTTTATGCAGGACCATGCTGCCTGGGGAATGCAAGGAGCTACTCACGAACAGGGAGAACCTTTTTGTCTTTTCCCCGGAACTGATGCTGGAACTGCAGGAGGAGATCCTGGATTCTGCTGTCACTTGGGCAGTGCTCTGTAAACAGCTCTGGTCTAAGCTGGTTGGTTTGTGGATGGCAGTTCCTAAGTAAATGAACAACATCCTGTTTCATAAGCTGCTGTATCAAGACCAAGGTGTTAGGGTTTGACCAGTGACGTGGACTGTGAAAGAATTCACAAAGAAACAGAAGAAATGCAGGGAGGGAACTCATTTTACTTTCCAAGGGAGGAAAGGGCTGGATATTGATTGATAGGCAATAAGAGGCAGGGAAGAGAGTGGCTTGCACTTTTAAATAGCAAGCAGTTGCTGTTGCTAAGCAACAAGGAAGGGAGGGGTTGTCTTGAAAAGTTACAGTTTGTTTGTTTTCCAGGAGACAGGCAGATGCACTGAGCACCTGTCTAATCAGCATTTTTCCCATGTCTGTAAAACAAGCTTAGAACAAAAGTTATAGGGAGTTCAAAAGGGAGATCTGTTTGAAGGGGAGGAGGAAGGGAAGGGGAAGATGAGGAGGAGGAATTCTTGCTAACCGGCCTGAAGCTGTTAAAACAGCAGGGAGGAGGGGGTGGGTGGAGTGTGGCCTTGAATGCAGCCTAATCTTCTCTGGCCATTTGAACAGAGGGGCTATTTGAATCAGAGGAGCCAACAATCTCAAGGTTTAATTACCAGGTACTTCTCACAAATTGTGGAAAAGTCACAACAAAGGAAAAAGAGGCCTGTTTTCTGTCCTTACACAGGGGATGCAGCCCTAGCCCAGTAGCTCAGTTGGTGCCCCTACATGACAAGGTTGCAGGTTTCATCTCCAGTCAGGGCACATACAAGAAACCACCAACGGCCCTGGAAGGGTGGCTCAGTTGGTTGGAACATTGTCCCATGCACCAAAGGGTTGCGGGTTTGATTTCTGGTCAGGGCACATGCCTAGAATGACAGTTTGATCCCAGTTGGGGCGTGTATGGGAGACAACCAATTGATGTTTCTCTCTCACATCAATATTGCTCTCTATCTCTCTCCCCCTTCATCTCTCTCTAAAATCAATAAAAATATATCCTCGGGTAAGAGTTGTTTAAAAAGCAACCAATGAATGCATAAATAACTGGAACAACAAATCAATATTTCTCTCTCTCTCTCTCTCTCTCTCTCTCTCTTCCTCTCTCAAAATTAATAAATTAAAAAAAATTTTTTTAAACAAACAGAAAAAACAAAAGCAGTTTTGCATGGTTTAAAAAAAAAAAAAAAGACCAAAGATTGCAAAGGCTCCCAAAACCCTTGGAATTTTCCCTTGGGTTTTCCTAAGTGTTGTGAGTGATTAAGGTGTCCTTGTCGTGTTAATGTAGTGACTTTTAGAAGCACCTAAGAACAGGGGCTGGTTACTAGAAGAACCAACGGTGTGATTAGAGGGTTGGAACTTTCAGTCCCACCTACCCCACCACTTCCAGGGAGCGGGAAGGGACTAGAGGTTGAATCAAGCACCAAGGACCAATGGTTTAATCAGCCGTGGCTATGTAATGAAGCCTCCACAAAAATCCAAGAGGACAGGTTTGGAGAGCTTGTAGGCCGGTGAACACAGGAAGGAGCTGAGAGAGTGGTGCACCTGGAGAGGGCATGGATCTCTACGCCCCCTTCCCTCGTATCTTGCCCTGTGCATCTTTTCCATCTGGCTGTTTCTGGGTTATATCCTTTCACAATAAACCAGTGACTTAGTGAGTGACATGTTTCTCTCAGTTCTGTGAGCTGTTCTAGCAAATTAATCAATCTCGAGGAGGGCACTGTGGTGGGAACCTCTAGTTTATAGCCAGTTGGTCAGCAGTACAGGTGACAACCCGGACTTGTGACTGGCATTCTGAGTTGGTGGGGGTTGTTGGAACCTTCAATCTACAGCCAGTTGGTCAGAAGCAGAGGTGAGAGCCTGGGCTTTTCTCTTGGTGGCTGAAGTGAGATGGGGGCCCTTGTAGGACTCCATCCTTAACCTGTGGACTCTGATGCTATCTCTGGAATGTCAGAATTAGTCTAGAGCAAGGCACATAGAACAGACTCAATACACATGAGTTATTATTATCTAAGCAGGGGGAGAGTCACAGTAATCAGCCCCAGCTATAAAGAGCTACCTGAGGGAACAAGGATGAGTGATGAATTCCCATTTGGGAAGGGGTTTATTGTTTCTGGAGTCTCCAACTTCCAGCCCAAAGGAGTACTTACGTTCACCTCCACCCGATTACACAACCTCAGGCATAGCATTTCCTCGATTCTCTAATCTGTTAAAGAGGGGCAATTCTTCCTACCCCATAGAACAGTGCCACTCAAACGCTGGCCAGTATCAGAACCCCCTGAGACGTTGGTAAAAATACAAAGGCCTAAATTGCCCCTGCTTCAATGAGCCAGGGTCTCTGTGTGCTCTATCTCCCCAGTGGATTCTGATACACACCAACTTTCTAGACTGCTGTGAAAGAACGAAAGAAACAAGGCCCTCTGTTTAAAGGATCAAACGATTGTTATAATTACTTAAACCCCATCTGTTCCAGCCTCTGGAGATGTCAAGTGTATAGGCTGTCCTCAGACAAATTGCATTTGCCTCAGCCCCAGGGAGGCACATGGGGATGAGAGCCAGCTCCTGGGTCCTCAGTCTTTCAGAAGTCCTCCACGATCTAGTACCCATTTCACAAAGGGCACGAGAAGAGCAGTACCTTCCCCAGGGTCACAGCAGCATGGGAGAGCCACCGTGGAACCCAGAGCTGCAGGTGCCTGGGCCAGTGTTCAGAAGGGCTTATGTTGGAGGCCCCCACCCTGGATGAACCCCTCTTGCCTGCTGACAGGTGGTGCAGCAAGCTGGGGGTGTGCAGGCACTGCCCGGGAAGTTTCCTTTCAGCTGACACTGGAGAGGGCCCCAGTGAAATTCTGATATGCCAACAGCCCCTGTCCCAGAGGTTTGCAGATTAGCTCAGAGTTCTCACAGTCTGGAAAGGAAAGCAAGAACTAGCCTCACATATCAACATCTCGAGATCTGTCAAGATCTGAGCTTGGAAGGGAAGTATGGCATTTCAGTGCTGGGAATGAGCAGACCACAGCATGCCGCCTGCTGCCCCACAGACAGGAATACTGTCACGTAATGGTACAAGACGAGGGAATAGAGGACGTTTTTCAAACCCCAGCGAGGGTTTCAGTTGATTCAGGGCAAGAAACTCGAGGATGGGGCCAAGATTCAAACTAAAGGGTCAGTGTAGTGGTCAAGGCTGTAGGCTTCAGAGATAGAAAGATCTGGCTAGTGCCCAGCCCAAGCAGCTCTGTTGGTTGAGTGTTGGCCTGTGAACCAAAAGGTTGCCGGTTCAATTCCCGGTCAGGGCACGTACCTGGGTTTCGAGTTTGATCACCGGTCTGGAAGCATACAGAGGGCAACTGATTGATGTTTCTCTCTCACATTGATGTCTCTCTCTGTCTCTGTCTCTCTCTGTCTCTGTCTCTCTCTCTCTCCCCTTTCCTCTCTCTAGGCTTGTCCTCAGGTGAGAATTTAAAGAAGAAAGATCTGGCTGGCTAGGGAGTTCACGATCTACCAAGGATTGGCTGTGACCTTGAACAAGCGATTCTTCACCTCTCCGAGCCTCAGTTTCTACATCTGTAAAAGCAAAGTAACAATGCTGCCCTGAAAAGTAGCCAGGCTTTGTGGAGCCTGAAGCTTATACCACCGGGGAGGAGGTTGGGTAGCGGTAAGGGGTGGAGAGGGCCTCTTTAAGGAAGAGAGTACAAAAGTACAAATCTGAAATTGCACACAGAACCTTGGAAAGGGTCCCATGTAAGGGAGGGGACCAGACAAATCTGTCTCGGATGCTACCAGTTAGCTGTGAGATATTTAAGCAAAGCTCTTGGCACATGAGATGGCGGGGCAGGGACTGGTGTGGCTTGAGTAAAATACTATAATTTTGAGGGAGGAGGAAATTTTGGCCCGTTCCTCAGTTACTGAAGCAGAGATGATGACAGGGTGGGACACCACAGAAACCCCCAGGGCCTCCTTTATCGGGCAGTGTGTGTTCTATCGGGAAGACATGTGTGACCTTAGGCAAATCACACCCTCTGCTGGCCCAGCATCCTGCCCAGTGACATTTAACTGGGGGTTGTACAATCTCTGCCTCTCCTCATTTTTCCAAAAAGAATTTCCACTCCTCTCTCTGGAGCCTCACAAAAGCTAAGACGCAGTTACAGGTAAGTGAGTGGTTGCTTATTTTTTTCCCAACTATCTTCCCAGAAAGAGAAGCTCCCCAAAGGACACCTTATAGTAGCCCTGTTCTGGGATGAATCCGGAGGTGGGATTGTGTGGGCATTTTCTTGGAAGGCTGGAAATAGGGGACTGGTTAAAAAGGAGCACTGGGAATAGGGGGCTGGTTAGAAAGGAGCACTGGGAATAGGGGGCTGGTTAGAAAGGAGCACTGGGAATAGGGGGCTGGTTAGAAAGGAGCACTGGGAATAGGGGGCTGGTTAAAAAGGAGCACTAGGAATAGGGGGCTGGTTAGAAAGGAACCCTGGGAATAGGGGGCTGGTTAGAAAGGAGCACTGGGAGTAGGGGGCTGGTTAAAAAGGGCTCTGGGAGTAGGGGGCTGGGCTCTGGTTCCTATTCTTTCACTCTCTAGGTATGTGAATTTAGGCAAGTTCTATTAGTTCAGAGACTGATTTCCTTATTATTTAATGTATAAGATTAATTGAGAAAATATAGATAAAGCACTTAGAAGACTATCTATCCCTTAGTGAAGTGCTTAATAAATATTAGTTATAGAAATGATCAGTATCATAGTCACTGCTGCCATTACTATTTATTGTTAGGTAAGGGTGAGTGACGACTCCCATCCCAAATCCCTCCCCTCTCCTCCTCCTCCCAATTGGCTCCTTTTCCACAGCTTCTTAGGCCAGGAAGAGCACCCTCTGGGGGAGGTGGGTGGAGCCTCACTCCAGTTTGGCCAGAGCCTGCTAGTAAGGGACAAGCCACTGAGTTGGGGTTTGCACCTGACTAGACACCTTCGGGCTTTCCTCCTTCTAACCCAGACCTCCTCATCACCAAGAGCCCTCTCTCTCTCTGAAGCAGTCATGCCTGAAACAAAGACTGCCGGAGGTCCCCAGGGAGCTCCTGACCTCAAACTGGACCTCAGGTCACCTCTCAAAAGTGCCAAGAAGCTGCAGAGCAAGGACTCCAGTTTCTTGGATGGAAGCCCTTCAGAGTTGCCGGTCTTGGAGAAGACCAAGGGTATAACGTGAGTGTTCTTTCCTCCCATCCCCATGTCTGCCTCCCAGCCTGGAAGCCTGCATTGGCAAAAACCCTGGGATCAGGGTGGGTGGAGTGTCTAAACCCCAACCCATGTGCAGATGGGGAAACCAAGGTTGCAACAGGCTGAGTCAGGCTGAGAGCTTAAAGGGGCAGGAGTGGAGATTGTCAGAAAGCCCTTAGAATATATTTGAGCTAGCCTCCAACATGTGCAGGTAGGGAAACTGAGGCCCAGTTATCAAAGGCCATACACTGAGTCATTGGCAGGGTCAGGGCTGGAATCCAGTGCTAGCCCTAAAGTCAGTTTTGTTCCTGGCCAGTTTGATCATGTTGGGGAGGGGGGCAGAATCCCCAACTTCTTGGAGGAGAAAATGAGACCCGCCCGCAGGGATGACGTCAAAAGCACGGTGTGAGGAAGAGGCCAGTTGCTTCCACCTCCCTGGGGTGTGTTTTGGGAGTGGGAGAAGGCGGGGGTGGGGAGGATCACCCATGAGGTTTTCAAACCATGACAAGGGGTGAGGGGAGCCAAGGTACAGGGCTCTAGCTCCCTTGGCCTCCACCACTCAAGCAGAGTAGCTAGTTCACTTAGGAAAAGTGGGTGGGTTGGCATGGTGCTGGAGAGCTCTGCTGCTTTAAGAAGAAAATGCTGACACCATTGGTGTGGTAGAAAGAACACCTGCATTCAGGTTGTGGCTCTGCTCCTTGCCTTCTCTAAGCCTCAGTTTCCCTGCATGCAAAACAGAGGTAAATCAGTGGCAGTGTGAATATAAGGAGCCTGCCTTGGAAGTTCAATCTGAAGGGGGGGGAGGGAGGGGTTGCAGAAGGAGGGAGAAGTTACTATAAGGGGCAGGGAAAGCCCCTTTCCAGTGCCACCCTGCAGGTCAATTTAGGGATGGACACAGTAACCTTGACATCTGTTTTAAAGAAAGGGTCTGAGAGTCCTGCTGCCCCATGGCTAGTTCTGAGGGTTGCTATGAAGGTATGACACCGAGGGTGAGCTCTCTAGGCCCTGGGGCCATCCACTGCTGAGTTGGGGTATTTCTCAATCAGAGGCCTTGAGGGAACCAACTAGTTCTTGTGTCCTGAACTGACACATGGTTTGGTGGCAATTTCAGCACTTAAGAATCAAAGAAATAAAGCAAGTGAGAACTAGAGGGCCCCTCTTCCCTGGCAGGAAGACAGGTCTGGTAAGCATGGTACCTGTGGGGTCAGCTGACTTGAGTTCCAAGTCCCACTCAGCTGCTTACCAGTGTGAGCAAGTGACAGAACACTGTGCCCCAGCTTCCCCTCTGAGATGACACTTTGCTTCTCCCAGGAAGGCTGCACAGGTGAATTGCACATAAAGCCCCCCAAGTGCTGTGTTGGGGAGTGTTGGCTGCTGTGAATAGGATGCCAGTCCAAGGTCACCAGCGGAGTTAGGGCTAAAACTCAAGTTTCCTGCCTCCCGGCCCACTGCTTTGCACAAGTCACCGCACTGTGTTTTTAAGCTGGCTGAGTTGCCCAAAGTTAAATTCTGATTTCCTAAGTCCTTTGGTTAGAAATTTCCAAAGGGACCCATTGACTTTTCCTAGTTGCACAACAAGAACATCATTGGAGGGCCACAGGGCACTGTGCTCTGTCGGCGAGGTTGACTCACACAGGGAGAGAGAAAGGCGTGCAGACTCTCACTCTCTTTCTCCCCACTTGTCCTCTTTAACCCTTAACAAAGTGATGGGCAGATCCTCGGAAAGCTGGAGAAGTGAGGGATTCACACAAAGTATGGGTGTTTGGAGCCGTTATTTCAAAATATCATTCCTCCAAACATTTACAGAGGTTAAGCAATGTGGACATGTCGTTCAAGACGACACGGCCAGTTAAGTAGTAGACATGGGTTTTAACCTCTGGTTTGTCCAACCTCAGAGCCCAGGCTCCTTCCAGAATACTTCTGCTGCTCTTCATGAGAAGTCTCTCTGGAAGGATCCCCTAGGGGATTTCCAAGGTTTCTAAATTGTGGATGCAAATTCAATACTCACCTTGGTTTAACCTGGTCCAGGTGCAGAGAGGTGTAAAAATTGATGGCTGTATAATTCACCAACTGAGAGGGTACCTCCCTGGAACTTTCTCTCTGGAGGTGTAGACCTTGTCCTCTGGACAACCTTCACATCTGTCTCACAGGCAGGGTCTGAGTGTTTGTGTTTGTGTTGGGGTGGGAGGAGTCATGCCGTTCCTCAGCTGGATATCCTGGCCTGGAGGGGGGGATCCTTCTCGAGCTCAGTCCCCAAATGACCCTGTCCTAACAGACTGCATCTGGGGACCCAAGTCACCTGACTTATTTATTCAGAAGTCACAATGATTTCTTTGCTGCCTCTCCTTTTCTCCGTGTTCAGTCCTGTCTCTGCTACGAGTTTTATGACCTCGGGCTGTTGCTTCCCACTCTCGTAGCCTGTGTCCTGGGTTATGAAATGGGGTGTCCCTTTACTCATCTGTCTGGGCCTATTTCCAGCAAGCAGTCCAGTAGAAGTGAGGTGAAGAACAGGGACTCTGAGGCAGTCCTGAGTTCAAATCCCGACTCCCCAGTATATCCTTGGACAAGTTACTAAAAAAAACCCTCTATCTTCAGTTTCCTCATCTACTTCCTTGCCTTGACAAGAGGATTAAATGAGATAATACATGTAAAGTACTCAGCATAGTGTCTGTTCTATAGTAAG
This sequence comes from Tadarida brasiliensis, assembly GCA_030848825.1. Classification (NCBI taxonomy): domain Eukaryota; kingdom Metazoa; phylum Chordata; class Mammalia; order Chiroptera; family Molossidae; genus Tadarida; species Tadarida brasiliensis. The sequence continues at coordinate 102,477,235 of CM061259.1, read as the reverse complement.
TAAGTGTTATAATGGCATATATGGAGTGTCAGCTGCTAAAATCAGGACAGTTCTGGACCAACCGGGAGACTCAGAGGTGTCAGGTAAGACCATGGGGACTGAGAGATGGCCAGGAGCTCACCTATCCACCTTAACTCAGGTGTTGGAACACTGGCAGGGAAAAGTCTGTTGGCTCTCCTCACCTCCACACACCCAGATCCTCAATTCTTTTTACTCTCCTTCAGAGCATTCCAGGCCTTGATTCACCTGGTGAAGTGCAACATGGGCACTGGGGTCCTGGGACTGCCCCTGGCTGTGAAGAACGCAGGCCTCCTGGTAAGGAGGGCCGCCATAGGTGGGGCCAGTACGGCTGGGGTGTAGCAGGGAGGTGGGGGGAGAGGCTCTAAGGGTTTATAATGGTTTGCAGCGAGCATTCTTTCTGGGAGACAGCTTGGTCCAGACTTGGAGTCTAGACATCTAGGCTGGGTTTGAGTTCCGGCTCTGCCACGGACTTTGAGTGGCCTTTGCAAGTTATTTGTCCACTCTCTAGGCCTCAGTTTCCTCCCTTGTAGAATGCAAGGGTTGGACTGTGACTTTCCAATTGTGCTCTATAGAGCACCATTCTCGGGGACACCTCAAAAGCCATGAAAGGTCAGAATTCTGGGTCCCCTGTTCCCACCACAACACCCATTGCCATTGCTTTATGTACTTTATTGGAGTACTCCTTGAGATTGTATTTGAAAGAATAGCTGTTGCTGCTAGAAAGGGCTTGCAAACCAGTTTGCTAGAAAGTTCTTTGAGTCCTGAATATCTGCACTACCAAATGCCTCCCCACAGCGTTCTTCACAAATTCATTTTCTTCTCTCGTCCCCTGCCCCTTCGCTCCCCCGTTTCCAGGTAGGCCCGCTGAGTCTGCTGGCACTGGGCTTCATCACCTGCCACTGTATGCACGTCCTGGTCAGGTGTGCCCAGCGCTTCTGCAACAGGTGAGGAAACAGTGTCCTCCTTTGGTACTTGGTTCTCAGGAACATCCCCAGAACATCCTACACATAACAAGAGGTGATTTCTTCATTTCCTCCAACAAGGCCAAGAAAAAGAGAAAAGCATTTAGGCCAGGGACGTAGGTGAGGCTCTGCCACATGACTCATTGGGTGCTCTCAATCCGGCCATTGTGCATCTCTTCTTGGCTCATCTGTAAATTGGGCACAAACAATCCATGCGTAACCCTGCCTCAGAGAATTGTCATGAGGACCCAATGGGATCATAGATGTGAAAAGTACAGGACCCATGCAAGGTGTGTATTATGTAGTAACTACTCCACTTGACAAGTAAGGAAAACAAGCCACCAAGGAAATACCACCAGGTGTCGAAGTCTGAATTAGAACTTCGGTCACTGCCCCATTATTCTTTCTACTGCAGCTGGGTCCTGCCTTACTGTGTGTCTCCTGATTTTTCAGTATATGACCTTAAATTAAATTGCTTCTTAGTAACTGTGTATGTACTTTCTCCTGCAGGCTTAACAAGCCCTTTATGGATTATGGGGATACAGTGATGCATGGACTAGAGGCCAGCCCCAATGCCTGGCTCCGGGACCACGCCTACTGGGGAAGGTAACTTGTTCTTGCATTTCTAGAAGTGGGGTAAGATACAGGAGGAGGAAATGCAGCCATCAGGCATGCCTTTTTCCCTGGAAAGCTGGCTCATGTAACGTAGAATGTTGGACTCTCCACACAGAAAGGGTTCATTGGAAACCCTCCTTGTATACCTCCAATGACAGGGTGTTCATCCTTTGCTCTGCAGCTTTAATATTATTCACTTTTTCATTAAACCACATTTATCCAGGCCCTGGAAATACTGTGAGGAACAAGGCAAACAAGGCTTTGCTCCCACAGAACTCATAGTCCAGTGGGAAAGACAGATGTTAAACAGTTTAGGACATGGTTACTTAATAACCGCTGGAGTAAGTACAATGAAGGAAAGATGTAGCTGCTACCAAGCAGGTAAGAAGATAGGTGTGGGCTTGGGCAGGCTTCCTAGGATGAAACAGTGGAGATGAGTTTGGAAGGAAGGAGTTTTTAAGGGTGAGGATTACCTATGGGAACATGGGCAGGAGCCTGGAGGGCCTTCCAGGAAGAAGGACGAGCAAGGTTTGAAGGTTCTGAAGCAGGAAGAAGTAAGTGGCAGTTTCAAGGTATAGAAAGACCAGGTCGTCTGAGGGTAGAGAGTCAGGGAAATGAAGCTAAAGAAGGATCCAGGGGCCAATCTAGCTGTACATTTTAAACTCTCTTAAAGGTTTTGTTCTTTTCTTAAAAGCAACCAGGAAGCCATTGGTTTTAAGAAAGGGAAGTAATTAAAGTTTTTAATCAGGGAAGTAATCATATTTGCATTGTTTAAAGATCTGTCTGGCTTCTGTAAGGAGAATAGATTGCAAAGGAGCAAGAATAAATTAGTGAGACCCCTGAGGATGCTATTGATGGTGTGCAGGCAGCTGGCAGTGATGGCTGGGACCATGACAGCAGTGGGGATGGAGAAACGTGAATTTGGTCAGGATTTGGGTCCTGGGGTTGTGGGAAAAAGAAAAAGTCAAGGTTGACTTACAATTCTGATGTCTTCTGTTTTGGACAAGTTGTATCTGAGGTGCCTGGGAGGTATTCAAGTGGGGATATCAAGTGGGTAGTTGTATGTATAGGTTTGAACCTATCATTATGCAGGTCACACAGAATTGAAGTCATCAGCCATGAAGGCAGGGGGCAGAAGAGGTATTTTAGCCAGTGAGTTTATAGTGAGAAGAGAGAAAAAGACCAATATGTTAGTTAGTGACCCTTTGGTGAGCTGAAGTCTTCCTCCAACAGTGCCCACCTTTCAGCTTTCAGGGGTAACACAGAACAAGTCAACCCCCTCTGTCCTCTGGTACTTGGGACGAAATCTACTCTTCTGTCTTTGATTTCAGACCTGTACCTATCCCATATGCCTACTGTTTTCTGAGCACCATCTCAACTGTCAAAGTGTCTCTTGAATTGTGATACCCCAAATCCCAAACTTGAGATGTGCCCTGCCCATTTAATGTGGTCTAAGAGCATCACGGGCCTAGCACCTCTCTTGGCCCAAAGCCCATTCACATCCTGAATTAATTAATTCAGCCTATGAGCAGACTAGGAAGGCTATGGGATGATAACCAGAATTTTCCCAATTGTGTCACCCAAGAGGAGGTTTTTGCCTGTCACAACCCCTCAAATCCTTCTACTCATTGTTGGGCATATAAAATAGGTTTTCCTGCCCTTTTTAGGAACTTTGCTCCACTAGTCATCTCCTCTCCTATACCTTGAACTTCTTTTTTGAACTACGGGCTCTTCCTCTCAACATTTAAATGTGTTCAAGTATCTCCATATTTAAAATAATCAAACAAATTAATAGAGCTTCCTGGACCTTATACCATCCTCTTGCCACCATCCTATCTCATATTCAGTGTCTGGTTATTCAACAGATGTCTACTGAATACCCACAAGGTACCAGGAAGTGCTTCTGGCTGTGGAACTGAAACGATGAGCAAAATGGGCACTATCAAGCCTAGAGCTCACAATCTAGCAAGAAAGGAAACCCCCACCTCCACCCCTCTGACTTTACTTCTGAACATCCCATTCATACCTCTTTCGTGGGTCACCTGGCTTTTTTGTCCTTATTCATCTACAGAAGTTCTTCCCACTAAAGCCCTGAAAGACTTCCTTGTTGCACCTTCTTTGCCCTAGAGCATCTCTCAGCAACATTGGGTCCAATCAACTATTCTCTTCTTCAAACATTCTCCCTTCTCTTGGCTTCCATTAAACTCTTTTCCATCCTAGTTTCCTGCTCACCTCTCTGGTCATGCCTTTGCATTTGTTGCAGCCTTCTTTGTTTCTACCCTTCCTTTAAATGTTGATGTTCTCTAGGGGTTGGAATGCTGCCTTCTTTTTTTCTCCATCTGCACACTCTTCATTGCTGACCTGCCTTCTCAAGGCTTTATCCATTACTGACAAAGCAACAGTTCCAGACCTTAATATGCAGTTGTCTCCTGAATGTCTCCTGTAGGAACCTCAAGCTCAACAATTCAGAGGCTGAATATGTCATTTCTTTCCTTTCCCCCTAAAACCTGTTCTTCCTTCTGAGTATCCCAGTTTATTTTATTGTTCAAGATAAAAACCTGTCAATCACCTTAGGTCATTTCCTTTCCCTTCCCCCCAGCTGTAGGTGGTCAACAGGTTCTATAAGTTTTAGCTTCCTAGTATCTCTTAAAATGCTTTAATTCTCTCATCCTAATGGTCACGTCTTTGTCTAGGCTGCTGCCATCTTTCACCTCCCTTATTGTAAAAATCTCCTATCCAATCTTCCCATCCTTTGTCTTGCCCCCTCAATGGGTTCTCCGCATGACAGCTGGAGAAATCTGTCTAATCCTTCTGCGAAAACGCTCTTTCCTCACTTCTTTCTCTCCATTTCCTCCTCTTTCTCTTTCTTCTTTTATCTCTCTCTTTCTTCCCTTTCCCATGAGACTCTCACTTAGGTATTGGTATTTCTAAGAAGGCTATCTGCTCTATAATTTGGGTAAAATGCACTTTTACCATGGCCCTTAGTGCCATATTATTTTTGGTCCATCTCTCCCACTAGTCTATAAACCACTAGAGGAAGGGGTCATGTGTTATGTCTGTGTATCTTCAATGCCCATGTAGAAAAAAATTTTAATGTCAATAATAGCTAATAAAAATATTGCACCAACTGCCCTACATTAATTAGTATCAGTTACAAGAAATGCCTCAGCGCCAGGTGGGGAAAGGTTCCTGACCAGGAAGAATTTTACCACTTGCTGAGCTGAGACTGTGAGATTGGTTGAGAAACATATTTATAAAAGAACTATTGTTACCTTACTTCTTATTACTGCCCCATTGTTGATTGTGGAGGCATTCCAGAGGGTGCTGGTACAGGGTCACCAACCCTAGGGACAGAAATGGATATGACGAGTCAACTCTTTTTTTTATAACAAGTGTTCTTTCTCTCTCTCTCATCTCTTCCAGGCATATGGTGAGCTTCTTCCTTATATTCACCCAGATGGGCTTCTGCTGTGTGTACATTGTGTTTCTGGCTGATAATTTAAAACAGGTAGAGTCTTCTAGAGAAGGTGGGAGGGGAAAGGACTTGGAAAAGAAGGATTCTCTACTAGTTGTTCAACAGATGGCTTCTTCTTTTGGGGGTCCTAGTGTCCTCATCAGTATAAAAAAGAAAGTTAAACTAGATGCTACCAAAAAATCCAGGCGTCCCCCAGAAATCTGCAGATTTCTAGAAGTGGTTACCTTTTCCACCGTATCCTTGGACTTGTCCTCAATGTTGGTCTCTAAAATTAGACTAGAAGGAATCTTGCTTTGGAGCTTAATCATCCTTGACTCTCCTAAAACTGACATGGGTCTTTTCTGGTAATACCTAATCTTCTTTGGGCCATCTTCTACCTTTAGTTGCTTAATTTGTATGATTTAACAGTTGTTGTCCCCAGGAAGTTCTTTTAATCTAACCCAGACATTATCTTGTGGCAATCTGATCAAAATAAAATGAGCAATAATAAAGGCCATCCCTAGTCAATCAATAAGCTTAAAAAAGAAAACCTATCTTTAGCAGGCTTTTTCTGTTTACAGTAATATCAGAAATTGAGAAATGTCAAAAAATTAGAAAGCAGGAAAAACATAGTAAGCATTCAGAGTTAGCTTCTATTATGTGTCAGGTATAGTGCTGAACACTTTATATACTTTCCCTCATTTAATTCTCTCCGTGACCTTATCAGAATAGGTACTGATGAGAAAACTGGTGCTATAAACTCCATTAATGTATATAAGGTCATAGAGCCACAGTTAAAACTGCAGGCCTTGTCAGGCCGGTGTGGCTCAGTGGTTGAGTGCCGACCCACGCACCAAGAGGTCACCAGTTTGATTCCCGGTCAGGACACGTGCCCAGGTTGTGGGCCCAATCCCCAGTGGGGGACATGCAGGAGACGGCCAGTCGATGTTCTCTCTCATCGATATTTCTATTTCTCTCTCCCTCTCACTTCCTCTCCCTCTAAAATCAATAAAGGGAAAAAAAAATTAAAAAACAAAAACAAAAAAACTGCAGACCTTTTGCCCTGGCTAGTGTAGCTCAGTTGTTTGGAGCATCATCCCATATACCAGAAGGTAGTGGGTTTGATTCCCAGTCAGGGTACATACCCAGGTTGCGGGTTCGATCCCCGGTCACATGCAGGAGGCAACAGATCGATGTTTCTCTCTCACATCTCTCTCTCTTCCCACCCCCCTTCCTCTCTCTAAAATCAATTTTACAAAATGCAGGCCTTTTGACATCAGAGCTCGAGTTCTTAAACACTAGCTATATTGCTTCTGAAAACAAAGCAAAATTAGCCTTAATGCAATCACTTGTGGTTATTGTTTTAACTTATTATTAACTGGTTAGCATTTTGCAATTTCCTTACAGTTTTTAATGTGATTTTTAATAGTTTACTAGTATTTCATCACACAGATGGACCATGAGTTAGTCTTCTATTGTTATATATTTTCTGTTTCCCTTTATTTTTCTATTGTAATCCATACAAGTCTTAGTACAGTCCTTTATTTCTTTAGTATATATATATCTTAAAGTAAAATTAATGGATCAAAAAGTTAGTTTTGAAGGCTTTCAAAACACATTGCCAGATTGCTGCCTGGAAATCAATCTGATATTAGCAGAACTTTATTTACCATCTGTCTTGAGACAGGCCAGCATTGTCTTGAGGGGTTCGCAGGCTCAGGGGAATGTGTTCTAAAACATATAAAAAGTTAAATATCAATATGATATTTTGGTGCCAGGGCAGGGCACCACTAACAACAACCTGAGGTTTGGATGCTTAATTATGAACTAAGGGCTAGAAATGTGTGGGTGCAGGAAGGATCATTGGAGCAAGGGAAGGCTCCCTTGGGAGGTGCACCTGAGCAGGGCATTGAACAGTGTTTGTGGCAGCCAAGGTAGGAGAAAGGAGGAGTGAACACCTGGGGACAGGAATGCAGGGGACTTGCTCAGGAGAGGCAATACAATTGGTTGTAGAAGAGCCTTCAAGGTTGAATGGAGCCCATTAATGGAGGGCCTTGAATGCCTGGCTAATGTTTCAAGGATGTTTTTTCTACTTCAGTGAGGAATCAGAAAAAAAAAGAAAACCAAGAAAATGATTTATTTAAGTATTCATGATACGTTGTTAAAAGAAAAGGACATTTCAAAATAAGAGTGTTGCCCTGGCCAGTTTGGCTCAGCAGTTAGAGCGTCAGCCTGCAGACCAAAGAGTTGCGGGTTCGGGTCCAGTCAAGGGCACGTATCTTGATTGTGGTTCGGTCCTCGGCCTTGCTCGAGGTCGCGGGAGGCAACCAGTTGATGTGTCTCTCTCACATCAATGTTTCTCTCTCTCCCTCCCTCCCACTCTATCTGAAGATTTAAAAAATGAAATAAGAGTGTTTGCTATGATTGCAGTTTTATAAAATAAAAGGGATTCCTATTATATATGTCACTGTGATATTGTATAGAAAATGCATAGATGCATGTATTCTAAGGCATTATCATGGCTACCCATGGTCAATTAAGTTATGCTGACTCTAAATGAGGGTGGTACTATCCCTTTCCTGCCCATGACTTTGCCAGTGGGTGTTTATTATGTACATAGGAGGGTGTTTCTTATTTATCTCAACTATTGGGGGATGCTAATAGATTTTATTGGGTGGGGTCCAGAGACGCTAAATGTCCTGCAATGAATAGTCCAATCCACACAAAAAGAGTTCTCTCACTCAAAATGCCAGTATTGGTCTATTTAAGAAAAAAGTGATAGGTTTTGTTTGTTTTAAGCAAAAGAAACAGATTCTGGGGAACTCAAGTACTTAAATAAAAAATAAGTGTAATAGAAGAATATTGGCTAACTCCCAAAATGACAGAGAAAGCTAAAAAAGAAATGGGTCTCAGAAAAGAACAGGAACCAGGGCAGTTAGGGGGATGTAGATAGAACTGCCATGGTCTCCCCAGGGATTCCTTGTCAGAATTAATTTTTATCCTTCGTTGTTCTGTCCCTGTGTCATGGTGTCATTTTGCTAGTTGTTTAGATTCAGATTGCAGGGAGAGATTGTGAATGTCCTAGCTTGAGTCAAAGGCCAGTTTTTTAGTTCTACCATGTGATTGTGACTTATAGTCCTCCAAGGTTATATTCAGGGGAGAGAGAATTCACCAAAAATCAATCAAAATCAGGAGCAATGGATGCTGAGTTGCCAAGAGCCAACAAATAACCATTATAAATCCAGTTATTTATTTTGTATTAATTTTATTTGTATTACATTTGTGCTTCCTTGTTTAAGGAAGTACGGTACAGAAGATTTACAATAAGAAGCTCCTAAATTCATTCTAATTCAAGTGAGACATTCCAGCCCTTCGGGAGGGAGTTTGATTGTGGGCCAGGCACTGAGCTAATCACGTGGCCAGAAGATGTACTGACCCTTCCACTTGCTGTTCCCATTCTTTCCTCAGGTGGTGGAAGCTGTTAATGGCACCAGTAACAATTGCCATCACAACGAGACCGTGATTCTGACGCCCACCATGGACTCTCGACTCTACATGCTTGCCTTCCTGCCATTCCTGATGCTGCTCGTCCTCGTTGGGAACCTCAGGGTCCTGTCCATCTTCTCAATGTTGGCCAACATCAGCATGCTGATCAGCTTGATCATCATTGCCCAGTACATTGCCCAGGTTAGTGCACACCACACACCTGACTCCTGAGGGGGGGCAGAGCCTGTCAGCAATAATAGAATGATACCTGGTGCCAGTACTGAGGGTGAGTGTTTACCTCATTCTTCAGCCTGGTACCCACCTCACTGTAACATTTCTTCCACAAAGATGTCTCTGTGAAATCTCATTCTTCTGGCTATCATTCTTCTTTCACGTTGTTTCTCCCGTCATTGTTTTATGTCAAATTTTGGCTTTTTAAAAAATGCTTTGCAAGGAAAACATCTTAATTGGTGAACTATAGATCACTCCTATAATGGTTGGATAGCAGCAAAAGGCAGATACAAAGCAGCATCTTATCAAATCACATCCGTGTAGTCTTACATAGTCTAGGCTACAATTCCAGGTGTGCAAAATTACCCCTAGGGGGACTCAAGAGAATAAAAAACTCATATTTTATCATAGATATAAATAGAGAGTCTTGAAAGACCAAAAGCCAATCTATCATGATATAAATTATGTGTGTGTGTTTTTCACTGTTGACAGTATTACAGATGTCCCTCATTACCACCCCATTTGCCCCCCTTCACCCATCCCCTGCCCCTCCCCAGGCCTTCACCACACTACTGTCTGTGTCTGCGGACTATGCATATATGTTCTTTGGTTAATCTCTTACCTTCCCCCCTAAATTATAACGTCTTTGAAGTTCAGTTATGCATATTGATTTTCCCTCAATTTCCTACTTTTCTATCCTTTCTAGTGTTTTATTTTACAATGGACAAGACTACACAGAAATTTAAATCCTGGAAGCCCCTTGTCATACCTAATACCTTTCAGATGTTTTTCTCTTTCAGAAGTTACAAGGGGGGTAAAAATTTATATTGCTCATGGAATTTAGTAATAATAACAAATTAATAAAATATTTTGGGGTAACTATAGGTAAGTCTTATATTTCTTAAGGCAATATTGATAAATTCCACAAATTGAATTTTCTAATGAGATAGCTACCTCTGATTCTTCTTTGAACAATTCTAGAGGTTGCCCAGTTAGAGGAATGGTTCTGTAATGATTTTCACATTCTAGGTCACAGGGTACATAACATATTTATTTCAGACACTTCCCTTTCTTCAATTTGTAGCTCATTGAAGAAGAGAAGACTTCCATGTTTAACTAATTCCTTTGGGCTCCCTGGAATATCACTGTCACTATAGTCAGTAACTTCCAACACCCATAACCACTGTACATTCAAAGTGTTCTTGGGCACTGTAGGCTGGCACTAACCTTTGGTGTGCAACATTTTCTTAATTCATTTTTGTTTAGAGAGAAAGAGAGAGACACACACATCAATTTCTTGTTCCACTTATTTAAGCATTCATTGGTTGATTCTTTTTCTTTTTTATCCTCACCCGAGGACATTTTTGCATTTATCTTCAGACAGAGTGGGAGGGAGAGAGGGAGAGAGAGAGAGAGAAACATCGATGTGAGAGAGACACATCGAGTGGCTGCCACCCACACTACCCCAACCGGAGCCAGGGACAAACTGCAACCGAGGTACGTGCCCTTAGCGGGAACCGAACCCAGGACTCCCTGGTCCGCAGGCTGACGCTCCATCCGCTGAGCCAAACCAGCCAGGGCCATTTGTTGATTCTTGTATGTGCCCTTACCGTGGATGAACCTGCAACCTTGGCATATCAGGACGAGGCTCTAACCAACTGAGCTACCCAGCCAGAGCTTTAAGATTTTCTTTTGTTGGATTCTGATAAATCAAATTCCCTCAGTGAGATACTGATTCTTCAATACTTTGACAATGTCTTGATGTTTTTTCCCTCTGACTCTTTGTTATTATGCAGTGTTAAAATCAACTTTGATTATTGCTTATTTCATTTTGTTTTTTAAATTTCTTGACATTTAATTTTTTTAAAAATCCAGGTCTACTTTTAGAATACCCTCTTAAAGAGCCCAAACATGCTTTGAGGGTTAATGTGTTACCTCATCTCCCTTTCCTATAGGATATTCCAGACTCCAGCCAGTTGCCACTGGTAACAAGTTGGAAGACCTACTCTCTCTTCTTTGGAACAGCCGTTTTCTCATTTGAAAGCATTGGCTTGGTAAGGTCTGAATTGGGGCAGAATTTTCCTGGTGCTGGGGGTGGCCTCCTGAGCAGGTTTCTGGGTTTCTGTGCACACGGGAGAAAGTAACCTCTGGCCTCACTAGGGTCATTTGTCATGAGCAGGAGAGAAGTCGGTTACACAGAGAGGCAGTCAGGAGACAGAGTACTATTCTTGTCCCAGAACATGTATTAAACATGTATCTTCATATCAACATGTGTTTCCTAATCTTTTAAAATCAAGACAAATGGAGGTGTACAATTTAAATGACAGGATTTGATGAAACATAAAGGAGTTTTAAACTGGAAAGTGCTGTATACTTACGATGGATTATTACACAGTCTCTACTTCCCGCTTGAGGAAGGATACTGCTGTGTATATACTTTTTACGTTTACTTTTCATTTACATATAGTACGATTCACTTTTTGGAGTGGGGGGGGAGTGTACATTTCTGTAAATTTCAAGAAATGTGTGGAGTCATAGATGCACACAATCAGGACACAGAACAGTTCCCCTACCACCATTAACCCTTGGCAACACCTTCTGTTGACTGTCTCTACACGCGTATCTTTTCCATAATATACAGGGGATCATACAGTATGTGACCTTTTGAGACTGGCCTCTTTTACTTTGTTGCATTTAAGATCATCCACAGTGTTGTTTGCACCAGTAGCTCATTGCTTTCTATCTCCTGAGCTTCCTCTGTTGCAGCAATACTACAATTTGTTTATGAATTCACCTGCAGAGGACGTTAAGGTTGTCTCTGGGTTTTGATGATGATGAATAATGCCGCTGTAAGCATTTGTGTACAGGTTTTTGTGTGCATGTAAGTTTTTCTCTGGGAGTAGGTTTGCTAGCTCACAGACAGAATATAATTGAGTCTTGTTTCTTAAGCCAGTCTTTGTCTATTCACTGATGTGGTTAGACCATTTGCAGTTCACATAATGACTATGGTTAGTAGGTCTGTGTTTTACTTGTTTTCTGTTTTACCCTTCCTTTCGCTTTTCCTCTGTTTTTCTTTGCTTGCCTTCTTTTGGATTATCTGAATATTTCTGAGTATTACACTTCAATTTGCCATTTTGGATTTTTGACTAGTATATCTCTTTCTCTAATGCTTTCAGTGGTTGCTCTGGGGATTCTAATATACATACATAACTTTGCAGTTTACTTAGAGTAAATATTTTATCATTTCTGGTAAACTGTAAACATCTTATAGTTATAAAGGTCCCTTTACTTTCTTCCCTTTATGTTATTTTGGCCATATGTATTATATCTAAATACATTAAAACACCATCCGACAATGTTATAAGTCTTGCTTTCAACAGTATGCACAGTCCTTCCTTATAACAAATTTACTAGGAGAAAAATAGTCTATTATCTCTACCCAGATAATTACCATTTCTGTTGCTCTTTATTCTTTGAATTCACAAGTTTCCCTCTTGTATCATTTTCCTTCAGCATGAAGAACCTTCATTAGCATTTCTTCTATTTATCTCTTTTTTTAATTACATTTATTGGGGTGGCATTGGTTAATAAAGTTATAGTATAGGTTTCAAGTGTGCAATGCTATAATACGTCATCTGGATACTGCATTGTGTTTTCACCACCCAAAGTCAGGTCTCCTTCCATCACCACAGATTTGCCCACCTTCCGTGGGCCGTGGTTCCATGGTTCTGGCCTAATGAAAAGAGTATATTTAGCCTGGAGAATTTATGCAGCTAAAATGTATTACAGGGTGGGAAAACTCAGGATGGATTATCTGCTCGCCACACAATCCCCAGGATGTTTTCCTAGACACCTGCTGCCACTGGGAACCTGCCCTTCACCTAGAAGGAAGTGGAAAGGCACAGCAATGACCCCTACATAGCACTCCCCTCCGCAGTTCCCTTGTGCATGGGGCAGGGAGGAGACGCATAGAGGACAAAAAGTCAGCAACAGTGCAAGGGCATAGCTGCTGAGCTCCTACTGAGTAACACACAGGCCCAGTGCTGTAGGACTATAGGCAAGATCGGTAGAAGCACTTGGACTTCGGAGGACAACCCTAGTCTGCAGCTTGGCTCTACCACTTGCAAGCTGTGTAACTTGGGGCAAGTTACTTCATCTTCAGAGCCCTGTTGTCCTCACCTGTAAAATTAGAACTATACAAGTGCCAGCTGCATGGACTTGTGGTCTTCACCGTGTTGGTTCAAGAGACAGAAGAGACCTTCGGATGCCCAGCAGGCTCAAGAGGCAGGCTGGTCTCCAGTTAGATTCTCTTAGAGCCAGGGATGCATCTGGGGCGGAAAGATCCTGAGAACATGGTGTGGGGGGAAATGTGCTGCTGGGGAACCAGGAAGCTCTAGTCCCAGCTCTGCCACCAGCCCACTGTGTAACCTGAGTCTCAGCTCCCCATCTGTACAGAGGGACGAGAACACTGGAACTGGAAGTCTCAGATTCAGATGCTTGGGAAGGCAGTGTGGGTAAGGAGGCCAGGTATATGTCAGTGTGAGTGGGAGAGGTGGGCCTGGTGAATGGGGGAAGAATGCTGTGCCTAAAGGCATTCATCATCAATTGTCTTAAAGACTCTGCTGGCCAAAGAAAATGCATGTGGCCAGACTGGGCTCTGCCAAGGGGCTGAGCAACCTGAGGGGCCCTCCCAGCTCTGAATGGTCCAGCGTTCATCTTGTGACTCTAGGCTTTCTTTCCTTTAATTGTGGTAAAATACACCTAACAAAATTTACCATCTTCACCATTTTCAAGTGTACAGTTCAGTGACATGATATACAGTCACATTATTGTGCAACCATCACCACCATCCATGTCCAGAATTGTTTTCATCTCAAGAAACTGATACCCTGTACCCATTAAACAATAACTCCTCACTCCGCCTTCCTCCCCCAGTCCCTGGAAACCATCATTCTTTCTGACTCTATGAACTTGACTACTCCAGGTACCCCACATAAATGGAATCATGCAATATCTGTCCTTTTGTGTTTGGCTTATTTTATTTAACATAATGTGCTCAAAGTTCACCCATGTTGTGGCATGTTCAGAATTTTCTTCCTTTTTAAGGCTGAATAATATTCCATGGTGTGTATACACCATATTTGTTTATCTATTCATCCATCAATGGACACTTTTCTAAAAAGCTTCCACCTTTCACTATCTTGAATCATGCCGCTATGAACATGGGTGTGCAAGTATCTGTTCACATTCCTGCTTCCAATTCTTTTGGGTATCTGCCCAGAAGTGGCATGCCTTTCTTTTTTATATTTATGTCCCCCTTTCTCCTCCTGTCTTCTCACACTGTGATATTTCTGTAGGTTCTGCCCCTGGAAAACAAGATGAAGGATTCCCGCCGCTTCCCAGCTATCCTGTCTTTGGGAATGTCCATCATCACTGTCCTGTACATTGGCTTCGGGGTTCTGGGCTACCTGCGGTTTCAAGATGACATCAAGGCCAGCATAACTCTTAACCTGCCCAACTGCTGGTAACTTTCTGGGCCCTCAGGGGGTGGGGACTCGGGGCCAGGTGGGAACATTTAGGTCACTTCCTCCTCCCTCCCACAGATGGCAAAGTGAGGTCTAGACGCCGCCTCGGGAAGAAGCAGAGATGTCGCTGGAGCCCTAGGCTCTGGGCTCCCTGTTCAGGGAGCTCCTCCTCCAACCGCAGCTTCTCGTGTTGAATGAGGCCTTGTTAGCTCAACATGAAAAACGACATGATTTAGGAAGAAAGGGAAGAAGTGAGAGTCCTTGGTCATCTAAGGAGAGAGGGAAGGGTCTGGGGGGTGGCAAGAGGCAGAGAGAGGAGCCAGTGGGTGGCAACACTTCCAATTATATTTGCTAAGGCTGCGATACCAAGTCTTGCTTGCCACGGCCAGTGGTACACATCCCCATGTCAGAGTAGCTAGGATGAAAAAGCAGTAAAACAAGACGCAGTTTGGGAAGACCACTGTAACAATGTTTTGCTCAAATGCGTCAGTTCATGCAACGGCTAGCTGCGCCAGACGTCAGCAGTGCCATATTTAAACGGACACACCAACCCATATTGCATTGCGAGCATTTTCTCCCCCACTGAGGCATATCATCAATTACAGGGTGCCTGCCTTTTTAAGGCTCACTTGGAGGCTTAGTTTGCCTAAAATAGGGTACCTTTCCCAAGTGGATAGATGTCATTCATCAAGCATGTACTGCATGTCAATTCTATGCAGAAGCCAGTCTGGGCACAGGGGGGTGTGGAGTGTGCTGATGTGAGTAGACTATGAACTGCAGCTTTACTGCCTTCCCTGACCCGTAATCCAGTGGGAATGGGGGTGGATAGATAGTATATATAACAATTACAACACAGAATAGAAAAAGAAGCCCTCCAGAGGAGCAAAGAGGCCCTGGGGACTGTCAAGGAAAGAAACTCCACTGGAATGGGACAACCGAGAATCTTGTCTAACAAGACAACTCTGTCCAAACAAGGACAACACTGGCCCTCCTGCATCCAGGCCCAGTTGCACTGCCTCCTAGTTTGTGGTCCTGGATGGTTTACTTAAGCTCTCTGACCCTCGATTTCCTCATCTATAATGCAGAATTGTCATGAGGATTGATGTGGGCATGTCTAAAAGCATCTGACATTTAAAACCTGCTCAAAAGATGTGAATTTCAGGAAATCATTGGGATCTGGACACATGGAAATGGAGTAAGCAGTATTCCAGGCATCAGGACCAGTGTGAGCAAGGCACACAGAAATGTGGAAGTTAGCCTTTTAAGAAATGGCCTAAACACAGACTCAGACATACACATCCACGCACATTTTTACGGGAGATACATCTACCACATTCGTGGATTAAAGGGGAAATGTCATATCCCCACAGGTCAGGAAAGGCTTTGATAAAACTCAGCATCCCCCATCGCACTCTCTCTGCCTCTAGTCCGAGGCCTGCAAGGAGCCCTGCCCCTCCTCTTACCCCACCCAGCCCTCACACTACCCTATCTGTAGACTGCCTCTTCCCCCCAAGGATTTGGGATTCTGCCGTTTGCACAACCTGCTAGAAGCATTTGCTGAGGAACTGTTATGTGCCAAGAGCTTTGGGGGGATCCAGGGAATTCCTAAGGACTGTCAGAGATCACAGGGACCAGAGTCTTTTAGACCCAGGGTTTTTGGCCTTTGCCACTTATCACTTGTCTCTCCCTGGGTGAGGTACCCAGACTGAGCCTCTTTCCCAGAATCTAAAATGGAGCATCAAGTGAGAGTGGTCTGTGAAGGCGTCATATATACCCATGCTCAAGATTCTTTTTATCTAGAGATGACCCTCTCAATGGTTGCCATTCAAATCCATGATGCTTCAGTCTATTTCACTGTGTGCTGTGTTGTGTCTCCCCCTTGGCTCTTAGAAGTCCCCTCCCCATCACTTTCAGACAAGGAAACTGCAGCCGGAGGGACTATCCTAAGGTCAGAGGTTAATGCTCCGAGGAGGCCCAGTGTCAGAGCCTGGTGGTCACAGAAAGCATCGCTGTTTTGCCCTGCAGGCTGTACCAGTCAGTCAAGCTCCTCTACATCGCTGGCATCCTGTTCTCCTACACCCTGCAGTTCTACGTCCCTGCAGAAATCATCATCCCCTTTGCCATCTCCCGGGTGTCCAAGCGCTGGGCACTGCTTCTGGACTTGTCCATCCGCTTCACCATGGTCTGCCTGACATGTGAGTAAAAGGCAGAGAGAAATGTTGCTCTTTTCCTGAGGGCTCTCAGAAATCAGCCAGGTGATAAAGGACAGTCGTAAAAATCAGCACTGATTGAGCACTAACTGTATTTCAGGGACGCGAAAAGGCTTTGCAAGGAGAAATTCATTTAAGCCTCAGGGACAACCTAATTCTTACATCTTCCTAATTAGACAGATGTACTGCTGTACAGCCTGAGGCAGCGACACAGCTTATCAAACAACAATCATAATGAGAACTGATATTTATTAAGCACCTTCTGTGTGCCAGCCACTGTGCTAAGCTCTTTTTCAGTTCCATATTTCATAGAATTGTATTCAGTCCTGCAGGAACTCTTATGAGGTAGGACCGTGATAAACCCTACTTTGCAAATGAGAACACTGAAGCAAGGAGCAATCAATATTTGGCCAGGATGTGCCAGAGGTGGGATTTGAACACAAGTCATCTAAGTCCAGAGCCAGCCCCCTTCACCTCCAGGACAGAGGTTGAAAATGGCACTCAGTGAGTCTCGTCTGGCAGCAGAGGTGTGTTGTTTGACCCTCACAGCGTATAAATGTAGAAATCTGGGCCAACATTAAAACTGTGGGAGATCTCACATACAAATCCAAATTCTAATTTGGTGGGGGCAGTGATTTGGCAGCTCTAGGGTCACCTCCATTGGCAGCAGTCACCTGGACTTGCCCCCGGATGGACCCTGCTCACTTGTTGGCTTCAGCTGGCCCCACACACCCCGTCACAGCCCTCGCTGTGCTCTAGGCCCCATGATTCCGGTGCCCCTTTTCTGTGAATATCTTAGCAGGGTTAAAGGAGGTGATAGAGATTCCTGCTCTGAGTGTGCAGGTCCCGAAGGCTCCTTTTAATTGTGGTTCCAAGAATCTCCCTCTTGCTCCTCGCTGGACTGGAGCAGCCCATATAATTCACTGTACACTGATTTTCTTCCTTTGAAGTGACCTGTTTCCAATTCACCTAGGAGGCAGGGACACTATGATTCAGAACCTCAGACTCCAAAGAGATGAAGGAGTTTGTCCCAAATATGAAGATAACAGTTCCTACAAGGGATCAAGCCCACAACCTGGGCACGTGCCCTGACCGGAAATTGAACTGGTAACCTTTTGGTACACAGGATGATGCCCAACCAACTGAGCCACACCAGCCAGGGCTGCTTGTTTAAAACTTTAACACCATTTGCAATATGAACCATAATAGCTGGAAGGAGAGGTATCATGTATCCCCATTTTGTAGGGAGGAAACAAGCTAAGAAAGGGGTAGGAACTTCCCCAAAGGAGAAGGCAGAATCCTGCCTTCCAGACCAATTTCATTCTGTTGTATTGTACCCTTCCTCCACAGGAAGCCTGGTCTTTCTTGGTGAAAATTTTCCATCAAGTAAAATTAAAACTGTAAAAGCCCAGGCCCGTAATACATCCTATGGGGAAAAACAAGAATTTCAAATTCTGTAGCTTTTAGTGTTTCTTTGTTAGATATTTTCTGACATGTATGTAAAACGAGGAGAAAATGCTTTTAGAGAGACCCTGTGATCTTTTTCCACCTGAAGACTCCTTTCTCCTAGAAATAATTTTACATTCTAATCGTTTACAAGAGGTGCTTATAGTCATGTCAATTATTGAAATGTTAGTTCTAGCCCTGGCTGGTGTGGCTCAGTTGGTTGAGCGTCACCATATGCACCCAAAGGTCACTGGTTCGATTCATAATCAGGGCACATACCCAGGTTGCAGGTTCGATGCCCAGTCAGGGTGCATGCAGGAGATGCAGGAGGCAACCAACTGATAGTTCTCTCTCACATTGGTGTTTCTCTCTCTCTCTCTCTCTCTCTCTCTCTCTCCCCCTCCCTCCCTCCCTCCCTCTCCTTCCTCTCTATCTAGAAATCAATTAAAAAAAATGTTTTAATGTTAGCACTATGAAGGCAGGCTGGGGTGTTTTTCTAATTTTTGTCTGTTTTGTACATTGATATATCCTAAATAGTTGGAACAGTTCCCAGCACTGTTATTTGGCGCTACTTATTAAGAGCTTAATCGTTGAATATGCAAGGATTCAAAATGTACCTTAGTGGCATAAAAATTATTTTAAGCTAAAAGCATTTGAACAAATAGTAGCCACAGCAGGGGGAAAATAATTTTATCTAAACTTCCTTTGCTGAATTAAGCAGGACCTCCTGAAAAGTAAAGCTGCCTTACATTCTCTCTCTGGGAGGTTTTCAGCCAGAAAGGAGACTAGCCATCATTACAGATTGAGTAATTACTTAAAATAAACTTTATCTGAAACAGTCATACCTTCCACTTTTCTTATGTAGAAGTTCTGCCCCCTTCCTTTCACCTTAGAAATGGGGAGATGAACCCCTATCTATGACTATTCCAGGAGCAAATTCACCTGAAGGGTCCCTAGCCCTAAATAAACTTTGTCTTTTCTCCTGTTAATCTGTCTATTGTCAGTTAAATTTGCAGACCCCCATCACGGAACCTAAAGGGTAGTTTTTCCTCTTGACAATATGAATCTATATATTTTTTAAATGATTAGAAGGAGCCCGGCTGGTGTGGCTCAGTGGATTGAATGTCATCTCTTGGACTGAGAGGTCCCAGTTCGATTCCCAGTCAGGGCACGTGCTCAGGTTACAGGCTCGATCCCCAGTAGGGGGCGTGCAGGAGGCAGCCTAATGATGTTTCTCAGATTAATGTTTCTATCTCTCTTTCCCTTCCTCTCTCTCTAAAATAAATAAATAAATAATCAATAAATTTTTTTAAAAAAAATCAATAAAAACATTTTTTAAATTCATTAAAAATAAATAAAAATGATTAGAAGGAGACACACCAAATTGTTCATGTGTAACCTCTAGTGAATGGGATTGGGGGTATTACAGGACTTTCACCATTTTCTTTATGTAACTGAATGTAGGAGAAACAACCAGTGTGTTTTAAGAAAAGGATTTTTAAAACAAACTTTAAAAGCTTGGCTAAGACTGGGATGGTCTGTCTACCCCGTTTCATCTCCCACAGGTGTCTTGGCCATCCTCATCCCCCGCCTGGACCTGGTCCTCTCCCTGGTCGGCTCCATGAGCAGCAGTGCCCTGGCCCTCATCTTCCCACCCCTCCTGGAAATCAGCACCTACTACTCAGAGGGCATGAGCCCCCTCATCATCGCCAAGGACGTCCTGATCAGCATCCTGGGCTTCGTGGGCTTCGTGGTGGGGACCTACCAGGCCCTGGATGAGCTGATCCAGCCAGGACACCCTGTCACCTTTTCCAACTCAACCATTTTTATTCAGTGAGAATGGCACAGCTCCTCACCCACCAGCACCTGACTTTTAATGATATGGAACTCTTTTATATGTGCGTTATCTTTATATTGCAAGGACTCACCAGCTACAAGATCTAGGTAGTAATTTTAAATTTTATTTTTGATGTTTATGCCTTTTCTTTCCCTCTTTAGCTTTCCACTATGTTGAGTCTCCCACAGAAGGCTCTCAGTTCCATCCAACTTTGGCAATTCACATGGTGAATTTCACACCTTGAGTGGAGCTATGCAAGAAGAAGCCACTGGGGGCACTCAAGTGGCAGCAACTGGCAGAATAAGGTGTGGCCAGCTAAGGCTGACCCTGATTTGATAGACAAAGCATTCCAGCAAGGTGTGCCCAGCTCTGGCATCAAGATGAATAGGGCTAAGAGGTCCATTGTGAGCTGCAACTCTCAGACAAAGAAAAGCCATCATATTTGTCAAGGGCAATAAACTTTCTAAACCATGGATAAAGTTTTGGCCCAGTTCAAAGATCTCAACTATGGATAGAGGCATGGAAGTAGCTGTGCCAATGGCAGGGGAAAAGGGGGTGGCCAATGACATTATTTGACATTATTTACCTCTTAAGTCTTACAAAACCTTGATTACCTACTGTGAGCCTAGCATAGTTCAAGGCTCTTGTAGTAGATTGCAAAAATGGCCACAAATTTCTCTTGACAATGTGACTTTTCAGCTCCTCCCATCAAGGGGGGAGGGGGGAATCTACCCCTTGAATCTGGTCTTAGCCTTGGACATGCTTTGGCCAGTGGGACATTCGTAAATGTGATGTAAGCAGAGATTTGGTGATGGTGTGTGCATCAGGACTTTCATCTCTTCTTCACCACCAGGTGAAGAAGTCTAGGCTAGCCTACTGGAGAATGTGAGATCATGTGAAGCAGAAACCAATTATCCCAGTTGAACCCCACCCCCCAGATCAGCCAGCCTGCCAACTTCCAGACACATGAATGAAGCCATTCTTAGGCTATATTCAGCCCCAGTCAAGCTGAGTCAGACCATAAGAATTGACCAGACGATCCACAGAATTGTGAGAAATAATGTTTGTGGTTTTAAGCCATAAAGTGTGGGAGTTTTATGCAGCAAAAATGAACTAATTCATCACTCTAAAGGACATACACCAATGAATGAAAAAAAGAATCCTGCCCTCAAGAAGCAGTCTACTGTCCACTAGGAGAGAGTGACAGGTAAGCAACTAATCATAGGTCCTTATAAGGATAAGAGATCATATGAAGGACACTAACTGCTCTGGAGTACTAGGGATGACTTTCCATAGGTGGTGCCATTGAGAACTTGGGTCTCCCAACACCGAATCTGTCCCTCCTTCTACTCAGTCCTGCTGCCTTGACGTTCCAGTGCCCTTTCTCGTGACCTTGGCTGGCAGCCAGAGGCCAGTCAATCTGAGACATCACCTCAACTTTCCTGGTGGTATTTGCTTTTTCTCCCCTAAAATTGGGACAGTGCCTCTAGATAACCGAGTAGATATTATAGGCAGATCTATAGTCCCAGGGGAGGGGGATTCTCATCATACTCTTTGTGGTTTATGGGAGTGACCCATGCTTCTCTCAACCTTGGTTTTAAGAGAACATTTGAAAAGGCCTTTCCTGTTTATTTTCAGCCATCAACTTCCCTATGCAGCCTAGGGAAGATTGGGGGATATGGTGGGGGTGTATGTGTCTGGCCCAACTCCCAAGTCCTGGTTTGCTCCTTTTCTATTACTTCTACCTACTGGATTTCCAGAAGGTACTTCAAGAACACAAGCACTGCTCAAGTAGGGGAAGGGCTGGCTAACCACACCCAGATTCCATGGCTTGCTGAGTGCCTGCCAGGAGATGGGACACGTAGCCTGTGCAGTGGTCCACAGCCCATCTGGCCAGATGGTGGCTTATCACTTCCATCCTGCACTTCTCTGTTTCATGGATAGACCCAAAGGACTTCTACCGATGAGTCAGAGCCTTGGCAAGGCCATCTTCCTCTCTTTGAACTTGTCTCTCCCACCCTGCTCCACTACCATCATCTCATCCATCCCTGCTAAGTTTAACATTGTCTTCTCTGTTATTAAAAAACGGTCACACACATTCTGCAAGGACAAAACCCTACTGTGCAAAATGATCAGGTTAATATCATTTAGACCAAACTGAATAAAATGAAATCTTGGAAAGAAAAAATGAATTTATCAATATTGATATAACCAATAAAAGCAAGCTAGGGAGACTCATTAGTAATTGTTGACAACACTATAGACTACCAACTGTTAGAACTGTGTTTGAGTGGTGGGGATATTAAAATTTTTAATTGTCTGGTACTGGTTTTTACATACATACTCTCTCCACCCCCAATCCCACCATTTAACTTACTGATTCTTTAACTTTTGGAGCTTGTTATTGATTCAAGAATCCTAGAAAATCCTTCCCTCATTAAACACATTGTTTTTTGTAGGATTATCCCATTTATTCCTTACAGCAGCCCTATAAAGCATGCATTATCAGTGTCTCCGTTTTCAGATAAGGAAACAGGTTCAGAGATATTAAGCAACATGCTGACCATCAAGCATGTAATGACAGATGGGTCCAGGACTCAAACATTTGTGCACCAACACTCCTCAATGCATTGTAGAGCCCAAGAGAGACCTCTGAATGGTGGTGATCAAAGTGAAAAAAATAGGAAAATTGTGTCCAGTGGATAACACATGTAAAAATTAGAAATCCAATAACATCACTTTATTAATAAGAAATCAGCTATTAAATGAAGATGGGGGTTTTGGAGACTGTATGGTGAATCAGGAGCAAAGCAGGATTTCCTTGCCACCTTACAGTACTGCCTGATGCTGTTTAAATTCTTTGAATACACAGAAGAAAGTCTTCCCTACTTTTTATACATAGGTGTCCTGATTCTGATACCAAAATCTAACAAAGCACACCCCAAAAACGATGACCAAATATAAAAATGCAAGGACCTTAAACAAAAATAACAGCAAATTGAAACTGGCAGCATTTTAAAAGAACAACATAGGCCGGGCGCGGAGTGCAGGTGGATGGCCACCGCCTGCAGCCGGCAGGCCCTGTCGTCTTTCTCCCCACTGTCCCACAAGAAGCTGAAGTACAGCGAAGCCCCACGCCTGTGTTCATCACCACGTCCTTCTCAGAGTCGCACACAAGCCAGATTTTGGCTAGGTTGCCCGACTCCTAGAAGTGTTCCTGAATCCAGAAGATGCCAGGGCCCAGGGACTTGGGGGCGTACCCCTCGAGCGCCGAGGCGCTGGGCAGGGGTGTGGTCGGGCGGACTGTGCGTGGGCGTGTCTCCCGCAGGCTGCCCAGACTCGAGGTGCGCGGCGGTGTAAGCGGTCTGCCCGCAGCCTGGGAGGGTCGGGAAGCGGGGGCTGCGGCAGGAGACCTAGGAGGAAGGAGGCGTGGAGACACTACCTGGAGTGGATGTCCGCACACTCCCGCCAGGTCAGCACCAAGGCGCTGGAGCAGCTGCAGCCTCAGTAGCCACAGCACGAGAGGGCGTTAGAGCAGGGCCACTGCAGCTGACCGGAAACCCTGAAGGCGACACTTTCCCCACCCGGGCGGTCTGACTGGAGACGCCTGCAGCGTGGAGTGGGATGCACCAAGCCAGCTCACCCATCGCGCGCCGCCAGGCCCACTTCCAGCCCACACCCAAAGAGGCCAAGCCAGTTGGACCACTACAGCGCCTGCCGACGGATAAAAGCTCTTCGCCAAGTGGGCGGGGCCTAGCTAGGGAGTGGGCGGGGCCTAGCTAGGGAGTGGGCGGGGCTCCCTGGTGAGACGCGCAACGCGGCTCTGAGGCCACGTGGAGGGCGGAGCGCGCGTCTCCGGAGGCGGAACCAGCAGGTGAGCGCGGGCGCCTTCTGTCTGCCCCTTCCCCACGTGGGCCTGCCCTTCCAGGCTGCGGGAGAAAGTAACAGAGGGAGGGGCAAGTGAACCGGAGGAGAAGGTGGGGGAAGTCAGGGGTAGAGTTCCTTAAAGCGCCTCTAATCCCTTCAAAATATTTTACGATCGTCCTTTCCAGATTTTACTTAGTCTCCGCTTCTTGGGACTGTTGCGGTGAGTTAGGGAATGTATGCTCTTACTGATGGTAGATTTTCAAGTCCGGTGACTACAGGCGTACCTCGGAGATATTGCAGTTTGGTTCCAGACCAGGGTAATAAAGTAATGCAGTAAAGCAAGTTGTAATCTTTTTGAGGGAGAGGGTCTTGCCTTCAGTTTGTAAAAAATAATAATGAAACACCTGTAAAGCCAATAAAGCAAAGCACGATAACAGGAGGTATGCCTGTGTATGATTAATTCGGGCATGAGTCATGGCCACGGCCTTGTCGCAGGACCGTATGTTTTCTCAGCTGTTGGTACTTTACCCTGGATGGTGGGGAGAGGGGTTGTTAAATAAGGATTGTCTTCAATTATAAAAAATCAAATGCTAGATTCCTTCCTCAACAAAACAAAACACCATGGAGTTTTCCCTATGAATGCAAAAATGATTCGGCATTAATAAATCCATTACCATAGATAACATTTGACATCAGAGAAGAAAAACTGGTCATTGATAGGTTCTGGGAAAAAGGGAGTAATAGACTTTCATGATCCAGTCCTAACTTGAAGAGAAAACTCTTAGTATTGTAAAAATACAAGAAACTTAAATGATCTGAGGAAAGTGATCTCAGAGGTAGCATCATAGTTAACACTGAAAAAATAAAAGACCTTTCAGTACAGTATGAAATCAGAAACGGATATTTGATATATTATTAGCACTGTCAAAAAAACTCAAAATGAGTCTGGAGGCTTTGCTAGAAAGATTTATTCAAGGGTCCTGGGGTTTGCAAACAGAAACACAACTAGGCAAAAACCCGAAAGTGTTTCAAAGAAGAAAGACAAGTTGAAAATAATGGGTTCTGCATTCTTAGCCCTAGGACGGTCCAAGATGGTTATCAGTCAGATGTCAGGCAGTCTGGATGATGGACGCCAGGTGGTCTGGAAGCTGGGCTTCAGGAGGTCTGGTCAGATCTGGTGGTTTGGATAATGGATGTCAGGTGGTCTGGGTAATGAGTCCTTCAGGGAATAATTAGAGGGTTATCTGGAGGTTTGATGTATATCCAGGCATTGATACAGCACTGGAAAACTCAAAAGTTTAAGTTGCCAGGCTCGTTAAAGCATCGTTCCTTGTGCCTTAGCCTACTTGATTTTAGTAATTTAGCAGTTTGACTATAGTGACTCCCATTGTATTTCTTTACTCAACACCCAAAAAAATGAGGCATAAATTTTGGAAAGAAAATATATTTGCAGTGTACTTACCTGGAAAGCTCAGGAGAATCAACTGTATGCTGTTATAAACAAAAGGAATCAGTGAAGTGGGCAGTAACAAAATCTGCGAAATCATTATCTTTTCTACATACTAATTATCAGAAAATAAAATTGGGAGGGGGGTAGAAATCCTATCACAGCAATAGAAAACAAAAGCACCTAGGAACACATTTTTAAAATGTGCAATATCTGAAGAAAATAAAAGTCTTCTGAGAGGCATAAGTCAGACTTGCATAAACAGAGTTATAATGCTTACTTTAGATGAGAAAACTCATGTTGTATATATGGCCATTTTGTCCAATTTAATCTACCATTTTAACTTAATCTCAGTAAAATGCCCACTAGATTTCCTGGGGGGAGGTGGTTAGAATCTGATTGATTCTTAAATTAACGTAGAAGAATTAATGTGAGGGAGGGGAGGGAAAATTATGAAAAAGGTAAGGTGTGTAGACCTTTCCTATGAAATATTAAGTATATATATTACATAATTAAAACAATGTGGCACTAGCATTAGAAAAGACTAGTCAATGGAAGAGAAGAATAAAAAAGCATATCCAAGCATACAGACAAATTTTATTATATGATGAGGGCAACCTTTCAAATAAAAAGGGGAAAGGATGGATTATTTAGTAAATGGTGCTTGAAAAACTAGTTAGCCATTTAGAAAATGAATTAACAACAACAATAGTAATATACTTTTTGGGTGCTTACCAGATGCTGAGCACTGTTCTAAGTGCTGTACACATTAACTCATTTAATCTTCATAACAATCCTCTGCCATCGTTATTACTACTAAACCAACTTTACAGATGAGGAAAATAAGGCACAGAAAGGTTACGAGACTTGACCAAACCAAACAGCTAGTAAGTGGCAGAGCCAGGATTCTATTAAGAATTAAAATTTAAAAATTAAAAATGTTTAAATTAATAAAATTAAATAATATTTAATTTAATATTAAAATAAAAAATAACCATTTCAAATTACACATATCTTAAAATATTTTAAAACTTTAAGGTAGTAAAGTCCTTTGAATATGAAACAAAAACCAAAGTGAAGAAGATTGAGAAATCTAACCCTTAAACATTTACAATTTTGCAATAAAAAAATAGACAAAAGTAGCCCTGGCCGGTTTGGCTCAGCAGTTAGAGCATCGGCAGGCAGACCAGAGAGGCCCGGGTTCGGTTCCTGCTAAGGGCACGTACCTCGGTTGCAGTTCGTCCCCGACCCCGGTTGGGGTTGTGCGGGTGGCAACCAGTCGATGTGTCTCTCTCACATTGATGTTTCTCTCTCTCTCTTTCCCTCCCTCTCTCCCTCCCACTCTATCTGAAGATAAATGCAAAGGATTAAAAAAATAAAAATAGACAAAAGTAAATGGTTTCCAATTGGAACAAATATTTACAGAATTATATGAAGGAGTAAATACCTGAATGCAGTAGACACAATACACACTCTACCCCTTAAATACCCTCCCCCCAAAAAACTAATAGAAAAATAGGCAAATGCACAAGCAGGGAATTCACAAGCGAACAAATGTAAATGTCCAAATGATATCAGATGCTCATCTTCGATAGTAACCAAGAAATTAGAAATTAAAGCAACAATGAGTTGATTTTACTTACCACATTGCTAAACATTTTAAAGGTTAATAAAAACTGGCATTGGCAGAGTGTGGAAAAATTGATACTCAATTTTTTTGGTGGTAGTGCATTCAGCACAAATTTTCTAGACAATATGAATCAAGATCGAAAATAAGAATAGTATTTGACCAACAATTCTACTTCTAAGACTTCCTCCCAAAGCAACAAATAAATGTTCAAAGGCATATTTATAAAGCTTCTCATCACAGTGTTGTTTATAAAACTGAAAAATTGGATATGTCCTGTAAATCCAATAGTAAGGGTTTTAAGTGCTTTTAAGGGTTTTACTTTTATTAAGTAAAATAAGGCACAAGAAAAAACTATATAAGGAAGCAACTGGAACTCTCAAAAATTGCTGGTGGAAATGCAAAATGGTACAGCCACTTTGGAAAAGTTTGGTGGTTTATTATAAACTTAAAAATACACAAGCAATCCTACTCCTAAACCTTCACCTGATAAATAAAAACACTTGATCATACAAAGTCCTGTACATGAATTTTTCCAACAGCCTTATTCATAATCACTCACAACTGCAAATCATCCAAATGTCCATCATCAGGTGAATGAAGAAGCACACTGTGGTATGTCCATACAATGGAATACTACTCAGCTATAAAAAGGAATAAGCTGATGCATTCAACAACATGGATGAATCTCAAAAGCATTATGTTGAGTGAAAGATGCCAGACTTAAAAGCTTACATATTATATGATTATATTTATATAACATTGTGGAAGATGTTAAACCAAATGGATGGAACACATCAGCAGCTGCCAGAGGCTGGGTATTGGAGAAGATCGACTACAAAGGGGCCTTTGGAACTTCTTGGAGGGTGGAAATGTTATATAGATTGGTGTTAGTTACAAGACTGTATGCATTTATCAAAACTTGTAGAACTGTGTACTTTAAAAGGGTGAGTTTTTCTAGATGTAAATTATACTTCAATAAACCCCACTTTAAAAATCAAATGCTCTCCAATCATCAAAATGTATTTCTTCATATGTATGGTAAAGTGAAAATATGGATAGCATATATTAAGTGAAAAGTTGTATTAGTATTTCAAAGAGATGGTTGCATACCCATATTCACAGCAACATGATTCACAGTGACCAAAAGGTAGAAGCAACCCAAATGTCCATTGACAGATGAATGGATAAACAAAATGTGGTATATACTACAATGGAATATTACTCAGCCTTAAAAAGGAAGGAAATTCTGACACATGCTACAACATGGATGAACCTTGAGGACATTATGCTAAGTAAAATAAGCCAGTCACAAAAAGACAAATAAGGCATGATTCCAGTTTTATGAGGTGCATAGAGTAGTCAGATTCATGAAAATATAACGTAGAATAGGTGGGAGGGTCCTGGGAGAGAGAGGGGAAGGGAAGTTCAATTGGTATAGAGGTTCAGTTTTGCAAAATGAAAAGAGTTCTTGAGATTGGTTGTACACATTGTGGATGTATTAACACTACTGAACTGCACACTTAAAAGTGGTTAAGATGGTAAGTTTTATGTTATGTGTATTTTATCACAATTTTTTAAAAAGCTGTATTACACATCAGGTTGGTGGTGGGACATGTGTATGAACAAAGCACATTAAAATGTTCACAGTACCCTGGTCAGTTTGGCTCAGTGCTTAGCTCCTAATTCTTGAGGGTGCCTGGGTCTTGGGTTCGATCCCCAGCCTTGGTCAGGGTCATACGGGAGGCAACCAATCAATGTGTCTCTCTCACATTGATGTTTCTCTCTCTCTCTCTCATTCCCTTCCACTCTAAACATTATTGGAAAAATATCCTTGGATGAGGATTAACAAAAATAAGTAAAATATTCACAGCTGTTATCTCTGGATGACAGTGATTCTCACTTTGTTTTAAATTTATTTTTATTGTTGAAAGCATTACAGATGTCTCTCCTTCCCCCCCACCCCCGCCACTGACCCCCTCCTTTCCGCTCCCACACCCAAGTCTTTTTGTAGTTTTGCATTTGTTTTGCTTTGCTTTGAAATGAGCATGGAATTTATTATAATTTATCACTGTCTTATCGTTTACTTGTTTATTGTCATCTTCCTACTGCAGTGCAGACTCCTTGACAGTGTTCATTGCTGAGTCTGCAGCATCTGCCTGATACAGAGCAGGCATTCACTAGTATTAAAGCAGTGAATAAGTGCATTAGGGAGGGGGAATTATTTTCAACTTGAGCAAAAGGCTTTAGGGCATCAGAGGAGGAAGAGATTTCATTTGATATTCAGCAAAAGGAAGCGACTCAGAGAGTTGATTTTGGAGCATTAGTGAGGGTTGACATGGGGAGCACTTTGGCCCCCCATAATCATAAGTAACCTGTCCAGACCATCCCTAATAAACATACAGTCAAAGTACATTGTGCCTGGGTTTGCTCTGCAAAGGCGTCTTCAAGACTAGACTTTGTTGATGCCAATCCCATCCTTCCTGTTATGCCAAAAACAGTGAAGTCATCTTTGACCCCTCTCTTTCCTTTATACCCCACGTCAGCACATCCTCTTGGCTTTAGCTTTAAAGATACCCAGACCTGAGTCACTTCTCACCATCTCTTTAGCTACCACCCTGGGCTAAACCACTGCTGACCTGGGTCATTGCAGTCACCTGCTAGCTTATTATTGTAGCAGCCTCCTAATTATGTCCCTGCTTTGGCTCTCATCCCCATTCAATCTGCTGCAACAAAATGGCCCGGGAGATCCTGTTAAAATCCAAGCCGTGTCACTTCCTTGCTCAAAACCATCAGTAAAAACCAAGGGCATTCCAGTGGCCTACAAGTTCCTGCCCACCCCAGTCCATCCATTTTTTGTTCCTTCCGCTTACCTTAACTGTGCCTCTGGTGTGATCTTGTAATTTATCATTCAAGCCAAGATCCTTTTGATAGTGAAAAGAGGCAATGTTAATACTTATTAATTATTCATTGTGCCAGGGCAACCAGCACAAACCAGCACAGTCCTGGGCAAACCAGACATGTGCCCCCTCTACTCACCTCCCATCCTTTGTGCACACTGAGCCAGCCACACGGCCTTTCCATTCCTGAACTACCCCAGGCACGCTCCTGCCTCAGGACCTTTGCACTTATTCCTCCCTCTGCTTTAGGCTTCTTACCCAACACAGACACAGGGCAAGCTCCCTCACCCCATTCAGCCCTTTTCCCAAGTGTCACTGCCTCAGTGAGGCCCACTCTGACCACCCAGTCTAATCCCTGCAGCCGGCGCTCTCCATTCCCCTTTCCAGCATTATTTTTCTTTACAGTACTTATTACCAACATATACTTGACATTTTTTTTTGTTTATGATCAGTCTTCTCACTAGCTCATAAGTTCCACAAGGGCAGAAATTGTAGTAGGTTTTCTGCCCTAATGTTTTCCCAGTGTGGGGAACAGTGCCTAGTAATATACAGGGGTGGGCAAAAGTAGGTTAATAATAATAATAAATAATTCAATAATAAATAAATGATCAATATAAGAATAAATTCTGTTTCACGTACTCACCACTGTAAACCTATTTTTGCCCACATCTGTATTAGACGCTCAAATATTTTTTGAATAAATAACTTTTTAAAAGTTTACTTGTACTCTCTTTCAAATAGGTGGCAGTCCATACACTCCTGTGTAGAAGTTCTGAGCAGGTGGCATTTAAGCTGGCCTTAAAAGCCATGCTTCACCCAGACCCAGGGAAGGTGGTAGCCAGAGTCCCCTCCGTTGGGCCACACCTGCATGCTGGGATTCTGCTGCACCTTATTGGCCAGGCAGCCTCCATTGTGAGGTAGTTCTGGTTTCCCCCTTGCCAGGGACAGCAGGGCACTGAGCCTGGCCCCACATCTGGGCATCAGGACCTCCAGTCCAATGGTGCCTTCTTCCTCCCAGTCACACTGTTCACTTTGCCCTACAGCACTAAGGGCTAAACTGGGAGGGGCTGAAAGTCCAGGCAAGTCCTGGCATGTGGCCGATCAAATGCAAGGGGCACTGAGGGTTATCCTGAGATGAGACTCTCATAAGTCCCCCAAAAGCCAGGTGAGGCATAATCAACATCAGCTTCCCCTGCCACCAGCGCTTCACTGATTGACACGCGCGGGCTTGAGCCAGGACCAGGCACCCTCAAGAATTAGGAGCTAGCATCTCAGGCCTGCAGCCCTGGTTTCTCTGGAGAAAAACCCATGGAAGGCTGGTTCAAGGCTGTTGCAGGACTTAACCCTGAGCCACCCCCACCTACCCACCATGTCGAAGATGTCATTGCTTGGAAGGGACGACAGTGAGTCCAACTCCCAGGATGACGGGTCCAAGTCACTCTCCGAAAGTAGCAGTAGCGCCAGTTCAGAGAATGACCATCCTGCTGAGAACGCCAATAGATTGTCGTAAGTGGCTGCACTGCCCTTGCAGATCTGAGGTCAAGCGCTGCAGCCTTTACAGCTCTGGGCCACATCTTCCTACTTCTCTCTTCTGTACACACTTATCCCCATTGAACAGGAGACGGACAGATGAAAGACAGAACCTTCAGAATCTGAGGAGGTTGATCCATGTGGTTCTGGGTAGCACACCTCTTGCCCAGTTTTTGCAAAGAACCCAGATAGAGTAGCCATCCCCAGCGTGAGCTTCTTGATTCCAGGAACAATTTTGTGTCTTAGGCTGGCTGCTCTTTCTGCCACAGCGTCAAGCTGCCCTCCTCTCCCTACATCTGCTATTCTTCACGTCCTGTCTCTTTCTCCCTGCCTGCCTCCCTCCCAACAACAAACCCATCCCGGAAACAAAAGGTCACGTCCTAGCCCCATATGTGCCTATTTTTACTGCCATAAACTTGGACATGTGGAAAGTTTTCTTAGGACTTTATTGCCAACCAGACTATTACCTAGTAATCAGATCAGATAATAGCCATGGGCATAATGAGATTATAAATGACAATACCCAGTGTTGATAAGGGTGTCAAGAAATGCCCTCTCTCATGTCCTTTTGGGGGAAAATAGAATTGGTAACTTTGTAGATGGCAATGTTGTAATGTATTGCAAATCCTAACATATATTTATATAAAATATACAAATACTTTTTGGTATATACTTTCTTTGAAAGTACACGCGCGCGCACACACACACATACAAGTTGCCAGTAGTAATTGCTTCTGGGAAGAATTGGGAGACAGACAAGGCAGAGATAGGTTATGTTTACTATATAAGGATTTTTGGTTCTTGTTTTTGTCTTACCTTTTGAATTTCATAGTGTTACTTTTTTAAAGTATAATTAAATATAAATATATTCTTTGGTCAAAATAATACCACTTCTAGGAAATTTTCCTAATGAGATAACATAGATATGCATGGTGATTTTACTGAAGCACTGATTATAATGTTGACAATTTAGAAACGATATGAGATCTTTAAATGAAGTATGGTACACATATACAGTAGGATCCAGTACAGCCATTACAAGTGATGAAGGAAATCTATGGTGTGGGAAAATGTATAAGACACACTGTTCATAACGAAAATGAGTTTAGGATACATAATGGTATTATAACGGTTCTCCTTGTGTAAAATTGTGCACTTTTAAAAGCTAATGTGGGTGGCCCAGAAGAATGTTAATCAAAAAGTTAAAGGTGATGATTCCCATTTGGTGAACTTTGGGCATTTCCTTGTATAATAGCGATGTAATATTTTTCAAGGAAAATATATAAATATAAATTTTTTTTTTAATTCCCCAGGAGTTCCTCACATGTGTTTTGCTCTCCAGGGCCCTGGTCTATGCTGCTGTTAGCTAAGGCGCAATGGTTTCTCCAAAACCTGTTTCACCTGTCCCAGGAGATCTGACTCAAGTGGGACAAGACACCGCTGTAGGAAAGAAGTGAGGGAAGCAAGGGAGCAAGGGGGGAGGAAGAGCACATCTTTGGGATAAATACACACAGTAGGTTAAGGGCAGTTAGAACTCAGAGGCCAGCGCTTCTTACCTCTGGGTTCAGGTGCTCTTGCAGTCAGCTTCACTTCCGTTCCTTTTTGGTTCTCTTCTTATGATCCTGTTGGCACCTTCCCTCTCCCCAGTGGACTGGAGCTGCCAGCACAGGTGAGAACATTTAGAACCCTGGCACCAACACCCTGCCCGACACATAGTAAGCATTCTATACGCACAGTAGCAATGTTATTAAATTTTATCCAATACATAGCATGATAAGTCCAAAATGAATACTGGTTGAGTAAATGGATAAAAGAGTGAACTAGAACCAGTAAATGCTCCATATGTGGGGGGAGACTGTTTTTTAGGGAGTGAATTAATCAGTGACCTGGCACCAATAGTCACTCCATAAGTTGAGAAAATTATTAATTTTTTCATTGTCTATCTAAATGCCACATCTAGTAGGTCTTAATAAATATTGAGTGAATAAATCATGAAAGAAACTATTGGATGAGAATGAATGAAATGGTACTAGGGAGTTATCCAGATGGTAGTAATTGTTAGCAACTTTTTCTTTAACATTTAGTGCGTGTTAAATATTTGTTGAGCGGATCTGGCTGGTGTGGCTCAGCTGGTTGGGTGCCATCCTGTGCATCAATAGATTGCTAGTTCATGTCCAGCTGGTGTGGCTCAGTGGTCAGGCGCCAACCAATAGACCAAGAGGTCGCTGGTTCAATTCAGTCAGGGCACATGCCCAGGTTGCATGCTCAATCCCCAGTAGGGGGCGTGCAGGAGGCAGCTAATCAATGTTTCTCTCTCATCAATGTTTCTACCTCTCTCTCCTTCTCCCTTCCTCTCTAAAAAGCAATAAAAAATGTTTTAAAAAGGTTGCCAGTTCAATTCCTGGTCAGGGCACTTGCCCAGGTTGTGAGCTCGATTTCCGTAGGGGGTGTGCGGGAGGTAGTGGTTGATGTTTTGCTTTCACATCGATGTTTCTCTCTCTCTCCATCTCCCTTCCTCTCTCTCTAAAAAAAAAATCAGTAGCCCTGGCTGGTTGGGCTCAGTGGTTAGAGCATGAGCCCTCGGACCGAAGGGTTGAGGGTTCAATTCCCAGTCAAGGACAGGTACCTGGGTTGCAGGTTCAATTCCTGGCCCTGGTCAGGGTCAGGCAGGAGGCAGCCAACAATGTGTCTCTTTCACATCGATGTTTGTTTCTCTCTCTCTCTCTCCCTCCCTCCCTTTGTCCCTTCCACTCTTTCTAAAAATCAATGGGAAAATATCCTCAGGTGAGGATTAACAACAACAACAGAGTATATCTATTTGTTGAGCTGTCTGAACTAGCACCAGCTCTGGATCAGCTGCTCCAGGGCAGATCCTGGGACCTAAACCAGAGTCCAGTACATCAGATTTTGTCCCTCTTCCCAACAGAGGGAGCTGGAGATGCAGGAAGGAGGTTGGGCTTTGGGCCACACTTCCCTTCCACTAACATGCCCTCTTGTCTCCCTGCTCTTTTCAGGATGATGCAAACCTTGATCCATTTATTGAAATGCAACATTGGCACAGGGCTCCTGGGGCTTCCCCTGGCCATGAAAAACGCTGGCATATTGGTAAGAGAGATCTGGTGATAAGAACTAGGTTTACTCACTTGGGGGAATGGGGCAGTGGGTCCCTGAGGCCTTTGCACTGTTTATCAATAGACAATTTCGGGATGCCCTCTGTAAGAGCAAATGTGAATGCAGACTTCAGTCCACAGGAGCCAACCTGGAGTCAGGTGGAGGAGATAGGACATTATTCTTTCCCCAGTTTTATTGAGCTGTCATTGACATGCCACTCTGTGTAAGTTCCAAGTGTACCGCATAAGACGTGACATACAGATATTGTGAAATGATCACCACAATACGTTTAGCAACATCCCTCCTCATATTGTTACCAAAAAAAGTTTTTCCCTTGAGACAAAAACGTTTAGGATCCACTCTGTTTGCAGCTCTCAAATATACCACACAGCAGTATTAACAGCGATTGTGCTATACATCACATCCCCAGTGCCTATTTATCTCCTAACCAGAAGTTTGTACCTTTGACAACCTTCATTCAATCCCCCATCGCCGCCATTATTCTCCAAGACCCGCTGTCAGTCCTGGCCGGTTTGGCTCAGTGGTTAGAGCATCGGCCTGTGGACCAAAGAGTCGCGGGTTCGATTCTGATCAAGGGCACATACCTCGGTTGGGGTTCATCCCAGGCCCTGGTTGGGGTTGTGGGGAGACAACCAGTCAATGTGTCCCTCTCACATCGATGTTTCTCTCTCTCTCTCTCTCTTTCTCTCTCTCTCTCCCCCTCTCCCTCCCACCCTATCTGAAGATAAATAGGAAAAAAAAAAATGTTCACAGGTGAGGATTGAAAAAAAGACCCACTATCAGATGGACACATGATCAACTTGGCCACGGTCCTCCCCACTCCCCAGGATTGTACCCAGCCCACTGCACTCGTTGACATTAGCAGCCTGGTCCCTGCAGCTGTTTGAATGTGTGGCTTCTGTTTCAGCCCAGTTGATTGATTCTGAGAGAGTGGCTTGGAAGATGAGAACATCTTCTCCAGTCCCCCGCACACCCTGCCACCCACCTCTGTCTCTTCTTATGCCATTCCCTTCTCCTTCCTCTGTAAAACTTGACTGTTTCCTATCAACATTAATGCCACCATTACCGTCTGTTTTTCTAGAACTTATATCTACCTCACCCGGAATTCTTACAGCACTTACAGAAATGAGACACTTATTTTTTTATATTTCTATCTTCCTCCCTTAACCTGAAAGCTCTGAAGGCAGAAACTCTGACTCATCTTAGCACTTCCCCACAGTACCTACTGTAGAGACTAGCACACGGGAAGTTCCAATTCACGTCTACTGAATTGAATTGATGCCAAATAGGTGATTTCCATTTAATTGAAGTGAATTTCTCCTTCTCTCCAGGCCTGGTAAGTGGCCCCGGGTCTAAAGAAGGTATATTGGGACTCTGCTTCTGTTATAACTTCCAGGCTGTGGCAGTTCTGACACAGAGATGGGACTCTCCCCTTTGGAATTCTCAGGGTTCTAGAATTTCTGAAAACTATTATTACCACATGGCCTTCAGCCGAACTGTCTTTGCCAGTATGATATTTGCTGTTTAAGATAGCTCTTTTGTGCTTCGATTTTGCTTCCTAGTCTCCCACCAGAACCTTTGACCATAATTCACTTGAGAAATATATATTGAGCACCCATTATGTACATTCTTAGGCCCAGGGAATATAGGAGTAAATAGGACAAAGTCTCTACTAGAGGGAAGCTATATTCTAGTGGAATCTAGTGGTACTCTTTTTTTTTTTTAAATCTTTATTGATTTTAGAGAGAGATAGAAACATCAATGAGAGAGAACATCGATTGGCTGCCTCCTGCATGGCCCCCACTGGGGATCAGGCCCACAACCTGGGCGTGTGCCGTGACTGGGAATCAAACCGGTGACCTCTTGGTGCATGGGTTGACGCTCAACCACTGAGCCACACCGGCCAGGCTCTACTGGTACTCTTGATCTCTCATTTGTTTCTTTATGATAGATAATATTATCTCAGGTCTCATCTCTAAAGGCACGAGTGTCCATAACAAAGGAGGTGAGAGAGTCCTCTTTACTCTATGCCCATCTGATCATGTCTGGGAGATTATGATTAATAATGAGCCTTGCTTTTTTATCTCTTCCCACATATAAAGAAAATGGAAACTAGGTGAGAAGATATGTTCATTAGCTTGATGACCGTGATCCTTTCACTATGTATGTGTACATCAAATCATCATGTTGTACCCCTTAAATATATACAATGCTTATTTTTAAAAATAAAAGAAATATTGACAAATTAGACATGCGAGAGCAGTGATTCTCAACTGAGGACAATTTTTCACACACCCCCAAAGACACTGACAATGTCTAGAGACATTCTTGGTTGTCACAACTTGTTTGAGGAGGGAGCATGCCACTGATACCTGGTGAGTAGAGGCCAAGGACTGCTGCTAAACACACTAAAACACACAGGACAGCCCACAACAAAGAGTCATCTAGCCCAAAATGTCACCAGTACCCATGTTGACAACCCTGCGCTGGAGGAAAAAATCCTAAGTCTGGGGAGATAGTGAGTGCCCGGTCGATGGAAGTGTCCTAGGAGAGGTTGGGCAGCCACTTGGCAGTGATGCTAAGAAGGGCATTTAAGCCAGAGCATCTGGGAACACAAGGACCTTCAGGCAAGAGCTCTCATCCCAGGGGCAGCTGTATTACGAGAGGCTGGGAGAGGGCCGGGTGTGGGAGCAGTCGGTTTGTGGCTAACCATCCCCGCCTCGCCTCTGCCCTCCAGGTTGGCCCCGTCAGCCTGCTGGCCATCGGGATCATCACTGCGCATTGCATGGTCATCCTGCTGAACTGCGCGAATCGCCTCAGCCAGAGGTGAGAGTCCTGCTTCTCCCTCCCCCCGGGGCCGGGCCCCGTCTGAGGGTGTGCTGTTTCCTTTGACATTGACCCAATTACCTAGCCATTTCTTCAAGCCACCACCCCTGCTGTTCTAGATTCTACAGAGCCGATGATAAAGAACCTCAACTGGAAACTCCTAGGTTCAGGCCCAACTCTCTGAAGTAGTTGGATGATACTGTCAAGTTCCTGCACCCCCCGAACCTAGAAAGATCAAAGTGATACGAGATGGGAACATGTTCTATAAACCGCCACGTATATGCAAGATACTTTGAGATGTCTTCCTTCCTCTTCACCTCCCCACCCTCAACCTCCCCCACCTCCAATACACACACCTTGTGAGGGTAATTTGTTCCAGGTAAACTTTGTGGGGGACAATTTATTCAAGTAAAAAACAGTTAGCAATGAAATGGCTAGTTCACAATTACTTCAGTCATTAATAAAGCTCATACTCAGTGTTAATATATATATATATTTTTTTTATCCTCACCCGAGGACATTTTGTATTTATCTTCAGATAGAGCGGGAGGGAGAGGAGGAGGAAGAGAGAGAGAGAAACATCGACGTGAGAGAGACACATCAACTGGCTGCCACCCACACAACCCCAACTGGGGCCGGGGACAAACTGTAACCGAGGTACGTGCCCTTAGCAGGAACTGAACCAGGGACTCTCTGGTCCACGGGCCGATGCTCTAACCACTAAGCCAAACCAGCCAGGGCAGTGTTTCTATGTTTGCAACTTCAATGCAAAGAAAAGACAAATGCAATGCAAACAAACAATGCTGAGGGTTTCCTTTTTTTAAACTATCAGTTCATGGGTGGTTGGTAATTCCTGACAGCTCACCACCTGGTGGCTCTCTAGCCCTAGCACTGGGCTGCTCTGGAGGCGAGTTAAGACTAAACGGGTCATCAGATACAAGAAGAGATAGCAAATGAAACTCCTCATAAAGCCAATCCATCAAACCCAAATAGGTGTATCTGCAGAATGTATCCGTCACACCTAACTTGTGGAGCACTTTCCAGCTCACAAAACACTGTTAAGAGCACTTACTCATTCTGCAATTAAATGTATTGCACAAGTGCACTGTGCCAGGCACATGGCGAGAGTTTTGCAAGCCTTCTTTTATTCACTCCTTACAGTAAACTTTTATAGCACTATTATCATTCCCATTCTACAAATGAGCAAACTGAGACTTAGATCTGAGTTAAATGCCTTGCTCAGGGTCACACCGCTAAGGAGGGGCAGAGCGATATTCCAAGACCTCTCTGACTCCATTCTAACCATTTTGCAAGTCTTTTCTTCCCTCAAGCCTGGTGGGACCATGATATCACTGAGTAGGCTTCTAATGCCTATGGCATTCATGATAGCCTTCTCCTGATTTTTTTTTTGATGACTTGTTTTTCTCTTTTCTTTTTCTTTTTTTTAATACAGAGATTACAGGCTGATGGCCTAAGAGCTGACTATGGCCTTCGGATATGTTTTTGGGGACTTCCACAGTTTTTTGCTTTGTTTAGTTTCAGCCTATGTCGAAAAACATGGAGATTTCACATTTTGAAAAAAGGTCTTCATCTTCTTGCTGATTGGACAGTCTGGTACCTCTTCGGGCTTCATTCCTTTATCATTCAGCTGGAGCCGGGTCCCAGGCAGCCCCTTTTAGGGCGGGAAGTGTGCCAGAGGGTTTGCCACTGTCAACACGGTTCCCCATTGTCTCACACCCTGCCCCTCTCACCACATACTGATACTGTCTGGTCCCCACAGCTTTTGAATTTGTAACTCTCAGACTAATATATGTGCCAGTCCTAGGCAATGTGACCTCCTGATACTTGACATGCCAAGCACAGTAATAATAAAAATAGAAGGATCATGCTGCCTCCCCAGCACATCTCTGTGTTTATCTCTCACTGTCTCCTCCCCCAAACCTAGACTGTGTATGGGGAAAAAACGGAGGCCCAGAAATCTAAAGAGACTTTCTCAAGGTCTCCCAGCTATCAAGAGAGCATGTTGGGATCTGAACCCTGGCTTCCTGACAAGTCTGGGGACCTTTTCCTCTCCCAGCTACTCCCCTCAGTCGTGCAATTAACACGAGGGATCAGGGCCCTCAGCAAACTGCTGCTGCTCCCACTTACTCCTAGCTCCTCAGCAGGGCCTTCCCCACCCTCATGAGGGCTACCTGAGGAAGAGGGACAAGATAGGCTGGAACGTGGGTGTCACATCCTACAGGGCTGCTGGGCAGGAGCCCAAGTATCACCTTTGTGTGTGATCTGGTCCAGGAGAGGCCTCTCAAATGTCCCAACACCCTCAGCCGTGGGAAGGAGGGAATGTAAGCCCAGAAACCCAGACCCCTCTCCCTCCTTCGTCCTCCCCTGGCCCAGGTGCGCACACCTCACCCCTCCCTTCACATCCCCTCTCCCAGTTTGCAGACCTAATCGATTCACAGCTACTCTTTACTTTGCCCAAATCCACTGAAATATTAGTGTGTGTTTTTTAAACTATACAAAAAGAGAAAAAGGCAGACTCCTGAAAGTTTTTAAAGTATACTGTTATGAAATATTTCAGTAATGTTGTTGCTAGAAGATAACCAGAATGCTCCATGTTAACACGCAAATATATAATAATTACTCACTGTGGGAGTCGATTGTACTTTTCATAAAAATGTTCTAAGTTGCGCACTTCTTGTCCTTTCTCTAGACTGCAAAAGACTTTTGTGAGCTACGGAGAGGCCATGATGTACAGCCTCGAAACCTGCCCGAACGCCTGGCTGAGGACCCACTCGGTGTGGGGGAGGTAGCAGTCAGAGATGTCATAGCAGTAATAATAGTCACAACAACAACAGCCGTCATAATCCTCACCTGGTCTCCCTTTATTTCTGGTTACACGGGTTTTAAATGAATATGTTCTTACTGCAAACTGTCAAGCAACGTAGAGAATCTCCTCTGATAGCTCCATCCCCAATCTCATTATTTAAGAAGTAATCACTGCTATCTAGCTAGTCAATTTTCCTCTAGATTTTTGTTTTTCTGCATGTATGTGGATACCTGTGTGGGAATGGATATATACATTAAAGATTTTTAAAATTGATTTTTGGAGAGATGGAAGGGAGAGGGAGGGAAAGAAACACTGATGCAAGAGAAAAGCATTGATCAGCTGCCTCCCGCATGCCCCCTGCTAGGGATCGAGCCTACAACCTGGGCATGTGCCCTGACCGGGAATCCACAGGCAACTTTTCAGTGCACAGAAGGTCACCCAACCAACTGAGCCACACATGCCAGGGCTGGAAATACACATTTTGTATTTCTTGTATTTCTCGTATATTAATTAGAATATTTTTTGGAAATCTGCTCTTTCATCTAACAATATGTTTCAAATTTCTTTCCACATTGGGACATAGAAATCTCCCTCATTATTTTTAAGGCTCA
This sequence comes from Tadarida brasiliensis, assembly GCA_030848825.1. Lineage (NCBI taxonomy): Eukaryota > Metazoa > Chordata > Mammalia > Chiroptera > Molossidae > Tadarida > Tadarida brasiliensis. Next base: position 102,436,681 of record CM061259.1, on the reverse strand, counting down.
TGATATTCCCTGGTATGGATGAATACCATAGATTTATTTAATCCTTTTCCTAATGGTGAACATTTAGGTTGTTCCCTTGCTTGATAAAAAGTGTATGGTGACCCTGGCCGGTTTGGCTCAGTGGTTAGAGTGTCGGCCGGAAGACCAGTGACTCATGGGTCCGATTCTGGTAAAGGGCACATACCTGGGTTGTGGTTGGTCCCCAGCCCTGGTTGGGGTCATACGGGAGGCAACTAGTAGATGTATCCCTCTCACTTCGATGTTTCTCTCTCTCTCCATCTCTCAAACTATCCCACTCTATCTAAAGATAAATAGAAAAATATCCTCGGGTGAGGATTTAAAAAAAAAGTTTATGGTGTACAAAATGCTTTTCCACGTCTTAGCTACTCTGATCTTCTCAACAACTTTGTGAGGTAGGCAGGGTTTTTATTGTCCTGGGAATATGAGGTGACCAAGGCTCATAAAGACAAAATAACACGTCCGACGACATAGAGAGAGTAGTGGAGCAGAGATCTGATCAAGAACCTGACATTTCAGTCCTGGCCAGTGTGGCACAGTTGGTTGAGTATTGTCTCATGCACCGAGAGGTCACCGGTTCAGTTCCCATTCAGGGCACATGCCTGGGTTTTGGGCTGGATCCCCGTGCAGGAGGATACTCCACTCTCACATCAATGTTTCTGTCTGTCTGTCTGTCTCTCTCTCTCTCTCTCTCTCTCTCTTCCTCTCTCTCTAAAAATCAATTTTTAAAAATCTTTTAAAAAAAGAAAGAAAAAAAACCTGACATGTCAGCCTTCCCAGCAGAGCCCCTCAGGAGGGAGTGAATCAAGGTCCCTGTGGCCGCTCCTCACTTGGGACTCTCAGTAGGTCATTGATCTCCTGATTAGGAGTCACTCCGATTATCAGACAGGTGAGATCTTGGGGAAGTCATAATGGGTGACTCGGAATTGCCCCTCCTTTCTCACCACAGTTTATCAGTTTCTGATGACACCATGAGTAAAACGTTTGGGCAAAAGGGTCCTTAGAGATCACCACATCTGTGCCTATTCAAATGGAGAAGAAAATGAAGCCCAGATAGGGCAATAAAGCTGCCCAAGTTTACACAGGAATTTAGTGGCAGAGCAAGGACTAGAATCCAGAACATCTAACTCACACTCACTCCATTTCTCTGGAGGTCCAGTAACTGAGAAAGAGTTGGAAAAATATTTAAACCAATGATTTGTAAGTTTCAGTAGGCCATGGGATACCTGGGGAGCTGTATTAAAAACTGCCCAGCCCTGGCCGGTATGGCTCAGTGGGTTGAGCGATGTCCTGTGCACCTACCTGGGTTGTGGGCTCAATCCCCCATAGGGGGCGTGGAGGAGGCAGCCAATCAATGCTTCTCTCTCTCCCTCTCCCTTCCTCTCTCTCTAAAAATCAATAAAAATATATTTTTTAAAAACTGCCCATTTCATGTAAGCAGCAATCATCAATGGATGCTCAAGACATTAGGTGAAAGATCGTTGGGAAATTTCATGAAGGAAGAACACACTGACACCACCTGACCCCAGGTACTAATCTTAGCATCTCATGTTTACACACAGACAGCCAGACATGAGGTATCCTAGAATGGGGTACAATAGGGAGTACAGAGCACACCTCGGAAATATCCTCACCAGGAAGACAAATGATAAACCTCAGTCTAATCAAGCTGCTAGATCTAACATCAGTTTACAGGAAACACAGGGGACAGAGAAACAAGATAACTGACATTATGAAGTCATCAACTAAAATCTAGAAAGTGGGCCATACTACAGGACAAATTATCTGGTATCTCCAACACTAACCAAAAAAAAAGTTGCAAAGAAAAAAATAATAATAAAACAGGGCAAGGGGAATTCAGCTGTTTGAAAAACGTAAGAGACTTAATATCAAAATGCAATGTAGAGACTTGTTAGAAATCAACTGTAAAATAGACGTTTTTGAGCCAGTTGGAGAAATGTGAATATGGACTGAATATTAAATCATATAAAGGAATCATTAATTTTCTAAGGGTTGATAATAGCATGATGGTTATATATTTTTTTAAGTCCTTGTCCATTAGGGTTGCCTACTGTTATTTACAGGTGAAATGCCATGAGGTCTTTAGTTTGCTAAAAATATTCCAGCAAAATAAGGGTGTGTGGCCCGGCTGGTGTGGCTCAGTGGTTGAGCGCCCACCCATGCACCAAGAGGTCGCCAGTTTGATTCCCACTCAGGACACATGCCCAGGTTGTGGGCCCGATCCCCAGTGGGGGGCATGCAGGAGGCGGCCAATTGATGTTCTCTCTCATTGATGTTTCTGACTCTCTCTCCCTCTCCCTTCCTCTCTCTCTAAAATCAATAAAGAAGAAATATTTTTTTAAAAAGCATATGTGTGGTGTAGGGGTGGAGGGATAGATGAAAGAGGATTGGAAAATCTTGATCATTGTTGAAGCTGGCATGGGCACATGAGAAGTCATTGAATTATTGTCATTGCTTTTGTATATGTTTGAAAATCTGCCTAATAAAGAGAGAAAAGGCATCTCCATTTGAAAGTCGCACATGACACCACCCAGCTTCTGACTCAATAGGCTGATATGAGAGCCAGAAATCTGTTGTTGTTTTTTTTTTTGCATAAACCTCAGATGATTCTGATGCAATTGGTACTAAAATCCAATTTTGAAAAACACCGATCTAAACATTAGAATCTAAGTAGAGGAGCATATTTTTGTTCCCTTAAATAATAAATGCACCTGGCCAGTTTGTCTCAGCGGTTGGAGCATCAGCCTGTGGACCGAAGGGTCGCAGGTTTGATTCCAGTCAAGGGCACGTACCTGGGTTGCAGGTTCAATCCCAGCCCTGGTTGGGGTCATGCAGGAGGCAACCAATCAATGCATTTCTCTCGCATTGATGTTTCTCTCTCTCTCTTTCTCTCCTTCCCTTCCACTCTCTCTAAAAATTCAATGGAAAATATTCCCAGGTGAGGACTAGCAACACCAAAAAAAAAGTCATTTAATAAATAAATAAATAAATGCATCCCCAAATTGGAGACAATTTAAAAATCCAAAAGGATAATGATTAAGATAGAGTATAATATATCAAATTTTAAAATAATGAATGTGAGTGTGCATTTGAGATCTTGCTTCTCAGCAATGTCATCAATTTGGCTCAGATTCTTATAAAAAATTTTTTAAAAATTAATGTGAGTCTATTGTGATTTTGAAAAATAGAAGAGAGAAAAATATATCTTTCTGAAATGCCAGCTAATAAATGTAGAAGAAATGACAGAATTAGAAAACCACCACCTTGCAACCACCAATGAAATGATTGATTCAGGCAAGGGTCGTTAATGAACGTTAAAACCCTTGGTTTGAGGGGAATAGGATCTTCCTGCCATCTCGAAGTTTTACACCCAGATTATAAAGAAGGAAATGTACATTTGCAATAGGAAGGTCTGGCAGTCACCGTCACAGTGTAACCACAGGACATCATGTGCCTCCCGATAGGATGAAAAAAACGTACAAAATAGCACTTATGCACTGTGCTTGCCCACGTGCTTATCTGGATCTAATCATGTGGAAACAATTATACAAGTCTACCGTGGGGGACATTCTGCATGACCGTTGGCCTGGACTCTCCCCAGAAAAACAATGTCATGGAAAACAAAACAAAAAAGATGGATTCTGGGCTGCTTTGCATGAAAAAATTCTAGAGACACAGCCTTAATGCAATATACAAACCTTGTTAGACCCTGAACCAAAAAAATAAAAACAGCTATAAAAGATATTTTGGAGAAAATTGGGTTATTTCAAAAATTTGGACTATAGCCCTGGTCGGTTTGGCTCAGTGGTTAGAGCGTCGGCCCATGGACCAGTGAGTCCCAGGTTCGGTTCTCACTAAGGGCACGTACTTCAGTTGTGGTTTGTCCCTCCTCCCAGTTGGGGTCGTGTGGGTGGCAACCAGTTGATGTGTCTCTCTCACATCGATGTTTCTTTCTCGCACATCGATGTTTCTTTCTCTCTCTTCCTCCCTCTCTCCCTCCCACTCTATCTGAAGATAAATGCAAAAATGTCTTCGGGTGAGGTTTAAAAAAAAAAAAAATATATATATATATATATATATATATATATATATATATATATGGACTATATGTTTGAGTATATTGAAGTTGATTTTCTGGACAGCATAGTCTTAAGAGATGTATGCTGAACTATTTAAAGTTGAAGCGTTATATCTACAATTGACTTTTTAAAGGTTCTGAAAAACTGTGTGTGTGTGTGTGTGTGTGTGTGTGTGTGTGTATGTGAGAAATACATATATGATGCAGTTAGGGCCAAAAGTTAAATTGGTGTATCTAATTAAAGGACATGTGGATGTTAATTATACTAGTCTTTCAACTTTTTCTGTGGACTTGAAAAGTGTCAATATAAAAAAGTGGGGAATATTAAAAATAATAACAGAAATAATTATTTCAAAAAATAAAAATGAATGACTTTTTAAAAAATATTTTTTCTCCCTCTGTCTGCCTCTTCCTCTCCTTCCCAGGTACACTGTCAGCTTCTTATTAATCGTCACCCAACTGGGTTTCTGCAGTGTTTATTTCATGTTTATGGCAGACAATTTGCAACAGGTAAAGAGGCCTCTTCTAGGCACAGTGGGAGAAAAGCAGACCTCCTACTGCTAGGGCTGCATTAGCAAAAGTATAGTGTTCAGATCATGGGAGGATACAGTTTCATTTCTAACCCCTGATCAAACTACTCTTGGGAGTTCTCTCCATCTTGGGAATCACTCTTTTAGAGGATCATAGAGAAACCAAAACAACACCTCAGGAGTGTAACCAGGATGGAGAGAGAGAGAGAGGCTTACAATCGTGTCCAATACGAAATCATGGAGATTTTTTTAGCCTGAAAAGTGTTAGTAAGATTTACTTTAGGTATGTCAGGGTTGTCATGCCGAGATGACTAATTAAATATAAGGCAAACCAGCTGCAACCTTGCCCTCATTACATTCCTAATAGGCATTGCAAATCAATCATAGCCTTCTCTCTTGACTGCATGGAGTAGAGGGAGCATGTTTGTGTATGTGTTTTCAAACAGCCAGAACTATGACAAGTAACGTAGATGGAATATTCAAGTACATAGATTTTGCACAATATTCTGAGCTTTCTACCTTTTAAAGCTCTCTCAAGTAGAAGAAAGTATTTTTGTGTAATCAACTCCCGTTGACTGGATGTATGAAAGCAAACCATTTGGGAGGGAAGAAGAAGCTGGGCTAGATCACAGAAGGACCCTTTGCCCTTGAGATTTTTATGATTCTAAGAGTTTCTGGTTGTCGCAGGCCTGGGCACTCCAGTTAGGGTGACCAGATTTGGCAAATAAAAATATATAACACTCAGTTAAATTGGAATTTCAGATAAGCAGCAAGAGGTGTGTTTTTTTTTTACTATGATTATGTCCTGGGTAATATTTGAGACAAATTGTACTAAAAAGTTACCTATTAATCATCTGAAATTCAAACTTAAGTGGGTACCCTGTGTTTAACCTTTAACCCTAACTGCACTCCCTTCTCCTGCTCTATGTCAGCTAGTGGAAGAAGCCCCCGTGACTTCCAACACCTGCCAACCCAGGAAGATGCTGGTGCTGACCCCCATCCTGGACATTCGCTTCTACATGCTGACCATCCTGCCCTTCCTGGTCCTGTTGGTGTTTATCCAGAACCTCAAGGTGCTGTCCGTCTTCTCGACTCTGGCCAACATCACCACCCTGGGGAGCATGGTTCTGATCTTTGAGTATATCATGCAGGTCTGTGCCTGAAACCAGAAGCGGGTCAGTGTCTGGGGCTTCTGAGACACCCGGGGAGGGTTATTATCCAAATGGGCAGGAGAAGGTAAGGAAGGTGACCTCTTCTCTAAGCAGCCCCTGCTATCGTGATAGCTGGGAACACTTTTTTAAAAGATTTTTTATTTTGCCCTGGCCGGTTTGGCTCCACGGTAGAGCATCGGCCCGCGGACCAATGAGTCGTGGGTTCAATTCCAGCAAAGTGTACATACATTGGTTGTGGTTCATCTCCGGCCCTCGTCGGGGTCATGGGGGAGGCAATCAGGTGATGTGTCCCTCTCACGTTGATGTTTCTCTGTCTCTCTCTCTCTCCCTCCCACTCTATCTGAAGATAAACAGAAAAATATCCTCTGGTGAGGATTAAAAAAAAAAAAGATTTTTTTTATTTTTATTGATTTTTAGAGAGAGAGGAAGGGAGAAAGAGAGAAACATTGATGTGAGAGAGACACATCGATCAGCTGCCTCCTGCACACCCCGACTGGGGATCGAGCCCCGAACCTGGGCATGTGCCCTGACTGGGAATCAAACCAGCAACCCCTTGGTGTCCAGGATGACACCCAGCCAACTGAGCCACACTGGCCAGGGCCTTTTTTTTAGCTGTGAACATTTTGTGCCACAAGCTATAAAAGCTAGTCGTTGTCATCATCATCGTCACACTGGATAACAGTTACTGAATACCTCCTGTAATCCAGCCACTGTGCAAAGGGCTGGGGACCCAGCGGTAAGTAAAACTGACAGGCTGTCCGCTCTCATGGAGGTTACATTCCAATACTTGGGGAGATAAATTGCAGTCAAATGGTCAACAACAGTCGTAACAGTGGTAGATGGACAAGGGATACATGGATGATAAAGGAATTTGACTGACTTCATGGCACGTTCTTTACATATATTAACTCATGTCTTCACAATATTACTGTTTTGGAAATGCTGCCTTTATCCTCAATTTACAGACAAGGAAACTGATAAACAGAAAGTAACTTTTCCACTAATTCCGGTCAGTCTGTCTCCCAAGCCCATCCTATGCTATCATCACAGGCCCTGAAAGCCCACCGTTACGGTTTCATTTCTTTGACAGTCTTTGTGGGTGTATTAGTTTCCAAATTACCACAAATTTAGTGGCTTCAAACAACAGATTTATTTTACAGTTTTGGAGGTCTCACTGGGCTAAAATCAAGTTGTTAGCTGGGTTGTTTCTTTCTGGAGACTGACGGGGGAAATCTGTTTTCTTATCTTTTCCAACTTCTAGAGGTTTCCCTACCCACATGCCTTGGCTCATCTTTAAAGCCAACAGTATCAGGCCAACGCTTTTTCATGCTACCATCTCTCTGGTTCTCTCTCCTGATTTCCTCTTCCACTTTTAAAGACCGTGTGATGACATTGGGCCCACCCAGATAACCCAGGATGGTCTCCTTATTTTAAGGTCAGCTGATTGGCAACCTTAATTCAGTCTGAACACTTAATTCTCCCTTGCCGTGTAGCATACCATATTCACAGCTTCCTGGGATTAGGACGTGGACATCTTTGGGGAGCCATTATTCTGCCCACCCCAGGAGCCCATTAAAATCATCGTTCCCTCTAGATCTGTGATAGCTGCTATACCGGTGAGTAGACTGCGCAGCTCTGAGAGAAGTGATGGGGAAGAGGCATTAGAGAACGGGAAAAGAGGAGGCTGGGATTCTTATCTGGGCTGTGCCCTTAACTTTGAGAGTAGCCTCAGGCAATTCCCCTCTCCTCCCTGGGTCCCACGTTTATTTATTTTTAAATATGTTTTATTGATTTTTTGGAAAGAGAGATAAAAACAGCAACGTGAGAGAGAACCATCGATGGGCTGCCTCTCACATGCCCCCTACTGGGGATCGAGCCCGCAACCTGGGCATGTGCCCTGACTGGGAGTCGAACCAAGACCTCTCAGTCCATGAGACGATACTCAATCCATTGAGCCACACCAGCTGGACATAGGTCTCACATTTAATGATGAGAGGGCTCCCAATAGCCAAAAGGTAGAAACATCCAAATGCCCATCAACTGACGAATGGATAAACAAATATGATAAATGCATGCAATGAAATATTATTCAGCCTTAAGGAATGAAATTCCGATCTATGCTACAACATAGATCACCCTTAAAGACATTATGCTAAGTGAAATAAGCCATCACAAAAAGACAAATATGGTATGATTTCACTTACATGAGGTACCTAGAATAGTCAAATTCATAGAGATAGAAAGTAGAATAGGGATTACCAGGGGGCTGGATAATGGAGAGTTATTAATGGGTACAGAGTTTCAGTTTGGGATGATGAAAAAGTTTTGAAGATGGATAGTGGTGTTGGTTACTTAATGCCACTGAACTGTACACTTAAAAATGGTTAAAATTGTAAATTGTACACTATGTGTATTTTACCACCATAAAAATAAATAACCTTTTCAAAGATGTGTCTGGCCCGTGTGGCTCAGTGGTTGAGCATCGACCCATGCACCAAGAGGTCGCCAGTTCGATTCCTGGTCAGGGCACATGCCCAGGTTGTGGGCCAAATCCCCAGTAGGGGCATGCTGGAGGCAGCCAATCGATGTTCTCTCTCATCAATGTTTCTTCTTTCTCTCCCTCTCCCTTCCTCTCTCTCTAAAACCAATAAAGGAATAATATAAAATAAAATAATAAAAATATCTTAAAATAAATAAAAGATGAGAAGACTGACCAATTCTAGATATCTCATGGGTGCTCCTAACACTGTCTCTGTAGATGTCAGGTGTGGCCCAACTTTCTACCAGGCAATGATTTTTGTGCCATGGCAAAGCCAATGCCCTTCTTCTTCTCAGGAGATTCCAGATCCCAGCAACCTACCCTTGATGGCAAGCTGGGAGAACTTCCTACTGTTCTTCGGCACAGCCGTCTTCACGTTTGAAGGCGTCGGTATGGTAAGATTGACATGGGGTTTGAGTGAATGGACCCTGGTGCTCTCCAGGGAAGCCAGTCATTGTCCCAGGTGAGCAAACAATAGTATTCATGAAAAGTGCAGAGTATGATCTTCTCTTGGTGGAAGGGAATGTCAGGACCCACTCTCAGGGCATCAGCTGCCTCATGTACCACAATAAGCTCTGAAGAGTGAGTGAGAATTCACTATCAGCCCAGATGGAGGAGGAGGGCACTCCTGGCAATAGAGAGCATGGAGGAAGATGAAAAACGGGGTGTGGCCCTGTGGAGAGGCCCCTTCCTAACCCTGGATGTCTGTGATTGTGGGGAACCTGCTCCTTCACAAGGTGTCACATCCCTTTCTACCTTTTCTTTTCCAACCTCCTTTCCCCACCAGGTTCTGCCTCTCAAAAACCAGATGAAGCATCCACAGCAGTTTGCTTTTGTCCTGTACTTGGGGATGACCCTCGTCACCATCCTCTTCATCTGCCTGGGGTCATTTGGCTACATGAGGTTCGGGTCGAACACCCAGGCCAGCATCACTCTCAACTTGCCCAATTGCTGGTACGTTTCTGCCTGCTGGGGTGGGGAGGGGAGAGTCATGGACTCTGAATCTTAGCAACAGGATGTGGCATCCCCTTGGGTTATTATTAGCATCAAATATTAACTGCTAATGTTTGTATTATAGTAATAGGTATATTTGATCATCCAGGCACCGTGTGTTATTTAATTCTCACAAAAGCCCTATGAGTTAGCATTCTTATGATCAATTCCATTTAATAGATGAGGAAGTTGATATTTGGAGAGAGAAGTAATTCTCCCAGTTCATATTGCTTATGAGAAGCTGAAACTTGAAACTGAATCTCACTCTCCGGTTCAAAGTCCCTAAAACAGGAAAGGTTGGAAGTGTTTGGAAAACAGAAACAGCAACAACAAAAAGTATAATTCCAGAGTAATAATTGAGGGTCCTGCAGGTGGACAGCTGCTCGGGCCCCAAGTCTAGAATTTGACCTAGGCTACCCTGGCTATGCCCCCGTTGGAATCTGGTCTGGAGTTCTTACATTCAATCATTCATTCATTCATGCAGGAAGCATTTGGGGGGCTGACACCTAGCATTCATCGACGGTTAGCTGTGTTCTCATCATTCTGGCAGTATTGGGGACATAGCGACTAAGCAGTCAGTAGAGTCAGGTGCTTAAGAGCACAAGCCCTAAAGCCGAGTAATGGGATTTGCACCCTGGTTTTTATATGATCTTGGACAAGCTACCCGACCTTGCAGACCTCAACCTTCCATCCTCTGTAAAATGAGGGTAATACTAATGCTGAATTGTATCAGTCAGGATAAACTAGATTATGCTCCAATAATAAACAACCCCCAAATCTCAATGGCTGAATACACACAAATGCTTAAACATATGCCCAGGCTACGTGTCCATTATGGGATGGCTGGGGCTCAGCTCTGCACCGTACCCACTCCAGGGCCCAGACTGCCGGAACAGCCACTCCCTGAAATGTTGCTGGTTGCCATGGCAGAGCACACATGGACCGTGCCCTCTTCCATGACGCTGCTACAGCATGCACTCCTTTTGCTAGCACTTCATCAGTCAAAGCCAGCTGCATGGCCACACCTCACTCCAAGGGGCAGGGGAGTTGAATCCTACCACGTGCTTGGAAGACTGGAAGTGTTTGTTGAACAGCCCAGATGACTTCCACGCTCTCTCAGGGAGTGATCGTGGGGATTAATTGGGTTAATATACATGAAGTGCTTAGAAAAGCGCCTGGCACATAGTAGGCGCTCAGTGAGTGTTAGCTACTATCCTGGTTATGTGTCCCCACAGCCTAGGTCTTTTGAGAGGAGTAGGATGATGGGGCATTCATTTCCCACAGGGCCACAGCTGCAAAATGAGGAAAAGATCACCAGCCCCACCCTCCTCACTGCGGTGTGGTAATGACTAGAGAAGATGATAAATGTGGAATTCCTTTGAGGTTGTGACTTATTTTACCCAAGTCAGATAGCATCCTAATAGGCTGTTCCTATTCTGGACAATTCGGGCTGCCACTGACCACCTCGGACAGGGCGCTTTGCTTCGGGGGCCTCAGCTGGAAAACGTGGACATCGGGTGCCATGAGGACTTCACACCTGCTCTGAACTTGGCTGCTCATGAGATTCTCCAGAGCAGCCTCATGAAGGAATACACAAATATCTCTCCCTAATGAGAAAGAGACCAACAACCTAATGGCCATGATGACACAGTTCATAGACAAATCCCCCAAAATGGCATTTTATATATTTTTTAAATGCTGTGTCTCCCTCACAACAGAAATGCCCATTTTTTAAAAATTTTGTTTCCTTTATTGATATTAGAGGGAGAGAGAGATGGAAACATCGATGAGAGAGAACATCGACTGGCTGCCTCCTGCATGCCCCCCACAGGGGATCGGGCCCACAACCTGGGCATGTGCCCTGACCGGGAATCAAACCAGCGCCCTCTTGCTGCATGGGTCAATGCTCAACCACTGAGCCACACCGGCCGCAGAAATGCCCATTTTTTAAAAACCCAATGGCAAAGAGCAGCAAGTGTTCACACACTGTTTCACAAGGATGTGAAAACCAGCCCTCCAGCAGGCTAGGACCACACATGGCCACCCTGTCAGCAACTATCACAACAGTAAATCAATACAATTTTACCCAGCAGTGTTACCTCTGGGACTGTGCGTCATATGGGCAGAGATATATGTACAAAGATAGTCTTGGCAGCATTGTTTACTGGTGAAAAACTGGGGATAATCTAAATATCCATTAGTTGGGGACTGGTTAAAAAAACTATAGTATATCCATGCAATTGGAATACCAAGCAGCTGTTAAATAGAAGGGGCAGATTTATGTGTACTGATAGGGAACAATCTCCAAGAAATATTTAATGAACAAAAATGGAGCTCAATGGTGTGTAGAGGATGCTGTCGTGTGTGTGTGTGTGTGTGTGTGTGTGTGTACCTGCATTCTATATAAGCTTGTATATCCACTGATTTCTGGAAGGGCTACAAGAAAACTGTTAGAGGGATTGCCTATGGAAAGAGGAACCGGAAGCTGGAAATCAAGGGTGGGCGGGAGGTTTTTCACTGTATAACTATGACTTTTACTCTATGTAGATATATCTTTTTAAAAACTAAAAGAAAAAAGGCACAGATTTCTGAGCCATAGACCTGCTGAATAAGAATCTCCAGGGATGTGCATTTTTACTAGGCTTCCCAGGTGGCTCTGAGAGCAGCTCCAGCCTGAGTCAGTGGAGGTTAGCCAGTTCTGAAACAAGTACCAGCTTCCGAGCAGTGAGTGAGTCCTGCGTGGCCCTGCCCAGGAGCCATGTCGTATTTCACGTCCTATCCGTCTGTCTGCAGGCTGTACCAGTTGGTCAAGTTGATGTACTCTATTGGCATCTTCTTCACCTACGCCCTCCAGTTCCACGTCCCAGCCGAGATCATCATCCCCTTCGTCACCTCCCAGGTGTCGGAGAGCTGGACACTGTTTGCAGACCTGTCTGTCCGCACAGCCTTGGTCTGTCTGACCTGTGAGTAGGATATTCTTTGCCCGAAGCTGTGGCTGAGAGCCACACTGGCATCTGCCCACTATCATTGGCTCTGCCACTTGTGTTCTTCATGAGTTTGCGCAAGATCCTTTACCTCCCTGAACCTCAACTTTCCATCTGAAAAATGGGCTTAATGGAACTACCACATAGCAAATATTACAGTAATCTCTACTGCCTACGCATAGAAGGTATACATGAGCTGGTTTACAGGAGGAAGAAGTATCATTCATTCAATCACACTCCTATACGCCTCCTGTGTGCCAGGCGTGGTACTGATATTATCTCACACTCATGACTGCCTAACAACGTAATATTAACAACTGAGGAAACTGTGCCTCAGACAATTTAAGTAACATGCTCAAATCATATAGCTGCTAAGTGACAGAGCTTGGATTTGAATGCAGGTTGTATGGCACCAAAGTCTGTGTTTCCCATTGTGCCACATTCCTTTCTATCATAAATTAGGGTCAGGTCCCCAACCATCAGGTTGTGTTTAACTGTAGGAGAAAACCCCAAGGGACTGATTCGTTAAGGTCTTAGAGACCACTTTTTGGGTGCACTCTTTTCTCCCTTCCACCCTTCCTCCCATTCTTCCTTCCCTCGTGCTTCTTTCCATTCATTTATTCACTTATTCATTCTACATTAGACGCTATAGTAGATGTTTGGGAAACATCAGGAACAGGTCTGGGGGATTCTTTCTTGAAGCATGTCCAGAGAGCAGAAAAGGTGCCCCGAGAAGAATGAGGGAAAGAACTAGGGATGTTTTGCCAGGAGAAGCGAGAGCTTGGGCAACATCTATGTTGCCCTGTGGGATTATTGTGAAAGAGAGACAGAGCAGAATGAGTCTTAAAGGCTCCACGAGTCCACGTTTAAAGTTGGGGCAATCCTGTCTCAGTTCAGAGTCAGGAGAAACTTGTAACTCTTGGAGCAACCCAGCAGAAGATGCTATCAGATATTATACTTCCCATAACTGGAGTTCTATAAGCAGAAACAGCACCTGCTTGGTTTAGGGTGTTACAGAGTTCCCAGTCTACACCACGACATCAGGAACCTGTTAATATATTGTGTTGAGATCCTTCCCAATACGAAGGGTGTAAGTTGAAGGGAAAAACCGAGTGGTTCGGGCCACTCAGGATCAGAGAAGGCATCTCTAGAGGCGGCTGACCTAATACGATGTCCTGTTTCTGGTACATGCTCAATGATCGCTTCCTCCTCCTTTATTCGTCAATTTTGTTACCCTTTATTCAATTGTTTGTTGAGCACCTACTATGTGCTTGACATTGTGCTAGGCACAAGGGACACGATAATGAATAATAAGGAAGACATGGCTCCTGAGGCTTACAGTTGAGTGGGAAATATACACAAGAAAATAATTAGAGCATATAAAGATGTACTATCTGATGGTTAGGGTTATGAGAACAGGATACCATAAGAGCACATAAGAAGGTTCTGTGACTTCGCCCTGGTCAGGTCAGGGAGTCCTCTCCAGTGGACTGATATTTCAGTTCAGACCTAAAAGATAAGTAGGACGTAGATGGAGGGGTGAAGAGTGGACCACGTGTGGGGAGCAGGCTCTGCACAGATCTGAGGCAAGTGTTTACATCTGGCCTCTTTGGAAAACTAAAAGCAGTGGGGAGTGATAAAACATGAAGCCCGAGGATTTGCAGGGCCCTAAGGAGATCGGGCCACGGAGATCCATGGGAGGGCTCTAAGCAGTGGGTTGACATAACCAGATCTGACCCTTCTGGTTCACCCTTCTAGTCTACCTTGCTTAGAGCTTCCTTGAACGCATCTTCTCTGCCCTGTCACTGTGAGCTCTCTTGGAGAACGGACACTATGGTTTTTCTCTGTACCTCCTCACGCAATTTATTAAACATCTGATGTAGGAATGCTATGGATGGGGACCCCCATCCGAGGGATGATGGATTCTCAACCATGAGACTCCATGAGTCTCTCTGATCCTCTGATTGGATGTGTTGGAGCAATTTCATAAAGAGGTAACATTTTCTTCAAGATCCAGCCAACTAGTAAGGGTGCTTTCCAGAACAGGTTTTCCCTAATTTGTTCATAGCAAAATTATATGGTTGTATCAAGTTGAATCACATAAGTTGTATATTTATTCATTCATTTTTAAACATTATCAAAATTGGACTCCCCTGGAAAAATCCATGATATATGTTCATCATATGCATAAAAGATAAAGATTTGAGTATTTATAAAAGAGATAGGCTCCCATTAAAAAACAAAGAGAGAGAGAGAGAGAGAGAGAGAGAGCGAGAGAGAGAGCCCAGCTGGTGTGGCTCAGTGGTTGAGCGTCAACCCATGCACCAAGAGGTCACCAGTTCAATTCCCGGTCAGGGCACATGCCCAGTTGTGGGCCTGATCCCCAGTGGGGGGCATGCAGGAGGTGGCCAATCGATGTTCTCTCTCATCAATGTTTCTCTCTCTCTCTCCCTCTCCCTTTGTCTCTCTCTAAAAATCAGTAAAGAAAAAAAAATTTTTTTAAGAGAGAGAGAGAGAGAGATGGGGAGTGAGCAGCCTAACACTGTCTTCATGTTTTATGTCCTCCTTAATTATCCAGATCCTTTTAAGAGTATGAAAACAAGTGGTTGAGATTCTGACAGCAACGAGCTACTTCTCACTTTTTATATCCTTGCTTCTAGACAGGGGTTATGGTATGTAGATTAGTACAAACCCATCATAGATTCAGTGTCCAGGTAAGAGTCGGCATTTGTTGAGTACCTATAGTGTACCAAGTTCTTTCTTATAAATAGGAGGCAGCACAGGAGAGTGGAAAGGGCCTTAGATTGGGCATTTTAATGAATTCTCATCTCAGCTGTGTGACCTTGGGCACGTTCAGTTCCTTCTAGAGCTCTAGATTTCCCCATCTCTAGAAGGTCATAATAGATAGGTGGTAGAGGGGCCTTTCCAATAAATATTGTATGTGAAAAACCCAATGAGTTATAACATAAAAGGAGAGCATCTATACTGGTGGTTAAAACAGTGGTAGCAGTCCAGAGCCACAGTGCCTGAACCTATTTCCCAACCTCTCCAGAATGGCTTATCAGGCATCTGTGGAAGTATAAGGCTCCAAAGAAATGATTTATTTCTGAGCTCCCTTCTGGAAGAAACACTCAGTGACTAAATTTCTTCTCTCCCTGCAGGTTTCTCAGCCATCCTCATCCCCCGCCTGGACCTGGTCATCTCCCTGGTGAGCTCCGTGAGCAGCAGTGCCCTGGCCCTCATCATCCCGCCCCTCCTGGAGCTCATCACCTTCTATCCTGAAGACATGAGCTGTGTCACCATTGCAAAGGACATCATGATCAGCATTGTGGGCCTTTTGGGGTGTATATTTGGAACATACCAAGCCCTCTATGAGTTGATCCAACCCATCAACCGTTCCACAGCCAACTCCACAGATGTCTATTCACATAATTATCTATTTTTATTCTAATAGCTCTCCCTCCTCCCATCCCCAGTTTGACTTCCACTGTGGATATTATATACATTCATCAAACCCCAGCATCTCTATATTAATTAGTGGCTTCTTTACCTTTCCACGAGAAATGTAGATGACACAAGTCAGCACTGATACCTCTCAGGCTGTGCTTTCTTGGAGGGCGGGGGGCCTTTGGATATTTTTGGAGGTCTTTTGTACCTCCTAACCAAAACCACATCAACCATTCATATTATTAGCCTCATTTAATGGGAAAAGAGATGCCATTTGCCTGGGATATCCCTGGAAACAGAGACCACACATATTTGTAAATGCAAAAGCAATTGTTTTCTCTATGGGGCAGTAGCTGCCCTTAAAGCATCAGCTTTAGGAAAGCATATGTTGGGGAAGAGGGTTTTCTATTTAGTCTTCTAAGTGGAAGAGTCACAGACAGAACAAAATAGAACTTAGCAGTAATTTTATCAACCATTGGCTCTGCCGCTTATTTCCTATGGGATCTTGGGCAAGTTCCTTTCTCTCTCTGTCTCAGTTTTCCCATCTATGAAATGGAGGATTGGACTATAATTGGTTATTAAGGGCTTTTCCTATTCTGACATTCTAAAAGTGAAAAAAAACAATTATCTTTTTACCACATGTGTGAAAATTGATTCTCCATCAGCAAGTTACTCTGTTGTTCTGGAGATACGGGCACACCAGAAGTAGGTTAAGGATAAAAACAAATCTCTTAGTGATCTTTCATCATTATGGTGACTTTACTACCTCAAAGGGCATCTGTCTATCTATTATCTATCTATCTATCTATCTATCTATCTATCTATCTATCTATCTATCTATCTATCTATTTTCCTTCTTGGATATCTTAAAACCACTTAGATCTGGTTTAGGCTGGAAGGGCTGAGCATTTTGTGTGGGGAAAAAGGATTTCATCATGTGCAAGGACTACTGACCTACTTTTTAAAATAATACTTAGTTGTGGGAAGGGTTTTGAAAAACAATCTTATACTCTGCAGATGGGAGTATAACATTATTATGGTCTTTCTGAAGGACAATTTTACAATATATGGGTAGCCCTCTGACCCACTAATTTCACTTCTGGGAATTTATCCTAAGAATCTTTTGTGTTTGCAAAAACTTTAGCAAATGGAGAGTTTGTGTTATTTGTAATAGTAAAAAGTTAGAAACAGATGACATTAGGTTGCATTATGATTCATCCAGAATAAAATGCTATGATGCCCCCAAACATTGCAAAAATGCAGCTATGGATATGCAGATATATTTGTGGTCTATCAGTGGAAGAAAGTGAATTAAAAACACTATATGAACCAAAACTAGACAAAGACGTAACAAGAAAATAAAGCCTCAAACCAAAACCCTTCATGAACATAGATGTAAAAATTCAAAACAGAATCTTAGCAAATCAAAGTCAACAATATACTAAAAGGATAATACATCATGACCAAGTGGGGCCCAGGAATACAAGTTGGCTTAGAATTTGAAAATTAACATAATTCACCATATTAACAAACTAAAAAGGAAAACATACACGATCGTCTCAATAGACAGAGAAAAAAATTTGGCAAAATCCAATGACTATTCCTAATATAAAGCTCCCAGCAACTAGGAATAGAAGGGAACTTCCACAATGGGTAAATGGTATCTATGAAAAACCTACAGCTAACACCATACTTGATGAGTAAAGACTGAACACTTTTCCTGTAAGATCAGAAACAAAACAGAGATGTCCACTCTCACCACTTCTATTAATATTGTACCAGATATCTAGACAGCGAAATTGGGCAGAAGAAAGAAATAAAAGGCCATCCAAACTGAAAAGGAAGGAGTAAAACTGTCTTCATATGAAGATGGCATTGATTTTTCAATATAGGACATCCAATGGAATCTAAAAAACTGCTACTAATTGAGTTTACAACTTCTCAGGATACAAGTTCAATATACTCAATCCAATTGTATTTCTCTATACTAGCAGAGAACAATCAGAAATTGCTAAAAGAAATTAAAACCTAAATAAATGGAGAGATACACCGTGTTCATGGCTCAGGAGACTTATTATGGTTAAGAGGTCACTTTTTACCAAATTCAGCAGGCTTTTTTTTTTTTTTAAATAAATTGACTAGCTGATTTTAAAATTCATGTGGAAATACAAAGGACCTAGAATAGCCAAAATATCTTAGAAAAAAAAGAAAGTTGAAGGGCTAACACTATCTGATTCTGAGTTATAACAAAGCTACTGTAATCAAAACTGCATGGTGTTGGTGCCAAGACAGACAAATAGATCAATGGACCAGCATAGAGAATCCAGAAATAAACTCTGCCCATATGTGGGCAACTGATTTTTGACAAAAGCACAGAGGCAAAGTAGTGGAGAAAGGATCACCTTTTCAAAAAATGGTCCTGACTTCCGGTCAAGATGGCGGCGTAGGTAAACGCCGTATGCATCCCACAACCACATTAAAGTTACAACTAAACTACAGAACAACCATCATTCAAAACTGCCTGAAATCAAGCTGAATAGAAGTCCTACAACTACGAAATTAAAGAAGCATCATGGAGACTGGTAGGAGGGGCAGAGGCGCGACAGGCTGGTCCCACACCCACGTGTGGCGGATAAAAATTAGGAGGATACCTCGGCTGGGAAGGTCCTCCCTGAGGACTGAGGGGTCCCCGTCCCACACCAGGCGCCCAGCTCAGGGTTCCAGTGCCAGGAAGAGAATCCCCATCACTTCTGGCTGTAAAACCAGCGGGAACTGAGGCTGAGGCGGCCGGAGCCCCCGGCAGCTCCTCTTAAAGGGCCCGCGCACGGACTTACTCGGACTCACACCCTCCAGGCTCCAGCGTGGGGGAGGCAGCTTGAAAGGCACCAGAGTCATATGGGGAAGAACTGAGCTGTTTGGCATTGGAGCGAGGGCTGGAGAGGCAGCTTTCTCCTGGACTATCAGAGGCCTTTGTTCCTTTGGTGAGCCCTTCCCTGGGCCGGCAGACAGCCACCATATCTGGGACTCCAGCAACCTGGCTCACACTGTTTGCCCTGCCCTGGTGATTCCCTGAGGCCCCGCCCCACCCAACTTTCAGGCCCACCCAAGCTGTTGCCAGTTGCTTGCCCATAGGATTGGCCTGTCCTGGATCCTGCTTCAACTTTTCCTAAATTCTTTCAAACAAGCAGCATCTGGTCTCAGCGAGCCCCATACCCCTCTCCAAGTAATACATAGAAACAAACACAGGGAGGCAGCCAAAATGAGGAGACAAAGAAACAGGTCCCAAATGAAAGAACAGAACAAAACTCCAGGAAAAGAACCAAGTGAAATGTAGATAAGCAACCTAACAGATGCTGAGTTCAAAACACTGCTTATAAGGATGCTGAATAGACTTAGTGAGAGCCTCAGTGAACTTAGTGAGGGCCTCAGGAGCATAAAAAAGGACCAGTCAGAAATGATGGATGCACAGTCAGAAATGAAGGAGGCACTAACTGAAATAAAGAATAATCTACACAGATTCAATAGTAGAGTAGGTAAAGCCAAGAAGCAAACCATTGATTTGGAATATAAGGAAGCAAAAAACACCCAATCAGAACAGCAAAAAGAAAAAAGAATCCAAAAAAATGAGGATAGTGTAAGGAGCCTCTGGGACAACTTCAAGCATGCCAACATTCACATCTTGGGGGTGCCAGAAGGAGAAGAGAGAGAACAAGAAATCGAAAACCTATCTGAAACAATAATGGCAGAAAACTTCCCTAACTTGGTGAAGGAAACAGACATACAAGTCCAGGAAGCACAGAGAGTCCCAAACAAGATGAACACCAAGAGGCCTACACCAAGACACATCATCATCAAAATGCAAAAGTTTCAAGACAAAGAGAGAATCTTAAAAGCAGCAAGAGAAAAGCAGTTAGTTACCTACAAGGGAGTTCCCATAAGACTGTCAGCTGATTTCTCAAAAGAAACTTTGCAGGCCAGAAGGGAGTGGCAAGAAATATTCAGAGTGATGAAAAGCAAGAACCTACAACCAAGATTACTCTATCCTGCAAATCTGTCATTTAGAATCGATGGCCATATAAAGAGTTTCCCAGACAAGGAAAAGCTAAAGGAGTTCATCACCACCAAACCATTATTATATGAAATGTTGAAGGGTCTTCTTGAAGAAAAAGATAAAAAAATATGAACAAACAAAATGACAATGAATACATATCTATCAACAATTGAATCTACAAACAAAATGAACAAGCAGAACAGAAACATTCTCATAGATACAGAAAAATATTGTTGGTTGTCAGATGGGAAGGGGGCTGGGGGGAGGGGTGAACAAGGTGAAGGGATTAAGAAGTACAAATTGGTTGTTAGACTGACAAATCTCAAAGGGAAGGGGGGTTGGGGGGGTGGGAAGAAATAAACCAAAGAACTTATATGTATATATGCATAACCAATGGACACAGACAACAGTGGGGGGAAAGGCAGGAGGGGGGTGGGAATGGGGAGGAGGGGTCAATGGGGGAAAAATGAGGAACATCTGTAATACATTCAACAATAAAGATAAGTTTAAAAAAAAATGGTCCTGCAAAAGTTTGATATGCATATGAAAAAAATCAGAACAATAGTTTACGTCATATACACACACACACAAATCAATTCAAAATGGACCTTAGACCTAAATTTAAAACCTAGAACTATAAAACTTTTAGAAGAAAACACAGTAGAAAAATTGTGACCTTGGGTTAGGCAAAAGCTTCTTAGATACACTACCAAAAGCAGTGTATTTGTGTGCAGTTCTTTTGTCTTTAGCTTCATACTATCCCATCAATATATTGTAACTTAAGTTAGTTATTTTTTTCTCCACCTTCAGTATGGTTGTATTACTCATTTGAAACGCAGTTAGTTTTTTTGTTACTGTTTGTACTCCATATTGAATTCCCCTCATCTCCTGGTTGATTTTAATCATATTTTGAATATGAGGGACATAATTATGGGTCTAAGTGTCAGACAAAAAGATATACTTAGAAGTGTCCCACCCCCTCATCCTTTAGACCCTGTTATCATTTCCCCCTTCTTTCCACTATATTCCTCCCTCCCTCTGCAAATAACTAATCTCATTAGTTTCTGGCTCATTTTTCCTTACTTTGTACAAATGAGCAGATACATGTATATTTTCTATGCCCTCCTTTCTTACATGAGAAGTAGCACGTTTTTGCACTTTGCAAACTTTTGTACTTAACAATATATCCTGGAAATAACTTTACACTGCTTCAGAGATCTTCTTTATTCTTTTTTACGGCTAAATAGTACTCCATGTGGCCATGGTTTATTCAGTCACTCTCTTACATATGGACATTTACCTTGTTTCCAATATTCTCCATCACAATGCGGCAATGAGTAATCTTGTGCATGTGTATTTTTGTCTTGTTGGAGGTGTACCTTCAGAGGAAATTCCCAGTACTGGAATGGTTGGGTCAAAGGGTAAGCTCTTTGGAAGTTTTGGTAGGTACTAATTCCCTTCAGGAAGGGCTATACCATCTTGCATTCCCACGGACTATGTATGAGAATGCCTGTTTCCCTGTTGTACCACAATGCCTGTTGTACTTTTTAGTTTCCACCAGTCTGAGAGGTGATGTTATCTCAGTATTGCTTCAATTTTCATTTCTCTAATCATGGGTGAGTTTGAACATAGGAATACTAACCCTCTGTCTATGATTTATCCTGCAAATATTTTCTTCTTGACAAACATTTTTTTTTAATTTTAAGTAGTCAAATGTGTCAATCTTTTATCGGCTCTGGATGTTCACCCATGTTTTCTTTTTGTATTTGTATGGTTTCATTTTTTTTAAACATTTAGACCTTGGATCCATTTGGAGTTCATTCTTGCATATGGTGTGAAGTATGGATCTAATTTCTACTTTTCCCAAATGACTTCCAGTTGACTCAGCACCATTTATTAAAAAGTCTACTTTGCCCTGGGATTTGAGATTTTTCACTCCCCTCCTCTGAGACCTGGAGGAGCATTTGACCCAAGACCATGACATGGCACAAAAAGACTGAGCCAGAGATTCCATTCAAAGATGTGAACTAATAAATGACTGTGAGGAGAAGGCGGAAAGATTCAGGAGGGGACAAAGGCTGGAGAGGTCACATTGCCATGGGAAAGCAAAGGAACAGAACAAGGAAGCTGGATGGTGATGAGGTCGATGAGGCAGAGATAACAAGCAGCTCATGAGACGGAAACAAGAGTCAGTCCCTGGAATCGCCTAGGCTCCTCTGCACCACGGCAACGAAGCCTCCCAACAGGAACAGCCCACCGCAAATGCTCCTGAAATCCTGGGATGTGACCAATAAAACTATATATATAGCTAATACAAAGGAGGAACTCAGCAAGTTAAAAAGATTCCCAGTCATGTGCAGTATAATGATGTTTCAGTCAATGACAGACCATATACATGAAGGTGGTCCCAGATTATAATGGAGCTGAAATTCCTACTGCCTAGTGATGTCAGACATTGTAAGGTCCTGGTGTGATGCATTACCATAAACACATGAGTATTTTCACTGTACCTTTTCTATGTTTAGATACACAAATACGTGCCATTGTATTACAACTGCCTGCAGTATTCAGTCCAGTAACATGCTGTACAGGCTTGTAGCTCAGGAGCAATAGGCTATTCTATATAGTCTAGCTATGCAGGAGGCTATACCATCTAGGGTTGTGTAAGTACGCTCTATGATGTTCGCACAATGATGAAATCGCCTAATGACACATTTCTCAGAACCAATCCTCGTCGTTAAGCAACGAATGACAATACTGCCAATTCTAGCTTTATAATAGCCCAGAATTCAGGGCTGGTCTGTGGGTCAACTAGTTGTCATGTAGCACTGGACAATGGACAAGCCCAGGCACCTGACAGGGGTCTACCTCTCTTTGTTGGATCCCTGCTCCAGAGCAGCTGCTGGTGAGTCCACCTCTTCGGCATCTATCTGCCACATTCATCCCGACAGGCTCCCAGCTCTGAGAGGCTGCCTCTCCTTCCCCGAGCACCGGAAGGGCCCACTCCTTGGGTCAGACACTACGGACCTGGTCCTATGGAGGAAAAGCTGGGGCCAGAGGAATTGTCTCAAGACTAAAAGGACAAAGCATGCATGTTTTCCATCAGAGGTCACAAACTGGTCACCCTGAGCCAAATTTCCCTGCTGACAAGTCTGCCTGGCCCCTTCGGCCCCTGCAGAGTGTTTTTTAAAAAATAATTACTTGTCAATATTTAAACATTGCAAGATTTCATATAAAAGTCTGGATTTCTGGCTTCTCTAAGGAAAAAATTGAGAATATTTGGCAAACTGAGTCCACAATATTCTCATAGGCACTAACTGGCTTTATCTAGACGGCAGGGGCCCCTGCAGACAGCATGCGCCCTTCCTAACTCCCTGACTACATGCTCAACTCGAGACTGGGCATCTGCTGCCTCACATCAATGCATGTGTGCTGTTATGAAAAGGAAAAAGGGCCCTGGTCAATTTGGTTCAGCGGTTAGAGCATTAGCCTGTGGACCAAAGAGTCGCAGGTTTGATTCCAGTCAAGGGCACATACCTGGGTTGCAGGTTCAATTCCAGGCCCCATGGGGGTTGTATAATAGGCAGCCAATCAATGTGTCTCTCTCACATTAATGTTTCTCTCTCTCTCTCTCCCTCCCTCACTTCCACTCTATCTAGAAAATCAATGGAAAAATATCCTCGGGTGAGGATTTTTTAAAAAAAGGGAAAAGGGGAGATACATGTATTCCTTGTGGTCCTTGTCACTCATTTGTCTCTCTTGCTTGGCCCTGCAGGCACCTAAGTTTGTAAACTATCTTAGACACAGAGGATTCTTAAATCTCTCTCCCAAGGAAGCCCCACCCCACACCCTGCCTCTCCAGGATATACTATGCCCCACTGTTAACTGGGCAAATCTAGAGAAGACTACTCAAACCAATTGCAGATGTTTGAGCCCTACTACTTCAGGGCCTTCATTGTACAAGGGGGTTAGAGTAACATGAAAACTATTAATACTCTCAGTCTGCTTTTAAGTTAGGGACAAAACAATTTTAATGAGAAAATCATTCAAGGTACTTCAGGAGAGCAATACTGGGTCAGTCTGAACTTGGGGTCACAAAACATGTTCATCCAATTCCTTGACTGTTTGGAAAATAAGTTAAGCTCTTAGAAAGCCGAAGGGGTGAGGAGGAAAGTGAAGTGGCCAGCCTGGCAGATGTCCTGAGGCACCAGGAACCGCCAGGCTCCCCCTACCTTACGTCAGGGCTGTTTGCCATGCCCAAAATGTAAGTGCCACAAACTGATCTCCAGCGAGGGTAGTAGCATCACTGTGGAAAGGAGCTTGAAGAGGAACAGAAAATCAGAATTTGGCTTTGACAAATGCAACACAGAGGAAGAGGGACCCTTCCTCACACCCCTTCATTCTGCTGCAGCTGGTGCCACATTAACGGTCTGTAGAGAGACATTGAGCTTGAAACAGCCCAGACGTTTCTCGCCGCTGCTCAGGATGTTCTGGATGCGGTAGTTTCCGGTACTGAGCCAGCTGGGCAGGTCCAGGTGGGGTAGGCTGAAAACACTCTTGGGCAGTGAGTATTTGCCCTGTGGAAAAGCCAGCAGATCACAGGTCAGTGGAAGCTTACCAATGGGACTCTCTCCTGGAGCCACCTTTAGGATTGCAACCATGAACTATCCCTCCTCCCATTCCCCTAAGACCCACAGGAGATTAGAGATTGCCATAGCACTGTGGAGCACTGAAGGTCACACCAAAGTTCAAGTCTCCCATTTCACAGATGGATAAACTGAGGTTCCCCAAAGATAAGCAATTCAGGATAGATCACACCAATTTACATCCACCCACAGACATCCAGATCTGCAGGAGAATGCAAGGATCCTTCTCTCCAAACCCCAGGTCTTTACTCCAGCCATGGGGATAATGCTCTCTCTCCATGAGTACTTACTTCTTTGAAGGGACAGTGGCAGGGGAGCCCATAGGTGTGCAGAGGCTCTGGGCAGGGCTCTCCAGGGGGGAAAAAACTGTCAACTGTGTTACAGATGTCTTCATAGGTACAGCTACCAACTTGCTCCACACATGGGACTTTGACCCAGAAGCCAGCCATTTCCTTCTGCACAGTTAACTCCACCTGGTGAAAAGAGTTTGAAAAAGTGTCAATTCCAAGGCAAACATACTAGATCCTCTACCTCTTTTTTTCTTTTCTTTTCTTTTCTTTTCTTTTCTTTTCTTTTCTTTTCTTTACTGACTTTAGAAAAAGAAGAAGGGAGAGGGAGAGGGATAGAGAGACAGAAACATCCATGAAAGAGAACATCGATTGGCTGCCTCCTGCCTGCCCCCCACTGGGGATCAGGCCCACAACCTGGGCATGTGCCCTGACCGGGAATCGATCCAGCGACTTCTTGGTATTTTCAACCACTGAGCCACACCAGCCGGGCAGATCCTCTACCTCTTTAAAAGGTCAGCATTTCATTTCATTCACATAGTTTTTAATTGGTTGAGATCTTGGAGATATTATTCTTTCCTATGCCCATGACAGACATGAATAATCAAATGTGATTTTTACCCCCTTCACTGAATCACAGTCTTAGAATTCTTTAGGTAATCACCACCCATTGGCTGAAGCTAACACTTGAGTTGAAATGCATTTGTCACCCTGGCCGGTTTGGCTCAGCGGTTAGAGCATCGACCTGCGGTAGAGAGAGACCCGGGTTCGGTTCCCGCTAAGGGCATGTACCTCGGTTGCAGTTTGTCCCGGCCCTGGTTGGTTGTGCGGGTGGCAGCCACTCGATGTGTCCCTTTCACGTCGATGTTTCTCTCTCTCTCTCTTCCTCTCTCTCCCTCCCACTCTATCTGAACAAAAAATGAAAAAATGTCCTCAGGTGAGGATAAAAAAAAAAAAGAAATGCATTTGTCACCTAACTTCTAACTGGCTAACTGTAGCATTGCTTCCTATACTTTCCCAAAGTAACATCAAAAGGCAAATAAACTTATGAAAGAAACTTTAACCTCATTAGGAATGACATACAAGACTGGAAAGAATTTTTACAAAATGCTGAATGTCAACAATGTGTGAAAAGAGCCAAATCTGTTGTTGCTAGTTAGAGGAAAAATGGGGTCAAACACTTAGAGGCACTTTGGTACTAAGTATTAGAAGACCTAAAAGTCTGTGTCTGGATGAGAAAAGTAGAAAAATATTAATTTCAAGAATCATTTCTGCAAAGGTCTTTATAATAGCGAGAAAAAAAAAAACTACCCTGGAAACAAACTAAATATCCGACATTAGATTTGTTAAGTAAATTATGACAGATCTACAACAAAACATTTCTGCCATTAAAAATGATTAGGTAGTGCCCTGGCCAGTTTGGCTCAGCAGTTAGAGCATTGGCCCTCGGACCAAAGGGTTGCAGGTTTGATCCCTGGCCCTGGTCGGGGTTGTGTGGAAGGCAACCAATCAATGTATCTCTTTCACATCGATGTTTCTCTCTCTCTCTCTCCCTCCCCTTACCTCTCTCCCTCCCTTCCATTCTATCTAAAAATCAATGGAAAAATAGCCTTGGGTGAGGATTAACAACAACAAAAAAGATTAGGTAGTTCAATGTCAAATGCCACAGAAAGTGGTATGGAAAATATAGTATAATGCAAAAAAAAAAAAGCAAGTTTAATAGCACACATCATATAATCCCACTAGGATAAATGTATATATATTTACAAATGCAGAAAAAAATTCTGACAGGATATATAAATAGCTAACAATGTATATGTATGTTATATGTGATTGTATGGGGGAAAGTTCCAAAATGTTAAAAGTGCTTACCTCTTATCATGAGGTAGAGAGATTTCAGGTGATTTTTTTTTCTCCCCATTTTGACCATTTGTGTTTTCTAAAGTTGACTACATATCACTTGCTAATTGATGTGTCTGTTTTATAATTAATAACACCACCACTACCAAAACCAAATTGCCCAACCAGAGCTGTCGGACAACAGTGAGCCCTGTGCCATCCTGTCTGGGAGGCTGGAGCACTCCCTGCCAGGTGTGAGGAAATCATTCATTCGTGCCCTCAGTAGGAAGTTGTTGGGGCTGACATCAGATTCCTTCCAATCTCAGACATCACAATACTGAGAGTCTGTGAACCTGAGTACAAGTCTACAAACCCGTGCCTCCTTTGCTGCGCTGGGACGCCAGGGCTCCAGTGTTAGTTCCCTGGCACGTGTCCCGCAGGACCTCGGTCAGCTGGCCCATGGCACCTTCCCTCCAGCTCCTGATCGATCCCACCCACCCCAGGCTCACCTTCAGAGGAGCATTGAGGGCAACACTCGTCTGGGTCTCGCCACTCACGGTCACATTCCCAGGATTTACAATGGGGTTAGGTTCCACATTCAGGCTTTTGATCAGCACAGGGTCCTTCCCCTGGTCACAGTTCTCCCAAGAAAAGCTACTGACCCGGAATGCCTAGGGATAATCATGGAAGCAAGAAAAGAAAAGTTGACAAAAGGAACTCTCACAGGTCAGAAGAATCAACAGAACATACTACTGATGTGTGACCGTGGGTGAGGTGGCTCCCCTCTCCGAGCTTCATCTGTAACTGTGTGTCTGTAAACGTGGGATAACACTTGTCCTGCCCATTTCATAGACAGGACTGAAGTAAAAGACTCCTAAGACATAATCTCCCGAAAGTGTGCTAAACTATAAAACACAGTATACCAGACCTTGAACTGGTTAATGCTAGAGGAGGAACTGGAACTCAGTGTTTTGGATGCTCAAACGCTCAAAACAGGAGACTAACCATATCCGCCTCTGGTAGGGACCTTCTCTGATCTCCCACCTCCCTGCTCCCCACTCCTTTCCAGCCAGTCTTGGGACCTCCTTAGAGGGTAGCTCCTGGAGGATTTCTCTCTGCAGCCCATGCCCAGGGCCTTCTTCCCATCACACACCCCGCCCCCACCCCAATCCAGGGCCTGGGACAACAGGAAACACAAAACACAGTGGGAAACATAACATCCAAAACCCCACCCTCAAGGGGTGTGCAGTGAACCCAGGAAGGGAATAGGACACACGTGAAAAGATCCCAGAGTGCCCTGTTGGAGCTAAAGAATCCTCTCCCCTCTCCTAAGCAACCCCTTGCCCCAGGCCCTTGGGGAGACTAACAAGGTGATTTCCAGATGCCTGACTAGAGGATTCTGTGGCAATGGATTCTGCGGCGGAGTCCAGCCTCATCTGAAAAAGGAGGTATGATGGATTAGTAATGCCCACCAAGGGCCAGGCCTGGCATCAGATATTTGCCATCCCAACAAGTGGGAAGAGGCAACATGGGGCAACACAGGGCAAAGGGGAAGGCACAGCTCTGGAGGCAGAAATGTGGGTACAAATCAGACTTGGGTTCAAATCAACCCTCAGCCACTCTCACTAGCTGAGACCATGGCTAAGTGAACCCCTCTTGGGATTCAATTTCCTCACCTATCAAATGGGCATAATTATATCTTCTCAAGAGGGCTACTGGGAGAGGGAGACATTTGTATACAGGAAGTATAGGTCACGACCCTTCAAAACTGTCAAGCCCATGAAAACACTAGACTGAAGAAGTATCACAGACCAGAGGAGACCAGGGAGACATGACAACAAATGCAATGTGGTGACTGAACTGAATCCTGAAACACAAAGAGGCCATTCATGGAAAAACTGGTAAAATCCAAATAAAAAGTCTAGTGTTTCGTTATGGTAATGTAGCCATGTTGGCTTCTCAGCTGTGACAAGTGCACCATGGTAAATAAGATGTTAACATTAGGGGAAACTGAGTGAGGAGTATGTGGGATCTCTGTTCTATCTGTGCAACTTCTCTGCAAATCTAAAATTATTTCCCCAAAAAAAGTTTATTAGGAAAAAAAGCACATGGCTTAACATTGTGGATGCTCAAACACTGACCACTACCCCACAGCCTTCATCTGGCTTGTGATCTCAGGGGCAGGCCTTTGAGTCACATGAGCCCAGAGAAGTCCTGGATGATGGCAAATAAGGATTGAAAGTGCCACTTGTACCCGGCCGGCATGGCTCAGTGGATTGAGCATCGTCCCATGGACTGAGAGGTCCTGGTTCCATTCCCAGTCAGGGCACATGCCCAGGTTTCGGGCTCAATCCCTAGTGGGGTGGGGGAGGCGTACAGGAGGCAGCTGATTGATGTTTCTCTCACACATCGATGTTTCTATCTCTCTATCCCTTCTTTTCTCTCTTAAGAATCAATAAAAACATATTTAAAAAAAAAAAAAAGTGCCACTTGCTGTGTAATCTTGGGTGAGTCCCCTATCCTTCTCTATGGGCCTGAGTCAGGTGGGTGAACTCAATGATGTCTCAAGGCCTCTGCAAAACTGTCGATCTAAGACCCTCTGGAATGGTCCGGAATGGCACCGATAGCCAAGACATATAGAATGGGGATGCAGGGCAAGCTGGAGCCTTAGCCGAACTCCACCCCATAGCAGTCAGACCTGGAGCCAAGAGAAACATTACCAACCTACACTGGAGGACAAACTGTGAATCCTCTAGAAGAATAAGCCCCAAGATCCTAGCTCCTTCATTCAATAGGCAAAAACAGACTCCTTGCCCCTGCGGCACCATGAAGCTGAGACCAACAGCTTATATTACTTTGTTTAAGATGTTAAAGCAGCCATTTTCAACCTGTGCGCCACAAGAGGCATGCTGGTGTGCGGTAAGAATTTTTAACACATGCAATACCTGACTATTCAGTCAGGGGCACTGACCTCTTTTCCCTTAGATGGTCAAATTAAAAAATGACAACAGCCAAATACAACAATAGCCGTCTGGTGTGACTGAATCAAAATTATACCTTTTTTTTTTTTGTCAGATTGGCAAAGAATATATTTTTTGAAGTGCTGCAGAATTTTAGTAATTAGTTTTTGTGTGTTATGGGATGAAAAAGATTGAAAATAGCTGTTTTAAAGCATTTTCTTCTCCCACAATCCACAAGAAAGGCAGGTTGGCATCATACCCATTTGACAGATGAAAACACTAAGGTTCAAGGAGCTCAAAGTCCATGTCCATGGATTAGAGATAGAGATGGGATCAGAAGCTCAGCCTCCCAGCTCTCAGTCCTACCCCACTTTCCCCTACATATCGCTGTTTCTTGCTCTCAGGCAAATATTTCCAAGGTGGTTGAAAGGAGGGGGGAACCTAGGCTGGCCTCTCTCTTTGCTGCCAGAGATAGCACGTGTCTTGCCTGCAGCTATGGAGCAAAGAGGCCATGAAACTAGGCTTCTCTAGGTCTCAGAATGACAGAACTTCCCTTTCCCAAGGGTCTGGAGCTTGGGGTGAGTGAGAAGTGAAACGCAAGCTCGGAAGTAAGGGCCTCTCCATGGCTCACAACCAGGAGCAGGGCTGGATCTTTGTCACCAGAGGAACAAGTCTGGCCCTTCTGGCTTGGAGGGCCTCTCAAACCCACCCACGGATCAGGACAAGAAGCCGAGCCATAGAGCAGTACAGAGGAGAAGGGAAGGGCGCCAGACCTTTTCAAGGGCGAGGGGTGGGCAGGTAAACAGAGCTGAGTCTCTGGGTCCGGGAGCAGTGCCTTAGTCTTCCAGTTCTGCAAAATGTCACTCAAATAGTTGGAAAGAGGACAGAGGAGTCCTAAGTGAGTGAGGGTAAACCTTATGAAGTCTGGAGCTAAGCAAGGCCTTACAGACCACCCTCACTGTACTAGTGGGCGAAGGGATTCAGAACAGGCCTCCCGGAGATGTGCCACTGTGGCGTGTTTCCTACATACATAAGTGTGTAATTAAATTTGGTTATTTTCTCTTGTTAATCTGTCTCACGTCTATTTGATTATTACAGCAGCAGACAGAATCTAGAAGGGCAGAGGAAAACTGCTGCTTCTCCCACATAAGGAAGCAAACTTTGAGAAAGAAAAGTCGCACAGTTAGTGACTTTGGGAGGCGCTGCTGCAGAGAAGGAATTCTAGAGACGAGAATAGTTACCCCCATATCCCATCCCAACCCGCTGGGCCGGGAGAGTGGAAACAGCCTCCCAAAAGAGCGGCACTCACCTTCTTCACTAAGACCTTCGCAAGGGCCTCAGGGGCAGCGAGAAGCAAGCCCACGGCGATCAGGAGCGGAGCCCGCATCAGGGGCATCATTGCAAAAGGTGGGTCTGCGCGAAGATAACAAGGTCTGGGCCCGGCGGCGACGCCTTTAAATGCCAGTCCGCGCCGGTTATGCAAAGCTGTGCATTGTTATGCAAAGCTAAGCGCGGCCACTTCCAGATTCGTCCCAACCCGTGGGGATCCGGGGTTTTAAGGCCTTACTGGAAACAGTTCTTTCCCTACGCAGCACCTCAGAGGTTCCTCCTTGAGCCCCTGTCGTCGGCGTGGGCGTCAAGCTCCCACGTTCTGAGGGGCGAAGGCAGAGCCCGAGGAGGGAAGGGGCGGGACTGAGGGCGGGGACTGGGCGGAGCTGAGAGCCAGAGGGGTGGCCGGGAAGGAAGGGCGGAACAGAGTGCCAGGAGGGGCGGGGCCGAAGCGCGGGGGCGGGGCCGAAGCTCGGGGGCGGGGCGGGCGGGGGTCGGAGCTGTAGTTCCGAACTCACGCTGTGACTGTCAACGGTCAGGAAGGACATTTGTTTTCCTTCAGACAAGATTTTGTTAAGCTACTACATTTTGTAGTTGAGGTTTGCTTTTTAAAGAAGCAATAGGGACATTAACTAGATTGTAACTTTTAGTTACTGATGTGTACCCAGTGCCTGACACATAATAGACCATCAATCTTTGTTGAATAAATGAATTATGAATAGAATTTAAAACTTACCTAATCATCTTTTTAAACATTTTTTTCTTTTAATTTTTTTTTTCTTTATTGATTTTAGAGTGAAAGGAAGGGAGAGGGAGAGAGAGATAGAAACATCAATGAGAAAGAACATCTACTGGCTGCCTCCTGCATGCCCCCCACTGGGGACTTGGCCCACAACCTGGGCATGTGCCCTGACTGGGAATCAAACCGGCGACCTCCTGGTGCATGAGTTGATGCTCAACCACTAAGCCACACCGGCCGGGCTTTTTTAACATTTTTTTTAAATTTTTTGAATTAATTTTAGATTTACAGAAAATTTACAAAAATAGTACAGATGTAGCTGTGTTTCCCCCATTGTTAACAATAAGAAAATAGCATTAGTACATTATTATCAACTAAGTCCAAACTTTACCTGATCTTTTAACATGCTTTTTAAATTGTACATCTTCCTCCCAATCTGATAAGAGTTTCCCTCTCTCATCTGTAGCACAACCTCTTTGTTACACACAAGTGCAATTAGAGGCCTCACGAAGAAGAGGTCTTGCCCAAGGCACACAGCAGAAGTGAAACTAGAACTCCTCCGGAGGCTGATCCCACAGTAGTATGACAGATGTCCATGTGGCTGTGCTCCTTGGTAGATGTGTGGGTGGTGGGTGGGGGAACTGGATGCCAACACTGGTATAATTGGGGCCTCATTGGGAAATAGGATGCCTCCCTTCCATCATCATTCCTTCTCCATCTTTGCACCTGCTAAGACCCCTCCACCCCGTTACCCACTTCCTCTTGACTCCTGAATAGTACTCCATTCTGGCCCGGCCAGTGTGGCTCGGTGGTTGAGCATCGACTCATGCACCAAGAGGTCGCTGGTTCAATTCCAGTTCAGGGCACATGCCCAGGTTGTGGGCCTGATCCCCAGTGGGGGGTATGTAGGAGGTAGCCAATCGATGTTCTCTCTCATTGATGTTTCTGTCTCTCTCTCCCTCTCCCTTCCTCTCTCTCTAAAAAATCAATAAAGAAAATACTCCCATTCTGTCAGCCTCAGGCACACCTCTTCACACAAGAAGTCAATGATCTTGGGCAGTAAAAGGTTAATGCTTCTTTTACTGCACAAGCTACCTTAGAGGACCTTTCAATGAGTGTGCACATTCCTTGGAGATTAGAGTATCTGACATCCCCATCTGAAGGGCTTTGGAGGAGATTCTGGAAGGCCACAGACAGTGACTAAAAACCAACGCCATAACCACGATGGAAGGGAGGGCAGAACAGGGGCTTGTTCAGAATGCTCCCAGTCAGCCAGACCCAGGCTTGCATCCTGTGAGATCCTGGCCAAGGGCTTTAACCTCTCTGGCCTCAGTTTCCTCATTTGCAAAACAAGCATTAAAATAATAATAATAATAATACCTTTCAGTACTAAGCTGTTCACTTATTCAACAAATACTTATAGAGCCAACAGTTGAACAAGATAAAGACTCTGTCCCCACCCCCACATCAACAAGAAACAAACAAGATGTTATCCAAGAGTAATAATACCAGAAGACAAGAAATCAGGTTAAACTAATTCAAAGTACAGTGGGTTGCCTTCTTGAGTCTAATAAGAACTCTGTGAGAAGGTGGATTTTGACCATCCTTGAAAGAATAAGAAACATCTGGGGTAAGAGCCAATGTGAAATTTAAACATGGGCAAGCCCATTGAGCCATGATTCCCAGCCAGGGCTGCACACTGCAGTCCTCTGGAGAGCTTTTAAAAATCCTGATGCCCAGGTCACCCTCCAGACCAATTACATCTAAATCTCTGGAAATGGGACACAAGCATTGGGGGTTTTTTATTTTGTTTTTTAATCCCACATGATTAAAATGTACAGGTAAGGTTGACATCCACCTGGCATACAATAGGTGCACACATACATAAAAATCACGATTACTATAACAAGGCCCTTGTCCTTGAAGAATCCACATTCTAGGAGCGAAGAGTTGGAAGTATAGAAATTGTTGTCGCTGTAATGTTCATCATCATGTGTTTCCTGGAGGACTAACTGGGTTTGGGCCCTGGAATGACATGGCCCAGGATGACCTAGCAGCCCTGCTTGTGTGTAGTGGGGTGAGTATTGTTGGGGACACGGCATATGTCTAAAGGCTGGTGTGGTGAGTGCCCTGAATGTAATAAGGAGTGATTACCACCTCAAATGCATATGAATCAGGCATGTGGGTCAGAAGCAGCAGTCACTGACAAATAACTGTGGAGGAGGAAGAAACTTACTTCTACTTTCTAGGTTCTTTTGGCTGGTCTAATAATCTAGTAGACATGAGACAGATTAGGAAAAGAAAATTAACAAATTTAATTACATACCTATGTATGGGAATCCCACATACATGAGAGAGTCTGAGACCCCACATACATGAGAGGTTCAGAGACAGAAAAGGAATATGAGGACAATAAGACATTCCAAGCTAAGGATAAGGTCAGGCACCTGGATCTTCTGAGGGGGGGAAGGTCATTCACAGGATAAGAACAGATATTCAGTAATTAGGTGTTTGCCCTGTCCTATAGATAGATCATAAAAAGTTATTTCTGGTGATAACTCTTATTTTGGACAAGGCCCAAATTTAAATTCTTTAAGGAAAAGTGAAAGTTTCTCATGAGACCTCAAGGTCTTGATTGCCTTCAGCTCACAGCAATCTACATGCCCAAGTGGCACATCTTGGGGGGCCTGTTCCAAACCCCTTCAAAGCTGATGGTGTAGACATAAGAACACTTGGTTACTGACTGGTCTCTGTGGGGTTTCACCCCAAATATAGTCTGGACATCTGGTTTTAAATCTTGGCTATTCTGGCCAGATACCTCACTTCATAGAGCATAAGACTCTTAAATCTTGGCTATTCTTTTTATTATAGAGTAATTTTCAAAAGGAAGTGTTAAAAACAAAATTCAACTGAGTAGCCCTGGCTGGTTTGGCTCAGCGGTTAGAGCATCAGCCTATGGACTGGAGAGTCCTGGGTTCAGTTTCTGCTAAGGGCACGTACCTCGGTTGCAGTTTGTCCCCAGCCCCGGTTGGGGTCATGTGGGTGGCAACCAGTCGATGTGTCTCTCTCACATCAATGTTTCTCTCTCTCTCTTCTTCCCTCTCTCCCTCCCACTCTATCTGAAGATAAATGCAAACATGTCCTCAGGTGAGGATAAATAAAATAAAAAATAAAAAAAATTCAGCTGAGTAAATTTGAAGATCTAATGACTTTATTAAGCTATTCATGAATTGGACAGCATTCCATCTAAAAACTAGAAGGGCTCTCTGTGGAGTAGTACAGAATGATAGGTTTTTATAGGAAAAAGGGTGGGGCAAGGGAGCCATTAACAAAAGTGAAGGATTATTTTTTAGACCCAGACATCTTCTTTTGGGGGGAAGGGAATGGCCAGGGTTTTTATCAGGTAGATTGCCTCTTCTTTCTGTGGGGGATGGAGAGGGCCCAGGTGACAGATTACTTTACTGGTTCTTGACCAGAAAATTCCAGACTGGAATTTTAAGATTATATTTCTAGAAAAGGTTGAAACAACAATTAGGTCAGATACTAAATCTAGGTTTAGTATCATGGGCTTTAGCACAAGTGATGCCATTTTGGGCCTGTGGTTTTCTCTTTATCAGAAGGCAAAATCGTAACTCTCATAGATATAAAATGAGCATGCATTAGAGATTTAATTTAACTCCTTCTGTGAGGGAACCTGTGAGATGTTACAAACTGTGCAAAGAAGAATTCAAAGAACCAAAACATTTATTTATAGCTCAGGAATATTGAGATAAATGTGCAAATAAAGGCAAAACTGGTCTTTTCCATAATAGGGGAGAGAAGTCAATCTAACCTCCACAGGACAAAAATTTACATGTGTAAAGGCAAAGATTATTTTCCATTCTTATGAATTATCTGCAACTTCAGAGGCAATGAAAGGCAAGAGCCCATCATAGAATCAGAGCTAGATAGCTAGAAGAGTATGCTCTAGAAAAGAAATAGTTTTCCATTGAAGGTGTTACCAAAAAAGAAACAATGGCCAAATGGAATCACTTTTGCTAAGCCACATCACCAAACCACAACTTAATAACAAACCTGATGGCTGTTTCAGCCTCTCTCAGAAGCGGAATTTTAATGATCTGGACTTTTCTGGTCAATACTAGTGAGGTAATCTGCCTGACCCCCTGCCCTCTCCAAAAGGAAGGTATTGTTGCCTGAAATAATCCACTCTTTTAACTTCCTGGTCCCACTCTCTGCCCCTAAAAGCCTTCCATTTTGTACAACCCCTCAGAAGCACCTCTTGTTGCCAGATAGGATTCTGCCATATTCATGAATCGCTTAATAAAGCCAATTAGATCTTCAAATGTACTCAGTTGAATTTTGTTTTTTAACAAAGCCCACATTTTTCTTTCTTTCTTTCTTTCTTTCTTTCTTTCTTTCTTTCTTTCTTTCTTTCTTTCTTTCTTTCTTTCTCCTCACCCAATGATATTTTTTTTGTTTACATTTATCTTCAGACAGAGTGGGAGGGAGAAAGGGAGGGAAGGAGGGAGAGAGAGAGAGAGAAACATCGATGTGAGAGAGACACATTGACTGGTTGCTACCCACACGACCCCAACTGGGGCTGGGGACAAAGGGGACAAATCACAACTGAGGTACATGCCCTTGGCCAGAATCGAACCTGGGACTCTTTGGTCCTCAGGCCAACGCTCTAACCGCTGAGCCAAATCGTCCAGGGCTCATATTTTTCTTCAAATGGTTATAACATTTCTGACTTTAGTCAATGCTTTTAACCTCTCTGGTCCTCAGTTTTCTCATTTGTAGGAAAAGGTCAAACTAGATGATCTCTGAGGTCACTTTCTTTTTCAGGTTTTTGTTTGTTTTTGTTTTTAATATTTATTCATTGATTTTAGAGAGAGAAAAAACATTGATTTGTTCCACTTATTTATGCATTCATTTGTTGCTTCTTATATGTGCCTGACCCAGGATCAAACCTACAACCTTGGCATATCAGGAACACTCTTGAACCAACTGATCACCCAGCCAGGGCTCTCTGAAGTCCCCTTCAACTTTGAGAGTGTGTGTATATGCATAAACCGGAAGGAACACTAGAAGTAATTTCAATTCTCTCTTATTAGCCCATTTTAGAGAGCAAAAAACAAGCTCAAGGCCACCCAGCAGAGGTAGGATGAGGACCCAGGTTTCTGGTCTCCCAGCTCAGGGCCACATCCCAGGTCATGATTGCAGAGCTAAACAGGAGCACCACTCCCTTCTCACCTTACTCTTCTGAAACCTGAGAGCACCCAGAGGCCTGGAAATGCCCTGGAGAGCAGGGGCTGTACTCGTCAGGCAAGACAAACAGGGCTGGGGAAGGTGCCTCAAGAGCTGCCTCCTCCACTAGCCTCAGTCTGAGAGCAGAGGGTGGGCCCTGTACAAGTTTGCATCACTTGGATTCCCAAAGATTTTCATCTCATTACAGCCTTTGCCTAGAGCTTTGATTCTCAGTGCTGGCTACACATTCGAATCACCTGGGCAGCTTTAAACAAATAACCTAGGACTGCAAGCCCAAGCTACACCCCTGGCTGGGACAGGGCATCAGCATTTTTAAAGTCCCCCAGGGGATTACAAGGTGCAGCCAACAGTGAGAATCTCTGGTCTAAAGCAGCTTTTATCTAATGGTAATATGCATGCAAAACACCTCTGATCCCCTTTAAGTGCAAATTATGACTCAGCAGGCAGGACTGGAGGTCAAAAATTTGTATTTATAACAAGCTCCCCACAAGGAGGCCAATGAGGCAGGTCTGAGGACCACAGAGAAGCAAGAGTCTGAACTAGACTCACTTCCTCCACCGCCGAGTGCCCGGTGTGGAATACATATGGAGTCACTATTTTCTCCCAAGGAAGGTGTCTGGTGAACCAGAGCAGGAAGGACAAAGCCTCAGTTGTTTCCAGGTTCTCATGTCTACACCCCATCACCCTTGAAGGGGTTCAAAACAGGCCTCCCCAAGATGTGCTACTTTGATGAGGATTATTTTGAGCTGAAAGCAAGTGAAACCCTGAGGGCTCACGTAAGCCTTTTACCTCTCCTTTAAAGGATTTAAATTAGGGGCCTTGCCCATAATAAGAGCTATCACCATAAATAACTTTTTATGACCTGTCTATAGGACAGAACAAAAACCTAATTACTGAACATCTGCTCTCATTGTCCTGTGAATGACCTTTCTCCCCTCAGAAGACCCAGGTGCCTGACCTTATCCTTAGCTCAGAATGGCATATATTTCTTGTTTTCTCTTTCTGTCTCTGAACCTCTCCTGTATGTGGGATCCCCATTTGCACATATGTAATTATATTTGGTTATTTTCTCTTGTTAATCTATCTCATGGAGATTTAATTATTAAACCAGCCAGAAGGAACTAAAAGGGGAGTAAAATTTATTCCCAACCCACACCATACTGCTGAGGTGGGATGGATTCCATGATATCTGAGGGCCAGTCCAACTGCAGCATCTTGAATTCGGTGAAGAGTCCGGCTCCAATGAGTTGCCCTAGAATCCAAGCAGTCTGACCAGAATCTTGTTCTTTGAACAGCTCTGCTCTTCTTTTCTTACCCTTCCTCCCTCCTGCTCCCTTCCCTGGCCCTCACCCCTCTGCTGGCCTCCAAAGTGGCTCTTAAGGGTTATTTGAGTTCAACAGACCCTGTCTGTGTCTCTTAGTATTTTTCCAACCAAGGACAATCCCATTGACGTCTCCGGAGGCCCAGGCAATGCCTAAGAGAGCCTTAATTGTCTGATGTCTCCCAACAGGGTGGGGTTGAGAGTGAGGTTTTGAGGATTTTGTCCCTGCTTAGGGCTTGGGACCTGGATTCCAGGACAAGGGCTAGCAATGCATTGGCACCAGATTTCAACTGGGCGGCACCATCATCAAAACCCTATTCACGGCGCTCTTTAAAGTTTCCAAGGCATTCTATTAGCAGGCTCATTCATTCGGTTCGCACACTGGTGCCTGCAACACTAGGCTGAAATGTTGAGTGAGAGTGTCGGCCCCCACCTGTACTACACCCATTCAACCGGCAGGGGGCGGCCGCTACTCAATTCAGACTCGAGTTGCCGGTGTGGACAGATCGGATTTATCGAGAGGTTGGAAATCCAGACTTTTATGTGAATTCTTTACATCGTTAAGGATGGGCAGCTAATTTAGGTCATTATAAGAGACTGCGTGCGCTAAAAATAAGTCTGCAGGACAGATGTACCCTAAAGAATCCCAGTGGGCAGATTCTGAAGTCTGATCCCAGAGTGTGGGATTCTGACTTCATTCAAAATCCTCAGAGCTTTACATCATTATTCTAACGTCCGCATTTTACATGTGGGGAGACCGAGATTCAAAGAAGAAGAAAATGGACTTCTTCAGGTTTGTTAGGGCAGAGTTATGAGTAGGACCCAGGCGACCTGACTTCTGGTCCAGGTCTTCTTATAGTAGGAAGCACTCCCACCAGATCCTGGGGTCCCCGGCGAGACCTGATTCTGTGGCTCCGAGGGCGTGCCCCGGAGAGCTGGTCCTGCCAAGGGGAGCCCTGACGGGGCTGGGGAGGTCGCCAGAGCCCACGGGCAGGAGGGGGAGCCGGCGTTTATTTTTAGCTGCCTAGAATGTGCCTCTAAGCCTTATTTAGACATCAGGCGACAGGGTGAGCTGGAGGCAGCAAGGGCGGGGGAGGAGATAGCCCCCTCCCCCTCCTGGGGCTCCTGTTTCAACTGCTCTCCCCTGCCCGCCCCCTTATCATCCTTTCTAGGGGCTCTGGGACGGCTCTAAATAGCAGCCCCCGCTGGCGTGGGCGCTGTCCTGCTCTGGCTAGCTTTCTGTCTCCTCCACCTCAGCCCTTTATCCCCATTCCCCACGGTCCCGCAGAGAAATTGAACTCTAGGGCCATAGAATGTTTTCTGTTTACCTTCTGGGTCGCAGATCTCTTTGAGAAGGTGTAGTAATTTATCATGAGCTCAGGTTATGGAGTCTGATGGACTCGGGTTCAAATCCAACATATGACCCTCAGCAGGTCCTTACACTCCCCAACCTGAGTTTCTACTTCAGTAGAGTGGAATCAGTCCAATCTCCCTCACGGTTCCTGAACATTAAACATGAAAAGGTGTGTGAAGACCTTGGCTTATCATAAAATCCTCAATAAATTATGGTGACGGTGATAGTGATTAAAGCTATAGGCCCTCTACTCAGAAAAAATGTAATCACTTAGATGCACACAACTGTGAATATAATTGCTTGTGTGTAAACTCTGAAGTTTGCTGATCCCAATCCAACTTCAGACCCAATCCATGTCATTCATTCATTCATTCAACAAATCTAGAGCTTGCTCCGTGCCAGATACTGTGTAAATGGTAGGATGAGGGTGTGAGGCTAGAGAAATGAATGTATATAAAATATCCAGGGTCAAATGTAAATCAATAGCAAGCTAAGAATCAGAATGAAAATCTTTAAAAAAAAAATAACTTTCTTGCCCAGCCGGTGTTGCTCAGTAGTTGAGCGTCAACACATGCAGCAACAGGTCATCAGTTGGATTCCTGGTCAGGGCACCGTG
This sequence comes from Tadarida brasiliensis, assembly GCA_030848825.1. Lineage (NCBI taxonomy): Eukaryota > Metazoa > Chordata > Mammalia > Chiroptera > Molossidae > Tadarida > Tadarida brasiliensis. Next base: position 102,396,489 of record CM061259.1, on the reverse strand, counting down.
CCCAGGTTGTGGGCTGGATCCCCAGTGGGGGGCATGCTGGAGGCAGCCAGTTGATGTTCTCTCTCATTGATGTTTCTCTCTCTCTCTCTCTCTCTCTTCTTTCCTGTCTCTCTGAAAAAAAAAAAAGAAAGAAAAAGAAAGAAAGAAATAACTTTCTTGCCCTAGCCAGCGTGGCTCAGTTAGTTGGGGGTTGTCCCTTGCACCAAAAGGCTGCAGGTTGGATTCCTCATCAGGGCCTGTGCCTGGATTGTAGGCTTGATCCCCGGTAGGGGGCAGGCAGGAGGCAGCCAATCAATGATCCACTCGTACACAGATGTTTCTCTTTCTTCCTCTCCCTTCCTCTTCCTCTTTCTCTTTCTAAACAAAACAAAACACTTTCTTGATGGTATAACTGATGTACAAAAAACTGCACATCTTCAATGTATACAATTCAGTGAGGTTGAACATTTGCCTACATCCCAGAAATCATCACCAAAATCAAGTTAATAGATATACCCATGACTTCCAAAAATTTCCTTGTGCCCCGTTGTTTTTCGTTTTTGTTCGTTTGTTTGTTTTTGTGGTAAAAACACTTAACATGAAATTCACCCTCTTAACCAATGTTTAAGTGTACAGTAAAGTATTGTTAACTATAGGCTCTATGTCGTACCACAGATCTTAGAACCAGCTTTCTATTCTCTGCCTCTCTGAGCCTGACTGTTTTAGATAACCTGATATAAGTGGAATCATGCGGTATGTGTCCTTCTGTGACGGGTTTATTTCACTTAGTATAATGTCCTCCAGGTTCACCTATGTTGTCACAAAAGGCAGTTTCCTTCTTTTGAAGAGCTGAAAAATGTTGCATTGTACCCATATACCACATTTTCTTTATCCATTTATCTGTCAGTAGATATGTGGGTTGTTTCCATATCTTGGCTATCGTGAATAATATTGCAATGAATCTAGGTGCGTGGATAGCTCTTCAAGATTTTGATTTCAGTTCTTTGGGGTATATACCCAGGAGTGGGATTGCTGGCTCATATTTACCATATTTTAAATTCTTCGAGGAACCTCCATACTGTTTGCCATAGTGCCTCACCATTTTATATTCCCATCAACAGTGCACCAGAATGAAAGTCTCTTGAATCCCAATCTTGACTCCTTTGAGGAATAACTTCTGTCTCTGAAAAGGGACCAAGATCCCTTCCAGTCACAATCAAAATGGATCTGAGCATCCATTCACTCAGGACGCCTACCTCAGCAGACTCGTGCACACCTTTTCCAACAGGCCCTACCAATCACTGTTAGCCTCTGCTTGCATACCTCCCCAAATGGGGCACTCACTCTCTGTCAAGCTGGACCCCTGAATCTTGGACCATGTGGAAGGTCTTTTCTCTAAAGGATGTGGACCCCACATTCCTGAGGGCTTATACCCACTACTAGTTTTCCCAGACAGCTTGGAAGATGGAGCATCTTCTCCAAGTGCTCCCGATCCAAAAGTGCCTTGAGGAAGAGGGACAACAGGGTGAAGTGAGGATTTGATCTCCTTCCAGCCTTGCCCAGCTTCCAAACCATGCCTGAACTCAAGCCCTCTCAGCAATCCAGGTTCCCAAGACTCCCTCCCTCTGCAGCTGCTTCTTTAAGAAGCGCCACAGGGACTGGTCCTGCTACTGTCCTTGGATCCTGTCCAGGGCCCTGATTTAAAAGGTATTGCAACGTTTTTTAAAAACAAACATGTGTTGTAACCCAAGGCCCCGGTAACCACAACACTGCCGGCTGCTAGCTGCCGCCTCCCAGGCTGAGAGAAGAGGAAACTGCTCTCCGCCTACCCCCCGCAGCACCCCACACTCTGCGCACACATGCCGCCGTAGTTACTATATTATAGCAGGCTGGGAGCTCAGTGAGGGCAGGGCCTGAGCTGGACCTGGGGGCTGCAGTCCTTCTGGACCAAAGTGCCTGTTGGACCCGCACCAGTTCCCTCAGGAACCTTCAGTACATATTTGACGGCTCCAGGACAGGGCTCCCTGTCCACCCTCCACCTAAGCTCCCCACATATAACACCCAGCACAACCACATATAACACCAGTGAGTTTGTGCTGCTCCCATTGCCCACAGGATAAAGAAAAAATGGCTTGGCCAGGCCTTCAAGGCCTCCTCCTGTCTCTCTGTGTCTCCCTCGCTCCCTGCATTCACCCCGCACTCCAGCCACCCAGAGCCACTGAGGCCCCCGAAAGGCCACACAGCACTGGGCATGCGTGCTCTTCCCTCCTGTCTTTTTCTTTTTTCTCTTCGTTTAATTTTATACATGTATGCATTGCAAAATGATCACTATAGTAAGGTCAGTGAACACATCCATGACCTCACATCGTTCCACTTCCCCACTTTCTTAACAAGAGGAACCCCTACTGAATCGACACAGCCCAGCTCAGACATCACCCTCTCAGGGAAGCCTGTTCTTCCCTTTCCTCTCCCAGATCAAATTAGGTACCCCTGTGCTTTCATGGTATTTTCCCATAACCCGTGTTACATTATTTGGCTACCTGGACCCAGGCAATGTAACCTTCAGCCAATATTAAATATTTTATTTAGCCAGCGTGACTGTGAGAGAGAGAGATTACATTTAAGAACCCCCCCAAAAAGAAACCCTGATTTCTAGTTTCTCTTGACAAACTGGAAGGTCAGGCCAGCCTGGGCCTTCGTTTACTTCTAACGCACACCCACCTGTGCTCCTTCGGCAAGGTACGGCTCCCAGGCTGCACCCCGCCCCATCTCAGGCCAGCCCTCTCCTCAGTTATGTGCCCACCAGCCCTGCAGACATTTAGGTTTTAAGTCTTGGAGCTCGGTCATATTTCTCATATGTTCTGGGCCCTTCCCGTGGAAAATCTTCTACTTCCTTGTCCCCATAAACTATATAGATGCCCCAGAATTCCAATATGTTAGCAGAGGAAATGTATGAATCGAGTCAAGTCCATTTAAAAGACTAACGTTATAAATTCCTTTGTCAAATTGTGTTTTCCAGTTTTTGTCTTGGAAAACATTTCCTGTCTTTATCATCGTCTGAGTCTCGTTTTAGTTAGTTTCACGTGAATAAGACTCTCCCATCAGAGGGGAGCAAGAAAGGTGATATCAGGGTCAGGAAACTCTGGGTTTTCCGAAAGGGAGGGATTAGGCAGTTATCTGGTGAAAAGTGGTTGCTTAAATAGCAGGTGACATAGGTGGAAAGCTGTTCATTTTTTTGTTTGTTTTAATTTTTTTTCTTTATTGATTTTAGAGAGAGAGGAAGGGAGAGGGAGAGAGAGAAACATCAGTGAGAGAGAACATCGACTGGCCGCCTCCGGCATGCCCCCCACTGGGGATTTGGCCCACAACCTGGGCATGTGCCCTGACCAGATATTAAACTGGCAACCTCTTAGTACATGGGTCAATGCTCAACCACTGAGCCACACCGGCCGGGCGGAAAGCTGTTCATTTTTCAAATCAAAGAATGACATGGGCCCTGGTCAGGTGGCTCAGTCAGTCAGAGTGTCATCCCCATTGGTCAAGGTTGTGGGTCTGATCCCCAGTTGGGCACACACAAAAGGCAACCGATGAATGTATGAATGGGTGGAGCAACAGATCGATGTTTCTCTCTCTCTCTCCCTTCCTCTCTCTCTCTAAAATCAGTAAATAGCCCTGACTGGTATGTCTCAGTTGGTTGAGCATCATCCCATGCACTGAAAGGTTGCTGGTTCAATTCCCGGTCAGGGCACAGACCCAGTTTGCATGTTCCATCCCAGTCAGGGTGCATATGTAGGCAACCGATAGATGTTTCTCTCTCACATCAATGTTTCTCTCTCTCTCCCTCTCCCTTCCTGTCTCTCTAAAATCAGTTTTAAAAACATATTTAAAATAAATAAATAAATAAATAAAAATTTTAAAAGAATGAGGTGGGCTGCCAGAGACTGCAATTCCTTCCCACTGGACACACTGTGCTCTGTGTATCCTCCCAGTAAATACGTTTGGAACTGAATGGAATTGAGAAGGTGATGTTGTTAGGTAGGAAATGCAGAAGGTGCAAACACAGCCCTCTGATAAGGAATATGAGGGGCAGTGTAGGAGGGGACAAGTAGATTATTGACTTAGGTGCAGCCAGACATGTGAATATCCATCTCTGATCTGGGCCTGAAAAGCCCCTAGCTGGTGTTGGAGTCCTGGTCATTCGATTACATTTAAATCACCAAGCTGCGTGTTAGAGGACCCTATACAGAAGGTTACTCTTAGTCCCTAGATGTGAGATGGTTCAGAGGCCAAGTCCCCTGTGTCTCACATGGAGGGCGCAGGTAGGGGTGGCCCAGACACCAGTCACTCAGTCCAGCCAAGGATGTCTCAAACATGGAAAATGAGGCTCACCTGTAGACTCACTGAGCCCTGGACTCCACTCTGTCCTTCATCTCTGTGCCCATTAAGAAGTGGCTGTCAGCCGTGAGGAGGACAGAAAGGTCAAAACATAAGCACACGTCGGACTTATCTGAGGACTTGTAAAACACTGATTCCTGGGCCCCACAGCCAGCAGTTTCTGATGCCGCTGGGCTGGGGTGGGGCCCAAGAATTTGCATTTCTAACAATTTCCCAAGAGATGCTGATGCTGCTGATCCCTGGACCACATTTTGAGAACTACTGCTGCAAAGAACTGTCTACTCCTGCTCATTTCTCGTAGCTTCTAAACCCCAGCACCCCCATAAAGAGGTGATGTACAGTTTTATCTAGATAAGATCCCTAGGTGAGGCTCTGTGCCCCTCCGATCCTGCCTTACCGTATAAGCTCCTGGAGGACCTCCGTCTGACTTCACTGAACAGAGACAGCGCTAACCAATAGTTCTTGACATGAATTGACACTTGGTAAAGAAAAGTGGTAACGTGAATCTTGCCACCTCTCCCAAGGCAGTCCCAAATCCCAAACCACAGGTCTCCCAGGAAAATAGGCAGGGATGGCTTCTTGATAATTAGCATTACTCAGACTTAATTCTCCTTTCAAAGGACTTCCCCATTCATTCACTTAAACACAGTTCAGTATAATTAACGTAGCAATTTGATTCCCTGGTGAGATGACCCTCCACAGCCATTCGACCCATAAGGCTCAGATTTTAGTGTGAAAGTTCCTCAGACTCATTCCTGCAGGTCCTGATTCAACAGATGGGAAAGGAGAGAGGGCTCCAGGGAAACTGCATTTTAACCAACAATGCCCAGATGATTCTGAGGCAAATGAGCCTGCCCATTCCTTCAGCAGCACTCCAATAGGAGCAGGAGGACTCAGCAATTCTAGGTTTCTCTCCTTTCTTTCCCTTATATCTATTCCAAGAGGAAACTGTCAAAAACATTTCCATCAGGAGGTTGGCAAATCCAAGGTACCTTTCTCAGCAGAGACTCATTTCCCATTTCCAGAACTGAAGCTGGGGCTACATGTAGTGTCTTTAAGAGAAAATTATTCTTATTCAAGTCAATATAACAAATCTTAATTAGTGACTACGAATTGGTTAGAAATTGCATTCTGCTGCTTGGGACAGAATCTCAATGGCAGTGGCTTAAACAAATTCATTGTTTCTTCTATTATGTAAAAAAGTTAGGAAGTAGTTGATCAAGGCTGGTATAGGGGTTCCATAAATTTATCAGAGATCAAGGCACCTCCTATCTTTCTGCTCAGGGTAACAAAATGGCTGCTGGAATCCAGCCATCATGTCTGTATTCCAAGCAGGAAAAGGGGGGTGTAGAGCTAGGAAAGGGGGATCCCTCCTCCAAGCTGAGTCATTCCCCTATTAAAAGGTTTCCTGGAAACTCCAACCAGTAATTTCCCCTTACATATCACTGGCCACCCCCAGATGCAAGGGAAGATGGGTAAGTAGCCTGTTAGTCCAGCACATTGCTGTCCCAGAAAATATCAGGATTCTGTAACTAGGGAAGAGGGAAGAATGAAAGTTGAATAAGGTGACTAGAAATCTTTGCCACAATCTACTAAGTATGGGGTGGGGTGAGGAGGGAGGAGACGGAGCTGTGTAACCTTTAGTCCATTGGGAAGGATAAGCAGAGCACACAAACAAGTGTAACTCAGAGGAAAACTGCCAAGTGTGCTCAGAGAACCGTAGAACACATGCTACAAGGCTTTCCGCAGGGGCCATTTGAGCTGCTGTTTGACACACCGGTAGAATTATAATCTACAGAGAGGGATGGTGAAGAAAGTCACTCTGGGCAGACAACATATATTTGGGGAACAATTGGGCTCAATCAGAAGAATCTGAACAGAAAAAGCTTTTGTAGCTAGCAAGATGTTTAGCAACCTCTGAGTTGAGAGGTTCCTAGCCTGGGATCCACACACAGCCCCGATTGCAAAGGCTGCAGGGGGCTTTGAACTGTCTGAATGTCTATGTAAAACCTTTTATGTGTGGGTACATTGTGCTTTTCTAATGGAAGAGGCTCTGGATAATCCCTGTACTTTATTTCCATTCTTTCCCAAGAGAGGCCACCCCATCTTCAACTTTTATCCCTTTACACACAACCTAGATACAAACTAATTTTTCATTCCCCAACTCCCAACCTCCACACTCTACCCCAACTTGACTCACACTGTTCCTCCTTCTCATAATTACTCCTCCCTGCTTCTCCTCTTCCCTCTAGATATGGCAAGATAGGCGGTGATTTCTCCATCACTGGAAGTATTTGAACATAGGCTCCACAAACAGCTAGAAGGGAAATTATAAAAGAGATTCGAGTTGCAAGCAACAGAAGCAAAGCATCGGATCCCATCCCAACCTGAGATTCTAGGATTCCCTTTGGCATAAATGTACTTTGTTTTTCATATTCCTCCAGGAAGTCCTCCTTCCCCATCCTCATTCACCATGGTCTTTTTATCTCCTTTTAATGCAAATACTTTCCACATGGAGTATACAACTTGACATTAGCTTTATAACCTGTTTTGCATTGCTTCCCATATTTTCCTAGGTATAGGTCTAATGTCAAAAACAAAACAGATTGTAACTAATTCAAGGACAAGAACTTAATCTTCTTCTCTTGTACCTCGGTATACCTTGCCCATAGGGTGAGCAAACATCCCCGTGTGCCTAAGACTTAGGAGTTTCCTGGGACATAGGATTTTCAGTGCTAAAAGTAGGGAAATCCTGAGCAAATCAGAATGAGTTATTCACCCAACTTGTCCAAGAAATGGGCACATCATAGAACCTGCTTGTTGATATCTAACTATGGTAGACTTTACTGCTGTTCACCACTATTTTGGGGTCTCCTCTCCTTCTGGGCACATATTACACTTCCCCATCACCTTGAAGTTGGGCAATGCTAATTTTCTTATTACAATAGTAATAAGTGTATACTCATTTTCAATATAAGAAAATGAAGAATCGCTTTAAAAATAAAACATCTTACCCATCCAGAGGTCGTCACTAATAATACTTTAAAAAATAAGAATGAATTTGTCACATTTTATAATATTTAAAACATTCGTCTTCATCAGTATTTGTTGCTGGTTACATGACATTCTATTTTTATAGATAGATCATAATTTACTTAACCAATGTTCTTTTCTTGGATGTTTCTGTTGTTTTGGTTTTGGGCTTGTTTGTTGGTTTTGGTTTTGATTATATCATGAGCACTGTTTCAGTAAACATTGTTAATTTAGCCCTGGCCGGTTTGGCTCAGCGGTTGGAGCGTCGGCCTGTGGACCAAAGAGTCCCGGGTTCGGTTCCTGCTAGGGGCAGGTACAAAAAGATAAATAAATAAAAATAAAATAAAATAAAATGGCTTTAAAAACAACAACAACAACAAAAACATTGTTAATTTCAGCAGACACTCTTTCCTCATTACCTGTTTAGCCCATCCTACAGCAGTGGTTCTCAAACTTTAGCATGGGCCAGAATTACCCAGAGGGCTTGTGAAGCTATGGATTCCTGAGACCCATTCCCAGAGTTTAGGATCTGTAGGTCTGGGTGAGGCCTGAGACTCTGAATTTCTAAAAAAGTTCTCTGGTAGTGCTGATGCTGCTGATTTGGGACCATACTTTGTGAACCATCATCCTATGTTATTCTTCCTTCCAAGAGCCTAAGATCACCTGTGTCCTTAGTTTCCTTTATTAGAATCTGTTCAAATTGGTCTTATACTCTGTAGAGGGGGAATTTATTTTTTGGTCTCATATTATTTTCCCATTCAAAACTTTTAAGTCCCTTTCATCAACACACCTTTCCAAGGGTGTCTGGGCCTTGTATAATTTACTAATATACACAGAGACATGCCTGCACACATTTCCAAAGTTAGATGTCTTTTTCCCACATTGGTACTCCTTGAAACATCAGCTAGTAACAAAGTGAGGGTAGATGAAAAGGTTTTCCCTAGGCATTGTATGTTCCTTATTCCCACTGTACCTGCCTGTCTGCCTCAGGAAGTTTTTTGATGGATAGCATCTATCCAAGATGGATAGAGTTGAATATCACAGATACGTGTGAGCTGGAAAGAGCTCTCCACCCAGAAGTGAGGAGGCATTGCAATTAAACTTAATATTATTATGTATTTGTAAGGGAGTGGTTCTGGAGTTAAAACTGGATTATACCTGGGCTCTGGTCCTTACTAGCTATGTGAGTTTAGACCAATCACTTCACATCTCTGAGCCTCACCTGTAAAATGGAGGCAATAACACGCTTCTGTTGCAAAGAGATGGCAAGAAACAGAAATAATATATATTAAGTAGCAGGGACAGAAACAGCCCTCAATAAATGGCAGCTGTTGTGTTTAATAAAAAATTGTCTTAATGTTTTTTCCTGGCCTTTTCTCTGCTGAGGGCCGGGAAAAGCATCCGCTGCTCCTAGGGATCTTTTCCGTCCTGGCCGGAGGTTCCTATCATTTACAAAGATTCTGGTCACCTGCTTCGAGCGGTGGCGCGGCGAGCCGCGGGGTTTTGGCCGAGGCCCTGCTCTTCGGGTATTTACGGCGCGCCGCTGCGCCGCTCGGGCTGAAGTCTGCGCTTTCAGGTTCAGTTTCAGGGTCTCGCCCGCAGCCCTGGCCGGCAGGCGCGGAGCCGGCAGCGGGGCCGGGACGGCAGGATCCTCTGGGGGCCCCGGAGTTGGGAGGCGGCGTCCGGGAGCCCCCGGAGGAGGATGGGCTGCGGACACAGCAGGCTGAGCTGCTGCAAATCCCCCAAAAAGGTAAAAGGCGCCGGCAGAGAAGTTTGCCTTCGGAAGGGCAGGGCAGTGCGGAGCGCTCCGCCGCAGGGACCCTCGGGGCCGCGGGCTCCCTCCGGTCGGCCGGGGTGCCGGGCGGAGAACTGCGGGAGGCCGGCAGCGAGGGAGGCGGGCAGGGCTCGGCCGGGCGGCGCTCTTTCTCCCGGCCCCGGGCTGAGCCGCGCGGGGCAGCAGAGTTTACAAACACGGCCCCTGGGCCTGGGAAGGGCAGATAATTCCCTCCGCCAGAGGGAGGAAGTCTCTGGTGCCCGTGGCAGGTGCCCTTTGCCTTCGGTCTGGGGCTGCTCGCCGTGTGGCCAGGGACAAGTGATTTGTCCTCTCCGGCCCTTCGGCTTTCCCACGGTTAGGAAGCGGATCCTCTCTAGGGCCGCTGCTCGCAAGTGGTCCATGGATTCACAGCATCCACACCACATGGGACCTGTTAGAAATGCAGAATCTCAGGCTCTGCCCCAGACCGCTCAAATGGTACCTGTAGTTTAACAAGATGCTCAGGTGATTACAGTAAGCTTTAAAGTTTGACAGTCGTTGGTCTGGACTCTAGACCTCTTCGGGCCCCAGAGCAGGTGCTTGTGGACTGTCCTGGGGTTGGGGGGGCGGGGGAGCTGAGAGGGGTCAAAAAGGGAGGAGATCTACCGCCTGCTGCCCTTCCCTCCCTTCCTGTCCCTCCCCCAAGGGGCCTCAGAGCTGGGTTAGGGCCCAGGAGACACTACTCAGGTTTCTTGCAGTGGGACCAGCTGCCCCTTGGGGTCTGACAAGTCCAGAAGGTTCATAGCCTGGAGCCCGAAGGACTACCTCCTTAGGGGACGATCTGAGGCTCATAGCGGAAAGAGAGGACCCCTCAAGTCCTGGCCCTTTGTCCTACTACTGCCTGCCCTCCAGCCAGGGGGGAATAGGTGGTCCCATAAACTTCATGATCAGTTCCCTGGATACCCTGAACTTGAGTCTCTGCACCTGCTTTGTGCCCAAGCACATGCTTTTCCACCTACTGGGAATTCATTCAGTACTGTCCCCAACCTGGATGATCCTATTCCCTGCCCTGTGCCTAGTCCAGGAAGATAAGTTTTGGTCCCAAGTACAGTGCCTCCCCTGCTCTCCTTGCTCCTTTATTCCCAGTTCAGAAAAACCTCACCAAGCTCTGACCCAGAGCTTGATGGTGAAAAACTGGCTCCAACAGGGAAACTGAGGCTTGCCTCCATCGGCGGAAGTGTAGGGCTGGCTGACAGGGATGATGGGCAGGTAAGCCTGAGTCTGGTTTGAGACCTGTCATCGAGCTGGTGATAGATGGACATCAGTCCTGGGTTTGCGTCCTGGCTCTGCCACCAACATGACGTGTGACCCCAAGAAGCCCTTGCCACTCTCTGGACCTCAGTTTCTCCCTCGATAAGGAGAGGGAGGGGAATGTGCAGAATGGTTTCTAACAGTCTGCAAGTCTGTGTTCTATGTACCTGTGTGACCCTCAGTCTGCAAAGTGGGCCAACGATGAATTCCATCTCCACAGTAGAGGGAGGAGGCTGGAGGAGGAGCCCTGTGCCGGCCTGACCTTCCACAGGCTGAAGAGGAGACCACCATGAGCATGGGTTCCCGTGCCTCCTGGCCCTTCTGAGAGCCTTACCAGCTGTCCCTGTCTGTCCTTAGCACAGCCTGAACTGGACCCCCATCCCAAACTGTGAAGGGCAAGTAAAGTCGGCACAGACTATCTGAGTGAGCAAGGGGCTTGGAAGCACCCAGTGTAGGTCTGGAGAAGGAAGGGGTCTTGACTGATGTCACACAGATAACTTAGAGCAGAACCCCAGTATCTAGTCCCCTGGTCCAGTGTTCTTTGTCTCTACCCTGCCCTGTACTTCTGGTGGCTTCTTCATGATTCCAAGCCCGTTGGCATAAAAGCCTTTATCCTCTTGCCTCAGAGCAGCCTGGCATGTCTTCCTTGCCCCAGCAGTGTTAGGGCCCTGCCCCTGTGTGGCAGGACTTGTAAGTCAATTTTGTTTAAAGTTCATGCCTGTTTCATGTTCATGCCCAATTTCTCATTCAGGTGCCAATCTCCGAGCTCCCAAGGCTACCAGCCCCCTGGGAGAGAGGGGGTGCTCTAAGGATGGGGTATACAAAAATGAGCTCAGACTAGAGGGGGTCAGGTCACGACAAGCATGACTCAACCTGAGTGGCAGTTTACAGAGTACTTTCACATCCTGCTGAGCTCACAGAAGCCCTGGAAGCGAGGCTGAGCTGCAGCCTCTTCCCCGCCTTGCAGGTGAGGATACCAAGGTCATAGAGCCAATGGGTGGCAAAGCCGTGCAGCGGAGCTGGTTTTCTGCACACCCCATCCAGTGCTCATCGCCTGATGCAGAGCACAGAGCAGGTGCCACGTAAATATCTGAGTGAGTGAATGTGGGCCAAATAAGAGCCAGGGTGCAACACGAGTAGCTCATCCAGCCTTGGGAGATACAGGAAGGCTTTTTGATTGGGTGGGGGATGCCTTGACTGAGTGTTGAAGGCTTGGTAGGAGTTACCCAGTCGAGGTAGAACAGCCTGAGCAAAGGCTGAGCCAGGAAAAGTTTGGTGTGATGGGGCTCGCTGTGGAGAGTGGAGGGGGCAGGTAGCAAGAAATGAGGCCAGAGCTTTCAGTGGGGCCTACCCTGGCCAGGGACAGGGGCTTGACCTCCACGACTTCTCGAAGTCCCTCCAGGTTCAAGGATCTGAGGGTTTGCTGAGTTCTGTTATAGTGCCTGGTGGTCTCAGCTGATCAGCTCTTCTAGACTCCATTGAGAGGCTAAGTCACTGCCTTATTGGGACAAGTTGAAATCCCGCTGAATGAATGTGTGGGGATCCCTAGCAGACTGGGAGTGGGTTCTGAGGAACCATCCGCATTGTGTGATCCTTCCTAAACCTGTCTTGGCAGAGACCATGGCTGATGTGGCCGTGTCCACCGAGAGGACTTGGGAGAAGGCTGGACAGATAGAGTCGGGGCCAAGGAGAAGTGTTCCATAGACTGGCCTGAAGGAGTGATATGGGAGTGTGTGGGGCCTTTCATTCCCCGACAGGTTACCAGCCACCGCTGTGGGGAGGAGCACCCAGTACCTCGTAATCAACCCTCTGTGCAGGTGCCTGTATGGTGTCTGAAGTCCCCAGTCCCCACTTCTGCTCTGGCCACAGCTCCACAGCCCTGAGCAGGGTGACAGAGAGCCTGGCTCAGTACTGTCCCAAAGCTGAGCCTTAGGCAGCAGGTTCTCAATGGGTCAGTCTTCCAGCAGCTCTTTGTGATCGCTTCCAGGGAGCAGGCCAGATGAGACAGAGGGAGATATGCAGACATGAGTGACATGGAAGAGCCTGCACGGGCATAAACAATAGTGAAACCCAACCAGAGGCACTGGGCAGGGGTTTTGGAACTGGATTCACGTATCCAGTTATTAACTTTGGCGCACGAGGCACTGGGCCAAGTGCTGCTTCATTCCTGACCGTCACAGATGCATTAAGCAACCACGGAAGGGACTTGGCTTCTCTGTGCCTCAGTTTCCTCATTTGTGAGATAGGCATGATATTAGCTCCTGGGTCATCGGGTTGTTCTAAAGATGAGATGACAGACTGTGTGTAATAGAGTCCCTGATGCGCTGACTGGCAAGTGGTACGGCCTTGATAAGAGGGAAATGTGGGTAATGTCATAAGGGAAACATAGTTACACTTTAAGGACATCACTGCCTGGATTGTACCCAAGGAAAGCAAGCAGGGATGTGGAAGCCAGGGGGACGTTAACGTCCTTGAAAGGCTGTTGGGGTTGGGAGCATGGAGCCTGGAGGCTGGCCACTGCCTTTGAACCTCTGGGGTGCTGTCAAGGCGCGTGAGGGGCAGCCTCGTTCTCTGTTGTTCCAAAAGGTAGAATTGTGGCCAGTGAGGGGAAGCTACAGGAAACCAGATTCTGCTTGTCATGAGGAAGAAGGGTAGTGAGTTCCCCATCTCTAGAGGAGTTCAAGTAGAGGTCAGATGATATTTTGGCAAGGATAGAAGAGGGGATGCAAACCCAGGACTAGCACATATTTAGGATTCCACTTAAGAAATCTAATTATTCTGTTTATTACAGTGTTTGAGGCAGAACTGCAAAATTTGGAAAAGTTCAAAGAAACCTACAAGTCACCTTTAATCCCATCATTAAGAGATAGCCTCTGCGTGCATTTCAGTGTCATTCTTTCTGCTATTTTCCCTGCTATGTAATATACATGAATGTGACTATTTTAAGTGGTTGTATTTTAGTTACTTAACATTTTGCTGGGGCATTCTGCCATGTTAAATAGTTCATGGAGACTTTTTTTTTTTTAATCCTTACTCAAGGATATGTTTTTATTGATTTTAGAGAGAGACGAAGGGGGGAGAGAAAAACATTGATGTGAGAAACATCCATCGGCTGCCCCCTATATGAGCTCCAACCTGGGATTGAACCCACAAGCTGGGTATGTACCCTGACTGGGAATCCAACTTTTTGGTGTAGGCGATAACGCTCCAACCAACTGAGCCACCCTGGCCAGGGCTGGAGACATGGTTTTTAATGGCCACCTAAAGTTCAGTGGATGTCCTGTGGCTTATTTAACCAGTTGGACACTTGGGTGTTTGCATTATTCGTGAGCATCCTTGGGTCTCATCCTAACCCCGGGCTAGTGCGGCTTTGCGCTCAGAGGGGAGCGGAGGGGCGAGGGAAGGCCTCCTGAGGCTAGGTTTCGAGGTGGGTGGGCTAGACCGTGTACTAGAGTGAGTGGGGTACATTGCGGGCAGGGCCCCTAATACCTGCTTAGTAGGAGCAGGTCAAATCTGACTTTTAACTCCGTGTGCCTAGAGGGGAGCAGTGAGGGAAGCTGCCTGTCCTGGGCCCCAAGCCCTCTGTTGCAGACATCACAGGGACATCGGTGTGAACCTCTGAGTGGTTTTTTGCCCAACCTGGAAAATAACCCGCCTCCCATCATCCCGGCTAAACCCCATACAGGCTTCCGTACATATGCGCCCTGAGACCTTGTGAGTCTGCTCCAGATTTCTGTACTCTGTGGCCTAAAACCCATTAGAAAACTTTCTAATCATCCTTGCCTTGGAGACACAACCTTTGGTAACACCTTTCCTACCTGTTTTTCATTCTGTTCTTTTCCTTGGTGGTTGACTGTCCTTTGAATTCCCAGGCGGCTGGTGTAGGTCCCTGACCCTGATACCCCAGCCACCGAAGGACCTCGTCTTCGCCTCATCCGGGTGCTGTTGAGTTTGGGGCCCATGCTTCACGTCAGCACTTGTGTTTGTTGTTGTAAAAAGGGCAGAAACGATAAAACTTCAAATTAGTTGCTGAAAAGCAGGCCAGTCAAGATGGTGACACGCTGGTAGGAGGGGCTGCCACCTGATATGGTGATGTCCCGAGGTCAGCTAGTGAACAAAAGTTTGAAATCGGCCTGCAAAGGAGCCCTAAGGGGGGTCGGTGTAACATTCAGAAACAGTCTACTTAAAGAAACCAACCTGGAAAAAGTAGGGGACCCCCCCTCCTATAAAAGGAAGAGTCTAATAGATGACCCGAGTCCTGGCTCTGACATCTTGGGGTACACTTGGGTTTCCACCCCATGCACTTTGTCCTCTGTCCTTCACCCTCAGAGCCTGTGACCTTCCCAGATAACCTGAGGGGAGAGGGCCAGGCAGGGAGCAGGACAGGCAGGGGAGGGGAGCTCCTGTGAGCCCACGTGGAGGAGAAAAGAAGAGAAGGAGCGAGAGAAAAAAACCCATCCATCTTCACCTTAGATAGACCTAAATCTGTCCATTACCTGAAGACGAGCCATCCTACTTCTCTTGGCAAGTGAATTTTAATCCCTAAAAATCATTTATTTTGTGTCGCTTTATTGTCAAACCTGGATCTTCCAGAACATCTAGGCCAAATGCCATACAATACATAAAACATCGTCCCCATCCACGCTCCCCCCACCCCCAGATAAGCAATATACAGACTGACCTACTTTCAGTATTTCTTCCCCCCAGAGGTGGAGTCCTTTTTCACTGAGTGTCTGTGAGCCTTGCAGACCTCCTGACCATTTCTCCACTGTCCATGCAACCCGACCCCCTGCTCCCTCCTTAAAGAAAGAGCCCTGACATCAGAAAAGGTATCTGTGCTGGGTTGGATAACTCATGCACACCCAGAACCTATAAATAGGACCTTATCTGAAATAGGTTTTTTGTGTGGGTATAATCCAGTTAAAATGAGGTCATAATGGATTATGATGGGCCCTAATCCAGTGACTGGTGTCCTTATAAGAAGAGGGGAATTTGGACGCGGACATGCAGGGAGAACACCATGTGATGACAGAAGCAGAGATTGGAGAGATGCATCTCCAAGCCAAGGAACACCAAGGATGGCTGGCAGCCACCAGGAGCCAGGAGAGCGGCCTGGAACAGACTCTCCCGCAGAACCTCCAGAAGGAGCCCACCCAGCGGACACCTTGATTTTGGACTTCCAGCCTCCAGAACTGTGAGAGAATACTTAGTCCCTCCATACCCTCCCACACTGCGCCCCCGCCTTGCCACCAGTCACAATGGGCGCCAGAACCCAAGGCCTCCCCTGTGGAGCCATGGTCTGGCAGAAGAGTAGGGAGCATTGCAGAAAGGGAGGTGCTTGGACAGTGCTCAGATACTTTTGGACACCAGCTGCAGCGTCTGCAGAGGAAAGAGCACTGGGCTGGGAGTCAAGAGTGGGTCCTACTTCTGCCTCTTTCACTAACTTGCTGTGTGATATCAAATAGGTGGTGTGCTGTCTCTGGGCCTTGATTGCCCATCTGTCACATGACTACCTTGGCTGCTTTGAGGGTCTAAAAGAGGTGTTTTTTTTCCTTGTTGTTAATTTCTTTGTACAAGTAAAACTTGAATACAGTATCGTTTAAAAATTTTTAAGGATTCAGGTAAAATCAAAATTGACCACAATTTTAGTCCTTTCTCTAGAAATGATGACTGTCATCCATTTGTGCTTTTCTAGGTATGTTGTCGTGTGCATTTAGGTACCAACAGAAAGGGTTTATTTTGCATATTGATATTCTATCAAGTACCTTTTCATCTTTGTATGTAAAGAGCTACTTCATCTTTTTAAACATGTGAATGGCATCGTGTAGCATTATCCTTCGCAGTGTATCAAGTCAGTTATGGGTCTGAGGCTAGTTTCCAGTGTTTCCCTATCACAGGACCCTGCCCTGAGCATCTTGTAGGTGCCATCACCCTCACTACTGGGTGCCTCTCTCTGCTGGTAGTGCAGGTGCAGGGTGGGCAGCACGCTCATGTAGCTTGGAAGGTGGTTACTGAGCTCTCTGTCATCCTCTGCTCCAGGCCCTCCCTGTACTGCCTCCCCATGGGGCTGCCCAGGACAGAGGGTGGGAGGAAGAGCTTAGGACCCCCATCCAGGGCCTCCTGAGCAAGGCCCCTCCATTCCTGTCCTCCAGAGAAGCCCTCTTCATGCAGGGACTGACAGCTGAACATGTCAACCTCCAGCCCTGCCCTGCCCTGCCCAGAGCAAATGAGCATGAGGGATTGATTGGGGGGAGGGGGGGGATGACCTCAGTCTGCCCCGTCTATGTCTACAGCATGTCCAGGAGGGCTCTGACCTATCCCACTGCCCAACTCCATGCCACAGAAGGGAGGAAACAGAAGCCCAGAGAGGAGAGGGTGCTCCTCCAAGGTCACACAGTAAGCGAGTGACAAGCCAGGACCTCAACTCTGGACTCCCACTGGGGAGTTTACCTGGGTTGAGGAGACAGGTAGATATTTGGCAATGTATCTGTGACCTCCCCCACCCTGGCCACTGACCCGATTTTTCTGCCCTGTTCCTTCAGAGTCAGGCTGACCCAAATGGCAGAAACGTGCCCAGTCTTTGCCAGCTCCTGGCCCTCTAAGGCGATCAGAGCTGGCAGACACCCCAGGAAGCTGATAAAAGGTGGGCTCCAGGGAGGAAGAAAAGGAATATGGTCTATTGGAAAGCCTTTCTCTAGGCCTCAGCCTCTCCATCCGTGAACTTGGGCTTGGGCCCTGCATGCCCTGGTCTGGCTCAGCAGGTGTTTCATGGGGAAGTGATTCCACCCTCCCCTGGGGTCTCTTTCATCAGTGGTCAGACAGAAGCAGTGGAGCCCACATCCGCCCCCGATTCAGGGTGCTCGGGGGTCCGACAGGTGTTCAGCAACAGGCAGTGCCCCCAGCGCAGCTGAGTGGTGCAGGCTGGCGCTCCTTCCTTTATGTGGGTCGTATGGTCACATTGTCTGTCCCCCAGGCAGGCAGTGGGTGATGCTGATTTCACATTGTGTAACAGAATGAGTTCAACTAACTCTTAAGCATCCCTGACAAGGTGAAAATGAAATCAAATTCAGGCATTACTTTGGCAAAAGACTTCCGCCCATCTTAGAGACTGGGAAACTGAGGCCTGTGTTGATGGTGTTCTTCTAGCTGAGCCTCTGTAATTTGGGTGTGAACGCTCACATTTCTCAACAGCCCTGAACTTTTAGGCCCTGCCTTTCCTCCACCCCAGGCCCTGGAGGGGGCCCCTGAAGCCTCCGCCCCCACCTCCTTCCTGCTTCCACCCTCAGCCAATGGGCTCTGGCTGTGGTTGTTCAGATCCTGAAACTGTGGGGCAGGGGCCCTACCCACGCTGAGTCCAGACACCAGAAAGGCAGCTCTGATACTGCAGAGGGGTGTGACCTCAGTCCCTCGAGGCTCAGAGTCACCCGTCCCCTCAACATTGAGCTACTTGGATCAGTCTGGTATGCGCACTAAGGAAGGAAGGGACGCCAGGCCCCGCCTTGAATCTGGATTCTCATTAAGGCCCTGCTCCCCTGCTTTGTGGCCTCTGACAAGTCACCACCCATCCCACCTCTGGGCCTCAGTTATTCCATCTGGAAATAGGAGGTGGGGATTGGAGCATACTGTCTCCGGGGCCCTCCCAACCCTGTCTTCTGGGTCAAGATGGGTGTGTTGGAACTCTGTGGCCAATGGAAGCCAGGGCTGTGGTTTATGGGGACAGGGAATGAGCTAGATGACTCCTTTAGGTGCCTTTGATTACTGAATTCTCCAATAAGCTAAGCAGAAATGCTGAGGACATAAATCAAAGCATTCAATCAGAAATACACAAAGCCTTGAAGGCCCATGAAAAGGATGGAGTTATGGTCCCTGAAGCAAGGTCCTAGACCAATCAGTATCTTCAGGAGCGGCTGAGTCATCCTCAGGACTACTCTTGGCTTCCATCCTGGGAGGATTCCCAAGGTAAGGAAGAGCTGGACAGCTTGGATCCCAGGGGCTTCTGCCTTACTCATACTTGCCTGGTGAGGCCCAGAATTTGAGGGGAGTGGAGGAGTCTACCCCTGAGGCTTTAGTATGGGACTGGATATTCACCCAAGGTACTGCAACCTGAATAATACTCAACAGAGCCCTCTGAGGCTCAGTTAATGCTGGTGGGTTTTATGTACCATCTGCACTAGCTAAACACTTCATGCTTGCCAGAGGTCTTTACTGCTGAACATCAGAGATACCTTACAGAATTGTAGACTGTTGGAGCTGAGGGTTCTCTGAATTCACTCAGTTCAACCTGCAAAATGAAGTTTGCCTCTTGCTTTATGCTACCTGTGATGGAGAGCTCGCTACCTCCACCGTACCCCGCCCTCTAAGGCAGCCCACCTCTGTTTGGGATAGTTCTGCAATCCTTCTTCAGGTTGAACTGAAACTTCTAGTCCTTGGCCACACTCCTGTCCTCCAAGGCTCGGACCACATGCTGGCAGTCTGTAGTTCTGCAGAGATTTGAAGAGAGGCAGGTTTTTCTTTTTTCTTTTTTTTTTTTTTAATCCTCACCCGAGGACACTTTTTTCATTTTTTGTTCAGATAGAGTAGGAAGTAGAGAGAGGAAGAGAGAGAGAGAGAGAAACATCGACGTGAAAGGGCCACATCGAGTGGCTGCCACCCGCACAACCAACCAGGGCCGGGGACAAACTGCAACCGAGGTACATGCCCTTAGCGGGAACCGAACCCGGGTCTCTCCGGACCGCAGGCCGACGCTCTAACCGCAGCCAAACTGGTCAGGGCGAGAGGCAGGTTTTTCTGACTGCTCTGGAGGCTGACTGGCTGCTGTTCTGTTAACAGTCCCTCCTATAATTTGGTTTGGGGTCTCCTTCCACATCCCGTCAGTTCCTTTTGGACACATTCCAGTTTCTCAATTTGCCCTCTAAAATGCAAACATATTCTAGGGGGTCTCACCAGGCCAATCTGAACTTGTCCGGCTTTCCTGCACAGCTCGGGACACCGTCCTCCCACTGTACCCTGACTCTGTGTCTGCTTTTGGTAGCCACCTCCTACTCAGGCCAGGTTTCTCCAGGCTGAACCCAGAGCAGGGCTCTGGTCTGCTTAACAGTAAAGAGCTGGGCCCCAGAACTGTGCGTGTTACCAAGATATAGGTGTCCTGCTTCTAGCCTTCTTAGTTGAAGGGCTGCCCTGGAGTTCAGAAGGACTGAGAACATCTGTTCCAACCCTGACCCATCACAGATGGAGAAACTGAGGTCCAGAGAGGGAAAGGGACTCCCCGAATGTCACACAGTAAAGGTGGAACCCGGGTCTCCCGGCCTCTCCCCTAGTCCTGGGTTCTCCCTTTCCGTTCTCCCAAGTTTCCATTGACTTGGGAAGCTGCCACCCCTCTTCCAGAACTCAACCCAGATGTCCCACCCCTGTCCTAGGCCTCCCCTGGCTGTGCTTTTGGACAGGAAATTGGTGTGTCTCCCTCCCTGCTCCTGTCCTCTCCCACTGCAAGGTGAACTCTGCTCCATGACCTCCGAGGAGGAAGCAGCCAGGGTCCAACCTGGGGATTTTCCATGCAGTGGTTGCTTATCAATTCCTACCCAGTTCTGGGCAATGTGTCCTCAGGTTTTTATGAGCATCAGAATCACCTAGAGATTGTAGATTGGAGCCTCCCAGCACGCACACCACCCTCAGATTCTGTAGGTCTAGACCTGGGCCTAGGGAGTTATGGCAAGCCAGCACTCCATGTGGTTCTAATACAGCAGGCCCATAGGCCACATCCTGCAAATACTGCTCTGTGCATCGCAATGAGGCAAGTCCACAGTGATTTCACAAATGGCTCCTGTCCTCAAGGAGCCCTTTGGACTAGCAGGAGAAGCACGCACAGGTAACCAGGTAGGTCCTCCACATGGGTGTCTTAATAGGCCCTGGAGATTAGAGCTGATAGGAACTAACTCAGTCCTAGGGAGAGATGAAGGAGAAATGATATATGAGCTGGGCCTGGAGGCCTGAGAAATTATTGACTGTATGGACATACCTCATTTTATTGTGCTGCGCAATATTACGCTTCACAGGTGTTGCATTTTTCATAAATTGAGGCAAGACTCTCCACCAGCAAAAAGATTATGATACTTTATGGTGGTGGTCTGGAACCAAACCCTCAATGTCTCCAAGGTATGTCATGCTGGGGTCATCTTGAGCACCTTGGGATGGTCTGGGACACATGGACGCACGTGCTGCGTTACAGTAGGTTGTTTTGGGCCCAGAAGATTTGCCAACATTTTTAAAAAAGTGATACTATTCCATTTTGGCAAGATTGCAGTGAAGCTGGCCTTGTGTGCTATTAGTGGGTGAGTTAATTGGTAGAAGCTTTCTGGAGGGTAGAGCCAGTACTTTTAGATGTAAAAAAAAAAAAGTCTTATACAGTATGTTAACTAAAGCATAATTTTGAAATTGAAAAATGGAAATAATCTAAATACTCAACAGTAGATTATTGATTAAATGATTAAATTCATCCATAGAGATGTAATACTTGAGTCATTAAAATTAATATTTTTACAGAATATTTAATGCCATGTAGTGAATGTTCATAATATATTTGAAAAATTAAAATATAAGAAAATAATGTAATATTCTAATAATGAATAAATGTATGTATATTGCTACTACTATAATTAAAAAAATGTTTACCAGCCTGACTGGTGTGGCTCAGTGGTTGAGCGTCGACCCATGCACCAAGAGGTCACCAGTTCGATTCCCAGTCAGGACACATGCCCAGGCTGTGGGCCTGATCCCCAGTGGGGGGCATGCAGGAGGCGGCCAATCGATGTTCTCTCTCATCGATGTTTCTATCTCTCTCTCCCTCTCCCTTCCTCTCTCTCCAAAGTCAATAAAGAAAAAAAAATTTTTTTAAGAAAAATGTTTACCAATATTTAAATATTAAGAAAATGAGCCCCAGAATAAAGGACTCATATAACTCAACAACAAAAATAAATAACTCAATTTAAAAAATGGTCAGAGGATCTGAACAGACAGCTTTCTGAAGAAGGCATACAGATGGCCACCAAGCACATGCAAAGATGTTTAGCATCACTAATTATCAGGAAAATGCAAATCAAAACCACAATGAGATACCACCTCGCACCTGTTAGAATAGCTGTTCCCAACAAGAGAAGAAGTGACGAGTGTTGGCAAGGACGTGGAGAAAAGAGAACCCTCGTGCACTATTGGTGGGATTATAAACTGGTGCAGCTACTATGGAAAACAGTATGGAGATTCCTCAAAAAATTAAAGATAGAACTACAAAATGGTCCAGCTATTCCACTTCTGGATATTTATCTGAAGAATACAAAACACTAACTCAGAAAGATATCTGCACCCTTGTTTGCATTGCAGCTTTATTTACAATTGCCAAGGTATGGAAGCAAACTAAGTTTCCATTGATGGATGAATGGATAAAGAAGATGGGACACAGCCCAGCTGGTGTGGCTCAGTGATTGAGCGTTGACCCATGCAATGAGAGGTCGCTGGTTTGATTCCCTGTTAGGGCACATGCCCAGGTTGTGGGCCCGATCCCCAGTGGGGGGCATGCAGGAGGCGGCCAGTTGATGTTCTCTCTCATCGATGTTTCTATCTCTTCCTCTCCCTTCCTCTGTCAAATCAATAAAGAAAAAAATTTTTTTTAAAAAAGAAGACAATGGGACACATATATAGAATAGAATACTAACTGGTCATTAAAAAAAAAAAGGGCCCTGGCCAGTTTGGCTCAGCGGTTAGAGTGTCACCCCGCGGACCAAGAGTCCTGGGTTCGGTTCCTGCTAAGGGCACATACCTCGGTTGCAGTTTGTCCCCAGCCCAGGTTGGGGTCGTGTGGGTGGCAGCCAATGTGTCTCTCTCACATCGATATTTCCCTGTCTCTCTTCCCCCCTCTCTCCCTCCCTCTCTATCTGAAGATAAATGCAAAAAATATCCTCAGGTGAGGATTAAAAAAAAAAAAAGGAAATCTTGCCATTTGCAACAACATGGATGGACCTTGAGGGTATTATGCTAAGTGAAATAAGTCAGACGGAGCAAGATAAATACCGTACTATTTTACTTATATGTGGAATCTATAAAACAAAACAAATGAATAAACAAAACAAAACAAAAAACTCATAGGTAAAGAGAACAGACTGGTGATTACCAGAGGTGAAGGGGGTGGGGGGAGGGCAAAATGGGTGAAGGAGGTCAATTGTATGGCGATGGATGGAAACTAGATTTATGGTGGCGATCGCTTTGCAGTGTATACAAATATCACATTTTAATGCGGACACCTGAAACTTACATAATGTTATATACGAATTTTATCTCAATTTTTAAAAAAGTAAAATGGGGTGGAGGAGGAGGATGGTAGACTGAGGACAGACCTGACGAGCCTTGAATGTTATTCTGAAGGAGTGGTCCCAGGGGTGGTTTTGTCGAGATCTGGGACTGGGGTGTAGCCACGTCCTGCCTGTGGTCTGGAAGCTGTCAGTGAGGGAGAGTTCTTTCCCTTTCTATGGTTCTTTGGGAGAAGACAATTTTTCATGAGCTTTATGATCTTATTTCAGGCAACCTGAGGCCCAGGGCAGCCTAAGAGATCTACCAGAGCACTGTGGAGTCTTTGTTCTTGCCACCTTTTTCAAACATAAAGTAATAAACATAGGCAGTGTGTGAGCTCTTAGGCTATGCCAGGTATTACAGGTGCATTCTCGCATCTAATCCTTCAAACAACCTCAGGAGGAAACCAAGGTTTGGGGAGGTCACACAGTCACTCAGGGGTGGATTTAGGATTTGGATCCCGATCAGGGCGACCCAGAGTTCTTGATCACGCTGCTCCAGGCTTTGAAGTTCTGAGTGCCATGGGTTAAATTAAACCTCACTTCCACTTCACAAAGAAAGAAAGGGATCTGTCCAAGTTCATGGAAGAGCCGTGACGGGAGTTCAGGAATTCTCTCTCCCATAAAAGTGTTGCCCAGATTAGTGTAACCAGTGGTGGCAACAGGGATGAGACAACCATTTATGTTTATCTCCCGCCTTCCTCCAGCCCAGGGTGGAGAGGCTGGCTCCTGTCACTTCCCCAGATTCCTGTGCTGACAGCTTCCCTGGCTCGTGCCTGGGCTGGCGGCTCCTCTCCCCTGGGAAGTGAGGGCTGAGTCTTCGCAGGGTGGATGGAGGGCTCAGTTAGTTGTCAGGTACGCCCAGCCGGTGAGCAGATTTGGGGCCCCAGGGCCTGGGGGAGGCACCGTGCCTCTCTCAGCTTGCTAGGGGCTCACACTGTGCCAGGAGCAGAATGTTCTAGAAGCCTTCCCTTCACTTATCTTCTCTCCCCAACCAGAGCTATGCTTTCTAGCAGCATTTCAGTGGTTCTTGAGTTCATGAAATTGTTAATGATTTTTATTCTAATAATTACTTATAAAAATCTGTTAAAAGTTTTTCTTTTGCAGTGATAATTCACAATTGAACATTTCATAGCCTTCTCATGGGCTGATTTTTTAAAGTGTTTCTCAAAATGGGGACTAGAATATCTTCTTTTAAAAAGAATATCTTGAAAAGTGTTAGAAAGGACTTCAACGTTTTTTCCACCCCAAATTCTGGTCCAGTGGTCAGTGCCAGATCTCGACCAAATTTTCACCTGTCCTGGGTGAACTGAGAAAATGAAAGGTGTGAGTGTGTGTATAACGTTTGAGTAAGGACGTCATTGCCTTCTCCTGGGAGAACTGGTCTTGAGTTCTCCTTACTATATTTTAGATGGTTAAAATGTCCTCTAGTTTATGAAATGAGTGATAGATGGCAAATAATTTTTTCAGCATTTTTGCATGTCAAGCCACATCAGCTCTCCTATGAAAAATATTACTCATTTGCCCTGGCCGGTGTGGCTGGTTGGGTGTCGTCCCATGCACTGAAAGGTTGCTGGTTTGATTCCCAGTCAGAGCCCATGCCCAGGTTGTGGGTTTGATCCCTGGTCGGGGCACATGCAGAAAGCGGCCAATCAGTGTTTTGCTCTCATGTCAATGTTTCTCTCTCTGTCTCTCCCTCTCCCTTCTTCTCTCTCTCAAAATCAATTAAAAAATGTTTTAAAGGGGAAAAATTACTCATTTACCCTGGCTGGGCGGCTCAGTTGGTTAGAGCATCATCCTGTAGTGTACACCAAAAGGTTCTGGGATGGAGTCCCAGTCAGGGCACATACCTACGTTCAATCCCCAGTCGGGGCGCATACGGGAGGCAACCGATTGATGTTTCTCTCGAGACTTAAATGTTCCCCTCTCTCCCATCCTCTCTCTAAACATATCCTCGGGTGAGGATTAAAAATGATTACTCATTTATGGAAACTGAAAATCCGGGAGCTACTGGCACTGTGATCTAGAAAGCCCTTTGTGTCCATCAGTTCTCTCCTTTGATCAGATGCAACTGACACTGGCCAAGGTTAAAGCACCCACTGGGTGTGGCTCCAATACTTGACTGCCACTTGTCCCCTAATCTGCCTTGACGCAGTCCTACCCTGCCTTCTCATCTTTAAACTGGGGGTATGCCTACTTCCCAGGGTTGCTCTAAAGGTTAGCGAAATCGTGTAGCTACGGCAGCACGGTGCCTGGTACATCCCAGTTACGGGGTGTCTCACCCCGTCTGGCAAGGTAAGTAATTCTGCCTCCTTGTGGTTGAGGAAGCAGCCCCTTCTAACAGAGAATAACATGGTAAAACCACGGCTTGAACTTCTGACGCTCTGCCCCCAGCCCCACAAAACTTTAAGAGGAACTTGGCTGGAAGTCCTGGTAGCCACAGGCCCCAAGAAGAAAGGGGAATTGTCATTGAGCGGAGGTCGGGAAGTTTTTAGGGCACCTCAAGGTCATAACTGGGGTGAGGGTAAACGCAGGAGGTCTGGCCAAGTCCCGGGAGAAGGAAGAGGAGGCCATGGTTTGTGACAGGAGCCAAACCACAAGAATCTAAGGAGCGCTCAACCAGCATCAGACTCTCCACTGAGGGTTTTCCTGGCCATGATGAAAAGTCCTGCGCTGGGAACCCCTTCCACGCAGAGGGAGTGCTGCCTTGGGATGGTGAGGGGACAGCCTAAGTGGTCTGGCGCCGCTGGAAGTCCTGTCTTGCCTTTGGAAGAGTCCTACTGTAGCATCCATCCTCCCGCCCTCTACCTCCACCTCATTATTGTGCCATTTCTTCCAGAGATGCCAAGAACCAGATCAGCCACCCAGAACAGAGCCCCAGGAATTAGGTCCCCTCAATGGGGACACAGGTGAGTAGCCTGCTCCATAAATGCCTTCCCTGACATCCATGAGGTTTCCTACTTTGTAATTAGCAAAGGTGATATCGCTATTTAATTAGCTCATGAGATTTTTAGATAGGTGACATTAATAGGAGTATGGTGTCTAAAATCAGGGAGGTGATAGTCCTGGCCTGTGCTTTCCTGTTCTGGGCTGTTGATACCATACCTGGAGTGCTGAGTTTTTTTTCTGTAAAGTACATTTTCAGAGGAATCTAGAAAAGTTGGAAGGAGTACAGTGAAGAAAGAACAGACTTATGAGGGATCTGAAAATCAATTTCTGTAAGGAGTAGTTAAAGGATCAGGATGTTTTACCTGGAAAGAAGATGTTGCAATAATAAAACACAGCAGTTCTCTCTAAATGTCTGAAGTACCCTCAAAGGAAAAGAAAAACAAGCCTTGTCCAGTGTGACCCAGAGGTCAGGACTAGGGCCTCAAGGTAGCAAGAACAGGCAGGCAGAATTCAGTTCAGTCTCAAAGGATTTTTTTGTGTGGTGGTTGGCTTAAAACCATCAGAACTGCCTGGTAATAGAATGAGCTCTCCATCTCCGAAAGTGTTTAATTACAGCCTGGAGGCTGTCAGGGATATTGTAGATGAAGTTCAAGTACCAGATAAGCAACTGGACCAGAAATCAGAGTTTCTCTAGTCTGGTTGTACGTAAGAATTACCTGGGGAGACTTCGAAGATACAGATCCTGGGGCCCCACCCCAGACCCATGAAATAAGAATCTCTGGGAGTGGGGCTGGAGAGTCTGCGTTGTTAGTGGTGATATATTTTTTTGAATAAGCTTCTCCCCAGCTGGGCCCAGTCTGCTATGGATCTTATGCGCTAACATTTGGGACCCTGAACCAAATGATCTGTGAGCCTGTGGGGCTCTCTGCTCTTGACCACTGCCATCCGCCAGGACCCAGGGCACTGACTCCCTCTTCCTCTATCCTGATGGACTGACCACAGTGTTGGCTCCCTGCTTGGCAGTTCCTAGCCCCCCATTTCCCTTTCCTATCCCATTCCCTTTGCCACACTGCCTGTGGAGGTCTGGAATCACAATACTTATGAATAATAATGCTAACACTGGATTCACCTCTGATACTTGTCATGAGCCCTCATGAGCATTCAGAGGCCATTTAGTGAGCCATAGAGAACACTGAGCACTTCCAGATGCCTGGCACCACGCTTACTGCTTTTCTTTGTATCTCTAAAAAAAAAGTTTTCTGTTTATTGATTTTAGAGAAACATTAATTTGTGGTTCCACTTATTTATGTATTCATCGGTTGATTCTTCTTTAAAAATATGTTTTTATTGATTTTTTTAGAGACAGAGGAAGGGAGAGAGAAATAGAAACGTCAATGAGACAGAGACACATTGATGGGCTGCCTCCTGCACGCCCCCTACTGGGGATCGAGCCCGCAACCTGAGCATGTGCCCTGACTGGGAATCAAACAGGGACCTCTCAGTCCATGGGACGACACTCAATCCACTGAGCCACACCAGCCGGGCCACTGGTTGATTCTTGTGTGTGCCCTGAGCAGGGATCAAACCCACAACCTTGGCCTATCTGGATGATGCCCTAACAGACTGAGCTGCCAGGCCAGGGCTCACACTTAATTGCTTTCCGTGCGTAATCAGGTGAATCAGGAGGTGGTTAGCAGAGTTTGCCGTGGAATCAGACTGTGTAGGTTCACAGCCCTTTTCCCCCGTTGTGAAATGGGAAATCTTGGGCAGATTGCCTAACTTCTCCATCCCTCAGTTTCCTCACCTGTGAAATGGGAAGAATCACGGTCTCCACCCCATTGGGTAGGTTGTGCGGATTAAGTGAGTAATACCTGTGCGGCAGTTGGGGCAGTTGGAGAAGAGCTGGGCATGCTCCTGGGCGTGCCAAGCTCTCAGTAGTTCGCACCTGCTGTTGTTATTTCTGTTGCCATTGTTTTCTGATGTAATCACCTCAGTAGCCCGGTGAGGAATGTATTATTATTGTCCTGATTTCACATATTGAGTAACAGGCACGGAGGGGACAGGTCACTGCCTCAGGTCATACCCGGAGCCTGTTAGACTGCGCCTGGCATCGCAGGGCCTGTCTTGGAGTTTCCCTAAGCAAGGGCTGGACTTGCTGTTTGTGGCTCCTTCCTGCTCAGGCAGCTCCTCGCCCTCCAGCTGGGGAAATGCTGAAGTGAGGATCAGACACTCCCAGGCCCCAGCAGGTAAAGCTCACGACCAAGTGGCCCCTTAGACACACCTCAGGAGAAGAGGGGAGGACTGGCACACCGCAGAGCCACCTCCCGGACCAGGGGGGGCAGCTGCTCCTGACCCCCAGCTCCTGGTTGACACTAAGGCACACACTGCCCGTTCTTTGGCTTCTGCAAAAGAGCTGAGAATCTGTATTAAGTAAAAGCTACCCAGTCATTAAATATCGGCAACTAATTTTTCAGATTTGGATATTGGGTAGGGCAAATGGGCTGACTCTGTCCCGTGAGCTGCCAGCTCTGCGGTAGATCCCAGGGAGCTACCTGACCACGGGCTCCTGCCCTGAAGGTCTGCAGAGCCAGAGGGGGCCGGGGGCTGCCACTGGAGGTGAGTCTCCAGCTGAAACCATTCCTGAGGTGGAAATCAGGCTTCTCACCTCTCAGCCCCAGCCTCCCACACAGCCCTCTGCCACTGTGATTACCGCACTTCCGCTCAGTGTGGTTTTATTGTAATTAATTTACTTACTTACCTATTTATTTTTGCTTTCGCACCTGTAGCCGCAGCTGTCCAGCTCTGTGCGTCTGAGGAGGCTGAGCAGCACCGGCAGGATGTTACCAGAATTCTCCAGCAGCACGAAGAAGACAAGAAGAAATGGGCACAGCAGGTAAGCCCCAACCACTCTTCTCCTCCTGCGCAGCTAACCTTGCAAAATCCAAGAGTGGGGACCAACTTTTGGTCTTATTGTTGTGGTGAGTATCTCTTGCTCCTTTTCCAAGGAGGGAGTCCTTTATCTGTTCAGCAAGTATCTGTAACTGCTTGCATGTGTTTCCTGATATTCATCGTGTGCAAAGAAGGCTGGGGAGACACTCTAACACAGCAGAAGAGCTTCCTACCTTGAGTGGGCATCAGAGTTAGAAGACTCCCAAATCCCCTTTCCACCTAGATAATGTCTGGGACTCCCCTCTAAGCCCGAAAGAAGGCCGTCAGCCACACCTGCGATGTCTGGGAGGCCTTGTGCCCTCTCTGAGGGCGTTTCCATCACTCTGACGAGGAGTGGGACTCTGAGCACCTAGCTCCACGTGGCTCCAGGGGGCAGCGAGCGGATAAGTGAGGTTCTGCTGAACCTGAACCTACTCAGTCTCATCTGCTTGGCACCCCCACCCCCAGGTGGAGAAGGAGAGGGAGCTAGAGCTCCAAGAGAAACTGGACGAGCAGCGAAGAGCCCTGGAAGGAGAGCACGAGGCAGCCCTGCAAGGTGAGGATGGAGATGCTGCTCTAGGGCGGGTGGAAGAGGGCCCTTGTTCTGGTCCCAGCTGCCAAGGTCACAGGGGAGACTGCCATTGGCCCCTCCCTCCTGCTTCTGGTTCACAAGCAGTTGGCTGTTTCAGGGCTGGAGTATGTAGGGTCCTTGGACTTGTCCTTTGGGGCATAGCTTTGAAAGTCTGGCACCATGTCTTGTTTTACCTTAGTTGGGATTTTTTTTTTTCTTTTCCATTTTAAAAGCAACTGATATTTCTTTTTTTTTAATTTTTATTTTTATCCTCACCCGAGGATATTTTTACATTTATCTCCAGATAGAGCGGAAGGGAGAGAGGGAGAGAGAAACATTGATGTGAGAAACATTGACCAGTTGCCACCCACACGACCCCAATGGGGGCTGGGGACAAACTGCAACCGAGGCACATGCCTTTGGCCGGAATCGAACCCGGGACTCTATGGTCCACGGGCCGACGCTGTAACCGCTGAGCCAAATCGGCCAGGGCTGCCGTTCATATTTCTTAAAGGACATTTGAAAAACTTAGACATATAGGAGAATTTTAAATATTCATATATCTTCCCCACAATAGTGACAGTGCTTAAAATTTCTGGTTAGGTTGATTATTTCTTTCAAATCGCTTTCTTTCCTCTTATATCACCAAATATAGTCCTCATAGAAAATGTGGAATCTGTAGCTTAAACAAAAAGATCTTATAGCACAGTGCTTAGTGTCTCAGACTCATCAGCCATAGGCCCTGGGTTTGAACCCCAGCTCTACCACTTATCAGCTGTGTAAACTTGAAGGAGTGAGTTAGCTTTGTTCTTAGGATATTTAACTTAATTTTTAGATAGATAGATAAATAGATAGAATTTAGAATAGGGCCTGGTATTTTGCAAGATATTTAGCAAATAATTATTAACATTATTATTTTATTATTGAGAAAATTAAAATTGTATGCAATTCCACTCAGAACTGGTCAGTTACCCCTTTGATATAGATCCCTTTCTTTTTTTTTTTTTTTTTTTATATGCCTAGAATATACACACACATATACTTGGGGGGAGAAGAGAAATTGTTTGTTTTTACTTTGAATTGTATTAACAACTCATTAAACGTCTGTGACATAAGTTTTAGTAACAACACAGCATTCCAATGTGTACCCTTGTTCATTTAACTGGGCCCCTTTGGTTAGGCATTTAGGTCATTTCAAACTTTTGCCACTTTTTACATAGTCATGATACTTACACGTGTGTGACTTTCATTTTGTAAAATCTTAGCCACATTCATCACCACCACCCATTCATCACCATCACCACTGTCCAGTTCCAGAACACTCTCTTCACCCAAAAAGTAAACCGCAGACTCACCAGTCACTCGGAGCACCCCCTCCCCAAGCCCCAGCCCCCGGCCACCACCAGCCCACTGTCTCCCGGCTTTGTCTGTTCT
This sequence comes from Tadarida brasiliensis, assembly GCA_030848825.1. Classification (NCBI taxonomy): domain Eukaryota; kingdom Metazoa; phylum Chordata; class Mammalia; order Chiroptera; family Molossidae; genus Tadarida; species Tadarida brasiliensis. The sequence continues at coordinate 102,365,861 of CM061259.1, read as the reverse complement.
GGGCGCTCATCTGGATGGAAGCATACAACCTGTGGCCTCCCCGCCTGGCTTCCCTCACCCAGTGTGTCTCCAAGGCTCACCCAGACTACAGCATGCGTGTTCCTTTGTTGTTGTTGTTTCAGCCATTTTACAAGTTACTCCATTCCTTTTTGTGGCTGAATAAGATTTCATTATTATTGGCATGGGCACCACACCTTGTTTCCATTCACGGGTTGATGGACACATGGGCTGCCTCCACCCTTTGGCCACCGTGAGTAGTGCCACTAGGACGGGCAAGCACCTGCTGGAATGCCTGCTTCCAGTTCCCCTGGGTGTACACCCAGGAGCAGAGTTGCTGGGTCATACAGTCATTTTATGAACTTTTTAAGAAACCGCCAGCTGTTTTCTGCAGTGGCTGCACCATTTCATGCTCCCCTCAGCAGTGCACATGGGTTCCGGTTGCACCGCATCCTTGCCAACACTTGCTATTTTCCATTATTGTTGATAGTATTGTTATTAATATTATTGCACCATTCTATTGGGTGCAAAGTAGTTTCGTATTGTGGTTTTGATTTGCATTTCCTTAATGACTAACTTTGCTGAGCATCATTTCATGTGCTTGTTGGCCATTTGTCTATCTTCTTTGGAAAAGTTTACATATGTTTTTGATGCTATTGAAGTTGGCCTAGAAAATGTCATGCCAGTTTTCCCTTTAATTATCAGTATTTGAATGACCTTTCCCCAGAATTACTTATACTTTAAAAACATAGTGATGATTACGTTTAGGTAAAATTTTGTACCCTGTTCTTTTCATTTCACATTGTATCAAACACGTTTCCATGTAATTTTGCTGCTACTAAAATGTTTATAAAGGCTAGACCGTTGCATACATGGTTGTCCTTAATTTCCCATGAGTCTAGACATCTAGATTTTAACTGCTATAAATAACACTGCACTAAACGTCTTTTGCATAAAGATTGCCCACATTTCACATGATGTGCTCAGATTCCCAGAAATGGAATAACTAGAACAGAGATCTGAACAATTTTAAGAATCTTGAAACATATTGCAACATTCGCACAAAATATTTTGAAGTGGAATTGAGGCCCTTGCCCTGGGAATTTAAAGAGCTGTGTTTTAATACTAATACACCTGGGAAACTCGGCCTGTCACTTGAGCTTGGTTCACTTTCTGTGTCTCTAAAATCTACCCTGAATCTCAGTTCACTTTCCATATATCTAAAACCTGCCTTCCCTACCTCACAAGGCTGTTGTGGGGAAACAACTCTGTTCTCCAAGCATTGCTCTGATATTATTTTTAGCATTATAAATATATTGATAAGAAAAAGTTCCTGGCCCGGCCGGTGTGGCTCAGTGGTTGAGTGGCGACCCATGCACCAAGAGGTCACCGATTTGATTCCCGGTCAGGGCACATGCCCAGGTTGTGGGCCTGATCCCCAGTGGGGGGCATGCAGGAGGTGGCCAATCGATGTTCTCTCTCATCGATGTCTCTATCTCTCTTTCCCTCTCCCTTCCTCTCTCTCTAAAATCAATAAAGAAAAAAAGAAAAGTTCCTGTTATAAAACCCCAGAGGAGAAGGGACTATCTGTCTGGAGTTCTTCCCATCTCCCATAGTTATTAAATGTCTTGGTACATATTAAGGGCTACATGAACATGTATTAAATGAATGAATAAAAGCACAGCATGGGGGCAATATATGGGTTTGTTTTGGGGGAAGTATACAGGAAACTGGGAGAGGCTAGTGGTGGTTTTCCACATTTGATGACCTTTTTTTGTCTTTTATTTTATTGTCTATTTTTGTTTTTATTTTTAAAAACAAACTTGAGCCCTGGCCAGTTTGGCTCAGCGGTTAGAGCGTTGGCCTGTAGACCAGAGAGTCCCGGGTTCGGTTCCCGCTAAGGGCACGTACCTCGGTTGCAGTTTGTCCCCGCCCCGGCTGGGGTCCTGTGGGTGGCGACCAGTTGATGTGTCTCTCTCACATCGATGTTTCTCTCTCTCTCTCCCTCTCTCTTTACCTCCGCTCTATCTGAAGATAAATGCAAAAATGTCCTCAGGTGAGGATAAAAAAACAAAAAACAAAACAAACTTGACTCTTTGGGGTGTCTGGTTCCATAAATTCTAACACATACATAGATTTGTGTCACCATCACCATAATCTGATACAAAACAGCTCCATCACCCTCTTGTACTCCTGTCCTCCCCTACCCTACCCCCTGACAACCACTGATCTGTTCTCCAGCACTATCATTTTGTCTTTTTGAGGCTGTTATATAAACAAAATAATACAGTATTTTTTATATTGGTGTCTTGCATTCATCTGATACCTCTGAGATTCATCCAAGTTGTTGCAAGTCTCATTAGTTGATTCATTTTCATTGCTGTGTCCTATTGCATTGTTCACTCATTCACTTCTTGTGGGACATTTGGGTTTTTGCTAAGTTAAGGCAATTATGAATAGATCTCTTCTGAATAGTCGCGTACATGTTTTTGTGTGGACAGAAGTTTCCTTTCCTCTTGGGTAAATCCATAGGAGAGGGATCGATAGGCCGTATGTAAATGTATGTCTAGCTCCAGGAGAAATGGCTAAACTGTTGCCCCGAGTGACCATCCTTTTACATTCCCATCAGCAATGTGTGAGTTCCACTATTCTTTCTTGCCAACACTTGTCACTGTTTTTCGTTTTAGCTGTTCTAATAGGTGTGCAGTGATATGTGTTCGTGGCTTCAATTTACATTTCAATAATGACTTTTCAATAATTATTTTGAACACCTTTTCTTCTGCTTACTTGCTGTCTGTATATCCTCTGGTCAAATGCCTTTTCAAATAATTGCCTAGTTTAATTAGCTTGTTTGTTCTTACTGTTGAGTTTTGAGAGGTCTTTATATTTTTTTAGATATGGGTCCTTTGTATTTGCAAATATTTTCTCCTGGACTGTAGGGTTTTTTGTTTTGTTTTTAATTTTTTTTTTCTTTATTGATTTTAGAGAGAGAGGAAGGGAGAGGGAGAGAAAGATCAAAACATCGATGAGAGAGAACATCGATTGGCCGCCTCCTTCATGCCCCCCACTGGGGATTTGGCCCACAACTTGTGCATGTGCTCTGACCCAGAATCGAAACGGCGACCTCTTGGTGCATGGGTCAACGCTCAACCACTGAGCCACACTGGCCAGGCTGTTTTGTTTTGTCTTTTAATTTTCTTAACAGCAAAGCTTTTAATTTTGATAAATTCCAGTGTATTGGTTTCTGTTTTATTGATTATGCTCCTGGTGTCATATCTAAAAACTCTCTGCTGAACCTCAGGTAACAAAGATCTTCTTCTATGTTGTTTCCCAAAGTTTTACAGTTTTACATTTAGGTCTGTGATTCATAAAATGATGGGGTTGTTCTTCCTTAGACTATTAATATGGTGGATTTCATTGATTTGGGTTTTCAAACATTGCATTCGTAGCCTTGCATTCCTGGCATAAGCCCCACTTGGTCATGGGTGTATTATTCTTTGTATATATTGCTGAATTTCATTTGCTAATATTTTACTGAGGATCCTCGTGTCTGTTTTCACGAGGGATATTGGTCTGTAGTTTTCTTGTACCATCTGTCTGGTTTTGCATCAAGGTAAAGCTTGCCTCATGGAATGAGTTGGGAAATGTCCCCTCCTCTTCTGTTTCTGGACGAGATTGTATAAAATTGGTGTTGTATCGTTTTTTAAATGTTTAGTATAATTTGGCATTGAAACCATCTTTGCTTGGATTTTTTAACTACAAATTCAAATTCTTTGATGGTTATAGGAATGCCCAGGTTATATATTTTATCTTGGGTGAGTTTTGGTATATTGTAGTTTTTCAGGAATTGGTACATTTCATCTAAGTTATTGAGTTTATGTGCATAGAATTGTTTGTAGAAGTTTCTTAATATTGTTTTAAATATTCTGTGTCTGGAGTGATATCCCCTGCTTGGTCCCGATGTTGGTAATTTGTGCATGCTCTGTTTTTCTTTGTCAATCTTACTCGAAGTTTATCAATTTTATTAATCCTTTCAAAGAACCAGCTTTTAGTTTTATTGATCTCCCCCCCCATTTTTTTCATTTTCAATCTCATTGATTTCTGTTATTTTTGCTCCCTTTTTCTATTTACTTGCTTATGTTTAGTTATTATGTCTTCTTGTAGAATTGACCCCTTTATCATTATGTTCTTCATCCCTGATAATCTTCCTTATTCTCTCATGTACTTCAATTGAAATTAAGATAGCCACTATAGCTTTCTTTTGATTAGTTTGCTTTTCCACCCTTTTACTTTTAATCTACCTGTAATGTATATTTAAAGTGGGTTCCTTATAAATAGCACATAGTTGTGTGGTTATTTTTAATCCATTCAGACATTCTCTGTCTTTTATTTGGTATGTTTAGACCATTTAATTTAATGTTGTTATTGATATGGTTGAATTTAAGTCTGTCATTTTGGTATTTGTTTTCTGTCCTCTGTTTTTTTATCCTCTATTTTTGCTTTCCTGCTTTCTTTTAGAGTATTTGAACATTTTTTAGTAGTCCATTTTAACTTACCTATTGTCTCTTTTACTATATCTCTTTCCCTGTGTGTGTGTGTGTGTGTGTGTGTGTGTGATCATTACTCTAAGAATTACAGTATATGTAACAGTCTACTGAAGTTAGTATTTTACCACTTCAAGTGGAATATAGGAACCTTACCATCATTACTGTCCTCTCCCCTTTTTATTGTACTTGTCTTATGTCTTACATCTATGTACATTGATGATCCCACCAGACAATGTTATAATTTTTGCTTTCAACCATCAGTCATATTTTAAAGATCTCAAGGGAAGAAGAATAGTCTATTATATTTACCAGTTCTGTTGCTCTTCCCATATATCCTAAAGTTCCAAGTTTCCCTCTGGTATCATTTACCTTCTGTCTGAAGAATTTCATTGAGCTGGTCTGCTCAAGGTCAGCTGTAATGAATTCTTTTAGTGTGCTTCCTCTGAGAATGCCTTTACTTTACCTTCTTTCCTGAAGGATACTTTTACTGGATATAGGATTCTGGATTTATAGCTCTTTTATTTCAGTAGTTTAAAAATGTGCTTATTCCTTCTAGTCACTAAGGTTTCTAATGAGAAATCCACAGTCATTCAAACTATTGTTTTCTCTAAGTAATACACTATTATTCTCTGGCTTCATTCCATATTTTTCTTCTTTGTCATTAGTTCTCAAAAATAATGTGTCTGGGTGTGGGTCCCTTTGGGTTTACTTCGTTTAGGATTCAGTGAGCATCTTTAATCTGTAGGTTTGTTTGCCGTATTTGGGAAGCATTCAGCCATTCTGTCTTCAAATAGGTCTTCTGGACTACACGCTTCTCTTTCTGAGATGCTGACCACACAAATGTTAGACATTTCGAGAGTATCTTAAAGGTCCCTGAGGCTCTGTTTGGGCTTTCTAATATTGTCTCTCTGTTGTTCAGACTGGATCATTTCTATTGGTCTGTCTTCAGCTTCGTTAGCTCTTTCCCACGTCATCTCTATTCTCCTATTGAGCCCAAGTTTGTATTTCATTTATTGTATTTTTTAGTTCTAAAATTTCCTTCTGGTTCTTCTAAATAGCTTCTGTTTATTTGCTAAGACTTCTGTTTTTCCATTCTTTCTAAGAGTGTTCACCCTGACTTCATGGAGCATTTTTATAGTGGCCGCCTTACGTCCCTGGTCACTGTTCTGTGGCGTCTCAGTGGTGGTATCTGCTGAATTTCTTTTCTCAGGCAAGTTGAGATTTTCTTGCTACTTTGTATGCTAAGTATTTGGGACGGCGTGCTGAGCAATTTTGGATTTGTATGCTGAGTCATCTTGGATTCATATGCTGAGCAAGTTTGTATTGTACCCTGGACTTTTTGAATATTTGAGTACATGAGATTCTGGGTCTTGCGGGGTTTTTTTGGTACGTGCCCTTAGCGGGAACCAAACCCGGGACTCTCTGGTCCGCAGGCCGAAGCTCCAACTGCTGAGCCAAACCGGCCAGGGCTGGGTCTTGTTTAAATCTACTGGTTTAGTGATACTTCAAATTCTGGTCTTCTTGCCCAATCTGCCTGCCACCGTTTACTTTTCAGAGCCTGGAAATGGCCGTCTCCTTTATTCTGTCCAGGTTGTATAACCACGTTCAGTTGGATGGATGGGGTGGAGCGCGCCTCCTCCATCTCACCTGGAACCACAGCCTGCACCGATGGGCAAATCAACTAGGCAAATTGAGCCTGTGATTTTTAAAAATTAAGCCTGTAATTTTTGTATAGCAGTTTTTGACAGCTGTGTCCCGTTTATATGACTGAACGTTCTTTCCTCTGTGGCACTGCCCACTGTGGACAGACCCCTTCTGCACCGGGTCTTTGGCTGTCTTAAGCTTTCCTGTCCTCTCCGTCCTGTTTCCCATCCCACCATTGACTGGTCCTTTCTGTGTTGTCTTCTTTCCTTGACACATGGTTGGAATTCTCCAGAGGTACTTTGTAGAGGAGTTGGGATGACAAATGGAACTGTATTGATTTGGGGAACGATAAGTCCAGCTCTGCACAGCACTGCTCAGCCTGGAAAATCATTGCATGTCCCTTTCTCACCCCTTAGAGACAACTAGGCCAGGCTTATTGACCCATTTCACAGTCAGGATAAAAGGACTTCAAGATATTTTTTTAAATATGTTTTATTGATTTTTTTAGAGAGAGAAGAAGGGAGAGAGAGAGAGAGAGAAACATCTATCGGCTGCCTCCTGCAAGCCCCCTACTGGGGATCGAGCCCACAACCCGGGCATGTGCCCCAGCCAGAAATCAAACCAGCACCTCTCAGTCTATGGGACGACGCTCGATCCACTGAGCCACGCCAGCTGGGCAGGACTTCTAGATATTTTAAGTGACCTCAAGGGCTCTCAGTTTTGAAGAAGCAGAATCAGGACCAGGTAGACTTCCTGGCCCCAAATCTAATGTACTTACCGTAGTTTTGTGCCATGGTTTGACAAGTAATGACTTCGTGATTTCATGATTCGGCTGACCCAGCTAACAAAACGTTGGCCCTAACATTTCCCATGGCATGCTGGGTCTGAGATGAACAGCCTGCCGTAAAATCTTTGGATCTTAGCCTCCGCGAGGTGTGGGTGGCACCCACAATCTGGTAGGGTTCCTGGTTCCTCGCAGGATATGATTTGTTTCCATTTCCATGAGCTTTTATTAGATATCTACTGTGTTTCTGACACAGTCCCAAGCCCATGAACTAGGAGGATGAATAAGAGCATCCCCACACTCTTGGCCTCCATGGGCCTGCCAGAGGGCGTTAGGGTAGAGGGTCTGAGTGTCTACGTTCACAGAAGTCTCGTGTCCCTACAGTCCTCCGGGCCTCATATGAGCAAGAGAAAGAAGCCCTCACCCACTCCTTCCAAGAGGCCAAGGCGTCCCTGCAGGTAAGAGGGGTTGGGCCATGTCCGTCTCTGTGAGACTAGGGGAGCACCTGCAGGAAAGCAGCACGGAGCCCCAAAGAAGCCAGAGCTGATGGCCTCTACCTAGGTGTGAGGGACAGAGCTGACTGCCTTCCATGTATCCAGGCCCCTTGCTGTGGCAACCAGGCTCAAGATTAGGGTTGGCCTAGTTTTCCAAGGACTGTTGGGAGAATCTTGGAGACCTCGTGGGCCGAGCGCCACGGTGTGATTAGACTGGTGGGAGGATGCACAGGGGCCTGTGGAAGCACCAAAGAAGGCATCTGACCCAATTAGGCTGGTCAGGGATTTCCTAAAGGGAGTGAGATCTAAGCCGGAACCTGAAGGATAGAGTGGAATTCTTCAGACGAAGGGTAGGAAGGATGCCTTATGCAGAAAAAACCCAGTGTGTCCCAAGGCATGGAGGAAAGGGGGGAATATAGAATATCTATGGAACTGAAAGAAGTCCAAGATGCCTGGGGTATAGAGTGGTGGGAGAGAGAACTGAGGCTGCAGAGGTGGGCAAGGGCCAAGTGCGGGGGAGCCTATGAATCATAGTAAGGGGTTGTATTCTGTCGTAAAGGTAATGGGCAAGTTGGGTGGAGGAAGATCTTGGCAGGGGAAAGTTGTGGAGACAAGAATGCACCTTGCAGTGGGAGGAGAGATGTGATATTTGTCTGCAGGAGATGGTGTGTAGCGGGCAGCCGTGAGAGATGAGACTGGCAGAGTATATTGAGCCCTGTTTGGATGTGCTTGAATGCCAAGCTAACACTGGCCTTAAATACCAGGACATTGTCCCCACGGCTATGGAGAAGCATCAAAGGCTTTAGAACAAGAGGCGGGGCTGGTGTGTTTCAAGCAGTGGTTGGAGTGGTTTGGGCCTGCATTGTTGGGTACGGTAGAGCAAAGACAGACTGAAGGACCCCAAACTGATCCCTTTCTGGGGTGTGGAGAAGTTCACCTAGTGCCTTTGTGCACCAGGCTTTGATCATCTCCTTCCTGCTCCCTTCTCCAGGAGACGGTAGATGGACTGACCTCACAGCTGGAGGCCTTCCAGGCCAAGATGAAGCGGGTAGAGGAGTCCATTCTAAGCCGAGACTATAAGAAGCATATCCAGGTGGGTGGCAGTTCACCTGGGGCCTTTCCTCTGAAATCTCCAGGGAAGTCGGGGTCTAGGCCACAGGAAAGGGCAGTCCCTCTTCAAGGACAGGGCTCAGACTTGACATTCTTACCTTCACAAGGGACTGGAAGAAACAGGGTCCCCATGTCACGGGGTGGGGGAGGGAGTAAGGCTCAGAGAGAGGCATGTGGGATAGTAGATGCTCAGGCTCTGGATTCAGAGAGAACTAGGTGCAAACAGCAAACCTGCCGCTCAGCACGAGCAACTTAACCCGAGCCACGGTGTCCTCGTCTGCGATGCCTCAAGGGGTGCCACTGGGACCGGGTGAGACAAAGCATACTGAGCACTTACCACGGGCCAAGAAATGGAGGTGACTTCTGTACGTCAGACAGTGAGCAGGAGGAGTGCCCCTCCGCCTGCTGGTCTGATGAAGTCACTCCGTGTCCCTGTCTAGGATTACGGGAGCCCCAGTCAGTTCTGGGAGCAGGAGCTGGAGAGCTTGCACTTTGTCATCGAGATGAAGAATGAGCGTATTCATGAGCTGGACAAGCGGCTGATCCTCATGGAAACAGTGGTACGTGGGTGGAAGACGCTGGGGGGATGCAGCCTCAGGTCCCCGCTTCCTGAGCATTTCCTCTCTGGCACGTGCCAACAGTAGGCACCCCGGCGAGGCCCCCACCGGCTCTGACCTGCCACCCATGCTGGCCCTTGGGACAGCTGCGGCCGCTCTGGGGCCAGTCTAGGTCAAGCAGTGGCTTCTTGTCATCTGGATCCTGCACTTTCCTCGGCTACTGATGTGGCTGTGACATGGGTGACACCAGGGCAGGTAGCCTGGTTCATCAGGAGAGGCTGACAGATGTCACATATCAGGCGGGGGCTGAGAAAGGCAGACAAACCAAATGGATATAGGGGACCAGGGTGAGCAAGGACGGGCCTGGGGAAGGCGGGCATTAAGGACACAGGTGGCTTTGTCTCCGGGAGAAGGGAGGCCTTGGAAACCTAGGGCTGAATCTGAACAGAGATTACATTGCTCTGGAAGAAGTCTCCTTGGTCCTGTGTGTGCTGCACAACTATATTTTAATCAGACCATCTCAAATGTTCCCTATAAATTTTTTAAAATATGTTTTTATTGATTTGAGAGAGAGAGAGAGAAACATCAATGTGAGAGAGATAGGCTGCCTCCCGACCAGGGATCAAGCCCGCAACCTGGGCATGTGCCCTGACCAGGAATCGAACCAGCGACCTTTCGGTGCACAGGACGACACTCAGCCAACTGAGCTGTACCAGCCAGGGCGCCCTAGAAATTTTGTTCAACCATTTTTATGGCATAGCACAACAAACACTCTTAATTTTATTTATATATATTATATACCCCCTGACTTTTGGAGAAACAAGAATATCCTTTCTCTTCCGAAATGACGGAGATACTAGCTGGTAGTGGCTGTATCCTTTCTTAAACATTCTCATGTGGCAGAATTAAAAGCTGGCAGCCCTCTGTTCACTCCTTAGTTTTATTTTTTTAAGTAATCTTATTGCTCCGTGAAATGTAACATATGGTCGAGAATGAGTCAGTGTTTTCAGTGACCACAGATAAGAGGGCGGTGACGGCACACATTGTGTCATGTGAGTTTGGTGCTTTTCTGAGCTCGTTCTGATCTGTTACAGAAAGAGAAAAACCTCATGTTGGAGGAGAAGATCACCACCCTCCAACAGGAGAATGAGGACCTCCTGGTCCGAGCCCGCAACCAGGCGGTTGTGTCCAGGTAGCTGTCCCCCTGCCTTCTTTCCTCCAGTCCCCACCCTTGCTGCCAAAACCTCCGGTTGAGAGTCTCAGAGAAGCCCGAGGAATGAATGGGTTGACAGGTAGGCCCAGGCCTACCCAGGGAATGTGGCTCCTTTTTCCTTGGGAGCCGTGTATCCCTAGGGACCAGCTCTGCCTGGAGACCTAAATCAAGGGCCCTGATTAGTATCTGTTTGTCCCCACCCTGGCTGAGTGGGCTTCATGTCAAAGCCCAATCTGAGAACAGCTCAAGAGTCCGAATGAATGAATGAATGTCCGTGAATGAATCAGGTCCAAGGGCTTAGTAAGTGAGAGCTACTATCATGTGTCAGACACAGTTTGTTGAATACTTGACACATTATCTAACCCTCCTCATTCCTCTAAGAGCTGGATCCCATTCTTCTCATTTCCAGTCTACAAATGAGGAGACTGAAATTTAACAAGACTAAATAACTTGTCTGGGGATGCACAGCTAAGTGACGGGGCCGATTTGAACCCAGAGCCGTCTGCCTGTGCGGGCCACGCTCCTTGGTCAACAGATCAAACCACCTCTTGCATTCAAGGGGGCACGATGGGCCGGTGGGGACCCTGGAGCAGGCTGGGGGCCCATCTCAGGAAGGCACCCTAGAGGAATGGGTTGGTCTCTGCAGTCGCTGGAGACCTCGAGGGGCAACCCTGGCCTGTGTCTGCTTCCACAGGCAGCTCTCGGAGGACCTGCTGCTCGCCCACGAGACCCTGGACAAGGAGGCACAGTTAAGGCGGCAGCTCCAGCAGGAGAAGGAGGAGCTGCTCTACCGGGTCCTCGGGGCCGATGCCTCCCCCGCCTTCCCGCTGGCTTCCGTCACCCCCACTGAGGTCTCCTTCCTGGCCACATAGGCTCAGGGCCTGGGCAGCCATGACACCTGTGGTCACAGCTCCCTCTCCAGGACTTCCCAGGACAGCAGAGGCCTCTCGTTCTGCTTCCAGGAGGGGCGGGGCGAGGGCAAGAGTGAGACGGGCGCCGGGGTGTGTGCCCAGGGAGCCCCGGGGGCTGGGCCGCCTAGAATCACCCATGGGGCTTTAGAAGCCCCAAGAAGCCTTCTCTTGAGTTGGCCTGGGGAACAAGCAAGAGGAGTCCTTCCCTCCCTCCCCTCTCTCTGTTCAAGTCAGGGAGTTTCGAGGCTTTTCCCAGGGGGAGCCTGTGCTGCTTTGACCATCGGGCGAAGAGGACACAACCTCCTGGTCCTAACTTGTCAGCTCTGCTGCCAGCTCATCAGCTTACCCCTGGACGTCCCCACTCCTGCCTTGGCCTTCTCTCAGCCTCAGTTTACCACTCCTCTAAAACGGTTGGGGGAACTGAACAATGACTCTTAGGTCACTATAGTGTCCCATTCGAGGATTGTCTGAAGGTCAGACTAGGAACTGTGGGACAGGGGAGGAGGTGGGCCGAACCCTAAGACTCACAGGGAAAGGTGAGTGTCTGGGAGGGGTCACTGGAGGCCCTTGGGGCTGGCAGTGGCAGCGGCCAACCCAGCCAAAGCAGGGTCTGGGCAGGGTGTCGGACATGCCACTGCTCCTGGTCCCAGAGTCTGGTCAACCCAGGGGGTTTGGCCAGAGCTCCTCCTCCTTGACCAGGCAAAGCTCACTCCTCAGCCCCCAGGTCCCTCAGTCTCTGTGCCGTGTGGGCAGGGGGACCACCTGGTGGGTCTGAGTGTACTCCACAGCCAGAGCTGGAACCTCATCTCTGCACAGATGAGGAAACCCGGGTGTGAGTGGGACTCACAAAGCCAGGACGGGACCTCCTGTTATCCAGCTCTTATCTTGTGCTTTCTCTTCTCCCCAGGCTCTGGGACGATCAGATCTGTGCCAGTCTTTCTCTCCTTCCTCTCTCTAGCCCCCACCCAGTCCGTCTCTCTTTTACTCCTGCTTGCACCTTCACTCCTACCACCCCTGATCCCAGGCCTAGTGCAAAGAGGTGGCTGGAGTAACTTCCTCAGCAGGCTTGTCCAGCCCTGACATCTGTGGATTTAAGATTCTTCTCAGGAAGCTTCCGGTCAGCTGGAGGCTATAATAACCTTCCTTGCTTAGAGCATTTTAATTAAATGCTTTCAGACACTCCTCCCTCCTCTGAGCTGCATACAATCCTTGCAGCAGGTTCTTAGCCCTCTTCAGCATCAAAGCAGACTGAGATCCCAGGAGCCAAAGGGCCTTGTTTGGGGCCCCTTGCTTGAGGCCCCCAGTTCCAGCCCCCAGCCCTGGGCCAACACATAGGAAAAGTTAGTCCACTGGAACTAAGGTTTCTTCCATTGCCCCAGACTGCCTTCTGTATTCTCAGTCATCCCAGACTGCCTTCTTCATCCATTTCTAGTTCTGGGAGCTCGGCAGGGCTAGGGGAGTCCGGCGATGGGCAGGCGGGTCATCCAGGAGTCTTGGGGGCAGCTCTGGAGTGAATTACATACGGACTTCTTCACGTAACTTATCCCAAAGCCTGTCGGAATACACTAGTTCATTGGACATTAATAGGCACAACCAAGAAAAGAATTGGTGGCCAAGTAATTTGAGAAACTCTAGGATCAATCTGATTAAGCAGATCTGCAAACTGCAGGACTTCTCAGAACCTTTAATATACTAACGTACATCGCAAAGTCCCAAGAAAGAAGCGAAGTACTCGGCATTTCCTAAACTTCTTTGACTACATTTCCGGTCACTTCAGGCTGCAGAGTGCCCTTTAGAAAGCATTGTTTTAAATGGGAGGGGCTGGGCTGGCAAGGGGGCAAGCTGTGGGAGCAAGGTTTCCCTGGGTAGCCTGTGGTGCCTGCGAGGAGATAAATAGCCTCACCCTGGGGCAGACAAACTATGGAAACCAAATAGAAGCACAATAGTATTCACTTGGCCTCTGTGTTTTCCTGGGAGAGGGAGGAGGTGGGTCCTCTTGACAACCTCTGCTGGGGGCAGGCATCTGTGAGGAATCAGTCCTGGGGTCTGGGTGACTCAGCAGGTTCTGAGCTCCCTCCTGGGTGCTGGTGCCCCACTGGCCCAAGCTTTGCCCAGCCTCGGGACCTGGGGTTGGGGTGGAGGCTGGCTATCAGAACAGGTCAGGGCTTAGAGTGAGGTGATGAGCGTGAAGTGCGGGGTAACAGTAGAGACGGAAGAGTGTAAGGAGTGAAGGCGAAGGTTCTTTCTCCCCTGTGGGGGCACCTCCTTGGCATAAGAACACCGAAGTTCACACTATTGCCTACTTCTGCTTCTGCCCACTGCCCCATACCCAGAGGCCTGCAGCCAGGGAGGGAGCTAGGAAGGGGCAGGAGAGACACGAGGGCTACGGGTCACTTGGACGCGAGTGGTGGCAGCCCCAGTGCCCTGAAGGTTGGTGGCCCGGCAGGTGTAGACACCAGCATCCCCAGCCCGGGCCTCTTCCACATACAGGGTGCTCCCCGCCTCCTGCTGTACCTGGCCCTGGCGGCGTACCGTGTCCGCCCGCTCGCTGACGTAGGGGGGACGGCCCAGCTGTAGGAAAAAGAGATAACTGTCCATCAGCTTCCCCAAATGCCACCAACATGCAGGTAAGAGGCACCTGTATCCTTCAGGGAAAGGGGAAGTGACTGCCCAAGATCACAGCTCAGTGTCAGAGCCCCTGAAGGGCCAGGTGCTTTGTGGGAAATGTGAAGCTTCTCAAGTCCCTGGAGAGCAGCTGGGGTCTCTCCCCACTCACAGAGATGCAGGAGGTAACTTGGCCGGAGCAGCACCTCCCAGGGTGGGTTTGTGGCACTCTGGTTCTGTGTGGATGTCACTGGGTACTCCCTCCACCAAGCGGGGAAGTGGGGGACCCATTATCAAAATTGCCTGGGAAACACTGAGTCAAGCAAAGTTAAACTGGGGAGACCCAGACCACTGAGTCTGTCACGTGTGCAGGTGGGCTTTGAATCTCCAAGGTAGGTGATGGTTATAAGAGGCAGTATTTTCCTAAGAATGCTTTTTTGGGGGAAGGTGTTTTGGTATTCTACCATTCCAAGGAACATGTTTGGGGAGATGCTGGCAGAGTGAAACCACAGTCTCCCAACCATCTGCATATTCTTTCCCCCTTGTTGGGTCTCAGCTTCCACTTTTGATAAGTGGGAGAATGACACCCCCCACACACACACACACCCACTATTTCTTTTTTTTTTATCCTCACCTGAGGACATTTTTGCATTTATCTTCAGATAGAGCGGGAGGGAGAGAGGGGAGAAGAGAGAGAGAAACATCGATGTGAGAGAGACATATTGAGTGGTTGCCACCCGCACGACCCCAACCGGGGCCGGGGACAAACTGCAACCAAGGTACGTGCCTTTAGTGGGAACCGAACCTGGGACTCTCTGGTCCGCAAGCCAACGCTCTAACCACTGAGCAAAACTGGCCAGGGCTCACACAATACTTCTATATCCTAAAGCCTCTAGGGGTGGGTTCACCTTCATCACATTTTTTCTGGGTGCAGCCCTCCCTCTGAGGCTCATGTCAAATTCCAGCTCTTCTAGGAAGCCCTTTGAAGAATTCCTAAATTGACATCTCCATCATGGCAGATGACAAGATTCCCTATTTCTCCCCTTAAATTTACAATAAGTTGGATATTTATAACTCAAAGCATCCCTATCTCAACAAACAAGCATGCCTGAAAGACCCAACTAATCAGGACATCTGAAGGTGGGCGTATTGGAACGAGTAGGGGAGGTGGGATGGGGAAGGACAGGGACAGTGACAACAGACGCAGTTTGGTTGCCCACTGTGACTCCAGCAAGCAAGGTAGCGGTGGAAAGTCGGCTGTAGCCCTCTCCCTAGGATCTGGAGTGTAAGAGGGGTAGAAGCAGTTTCCCTCTGGAAAAAGGCATCTCACTTCCCTTCTCTCCACTGCAGCAGAGCTGGGTAGAGGTGGCTGGGAAGCTTTAAACAACACAGTGGGGCCAACAGCCTCTCCTGGCACGAGGACAGAGACGTGAGATCATGAACTTGCCTCTCCTGCCCTACCCATCCCAGCATAGCCCAGTAGAAGCAGTGAGATGCCTCAAAAAATAGCAGGGTCACTGGCCACTAGTGAAAAAAAGGTAGCGCTGGGAGCTCACAAAACCGATTCTCCACCACCCACCACATTCCCCCACTACAATGGTCATGCCTGATAACCGAGGCAAGCTGGTCACAGAGGGGACATCCACCATCCCAGCGGATATGCAGTGTTTTCCTCAATCTAAATAATGCTACTCCACCACTAGCCCAGGGGTTCTAATGGTGCAGGTAAGAGAATGCAAAAACCTGTGCTATACTACCATCTACTGGAAAACAAAAGAAAGTACCCCACCTATCAACGTGCTGAGTTGTAGAGAGCAGAACAGTGTCTAAACAACAAGGTTCACTGCCTCAACTGTGTGGGCAGAGAGACAATCCATCAAATACCATGAACAACCAAGGTACCTTGGGAGCACAAAAAGAAGATGAAAAATCTCCAGAAACCAAACTCAAAGTCATGGGAGACTGTGACTTAAAGGACAGAGAATTGGAGATTGCAGTTATGAAGAAACTCAATGGCATGCAAGAGAACTCAGAAAGGCAGTTACATGAACTCAGGAATAAAATTAATGAACAAAAAGGAGTGCTTTACCAAAGAGACTGAAACTACAAAAAAACACCAACAGAAATTCTGGAGCTGAAGCACTCAATCAATGAGATGAGGAATATAAAGAGCATTGGAAATAGAGCAGATCAGATAAAAGACAGAATTAGTGAGCTTGAAGATAGAAATCTAGGAATAACCCAGGAGGAAGAAGAGAGAGAACTAAGAGTTTTTTTTTTAATGAAAGTACTCTACAAGAACTATCCAACTACATTAGAAAGACCAACCTAAGGATAAGAAGTATAACAGAAGGAAGAGAAGGGAAGAGAAAGTCTACTCAATGAAATAATTGATGAGAACTTCCCAAGTCTATGGAAAGAACTGGAATTTAAAATCCAGGGAGCTAATAGAACACAAAATTATACCAACAGAAAAAGACCTTCTCCAAAACACATTTTATTCAAACTGTCAAAAATCAGTGACAAAAAAAGAATTCTCAAGGCAGCCAGGGAATAAAAGACTGTAACCTACAAAGGAAACCCCATTAGAGTATCAATTTCTCAGTAGAAACATTACAAGACGGGAGAGAATGGAAGAAAATATTGAAAATATTGAAAGTCGGGAACCATCAGCCAAGGATTTCATCCAGCAAAGTTATACTTTAGATACGAAGGAGAAATAAAGACATTCCCAGGCAAACAAAAGCTAAGAGAATTTG
Organism: Tadarida brasiliensis; assembly: GCA_030848825.1. Lineage (NCBI taxonomy): Eukaryota > Metazoa > Chordata > Mammalia > Chiroptera > Molossidae > Tadarida > Tadarida brasiliensis. Next base: position 102,349,241 of record CM061259.1, on the reverse strand, counting down.
CTACCACAATCTCTACATGATAAGAAATGTTGAAAGGAGCTCTTCTGCCAGAAACAAAAAGACAAAAGTATACAAAATTTTGAGTAAGATGACTAACAGGCAGAAGAAAGGCACTGCTCAAGCCCCATTTGTGTGTTATTTGGGCCAGTTTGGCCTCAGCTTGAATGTCACCTCAGAAAAGACATCCTGACGTCTTAAGTACACCTGATCACATTCCTGTTCATCCTTGATGTAGCTCGTAGCATTCTCCAGATGATCCTGTTTGTTCTCTTCCCCCTCCCCATTTAGACTATAAGCTCACAGAGAGTGGAAGCCATCTCTCTTGTTGACTCATCACTGCAGTCTCAGCATCTAGTACAGTGTCTGGCTTGTGGTGGGTGCTCAATAATTATTGACTAAATTAACAAAGGAAGACATTATATGATAACCTGAGAAGTAATTCTATTTAACAAATGAGGAAACTAAGGCCCAGAAAGGGAAGTGACATGCCCAAGGTCACTCAGAGAAGTTGTGTCAGAGTTGGGACTATGATCCCTGTTCATCAGATTCCCAGTCAAGTAGTGGTTCCACTCTGCTGTGATCGCTCCTGGCGCTCATCCTAATCCTTCACTCCCACCCTCCTGCCCCAACACACCACCAATACACACAAATTCTCAGCCTCCTCTTACCCTCTGCTTACCTTCTGCCCTGGATATTCCCAACTGAAGTCCACAGCAATCTCCGGCTCACTCAGAACCGTGCAGGTCACACTGAAGTTCTCTCCCAATAAGACCGATGTTGCTGAAGCTTGGATGGTGGGTTTGGGGGGCGAAGATGGGTCTGCCATGGAGAAGATGAGAGAGAAATGGGGACAAACATGTTGAGTTGATTGTTAATAATGATTGAATGGAATGGGTGAAATGGTTAAATTGATAGAGGATGAATGGTTGAGGTGGCTGAATTGATAGAGGATGTGTGAATGGATATAATGAATTAATAAAGGATGGGTAGATGATGGAACAGTTGATCTGATGGAGGATGGGTGAATGGAATGGTTGATGTGAGGAAGGATGGATGAATGGAATAATGTTACTTGATTAAGAATAAATGGATGGATAGAAAGGCTGAACTGATGCAGGCTAGCTCAATAGTTGATTGGCTGACTATTTCTGGACAAGACAGTTGAATATATGGAATGTTTTTGAAAGGTGGTTGGTGGTTTAGAGCTCTATAATCCACTGATCCCAAACCTGAGGTTCCCAAAGGAGGCATCCCTCCCCATATCCTGCCCTGCCCTGCCCTGCCCTGCCCTGCCCATCCCATCCAGAGCCCTAGGCTCACTCACAGTTGATGTAGATCAGCATGTACTTGGTAGAGATTTGTCTCATGCCTCCTAGGCTGGCCAAGCAGAAGAGGGAGCCAGCCAAGGAAGCTCGAGGCCGGTGGATGGTGAAGCCCTTCTTCACATCAAAGGAGATGTCCGTCCCATCCACTGGGACCTCCTCTGGGGGGAACTCTCGATGCAGCGTTACCTGCGCCAGGGGGTTGGTCACCTGGCAGGGAAGCAGAACTGATTGATGGCTGCGTAACTGTACCACCTCATAGTAATTCTCTGTGGGGACAAAGAGCTCTTCTGGGTCTGGGAAGGAAGGAGGGAGAGAGAAGAAAGCTTAGGACAGATGCATTGTCTCTTGATGCTCTACTACCGCTCATGATCAAGAGGTCCTTGCGGGGACTTAAAATCCCACTTTCCCCACCCATCTCCATTCTGCATTTTCTTTGCTCTCTAGGAAGGGGTTCTGGCCTGGGGGGCTAGAGACCAGCCTGTTAGTTCCAGCTTTTGTCATTAGCTTGTTGTACATCTTAAATCTCTTTCCCTCTGTTTTGTGTGTGTGTGTGTGTGTGTGTGTGTGTGTCTTTATTTGTACAATGAGGGGGTTCAGATGGCTTGGTCTCTGTGAAAAGTATTACAGGAAATACTGAACTTGAAGTTGAGGTTTCTGGTTTGATTCCCAATCCTGCCACCTACTAGCTGTGGGATCTTAAGCAAATCACTTTCTTCCTCTGAGCCTTGGTTCTTCTTACACGTCAAGTAGGAGCGATTATCCTGTTCTGGCCTACTTTGCAGAGCTGATAAGAAACAAATGGGATACTGGATATGAGGCACCAGGCCTGTGGGAGGTACGCATTCTGCACTCTTTCAAGGTACTTTTAGCAACACAGTCTCAGGTCAGATTCTTGGGTGCACAATGGCGCAGTGAGTAGGAATTGTCTGGGGACCGGCTTTCTAGCGCAGGGCCGTCCTATAGAACTTTCTGTCCTGATGGAAATGTTCTGTATCCATGCTGTTTAATATGTAACCACTAGTCACATGTGGCTATTGGGCATTTCAAATGTAGCTGGTGCAACTGTGGAACTGAATTGTAAACTTTTATTTCATTTGAATTAACTTAGATTTCCACCCCCCATCACTATTTATCCCCTCTATGCCCTCTTCCAGAACTCATGGACATTAATTAATTTAGATTTAAATAGCCACATCAGTTTAGTGGCTTCTGTATTGGATACAGTGGCTCTAGGGTTAGACAAATGCAATGGTTAACTTTGGCTGAACATTAGAATCACCTGAGGTGACTTTGAAATAACCAATTCCTGGGCACCCCACCCCAGACCAAGTAAATCAGAACCTTGCTGGGATGGGGGAGAGAATCAGTAGGTTTAAGGTTCCACAGGGTCCCAGACTTGGGAAGCACTGACTGCTGGTTCCCAAAACTTCCCAAAGATAGGACTTCCCTGTAGGACTTGTTGGCATTCCAGGGTTCCAGACTTAATGGGCACGCGCCCAGAAACCTGTGTTTATCAGGTTTCCAGGTGACACTGAGTCAGGGTCAAGAACCTCAAGATTGGGTAATCATTACTGTCATGGTTGGATTTGAGTGAGGGAGACCCAGCTGGTTCTAAAAGAGTCATGTGTTTCCTCGGGGGAACACAGTTGGACCCCTCTGTTTTCATGGAATTAGCCACAGAATCCCAGAATGTCACAAGAAGGATCTTGGAGAAACAGGCGCACAGGTCCCTCCATTTACAGGTGGGACTAAGGGGAAAGACTTCCGTCAGTTATGTTTGGAGGATTTTCTCCGACCGAGGTTCTTGGAGACCCTGACTCCAGGGCACCTGTGAAGAAGATGAAGGTCTTTCCCTGGCGGTCCTCGCCCTCTGTGCAGGGGGCACCCGGGCAGTCTCGAGCCCAGCAGCTGTATTCCCCGGTGTCCGCGCCCGTGGAGTTCACCAGCTGTAAGCGGCTGTGCTGGCTGAAGTGCTTGATTCTGAAAGACAGTCGGTGGGGGCAGATGGGGATGGCTTCAGACAGCTCGTGGCAGCATTTGATTGGTTGACAGTCCTCCCAATTTGCATCACCCCACCCAGCCAGCTCCCCTACCCCAATGGAGCTGTCAGGGTTTGTATTGGTCGCAGTTTCTGATTGGCTCGCCTATCCCACACACAACTTCGACTTGGTCCATCTACTCCCCCATTGACCTTGCCCACACATTGCAAGTGGGATCCCCCAAACTCCTTTGTGCTCCTTGGCTCCTTCCTTGTGTCGCTTTGTTCAGGTCAGCAATTGCCCTCTAAGCACCTCTACCTGCCAAAGGAGGCAGAGTCCCGGAAATCTCATTTTAAGAGACTAAATTGAGCCCTGGCAGGTTTGGCTCAGCGGTTAGAGCGTCGGCCTGCTGTCCAGAGAGACCCGGGTTCGGTTCCCGCTAGGGGCGTGTACCTCGGTTGCAGTTTGTCCCCGGCCCTGGTTGGTTGTGTGGGTGGCAGCCACTCGATGTGGCCCTTTCACGTCGATGTTTCTCTCTCTCTCTGTCTTCCTCTCTCTCCCTCCTACTCTATCTGAGCAAAAAATGGAAAAAGGTCCTCGGGTGAGGATAAAAAAAAAAAAAAGGAGAGACTAAATTGAGAGAAAGTAGACAAACCTGAACCCAGTTTTATATCCCAGCCTCTGCCTGATGTTCTTCTGGACTTGGGTGGGCAGCACTGGTGGGGCCAACTTTGCCTCTTTCCAGCTTCCCTAGGGCGGCGCCCCTGACCGAAGGGGGCTTCCAGCGGGACAGTCAGCTCTTTTGCCTTACCATTGCCACCTTTCTCCCACGAGCACTAGGTGCTGCTCCCAGAATTGACTTCCCGGGATTGTGGGAAGCCTTGTCTCCCGTTCTGCAAAACCTCTGTGCATCGGCTGGGTCTTGTGAGCCCATCTTACTATTTCTCTTAGGTGCCTGCAGTTGTACATAATGGGATGCCCAGTGCGGGTCCTGGGCCATTTTCATCCCCATAAAAACTGTTTCAGGGCTAATTAACCACTGCCCAACCTCCTCCGGCCCACCCTGGGCCCGTTCAGGCGGTAGCAGGAGTTCTTGCACCCCGTCCGTACCTGAGGCGTCCCTCACCCTCCTCTTCCAGGTACACAGGCACCCTCCAGTAGACCACCTTCCCCCGGCAGCGCAGCTCCAGGGGCTCCCCAGCCCGCAGGCTCAGAGAGTCCCCCACCTTCTGGAAGCGGCCCCTCCCGACCACCCGGGTCAGGATGGAGGGGGCCAGGGGGCTGGGAGCTGCAGCCTCCACAGGAGTTTTCATCTGCAGGGGCTGCTGTCTCTGGTCTGGGTCTGATTTGGGTTTTCTCCTGCCTGGGGCTCCTGAGGGCTTCCCCTCACCAGGGCTGGCTGCTTTGACGTCCATCTTTTTCTGAGCCTTTGGAGTTCTGCCACCCTCGTGGATTTCAGCTGCAGGGAAGACAGGGTGTGTCTGTGGTTACCAACCTTCACCATTCACCTCCAGCTCTGTCCTTTTCTCACCCCAGCAGCTGACAGAATCGCAGGGTTCTGTAAGACCTGTTACGCTTATTACCACTACACAAGTCATTGTCACTCTTTAGGGAAAAAATAGGAAATACAGACAAACCAAGAAAAAAAAAATTAAATTTGCCCCCAAACTTACCATCCAGAGATAACCACCATGAATATTTGAAGCACATTTCCCCAAAGGCTATTTTAATGCAGATATTTTAAGTAACTATTTTGTTAAAAAAGAAATGGAACAATAGCACATATCTATAGTAATCTGAATTTTCACTTGGTAATATGTTTTGATGATCAGTCCATGTCAAACACACGTACACCAACATTTTTAATGACTTGCATGGGATTTCATGGTAGGGATGTATTATGATTTATTTTTCATTGTTGGGTATTTGAGTTTTTTACATTCTTAGCCAAAATAAACCATTTGGCAATAATCGTCTTATACATACACCTTTACTCAGATTGCTTCCTGAGAAGGAATTTTTTTGGAAGTGAAACTGCTGGTGGGCTGTGCAAGGGAACTTAACATTTCTTTTCCAGCTTGCCACTATTTTAACACCTGCTAAAGCATGCTCCAAAAGAGGTCACTGAACCTGCACTTAGATGTGTCTAGTGATGGGGAGCTCAGTATTTAATAATACCAATAGCCACCGTTGATGGAGTCTACAGTGTTTCTGGAACAGTACTAGCCCCTTTATATACCTGTTCTTATTTCATCCTCTTAATGACTGCAAAGTACATATTATTCTGATTTTACAGACGAGGAACTTGAGGCTCACAGAAGCGAACTTTCCCAAGGTCCAGTGCTAAGGCATAGGAGACCTTGAACTCAAACCCAGGTCAGCCTGACTCCAGAGCCCATGGTAATTCATCTCAGTGCCAAGTGGCTCTGACTGCTAGGAAGTCTTTGTAGATGTTGATTCACCATCTTCAACCTCCACCAGATCTACTTTTTCTTCCATGTGGAAGAGGAAATAGAATCATTCCATATGTGGGCCTGCCACCCCACCCCCAAATCTTCTCAGAGAGAGTTCTGCAATTTGCACCAAGACCTGAGGCTCTTTCTTTTCCTTCCTAGTCGTTCCCAGATGCATCCTTTTCTCTCCATCCCAGTGCTAACAGCACTCAGTCCAAGCCCCGATCAGATCACACCAGACTGTCGGTGTAGCTCCCAAATAACCAGCCTTTTTGCACCTACTCTGTCTGACACAAAACATCAGATACATCTTAAACCACCATGTTACAAAAGCCTTGGGCCACCCCATTGTTGGTGGGGTGGCAGGAACAATCAGGGCAAAGGGGCTAGAACAGAGTGTTTGGGCGTCAGGAACAGAAAAGGTCCTGGTGGAGTTTAGCAGTTGTCCTTTTCTATGGCCACTGACCACCATCATTACCACAGGCAGGTACCTAACTGGCAAAAACAAAAAACAGAACACACCACAACAAAAGAAAGGACCCAACCACCACTTTCAAACCGGAGTCGTCTGGTTTTTACAATTCTTAGGAAAAAACTTTTCTTGTCCTGTGTGTCTCCCCTACTCACACTACAACTACCCTCAGCCCTTCCGACAGCGGGTGTACGGGGTCATTCCACACCCAGCAATTCTCTGCAACATCACTGGATGTCCTACAGCTTCAGTCATTTCCGAGCTACACAGAGAGAGCTTCAGACCCCACAGGTTAAGGGCTCAGTCCCACAAGACTGCCCCTCCCCTCCCACTTCAGAGGCCAGTCTCAAGTCCCCGGTTGTCACCTGTACTTCTGACCACCAGGCTGTAAATCGGGGGGCCCACACCCCCTCCTGAGGTTTGAGTTGCTAGAATGGTTCACAGGACTCGGAGAAACACTTACATTTACCACTTTATTATAAAAAGAAACGATAAAGCATACACGTGAACATCCAGACGGAAGAGATACACGGGGCCAGGTCTATGAGAAGGAGCACAGGGCTTCCGCGCTCTCTCCAGGTGCGCACGCTCCCAGCCGGTCCACTGGGCAGCAACCAGTTCTCCAGCCCCATGCCCTAGGGATATTGCTGGAGGCTTCGTCACACAGGTGTGACCCATCAGTAACTCAGCCTGCAGCAGATTCCCACAGGATGGGGTGGGACTGAAAGTTGCAAGCTTTCTGGTGACCCGCCCCATCCTGAAGCTACCCAGGAGCCCACCAAGAGTCGCCTCATTAGAACAAAAGACCCTCCCATCACCCAGGAAATTCCAAGAGATTCAGGAACTCTGAGCCAGGAATCGAGGTAGGTCAAACACCAAATATTATAACAAAAGATGCTCCTGGTGCTCTTATCACTTAGGAAATTGCAAGGGTCTTAGGAGCCCTGTGCCAGGACTTCACAACAATGTAAAAGATCTCCCTGGTGTCCCTAATGGGGACATGGTATCCTGGGGGCCATGCCCACCCTTAGAGGGAAAGGGTGTTGCAATGATTTTAAGAAGTTTGGGTAGTGGGGGAGGTTTATTCTGAATTCCTTACAGGGGAAGAGCACTCAACACTTCACAGAGAACCCCCCCACACACATTCTGGTTTAATCTTTGCCGTAGCCCCCAAAGGCCACCCAGTGAGCATTTATTAGTCCCTTTTACAGGTTGAGAAACTAAGCCTCAGAGAGAACAGCTGGGCTCAACATATGAACACAGTGACCTGGAACACTGCAGTCTGCATCTAAAAACGATTCTCGCCCTGGCCGGTTTGGCTCAGTGGTTGGAGCATCACCCTAGGGACCGAAGGGTCTCGGGATCAATTCCCAGTCAGGGGCACGTACCTGGGCTGCAGGTTTGATCCCTGGCCCTGGTCTGGGTCATGCTGGAGGCAACCAATCGATGTATCTCTCTCACACTGATGTTTCTCTCTCTCTCTCCCCATCCCTCCCTTCCACTCTATCTAAAAATTAATGGAAAAATATCCTTGAGTAAGGATTAACAAAAAATAAATAAAATTAAACCAATAAAAACAAAGATTCTCTGAGGCAGTATCTAGGCCACTCCAGAGAAGGGGTGGTGAGCCTGGACGAGCGGACGGAGTGTGGACTTCAGAGCCAGGGTGCGGGCTTTCCATCTCTGCTCTGCTACAAACTGGCTGTGGGACCTTGGCCAGGTCACTTGAGTTCCCTGAGCCCCATTTTCTTCATTAGAAAATGAGAACAAGAACACCTGCCTTGCAGGACTACAGGTGTACCTCATTTTATGGCACTTCACTTTATTGCGCGTCACAGACATTGCGTGTTTTTTTTACAAGCTGAAGGCAAAACCCTCCATCAGCAAAAGATTACAACTCACTTTATTGCGGCATTCGGTGGTCTGGAACCGAATGAGCAATAGCTTCGGGGTATGCCTGTATTACGGATATTAAATGAGAATATACGAGAAGCACATACAGTGCCTGGCATATGATAGCTCAGTAGTCATCATGAACAGCATATTCATTTGTGTTGTTGCTATAACAAACTGCCACAAACTTAGCGGCTTAAAACAACACAAGGTTATTTATCTTATGGCTCTGGAGGTCAGAAGTCTGATGTGGGTCTCACTAGGCTAAAATCGGGGTGTCGGCAGGGCTGCGTTCCTTCTGGAGGCTCTTGGAAAATCTGTTTCCTTGACTTTTCCAGCTTCTGAGGCTGCCCATATTCCTTGGCTATGGCCCCGTTTCTCCATGTTCAAAGCCAGCAATGTTGGAGCAAATCTTCCTCATGCAGCCGTCTCTGGTCCTCTTGTCTGACTCCCTCTTACACTTTCAAGGATGCTCAGGATCACACTGGATAAATAATCCAAAATACTCTCCCTCTTTTAAGGTCAGTGGATTAGCAGCTTTAATTCTACCCTCAGTCTTAACTTTCCCATGTGAGGTTCTGGGGCTTAGGATGTGGACATCTTTGGGAGCACATTATTCTGCCACAAATAGTGCGCTTTTAAAAACCCAAATATAAAGCTAATGCTTTAATAGCCAAACATCCATAGATAGAGGCCTTCCGTGAAGCAGAAGCAAGCCAATCAGAGGGCAGAATAAGAGAGGCCAGGAGTACCTGCTGGTCTTTTGATTGCCCTAATCGAGAGGCTGCTGTCAGAGCGGCTGGAGAGAGGAAGTCTCTGAATTCTGGGTCTGGAATCCTGTTGGGTCTAGAGTTGAAATCCGACCAAGGGCTGGCTTAGAGGAGCTCCCAGAGCTGGGCTGTCCTGGCGGCATCTGACAGGGTCCAACACAAGCCCTGATTACAGGGAGGCTGCAAACACAGCGTCACTAGGAGAGGCTCCGCCTCCCAGGACTGACGGCTGTGGGACCATGTGGGAGGGGGCTCCCTGGGAGCCACAGATGCCTACAGCCCTGGAGCTTCTGGGCTTGCCAAGTCAACAGGTCATTTAGGCACACGGAAGGAGGAGATCAAGTTTCATTTCAGGATCTGGTGATGATGATGATGATTAAAAAGTCTTGGGGCCGTGGGCACAGTGCAGTCCTCTCCGTGCATCATCTTATCTAACACTCACAAAGCCCGACCAGAGCTCTCACGGACATCCTCATTTCTCAGATGAGGAAACTGCGTGGCATGTGGTTTGCCCGAGGGATCCTCTCTGATGCTACCACATTGTTACTCATCTTGCTGTGTCTAGGTCTCAGTTTTTGCATCTATAAAACGAAGAGATTGGACTAAACCAAAGCTTTTCAAGTTTAAAAGCAAATCAATCGATAAAGTCTAGATAGCAGAATCCTTTCTTGAAATATTGAAAGGCCAGTGATAAATAATAATAATAGGGTTGTTCTGGTTGAAGGAGGTGGGTGTTGGAAACCCACCCATCCAGCTTTTAAATCCCTATTTTCCTCTCTCCCCTACCCCAAGGCAGGCAACAGGACAACAGAATTATTCCTCAGAGCATAGTGTTTATAGATCCCTGGGCTACATGACTCTCAAGGATCCTTCTCGGTGCCCATGTTCTAAATGTCTGAGGTCACATCACTTCCCGTATCCCCACCCTCCAACTCCTTCTCCTTCAAATAACCCTCCAATTTCAACCATCAACCCTTTGCTGAACGCCTACTTTCTTACCAGGAAGATGCCTGCCCCTTCCCTTCCATCTGAAGCTCCCTAAATAACATCTGCTAGCACCACATGGGAATATTGCCAATGGCCAGACAGCATCTGGGAGAGGAAGTCTGGGGTGACACCATCTCTCCAAATCCTGTGCCAAGACTAGCTATTCTCCTGCAGAGATCACTCCAGTCCCAACCTCTTCCTGGGATGGCTGGAAGTGGAGAGATGGAGGAAAAGTGCCCCTGGGGCCTCAGCTTCCCGTAAGGATCTGTCTTCTATTAGGCTCTGGGCTAGAACTCTTTCAGGCTGTGCCCTTGATGGAGCCCTCAAACTGTGGCTCTTTGTGAGCAAAATGATAGACTCTCAGAGTCAAAGAGCCTAGAAATAAACACTCTGACTTTTAGAATTATATAATCTTGGTATAATCAGCTTTAATCAGGGTCTTTAAAATTAAAATAACATTGAGTATTTAGGTGCAAGGCTCCAGTCCAAACGTTTATATACCTTACGTCATTTAATCCTCAAAACCACTCTGTAATTTTAAGGCTACTGCTATCCCCACTTTACTCCTGAATAAACTGAGTCTTAGAGACTGTTTTATTAAACCTTGCCAGGGAGTGGAGAAGCCAGGGTTGGTTCTGTCAGATTTCAGAGTTCCACATGCTTGAACCACCCATGAATCGAAGTCACGACTAGACTTAAAGTGATAGCCTCTGACTTTCGGATCAGAGAGGCCTGCTGGCTCTGGAAGATTGTGCAGCCCGTCCCTGTCATTGTCCTGATAAGAAGCTGAGCTCACAGAGGTGACAGGACCCAGCCAAGTTAGCACAGACAGTGAGTGGGGGCGCTGAGCCTAGAACTCAGCCTCCTACACCAGGGTTCCAGCACTCACTCCCCTTCCCCATGCGGTCAACCGGGCACCCCTGGGAAAGGCAGAGGCAGGGGGCATCTCAGGACATCCCGGGGAGTAAAAATGATTTGCTGAGATGGAAGGAGAGGTCCATACCTGAAATGACCCAGACGAGCAGGCAACAGGACAGGAAGCAGAGGGTTCTGGGATCCATGGTGAGTGACCGGGAGCTGCAATGCTGATGTGGCTGGAGGAGCTGCAGCGGACAGACTGCTGGGGCTGGTGGAGTGTGAGCAGGGAACGTAGTGGCAAGGGACCCCTAAGAACGGGAGGGAATGGGACCTGATTTCAAAGGCAAATCAAAGTCCGGAGTCCTGGCTTCTCCAGGGCTCCAAACAAAATTCCTTTCTCCGGGTTCCCTCTTGCCAAGGTGAATGGAGCTATTCAGAGCCCAGCTCAGGAAAAAACAGTCCTGCCGCCAGGAGATGAGGGTCCCCAAGGGCAGACAGGCAGAGCTGGGAGGCATCTGGAGAGGCCATTGAAGGTCACAGGAGGGTCATGGAGGAAGAGGACAGGAATATTTGAGGACAAAATAGGTAAGTGTGGCTACAAGGGAGGTGGCGCTTGAACTGGATTAAAGCAGGGCTTGGCGTCTGCCCTGGGCCACATCTCATGGACACTGGCTTTGCATAGCCTGTGAGCTAAGAATGGTTTCACCGCTTTTAAATGGTTAAAAAATATTTGGTGACACATGAAAATTATATGAAATTCAAATCTGTGTCCATAAATAAAGCTGTACTGGACAATGGCCACACTCACGCTCACGTGTACTGGTCGGGGCTGCGTCTGCACCAGGCAGCAGAATGGAGCGGTTGTAACAGTGACATGTGGCCCGCAGAGCCTAAAATGCTGTCTGTCTGGGCCTTTGTAGAAAAACGCGTTAACCCTTGCTCTAAAGGATGGTATTCCTAAAAAATAATTTTACTTAAGTAAATAATATGTAAATAAAGCTCATTCTCCAAAAAAATTACAGATGAAGCTTAATGTGATTTGACACTGTACATATTTTTCTTAAACTTGCCTTTTTTTTTTTTAACTCAGCAATGTGCCTGGTCCCTTACGGAGACCTACCTTTTATACATTTATTTATTTTGGTTAATCCTTACCCAAGGATATTTTTCCATTGCTTTTTATATAGAAAGGGAGGGAGGGAGGAAGGGAGGAAGAGAGAGAGAGAGAGAGAGAGAGAGAGAGAGAGAGAGGGAGAAACATAAATGTTGAAAGAGAGACATTGAGAGAGAGACATTGATTGGTTGCCTCCTGCACGATCATGCAACCCAGGTACATGCCCTTGACCGGGAATCAAACCTGCAACCCTTCTGTCTGAGGGCTGACACTAGCCACTGAGCTAAACTGGCCAGGGCCCTTTATACCTTTAGAAGTGCTACATAGTATTCTATGGCCAGGTTCTACCACAGTTTATCCATTCCTTCACCAAAGGACTTTTAGGTTGTTTCAATTTAGGTTGTCTCCAGTGTTTTGCTATTGGAAAGAAAGGTGCAATAAGCAAGAACTAGCATTTCCAGGCTCACATAGCTATTATACATTTCCCTGAAGAAGTTGTTTGCTAAGAGAAAGTATGGTAGTCAATACGGACATGTCACTGGATATATTTTCACTCATATATGTTTGTGACCTAAGGAAACACAACAGTGCAAATCCCTCTGAATGTAGCCATAAACCTCTTCCTGTCCTGCGGAGCTTTGTCTACCTTCTAACTTTTGCTTGTAGCTGGTGGAAACCCTCCTGGCTTCAGGTTGAACTAGGATTCCCTCTGTATACATATACTCAGTGGTCATTCTTGTCAGCAAGGGGGTCCTGGGGGGTGGGTAAGAAGAGAGAACAAGGAGCTTGGGGTTCTGTTCTAACTTTGTCACTTAACTGTGTGACCTTGAGCAGCTGCCTCTTGTTGAGCCTCAGTTTCCCCATCTGTTCAAGGAGGGTGTTGGGCACCTAGAGCTCCAAACTTCCAGGATATCAACATTCCCTTTTCAGTCCTGTAAGGACGGGAAGGGTTCTGAGAGGTGATGGTTTAGCTTCCAGCCTGATGGGGACAGTATTCTCAAGGGTAGTGGGAGCATGGCATGTTGCCACTTTGAACCCAAGTTCTTGCTGATGGTTCCTCAGGGAGAGGTTTCACAAGGAGAGTGTCCAGGTGTCCCAGATAAAGGGCAGAGGGGACCAGTTCTAGGCCCTGGAGAATGCCTCGAGGTGGCCTTGAGCCCAAGGACCGGGGTCTAGAGTGCATGCTGTTGTACGTTCTCAGAACACTGTTCTCCATCCCACAGCATGTTCACGGTTTATGTGTGATTATGTCATGAATGCCCGTACCCAGCCCTCTAGGGTATGAGCTCTGTGAAAGCTGTAAACAGGTCTGCTTTACTCATCCTTTGTACCAGCTTCTTAGCACAGTGCCTGGCACTTTGTGGGCACTAGCCAAGCATTTGCTAAGTGAATGAGTTAGTGAATGAATGAATGAATAAATGAATGAATGAACGAATGAACAAACGAACTGGTATCCAGACTGGTTTCAACAGCAGAGATACAGTCCGGCCTTCTCTCTAATCCAAGGTCTCCCAAAGAGGTAAATAATGGAGGGGTAGGGAGCAGAAGGGGCGGAGCACAAAGGAGCCAGGCAATATCATGGGATTGGAAAGGTCACAGGTCACTCCCCTCCTGGGTGTCAGATTCTCAGGTGGTGGCCGGTGGGGAGTATCTGGAATAGTAGACTTTGGGAATAAACACTCATGGAATCTGACTTGTAGAATTCATGCATTCATTTATTTATCATTCATCAAATATTTACTGAGTCTACTTCACCAAGCAATGGAGACATGAAGACAGGCATTAACCAAATCGCACAAATATCTGGTTATCAATTAGGACTGCATTGGAATGGGAAAGAGCAGGATTCCAGCAGAGACGTGGCAAGGCATGGGTGGAGAGCACTGGAGGAAGAATTAGGAAGGAATTTCTGAAGAAGTGCTATTTAAGGAGAAATACGCAAGAATAGTAAGAGCTAGTCAGGCAAAGTTCTGCTAGGCTTAGAGGAGCTTTCATTCCACGCAAATGGAATCTTTCAACAGAATTTTGAGTCATGGAATCTTGGAATCCCAGAAAAAGAATCTCAGCATTATAGAATCTTAATCTCATAGAATCTTGAAACAAGCACTTAGTGACTCTTTGACAGTAAACAGAATATTAGAATGTCAGAGACTCAGAGTCTTCTCATTATAACAACAAATGGTCTTGAGACCATTTGTTCCTATCTCTTCTCTCTATCATTGTACAGAGAGAACAAAACAAAACTGCAAGGGCATATAACCTAGCCAGAATTAGCTCTCACCTCTTTTTTTTTTATATATGATTTTTTTATTGATTGGAGAGAGAGAGAGGAAGGGAGAGGAAGGGAGAGGGAGGGAGAGATTGAAACATCGATGAGAAACATTGATCAGCTAGCTGCCTCCTGCATGCCCCCCATGGAGGATCGAGCCCCGCAACCCAGGCATGTGCCCTGACCTGGAATCAAACTGGCAACTTCTCAGCGCATGGGACAACACTTAACCAACTGAGCCACACAGGTGGGTAGCTCTCACCTCTTCTTATTAACAGAGCTGGACTCTCTCCATTTACTTCATAATAGTAGCAATGCTTACATTTATTGTCTCATTACTGCCCTGGCAGGTTTGGCTCAGCGGTTAGAGTGTCAGCCCATGGACCAAAGAGTCCCGGGTTCGATTCTGGACAAGGGCAACGTACCTTGGTTGTGGTTCGTCCCCTGGCCCCGGTTGGGGTCATGCGGGTGGCAACCAATCGATGTGTCTCTTTCACATTGATGTTTCTTTCTCTCTCTCTCTTTCTCCCTCTCTCCCTCCCGCTGTATCTGAAGATAAATGTAAAAATATCCTCGGGTGAGGATAAAAAATAAATAAATAAATAAATAAATAAATAAATAAATAAATATTGTCTCATTACTATGTGCTAATTGTGCTAAGTGATTTATATCATCATGTCAGTGAATTCCAACAACAAACCTGTGAGGAACTTTTATACTACCCATGTATTATGACTAAGAAAACAGAATCTCCGGGGAAAACAGTTAATGGTTATTAAGCTAGAATGTGGTAGAACCAGACCCAAGGGCTTTTTGGCTTATTTGTTTTTTACTGTGAAGACCATGCTCTAAAGCAATGTACTTCACAGTTGTTTTCTAATCACAGCGGCTTACAGGCCTGCCCTTCTCACAGTGACCCCGGCCTTCCTACAGCTTTCCCTCTAGGGGTCAAGGTCATCTCTGGGCTTACTGTGCTGTGGGGGGATGAGCTGCCTGGAAGGTCCGTCATACACTCTCATGTCCAAGAAGCAAAGCATTCTGAAGACCTAAACGTGCTGTTAAACCCAAAAGAAATGTTTGTTTATGGGATCCAAGGGACAGCACGGAGTCAGGAAACGAGTTCCAGTGTGAGCTCAGGCGTGAGATGGCTGTGTCATGCAGGCTCAGTCACGGAGCCTCCCTGGGTCCCAGTGAGTCCCACCGGCCAGTGAGTCCGTGTATTTTAGATGGAATTACAGCGCCTGCTCTGTCTACCTCCATTGTGAAGAAATAATGGATGCAAACATGTTTTCGTGTGATCTGTGAAAGAGATGTAATGATGCTAAGGTTTAGTCGTTTCTCTTCTACCTTGTGAGTGAGATTTCCTCTCCCTGGAGAGCAATTTAGCCATTTTTATCAGAAGCCTCAAAAAATATCCGTTACTCTTTCACTTGGAATTCAAGTTTTAGTAAATAATCTCAATGCCATGTTGAAAAAATCAGAGTCAACCTAAATGTCCAACATAAGCAATTAGATAAATTATACTATGAACCACACAATGGAATTTTATAGTTATTTTAAATGTTTTTGTTGTTGTTGTTGTTGTTTTATTGATTGATTTTAGAGAGAGAGGAAGGGAGAGGGAGCTAGAGATAGAAACATCGATGAGAGAGAACATCGACTGGCTGCCTCCTGCATGCCCCTCACTGGGGATCTGGCCCACAACCTGGGCATGTGCCCTGACCAGGAATCGAACCGGCGACCTCCTGGTGCATGGGTCAATGCTCAACCACTGAGTCACACCAGCCAGGCTATTTTAAATGTTTTGAAAAAGAATATTTAATCATATAAAAAGACTTTCACAGCACTGGCTGGGTGGTTCAGTTGATTGGAGCATCATCTTGTACACCAGAAGGTTGCAGGTTTGATTCCCGGTCAGGGCACATACCAGGTTGCATGTTCAGTCTCTGGTTGGGGTGTATATGGGAGGCAACTGATCGATGTTTCTCTCACATCAATGTTTTTCTCTCTCTTACTCTCCATTCCTCTTTCTAAAATCAATAAACATATCCTTGAATGAGGATTAAAAAAATGTTCACAGCCTGGCCGGTGTGGCTCAGTGGTTGAGCATCAACCCATGCACCAAGAGGTCACCGGTTTGATTCCCGATCAGAGCACATGCCCAGGTTGTGGGCCCAGTCCCCAGTGGGGGGCATGCAGGAGGCGGCCAATTGATGTTCTCTCACATCAATGTTTCTATCTCTCTCTCCCTCTCCCGTCTTCTCTCTCTAAAAATCAATAAAGAAAAAAAATGTTTTTAATGTTCACAATAAATGAAGGTTTATAAAAGATAAATTAATATTTGCAATAACTTTCAATGTTTTGCAAAAAAAAAGTATGTGTGTGGCATATAAGTACTCCATACGTGTTGCTATTACAGTTATTGTTATTGTTACATAATGAAAGAATGACGTTAACATAGTGTTAGCATAGGCTATCTTTGGATTGTTGGATTATGACTTTACATTTTCTATCTGTGGTTATCTATAATGGATACCATTATTTTTACAGTAATAAACAATAAAAGTCACGAGAAAAGTGTTGCTGTGATTTTTAAGCCTGTCTCTTATTTGTACACTGCTTCTCCATCTCTCCACCCTCTAAGCAACCTACTTGCCCCAAACTAAGTGTCCTCATGTTGCTGAGACCCCATAACAGAAAATAATCTGCTTCACGCCATGTGGTTAGACACTGCTACATTCTCTCCCGTAGAGAAAAGAAATCCTCAGGTCTTACCGAGGAACGCCAGGCACTAAGATGGGCCTTAAGGGGAGTTGTGGAGGGAGAGGGGCTTCCTGGTACTACCCAGGGCTCCTTCCTCTAGAGTAGCAATTTTCAACCTTTTTCATCTCATGGCACACATAAACTAATTACTGAAATTCTGCAGCACACCAAAAAATGCACTTTTTTCCGATCTGACAAAAAAATAGGTATAATTTTGATTCGTTCACACTAGACGGCTATTGTTGTGTTGGCTGTTGTCACTTTTTATTTGATAATCTAAGGGAAAAGAGGTCAGTGCCCCTGACTAAATAGCGAGATATTGCATGTTTTAAAAACTCTTGCAGCACACGGGTAGAAAATCTCTGCTCTAGAGAACTTAAAGTGAGATCCATCTCTAGAATGCCCAACACTGGTCACCCTCTCCTGATGGAGGCCGGCAGAACTGGGACTTGCCAGCAGGTGGCAGTATTGGACTATTTCCAGCTTCCCCAGAGGGCAGCCTGGAGATTCTGACTTCTCTCTTAAATCAGAGAAACTAAAGCCCAGAGAAGGGAGGTGAAAAAGTCTGGAATCCCAGTCCATTGTTCTGGGCCACATTACACTGTCTCTCTAACAAAGACCTTTGGGAGGGTGGCTCCATGAAGGAAGGGGCTTGGGACAGGGCCAAAAAGATGAAGTCATCTTAGTGTTTTTCTATCCCACGCTTCCTTCTTCCATCAACCAGTGAGTCTGCATAACATATGCTTCTTTGCTATTTCATGGCCCCTGGATGTTTAAGTTGTTTCTTTTTTTTCAAAAAAAAAAAAATTTTTTTTTTTTTCATTTATCTCTAGATAGAGCGGGAGGGAGAGAGGGAGGAAGATAGAGAGAGAGAAACATTGATGTGAGAGAGACACATCGAGTGGTCGCCACCCACACAACCCCAACTGGGGCCGGGGACAAACTGCAACCGAGGTACGTGCCCTTAGCAGGAACCAAACCCGGGCCTCTTTGGTCTGCAGGCCGACGCTCTAACCGCTGAGCCAAACCGGCCAGGGCTAGGTTGTTTCTTTTCTGTGGTTAAAAAATATAGTGTTTGCCCTGCCCAGGTGGCTCAGTTGGTTGGAGCAAGGTCCTGTACACCAAAAAGGTTACGGGTTTGATCTCTAGTTGGGCATGTGAGGGAGACAACCGATTGATGTTTCTCTCTCAGATTGATCGTTCTCTCTCTCTCTCTCTCTCTCTCTCTCTCTCTCTCTCTTCCTTCCTCTCTCTAAAACCAATTAAAAAATATATATCCTCAGGTGAAGATGAAAAAATATGTATATACAGTGTTGGGCCTCAAACCTTTCTTTGCATTTCAAATTTTTTTCTTAGGACTGGCTCCCAGAAATGAAATGACCGAGTCAAAGAGAATGAGCAGTACATTACCCTTTTTCTGCAGCTGGAATAAGACTCCGAGTTCTGAGGTCAAGACGACCTGGCTGCCAATCCTGTCTCAGAACACGTGGGTTGTCTTTGTTTGGGCAAAGGCCATAGTTTCTCTGAACTTCACTGTGAATTAAGAATTTGGACACTGGCCCTGGCTGGTTTGGCTCAGTGGTTAGAGCGACGGCCCACGGACCAATGAGTTGCGGGTTCAATTCTGGTCAAGGGCACGTACCTTGGTTGCAGTACGTCCCCAGCCCTGGTGGGGTCATGTGGTTGGCAACCAGTCGATGTGGCTCTATCACATCGATGTTTCTCTCTGTCTCTCTCTCCTTCCCTCCCTCCCACTCTATCTGATAATAAGTAGAAAAATATCCTCGGGTGAGGAAAAAAAAAAAAAAAAAGAATTTGGACACCGCCCCATTTCTTGTTGGCCTTTGCAGCAAAACTCCTGGAGTAAGTAGCTGACACTTTTATCCTAAGCCCATTCCTGTCTGGCCCTTACCCCCAACACTCCCTGCATCTGCTCTTCACAGCACGAGAAACATTGACCTTCATGTTGCTAAATCTGTGATGGCTTCTTGGGTCCTGTCCTACTGGACCTAAGAGCAGCATTTTGGCACAACTGGTCACTCCCTCCTCCTTGTAGCACTTTTCTCACACCGTGTGCAAGACATCACTCTCTCCTGGGTTTCCTTCCACGTCACAGCAAGCTCTTCCCGTTTTCCCTCGCCCTGACTCAGTGTAGCAGGCCCCTTGGTTCTCTTGCCTTTGATGACCTCATCTCTTCCTCAGGCCATGATCCGCATTTATATGCCTGCCTTCCAAATTCAATCTCCAGCCCCGACCTCTTCCAGACTCCAGAGTTGTCTATCCAGCTGCCTCTGTCACGTCTCCTCTTGGGTATGTAATAGAAATCTTAAACAAACTGGTCCCAATTTGCACTCCTGATCTTTTTCCCACTTTTACCCCAAAAATTGCTCCTCCTGTAATTTTGCTCATCTCTGTTTGAGAAAGCATGCCAGGTGCAGCCCCTTAGGCAGTGCAGAGACCCCGCCCTTGGCTTTTGTAATTCCCTTACATCCACCTAAACTACAGTGTAACCAGAAAGCCCTCAATACCTGGAGACTTATCATATATAAAAGGTGGCTGGAACCTGGGCTCGAGGCTCAGCCTTTGGAGGTGACTCCACTGGGACAGCACCTTCCCGCCGACAGAATTTCTGCCACAACAAGTTCATGGTAACTCCATCCTTCCAGTGACTCAGGCCAAGATCCCTGAAGTCCTTCTTGACTCCTCTCTTTTTTTTTTTTTTCCTCATCCAGTCCTTCAGGAAATCATGTTAACTTCACCTTCAAATACATCCAGTCTCTAACCATTTCTCACCACCTCCATTTATACCACTCTGGCTGAGTGTAGGGGAACTCACTGAGATTCCACAGACTCCTAACTCTGTAGCCTCAGGCTTGGCTGACTGGCTGACTACCCAGAAAACCAGGAAGCCCCCAGGAAGGAGGTTAATGAGTATATACAGTACGGATAGCAGCCCGATGTTATCTATTAACTCAGGAATGCATTGTTCTTTCTAGTGGTCTACTTGACTACTCACCAGATGGTTTTACTATTAACCTCTTAAAAAAGAGAGACCCTGTCCTGGGAGGGGTGTGGATTTTTTCCCAGCCAGCCACCACTGGGAGCAGCTGCTTAGCCCATGCATGTAAGTTTCTCCTATTAAACCTCTTATGGATTCCAATAAAGCTATGTGTCAGTTCTTCAGAATTGATCCTGAATTTAGACTTTTGGGGCTTTCCCCCAACACAGAGCCACCAGCATCTGTTGCCTGGGTTACCACGAAAGCCTCCTAACAGATCTGCTCCTACTCTTGCCCCTCAATGGTATTCAGTATTCTTAGCTCAGGGGTCTGAATGATCCTTTAAGACATATGTCATCTCCAGAATATAGAAAGAACTCTTACATGCCCAGCTGGTGTGACTCAGTTGTTGAACATCGACCCATGCACCAAGAAAGAGGTCACCGGTTCGATTCCCAGTCAGGGCACATGCCCAGGTTGTGGGCCCGATCCCCAGTGGGGGTCATGCAGGAGGCGGCCAATCAATGTTCTCTCTCATCGATATTTCAATCTCTCTCTCCCTCTCCCTTCCTTTCTCTCTAAAATCAATTTAAAAACATTTTTTTAAAGAAAGAACTCTTACCACTCAACAACAGAAAGACAAACAACCCAATTCAAAAATGGGCAAGACTTGAAGAGCTGTTTCTTCCAAGAAGATATACAAACGGCCAACAAAGAGTTGAAAAGATGTTCAACATGAGTCACTGGAGAAATGCAAATCAAAATCATAATGCGATACCATTTCATACCAATTAGGACGGCATTAAAAACTGAAAACATCAAGTGTTGGCAAAGATGTGGAGAACCCTTGCACGTTGTTAATGGGAATATGAAATGGTGCAGCTGGAGGTCGGTCCCCGAGGGCACCCTTCCCGAGAACACATGGAATGTACACCTATATTTAGAGCAATTCTTCCTGAGAAACAACTGAGGGCTAATTGAATGGCTTCTTCACAAAAAAAAAAAAAAGAGAGAGAGAGAGAGAGAAATCGAGTAGAGAAGGTCAGGGAACCATGAGAGTTCTTTGGGAGCTGAGGGAACACTCCAAAACAGAAGGAACCACAATAGATAAATAAATAAGGAAGAAAAATGGTGCAGCTATTACGGAAAATAGTTCAACGGTTCCTCAAAAATTAAATATAGAAATACTATGTGAACTAGCAATTCCACTCTTCAGTAAATGCACAAAAGAACTGAAAACATGTACTCAATCAAATATTGGTACACAAACATTTATAGCAGCACTGTCCACACTGGCCCAAAAGAAGAGACAACGCAAATGTCCATCAGCTGATGAATGGTTAAGGTGGTACATCCGTACAATGGGATACTATTCAGCTATAAAAAGAATACTGATATGTGTGCTACAACATAGATGAACTTCAAAAACGTTATTGTGATGGTTAATTTTATGTGTCAACTTGACTGAGCTAAGGGATGCTCAGAGAGCTAGTAAAACATTATTTCTGGGTGTGTCTATGAGGATTAGCATTTGATTAGCTAAGAGATTAGCATTTGATCCAATAGACTGAGTAAAGGCATCTGCCCCTGTCACCCAATCCATTGAGTCCAAATGTAGCAAAAGGTGAAGTAAGGACATATTCTCTTTCTCTCTCTCTCTGTCTCCCATTGAACTGAGATATCCATCTTTTCCTGCCCTCAGACCTCGGAGCTCCAGGTTCTCAGGCCTTTGGAATTGGACTGAATTACACCAATGGATTTCCTGGTTCTCTACTTGCAGATGGCAGATTGTGGGACTTCTTGACCTCCATACTGTGTGAGCCAATTTCTATAATAAATCTCCTCTTACATATATTTCTATGATGTCCTATTGGTTCTGTTTCTCTGGAGAACCCTAAGACAATTATGTTAAGTGAAAGAAGTCAGACACAAAGGGCCACACATACTTCTATTCCATTTATATGATATATTCAGAATAGGTAAATAGAGGCAGAAAGCAAATTGGTGGTTTCCAGGGTCCCAGGGGAGGGGAGAATGGGGAGTGACTGTTTAAAGGGTGTGGGGTTGCCCGGCTGGTGTGGCTCAGTGGTTGAGCGTAGTCCCACGCACCAAGAGGTCACTGGTTCAATTCCCCGGTGAAAGCACATTCCCAGGTTTTGGGCTCAAACCCCAGTAGAGGGTGTGCAGGAGGCAGCCAGTTCTCCCTCACATCGATGTTTCTATCTCTTTCTCCCTCTCCCTTCCTCTCTCTCTAAAAATCAATAAAAATATATTTAAAAAATAAAGGGTGTAGAGTTTACTTTTAGGGTGATGAAAAGGTTTTGGAACTAGAGAGAGGTGGTGGTTGCCCAGCAACATGAATGTACTAAATGCCAACAAACTGTTCACTGTAAGATGTTCAATTTATGTTATGTGGATTTTTGTTTATGTTATGTGAATTTTACAAAAAAAAAAAAAAAAAAAAAACCACCAAAAAACCAGGAAAAAATGCCATGTCCCTCCTCTGCTCAACACTGCAACAGCTCCCCAAATACCTCAGTAAAAGGCAAAGTCTCACTAGGGCTCACAAGCCCGACCCTCATCCCCACGATTTAGTCCCTCCTAATCTTAAGGTAATTATTTTAATTTCTTCTTAGTCTCTTACTACGTTCCACTCATCTTTCTGGTCATCATGTGACATCATCTCATTCGGAAGCCTAGATTAGGCTGGGTCCATCTGCTGTGAGCTATCACAGAACTTCATGGTTTCCAGATCACAACTGGCTAGACTTTACTGTAACAATGACCTAGCCACCAGTCTTCCATGAGAGCAGAAGCTCCGTGAGGGCAGGTCAGGGTCCCACTTCCCATTTGCTTACTTCTGTCTCCCAGCTCAGTGCCTGGCATACAATGGTGTTCAATGTTTGTTGTGAAATGAAAAGATGAAAGGACTTTCCAACCAGGCCTCCTTGTAGGAGGCTTAAAGGTCTCTGAAAAGTGACAGATTGAAGACAGTCCTTGCAAAAATGTTGGTTATACTTATCTTTCAGATGAGGAAATTGAGAGCCAGAGTAGTTAAATGTCTTGCCCAGGGAGACTCTGACCCTGAATGACAGCCCAGAATGGCCATCTTTCTAACTTTTCACAAAGCAGAATTTCCATTTTTAATTTTTTTTTCTTTATTGATTTTAGAGAGAGAGGAAGGGAGAGGGAGAGAGAGATAGAAATATCGATGAGAGAGAACATGGACTGGCCGCCTCCAGCATGCTCCCCACTGGGGATTGGGCCCACAACCTGGGTATGTGCTCTGACTGGGAATTGAACCGGGGACCTCTTGGTGAATGGGTCGATGCTCAACCACTGAGCCACACCAGCTGGGCACAAAGCAGAATTTCTAAGGGGGCAGAGGATGGGAGGTACTACCTTCATTGCAACATCACCTCCTCCAGGAAGTCTTTACAAATCCCCTGGATAACAATCATTCTCATTTTCCTCTGGATTCCCAAAGAGTTTATCATTTCAAAAAAATATATCTATTGCTTTCCTCAGAGCCCTGGATTATAACTGCTGGTCTTTTTGTTCCCCTTTCTCCTGGACAATGCACGACCCGGAGCCAAGCCATAGATACATAAAGCACCTATCTGGAGTCACCTGGCTCAGGTTTCCAAGCCTGGCTCCACAACTTACTAGCGATGTGACACTGGCCAGAGAACGGGGCTTCACTGGGCTCTCCTCTCCTGAACGGGAAAGCAGTGTCACAGACCTGACGGGCCATTGAGGAGTGGAATCTGAGCAAGGGAAGGGTTGGGGGGATTGGAGGAGGGGAGGCGGGGCGAGCCGGATTGGCCCCTGCGCGCCACGTGTCCACCCCGGGAGCCGACGGTTGTCCTCCCGGCCCGCCCCCGCGCTGCGGCTGCTGCTGCTCCGCTAACGGGCTTCCACCCAGCGAGCTCCGCGTCCGTCCGCCCGTCCGCCCGTCCGCCGGTCCGCGACAGGAGGCCTCCGCGCGCGGTGAGTGGGCTGGGGCGGGAGAGGGGGTCGCTCGAGGGGACCCCCGGGCCGCGGGCTGCGAGGACGCGGGGGCGATTAAGAAACGCCCCGTCATCCGCGACCCGTGCCTCCCCCGGGATGTGGGGAGGGGGCGCCCCGAGTGGGGAGGGCCGCGGGGATCCGGAACCCAAGGCGCGGCCGCCCGAGAGGGTCGGGGGCTCGGTGTGTCTGGGGGAGCGCAGAGGGGCGATCTGGGGCTGCGGGCGAAGCGGGGGCGGACGGCGCCCTGGCTGGGGGAGGGGAGAGGAGGGGACGGAGGGAGGGGACGGCTGGCCCTGCGGAGGGTGTGGACCTGGGCCGAGGCGCCGCCGGCCCTGCTTCGGGCGCGGGGTGGGGTGGGAGGGGGCCCTGGAGGGACTGTGAAGGCCTGGGGGCACCTGGACGGGGATCTAAGGACCCGACCCGATGTGAGGGTGTGGCTGAGGTCGAAGACAGCGGACGTGGAGAGTCAGACCCTCCAGCCACTTAGGAAGTGGCCTGAGTATGTTGTTGGGGACGGATGAAGGACCGGCTGTCCACACCTCAGGGCCCCGTGGACCATGCTTGCCCCTAATGGAGGCTCCCAGCTGGGCTCCGGGAGGGAGGCACAGACCCCACCCTTCGTCCTGCTCTCCGTCCCAAAACCTGGGGGCTTCAGATAACTCCTAGAACACCAGCAGGGGAGTGAAATTCCTTGAATCGAATCCCAGCTCCACCGACTTGCAGTGTGACCTTGAGTGGCTAGCTTTCCCTGCCTGCCTCAGTTTCCATCTCCAAGTCGAGTTGCTAGACCCAGCCCCTCCCAGAGGGAGCAGCGGCTGTGAAAGGTGATTTGTCAGCGCCAGGAATAATGACCGGTTTGGGAAGTCTTGATTGGGGGCTTGGGAAGCCCGGCCCACCCTTGTAGGCCCTGCTAGGGGAAAGGGCCGGGGGTCGTTTGGGAGGATGAATACAGCCTTTGCTTCCTCCCTCCCCCTCCTTTTCTCGAAACCCTGGTGGGTCTTCCAGGACTCTTCCAAATTTGGACATATGGCTCTGGGTTTGTGAAAGGACTCTGGTTTCCCTGAGTCCGCCTTTCCCTCACTTCTCCCTCTTCCCCTGCCCGAAGCACGCCTTCCATTGCTGGCCTCACTGACCCAGATGGGATATCCTGACCTCTTGGCACTTTCCCTTCCGGGTGAATGACCTGCCCTGCTTCAGCTCCCAGGGACCCTGCCCTTCTGGCCATCAGGCCCTGCACCATGCAGAGGGCACTGGCCTGGGGGTCATTGGAAAGCTGGGTTATATATAGTTCCACGTGCTGGGGGTCCTTGGGCAAACCGCTTCCCTCTCTGGGCCTTAGTTACTCGTCTGTAGCAAAGTCTGTTGAATTGGCTGCCACTTCCAGCGCTGGTATTCTAGGATTCAACTGTTCTAGGACTTAGAATTCTGGGAATTGGGTGGGGCCCGGGAAGGAGGCAGAGGCCTCTGTTCCCCCTTTGCAGCTGTGACAATCACTCACCCATCTTCCTTTGCCTTTTGCCTTAACCTCCTGTTCCCGAGGCGGCTGCTGGGACACAGAAAACAGTTGTGGTTTCTGGGTAAGGGCCACAGCTGTTGCTGGGGCAGAATGTGTTTTCGAGTGTGCAGAGGAGGGGGCTGATTCCTGGGAGCTCTGCAGTGCTGGGTAGCTGCCAGAGTCTGGAACCTCTGCACTGCAGCATGCAGAGGGAGCCCTGGGCCACCAGCCCCAGCCATGAACCAGCTGGGTGCCTTGGGCACACCTCCTACCCCCTGGGCCTTAGTTCCTTCCTCTCTTGAGGGATAAGAGATGTGCCCAGGGCACCCAGCTGGTAAAGTGGGTTGGGGCTGCATGGCTTTTCTTATTGTGTCATTCTAGGATTTTCTGGGGAGGCCCACTGGTGTAGCCAGCCTCACCCCACCCAGCCTCTCCAAGATACTTCCTGGGTGGGGACAAATCACAGGATGTGGTCTTTACCTTGATTTCTGAGTTTGCATGTCTTTTCCCCACCCCCACCCCCAATGGAGGAGCAGAAGTCTGTGCCTGTGTGGTGGGGGTGCCTTTATGCTCATCAACGTCTTGGCTTGGAATCAGCTGCATTCCATTTCCTTTCTTCCTGGGTTAAGAAACCCCACAGAGACTGGCTAAGGAGGAATGACTGTCCTTGGATACTCTGAGCCTCAGATCCCCCACCTGTGAAATGAAGATGAGTTTACCTTCATGAGATTATAAAATGGCAGATGTGAAAGTGTCTTGTAAACGATAGAGTGCTGTGCACAGAGAAGCCAAGTGCTACTGTTGTAAGAGTGTGGTGCTTAAGAAAGCAGGTGACCTGAGCCTCGGGTTCGTCATCTGTAAAACGGGTGTCCTGGTGCTCCTTAAATAACAATAAAATAGCAACTTCTATCATTTATTGAACCCTCCCAACTTGCCAGGCCCTGGCTGAGCCCTTGATATATGAGATGCTGTTATCATGCCCATTTTGCAGATGTGGAAACTCAACCTTCAAAAGTTTAGGGAAGAAATAATGCACTCACTTGATGTGTCCTGTGTGCCAGGGCCTCTTCTGAACACTAACCGTGACTGAATTATTTTCATCCTCACCACAGTTCCTCGCAGTACACACTGTTTTAATCTCCCATCTTACGGAGGTTAGGTACTTAACTTGGTCAAGGCTCCTGCATAGCAGGTCACGCTGCAGTCACAGGCCTGTGGGCTCCAGCCTCTGTACTGAGACACTGCACTTTGCCGCCTTTCATGAAAGTGATCTGAGCTGGGATTCAGATGCGGTCAGTCCAGTTCCAACCTACGGCAGCCCAGTGATCTCCTGGGGCCTTGTTCAGTCCTGCGATCAATTATTCTGAGTCAGGAGAGGGAAAGACACTGCTCTCTAAGAAACCTGAGTGCATGAGCTGGGGGGCGTGCCCATGCTCAGGGCCTGGAATGCCCTTTACCTGGGAGGCTCCCAGAGGGTTGTGGGCTGGTCCTGGATGTCTTCCTTGGGGCTGGGGAAGGAACCATCAGGAAAGAGGAAAGGGAAGGATCTAGATTTTATAGGCCAGGGGCCTCTGAAGTGGAGTGCACACACACCGGCTGGCATTAAAGATGTCTTTCTTTAAACAGAAACTTTTCAACTGCTTTTGATCTCATGCTTTAAAAGTATATTTTTATCATGATGAATGCACAGTTATTTTCTTTTGTTACTGGTGGTATATAGGATTTAAAAAATGCACATCACTGCACTAAATTGCCAGCTTCGTGGTTCAGGGAGACTCGTTGTTTTTTAGTCTACCCCAGCTCTTACCAATAGGCACACAAGAGGTGCTCAGTCCTTTTTGAAAAATGAGCCCCTGCTGAATTACTAACTTTCTTCATGAGTTGAGCACGTTGCTTAATCCCTCAGGTTTTTTGCTCTCTTGGCTATATAACGAGGAATAAAACCACTAGGCTGGATGGTTCCTTTTATTCTGTTGAGAGGGAGCAGAGTTTTGCCACCCCAAAATATGCCATTTGGGGGGGGATGTTGATTATTTCAAGCTGGTTATTTTTTAGAAACGAAAGACTCAAGAGGAGCCTGTTACTTCCCCCTTACTTGCTTAAAATAATTCAGATAGAAAAACCTGTCCCAGGTAGGGAGATTGCTTGAGCATATTCACCTTAGCAAATTCACTTTAGCAAAGTATGAAGTAAGTGTGGCAGACAGGGAGGAAGCTAGCGAAGTCTGATTGTTAGACCCTGCAGGGTCCCATCGTTTCTGGGTGGCCCAGATGTGTGCTCCTCTCCTCATCTGCCTGTGAACTGCCTGCCTCCTCTTTGAAGTCCAAGCCACTGCTCTTTCTCCTTAGCTCACGATGGGTTACAAGCCTCAACTGGGACATGTCCTTGAGTCCCATATTCTTATGGAATTCCTGCGTGCACATACACAGTAAATTTGGTTATTTTCTCTTGTTAAGCTGTCTCACGTTGATTTCATTATTAAACCAGCCAGAGGAACTTACTTAGAAGGTCTAGTAAAAGAACAATTACTGTGATTTTTTTTTTAATTGATTTTTTTAGCGGGAAAGGGAGGAGAAATAGCGATGTGAGAGCGAAACATCAATTGGCTGCCTCCTATGCGCCCCCTACTGAGGACGGAGCCGGCGACCTTTCAGGGCACAGGATGATGCCCAGCCAACTGAGCCACAATGGCCAGGGCTACACCGTGATTTTTCAGTGGGGTCACTAAAGACAGCATTAAAGCCACTCAGTGCATTTCATCCAACAATCCTCATGAGCTACACGCTATGGTACATGGCAAAGATGCATATTCAGTAATTTTCAAGAAAGAGTAGAATCGTGACTCAGCTCGGATATAAAAATGACCATGTGCTAAATATTTTATTGTACTCATTAATTAATGACCAGACCAGGCAGATGTTAGAACCAGCTCCAAAGAGAATCAGTAGACACCTTTGTATCGAAAGACATGTACAAATGGAGGTAACTGTTGTTTCCATCCGAGGAGAGAGAAATCAGCAGGATAGCGTGAGCATGTCTATAAGAATTATTTTGCATTACCATCAGTTATCCACAGATTACTGAGCTGCAAAATAGCTCAGAAACAAAGACTGAAATCAGACAACCTGGAGAATTTGAAGTACAGATTTTCCCCCACAATACCTTGGAGGCAAGCAGCCTCCATCAGGGGTGGGGAACGTCCGGCCATGCCTCACCAAATTAGCCTGACCAAATATGGCAGGCTAATTTTTAAGTTGATAATTTTGTGTGGCCCACGAATGATGTTATAAATATCCAAATGGCCCTTGGCAGAAAAAAGGTTCCTCACCCCTGAATTGGTAAATCCACAGTGATTGACCCAAGCCAGCCAAGTATCGGTGGTTTCAGAATGCTGTGGGGGTTCAGAGCAGGAGAAATCCCTCCTGGCTTCCTGGAAGAGTTGGCAAAATCATTTAGGAAAGTTTTTAAAAATTACCAAAGCCCGGGCCTTACCCCAGAGTCGTTGAATCAGACTCTCTAGGGGTTGACCTTCTGTGTGCTTTGGTTAGTTTGAAAATCCCCGCAGTGGGTATTAATGAAACCAGAATTAAAAAGCACTGGTGTTGATGCAAGAAGGCTGGATAGAAAATGCTGGTAGACGAGATTTTGGTTTTGGGGGTGCGGGGGAGGGCATGGTGGTAGGTGATGAGGAGGGAGGAGAGGGCAGATAAATCAGCAAGGATGTCAAGGGCTTTGAATGCTGCTGGCGGGGGGACTGTATTGAGGGCAGTGGCACAGCTCAAGTTAGAGTCCCTCGGACACTCCTGGGCACAGACGTTTTGGTGATTTTTTTTTTTTTTTGCATGATCTTCCAGGTTATCCTCCCCACACACCTGGTTTTACCCCCTTACACTCAACATGTCCTCCCTCCCTAAAAGTGTACTCTGTTCCTCCAAAGCCCACAAGCCACCTTTTGAGGACAGAAATGCTATTTCTGTTCTGCCTGACATCGCCTTTCTCCTCTTCTCTCTACTACATTGCATTGACTCCACTCTCTCGATTGTCAACTTCTAGCAGCCTGAAGCCCTAATATGTAACTTTAACTTTATATATGTGTTACACACATCAAAAATGGAGACCGCTGCTCTAATAGTGACAACTGTGGTAACAGAAGCCACCACTTATTAAACATTTCATCTGTACCTGTCCATGCTAAGTATTTTACCTGCCTTGCTTCATTGAATTTTTACAAAAGTCTCATGAGATGGTCATTTCAGAGATGAAGAAACTGAGTCAGAGAAGTGTGCATAACTCACCCAAGGTCGTGAACTAGGAATTTGCAGTGTCAGCATTTGAACTTAGGCCATGACTGCAAAACCTGCATTCTTTCTTAGGATGCCACGCTGCCTCCCTGTCTGTGTTTGGGCTTGTCACAATGAAAGCTGCCATTTGGCCTGTTTTTGCTGTGTGCCCGGCATTGTGCTAAAAGCTGTTCATTCATTGTTTCATTTATTTCTCAGTATGTGGAGGTGTTATTTAAATGCATTTTGTAGATGTGGAAATTGAGGTTCAGTTTGAGTAACTTTCTTAAATCACAAATTGGTGGGGGGAGCAGAGCTGTGACTCACAGCCCATGCCTTTTGCGTGACTTGGACATGACTTTCCCCTGTCCAGCTGTCAGTTTCCCCAACTCTGCAGTTGGGCAGCAGCAAGCCACAAGTCCTACAAGCTCTGGTGTGTTCTCTACCCCAGAGCATCCTTTCTAGAGTCAGTCCTGAGCTCCCAAAGAGGAAAGAAGGAAACATGACTGCTTGCACTTAAAGAACTAAGGCAGGGGGTGGCCAGAGCAGCACAAAGCCACCAGGCTACTCTACCCTTAAAGGGATTTCTGGAATGATGAGCCACGAGTAGCCCTTGTGGGCAGCCAGATCCGAAGAGGTCTAGAGGGCCATACCTGCCAGTTTTGAGAAACTGTTTCAACCAAGATGATGAAACGTGCATGTTGGGGTGGGGGTGGGGTGCTAGAGAGAAATCCTGTGGCTTGGGGGAGGAGAATCCTCATAGCACTGATATTCTGAGATTTTGCTATGAAGATTTCTGGTTGAAATCTATAAAAGCCACTCTGGATTTTCCCAAAGAGGGAGGGATAATATCCCCATTTTAAAGTTGAAGAAACTGAGGTCCAGAGAGGCTTGTCTGAGGTTACAGACAGATTGGGAACAAGAACCTGGGTCTCTTCTTATGGCCTCTTCCTAATGTCCCATTGCAACCAGGGCTCAGGGCTGTGTAGGTGCTTGTTGTGACTTAGGGCTGGGAGGCAGAGATGTTGGCTGTGGTCTGGGTCTTGGCAAGCCCCTTGTCTCCCTGAGACGCCTTCACCCCATCTAGAAAATGAGGGCCTCGGAGCAGTGGATCGTTAAGGAGCCCTCTGGGTTTCTGAAACATTGGCTATAAAAACATTTATTCAGCCAATTGGGAAGTATGGTCTGGGTTGCTCTGGGTTGCTCTGGGAAGACTCGGAGCCTCTTGTGAAGCCAGGGTAAACCAGTGTAGGCGGCGGCTCTGTGATTAGCTCCAGAGTGTCGCTGAGCCCTCGAGGGAGGGGCTGTTGGAGATTGGCCTCCATGAACTGCAATCTGAACATCTAATTCTGGAAGAAGCTTGCTTTGCATGCACACACAAGACGTGTGCTCACACGAGGCACACACAAACAGCTCTCAGAGCCGAGTGTCTCCCCTCCTGAGCCGGCTCTCCTTGGAAAGGGCTCCATCCAGATGGGCCTGGGCTGCAGCCAGCAGCTGAAGTTTCCATCAACAAGGCCAAAAGAAAATGCTGCGAGGCTGGAGGTGTAGGTGACAGGCCTCAGCCCTCCCTCCCTGCCTCAGCAGACTTCCTGGGCCTCTAAGTCCCCGTCCCTCTGCTGGCCCTGGGGCTCCTTCACGCACTCCCCAGGCCCTCGGGAAACCCAGAGCTGGCTTCTGGCCAGACCCTGGGGTAGATGTGGGCCTCCCTCCCTTTTGGGGCGGGGGAGGGGGGTGTTGGCCAGTTTCCATTTCCTGGTGAGATCTGCACATTTGTACCAAGGGGCCCCTGGTTGTCAGGGAAACAGCAGAGTGTTTGCAGACAGATCTCTGTCCTCTGCTCCTCACTCCCTACCCCATCTCATGTCTGTCTGCTGACTGACATTTGGGGACTCGTATTCAGGCAGTGGGGACCCATGGGCAAACATGACAAAGCCTGTCCTCAAAGAGTTTCCAGCTAGTACAGCGAAGGCCACCGTTCACCGGGAACAGATCTCTGCCTGGCCTCGTGTGTCTGCTCTTGACCAGCGCTGTCTCATCCTCCAGCAGCTCTACAAGGCAGGAAAGGGAAGCCTCAGTTTTGTACTTGAGCTAACCTTGAACTCAGAGATGAGTAATATGCCCAAGGTCACATAGCTAACAAGTGACAAAAAGGACTTGAATTCAGGTCTGTCTGTCTGACTCCAAAACCTGTGCCCCACACTGTGCCCCACTGTCTCCAGTGACCCCACAGTGAGAGCAGGATCATGGACAGGTCAGGGGCTGCTCTCCCCTAAGGGTTTTGGTTTGGGGGGTTGGGGGGGGGGAGAGTTGATGTGCTGAACTGGAAAGCACTGAGCAGAAACATCTCCTTGGTGTCTACCCTTTCTCCTAGCTCAGCTCCTCGAAGATCTTACTGAATGTGTCTGATAGAGTTGTTATTTTTACTTTTAAAAAGCAGCCTGGCTGGTGTGGCTCAGTGGACTGAGCATCCTCCCATGGACTGAGAGGTCCCAGTTCCATCCTCGGTCAGGGCACATGCCTGGGTTTTGGGCTAGATCCCCAGTAGGGGGCATGCAGGAGGCAGCCAATTGATGTTTCTATCTCTCTCTCCCTTCCTCTCTCTTTAAAAAATCAATGAAAACATATATATATTTTTTATCCTCACCCAAGGACATTTTTGTATTTATCTTCAGATAGAGCAGGAGGGAGAGAGGGAGGAAGAGAGAGAGAGAGAAACATTGATGTGAGAGAGACATCGACTGGTTGCCACCCACATGACCCCAACCAGGGCCAGGGACAAACTGCAACCGAGGTACATGCCCATAGCAGGAACTGAACCCGGGTCTCTCTGGTCCGTGGGCCAGCGCTCTAACCACTGAGCCAAACCAGCCAGGGCTAAAAACATATTTAAAAAAAAATAAAAATAAAAGGCAACTCATAGACATGGTGAAAAAAGATCTAATTTCCATAAAATGGAAAGCACTAATCTTCCTTTCCCCTCTCATTCTGAGAAGATTGCTTCATTTCAATCTTTGCCTTCATGCTCGGGGTGCTCATTAGCCCAGCCCACCCCCTTTTCTTCCTCTTTCCAAACCAGTTACATCCCCTTTTTCATCTCTTTTGAGGTAAGATATTTTGGTTTCTTTTTAAATTTTATTTTTCAATTACAGTTGACATTCAGTATTGGCTTGTTGGTTTCAGGTGTACAGCATAGTGGTTAGACAGTCACACACTTCGCACAGTGGTCCCCCGACATTCCCAGGACCCACCCGGCAGCGTACACAGTGCAGTAGTACTGACTCTCGCCTTGGTTTCTTACTCCTTTAGTGTAGAGCCTGTGTCCTGACATCTCCTTCAGTGAGATCGTGTGTCCTGTTTGTTCAGTCACTCCCCTCCATGACTCTGTTTCATCAGAGAAAATTCCAAAGTCTTTACAGTGGCCTCAGGCCCTGACCCCACATCCTCGAGTGCCCGGTCCCCAATCCCTGCTGCCCTATCAACCACCCTGAGCTCCGTGACCACACTGCACCCAGGTATCCGCGTGGTCCAGGAGACCCCCGACCACTGTCCCTGTCTCCTGACCAAGCTTTATCTTTTCTCCCTAGTTGTTTTTTTTTTTTTTTATCTTCATCCAAGGATATGCTTATTGATTTTAGAGAGAGAGGAAGGGAGAGACAGACAGACAGATGTTGATGTGAAGGACAAACATGGATGTTTGCCTCCCGTACTCAGCTGGGAATCGAACCCCTGACCTTTTGGTGTACAGGATGATGCTCCAACCAAGTGGGCCACCAGGCCAGGCTTTTCTCCCTCGTTTTTATCATATGCACTTGTATCCGTCCCCATTACAGAGTAAGCTCCAGGAAAGCAGGGTTTCAAACTCAGTGCCTGGAGCGGTGCCTGATCAGACCAGGTGCTGGGGAAGTGTTTCTGGACTTATACAGGAACCATGGCCTTTCAGATATTTGCAACAGGTGACCCGGAGCCCCGAGTCTCCTCATGTGTGGACTGCTAAGCTGTCTGGGTTCTAGAACTGCTCTCGGTGACTTGGAAAGAGACCATGGTGCAGAATGGCGTGGACTCTGGAATCTGGACTTTGTTGAAATCAGTTTTAAGCTGTGTGACCTTATGCAAATTATTTAACCTCCCTGACCCACCCAACCCCCATCTTCAGTTTTCTCCTGCTTAAGGAAGGGGACTGTGATGCTGGGAAGGGTTGCTGTGAGGGTTAAGTGAGCCCATGTCTGGCAAAGGGTTCTGCCTGACCTGGGAGTCAGGCGATCAGTGGTCGTGACTTCTCTCCCTCTGGGTTCCAATTCCCTTTCCCATCCTGGTGTGAGCGTCTGGACACCGGCTAGGCTATCCATTGTCCTCTGGAAAACTCTCCCGGCCCCGAGCCAGGTTTTGGGGTATCATTTAACCTGAAGGGCTGGAGGCGGTGGAAAAGAGCAGAGGGAACATATTCTCCCTTGGGAGGAAGGAAGGGTGAGCAAATTTGGGGGACAGAGTGGAGGGGATCAGAGTGCAAGGGAGTCTCACGGGGTCTCTTTCTTCTCCACAGTGTTTTGTGCTGCAGAACCTGACACCATGGCCAAACCAGCACAGGTAAGGAGCCTTTCCCCTCCTGAGAGCTGTGCTCTGCCTTCCCCGGGTCTGGGCTCTTAAGAGTCTCTAGGCATGCTGCACTGGTCCCTGGTACCTTCAGCTTGAAAGGAGCAGGAGTGGGTTTCCGGCATTGCTTGCACCTCTTACAAGTCACAGCTCTTTTAATCAAGGGACTCATGGCAACACAACACAACCTAAGCAGAAAGGATGTGTATTGGTGCACATGACTGAGAGGCCCAGGCCTTCAGGTCTGGCTGGATCCAGGGGCCCAAATGCTAGTGAATCCCAGGATTCTGCCTCTGAACTGGAATTCCGCTGGGTGGCTTCATTCTTGGGCAGGTCCTTACCTGATTTGGCACACTAGTCACCAGCAGCTCCAGACTTTCCTTCCGCTTCCTGGGCAGCCTGGAGGAAACAACGTAATTTATTCCCCATGATTCCAGGGAAAGTCTAAGGTTTGGTTCTCATTGACTGGGCCTGGGTAACTTGGATCCAGAAAGTAGAGTCGGTCCCACCTGAACTTCATGGCCCAAGAGTGGTTCCCCCAGGCGGGGAAATGGATATTGGACAGGCAGAAGCCTTGGAGAGTCCCCTCTGCTCTGGAGGGGGAAGTGTTCTCTGTCACATGCATTTGGGATTAAGTTCCCCTGGCTTAAGAGACCCCAGTCTTTCATGCTCTATTACTTTGCTGGGCAGTAGTATTTGAGGCGTGTCAGAGCTTTTACTCCTGTGCGTGGCCAGGATTGGTTCTGTCCTTGGTAAGAGCTAGGTGTCATTGTATGACAGAGTTTGCCTGAGAGAGATCCCTGTTTGCTGGCTTTAGAGAAAGAGACATGGTCCCTGCAACACTGGGGTGGAAAAGGGAGAATAAAAGTAAGGGACACCTGACTTGGCCCCTTTTGTCCCTCACTTCAGCCACAGCGCTTCTGGCCACGGACGTAACACAGAAGCTGTATGATCTTGGGTGGATTCTGTACCCTCTTTGGGCCTCAGTTTCCATTGCGAGGTGGTTGGGCTCAGTGAAAACTAAACTTTGTCCCTGTCTTCATGGCGTGCCACCCAATGAACAAGAGCCTTAAGGATATCTCTTCACGGTTTTTGAAGAACACGGTGTATCATGTCATATAGGATCAGTCCACTCAAAAGAGTCCTTGCTGTGGCCTCGCAGCAGGGTATACTTTGCATGAGTCGCCTCTTTGACCAGGAGGAGAGGGTATTAGTGGTTATGGGCAGAGATCCAAGGCAGAACTTTTGCTGTTTCCCCTTTCCCATATGTAGTCCTCTCTTGAGTACTTCCTGAGAGGCATTCGAATTGCAAGGTCCTAGGTGACTGAAGTAGACAGATCAGGCCCTGGGAGATCAGAGGGGCCAGGACCTAGGGCTCAGATCTTTGGACTCCTGGTCCAGTGCTCCCAGACCACTGGACTCATGGTTTCTTTCTTTCTTTTTTTCCCATTTTTTGTTCAGATAGAGTGGGAGGGAGAGAGAGGAAGAGAGAGAGAGAGAGAGAAACATCGACGTGAAAGGGACACATCGAGTGGCTGCCACCCGCACGACCAACCAGGGCTGGGGACAAACTGCAACCGAGGTACATGCCCCTAGCGGGAACCGAACCTGGGTCTCTCTGTAACGCAGGCCGACGCTCTAACCGCTGAGCCAAACCGGCCAGGGCTCTTTTTTTTTTTTTAATTTTTTTCCTTTATTGATTTTCAAGAGAAGAAGGGAGAGGGAGAAAGAAACATCGATGAGAGAGAACATTGATTGGCCACCTCCTCCATGTCCCCCACTGGGGATCAGGCCCACAACCTGGGCATGTGTCCTGACCGGGAATCGAACTGGCGACCTCTTGGTACATGGGTTGACGCTCAACCACTGAGCCACACCGGCCGGGCAACCCGTGGTTTCTTATTGGTATGGGCCAGGAGTCAGTAGACATCCTACAAGTAAGAGTCCCAGGGTGGCAGAGCCATAGGGGTCCCTGGTCCTATGGGGTGAGTTGGAATCACCTGTGCACAGTGCTGATTGTCTGGTGGGGCAGTAAAGGAGCTCTGGGGACACACAGGGGGAGGGAATGGGGACAGCTGCCTGGAGGAGCTACTCGGAAAGAGCAAGGGCTGAGGTGTGTAGGTAGAGGGGCTGCTGGAGCAGAAGGCCAGAAGGAGAGAGTGCCATGCGCTCAGGCAGTGGCAGGAATTGGCATGCGCATGCGTGCAGGGGTTTAGGGAGGGAGGCGGTTGGAGAAGCCAATACAAGAGAAGTGTGACAGAGGTCTTCCAGGTTTGTGTCTACTGCTCCCTGTTATTAGCGCCTTAGTTCTGCTTCTAGGGTGCCCACTTTCCAGCACACACACACACACACACACACACACACACATATGCATGCACAGAACAAGCCACTTGCTCTTTTCTCTGGTCCAGATCACTCCCAGTTACTGCTGTGATAATTCTGCTGTTCTCCCTCTCTCTCCATTCAGAGGGGAACTTGAGGCCCAAAGACATGAAGAAATAGTGTGGTGTCATAGAAAGGTCTGGAGGCATGGCTCTGTGGCCTCAGTTGCACAGGGATGTCTGGGTTTGAATGTGATGATGGGCATAAGAACAATTTGAGGACAGGGCAAGAGGGGCAGGTGCTGGTGCCTGGAATCCCCGGAGGTGCAGAGACGAGGCCTGAGTCAGGTCTCATCAGGGCAGCGCTCAGGTGGAGTCCTGGCCAGCAGCCTTCTGTCTGGGTAATGTCGCTTCTGTCCCCGAGAGGCCGCGGCCCTCCTACTCTAGCAGCAGCCTGGATGGGGCCCAAGACCTCAGAGCCCCAGGGTTCAGGCTACTCACCAGCTGGCATCGGGACCTCCTGAATATTTCAGGGTGGAAAGTCCCTTTGCCTCTGCTCCCCTCTCCCCTCCCCTCAATCATGGGCACCTGAGGCCAGTAACTATCTGTCAGGGGAGAAGTAGGGACAGCTGCACACAGGTGGCACTTGGAGACAAAAAATTCACCAACTTGGTGTGAGAATGACCGAGACACCTGAGCCTGGGTGCTTTGAAGGACTGTCTCTGTGTCTCTAAATGTGACCAGTGCTGAGGCTCCTGATGTCCCCTCTTCTGGTGGCTGTGATCCTGCGGGGTCCTGGGGTAACTAATCTGGCCGGTAGTCTCCCAGAAGGTTTTATTATCCTGTGCAAAGACCCACATGGAGACTGGCCCTGCTGCTGAAGCATCTGGGCTTGCTCCCCTGAATGCCGCTTGCTCTTGCTCCCAGGTCTGTGCCGGGCTGTTCCCACTGGATAAAGCCCTGTCCCTCCCCCAGCCCCCTTGGGGCCAGCTGTTACTCATCCTGTAGGACGCAGCTTAGATTTCAGCTCCAGGAAGTCTCTGATCTGCTCAGAACATACTCGATCATCCTCCCTTCACACACCCACTCATCAAGGGAGCAAGAGTTTAGTGAGTGCCTAGGGTACTGAGCCCTGTGCTAGGTGCTCAGAATCCGTCAGTGAGCAGGGCAGACACTCAGAGCTTTCTGGAGGGAGTATCTCTTTTCTGTCCGGGTATTTGGCATGTGTTCCTCTTTCCTTCTCTGCCCAGGGCTGTGATCAGGTTGCAAGGGACTCACTGATGGCGGGAAGAGGACCGTGTCCCTTTCTGGTCACCCGCCCGTCAGAACTTTAAATAGCAACCCTGTGCCCACGCGTGCATACCTCAGAGAAGCCAGCAGCTGCAGACGTAAACCAGAGAGCACCCAAATGCCTGGCCGGTCCTCAGTCGGGCGCTGGGAGACTCAGAGGAGATCGGACGCTCATTTTGGCCAGTCCCCTTCTTCCTCCCATGCGGCAGTTTGTGTGGGCCGCCCCACCCCTCCCACAGAGCCTTTCCTGGTTGCCTCCCCAGCTGGACTCGACCTCTGCTGTTGCCCCGCTTTACTTTGCCTCTGTCTTCGGGTATTTACTGCAGGCTTTATGCTAGTGTGTATGCTTGTCTCTCTTCTCCGCTGGGCCAGATGCTCAGGAGAGACTGGGTCAGGTCTCCTCTCTCCCTGAGTGTGTAGCTTGCACGGCGGGCCTGGCCCAGGTTGAGTGCCCTGTCCCCGAGCTGTGTGCTCAGGCCTGGGGCCCCGGCATCTTCGGCTCGCTCAGCTCTCCGCCACGCTCCTGGACCCCACGCTTCTCGGGCCGCGTAGCTGACCCACATCTGACTTCTCTGTAAACCAGCCTATTGTGCGTTCAGGCTCGATGTCCAAGATCCTCTGGCTCTGCCTCTCCTCCCTTCCCCCCGGGACCCAGCCAGCTTGTCCTCAGACTCCAGTTCACAGCTCAGTTTACTGGCCCCAGAGGGGCAGTGCCTTGTCTTGGCATTGATACTGAGGGTGGCCCTGGGCTCCCCAAGCCAGGACCCCCACCCCCAGAAGCTGGCAGCTGTGGCTTTCTAGAGCTGGAGAGCAAAGGGCAGTAGGCCAGAGAGCTGGGTTCCAGTGACCCTGGCAAGAGGCTTCCCTCTCTGGGCTCGGTGTGATCGAGATGATCTTAAATGCTTCTCCGAGTTGCTAAAAGAATCACAATGGAGGCCAAAGGGCTTTGTAAATCAGAAAGCGCCATAAAAATATGAGGGGCTTGCCCTGGCCGGTTTGGCTCAGCGGTTGGAGCATCGGCCTGTGGACCAAAGAGTTGCGAGTTCGATTCCGGTCAAAGGCACGTACCTCGGTTGTGGTTTGGTCCCTGGCCCTGGTTGTGGTCGTGCGAGAGGCAACCAATCGATGTCTCTCTCTCACATCAATGTTTCTCTCTCTCTCTTTCCTTCCTACTCTATCTGAAGATAAATGGAAAAATATCCTCGAGTGAGGATTAAAATATATATATATGAGGGGCTCTTGTTACTGTTGTAGGGATCATTTCCAGCCCCAGTACTCAGCCTGGCTTTTTACCTGTCCGGGGTCCTAGGAAAGTGGTGCGGGGGGCTTGGCTGAGCCACCGTCCTGTGGGGAAGTGGCACTGTCCTTGGGTCAGGTTGTGGTGGGGGTACCAGGAGAGTCCTCTCCACCCTTGGCCAGTCTTTCTGTGGTCAGCCCTCAATTTTAGGGGAAGGGGACTCAGCCTGGACCTCACCTGAGGCCAAGGTTGGGAATGTGACCTGGGTTGGGGCTGGGAGCCCCATTCAGGGTCAGGGCCAGCAGCTCACCCTCTGCTTTTCTCTCCACAGGGTGCCAAGTACCGCGGCTCCGTTCACGACTTCCCAGACTTCGACCCCGGCCAGGATGCCGAGGCTCTGTATAACGCCATGAAGGGCTTCGGTGGGTGCCAGCCGCGGGGGTGGGGTCACTGGGGCTTGGGGGTATCCCCACATGTGGGCACGCCCCAGAGCCCTTGTGTGTGGGGGGGTGAGATGGTAAGATGCACTCACTCTTTTGTCTCCTCTTTTTTATTATTTTTCATAATTTTATAATGAAATCTTCCAGACCAACAAAAAGGTCTAAAGCATCAGAACAGCTTCATGCACAGACCTGCCACCCACTCGAGAACGAGCACTTGCTTCCTCGTAGAGTTGGAACCTCCTTGGCAGGTCCTCCTGCTGGTCACGAGACCCCGCTTTCCTCGTGGGGTCACCACTACCCTGAATTTGGCTCAGTAGTCTCTTTTATTGTCTTTGCTGAAAGAACGCTGTCCTGGGTGTTAGGGCACCTGAGTTTTTCTAAGCCAGGCTCTTTGTGAGACCGTGGGTGAGTCCTTGCCCGCCCGAGCCTCAGTTTTCTTATTTGTGTGATGAGGAGCTGAATCGAGGGCCCTCTGAGCTCACATCCAGCATGTGCTACAGTCCCTCTTAGTGACGGTTTGACAGGTCCCCATAGGTCCTCCTCTGTGATGCTGCTACCTCGTGAGTAGGGCTAATGCCGGGGACTGCAGGGAGCAGCCCTGGTGGGCTTCCTGGAGGGAGGTTGGGGTAGGGTGACAGGTGCCTTCCCCTCTTCCAGGCAGTGACAAGGAGGCCATCCTGGAGCTGATCACCTCCCGGAGCAACAGGCAGAGGCAGGAGATCTGCCAGAGCTACAAGTCCCTCTATGGCAAGGTACCTGTGGCAACCGGAGGGCAGCGGCGTGGGGCTGGGAAATGATTTCATTCACCTGTGTGCTCCTTCAGGGTCTTTCCTGAGCGTTGGGCTCCAGGTCAGCCTCTGTGCTGGCACTTTTGGCCTCTTTCTCTTCAGTCAGGGACCATTCAGCACAAATTGCCTAGAGCACCTTCTGTGTGCTACGTGTTAGAGCCCCGCAGGTGAATAGGGTCCGGCAGGTGAATAAGACCGAGAGAGAGTGTCAACAGAGACACATGAACAAGTAAATAAACAATGGTGGGAGGAGGCAGGGCGCTGTGGACTGGAACCCTGCACCACCATTTGCTAGCTGCATGACTGGGCAGGTACCTGATGTCTCTAAGCTGAGAGCCTATTCATCCCTCATCTGTCTGTCTGTCCAATAAGTACCTGTTCTGTGCTGGGCAGTGTCCTAGAGTCAGTCTCAGGATATATAGTGACAGGCAAAACTGTTAGTCCCTGCCTCCGAGAGCTTATGGACTAATGAGATAATGAGGGATACAGACAATAAACAGGAGAGCTTATAGACTAATGAGATACTGATGATAGCACATACCTCCAAGAGTGACGCTGAGATGAGAATACTTAGCCCAGTGCCTGTACAGAGTACGTGCTCGTTAAATGTAGTTCTTATTATAACTGCTCTTCCCCGTCGTCCTCCATCTCCTCTCCCACACACCCCGCCAGGACCTCATTGCAGACTTGAAGTATGAGCTGATGGGGAAGTTTGAACGACTGATTGTGAACCTGATGAGGCCACTTGCTTACTCTGATGCCAAAGAAATTAAAGATGCCCTCGCGGTAAGAAGCGTGAGTCTGTGTGTGTTGGCGGTGTGGGCGTGGCTGGGGGAAGATTCTGGCCTCTACAGCAAGTGTTCAGTGAGCCCTGCACCCACTGGGGATGTGCCTTGCTTCAAGAGGCAGCTCGCCCAAACCCTATCCCAGGAGAGTACCACGATCTCCTCCCGGTGGACAGATGTGGGACAGATGTCAGTGTGAAAGGGGGTCTTGGCCCAGACCCCATGCTAGCAGCTTCCAGGCCTGAAGAAGCAGAATATAAGGATACAAATCGTGTCCAACACCCAAAGGCCAACGGTGTACTAAAGGAGGTCAGGAGGGCAGGCCCTGGGCTCCGGGTGGCCTAAAAGGGTGTCATTTAAGAAGATGAGAGGATGCCCAGCCAGTGTGGCTCAGTGGTTGAGCGTTGATCTGTGCATCAAAAGGTCGTCAGTTCGATTCCTAGTCAGGGCACACGCCCAGGTTATGGGCCCAATCCCCGGTGGGGGGCATGCAGGAGGCGGCCAGTCGATGTTCTCTCTCATCAATGTTTCTATCTCTCTCTCCCTCTCCCTTCCTCTCTCTCTAAAATCAATAAAGAAAAAAAATTTTTTTTTTTTAAAAGAAGATGAGAGGATCAAGTTGGGCCCAAAAGCCTGGAGAGGATTGGTTGATCAGAGTGGGAAGGTCATTCTAGGCAGAAGAAAAAAATGGCAAGAGAGGTTGTGGAGGTAATTCAGAATAGGAGGAGCAGCTCAGTCTGGTTGAGTTTGAGGGTTCCTCCCTAGAAAGCAGGGAGAGATCAAAAGCCCTTCAGCGTACTTAGCACTCTACAATTGATAAAGTGCTATAGTCTTTGCCTCAGATGAGCTATTAAACATGAATTCCTTTCATAAACTGATAAACTTAGCAAAGTGAGAGATCATTACCTTCTCAATCTCCCTGCAAGATGGTAGACCAACTAGTAGCATTTCCATTTTACAGATGAGAAAACTGAGGCTCAGAAAGATAAAGTTTCTTAATGAGAGGTCACAAAGGAAGCTATAGGCAGAGGTGGGACTAGAACCCATGTCTTTTGATTCTTGGGGCAGTATTTCCCAATCGGTGCTTACGAGCTATGGTAGGAGCACCCCAAGTCCTAGGGGTTTCATAGCTCTGGCCACTCCAGGATCCCAGCCCATGGCCAGTCGCCTCCCATCCCAGCCCTTGACTTGCGTCCCTCCTGTCCTCCAGGGCATCGGCACTGATGAGAAGTGCCTCATTGAGATCTTGGCTTCCCGGACCAACGAGCAGATGCACCAGCTGGTGGCAGCGTACAAAGATGGTGAGATGGGTGGGAGGGGCCATTCAGAATTGTTAGCTATGAAATGGGGGTGATTGCAACAGTGGGGACCCTGAGAGCCTATTCGTCCACCTTCCTTCCTCCTTCCTCATCTGTCTGGCTATCCACTAAGTACCTGGTCTGTGCTGGGCAGTGTGCTAGGCTCTCAGGACACGGTGACAGGAAAACCACTAGTCCCTGCCTCCGAGAGCTCACAGACTAATGAGATAATGAGGGATACAGACAATAGACAGTAAACACGATGACGTGTGGTTGTGATATGAAGGAAACAACAAGGTAAGAATCAAACTGTAACTGGGGAGGGCCTGCTTCACACAGGGAAAGCCTGTCTTGGGAGGAAATGAGAAGGAGCTAGTGCTGTAAAGAGTGGGGAGAAGATCCTGGCAGGCAGAGGGAACAGCAAGTCCAAAGAGCCTGGAGCAGAAGTGAGCCCAGTAGCCGCTGTGAGGCTGGAGCAGCGGGGGGTGGGGCGCAGGGCCTCGTAGGCCGAGAGGAAGATGATGTTTTATTCTAAGCCCAATGGGAAGCAGGGAGCCTGTGATCAGGTATGGGCTTTACGATGCTCACTCTTGTTCCTGTGGATCGGAGAGGGAGTGAGAGCAGAAGCAGAGGGGTAGTCAGAAGGCTGTCGCTGCTGTCCACTGAGTGATGATGGTGCCCAGAGGGAGATGGCACAGGTGGGAATAGAGAGAAGTGGACAGATTCCATCGTATCGTTTCATGGGTCAGGACAAGGAACTGTGAGAACACCCAGGGTCTTGCCATGGTTGGCATGGAGACTGGGTCTGGGGATTTGTAACCATGGTCTGATCATTTGGGGGCAGTGGGGCCTTTCTCCTGGACCCCTTGGATCTTCTGGGGGTGGGACTAGAGCCTGTGTTCCAACCTTGCAGCCTACGAACGAGACCTGGAGGCTGACATCATTGGCGACACCTCTGGCCACTTCCAGAAGATGCTTGTGGTCCTGCTCCAGGTTGGTCTACTTGGGGCCCTCCCCTGAGCTCTCTGCCAGAGTGCCGGCACAGGGCTGTGGCCACCTCCCTGTCTCCACAGACAGGGTAACCTGTGAGGGGCTTCTTGGTGGCTCCTTGGGTATAAGTCCTCATGTACTGTGGCCACTCCCTCCGCCTCTGCCCATTTTATCCTTGAACTTGAGATGGTTTCCCTCTGGCTCACCTGGTGTGGAATTTGAGCATCCAGGTGTCTGCTCTGTTGCCCCGGTTTGCATAGTCAGGTGACCTACATTTCCCTTTGCACGCACCCTTCCCCCGGTGCCCAGGAATGTCCTCTCCTGTGACCTTTTTCCTCTCTCCATACACAACCCCTCTCCTCTCCGGGCATCCCTCTGGCCAGGGCTGTGGCATTCCTGGGGCCGCCTGCACTGCTCCCCGACAGCCTGCCCCGCTGTTTCTCCCCTCCACCCC
The DNA here is from genome assembly GCA_030848825.1 of Tadarida brasiliensis. NCBI lineage: Eukaryota > Metazoa > Chordata > Mammalia > Chiroptera > Molossidae > Tadarida > Tadarida brasiliensis. Next base: position 102,305,375 of record CM061259.1, on the reverse strand, counting down.
CAAAGGAGCACATACAAAGGACACCTGAAAGAGGCTGCCAAGTAGGGATTTCTTCTCTTTGTTTTCCCTCACAGTGGGTTTTTAAAAAAACATTTGTAGTTATTTGCTAACATTTACAAAAAGGGAGATTATGTTAGAAAACCAGATGTCTGCATTCTTTTGAGTAATTGAAAGTTCCGGCAAGAGCAGGCCTGCGTTTTGCATGACTGCGTGCGCTGGAGAGCAGGTCTCACCTGCCACTCACGTTTGTGCACCCTGACCTGCCCAGCCTCACGGCCATCTCTGTGGCCGCAGGCCCTGTGGGAGCAGACACGGAGGTATCTCAAGCCCTGCTCCGAGGACCAGACCAATTCTCTTCCTGCTGTTACCATGACAATCAAAAACTCTGGAGTGGGAAAGTGTGACCTTTGTCCCCATTTTCAAAGGGCATGTTCTGGAGAGTTCCAGCCTGTGTCTTGGCGTCCGGGATGTTGCCTCCTGGACATCTGATGCCAGCTGGGCAGGGAAAGGGCACGGAATGTGTGCCTGCAGCTCTGTCTGCTTAAGCTCAGTCCCAAAGAGAGTGGGGCGGGGGGAGACTGAAATGCACAAGCCAGAGGGAAGAGGAAATAGCGTAGGCTTGACCTCTGCCCACATAACCACTCAGTCCGGTTGGGCTGTCCCCGTCCTCTGCCAGGGTCCTCCTGTCAGATGAGGCAGAGGACCTGGGAGAGCAACGAGTACCAATGGGATTTGGTGCCTTCACAGCCTGAGCTCGGTCCGAGGGCCCAGGTCTCAGATCCTGATTGGTGAATTCCTGGGGTTAAGGTATGGGAGCCCCTACTAGAACACATACGTGCAGACTTTTGTGATATTGTTGGGGGCACCGTGGGCCCTGCTAGGACTTGTGGCACGGGCACCTGGAAGGAGCTTGGTTATTCTCAGGACTCCCCTGTTTGGTCCCAGCTCCAAGGATGAAGGGAGAAGCCCGTGGGAGGGACTATGATTCCCCACACAATGGGTGTTGTGGTCTTGGTTCAGTGGCTGTAAGTTACTGCTCCTGGACACTTACAGGCCCCCAGGGCCCCCAGTGTTCCCTCTCTGCCACTGCCATCCTGCCCCCCCCCCCCCAGCCTGGTGTGTGAACCACGTGTTCCTTGTCTCTCTGCCCAGGGAACCAGGGAGGAGGACGATGTGGTGAGCGAGGACTTGGTGCAGCAGGACGCCCAGGTAAACCAGCCCTGATGGAGGTCCCCAGGCACAGCCAGGGAGCCCGGAGAGAGCGGGCGGGTTGGGGATCCGGGGAAGGCTGCAGGCAAAGTAATTTGCATTAAATACCAGAAATAACTGACATTTATATAGCACTTTGTTAAAGAAAGGACTTATGTTGTCTTTCAAAGGCGCACAGTGGATGTAAAGTTGGTAAGATGTATTTTGGAGCTTTCATCATTTTTTCATTTTTACAGTTAATTAATGTTTGTTGAACACCTACGATGTGCCAGGAGCTCTGCTAAGCTTTGGGAATCACTAATAAACAAAATCAGACAGTACTGTGATTATGTTAATCACACGAGCAGCTTCTCCCTGGGTATACCGTACATGCCAGGTGTTTTGAGCCCCACTGGGTGCCAGTAACACGGCAGGGGCAAATACAGAAAATGCTAAGACATAGTCCCTGTCCTGGAGGGGTCCATGTCATAGTGGAAAGACAGGCATATAAAGAAATCATTATAATATACAGTGGATCAAAGCTATAATAAAACAGAAAGCTATTGGAGCCTAGAAGAGAGAGGGAGGGAGGGAAACAGAACTCTGCCTGGGGACTTCAGCAAGTGCTTTGAGAATACTGGGACATCTAATCTGGCACTTGAAGGTTGAGTAGGAGTTTTCCCCAGAAAGAAAGGGCAAAAGCTATCCAGTATTTGCAAAGGTCCTGCGGCTCCAGTTACTGGTGCGTTCAGGGATTCAGCATCAATTCTGAGTGGCTTGGCCAGTGAGCCCTGGCTCCTGAGGTTTCCTCCTTCAGTTAGTCCCCCCTCTTCCCCTGCAGGACCTGTACGAGGCAGGGGAACTGAAATGGGGAACAGACGAAGCCCAGTTCATTTACATTTTGGGGAATCGCAGCAAGCAGCATCTTCGGTTGGGTAAGTTCCAGAAAAGACTACAGCTGCTGCTGGGAGTTGTGCCAAGAATTTCGTTCTCTCTCCCTTTCCTGCTACTAGAGCATAACTACTTCATCGGCAACCCAGACGCTGGCCCGATTTTATTAGACAGTGGTTTGTATGGTCCCGCACCAGCGTCAGTAACAGGATGCCTAGTACTTCCATCTGAGTGCCAGCCCTACCTTCAGGTTGGCACTCCTGTCCTGGCCACGGCACCCTGCCCTTCTGACGTCCGTTTGTTCTCAGTGCCACGGGGACATTCTTGACATCCTGACTCTGTCTCACTCAGTGTTTGATGAGTATCTGAAGACCACGGGGAAGCCCATCGAAGCCAGCATCAGAGGAGAGCTGTCCGGGGACTTTGAGAAGCTGATGCTGGCTGTGGGTACGTCCTGATGTCCCTTCTGGGGATCCGAGGGAGTCTAGGATTCAGGCCCAGGAGCAAGGGGCTGAGCGTGGAAAAGGGAAGTTCTTTGGCATGGAGATGGGAAGGTGAGGACCAGGTGGGCAGTGAAAGATTTGGCCGGAGCAGCATGGCTGAGGCCGGGGAGGCAGGAGTCGCTCCTCGGACAGGCTTCCTCCGCTCACTCCTCCAGAGTGTGTGGGGGACCGAGAGACGAGCACAGGGCCAGCATCAGGAGACAGTGCCCAGGCGAGCGGGTTTGGTGGAGCGCGTACTGTGTGCCAGGCGCTATACTGAGGGTGCAGTTTTTAAAAAGGACCCAGGAGTGGGCACTGTCATTATCTCCATTTCACAAATGAGAAAACCACATCTCACAGAGGCTCCAGAGGGGTCATTTTGTAATGAATTGGGGGTACTCTGGATGTGAGGGATGCCCAGAACTGACTAGTCAGTGTGGAGTCAAGATTCAAACCTGGGGCTTCTCCCAAATCTGCTGTTGACTTAGAGTAAGTCTCTTATCCTTGCTGGGCCTCAGTTTCTTCATCTGATGAATGGGGGTGTAGGGGCAGACTGCCTGACTCAGAGGCCCTTGTGATCCAGACATTCCAGGAGTCAGCATGTCTGAGCCTGGGTATGTGTGTGTGTGTTTCTTGGGAGAAGGCTACAGCCCAGGCCTATCTTCCTCTCCAGAGCTGTCTCCTGCCAACCCTGCTTGCAGTAGTCAGGCTCTGGCCCGCTCTGCCCATAGATAGGACCCAGTGGTTCAGCAGCCAGTACCTTTCTGGTGCAGCAGAGTTTAAAGAAACACCTTCCCCAGCTCCACCCAGAAGCTACCGCCCACCCGGCCCAGTTCCCTCCGAAACCCAGAGGACTAGGAAGACGAAGTGGGTCTCTAATGCACTGACCACATCACAGGGCCCACTTCCTGATTTCTCTGTCCCCTGGCTCTGAGATACAAGTGGGCAGGTCCAGGTGCTCTGGGGTTGCAGGTTGTCAGGAGCCAGGGCTCTTCCTGGGTTTGAACTTGGTGGCCCCCTAAGGAAAGGAAACAGAGAAGGGGCAGGTCACCCCCCCCTCCTGAAGCAGCCAGAATAACTACCTGTCCTTTCTGCTCAGTGAAGTGTATCCGGAGCACCCCAGAGTATTTCGCTGAGAGGCTGTTCAAGGCCATGAAGGTATGTGATCGGTTTGATGTGAAGGAGGTTGGGGGGAGGGGGTCTCTGCCCATCCCTCTGAGACTCGGGAAAGTCCTGTGGTCCACTGGCCAAAGGGAGCCTTCAAGGATTGGCCACAAGTCAGAGTGAGGACACTGTCCCAGGTGAGCTCCAGAGCCTGGGATGCTACCTGGTCACACACCTTCCCACCCAGATACCTGCCCTGACCTCATGACTGACCAGAGGGTACAGTGACAGCCTGCACCCGGTCCATCCAGCTAGATGGGTTGGGAGCCCACACTTTTAAAAAACATTAATCAGCCCTGGCTGGTTTAGCTCAGTGGTTAGAACATTGGCCCTCTGACCAAAGAGTTGTGGGTTCAATTCCAGCCAAGGGCACGTACCTCAGTTGTGGTTCGGTCCCCGGCCCTAGTCGGGGTTGTGCAGGAGGCAACCAATCGATGTGTCCCTCTTACATTGATGTTTCTCTCTCTTCCCCTTTTCCCCCCTCATCTGAAGATAAATGGGAAAATAGCCTCCAGTGAAGATTTAAAAAATAATAAAATAAAATAAAAATAAAAAAATCTTATCAATGTTTAAAAGCCATGAGTCAATCAGAATGTTTATATAGAGAGGACGTAGGTAAGCAGAAAGCACTTTGGCATTGCCCGCTAAGAGTCACGATGCTCCCTCGTGACCCAGTGATTTCACGCTGGGCGTCTGTCAACACTGCTCCCCAGTATTTCATACACGGGACACACACAAACCCGTGCTCTTTCCATCGCACACAGGGTACATGAACGCAGGCGTTTGTGGCCAGAGGCCAGAGGCCTCTGCGCGGCCATCCCCAAGGGCAGTGGACGGTAGCCTGCCCTGTGCCCTCCAGTGCCAGAGAGAGGTGGGCAGCTCAGCCCCGGAGAGGTGTTGCCTGTGTGTGTGTGCATTTATTTATAACAGTCGTCTCAGTGTTGTCCTTATTAGGGGAAAACGAGAATCAATCCAGTGTCCATCAGGAAGCAGGAAAAATAAAGGCACAGTTTGAACGATCCCACGTGTGCAAACCTAGACAATAAACGGTTCAGAGTTACAAAGTTAGGTACGATTGTAAGGAAAATCAAGGATGGGAATGATGGAAGGGGAAGATGGAGGTAAAAGCAGGAGGGACTCACGGGGAGGCAATGGCCGTGTTCTGCATCTCTTGCTCTTGATCCTAACATTTTGTTCGGAAAATTGTGTTTGCAACTAAGCTGGGGGCTGCCAGCGCTCTACCCCCCTCAACTCTGTCCCCCAAACCCACTTGTCTTCCAGGGCCTGGGCACTCGGGACAACAGCCTGATCCGCATCATGGTCTCCCGCAGTGAGCTGGACATGCTTGACATTCGGGAGATATTCCGGACCAAGTATGAGAAGTCCCTTTACAGCATGATCAAGGTAAGCGGAGCTGATGGGGTGCACAGAGGGGCTTTCTGCCGAGACAGAGGGCTTAAGAACGACTGTCCTAGAAAGCTGGGGTCTCTTGGGAACTCCAGGAGCCCCTGCCTTGTGGAACATTCGGGGAACTGAAGGCCCTTCAACAGAGAAGCAGGTGTCTAGGAGCCTGTGAGACTGAGGAGCGTGAGGCACCCCTTTAGAGGAAGGCAGGGCCAGTCCTGAAGGGCACGCAAGCTGAAGCCAGGCTGAGGACTCCGTCCCCAGGGCCGCGAGAGTTCAGTCTCTGGGACGAGGGAGGTGACATGAAGGACATAAATCATAGTTAAGTTGGGGCCCCTTGGCCCTGAGCCAGTTGGTGACTCTGGGGTGTCCAGCTCTTGAGACTCGGTCAAGGGACTGATGTAGAGTTGAGTTTTTTCTCTTTTTGGGGGGGTGAGTGGGATGGAGCTTTCTGAGTTCAAGCTGTGTTCCCCAAAGTGTACTTCTAAAGCAGAATTTTATAGGCATGATGTGCAAAAAGGTCCCGTGGAAAAATGTTTGGAAAAAACTAGAATAAGCAAAGATAAGCCAGTTTCTTTATCTCAGAGCTTCTCACAGCTTTTAATATAGGAAGTCCATTGTGAAGCTCCAAGGAGGGTGTGGAATGTGCACATCTGTCAAATGGGTGTTTGGTTTCTGCCTTTCCGGCGTGTTCGTTCACGGGCCCTGTTCTCACGCACGGCTTTTGCTTGGGGGGGCAGGGCCGGGGATTGTCCGACGGCAGCGGTGGGCTCCCTGGCTCAGCAGAGCAGTGCGCATCTCTTCTTAATTTCACGTTCTGTGAAATCACACGGGTAGCTTGAAATTGTCCATTGGAAATATTTACACTGCCGGAATTGGCAAATGCTACGAATCAGGGCCTTCCCCCACAGAGAGCCAGTTGTTAAATACTTACCAGCACACCACGGTTTGGTGTCTCAGCCACTTCCAGACAGGAGGAGGGTCAGGACTACTAGGAATAATGTTTAGCCTTCCCCTGTTTGGGGCTCCCATTCTCTCCTTGTCTGAGAAGACCCCAGGGTTGGATGAGAAGTAACCTTTCTCTCTCCTTCCCCCAGAATGACACCTCTGGCGAATACAAGAAGGCTCTGCTGAGGCTGTGTGGGGGAGATGATGAGTAAGTGGCTTCTTGGCCCTGGGGGCATGGCTTTGAGGGTGGCAGGCCAGGACTGTCCTGGTCCTCATGCTGATGGATGGATTGGATGAGCGTGGGGATTCCTCGAAGCCAGGAGCACCACGCAGGCAAAGTCTGTGTCTGTGTGTGACCTTGGAACTCAGTCTGGGGTTGGGGAGCAGGTGTCAGAAGATGGGAGATGGAGGCCCAGACCCTGCTACTTCATAGCTGCTTCTCAGCTTCATCGTCCGTTAATGGCAGACATACAGATGCCTGCTCTCGTGCTCATTCACTCGGCATATTTGTACCAAGTACCTGTGGGAAGCACCTGATGGTGTCTCCGGCCCAGAGCGGCGTGCAGACCAGGGCGTGTGTACGGGGCAGGTCTGTGATGGGGAGACACACGGGCCTGTGAAAGCACATACAGGGCATAACCCAGACTGGGGGCTCCTGAAGATAACGAGGCTGAGACCCAAGGAGGAAGGAGAGGAGGGGGTGCAAAGACAGAGTCTGGGGGGGAGTGTTTGGATGGAGGAAAGGCCCCGAGATGAGAGGGCACAGCCTGGTTCCCTTTTATCACCGAGGTCGCACATTTGTCGAGCGCTGGGAACAAAGCTGAGGCCAAGAGGAGCAGGGCCCAGGCCTCTTCCTGGCATATGAACCTCAGGGCAGTGGGAGCCATGGAAGAGATGAAATTGGAGCATGACTCGGCCAGATCTGAGTGCTCTGAAGGGAACTGTGGGCACTGAGATTTCCCCTCTGGGGCTTATGAGGGTCCCGTGAAGTAAGAGCTACAAGAACCCCCTGTTGCCCTTTGCTGAGTGCCATCGGGGCTGGTTCAGTTCAGCAGACATTTGCTGAGCACCGGGTGTGCCCAGGTGCTTTGCAGAAGGAGCTGCAGAGAGGCTGTGGCTGTAAGCTGCTCGTGGTCTCGTTTGAGAGGGGCACTTGCACAGAAATCACTGAGATTACAAGGACAAAAGGGGAGTTGAAGGGACGAGAAATGCTGTCCTGCTTGGGACCCGCCAGGAAGGCGTTGGGTAGAGCCAGCCTTGCAGGGGGTCTCGAGAGGGTAGAAGGTTCTCAGAAATGGAGGGAGGGGTCTGGTGAATGGATGAAGCACAGGCTGGAGAGAAGGTAGATGGATTGATTTACTTAAAGTGTGTGTGTGTGTGTGTGTGTGTGTGTGTGTGTGTTGCGCGGTGGAGTGTTGCCTACGATGACATTCCCCGTCCTCTCCCCGACCCCCTCCATTCCAGTGCTGCTGGCCAGTTCTTCCCGGAGGCAGCGCAGGTGGCCTATCAGATGTGGGAGCTTAGTGCAGTGGCCCGAGTAGAGGTCAGACCCTCCCCACCTCCTGCTTGACCTCTTGACCACAAGCTTCCACTCTTCCGCTCGCACCTTCCTGCTGTTCTGGTTAGCACTCCGCTGCCCCCTGCTGGCCAACCTGAGACACTGGCTCTCACATCTGAAGCTTCCTCTTCTTGGAGTGATGACTTAAGGGTGGGCACTCTGGTGTGGGCACCTGCTTCCTACATTTACTTCTAACACGCTGGCAAGTGTTCTGGCCCACTAACTACTAACCTGGCTGGTTCCATGGAGGGGCCTATCCCATCCCGGGCCCCACAGTTGGGCTCAGGAGGCATGAAAGCTGAGGACAGATGGACACCCAGGGGTACACTGCAGGATTCAGGTTGTCCAACCTTCCTCAGACCCAGACTCCACAAAGGATGTGGATGAAGTTTTCACAGAAGTGCTTGGAGCAAACCATTTCAGGGATTGGAAGCACCTGGTCCACACAAAAGTATGTGAACCTTGGATCCTCACTTGCTCTGCCACCGTAGGCGGGTCCCCACTTCTCTCTGAGCCTCTGTCTCCGTCTTTGACATGAGGCTGTTAGAGTGGCGGGCTCGGTACCCTGGAAGGGCTCTTGAGCTGTGATGTTCTAGAACAGCGTTTCTCAAATGATAAGGCGAGAACTGTCATTGCACTTGATTTTAAGTTATATGAGGAATGAACTCAGCTTGGGGGAGGGCACCTCCATGGCACTGAATAACCCGAACCTCACGTGGTGAGGGCTACTCCTTTTCAGTCTCTTCAGGGTTTCTGGCCACGTCAGCGGGAGTCTGGGTTTGGGGCCACATCTCTGCCACACTTGCTGATTCCTCCTTCACCGGGAGAGCTGAGAGAGCCAGCTTCAAGCTCAGAGTGCTTGCTTTTGGCAAGAACAGCATCTTGCTTCAGTGTGGTGATACGTATTTCACAACATTGTTTTTGTTTTTACATTTTTATTGACTTTTTTTTTTTTTTAGAAAGAGAGGGGAAGGGAGAGGGAAAGAAAGAGAGAAACATCGATGTGAGAACAGGACATCAGTCGGCTGCCTCCTGCACGCTCCCTACAGGGGAATGTGCCTGTAACCCTGACATGTGCCCTGACCAGGAGCCGAACCAGCAACCTTCGGGTGCACAAGACGATGCCCAACCAACTAAGCCACGCCAGCCGAGGCCACAACATGGTTTTTCTTTGTATTACATTTATTTTCATGGGGGATTCTTGTCTGTTTATGGAACATGATACCAACTCCCTATTTATGATAATAATGTAAAATTATTTCATTCAATTAAATATTTTTTTCAGTGCTTACTCTGTCAGGCACTGTTGAAGGATATGTCGAAGAATAAAATGGACAAAAAGCCTTGCCCTTGAGGAGTATTTAAATGTGTTTCAAGTCCAGCCGGTGTGGCTCAGCGGTTGAGCATTGACCCATGCACCAAGAGGTTGCTGGTTCGATTCCCGGTCAGGACACATGCCCAGGTTGTGGGCCAAATCCCCGGTTGGGAGCATGCAGGAGGTGGCCAGTCGATGTTCTCTCTCATCGATGTTCTCTCTCATCGATGTTCTCTCTCATCGATGTTCTCTCTCATCGATGTTTCTATCTCTCTCTCTCCCTTCCTCTCTCTCTAAAAAAAAAAAAAAATCAATAAAGGGAGAAAATAAATAAATACATGTATTTCAAATGAATGCATTTAAGTAAAACAGAAAAGTGATTGGATTAAGTAAAAATATTAATAGCATAGGGTGTATACAAATATGGAAAACATAGTGAAGGTCATTCGGGAATGACTAAAATTTGGGAAACTGTTCTGGTATTCTAGAACATTTCTGTTGCCTTTTCAGGGGGAGTGGCTCTTTAAGAGGCAGGAGGGCCTTGGGGACAGGACAAGATTCTGAGGGACTGGGGAGGCCCCAGTGGAGCTAGGACAGAGCTGACTCTGGGGCAGGAGCCTGGACATTTTCCCCTTGCCCAGCACTTGCCATAGGTCTGGCTGTCTCCCTGTCTCAGCTCTAGGGAAGAAGTCTGTCTGCTATGCCTTCACTCCCGCCTCTTTCCCCCCAAGCTGCTTGGTTTGGGGCTCATGGGGACAGCCGCCCCTCCCTCGCATGCTCCTCTCTTGGCCTGGCCCCCCGGGGGGCCTCCAGACACCTGCTCAGTCTATTTCTGCTTCTTGCAGCTGAATGGAACTGTGCGTCCAGCCAACGACTTCAACCCTGACGCAGATGCCAAAGCACTGAGGAAAGCCATGAAGGGACTTGGTAAGGGGGACATCAAAGGGCAGGGTGGCCTCTGGGGTTTGCAGTGGGTCAGCAGGGGCTAGAGCAGAGGGCTCAAACTAGGATCCCTGAGTCTCCACCCTCCTGAGGAGGCTCCTGGCTCCCTGCGTGTGGGGAGGAGGGCAGGGCAGGGGTTTGCGAGGGACTTGGCACAGTCCCTTCCCAGAGACCAAGGTGTCCCCAGCCCCTCAGCAGCAATTTCCTAGTGCAGATGAAAGATCAGAAGGCCTGGGTTCTTGCCCTGGCTTTGCCACCGACTCACTGTGTGACTTTGGGCAAATCCTTCAACCCTCCGAGTCTCAATTTCCCCATAGGCAAAATAAGGGATGTGGACCCTGTAATCCAAGTCTCAATTCTCGGATGGAGGTGCCCCCTGATGGCCACCCCCTTCAAGGCCTGTGTCTGTCCAGTGGGAGAACTACCCTGTGGGTGGATGGATGGCCTGTGCTCAGAAAGGCCGCTGGGGACAGAGCATCTAGAGTTGGGCTTCCATTGCCCTTCCTCCCCACCCCCATCCAAGAGCACCTCCCTGGGACCTTGGGTTAAGTCCTCTACTCTCTGCGCCTCCTCTTCATTTGTCTCTTGGGAAGGATAGTACCTGCTGAGCGTATCTAGGACCCTGAGATGGCAGGTGTTAAAATGCTTTGAAAGAGAGAGTCCTGTGCCAGGTCTGAGGTTGATGGCATTGCTCTGAGAGGCAGGAGGTGGTATCCTGATGCCTTTCACAGTCAACCTGCTGTGCTTAGAGGGATTTGGGGTCCAGCTTTCAGGGAACTGAAGAGAAAGGACATAGGGCCCCCAACGGGACTTCAGTCATTTACAGGTGGGAAATTGAGTCCCAGAAAGGACTGGTTCCAGAGCTAGGACTAGAACTCAGGCCCTGACTCTCAGCCCAGTGCTCGCTGCTCCAGCGACATGACTGAAGGCAGTGCAGGGAGAATCCAGGGCAAGTTAGTGGCTTGGGCCCGAGGCAGGGATCCTTCAGGAGCTCGGGAGCACATGGCTGCCTAGCCGGCTTCTACCCTGACAAAAATTGACAGGGCCTATCAGTGGGGGACATGGGGGAAGCTGGGCCACAGGCCTGCATCTGAGCCATGTGACTTTGGTGACTCAGGAACTGACGAAGACACCATCATTGACATCATCACGCACCGCAGCAATGCCCAGCGGCAACAGATTCGGCAGACCTTCAAGTCTCACTTCGGCCGGGTAAGGGACTCAGCCTGGGCCCCATATCCATGCTCCTCTAAGGGAGCTTGGCCTGTCCCAGCCAGCTCTGCAAGGTGGGGCACCTGAGTCTTCATGGCAGCAGGACCCCATGTGGTCACGTGTACTGAGAGCATCTCCATCATTGGGTGTGGGCTGCCTGCAGACACAATCTCTCCATTCCCCCAGTTCCTTGTGATCAGCAAGGAACTTGAGTGAATGGCTCAGAGCTGCTGGAGGCTCACCTTGGGGCGTGATCAGGGATATGAGCTGTTTTCTTGCAATGCCGTGGGCATCCCTCAGTTCCCTCTGCAGAGAGAGGCTTCGAGGCCCCGAGGCTATGTCGAGTCATCTTCGTGCTTTAGTGGCACCTGGTTTCACCTGGCAGGTTTCCAGGATTGAAATGGCCCTGCCCCCTTTCCTTCCCTGTCTGCTGCCTCTAAGGAGAGCAGGTCTTCCACCTGTTTTTTTTCCCCATGAAAGAGGGTGGGAACCCAAAGAGGAGTTCCTCTAAACCATAAACCCAACATCAGCAAAGACAAACACAGGCTCCCACGATCCCTTGCGTCCACATGGAGCCCCTCTTTCCTCACTCCATATATTTTCCCTGACCTGGGTCACGTGGGTGAGTGCTAGTGTTGGCATGACCTTGGCTCTGCCCTTTGCAGGACTTGATGGCTGACCTAAAGTCTGAGCTTTCTGGAGACCTGGCAAGGCTGATTCTGGGGCTAATGTTGCCACCGGACCATTATGATGCCAAGCAGTTAAAGAAGGCCATGGAGGTATGGTGTGGGCACCAAATGGATGGGATCCAGTCTGTGCAGGTGCTGGGGGGACACAGGTGCTCCTCAAAGCCTAGATGGGTTGGATGTAACTTCTTGGTAGAGCCCCTCCCACACCCAATTCAAACTGGCTTGAACATAGAAGGGGATGTTGGCTCCTATAACTGGAAAGGACAGTACTCAGTCCGGTTTTAGACATGGCTGAATCCAGGGAAAGAAACAGTGTTATATGGACGCTTGTCTCTCCCCCACCTTGGTTCACCTCTCCTCTGCAGCTCCTCACTCAGCCAGCCATTCTCCCCATGGTGGCAGGATGGCTGTGTATCTCCCAGCAGCTGGCACCTCCAGTGGAAAGAGCTCCTTCCTCCCAGGACTCGCGCCAAAGTTGGCTTTTACTGTGGTTGGTTGAAGTGGGGTCTCATGCCCAGTAACCAGTGGGGTCAGAGGGATCTCATGGAGCAGCTCGAGGAAGCAGGATGGATCTGGAAGGAACAACAGCAGCAGTTGGAATCTGTTTTCTAGTCCGGCCCTGCCACTATGTACTGTGTGCTGTTGGGCCACTTACACTTCTAAGCCTGTGTGCTTTCAAGTGTGAAATGGAAATAGTGATTCCTGCCCTCCAAACATGGGGGAGGGTCAAACGAGGTGACAAGTATGAGGGGCACTATTAACTCTGAAGACTTGGCCCTGCGATTAGCAAGAAAGGGCATTATGCTCTGGCCTAGCTGTTGCTGGGGCTGCTTTGCTTCCTGACGCTCCAATTTTACCAAGGGCTACTCTCCTTTAATAAGAGCATATGGGCCCTGGCCGGTTTGGCTCTGCGGTTAGAGCGTCGGCCTGCGGTCCAGAGAGACCTGGGTTTGGTTCCCACTAAGGGCATGTACCTTGGTTGCAGTTTGTCCCCAGCCCTGGTTGGGTCATGCAGGAGGCAGCTGCTCGATGTGTCCCTTTCACGTCGATGTTTCTCTCTCTCTCTTCCTCTCTCTCCCTCCCACTCTATCTGAACAAAAAATGGAAAAATGTCCTCGGGTGAGGATAAATAAATAAATAAATAAATAAATAAATAAATAAGAGCATATGGTAACCTAGCTTGGGCTGAATGTTTTAGCTCAGTGACTTGTCTCATTAACCTATGAGGCAAGGCTTTTTTTTTTGGTCCCCATTTTACAGATGAGAAAACTGAGGCTCAGAGGTGAAGTTGCTTAGTCAAAGTCACAGTACTGTGAAGCAGCAGAACTGGGATTCAGATCAAGTCTGTCTGGCTGTAGAGCCTGACTTGACCACTGCATAAAATTGTCAACAGAAAGGGACCAGGACTGAGGCGGATCTGCCCCAGTACGGTCTAGAATATGTGGGGTCTTGACTTCATGCAGGAAAAGATTTCACAACACAGGTCCAGGTGATGTGGAGAGTACGTTTATTAAAGCTAGGGACAGTGAAACAGAGGAAGGGCTCAAGATAGAAGAGGCAAGATCACAATAACAGGAGTGAGCCTGGACTAGGCTGCATGGACTTAGGAAAGGAAGTCATAGTAACAGAAGTGAGCCACTCTGGGCTGCATGAACTCAGGAAAAGACGTTACAGAGGCAAAAGAAGGGAGCCACACTGGGCTGCATGGACTCAGGAAAGGACGTTACAGAGGCAAACAAAGTGAGCTGTGCTAGGCTTTATGGACTCAAGAAACAAGTTACAGATGCAATGGGAGAATCCTTAGAGACAGGTTCAGGGAATTAGCCCAAGACAAGCTCTTGCTGCTGCTGTTCCCCTGGTTGCAAATCTCATGAGGACCCTTAGAGTTTAGGAGAAAGAGCAAAAGTACATGCCTGAGGAAAGGGGAGGTATGGGTATCTTGAGGGTTCGGATCTATTTTCTAAAGGTGAGAGTTTTAGGGGAGGTCTCAGGGGAGGGTCTCAACAGAAGATTCAATAGCTTTCCAGGTGTGTCCTTTAGTATGGTGATGCATCAACGTGAGCCTATAGGGGAGTTTGAGATAATTCTCTCATCAGCTTCACTGCTTTACTTTTATCTTGGATTTGTCTGGCTCTTATTGGGCTTTTTTGTTATTTATTCTCCTGACTTCATCTGGTCTGGGGTTTGGCTGGCACTGATGGCATCGACTGGGTCTCTGTTATCTATCCCCCTGACCAGGGTGATTTAAGCTACTCACTCTGGTTGGGGAGGAGAGGTATAAACCATCTGCTCCTAAGGGTCCTTGGTTCTGGAAGATAAGATCTTGCAATTTATTAGCAGGCTGTTAATTACTCAGCCTTGTTTAACTATTTTGCCTCAGTTTCCACTTGCCAGGAATTTTCCTAACTTCTTACCATCCTTCCTCAAAAATCACTAGGGCTTTGGCCTCTGAAGGATTTAGAGAAGAGACATTCCTTGACAAAGCAAGTTGAGATTGTCCTTTTAAAATTCCTAGACAAGAAAGCAAATGACTTAAAAATACAAAGTTGGGGGAAGGATGGGGCTAGACCCTGGACACTCTGAGAATCGGGCTGTCCTCACCATGCAGCTTTTAAAGATCTCAGTCAGCCTCATTCTGCTCAAGACAGAGAACCCTAGGACCAGCTGACCACTGGGCAGTGACCTGCCAGGACAGATAACACGACTTCCCTGTTTTTTTAATCCTCACCTGAGGATGTTTTTTTTATTGATTGGGGGATGGGGGCATTGATGTGAGAGAGAAACATCGATCAGTTGCTTCCTGTACACGCCAAGACCAGTGATTGAACCTGCAGCCTAGGTATGTGCCATGACTGGGAATTGAACCCACAACCTTTTGGTAGACGGACATGCTCCAACTAACTGAGCCCCTTGGCCAGGGTGACTTCCCTGTTTTTAGAGTCATAGCCCTAGCAGCTTGCACAGTGAGTGGCACATTGCAGATGTGTAACAGATACTTGAATCTACCAGTCGATTTGTCAGTCAGCCTCGTCCGCCTCCCTGTAAGTGGGGACCTTTGAGGAGCAGGTTCCCCAAGCTGCCTCAGTCCAGAAGACCTAATGGATCAGTCCACGTATCATTCATCACATCCAAATACAAACAAACAGAGCATATTGTTTCCTTCAAGCACCATCTTTTCCCTCTGACAAAATCATGTGTTCACTGTGAAAACTTGAGAAAATATACACAGAGCAAAAAAGAATAAAATAGAAATCATCTGTGACCCCTCACCTACCCAGAGTCACAGTCACGGATGCTGTGGTGCAGGTCCTCTGTTTTTTTATATACCCATGTATAAATATTTATATTCTGATATGTACGCGTAGCATATGCACTTTTATATACACGTGCCCATATACCATATATTCTTTTTAATTTCGGTCCAAAACAATGTTCGTGGGTGGTTCTGGAAATCTTGACAGGCTAATATGTTCAGCCCTGATTGGGCCGATGTCTGTGGTGGGGCCACGTCTGGGGATGGGGAGAAACTCCAGGAGGGCTTGGTGCCCTGAGTGTTCACCTCCGGGGTGGTTTGTTAGAGCACGCGGGCCTGTGCACGCGGGCCTGTACACGCGGGTCAGGGCTGTGGCTCAGATGCTCTTGGCTTTGACGTTCTAGGGGGCCGGCACAGATGAAAAGGCTCTCATCGAA
The DNA here is from genome assembly GCA_030848825.1 of Tadarida brasiliensis. Lineage (NCBI taxonomy): Eukaryota > Metazoa > Chordata > Mammalia > Chiroptera > Molossidae > Tadarida > Tadarida brasiliensis. The sequence goes on along the minus strand of CM061259.1, from coordinate 102,289,892 downwards.
ATCCTAGCTACTCGGACCAACGCTGAAATCCGGGCCATCAATGAGGCCTATAAGGAAGGTGAGTCCATGGGAAAGAGGCCTGGGGCCCAGCACCACTGGGAGGCAGGCGGGCGAACAGCTAGGTCCCCCAGCTTCCAGCCTCGCCCACAGCTCTGCCCACAGCTCTGCTTGTCTCCCTTCTCTCGGGCCACAAGGCTTTGATGAGTGCCTTGGGTGATCCCAGCCCTGTGTCTGAGGACAGGGTGCCCCCAGCAGAGAGTCCCAGCCGGACAGAGGCCTGGAGGTGGAAGAGTCTGTCTGGGAGTGAGGGGAGAGAGCGTCCAGGCCGCTGGAGAGGGCGGGCAGCTTGGGGGGCGCCTGTGCAGCGCACGGGGCCCCGTCTTCAGAAGGCCCATGCTTAACTGTGTGCCACACCACCGCCATCTTGCTTTTTTGTTTTTGTTTTTCTGTTAATCCTTACCCCAGGATTTTCCATTGAGTTTTTTAGAAAGAGTGGAAGGGAGGGAGGGAGAGAGAGAGAGAGAGAGAGAGACATCAATGTGAGAGAGACACATTGATTGGTTGCCTCCCACACGACCCCGACAGGGGCCGGAGACTGAACCTGCAACCCAGGTATGTGCCCTTGACCAGGAATCGAACCTGCGACCCTTTGGTCCTCAGGCCGACACTCTAACCATTGAGCCAAACTGGCCGGGGCTTATTAATTTTTTCATCGGTGACCCCATATTATTCTGAAGAACCTTGAATACTGGTCAAAATGTTTAAACTTTTTCTCTCGTAAGCAACTTTAAAGTGGTAGAATCTGTGAGCCGGGGAGTGACACGGTCAGAACTGTGCCTGTGGGTCCAGCAGCTGTCATGCAGCAGGGTAGGTGGAAGAGAGAATGAAGACAGAGAGGCTGTTACCTGGGAGAGGCGAGCCCTCACCTGGGCCAGGAGCAAAGGGAGGTGAAGGACCGATGGGAATATCAGTGTCAAGATCAGCAGGTGTCTGGGTGCCCCCAAGAACCAGCTGTAAACGCCTTCACCCCCACCACCCCCACCAACACTGCTCTGGCTCAGGTCTGAGCCTCTAGGTCCCCCTGCAATCCTCTTGGCCAGCAGCTGCCCACACCCCCTTTCTCTGTCTCAGACTATCACAAGTCCCTGGAGGATGCTCTGAGCTCAGACACATCCGGCCACTTCAAAAGGATCCTCATCTCTCTGGCTACGGTGGGTGAATTCATGGCCCCAGGACGGCCAAGCCCTCGGGCCCTGGGAGAGGGACAGGGTGGCTGCCCGAGGGGAGGGGAGGGCCCCAGTACGGATGGAGAGAGGGTATCTTCCCCACTTGCCAACTCAGGTCCACCCCAGGCAGTTACTCCCTCGTGCAATGCTTCTCCATTGTTCGCTTTCCAAAGCTGGTTTGGTGCCACCTTCTCCGGGCAGCTCTCCCGTGATGGCTCTCAGCCTGCTTTTCGGGCACCCAGCCGACAAGACAAAGCCATGTGGGTGACCTTTCCCTGTGTTGTTACCCAGGAGTTGCCATCACCATCTCTTGAATTCTCACAACCCAGGTGCCAGACCCTGATGCAGGCTCACTGTGTCTGAGTCGGGCCTTGGGCCAAGTGCCTTCCAGACGTTCACATTTAATGCTCCCGAAGCCTACGCCATGAAGGCAGGATTATTGTCCCCAGGTCACAGCTGAGGAAAAGGGTTCAGAGAGGCCGAGTGGCTGAGCAAGGTCCTGCGGCTGCTAAGGAATAGAGAGGGTGGTGTTTGGGGACTGACCTTTCTCACTGGTCCTGCTGCAGGGGAACCGCGAGGAGGGAGGAGAAGATCGGGACAAGGCCCGGGAAGATGCCCAGGTGAGACCCCAGCAGCTCCAGCCGACATCAGTGCATGCCTGGTCCTGGCTCTCTGGGAGTGGGGAAGGCTCCTGGCAGGGGCATGGGTGGTTTGATGGGCAGACACTTAGACTCTGGGTCCCTTGCCCCTCTCCCGCTTGGAGACGAGACTGAGGACTCTCACAGCTTTCAGAATGATGTCCGGGAGCATAGTGCTGGTCTTACTGTATCTCCTGTGTGAAGAGCTAGGCTTAGAGCCCCAGACTTTCAGAGCTTGAAGGGACTTGCAGATCATCCAGGTCAAACTCCTCGTGTTACTGTGGGAAAACAGGCCCAGAGAGGGTGAATGACTCCTGAAAGTCACACAGCAAACCAAGTATCCCAGGTGAAATAAACCCAGAGGGAGCAGGTCTGGGAGTTTGCTGGGAAGGGGGCCTGAGTGCTACAGCTCCTAGTTTATTATTTAGGAAGTGGGGCCAAGGTTGAAGGTTATATCCTGGGAGAACCTAGAAAGTGAGTTTATCAAGGGTTGGGATCTTTGTTTTGCTCACTGATGTGTCTGAAGAGGCACGTGATCAGAAATCAATATGTACATTTTGGCTGACTAAGGGGGCAGAGGGTTCTCTGGGGTCTCTTGGCTTCTCTGCTTCTGCCTTGCTCCTAAGGCTTGCGGAGCTTGAGGTCTGGAGATGGTGTCTCATGGAGGCTGGACAAACCCAAGTGCTTTGTCCCCAAGCGTCCCTATGGTTGGGCAGCCCCTGCTGAGGCCATCCTCACTGTCCCCACTCCCCTGTGCCTTGCTCCTAGCACTGTCCGGCCTGGCCCAGGTCCAGGTCTCTGTCTCTTTTGCCTGACTCATCCCCAGCCCCCCAAAATTCTAGGTTCAGGGATTGGTCATAGATAAGCACAGCCTGAGATTCAGCCCCCTCTTACAGCAGGCGAGTTGACAGTTGATGGATTAGGAGTCAGGGCACCAGCTTTGTCCCCAGTTCCACGCACAGGTGTGGAATGTTGGCGGCAGCATCTGAGCTGCAAGGATCCTGGGCTGTAACCTGACAGTTATAAAACTGTGAGACACTGAGTACTGAACATGATGCTAAGACTGTTTCATACTTTTTTCTGTCCCCCTTTTTTTTACTGGAGGAAAATGAAGCTCCTTACATATCCAAGGGTACAATTTCTAAGTGTCCATACTGTGATTTGAACCCAGGCCTGCCTTACTCCAAAGCCTATACTTAATACCATTGAATATCCTCCAGGACCCAGCATAGTTATTTCCCTGCAGCTTCCAAACCAGTTGTCCAGTTGTCCAGTCCCTGGTTTGGAATTCAGCTGTCAGAAGTGGCAGGGTATTCCAGCTGCATTGTGGGTATGTTTTGGGCACTAGCCTGGGAACCCAGCCCCCTAGAGTGGCTTTCTGGGGCTGAATTTCATTCACTCATTCAATAGAGTGGTCCCATTGTGCTGTTGAGGGTCTTTGAACCTGGCTTACTCCTTAAAGCTCACCCCAAATCCATCATCCACCCCAGTGTTTCTGGAAGCCTGGTGCCTGGTCTAACCCATGAGGCTATGCTTCCAGTTGCTGCCAGTAGGGGGCAGTGGTGAGGTTTGCTGGCAGCCTTTGCAGAAGAGAAGGGGGAGAGAGAACCTGGGTGGAAACAACCAAAGGAGCCAGAACCCTGCCCAACTCAGCTCCCTTTCCAGATTCACAGATGTTAGACCCCGATCTTAGTGTAGGCTCATTTTCTTATAACTAGGAAAGTAATGCATATTCTTTTGTAGAAACTTTAGAAAATAGAGACAAGCAAAAAGAGAACCCAGAACCTACTAGTAATAACCACTGTTAATGTTTTGGAATATGTCAAAATGCAGATATATATATTCCTGATTTGTAATAGTTAAAAATTAAAAATGAATATTCTGTTAAACTTACATATTATTTTTAAAACTCAGCATCATTTAATGGCTATATGCTATTCCATGGAAGGGTCTACCAAACCTGAGTTAACCAGCCCTCTGCCTAGTAACCAACTCTTCCATCACACGCGTGGCTTTCTCCTTGTCTCGACTCCAGAGGTGCAGTGGCAGTGCTGGCAGAGGATGTGTCCACAGATTAAGGCATTTGATAAGCAGGGCCAAGTTCCCCCTGGACGTTCTGGATAATGCACACGAGCACTTGGCAGTGTCTGTTTTACACCTCCTCCTGTCCACACTCTCACCCTGGGCACCTAGCACACCCTCAACCTCCTGGAAGTCTGGGTCTGTCGTGAACAGGGTGACATATGTCCCGTGTTCACCTCTTGCCCCACAGTCATTGCTAATAGCTTCCCTTTCACTCTTGGTGTTCCAGTTTGAGCAATAAATAATATAGATAATCTGCCCTGGCCGGTTTGGCTCAGCGGTTAAAGCTTCGGCCTGTGGACCAAAGAGTCGCGGGTTCAATTCCAGTCAAGGGCACGTACCTTGGTTGCGGTTCGTCCCCGGCCCTGGTCGGGGTCATGTGGGAGGCATCCAATCAATGTGTCTCTCTCACATCGATGTTTCTCTCTCTCTATCTCTCCCTCCCACTCTGCCCGCAAATAAATGGAAAAATATCCTTGGGTGAGGATTAAAAAATAGTAATAATAATATAGATAATCTAATTATAGACCCAGATCGAAATGAAGAATTGTGGCCAGTTTTAATAACTCAGTTCCCAAGTTATTATTTTTTAATATAACAGCTTTATTGAAATGTCATTCATATACCATACATTGACCCATTTAAAATGTACACTTAAGTGGTTTTTAGTGTCTTCACAGCCTTGCGCAAGCAACACCACACTGAACTTTAGAACATTTCATCATCCCCAAAAGAAACCCTGTACATATTACAGTTACTCCTCATTTCCTCCCAGCCCTCCAGCCCCCCGCAACCACGATCTGCTTTCTGTCTCTAGATTTGCCTACTCCGGGCATTTTATACAAACGGAGCCACGTAGGATGTGGCCTCCTGTGACTGGTCTCTTTCACTTAGTATGTTTTCAGCATTCATCCCATTTATACCACATGTATTCCTTTATTCTTTTCCATTGCCAAATAATATTTCATTGTATGAATATATCACTTTTTAAAAATCCATTTATCAGCCGATAGACATTTGGGGTATTACAAATAATGCTGCCTGCTGTGAACATCTGTGTACAAATTTTTGTGTGCATGTATGTTTTTGTTTTTCTTAGGTGTATATCTAGGAGTAGATAACTGTGTTTGAATTTTGGAGGAACAGCCCAGATTAATTTTTGCATGAAGTAGCTCGGCTAATAAGGAAAAGTTTTTGTGTTGGTTGACTCTCTGGAAAACTATTCTAGTAACCCACTGCATTTTTCATATTACAAATATTATTATCTTAAAGGTGCTTTGAAGTAACCAATGTCTGGGGAATCTCTGACCCAAATAAATGAAGAATGTTTGACACCTTAATTCTTTTTTTTTTTAATCCTTACCTGAGGATATTTTTTTATTTATCTTCAGACAGAGTGGGAGGGGGAGAGAGGGACAGAAAGGGAGAGAGAGAGAAACATCAACGTGAGAGGGACACGTCAACTGGTTGCCTCCCGCATGACCCCGACCAGGGCCAGGGACGAACCACAACCGAGGTACATGCTCTTGGCTGGAATCGAACCCACGACTCATTGGTCCGAGGGCCAACGCTCTACTGCTGAGCCAAACTGGCCAGGGTGACACCTAAATTCTTTTCTTTTTTTAAAATATGTTTTTATTGAGTTTTTAGAGATAGAGGGAGGGAGGGAGAGAGAGAAACATCAATCGGCTGCCTCCTACATGCCCCCCGCTGGGGATCAAGCCTGAAAACCTGGGCATGTGCCCTGACCCGGAATTGAACCAGGACCTTTCAGTCCATGGATGACGCTCAATCCACTGAGCCACACCGGCAAGGCATTTTTTTGTTTAATTTTTTAAACATCTCCCTCTTTAAAAAAAAAAATACTGGGCATTTTTAGCATAATTTTTTTAAAAATTGTGGTAAAATGTACATAACACATAATAAAAATATACACAGCATAACACTTACCATCTTAACCAGTTTAAAGTGTAAAGTTCAGTGACATTCAGTACATTCACATCGCTGTGCAACCATCACCATCCATCCACTGAACTCTTTTCGTCTTGTAAAAACGAAACTCTGTGCCCATTAAATAATAACTGCCCTTTCCCTCTCCCCGGCCCCTGCAACCACCGTTCTACTTCCTGTCTCTGAAGCTGACTCTGCTAGGTCCCTCGTATAATCGCTGTCAGTGTTTGTCCTTCACTTAGCCTGATGTCCTCAAGGCCAGCTAGGTTGTTTCTAATGTAGAGAAATATAAATAAAAGCCAGAAGCATCCCAAAATCCCAGTAGCCCTGGTAACTCTGATTTGACATTAAAATAAAAAAATATAAATAACATATTTGCATGTTGAGAAAATGTAACCACTGTCAACAGTATCTTGACTGTCCCTCTAGCGTGACTTTCCAGTAAGTATGTAGGAGCGAGTGTGTGTTCATCTCTTCTCAGCTAAATAAAACACAATTATACACTGTTAGGCTACGCTTTACTTGGTTGTTTAATTTACATGGGAACTCCTCAGCACTGCAGACCACTCATTCTTTGTGATAGCTGTGTGGATTTCACTTTTGGGATTGGATGAACCATACGTAGCCTGTTTAATAAGTCTCTATTAATGTTTCTAGTTTTTCTCCATCACAAAGACAGCTGCAGTGAACGGCCTTGCGTCAGGTCGCGGAAGACTTTGCCAGTCGATCTGTAAGGCAAAGTCCTAGCTACACAATTAATTGCTTGATCAAACGGCATGTGCTTTTTAAATTTTGATAGACATCGCCAACTTCTGAAATGAAAAGACGTTTTCTAAAGCAGAAAGCTGTTGGGAAGTTTATGAAGAGGATAGCTTTGGTCCAGTAGATTAAAGTGGTCGGCAGAGTTTTGGGGACATGGGCAAAGGCAAAACTCAGTCTGGGGTGCACAGGGCTGGCTAGATTTTGTCCCCAGGCACTCCAGGTCCAGTGCTCACCTAACAAAATCGTGTCCTAACATCAGAAGTTTGTGCTCGGCATCAAGCAGCGATTAGCACTGACCCTTGTAAAATGACCAAACAGCTGGCATTTCCCCACCTGATTGGCTGTGTGCCCCCTGTAAGTCCCCTCCTCCAGGCCTCAGCTCTCCTGCCTCTGCTGTCTGTCACTTGCGGGAGTCAAGTGACAGGTCTCCTGAGGACCCTCCAACTCTGAATGTGGTGAAGGGTGGAGAGAACTCGGCACTTCTCAACTCTGGCTTCCCGGGGGCCTTGGGGATGAGCACACTAGGTCTGGAGTCACCCTAGGTTGTCCGGGGTGACGACGGGTGGAGTGCCCTGTTCTGTGTCCCCTACCCCTCGGGTGGACACGTCTGTAATTAATTCCCAGGCCTATCTCCATTTGGAGCTCCAGCCCAAAGGTCAGGGAAAGGTGTTTTCTCTCTTCCCTGCTCCCATTGTGATCCCAAGTCCTCTTGGGGCCTCTCCGGACCTCTGCCACTCTGAGCCAGGCGCCCTCCCCCTGCACCCCAGGCCCCCAGAGCCACCCTCTCCGGGCCTCCTCTGACTCTTGCCTCCCCCTCTCTCTCCTCCCTGCTCTCAGGTGGCGGCTGAGATCTTGGTGAGTGTCATGGTCTCCCCGTGGGTTTTAAGGTCTCTCTGAGCAAAGACTGATTCTGGCTGGGCGCGGGGCTGAGCGGGGCAGAGCCAGGCGGTGATTTGGTGTTTGTCTCGCAGCTTCTCTCTCTCCTCTGGGTTAAAAAAAAATGGACCAGGCACGTGTTTCCCAAACTTTAGCCACTCACTTTCCGCTGTGTACCATGAGCTATGAGTATTCTTCTTTAAATAGACTCTTTTTAAAAAAAAATCTGAAAGTGGTTATTTAAAAAATTTTTTTAATCGATTTTTTTTAGAGAGAGAGGAAGGGAGAGGGAGAGAGAGATAGAAACATCAATGAGAGAGAAGAGCATCAATATTGATCAGCTGCCTCCTGCACGCCCCCTACTGGGGATCAAGCCTGCAACCCCGGCATGTGCCCTGATTGGGAACTGACCCAGCAACCTCGTGGTGCAGAGGTCGACACTCAACCGCTGAGCCACACCAGCCAGGCTGAAAGTAGTTATTTTAAAGGGACATTTAAAATCAGTGTGAATAGAGCTAGTAGCTGGCTAGAAGGTCATTGTGGAAACATAGATGTGGTGTGTTAAAGTGTGTTTGACATTTCTGACACTTGGGGAAACACTGGCTAGGCCATTTTTCCTTGCCCGTGTGCACAGACACGCTTCCTTGAGTCTCCTTGCGCAGAGCCTGTTTGCCCCTCTCCTGGGTCACAGTCCTGTGGCCCTGAGGCTCAGCTCCTGTGTGTCAGTCCCCAGGGCTCCTGGGAACTGGAGGGGGTTAAGGAAGGAAGAGGGGCCAGCGTCAGTGTCCTTGGGTGGCTGGGTTAGCCCAACTTCTAACTGCCCTCGGCCTAGGCAAAGACATGAGCGTGAGGAATAACCAAGGCTTTCTGTGTCTTCCTCCCAAATCCTTGCCCCTACCTGGGCTCTGCAGGAAATAGCAGACACGTCCAGCAGTGGAGACAAAACTTCCCTGGAGACGCGTTTCATGATGATCCTGTGTACACGTAGCTATCCGCACCTCCGGAGAGGTGAGGCCTCGCCCCTCCCCTTTCCAGTTCAGCAGGAAGACCCTCGAATCTGTTGAGAATCACTCAGCTCTCTGTGACAAGAGGAGCCGATTGCCCACCCACCCACTCCTTACCCAGCAATGGAGTATGGTGGCTGATGGGGACCTGGGAGCCCTGGGGGCTAGTCCCGGTCATTCAGCCTTGGGCCGACTCCCTTCGCCTCCTTAGGGAAGCAGGCAGAATGCCTGAGACAAGGGAAAGCAGGTGCCTTTTGCCTCCAAGGCCAACCAACCTGATGGATTGGTAGTGGCTGCCTGCTCTGTATTGAGAAGGATTCGGAGGCTCTGTGCCCTGATCCATTGGTGATGTCAGCCAGGAGCAAGGCAGTGAGGGGTGCTGATGACGTAAGGACCACACACTCTCTTCTTTGAGCCCCAGGCTGCCACATGTACAGGGCACACCTGTATGCAGTGTCCCTGACACTGAGTGATCACGAAGTGTCCTTCCCCCTAAGACCTTTACATTGTGACATGCATTTGCCTGGCACTTTTCAGTAAAATACGTAGTGCTTTGGCATAGTGGCTAAAAGAACAAACCCAGGAGCTGGACTGTCTTGATTCAAGTCTCCCACTTACCAGCCCTGGGGCCTTAGGCAAGTTCGTGAATATCTGTGTCCTGATTCCCTTAGCTATAAACTGGGATTTTAGTTCTGCACATTGTTGTGAGGATATACAAGTTATAATTCACAAAAGGAACTTAGCACAATGCCCAGCACACAGAAACTTCCTCAGTGTTATCATTACGATGACACAGGAGGACGGGGAGGCCCAAGAATGGACAGGGGTCCTCCAAGGTCATTCAGTGAATTTGGGGCAGAGCTGTGACTAGAACTTGTCCAAAGCTCTGGGGCAGTGTCTGACTTGACACAGTTTGGCTCTGAGCCCAAGGCAGCCTGAAGTCAGAACTTCCCTCCCTCGATTGTGTGCCCGGACACAGCCTTACCTGCTGCCTCTTGCCTCTTTCCCAGGCACAGCCTGTGGCGGAGCTGGTGGGCGGGGGAGGGGTGGTCTCCCCTCCCTCCGATCTGAAGCTCACCCCCACCTCTGGGCTTCTCTTGGGGCCAGTCTTTCAGGAGTTCATCAAGATGACCAACTATGACGTGGAGCATGTCATCAAGAAGGAGATGTCTGGAGATGTCAAGGACGCGTTTGTGGCCATTGGTAACTGGCGGGACCGAGGGAGGGGGCTAGAGGGCAAGGGCAAGGACTAAGGACACTGGGAACATGGCCACATTCCCTGAACAAGTGGCTGTGGCAGCTTCCTGGACGACTGGTACTAGAAAATCAACACTGCCACTTCCTGGCTCCAGGGGTCCCGCCAGTGTGTGCTTGGTGGGGTAACATGAGGACTTGTTCCAGGCTGCAGGTCAGGAAGGGAAACAGCTCTCCCTGGGGAAGAAACCAGGAGGGCGATAGCAGGGCTGGGTAGGGGCACAGTGTCCTGCAGAGCTGGGGCGTGTACGTGCACACAGGGGCCCACACTCTCTCACACACGTACCCCACTCCACGTCACTCCATCCGTGGCCGGCCCCAGGGTCCTGTGAGGCTGGTGAGCAGGCTTCAGGTGTTGGGGTTGATTGCAGGGGATGGAGGTTTCTGCCCAGTCTATTCCTTAACCAGTCGACTGAATTCTGAGCCTGGAGTCAGGGCAGGCTTCTTGGAGGGGGTGATACAACAGGGTATGCATGTCAAGTACAGCCTTGCAGAATGGGGTGGGATTTGGGGAGGTAAAGTAGTGGAGGGCAGATGGGAAACTCCATACCGAGAGGACAGAGCCACAAAGAAATTCACAGTATGTTCGGAGAGCCGGGGAACAAAGGTGATGGGATAGCAAAGGGAGGAAGAAGCTTTGACTTTCAGGCCAAGGAGCTTGGGATTAGTTTGGAAGGTGGTAGGGAACTACATACGGAGCTTGGAAAGTTGGTGTATGATGCGATCTCTCCCTGGGTTCCATGACTGTCCCTGAGTGACTGTGACCTCGGGTGCACAGCTCTAGCCTTTTGCCCCCTGCCCCTCCTTATAGAAATACTTTTATCCAGAGTCATTCTGGCTTTCTGGGACTGGTGTCTGATTCCTCCTCCTTAAGCTGAGACACCCCCATGTGGGCGGTGCTAAGGGCTAGAGGCCCCCAGGCCTTGAGAAAGGCTGGGTTGGTACAGCCAGACAGGCGTTGTCTGGGGTGGGGGCGAGTGGGGCTGCTGACCGTCCTGATTTGTGCTAACACCAGGGCTGTGCCAGGCGAAGTGGGACGAGTTGGTCACCCACCTTCAGAGTTGCAGTGTCAGCACACCTGGGGCGGGGCATAAGGATTTGCATTTCTCCCTGGTCCCCAGGTGATGCTGGGGCAGCTATCCAGGAGTCATTCTCGGAGAACTGCCGCGCGAAAGGCTCCTGGAATCTGAGTCCTTAGGGTGGAGCCTAACGCCTGAGTCTTAAACAAGTTCTCCAGTGGTTCCGACGCACGTAGAAGTTTGAGGCCCGGGCCTGGATTCCGGAGGGTTTCTTCCCTCCGAGTCCTCTACTCCCCTGGGGTTAGCTACAGCACCTGAGCAGCTGCCTTGCAGCCAGTGAGAGCCAGGCCTAGGGATGAGCCAGAAGAGCGGCCTCGGGAAGGGGGAGTGGGTGTGTCGGCCCTGAGTGCCGCCCTGGGGTTGGCAATGACCTGCAGGCCCAGGCTGGGGGAGGGGAGGTGGCAGAAGAAAGCCCCACCAAAGGCTGGGCGCAGCGCCTCTGAACAGTTCCCTGCATCTCCCCCTTCCTTCCAGTTCAGAGTGTCAAGAACAAGCCTCTCTTCTTTGCCGACAAACTTTACAAGTCCATGAAGGTAAGAACTCGTTCCTTTCCCTTCCAGCACGCTCCCCAGCCCCCACATCAGGACTGTGACGGCTGTATTCCCATCTGATGTTTAGCAGCATCTGCTGTGTCTGGCGCTAGGATTGCAGTTCTCAGCCGGGGGCTGGGGGGTGACCTTGCCCCTGCAGGGAACATTTGGGCATGTTCTGACATATTTTGGTTGTCACAGCTTGGGGAGTGACAGCTGCTTGCACCTGGTGGGTAGAGGGCAGGGATTCCGCTAACAGCCTACAACGCACAGGAAGATCCCCACAACAGAAGATGATCCGGGCCAAAGGCCAAGGCTGAGAAACTTGCTCTGGGGACACAGGGCTGAGTGAGAGGGGCACAGTCTCTGCCCTCTCGGGGCTTACATTCTAGCAGGTGACCCAGGACCTCCTATGACAAATGATCACAGAAGGCAGCAAGTGCTCAGCTCTGGGACTGGCCCTGGCTTCACAAAAACCCGGGCCACGCTGGCCACCCTCTCAGCCCAGCAAGTGGTCTCAGCTCCGACAGAGCCTGGGGAGGCTGTGTAGTGGGAGCGAGCCTGAGACCCCTCAGTGGCCTGTGACAGCCATTTATTGAGCACTTAGGTGTGCCCGCTCCGACTCCAGGTGGTGATCGAGCTCCCTGGGGGCAGAGGTGGGCCCTGGGTGCCCACGCATTCCCTGTCCTGTGCCTGCTCCTTGTGCCCTGTATTAGTTGTCCAGGGCTGCTGTAACAAATGACCACAAACTGAGTGGCCACAGAATTTATTCTCATGGTTCTGGAGGCCGGAAGCGCACAGTGAAGGTATTGGCAGGAGTGGTTCCTTGTGGGGGCTTGCCTCGCTCTGGCTTCTGGTGGTTGCCAGGCATCCTGGTGTTTCTGGGCTTGTGGATGAACCCCTCTAGTCTCTGCCGTTGTCTTCATCTGCCTTCTCTGTGTACATGTGCATGCGTCCTCTTCTTACACGGACACCAGTGGTTGCATCTAGGGCCAACCCTAATCCAGTAGGACCTCAACTAATTACATGTGCAAAGACCCTGTTTCCAAACTAGGTCTCATTGCAAGGTTTTAGGTGGTCATGAATTTGGGGGGTACGCTCTTCAACTCATACCAGCTAATATTTTTGCCTCTCTGGCCAGTCCTAGGCCCATGGAGTTTGGGTCAGGACTACCTTGGCAGACAGAGGCAGGATATCCCACCCTGGTTTTGGAGGGAAAGGGAGAGAGACAGACAGACACCCACGAGTCCTTACCTGACTGGCCCTGTTTCTTCTCCCACCCTGTGTTTCCCTCCCGCCCGGCTCCACCAGGGTGCTGGCACGGACGAGAAGACCCTCACCAGGGTCATGGTCTCCAGGAGTGAGATCGATCTGCTCAACATCCGGCGGGAGTTCATTGAGAAGTACGACAAGTCGCTCCACCACGTCATCGAGGTCAGTGGGGCAGGGGGTGGCCGTGATATTCCAAGTCCTTTTTATCCCCAGTCTTTTTCTCAGTGACTTACCTCTTAGGACAGCCAGGATGTTGCTAAATGAAAGACCCGCCTCATTGTTTATACCAAAATAAATTCCAGATGGATCAAAGGTTTATAATTAAAGATTTCCAAAAAAACAAGAGCCTTTCTTTTTGCTTTTTAAAATTTTTTATTGAAGTATAATTTACATACCATAAAATGCCCCTGTTTGAGGGTATCATTTTAAAAATGTTAGTAAATGTAATGAGTGGTGCAACCATCGCCACAGTCCAATTTATAACATTTCCAGCCCTGGCCGGTTTGGCTCAGCGGTTCGAGCGTCGGCCCGCAGACCAGAGAGTCCCGGGTTCGGTTCCTGCTAAGGGCACGTACCTCGGTTGCAGTTTGTCCCCAGTCCAGTTGGGTCGTGCGGGAGGCAGCCAGTCGATGTGTCTCTCTCGCATCGATGTTTCTCTCTCTCTCTCTTCCCCCTTCTCTCCCTCCCGCTCTATCTGAAGATAAATGCAAAAATGTCCTTGGGTGAGGATAAAAAAAACATTTCTACCACCCCACTGCTATCCTTGTACCTGGTTACCTATGTCCACCCCCAGCCCTAGGCAACCATCAGGTGACTTTCTGTCTCTGTAGGTTTCCCTTTTCCAGGTATTTCATATAAATGTAATCATGTAACATGTGACCCTTTTGTGTCTGGCTTTTTGTTGTTGTTAATCCTCACCCAACGATATTTTTCCACTGATATTTTTTAGACTGGAAGGGATGGAGGGGGGGAGAGAAACATCAGTTGATTGCCTCCCACACGACCCCTGGCTGGGGCTGGGGATCGAACCCACAACCCAGGTACATGCCCTTGACCAGAATCGAACATGTGACTGATGCTCTAACTGCTGAGCAAACCAGCCAGGGCATTGTGTCTGGCTTTTTTCACCATGGGACCCCTTTTCTTGTCTTCGAGGCTGGCCAAGATCTTAGTTTGATACTGTACGTGGTTGACAAGACTGTGGGAAATCTCACAGGCACAGTCACAGACTTGGTGGGGAGGTAACTTGGTAGTACGTCTCTAAAGGGGAGTTTGGAGATTTTAACATTTAAGATGTGTACATTTTGGACTTGATATTTCTGTGTGTAGGAGTTTATCCTACAGATATAGCTGTACCTGTTCCCAAAGGCATGGAAGGGAGTGTTTATGTCAGCATTGGTTGTAGTAGCAAGAGTGGAAGCCCTCCATACAGGATTGGTTAAGTAAGTGGTGTATATCCCTGTGGTAGAATACGATACAGCCATGAAAAAGCATGAGGAGGCTCTCTGTGCTGGTTTGGGATCTTCTCTTAATTCAAACTGTATGGTCCAGAATAGTGTGACTGTCACATGTCCGTTTTTGTGTAGAAAGGGGATGTTATATACATACATGTATTTGTATGTGCACAGACTAACTACTCCTGGAACTTGGGCCGCTGTGGGGAGGGGCATTGAGGTCATCAGGGTTGTTTTCACTTACCCAGCTCTCCCTCTGCTTCTGCCAGGGCGACACCTCCGGAGACTTCATGAAGGCCTTGCTGGCTATCTGTGGTGGCGAGGACTAGGGCTGCCAGCTTTGGTGGGCACCTCAGCCGAGAAATGGTCATCAGCACCAGCCACCATGACCAAGCCTGATTGCTCCAGCTTCAGAGACTAAGGAAGGGGCGGGGGTGGGGGGCGGGGGACGGGGGTCTCTTGTTATCAACCGGGGTTTAGGAAAGGCTCCCACTCCCAGGAGCCACTGAAGGCCCAGCATGGTCACCCCTTAATCTGAGCGGCTGGAGAACCGTAGCCATAGATTCCGTCCACCTCCACTCCCCATCCTCCTCCTGCACCCTCTCCCTGCCACAGCCCCTGCCCTGCTTTGGGCACTGTCAAATCCAAGAACATACTGAGCCTCTGTCTATGCAATGAGTAATGTGTGTGCTTTGAATAGTGGGGCGTGGTGACAGGGGCCAATTGAGTGTTCTCGGTGGAGGGACGGGAGGGAGGAGTAAATGTCCGGCCAGCTGACAATCCTGCCACCATTCCAGCCCCTCCGTCCAGTGGCTGTGCTATAGCACTGGACCAGGAGTCCGGACACCTGGGTTCAGTTGCATCAGCCACACACTGGCTTTCTGGCCTGGGCCATCTCTTCCCCTTCCCTATTCTGTTTTCTCAGCTACAAAATGAGAGGGTTGGGCAGAAAGATCTTGGCTTTTCTTCTGATGTTGACAGTCTAGGATGGGCCTCCAAATCATTCTCTGTACATGTCCTTTAAATAAAAGACACACACAAACCCATTTCCAGTGAGGATCTGTGTCTTTGACCTGCAACCTGCAGCCTGGATTGTCCTCACTGGGCCTGCCCGCGAGCCGTTCTGTCTGCATCCTCTCCTGGGGACCCCAAGGAGAGTCTGAGCTCTGGGTCTTGGGCCCCTCTCCTCCTGCTGCTTGGACGTTTGTCTGTGTTGTGTGCTCTTCATCCATTGCAAGCAAACCCAGACTTCCTCTTTTGCACTCTTCAAGGGCACCAGATGTGGTCGTGATCTGGGGAGGCCCGTGGAAAGTTTCCACTTCGTGAAGATCACTGATAAGCGGTAGAATCAACTGCAGTTTCTCTGTCCCCCTTCCCCCAGCTCTGCTTCTCTGAGACGGGGATCTAACGTTGTCCGCTGACGTGGCGTGACGGTGCCTGCGGTGGAGGGCTCTGCTCCCTGTCCTGGCCGTCCTGACCTGTCCTGGAGGCTCACTGTGTGTTGACTGTAGTAGCCGTGCAGGGACCATGGGTATTGGGAGACTTGCTGGGCCTGACCTTGTCCCTCCCTCACTGTGTGACCTTGGACTAGCCAGTGCCCTCCTAGGCCTTAGCTTCTTCATCTGTACAATGACGGTTTGGACCCGACAGTTTTAAAAGACCCTTCTCTTCATCTGTGACAAAATGAGTGTGAAAGGAAGACGATTTACCTTGTGTCTTCTCCACTTCCTGCCTCCCACCCCATGGTGAGCCCGAACCCCATGAAAGTCGGCTGAGCTTTTTTGGGTATTTGCCCAACTTAATTTAACTGTTACCAAAAGATAACAAAATGGTTAAGAGCTGTGGAGTCTGTCATCTCTGCGCCTCAATTTCCTTGTCTGTAAAACAGGCTCCCAGTTCTGCTTATCTCGCGGCCTTTGTGAGGTGGAACCTGATACACGGGAGTGCGGAGTGGAGTCCTCCCTGGCTTGAGTCGCCTGTCGCCACCTGCCCTGGGCCAGGCCCCACTGTAGGAGCTGCGAGGGGGATCCCAAGATGTTTTCTGAGCTTTGTTCCCAAGTCAGCTGCAGATCACAGAGGCATCCAAAGACAGATGTGAAGTTTGCTTAAAATATGTACAGAGGGGAAAATAGACTGGGGGTAGACAGGAAAGGGTGATGGGCCCTGAGGGAATAGACATTGGGAGGGCCCGGGAGGCTGAGGGGAACAGCGGTGGAGAAACTAGGAGCCCTAGAATGCCCAGACACCGGGAGTGAGGAGAGCTCTAGCTGAGCCCGGTGCCGGGCGAGAGCCTGCTCTAATTTCCCACGTATGTTTCCCTTAATTTTCATCCAGTTGGGTGGGTTGTGTTCTAGGACTGGTCAGGAGGAGGAGGGGGACTCTCAGGGTTTGTGGGATAAGGTAGAACAGATTAGAAATAGGTTCACATTCAACTACAGAGGATCTTGTATGTCCAGATTTTATCTTATAACCCAACGGGAGTCTTTCTTGGGTAAGGAAGGTGTGCATCTAGCCTGCATTTAAGAAAAACATGAAGGGCCCTGGCCGGTGTGGCTCAGGTGGTCGGGCGTCGTACCTGTGCACCAGAAGGTTGCTGGTTCGATTTCCGGTCTGGGCATATGCCTGGGTTGCAGGCTCAATCCCCAGTAGGGGGCAGCTGATCAGTGTTTCTCTTCCTCTAAAAATCAATTTTAAAAAACGGGAAGGGAGGGTCGCCAGTTGGGAGTCTACTGCAGCAATCCCACTAAGACCCAGGCAGGGCCTGCAGAACACACCCCATTGTTTTCTTGGAGCTGTGGCAGAGGGAGTAGCCACTATAAGGCATCCAAGGTACCTCTTTCACTCATTCGTTCATGCAGCTTATGCTTATTGAATGCCTTCTGTGTGCCAAGCTACGTGCTCGATGCTAAAGACGTAAAAAGTTAGACCCAATTGGTCCGAATCCTTAGGAGCTCCCATTCCAGTGTCCCACCCAGCTCCCTCCAAAACACCTGTATCGACTGATAACGTACCAGAGATTGCTTCTGTGGCCAAAGTTCAAGGAAGAGAAGTGGGGACTAAATTAAAACTAAAAGGAAAGAGAAAGCAGAAGCCCAAACCGCGCTGTCTCAGAGCGGGAGAAGAGGAGGATGGCTGTGAGTGTTCTGAATGTGGAAGGGGCCTCAGAAATTCTCACCTCCCTCAGTTACAGAAACAACCGTCACTTCCACAGAGAGGAAGCCACGGGCCGGGTCACAGCACTGTAGCGGCAGACAGAACTGGAGCCCTGCAGCCCTGGCGCAGGCTCAGTGTTTGTATAAACACCCGACTGGTCCACTGGTCTCCCACTTTCTTCTTCCCCTTCTAGGGGAGGCTCCACCCAGAACCACCCTCTCTCGCTGCTCCCTCCTGCCTTGAGCCCTGCACTCGCCCTTCAGGGCAAGCTGGGATGGGCCAACTTTGGGCTTCTGGGCCACAGGGAAATTTCTGAAGGAAGTGGCTGGTTGGGAGGGGGTTGCCCTTTGAAGCCGGGCACAGAGCAGCTGCTTGGGAATTGCTGCTGACCCATTTCCTGCCATTGGAAAGCAGTGTGGGAACTGCCGGCTATCCCCCCCTCACCCCCCCCCCCATTCACTGCCCCAGCTTTGCTGAGAGCTACAAGTCCCTGCCAGAGTCCTCCCATGGGGAAGTTTTCCATAACCATTCCTTCCTTTTCAGTAGTCGAGGGGTGATCACCCCATTTAATGAGGACACTGAAGGTCCAAGTGGGGAATCCAATTGCCTGAAGATTGACATCATGGATTGCCTGAGCTGGAAATGGTCTTGGACATCATCCAAAGCAACCTGTTTTATAAGTTTGGAAACTGAGGCCCAGAGAGCGGGATTGTGACCATGGCTTAGTAAGGGCTAGGTCTGGGGCTAGCACCTGGGTCTCCCGGTCCCTGCTCTGCTTTCTGCTGACATGTCCGTCCTCTTCCTCCTGATGCTGACGATGCGAGGGAGAAGTGTCAAGTTGCCCAACCCAAATTTGAGAACGCAGAAGCCATAAATTGGAGCTCTAAATATGCTCCACTCGCCTCAGACCTCAGGTTTCCCAAGGCAGACTTCCCCTGCTTTACGGTTGGAGCTGGGCAAGTGGGAAATTCTAGTTGTCTGGCTGAGCCCTCTGCTCAGTGGTTAAGCTCTCCAGAGGCAGGCAGGCCGGCCTCAGATCCCAGTCAACCACGTAGACATAGATAAGTGAGCTCTCTATGCCTTGATTTCCTCATCTGTAAAATGGGAATGACAGTATCGTGAAGATTAAATAAGGCAACACATGTATATCTCACCACACTGTTCAAGACGTAGTCAAGATCAGCTCTTCGTTATTAATAAATAGGCTAGATTCCATTTCATGGAGGAGAAGGAGAGGGGAGTCTCTTTCAACAGCCTCTGAGAACTACTGAGTCCCTACACTGCCACTAACCCTCAGCTAAGTGGGGGAAGATTATTAGAAAAATTCAACCATGTACACAGTAGCAAGTGGTATCAGGTGCCGAGGCCACAGACGAACCACAGAGAAACAGCACAGCTCCCTGGAAAGGGGCATGTGCCAGGCACCTCGAAGGATGGGTAGATGTGCTTTCAACAATGAGATATTGAAGGTGGGAGGGACTTCCAGGCAGAGGCCACGCTTGAGCAAGGGCACAGAGGTGGGAAGTAGAGACCATGGGAAGTGCCCCCTGGGCCGTGGGCCCCACAGCCAGTGTGAGAACACCATCAGGAAGGCCACAGAGAGCCCAGGCTGGAGTGTGGACTTCACCCTCCAGGCTCTGGCCAGCCCCTGGATGTGCGCGGGAGTAGTATGGTTAGAGATGTCCTGTAGAAACACGCTCTGTGGAGGAGACGGGCCCAGCAGCTGGGAGACCACTGGACAGGCTTGCAGTTATTCCCCGGATGTGGAGCGATGAGGATCTGAGCCAGAGTGGAGGAAGCAGAGATGGAGAAAAGAAAGACGTGCGGGAGCAAAAAGCTAAGGGAACTGCCTGGCCTGCTAGGGGGAATGAGAGGAAGGAGAGGTGAAGCAAGGAGTCATCACCTGGGAATCCAGATGCAAGAAGTGCTTTTAAAGGCAGGATGTGAGGCTCCAGGCCCGGGCGCCGGCATCCACTGCCCTCCCAGCTGAGTAAGGACCCAGGGAGCTAAGTCAGAGCCGTGCAGGGATGAGCCCTTCCCCCAGGCCCAGCTGCTGTAGCAGTTTCCAGAGCACACATTTCCTTCTGTGGGGAGGTCTCACCCCTTCCTCCCAGCTGCCACCATCTGCCTATTGTGCCACCAGCTGCAGTCAGAACCCCCTAGTGGCTCCCCGACTGAGATGGCCGTGACCTGATGGAGACAGCCATGGCAGGGATGGAGGCCTGAGAGCTGAGCAGGGCGAGCGGGGGATGGACATAGAGATCCTCAGCCTGTGCTGGGCCAGAGATTTCCATTCTCACTTTCCCACACATCTAGTATCCACTCAACGCCTATACATACAACTCATCGGACACACACGGTTCCACAGTCATACCCACAGGGACACACACTATGTACACCCAGAATCAGAAACGCACGCTGGCGGCCACGTAGAGAAAAATAAAGTGATTAGGTCCACAGATATGCTGCTGGTGAAAACAGAAAGACAGACCTTGTGGTCCATATGTGTATTACTGCCCACACAGGAAACACCTCACCCAAGTACCCACACTTGCTTTTCACATACTCACTCCTCTGGCACACAGAAATCAGCAATCCGCTGTTCTGGAGTATGTTCCTCCATGGGAGGAGAAACACCCAGGCTCCGTGGGGCCTAAGCGCCTCGCCAAGACGCTGGTCCTGCTGGCCCCCTGCTCTGGGGGACGGGACCAGCTCCCTGGAGAACCAGGCAGTAACGGGATCCGCCTTGGAAGGGAGCAGGCTCCCTGGGGAAGGCTTCAGCGGGTAGTGAGGTTCAAGGGGAGTGAAATGTAGAGGCAGGAGAGAGATTTTCCTTCAAAAACATCATACCAGTCTGTTCACTTTTCTAGGAATGTTCTGGAAGCCGGTGGTGTAACGGTTAAAGGCGCCAGCTGCCAAACCCCCCACCCCACCCCCCCGCCCTGGGCATCCTGAGCTCTGGGATTTGCCTAAAGGGAGTCAGGGTCACCACCTCCCCAAGCGATCTGTTCCCAGGATAACACTCCCCAGTGAGTGAGATGGAAACCTAAAATGAAACTTCGTCAGACTTCTCGGACTCCAGCGTCTTACTGTCACCGTGTCACAGCAGATCACATCCATCATCATCCTTGCCGCTTCCTGGCCCTGGTCTCCCTTTGGGGTGGAGAAAATGTACCTTCCCCTCACTGGCCTCTGACTGCCGACTTTCCTACTCAGGAGGATGTCTCAGGGACAACATGAGATTACAGAGAGGGAACCTGGCACAACGTGGGTACCCTGGGAAGTTCCCACCCCATTCCTTTCCTTCCCCCCTTCCCTGTCTCTCCCGGAGTCCTCTCTCACTCTCCCATTCTGGGGTCCAGGTTAATTGGAGTACCATATTTGCATAGACATGAGACCTCACCCGGGGAAATTCCCCCTGGTGACCAGGCTTCCTTTCTGAGGTCAGGCCACATCATCAGGCTGCTCCTTCCTCTCTAGCGCCCCAGCCTCCTGCTGGCTTTGGCCCCTCTCGTCTGGCAGGTGTACCTCCAGGCTCACAGATTAGTCCCACGCTTTGACCTTGGGTGCTGTCCAAGAGAGTGTGAGTAGGGGGTGGGCTGGGCATCTGGAGCAAAAACAGAGGTGGTAGGTACTTGAATAGAGGGAGGGGCAGCAGGCAGAAGGGGACCGTGAAGCCTGGCTTGTGATTCGAGCTCACCAACCACTCCCTCTCTGACCTTGGGCAACGTGCCTCCCTATCTCTGGGCCTCAGTTTCCTCTTCTGTCCAGCCAGGGGGTTGGTTAAAATAATCTCGAAGTTTTGTTCCAGATCTGATGGGCCAAGAAGCCACTTCCTTTAGCAGCACAGTCTTGCAACATTCGTCCTTGGATCATGTTCCTTTGAAAAAATCTTGCAACATACTGCCTTGTATTTGTTTCCTTGGAAAGCACGATTTTGCAAAATGCATCCCCAAATCCCATCTTTCAGATGCTGACTGAGTTACATGTACCTGCTCTCCTCATAGTGACTTGGTTTGAGTTTTAATTTTTCTTCTCACATCCATAATGTATAATGTTCTGTGATCCACAGAAAGTGGGATAAAGCTCTCTTCTCTCCAGATTCTAAAATCTGTCATCCTCATGGTCTCCGAGCCTGGTACTGAGAAGGCACCTTCCCTGGTACAAAAAGGGGAAGACATGGGGCGAGACCACAGAGCCCCAAGAAACTGTGGGGTCCTGGGACCACCTGCATCAGAACCAAGAGCAGTAGTCGCAGCTTTGAATCACCTGTGGAGCTTTTAAAATAGCAATCCCGCCTGGCCGGCTGGCGTGACTCAGTGGATTGAGTGTCGTCCCATGGACTGGGAGGTCTGGGTTCAATTCCCAGTTCAGGGCACATGCCTGGGTTGTGGGCTCGATCCCCAGTAGGGGGCGTGCAGGAGGCAGCCAGTTGATATTTCTATCTCTCTCTCCCTTCCTCTTTCTCTTAAAAAAAATCAATAAAATAGCAATCCCAGGCCACACCCTCTGAGATTCTGCTGTGATTGGTCTGGGGTGGGACCTGGGCATCTGTATTTTTACAAAACTCACCAGGTGATTCTAATGTGTAGCCAGGACTGAGAACCACTGATCTAAGGACCCACCCAAGACCAACTAGATCAGGTGATTCTGATGGACGCTAAAGCTGAACCACTGACCTATGTTATTCTTTGTGAAATTATCCTAATGGATACCCCTTCTAGGCACATAGCTATTTCTAGGGTTATAGATGGGCAAAGATAATTGAACCCCTTTCACAGATGAGGAAAACAAGGGACAGAGAGAAGAAACTACTTGCTGAGATCACACAGTGAGTTCAGGAATGGCAGTGGGCCTGGCACCTAGTGGATGCTTGAAGACTCGGAGCATTTTTGCGAAAGTCATGGATTGGATGCTTGGGGGAACCCAGGGAAGTAGTAGCATACTTGGTACCTCCTGACGGTTCATGACACTGAGTTCTCCTTGGCTGTCTGTCGACAAGCAGATAATTCTCACTTTGGGGTTGGAAGACCTAGCTTATGGGTTTCTCAAACTCTAGTAAGTACTAAGGTCACCCCTGGGAGGCTATTAAAAATGCTGCCTCTGGCCCCCCACGCCTGAGAGTCTGATTTCTTAGGTCTGTGGTGGGACCCAGACATCTGCCCAGAGTCCTGGGCTAGATCCTAATAGCATGAGGAGTCCCCACCCTTGAGGAGCTTTCAATAGAACTGGTGAATCAGGAAACCCACGGGGTCAAATCCATTCATTCATTAAATAAATATTGATCGATTATTATGAGACTAGTCCATTGCTATCCCCACCCATTAACAAGAAGACCAGAGATGCCAGGGTGGGAGAGGTGGGGCTGAATAACTGAGCATCAGAAGAGTGGGCCTGTGAGAGTTTCCCGTGTATACCCAAATTTCACCCATCTTTTGAGGTCCAGCAGAGAGCGCTCAGCTCCAGGTGAGCTCTGGAAACATTACCTGAGTTTGAACTCCAGCTGTGCCACTTACTAGCTGTTGGCTTCAACCACTCTAAGCCTCCGTTTCCTCGTCTATAAAACAGCAGTACCAGTCTCCTGGGGTTCTGATGAGGAAGGCATGCAATCATTCATTAAGAGCACTCAGTACCATGCCTGGTACATGCTCATCTTAAATATTAGCTATTAGTGTTATTCTTCCCTGACCATCTATGCCTTCCCCGATTTCTCCTTCTTCCGAACTTTTGGACTTCTTTACAGTCAGAAGGGAAGGCCCCCTAGTGATTATCTGGTCTGATTCCTTTACGTTACAGAAGGGGAAGTTCAGAGAGGGGAAAGGACTTGCCCAGGACCGCACAGCAGAACCAGGACTCAGTGCAAGGCCTCTTCTTCCTTGACGTCTATCCCCTGGCCTGAACAGGAAAGGCCGTTTCAGAGAATTCGCGGCTGGAAGAAGGAAGAGGCGAGATAGAAGGTGCGAGGAGCTAATTGCTCTCAGCATTTTGGCAGGGAAAGAAACCCGGGGCTGATCTTCCCCTAGAACGTGGAAGCCAAGTATTCCTCGCTGCAATTCCAGCTCATGCGGGTCCAGCTTCTTCGGCCTCCTTAGTCCTTCAAGGTCCCCCAGCCAGCTGAGACTCCATGAGCAGGGACCCATCTAGGCTGGGCTTCGTGAACTCACAGAGGACTCACAGACTACTGTGGCCTCGGGAGAGAAAGCATCGTGTCTGGAGGGAATGTCACAGTCCAGAAACATCAGGACTAAACGACACCAATGAGGAATCTAAAACTCTGTTTCCTCAAGTTAGGGTCACCCTCAATGTCATGGAAGGCTCTGGCTGACCCAGGGGGCTGATCCCAGGTCACCAGAAGATTTCATAAAGGGAGTGAGGGACGAGACCTCTCACGGATACTGAGTCCTGCCACCAGCCCAAATGCCTGCTTCTGAGCCGTGAGGGAGGCCCTCCACTTTGGCATCAGGGCGGAGAGGGAGCCTCTGACAGCGTGGGTGGGGGCAGGTGTATTTTACTCCCAGCAGAGGAAAGGGTCTGCAGGCCTGGTCTAACTCAAGGACTGGTGCTTTAGTCCTGTAGAACTTCCCGTGGTGATGGAAACATCTGCACAGTCTGCTATGGTAGCCACTTGCCCCACGTGGTGTTGCACATTTAAAAAGTGGCCACTGCCGCCGAGGGACTGAGTGTGGTGTGGGGCAGAGCACTGGCCTAGGAGTCAGGAAGTCCCTCCATTTACTCACTTGGACAGTCACTTCCCTTGTCAGGCCTTCACTTCCTCATCTGTCAAGTGAGGCCGCGGAGCCAGGAGGCGTCTCTAGCATTCCCGAGGAATCCATCCTTCTGAAGGGCACAGAAGCAGTCGAGGACTGGATTCAGTGAACTCCCCTCCCTCACCTCTTATCCCCTACTTCACCGCCACCCCCCTCGGAGCTGAATGCGGCTCCCTGTGACCTGGCCGCCTTATTTCTCCAGGTCCTACCTATGTTACCTCGCCTTGTCTACTTCAAACTTCATGCTCCACTCAGAGGGAACACTTCTAAGTTCCCCGAATGTCCTCTTCTCTTTGCATCGTGTAGACCCTTTGCTGGACACACTCTTCCTTATGCTCTTGCTTGGTTACTTTCAGGTCTCAGCTAAGGTGTCACTTCCTCCAGGAGGACTTCCCAGATCCCCAAATTCTGATCAGATGCTCCTTTGTCCAGACTCCTGTAGCTCCTGGTATTTCTCCTGCCAAAACACCTCTCTACCACACTTTATTGTAATTACCTATTAACTTGCCTACAGCCCCCCAGAGTCATGCTATCCCATAGAACCTTCTGCAATGATGGAAAGGTTACTGAGCACTTGAAATGTGGCTAGCGCTACTGAGGAACTGAATTGCTGAATTTATTTAACGTTAACTAATTTATATTTAAATAACCGTGCGTGGCTAATGGCTACTGGACTGGACAGGGCAGCCTGCAAATCTGTGAGTTCTGAGTAGGCAGGAAACAGGTCTGACTTGTCCATTCCTGTATCTTCAGTGGTCTGTAAGAGTGTAAGTGGTCTTGAAGAAACCGTAAGAATGAAGCAACTCTGGAACCAGGGATGATCGAGAAAGGCCAGCTCATCCAGACGGTTCCCCTCCCTCCAGGCATCAGCAGATAATGAACTGAGACCTTATGTTTGTAAAGTAGTCAATAGTTTACAAAGGATGTCTGTAACCCATCGTTATTTTCATTACCATCACAGGGTGGGGGGCAGCAAAGCAGGACTCGTTCTCCCCGTTTCACAGCAGGGATGGATCCCAGGTTTGGGCTGGGGAAGCAAGGCTCCGGGGCACCAGCTAGTCCGCGCACAGCTGGGCTGCTCCTTGGGCCACTCGACATCTGAATGAGCTATGGCACAGAGGTAAGGAGTAAGCTTTCCCTTCTCTGTGTTAACTCCACAGACACGAAGTGGAAGCAGATGGGATAGAATTAGAGGCAGGAGGATGTGGGCTGGGCATCTGGTGATTTCCTCGGGGTCCTGGGCACTGGAATCCCCCACCTTAGGCAAAGGAGGAAATAAAGGTCCTTGGGAGAACTCAGGGGTGGGGTGGGCAGACCAGGTGGCCCCTGCCCTGTGCCAGTTCTCAGACCAGCCACAGAATCAGCAGACTTTTAGCTCTCTTTTAGCTCTTCTACAGAGCCTTCTCCCCTCCCTGGAATTCACAGCAAGCGACAGCCAGTCTGGGAAGTGACAGGTGGGGACTGATAAAGAAGGGCCCTGTGCTCTGCCAGGGGGTGGGAAGGGGCCTCAGCTGAGTCTTGTGTGGCTGCCTGGCTCCTCCATCTCGGGGAATTCCCCTCCTGCCTAAAAGTCAGCCCAGCCCAGCCCTCCTTCCTGCAGAAGCAGAGTGAGCGGAGGAGCCTTCACAGGGCCAGCAGCCCCGCTGCACACACCCTTGTCTCCTGCCCTTCTCCAGGTGAGTGACCCAGCCTGGGGGCGGTGAACCAGGCAGGACAGGGGAAAGGGCTCACTGTACAGGGTACTGGGGCCACGAGACCCTCCCGCCTCTGAGCCAAGAGCCACCGGCCTCCCGCTTTCCTGCCAGCTGGGGTCAGCGGCTCCCGGCCCAGGTCTCTCTTCCCCCACTCGGGGCTTGGGCTCTGGGCCTTTCTACCTCCTTGCCGGGCCCCATTCTCTTCTTGCTTCTGTCCCTCCTTTTATGTCCCCTTCCTGCCCTCCTCTTTTTGCCTGGCCTTCTCAACCAGTCTTTTCTAATTGCTACTAGCTTTTCCAAAGGGAAGGGAAAGAAAAGTCTATTTTTATCTTATTCTTCCCTCAAGAAAAGGGAGTAGGTTCATAAGTGTGAATGTGGATGTTTGTGTGTGAGCATGTGTGTCTACGTTTGTGAGTGTGTGTCTGATCTACTGATGTGTATATGTGTGTGTCCGGTGAGTGAAAGTGTGCAAGCGTGTTCCTGTGTTTGTGTGTGTGTGTGTCTGTGTGTGAGGTGAGTGTGCAGGTGTGTGAGTGTGTCTGGGTCATAATGTGAGTGTGTGTATGTCTGGGAGGTTGGAGAGGAGCTGGAGCAGGGGAGGCCTGGGGCTCCTAGGGACTGTGGGAGGAGCCTGGTGAGGCCACCTAGGCCGGGAATGTGTGTGAGGGGGAGTGCGTGGATGTGTTGGGAACCTTAGTGATCTAAAGCTAGCCAGGAAGCGACCAGGTGGGAGTCCACCCCCACCTTTCTTGGGCACATGATGGAAGTCCAGGAGCCTCTCACACTGGAGTGAGTGGACCTCTGGAGCCCTCCCCCATCTGCTTTCCTCCTGGGCGGCTGGACCTTTCTGTGGCTGAACCTTTAGCAGAGAGCCCAGGGCACCAGGAGTGGGTGAAGGGCTGACAGACAGTGGTGATGTGGCCTCCTCTTTGATCACAAACAGTCCAGATTTTCCAAAGCTGGTCAGAGGCCCAGCCCAGGGAAGTCCCTGGCTAGGAGTGGCAAGGAGTGGAGGCCAAGTCACTGACGGTGGCTTCTGGGTGGGAGAAGCAGGAGGGGCCCTGGAAGAGGGAGCATGAGAGGACATGGGGTGAGGCTGATGGAGGATTGCTCTCAGGGCCTTGCCAGGGCTTCCCGGGATTAGAAAAACGCACTGGTTCCCATGGGTCTGCCCCCTCAGGGGCTGGGCCAGGCCTGGCGAGCTTGGATCTAAACCCAGATCCGCTTGACACCCTGACCTGGAGACAGGGAGGTCGGAGGGAGAGGAGCTGGAGCAGGGGAGGCCTGGGGCTCCTAGGGACTGTGGGAGGAGCCTGGAGAGGCCACGTAGGCCGGGAGTGTCCCCCAGTGTCACTTTGCCCTTTGCTCTCCTCCAGTGGTATCCTAGAAACCCTAGGTCCAGGGATTCAGGGGAAATAGTTGGGATTGAGAAAGAGGAAAACAGGAAAGACCTTCTAGGCCTGGCAATTCCGAGAACACATTTTGTAAAGTCTGGTGCAAGTTCCTCCATGGCTCTAGGCCTTGGGGTCCTCACAGGAAACAGGAGGTAAACAGTCCCTGCCCACCCTGTAGGATTGATGATCATAATTATTGTTGCTGCTTTTCACTGATGCCAGGCCCTGTGGCATTTCACTTGCTCCGCCACGGGCACTGGGCACTGTTCTAACCTTCACGTTATGGATAAGGAAACAGGCAGAGAACGATCACGAGGGGCAATTGCTGTGGCAGGGCTGTGAGCTAGGCCCCAGTCTGTCTGACTCCAGAGCCCACACCCTAACCATTGCAGGACTTGCCTCTTGTGGGTATATAGTTTAATTCGCGTCAGGGTGCCGAATGAATGTGCAAAGTTAAGGCTCTCTTACAGCTGATGTATCTATGCCCTCATTCAGTTATTTGGTAGGTAGGGGGGGAGAATTAAAAATGTCTTCTCAGACTGAGGGTGGGAAGCAGGGACCGCAGACTCTGCTCGCTTATTTACTTCTTACCAAAAAACACGATTACCTAGTACTTCAGTCAACGTCATGTGCTTGACACGCATTTCTCATTTAACTATCACTGAAATCTCTCTCTCACATACACACACACCCAACACCAAAAGCACCTAGAATCCACCACAGGGTTTTACATTCCCGAGATGGCCTCGGGTTATAGATACAGGAGACTGGATCGAAGGCAGGGACCTAGACCCAGGATTGCTCTTTCCCTCGTTCCTTAGCTGCTTGCCCTGAATTTCACTGAGCCCCTGGCCAAGGCCCCGACCTGACTCACTAACTCACGTAATGGAATGATACACATGCTTGTGTGCTTTGGAAGCTCCATTTCCCATTAGTGGGGCATGGAGATGGGTTCTAGTCCCAGGTACTAATCACAAACTGGCTGTAAGATCTCCGGCACATCCCTGCCCCTCTGGTCCTCAGTGGCTTCACCTCTACTAGAAAAAGGCTAGGTTTGATCCCTTCGAAGGACCCTTTATTTTACTTTTAAAAATAATTTTTCTTATTGATTTGAGAGAGAGGGGAAGGGAGAGGAGAGAGAGAAACATTGATGAGAGAGAACATCGACTGGCCGCCTCCTGCACAACCCCCACAGGGGATCGGGCCCACACCCCAGGCATGTGCCCTGACTGGGAATCAAACAGGCAACCTCTTGGTACATGGATTGATGCTCAACCAGTGAGCCACACCGGCCAGGCACTAATAACCCTTTAAAAGGACTGGCATTTTGAGTTTTTTGTCCTTCTAGCTGGCAAGACGCCATACACAATGCTTAGAAGTGTTAAGAGTTTAAGCGCCTGGATCCTCCTGTTCCAGTTACCCGTTGCTGTGTAAGACCTTGTTCACGTCATCTGACAGCTCCAAGTGCCGGTTTCATCTGATAATGGTCCTGACCTCTGAGGGTGGTTGGGAGACACGTCATGTAAAGTGCAGGCCTAGCACCCAGCAAATACTCCACAAATGTTACCTTTTAATGTTTTCAATAAGCAGCCTCCATTCCTCTTTAGGCTCTTGATTTAGAGTTCAATCAGTTATGGGAGGCTTTTGGGGTATGGTGGAGTGTTTTTTTTTGTTGTTGTTGCTTAGAAGTATAAAATTTTTAAAACTGTATTCATTTTTATTGTTGACAGTATTACAGATGTCTCCGTTCCCCACCCCTTGCCCTCCTCCACCCAAGTCCCTACCCCACCCCAGGCCTTCACCACACTATTGTCTATGTCCATGGGCTATGTATATATGCATATATGTTCTTTGGTTAATCTCTTCCAGACCCCTCCACCCCTCTGAGATCTGTCAGTTTGTTCTATGCATTCATGCCTCTGGATCTACTTTGTCAGTTTATTTTGTTCATTAGATTCTATATTTAAGTGAGATCATGTGATATTTGTCTTACTCTGGCTTATTTTGCTTAGCATAATAATCTCCAGGTCCATACATGCTGTCACAAAGGATAAGAGATCCTTCTTTTTCACAGCTGCATAGTATTCCATTGTGTAAATATACCACAGCTTTTAAAAATATAGATATGTTTTTATTGATTTTTCAGAGAGAGAGATAGAAATATCAATGTCAGAGACAAACATTGATTGGTTGCCTCCTGCACGCCCTCCACTGGGGATCAAGCCCACAACTCAGGCATGTACCCTGACTGGGAATTGAACCAGGATCTTTCAGTCCATGACACGACGCTCAATCCACTGAGCCACACTGGCTGGGCATACCACAGCTTTTTTACCCACTCATCTACCGATGGGCACTTGGGCTGTTTCCAGATCTTAGCTATTATAAATAATGCTGCTATGAACATAGGGGTACATATATTCTTTCTGATTGGTGTTTCGGGATTTTTAGGATATATTCCCAGAAGTGGGATTGCTGGGTCAAAGGGCAGATCCATGTTTGTTTGAGGAACCTCCATACTGTTTTCCATAGTGGCTGCACTAGTCTGCATTCCCACCAGCAGTGTACTAGGGTTCCCTTTTCTCCACATCCTCGCCAACACTTGTTGTTTGTTGATTTATTGATGGTAGTTATTCTGACAGGTGTGAGGTGATACTTCATTATAGTTTTAATTTGCATCTTTTTGATGATTAGTGAATTTGAGCATTTTTTCATATGTCTGTTGGCCATCTGTATATCCTCTTTGGGGAAGTGTCTATTCAGGTCTTTTGCCCATTTTTAATTGGATTATTTGTCTTCCTGGTGTTGACTTGTATGAGTTCTTTGTATATTTTGGAAATTAAACTCTTATCATTGGCTAATGTTTTCCCATACAGTAGGTTCCCTTTTCATTTTGTTGATAGTTTCTTTTGCTGTGCAGAAGCTTTTTAGTTTGATGTAGTCCCATTTGTTAATTTTTTCCTTTGTTTCCCTTGCCGTAGGTGATGTATTGGTGAAAATACTGCCACATGAAATGTCTGAGATTTTACTGCCTATGTTTGCTTCTAGAATTTTTATGGTTTCATGATTTACATTTAAGTCTTTTATCCATTTTAAGTTTATTCTTGTGTATAGTGTAAGTTGGTGGTCTAGTTTCATTTTTTTGCATTTACC
This sequence comes from Tadarida brasiliensis, assembly GCA_030848825.1. Classification (NCBI taxonomy): domain Eukaryota; kingdom Metazoa; phylum Chordata; class Mammalia; order Chiroptera; family Molossidae; genus Tadarida; species Tadarida brasiliensis. The sequence goes on along the minus strand of CM061259.1, from coordinate 102,259,604 downwards.
TGTTCAATTTCCCAACATCTTTTATTGAAGAGACTTTCTTTACTCCATTGTATGCTCTTGCCTCCTTTGTTAATTGACTGCAATAGTGTGGGTTGATTTCTGGGGTCTCTGCTCTGTTCCATTGATCTATATGCCTATTCTTGTGCCAGTACCAGGCTGTTTTGACTACAGTGGCTTTGTAGTATAGCTTGATAGCCGGTATTGTGATCCCTCCAACTTTGTTCTTCTTTGAGGTATTTTTTTTTATTTCTCTCAGATGTGGATTTAGGTCTGACTTTGTAGCAGCCTTGGTGGAGGTGGTGGAGGGAGTGGCGGAAAGGAGATTGGGAAGCTGCATGCTTTAAAACAAAGCAAAATAAAACACAGGCCTTTTGATTGTCCTCCCAGGTGGGGCTTTGCACAGTTGCTTGTTGTCATGCTGGAAAAGCAAGAGGTTCCCAGCTGCCTGAGTCACTCAGCTCCCTGCTTCCTGGCTTGGAAATCTTCCAGATCTAGGGAGAGCACGGGTGACAGGCTAGGGGACCTATTTCCCACCCTGCCAGGCCCCCAGTCTAGGGTCCCATAGTGGATGTGGATGGTGGATGGAACCTGGGGAGGCTGTATTTCTGGGTTTAATTGTGACGTTCTACCCAATGCATGCAATCCATGTCTACACACCACTATCATTTCACAAATGCCTTCTGTGTGCCAAGTTTTGGGCTTTACTTGCATTATCTCATGATCATCTGAGGGTTAGGTACAATTATTATCTTTATATTCACAGAGGAACTGAGGCTTAGAGAGGCCACCCAGGTAGTAAGTGGTTGAGTAGGGGTTAGAGCCCCATTAGTTAAATTCATAGCCTATGTTCATAATGAGTGCTGAGTTTCTGTAAGACAGTAAGAAAAATCATGACATTGTAAAGGCAACGTGGCGCAGTGGAAAGTGTACATATGCCTAGGAGCCCAGATCCTGAGTTCCAACACTGGTTACATCACTCAACATGTATGGCCTTGAACAAGTCCTTTACTACATGGAGGCCTCTGTTTACCCATCTGTCAAGTAAGGAATTGTGATCAATGCTCTCCATGGCCTCTAACACGGTGGGATGTTCCGAAGTCAAACAAACACTTAACAAGGATGGAAGGGGTGGGTGAGGTTATGACTTTGAAGAGATGAGTTTTCTCACACAGTAATTGCTAAGAAAAATTATTCAAAAGTAGGAAATCAGACAAAAAGTTGACTATGCAATCTTTTAATATCATACTAGAGCATTGTCCAAAAATCCCACCTAGGAGTCATCTGGCATTTTGGGGAATGAAATTATTTTCCTAACTCTCTAAGGTCAGTCAGACATTTTACAAAAATGGCTAAAACAGTTTGGAAATGCAAATAGTTGGAGACCCTTCATTTTTTTAAAAGTAATTTCAGTGTTCATGAGAAAACTTGGGTTGGGATTAGGAAGAGAGCATTCTAGGAAGAGGCAATTTGGGATGTACAGATGAAGAACAGGAAGAAAACAAGTTTGGGGGGGATCCAATGGGTAGAGGTGCTGCCTGAGGGCTGCCATATAGATTCTAATCTCCCTGTACCCTCCCCCTTGGTGACAGTCAGTGGTGCTATGGTGTTTGCATCCCACAGCAGCTCCCTCCATTTCTTCAAAATCTGGGTATATGTGTACTTATTTTCATAATTAAAACGAACTAGAATATTGTTTTGAGAATTTGATAATACCTTTGAAGTAACTGAAGGCATCTCAGCAGGTCACAAAACCTGAAAGGAGAATGCCTGGACTAGGCATATGCTTGTGTGTGTGTGTGTTTGCACACAATCACAGTTGATTGACAGGTATCTTAATTTGTAAAATGAGGGCCTGTGTGAAATAGCTTCTCAAATCCTTTCTGAAATGAAAACTTACCCTCTTTAAAATAAAATGATGATCTTAAAAGGAAGGAGAAAAAAAAAAGTGTCCCCAACCTAAACCAAGTTACTGCTCCTTATGGATCTGGGAAATCCCACAGCCTGTTTGGGTGCTCTGGCCCACCTGAGGTATACTAGGTAGGCAGGGCAAAGGCCGGCTCTGGATTTGTCCATCTGGGTTTGAGTCTTGGTTCAGCCACTCACTTAAGTCATCTAACCTCTCTGTGCTTCGTACATTTATGGTAAAAAAAAAAAAAAAAAAAAGGTGGGGGGTATAAAACCCATCTCATTAGGGTGGCTGCGCAAATTAAATAAAGTGATGCATGCTTAGTGCTCACAGCGTCTGGAGCAGCAAATGTTAGCAGTAACAATGAGACTCCTGAAGGGTCGTTCCAGCTCGGAATTTCTGAGCTCTGCTAAGAAGGCCGGGAGCGCCCTGGGCCCTGAGCTTGCGCTCTGGCTGAGCTCCAAATGCTTACGTGCTCTTTGGCAAGTTCCTTTCTCGCTCTGGCCTGGTGCCCCTCGGCCCGAGGAAGTTGTGGGGTGGTCTCTGCGGCTCGTCTCCGCTCTCAAGTTTGGGCTTTCAAGGTGGCCGCAGCCTCATTCCGGAGCCCGGGTCTTCCGGGGTGGGGAGTGCCTGTCAGAAGCTGCCCAGACCCGGGGAAGTCGCCGGCCTGTGGGACAGGACACCCGCGGCCACTCAGCGGTTCTCCGGCTGTTTACCTCGCTGGGCCCCACCCCGGCGGCCGCGGGCCCGCGCGGAGAGCACGGCGCGATTGGACGAACGGCCTGTCAATCTCCGGGGACTTTCCCAGGGGTGGGGCAGCCCGGCCCGCCCCTGGCACTTCCTCGTCCCAGCCCCTTCCCTGGAGCCGGCGGAGAGCTGCGGCGCCAGAGGCTCGCCTGGGCCGCTACCCGGGGGTGGACGCGGACAGTGAGGCCTTGCCCTCAAGGCCGTCACCCTCAGGTAAGCCGGCTGGGCCTGAGCAAGGATGGAGGGGGAGGAAGGGAGTCTGGGACCAGGCCGTTCAGAGCCTCAGCAGTGACCTAGTGTGGAGTGGGAGGTCAGGCAGGCCCGGCCCGGTGGCCTGGGCTCCTCGGCTCCGGGCTCTGGCGCTCGAGGTCCCCGGTCGCGGGGCGCCTCCCGGGGTGGCTGGCGGGTCCGACTGTGTGGGGAATCCCTGCCCCTGGCGGAGGGTGGTGGGTGCGCGTGCGCACTGCGTAGGCGAGCCCGTCTAGAAACGGTGTGCAGGCCAGTGCAGGGCTTGCAGGCGGTGTGCACCAGCCGGGCCGAGGGGGTGTGCGAGTATGAGTCTGTTTACAGTGTGGGAGACCAGTTTTGGAAGCAGTGTGCACAGGTAATGAAGAGGACAGTCATAACTATCGTCGGGCGCTTTCCAAGCGCTGATCTAAACCCTTTACATGCATTTAACTCATTTCGTTGTCACATTCCCTCTTCAAAATGAGTATTGTTATTATTATCCCTATTTTGCTTCCAACCGAGGCACTTGGGAGACGAGGGTCACACAGCTAGGGAGTTGCAAAGTCAAGATTTGAAAGTGGGCATTTGGCTCCAGACTCCCTGCTCTACTGTTTTTCTGTTGAACATATTTGCACAGCGTTGAGGGCAACATTTGTGTGTATCTGCAGGGTAGCTGTAGTGAGTTTCTGGGAGTGATTTTGGGGGTGGATTTCTATGAATGGGTGACTTTTCTACTGTAGAACATTTGTGTGCATACAATGATGTGTATACAAGTGATGGCATTATACATTTATTAATTGTGTATATGGGGAGTGGGTGGGAATTTTATGTGACTGGGCAACAGATTATGTTATGGTTGGGGAGGGGTGGGACTTTTGTGGATGATGCTTAAGAATCAGCAACATCCATCCCCACCCCCTTGCACAATGACAGTGCAGGGGAAGCTGTGGATTTCTAATGCATCATTTTTATTTTACAGTATAGTCAAAATGGAATTTAAGCAGCACTTACTCACTTTCCAAGCAGTGGGGTATGGTAGAGGGGAATTCAGCATCTGATGAGAGGTCAGGAAAGGGGAATCTCTGATATTTTTTTATTCCTGACAATGGATATCGCATTAGGAAGCTGGAATATTTATTAGTACAAACTCATAGCAATCCTGTGATGGATCAACATCCCTATTTTACAGCAGAGGAAACCTGAGACAGTGAAAAGCCAGTAATGGTAATAACAGCTTACATTTATCAACACTTACCATGTGCCAGGCATGGTGCTTTACATTCAGTATCTCATTTAATTTTTTCAACAACCCTCGGAGATCATTACTATTAGTAGTCTCAATTTTCATGTGAGGAAACTGAGGCCCAAAAGGTTAAGACTTGTGCCAAACTAGTAAGCTTTGAACCCTGGATCCTGTTCCCTTTCCATTGACCAAGGCTCTTGTCCTGGCTGTGTCCTGGGAAAATAATGTGACCAGGGACTGGCACTTCATGGAAGCACTTGATCATGTCCCTCTGGAAGCGGCAGCTGTGAGAGTCCTGTGTTCTACATACTTCTGTGACCCTGTTCTACAGAATTCTGTGGGTGTCCCGTGGGTATGGCGTGGCACTAATGCTGAGGGTTGGTACCTGCCCCTAGGCCCACACCAGTCCTTTGGGGCCCCAGGAAGCCGTGGGGTCTGACTCATACCCTTACCCCCAGAGCTGCTTGTGACTTGGGTCCGGATGTCCTGGGTTGGGTCGGGCCGACCTGATTTGAGCACCTTAGAATTTTAAGAGGTTGTCTGTCTGCCTCCCTCTCTGGGTACCACTGGGTATTACCTTGCTTCTGCACTCACTGCGGTTTAGCCATGGCACCTGCTTTTCTTCCCTGCCAATCTTGGTCTTTCCTTGAGGCCTTTGTATGTGCTATTCCTTCTGCCTGGAACATCTTTCTCCAGCTGTTTCCATGGCTGGTTCCTCCTTGTCTGTCAAGTCTCAGCTCAAATGTCACCTCCTCCGAGGGGCCTTCCCTGACCTTCCTATGCAAAGTAGCCCCTTTTTTCCACTTTCTGTCATAAAACTGTTGTATTTGTTTCATACATTTTTCATCCTCTGTAATCTTGTTTATTTGTAAATGAGAAAGTACGTGTATAGAACTTAGTGTCTGGCATATAACAATGTCAGTGTTTACTTGTTTGTTGTCTTTCTCTTTTCCTGGAAGAGAAGCGTGAGAGCAGGGACCTCTTTAGTTTCACGTGTGCACCCCTGAGACTGGATAAGAGTGTCTAGGCTAAGGCTCTGCTGGCTTTGTTCAATGGCTGAGTAGAATCGAAAAAACTACAATAATAGTGCATTTCCCAGGTGAGGAAATTGAGGCCTAGAGATGGGAAGGCACTTGTCCTGGAGAGGTGGTGGCAGAGTTGGGATGAGAACCAGAACTTGCTTCCTGAGGCATTTTATCCCCCTTCTGATAGTCAGCAAGTATTTCCTGATGGCCCTTGTGCCCGGTGCTGTGAATGTGGCGTGATGCTCAGGTGCATAAGGAATTGGCTCTGCCCTTGAGGAACTTGTAGTGGAATGGGGAGAAATGTGCTCTGAGAGCTGTCTGGAAGCCATTGTGTGCCAGCAAGTGCCAGACAGTAAGTCTGACTGGAGTGCGAAGCAGTTTGGAGGCACCAGGTGGGCAGGGGGCTTCTGGAGAGAGGTGACTCCAAGGCCAGGCTCTAGAAAGATGATGAGGTGCAGAGCGGTGGCCTGAGCCCCTTCTGGAACTTGGTAGGCTGGGTAGTGGTTTTGCAGTAAGGCTCTGCTGGGTTGGGGAAGCTGACCAGCTGGGCTAGCAAAAACCCTAAGGTCTTGACTACCAGGTAGAGGCATGTTGGTTTTTCCCTGTGGGCAGCACTGGGAAGTGATTAGAGCATTTGGCTGGCAAACTTAAGCAGGCATCAGAACCACCTGGGTGGCTTGTTAGATCGCTGGGCTGTGTCCCCGGATGTCTGATCCGATGGGTGCTGGTGATGCTGCTTCTGGTCCGATGGCTCTTTGAGAACCCCTGGTGTGGAGTGCATGCTTTGGAGTTCGGCACACCTGGGTGGGTACTGCCTCTGCTTCCTCACCTATAAGATTCTGTGACGTCAGTGCTACCTTCTAGAGTGTGCGAATGAATGAGACAGTGCATGTCAAGCACTGAGCGCAGGGCTGACGTGGGGTAAGCCATCGGTAAATGCCCACTGCTGACCTTGTTAATGACGATAATCATAAGGATGTGGAAGGGATTTCAATAGGAGAAGATGAGGATGGTCCGTTTTTCTGTGCCTTTGACTCTCTGCCACCTATAGACCATGCTGTGTCCTCTCTGGCTGGGTCTGCCTTTGCTTTGTCTCAGACATCTGGTCTTTCCATCCCTGATTGGAATAGTGAAAGCTTATCTGTGCGAGGGGCACAGAGGACATCTGGCCCAAATTCCCTTAACAGCACCCCAACAGGTGATCATCCAGCCTCCACTTGACCCCGCACCCTCAGGGTCAGGGAGCCCTCTGCCTGGCAATGTTGTTACAGATGGCTTGCTTTTACAGGAGGGGGAATGGGCTTGGTGCAGATTTTTCCTTTCTGACCTCCTCTTTGTTCCCTCATTGCTCACCTGACCACTTTAGAGGAGGGGTCAGGAAAGAGGCAGGGTAGTATCGTGGTGTGGCAAAGAGGGCACAGCTGGCCACCAGAAGACCCAGGTTCGCCTCCCTTTGCATCATTGCCATCCCGTGTAGCCTTGGGCAGGTCTCTTCGCTTTGCTGGCTTTGGTGTCCCAGCTGCAAAACGAAGGGATTGCACTGGCTGGTGCCTCGGTGTCCTCTTCCAGCTCTGAAAGTTCTGTAGCCTAGCCATTGAGCCTCCAGCAGTTTCTGAGCTTTTCCTGGTGGACCAGGCCTTTCTGTGCCCACCCTCCCTGCTTCTAGAGGCTGCTCCACTGCCCTCCTTTCCCTGTCCTCTGAAGGGAAGGTGTCTGGGGCCCTCTGGAGAGTGGCCAGAAAGAAGACACAGGGGAACAGGGAGAAGCTCCCCAACCCTAGAGACAGACCTTGGCAGTCACCACAGCCGGTTGCAGGAAGTTCGCGATGTTTTCCCATGACTGGCCCAGGACAGTCACTCTTCCATAGGAACTGGTGACTGGCCTGCAGCAGCTGGCTCTTTGTCTGAGGGCTGCCCTCCTTGTGGAACTCTTCCCGAGGACCTCACCCCGTGGCTGTTCCCTGTGTCCTTGCGCACCTACCTGCAGGGTGGACAAACCAGGTGGTCCGGCAGATGGATGTGTGTGGGGGGCGGTCAGGGGGAGGGGTGCTGTGGGAGTCATGTCACCAAAGAGTCATACTCGGAGGCCAGAGCTGGTATTTTTAGGGCGGGTGTGGGGGGTGTCCCATGAGTCAGGGGCCTTTGGTTTGGTCTCCACCCACACTGGAGAGTGCTCGCCGCACTGGCCATGCCCTCTGCCAACATGACCGGCTTCGTCAGAGGGCTGAGGAACCCTGGTCCCTCCATACCCCCACTTCTGCCTCTGCAAGTGCTACCTCCCTCTCGTTCCAGCCCCTGCGAAGAGGGTCTGAGGACAGCAACATTGACTTTTAGAACATATGGAAAGACTTTTTCAGACATAGAGGCTAATATGCAAATACCTGGGCACCCACCAGGACACATTTCTGTGCACCTGAAATCCCTCCCTGATCATCCCCTTCTCCTCCCCTGAATTTAGACTTTATTCTCTTGCATTTCCCCATAGTTTTATTATAAATATATGTCTCCCTAAGCAATATATAGTATTGTTTTGTATGTTTTAAAATGTTACTTAAACGCTATCATACTGTCTGTCTTCTTCTGAAACTTGCTTGTTTTGCTTAATATATTTGTGAGATTTATCCATGTTGATATCTCTAACTCTGGGTCACTGAAGGTTCATTCATTTTTTATGGCTGTGTAGTATTCCCTGATATGAAATTGCCCCATTATATTGACTCATTTTCTTTTTCATTAGGTAGTTTCCAGCTTTTGCTGTTAAAACAGACACATTTGGATTTTATCTGAGTGGTCTTACCCCCATCCAGCTATCCCCTCCTAGCCAGTAAGGCTCCTGTTGGGATAGTACTTTAAAATTTACAGAGAGCTATATGGTTTCTAGTTGGTGTTCTCAGCATTTTCATAGGGAAAAAAAGGAAACCTGGTGAGAGAGCAGAGCCAGGATTTGAACGTGTTCAACCCTCTTTCCATCATATTTGGTATAAACGAATTATCAAATGTTGTCATCTTCCCTCTTAAAGGGGCAGTTACAGGGTTGGAGAAACCCTTCCTTGGATAAACCAGCTTTAGGTATCTTAGAGACTGGGAAACAGAAGGACAGTTGAGTTCCCCATCCCTTTTGTCCCAAGGTTGGACCTAGGGCCCTTTGTCCCTCTAGCTGATAATTGAGGTCCTTCTGGATTGGGTGACGTCCCAGCTGCTGGGCGGGAAGTGAGCTTCTGGTTATGGAGTGTGTGCACTGTGGATCCCAGGAGCTGAGAGGAGGCGTGCAAGGGGAGAAGGAAAATGGGCTGGGATGGCTTCTTAGCCCTCCTTAGGGGGCTTTTGGCCATGGGGAGCATAGGGTGGGGACTGATGATGGTTCTGCTTTGTCCCTTGGGAACGGTGTGGCCTTGAGCCAAGCTCTGCACCTGTCTTCACCCAGCTGCCTCTCCAGCAAAGCAGGTGTCAGGCCCGGTGTGAGGACCCACGGGCAGTGGGCAGGGAGATTCACACCTGCTCCCAGCTGAGGGTGGTTATCCCAAGTCTGGTGCTTCCCTTCCCACCTTTGCCAGCCCTGACCTTCCTGAAGCCAGATCCTTTCTGGCAATTTCCAGGCTGAAACTCCTCTGTAGTTGCCAACTTTCCATCCACCGGATACCTTGACTAGAAAACTTGCTCCTGGACTTTCCCTCCTGATTTGCGATCACATCCCTGTAGCCTTGTCTGTCTGCATGAAGGAGACGCGTGGTAAGGAGGCTCCCACCCCTGCCCACAGCCCTCCAGCCTCATTTGGTGCCAGAACCACAGACTTTTCCAATTGCTTTGATCTTGTCAAGACACTTACATTAAAAAAAAAAAAAAAAAATTTAAGCCCTGGCCGGTTTGGCTCAGCAGTTGGAGCATCGGCCTGCGGTCCAGAGAGACCCGGGTTCGGTTCCCGCTAACGGCATGTACTTCGGTTGCAGTTTGTCCCCGGCCCTGGTTGGTCGTGCGGGTGGCAGCCACTCGATGTGTCCCTTTCACGTCGATGTTTCTCTCTCTCTCTTTTCCTCTTTCTCCCTCCCACTCTATCTGAACAAAAAATGAAAAAATGTCCTCGGGTGAGGATTAAAAAAAAATTAAAAATTAAAACCTCTCTTTAAAAAGTGACAAAATAACATGTGTTCATTGGAGAAAACAAAAATCTCAACCAATACAAAAGCTATAAAGTAAAAAGTGAAATTGTCTTCTCTCTTCTTCCTCTTCCCTGCCCTGTCTCCACTGTTTTAACTAGAACAAGACTAGATTTCCCTTGTAAAGAGCTAAAAAATTACAGGTAAAATAAAAACTTCTTTTGATTCTGGTCCCCTATCCCAGTTTCTCCTCTGGAGCTGTCTACTAGTAGCAGTTTGGTGTGTATCTTTCCAGACCTTTTTCTATACACATTTGAGATTTTATACACACACATACATACACTTTTGTGTGGGTTTTTTAAAAAAATTCCTGTTATACATATAAATCTGTACTTTTGCCTTTTTTTCCTTAATATTTTATGGGCATCATCCTGTGTCATTGCAAAGCATTTTGTCCCATTCTTTTTGATGGCTATATAATAGTCCATTGAATGAGTACACCATAGTTTATTAAACCAATCCCCTCTTGATGGACATTCAAGACATTTTTGCTGTTACAAAGCGTGTGACAGGGCACATGTTTGTCCAGCCACTGTTCAGTGATGCAAAGAAGTCTAGATTCTTAAATAGGGGATTACTCAATCAGTTACCTCTGGGCCTTTAGATAATTGAAACCTCCTTATGCATACTTTTCTACAAGAGAACTTTGTTCTCAGCCAATCAGGCACACAAGCAGGTTGTTGACATCATTGAGAAAGGGCATGCTTTACTGCTGGTGACCCAGCTGTAAGAAAAACAAATGTATATTAGGTGAGATCAGTAGAAACATAATATATAAAAGGGTGGAGGTGAAAGTTTCTCTGTTTGGCCAGGCAAACCACACCTGGAGTGTTTTGTTTAGTTTTAGGACCAGCTACAGATAGGGTAGAGGAGGTGGAGGGTTGAGGGGAGTGGGTGGGGAAGAGTCTGGAAACCAATCCCTGTGGCAAACAATGGAGGGAACAGGGGTTGATCAGCTTCAAGAGAATGCTGCAGGGTCCGGATCTCTTCAGCACTGAAATGGAGAAGAGAGGCATCTTGTTCCTTATTCCAGGTGACCCCAGAGGCAGAGCGAGGGCTTGGTGGAAGCAGAACTGGGAGTAGCCTGACTACAGCCAATGCTGCCTGCCCAGGGGAGGCTCCTTGGAGAGGAGGCCTAGGTCACTAAAGGTGATCAACCATTGTCCCTTGGCTCCTCCGCACCCTCCCACCTAGGGACTGGACAAGCACATGGCTGAATTTCCCCTGCGCTTCCTTCCAGCCTGAGATTCTGAGCCCTGGTGACTGCTGGTGATTAAGGGCAGCCTGGGACCTGATTGCATACAAGGTTCAAGACACATAGAGGCAGGGGCTGGGAACCCCGGGGGCATGTTCCAGATAGCCAACAGCAGACCTGGTCTCCCCACTACCCCCTGAGCTTCAGTCCATTGCCTCTCAGGCAGTGCAGGCCAGTGGAAAGGGCACTGGTACTGGATCTGATAGATCAGAGACTGGATTCTTTGTTCTGCCACTAACCAGCTGTGTGTCCTTAGGCAAGTGACTCAACTTCTCTGAGTCTCCTTTCTGATATGAAAAATAGAGATAATGCTACCTAGCTGAGAGCACTAGTTTCCTTGCTGGAAAACAGGGATAATAGTTTTTATCTCTGCGTGGTGAGAGAAGAACGAGGCAATGTGTATCATGACGCAGCCCAGGGCCTGGCATGTGGGAGCACTTCACAACTGTCAGCCTGTCCCAGCTTTAGTTAGGTGCTCCTTGGTCTTCTTTTGCAGTGATTCCAGCTGGCGGATGTCCCTGGCCCACTCCCCTGTCCCCAGGCTGGTGGTGTGGAGCCTAGGTCTTGCAGGCTGAGTGGAGGCAGCGGGGCTCCCTCTGTGACTGAGTCAGAGGAGGGGATGAAGAAGGCTAATAGGAAAAGGGGAGGACCCAGTGAAGAGCTGCAGACACTCTCTGGGAGTTTCTGAATGCTCTTGGGGAGGCGACAGCACCCCCGATAGCACTTGTGGGAGGGCTCATGTGGGAGGGCTCATGGGTCAGGGAAATCCACTTGGGTGTTAGGAGGAATTGGAGCTGCAGAGAGTAGTCATAAGGTTATAGAAAGGGGTGATAATAAAATGCAAGTTCTGGAATGTTAGAACTAGAAGGGGCCTTAAAGATGATCTGGTCTCATCCTGCCGGTGTGGCTCAGTGGTTGAATGTTGACCCATGCACCAAGAGGTCGCTGGTTCGATTCCTGGTCAGGACACATGCCCAGGTTGTGGGCCCGATCCCCAGTGGGGAGCATGCAGGAGGCTGCCAGTCGATGTTCTCTCTCATGGATGTTTCTCTCTCTCTCCCCCTCTCACTTCCTCTCTCTCTAAAATCAATAAAGGAAAAAAATGTATATAAAAAAAAGATAATCTAGTCTCCCCACTGTGTTATATTATTACTATCGTTGCAAACCCTTCCTTTTAGGAAACAGGCCCAGTGAGGGGAAAATGTTTGCCCTGGTGTCCCTTGACTAGATCCCATGATTTCTAGCCCCAGCTCCTCATAATGCAGCCGATCGACCTGCAGCCTCTTGATTGCTGACTTGGTTGCAGACACTTAAGTCCTTAGCTCCTCACTGGTGAGGCTGCCAGGACAGGCTTCCGGAATGCATACCATTTAAGTAGGTGCTGTCTTTGCTGATAGTTATCAAGAGGGCACAGCCTGCTCGTTGATGGATGGGCCTGGGACCACAATTTCGCTGACCATGGAATGGGTGGGGACAGATTTTTGCTTTAGTTTGCAAGGTGCTTTCATGATGCCTCACTTCCTCTCATCCCTGGGGGGCATTGAAAGATATTTCTGTTTTCGGTTGAGGAAAATGAGGCTCAGATGATTCTCTGTCTTGATGAGTGTGGTACCGTGGTCCATGGGCTTCTTGTACCTACATCTTCACTGGCTATGGTATTGTGCCAGTGTCTCTGTTTAATGGTTATTTGTAGTCACCAGACATTGAGTGGCTGGCACAACCTAGCTTACTGAGCCTACAGAGGACCCTAAAAACTTGTTAAAAGAAGGAATAAATGGAGTCGAGGGACTTGGCCCTTAAATCAGCCAGGCACAGTTATGGGGCTGCCTCATCGTTTTACTAAGAACCTACTTTGTGCCAGATACTGAGCTAAGTACTGTACACATTATCATTATTTGGGAAATTTTATTATAAAATGAATACATTTCTTGTCACATAAACCAAATAATGAGGAAGTATGAAGGGAGAACTCCCTCCCAACTATATACATATTGTTTCATTTCATTTCTTTAATCTGATACCAGGTAGAGTCTGTTATTATTCCTATTTTGCAGATGAGGCAGCTGAGTCTCAGAAGTAAGGGACTGATTCAGTATCACAGCCTGCAGAGGCAGACAGAGCTGGCACTGGAGGGAGGCGAGTGCAGGTGTGGCCCCAGGTGCAGTACGTGAGGCTGACTGTCACTCAGGGTCACGTGTGTGTGCGTGTGCACCCGTTTCAGTGTTGCACTCTGTGTGCCTCACCTGCTCTGCCCCAGATCCCGCCCTGTTTGGACCCTTTCTTCCTGACACCCAGGCTGTATTATCTGCAGTGTGCTGGCTCTCCTCTTTCCTTGACTTGCTGCTGGTTCCCAAGGCTTGGCTCTCCATCAGTCCTCGGGCCAGCTTTGAGACAGCCCCCGGCTTCTCTCCAGTCCAGGCTCCTCCCTGTGCACACGAACACCAGGGAACTAAGGTGCCCGGAGTAGATGGGCTCGTCTATGGCCATGAGTGGCAGAGTAGATGCTACGGCACTCTGACTTTCTGTCCTGTGCCTTCCTTCCCGGAGACCCCTTTGCTTCACCTGTCTGTCACCCCCACCCACCAGCATCCGTGGAAGCCCCTGCCTGTGCCTGGGGCGTTGACTGTTGGCCACTGTGACCTCCCAACTTGCAGTACCAGAGATCTGCCGGGACTTTTCCCTCTGGGGCAGGGAGAGCTTCACTTCCCCGCAGGGTTGCAGGGTTGCAGGGTATAGCTGGCCCCAGGGTGTAGCCAGTTCCCAGCAGCATTAGATCAGGCCGATTAAGTTCCAAAGTGGGCCTCAGTTTCCTCATCTGTCAAGCAGACATCAGTCTTGCCTTCCTCCCAAGCCTGTGTGACGATCAGATGGAAAAAGAGTGCCTGGGGAACTACTAGGTGTTTTGCAAATGTTACCGGTTATGCAAATTTCTATCGTTTGGGGGGCCCGGGAGCCCCCCTCCTGGTGACAGCACATGACAGTCTTAGGTGGGCTGGAGCATTTCAGGGAAGAAGCTGGGATGTAAATTTAATTCTGAATCTCACCTTTTCCAACCCTCTTCTTCTGGGTAGAGGTTGTGATTTGGGCCCATGCTCCCACCCCCTCACACCCCCTTAGCTGCTGCCTGTCACTCTGTCACACTGCCTCCGCCTCCTCCTTTTTGGGGCTGGTTGCTCCTTCAGTTTCAACAACACCACTTCCATCTTCACTGTGTAGTCACTGCCTGGCCTGTCTGTCTGGGCCACCGGCTGCATCCAAACTGGGCCTCTGGTTCCAGTAGGCACCCCCCAGGCCCCCTGGGAGCAGGTTGTGGGAACACCCCCACCCCGCCCCCTTTCCCCAGCTGAGGCATTGTTTAGGAAGAAGGTCTGAGCCGGCTGCCTCTTTACCATTGGCTGTTTCTGCTTTTGGAAGGTGGCTTGGTGTCCCATTGCTGGAGGGTCATCTGCTGATCTGTAGCTGCTGGAACAAGGCCCAGGTGGATATGGGATCTGGGCCAGACCCCGCAGGAACACAGGGTGGGGCCTCTCCTTTGCAGTGGGATCCCAGTGCAGGAGCAAGAATGGATGGTGGGGGCAGTGGGCAGGCTGGAGAGAGAGCAGGGACCTTCTGGTTCCAGCTCCATCCTGACTTTTGGTGACTTGGGTCTTCATGCTCTGGCCTTGACTGGTGGCCTTCACACTGTGAGGGAGAGTCAGAGGGCCCCAGGACCCTAGGCACTGAGTTCCCGCACTGCCTAGGCGAGGGGTGGGGTCTGTGACCCAACTGTCAGCCCCAGGGGGACAGGAGAGTAAAACGAGCCCCTCATCAGAGAGCCCAGATACCTGGGAATGGTCTCAGCATCATTGCCCTCGGAGATTCCTGTCATCCTGGGAATGATTCCTCTCTCCAGGAAAGGTTATAAAAACCCTGACCAGGAGGAGAGTTCCTGTCTACCCAGCAGTCATCCTGGAACTGCTGACGACCATCTGGGCATGAGGTCAGCAGGTCTCGGAAATTCCCCATTTCTCTTTGTCTGTCTCTCCTCCAGGCCCTCCTTTGGGTGGCTCCTCTGATCTCAGAGAGGGTTTTCTCACAGGAGGCGCTTTCGTCTTTCTTCCATCTGCCCACTGCCTGGCGGCCTGTTCTTCTCCCTGCTGAGGCTGGAGTTGGGGAGAGTAGCGCTGCCTGACCCCTCTTTTGCTTCCCCTGAACCCCTTTCCCTGTCAGCTCCCCAGTGCGGAGGGAGAGCCTGGGGGCCTTGTGTAGTTTGAAGGGTGTGGAGATGGGTTTTCAGTTCCGCCATCCTCCATCCTGCTGTGTTGCCTGGCCTTACATCTGGGCATCTCGGAGGGAGCACGGCTTTGCCAGCCCTGATTCTGGAAGTGTGTGGTTGTTCAGAGGGCCTCTGGTTAGTGGGTCACGGCTAGGCTCTCGGGATGTTTGCACATGGCCTCTCAGGAGGCAGGGGCAGGGGCTCCTTCGGTCTTCTCTCTCTCTGCTCTGATTAGAGATTTATTGACGCTTTATTCTGGGCCACTCTGAAGATACCCTGATAGACAAGATGGACTCGGCCCCTGCTTTCATGGAGCTTCTGATCTATTGGGCAAGCCAGATGTGAAGCAAAAATCATACCCAGATGATCGCGTAATGTCATTGTCAGTTCCATTATGGGTGGGTGCAGAGTAGTGAGCAGGAACCAGGACTTTTGCCACCACTTATCACCAAAGGTGGCTACAGGCCCCTTCCAGCTCTCAGCCTTCTCCCCGGTGAACCCCATTTCACTGTCAATCATGGCTCACCTTCCAAGTGCCACCTTCTCTGTCAAATGCACAAAAATGCGGACAGCAGCCCTGGCCGGTTTGGCTCAGTGGTTAGAGCATCTGCCCGCGGACCAAAGAGTTCCGGGTTTGATTCCAGCCAAGGGCACGTACCTTGGTTGTGGTTCGTCCCCCGCCCTGATTGGGGTTGTGCGGGTGGCAACCAATCTATGTGTCTCTCTCACATCGATGTTTCTCTCTCTCTTTCTTCCTCCCTCCCTCCCTCCCGCTCTATCTGAAGATAAATGGAAAAACATCCTCAGGTGAGGATTAAAAAAAAAAAATGCGGACAGCAGTCAGATACATTCCATACTGGTCAGTAAGTGTTTTGCTGGAGCAGACATGAGGAGAAAGGGGAGCACCAGGGAGGACCCCCCTCCCACACACACATCTTACCAACATTTTGAGTACTTCGCTCTGTGCCAGTCATTGTGTTAGTGTTTTACCCACACTGTCCTTAATTCAGTGAGCAATTTCAGGGCTTTCTTGTTCTGCTGTGTAGCATTGACCTTTCATGTTGAAAACAAGTCCCACCCCCACCCCAGCTGAGTGATGACTTGTGTGGGGCCAGTAGACAGCTGTCCTTTGCCTCTGTCCTTTGCCAGCAGGGCGTGGGTGCCTCCCACAGTGTGTATTCATCTTCTCTGTTTGTCAGGCTTGGGGGGAGGAGTCCCAGAACTTTATTTTTCTTTTTTTTTTGTCCTCACCCGAGGACATTTTTGCATTTATCTTCAGATGGAGCGGGAGGGAGAGAGGGGGGAAGAGAGAGAAAACATCAATGTGAGAGAGAGACATTGACTGGCCGTTACCCACACAACCGCAACCGGGGCCAGGGACAAACTGCAACTGAGATACGCGCCCTTAGCAGGAACCGAACCCGGGTCTCTCTGGTCCGCAGGCTGACACTCTAACCACTGAGCCAAACTGGCCAGGTTAGAACTTTATTTTTCTTTCTGGCCCATGGTCCTTGTTATTTCTTGTGCTTCAAGGCAGGGACACAGCCCAGAGGGTAGCTAACAGCCCGTGTTACCCTACAAGCTGGCTTGAACTCCTCTGGCCTGAGCCTTGTTGGGGCGCTGCTGGGGCCAGGGCTAACAGCTCTCTCAGGCAGAGCTGGACTTGATCTCGGCTGTCACCTGCTGGCCCTGTAATCCTGGCCCAGTGACTTAACCTCGCTGAGCCTCCCTGATAACACGAGGGCGACTTAGTGTGTGTCTTAGGGTTGCTTTGCAGCCTACCTGGATAGTGCACCCGAAGTGTCTACAGCAGTGCCTGGCACGGAGATGGCTTGTGGACAGTGGCTGTTATTATAAGTCCTTTCTCGCTCTTTTTTTTCAGGGAGCACTGTGTGGGTGCTCAAAGGGCCTGTGGGGGTTCCTGACTGAAACAGGTGTTCTCTGGGATGTGTGTGTGGGGAGGGGGGTCTTCGGAAGGAGGTTTCCAGGCCCTGAGTCCTTCTGAGGTCCCGGTGGAGGCCTTTGGAACTCTTTGTAGGGCTAGAGGCAAGATCAGGTTTTCAGCTCAGAGCCTTTGCACTTACTGTTCTGTCCGCCTGGAATGTTCTTCTCCCAGATATCTGTCTGCGTGGCTAGTTCCCTCACCTCCTTCAGGTCTTTGCTAAAATAACTCCTTCTCTTGGACGCCTTTCCTGACAGTTCCCTGTACAATTAAAGTCCCGGCCTCAGGCTTCCCTGTTTAACTTTTGTCCATAGACATTTTCCTCACTATGTCTGTCTGTCTATCACCTCCACCACTAGAATGTAAGCTCCATGAGGGATTTTGTCTGTTCTGTTGGCTGATAATTTCCCCGCACCCATACTGGTACCCAGCACAGAGTAGGTGCTCAGGAAATAATTGCTGAATGAATGAATGCACGCAAAAAGAAGTTTCTCTACTAAGTCGTAGAACTAAGATTCTGAAATCATTTTCCAGAGTGGTTTCTAATGAAAGAAAGCAGATGAAATCGAACAGATCAATGCAAAACACTTGGTTTGCAAGCAGATAAGGGTTTGTGGAAATTTCATCTGTTCATTAGAACTGAAAGGAACAGACCGTACATGATATGAGACTGACGGAGGAGGGTGACGGTGTGAATTAGTACTGTGTATTAATGTTAGTCAGGGTTTTTCCTTTCTTTAAAAAAAAAAAAAGGTGACATGCGTATAAATGGAACTTTGGCTTGGATTGACTTGCTTATCCCTTAGGGCATAAGCATTTCACTGTAAAGATCACTGATTTAGTGTAAGACTTTCATTTCCCCTCCGCAGAGAGGGGAAGGGACTGCCCACAATTTCACCCCAATCTCACAGTGAGTTAATGGTTAGACCGTTTATTTATTCAGTAAATATTTATTGGGCGTTTGTTTCATAGCGAATACTGTTTTGGGTGCTGGGGATGCTGTGATACAAGGTCCCTGTCCTTCTGGACCCCACCGATAGGATATGAACTCAAGTTTTTTACTCCCAAGTCCAGTGCTTTCCTAGACTCCATCCACATTGCACCTCATAGTTGATTCCTGTTCCAAATGAACCAGCAGTGCAGTGAGGCTGCTGAAAGAAACTGATGCCATTCTTGGGTTGCATTTATAGAGGCAGAGCATCCAGATCAAAGGAGGTGACTGTCCTGCTCTGCTGTACTGTGGGCAGACCAGCCTGAAGTGCTGTGTTCTCTTCTGGGTGATGGGGACTGCCTTCTGGGGCACCTCAATGGCCTAGCCAGCCCCCTGATTTCCTGCTGTTGTCCTTACAGCCAGCCGGGCACCACGGCAAGGGGCTGAGCCACCCTCATGGAAGGGAGAGGACCATACCGGATCTACGACCCTGGGGGCAGCGTGCCTCTGGGAGAGGCATCCACAGCTTTTGAGCGCCTAGTGGAGGAGAATTCCCGACTAAAGGAAAAAATGCAAGGGATAAAGATGTTAGGTAAAGCAGACGCTGCACTCTCCCTGCAAGCCTCCTCCCTGTAGCCTGCAATGCCAGCTGGCATATGCCTCCACCCACACCCTCCCTCTGTCCTTCCTGGCCCTGCACTGGCTCCTGCCCCACAGCTGTGTCTTTATGCACTCCCATAGCATGGTGGCAGCATTCCCAGCCCTGAGTCCCCAGCACCCCAAAACCACGATGACAGGACTTAGCATACCTTGAGGGACTGAGAAAGAGGTGTGGGGTCAGGGAGAGGGAGCTAGAAGGCCCATTTTGTGGATATAGAAACAGAGTGGCCTTGTATTCCAGAACACCAGAGAGGGGGAGAGCTGACATCACCAGGGCAACCAGGGCACAGTCCCCAAGTGTTGGAGCAGGGAGCCAAGCTTGGCTTGAAGCAGGCAGGAGTAGGTCCCTTGATTTCTCTTTTCCTGGCTTTTGCTCAAGCTGTCCCCACTGCCAAGAAGAGTCCCACCTACCTCCGCATGACGGAGCCGTCCCCATCCATCAGCACCCAGCACAGATGCCATCTCCTCCATGAGAGACATTCACTGATTTCCTCACACAGAGGGGTCTCTCTTTCCTCCAAACTCCTAAAACTCTTCCTTTGCCTTGCTGCCATTTTCTCTGGTCTTAGGGTTTGGGGGCAAGCTCAGTTCCCCAATTTTCCAAATGCTTTCTCCTTGCTTCGCAGACCGCTGCTTGGAATGGCATATTGGGGAGTGAGGAGTGGAGTTGCCCCTTCTCCATTTGTGGGAGAAGGAAAATCGAGGCCCCAAGGGTGGTCAGTACTATTGAGGGTCTCGTCCCTTAAGACTGCCCCTGACTGTGGACACAGGCTGTGGGTGGCCCCCAGGTGCCATGATAGTAGGTTTAAGAGAGCCCTGGCTTTCTGTGGGGTCCTGGCCAGCTGGTGCGGGAGTGGGGCAGGAAGAGGGTGCCAGGGGCCAGGAGTTTGTCCTAGATTTCCCTCCACTCCTTCTTCCCTGATTGCAGGGCCCTCTTCCTGTTTCCAGTTGAGGGCTAGAATGATGTATGTCCCACTCAACCCACAAGGCAATAGTGGGAGTAAATTCCAGGGCCTAGAGCATCAAAAGTCAGGCTGAAGCAGGTTTAGGGGCACGGGGTGGGGAGAACCCTCGCACAGAGCTAAGTAATTTCTTTTGCCCCTCCTTTCCCCATTCTTTCCAGGGGAGCTTTTGGAAGAGTCTCAGATGGAAGCATCCAGGCTGCGGCAGAAGGCAGAAGAGCTGGTCAAGGACAGTGAGGTGGTAAAGGACAGGGAGCTGC
This sequence comes from Tadarida brasiliensis, assembly GCA_030848825.1. Classification (NCBI taxonomy): domain Eukaryota; kingdom Metazoa; phylum Chordata; class Mammalia; order Chiroptera; family Molossidae; genus Tadarida; species Tadarida brasiliensis. Next base: position 102,240,037 of record CM061259.1, on the reverse strand, counting down.
TCCTACCACCATCTCCCACGTTGGCCTCCTTCGACCACCTGCCTGAGCTCACAGGTCCAAGGGGACTCCGGGTTGTTCTCTACTTTTCCTTGTACTCCTAACTCCGTAAGCCCTCAACAGTGGACTGGCTTCTTATTTAGAAGTCCGCACCTCCTTCATTTACCCTTGGGCCACAGGCCATCCTCCCAGTCATGTTTTGGATGGGACTTCAAAATAAATGTCCTGAAATGGTTGGTGACTCAGCACTCCCAAGGCCCTGGCAGACATTAGTTATGGATCACAGCAATCCACTGCACCCAAGATGTGGCCTCAAGATCTTTATCAGCTTATTTAGTCAGCAAATATTTAATGAGCAGCTACTATGTGCCAGGCAGAGCACTCCAGGCATCTACTTCAAGTCACTCAGGGTTGGCATATGAGTCAGTAGCTCTGGTCTGATCCCCCTCCTCGCATTTACAGCTGGGGAAGCTGAGGCCCATGGATGAATCTGGACTTTCCTATTAGCCTACTGTGATGTAGTTCAGATGTAAGGTGACCTATGTTACCTATTAATGGAAAGTATTGACTGTGACTAAGGGTTAAAGTCCTGTGTGTGCTCACCGTGCATTCCTCTGGCATGTCTCCGAGTCCAGGGCAAGGTCTGGGGCCAGAGGGGCCCAGGTCTCCACACATGGGGTGCTGAGGCTTCGTGCTGCAGCCCCACACAGTGTCAGCCCAGGCCGGGGCCAGCCTTCCGTGTGGCTGGTGGTCACACTGGCTGAATGGACAAATGGAGGAAAGTAAGGGTCCTAGAGTCCACTGTGTTGCATTCAGTGGGTGTTTCCAGCCTCCACTTGTCCCTTCAGCAATGTTTGCTGAGCCCCAGATTGGGGCCGGGTCCACCCCCAGAGTGAGATGTGCAGCTCCCTCAGGGGGCTCCTGTGGCAAGAGCCCCGGAGGTCCAGGAGGGAGAGCCAAGTTTGAGTCCTGGGTTTTCAATTGCTGGCTGTGTGACTGTGGGCCTGTTGGCGACTTTTCCGTGCCTCGGTTTCCTTACCTTTAAAATGGGAATTGAGAGCTGTTGTAAGAATTGGCTGGGATAATAAATATAAAAACACTTTGTTAATTGAAAATTGTCATCCTTGTCATCATGGAGGCAGGTGTAGGGTAGCAAGGAGCAGGTCTAGGGCCAGCAAGTCCAGGGATGATGGTGTCACTGCTCAGGTTCTGTCCCTGCCATTCTAGGGCTGGTCATTTCCCCAGGCTCCCTGGCCCTGGTGGGAGCATCTCCCATTTTCTCAGACTCATGGAGGGAACTCTGGAGAACACCTCTGGCCAGGGCTTGCCTTGAGGGGGCAGTATCTGGACTTTTCCCCTTCCCTGCTCCTCATCCATGTTTTCTCAATTCTCTAGGAAAGGATGCAAATGTCCCAGCACCCCCTGCCAACCCTGCTCACCCCAGTGACAAGCCAGAACCACTCCAAAAACCTCCATCCAGTGTAAGTTGCATTTGGAGTCCTGGCTGAAAGTTGCCTGGACTTCAAGGTCCCTTTGGCAGATACAAGGACATGAAGAGAGAGAAGCCCAGGTTCTGACTTGCTGGGTGATGTTGGGCAAGCCGATCTCAATCTCTCTGGGGTCTCGGTTTCTTCTAAGTGAAGGTCATAGTTAAAACTTACCAGGAAGACCCTGCTATGCACAAGGAGTTCCTCCCATACACTGAGTTGCAGAATGGGAAGCATGTATTGGCAGTGCATAGTGCAGGGGAAGCGGATGGAACTCACATTCTCAGAGGGGCTGAGGACTTGCCTGGCGACGTTTCACTGGGTGTCCTAGGACCAGCAGGGACTCCAGTGATCATATCATGTAGCACCTTCATCCTGCAGATCAGGTCCAGAGTGAGAAGAGCACTTTCCAAGGTCGCGTGTAGACAGCAGGGGAGACATAGAGGTGGAAGGGAGATTTTTAAGGGCAGAGCCAAGATTCAGAGCTGGCTTCCTGGTGGCCAAGAGGCTCAGCAGAAGCTGTGAGCAGAGATCCTCCCCTCCGATCCCGCCCGTCTGCCCTTTCCGAGGGAAGGCTGAAACCATCTTTGCAGACGAGGTTTAATGGCAATCCCAGAGCCAGTTGCTAGTTCACAGGGACCATCAGCCTGTCTGTTGGTTGCACAACCAGTAGCTGAGAGATGAGAAGACTGGGAGTCCTTGACCACGCTGGATTTGGGTGAATCCTGAAAAATCCAAATCTGTTGACGCAGCTTTGGATGTATCCCCGATCTGGGTTCTCTGGGGCTGGTTTGGCAAGTCTGACCACAGTGACTGCTGTCTGTGTTCTCCAGGTGACTGGTCAGGGACACCTGGGCCTGGGAGACCGCTCTGGTGCCATAGCACGAGTGTTGGTTTTGCAGGCCTTGACCTTGCGTCCAGTCCCTAATTTTGCATTAACTAACGAAGTGCCCTCAGTTTCCTCATCTGTCCAAAGGGGATATGACCCTCTCACCATAATGGAGTTCATGAAAACATTTTAAAAGTGCAAGTTTAAAAAAAAAAGATCCTCAAGTTCTAGTGGGTCAAGATCAGCTAGTCCAGTGTCCCTGTTTTACAGACGAGGAAACTGGTCACAGAGGGCCTTGTACACTCAGATCACACAACGAGTGGGTTGTGGGCAGACTTGTTGGGATCCTGCTTCATGGTCTCACATGAACGGATGTGCAACTGCCCACGGAGCTCAGCTCTGCACCAAGGGGCTGCCCGGATGTACTGGATATGAGAAGATACTTTGTCCTTCCAGTCTCTGTCCTTCCCTGCTTCTGTAAGCTGTGGGTTCCCATAGGAGGGGCCAGGTGTTTTTCTCTCAGACAGCCCCTGACTCTTTCTGCACAGGGCACCTCCTCTGAATTTGAAGTGGTCCCCACCGAGGAGCCGAATTCTCCACCAGAGAGCGGCGGCCGCACCAGAAACACAGTGGTGAGTGGATGGCAGGTCCCTGGGCACATCCCATGTCTCCTCTCTGTTTCAGTCACTTGGCCTTGGGTAAGAGGCACAGGACCCGCTCAGGTCCCTTGGGCACCCTGGAGTCACTTGGGGATCCGTGGGGGGCCAAAGCAGGGGATGCTTCTCACTCGCATATGCAAATCCCTTGCTGGTGACTTCCCCTACTTGGGTCACACAGACACCTGATCATTGTGAAAGCTTGGGCACATCTCCAGCCCAGCTGGTCTCCACTGAGTGCCTGGCACCACCACACTCTATGACTCAGCCTTTAGGACGGTGGGCTTCTACCCGGGTGGAGTAGAGCAGCGTGTGGCAGGTGATTTACCGTTTTGCAGGCTATTAGAAAGCTTCTGTGTTTTGTCTCCAGGGAACTTCTGTTCCCTGTCCTGCTCTGTCCCTGAGGGCTCCGAGAAGCTGGCAGAGGCAGCAAGGACCCCCTGCTCAGAAAGTATTTGCTCTGTGACCTTGGACCAGTAACTTCATCTCATCAATAAGTTCCTCCTTAGCCCCACCATGTGCCTGGTCTGTGCTGAGCAAAGACAAGAGGCCTCCCTGCCCTCTGGGAGCTTGTCGGCTAGTTGGAGAGATCAGAGGATGAAGCAGTTTGTGGGCCGTAAATAGAGCAGCATTCACCACCTGAAATCCTCTGTGAGGAGGGGCAGTGGGGGCTGAATGCAGAATCGAGGAAGCAGTGTTCTCTCCTGTTAGAGTAAGGTGCTAACATGACATCGGTTCACTGAACAGCAGGAAGCCTGGTTCCAGCCCTGGCTCTGCCACTGACCCACTGGGCGACTCTGGGCAAGTTCCTGCTCCCCGTACCTTGGTTCCCAGCCTGAACCCCGAGGCTCCCCTTAGCTCTGATGTCCTGAAACCTGCGTAAATGTTTAGGGGAGGCCTGCTAGAAAAGCTGTAACGTGGGCAGGAACAACGAGCAGAGGGGACGCTGTGGGAATGGAGCCTGAGGTGTGGGGGCTCAGCCAGGGGAAGGTGGGGGTCTGAGATGCCTGGCAGGGGAGCAGTTAGCTGTAAGGTGCCACTGTGGATTCTCAAGTACAGTGTTGGCATCTAAGGCACTGTCTTTGGAAGGAATATTGTAGGCACAGGAGAGATGGAGAGAGAGATTGATTGATTATGGAAATTGGACTCTTGCCCACGGTATGCTTCCTTTCTTCTACGCGCTACTGGATTGGATTCTTCGAAATATCTAGAGCTATGATTCTTAACCTGTTTTGAGTCTTGGGTCCTCTGAGAAGCTGATGAATACACGGGCCATTCCCCAGAAGACACATGTTTAGACATAAAGCCAGACAATTCTGGTCTCTGCGTGGCTCTCTGGTCAAGACTCCCTGAGCCAGAGAAGCAGTACTGCACGTAGAGTGAGACTTTCCTGCTTCCAGAACCCTGTGGGACAGAGGGAGGGAAGGGGTGTGTGCACTTGGTTGATGAGGATTCTGAGGGCCAGTGGATGAGTGATCCGCCCTCAGGCACTCAGCGAGACCCAGAGTGTGGGAGGATGGTGGCCTGGGAGTCCCGGGTCCTGCCCTGTGAGTCAGCCCCAGACAGGGAACCTGTGTAACTGCAGAATTTCCCTGGGCTGAGCTGGGATCAGAGGGGGAAACTGAGCCATGAGGAATGGAGAAGCAGAGGGAGAATGGCTGGCAGTGCCTCCTGAGACCCTGGTAAAGCACGGTCCTTGTCCCCTCCCCCTCAGCAGGAGCTGGGCCCCCTGCCCCACGAGGACAGCAACCTGATGCTGCACCTGCAGCGCCTGGAGACCACCCTGAGCGTGTGCGCCGAGGAGCCCGACCACAGCCAGCTCTTCACCCACCTGGGCCGCATGGCCCTCGAGTTCAACCGGCTGGCCTCCAAGGTGCACAAGAATGAGCAGCGCACCTCCATCCTGCAGGTGAGGCCGCCAGGGAGGGTCACCTGGGACGGGTAGGTGTGCTTCCCCCTCCTCCTCCTCCGGCTCTTCTTGGGAATCCAGGATACTCTGGGGGCTTCTGAGAATGATGTTGACATTGGGGGCTGACTTTGGGCTTCTTGTTTGGGGTGGTGAGCAGGGTACGGAAGTTGTGGGAAGGGATGAGGAAGAGGAAGGACATTGGGAAATAGGAGGTGGGCAATGCAGATTTCTTGACTGGGGTACGCTCGGGCCATGGGTGTGGCAGGCTAGCAAATACCCTGCGTTGTTCTTCACAGACGGGTGGGGGAAGGGAGGGAACAAAGGCAGGAGGAGCATCACCATCCCCACTTCGCAAGTGGGGACACAGCCCTCGAGAGGTTATTTATTTGTTTATGTTTGCCCAAGGTTACCCGGCTGGTAGATGGCGCACTTGGGATTTGGACTTACTCCAAAGCCCGGGCTCTTAACCACCATCCCAACTTGCCGCCCCCGTAGAGGAGGCTTCCTTTTGTAACCCTGCCTGTGCCGTGGGAATGACGCCAGATTTACTTCCTAGGCCAGCCCAGGCCTTGAAGTCATATGGTCCTTGGTTCCCGTACGGACTCTTACTCAATGACCTTGGACAAGGCACTTATGCTCTCTGTCCCTCACTGTCCCTATCAGTGATGTGGTGCTGGGAATGCCTGCCTCATGGGACTGCTCTGAGTATTAAATGAAGCACCTGGTACAGTCTAGAACATAGTAAGTGCTTGAAAAGCAGTCACTGTTAGGATTTGCTGATGACCAGAGATCCGTCCTGGGCAGGGGATCCTAGCCTTGAGGGCTTGGGAGTAGGGAAGGATTCACAAATGGTGAAACTGAGTCTCCTAGGGGACCTGCTTAGGACCTGGGCACCTGTTCCCTAGTGACGGAGCTATAACTTGAAGTCTCCTCCTCCCTCCCAGACTTCCTACACCAGTCACTGGTCTGGCGTCTCATTCATGGCCGCAAACATTCGCATGCCCAGTTAATGGGGGGAAGTCCCCGGGTGTGACCTGGAGAAGGGCCTAGGTTGACAAGAGTGGGAGGGGCGTCCAGGCTGGAGATGCATGTGAGGAGAGATGTGGGGAGCGGAGGACCCCAGGGAGAGTGCAGGACCCCCTTCCACCTCAAGTGAGGGGCGCGTTGGGAGGTGAGGCTGGAGGAGTGATTGGAGATTCTCAGATGTCAGCAAGGCTTAAAGGTGTCAATGCTGAGCGCTGGGGGTGCGCCCGGGGCATCGCACGGGGGAGGTAGTTTTCAGGGGCAACTTTTCGGCTTTGAAATGAGGGTCAGTACGGGGCCTCATAAAAGGGGGTCCTGTCAACCATTACTTTTTATATCAGGTCCCTGTTTGTTTCCTTCTTAGCTCTTCTCATAGTTTGTAATAATTTTATCAGGTGGTTTATTTACTTTGTGGGGTTTTTTCTTGCACTCCTGCTAGAAAGAGGGGCAGGTACATATTCATCATTATCGCAGTGCCTGGCACTTAGTAAGTGCTTAAGGCACATTTGGTGAACGAATGAATGAATGAACTAATGAACTCACAGGTGAGCTCTTTTAGCCCCTTTGATGGAACATGATGACCTTTGTGACGACCTTTCTCCATTGGCTGCTTTGTGCCCAGGGCATTTCCCCAGAAACTTGGAGGAAACAGCCCTCTAGCCTAGAAGGGTGGACAGCACGTGAGGCCATGTCCTGGCCTTCCCTTAGTGTCTGGGAGCAGGACGTTCTGTTCCCTGGAGGCCCCACCCAGGGCCAGGTGTCCCGGGTATTTGCCCCGCCTATGGGTAGAGGCACATTAATCCGGTTCCTCTTCATTCATTCACTGATTTGTTCACTCGACAAACATTTTCAAGGTCGGGTATGACGCAAAGCCTCTGCTAAGCATTGGGACCAATTACAGTAGTTTTTTGTTCTCTCCTCCTCGAACACCATGTTTGACCACCTCCCAGTTCCAGGCTTCGATGCCTTCCTGTCTCTCCTGCGAAACAACTCTGAAATCCCTCAGGATAACATAGAAATGTTCCCTCATTCCATGTGGCAGGGATCACCTCTTGCCTTTCGGAATATGAGGCAGCCACAGCCACAGGGAGAAAGAGACCAGAGAATGTGTGTGGGCCAGCCCAGGACGGACACTTACCACTTCCACTCATCCTTCGTTGGCCTGATCACAGCCTGGGGGAAGTGGAAATGGAAGGCACAGGTTGAATGTCTGCTCAGCTCTGCCCCAGCCCACAGCCCTTCTCTCCCTTCTCTGCTCTTTCATCATGCTGGCGGGAGGGGGCGGGGAGGGGGGAGAGAGGGCCTGCCAGATGGAGTTTATCCCCCTGGTGGTTCTTAACAGCTGTGCAACCTCATGCAAATGAATTCACCTGCGCTGGCCTACTTTTAAAATAGACATGAATTATGTGGCTTTGGGGACGCTGTGAGGCTCCATGAGTCAGTGAGTGGAAGAGCACCCAGCCACGTACTGGGCGCGGGTAGGTGCTCACTAAGTACTTGTTGAAAGATCGAGTACTTAGAACTGCAGCACCATTACCATTCGGCATCCCCCCTCCCCCACCTGTGAGGCCCTGAGTCTGGCTGTGCACCTTGCGTACCCCCTACCTCACAGTGCTTGGAACACAGATCCTCAGGTGTTACCAAGAGACCGACAGTTCACAAGGTGCTTGCCCTCTCACAGTCGCGTGTGTCTTCACAGCGCCCCTACAAAGGAGGCAGAGAGGGAATAGTGGCCCACATTTTGTAGGGGTGGGAACTGTGTCTCAGAGGTGAGGGAAGTCTGAGCCATGCCTGAGGATTTGGTGAGGTCTTGACCGAATACCCATCTTCTGATTTGCCAGTTGACCTCACTGGAAGCCTTGTCCACATTCCAAATCGACTAAGCTCGTGGGGCTCCTAGGTCTCAGATCTTCACTTGTTCATTCATTTGTTTGGCCATTCAGACATGTGTTCCTTCAACAGAGTTAAGGAAGGAACCTGCTAGGTCAGCCTCTGCTAGGTCCTGAGCTGGGGCTGGGGAATCTGGCAGTGGACAAGACAGTGGGGAGGGGGTCCCGGCCCTCTGGTTGCTCACAGACTAGTGGAGGTAGGGTGGGAGTTGGGTATTAAGAAAATGAGGACACTAATGGTTCTTTAGCTCTAATTGTCACAAGTACCGAGAGCCGGGAGCTGTGAGCAAGGATAATGGAGGTGACCTAACTCACTGGTTCTTGGCTGCGCATCCTCATGGCTGGGCCTGAGGGTGCATAAAGGAGCCAGGATGGGCCGAGTGGCTGGGCTCTCAGCTGTCCTGGGAGGGGTTGGGTCAGACCATGCAAAGGGGATAATGTGTAGGGACCTGGTAACTATAGCCCCTGTCCTGTCCTCCAACATCAACCTACATTAGGGATGCACCCCTCCCCTTCCCTTGCCCTCATCCACCTCTCTGTCCTGCAGACCTTGTGTGAGCAGCTTCGCAAGGAGAATGAGACCCTGAAGGCCAAACTGGACAAGGGCCTGGAACAGCGGGATCAGGCTGCCGAGAGGCTGCGGTAAGTCCAGGCTCCTCAGAGCAGGGGTGAGGAATACGATGGCCTGGAGGAGGGGGTGGTGCATGGCACTGATTTCTGGGCTGAGGGCTCTGAGGCCTGTGCCCAGAGTCCCGCTTTGGATGTCTCTTGGTTATTGCCCTTGGATACCTGGGAGAGTGTCTGTGTACTGTGCCTTGAGAACTTCAGAAGATCTGTACGTTGCACTTCTTCCTTGGGAACGTGCCCCTGAGCTCAGCCTGTTGACAGCTGTTGCCTGGCTGTAGGAGCCAGGGCTCAGGACCATGCTGCTCCCTGCTGGTCATCATTCTGTTCTGCTGTTTTCCTGAGAACAGTCAGGGCTCCCTCATCTGGGCTAGTGGGTCATGGACTTAATTCTGCGCCGGGATCACTGAGGGTCGGGCAAGGCATGCAAGTTGACACTCCCACGCTTCCCTCCTTTGCCAAGATTCTGAGTCCGTGGGTCTGAGGCAAGTCCTAGGCACCTGCATTTTCCAAAGGGCCCCTGTGATGATGATGTAGGTTGGCCTAGGATCACATTTGAGAAACTGATTTTGAAGGTGAGATCACGAGGGCTAAACGTTTGCACAGAGGGAGACTGGGGCCCAGAGAGAGGCATGTGAGGTCCAGATAGAGTAACGTGTAACTACTGGGCCACACTGTGCCACTTTGAATCTGCATATATTTATTTACTTCCAAGAAGTTGGAGTTTTATAACTATAATGACCCCATCCATGGATCCAAAAACCCAGGCTGGAGGAACGACTCATGACTAGGAGGCAGGTGTACAAGTCCCTGCTGTGTGACCTTGGGAAATCCACTTTGCTTCTCTGTTTTTCTATTATGATGTGGAAACCCAGCTGGCAAACAGAACATAAATATTTTCCATATTTCAGTCAGCTGAATCCTCATCACCACTTTTATTATGTCCTGTGTCACATACCTTATTATTTATTTGAGAATTGTCTTTAATTTGAATCATGTTTTGACTTAAAATTATTATAAAGAGAGCTTTCACTAGAGTAAATGGAAGACAGCATTATCTCTAACAAATAAAAGATAACTCCAACAATAAATGCAATGAAAATCAGAGGCTGTTCGTAAATTCCAGCCAAGTACCGTGCCCACTGAAGGCTCTGAGCCTGAAGCCTGTTCTCTCTCTTTTAACAAGGGAGACTGCCAAGTACTGGAAAGATTTTCAAAACCTATTAACATCAAACTGAGACCTGATCCATGCTCTACACTGGAAGTTTGAAGATAATCGGAAAGGATGCACCTTTCTCACTAGAGCGTGGTCCCGGGTTATTTAAGGCAGGTTTGGGTGCGTCCTAGAGATTCCCTGTTGAAGGCATCCCACAATTGAAACCCTGCTATTGATTGGCGACTTCTGTGGAAGCCCGCAGATTGCCACAAGTGGCTTAAGGATGCCCTTTTGATCCTACCTGAGGACATGTTTAAAGGTCTTGCCTAACACCCCAGGACTCGGCTGAAATTCAGATGAACAGTAGGTCCGAGGCCCCCAGCCTCCTTAACCCAGGGCCAGCAACGTGACCTCTGTGTTTGCCTCCTACCCAGGGAGGAAAACATGGAGCTCAAGAAGTTGTTGATGAGCAGCGGCAAAGAGGGTGTCTGCGGGCAGCCCAGCTCGCCGAAAATGGAAGGAGCGGGCAAGAAGGGGGTGGCTGGACAGCTGCAGGTATGTGGTCAGAAACTCCTTCCACAGAATCCCGACTCCAGTGCCCCACCTCCGTCGCCACCTGCAGGGGCAGTGAGCTCACGGCCTCCTGCTGCAGTCAGTTCACTGTTCGGGGGTTTTATTGTTAGGTGGCTTTTCCTTAGCTTGGCCTGACACTCCACCTCCCTGGAGCTTCCTCCACCCAGTGCTTGTTCTGCCTTCAGCCATGTGGAGCATCCATTCCCTGTGACACTGCCGGCCGTGGCTGGCTCTGTGGCCCGTGGCCCCACAGCCCTCTCTTCTCCAGGGTGGACAGCTCCAATTCCATTGCTCATAGAAGGGGGTGTCGAGTCCTAGGTGCATTGTGAGCACATCGTTCCCTAAACACAGCCCAGTTTTTAAAGTAAATTTGAGAATTTACACTAATTTCAATCATGTTTTGACTTAAAATTATTATAAAGAGAGCTTTATAAAGGTCTCTTACAGTGTGGCCCCAAATGTCATTTTTTTTTGTTTTTAATCCTCACCCGAGGATATTTTTCCATTTTTTGTTCAGATAGAGTTGGAGGGAGAGGGAGGAAGAGAGAGAGAAAAACATCGACGTGAAAGGGACATATCGAGTGGCTGCCTCCCGCACGACCAACCAGGGCCAGGGACAAATTGCAACCAAGGTACATGCCCCTAGCGGGAACCGAACCGGGTTCTCTCTGGACCGCAGGCCGACGCTCTAACCACTGAGCCAAACCGGCCAGGGCCCAAATGTCATTTAACATCTCAAATATTCCTGGTAGATGTAGGGTGTTAGCCCCCTGGAAACTTCTCAGGGGACTCTGCTAAGCTCCCGGGACTGCGCCCTGGAGTCTCTGACGTGGAGAGGAGGGCACAGCCTGGTAATGCCACCCCGGGCCGGCCCACTTGCCCCCTCCCCACCCCGCTGTAGCCCTGGCTGACATCCAGTCCCCAAGCAGGAGCTGGCGCTCTCCTCCCTTGCCCAGCCTGTGCCTTCCTCCTGGTGCAGCGCTGAGCCCTAACTTTACTAACACGTTTTTCCCCTTTAATGGGGTTTAATGGCTGCACAGCAGGACTCAACATCTTTAACAAGCCCCACACCTATTTAATAGTACTAATTATCCTAATAACTTAATTACTTCTTACTGTTGAGCTTCCCCTATTTGGACCTCTTCTGTACCTGTACAGTAGGCAGGGCCAAGACTATTACTCCAGTACCCAGCCGTGCCCAGAGGCAGGAAAGAGCAACCTTCCAGAGGTCATGTGACATCACTCATCACGCTCCGTGCACCACGTGCTGTCAGGCGGACCTGGGGTGGGGCGGGGGGCCGTGCTGAGAAGTGACCATCTGTGCTTCCATTTCCCTCCCCTCCGAGTCACTTGTCGGTCCTCTTGTGGAAGTGACTCGGGGGCTCTCCTGATCTCCGGATTCTCGGGATTCTGTGGGCAGGCCTCTTCACTTTTCCAAAGCCCTTTAATATCAACTCACCTCACTGGACTCCCCAGAAGGCCAGATGTTCTTACGCCCCGCCCAGAGGAGGGTCCTGTGGCAGGCATGCCTTATGGGCCACGCTGAGGCCTGTGCCCTGGAGCCCCCTGTGGGCTGAATGCTGCCGCCACCTTGGACAAGTTACATACACTCTCTGGTCTCAGTTTACTCCTCTGCACAATGGAGATATTAACACCTCCCTCAGAGGGTAGTTGGAGGGTTCAGTGATGTGATGCCTGTCGAGTAGGTTTAGTGCTTGGCACGTGGTCAACAGTGAACGTTAGCTGTTGCTTTTAGTGGCATATTTGGTGCCAGCAACCAGGTAGTCTGACTCCTCTTTTCTTTGTGGAGGTTAAGAGTGTACCCTCTGGGAACCTGGCACCCCCTCCCTCCTTCCCCAATAGTGCTAAGCACAGCTCCCCTCCAGGAGGCAGCAGGCTACTAGGGTCAGGCCCAGCTCTCAACTCTCTCAAAGGAGGTGGTGGTCCCTGGAGGGCTCCCCCAGCCTGCTCCCTTTACTCCTGATGCTGTGGTGTGCTTACAGGCCTTAGCCTGCAGGGGGCACTTGAGCCTCCCAATTTCTGCTCTCAGGGCTCACCTCACGCCTTAAAGTCCTACAGAACCATGATTCAGTGATCAAAACTAGAAAACGAACTTGGGCACAGAGTACTTGTAACTAAACTGCAGACTTTTCAGATTTCACTAGTTTTTCGCTAATGTTCTTCACCTGTACCAGGATCGATTCCAGACCCACATTGTATTTAGATGTCACGACTCTTTAGTCTCCTCCAGTTTGTGACAGGTCCCAGTGGTTCCTTGTCTTTCATGAGCTGTACACTTTGGGGTTATGCTGGCCAGTTATTTTGTAGAATGTCCCTCAGTTTGGGTTTCTTGGATGTTTTCTCGTGATTGAATTGGGGTTATGGATTTGGGCAAGAACACCACAGGAGTGACATTATGCCTTTCTTACTGCGTCATGTTACCGGTATATGATGTCCATGTGTCTTATCAGTCAACCTTGATCCTGTGGCTAAGGGGGTGTCTGTCAGGTTTCTCTATATAAAGTGATGGACTTTCTCTTTGTAATTGTTAAACACTTATTTTTTAAAAAATGTTTTTATTGATTTTTAGATAGAGAGGAAGGGAGAGTGAGAGATAGAAACATTGATGAGAGACATCAATCGGCTGCCTCCTGCATGTCCTCCACTGGGGATCAAGCCCACAACCCGGGCGTGTGCCCTGACCAGGAATCGAATCGGGACCTCTCAGTCCATGGGACAGTGCTCAATCCACTGAGCCACACTGGCCAGGCTGAATACTTATTTTTGAGGAGAAATTTGGAGGCTGAGCAAGTGTCCTGGGTCCCCTTATGCTTTTGCTCACTGATTCCGGTATCCACGGGTGACTCTCTCAGTGACTGTGATGACCGTGCTGTAGCATTATAATGGCAGATTTGTGTTTCCCACATTCCTTCCATGGTCACTAACTGGAATTCTTCTGGAAGGAAGAGTTGTCCCTTCTCCCCATTTACTTGATTGTTCTGCTATTTCTTTCTACCAGTATGGACTCAAGGATATTTATTTTATTCTTTGGGTGTAATCCAACACTGTAACAATTTATTTTCTTGTTTACATTGTTCCAGCTTGGCTGTAGAAAGCCCTTTCAAGTTCTCTCCTATGCCCACTTGACATGCCATTATTGTCGTCGTCATCATCATCATCATTATCATCATTATCATCATTTTTGAACACTTCCTTACTCTCTGGCACCATGAGATGCTCCAAACCCATTCCTGCCCCAGCCCTGGAGTTAACCACTTGTTCAAGCAGCCCTGTTCCTTTTTGTTGGAGAATGGTATTTAGAAACCAAGATCTGGGCCCTACGTGTGCTCATTGCTACTGGAGTGTCTGCTTTAGGCTGTCTCAGAGGACACAGCTAGGAATGTGTACATGTACTAATCACACAAACACACATCTTTATTTTTGTATCTTTCAAAAACATTTTTATATAATAATTTTATAAAACATTAAAAAATATATAACTTTTGTCTTCCAGGCCAGAGGATTTGGGGCTGACGTGCGGGTGGGGAGGAGAGAGCAGCTGGCAGTACCTTAGAGACAGAGCCTGAGCAGGGAAAGGAGTGGCTGTGGGGGAAGGGCAAGGGAGGAGGGGCCACTGGGTCAGGGAGGGGCAATAATGATCTCAGTGGACTTCTGAAAGGGGGCTTAGTCATGATGGGGTGTGTAGCAATGTCCTGGTGGGTAGGAGGGTAGAGAGGTGGGTGACAGACGGCTGGGTGAGGGGCCTGAGAGGAGCTCTGAGCAGTGAGAGAATTGTCATTCGAGGCTTTGCTAAAGTCCCCTCTGTGTTTCTCCCCAGGCTAGTGTGACAGTGGGTAAGGTCCCGGAGGCGGGAGCCCTGGGTGCAGCCGAGAAGAAGGTGAAGATGCTGGAGCAGCAGCGCACAGAGGTAGTTGGCCCTCCCTGGTCCCCTGCTCTGGCTAGGCCTAGGTCACCATGGTGAGTTGGCATGGTGACCACTGAACCATGGGTCCAGGGTAGAAGCTGAGTATTTTGTATTCTCTGTTTCTCATTGTTTTCTATATTTAGTGATTCGGGGTTGTTTTGTCCCTGAGGAATTGTAATATCGAGAGTATGGCGAATAAGCAGTCATCTTAGAACTGAGGCAGTGTGTTAGGTTTCTGAGAAGCTGCCTGGTGCTCCATTTTCTGGTTATCCTATCACTTCTGTACCCATCTCCTAGGCCTATCAGCCTCTAGGTTTTTTTGTAATACAAACATTGTTGAGATGATCAGTGATATAAATATATTTTTATGTGTAAGTGCTTCTCTTGGTTACTTGTTTTAGAGTGGAATTATTGGGTTAGAGAGAACGAGAACTTACATGTAGTCCCAAACTGCCCTCTAAAGGGGTGTGTGTGACATAATTCTCCACCAGACTTATGTACTGTTTTTGTGTCTTGGTGTTGTTCTCGCTGTCCTGGCAAGGATAAAACGGGGTGGTTGATGAGGGGGGATGTCTTTGAGGAGCGTTGAGTGACTGAGAAGCGAGGGGTTGAGGGTCTGTAGCCAGTGTGCGCACACACTGCGTGCTCCTTGGGAAGCTGGTGCGTGGAGTTGGTTCTCTGTGGTCCTTCTCTGCTTATCCCCGCTAACCCCCGTCTCTCCCCACAGTTGCTTGAAGTGAACAAGCAGTGGGACCAGCACTTCCGGTCCATGAAGCAGCAGTACGAGCAGAAGGTAGCGTGGGAGTTGTGGGAAGTCAAGGCCGAGCCCGGTTCCCGGCTGTTGTCAGCGCATCCCCACTGTCCTGCTCAGCAGCTTTAACCGTGGATGGTCACGCTCACGCCCCCTCTCTGCCTCTCACCCCAGATCACTGAGCTGCGCCAGAAGCTGGCGGACCTGCAGAAACAGGTGACTGACCTGGAAGCCGAGCGGGAGCAGAAGCAACGGGACTTTGACCGCAAGCTTCTCCTGGCCAAGTCCAAGATCGAAATGGAGGAGGCAAGTGTGACTGTGGGGCCCCGCGGGTTCAGCTGGGGAGACTGCTCCACCCTCCCCGGCGAGTACACGAGCTGGGACAGGATTCAGGAGGCCGAGGGCTCCCGCTCAGGCCCTGGTGCTAAAGGGCCGTGTGGCCATGGCAAAAGCACTTCCTGCCCCTTGCCCCAGTTTCCCATCTAAAAACAGAAGATTTGGATCACCTGTTGTTTTTTATATTTTCTTATTTTCCAAAAGAAGAACATTTTGTTCAATTAAAATCATATGGGCTAAGGAAGCACAGAATGTAAAGAGATAGAAGCAGGCCGGCTCTGGGGCACTTGGGGGTGGGGTGCTGTTGAATGTTTAGAGTTGTGATGGCTATTGGTTGGGGACATGGCTTCTTCATTCATTCGTCTAGCCATTGTTCAACAGAGCATACACTTGGCACCGCTGGGCACAGAGACTTAGTGATGAGTGGTCGGTCTGGTCCCACTGTTGAGGGGAAAGAGACTCTAAATAACTGGTTCTAGAAGCAAAGGAGCAGAAGTGTGTTAAGCACTACACAGGAGAAGTTACGGGGGTCAGGGAGAGGGCAGAAAGAGGAAGCAGATTCGGTCTGGGGGGCCAGGAGTACTAAGACGTAGCACCTGATCTGTCATATGTGTGACTGATACCAGCCAAGGCCCTTCAGGATCCCGTCACAGCTTAAAGAGGAAAGGCCGTCTGACCCCCAGACTCGTGGAGATTTTATGTATGTCACAACGTCTTCCCTTTCGTAGGAACTGGGCCCAGGCTGTTATTGTTTAGCTTCAAAATGGACATTTGCAACACGTTACATTTCAGAGTTTCCTCTCATCAGCATGTGACACCCAGGGGCCTTATCTGAGCTGTCACCCTGCCTCCGTGACCACCCCTCCCCATGACGATGAGTGTTAGGGAGGACACTGCCTATCTTTTCTCTCGAGTGCAGTCACATCCTGTGACTGTCAGCCAGACCCCTGGCTCTTTGGTCCCTCTCCCTGGCTCACATCAGTAGGTGGACAAGTCCCTGGATCTGCCAGCACCTGCCTCTCAGTTGGGAGAAGCTGGGATGTTTCAAGACCAAGTACGGCCCTGTAGATAAGGACACATGGTGACAGAAGCCATGCTAATCCTGGAGCCTCTTTAGCGGGAGTCCAGAACAGCTGGACCAGGGCGGCCCTCGGCAATCTCGGGATGCCGCCCCTGTTTTAAACACTTTCTGTGCCTGGTGAAAGAGCACTGGAATTAAGAGACCTGGGCTCTAGCCCTAGCTCACTGTAGCCTAGGAGAAGTCATCTCCCCTCTCTGCAGTCATTTCTCATCATTTAAAGGGGCTAGGACCTGATGCTCTCTAAGGGCCAATCCCGCTGTGGCCCTCTGCAGTGAAGAAGCCCTGACTGTGCCATAGTGGGTGTGGGAGCAGTGCTTCCACCTTGAAGCCTTCTCTGATTTCTTCTCAGCTATAGCACTCTCTCTCTTTTAAAATGTTTTTATTGATATTTAGAGAGAGAGGAAGGGAGAGGCAGAGAGAGATAGAAACATCAATGATGATAGAAACATCAATGATGATAGAACCATCAACATTGATCGGCTGCATCCTGCACAGCCCCCACCGGGGATCGAGCCTGCAACCTGGGCATGTGCCCTAACCTGGAATCAAACCAGTGACCTCTTGGTGCATGGGTCAACACTCAACCACTGAGCCACATCGGCTGGGCTAGCACTCTCTCCTTTAACCTCTCAGGACTGTTTCTCTGTGGAGGAACCCTTTCTGCCTTATGCTACGTTTATCTCTGTGTGTCCTCTCCTCTAGGTTCAGAGACTGTAAGAGCAGAAAGGTCCTTTAGAGATTCTCGGTGATTTCTCACTTGCTGTGTGCCACAGAAGATCCCGGTGCAAATCTGGCAGAAACTATGGCTTTTCTCCCTAGAAAATGGCACAGACAAAATTTTGCATTTGGTTTTGGAGCTCACAGGCCTCCTGAAGCCCATCTGTGCATGTTAAGAACCCCTGACCTATGGCAGATAGGTAAGCTTAGGCCAGGGAGGGCTGCGACAGTGCCCAGGTCTCAGCTGGCGGAGAGGAGCTGGTTTCAGAACCCAGGGCTTTTCACTCAGCCAGAGTGCCACTTCTTTGAGGACAGGACCACATAAGCATTGCTGCGCTGACCCCAGGTGCCTTGCACGGTGCATAGTGTCAGCATAGTGAGGGCTGCCGAGGGAGAGGAGAGGAGGCACGCATGAGTGCGGGTGGGGCAGCAGTGTGGGAGTCCCAGCCTCCCAGAGAGGCTTCCTGCTGGCTAACCCTGAGCTCCCTGCAGACCGACAAGGAGCAGCTGACAGCAGAGGCCAAGGACCTGCGCCAGAAGGTCAAGTACCTGCAGGACCAGCTGAGCCCGCTGACCCGGCAGCGGGATTACCAGGAAAAGGAGATCCAGCGGCTCAATAAGGTGGGCACCTTGGCCCTGGTCCCTGGGGCAGGCAGAGCTTCCCTGAGCCCAGCTACAGTGCCCACTCTGTCACCAGTGTCCCCGACCCTCAGCCAGGAGGGGTGAGTCTGGGTCAGGGCACTGGTGCTGAGGCCTCGGTACCGCCCCAAGGTTCCCCGCCTCTGCCTTTCCCTCCCCACACGCTGAGTGACCAGCCCTGGGCCAAGCCTGTGCTCACTCCCCCTCCACGCCCTGGGATGTGCTGTTTCCTCACTCAGGGCCACCTTGCCCCTTGCTCGGATTCAGCGAGGCCTTCCCCGAGTCTCATTCAGGTCACCCTGTTCTCTGCACCTGGAGTGCCAGCTACTCCTTTCACACCCTCCTCGCATTTTCTCGTGATTATTTAACATTCTATCTTCTCATGCACTGGGGCATGTACCCCCAGCGCCTGGCACCAAGCGCGTGTTCAGGAAACACCCGCTGACAGGAGTGAATGAGCACAGGCCCGAGGGTTCCTGCCCCGGTGAAGTGAGATCCAGGGAGACAGGGCACCTGGGGTGGGGTGGGTAAAGCAGAAACCCTGTCCTCTGAGCCAAGGTGAGTGGCAGTGGGCCAGGCCAGGTCTGCCCCCTCTCTGGGCCTCCATGTTGCCATCTGAACCCTGGCCGGACGCATGCTAGCCCTGCCCACCTTCCAGTGCAGCATTAGAGGGACACAGGACAGAGGAGCTTGGAGAGGAAGTTCTCTGGGGCCTGGAGGACTTGTTGAGTCTGTGGGCCAGCTTTGCCCTTCCGTTTGGTTTTGGTGTTTGAAAAGCACTGATTATGCTGAGTCTGGGTCCTTGGGACTTGATCTCAGAGAAAAGAATGATTTTTCCTGACCTGGGGCATTTGGGCTCGAAATCCAGGCAGAATATTGTGCGTGATGCATAGAGAGGGCCTAGGCAGGAGCACTACCCTCCAGGCCTCCTTGGCATAGCTGGGGACAGAGACACGGGTGTGGATGGCTGATGCAAGGTGCTCCCTGTCCCTGGGCCTCAGCCTTCTCACCTGAAAAATGGGGCAGATGGAGTAAGAGGGTGAAAGGGAAGCCACAGCCTCATGTCACAGTGTCCTGAATTGACTCTTGGCTCAGCTGTGTTTCTGGGAGAGTCAAGGAGGCCAGGTGGGGGCCCCAGTCCAAGTTGGGGAATGTTTCCTTTACCTCTGTACCATTCAGGGAGGTACCATGGGTAATGCTGACGTGGTGGGCAGAGGCCCTGCTGTCCAGGGGAATGATCGTGAAAGATGTTCCAAAGTTCCCTGTAACATGTTAACAGGGTTGAAGGAGAAACCAGCTAGTGAAAACCTTTTAAGATGTGAGCAAGTTGAAATTAAAATCCAGTCTAATCTGCCCTGGCCGGTTTGGCTCAGCGGTTAGAGCGTCGGCCCTCGGACCAGAGAGTCCCAGGTTCGGTTCCCGCTAATAGCACGTGCCTCGATTGCAGTTCATCCCCGGCCTGGTTGGGGTCGTGTGGATGGCAGCCACTCGATGTGTCTCTCTCACATCGATGTTTCTCTCTCTCTCTTCCTCCCTCTCTCCCTCCCGCTCTATCTGAAGAGAAATGCAAACATGTCCTCAGGTGAGGATAAAAAAAAAAAAATCCAGTCTAATCTAACCTCAGAAGAGTTGAGGATGGAAGGGTTGGCTTGGTGAGAATAGGTTGTAGAAGCTGAAGAATCAGTCTCAGGGCAGGACAGTTGTCGAGGAGACTGAAGATTTTCCTAAAGGACTTAATATGCCTTCTAGGTCTGGGTGCTGGGCTTGAGCCACACCTGCTCAGGGAAAGGGACATTCTTTCTTCTATGTGAAGACCGCAGTTTAGGCTGCTGGTTAACAGCACGCCCTGGATTTGAATCCCCACTGTGCCACTTACTAGCTGTGTGACTTTGGAAAAATCACTGTAGGTCTCTGAACCTCAGTTTTCACATCTGCAAAATGGGGATGATACTCTTTTCTTCATAGGACTGGAGAGGGTTCAGCGAAATGATGTGTGTATAGGGTTAATAAATAGGGTAGCATTTATTAAATAGTCCTGGTGGTGGTGGTTATTATCATTATCATTGTTATCAGGAAGGGGGTCCCTGAGGATGACCCCACCAGTGAGGCCTGACTTTCAGGACTTCTGCTGATGGGCCCCTCTTCTCTCTTCCTGCTCTCAGGCCCTAGAGGAAGCACTGAGCATCCAGTCCTCTCCACCATCTCCACCAACAGCCTTTGGGAGCCCGGAAGGAGCTGGGGGCCTCCTCAGAAAACAGGAGCTGGTCACGCAGAACGAACTGCTGAAACAGCAGGTGAGCCTGAGGGGAGGAGGCCAGGTAGGGGGTGCTCAGTGGGAGCTGGAGCATTCCTGCGCACCCAGGGCGGGCTTGGGATCACATGGAAGCTGTAATTAGCAGTCCACTTTCTGGCCATCGGCCAGGACCCTGGTCTGGTTATAGGTTCATCCTTTCCAGCAGCGTGTCCCTAACTAGGTCATCCCTCTGCCATCTCTACCCCCTCTGTGCCATTATCGACCTGGTATTTTAAAAATAAATTTTAAATAAATTACTTTCAATAAATGTAATTAAAGAGAACTTTATATCACTACTATAAATAGAGAAATCTGTTATTTGCCATAAATAAAAAAGTAACCATAAGCGAGAAAATACAGTAAACACAAAACAGTGTTATTAGATTCGAGCTGGATACTCTTGTCTGATGAAGACTCTGAACTTGAGTCCTCTTCCCCTTCCTTTGAATGAAACTAACACATACTAGAAAGGCATTAAAGACATACTGGCATAACACGGAGACTTTCTCTTCGAGGGACGCAGGGGTTGGAAGGAGACTGAACAGGTTGTCCCACGTGTGTCCCTGTGATGCTCTGGCTGCTGCTGTCGTCTGGGACCGGCAGCACCTCTGAGCTGCAGTGAGGATTGGATCTGCAGGTGCAGAGGCAGGGCCGCCCCTGCCCATCCCTGCTAGGCTCCCAGAGCCTCGGGGGAGCTCTGCAGGCCTCCTGCTCTCGGAGGGTCTTCCCTCCACACGGGTCCCGTGGCCTCCGCCCCTGGGCCGAAGCAGAGTGAAAGGACTGGACTGGCTGATGGCTGTCGACCTTTTTTTTTTTTTTAAGTCATAGATCTGTTGTTTAAATGAAGCCCTATGTTGAAGCCCCAAATGTAAAATAGGGGAATCCAGAACTACTCTGTTTACTCCATTTGAAGTTGGGAGTGGGGTTGGAGGTGCACGCATTCCCCACCCCACAGGGACAGCTCTGACGTCTGTGACTCCCAGCAGCAGGCCCGGGGTTCTGGGCCTGAGCAAGTCTGAGCCTCCACCCAGAGCCTCCCCTGCTCCCTCACCCCGCCCCTTCGCTCCCCTCGCCCCTCCAGGTGAAGATCTTTGAGGAGGACTTCCAGAGGGAGCGCAGTGATCGGGAGCGCATGAACGAGGAGAAGGAGGAGCTGAAGAAGAAGGTGGAGAAACTGCAGGCCCAGGTCACCCTGTCGAACGCCCAGGTGAGAAGAGCTGGCCCAAGGAAGGGGCCAGTGGTCCGTCCTCATGGGACTGGGGGCATGGATGGGAGGGTCCCTCGTGAGACTGGATGTCAGGACACTCGCTGCTTCTCCTTCCAGCTCTGCCACCGGGTTTCTGTGTACCTCAGCAAGACACATGCCCCCTCCCCCACCCACTCTGACTTTCCACAGCTTCGATGCCTTTAAAGAGTAACTTCAAGGATTGGGCCCGAGTCCCCCAGTCTCTTGCAGAATGCACCCGAACATTGTTACTAGGGAAGTACAGAAGGAGTGAGCTTACTGGAAGCCTCCTGACCTGTGTTCAGACCTCCCACAATGAGCAGGCCTTACCTGTAGCCACCAGCCTGGGCTGCTCCACCCCACAGGGCCCTTCCCCAGGCTGCCGGGCAGGACAGCCCAGACTGGTGGCCCTGTGCATCAGCTGATCAACCCTGGCTGCTTAAGCCCAAGTCCAGTCTTGGCCAGGAAGCACCTGGGCCAACAGCCTTCTCTCCCTCCTCCTTCTCTTAGCTAAAAGCATTCAAAGATGAAGAGAAGGCGAAAGAAGCCCTCAAGCAGCAGAAGAGGAAAGCAAAGGTGAGGGGGCTTGAGGGAGGAAGCAGCACTTCCCTCGCCGACCTTCAGGGAGCTAGTCTGATGGGAGAGGCATGTTGCTCAGGTGCCCAACTGACTAACGAGGCAGTGCAGGTAGAGCGCATAGAGCAGGACCTGGGACAGAGTGAGTGCTCAGGCCACAGCAGCGGTCATCACTGTCGATATTCTGTGCCCGTGTACCAGCATTCTCTGTCCATGTACCAGCCTCTATGCCCATGTACCAGCCATCCGTGCTCATGTACCAGCCATCCATGCCCCTGTACCAGCCTTTATGCCCATATACAAGCCATCCGTGCCCATGTACCAGCCTCTATGCCCATGTACCAGCCTTTATGCCCATATACCAGCCATCCGTGCCCCTGTACCAGCCTTTATGCCCATATACAAGCCATCCGTGCCCATGTACCAGCCTTTATGCCCATATACCAGCCATCCGTGTCCATGTACCAGCCATCTGTGTCCATGTACCAGCCATCCATGCCCATGTACCAACCTTTATGCCCATGTACCAGCCATCTGTGCCCATGTATCAGCCTTCCCTGTCCATGCCCATGTACCAGCTTTCAGAGAACTGAAATTCTAGAGGACGAGAGAGGAGATGCGTGTCACTGGGGATGGCCTGTCCCAGGCCAGAGCCAGACATCAGCCTTTCTTGCAGGCCTCGGCAGAGCGCTACCACATGGAGCCTCACCCAGAGCGCCTCTGTGGGGCCTACCCCTACGCCTACCCGCCCATGCCAGCTATGATGCCACATCACGGCTTTGAGGACTGGTCCCAGATCCGCTACCCCCCGCCCCCCATGGCCATGGAGCACCCGCCCCCACTCCCAAACTCACGCCTCTACCACCTGGTGAGTCTGTACCCTTCACTCCAGGACACACAGGCACCCAGACACTTCCCAGAGGGCAGGTCAAGTGAGAGTGTCAGAATCTCCACCCTTGGCTCCTTCCTAATAGCCCTGCGGTGTACCGGCAGATGTCCAAGGGCCTGGCTCTTGCCTGCTATTCCAGGGCAGGGCTCCAGCCCAGAGCTGCTCAGGGTCACTGATGTTGGACAGAAAAGGCTGAGAAAGAGGGTGGGGCAGCAAGGAGGCCGCCCTGCAACGCCCCAGGCCTGGGTATCCGAGTTTGGGTTTGACTTTCTCCTGTAACTTTCACATGCGGTCAGGTACCACAGATCCTCCACGTTCTCACCCTCCCTTTCTCCTCCTCCTCTTTTCAGTTTCCTTCTCTCTTGTTCTCTCTCTCCCTCTCTCTCTCTTTCCCTTTCCTTGCTTATCTTTCTCCAAAGAGCTGCTGTCACCTGTCCCATCCTCTCCAGTCCACCTGCCACACCCCCTCAGTCGTCGCCACTCTCACCTGGACAGTGACAGCAGCCTCCTATCCGCCTCTTCCAGCTTCTCTCCCTGTGACCATTCATTTCACACATCTTTGAACACTGGAGTATAGTGTGGGCTTAAGAGGGTTATAGAGACCTGGATTCTACTAGAAGTTTGGCCCCTTTCCTAGATGGATGACCTTTAAAAAGTTACTTAACGCCCGGCTGGTGTGGTTCAGTGGTTGAGCGTCGACCCATGCACCAAGAGGTCGCTGGTTTGATTCCCGGTCAGGGCACATGCTCAAGTTGTGGGCCCGATCCCCAGTGGGGGGCATGCAGGAGGCGGCCAATTGATGTTCTCTCTCATTGATGTTTCTATCTCTCTCTCTCTGAAATCAATAAAAATTATTTAAAAAATAAAAAGCTACTTAACCCCTCTGAGCCTCAGTTTCCTTCCCTATAAAATGGGGATGGCAACCTAGATGTTGTAAGGATTCAATTACAGTCGGACCTCCATATCCACTGGTTCCACATCTGTGGGTCGAAAACACTCAGAAAAAAATGTTACGTTGATGCTGACATGTGCTATGTAGTCAGGCCTACAGTGGTTGTGTCTGAACTGAACATGTACAGGTTCTTTTTCTTGTCATTATTCCCTAAACAATATGGTATAACAACTGTTTACCTAGCATTTACATTGTGTTAGGTATTATCATAATCTAGAGATGATTTAAAGTATATGTGCATAGGTTATATGCAAATACTACAATATTTCATACAAGTGACTTGAGTATCCTTGGATTTTGGTATCCTTGGTGGAGGCGGTCTGGAACCAACCCACTGAAGATAGCAAGAGACAACTGTATACTCGATTAATATCTATTTAGTACTGTTCTGGCATGGTAGCTGCTATTGTAATTTTCTTTCTTTTAAAATTTATTTTTCTTTATTGATCTTTAGAGAGAGAGGAAGGGAGGGGGAGAGAGAGATAGAAACATCGATGAGAGAGAACATCGATTGGTTGCCTCCAGCATGCTCCCCGACTGGGTATTTGGCCCACAACCTGGGCATGTGTCCTGACCAGGAATCAAACCGGTGACCTCTTGGTGCATGGGTTGACGCTCAGCCACTGAGCCACACCGGCCGGGCTGCTATTGTAATTTTCAAGTGTGGTTGTTGGTTACTAAGCACCAGTTTTGTTGCAGCCGGAATACACCTGGCGGCCACCCTGTGGAGGGATGCGCAATCAGACCTCCCAAGTGATGGACACACCTACGGCTAGGCCCGCAGAACCAGGTAAGCATGATCCCCCAGCACAGAGGAGTTTTGGAAGGATCTCAGCTGTGCAGAAACGGCGCAGGCTGTGCCAGGAGGTGGTGGGCCCCTTCACGAAGGTGTATGAGCCGAGGCTACAGACAGCTTGGAGGGAGTGTGCTTGGAGGAGTTAGTGGCTGGGAGGAGGGATTGGGCTGCTCAGTCCTTTTCTCATGTTTCCCAGAGTCCTGGAGGTTCTGTGGAGCCTCCGGAGGCTGCTCTGATGCGGGGCAGAGGGTGGACAAATGGGGAGGGCTGTCCCCTCTTCCAGAACTGCTCCACTTCTGGGATCTGCAGCTAGACTGACCAGGCTCCAACACTTCCAAGATCTGGGACTTTGGGCAGGTTTTTTAGAACCTCTCTGTGCCCCAGCTCCCTCCTCCATAAAGGGATAGCAATCTGCCTGCTTCTTAGGGCTGAACTGAATGGATTGAATGATGAGTGTCCCTAAGGTGCTTCGCCCAGGGCCTGGCACTCGGTGTCGCCTAATGACTCCAGCATCGCTTTCACTGTTACTGTATGGGTTCCCACGGGACTTTGAAACCTACTGTACCACCTCATCTTTAAGTCCTCGATTTTTTGTTTATTTAGACTCCGCAAACAATGACCGCAAGGTGCCTCAGTGAGACCAGATTACGTCACTTGGTTCCACCTTCGTCTTGCAGAACCTGCTGACCTCAGATTTCCGAAAAACTAGAGGGCACGTGCTCTGTGTGGCCAGAGTCTGAGCCAGACAGGAAGCTGAGATGGGCCCCCAGCGTGTGCCCTGCCCCAGCCTAAACTGTTTACAGACTGGGGAGGGTCTACCCAGAAGGCTTCCATCTGGGCCCTTCTTTTGGCGTGACCGGAAAAAACCTCACTATCCTGCCTGTGTGGAGAAAGGACCTGGCATCCTTTGTGGAATCTGCCAGGGGACGTCAGTCTCAAGAGTGGGGTACACCTGAGACCCCTTTCTTTCAAAACTTCCCCAGAATGGTTCCAGCCCCTCTGGGGACCACGTTCAATTCATGTGTGTGTTTAATTTTTGCTTCAAGCTCTGTAGTCGCAGGACCTAGACCACGCCCATCCTCTCGCCTCTGGGCGGAGCTGCAGGAAGAGTAGGTTTGCCTCTGGGAGCAGAAGAGAACGGCAGGGTGCTCGGCTGTGGGCCCTCCACCTCTGCCAGCAGCAGCCTTGCTAGCGCCACGCAGCCTGGGATGGAGGCCATGCCAGCCACGTCTGCTGAGGGGCCCCAGCCTGAGGCTGCCAGCCCTCGGCCCCGCCACTGGAGGCTTGTGGTGCTCTAGGCCCGGATTGGGCTGGTTGTCCGTCCCTGGGCAGCTCTTTGCACGAATCTTGGAATAAATCCAAGTGGAAGATTCTGTAACTGGTGTTTTGATGTCCCAGCGAATGTGTCCCTCCCAGTCAAGCAGAGTGCTGCTGTCCTGCTCCCTGCCCTCTGTGCCCCATTCCCCTCAGTCTCCCGATCTCTTGATATCCCCTGGGGTCCTGCTTAGAGCCTCTGTGAGGGTGGGGCATCTGGGGGCAGTGGAAGGAGCCTGGGCTGGGAGTCAGGTGACCTGGGTCTAAACTCCAGTCCTGCACCTCTGTCATCAGGAGACACAGGGCAAGGCCTGGGCCTCCCATGAGCCTCCGTTTCCTCATCCGCCGAATGGAACACTTCATCTCAGCCCTAGCTGCCTTAGAGAATGGTGGAAGGGAACGAGAATAGATGCTTTATACACTCCAAATGCTGAGTGAGAGACGCAGAGTGGGCCTAGGCAGAAACCAAAACGCAAGGGCTGAAGTGCTCCATGTCTTTTCTCTTCCTCCTACTGCCCCCCCCACCCCCCGCCCTTATCCCAGCTGGGGCAGCCCCATTGAGGAAGCACCACAGTAGGCTCAGCTGCTGCAGAAAGGCCTTTACTGGGCACACAGGGTGAGTCTAATGCCAGTGGGCAGGGTGAGGGGTGAGGGCACATCCTCCGAGGTAGCGGGGGTGGCATCCCTGCCTGGGGGTCTCAGCCTGAATGCACTAAGAGCTGGCCCTTCAGACAGGCTCACGGGAGGTCCGCCCACAAGGGCTTTGGGCCTCTCCTTCATGTAGATGCCACTCCTGACATGGGGAACGCGGCCCTTGCTCTCACGCCGGCCTTGGCTGCTCAGGGAGCACTATGGGGTGGGGGTAGGGGGCTTGGGAGGGCTCTTCAGGAAGGATAGAGGCTGTGCAATGGAGAGGAGGGAGGTTGGCCAGTGTGGTGGACCCAGAGACTTCTGGGCACTTTGGTGGTGGTATTCGGAGTCAGTGGGAGATGCTGGCCCCAAAGCAGAGGTCCAGGCAGAGCAGAATAATTGGATCTAGAGCTGGTTTTTCTTTGGGCTCAGCTGCGAGTGAACTGTTATCACTGGAGCAGAGAACTGGAGAGAAAGGGTGTTCTTCGCTAGCACTTTCCACAGCACACCGCTGTGGGCACATGTACTGGTACACATTCCTGGGTATTTGTGCAGGTATACACGTGGCTGTACACTCACGTGCACTCGCACACCTGGTCACACGTGTAGGCATGTGGTCAAACACCCACATGCATAGCTGCGCAGACAGACTTGTAGGCACACTTTTGTGTCAGGCTGGGGCCTTATATAATAGGAAGGGGTCTAGGGTGGGAGTGTGGTGTGGCTGGAGAAATGGATTCCTTCCTGAACAGAGCCCCTCCCGGGCCCTGCGTGGTGGATGTGGGGTGGGGCAGGCCTCAGTTACTTCCCCCTGACCTCTTGGGCTGCCTTCCGCCTCATGTAGTCCAGTATGTCCAACTTGACGTTGCTGACTGTGGTCCGGTGGTACCAGCGCATGATGGGTTTGCCATCTGGCCCCACCAGGAACTTCTCAAAGTTCCAGCGGATGTCATGGACCTTCATGGGTTCCCAGAAGAGGCGGTCAGTTGAGCCCAGGAGCTCTGAGGTGGGAGGACAGGAGTTCTGGGACAGAGAGGAGTCATGTTAACCCTGCTTGGGGCCCCTCCCACCCTCCTCCCCAGGGCCAGAGAACAGCCTGCTGCTAAGAAAAGAGTGCCAGTTTAGGAAGTCAAAGACTGGATCTCAGAACCACCTTTGGCTCTAGCAGATTGTGAGACCCTTGTCCCTTCTGGGGCCCTGCCTGGGCCGTATTTGTCAAATGGGCTGATGAGATCCTAGGGTGTGCAAAGCCCTCTAGTTGGAACGATAGTCAGATGCCAAAAAAGTCCCGAGAGCCGAGAGCAGGGTGGCACAGGCCTGTGTGCACTGGCGGGGCGGCTGCAGCCCTGTCCAGACTGGGGCACTGGGCGGAGCAGCGCCTGCAGAGGTGGCCGAGCACTCACCTTCAGGAATGTGTAGAACCTTTGCTCTTTCTCCCCGTTGACATCTCCTTTCTCAAAGAGTTGGAAGTTGGGGACATAGCCCCCACCGGGTCGTACATGCCTAGGAGAAAAGTTCTTAGGTGGGTCCCAAGGAGATGGACAGGCACAGGGCTCAGAAGTGAGAGGAAGGGATAGAACAGAGCAGGGGGTGTTGGGAATCTGGACTTAATTCCACAGTGGGCCGTGGGAGCCGATGGATATTGACAGGGCATTGGCACAACATGGATCTGCAATCTTTTCTGTCCCGTTTGGTACCTTCTCAGTAACCCTGCCCCACACATGCACCCTCCCATCCCATCATGCACTTACAACCAGCCAGCCCTGACCCTGTCCCTCTCCTGTCCCCTCTTTCCCTCAGTCCACTAAATGGGGTTCCTGGAAAGGGAGAGGAGTTCTTGGGGGTTGATGAATGTCCATCATGAGTAGGAGCCAATGCAAGAGATGCCTGGAGCCCGGGTGGGACAGAGGGCTGGCCGTGCTGGAGGCGTTTCCCTGGGCGCTGAGCGAGCACTCACTTGAGGCTAGGTAGGATCTCCGAGTTCTCTCCTGGCTCCTGTTTTCCGAATTGGTTGCAGGGGAAGCCCAGAATGACCAGACCAAATGATTCCAGCTCTTCCTGTAGTACATTCAATTCTGGGCCAAGGAGAGAGAGCAGAGACCGGGTGGTTTGGTGAGGAGCCCAGCCTCCTTGTACCACCACCTGCTTGCCCATCCTGCAGCTGAAATCACAGGTCTGACGGGCGCTTGCCCAAGATCACTCAGCGAATGTGTCAGTGCTGGGAGTCAAGGCCCATCCTCCTGACTCTAAGCTGAATGGGCTGGAGGTTTTTGGGGAAAAGAAAGTAATACCCTTCCTCAAATCAGTAGTCAGGCACCTGCCCGCTGCCAAGGTCTGCCACCTGGGCGGGGCTCCTTCAGGACTCTCAGGATTGAGTTTCCTGGAGCAAGAACTACCCATCCCTGGGAGAAGGCAGAGGACTTCCCTGGAGTGGGGTGGGGCCCTCACACCCTCCTATACTCTGGAAATTCAGGGATCCGAGGAGGCATTGGCCCAGCTCCCTCGGTGCCCCTTGGCCTTCTGTACAAGGCCAGTACCCAACCCCACTCCTGCATAAACGCACTATGCACTGTTCTGTTCCAGAGGCCTGACAGAAGCATTCTGGACAGAGCACCCCCTGCCCACTGAGCCATCCAGCCCGCCATCAGTCACTTGCAGGAATTTGCCTGTAGAACATTCAGCTTGCCCTTGCCTCCCTCCAGCATCCCCTGCCCCCAGCTGACTGTTCAGCCCCAGAGGAGTTTCCTGTGGGTGGTATCAGCTGCCTGTGGCCTGCACGGTCCCTCTTTACTCTGCCCAGCTGAAAGGAAAGGAGTGGGGACACTAGAGTTCACAGAACCAGGGTGAAATGCCTTGAGCCCATCGGCTGCTTTCCAGAGAGAGGCCGAGAGAAGTGCTGAGGGCGAGGGGGCTGAGGGCAGGTGACAAATTCTCAGCAAGACAAGGCTACCATTTCTTACTCCGGTGAAAGGACACTTCAGGCAATAACCCAATCTCCTCCATCCCTCTGCTTTTAGGGCAGTTGAGGTGCACGGGAAGGAAGAAGGATGACAGGGAGCCTTCTAGAACATGTCCAAGGCAAGCAGATCTCAGGCCTAGATAATCTTCACAAAACCATGGAACACAGCATTGGGACACACGATCCCTGACACGCCCTTCCCCCTTGCACCAGGAAAATGCCTGGGACTGAAACATTCCCAGCTGGCAGGAACGGCCGCAAATAAAGCAGGGGAGGCGGGGTGGGCTCTTACCACGGTACTGGTTCGTCAGCCCTCAGTAGCTGGCCACGTTGACAAAGAGGATGTATTTGCCAGCGTACTGCTTGAAGGGGATGAACTCCTCCCCGTTGAGGGTGAGGGCTCCATACTCGTAGATGGTGCCGCTCACGTCAGCATGGCAGTCCGTCTGGAACAGAAGACCAGCACCAGGGAGCGGTTAGAGCTGGACGGGAACTTGCGCATCTCCATTTTCCAGACCATGAAAGATCTCAAGACCACTCCAAGCTTTGGAACTAGGCTAGAACCGAGGTCTCCTAGTTCCTCGTGCAAGGTAATGATCATGAAAGCACTTGCTATGCTGGTGAGTGCTGCGGAAACCTGGAGAATTACTTATTGTCATAAATATTTACCAGGCCCGGAGGGAGACTACACTGATCCTGGATGGGCTGATGGAGACTGGTTGGCTGCTGCAATAATCCAGGCAAGGGATGATGAGGGCCTGAACTAGACCATTGTAAAGGAAGAACTGAGCAGAAAGAAGGAAGCAATAGTGCAGAGAGTGGTGATTCAGAGGTTCCAAACCTGGAGGATTGGAAAGCTGAGGCTGTTGTTAGAAAATAGGGACACAGGAGTAGGAGGCGGAATGGAGAAAGGCCTGCCATGAGGATGAAGGGTAAACAACAGCACCTCGCATGTAACTCCAGATGTTCCCTGTAAGTGAGCAGTTGTGACGATGATCCTTGTGCCTTCTTCTCTGCCCAACCTCTGCTCCACAGTCAACTTCCAGGACAAGTAGGGACAGGTTACAATGAACTGTGAGTGGGGGACCTGGATTCCGCATCCAGCTTTGCCACTAACTCCTGTGTGGTCCTGGACTGGCCCTTTCTCTTCTCTGGGCCTGTTTCCTCTTTTATAAAATGAGAACCTTGAACTGGATCAGCTGTTCTCAACTGTGATGGCTTGACAGCATCCTATCAGTAGGAATACTGCTAGCAAGCAGGAGATGGCCTTGACTCCACTCTGCCCCTCCCTCATCTCTGGCCCAGATTACAAAAATCTGGGTCTACTCTTCAAAGGCTGTCACAGCATCAATAGCACAACCAGCAGGTGGGCTGGTCGTGATGGGAAAGAAAAGAGCATGCCACTGTTGTATTGGGTACTGTCTATAGTGCTTTCTGGCCCTGACTACCTGTGAGAAGTGGAAAGACAAACAAACCAGCGTTATAGACCAGGAGAGACAGGTGGTTGAAGTTAGAGAAGCAAGTCCACACCCTCTCTTCCCATCAATCCTGGAAGACTTGCTGTTGAGGTGAGGTATCTTGGTGAAGGGTGAAGGGAGCCATCTGGGCTGGGCAGGGTGTGGCTGCAGGAGGGAGAAGAAAAGCCACCTCTGTCTTGAAGACTCCACAGGTCTGCTGAGCCAGGTGAGGCTAGGTCCCTTCGTTCCCTGACAAAAGCAAGCTCTCTTGGCTTCGGTGCAAATCCCTGCTTTACCTGAGTCTAGTATCCCATGCCCCATGACTTGGTGGGTGCTAAAGGCAGGTCTTAGACCTAAGCTCAACATTCCTCCAGCCCCGGGCCTCCTTGGCCCCAGCTGGGATCAGTTCCACTGCAAATTACAAACAACTGAGGGCACAACAAACACACCCCAGCGGGCCACAGAGGTCCAGCAGCCAGGAGGCAAGGCCTCCCTGCACGCCTCTCCACTCCGCCCTGATCCGAAAACTCTGGGAAATGGAGAGAAAAAAAGCCAAGAGGTTGTCCAAATAATGAAAGCTTGTAAACAACAGGAGGGTCAAGTTCTGGGCACAGTTTCAGGGCCGGGGTGGGGCAAGGGGCATCTCCTCTCATTAGGCTTTAGTCTTTGCTGGCTGTGCAGGCCTGGGCAAGTCACTTTCACTCTCTGAGCCTCCCAAAATGGCTGTGAGAATCTGATGGCAGGTCAAACTGTCTTGTAAACCTCTCAGGAAGAAATCCCCACATCCAAGGATAGTGATTATTCTGCCTGCAGCTAGGGTAAAGGGCCCCCCTGTACCCACATTGTTGTGAAGACGCCTTTGACGTTCCCCAGCTACTAGCAGGGTGTCTCCAGGAGGGGCCAGTGACAGAACTTCCGTGCTTTCTGCTGGGGCCAGTGAGGTCAGTGCTGGGGGTCAGACCAGTGGGGGGTCAGAGGGTGGCCAGGGTCGGGGAAGCCATGGCTTGCACTCACCACTGGGCATTGCAGCCCAGTTCTTCCAGGAGCCCCCTCCCCTCCTCTGGGCCTATGGAATCCCAGAGCCCTCACCTCAAACAGGGAGGCCAGCGAAGACGAAGGGAGAGGCCGTGAGAGTGCCCCATCCTCCCACTTGGACAAGACAGGAGAGTTCTGATGGCTTGAGAGTGGAGGAGGGTAGGGACTCAGCCGCTGGCTTGGGCTGCGGGGCGTATGTCTTTCTCCTCTGCTGTCTCACCACTCTCATCAGTGTGATGCTGTGAAAGGGCACCTGGACGGGGGCGGGAGGCCTGAGCTCTGGGCCTGGCCGTGCCTCTGACGCTGTGACCAGTGTGAGACGCGGTCAGATTCAGTGCTGCCATAAGGGCCCTTCAGCTGCGTCAGCCTGTGGTTCCATGATTCTCTCTGCCTGATTTAGTCACCTAGAAACCAGCGGTTACTAGGATCCTGTGCACGTCAGCAGCTGTTACTGTCTCCAGCTTCTGCACAGTCCTTTTGTAAAGCAAGGACAGGGAGCCTGGGCAGCCTTAAGCTGGACAGGAGAGGGGACACAGCAAGGAAAGGGGGGTTCCCTTGGTTCTCTAGCCCATCCCTTTGAATTGGGAGGAGGCAAACATCTCTCTGGGGTCGTAACCTTTGGTCCATCCCATTCTCCACATGCACCCTGCCCCACCTCTTGGCCCTGGAGTGGGGGATAAGGCAAGTGGTTGAGTCCTAGAACCAGGGTTACGACATTGCAACTCTCTAAGGATCTGGGAGGAGAGGTTATTAGCCAGCAAGTCCTAGCTAGTAACATCTGATATGATCATACCTCACCCTAAGACTTTTCTAGACCATACCCATCCTGTTCTCTCTGAATCCATCGATTCCTCCCGAGTTCTGCAGAGAACACACAGCTATGATGAGTTATTTATGGGATTCATGTTCTTACCTCCAGCCTTCCTGAGGCAGGGCCCAATCTGCCCTTCTCTGGCTCTCCCCAAACTGAGGGTATAGGACTGACTCCAAGGTGTTGGCCCGCCTGTGGTCTGCCCCTACCTCCACTCCATACGCTGATCTTGAAATCAGTTCTATCCCTGCCCTGGAAAATGCCTTGCCCTGGAAAATGCCTTTTGAGTTGGAGATTATGAATAGGACTGGATACAAAGGAGGAGAATTGGAGGAAGTGGCTTGAGAGCCATCTAGTCTCTGCTGACTTCAAAGAGGGACACACTGGATAGGATTTACGCTGAGGACAGGACAGGGAATAGAAAGAGACAGAAGGAACCCTGTGCTTGGAATGGACTTTCTGAGCAGTGGATAGAATTTTGGAAAGAGAATCATAGACTCTTAAGATCTTAGAATAAAGACCAGAGGATTTTAGAAACACAGAGGCTCAAAGCTTCTCTTGAGCTTATACAAGGGTGGGGTGTGTGTGTGGGTGTGTGTGTGTGTGTGTGTGTGTGTGTGTTGGGAGTTTGGACCTACGCCTGGTTGTCTCCCTATCCTGGGGAAGACGAGAAGTCTGCAGGGCCCACCTGGGCATATACAACCCAAGGAGATAGGCACGCTAGGTCATCCTGGCCTCAGCATCCCCACTCTAGCTAAGGGTCACAGCCTGCTGAGGATAGACTGAGGCTCAGAATTCTGCCTCTCCTACTGAGCTGGCAGTCCCCAGCTTGCTCCAACTGCCAGGTGTGCTCAGGCCAATATGGGCAGTGGGTGGTGGGTTGGGAGGCTGCCCCAGGGCAGGAAATACTTCAGAGAACAGTGTGTGGATTTTGCAGTTTCTCCAAGCATCCCTTCTGAAATCAGTTTCATTTTGCCACTATTCCACTACCCCCCCCCCCCTCCTGCAGATGGAGAAACAGGCCCAGAAAGGAGTAGGGATCTAGACAGGGTCCTGGGTGTTGGGCTGCCAGTCCACAGCTTTTTCTGTCACAGATCCCTGCCTCTTCTAGCAGTGCCCCAAATCCAAGTGCATTTCCACCTGCGTTTATTCTTGGGCTAGAAGAGCCCCCAAGGCACTTCTTCAGAACAGGGGACCACCCAGCTGCAGCTCTCCCCCGCTTCCTTCGGGCCTGTCAGTCTCCCCGGGAACCTCGACCACCAACCAGATCCCCAGGCTCCAGGCCTTTTTCTGTGACTGCACCCCCTTCAGGCCCGACTGGAGGGGTGCAGCTCGGGTCCAGAGGTGGCATGGATGTAGCGAGGCGACCCTGAGGTAGCCATGGGGGAGAAATTGCGAACTCCAAGAGCGGGACTTCCCTCCCCTATTCACTCTGTCCACCCGGGGCACCCAGGTCTCCAACAGATGGAACCGATGGTCTGGGCGTGGGGTCCTGGCACAGGAGAGGGAGGCAACCGGAGTTAAGGGCGTCCCTCCCACCGAGGTGTCGCCTTCTGGAGGGGAGCCCGGGATGAGGGGTACCTCGCCACCGCGAGATGGACACCTGGGGGCTCTGCGCGTTCCCCGGCCCCCCGCCGCGGAGGCTCACTCACCTTCGACTTCTCCTGCCCCCAGCCCGGCGGGACGAGGCCGGCCAGGAGCAGGGAGAAGAGGCAGGATGCCCGGAGCAGCCGGGCCATGGCGGGCTGCGGGCGGGTCTCGGCTCCTCGGAGACGCGGATCCCCGGACCACCGTCCGTCTGCGGGGCCAGTGCGCTCGGCCACCTTTCAAGCCCTCAGCGATGACCAATCCGCGGCCGGCCCGGAATCCTTGCAGCCAATCGCAGGGCGCCTGGCATTTCAGGGGCGGGCACGATTTACCCGCTTCTCCCCCTCCCCAGGCTCGGGGCGACAGTGACGTCAGCAAGTCTGGGCGAGAGGTGGGAGCCAGGTCCTCGTGAGCCAGAGGCGGCCCCTCTCCTGGGGGCTCCAAAGGGCGGGAGGAGGCAGCACAGCCCCCTAGCACAGCGGGAGAGGGCTTGAGAGAGCCCGAAGAACTGCTGGAAGGCTCAGCCCCGGGACCGGTTCTTGCTCCTCGGCTTTAAAACACCCACTGTGTTCCCGCTCCCCTCTGCCCCCATTCCCGCTGAAGGAGTGTTGAGGGTTTAAAATGTCAGCAAGATCTGAAGTTAGACTTCTGGGAGCGTTTACTCTGTGTATGTTGAATGTTTAAGAAGCGAACTGTGGGTGCCCTCGGATTTTGAATGCAGCCCCGTCCTGGGCAGAACTCTGGGATACCTCAGCCGCTTTGCGAGTGGGAAATACGTTTGCTCCCTGTGTAGTCTTGAACAAGTTGCTTTCCCTCTCTGGGCCTTGGTTTCCCCATGTGTGTAATGGGATTGGTTGGTGATCTGGAAGGCCCTGATAGTTCTGGCTAGATGCCTTGCTTCTAAAATAAGTGACAGACCAGGAGTCCCTGGAGAGTAGGGACCATAATCATCACCTGGCACAGGGCCTGGAACACAGGTGCTTCATGTTTGCTGCATTAATCAATGAATTCATATCTTTGCTTGGAGATACTGATCTAGGTCTGGGCTGTCTGGGTTTGATTCTGTCCACAGATAGGGGAATGTGTTGAGATCACTGCTCTCCAAATCTGCTGACTACCTGGAAAGCTTGTGATGCAGGTTCCTGGGCCCCACTTCAGAATCACTGCCTTAGAATCTCGGGGGCAGAGGCTGAGAATCTGCCTTCAGAGAGTTTCCAAAGGTGACTCTGAGGCAGGTGATTCTCCATCTTCTGATGGAGAAGTACCTCGAGATAGCGTGTTTTTATTATGAGTTAAGACAGTGTGTTCCTGTGGGGACCTGGAAGTCCCACAGTCTCGTGAAGCCTT
Source organism: Tadarida brasiliensis (assembly GCA_030848825.1). Taxonomy (NCBI): domain Eukaryota; kingdom Metazoa; phylum Chordata; class Mammalia; order Chiroptera; family Molossidae; genus Tadarida; species Tadarida brasiliensis. Next base: position 102,204,574 of record CM061259.1, on the reverse strand, counting down.
CCTTACCTCAAACCACAGCCTGTTGTTGAAATGAAGGGAACCTTGAATGCCAGGAAGTCTTTAAATGAGTTGAAGCACAGAAATACTTGAACACAGAATATGTGCTCAATAAATGTGATTTATTCAACCACCTCATTTCCCTGACGCCTGGAGATGGGGAACAATTTACCCAAGTTCCCATAGCTAATAGGTGGCAGAGGGGAGACCAGAATCCAGGTGTCTAAGCTCCAGTCTCAGACCCTCTTGATGTTGTTCTGTTGTCTTTTGATGGTCATATATGCCCAAAGATACAAAACCTGTATATCTATCAGTTTGTCAGAAATTCATTGTTCATTAGCATCAGTAGGTATCTAGTGACTCTCCAAATGTGTGCCCAGCATCATGTTAACACCATGAGAGATGTCAAAGAGTTTTCTGGAAGTTATAATCCCTGCCCTCGAGGTGTGTCCAGTAGAGCGAGGACTAGGATGAGGCACGTGGCACCTGGGATGGGGCAAGCAGCACCTAGGGTCATGCAAGTGCAGAGCTGGCACCCGAGAGTGAGGGCCTCCCTAAAGTTTGCGTCCTGTGCTGCCTCATCCTAGTCCCAGCCCTGCTGTTCAGTTTCTTTGGAGGAAGCAAGAAGGCCTCAGAGGCCTGAGGCTTGCAGTGGGACCACAGACAAGTTATTTTCCTTCTCTGGCCTCACCAAGGTCTCAGGGGTGTTCTCTGTGGCCCTACAGCTCCAAGGGTCTAAGGAAGGCCTGTGCTGCACCAGACTCAGGAGTCCCGATTTCGTAGACAGTGGATGGGAGGTCGGGGAGTAGGGCCTGGCACTGAGGAGGCCTCCAGGCTGCAGACTCCCTTCGAAGGAGGTCTGAGCCTCAGTCCAAAGAGCATGAGGACAAGAAAGAAAACAGCACTCCCCAGTCTTCCCAACTCCAGCTTTTTAAGCACATTTTGGTGATTTGTTTCCAGGAAACCTGTTTTGAAAGACATTAATTCTCCACCAGGCTGCTTCGTCTTACCCTCAGGTTAAAGTCCAAATTCCTTAGTGCTTCAGATAATGAATGTCCTCAAAGTCCAGCCACCTCCTCCTAGTCTTTTGCCACACGGCTCTTATTCTCTCCATCCCAGCTGCGCTGGACTCCAGGCGATTCTCCCACCGAGCCGTCCTCTCTCACCCCACGTTTTGTCCATGCTGCCCCTCTGCCCGAAGCACTCGACCGCCCCTCTTTACTGCTTCTCTGCTACCATTTTTCAGGTCTCAACTTCAATGTCACTTCTTAGGAAAAGAGTTTTGTTCGAGTCCGCTTATATGGTCCCCTTATTATAGTTCAGTGCCCCTAATAGTTTCTAGAGCAATTGACACTTTCTACATCAACCCTTTGTGGTACTTCATTGTCATTTCTTGTTTGTCTGTTTTCTATGCTAAATCATAAGATCCACAAAAGCTTAATTCTCAGCACTTTGCACAGGGCTTAATACATAGTAGATGGTCAATAAAAATCTACTAAATAAATAAAACACTATATGGCATAAAGAATAAGCAGAGCTTCAGGTCGGTGCATGCTAACAAGTTTGAGCCCACAAAACTGGTCTGATTCCAGCTGCCGGTAAGACTCCAGTCACGGCGGTTAATGCTGAGTGAGCTTGTCAGAGGAGGGAAGATTTGCATTGAGTTTTGGAAAAGGAAGGGTGGAAACAGATGCTATAGACAAATCATAAGCCAGTTTTTCTTCCAACCTGAGAAAGTACTCTACTAAGTCCCAGACACGTGGGCACCCAGTACATCTTTACCCTCTTTTTTTGAGACATATACAGGGAGCTCACTACCTATCCAGATATTTGCTTGGTGGGTGAATGAGGACTACAGATGAGTTAAAAGGAGATTTTTTTTTTTTTTTTTTTTTTAAGTGCTGATGGCCCTGAATGGGTGGCTCAGTTGGTTGGAGCATAGTCCTGTGCACCAAAAGGTTGCAGGTTCTATCTCTGGTCAGGGCACATACGGGAGGCAACTGATTAATGTTTCTCTCTCCCTTCCTCTCTCTAAACATATCCTCGGGTAAGGATTAAAAAAAAAAGTGCTGATGCTCTGTGTCTTCAAGGAAGATAAAACATGAGTTAATAAACAACAAAGGGTGTAAAAGCCAAAACAGTGGAAGCCAGCCCGGTCATTGCTGAGTAAGGGCTGGACTCAGTGATGGGGTCAGCCAGCCCAACTAATGGGTCCAGATGGAGGCAGCTGCAAGGAGGCCCAGCCCCCATCACTTCAGTGCGAACTTCAAATAGTGGCTCTGTTTTGCAATCAAAACAGGATTGCAGAACCCAGGTAGGGCCAGGTGCTGGTTTTCTGAATAAGTGGTAGATCGTAGATTGGATCCAGCCAGGAGAGAGGGAGTCTATCAAGAGGAGAGGGGGCTGGAGACTTTGCTTTGGAACCCAGTGCCTTCCGAACTCGGAGCCTGTTTCCTCATCTATGGAAGGAGGAGTCAGACAGGTTGATCTCAAGGGCCAGGCTTTTGGATAAGAAGAGTAACGGCCAGCATTCCCCCAACATCCTCTATGTATCAGGCACTGCCTTAGATTGTGCACTTTTCGAAAAATCTCTGCAACATTATCATCGCCATTTTACAGATGAGGAAGTGACTACATAGAGAAGTTAAGTAATTTGCTGAAGGTCATGCAGTTGGTAGGTAGCAGAACCAGGATTCTGACCCGGATGTCTTGTCTCCAGAGCCTTTGTCATTAATCTGTAAGCCACTAGGTGGGTGTGGCTCGTGAGCACTTGGTATGTATCCCACTTGAGATGTGCTATCGCTGTAAAATACACACTGGCTTTTGAAGACTTAGTATGAAAAAAAAGAATGTAAAAACATCTCAATAAGTCTTTGTGTCATTACACATTGAAATGTTAATATTTATATATTGGGTTAAAGAACATATTTTTCTTGAAATTAATTTCACTATAAAAATTTTTTTTAATGTGACTGCTAGAAATTTTAAAATTAAATACGCACCTGATGTTATATGTCTGTTGAACAGCGCTGGTTTATGCTATATATTTATAAGAGATTGGTATAGGATTATGGTCTCTGTGAAATCTATCGCCTGTCTGAGGTCCCCCGAGACCACCTCCAGGTTCAGCGATTCACTAGGAGGACTCACAGAACTCAGCATGTGATCATACTCATGAAATGATTTATTACAGCGAAAGGATACAAACCAAAATCAGCAAAGGGAAAGAAAAGGTGCAAAGTCTGGAGGAAACCAGGCACAAGCTTCCCAGCGTCCTCTCCCAGCTGAGTCACACAGGATGAGCTTAATTCCTCCAGCAAAAAACTGTGACAACACGTGTAAAGTGTTGTCCCAGGAAAGCTCATTAGAGAGTCAATGCCCAGGGCTTCTATTCAGGGCTAGCCATGTAGGCATCCTCTGTCTGGCATGTAATTCCAGACTCCCAGGAGGAAATTCAGCACAGAGCACATTGCTTATACAAACAGTTGAAGTACAGTGAGTCACACTTGCAGTTCTGGAAACAATAAACATCCTCCTGAAATCAAAGTTCCTAAATGCCAACCAAGGACCAACCATGCAGGCAGATCTTTCTAAGGATAGCAGTCTGGGGCCTGTTCTGTTAACTCTTTTGCTCAGTCTCCTGGTTTAATTTCAACAGGACTTGGCCTTGGCACATGCTGAAACGCAGTTAATGACTCCCACTCCCTCCAAAGTCTGCTCTGTTGGAGGGAGAGTTATAAAAAGGGGAAGAGTCCCTAGAAATTATCTCATTCAACTCTCTCATTTGAGAGGCTACGGCTCAGAGAGGCTGAGAGATTTGTCCAGGGTCCGACAGCAAATACCAGTGTCTATAAGGGTCAGACCTAGGCTGGATGCAGTTCCAAGCTTTCAGTCAAAATGTCCCTTCCCTTCTCTTGATGTCCTTATATGTTACTGGAAGCCAAAACATGTCCCCTCTCCCCCATTTCTTAGTAGGGAGCCCTACGCCTCTGCTAGCCTCACTCCACCCACCCCCAATCCTCTCTAGGTTATTGTTAGCTGGGAGACAATGGTGCTGGAATAGTAATCACAACCTTCTAAACAGTTACTACACAGTAAACAACCCACATCCTACTTCTTGTGGGTTAACTAGCAATGCACAAAACCAATGAGGTCTAGAGGGAAACAACAAACTCCAGAGTAGGACAACCAGATGGGGTGGGTAACTTATCCACCCTCCTGCCTCCCTTCTCCCAGTACGGCGACAGCTAACAGATGGCCAAGTCAGATCCACACCGTTCTTACCCCTTCCCCAACTCCGAAGGTTCAGATCAAGGGGCCTTGGGAAGCATACTTGAGAAAGTTTTGGACTGAGAGTCTGGAGTCCTGATCCTATCTCAGTTGTGCCTTAAACTAGTCCCTTCTCTCTGAGCCTTGGACTCCTCCCAACTCTGAAATGAGGACATTCGAATTCTGAGGTTTTGTCCACCCTTGTCAGTCTATAATTACATGGTGTCTCATGAACTGACCCCAGGGGAGGAGTTCCCAAGGCTAAATGGGGTGGTGCCCTTGAGTGTTTGCCCAGTCAGGGACGGGTTAGAGGGTGAGGGTGGACTATGGGTAAGTCATGTTGTCTCCTCCTCTGTGGTTACTTTCACCCTCAATGGTTATTTTGATTTTAAATGAGCGAGGACACTTAGTTCAGAGCCTGCATATCACCTCCCCATCCACATCCCCTGCAAGATGAAGAGGTTAAACCCTGACAATGTTTCCCATCTGGGGACAGGGGTGACCTTCCCCAGCTGTTAAGCGGGGAGGGTGGGGGCCGAAAGACACTAGAATTTGAACTCCAGCAAAGACTTAAGAATTGCTTTTTTCCTTCCAGTTCATTCTTTGTCTCCAAAACCATATCTTGTCAATGCCTTTTCCTCATATTACTGAACTCTTAAACCTACTAATGTTAATTAATCCAACAGATGTTTATTACTCTGTATTAGGCACTGAGCCAACTGCTGAGGATTTGACCAGAGCAAACAAGACATGATACCTGACCTCAAGGAACTCACAGCATGGTGAGTTGATGACAAGCAACTGGCTGCACAGGGTGATGGGTACTCTCCTGGGGAAGGGACAGCACAGGAACAACTCACCCGGCTCAGTGGTAGCTGGACTGGCTTCCAGGTACAAGTATCTAGTAAGCTGGGAAGGAGTACAAGGAGTCAGCTGAGTGAGAGACAGGAAAGTGATAGGAAAAAAGGGAAACATTGTTTGGGGTGGAAGGAACCCTGTGATCAAGGGTTGGTTGGCCTTTTCCAACGTTGGTCCTCCATGTTCTTCGGGCTGAAGGTAAAACGTGACAAGAGATAAGGTTGGAGCAAGGGCAGATGGCGATGGGTTTTGATGGCTTTGGACTTTATCTTGAGGACGGTAGACACAAGAAGACCCCATCGCTTTTTGTTATTGTTTGTTTTGTTATTCCTTTATTACTTTTCACAATTTTAAACGATCTCATCCATTTATTTGTCGCCCTATTTATGGTCTATCCCATTCTCCTGCCAACTAGAATGTAAGCAACGTGAGGTCTAAGACCAGGTCCGTTTTATTCTCTGTTGTAACTCCAGCCCCTAGCAGAGTATCAGGCACACAGAGTAGTCAATAAACAGTTTAAGAATAAATGAATGAACGAGAAAAAGAAAATGAGGGCACACAGCTTTGAGAGTGTGTCTTATTCTTCATTTGTCCTTTGCCTTTATAGAAATGGGCTAGGGAGGAGGGTCTGGGTAAGCTGACCCCGAAGCCAAAAGCCTGCCTGAGCTCCAGACATAAAGTTCCTTTTTCTTAAGGGGTCTGTGGTCCATGGGAAATAACTAACCTGGCCCTCACGCTGAACCCCAAAGTCTTTTAGGGCATAGGTCAGAATCAGTTCTTGTCCTACTTCTCAGGCTGTGCTCTCTCAACCTCATAGAGACTATCAGGCCAGAAGGGTCCTTAGAGATGACCTAGTTCCTTGCTACTCAAAATGTGGTTCTTGGACTCCAGTGATAGATGTTCCCAAAGCTGCTTGCCCCGCCCTTGACTCTATCTTTTCCCATCTAGTGTAATAGGATATTTGGGATCTAGTTCCGGCTTTGTTATGTTTTAATTAACACCCCCCTACAAATCCATTACCCACAGGGTTCCTGAGGATCAGCTCTGTGGGGTGGGAGCCATTATTCTTAAGCTTGAAATGATAAATTTCAAGATCAGAGAGAGGATTTGCCCAAGGTCACAGGGCTTGTACATGGCAGAGCTGGGTGATGAACAGGGCTTTCCAGTGCCCCACCAGTAATGCTCCACCTTAAACCACGCATTTCATAAGCTTTTCCATGTGAAATAGCTTTGAAACATAATCCATATAGGGTGAGAGATTCTTATCAACCTTTCCCTCCCTCTGTTCCTCCTCTTTTCTAAGCCCTTTTTAAAGCCCTCCTCCCTTTTTAAATCCTCACATGAGGATATTTTTCCATTTTTCTTCAGATAAGACTGGGAGGGAGGAAGAGAGAGAGAGAGAGAGAGAGAGAAACATCTATGTAATAGAGACACATTGACTGGTTGCCTCCTGCAGGACCCTGACCAGGGCCCCAGGGCCCCAGGGCACCATGGCCAGGACGGAACCACAACCAAGGTACTTACCCTTGACCATATCAAACCCTCGACTCTTTGGTCCACAGGCTAATGCTCTAATTGCTGAGCTAAACTGGCCAGGGCTTAAAGCCCATTTTACATTGCTGTGTGGAGGCATTCTTTCCCTGTCCTAACCGGTTCCTCTTAAAATCCACCCTTGCATACCCTCCCCCTCTTGAACTGGTACAGCGTTGAGCTGAGACTAGAATACCTGGTCCTTGTCACTCAGCCCTTAAACCCCATCACTGGGCTATTGTCTTCTTACCTGTAGAGGGTGGGGGAGGTGTGTGCACTAGATGACCTATAAACTCTTCAGACTTCAGACTCCAGATAAGGCTAACTGAACCCCTAAATGGGCAAGGCTGAAGAACCCCTCGGGAGAAAGACTCTCTTTCCAGTGCCCGTCTCCAAGCAGCTTTGCAGTCCTTCTCACGTTTAATTGCTGTTCCTAGAGCCTCACTTCTGGCCCTCCCTTGCCCTGTTTGGCACGGCTCTGTGAATAGATTGCTAAACCCAGTGAGCTGTTGTGTTCCGGAGAAACACATTCTCAGCTTGACAGTCAGCATTAAGGCACCGATACGCACCCTGAACGCGACGATTTTAAAGCCCTTACGTAGGAACTACCATGGTACCTGTTTTACGGACACCAAGGCTTATTGGTCAGAGTGACTTGCCCAAGGGTCATAGTGAGCCACAGAGCTGAACACTAAAACGCTTTCTGACCCAGGTTCCATCTCTCCATCTGTATTTTCATTCGTTTTTCATCTTTACTGAGCACGGACGATAGTGAGGTCCTGGGTCGGGCACCGGGCATACCGTAGTGAACATAATAGACGGGTTTCCGCACATGTGGGAAGGCAGACTGTATGTAAGTCATATGTTTCTTACACTACGTTAAAATGACAAGTTCATACCAACTATAAACTTCACGTTTTTTAAGAGGAAGAAGTTTCTTTTTCAGGTTACCCCCTTTCTTGCTTCTCCTCCCACTGGCCATTTGTTCCTGATCCTCCCGTCCAAATCAGTCAAGGCCCTGGCTGAAGTTTGGACAAGTCAGGCCCATAAGCTTCGGCCCAGGCTCTAAGCCCTCCTTCCCTGCCTCTGGCAAAAAACAGCCACTGCTTCTCCCCCCGAGGGTGGGGACAGATGGCACCAAGCCAGGGTCCCTGAAGGAGAGGCCCTACTCTCCCACACAGGGGCTAGTCTCTCACCATGGCTTGCAGGTCAGGGTGAACAGGGCTGGAAAGGTGACCTGGAGCCCAGGCTCGTCCATTGGTGTCATCTGCTTGGCCAGCTCAGTCGGACAAAAATAAACGGTCCCTATTTTTCTGGGTTGTGGCCTCAAGCCCCAACTTAGGCACTGGGAAGCATTAAAAGTGTGTCACGTGAGAACTCTGGCTTTGGCCTCAGAAACCCTGGATTTGAATCCCAGCTCTGCTTCTTTCCAGTTGTTTCAGCCGGGACAAGGTGTCTTGCCTCATCTGGGAAAAGGGGATTTTTTTTTAAATCCTCACCTGAGGATATTTTTGCATTTATCTTCAGATAGAGCAGGAGGGAGAGAGGGAGGAAGAGAGAGAGAGAGAAACATCAATGTGAGAGAGACACATCGACTGGTTGCCACCCACATGACCCCAACCGGGGCCGGGGACAAACTGCAACCGAAGCACGTGCCCTTAGCAGGAACCGAACCTGGGACTCTCTGGTCCACAGGCCGACACTCTAACCACTGAGCCAAACTGGCCAGGGTGGAAAAGAGGATTTTGTATGGATTGAGGTAGTGCGAGTAAAAACATTTGGTGCATTGTTTGGGATATATTCCTCCTCCTTACATGGTTGTTGTTATTAAAGACGTCAGTGATGGCCCCAATTATCTTAGCCACGGAGTGGGTGCCTAAACTTAGCATCCTGGAAGCCACAGAGCCTGGGCTCCAACCCTGAGCATCCTGCCACCCCACGGCCCCCTCAAGCTCCTCCGTGCTCTGCACATCACCACCTGCAGTTCTACAACTCAGCACAGCTTTGTCCTTGCCGTTGCTCCGGTCCTCCCTGTTCTCTGCACCATGGAGCATAGGACCTCGCATAGGACCTCCATCTATCCTCACCCAAGGACACTTTTTCATTTTTTGTTCAGACAGAGTGGGGGAGGGAGAGAGAGGAAGCGAGAGAGAGAGAAACATCGACGTGAAAGGGACACATTGAGTGGCTGCCACCCGCACGACCAACCAGGGCCGGGGACAAACTGCAACCGAAGTACATGCCCTTAGCGGGAACCGAACCCGGGTTTCTCTGGACCGCAGGCCGATGCTCTAACCGCTGAGCCAAACCGGCCAAGGCTGGTTTGGAAGGTTTTCAACTAGTATCCTAGGGTCTCCCTGGGACTGTCATGTACTTTGTGTACGAGATTCTGAGCTATTGTTATCCAGAGGTCCGCAAAGAGGAGAAATGTGAGGTTTCAGAACTTGAGAATACCCTGAGAATACCCTGCTCTCCCCAGGTGCACACAGCCTCTGTTCAACCTGTCACTCACATGTAATAGCTGAGATGAACTGAGTGAGTGCCTACTATGGGTTAGGCTCTGCTCTAAGTGTTTTATACAATTTTTCATGTGTTTTTTCTTTTTAATTTATTTTTTTTTAGAGACAGGAAGGGAGAGAGAGATAGAAACATAGATGTGAGAGAGAAACAATGATTGGTTGCCTCCTGCACACCCCCCACTGGGGATCGAGCCCACAACCCGGGCATTGCCCAGACCAGGAATTGAACCGGGACCTCTCAGTCTATAGGACGACACTCAATCCACTGAGCACACCAGCTGGGCTGATCTAAGTGTTTTAAACCGACTGCTTAATCCCACAACAACTCTATAAAGTATGTATAATATAAATTCTATTTTAAAATTGAGGAAGCTGGGGCATGGGGAGGTTAGTAACCCAAGCTAGTAAGTGGTGGAGATGGGGTTGCATTTCAGAAAATCTGGCTCCAGGGCCTGTACTCTTCACTTCTATCCCACACTGCACTGAAACCCAGAGAGGGAAGGGGACTTGCCCAAAGTCACACAGCAATTTATGCAATGATCTCTGACCATTAAGCCACTGGAAGAGTCATATTAAAGTAAAAAATAAGCCAAAGTTTAAAATATCCTGGTCTCGCCCAGCCAGTGTGGCTCAGTGGTTGAGTGCTGACCTATGCACCAAGAGGTCTCTGGTTCGATTCCCGGTCAGGGCACATGCCCAGGTTGTGGGCCCGATCCTCAGTGGGGAGCATGCAGGAGGCGGCCAATCGATGTTCTCTCTCATCGATGTTTCTATCTCTTTCTCCCTCTCCCTTCCTCTCTCTCTAAAATCAATTAAAAAAAAAAAACTCTTTAAAAAAATAAAAATAAAATATCCTGGCCTCTCCCATTCTCCATCCTCCCTCCACCTCCAAAGCCATCCTATGGGCTGTCTATTAAAAGCAGAGCGGTCTAGGGTGTGGCCTTGTAGGTCAGAGCCAAGGCTGGCGTGGCTTGGCTGGCCCCACAGCGGTCAGCCCTCTAGAGAGCTAAGCCTGGCTCCCTCTCTCACCCACTCAGGCCACGTAAGGACAGTCAGAGGAGGCAGAGGAGTCGGGGATGGAGGTGGGGGCAGGACTGGAGGAGGCAACTAGAAAGGGTAAAGAGCAGGGGTCAGGATTAGGGAGAAGGGGTGGAGTGGAGGAGGGAAAGGGAAAGACAAACACTGAGTGAGCCAGCTGGTGTGGCTCAGTAGGCTGAGCCGTGTCCCATGGACTGAGAGGTCCTGGTTCGATTTCCGGTCAGGGCACATGCCCGGGTTGCAGGCTCGATCCCCAGTAGGGAGTGTGCAGGAGGCAGCTGGTCGATGATTCTCTCTCACATTGATGTTTCTATCTCTCTCTCCCTTCCTCTCTCTTTAAAAAATCAATTAAAATATATTTAAAATTAAATACATACATACATACCACTGAGTGTACCAGACACAGCGCCAGGCACCTTCCCATGCATCCTGCAACGGGGCCCCATTGTTACCCCCATTCTCTTTTACACGGGAGGAAACAGACTCAGAGGGATGAATGACCTGCCCAAAGTTATGGGTGTGTCTACCGTAAGAATGTATCCCCTTTCCATTATAGAAGAAAGGAGAGGAGGACAGGAGAAAGGAAAGAGGAGGAGAGTCATAGTGGGAGAAGGAGGTGACGCATAGGGGCCTTGGTGCTCTGCCTGGCAAGCGCGACGGGCCCAGAGTTGTCCTTGCATCCCAGAGGGCTCGCTGGGCAAATGTTTATGAGAAGCCTCAACATTCGGAAGGAGCGTGACCTCTCAGCCTGTCTGCTCCTGGACACAAACAGCCTGTTGATTAACCCCAGACTGGCTCCTCTGCTACTTAGCTTTATCTCCTGGGATGGGCGGGCATGCAGGGCAGGAGGTGCCTGGCCGAGAGTTTCCAGACTGGGAGGGGCGACTGCCAGGAAATCAATGATCCTGAAAGAGCAGGGTCAACAGGGACCACAGAGAGCACACATTCTGTGTCCACCCCTTGCCGACTTGCTCAAGGCCTCATAGTAGGTTAATGGGCCCTAAAAGCCTTTGACCCAATGGTTGACACTTTAAGGAAATTAAAGCTTGACTCATATTATTTTCCCTAATGACCCCTACCATTAGAGCACTGTGATGAAGTCATGGCTGTAAGGCACTTGGCAAACTGAACCCCCCTGAGCACCTGGGAAGTTGTTCTCTCGTCCAGCCCCTCACTCCTCCCCAGTCCCTACATCCCACCTTCATTCAATCCGTTAGGACAGACTTGAGTGGTGAGACACACACACTCACTCACCCCATGCTTACCACCACACACCGAGTCTTCGCTGTGAAACGAGGGTTATCTCGGAATGGGAGACAAGCGATGCGGCAGGTGTCTGCTGGGGCTGGAACGGGAGGGAGTGGATTTCATAGGCAGCTTGAAGGACCAGAATGAGAGCACCAAGAACCACCACTGTGGAATTTCTGGGAGAGAGAGGGCAGGTCCAAACACAAGAATCGGATGAAATGTAGGATATTTACAACGTTGGAAAGAACAAACAGTCTCATTTCCAAGGCGAGTGGTGGGTCATGGTGACCTTTCAAGTACACAGTAGTTTGTGGCTGTAATTGAAAGGCGTTAAAAACTAACTGAGCTCACAGGGCTCATCCGGCTGACGGCCTCTGCAGTTATGGGTGCAGTGGCTGCCCCTCCACCTTGCCCTTCCAGAAACTTCTCCCAGTGTTCCCCATAATAGTACCCTACCCAGAGTCTCGGAATATGTGCCTATATCTTCCATTCTCTCTTCTTCCCATTGAATCTATCTAGTTTTGAGTAGTTTGTATGGTTTACACAGGAATCAGGTACGATTACATTCTTCTTATAAAATTAAAACTTGACAGCTGAGGCTGAAATCCCATGTCACCCTTCTGCTCTCTATTTTTGTCACAACTCCTCTCCAGCACAATTAGCAGTATGCTTATTCTTCCAGAATTTTCTCTACACACACACACACACACACACACACACATCTTTTAAAATATATAGATGGCAGCATTTTTTCACTTTTCTTCTTCTTTTTCCATAAGTATGTTATACATTATTATTGTACTGCAACTTGCTTTTCTCACTATTGTATGTTTTAGAGCTCTGTCCAAGCTAGTATTTTTAATCTACTTAATTTTTAATCACGGCACCGTGTGGATGTTTTATGGTTTATTTATTCCTTCCATCTCCTAGTCTTTCACCGTCTGCAAACGACGCTACTGTGAATAGGCTCCGTACACCTTCCTGTGCACATGTGATTTATTTCTCTAGGAGAGAAATCTGGCAGTGGAATTACAGACTATTTTAAGTACTCACAGACCCAGGAAAAGGCCCTGGGTCTGAAAATCTAGCTCTGTAAGTGGAGGGCAGGGAATGGCTACAGAAAGAGGCTGCCCACTTCAGTCTGCTGGTTGATAGTTTATTGAGGGAAACTTACATCACATAGAAAGTAAAGGGGGGTATCCACGGGTGCTAGCACGTGAAAGCCACCAGGTATGGGAAATGACTTTATATGCTTGACCAGGTCAGGACAATGACCTGTTCCAGGAACCAGCATGTACCAGGAGGCAGGGGAGGGGTGCTGGTTTATTTCAGAATGGGCATCGATTATGGTCAGTCTCCAGGGGCGGGGGTTGCAGTAAGTAATCTCCACTCTGACCCAGGTCCAGCTCACAGGGCAGACAGCAGTCAGGTCTTGGAGCAGTGTCTTCTCAACAGATACCAGGGTATGAACATCCCCCACTGATCTCAAGTATAGACTCTCCCTGGCTGGCTCTGGGGTCATTTCTTCCAACTCTCAGGTAAGACATCTAAATCACCAGCTTCCTGCCCTGGCCAGTTTGGATCAGCAGTTAGAGTGTCAGCCCACGGACCAAGGAGTCGCGAGTTTGATTCCAGCCAAGGGCGTGTACCTCGGTTGCAGTTAGGTCCCTGGCCCTGGTCGAGGTCGTGTGGGAGGCAGCCGGTGAATGTGTCTCTCTCACGTCGATGTTTCTCTCTCCCTCTCTCTCTCCTTCCTTCCCACTCTATCTGAAGATAAATGGAAAAAAAATAAATCACCAGCTTCCTACTTCTAATCCCCCACTGAACAACCCCACCCAGAGGTCCCTCAGGCTCCTCAGTCTCATATGACAAAAGTGACCTTACCTCTCCCCACCTTGCGGGCCCTCTCTTGGTGCACACGCTCACGTTCTCCCAGTTGCCCGGACATGGAAAACTTAACCATAGTTCTCTCTCCTCCAGTGTACTGAAATGTCAAATCTTGTGGATTTTATCTCAGTAACATTTTTTGGTTCTCATTCCTTCTTACCTTTCGCCAGGATTATTTTAACAACCCCCTAACTAGTCTCCTTGTTCCCTTACGCAATGCACCAAAGTCACCTTCATAAAGTACAGGTGATGTCATTCTCTGTGTTTGGTTCCCCTCCTGAATATAAAACAGAGTAGGATCTCCTTGGCTTGCTATTCACCAACTTCTCCAATCTGGCTCAGTTTTGTCTCTCATTTTTAATCTTTTCAGATTCATCTTTAATCTCTTCAGATTCTTCCTCTTTCACACCCCAAGCACAGTGATCCCCTTGTATTCCCAAATGTGGCCGTATTTCTTGCCTCCCAGATTTGGTTTCTGTGTTTCCTTCTCTACGAGTCTTTCCTTAAGCTCTGCCCAAACAAACATTAAGGATGTGGGTTGCAGTGTTCGTCTCTGTAAAAAGGATATAATAACTTCCAGGTCCAGGGCGGACTTTCAATGAGATTCTGCCTCTTACAGGGAAAATGCTAAATAAACCTGAACTCATAGTTTTGTCAGGCCTCTTTTATAAAGCTGTGCCCAGCCTCACTGTGACTTCCCTGCCTTCCCAGGCTCTCTGTATGCTGGTGGACATTTCGTTATTCAGTGTTTTATGTATAAGTTTGTCCTCACACTTGATAACGGTCCCCTGAGGAGCGGGGAGCCTCTTATTTATTTCTGAATAGTGTCCCAGCACAGTTCCTAGAACTGAATTGAATGTAGGGAGAAGGTCTTGCTGCTGTCAACTCTGGAACAGCCGTGCAAAGTGGACAGGCAGCTATGTGGAAGCAGCGGACAGCTCTGAACCCCACCTTGGCCCTCACTGGTCGGTGATGATCTGCACGCCTCACTTACTCTCCCCACCCCAGTTTCCTTATCCATACAAAGGGGAAAATACTAACAGCCACCTCACAATGTTGGGGTGAGCTTATGTATGCCAAAGAACTTTCTGGTTTTTGCTTGTTTTTAAAATCCTAGCAGCCTGCTTCCCCCTTGTGGATAAAATTCAAATCGCATATTAAAATCAATCGAGATAAATAATCTAGGAACCAGAGATTTATCTCAGCATTGTTTTGTTTTTTGTTTTTTTTACTGAAAAATTGGAAACAAACTAGGCCTCCAAATAGAGGCTTCGCTAAATATATTATGGTACACCCACACAAGGGAATATTATCAAGCCATTTGAATATAATGAAATAGATGTCTGTGGTATACTGCTAAATAAAACCCTAGTTATAAACATATAAACGATGCCCCATTTTTGTAAATATCTAATGTTAACAGTGTTTATGTAGGGAGGTGAAATTCAGTTGCTTTTCACTTTCTTCTTTATAGTTGTATGTCTGAGTTTTTAACAATGAGCATGTATTATTGCCATTAGAAACACGTAGCTCCTTTTATTGTGGGGAACCTATCAGTAAAACAAGAACCCCATTGATTACCGGTTGTGACAGGCCAACCTGAGTCAGGGAGTACTCTGAGTGATATATTTTAAAAAGACCTCACGCTCCAGTCAATGCATGCACACACATAGTAAACTAAGGTTGAAGTCACCCCGAGATGCATGGACCTTGCTGAGAGGCAGCCTCAACAGTCGTTTTTCTGCTCCTTGGACCTGCTTCGTGCAGAGTCCTGGGTGGGAGAAGGTGGCAATAGCAAGCCAAGGAGAATAAAGGATCCTGGACTGGAGTTCTGGGAGCATCTCCGAAGTGGGCCAGCGGGACCTGTGTACCCACTGTTCTTGACCAGGCCGATCCGAAGTCCTGAATCTGACCCTGTGTTCTCAGGGTCTGTCATTGTTGTTGTTAATCTGTTGGATTATGTGAGCTCTCTGGTGCCGTCCAGATCCAAAATTCTATGATCCTGTTTTCATGGTGCTGTGATTTTAAGATTCTGATCCATTGGTGGTTTGGTTGTCAAGGCAGTTATAGGCAGCCTTACCTCTTCTCTGGGGTCTCCCGGGTCTGGGACTTCAGACATGGCTGGCTGGTATTCCTGAGCCAAGCGACGTCTTCTTAAAGTAAACACAGCTCATTTGTAGGTCTGTGTGAACTACCTTATAAGGAGAAGACAGCCACAAAAACCACCCTGTACCCCATGAGATAGGCAAGTTCCAGTGAGGAGAGAGGACATGGAAAAAAGTACCCTAGGTAAGTATTTTTTAGAAAGAGAAATAACCCATTGGCCACTAGACTCAGATGCCATTTGTGGGTTCTCCAGCATGGAGATAGTCAAGATTTTATATGCTGTTGATTCTATTATTTGAAGTAGTATCCCTCTTATGAACATATTACGTTACTATGGTACATCTGTTACAATAAATAAACCAGTGTTGACATATTATTAATAACCAAAGTCTATACTTGATTCAGATTTCTTTCGTTTTTATCCGATGTCCTTTTTCTGTCCCAGGATTCCTTCTAGGATATTACATTACATTTGGCCATCACGTTTCCTTGGGCTCCTCTTGGTAGTTTCTCTGACTTTCTTTGTTTTTATAACCTTCACAGTTTTGAGAAGTACTGGCCAGGTATTCTGTGGAATGTCCCTTACAAGGGACCCATTTTAGAATACAAGGTGTTGACTCTTTCCAAGGACCAAGGCTCTTCCAGGGAGACATACTATCAAGAAAAAAAAAAAAAAAAAAAAAAATCTGGCCCTGGCCGGTTTGGCTCAGCGGTTAGAGCATCAGACTGCAGTCCAGAGAGACCCGGGTTCGGTTCCCGCTAAGAGCATGTACCTCGGTTGCAGTTTGTCCCCGGCCCTGGTTGGTTGTGCGGGTGGCAGCCACTCGATGTGTCCCTTTCACGTCGATGTTTCTCTCTCTCTCTCTCTCTCTCTCTCTCTCTCTCTCTTTTCCCCTCTCTCCCTCCCACTCTATCTGAACAAAAAATGAAAAAATGTCCTCCGGTGAGGATAAAAAAAAAAAAATCTGAACAAACTGGAAATCAACAAACTCTTCTTGAGTCCTGCAGAGAACTGAGGTCACAGGACAAATCAATCACTGCCCTGAAAACTATACAGAAAGGCAGATACTGAGAAGTTACTGGGAGCAGAAGCCCACCGGTGCAGCCAGGAACAGTGTAAGTGTTCTACCAATTCCTACAGCAATTGAGTAATTGCTGGAGACTCAGTGTGAACTTGGCATAAGAGTTAAAAACTCTAGAGTTCAGTTTTAGGAGGGCTCCCACATGTTCTCACAGCGAAGATCAAAGAAAAGTTCCCCTCTGCTTCTGGCAGTGGGAACAGAAAAGTAACCATTTTGAAACACACTCAGCTTGCCCCTACCCCCTGCCCCCATCCCCACCCCGGTATGGAACATCTGCCCTACAAACAGAGTTGGGGGAACGAAATCAGGGCCAGTTTTATTCGTCTACCTTGCCGTGGGTTGAACCTCTGCTGTACAGGCAGGAGCTGGGTTGGGAATGGGAACTCAGTCTTCTCAGCTGCGGCTGACTGAACTTCAGCTTCTGTGACACGGGGCTGGGGTGGATGGGTGAGCTACTACTTTGAGAGTATTAGGCTTGAATGAGAAGATTCCCCTCGTTAATAAGATCTTTCTTCTAAGTCACTTTATTTCTCTGAAAATGTTTATCAGGTTGTTGAGTCTCAAAGCCTTTAAAATCATTCTCTTACTCTTTGAGGTCTAGAAATAGTTGTTTAACTCTGTAAGGCCCCACATTTCTGGACCCTCCATTTGCTTTCATTTTTGCTTGTCAATCATTAACTTTTCCTGATTCTATCTCTTTCTTACAGTAGCTCCCCAAATTCAGAAAATATTCCCAATATTCTGTTTTCTAATATCTTCTAGAGCTGTCAGCACAGTAGGCACATGTAGAGGAGACAATTTTACCCAGTGTTTTGCCAGTTTGTCAACATCTTTCCAGCCTCTGACATCAGTTTTCTTATTGCCCAAGGGCAGTGTCACATATTTTAGTTTTTGTTGTATTAGCAGTATACTTCTAGGACCAAACCCTAAGCTCAATGACTTCATATAGGGTCAATGGAGGCAATGGTTCCAGGCCCACACCCTTATGAGAATGAACCAGAATGATGCACATGACCCCTCACAGTCCTATCTCCCTCTATCATAGTCCTGAATCATTTCCTGGTCTTTCTAATTAAAATGTCTTTCTAATTATATCCTTGGTAAATATAAAAATAGCTAACATATTATGGGCATTATACATACATTATCTTGTATAATCCTTGCAACAAGCCAACAAGTTATGGTACCATTATCTCTAATTCACAGAAGAGAAAATGAGGCTCCAAGCAGATCTAGAACCTAGATCTGTCTGGCTCCAGAACGAAAGCTCTTACACCGCCTCCTGCATGCTTCTTCCCTGTATTCTTCCCTGAATTCCTAATGCTCTATTAGAACTCACTTTAGGAGAATGAGGTTCCATTTATAATTAATAAAGGAGGACCAAGTTGATTTCTAATGCCATGGATATTCGCATGGAAATTTATAGGATATTTATCCCCCACCATGGAATAAATTTTATTTTTTTAAATAAATAATTATTTCTGCAAAATGTATCTCTATTTCTGAATTGTAAAATCCTTATGAAAGTATTTCTTACTAATCTATCACAAGGTGAATTAGGAAATACCAAATAGATAGAAATGGTGTGCAGTACAGCACGCCCCTATCGTATTGTTGGATCATGTAGTACTTATACTTTATATATTCATATTTATTAAGTACTCCAGTGAAAAACAGCAGTCATATGTGCATTAGTTTGCTAGGGCTGCCATAACAAAGTACCGGAGACTGGGTGGCTTAAACAACAGACATTTATTTTCTTACAGTTCTGGAGGTTGGAAGTCCAAGGTCAGGTGTTAGGAGAGACCTCTCTCCTTGGCTTGCAGATGGCCTCCTTTCCGTTGCCTCTTCATGTGGTCTTTCCTCCGTGCACCCATTTCACTGGTGTCTCTCCATATGTCCTATCTCCTCCTCTTTTTTTTTTGAAAATATGTTTTTTATTGATTTTTTTAGAGAGAGAGGAAGGGAGAGAGAAAGAAACATCAATGTGAGAGAGAAACATCAATCGGCCTCCTTCTGCACGCCCCCCACTGAGGATGGAGCCTGAAACCCGGGCATGTGCCCTGACCAGGAATCAAACTGGGACCTCTCAGTCCATAGGATGACACTCAATCCACTGAGCCACACTGTCCAGGCCTATCTCCTCTTCTTATAAGGACACCAGTCAGATTGGATTAGGGCCCACCCTAAGAGACTCATTTTAACTTAATTACTCTTGACAGGCCCTATCTCCAAATACAGTCACATTCTGAGGTACTGGTCATTAGGGCTTCAACATCAGGAGTTTGGGGAGAATGATGGCAGCATGTTAGAAGGGGGAAATTTAGTCACCAGTAACCACTTTTTAAAATTGTAGTGAGTGTTTTAAGAAGCCAAGGCTATTTCCTTTGTTCGCTCTCATAAGATACCTATCTCATATTTATATATTTTATATGAATAACAGCACCTTTGCAATACTCTGTCACAGATCAAGGAGTAGCAGAAGTCTGTTATATATACCAGCAAGCAACAGGAGAAAAGTTTGTTATTTTACACGTTAGAAATCTTATTGAATGCCAAGTTTTCTGTTACACTTCGTATTTCTTAATAGAAGTAAAAATGTTATTGTTTAATGCAGAAAATCTTGGTAGATGACATTCTATATATAATACTTATTTTATATTCACAATTATGTTGTCTTCACATATGCAATTCAAACACATATATGATTTATGTCGTGTGGTACATAATGTAATGTAGCACAGCTAGGAATATAATGCTTTCGTATCTTGCAGATTATGCATGTATGGTTTTCTAATTTTGTTCTGACTAGTGCAGTTCCTAATATTTCGAAAATCTTTCTAGTCCACAGTGAGCATTTATCCTTTAATAAGCAGGTGTACTTTCTGTAATACCTTCTAGAAATACTTTGGCATCACATCTGGAATATGATTTCTACAGAAACAAAGCTACATTCTCTTTTAAATATGTTGAATTAATAGTCTCCTCCTTAGTAAGACTTCTTGATACATGATAAGGTTTGATTTCTACTGAAGGCTTTCTGTCACTGTAATCATTTAGTTGAAGATATTCCCACATTAATTTATTTTTTAAGAAATGTTTTCTTTACGAGTCCTCTTATGTCGACAGAGGGGTGAGCTGTGTGTGAAGGCTTTTCCACATTGATTACAAGCATAGGACTTTCCCTTTGTATGAGTTCTGTGATGTACAATGAGATCAGACTCCTCAGAAAAGGCTTTCTTACAGTCATTGCATTCATAAGTTTCCTCCGAAGCATGGATTTCCTGGTGTCTAGTAAGGCATGGCACTTCACTGAAAGCTCTCTCACATTGGTACACACATAAGGTCTCTCCCCCATGTGCATCCTCTCATGTACAAAGAGTTATAACTTCATGTTGAAGGTTCTCCCATATATATTACACACACAGGCTTTCTCTCCAGTATGAGTTCTCTGATGAATGCTGAAGTATGATTTTTGGAAAAAGACTTTCCTACACTCATTACATTCATAAGGTTTCTCTCCAGTGTGAATTCTCTGATGTTCAATGAGGTGACTTATGAAATTTTGCTACATTCAGTACACTCATAAGGTTTCTCTTGTGTAGGGATTCTCACGTGTATAACAAGATTTGATTTCTTGCTACAGGCACTCCCACACTCAGTACACTCAAAGGGCTTTTCTGCTATGAGTTCTCTTATGTATAATGAGGTCTGGTTTCTGAAAAGGCTTTTCCACATTCACTCTTTCTTGCATATCTTCTATTGCCACTGAATAAGTTTAAATAGTTCAAACTCCTACCTTAAGAGTTGCATTAAAAAAAATTTTTTTTTAATCCTCATCAGAGGATATTTTTTTTCTATTTATCTTCAGACAGAGAGGGAGGGAGGGAGGGGGAGAAAAACATCAATGTGAGAGGGACACATCGAGTGGCTGCCTCCTGCATGACTCCGACCAGGGCCGGGGACGAACTGCAACCGAGGTATGTGCCCTTGGCTGGAATTGAACCCGTGACTCTTTGGTCCATGGGCCGATGCTCTACCGCTGAGCCAAACCAGCCAGGGCAAGAGTCGCATTTTTGAAATCTTTGTTTTAAAGAAACAAAGTCTGTGCTCAGAAAAAATCTATTTCTAAGTGCATTACACTTACCTTTTCCTCAGTCACCTTTTTCTGGGCAATGAATGCAATGTTCTCCAAAAGTGTTTCTTGGTTCCTCTGGCACCTCTTCATGTGATCAGCAACTTGCCAGAATTCTTCTAGAAGGCATCAAAATAAACTATATGTTGGTGAATATTTCTGCTAACGTATTGTGGTTCATAACTTTTTGCCCTATTGTGAAAGTGAATCTTTACTTGCGGGCCTAATGTCCCATACATAAAAGAAAGATCAAGACTACATGGAATATATCTCCCTGAGCTTTGCAAGAAAACCACAACTTTTTTCTTTAATTGTAGTAGTAGACACAGAAACGGAGAATATAGTATGACAATGGACACAAATATATCTGGCTATGTAAAAACAGGACTTTGCAGATGGAATGGAAATAACCCAGGGAGAAGTAAAAAAGAACAAAGAAGAACAGCTGCTATGGGGTCAATGAGGAGAGCCTGTCTAGGGGAATTAAAAGTGACTAGGGTGAAATGGTGATTAGAGGAAATAAAGAAAGGACTGGATGAGGAACAGAGGGATCTGAGCTAGAGCCCGGTCAACTCATTGGTGGAATGCTGTATGTCAGTGTTCACTCATCTCTTTGCTTCTAGTTTCTTTGAGCTCCTCTCTGATAGTGCTTTTACAAAACTATCAATTCCACTAGCAAATAGGAACACCTTTATAACCAGTGCTTTAAAAAGCCATATAAGAGTAATTCACTCTTGTATGGGTGTGAGGGCCCAGGGATTCCTATACCCAGAAGAGGAAAATAGACCATTGGATAAACCAAATCTTACCTGCCCAGGATTAGATTCACTACTGAGTTCTATTTTTTTTCTTTTTTGTTAATACTCATCCGAGGATATTTTTTACATTGATTTTTAGAGAGAGTGTGCTTTTGACTGGGAATCAAACCTGAGACCTTTCTGTGCATGGGCCGACACTCAAACCACTGAGGAAACACTGCCAGGACCAGGTTTTTTCCTTAGATCTTTAAATAAGCAAGTTGCAAGTTTGAGAGTCCTGCATGGAGAGGTAATGTGGGTAGCTTCTATCCAACAGCGAACAAGTACATGAATGCCCTAGGTCCAATAATCCTTGAGGCATTAAATTCTGCCAGCAGTTATGTAACTGAGCTTGGAATTGGGTCTTTTCCCCAAGTGAGCCTCAGTGAAACCCCAGCCTGGGCCAGTACTTTGATTTATTAGATTTGTGGGAGACCATGAAGCAGGGGACCCAGATAATTCATGTCCTGATTCCTGACTCATAGAAACTGAGACAATAAATGTGTGTTGTTTTAAGCCATTAAGTTTTGGGGTAAGCGGCTACATTTCAATACCCAGATAATAACACACTTTATAGATAACATTTTATTTGATGGTTTATTCTTCCATTATTTGCTTTTTATTTTTAATGTAAACATATATTCATCTTCATTATTCACAGATTCTGTGTCTGCAAAATTACCTACTTGCTAAAATTTATTTGTAACCAACAAAATCAATACTCACAGCGTTTTTGTGGTCATTAGCAGACATGCACAAAACAGTGAAATGTCTGAGTTGCCCCAGGCACACATTTCCAGCTGGGGCTGGACAAGGGATGCTCTCCCTCTATTCCAGCTCTCAGACGGAGTGACCACGGGATGGAGACTGCAGAGGCAGCGTATTGTAGTGCAAGAAAGGCCAGCTCTGGGACCCATGGACGGAGTGTGACTCCAACTCTGGCACCTGTTAGTGGAGTGACCTCAGGTAAGTCTCTTAATGCTAGTGAACCTCATTTTCTCTTTTGTAAATTAAAGAAAACAGAATGTACCAGGATGGGTTGATTTTCAGATTATAATCGTAATTACACAAAGTAAAATTCATAAAGTTGTAATTTAAGATTATAATCTGTGATATATATGTATTATGTATATATACATGTGTGTGTGTGTGTGTGTGTGTGTGTGTGTGTGTGTGTGTGTGTTTCCCCTAGGAGCAATGCTTCAGTATTTACTAATTCTGTGTATGCAGAATATAACCACCACGAATAACGAGAATTGACTGTATATATTCATTCATTTTCACATTTCAAAAAATGGAAGGGTAATAAACTATTTTCACTTTCTTTTTTTCACATAACATTATATTCTAAAGTTCACTCTATATTGTATATAGAGGTATTTCTTTCTGTCTCTCTTACAGTGAAATAGTACTGTTTTGCGTGTATACCATGATTTATACACCCAGACCTCTGTTAGTAGATGTTTGGGTTGATTGCTGTCTTCTGGTATTAAAAATGGTACTGCAATGGATAATGTTTGAATATATATTTTTTGCCAATGTATCTTTGGTATATATTCCTGGAAATAGGGTTTCTGAATCAAATGGTAAAAGCTATGTATTGTTGTGGTTTTAGAGATAAACAGGCATATATTTGATAACCCTCCCCTTAAGAAGTGGAGCTCAATTCCCATTCACGTTTAGCAAACAGTGCAGAAGAAGTAATGAATTATCATTTCCAATGTATGTTATAAAATGCCTGTGGCTTCTGTCTTATGTGTTCTCCCGCCCAGCCCCCACCCATCTCTCCAACTCCTTCTCTCTCCCCCTCGCCCCCATTCCCTCGACTTACATGGTCTTGGTGGAAGCCAGTGACCACAGCATGAAGCAGGCTTGAGGAGAGGGAAGACCACTACCATGTCATGATGATAATCAAGCAGCCTAAGGAAAGGCCCCCATGGTGAGAACTGAGCTTGCAAACTGGTGTTCTGAGGCTTGTCATCAGCCCCTTGATTGAGTTTGGAAGCATATACTTCTCCAGTTGGCCTTGAAATAAGTGCAGTGCTGGCTGACAGCGTGACTCATCAGAGACTAACTCTGAACCACCCCAGCAAGGCTGTTTCTGGATTCGACGCACAGAATCCACGAGACATGAAATGTTTATAGTTTCAAACTGCTAAGTTTCAGGTACTTCATTACACGACAAGAAATAACGAATACATGTAGTTTTGCTAGATATCACCAAACCCCCTATATAGGGGCTACACCATTTTTCTGTAGTACCAGTAATATGAGATAATTCCTGATTCCCATGGCCTTACCAAAAGTGTTTACAAATTTAGAATACTTTCTTTATAAGCTAATAGATGATAAATAATATCTTATGGATAACCTTTTATTTCTATTTTTATTACATAATGAGGGACTTTTCCCTCAACTTCTTTTTTAATGGAATACTATATAAGGACAGCTTCTCATCACTCTTAGAATTAAGAGCTAAAGTTTTCACAATTCCTGCCAGGCTCTCTAGAGTCTGACCCCTTCCCATACCTGTATTTTCCATTGCATCACTCCTTGAGAATTCTGAATTAATCATTACTATCCCCTCTGTGTCTAACGCAGGGCTCTCCTGTCTTAAGCACAGGCCATGCAATAAATATTGATGTAACTGGAAATGAGTGATCACAACGGCCCATTTCTCACCCTCTTCTTTGTCTTGACCAGACATTAGTCAGGCCTCTCTCCTCCTCACAGGCCCCTAAACTTTGCTTGTCCCCAAATTTAAACACACGCTAAAACAATGTGTGTGTGTGAACAGCCTCCCTAATAGCTTATTCTCAGATTCTGAGGATGACAGAAACATTTCTTGTTAAGGTGCCTTGGTTCTAGCCACTTGCACACTCCCACCTCTTAAAAGTTCCTGCTAACACTTCCTTGCCCTCCCTATCAAAGAAAAGGATTTTTTTCTGTTTGACTTTGAGATGGATACAGGTTTCTGAGATTGTTCCCTATTGCAACAATCTATTAGAATAAAATTTCTCCTTATCTAAGTCTAGATTTGGTGGGGGTTTTTTTTGTTGTTAAAAAAATTTTTTTTCCTTTATTGATTTGAGAGAGGAAGGAAGAGGGAGAGAAAGATAGAATCATCCATGAGAGAGAGCATCAACTGGCTGCCTCCTGCATGCCCTCTACTGGGGATTTGGCCCACAACCTGGGCATGTGCCCTGACTGGGAATCCAGCTGGCGATCTCTTGGTGCACCTGTGGAGCTCAACCACTGAGCCACACCCTCTGGGCTAGATTTGTTTTTGACATGAGAAATGAAACTGCAAAATTTAAAATTGCTGTTCATCTATTTACATAAGCCCCAAATCATGGCTCCTGTGGAAAAGGGTGATACAAAATTATATCTACTTATGCACATGCAACTTCAGTTTAACATGCGTTTTTTAAAAGTGTAAAAGCTTGATGTAAGGTCCAAAGGTTATGATTACAATGATGTTTTAGTGGTTCATTTTTTAAATCAAGTGATTTTTTTTCTCTGAATCTAACCTCATCACTTTCTCCCTCTTTTTCCTCTCTCTCTCCCCTGTCCCTATTTCCCTCTGTCAGGGCCTCCTGTGTTCTGTCCCTTGGATTCCCACTTCTGCTCCTATGCCTCCCGTTTTTTGCTCTTCTGTCTCCTGTCTCTGCCTCTCCTTTGCCCCATTGTCCCTGCTTTCTCCTAGTCTCTGAGGTTTTCCTTATCCCTCCTTCTGTGCCTGTCTCCTCTTCTGTGTTCGTTTTCCCTTCAGTCGGCCTCTGCGGCTTACTACTGCACTAGTAATTTTTTGTAGAGAATTCCTTACAATCGTTTTTAGCATCAAGCCCGTTATCCCTATATCTCCCCTGTCCCCGCGGTCCCCGTCCCGTCCCGGTCCCTCTTCCATCCCTCTCATCCTCTTTCCTACAGCGGTCTCCCAGAGGGGACTGAACCATCCACCCTCCCACCCCTCTCGGCAGGTGGACGCTCCCGCATGGGGCTGTACCATTCACAAACACCCGTCAACAGAGTCACCAATCAGAAGATTTTCCTATTCCAAAGTCTCCCTCTTTCACCATGCAGCCTTCCCCGATGCTCCTGTGAGACCTCTCTGCACAGTCTGCACCTCACTGGGGTGTGTCCTCCTCCATTCCTTCACCTGGACCCTCCCTGCCGGTGGCGCAGCCCAGCCTCTGCTGGGAAGGAGAGGAATCCTGCGTGTACGGAAGTGCACGACCGCACATGGCGGCTCCCATTCACACAGTGCGTGGGGGCGGCCACATTGCCTCCTGAACACGGGCGCGAGGATGCGCAGTGGGCAAAGCCCGGGACGGATCTGCGCAGGCTCGGAAGCCCCTTGCTCTGCTCACCCAGACAGGAAGCGAAAGGGTTCATCAGTGAGGCTGTGACAGCTGTCCTGGGTTAAGCCGTGACTGGCACTTGGGGACATGATAAAGCATCCCCAGGTCAGAAGGCAGATGCCTGTGGTGAAGAGTTATCTTGGCTTGGCAATGAGAAAGGGGTCCGTGAGGGTCAGTGACTGGAGGTTTAAGAAGTCACGATGGAGAAGGAAAGTGGGATTGGTGTTGGGTGTATTTGGGAGGCAGGGATGGTGTGAGCTATGAGATTGGTAACTGGGGAGTGATGTGTCAGTGATGGGGTTGTCTGTGGGGTCAAAAATGGCGCGTAGGGGGACACACATGACGGGTCGGTGATTTAGGGGACGCTGGAGAATCGGTGATTAGTGCGGGGGCTGTGGACCAAATGACGGGGGTATCCATGTGGTGGTCATGATGTATGGGCATGGCGGGGGTAGGGTGGGGCGCTTTGTGGGGTCTGTGATTGTTAGGCCCAAGGATTCAGCGATTTGGATGGAGTTGTAATGATCTCAGGGTATCATGGTAATCAGCCCTAAATTACTGGGAAAGTTTTTTACATACATTAAAGCTTCCACAGGTCATGGGCAACTGTTGAGTTCTTAAAGGTCAAACCCCTTCTCAATCCATCATTGCATACTTAATATAGTGCTTCCCACAGAAATGACCATGTTAAAACAAGACCAAACAAATAGAATAGGATTATTATGGAAAGGGTGATTTCAGTCCTACTTCTTTCTAAGCTTATTGAAATCATTTTATATTTTATTCAAGAAACATTTACTGAGCATCTGCTGGTTGCCCAGAGCTTAGTAAGATTATTTCTCCTGATTTTCCTTCCAGATCTGTTTTGATGAAGTCTCCCTGTCATGGGATCACTCACTTCCTCTGAACCAGTTCAGTCCTGTCTGCATGACTCCTCCTGGGACTGAGAAAAATTTACCAGAAATATACCTTCCTGTATTGAGGCAATAAAAATTGAAACAGAAAACTTGTTGAGATTAACAATTAGGCATGAATATTCGTTGGCAGGAGAGCTCGCTGAGTTGAGGGAAAATATAATGGAGTATTGGAATTCAGTTGCTGGTTCTTTCTGAAGAATAAAGGAATACATTCCTTAGTTTTCCATTTGGTCATTGCCATTCTTATTGCAGAGAACTCCCTCTACAGTTAAAATCTTTATAGAGATCTGTACATGTTAATTGCTTTATGAAAACATTTAACAATATAATTGCTTACTTCCCAGAGGGGAAGTAAGTTGTTAGTAAATCAACATGTAACATCTTTACATCTGTACAATTAAAAAACCTTGTCTAAGTTCTATGTGATCATAGTAGTCACAAGAGGACTTCCTTCACATGGTGCTTGCTGAACATTCTGTAAGGACCAGACTACTTTTCTCCCACAGTTTGACCTGTCATCCACCCAGCTTCTGCTGTAGTTGTTTCTGGACTGGCGAACATGGAAGCTGCAGTCTGGGTCTGGCCTGTGAAAATGTCCTTCTGATCACCACTTTTGCTTTCTCAGGCATCTGTTCTTTTAGAGGAGAGCAGAAAATGATGAAATCCCAGGTGAGTTGCTTTTAATTTTTAAAATTTCCTCCTTGGTTTTCCATATATTCACATGGAAATGTAAAAAGAGCTAAAACTGGATTAGGGAAAAGGTAGCTAAATAAAGATCAAGACCTAGAAAGAGTTGCTAGGTAATATGTAGATATCCTGGCATGAAACTATTTACAAAAATTGATGTACCAATTTTTCTGGTCTTTCTTGGAGATGTCATCAGTTACATGATTTGTAGTTCTCTGAAGAGAAAGCAGATACATTTCCCAGGGGAAGAAATGATTTCTTGCCACATAATACTAAACCTTCCTATTTAGGTCTTTGTCTGGAACTAGGTGATGGGATGCAGTGTTGTCACCAACACTCCTGGGGTAAATACAATGTAGATTTCTCATAGCTGTATCATAAAATGCTCTCTTCTAGGGGAAGGTATCAGTGTCACAGTCATACTCCTTGAACTTTTATCTTTTTTAGCTAGGGGCATGAAACTATTACCTGTGAGCCAAATGCAACTTTTTGAAGCAAAGTGTTGGTGGCAGCACAGCCATGCCTGTTGTTTACGTGTTGTCTAGGTCTGTGTTCTTGCTGCACTGGCAGAGCTGGGTAAGTACAACAGAGACCACCTGGCCTGCAATGCTGAAAACATGTACTTCCTGAAACAGTTTGTTGACCTCTGCCCTGGAGGACCAGATTGATTGCAGAGGCTTCCTTTTGTCCAGCTGTATCCACCACTAAAGTCCAGATAACACATAGAATGTGTACATTTTGAATGGTCTTCCAAACAATTGCTCTCCAAAG
Source organism: Tadarida brasiliensis (assembly GCA_030848825.1). Taxonomy (NCBI): domain Eukaryota; kingdom Metazoa; phylum Chordata; class Mammalia; order Chiroptera; family Molossidae; genus Tadarida; species Tadarida brasiliensis. Next base: position 102,176,372 of record CM061259.1, on the reverse strand, counting down.
GCAGTTCTTGAATTATAATTATCTGTCAGAACTTTGGAGAGCAAGGGCCCCCAATGCTCCATATCCTTTCCTGTGGTTTTGTGAGTTTGTAGGATTACTGCCCAACTCAAGGTCAGTTCTTCTCTGCCCTTCCATTTTTAACTTTTATAAAGTACCCTCCTCCTGAGATTATCAGTGTTAATATTTTGTTTTTAACCTTCCAAACCGATACCACTACAAGTTTGTATATGTGCAAGTACAAATATGTGAGAATGTCCCTTATTTTATTTTGCTTTTCTTTTGGCAAAATAATGTTACAGTAAACATTCTGTTCTGCAACTTGATTTTTAACTTCATCATCCAATATGAAGATTATTGTGTACATTCTTAATAGCTTCCCATGCCAGTACATAGCATTCCACCTTGTTATTTTATCAGATGCATAATATTTCCTTGTGATCTGGTTGACTGAGATTGTTTCCTCATCTGTAAAAGGGAGATTATTATAATCCTCATAGGGTTGTTGAGAGAATTAAGTGATTAATTCTATATTTAAATGTGAGCTGTTAATATTATATCATCATTATTGTCAAATCTTGAAATCAGCCTTTGTATTTGGAGTCCTTATGTATATTTTATAATAGAGCTTAACAACTGAGTTCTCTTGTTAAAACATAGGGTTTTTTTCCTTCTTGGATGCCAGTAACGTTAGAGCCATGTGTCCAATACAGAGCCGTCAGCCACATGTGGTTATTGAGCACTTGAAATTGGCTAGTCCGAAGGGAAAGGTGCTGTAAGTGTAGAGTTGGGAACAGGATTAAAAGATTTTTGGAGGTTGGATCATGAGGGAAAGTAGAGTGAGGGTGGGAAACAGTATTTGCAAAAGTAAGAAGAGCAGAGTGATTTAGGAAGGCTGAGAATTTGAGGAAGACTAAAGTGCAGGGTCTTTCATGAAAAGTTTGACCAATGATGGTGTTAAAGTCTTAAAATATAAAAGATCTTGTTTACAATATCAAGGAGACAGTGGTCAAGAACCCAAACTATCGAATCAGAACACTTGCTTTTAAATCTCAGCATATCATTCATATATGATATACTACCCTAAACTCTGGCAGGTAGTTAGTCAAGCCCTGTAACCCTCAGTTTTCTCAAACATAAAGTGGGAAAATTAATAGAGTTGTCATGAGGATAAACTAAATGCTTGGCAGCTTGATGGTCTGAATATGGGACTTGGTGTAGGATGAGAGAACCCGTAAGACTGAGTTGAAACTATTTATATATTTAAGGATGGGTCCAAAGGAGGCTTTTAAAGCAGAGAACTGTTGATATTTCAAACAATATTTAATTTATGTTCATTCTGAAAGCAATATTTGATAATAATGGAATATTTAGAGGAAAACCTGAAAATTAGTTTTAAATAATACAGATCATCCAGATTCTATTAGATGACAACTATTGTGAACATAATGATGACATAATTTAAATAGTCAGTTCTCCCTCAAGAAACATCTTTTGGCTCTACAGTTACCCACGTCCTTTATTTTAATGCCCCATCAATACTTTGTTGGTGGGTTGTTGTTGTTTTTCACGTCTGTTTCCGGCACATTTCTTATGTTTGTTCTTCGGTATTGCTGTTTCAAATAATGTGTTTCTTTATATTACTAGCTGTTGAGTATACACCATAGAACTGTTATATTTTGGACAAGCCAAGATTATTTTTTCTATAATATAAGGGCTTTAGATGATGATCTTCAAGAACTCTGACATTCTGTGATTCTCTAAATGTTATACTTAAAAAGGCCTTTTCTCCTCTATAATTATTAATAATTCTCCCATGTTTTGTTCTGTTACTTTTTTTTTTTTTTTATCCTCACCTGAGGACACTTTTTGCATTTATCTTCAGATAGAACAGGAGGGAGAGAGGGAGAAAGAGAGAAAGAGAGACAAAGAAACATCGATGTGAGAGAGACACATCGAGTGGTTGCCACCCACACAACCTCAACTGGGGCCGGGGACAAACTGCAACCGAGGTACGTGCCCTTAGCAGGAACCGAACCCGGGCCTCTCTGGTCTGCGGGCTGACACTCTAACCGCTGAGCCAGACTGGCCAGGGCTGTTCTGTTACTTTTATGGCCTTGGGTATTTTTTACAAAAAGTATAAATTTTGGCACCATCTAGAATGTATTTTTTCTATTTTCTAAGACATAAGATATGGTATATTAGTCTCCTACGGCTGCCATAACAAAGTACCACAAACTGGGTGGATTAAACAACGGGAATTTATTATCTCACAGTTCTGGAGGCTACAAGTCAGAACTCAAGGTGTCAGGAGAATTGGCCCCTTCGAAGGGCTGTAGGGAAGGATCTGTTCCAGGGCCCTCTCCTTGGATTACAGATGAGCAGCTTCTCCCCATGTCTCTTCATATCACCTTCTCTCTGTCTGTCTGTCTGTCTTTCTGTTGAAGTTTCTCCTGTTGATATGGACATCAGTCCTATTGGATTAGAGTGCACCCTAATGACCTCATCTAACTAATTATATCTGCAATGGACCTATTTCCAAATAAGGTAGTATTCTGAGGCCCTGGGGGTTAGGATTTCAACATATGAGTTTTCAAGGATATAATTTAATCTATAACATGTGGATTCAGCATTATTCTTTTCCTGTTGATTCTCTAGTCATTTTAATATTATTCATTGAATAATCCATTTTCCTCCTAGTTATTTAAATGCTGCCCTTATCATTTATTAAATTACCATTTTTATTAGATAGACCTTTTATGATTTACCTCTTCTGTTTTCCTGATCTCTCTGGCTCTTTCTGCTAATGACAGGATTTTACATTGTTTCTCCCTAATATCCTGGTACAAAGCCAGGTGTAGGTATAGTATTGCATGCTATTGTAGAAGAAAGAATGATCACTTCAGATTGAACAGGAATATACTGTTACAGGGCTTAGTATCATTCAAGGATGTGGCTGTGGATTTCACTCAGGAGGAGTGGCAGCACCTGGACCCCACTCAGAGGACCCTGTACAGGGATGTGATGCTGGAGAACTACAGCCACCTGGTCTCAGTGGGTAAGGACGGCTTTCTGCGTAACTCAGACTTGTGCAAGCAAATACCTTTCTTGTCAGTTGCTGTGGTTAGGTGGTTCCTGACATACATAATGACTTTTATGATCATCATACCTTTCCAAATGGAGGTCATTCCTCTGCTGAGGGCTAACTGGACTGCTTCCCTGTAGACTTAAACTGCACCTTCTTTTACTCCTTCGGTGCAGTGTGTCCCACGTCCTCTGTGTTTCCCATTTCATAGGGCATCCAGTTTCCAAACCAGATGTCATCTCCAGGTTGGAACAAGGAGAAGATCCATGGATCATTGAGAGAGACATATCACATTGGATTTATCCAGGTAAATATCAGGCAGAAGGGAGACAAGGGAAGTGAAATATCAGTTTGTTTTCTTTAAGTGATTGGTGCCTGAGACTTATGTTTCTGCCCTTACTGAAATTTCTCATTCTTTGCTCCTGTGCTGAGAATCTAGTAGGCATTCAACTAATAATCAATTAAATAATTGTGAATCTTTATAGGGGGAGCTATTACTTACTGATCCCCACTCTTTCATATATATGTATATACAACCTACTAGGCAATAGAAGGCACATATGTTATACTCTAGAAGGTAAGACTTCCAGGTGGATGGCAGTACAAAATTAAATATCACATATAGTTACTGTTTTTGAAAATTCAGAGAAAATTAGAGCCTAAAGAGATGCATCAGAATTGAGAAGGCAGTTTTCAGAGTATGCAGCAGTAGCTGCTTTGAAAGATGTTAAGTATTGATGATGCCGAAGGAGGAGGATGAAGGCAAACTGTTGGAGTGTGGTGGTGTTGGTGAAGGGGAGGGGAGTATGTGAGTTAGGGAAATATGGCTCTTCTGGGGAACTTTGCTAGTTTTATTTGATGTATATAGAAGATAAATGTACTGAATGTGGGAAAGTTATTTATGAGGAATAGTGTAATTCAAGCTTGGATTCTTGGTGTGTATCTGATATTGAATCCAAAACAGGATCTTGGATTTTCTGATAGCAAATGGTTTATAAAATAAATTAAAATGGTGAAAACTGTTTTCATTCAGAGAGCAGGATAAATGGGAAGATTCTAGAATAGTAATCCAAGATTAGAGTGATAATAACCCAGACACTTTTCTATCTCCTTCAAGTCTAGCTTTTCCATTAATGTTTCTCTTTAACATCCTTGTCTGTCCATTCACCTGATCATACTATATGCTGTATTGTCTTATAAGATGGGCTGTCTCCATCCCTATTTTCAGAGTTCATCTACTACGTTGGATTAATTATTTGTTTCACCTGTCTGTGTTCTGTTAACTGTTCTTTATGATTGTTTTATTTATCTTTGTTTTCTTTAGACAGGAAGAGTAACCTTGACAACCCTCAATCATGTATTTTGGGGTCTTTTTCCTTCCATAATAAGACACTGAAAGGAGTCACAAAGGATGGTTCATTGTACTCCATTTTAAAAGTATGTCAAGGTGATGGCCAACTGCAGAGATGTGCAGATAACCAAGACAGACTTTTCAGTCAAGTAACACTTATCAATAACAAAACATTGACTATGGAGTCAGGCCATAAATGTAAGGCATTGGGGAAAGTGTTTCGAGAGTTCATAGAACCTGATACTTCAAGACAAAGTCCCCATAATCATGATGCATTTAAAAAATACTTGAAATCTAATATTGATGTACCTAGTTGTAATGAGATTGGTTCAAGAAAAAATCCTGATGAGAGTGGAAAACTATCTAGCCATGATATGTCCAATTCTAATCTTGAGAAAATTCAAAATGGAGTTATACCCTGTGATGGTACAAACATTTTCAACAATAAACAATCCCTTATTCATTATAAGAATACTGAAACAAAAGAGAAAACCTGTGTATGTGTTACATGTGGAAAAGGCTTTGCTAAGAAGTTACAGCTTATTGTACATCAACGAATTCATACTGGAAGGAAACCATATGATTGTGGTGCATGTGGGAAAGCCTTCAGCGAGAAGTTTCATCTCGTTGTACATCAGAGAACTCATACTGGGGAGAAACCTTATGAATGTTCTGAATGTGGAAAAGCTTTTTCTCAAAAATCGTCTCTCATTATACATCAGAGAGTTCACACTGGGGAAAAACCATATGAATGTAGTGACTGTGGGAAAGCCTTCTCCCAGAAATCACCCCTCATTATACATCAGAGAATTCACACTGGAGAGAAACCTTATCAATGTAGAGAGTGTGGGAAGGCCTTCTCCCATAAGTCACAACTGATTATACATCGTATAACTCATACTGGAGAGAAGCCATATGAGTGTACTGAATGTGGGAAAGCCTTCTGTGAAAAGTCCCACCTCATTATACATAAAAGAATTCACACTGGAGAGAAACCCTACAAATGTGCTCAATGTGCGGAAGCCTTCAGCAGAAAGTCAGAGCTAATTAAACATCAAATAATTCATACTGGGGAGAAACCTTATGAATGTACTGAATGTGGGAAGACCTTATCCCGGAAGTCACAGCTCATCATACATCAGAGAACACATACTGGAGAGAAACCCTATAAATGCAGTGAATGTGGAAAGGCCTTCTGTCAGAAATCACATCTCATTAGACATCAGAGAATTCACACAGGAGAAAAACCTTATAGGTGTACTGAATGTGGGAAAGCCTTCTCTCAGAAGTCCCACCTGCCAGGACATCAGCGAATTCATAGAGGAGAGAAACCTTACATATGTGCTGAATGTGGAAAGGCCTTTTCTCAGAAGTCAGACCTTGTTGTACATCAGAGAATTCATACTGGGGAAAGACCCTATTGTTGTGCTGTGTGTGGGAAAGCCTTCATCCAGAAGTCACGACTCACTGTACATCAGAGAATTCATACAGTGGTAAAATCATAAGAATGGACTGAGCCCAGAAAAGCCTTCAGTATTTTTTCAAGCCTTAATAAATACCACAAGCTCCACAGATTTGATGATTGTGGGGACACCTTTGTTGATAAAATTTTACAAGTGACAGTAAGTTCCTAATGTAGCATTTAATTTTTTACCAAAGATAATGCAAAAATCTTAATTATATAAATGATGGGCATTTTCACTACAGCATGTAAAAATTTTAAGGTTGCTACCTGAATGAGTAGTATAATAGAACAAGTTACATGTATAGTTTAAGTTACATGTTCCTGACTATACTACGTAACAATAATCAGACGTGATAATACTGTTAATGTTAATCTAGCATAATTATGGGCAGGTAGTAATTCCTCATAGGGGACATGAAGGAAGACTGAGTTAAAAATAAAAAGCCAGATATACAAACTGTACTTGGGGGAGGGCACTTACACCCCTAAGTGTATAGGTACGATTCTTCTTGTAGAAGGATGAAAATATGGGATGATAAAGTCCAATAAATGTGATCTTGTGTTTTTCAAAAATATAAGTTGATCTGTGCCTGTGGAGGATCCTGGATCTTGGAAGTGACAATTCTTGCTAATTTCTTCTGTCTACCCTGCACCTCTAGGATCGTGTTGTGGTGGAAAGATATTGGTTTCAAAGTCAGATAGTTATGGGGGTTTTTGTTTTTGTTTTTTTAATCCTCACCCAAGGATATTTTTTCATTGATTTTTAGATGGAGTGGAAGGGAGGGAGGGAGGGAAAGAGAGAAACACTGATGTGAGACAGACACACCGATTGGTTGCCTCCCATATGACCCTGATAGGGGCCAGACAGAACCTGCAACCCAGGTATGTGCCCTTGACTGGGAATTGAACCCTCAACCCTTTGGTCGGAGGGCCCATGCTCTAACTGCTGAGCCAGACTGGCCAGGGCTGGTTATGGGTTTTAATCCTTGTTCCATTACTTACAGATTTTGTGACTTCAGGGAAGCCTTTTTTATCCCTCAGTGTCTGTCCCCTCATCTGTATATGAAATCCTGGCAGAAGGCATATTTTTTCCTGATATTTGTCCCCTTTATTGTCTCTCTCCACTTTCTTACAGTAGATTGCTAATACCAATATGTACACATGTAAACTTGATTTGTATTCCAGATACTTTACTTCTGATTTCCCAGGTTTCCTATCCTGTCCTTTGTCCATTTCGTTGCCCTTGTGTCTGGTGGCCTGACTCAAGCAATGTTAAGGAGAATTCAATTAGTTTTATTTTGCAAACACATAAATTATTGTGTCTACACATAAAGACCCTGTGTGCTACCTTCACAGCTTATGTTTTACCTCCTCCCTGAAGCACCAACTCTTATTCCTGAGAATTAAGTGGCCCCCAGAAACCCTTAGCGGGTGGGGAGGACATGCCTGGGATATTTTACAGGCAAATGCGATGCCTGGACATAAAAATTCCACCTGCTATCTCTAAAATGCTACCATGTTCTTTTCTGTGGGCCCAACTCTTCTCCCATGACAATCAGGTACGCACCCTGATGAGGAGAGGTCGCATGTAGTGACCTGTGTGGCTAAATATGTTGTCTGCATAACAATTTTAGCACTCAGATAAATATACATATATGAAGCAATTATGCAACTTTAGTTATGGTTAAACACTTTCAAATGAAAACTGAAAAGTAATAGCACTTTGTAGTAGATAACTTTTTATAAAGATAAGGCTCCATACAATATGTACCTTTTAAATTATTTAGCAAATTTTCTTTTTAATGCAATTTTGCATGAACAGACACTGAAAAAAGAAAATAGCAAAGCATGCCATGTGATGATCTAAAAATCAAAACAAGCCCGGCCAGTGTGGCTCAGCGGTTGAGCGTCGACCCATGCACCAAGAGGTTGCCAGTTCAATTCCCAGTCAGGGCACATGCCCAGGTTTAGGCCTGATCCCCAATGGGGGGCATGCAAGAGGCAGCCAATTGATGTTCTCTCTCATCGCTGTTTCTCTCCCTCCCTCTCTCTCTAAAATCAATAAATAAAAAAATTTTTTAAAAATCAATACAACACATTATGTAAGAGCATCACTCAGTACCTGCTAAAATGAATGTGAAGATAGCAGAATCTAACATATACCACAGTAATAAAAAACAACCCAAAAAGTAACCAATGAAGGCAGAAAATAGGACCGAAAAGAATTTCTAATTTCTATGAACTTTAAAGCAATCATATAAGAAATAAGTATTTGCACAAGCAGTGAACGCTAATTTTCCACCAAGGGATTTCATTCCAGGTGGGAGGCATATAGCATTAGCCTAATACATGACAACAATCTCAGAGGAGCCAGTGTTCTTTTCCATAAATGAGGAAGCTGTGAAAACTGAAGAGTCTGACACATGGAGAGTTAGAAGGAAAAAAATACAAACTCAAACTTAGATGTAAAGCAAAAAACTTAAATATCAAAAACTGTAAACTGTGGCACATCAAAAATATTGAATAACTCTTTAAGAGCTGAAATTTTTTGTTGGTGCAAATACTTATAGTCAACTAAGACTTACTGGTTAAATACCTGAGGCATATCCAGCTTTGAACACCTTTATAAACTGGAGCTAAGAAAGTTTTTTCAGTCATTAAAAAAACAACTCCTAGCCCAGCCACTGTGGCTCAGTGGTTGAGTGTCATCCCATGCACTCGGAGGTTGCTGGTTTGATTCCAGTCGGGGCGCATACCTGGGTTGTGGGCTCGATCCCCAGCTTGGGGTGTGCAGGAGGCAGCCAATTGATGTTTCTCTGTCATTGATGTTTCTATCTCTCTCTCCCTCTCTCTTCCTCTCTTTGAAACCAATAAAAACATATTTTTAAAAAACTCATAGACACAGACAACAGCATGGTGATTACCAAGAGAAAGGGGAGTGGGGTGAGGTAGAAGAGGGTAAAGGGATAAATGGAGATGGATGGAGACTTGACTTGAGGTGGTGAACACAATACAATATACAGATGATGTATTATAGAATTGTGTACCTGAAACATTTTATTAACCAAGTCACCCCAATAAGTTCAATAAAAAATTTAAACCTCAGCACCTGTATTAACATGAAACAATGGTATTGATACAAGATAAAAATGAAACAAAAATCCTAGATAAGTGGGTATTTGATAGGGTATCTGAAAATAACAGTCTCCAAGAATTCTTCCCAGTCTTCCAGTGACTGCCAATTATGGTCTACTGGGTACTAATATGTGCTATTTTATTATTTGCTATTTTTTTTAACTTGAAAAATTTGCTTATAACCCTGATGAGAACCCCATTTTCATCCCTTAGCTTCTGGTTGTCTGCATTTAGGTCTGGTAACATGTGAGCTCTTCTTCCACTTCAGATTTTCTTCTTTCTAGAGCTTTTCATTTATTATTATTATTTTATTATTAATTTGTTTTTGTTATAGATGTTTCTCCTTTTTTCCCCCATTGACACCCTCCTCCCCCTCCCCTTCTCCCCGTCCCCATCCCTGTTGTCCATGTCCATTGGTTATACACCCATGCACATAGGCTCTGTGATTCATCTCTTCCCCCCGCCTCCCCCCCTCCTTTAAGGCCCGTCATCCCGAACTCCACCTCCATGTCTCTGGGTCAATTCCGTTGTTCAGTTTGCTCAGTTCTCCCATGTGTTGCTGGCTTCCGCCGTGGGGGGGGGGGGGGTGTCGCTCAGCTTCCTCGCACTGACCAGGTTCCGCAGTGTCAGTGGGTTGCTCAGCTCCCTCCCTCCCTCCGCCTGGGTTCCTCTGTGGTGGGGGCGTAGCTCAGATTCCATGCCCCCCCCCGCCCCCCCGCAGGATCTCTTTCCTTTGAGGCACATGGAGGGACCCAGAGGGCGGTATGCTGTCTCCATTCTGCTTCTTCTTTAATTTCATAGTTGCAGGGCTTCCATTCAGCTTGATTTCATGTGGTCTTTGAGTGATGGTTATTCTGTGATTTAGTTGTAACTTTGATGTGGTTGTGGGAGGATGCGATTCCGTGTCCACCTACGCCGCCATCTTGACCGGAAGTCCGAGTTGTTCATTCTTTTTTTCCCATTTCCAATAGTGACCCGTCAGCAAATCTCTTATTTCTGGGTGACCACTTCCAATCGCAATTTATGATCCATCCAATTGCAATTTATGATCCGTCAGTTCCATATTTGTATCATGCTGTGTTTTCAGTTTTTCATTTTCAGCTAGAATTTGTTCATAAAGCTTTATAAAGTCAGTTGAATCAATCTAGACTGCGATGTTAAGGTTTTCTTCATTCTAAGTAACTGTATGATCCACAGTGACCCAGCAAGGAGTCATACTGATCACTAGCTGATGTGGAACTGTTTTCCCACCATCTAGAAATGGAATCTGTCTAAATTTCTTTCTTAGTTGATTCCTCTTCTGTATGACTGTTTTTTGTTGTTGTTCATTTTCATTAACGTCTTGCTCTCAATATGAAACTTCTGTAGATCTTTTCTCTCTTGGTCACCATCATTCTCTGATTGATTTAGGTTGTGATTTATCTTCCTCTTTTTCCTTTCCTTTCCTTCCTTTCTTTCTCTCTCTTTAATTAATTCACTGGAGTAAACAGAAGTTATACCTATAAGACTATTTGGCCTGTTCAGTTGACTTGAAGCATAAAGTGAACTGCTCATGGCAGAAAGTCAAGAGGATGGAGTGGTTGATCTTGAAGTTGATTCTGGTCTGTAACACTGTAAGTCTCATTATATGTTCTAGAGTACTTTTGTTTATATTCATCTCTAGATGTTTCTGACTCCTTTTCTTCTCTTTATTCTTGTTTTCTTTTTCCTCTTTTTCTTCACTTTCTTGTTCTGTAGTTCAGATAGAATGGCTTCTTCCTATTGGGGTTTTGTTTTGTTTTGTTTTGGGGGGCTCCCTGAAGATAGTTATTGTCACCCTGTTCAATCTTCTAGACTGTGTTGTTTGTCTAGAACTTGCTTTTCATTGGGATTTAATCTCTTCATTTCTAACAGGAATGAGGTATGATCTGTGTATCTCCTTGACCTTTGATATGGAAGAGACAATGCCAGAGGCAGTTGTAGTGATGGTTATTTTTTGGGAGGTTTTTGATTACTTACTCAATCTCCTCACAAGTTCTAGATCCATTCAGATTTTCTGTTTCTTCATGATTCAGTTTTGGGTTTGTAGGAGTTTGTTCATTTCATCTAGATTATCCAATTTGTTGGTTTACAGTGTTTATAGTACTCTCTTATGATGTTTTTATTTCTGTGAAATAAATTATAGTAGCTCCTCTTTCATTTCTGATTTTATTTGACTCTTTTGTATTTTTTTCTTAGTCAATCTAGATAAAGTTGTGCCAATTTAGTTGATCTTTCAAAGAACCAACTCTTGGTTTTGTTGATTTACTCTATTGGTTTCTATTGTCTATTTTGTTTATCTCTGCTCTAATCTTTATTTTTTAAATATGTTTTTATTGAATTTAGAGAGAGAGGAGGGGAAAGGGAGAGAGAGTTAGAAACTCTGATGAGAGAGAAACATCAGCTGCCTTCTGCACACCCTCCACCAGGGATGGAGCCTGCAACCTGGGTATGTGCCGTGATCAGGAATCGAACCGGTGACCTCTTGGTGCATGGGACCATGCTCAATCCACTGAGCCACACTGGCCGGGCTGCTCTAATCTTTATTATTTTCTTTCTTCTGGTAGCCTTGTAGAGCAGACACTCTTCATTATCATTAAATGATATTTTATCACTGCAGAATTGCACTGTATTATGACTCTGTGTGCTTAGATGACTAATTAGATCAGACTTTTCTAAGACTACCAGATCTCCATGTGTAACACAATAATACCCCCCCAACCCCGTATTACTAATCACCTTGCTTTATTTCACCTTTTTAATGGCACTCTTGTCATATTATTATTTACTTTGTTTGTTTTTGTTGTTTATCCACTTTGGTAGCATTTAAGTATGACTGGGGCAGGAATATTTAGTTGTGGTAGGAAGTGTCTAAAATGGCCACCAATGATTCTTATTTCTTGGTATTCATGACCTTTGTAGTAAGCTCCATATGAGTAAGTAGTTTCTAATCAATAGAATATGGCAACACTGAGGGGATGTCACTTCTGTGATTAGGTTATTAAAGATTGTGACTTCCAACTTGCTTACAGACTCTTTTCTTGCCTCATGAAATAAGCAAGTTGCAAGTTTGAGGGTCCTGCATGGAAAGATACTGTGGATAGCTTCGGTCCCAACAGCTAACGAGGTCATAGACGCCCTTAGTCCAATAATACTTGAGGCATTGAATTCTGCTGACAGTTATGTAATTGAGCTTGGAATTGGGTCTTTTCCCCAATCAAGCCTTCAGTAAAACCCCAGCCTGGGCCAATACCTTGATTGTAGATTTATGGGAGACCCTGAAGCAGAGGACTCAGATCATTCATGTCCTGATTCCTGACCCATAGAAACTGAGACAATAAATGTGTGTTGTCTTAAGCCACTACGTTTTGGGGCAAGTGGCTGTTTTTCATATGTATATAATTAATAACACCCTTTACAGATATTTTATTTGATGGTTTATTCTATTATTTGCTTTTTATTTTTAATGTAAACATAAATACAGTTCATCTTCATTATTCACAGATTCTGTATATGCAAAATTACCTACTTGCTAAAATTTATTTGTAACCAACAAAATCAATACTTGCAGCATTTTTGTGGTCATTAGCAGACATGCACAAAACAGTGAAATATCTGAGTTGCCCCAGACACACATTTCCAGATGGGGCTGGACAAGGGATGCTCTCCCTCTATTCCAGCTCTCAGACGGAGTGACCACAGGATGGGGACTGCAGGGGTGGCGCAGTATAGTGCAAGAAAGGCCAATGCTGGGACCCATGGATGGAGTTTGACTCCAACTCTGGCACCTGTTAGTAGAGTGACCTCAGGTAAGTCTCTTAATGCTTGTGAACCTCATTTTCTCTTTTGTAAAATACAGAAAATAGAATCTGCCAGAATGGGTTGATTTTCAGATTATAATCGTAATTACACAAAGTAAAATTCATAAAGTTGTAATTTAAGGTTATAATCTATGTGATATATATGCATTATGTATATATACATATATGTGTATTTGTGTATATGTGTGTGTGTGTGTGTGTGTGTGTGTGTGTGTGTGCATGTTTCCCCTAGGAGCAATGCTTCAGTATTTACTAATTCTGTGTTTATAGCAACTTTATAGAATATAACTACCATGAATAATGAGGATTGTATATATACATTCATTTTCACATTTCAAAAAACTAACTGGTAAACTATTTTCTTTTTAAATTACACTTTGTTTTTCTCACATAACATTATATTCTGAAGTACATTCTATAGTATATAAAAGTATTTCTTTCTCTCTCTTAGAGTGAAATAGTACTGTTCTGTGTGTATACCATGATTTATACAACCAGACCTCTGTTAGTAGATGTTTGGGTTGATTGCTGTCTTTTGGTATTAAAAATAGTACTGCAATGGATAATGTTTGACTATATTTTTTTGCCAATGTATCTTTGGGATATATTCCTGGAAATATGGTTTCTGAGTCAAACAGTAAAAGCTATATATTGTTGTGGTTTTAGAGATAAACATGCTTACATTTGATAATCCTCTCCTTAAGAGGTAGAGGTCAATTCCCATTCACGTTTAGCAAACAGTACAGAAGAAGTAATGAGGAGGATTCCAAAATGGCAGCAGAGTGAATGGAAGCTACACAGACCATCTCCCAGGACCAAACTGGAATTACAACTAAAATAAAGACAAATCGTCGGGGAAAAAGCAACAGAAAAGCAGCTTGCGAGGACCATACAACCAGGGACACTGAATTGATCCTGGTAGGATTGCGGAGGCGCGAGAGGGGGGTTGGGAGCCCATGGACAGCAGCCGTCTTAGCTGTGAGCAGCACCTTCGGGGTTAAAGCCCAAGCCGGCTCCACAGCGCAGAGGGCCGGGACAGAGCTCTAAAATAGCCACAGCCACTCACCTTGGGCTCCGGCAAAGGGAGGGCAGACTGGACTGGAACTGTATGGGGACACTCAGGATTTGGAGGGCACTCAGAGCTTTTTCTGAGTTGAGGCCACGCAGGATGGTGGCCATCTTACTCTTTCCCAGGGCTCTGGGGAGAGGCGGCAGCCCCTCCCTCAGAGATTCAGCCACACCCAGGTGGGCCATTGAAATGCAAATTGAGGCTCATTAACTACCAGCATCTGCCCCACCCTCAGGAAATCCTCTCACACTGAACACCTGAGGGAGGTTTTCATTCAACTGAGAACCCAAGGCTCTTCAAGTAACCGAGACTAATAGCCTCTAGGCAAAAAGCTAGAGGATAACTTAACCTTTTCTGGGCTTGCAAATCTACCCAGGAAAGTAAGACTCGACAGTGGTGTTTAACGTGGGTCCTCCCACGCTCATCCAAACCCAGTAGAGGGAGCCACAAACAGCAGAACACCAACATCCACAGGGAAAATTTGGCAGGCTCCAAAACCCACTGAGATAGCCAAAATGGTGAAACAAAGAAACAGATCCCAAATGAAAGAACAAGAGACCTCTACCGAAGATGAGATAAATGAAATGGAGTTAAGCAAGTTAACAGAGCTAGAATTCAGAGCCATGATCTTGAGGAAGCTCAACAGCCTGAGTAAGGACATCAACACCATGAGCAAAGACATAGAAACATTGAAAATCAACCAATTGGAAATGAAGAAGCACTAAGAAGAAATGAAGAATGACATAGCAGAAATGAAGAACACATTGGAAGGACTAAACAGCAGAGTAGAGGAAGCTGAGTACTGGATCAGTGAATTAGAAGACAGGGTAGAAAAAAATCAACCAATCAGAAAACCAAAAGGAAAAAGCAATGAAAAAACAGGAAGACAGCTTAAGAGAACTGTGGGACAACTGGAAATGTAATAATATTCACATCATAGGAGTCCCCAAAGAATAAGAAAATGAGCAAGGGTTAGAGAATATATTTGAAGAAATAGTGACAGAAAACTTCCCTAATTTGGTGAAGAAAGAAGGCATTCAAGTTCAAGAAGCACAGAGAGCCCCAAGTAAGAAGAACCCAAACAGGCCCACACCAAGACACATAGTAATTAAAATGCCAAAAATTAAAGACAAAGAGAGAATCCTAAAGGCAAGAGATAAGCAACAGGTTACCTACAAAGGAACCCCCCATAAGGCTATCAGCTGACTTCTCAACAGAAACACTACAGACCAGAAGGGAATGGCATGAAGTAATCACGGTCATGAAAAACAAGGATCTGAATCCAAGACTACTCTACCCAGCAAGGCTAATATTCAAAATAGAAGGTCAAATAAAGAGTTCCCCAGACAAAAAAAGGCTAAGGGAATACATTAGCACCAAACCAGCACTGCAAGAAATGTTAAAAGGACTGCTGTAATTAGTAGAAGAAATAGGAAGGAAAACAGAACCACAGTAAACAAAAATGGCAATAAATAAGTACATATCAATAATCACCTTAAATGTAAATGGATTGAATGCTCCGATGAAAAGACACAGAGTAGTGGATTGGATAAGAAAGCATGACCCATATATATGTTGTTTACAAGAGACCCACCTCACAACAAAAGACTCACATAGGTTGAAAGTGAAGGGATGGAAAAAAATCTTCCAAGCAAACGGAAAGGAAAAAAAAGCTGGGGTAGCAATACTCATATCTGATCAAATAGATTTCAAAATGAAGGCCATAACTAGAGACAAAGAAGGTCACTACATAATATTGAAAGGATCTATCCAACAGGAAGATATAACCTTGGTAAACATATAGGCACCCAATATAGGAGCACCAAAATATATTAAAAATCTTCTGGAGGACTTCAAAGGAGAAATCAACAGCAATACAATCATAGCAGGGGACTTCAACACCCCGCTGACATCACTTGATAGATCCTCTAGACAAAAAATTAACAAGGAAACAGAGACTCTAAATGAAGCACTAGACCAAATGGATTTAATAGATATTTAGAGAATTACACCCCAAAACTACAGAATTCACATTCTTCTCAAGTGCACATGGGACATTCTCAAAGATAGACCACATGTTAGAACACAAACTAAGTCTCTACAAGTTCAAGAAGATTGAAATTATATCAAGCATCTTCTCAGATCACAATGGTGTGAAACTAGAAATCAATTGCAACAAGAAAATGCAAAGACATTTGAACACATGGAGGCTAAATAGCATGTTATTAAACAATGAATGGGTTACCGAGGAGATCAAGGAAGAAATTTAAAAATTCCTAGAAACCAATGAAAATGAACACACAACACAAAATCTATGGGATGCAGTGAAAGCAGTTCTGAGAGGGAAGTTCATAGCACTCCAGGCCTACCTCGAGAAATAAGAAAAATTTCTAATAGACTATCTAACCTCACAACGTAAAGAACTAGAAAGCAAACAAAAAGAAAACCCCAGAGCAAGTAGAAGGAAGGAAATAGTAAAGATCAGAGCAGAAATAAATGACATAGAGACCAGAAAAACAATTCAAAGGATCAATGAAACAAAGAGCTGGTTTTTTGAAAAGATAAACAAGATTGATGGACCCTTAGCTAGACTCACCAAGAAACAAAGAGAGAGAATCCAAATACATAAAATCAGAAATGAAAGAGGAGAAGTAACAACTGACACCACAGAAATACAAAAGATCGTTAACAAATACTATGAACATTTATATGGCAACAAATTCGACAATCTAAGTGAAATGGACAAATTTCTAGAAACACATAGGCTCCCAAAACTGGACCGGGAAGAGATAGAAAACTTGAACAGACCAATAACAACGAAGGAAATTGAAGATGTAATCAAGACTCTCCCAGCAAACAAAAGCCCAGGCCCGAACGGCTTCATGGGGGAGTTTTACCAAACATTCAAAGAAGAACTAACACCCATTCTCCTCAAACTATTTCAAAAAATTCAAGCAGAAGGAAGACTTCCAAACTCGTTTTATGAGGCCAGCATAATTCTAATTCCAAAACCAGAAAAAGACACTACAAAGAAAGAAAACTACAGGCCAATATCCCTGATGAACATAGATGCCAAAATCCTAAACAAAATACTAGCAAATCGGATCCAGCAATACATCAAAAAAATTATTCACCATGACCAAGTGGGCTTCATCCCATAGATGCAAGGCTGGTTCAATATTCGCAAATCAATAAATGTGATACACCACATAAACAAAATGAAAGATAAAAACCACATGATTGTATCAATAGATGCTGAAAAAGCATTCGACAAAATCCAGCACCCATTTCTGATAAAAACGCTCAGCAATTTGGGAATAGAGGGATTATATCTTTTTTTTTTTTTTTTATCCTCACCCGAGGACATTTTTGCATTTTTTGTTCAGATAGAGTGGGAGGGAGAGAGAGGAAGAGAGAGAGAGAGAAACATCGATGTGAAAGTGACACATCGAGTGGTTGCCACCCGCATGACCAACCAGGGCCGGGGACAAACTGCAACCGAAGTACATGCCCCTAGCGGGAACCGAACCCGGGTCTCTCTGGACCGCAGGCCGAGGCTCTAACCGCTGAGCCAAACCAGCCAGGGCAAGGGATCATATCTTGATATAATAAAGGCCATATATGAAAGACCTACAGCCAACATCATACTCAATGGGCAAAAACTAAAAACATTTCCCTTAAGAACAGGAACAAGACAGGGATGCCCACTTTCGCCACTCTTATTTAACATAGTACTGGAAGTCTTAGCCACAGCAATCAGACATGAAGAAAAAATAAAAGGGATCCAAATTGGAAAGGAGGAAGTGAAACTGTCATTATTCGCAGATGACATGATATTATACATAGAAAACCCTAAAGATTCTATCAAAAATCTATTAGACTTCATAAATGAATTTGGAAAAGTAGCAGGATACAAAATTAACATCAAGAAATCAACGGCATGCCCTGGCCAGTTTGGCTCAGTGGTGAGAGCGTGGGCCCGCGGACCAGAGGGTCCCGGGTTCGGTTCCCGCTAAGGGCACGTACCTCGGTTGCATTTCGTCCCTGGCCCTGATTGGGGTTGTGTGGGTGGCAGCCAGTCGATGTGTCTCTCTCACGTCGATGTTTCTCTCTCTCCCTTCCTCCCTCTCTCCTTCCCGCTCTAAATCTAAAAATATATATATATATATATATATATATATATATATATGAAATCGACGGCATTCTTATACACCAATGATGAACTCACAGAAAGAGAAACTAAAAAAACAATCCCATTTACCATCACAGCAAAAAAATTAAGATACCTAGGAATAAACTTAACCAAAGAAGTAAAGGACCTATTTGCAGAAAACTACAGGACATTGAAAAAAGAAATAGAGGAAGATATAAAAAAGTGGAAGCACATACCCTGTTCATGGATTGGAAGAATTAACATCATTAAAATGTCCATATTACCCAAAGCAATCTATAGATTCAATGCAATCCCCATCAAAATACCAGTGACATATTTCACAACTAGAACAAATACTTCAAAAGTTCATATGGAACCAAAAAAGACCCCGAATAGCCACAGCAATCTTGAAAAAGAAGGAGAAAGTAGGTGGGATCACAATACCGGATATCAGGTTATACTACAAAGCTATTGTAATCAAAACAGCCTGGTACTGGCACAAGAATAGGCATATAGACCAGTGGAACAGAACAGAGAATCCGGAAATTGGTCCAAGACATTATGCTCAATTAATATTTGACAAAGGTGGCAAGAGCATATAATGGAGTAAAGACAGCCTCTTTAATAAACGGTGTTGGGAAAATTGGACAGCTACATGCAAAAAAATGAAACTAGACCATCAACTTACACCATACACAAGAATAAACTCAAAATGGATAAAAGACTTAAATGTGACTCGTGAATCCATAAAAATCCTAGAAGAAAATGTAGGCAACAAAATTTCGGACATCATACACAGCAGAATCTTCACTGATACATCACCTAAGGCAACAGAAACAAAGGAAAAAATGAACACATGGGACTACATCAAACTCAAGAGCTTCTGCACAGCAAAAGAAACAACCATCAAAACGGAAAGGGAACCCACTGTATGGGAGAGCATAATTGCCAATGATACATCAGATAAGGAGTTAATCTCCAAAATATATAGAGTGTTCATACAACTCAATAAAAGGAAGACAAAGAATCCAATTAAAACGTGGACGAAGAACTAAATAGACACCTCTCCAAACAGGGCATACAGATGGCTAAGAGACATATGAAGAAATGCTCAACATCAGAGAGATGCAAATTAAAACAACAATGAGGTATCACCTCACACCTGTCAGAATGGCCGCCATCAACAAATCATCAAACAAGTGTTGGCAAGGGTGTGGAGAAAATGGGACTCTAGTACACTGCTGGTGGGAATGCAGACTGGTGCAGCCACTGTGGAAAACACTATGGTGTTGCCTCAAAAAATTAAAAATTGAATTGCCATTTGACCCAGTGATCCCACTTCTAGGAATATACCCTAAGAAGCCAGAAACACCAATCAGAAAGAATACATGTACCCCCATGTTCATAGCAGCACTATTTACAATAGCTAAGATCTGGAAACAGCCCAAGTGTCTATCAGTGGATGAATGGATAAAAAACAGTGGTACATATACACAATGGAGTACTATGCAGCTATAAGAAAGAAAGATCTCTTATCCTTTGAGACGACATGGAGGGACCTCGAGAGTATTATCCTAAGTGAAACCATCCAAGCAGAGAAAGACAAATATCACATGATCTCACTTATTTGTGGAATATAATAAACATAACAGTCTGAGGAACAGGGTAGATCCAGAGATGTGGAAGTAGGGTACAGACTGACAACCCTCAGTAGAGGGGGTGAGAGGGGGAGGGAAGAGATAAACCACAGAACTTATACGCATGTATGCATAACTGATGGTCATGGACAACAAAGCAGGGGACAGGGTGGGGGAATGGGGAGGAGGGTGTCAATGGGGAAAAAAGGAGAAACATCTGTAACAAAAATAAATTAATAAAAAAAATAATAAGAAGAAGAAAAAAAAGAAGTAATGAATTATCACTTCCAATTTAGGTTCTAAAAAGACTGTGGCTTCTGTCTTATGTGTCTCCTCCCCCGCCCCCATCCCCACCCATCTCTTCATCTCCTTCTCTCTCCCCTTCTCCCCTACTCCCTCCATTGACTTGGTCTTGGTGGAAGCCAGTGACCACAGCATGAAGCAGGCTTGAGGAGAGGGAAGACCACTACCATGTCATGATGATAATCAAGTAGCTTAAGGAAAGGCTCCCATGGTGAGAACTGAGCTTGCAAACTAGTGTTCTGAGGCTTGTCATCAGCCCCTTGATTGAGTTTGGAAGCATATACTTCTCCAGTTGGCCTTGAAATAAGTGCAGTGCTGGCTGACAGCGTGACTCATCAGAGACTAACTCTGAACCACCCCAGCAAGGCTGTTTCCGGATTCGACTCACAGAATCCACGAGACATGAAATGTTTATAGTTTCAAACTGCTAAGTTTCAGGTACTTCGTTACACGGTAAGAAATAATGAATACATGTAGTTTTGCTAGATATCACCAAACCCCCTATATAGGGGCTACACCATTTTTCTGTAGTACCAGTAATATGAGATAATTCCTGATTCCCATGGCCTTACCAAAAGTGTTTACAAATTTAGAATACTTTCTTTATAAGCTAATAGATGATAAATAATATCTTATGGATAACCTTTCATTTTTATTTTTATTTCATTATGAGAGACTTCTTCAACTTCTTTTTTAATGAGATATTCTTAGAATTAAGAGCTAAAGTTTTCACAATTCCTGCAAGACTCTCTAGAGTCTGACCCCTTCCCATACCTGTATTTTCCATTGCATCACTCCTTGAGGATTCTGAATTAATCATTACTATCCCCTCTGTGTCTAACGCAGGGCTCTCCTGTCTTAAGCACAGGCCATGCAATAAATATTGATGTAACTGGAAATGAGTGATCACAACGGCCCATTTCACACCCTCTTCTTTGTCTTGACCAAACATTAGTCAGGCTTCTCTCCTCCTCACAGGCCCCTAAATTTTGCTTGTTGCCAAGTTTAAACACATGCTAAAGCAATGTGTGTGTGTGTGAACAGCCTCCCTAATAGCTTATTCTCAGAATCTGAGGACGCCAGAAACATTACTTTTTTTTTTAATCCTCAGGACATTTTTTCATTTTTTGTTCAGATAGAGTGGGAGGGAGAGAGAGGAAGAGAGAGAGAGAAACATCAACGTGAAAGGGACACATCGAGTGGCTGCCACCGGCACGACCAACCAGGGCCGGGGACAAACTGCAACTGAGGTACATGCCCTTAGCGGGAACCGAACCTGGGTCTCTCTGTACCGCAGGCCGACGCTCTAACCGCTGAGCCAAACAGGCCAGGGCCAGAAACATCTCTTAAGATGCCTTGGTTCTAGCCACTTGCACACTCCCACCTCTTAAAAGTTCCTGCTAACACTTCCTTGCCCTCCCTATCAAAGAAGAGCATTGTTTTTTCTGTTTGATTTTGAGATGCTTACAGATTTCTGAACTTGTTCCCTATTGCAATAATCTTTCTGAATAAAATTTTCCTTATCTAAGTCTAGATTCGTTTTTGACATGAAAAATAAAACTGCTAAATGTAAAATTGCTGTTCACCTATTTACATAAGCTCCAAAACATGGCTCCTGTGAAAAGGGTGATACAAAATTATATCTACTTATGAATATGAAACTTCAGTTTAACATGCATTTTTTTAAAATGTTAAAGTTTGATGTAAGGTCCAAAGGTTATGATTACAATGATGTTTTATTGGTTCATTTTCAAAATCAAATGATTTTCTTCTCTGAATCTAACCTGGTCATCACTCTCTCCCTCTTTTTTCCTCTCTTTTCCTGTCTCAATCTCCCTCTGTCCAGGCCCCCTGTGTTCTGTCCCTTGGATTCCCACTTCTGCTCCTCTGCCTCCCATTTTTTGCTCTTCTGTCTCCTGTCTCTGCCTCTCCTTTGCCCCATTGTCCCTGCTTTCTCCTAGTCTCTGAGGTTCTCCTTATCTCTCCTTCTGTGCCTGTCTCCTCTTCTGTGTTCGTTTTCCCTTCAGTCGGCCTCTGCGGCTTACTACTGCACTAGTAATTTTCCGTAGAGAATTCCTTACAATCGTTTTTAGCATCAAGCCCGTTATCCCTATATCTCCCCTGTCCCCGCGGTCCCCGTCCCGTCCCGGTCCCTCTTCCATCCCTCTCATCCTCTTTCCTACAGCGCAGTCTCCCAGAGGGGACTGAACCATCCACCCTCCCACCCCTCTCTGCAGGTGGACGCTCCCGCATGGGGCTGTACCATTCACAAACACCCGTCAACAGAGTCATCAATCAGAAGATTTTCCTATTCCAAAGTCTCCCTCTTTCACCATGCAGCCTTCCCTGATGCTCCTGTGAGACCTCTCTGCACAGTCTGCACCTCACTGGGGTGTGTCCTCCCCCATTCCGTCACCTCGACCCTCCCTCCCTGCCGGTGGCGCAGCCCAGCCGATGCTGGGAAGGAGAGGAATCCTGCGTGTACGGAAGTGCACGACCGCACATGGCGGCTCCCGTTCACACAGTGCGTGGGGGCGGCCACATTGCCTCCTGAACACGGGCGCGAGGATGCGCAGTGGGCAAAGCCCGGGACGGATCTGCGCAGGCTCGGAAGCCCCTTGCTCTGCTCACCCAGACAGGAAGCGAAAGGGTTCATCAGTGAGGCTGTGACAGCTGTCCTGGGTTAAGCCGTGACTGGCACTTGGGGACATGATAAAGCAGCCCAGGTCAGAAGGCAGATGCCTGCGGTGAAGAGTTATCTTGGCTTGGCAATGAGAAAGGGGTCCGTGAGGGTCAGTGACTGGAGGTTTAAGAAGTCACGATGGAGAAGCAAAGTGGGATTGGTGTTGGGTTTATTTGGGAGGCAGGGATGGTGTGAGCTATGAGATTAGTAATTGGGGAGTGATGTGTCAGTGATGGGGTTGTCTGTGGGGTCAAAAATGGCACGTAGGGGGACACACTGGTGGGGATGACATAGGTCGGTGATTTTGGGGACTCTGGAGAATCAGTGATTGGTGAGGGGGCTGTGGACCAAATGACGGGGGTATCCATGCGGTGGTCAGTGATGTGATGAGCATAGGTGGGTTCTGTGGGGGGTGTGTTTGCTAGGACCAAGGATTCAGCGATTTGGATGGAGTTGTAATAATCTCAGGGTATCATGGTGATCAGCCCTAAATTACTGGGAAAGGTTTTTACATACATTAAAGCTTCCACAGGTCATGGGCAACTGTTGAGTTCTTAAAGGTCAAACCCCTTCTCAATCCATCATTGCATACTTAATCTAGTGCTTCCCACAGAAATGACCATGTTAAAACAAGACCAAACAAAATGGATAGGATTATTATGGAAAGGGTGATTTTAGTCCTACTTCTTTCTAAGCTTATTGAAATCATTTTGTATTTTATTCAAGAAACATTTACTGAGCATCTGCTGGTTGCCCAGAGCTTAGTAAGATTATTTCTCCTGATTTTCCTTCCAGATCTGTTTTGATGAAGTCTCCCTGTCATAGGATCACTCACTTCCTCTGAACCAGTTCAGTCCTGTCTGCATGACTCCTCCTGGGACTGAGGAAAATTTACCAGGTATGTACCTTCCTGCGTTGAGGCAATAAAAATTGAAACAGAAAACATATTGAAATTAACATTTACGTTCATGAATATTCATTGGCAGAAGAGTTCACTGAGTTGAGGGAAAATATAATACAGTATTGGAATTCAGTTGCTGGTTTTTTCTGAAAAATAAAGGAATACATTCCTTAGTTTTCCATTTGGTCATTGCCATTCTTATTGCCAGGAACTCCATCTACAGCCAAATCTTTATAGACATCTGTACATGTTAATTGCTTTATGAAAACATTTAACAATATAATTGCTTTTTCCCAGAGGGAGAGTACGTTGTTAGTAAATCAACATGTAACATCTTCACATCTGTACAATTAAAAAACCTTGTCTAAGTTCTATGTGATCATAGTATAGTCACAAGAGGACTTCCTTCACATGGTGCTTGCTGAACATTCTGTAAGGACCAGACTACTTTTCTCCCACAGTTTGACCTGTCATCCACCCAGCTTCTGCTGTAGTTGTTTCTGGACTGGCGAACATGGAAGCTGCAGTCTGGGTCTGGCCTGTGAAAATGTCCTTCTGATCACCACTTTTGCTTTCTCAGGCATCTGTTCTTTTAGAGGAGAGCAGAATATGATGAAATCCCAGGTGAGTTGCTTTTAATTTTTAAAATTTCCTCCTTGGTTTTCCATATATTAATATTCACATGGAAATGTAAAAAGAGCTAAAATTGGATTAGGGAAAAGGTAGCTAAATAAAGATCAAGACCTAGAAAGAGTTGCTAGGTAATATGTAGATATCCTGGCTTGAAACCATTTATAAAAATTGATGTACCAATTTTTCTGGTCTTTCTTGGAGATGTCATCAGTTACATGATTTGCAGTTCTCTAAAGAGAAAGCAGATACATTTCCCAGGGGAAGAAATGATTTCTTGCCACATAATACTAAACCTTCCTGTTTAGGTCTTTGTCTGGAACTAGGTGATGGGATGCAGTGTTGTCACCAACACTCCTGGGGTAAATACAATGTAGATTTCTCATAGCTGTATCATAAAATGCTCTCTTCTAGAGGAAGGTATCAGTGTCACAGTCATACTCCTTGAACTTTTATCTTTTTTAGCTAGGGGCATGAAACTATTACCTGTGAGCCAAATGCAACTTTTTAAAGCAAAGTGTTGGTGGCAGCACAGCCATGCCTGTTGTTTACGTGTTGTCTAGGTCTGTGTTCTTGCTGCACTGGCAGAGCTGGGTAAGTACAACAGAGACCACCTGGCCTGCAATGCTGAAAACATGTACTTCCTGAAACAGTTTGTTGACCTCTGCCCTGGAGGACCAGATTGATTGCAGAGGCTTCCTATTGTCCAGCTGTATCCACCACTAAAATCCAGATAACACATAGAATGTTTTCTATATTTAAGTGTTAGCTGTTATTTTTACATCATCATAATTATTGTCAAATCTTGAAATCAGCTTTTGAATTAGGAATCCTTTTGGATATTTTATAATGGAGCTTAACAACTGAGTTCTCTTGTGAAAAGATAGGATTTTTTCCTCCTTGGATGCCAGTAACGTTAGAGCCATGTGTCCAATACAGGGCCGTCAGCCACGTATGGTTATTGAGCACTTGAAATTGGCTAGTCCGAAGGGAAAGGTGCTGTAAGTGTAGAGTTGGGAACAGGATTAACAGGTTACTGAACTTTGGATCATGCTGGGTTTTGAAGATACAATTTTAACTCACTAATAATTTTTAAAGGTTAATTATATGTTAAAATCAGGGTTTGAATATATTGAGATAAATATACATTATTGAAAAAATATTTGAACTTGGCTATTCTAATTTCTTGCTCTCATCTCCCCCATCTCTTCCATTTTCCCAGTCATCCAAGCTGTAAAAATTATTTATAGTTGACAAAAGTACAATTTCCCACTGATTATGCATGATATTTTTCTCAAAAGTAACAGGTTTTATATATAGTTAACCGAAGTATTCAAATATCATTAATAAAGCAAAACCTCAATATTAGAATTACATTTATTAATTTTCCTATCAGAATAGATATCCTGTACATTCCATATTTATCTTTTTCATGTTTCTCTTCTTCAGATCAAAATAATATAATTGAATAAGGCACACAATGTATCTATATCTGTATCTATCTATCTATATACACACACATATATATGTATATATTTTTAATCCTCTCCTGAGGATATTTTTGCATTGATTTTTAGATAGAGTGAAAGCAAGGGCGCGCGAGAGAGAGAAACATCAGCATGAAAGAGACAAATCGATTGGCTGCCTCCCCGACGTCGGGGTCCAGGGATTGAACCTGCAGTCAAGGTACATGTCTTTGACTGGGATTCGATCCCGAGACTGTTTGGTCCGTGGGCCGAGGCTCTAACCGCTGAGCCAAATCGGCCAGGGCAGAAAAATATTTTTAACTTAACATGGACTTTATTCTCTATAATCTTCACTCATTTTTTAAATCCTCACCAAGGACATGCTTATAGATTTTAGAGAGAGGGGAAGGGGGGTAGAGAGACACAGATGATGTGAGAGAGAAATATCGATTGGTTGCCTCCTGTGCACACCCCAGCTGAGGATCAAACCCTCAACCTTTTGATGTATGAGATGATGCTTCAATTAACTGAGCCACCCGGCCAGGGCAGCAGACATTTATTTCTTGAGTACCCAATATGTGTCCCATGCAATGGCTAGCTATCTCACGAACATTTAGGCATGGTTCCTGGGAGGAATGAGGAAGAAAAAAGGGGTAAACTATGTGGAAACCAACATTGGCATGTAGACATGAGAGCAAGGAACTGGTTCAGCAGAGAGCAGAGAGCAACTAGCGTTGTAAGGAAGTGAGAACAGGATTAAAAGGTTATTTGGATCATGAGGGAAGGTAGGGTGGGGATGGGAAACAGCATTTGCAAATGTGAAAAGAGCAGAGTGATTTTAGGAAGGCTGAGAATTTGAGGAAAATTGACGTGCACGGTGTTTCATGAAAAGTTTGACCAACGATGGTGTTAAAGTCATAAAATATGAAAGATCTTGTTTACAATATTAAGGAGACAGTGGTCAAGAACCCAAACTATCGAATCAGAACACTTGCTTTTAAATCTCAGCATATCATTCATATATGATATACTACCCTAAACTCTGGCAGGTAGTTAGTCAAGCCCTGTAACCCTCAGTTTTCTCAAACATAAAGTGGGAAAATTAATAGAGTTGTCATGAGGATAAACTAAATGCTTGGCAGCTTGATGGTCTGAATATGGGACTTGGTGTAGGATGAGAGAACCCGTAAGACCGAGATGACACTATTTGTATATTTAAGGATGGGTCCAAAGGAGGCTTTTAAAGCAGGGAACTGATGATATTTGAAATAGCATTTAATTTGTTTTCATTCTGAAAGCAACATTTGATGATAATGGAATATTTAGGAAAAAAACCTGAAAAGTAGTTTAAAATAATTCAGATTATTCAGGTTGTATTAGATGGCATCTATTGTGAATATAATGATGACATAATTTAAATAGTCAATTCTCTCTCCGGAAACATCTTTAGGCTATGTACATAGCGAAGTCCTTAATGTCACGTCAATGCTTTGTGGGTGGGTTTTCTCTCTCTTTTTTTTTTAATGTTTCCTGCACACTTCTTAAATTTGTTCTTCAGTATTGCTGTTTCAATTGATGTATTTCATTATGTTACTAGCTATTGAGCACATATAGTACAACTGTTAGATTTCGGAGTAGTTAAGATTATTTTTCTATGAAATGAGGCGATTAGATTATAATCGTCAAGAACTCTAACATTCTGTCATTCTCTACATTTTATACAGTTTAAATTTTGGCTCCATCCAGAATGTACTTTTTCAATTTTCTAAGACATAAGCAAGATATGGTGTGTTAGTCTGCTAGGGCTGCCATAACAAAGTACCACAAACTGGGTGGATTAAACAACGGGAATTTATTATCTCACAGTTCTGGAGGCTACAAGTCAGAACTCAAGGTGTCAGGAGAATTGGCCCCTTCGAAGGGCTGTAGGGAAGGATCTGTTCCAGGGCCCTCTCCTTGGATTACAGATGAGCAGCTTCTCCCCATGTCTCTTCATATCACCTTCTCTCTATGTCTGTCTGTCTTTCTGTTGAAGTTTCTCCTGTTGATATGGACATCAGTCCTATTGGATTAGAGTGCACCCTAATGACCTCATCTAACTAATTATATCTGCAATGGACCTATTTCCAAATAAGGTAGTATTCTGAGGCCCTGGGGGTTAGGATTTCAACATATGAGTTTTCAAGGATATAATTTAATCTATAACATGTGGATTCAGCATTATTCTTTTCCTGTTGATTCTCTAGTCATTTTAATATTATTCATTGAATAATCCATTTTCCTCCTAGTTATTTAAATGCTGCCCTTATCATTTATTAAATTACCATTTTTATTAGATAGACCTTTTATGATTTACCTCTTCTGTTTTCCTGATCTCTCTGGCTCTTTCTGCTAATGACAGGATTTTACATTGTTTCTCCCTAATATCCTGGTACAAAGCCAGGTGTAGGTATAGTATTGCATGCTATCGTAGAAGAAAGAATGATCACTTCAGATTGAACAGGAATATACTGTTACAGGGCTTAGTATCATTCAAGGATGTGGCTGTGGATTTCACTCAGGAGGAGTGGCAGCACCTGGACCCCACTCAGAGGACCCTGTACAGGGATGTGATGCTGGAGAACTACAGCCACCTGGTCTCAGTGGGTAAGGACGGCTTTCTGCGTAACTCAGACTTGTGCAAGCAAATACCTTTCTTGTCAGTTGCTGTGGTTAGGTGGTTCCTGACATACATAATAACTTTTATGATCGTCATACCTTTCCAAATGGAGGTCATTCCTCTGCTGAGGGGTAACTGGACTGCTTTCCTGTAGACTTAAACTGCACCTTCTTTTACTCCTTCAGTGCCGTGTGTCCCACGTCCTCTGTGTTTCCCATTTCATAGGGCATCCAGTTTCCAAACCAGATGTCATCTCCAGGTTGGAACAAGGAGAAGATCCATGGATCATTAAGAGAGACATATCACATTGGATTTATCCAGGTAAAAATCAGGCAGAAGGGAGACAAGGGAAGTGAAATATCAGTTTGTTTGTTTTGTTTTCTTTAAGTGATTGGTGCCTGAGACTTATGTTTCTGTCCTTACTGAAATTTCTCATTCCTTGCTCCTGTGCTGAGAATCTAGTAGGCATTCAACTAATAATCAATTAAATAATTGTGAGTCTTTATCGAGGGAACTATTTCTTACTGATCTCTAGTCTTTCATATGTATGTATATACAATCTATTAGGCAATAGAAGGCACATAGGTTATACTCTAGAAGTTAAGACTTCCAGGTGCATGGCTGTACAAAGTTATATATCAAATATAGTTACTGTTTTTGAAAATTCAGAGAAAATTAGAGTCTAAAGAGATGCATCAGAATTGAGAAGGCAGTTTTCAGAGTATGCAGCAGTAGCTGCTTTGAAAGATGTTAAGTGTTGATGATGCCGAAGGAGGAGGATGAAGGCAAACTGTTGGAGTGTGGTGGTGTTGGTGAAGGGGAGGGGAGTATATGAGTTAGGGAAATATGGCTCTTCTGGGGAACTTTGCTAGTTTTATTTGATGTATATAGAAGATAAATGTACTGAATGTGGGAAAGTTATTTATGAGGAATAGTGTAATTCAAGCTTGGATTCTTGGTATGAATCTGATACTGAATCCATAACAGGAGCTTGGATTTTCCTGTTGTTTGTGTTAGTTGTTAATTAGGAATGTAGACAGAGGAGAGTTAAAGAGACTGTATTTCTTTGGATAGTAGTGGTAGGATAATAGTAGTTAAATATATATATAACAAATGGTTTATAAAATAAATGAATTACAAAAGTGAAATGTGGCCCTGGCCAGTTTGGCTCAGCGGCCAGAGCATGAGCCTGCAGACCAGAGAGTCCCCGGTTCGGTTCCTGCTAAGGGCACGTACCTCAGTTGCAGTTTGTCCCCGGTCCAGTTGGGGTTGTGTGGGTGGCACCCAGTTGATGTGTCTATCTCACATCGATGTTTCTCTCTCTTCCTCCTTCTCTCCCTCCCACTCTATCTGAAGATAAATGCAAAAAAAAAAAAAAAAAAGTGAAATGTGTTTTCATTGAGAGAGAAGGATAAATAGGAAGAATCTGGAATAGTAACCCAAGATTAGAGTAATAATAACCCAGACACTTTTCTATCTCCTTCACGTCTAGCTTTTCCATTAATGCTTCTCTTTAACATCCTTGTCTGTCCATTCACCTGATCATACTATATGCTGTATTGTCTTATAAGATGGGCTGTCTCTATCCCTATTTTCAGAGTTCATCTACTACGTTGGATTAATTATTTGTTTCACCTGTCTGTGTTCTGTTAACTGTTCTTTATGATTGTTTTATTTATCTTTCTTTTCTTTAGACAAGAAGAGTAACCTTGAAAACCCTCAGTCATGTATTTTGGGGTCTTTTTCCTTCCAAAATAAGACACTGAAAGGAGTCACAAAGGATGGTTCATTGTACTCCATACTAAAAGTATGTCAAGGTGATGGCCAACTGCAGAGGTGTCCAGAAAACCAAGACAAACTTTTTAGTCAAGTAACAGTTACCAGTAACAAAACAGTGACTGTGGAGTCAGGCCATAAATATAAGGCATTGGGGAAAGTGTTTCGAGAGTTCATAGAACCTGATACTTCAAGACAAAGTCCCCATAATCATGATGCATTTAAAAAATACTTGAAATCTAATATTGATGTACCTAGTTGTAATGAGATTGGTTCAAGAAAAAATCCTGATGAGAGTTTTCGATGTGGAAAATCATCTAGCCATGATGTGTCCAATTCTAATCTTGAGAAAATTCAAAATGGAGTAATACTCTGTGATGGTAAAAACATTTTCAACAATAAACAATCCCTTATTCATTATAAGAATACTGAAACAAAAGAGAAAACCTGTGTATGTGTTACATGTGGAAAAGGCTTTGCTAAGAAGTTACAGCTTATTGTACATCAACGAATTCATACTGGAAGGAAACCATATGATTGTGGTGCATGTGGGAAAGCCTTCAGCGAGAAGTTTCATCTCGTTGTACATCAGAGAACTCATACTGGGGAGAAACCTTATGAATGTTCTGAATGTGGAAAAGCCTTCTCTCAAAAATCATCTCTCATTATACATCAGAGAGTTCACACTGGGGAAAAACCATATGAATGTAGTGACTGTGGGAAAGCCTTCTCCCAGAAATCACCCCTCATTATACATCAGAGAATTCACACTGGAGAGAAACCTTATCAATGTAGAGAGTGTGGGAAGGCCTTCTCCCAGAAGTCACAACTGATTATACACCATAGAACTCATAGTGGAGAGAAGCCATATGAGTGTACTGAATGTGGAAAAGCCTTCTGTGAAAAGTCCCACCTCATTATACATAAAAGAATTCACACTGGAGAGAAACCCTACAAATGTGCTCAATGTGCGGAAGCCTTCAGCAGGAAGACAGAACTCATCACACATCATTTAATTCATACTGGAGAGAAACCTTATGAATGTACTGAATGTAGGAAGACCTTCTCCAGGAAGTCACAGCTCATCATACATCAGAGAACACATACTGGAGAGAAACCCTATAAATGCAGTGAATGTGGAAAGGCCTTCTGTCAGAAATCACATCTCATTGGACATCAGAGAATTCACACGGGGGAAAAACCTTATACATGCACTGAGTGTGGGAAAGCTTTCTCTCAGAAGTCCCACCTGCCAGGACATCAGCGAATTCATACAGGAGAGAAACCTTACATATGTGCTGAATGTGGAAAGGCCTTTTCTCAGAAGTCAGACCTTGTTTTACATCAGAGAATTCATACTGGGGAAAGACCCTATCGGTGTGCTACATGTGGGAAAGCCTTCATCCAGAAGTCACAACTCACTGTGCACCAGCGAATTCATAACAGTGGTAAAATCATAATGAACTGAATACAGAAAAGCCTTCAGTATTAGCTCAAGCCTTAATAAATACTAGAACCCTGAGTCAATTTATATGTTTGTGGAAGACATCATTATATATAAAATTTTACAAGAGAATTCATGTCTGTAGTGTGATGATAATTCAGCAAAGATGATGGAAAAATCAATCAACATGGCATGTAAAGCTTTTAAACTTATGAACTGAATGGTCAGTAGAACAAATTATATATACAGAGTGATGTCGAGTTACATATTCCTTATTATAGCACATAACAGTAACAGGACATTGCGAAATTGCTAATATTAGCTTATCATAATTTTGACCATACAGCCATACCCTATAAAGGACATGAAAGCTTGAGTAAAAAAAAAAAAAAAAAATGTTTAGAAACTACATTGTAAGGAGGGTCCTAGCATGACCCATAAAGATACATGTAAAATTCTTGTACAAAGATGGAAAGATAGGTTAATCAAATTCAATAAAGGTGATGTTTATGTGTTTTCCCATATCAATCCATATAAGTTGATTTGTATCTCTGGACATATCCTGGACCTTGAAATTGATATTTCTTGACCAGATCTCCCCTTTACTCTCCCTCACTGGGAATTTGGAGTGGTGGAAAGACTTTGGTGCAGAACCAGATGGTCTTGGGTTTAAATCCTGACTCAACTATTCACAGATTATGTGACTTCAGGCAAGCCTGCTTCACCCAGCTGAATATTTTTTCTTACTGGTAAATAAAAGTGCAATGCAAAGCACATTTTTAGTTATTAATAGTTCTTTTTAATCTTTACTTTCTATCCTACTACAAGAGGGTGCTAGACTAATTTTTAAAAGACATCTGAACTTGTACTCCAGACTCTCACTTTTGATACCTCATTCCTATGACTGGTTCATTTTACTGTCTTTGGTCCTGGAGGCCTTGATTATTGGTATGTTAAAGTGACATTTTATTATACTTTTATTGTGTTTTGCATATACTTATATAAACTGTGGTGATTGCACATAAAGACCCTGCCTAATGTCTCTTCAGTTCCTTTCTGACCCCTGCCCTGCAGCCTCAACTGTTTTCCCTGAGAACCAAGGGCACTTACAGAAGAAAACTGTTGGGGTGAGAAATGCCTTGCCATAGATTTGAGAATTTGGTATCGCTAAATTATTTCCAACCCTCCTTCCTGTGGTTTTACCGGTTGGTTCATGAGCAGCTCTGGAGAAGGACCCATGCTGGAGGTGCCCTGCAGAGCGTACCTGGAAAGGAGGAGGGTGTCTCTATGGATAAACATAGTTGACCCGTGTTCACCTAGTTCTCACTTGATTCCTTCACGTTTCCTGCTCACCTGATCCCTTCTTGCACGGCTGAACTGCCTATTGTGAAAAGACAGGGCCCCTTTAGGTGAGAACCTCTTCAGGAGAGAGGGCACACCTGTCAGGGATGTGGGAACCTGCGTAGGCCAATTCCTGGTCTCATGAACACTGGTGAGCTGAGAACACTAACATCAGATATAGTTGACCATTCAGAGCTGGGAAAGGCTTAGGGGTACAGTTTATGAGTTAAGCCACTCAGAGGGTTCCTCATGGAGGATGTCCCGAATGGCCCTTAGGAAGGCAGAAGGACAAGAGATCATATCGGGAATACACAAAGTTAATGAAGAATTTATGGAGAATAATAAATTCACAATCTCTACCTTACAGGCCTCGTTTGATCTTTTCACTGTCAGCCCCCAGGCAACCTCATTGATCTGATAATGGGTTTCTCTAAAAATCCCACTTTAGAATTAGCATCTACTGGTTTAACACTGCAGGTCACTTCAGTCCTCTGAGCCTCCATTTTCTTCGTCTGTAAAACTGAGATGACAATGCCTTAATCAGAAAATTGTTATGAGCATTAGATATGACTGTAAAGTGCCGAGTGCACCACCTGGCACGGAGTAGGCAAGCAGCAAGACGAAGCTTTTCTTCCCACAGGAGACATCAATGAACTAAACGGGAGAGTTGACCTTGTGCCCTATGGAGACCATCATTCAGAGAGGAAAACAGTGAGATCATTTTAATATTACACGATGGCTTTCTCGTGGTACTTACCAATCTACCTTGCACAATCCATGATTTAACATTTGTGACCTTCGTGAGCAGATGAAAAAAGAACTACTGCAGTTCACCAGTGAACATCCTCATGCACCTTTATTTTATTTTATTTTTATTTATTTATATTTTTATCCTCACCCAAGGACATTTTTGCATTTTTATTTTCAGGTGGAGCAGGAGGAAGAGAGAGAGAAACATTGACGTGAGAGAGACACATCGATTGGTTGCCAACCACACGACCCCGGGACAAACCACAACCGAGGTACGTGCCCTTAGCGGGAACTGAACCCAGGCCTCTCTGGTCCATGGGCCGACACTCTAACCACTGAGCCAAACCGGCCAGGGCCATGGCACTACTCTTATCCACCTCGATCCCCATGACTGAACTCTGATGAATAAGCTTTTGCCCCTCCATTTGCAAAGACTTATGCTGCTTGAGAGAATCCTCCTCTCCTTGCAAGTGACTGGCTCCGTAGCTAGTTTTATTTTGTTTCTTTGAAAATATCCTCCTGAGATAGCTCAGTTTGCAGGGCAGGTCATCAATGTTGGGCTCTGAGCAGTGTCGCTGCCTCTTTGAAGTCTTGAGGGCATCTGTGGTGTGTGGCAGGGTGTGTCCAGATGTATTTGCATCAAAGGGCTGCTTCCTGGGATGATCACGTGAGGACATGTGACTGCAAGATGCCACAGAAATGGCCACTGGCTTGATTTTAGAAAGAAGCTTCACCTGATTTCCTTCATTACCAAACACGCTTTTCTTCTTAGCATTTTTATTTGTGGCATTTTTTCTTGATATCGGTGCCTATGACTAAACTCTGTTTAAAATACGTCTTATCCTCTTCCTGTAGGGGTTGCTTCTGCTTCAGATGTTCCCCATCTTTTTGTGAGAGAACCGCATCACAGCTGGACTTGCATTGCTTTTTCTGGTAAAACTGCCTGAGGGAGGAAAGCTCTGAATCTAGATAGTCGGTGCTGGGCCCTGAGCAGCACCGGTGTCGCCTCGGGCTTTTTGGAGCCTCTGCTGCAGCTGTGGACTGACAGCTGGGTGTGGTCACGCCCGGCCTGGTCCTGCAGCGTGGCCTCTCTGTACAGTACTGTAGCGGTCACTGGCTTGGACTCAAGAGGCCGCTCCATTTGAATCTTCATGTTTAGAACAGCCTGTCAAAGTCGCTCAGGGTTAAAAGACCTTCCACCTCAGGCTGGTCAAGGTCCATGCTTCTGCTCCTCTGACCGAGGCTGTTTACCAAGTCACTGCCCAGACCACCCACATCCACATCTGGCCCCTTTTCCAAGCTGCCCTCAGAGAAGCTGGTCATTTGTAAGCAAGAGATATCGGCATTCTCTCTA
The DNA here is from genome assembly GCA_030848825.1 of Tadarida brasiliensis. Classification (NCBI taxonomy): domain Eukaryota; kingdom Metazoa; phylum Chordata; class Mammalia; order Chiroptera; family Molossidae; genus Tadarida; species Tadarida brasiliensis. The sequence continues at coordinate 102,141,334 of CM061259.1, read as the reverse complement.
GTGTCACATCTCACGGAAACCTCTGCAAAGAGGGAAGTGATTTCTTTTCCAAATACGCTACAGCAATTTTTGATCAGAAATTGAATACAAGGAACCTTTTTCTTTTTTTTTTTAATCCTCACCCGAGGACATTTTTTGCATCTATCTTCAGACAGAGCGACAGAGCAGGAGGGAGAGAGGGAGGAAGAGAGAGAGAGAGAAACATCGATGTGAGAGAGACACATTGACTGGTTGCCACCCACACGACCCCAACCAGGGCCGGGGACAAATTGCAACTGAGGTACATGCCCTTAGCGGGAACCGAACCCGGGACTCTCTGGTCCACGGGCCAATGCTCTAACTGCTGAGCCAAACCGGCCAGGGCAAGGAACCTTTTTTATAAATGTGTTTTCTAGTTCTGGGCTGGAGGAAGTAGGAGGCCAAAGAATGCTTGGAGCTATACACGCCGCTAAATTAAATGCCGTCATCTGATTGGATGAGGAATGTTGCTCAATGTTGTGGAATACCCCCAAAAGGTACCATAGGAAGATAACATTGGCTTTCGGAAGCTAGTCTAATAGCCTTTGAATTGTATTTATTTTCTCTTCATCATTTCCTTGATTCATTACACAGACCCAGTGATGACAGAGATCTGATGAGAAAATACTTCCAGGAATATTTCGTAGAAAATCCTTTAAAACAGATGCTACCACAAAAATAGACTCACAGGTGTCTAGGTGCACTTCTGCTCCAGAATGCCGTTTCTCTTTTGGCTCTGTGCAAGATTTCACACTGGCTGACTGTCTGAAGATGCCTTGTGTGAGGGGTCCTTTCTCATTCAGATAAAAAAGCATATGTGAGAGGTTTGGGCAGGCTGTCATTCTCACAGATACTTGCAGAGACACTCCAAAGAGCTGTCCTGGCAAAGGAGAGGTTGGTGACATGGACAAGTGACCCAGGTGAGTGCTTGAACCCCACCCAAAGGCCCACTTTATAGATCTTCTCCTTTTAGATGTCTTCTGGCCTGAGTCACTCAGGGGCTGGGCGGCAGCCAGGCAGCGGGCTGCAGGGTGAGCTGGCACCACATCTGCCAGGGCAGCTGCTCCATGAGGAAGGGCCGTCGGAGGTGGGAAGGGCTGGTGGAGTCCTGTGATCCCTGTGTCAGGAGTGCAGTATCTGGAAGATGGCTCATTGTATTTCCGTAGGGACATTCATGCCCAGTAAGTGGATATGGTGCCTCTTCTTTGCCAGAACCGACCCATCACTGGTACTCTAGGTCAGAGCCAGTCATCCCCAGCGCTGGTAGTGACATGGTGATGACTTCCTTCACTGTGCCGGAATCCCTTATTGCTATGGTTTTAGAACAGGCACAATTCCCAATGTCCTTGGTGAAGATTTTGAGGGGAATGCTCTTCGGATAGTCCTTCTCCATCTCTAGGTTGATGCATCTCTGAAGGAGAGAGAGCCATTTGTCCTTCTGTTCTGGGGAACTGAAAGTGGCCACAAAGGTCACCGCGGGCCAGCCCCAGACAAGCCCTCTCACGGCATCGGCACTGCCTTCTCCCACTTCATCCACACAGCTTGCTGTCCACTTGTCACTTCATCTTATGTTATTTTTCATCTTAAAGTTGTTATATTTTATTTTGGCCACAACAACCAGGTCATTGGACAGGAAAGGGTGCCGCTCCCACCTCTGCAGAGTCCTACTGGAGCACGCAAATGACGACAGAAACGCACGTGTCCACACATGTCCACACTGGGTACTGGGCCGTGTTTGCTGGGCCTCATCTGGGCTAAGCAATGGAGCACTCCTCCTCCTTTCTGCCAGTCTTTGCATCTTCTTCATCGCGGTTGCTGAGCCCGCAGGACACCACCAGCCCTGCTGACGTGGGGGAGACCCAGGGATCCCGGCCCTGCAGGGACTGGGGGAAGGCCGTGTCCCTATCTCGGCCCGCCCTGCGGCTGGGAGCTGGCTGGGTCCGCTCAGAGAAGGAGTCAACTCAAACGCAGAGTCCCCGAGTACCTGGGAGAGTTGGGAGAAGCCAAGGGTCCAGGGGGTGATCTAGAAGATGGCGGTGTCGCTGGTCTGGTCCTGAGGGCAGGTAAGACAGGAAGTTCTAGAATTAGAACTAACACGGCGGCTGCGAGTCTCCAGCGTTGAATCTCCACCGCGATGGGTTCGCGCCCCGGCTGCGGGCAGGCAGGGCGCCGGGTGTGCGGGGCGGTGGCTCCAACGCGGGGACTCCCAGGGGGGGGGGGGTGTTCTCCAGAGGCACCGCAGGGGCTCAGGGTCCTCACCTTCTTGGTGCCCCGCCTCCCTCGTGTAGACACACCTGTCGGGGAGGAGCATCTCCCGGGCTGCCCGCTGCCAGTCTGCAGACGGTCATGATCGCTCAGCTGCAGCCCTTTCGGGAAGTTAGCAGTTGTCCCAGACAGTAACTTCACGTGGCCGGCTTATCAGTAAGAGGCAGAGGACCCACCGCCAGGGCAACCCTCAGTAAAGCAGGCAGGCAGGACTCAACCGTAAGCCTCCTGTCTCTTTTTCACACCAGAGGGACATGTATTAGTAATCTATGGCTGCGTGACAAATGATCCAAAGACTTACCAGCTGTAGGCAATGCACATTTATTACCTCGCAGTTTGGGGCTCAGGAATCTGGGCATGGCTCCCCCATGTCCTCTGGCTCTCAGTTTCTCACAGGGCTGCCATCAAAGTGTCAGCCAGTTTCAAAGACCCATAAGATTTGATGGGAAAGGGTCTTCCAAGCTCACATATGTGGTTGTTGGAGTCAGTTCCTCAAGGGCTGTTGGACTGGGGGCCTCCAGTCCTTGCTGGCTGTTGGCTGGTCGCCACCTTCAGTTACTTGCCACATGGGCCTCTTCAATAAGTCACCTGGCTTTATCAAAGCCAGAAAAAGAGTTTGCCAGCAAGATAAAAGTCACATCATTTTGGAAGCAAGTTACTCTAAAAGATGGGATTTTTATAAGACTGAATAGCAGGAGGTAGTGGTCGCTGGGGGGCCCTCTTAGAGCCTGCCTACCACGGAACAGAGGCCCAGAAGGGATTATTACTTACACAGGGTCCCACAATTAGTGGCAGTGGCAGTATTCTAAATTTGAGCAATGTGGCTCCAGAATCAATGTGCCCCCTGCACTGTGCTGCTTCCTACGGTGTAAACTAGATGAACCAGAGTACGCACAGAATTTTCTGTAAGGTCACACTGGAAACTGTGGATAAAAGTTTCCTGAGAGAAGGACAAAGAGTGAATAGGATACTAACCCCTTAGCAGATATGTAATTTGCAAATATCTTCTCCCATTCGGTCGGTAGACTTCATTCTGGTAATGGTTTCCCTTGCTGTGCAGAAGCGTTTTAGTTTGATGTAGTCCCACTGGTTTGTTTGTGCTTTTGTTGCCTTTGCTTTGGTATCAGATCCAAGAAAAATTGTCAAGACCAATGTCAAGGAACTTTACTGCCTATGTTTCTTTCTAGGAGTTTTATGGTTTCAGGTCTTACATTCAAGTCTTTGATCCATTTTGAGTTAATTTTTGTGTATGGTGTAAGATGGTGGTCCAGTTTTATTTTATGTCTGGGCTCTCTACTCTATTCCATTGATCTATGTGTCTGTTTTTATACCGATACCATACTGTTTTGATGGTGTTGTAATATAGTTTATAATATACTTTGAAATCAGGGAAGATGCCTCCAGCTTTGTTCTTCCTCCAGATTGCTTTGGCGAGTCTAGGTTTTTTATGGTTCCATACATGGGGAAATGAGGCACCTCGATGAGATGGTCAAACAGCCAGTGCATGGCAGAACCAGGGCTGGAGCCCACCACCCTGATGCAAAGCTCTCAGGGCCTTCCATTCAGGGCTCTGGGAGAAGCAGAGCAGACTGGGTGAAGCAAGACCTAAACTCCTGGCTGTGCCCTCATTCCCCAGGCCTCCCTGCAGTTCCCCTTAAAAGCTGGCCTAAACTTAGTGGCAGAGAGAGACAGGTGAATAGTAAGGTGAAGAAGAGACAGTGATGCAAAAGCAGGACATGGAGCAGAAAAGGGACCAGAAGGAAAACAGAGGGAACACAAAAGGGTGAGTTTGGAGGACATGGAGGGGGCAGTGCAAGGAGCTGAATCTCAAGCGTAAACAGGATGACTCAGCCAAAGCCCTGCACGTGACACTGATGGCCACGCCAAACCCTGGGTCTTTAAAGCTGACGTCAGCGCGCCCTGACCAGTCTCCCCAGCCAGATGAACTGCAGAGAGCTGTGCCAATTTTCCATTGCTTTATCAGCTGCATCTTTGTCAAGATTTTTTAAAAACCACTAACAAAAAGACAGTCGTTGAGCCCCATCTGCAGTGTTTAACGTCATCTAGTTCATCCGTAATTGCATCCCTCACTGCTATGTTACCTGAGCCAAGCCACAGGGACATGGTCAAATCTCGTAAAACGTCTCAAAGCTTGTTTTAATTTTGTCTTAAGTCAGGATCTGCCAGTGCTCATAAGCCCTCTTCTCCCAAGTTGGTCATCCTGGCGCCCGGCAAATGCACTGTCTCCTATTGTTATGGTGGTGAATTCTCCCGCACTGGGACCCACATGAGTCCGTTCCTGCTACAGGGATTTCCAGACAGTGAGAGTGACATTAGCTGCCTCACAGCTGACATGTGAATTAGAATCAGAGCCTCAGACACCACGGAAACTCAGACTCACAGAGCTGGGAACAGAGTTCACATGACAGACGTCTTGCCTTCAAGACATAAAGGCCTCTTTTCCTGATCAAGGGGTATGTTTTGTCTCCTTTGTAGTATTTATTTAGAAGTGAAAATGAGTGTATTGTCACACAACAGAAACATGCCACTGTTCGTCGGTTGCTGGTGCTTCGGCTAAAATATTTATGACATATTCCTGGTGAACTTACCTTTTCACAATACTGAAGTGTATCCCTTCCTATGTCTAGTTCTTTTTTCTTCCATAAAGCCTGCTTTGACTAATTTTAGCACAGCCACCCAAGCTTTCCTTTTGGTAGATTTTATATAGTGCTTTTTTTCCAACTTTAATTTCAACATTCAGTTGTCTTTCTATTTGTGTCTCGTATAAGGATCATGTTGTTCAATATCTTATCCAGTCTAACAATATTTATCTTTTCATTAGAACAGTCTGTTTACTCTTCGCTTTCAACTGTCTGGGGATGTAGATGTAAAAATTTGTTATTTATCAACGGTTTCGTTTGGATGAACTCTATCACCTTAATATTTGTTTCCCATTTCCCTTCTCTGTTGTGTAAACAGATATTTCACTTATCTGTTGATTTTAAACATCAAATCATAGTAGAGCATTAAGGAGAAAAGCATTGGCTGTGGATGGACTGCATGGGAGCATTGCCTAGTTTACTGCTTACTAGCTGTGACCCTAGGCGTTTCTAAATCTCTATAAGCTTCATTTTCTTCACTGTAAGTAAAATGGGATGATGATAGCAATTATTATAACCATCTGATAGGTTGCTATGAGAACTTGTTTTTTAAATTCACAGGTAAAAACATATTAGTTTATATAGTATGCCTCACATTAATCTTACCTATTATCAAACAAGAAACATACTTTCTAAAGCTAATGCATTTCCATAGCTACCCTGACCTCAAGAGTAGAGCTGCATCCACTCCCCCCTCCACCTCTGTATCAGTGTTTTCCGATCATTTACATTCACGTTTGTATTTATCTTCAACAACAACAAAAAAATCAGTTAGCTCTTAAAAATGTTACCACACTTGCCCGGCCATTGTGGCTCAGTAGTTGAGTGTTGACCCATGCACCAAGAGGTCACCAGTTCGATTCCCGGTCAGGGCACATGCCCAGGTTGTGGGCCAAATCCCCAGTGGGGGGCATGCAGGAGGTGGCCAATCGATGTTCTCTCTCGTCGATGTTTCTATCTCTCTCTCTCCCTCTTCCTTTCTCTCTAAAATCAATAAAGAAAAAAAAATGTTACCACACTTTTGTGCATAACTTTTTCTCGCCTCTGAAATTATCCTCTTGGGTTCCGTAGCATGTGCTGTTGATGCCCTGCCCCACATCCCCGTGGCCCACCTGGTCAGCAGTAATCACAAGAGATATTGCCCCTGGCAGCTTTCCACATCAGGGCCTGGCTTTCTCTTGTCTGCCAGAGGGCTTTCTCAAGTACCAGGGGAGCTTGCTCAGCTGCTAGGAGGAGCACCCGGAAGTTCAGGGAATGACAATCAGTGGATTAAAAATAAATAAATAAAGGCCCAGCACCTTTGTTATCTGCTAGCATGATTCTAAGGCTTTTTTTTTTTCTTCACAATAATTGAGAGTCCCTAGTGAGCTTGTCCAATTTGTCATGATATTAACCCACTCATTGATGCATTATTTTTTTAGCTTTTCTTTCAACTTTTTCTCACTTTCCCAGTTTCCTCACTTGTGTTTCCTAGGATCATCTTCCAAATAAACACGTGCACTCAAGTCCTTCTCAAGTGCACTTTCTGCACCCATTGAGATTGTCACAGCTTTTCCTCCTTTGTGTCTGTGTGGTGGTTGTCAACAGTTTAATTTTACATGTTAATCAATCTTGCATGATGAACATAAACTTAATATGGTTGTAATATACTATTAAAGAGATAGATGAATACATATCTATATCTATATCTATATCTATGTCTATATATATATATATATATATATATATAGAGAGAGAGAGAGAGAGAGAGAAATTGATTCAGCTTGCTAGTATGGTATCCTATAATTTTTAATTCTTATAATGTCCTTATCAGGTTTGGCATCAAAGTTATGCTGCCCTTATAAAATGAGGTAGGGAGTCTATCATTTTTTTTCTATTCTCTGGAAGGACAATTGGAAAATCCATATCAAGAGCTTTAAAATTATATAATAATCTTTGGCCCTTTCTTAGGAAATTATTGCAAAGAAATGATCAGACAACTGAATGGGGATGTAGATGCAAAAATGGGTTACTTATAGAAATAAAAAATAGAAACAAAGTAGGTGTTTTTCAGGAGGGGATGTTACAAAGAAAATGCACTGGAGGAAAAAATGTCAACAAGTTAAGGAAAGTTTTATATCTTAATTACTGATGAATAGTAATGCATTTTCTCCCAATAATCAAAAACCAATGAATAAAAAAGAATAATTGTTATGATCACCAGGTGGCGGTGTGGCTCTTATTTTTTCCAATGGAGCGGTTCACCGTTTCCCCAGGTTGTCATTCCAGAGGTTTACAGCTTAGTAAATCAAGGTTTGTATTATGAGTGTCCTGGAATCAAGATTGAGAGCTGTAAGGGACTCGGAACTTACCTGGTTCTGACTCCTCACACCCTTTCCACGGCTGACTTGCAGGAATCTCCTCCATAGTCTCACACACTATGCTTAACCCCAGCAGGTTAGAACGCCCCCTACTGAAGCGGCCCACGGAGATGTTAGGGACCTGTGTACTTTAAAGTCCTTCTTCAACCCTGGCTGGTTTGGCTCAGTGGTTAGAGCGTCGACCCAAGGGCCAAAGAGTCCAGGGTTCAAGTCCCAGTCAAAGGCAATGTCGTACTTTGGTTGTGGGTTCAATCCCCGGCCCCAGTCAGGGTTGTGTGAGAGGCAACCAATCGATGTGATCTCTCTCTCTCTCTCCCTCCTTCCTACTCTATCTGTAAAAAAAAAAAATCAATGGGAAAATATCCTTGGGTGAGGATTAAATAAATGAGTTCTTCTTTAAATGAAATGTACCCCCAGTGACCTAGTCAGCTCTGCTCTCTGGTGCCTAGAACATGTCTGCTCTCCCTTCCAGAACTTACTTTTTTTTTTGGCAGTGGCATAAATTTTTAATTTTTAATTAAAAATTTTAAATTCAAAATAGACCTCTAAATAGGTTTTTTTAAAAATAAACTTCAACAATCTCTCTTTTAATTTAACAACAGAATACACCAACACAGACTAGTTTCGCAATTGGCTCAGAAATGCACATTATAGCAATTATATGCAAGTAATATAGTTTTAAAAACCCATATAGTAATATTATGTTATTTCCCAAAATATATTGGACAGGTGCTTCTGAATATATTGGACAGGTACCTCTGCTGTTTTTGACCAGCAGTGGGACTCAAGGTCTGAACTGGCTGGTCTCCATTACTGGTTCTGGTGCTTTAAGTTCTTGTATATTGTGTTATTGTGTGTGTGTGTGTGTGGGGGGGAAATCAAGGTTAACTGTCCAAAGAACTGGAACACAATGGAGTTCTTTGCTGTACCCGTCCCATTAGCCGGACACTGGGCTGTGTGAGTGCCCATCTCCCCCATACAAACATGCTGACTTCTAGATTAGTAGTGCCTTCAGAACTTCTTAATTAAACAAAATTAAAGCAAGGCCTAAATGTACTGTTAGCCAAAGAAACAAGTGTGTATTAGTGTGTATTAGTCCAAACTGGTGCTTTAGTCCTCAGTGGCTCCCAACCTGGGGTCCTTTCCTGTCAGTGCTTAGATTCAGGCAACACAGAAACCGGTCCCCTGGAAAGGTCAGAACATTGAGTGTACGGTCCAGTCCTCTCCTTCCCTCCCCAGGGAGAGGCTGGAGCTGAGGGTTTCCTTGTGATCATGTTCCGCTGTGCTGAGGGGAGGATGGTACTGCGGATGTTCCAACCAGCTGATTGGCGCTCACACTGGATACAGGAGCCTCAGAATTGATCTTAGGGTTTCTCAGAAGTGGAATTGGTCTGTGTGTTGTTGAATTGTTGTGTCCATAGCAGGGATGAAGGGTTGGGATCCTTCAGAGTGTACTCTCTACTCATAACAAAAAGTTTGCTGCAAATGCGTATGCCATGTTAGGCTGGCAGCAGCCTCATATGTTCCGTGTTTGCCCTTGACCACTATTCCCAACACCCTCTTCTAATTCCTACCTCTATACTGTAGTCCTATTCCTGGGATGAGTTGTCTGTTCCCAGTGTGTCCACTTCCTGAGCTCCCACTCATTCATTAACCCTCAAAGTATGATTGCATTCCTCTCAGATCATCTCCTACCCCATGACCTCTGTCTCCTTGCTCTGCTGGTTTCCCTCTAGTCCCTTTCCACTCCTATTCAGTGGTCTCCAAGTTCTGCTTTCAGCACCTCCCTCCTCTCAGTCTTACAACCTGCTGGGTGATCCGTGCACGTTTCTGCCATCTCTGCCATGTGCAGATGATCCCCCAAAACGTAACTCAGCCACAAGATCTCGCCCAACAAACAGACCCAGGTTTCCAACTGCATCCTGAAAGTGTCCACCTGAGTATCATAAGCACCTGAAACTCGGCATGTCCAATACTAAATTCCTATCTTACTTCCAAACTGATCTTCTCCCTGCATTCTGTGTCTGTGTCAGTCGCACAACTATTCACCCACTTGCCGAAGCTACAACCCTGGAAGTCGATTTGATTCTTCTCTTCCCCTTTCTGCTCCTACATTCAAACTGTGTATCTAAGACCCATAAATTCAGTGGAGAACTTTGACCTGAGTTCCTGAGTTTAAAATGTACTCTTTAAAGAAAGACCTCAGACATGCTTGTTCTAGGACTTTATTGGAAATTGGTTGTGTACATCAATGAGATCTAAGTAAAAGCATCATTTTCACACAATAATGTCCTGATATCTGTGCTATCTTTTTACATAATTTAATAAATCCAAGGATGCTCCTGATTTGAGTCAAAGAGCTTGACTGGTCCAGAAATCTCTTTATATAAATATAAATCATAGCATCTAAAATAACCATCATTGTTTTTGAGCTAGTTTCAAAAATTCTGGGAACATTTCTTAAAATATTAATCTGTACCTTGGATTGGCTGTAGTGCTGGTGGAGGGAGTGAATGGGGTACATATTATACCACGGAGCTAATTCTAGCAGGAGCTGGGGCAGAGGGACAAAGCTCCCCTGGTGGGGGGCATACAAGGGGATGGGGGCTGGAGATCCTGAAAGCTGGCCAGGGAACTCAGCCACCCTGCATCCAACATTGCTAGAGTGTCAACGCGATGACACTCCAGAGCAGAAAAAGTTGTCCCAGCTCCCTTGGCATTGCCAAGAAGTGACAGAGCCCTCCTCCAGAGGGCATAGGGGCAGAGAGTCTGGCACCGAGAAGGTCTTGGAAAGTTCCACTCATCTCCCTCCCCCTGCCATGATCAGTTCCCTCCCAAATTAGAAAACTTGAGGGATTGGCACCTCCAAGGAAATAACTTCGAGCCAATGTGCTGCTGGCCCTGGGGATGAGGACAGGGTGCCTTTGCTTGGTTTGACCCGAGGGACAAGGACAAAGGCTGCTCTGCCCCAGTGTCTCCCTTGCCACCTTGAAGGCCATCATCAGCAATTAGGTTCTTTGGTTCTTCAGAGCTTCTCAGCATTCAGCTCTAACACCTGTATATCTGTGGTGGCTTCACTGCTCACAGACAGCCTTAACCTACACCAAGTCACTGGTTCTCACAAGCCTATGAGGTAGGAAGGGCAGGGATCACAATCCCCATTTGAAAGATAAGGAACCTGGAACTCACAGAATTAGGTCCCCTGATGGAACTCACACAGCTGGCCAGTGGCAGAATCAAAACCAGAACTTGGGTCTCCCCTCCCATATCGAGCTCCAGAGTCTACACTCCACAGTCCCTCCTGCTGCTTCTCGGAGAAAGGGGAGGAGTCTAGGGGAGGGGACGCTGCCCACATCCTTCCTCTGCCCCTCTTGGCAGGTTCTCAGACGGCCCCGTTGAGGACAGGATGAGTCCGCATGCGATAGATGATGACCGCAGTGGCTGGACACAGCAGCAAGGAGGTCATGATGACAATGGTGGCCAGGATGATGAGGACAATGACCCAGATGTCCAGGATGTGCTTGGGGAGCACCACTTCCATGGGGACCTGGCTGACGGCGTCCATGCTGCGTCACTCTGGAACAGACAGGAAAGAAGAAATCACTGTTTTGTGCCCTCTCCCTGCCCTCCTAGTTGGAAGGAAACCTGCTCCAGGAGTCAGAAACTTGGGTCACTCACCAGCTGTGTGATCACTAAAGGTGCTTGATCAGTAATAATAATGGCCTCGCGTACTGAGGGCTTCCTCTGTGCCAGGCGCGGTGCTAGGCACTTCCAGGTACTAACTCAGTCCTCACTTCAACCACCAACCCTAGGAGGTAGGGACTATTGTTGGGGCTTTTTTATTTCTTGGCCTTCATCTTCAGGGATTTCCATTTTAGAGATGAGGACTCTAAAGCCTTAAAAGGTGTAGATGTAAAAAAAAAAAAAAAAAGGTGTAGATGTACTTTGCCCAAGGAAGTGAAGCCAGGTGGGTGGGACTCCAGAGCCTCCATGTTTAACTATTAAACTAGCATATTCCCAGCCTATTCTCTCTCCTACAAAGTGGGAGATTCATTGCTTTTGGTCCTGTACCCCTCCTCCCATTCTCCTGGTAACAGAGCCCCCTCTTTTCTGTGAAGAACCTACATATTCCGTGTCTTAGTTAGGGCGCTCGCCTGAGCACAGGGATGGATGTGTGACTTAGGCGTAGACATTACAAATCTCCATAGCCTCAGTCCAGGGACTTGTCCTGGATGGAACTTCCCAAGACAAGCAATCCAGACTAGGTCGACCAAAATCCTCCAGGGCTTCTATTGGGAAAGATGACTCTTTCTGCTGGGATGTGAAACTGAAGGGTGTGGGTCTGGAAAGGACGGATGTGGGGCTATTTCTCCTGTATGTGCAGAGCCTATCCTAGAGATGGGAAGAGAATCGGAGCCTTGTTACTTCATTTGGGCACTTGAACCCAGCCCAGTCTGACACCATCTGCAAGCCAGGGCATCCCAGATTATAAACCAATAATTTCTGGTTTTGCTTAAGCAGGGTCAGTTTGCTGTATCGTGGCAGCCACCCAAAGCTCAGCTCCACAAATTACAACATCATCAAAAGTAATGCAGTGAGATTAATGTTAAACTGTAAACTATCTTGAGCCAGCAGTTCACAAAGTGTCTGAGAGATATCAAATATCACTCCAGCTAAAAGAGTTCTGATGGATAAAGTATATAAGTCAGTTGTTCCCAAACTTTTTCAATTCACAGCACGCTTAGTGTCTCAGTAATTTCTTGACAGCACTCCAGGCCAAAAGAAATACCTAGCAGTTCCGTTTATTACGTAGTTAGGTTCAAACAACTTAATAAGCATTTATGTCCTAACTAATTAGTAGCTGTTGGGGAAAAAAAAAATAGACACTAATTGAAAGAAAAAATATGCCTTTCATTCTCAACCAGTTACTGACTAATGGGAGGTGTGCAGTGGTCGGACACTGCGTAACTGCTGAAACTGCGGAGTCCGACTGGACAATGCCGTGTTCACTTCCTGTTCCACATTAGTTGGTGCACAGTACTTGCTGTATCGTGGCAACCACCCAAAGCTCAGCTCCTCAAATTACAACATCATCAAAAGCAATGCAGCAAGATTAATATTAAACTGTAAACTATCTTGAGCCAGCAGTTCACAAAGTGTCTGAGAGATGTCAAATATCACTATTCTCGTCCAAAATGTTAAAGATTTTGCAGCCCCCAGTACTTTTCCAGTGAGTTCACCGTGGCTGCCCAGGGCTCAGTGCACTTTGGGAACCACAGATGTAATACATTCCTTGCCCAGAGGCTGGAGCAAACAACCTCCTAAGGTTCCTTCTAGATCTAGGATCTTTAATCCTGTGATTCTAGGTCCCAGGCAAAATTCCCAATTCCAGTCCTGTTTCCTGCTTTTACCTAATCAGTAACTTTTCTTTGTAATCCCTTTGGCTCCACGCCCACTGTTGCCACTGTAAGTACAGTACTGATTACCATGCTGATGGTACTGATTACCAGAGTAGAGTCCCCCAGATGTGCCTACCAGGATGTTCGTTTCTGCATTGTCTGTTATAGCAACTGACATAACAGAAGTGTCCATAAACAGTATAATAAAGTAGGTATATCCATACAATGGAATACCATACAGCAACTTTTATTCATTCACTTAACAAAGATGTAGTGCTTGTTATACACCAAGCACTGTTCCAGTGTGTTACAAATATTAACTTATTTAATAGTTATTAAAAGAATGATGATCTGTAGGAACAAATTAAGTGCAGGACAATATGGATAGGATCATTCTTTTGGTTCAGATTTTTTAGAATTAAGTAGATGAATAGATGAGGGTATAAAAATGAAAACTCTTTTCTGAGCGGAATCCCGAGACAGTTGTAATAGTACCTTTGGGGTGTTAGACCCGGAGTGGAAGTTTTTGCTTTTCATTCTTTATGTCTTTATAGTGTTTGAATTTTCTAAACATGAGCATGTATTACTTTTTTTTAAGTTACTGTATATATAGGAAAAAGTACTGCTTTTGTTATTTTCACTGGTAATTACGGAACATCTGCTAATTGCTTATAATATTCTAAGATTCATGGGGATGGACACAGGTTTTCTATTCACTGGGAGCAGCACAGATGAGGAGTCCCTGGGGCCTAAGAATTTGATATTGTAGAGAAACAACCCCTTTTTCTTCTTCTGGATTTTTTGTTCTTTTTCTTTTTTAATTGAAGTGTAATTGACTTATAACATCATATTACTTTCAGGTGTACAATGTAATGACATTTGTATATATTGTAAAATGACCACCACAATAAGTCTAGTTAGCACCACCACACATAGTTACAAATTTTTTTTTCTTGTGATGAGAACTTTTAAGGTCTACTCTCTTAGCAACTTTTGAATATGTAATACAATATTATAAACTGTAGTCACCATGCTGTACATTACATCTCATGACTTATTTGTTTTATAACTGGGGGTTTGTACCTTTTGACCCTCTTCACCCATTTCACCCACCCCCCACCACCTGCCTCTGGGGACCACCAATCTGTTCTCTGTATCTATGAGTTCAGGGTTTTGTTCTATATTCTACGTATAAGTGAGGTTATATGGTATTTCTCTTTCTCTGCCTAATTTCACTTAGCATAATGTCCTAAGGTCCATCTATGTTGTCACAAAAGGCAAGATTTCATTATTTTTTATGGTTGAATAATATTCTGCAATTGATATACCACATTTTCTTTATCCATTCATCCACCGATGGGCACTAGGGTTGTTTTATGTCTTGGCTATTGTAAATAATGCTGCAATGAACATGGGAGTGCAGGTATCTTTTCAAATTAGTGTTTTCATTTTCTTTGAATAATTACCTAGAAGTGGAATTTCTAGGTCATATGGCAGTTCTATTTTTAATGTTTGAGGAACCTCCATACTATTTTCTACTCTGGCTGTACCAATTTACATTCCCAACAGTGCATGAGAGTACCCCTTTCTCCGTATCCTCACCAACACTTGTTATTTCTTTCTGATAATAGCCATGCTAACAGGTGTGAGATGATATCTCATTGTGGTTTTGACTTGCATTTGCATAAGGTGGTAGCTCATTGTGGTTTTGACTTGCATTCCCCTGATCATTAGTGATGTTGAGCATCTTTTTACGTAAATGCTGGCCATCTGTATGTCTTCTTTATTTTTAAATTTTTTTATATCAACTGGATGGAGGGAAAAATAAGATCGGGGGGGGGGCTTCTTTCTAATTCTCTGTATTAAAAAGAGTAAATACATACATATATAATTTTTAAGTCAAATAAGATTCGAGTATGAGACTAGATCAGTGGTCACCAAGTGTTATATGGAGAGCTAAGTGAGAACCACCTTCAGACAGTATACAAAACACTGGTTTCTGGGTCCTGTTCCGGACTTACTGAATTAGACTCAAGGGGAAATGGAAAGGGCCCCCCCCATTTCCCAGGTGATTGGAATGTGCGGCCAGGTTTGGGAACCCCTGGACTCAACGATCCCTAAGGCCTCTTCAACTCTTTCTAGCACTACAATCTGAGAATTGATGCCTGGGTTCTCTGTTGCCAGTCTGGTCAGATCTGGGCAAGTCTGGGATGAAGGAGAAGCCTCTGGAAAGGCTCCCTGAGGCGGCAGGAGGATCAGGCTGGGGCATAGGGAGAGGCATAGGCTGACCCTGCTTCAGCCTTGGACACGTGGTCACTTTCCCCGTGGTCGAAGGCATGGAAGCATGAGTCACAGGGGACTCATGCACACCGCTCAGGAGGTACGGGGGCGGGAAAATGTATTCTTTGTGGTCTCCTGATTACATCAACAGCTAGTTTGTTTTGGGCCAAAGGAACCCTACAAAAGCCTTTTCTGGTAAGGCCATTAACACGAGTCTCTGTGACTCCAAATGCCAGGAACACATAATCTCCCTGGCTGATTTTTGTAAGCAAAACCTGTCATTTACAGGAACTCAGGCATCGGGGCTCCTTCCCAACCAAGCATCATGAACTTCGAAGCTAGTACCAGATTTGTTTCACAGACGGCAACACTGAGGTCCGGAGGCTTTTCCCCACCTTCAACCCACTCCCTTCCAGAACAATCATTCAAAGATATAAATCAGATCTAGTCACTGCCCTTATCTAAGCAAACAGAACAAAGCAAGTAGATGAATAAATGAAACTTTTTCTGTAAAGTATCTGCTCGACTGTACTAATATTACTCTTTTGCACATAAAACAGATAAATGCACAACTGCTCTAAAATGCCAGGGAGTGGCCAGGGGAGGGGGGGGGTTGGGGTCCTACTCAGTCAACAAGGCTGGATAAATATCCTTAGAGGCCCCAAGCACTAGAGATTAGGGTGCTCACCCCTTGTACATATACAATTCAAACAAAAATGAATATGTTACAATGGAATTAAATGTACATGTTTACTCGTAACTAAAAACATCAGAGAAAACCACCTTTCCCAGTTATTTTGTTCGTGTCTGGTACAGCACAGCTGTTCAGCTTCCCCTTGACCCTAGGTTTCAGGGCTCTAAGGCTGGCCATCCATGTGGCCCGGTGACAGAGGGTACAGGGAGCTCCATCTCCCTGTTTCAACCTTCTCAGTCCTCGAACATGTGTCCTCTAGTGGGCTGTTCCTTCCCAGTAATAGGGATTCCAGTCACTTCTACCTCCCCCCACTGTGAACGAAAAACTCTGTCCCCCAAATAAGAGCTCCACAAACTGCATGTCGAGCTTCTTTAATGCATGCTGGAAAAATGTGCTTGAGAAAAAGCAGGACTCTAAGCTGCTGCCAGCTGACTTCTGTTTGACCTCTGTTTGGCATGCGGGTGCACTGGCTCCTTGTGAATGCATGCAACCCTGCTTCTCGGCACATTTAATTACTCACCGAAGATCGATCTGCTTATCATTAGCTTTGCAGATATATTCCTTGCTATTTCTGATAAATGAGTGGGAATAAGGCCCAAACCATTCACGTCACAAATTTAACCTTATTACTGATAAAAATGTGATGATTTTATGAGTCAATCCTAAACTCCTGTCGTTTTAAACTGGCGGACTTTATTTGTTGCCCTCATTTATGAATAATAAACTTTGACATGTGTTCAGTATAAGTTTGTCTAAGAAACTCCGTTAGCACCTCCCTGAGCTGACAAGCAAGGAAGCCACTGGGATCATCAACCACTGGCACCACCAGGTCCCTGCACCACCAGTCCTGAGTTTAAGCAATATAGACAATTCAATGGAAAAGTTAACAATCCCAAAATGACTGTTTTTGTGTCCATTAACAAGACTAAGTATAAGGATAAAAAACTGTAGTTCCTCCAAAGGAAAAAATCATTGTACATTTTCCAAAGGTGGAAAATTCATCCCATCTATCAAGTACTGTGCTTGGTCCAATCCAGGAAGGAAAAGGGGGTAGGTGCCCTGCTTCCTGCTTGGGGAAACATCAAATTTTATTCTGAGACCATTTTCTAAGCAACTAAAAATCCTTTTGCAAAATGGGGTGGGGGGGAGAGTCATTGTTTCAGGCAATTCCATCATATGGCAAATTTTCTAGTTCTAACAAAAATATATATACATTTCTTTTTTTAAAATATGTTTTTATTGTTTTTTAAGAGAGGGAGAGAGAAATAGAAACATTGATGTGAGAGAGAAACATCAATCGGCTGCCTCCTGCACGCCCCCCACTGGGGATCGAGCTGCAACCTGGGCATGTGCCCTGACCTGGAATCAAACCGGGACCTCTCAGTCCATGGGACAATGCCCAATCCACTGAGCCACACTGGCTGGGCAAAATAATAAAAAAAAAAAAAATATATATATATATATATATATATATATATATATATATATATTTCATAAATTAAAATTTCCTACAAGTCTGAATTTTAGAATAACTGAATTCAAGATGACTAATCTGTGCTATCTACCCACCTTTTAGTTATGAGGCTCATTCCCCAGCAGAAACTGTTACCCCTCTGACAGAGCAATATTCTTTTTGGTTGGGCACCATCAGAACAAGTAACTCTGTTCAGGATATTTGTTTGCTCGTTCGTTCATTCATTTATTCATTCATTCATTCATTCATTCATTCATTCATTCATTTGTCAAGTACTGGCTATATACAAGCTACTCTTTTAGGAATTACCATTATTTACTCAGAAGACATAGCTCTTTTACTCCCAAGAAGCACAGAGAAGTACCCCTGGCCCTTATTTCTTCAAACACGGAATCCCACAAGCTAGCATTTCTTAAAACAAATACCAAGTGCTAAGTACTGTGCTAGGCCTTGTCCCATACATTAACTTATTTAACCTTCACAATAATCCTGTGTGGGATATATTATTTTACAAATGTGAAAATTAAAGCTAAGAGGTTAACTGGCTAATGATGATAAAGCTAAGTGAATGGGATTCAAATTCAGGTCTCCTGCCCTGACTTCACCACTACCTACAGATATCTCCAAAGCATGCACATAGACCCCATGGAGTATGGCAGATCCACAGCTCTCTTCTAAGTCCTGGTCAGACTCTTACTGCTTCTGGCCAAAAGCCATTCTAGATTTAGAGAATTAAGAAGAGATATGCAATCTACAAAGATCAGTACTTTTTTTTTTCTTTATTGATTTTAGAGAGAGAGGAAGGGAGAGAGAGACAGAAACATTGATGAGAGAGAATATCGATTGGCCGCCTCCTGCATGCCCCCTTTGGGGATTTGGCCCACAACCTGAGCATGTGCTCTGACTGGGAATCAAACTGGCGACCTCTTGGTGCATGGGTCGATGCTCAACCACTGAGCCACACTGGCTGGGCAAAGTACTTTAATTTTCAGTACTAGATCAAACTAAACCTTTTTGACTAATACTCACTGAGGACAACTAGAAAAATTGGACCAAAAAAAAATATATGCTTGAAGGAACTAAGAAATAACAAAATAATGAATTACCAGGCTAAGAAATGGGAGAAGACAGAAATCCAGAGTGACAAGCCTGGCATTAGAAGCAGCATTATCACTAATGGAGGAAGGAGACGAAGCAGTTTTTCTGACACACTTGGGAGATCAAGCCTGCCAAGACAGGGAGAATTAAGTTTTGAGGTTGGATTTTAATGAGCACTTTTAGTGCTAAAAGTAAACTAGAAGTATACCAAGCAGCTTTGAATCATCACAGTCCCTGAAATTGAATGAAGACTGTTCCAGATTGCCAGGTGCCTGGCAGAAGCAAACGAGGAGATAACATCACAACAGGCTTCAATTTTTAAAATTCAAACATAATGTTCAATACATAACCAAAATTATGCAGGAATGAAAAAAGCCAAGATGACATGAACAGAACCATCAGAAACAATAGAAAAAGATCTTCAGGGCTCCAGATATTGAAATTGTCAAGACTTTAAATAACTTTGTTTACCATGTTCAAGAAGAAGAAAAAAATCCAAGATTGAGATTTTTGACAGAGAACTGGAAACTACAAAAAATAACACAATAGATATTTTCAAAGAACCAAATAGAAATTCTAGAACTGGAAAATATAATAATAGAAACAATGGAAACTGTGAGATCATGAATGTATGTTTTAAGCCACTAAATTTGTGTTCATTTGTAATGGCAACAATAGAAAATGAATATTGCAATGCTGGGTTTGTCCTGTGCAGATAAAACTTCTACAAACTAATGGGATTCTAGAAATCTACATAGAATTTAGACACTATCTAGTTTAAACCACAAAACCTACCTTCCAATTTACAGATTGAAGGCAATGACTTGCCCAAGGTCACATAGCAAGTTAATGGCAGGACAGAGGGGAGAACTCAGGCCTTCTGATGTGCATAGTCTTTTCAATTCCATCACTATCCTGTTTGAGACGGGAGGAGGGAGAAGAAAGTGGGGAGTCAGGTTGGAGAAAGCAATGGTAGAAAACAAACTGATGTAAACAGTGAGAGCCAGCCAGGCTTCTTGATTATACCTTTTTACTTGTAAGAGGTTACAGAGGACCTTGAGGCCCAGAGCCCTAAGCAACTTTACCATTGGTGAAGCAGGTGAGATGGTTTTCCAAGAAAACACACTCAAGTACGCATGCGTGAGCGCCCCCCACCCTTCCCCCAACACACACAAATGTGAAAACAAAGAAATATCCTGTCAAAATCATTCTTAGCCTTTGCATTCCATCCCTTTGACTTAAGGCCCAAATGCAATTAAATCTAGTGAAGAAAGTAATTGCTAAGTCATGTAACTCATTTATTCCTCGCTCTGGGTAAGAACATCAGAGAAGAGAGGGGGAGACACTAGAATCTTACTTGTAGTAGGAGATTCCACCAAACTGGGGGGAGCTCACATGCACGTGGAATTAACAACTAGGAGAGGAATGGATAACTTTGTCTGGGTTCCACTCTGCCCCAGCACTGACTTCACCCAACCCAGTGCGCTTCTCCTCACCAGATGCCTTCCCTCTCTCCTCAGTTGTATAGGTACTCAACACACAATTCTTAAATCCACAAATCCCCAAGCTCCTATATTCTGGGAGGGCAATGGGTGCTCTCCTGGGTGGAGGAAAGCCTGGGAAATGGCAGGGAAGTCTTTCCTTTACACTCACACTATAGAGTAGTGTTTTTAAAAAGTCCAGGTTTGGCCCTGGCTGGTTTGGCTCAGCGGTTGGAGCGTCTCCCACGGACCAGAGAGTCCCGGGTTCGGTTCCCGCTAAGGGCACGTACCTTGGTTGAAGTTTGTCCCCGGCCCGGCTGAGGTCGTGTGGGTGGCAACCAGTCGATGTGTCTCTCTCACATCGTGTTTCTTTCTCTCTCCTCCTCCTTCTTTCCTTCCCGCTCTATCTGAAGATAAATGCAAAAAATGTCCTTGGGTGAGGATTAAAAAGAAAAGTCCAGGTTTGGAGGCCAGATGGCTTGGATATAAATCTGGTTCCACCACTTTAGGCTGACCAACCTTGAACAACTTACTTAAACGTCCTAATGCTTTCATTTCCTCAGCTGAAAGCAAAAACAAGAGTGGGAAAATAATAGTATCTGCCCCATAGAGTTCGGAGAATTCCATGGGATAATCACGCATAGTATTTAGCAGTGTTCCAACACACAGTAAGTGCTCTACAAATGTTTGTTCTATGATTAATAATTCCTGCTATGATCAATAATTCCTGGCCTTAGATAGGGACTCACTGACCCAAGCAAATATTCTCCCTTCCTTCAACTAGTTTGTTAGCATCCCTAACTTGGACCATGTCTTTATCAACACAGATGAGGGACGATTAATCTATTTTAATGATTTTTAAAAATCAACCAGGAGCATGCTTGATTTACCTGACCTAACCTCCTGTCTGAGTATGAAACTGGTAGAATAGCAATTCAATCTAATTCAAGAAACATTTACAGCGCTGTGGTTAACAGTGGAGATCCAGGAGTGGTGTGGAGTCAGAGAGAAATAAAACAGTGTTTGTCCTTCAGAAGTTCACTCTTGCCCTGGCCAGTTTGGCTCAGCGGTTAGAGCGTCGGCCCTCAGTCCAGAGAGACCCAGGTTTGGTTCCCACTAAGGGCACGTGCCTCAGTTGCAGTTTGTCCCTGGCCCTGGTTGGGGTTGTGCGGGAGGCAGCCACTCGATGTTTCTCTCTCTCTCTCTCCTCTCACTCTATCTGAATAAAAATGGAAAAATGTCCTTGGGTGAGGATAAAAAAAAAAAGTTCACTCTTATGGAGGTAAAAAGGCATGAATTACAATTGCTAATTGCAATACAAGGCAAAGAATTGCTACCCTGAAGGTACAAACCACATACGACTAAGAAGAAGGAGTAGGAAGAGCATGGACTCCAGAGTTAAGACCATCTCAATTTGAATCCTGCTTTCCACCCTTATTGGAAGTGTGACTTTGGACAAGTTATTTAAAATCCTCACACTTCAACCTTCTGATCTGTAAATGAGGTGCACTAAAAGCCCTACATTGCGCCATCCTATTGTGATGACAAAGTGAGGCAAAATATATAGTCCTGGAACATAATAGATGCTCAAAACATATTAATCCTCATTCCTTTGTTTTTGTCTAAGTAAAATAGAAGGCTTTACAAAGAAGGGGGCCTTTGGACATGGGCTTTGAAGGTAAGTAGGAGTTCAAAAGGAAGAAATAAGGTTAAAGGCAGGATAAGCAGATAGACAACATCAACAAAGCCCAGAGGTGATGAGCTACCTGGTGTGTTGGGAGCATGTGTAGTCCTGTGGCTTTGGCAAGAGGCTTATCTCTTTAAGCTTCAGTTTCAATTGTAAAATGGGAATAATAATAACTAATGGTAGTAGCTACTTCATTAGGATGCTGGGGAAGTTGAACGAGCCAATGCACATAAAGCTCTTAGGACCATGCCTGTTAGGTCCACAGGCTTCACATATGTTCAACTGAGCTAGTAAACGTAGCATAGCTCCTAAATTCAGAGTTCAGAGGTCCCACCCTTAGTTTGGGCGCCATGACTGCTCTGAGTCTGATCTAGGAAACCACAGTGATAGTTTCATAAACAAATAGCCTTTGATAGTCTGTCCCAGCTTTGACCTTCCACCAGAAGCACACACCCTCCACATCTGAACTTCTGCTAACAGTTAAATTTTGAGAGATTGCCAGTGGTTATCCAACCAGTTTTATCGCCAAGTTATTCACTGAGGAAGAAGGCAATAAAATAAATGACTTCCTGCTGGTAGGCAAGCTTAATTATCCCAAAGTGGGAGAAAAGGCAGAGAGAGGCAGGTGGCTTCCTGCAGGTGTCACTGCCAGAGCTCACAGACAGTGCTGCTGCTGCTTCGTTCCCACCAGTCACGGGCCAGAGAGGAGGCAGCTAGAACCAGCTCTGAGTCACGATGCTGGGGGCACGTCTTCAAGCATCTTGCAAAATGTGAACAATGAGGCTGATGGTTCTCAGCGTAGTAGACTTGGGAGTTTATGAGCGTCACGCAGCTTATGGGACCCCTGTAAAACTCTAACCTCAGGAGCTGGTGAGATTGTCAGAGAAAAATGGAGCATTTAAACCAGACAGAGAGAACAACTCAAGTACCAAGAAGGGGCCCCACTGGCCACCTAGTGGCCTGGCTAATCTAATGACTTGTGTCCCACTTTGAGACCTTTGTTCTTGCTGTTTCCTCTTTTTAGAATGTTCTTCCCCTCCAGATCTTCCTTTTCAACATCCAGGGTCTCAATGACCAACTCTCAACTTAAATGTCACCTCTCTGGAAAAATCTTTCCAGATCCACCAGCCAATCCCTATCTCAGACCTTGTTTTATTTCCTTCATACACTTTTCACAATCTAAAACTGGCCCGTTTGTGTGCTTATGTATTTGTTTTTATTGGCCCTCTTTGCCTACTCCTGTGCAAACCCAAGGACAGCAGATGCCTTGGCTCCTGTGCACTGCTGTATCCTCAGCACCTGTCACAGGTCCTGGCACACAGTAAGTGCCCAGTAAATTTGAGACCGGTGAAGGATGAATATGGACTAACTGGGGAACTTCGAATTTGAGCTCAACTCTTGGAACTTAAGTGGTGGAGGTCTGGAAAGGATCCTCACCCTGGCAGAAAGTCCAAGACCCTAAAAGTCAGAACCCTCTCTCTAGAGTAAATGGCTTCCCCTGATCTGATCATGTTATGGGCTCTCTGTGCATCCAGGAAGGATTACGGGGACTTCTCTTTCCCAGCCCACCCTGTACATACCAGGCAAAAGAGGACTGGACTTTCAGAATAACGTCGTCTAGGATCCCCTCTTGCTGATTTGCTTGGGCTGGGTGAGGTCGTATTTGAGTTTTCTTTCGCTATGCTCAGGAACTGGGCATTGAGGTGGGTGTAGGGGTGTGGGAGTTGCTGCCCAGGGCATGAACCTTTCTTTCTCTGTTCTTAGAAGAGGACAGGGAGGCTGATAAAAGGGGAAGAGATTTCCCACGCCGAGCTCAGTGTGAAAAGGCCATCCCCGCTCACATTTATTCTTGAAAATATAATAGTTCCCCTCTCATTATATAAAAGTTAGTCTCAAGCATTTACCAACCCAGCACAAAATCCATTTCACCGGGAACTTTTGTTTCATAGAAAGGAGTCGGCAGAAGGAATGGGCAAGACACACAACTATCAAAATATGAAATGAATCAAATTGGAGGCATTTCTCCGATGACTCCCTGAGGAGTGCTCTGTTTCCATTTTACCCCATTTGGCTTCTGTCTCCTCCAAAATTCCTAGCAGTCTAAAGACTTGTTCTCTCTCTGAGTTTCTATCTGCTCCTCTGTGGCTGAAAAATGGAAAAACACCAGGATACTTCAGAGAGATCAGAAAGCAGCCAGAGCCGTTCAAGACTGCACGTACCATCCGACCCAGCCAATCACAGAGGCTCAGAAACCAACAGGGAGCCAGCAGAAGAGAAACCCAAGCCAAATCCACAGCATCCTGTTTAAACCTCTACCATCCATCATCGTGACTTGTCAGTGACTAAGTGCCTGCTGCGTGCTGGCCAGACAAAGGAGACTGTCCATGAGGTGGGCTGTCGGGGGGTCTCAGTGATGGCCGCAAGGACACCAGAGTGGCACTAATCACTTGCCTCAGTGTGTATGGTAGGGGGAATAATGGCCCCTCAAAGGTGTCCATGTCCTGGTCCCCAGAACCTTGAATGTGAAAAAGCAAACATAACTCAGAGGGCGGAGCCGTGAGAACAGAAGCAAAGGGACTTGGCGGATGTGATGAGAGTGAAGGACTGTGGGATGGGGGGGCGACCCTGGATTACTCAGGTGAGCCCAATCTAAGCACGAGTCCTTAAAAGTGAAGAGGAAGGCAGAAGATTCACCAGGAGAAGGACGCGACTCTCCATTGCTGGCTTGGAAGATGCTGGAAGGCGGCTCTGAGCCAAGGAATGCAGTGACCTCTAGAAGCAGAGAATGGCCTTCAGCTTACAGTCAGAAAGAAAACAGTGACCTTGGTCCTACAACCATAAGAACTGAATTTTGTCAACAACTCAGATGAGTAGGGAACCAATTCTCCCTTAAAGATTCCAGAAGGAAATATAGCCTAAGGATGCCTTAATTTTATTCTAGGGAGACTTCTGACCTATAGAATTATATTATTACATTTGGTTTTTTAAGCCATTAAATGTATAGTAATTTGTGACAGCATCAGAAACCAGCACACTGTGTGATCCTGAATAATTCCTTCTTTCAAACTGGGCCTCAGTTTCCTGTTAATTGGAAAAGATGGACAAAGTGATCTCTAAGGGACTGGCCAGCTCTCAAAGACTGCCTCTGCTCTCCTGACATCCCACCTTCCCTAGAGCCCTGCCCCGGGTCCAGGACGGGCTTCGTTTGAAAACCATTAAAGAAAAAATAGAAAAGAGTGAGGGGGAAAGAAGAATAATCTTTTATAAACCCCAAGGTGTCTCCTAAGATGCCACCAGGGCACTCAGAAAGAAAGGTCTCCTGCTTTGTCATTCGGTACTTCCTTGATCTTACCCCAGGGGAAGGAAGTAGGAAGTTTGAGTGAACAAGATAAAAACCTCACAGTCAGCTGGTAGAGGCTGTCCAGAGCCCTGAGTTAAGAAGGATTTCGTGGACCTGTGGAGTTTATGTGCAAGTTCCTGACTGTCAATGTCTGCCTAGGGCGCAGGGTGAGGGAGTAGGGACATGTGTCTCAGATATGTGTCATTGATTGAAACACTGTTTAATTTTCTCTGTCTTTCCTTCTCTCTTCCATTTCATTTCCCCTGATACTATATAGTGGGTCACCAGTAATTCACATGCCCAATCAGCCAATCAGAGTCCAAATCAAGTAAGCAATTTCAAGTACACAGTTTTGTACCGAATCTGGTTTGCTGTTGCCTAATGTGTCAGAGGGTAATAACTCCAACTTGTTCCCCTTCCTGGCCACTAACTTCTGAAATACACTATTCTCACTTGACGTTCATTGCCTGTTTCCCCAGTGAATTGGAAAGGTACTAGGGTTCCTAGTAATTCACTAGTCCAGTGGCTGTCAAATTCTCATTTAACTCCCCCTAGGTCACCCTGCAAGTAAGTGACAGAAGCAAGATCTGAACCCAGAACCCCCAGTTCCAATGCAACTTAGAACATAGGCCCTGGAGCTACACTGCCTGGGTTCAAAGTACAGCTCTGCCACTTCCTGAGTGACCATGGGCGAGTCAGTTACTCTCTCTCTAGACCTCAGTTTCCTCATCTGTAAAATGCATGTAATAATGGTCCCTACCTCATAGGGTTGAGGTAGACTAAATGAGTTAATACATATAAAATGCTTAGAATCAATATGTGGCTCATAGCACTCAATATATATATCAAATATGATAATGCTTACATCTTACCTAGCCAATCGGGGCAGTATCTGTGGGGTGTGGTGACAGCAGTATTTATTCCTATAAACTGTGAATGTGAGGACATGTGTCTACCTTTGCTACCACAGCCAATAGCGGCAATGTAAGATTCGCTCAGATAAAGATCCTCTTTCCTTGGAGATGTCTCCTTTGTATGTTTAATCCATGGAACAGAAGCACATTTTTAATCCAAGAAACAGAAGCACATTTTTAAAGAAGGATTGGAATATAGCTGGGAAAACATCTGAGGCTGTGACCGCCTCTTTACCCCTGGGTCTGTCACCTCTGAGCTCAGAATGCAACCCGACCACATCAGACCCATCCCTCTCCCCACCACGGTTTCTAATTTGTGTTATGTCTCAAACACCTCGACACAGCTCAGTGATTCTCAGGCTACGCCAGAAAGGGGGAATTCCCAAGACCTTTTATGCAATGGAAGCCACAGTCCTGACGCCCTGAGAGGTCATTGTTTGGAAGAGTTGATGGAGCATGACTTGTAACCTCCGCGGCATGATTCATAATCCCGGGACAGCTGGAAGCAGGAGGTCCCTGCTGGAGCTGAGAAACACTTCTCGGCCTTTTCAGTTGTTACTGCAGACATGCATGATGTCCTGAGCTCAGCTGGGCTGTCTCGAATGTGCTCAGAGGATTGCTGAGTGGCCAACATAACCCAAAGAGCACAGGGTGCTCAACCACAGATGCCCATCAGTTTAACCCCTGCCTCCTCATTTTACAGACGGGAAGGCAAGGTGCAGACAGTGGAAATGCCCCATCAAGGTAACTCAGAGTGTCTCCCTACTCCCAGGGAACTGTTCTTTCCACCCCACCCCCACCCTGGACCCCATCCAGGCATTCACAATCCTTCCTGACTACTTCCACAGGTGTGCAAGGAAGCTTTGATACTTGAATGACTGAGCAACTTTTGTGACTACAGCCTAGAGCTTTGAGGAATCTATAGACAAAGTGGGGGTGCTGAGACCCAGGGGCCAACAGGACCAGTGCTGTCAGGAAGAAACAAGTGGAGTTGCAGGAATGAGCCCAGCCTGCCCACTCAATCAGAATAAGAACCTCTGACAGTGGTGCAGGTTTGTGTGGTTCCCGTCTCTCGTTCTTTCACTCAGTAAACAGCGCTGAGCGCCTATGTGCCAGGCCCTGGGCCAAGTGCTGAGGATGCCTCAAGATGAGCGGAGAGAGACAGTCTCTACCCTCAAGGAATCTGTGGCACGGACAGGGGTGCAAGAGAACAGGCAGCCGGAACAACCTCCTCACTCAGTAAAGAGGTGGAGGAGGAAAGGAAGGCTTCTCTCCAAGATACTTTGCACACCCCTTTCTCATCTGATTTCTATATGCAAAGGCTATTTTCTCCATTTCACAGATAGAAACAAGACTCGGGGATAGGGCGGCGAATGTGCCAGTGACAGGCCAGGGCTGACTCCAAACTCCTGGAGCCTTCCACGTCGGTGCTTTGAGACAATCGGGACCGACAACCGAACAGAAGCCTGTCTCCTGTGGGGTTGGGCCTCCCCTGAGGCCCAAGATCGCGTGTAGAAGGCGGCTGGAACTTAAGGGCTCAGAGAAGAGGAAATTCAAACGCGATGAAGGGGGGAAATGCAGGAGAAGAGGGGATAAAAGAGGAGAGTTGGGAGGGCAGTAGGATAGAGGGCAGCACGAGGACCGGAGCCCCACGCACGACCCCCGATGGCCTCACTCACCCTGGCTCCGCGACAGCTGCTTTTAAAACTCAGGGCCCCCGCCGTAGCCGGATCGCGCCAGGTTTGAGGAAAGTTCCCGGGACAGGGACGGTTCGAGCGCTTCTCCGGGTCCCCGGAGCGGGAAGCGTCCCCCAGCCCTGGAATCTTCGGCCCAGGACGCGCCCGGCTCCTCTGTGCCCGAAGGCGGGAGCGCGCAGCAGCGGCTGGGACGCGCGGCTGGGCACCGGGCGCTTTGATCGGTGGCTCTGGAATTCGCGGCCGCCAGGGACCGCCCCCGGAAAGCGGGGCCCCGGCCGCAGCCACCCTGCTCAGCTCCTCCCCCAGCTCCCCGTGGGCCACGAGTGAGAAATGAGCCAGCCGGGGAGAGCAGAGACTCGGAGTCTCAGGTTCCCCTCGCAGCCTTGTCATGCCCTCGCCGCCGTACCCAAACAGTCACTTCGCCGTGGGGGCTCCGCTCTCTGTATTGGAGCCGAGAGGGCTGACCTAAAATGTGTCCTCCAAGAGCCTTTCCAGCTGTAGTCTAGGTAGGGACAAGTCTAGCCAACGGATTTGCGTGGAGGGGCTGGACGCTGAGCTCCTGCTTTGCAATGTACTGAGTGTAGGATCCTTAACAAGAAACTTCGCTTTGTGGACTTTCATTCTCTGTCAAGTCAGGATACTAACACCTGTCTCCCAGCCCTGTTGTGAGGATCAGCCTTGTTGATCTCAGGGCACACATAAACTACTAAAATTCTTCGGCCCACTAAAAAAAGAAATTATGTATTTTTGTTGATCTCACAAAAGAAGAAAGCGCTATAATTTGGATTCATTCACACCGGACAGCTATTGTTGTGTTGGCTGTTGTCATTGGACAATCTAAGAGAAAAGGGGTCAGTGCTCCTGAATAAATAGTCAGGTATTACGTGGTTTAAAATTTTTTGCTGAACACTGGTTGAAAATCGCTGACTTAGATCTTTGCTGGTTGGTTGTCTGCTGTAACATCTCTGAGCATCCTGTTTATTTTCTGGTAACAGTGAAATAGCTCAATCCAAGGTGATCAATGGCCCATTACAGCTTAGCCTCAGAGAGGCCTGCCTTGCCCTTCCAGTCCCCACCCAGCTTCCACACTGGGCCAAGCCACTCTGTGATCTCCTGCCCACCTCCGTGATCCACCCAGTGACCAGGACTGCAGGTCCTCTCTTGGCATCCATACATTTTAATTCAGTAGTCCAGCTATCTTCAGTCTTCCTCTCCTGAAAAGCAGTAGCTGAGGCCTTGAGCATGTTCAAAATAAAAGGGAAAATTAAAGATTGTCTCATCCAAATGCCTCCTTTTATAGATAGAAAAACTAAACTGGGGCTCAGGAAGATGAGTGGCTTCCCAAGGTCACCAGACTAGGACTGTCTGATTCCAGAGCCTAAATTCTGTGCCACTCTGCACTAACGATTTGGGGCAGGGTCCGATTTTATCAAGGCTTTAAGGTCAGAACTCTGGTTGCAATATTTTCCTGTCTATCACCAGCATCTGGTACAGAACAAATGCTCCATTTGTTGAATGAATGAATGCTCAGGGAAGATGAGAGGTCAACCAAGGCCTTTCTCTCTAGTTCTTGAGTTGTGCCGACAGTTGTATGCTTGAAAACTTATTGTATTAGTCATGGTTTGCCAAAGAAATAGAACCAACTGTGTGTGTGTGTGTGTGTGTGTGTGTGTGTGTGTGTGTAAAGAGAGATTGATTGATTTTTAAGGAATTGGCTCACATGATCATGGAGGCTGACAACTCCAAAATCGGCAAAACAGACCAGCAGGCAGGAGACCTGGGAAGAGTTGATGTTGCAGCTTGAGTTCAAAGGCCATCTACTGGCAGAATTCCCTCTTCCTCAGGTGTAGCCTTTTTTCTTAAGGCCTTCAACTGATTGGATGAGGCCCACCGACACTATAGAGAAGAATCTGCTTTACTTTATTAAAATGTCAATCTTGCCCTGGCCGGTTTGGCTCAGCGATTGGAGCGTCGGCCTGTGGTCCAGAGAGACCCGGGTTCGGTTCCCGCTAAGGACATGTACCTCGGTTGCAGTTTGTCCCCGGCCCTGGTTGGTCGTGCGGGTGGCAGCCACTCGATGTGTCCCTTTCACGTCGATGTTTCTCTCTCTCTCTCTTCCTCTCTCTCCCTCCCACTCTATCTGAACAAAAAATGAAAAAATGTCCTAGCGTGAGGATAAAAAAATAAATAAATAAATAAAATGTCAATCTTATCTAAAAACACACCTTCACAGCAACACCAAGATATGTTTGACCAAGTATCAGGGTTCCCTGGGCCAGCCAAATTTACACATAAAAGTAACCATCACATTTGTGTTCCCTCCTGGCCACCACAGTCTGAAGGAAACCTTAACTAGGTAATTTTCTGTCTAGAGGATAAAAATCCTCTCAGCTTCTAAAACAGAATGAAAAAGAGAGAATTGCAAGAAACCAAGCTGTTTGGTCTAGAGATGGGGAGACTCATGGTAGCTGGGAGGACTCTAAGCAAACCTCTGAGGTATGTCCTGGGGCAGAGGGAGCCTAGTTGAAGGCCAACCTAGAATCAAAGAGTTCCAGTTGAGAAGAGGCCGATCTTAGCTCACTCTAAGAATTTTTAAGAGAGCTGCCTGAAAATGGAAGAGAATGGGCTTTCTTGGATGTCGTGAGCTCCTTAACACTGGAGGTACACAAGCAGAGAGACATTGCAGAGGATTCTATTGGAAAGGCGAAGGTCTGTGAGACAGAGGGAAGTGGGTGCACCATGGGACAAAGTAAAGGGCCCTAAGCTGGCACGAAACAGCACTAAACTGTGGCTTCTTGTCCTGGCTCTATCACTAGTTTGTCATGTGATCTTCCCCTCCCTAGGTCTTTTGATCCCAAAAGCAAAAAGAAGGGAGTTGAATTAGCTATTCTCTGAAGTCATCTGCACTTCCAAAATGCTTTCAAAGGTAAGGCTCAAGGATCTTAAGATTATTACAGTTTTGAGTTAAAAGCATATCTGTGTGCGGTGATCCATCTTGTTCCACTGATGGACACGTCCTGTCTGAGATACCAGCTCCCTCCTTACAGACCCCTGGACAGCTCAGTTCTTCCCAAGAAATCAGGCACTGGGCACCAGGACTCCTGAGACTCCCCTTTTGTCTCCTCCCCCCTTCCTCCTTTCCCCTGGAAGACTTCCCGAGGTTCTTTTTGCTCTACAAATCCTTGGGCCAAATGCCTCTTACTTTTGGGGGAAGCCCCACTTGCTTGCTAACTCTGAAAAGAAATATGCTTTTGGCCTGAAAACTGATGCAGGAATTTTTATTTTAATTACAACTTTTTAGATTGTAGCTGAAAGACCTCATTGAGCTAATGATTAGGCCAGGAGGGGAAATGATGGAATTTTCCAAACATGTGGAATTTAAGGGAAAACAAACTGAGCAGACAGGAAGAAAGAAAAGGAAATGGAAGGGTTGCATTTGATAGCTTTGACGTGGAGTGATAGTCATGTGGTCTCATTAGTGTGGTTATAATTATTTGAATCAATTCTCATGGCTTGATTCCAAAGTGTTCAATTATTACAGTCATGTAGCTGAGAGACAAAAGAATGCCTATTGCTGGCAGATACCCTCAGCCTGGTTAGTCTAATTTTTGAAGTAAATGTGGTCTCAAGAAAAAATATACAGGGTGGGACAGAAGTAGCTTTATCATTGTGAGTACGTGAAGCACAGAGTTTATTCTTGTATTATTATTTATTAATTATTGGATTATTTGCCATAAGAACAACTGTAAACCAACTTTTGCACCACCCTGTGTAATAAAAGCCTTTGCCTTTATTTCCGTTTAAAAAAGATTGTTTACTTTAAGAACACTTCTTGAGTACTTACCATGTAGCAAGTGTTTTACATACGTCATACCGTTTAGTCCTTGCAACAATTCTATAGTGAAAATGTTATTAACCCTCATTTTATACATGAGAACACAGAGGCCCAAAGAAGATCTGTTAACTTGTCTCAGATTAGCTAGCCAGTAAGTGGCAGAACTGATTCTAAATGTTCTACACCTTACTGACTCTTGCTGAACCAAGTACTCTCTGTACCTCTGTCTTCTTCTCTATGAAATGGGGTGATTCCTGCCCTAGGTAGTGCACAATGTAAAATACAAGCAGACCATTAGATGCATGGCTGTGATAGACGACAAAGAACAATAATTGTGAGAATCAAGAGGAAAAATTGTCCCGACATCTAAACAGTGATATTAAAATTTAGAGTGTTGGTAAATATTACTTATTTACTTTAAATATGCATTTAAGTTTGATATGTCCCTCCAGATTCACCCTCCACACACTTCTCCATCCCACTTAGTGCATGGGGTAGTAGCATATCCAGCTGCCATCAATGAGCCCTGTAGCAAGCACTGTCAATGCCCTGCCCCAATTCCTTGGTCCTCACCCACTTCAGTTCTCCCCAGACTTCCAACTGCCAGCATCAGCATCTTTGTGTCTGAGGGATGTCCTCAGACCCACGAGAAGGCCAGTCTGCCAGCCTGGCAATCCAAAAGTACCCAAGAAATAACCCAATCCCAGGAGCAGCTCTCAACCAGACTCTAGGGGTATAAATGCCCCAACTCCCTTACCCTTTGGTGGAATATTTCTGGGGCATGTGTTTACATTGTTTCCCAGAGTTTCTCTGTGGGACTAAACCCCTATTACAGCTGGCTTAATAACACAATCTTACTGGCCGCCTTCTCTTCCTTGTATCACTCCTTCACTCTACTGGTGCACCCTGAACCTCTCAAACAAATTTGCACTTAAATAGACTTTCACTTAAACCCTTATCCCATAGTCTTGCTTCTGAGGAAACCCAAACTGAAATAGATTTCCCTGATGTCTGGCTTCCTGATGGATTCAGCTAAGAAGTAAGTGCCAGCAAGAGCTGAGACAGATTGCATTTCTACCCTTCATCCCAGGGCTGCCAATGCCTGGCTCTGTCCTGGACCCTAAGGCCCAGTTTCTGTCAGGGGACATTCACACAGCTCTCTCTGTCTCCTGGTTCCAGGAAGTACGCCCTCCCTTTACCCTTTCAGGCCATAAACAGCACCCCACCTTCACTAGCCCTGGGGTTCTGCAGTATTCCTTGTGATTACCTTCCACCCCACTTACAATTTTGCAAAGGATCCCTTTATTAAGCTTTTCTCAAATTCTGATGTTAGCCACACATCTACTCCTATTGGTATCACCAGTGATTCAGCAAGTTTCGTCAAAACTTCTGGATTTGGCCCCTGATGGTTGATAATGAGGAGTCACGGAGGTGCACAAGGCAATGACAACACAGGTGGAGGGAGCAGAGATGGAAAGACAAGTGCACAGTGCCACAAAGGCTAACTGGTAAGGGAAGGTGGGTATATTACAGCACATCTCTATTGCTGTGTAACCAAGTAACTCAAAATTTAGCAGCTTTAAACAAACATTGATTATCTCACAGTGTCTGGGGTCAGGAGTCCAGGAGCTGCTTAGCCAGGTTGTTCTGGCTCAGGGTCTCTCATGGGATTGCAGTCAGGCTGCCAGCTGGGTCTGCAGTCATCTCAATACTTGACTGGAGGTGGAGAATCCACTTCCAAGTTCATGTCCTAGTTGTTGGCAGACCTCAGTCTTCACTGGCTGTTGCCTGGAGTCTTTAGTTCCCTGCCACGTGGCCACAGGACTGCTTACAAACCGGCAGCTTGCTTTTCCCAAACAAGCGATCCAAGAAAGCACCCAACCTAGAAACCACAGACTTTTATCATCTCGTCTCAGAAGTGTCATGCTGCTGCTTCTGTTGTATGCTATTGGTCACAACCCTGGTACAATGTGGACGGGGAGTACACAAGGGCATGAATACCACTGAGGGCCAGTTTGGAGGCTGACTTCCACAGCTGCTCGAGAGTAACAAAACATCCCATTCACTTCCCTGTGAGGGCAGAAAGATTCTCAAATGAGGCACCCACAGCTCAAAGTCTAAAAGAGCTTCTCAGAAATGAACTGTAAGAAGTACCCGAAATGGGAGTGTGGGCAAGACTGGAAATCCCAATCATCCAAACATAATAAAAGAAACCAATTTAGTGCTCATTAAGTAATCAGGAGACCCAGAGTAACTTCAGGCAAACCACTTCCTCTCTCTGAACCTGTTTTCCCACTTGTAAATGAGGAGATTGGACTAAAGTCTAAGGCCTAATAACAAATACTTACATAGCAACTTATGATGTTCTATGCTCTACCCACATTAACTTTTATTAATTCATTTTGCCTTCACAGCAACAGACAAAGCTTGTTTGTAAGAGCCCTTGGCGCTGTTCCCAATGGGCTGGGTTCTCTCCTACATCAATTTCTCCTTCTCAGCTCAAGCTGGAGCTCTAACCATGCGATTAATGTGTTTAGCAACGAACTGGCTCTTTCTCTGAGCCTCTTGTGAAATATGCTTCCTGTGTGGTAATCAGAATGCTTTGTGATTTGGAACAATAAACTAGAGACTCAACAAGTTAGCTTCATCTCCTTCTTTCCATGATGTTTTCATTTTGACCTCAGGGAGAAGAAACAAATAGTCTTGATAATTTCTGAGCAAATAAACTCACAGTGTCTGGATTCGGCCAAACCATGAAATGGATTATTCTCTGGCCCAACAAGGGCCTCCCTGACATGTCACTCTAAACTACCCCTCACATGGCAGTCTATGTACATGACCTCCCAGAGTTGGGCATCAGGCTCTACCTTCACAATATAGTCAGAATTCCTGGTTCTTGGAACTGTCGCCTCGTGCTGGGATCACTGCTGTAATCTCCAAACTGACCCCCTGCTTCTGTTCCTGTCTCTCTACAGTCCATTCTCAGAACAGTGTCCAGGATGACCTTTGTTAACTGTAGGTTAGATCATGTCACTGCTCTGCTTGAAATCCTGCAATGGCTCCCCACTTTCTTCAGAGCAAATCCAACATCCTTAAAATGCTCTTGAAGATATTACATGAGTGTACTCCCACACTACTAACTCTGGGACTTCACTGCCTATACCTACCTCTCCCCCTTGCCCACTCTTTAATGGCCTCACTGCCTCCTTGCTGTTCCTCAGGCCTTGGAGACTTTGCTCAGCCTCTGCCTGAAGGGCTCTTCCCCCACATACCCACTAGGCCCATGCCCCACCTCCTTCACTCCACTCAAATCTTACCTTCTCACAAGGCCTAGACTGGCCACCTTATTTAAAATTGTGATCTGCCTCCCTTCCCTTGTTTCTTCTAAAGGAAGACACTGCTTAAACATCAAAAGAAAAGCAAACTTTCCAGTGGCCCTCTTCCACCTGCCAGCAAGTTTCAGATCATTAAAGATGGCATTCATCCATTCAACAGGGGCTTACTGAGTGCCTGCTCTGTGTCAGGCACCGAGTTAGGCAGGAATAAAATCTTCAGTTTTACTTTATTCAGTTCAGCAAGCATTGCACTGGTGGTCTCCTAGGAACAAGCCTTGGGGTTGGGTGGTGAATTATGTTGAGATGGAGATCCAGCCAAGTTAGTGAAGAAAATAAACTTGAAACAAAGACCTGCATTTAAACCATAGCTTCAGCTGGCCGGTGTGGCTCAGTGGTTGAGCATCGACCCATGCACCAAGAGGTTGCTGGTTCGATTTCCAGTCAGGACACATGCCCAGGTTGTAGGCCCAGTCCCCAGTGGGGAGCATGCAGGAGGCGGCCAATCGATGTTCTCTCTCATCGATGTTTCTATCTCTCTCTCCCTCTCACTTCCTCTCTCTCTAAAATCAATAACAGCAAAAAAAATTGAACCATAGCTTCACCTCTCACTTCCTCAGTGGTTTTGGGAAAGTCCCTTCTCTTCTCTTTTCTGGGTGTCAGTTCCCCATCTTTAAAATAAAGGCAATGAGCCCTGGCTGGTTTGGCTCAGCTGTTAGAGCATCGGCCCTTGGACCAGAGAGTCGCGGGTTGAATTATGGTCAAGGGCACATACTTCAGTTGCAGTTTGGTCCCCGGCCCTGGTCGGGGTCCTGCGGGAGGCAGCCAATCGATGTGTCTCTCTCATATTGATGTCTTCTGTATCTGAAGACGCACTGTATCTGAAAATAAATGGAAGAATATCCTCAGGTGAGGATTTAAAATTTTATCAATAAATAAAGGGAGTGGACTATTAAATCTCTAAGGTTACGTCTGGCTCTACTGTTTCAGGATTTTACTCTTATTTCACTGAGAGCTATGGTCTCTTGAGTCAGTTGTGAATCCCAGGGGTGAATGGACAAACATGCAGGCAGACAAGATGAGTGAAATAGTGTAGGACTATGAACTGTCTGTTATGATCCAGCACTTTCGGGGCCAGAGGTCTTTTTTAAGCACTAGCAGCCATTGGGTAACAGCTGTAGTGGTTAAACCAAAGTCACCCTGTACATCCTCAAAACAAAACAGGACGCCCAGCTCATGTTTCTGCATCCTTAGCAGAACACAGAGGAAGTGTTCCATGGTGCCACCGAATTGACATTAGTTTCCAGTTAGTCTGCTACACGCAGAGAAGGGAGCATGAGGAGGACACGTTTTGGTTAGGCTTGAGGTACCCTTGAGAAATTATCAGTGAAGCCAAGGGGAGAGCCTTCCAGAGATGTGAAACTCATGTGCCCCAAATGGGAATAACACAATTTCAGCAAACTTCCAGGGCAAATCGAATAGGCTATCCATTAGCCTATTGCATTTGCTCTCCCTTGCATTTGCTTTCTTTTTAAGTGTTAAAAAGAGCAACAAGTTTCTTCTTCTTCTTTTTTAATTCTTTGTGTTGTGGCCCCTTCCTCCATCTTCAAAGCTAGTAGTATAGCATCTTCTGTAGTCAAATCTCCTTCTATCTCCCTCTTAAAAGGACGCTGGTGGTAACCTTGGGCCTACCCAGATAATCCAGAATAATCTTCCCATTTCAAGATCCTTAACTTAATTACATCTCCAAAGTCCCTTTTGCCATGTACGGTAACATACTCATAGGTTCTGGGGATTTGGATGTTTATATCTTTGGGAGGTCATTATTCAGCCGCCTTAAAAGATATAAAATGAAACTGGTTAAATGATTAAATAATTAAACCTAAAATATAAAAATACGGTAATTTCAAAATGTAATCAAAATACAAGTTATTTAAAAAAATTTTTTTTTTCTTTATTGATTTCAGAGAGAGAGAAAGGGAGAGGGAGAGAGAGATAGAAACATCAATGAGAGAGAACATCGATTGGCTGCCTCCTGCATGCCCCCCACTGGAGATTGGGCCCACAACCTGGGCATGTGCCCTGACTGGGAATCGAACTGGCGACCTCTCAGTGCATGGGTTGACGCTCAACCACTGAGCCACACTGGCCGGGCACAAGTTATTTATTTTTTAAATTTATTTTTGTTACAGAGGTTTCTCCTTTTCTCCCCATTGACACCCTCCTCCTGATCCACACCCCCCCATAGCATTGTTGTCTATGTCCATGGTTATGTATATATGCATATAAGTTCTTTAGTTTATCTCTTCCTTCCCCCCTGCCCCCCTCCTCTGAGGTTTGTCAGTCTGCAACAAGTTTCTTACTTGGCTGTGGGTATGAATTAACTGATATAGTGGACAGGGAATAGCATTTATGGAATTAGAGAATAGAATATGGTACCAGGAGTGAGAAAACCTGTGGGCATGTTCCTTTGACTCTCTGGACCTCATTTTCTCCATCTGAAAAATACAGGGGTTGAACTAGGATCTTTCTAGTATATGATGATTCTAAGTCATTCAGTCTACTACATCAGGATACAATGGCAGGTGTCAACAAACTCCACAGCTGCTGCCTGTTTCTGTAAAGCCTGCAAGCCCCATTGAAGTAGGCCGGCACTGTGCGCCTTGGAAACCAAGCCAGATGTCCTCCTACATTCCCTCTTTCTCCCTCTGCTCCCAGTGCCTGTCTTCCATGTCAGTGCCTGTGTGTTGCTGCCACCCAGGGTCCATGCTAGTCGCTACCTACTCACTGGGGTTGTGCTACTGGCAACTGCTGGTCACCAAGCAGTGGAATCACAGTCAGCTTCAAAAAAAAGAAGGAAATCCTGCCATTTGCAACAACATGGATGGGCCTAAAGGAAAATATGCTAAGTGAAATACATCAGACTCAGAAAGACAAATACTGCATGAGTTGACTTATATGTGGAATCTAAAATAGCCAGACTCATGAAAGTGGAGAATGGTGGTTGTCAAGGCCTGGGGGAGAGAGAGAGGAAATGGAGAGATGTTGGTCAAAGGGTGCAAAGTTTGTTACACAAGATAAGTTCTGGAGATCTAATGTACAACACTGTGACTATAGTTAACAGTACTGTAGTATATACTTGAAATTTGCTAAGAGGGTAGATCTTTAGTGTTCTTACCAGAAAAAAAAAAAAAAAAAGAAAGAAAGAAAATGGTAACTAGCCCTGGCCGGTTTGGCTCAGCGGTTAGAGCGTTGGCCTGCGGTCCAGAGAGACCCGGGTTCGGTTCCCGCTAAGGGCATGTACTTCGGTTGCAGTTTGTCCCCGGCCCTGGTTGGTCGTGCGGGTGGCAGCCACTCGATGTGTCACTTTCACGTCGATGTTTCTCTCTCTCTCTCTCTTCCTCTCTCTCCCTCCCACTCTATCTGAACAAAAAAAAAAAATGTCCTCGGATGAGGATTAAAAAAAAAAGAAAATGGTAACTATGTGAGGTGATGAATATGTTCATTGGCTTGATAATGCTGGTGATTTCACAATGTATATTAAATCATCAAGGTGTACACCTTAAATAAATTTTAATTGTCAATTAAAAATTTTTAATTTCCTCAATAGAGCTAGAAAAAAAGGAAGTAAGGAAATATGCTGGAGGCAGTATGCATAGGGGTACAGCATGCAAACTGTGAACTGAGACAGAACAGTGTTCTGCCTTATTTATGAAACCTTAGACAAAGCATCACAACTCTCTGAGCCTCAGTTTCCTGCACTGTAAAATAGAGATAATGATAATACCTACCTTTTGGAGTGTTTGTGAAAATGAAATGAGATGATATATGTAAAGTTTTGACACAGTGTCCTACACTCAGTGAGTGCTCAGTAAATGTTAGCTAATATTCAGTTCTATTTCTCTCCATCATCAACTCTAATGTCAGACAGTGTTGTAATGATACAACACGAGAACAGTGAAAAAGCATAAAACTCATGGCAAATAACATGGGTTCATCTCTGCTAGGTCAGTTCTAAGTGATCATCTTTCATATCTAAGCCTTAGTTTATGTATTATAAAAATGTAAATGACACCTAGTAACATTGTTCATTCATTAGTATCATTCCATCATTAATCAATGCTTATTGAACACCCACCATGTAATAGTCCCCCCTTATCCACAGGAGATACATTCTAAGACTCCCAGTGGATGCCTGAAACCACGGATAATACCGAACTCTATATATACAGTACTGTTTTTTTTCCTATACGTACAGACCTTTTCACTTAAAGGAAGCACTTTGCGGTTTCTCTTTGGCATATCCAAACTGCCAGGATCACTACTTTTCCACTTTGGGGCCATTGTTAAGTAAAATAAGGGTGACTTGAACACAAGCATTGTAATACCACCAATGAGATATCATTTGATCTGATAACCAAGTCTAAGTGACTATTGGGCTGGTAGTGTATAAAGCATGAATACACTGGACAAAGGGATGATTCACTTCCTGGGCAAGATAGAGGGGGATGGAACGAGATTACTTTGCACTCCTCAGAACAGCACACGATTTAAAACTTATGAATTGCTTAATTCTAGAATTTTTCATTTAATATTTTCAGACCATAATTGAAACACAGAAAATGGAATTGTAGGTGAGGGGGTCTACTGTACAGACTTAATCTTAATGCTAAGTACTTGAAACCCGTAAATGTATGAGATATGGCCTCTGTGTGGAAGTACTCACAGTTTAAGAAACTTCAAATTTTTAAAGGCAAAATGGCACCAGATGTTAGACCTCGGTCCTTGAGTTTTGGCTAAGAAAGAATTCAGAACCAAAACTCAGATACAAACAAAAGTTTATTTAGAAAATCACAGAGGTAGAAGAAGTGAGCCAGCTGGGCTGTGTGGGCTCAGGAAACAAGTTACAGAGGCAAAAGAAGGGCTCTTGGAGCTTAGGAGAAAGAAAGCAAAGGTCTGCCCCTTGAGGGAAGAAAGGGGGAGGAAAGGCACGGGCCTGCTCAAGAGAAAGAAAGAGCACGCTGAGTTCCTTGTCTTAAAGACGTTTATCTGTAGGTCTCGAGAGGATCCAATAGAATAGTTATCAGCTTTTGAGGTATGTCTCCTCAGGGTCAGGGTCTTGGTATCCACTCATTGGTCAGTTGCTAGGGTAGGGGAGGTCATTAGTCATTGCAGCTGGTCCTGAAGTTCGACTACCTGGCCTTGCTGCTTTTCTGAACCTGGAGCTGAAACACAACTGAGGTCTAGATATTACCTCTGGGGCTTATCGCTTAAGGGAGTGGTTGTGCAAGGGCTTGTATGGGAATGGTATGAGGCTATTCTCCAGCCCCCTTGTTCCTCCTCTAAGGGGGTCTACCACATGACTAGTGACATGCCAGGGGAGGAAAGGTCAGGCGAGGGTCCAAACTGCATGACCAGTATTATGAAGAGTCAGGGGGTCTAAGCTGATGACCAGTGATATGCTAAGGGAGGAAAGTTCACCCTGGGGTCAAGGTCCCACCCCAGTTTTGCCTATTGCTAGGTACCCAGGGCTTTCTGCCCATAGCTGGCCTATTGTTCCTACTCTGCTCAGTCTACCTTACTGCCTACTACATCACTGAGATGATGCCTGTGAGAGTTTCCTACAGGTCAATGGCAAGACTTTCCAAAGGAAGTGTTGGTGTGACTCTCAGCTCTCGAGTTCCCGGAACTCTATCCCCTCCATCCACCCTCTGGATGTTTGTCTGGAAGGTGAGGGCAGGAGAGGCAGTTGTAAATAAAACAAAAGAGCATCCTTTCTGTCCGGAAAAAAAAGGAGAGCTTGCCTGGATTTGATCTATGATTCTGTACTTGATGACAGAAAAGTCTGAGCTCCACACAGGTTGTCGATGTTGAAGGGGCGGGCCTAAGGTGGGGGAG
This sequence comes from Tadarida brasiliensis, assembly GCA_030848825.1. Classification (NCBI taxonomy): domain Eukaryota; kingdom Metazoa; phylum Chordata; class Mammalia; order Chiroptera; family Molossidae; genus Tadarida; species Tadarida brasiliensis. Next base: position 102,100,902 of record CM061259.1, on the reverse strand, counting down.
AAACCGGGGAATCCCTCCTGCGCAGGCGCATTTGGATTCTCACGGACGCAAAGCCCCACTGGGTCGGAAACCTTACGTCAAAGTCTACGTTGAAAGACGTAGGGAAGGCGGCGAGGAAAGCGCTGTCTCTCGGGTCACGTGAGGCGGCCGGGGCGTCGTTGACTCCTCCCTCTCCAAGATGGCGTCCTTGCTGCAATCGGAGCGGGTACTCTACCTGGTCCAGGGAGAAAAGAAGGTTCGGGCCCCTCTCTCGCAGCTTTACTTCTGCCGCTATTGTAGCGAGCTGCGGTCGCTGGAATGTGTGTCTCACGAGGTAACGCAGTCGTCCCATGAAGAGTGTGTGTGTGTTGGGGGAAGGGAAGAGGCGTTCACATTAGTCACCGCGACGGGCGGGGAAGTTCTTTTCCTAGCTTGCTGATTGGCCTGTTTTCCGTCACTCAGATTTGCCTGAGCTTTAATTTGCTTACAATTTGTCACTTGGAAAGGAGGAGCGGCCTTGGGTGGGGCTGAGCGGATCGTCTGGTTCCAGAGCACCCTCCGATTGGGCAAACTTGACTTTGGGAACCCCAGCAGTCTCGGTGGGGGGGAGGGGAGGTTGGTAATAGGGTGGGTCCGGGAGAAAAAGGTATGGGCGTGTTTAGTTCACGCCACTTGAGGAACGATTTGCGTGGAATGGACGAAGGCTTTGTCACTCATGCCCCTCCCATCCTGTAAGTTCTGCCTCTACTTTGTCCAGAAACTGAACCCTCTGTATCCTGGCTCAGGCCTAGTCCTGCAGCAGGGAAGAGGTTAGGAAGGGGTGAGCTGAGCAAAAAGCGTTTAGAATAGGGGGTATCGTGTAAGAAGCTGAATGGCACTTCCCCTGAGTGGGTTGCTGTCGTCCTTCACAACGAATGGGCGTTGATAGTGGAATTGCTTAGAAGGTAAAACACCCCACACCCTAAAAAATCACCAAATCCAAAACTTCTGCAGCGCTTGACACATCTCCTTTGTTCAGTAAGCTTTGGCGATTAAAAGATGAGTAAAACATAAATCTTGCTGTTGAGTAACTCACAGTCTAATGAAGGAAAAGCTGATAGTAATAATAGGTATGGTTTATTTAGTACTTTCTACATGCCATATGCTTTACATAATCTCCTTTAATCTTCTACAACCCAATGGAGTGGATACCTTTTTTAAAAATTTATTTTATAGGTCGCCTGGCCGGCGTGGCTCAGTGGATTAAGTGTTGTCCCATGGACTGAGAGGTCCCAGATATATTCCTGGTCAGGGCACATGCCTGGGTTGCAGGCTGGATCCCCACTAGGGGATGTGCAGGAGGCAGCTGAGAGATATATCTCTGTCACATTGATGTTTCTCTCTCTTCCTCTCTCTAAAAATCAATAAAATATATATATAAATATATATAACAAAGATTATTTTACAGGTAAAGAAACGGACACATAATGCTTGCTCTAGATCACACAACCAGAAATTTGGGGGTCCAGGATTTAAAAAGGAGCATCCTGACTTAGAACTTCAGTGAAGATCCTTGGACTGTTAAAAAATGCATATGACAAACATTCTATACTATAAGCCACTTTACATATTAATTATTATTTTATTGGGGTATTTTTCACAATATTAAGAATGATCAGGGGAGGCATTTAAATAAAACTAAAATAAATGCCATATATGTGTGATATGGTATTGGTTTTTTGTGGATTTTCTTCTCCATTAACTCTGTGTGTGTGTGTGTGTGTGTGTGTGTGTATACACACCTGTATGTATCTCCTTGGCAGGTCTTTTCTCTTTTAGATGCTTCCCTGTTCCAGCTCCACCCTTACAGTTTATTGGATTAGATTTTCATTTGGTGGTTACTAGGGAACTCAGCCTTCATGATCTCTAAGGATGTCTTCAGCTTTGATGCTCAGTCTGTAACTGCATTCTTTACAGATTGGTGTGTACCTGTGAGCTAGAGGCCATTAGGACTTGGGGAAGGATGATACTAGTGAGGGCTGGAGCAGTCCGGAAAGTTCTAATGGAGAACCTGGATTGAAGCTGCACATGAAGGGACAAGCATCATTTGGAAAGGAGGCACAAAGGAATGACTTATATTTTGCCTTTTATGATGAGTCCATGCAAATATTAGTTCACAATACTATATTTTATGTTTCAGGAGATTACTTGAGCAGCAATTTTATTAATCTTTTCAAAGATGGTCCTGTTTATAGCAAATGATGAAAAAGAAGCCAGTTTCTGTAGTATTTATGTACAAGTCTTTCCATCTTCAGGTGACTAAAGTTCTAGAATTGTCAAATAGGATCTACCTACATTTAAGAAAAATTCAGAACTTAAAAAAATACAATGAATTTAATTTTTATACTGTGTTTTTTAGTTAAATACAATAATAGTTTAGTAGTTTAGCTTAGTAGTTTGTCATTTAAATATCTCTTAATTGGTTGGCTGTAGCTGACTTTGTAAATAGTAATTTATGCTGTTCTTTTTTTTTTTTTTATCCTCACCCGAGGACATTTTTTTCCACTTTTTGTTCAGATAGAGTGGGAGGGGGAGAGAGGAAGAGAGAGAGAGAGAGAAACATCGACGTGAAAGGGACACATCGAGTGGCTGCCTCCTGCACGACCCACCAGGGGCCGAGGACAAACAGCAACCGAGGTACGCGCCCCCAGCGGGAACCGAACCCGGGTCTCTCTGGACCGCAGGCTGATGCTCTAACCGCTGAGCCAAACCGGCCAGGGCTATGCTGTTCTTCAGTGAACATGTATTGCTTCAGTAATGAGAAAACTTTTTAAGTCTCTGACAATTTAAAGTGTAATCAAATTACTACAATCCAGTCCACCCGGTGTGGCTCAGTGGTTGAGCGTCGACCCATGCACCAAGAGGTTGCCAACTGGTTCGATTCCTGGTCAGGACACATGCCCAGGTTGTGCGCTCAATCCCCAGTGGGGGGCATGCAGGAGGCGGCCAGTCGATGTTCTCTCTCATCAACGTTTCTATCTCTTTCTCCCTCTCACTTCCTCTCTCTCTAAAATCAGTAAAGGGAAAAAAAAATTACCACAATCCAATAAAGCTAAATTAGATAGAAGAATATTTGTTTAGCCCAGCCGGTGTGGCTCAGTGGGTTGAGTGTTGTTCCATGGACTGAGAGGTCCCAGTTCGATTCCCAGTCAGGGCACATGCCTGGGTTTTGGACTGGATCCGCTGTGGGGGGCATGCAGGAGGCAGCCGATCAATGTATCTCTCTCACATCGATGTTTCTATCTCTCCCTAAAAAAAACCAATAATATTTGATCACGGCTTTACAAATTTAGTTATTTTATTTATTAACCTATTCTTTAGATTATTGTAGAGTTCTTCTTTTACATAGACAATTTTTAACACATCTAATTCATAAAACCCTGATGAAAGGGAATAGGAAAGATCAGAAAGGAAAAATAAAGGGGTTTTAGAAAATCTGGCTGGTTAAAAAAACAAACAGGTGATTGAGGAATAAACCCTGAGCTGAAAATAATTTAGGTTCTTTGCCAGATCATTGGTTTCTCACCTTCTGCTTCAGTATAATATACTTTAAATTTTGCTATTTTGCAGAGACATACACAAGCTAAACTGAGTCTCTTTTCCTCTGATTTTTTAAATTTCTTGTTTCTTTCTAGGTGGATTCCCATTATTGTCCCAGTTGCTTAGAAAATATGCCATCAGCTGAAGCCAAACTGAAAAAGAACAGGTAAGACCAGGATTCATTTTTTGCTTTTTTCAACTATTTTTATAAGAAAACACACATGGAATTAACTAGCTTTTTTCTTCTTCTTCTTTTTTTTTTGGCATCACCTTTGCCAAAGATGAAATGTCCTTTGATCCTTTAAATAAACTTTCCATTTTAGAACAATTTTAGTCTTAAACATTATTGTGAAGATGATACAGAGAATTCCCATTTACCCCATACCCAGTCGCTCCTACTGTTAATATCTTACATTAGTATGGTATATTTTTCTCAATTAATGAACAATACTGGTACATTATTACTAAATAAACTGCACGTTTTATTCAGATTTATTTAGTTTTTTCCTAATCTCCTTTTTCTTGTTCCAGGATCCTATTCAGGATATATGCGTTATATTTAATATTTGTCTCCTTAGGCTCTTGCTACTGTGACATCCTCTTAGACTTTCCTTCCTTTGTTTTCGTGACCTTAAAAGTTTTGAGGAGTAGTGGTTAGATATCTTGTCGAATGGTCCTCAGTTGGAATTTGTCTGTTTTTCTCATCACCTGGGGGAATGTGTTTTTGGGGAGGAGGACCACAGAGGTAAAGTGCATCTCTCAACATATCAAGGGAACATGCTATCAATATGACTATCACTGTTGATGTTAACCTTGATTGGCTGGCTTTAGCTAGTGCTTGTCAGGTTTCTCTCATGTAAAGTTACTCTTTTCCCCCCCTTCTTATTCATGCTTTATTCTTTATAAGGAAAATCACTATCATAGTCCACACTTAAATAGTAGGGAGGTATGTTCCCCCTCCATGAGGGCTATCTATATAAATTATTTAGAATGCTTTTGCATGAATGATATTTCTCTTCTTTCCCATTTATTTATCTAGTCATTTACTTAAAGCAGAATGGGCTTATAGATATTTATTTTATACTTTAGGTTATAATGCAATACTACTGGTTTTTTTTGCTCAAATTGTTGCACCTTTGGCCATTGGGAATTCTTTCAGTAGACTCCTGTATCCCTTTGACTTAGCCCAATCATTGTGTGTAGGAGGGTTGTTTGTTCATTCATTAGAGCACTTTTTTTTTTTAAATCCTCACCCAAGGACCTTTTTTCCATTTATCTTCAGATGGAGTGGAAGGGAGGGAGGGAGGGAGAAAGAGAGAGAGAGAGAAACATTGATGTGAGAGAGACACATCGATTGGCTGCCTCTCGCACGACTCTGACCAGGGCCGGGGACCAAACTGCACCCAAGCTATGTGCCCTTGATTGGAATCCAACCTGTGACTCTTTGGTCTTTGGGCCGACGCTCCAACCACTGAGCCAAACTGGCCAGGGCTAGAGCACTTTCTTACTTTCCAGTAATACAAGATCCTCCAAGCTCATCCTGTATATTTTCTGTCTCACTCCTAGAATTAGCCATTTCTCCAAGGAGCCCTGCGTCCTTTTATTGGCGAATGGTATTAAAAACCAAGATCTAGGCAGTAGCTGTGCTTGTTGCTTCTGGGTACTGTGGTTATTTGCTTGCTGTGAAAGTCCTTTGCCACCAGTCACACTCCTCTACCCCCAGGGATGTGACCACTATCATTTGTCTTTCCTATGTCTGAGAAATACCTTCTGATAAGCCAGACAGTTTTATATGCTGTTTACACATTAATTTTAACAATTAATTCTCAAAATATCCCTGTGAGGTGGATACTATTACTATCCTTATTTGAGTATTCTATCCAAATATCACAGCTAATTGGAGTTATGGAATGGAGCTTTGGACCAAGTCTAGGGCTGGTGGTGAAATCTTGACGATCTCGGGTGGTGGAAAACTTAAAAGCAACAAAGTACAGGGGCCCCTGAAGGGGAAATGTTGGCTGAGCACTAGGAGAGTAGTGCCAGAAAGCCCTGAAAATTCAGCACTTCTGAACCATTCCAGTTTGATAGCATTGTTTGGTATCTATTTCAGCTCTCTGGCACAGCAAATAAGCAGTTATTTTCCAAACCAGTTTTCCGATCGTTATATTGTTGCCTCTTGGTTTTCCATTGTGCAATTGGTCGGGTCTCTCCAAAGGCATAGCTGTGACATTTCTGTTTCCCTCAACTCTTTATGGTCTGTACAGGCATAAAAAGAGTCTGAAAATAGTTAACTCCAGCCTGTTAACACTGATTCCTTCTGTGGAGTAGGATTGGGTTAGGCTCTAATTCTTCAGGAACTTTGGTGACAATTTTTTTTTTTTTTAAATAATGAACATATGATACTTTTGAAATGTTAAAACAAAGTTTGTAAGAGTTTTAGGAGTACTTTATTATTTCTTTTTGCTTGAGAGACACTCCTCCCTTACAGTTTTATCTTGAATTCCTAACACCGAGAACAGTTGTTGGTATACAGTAGGTGCTTGGTAACATCTGTGGAGTGAATGAATTGTATTTTTTGTATCATAGATGCACCAACTGCTTTGACTGTCCTGGCTGCATGCACACCCTCTCCACCCGGGCCACAAGCATCTCCACACAGCTTCCAGATGACCCAGCCAAGACCACCATGAAGAAAGCCTATTATCTGGCTTGTGGATTTTGTCGCTGGACATCTAGAGATGTGGGCATGGCAGACAAATCTGTGGGTGAGTGAGGTAGACTTCAACATGAGCTTTTGTTAAATTAGTGTTGTAGTTGGAGCTCAATTTAAAGTATACTGTCATCAAATCGTCCACATTCCCAAATCTCACATTTATAGACAATATTTCATCTGAGACTAGATTAACTATTTAGTTTTCTTGGAGTTGGTAAAATAGCTTTTATAAATCTGACTTCTTAGGGTCAAAATACTGATGCTCTTCATAAAATATGAGTGCTCCTGATGGCAAACCACACCATGAACAAAGCTAAAAATAAAAGTGACATATTAAGAAAAATATTTGGATTGTATACAACAGACTAAAGATAAATAATAAAAAATGAGGAACCCTTATAAATCAATAAGAAAGAGACTCAATAGAAAATTAGGCAAAATATATGAACAGCGGCTCTCAGAGTGGAAATAAAAATGGTCAGTAACTAAAATGTGCACACTGACGGGGCTGCAGTAGGATTAAAATAATATCTCTTCACCCAGTCCTCACCCGAGGACATGTTAATTGATTTTTAGAGAGAGGAAGGGAGAGACAGAGAGAGAGAGAAAGAGAAGTATCAGTGTGAGAGAAAAACATCGATTGGTTGCCTCTTATTTGTGCCCCAACCAGGGACTGTATCTGTAACCTAGGTATGTGCCCTGACCGGGAATCAAACCTTGGACCTTTCGGTATACGGGACAATGCTCCAACCAACATCCACACTGGCCAGGGCTTTATTCCACACTCTTATGTAACCTTGCAGATTCCATGGACAGACCCTAACCTTTTTTGAAATCATAACTCACATCCCACCCTCTCATGTTTCCCTCCTCTCAAATTTTATAGACCTTTTTTTGAATCTGTATTCTTTCTTTGAATATCATGAACTGCCTTGTACTGTTAATATTGTTTATACGTGAATTTTTCAAGTGTTTTCAAATCTAATATGAATTCTTTGGGAACAAAGACCCTGTATTGAATGTATGAATTTTTCGTTTAGTTTTCATTGTCCAGTTGATTGGATTTTTGTTTTCACACACAACTTGGTGAGGCAATATTTTTTTTAAATGTGCAGAAAGATATGTTCATCTTTACTAGTAATCAAAGAAATGCAAATAAAAACTTCATTGATTTGGTAAAATATTTATATCTGGTAATAATCAAGGGTTAGCAAGAATATGGGAGAATAGTTCTTTTATACACTACCACCTTGAAAAGCACTTTAACAACATCTATTAAAATTTTAAATTGCTTTTTTCCTTCTGCCCAGCAATTCCATGTCCCAAGTTTCTATCCTAGAGCATTCAAACACTTGCAAGGGTACGTGTATGTCTATACATATGTATCTGTGTATATATACACACAAACGTGTGTGTGTGTGCATATGTGTGTATATATATATAATGCTTAGTGAAACAGAAAAATTATGTGTGTTTGGACTTAAAGACTACCTAAGGCATTAATTACCTGTCCATCATTTGAGCATTTCAGAGTGGAAGTTGCAATTATCTTTATTAGGAAACTTCTTTTATTTTTACATGTGCTATACTTCATGGTTAACATCAGAGAGTGGAAACACTCTTTATATAATCAGTTCAAAATCTTAAGTTTCTCCCTGGCCAGTGTGGTGCAGTGGTTAGAGCGTCAGCCCATGGACCAAAGGGTCTTGGGTTCAATTCCCGGTTAAGGGCGCATACCTGGGTTGCAGGTTCGATCCCCAGCCCCTGACACGGTTTATGCAGCAGGCAACCAGTGGATGTGTCTCTCTTACATCAATGTTTCTCTCTCTCCCCCCCCTTTCTTCCACTTTCTCTAAAAATCAATGGAAAAATGTCCTCGGGTGAGGATTAACAACAAAACAATATTGAGTTGCTATTTATTTTTTATTTAAACAGTAGCATTGCTAACTCTCCATTGTTTTTTTTTTCTTTCTGAAATTATATTTAATTATCTGAAAACTTTAGACTTTAAAAATTCCAATTTTTGGATTTTCATAAAAGATTTTAGCTTACTAAAATATGAGGAAGCTCATAACAAACTCATTATGTCATTTGACATAACTAAAATGAAGGTGGACAGTTCTTACACAGTTTGGGAATAAATGTGGGTGACGTTTCTTTAGGTTCAACTATGTTCTTAAAAACGTAATCTTTGATTCTGTTTACTTTGCCTCCTGGTGTACAATACTTGAGCTCTTGGTTGTTTTTCTGACTTTGTATGTTAAGTTGATAAAATATTCTTCAGAAACAAAAAAAATTAAAAAATTTTAGTTCCTTAAAAATGTTCCTCGGTGGGTAGATCTTTCCTGAAATGTGATTTATATTAGAATGATTCCATAGCATCTTTTTAGATTTTGAGTAAATATTTGTGTGTAGATGTTTTAATTTCAATGTAGCAAGCAAGTTGTTTGAATTTGTTTATGAATTTAAGTTAAATGTAAAAAAAAAAAAAAATACCCTCAAAGTAGTGTAGTATATTCCTCAGTGAGTTAAAGTATATTTTTCCATGTTTGAATTCTCTTTTTAGCAAATTAAAGAAACAAAGCCCACAAATCCAGTTAGTTTTCTCAGTTTGTTCCTCAGTAAGTGAATTGTGTATGCTTTTTGAATTATGAGCCATTAAAATTAGAGAATTTTTAAAAATATGTTTTTATTGATATTTTAGAGAGAGAGGAAAGGAGAGAGAGACAGAAACATCGATGCGAGAGACACATTGATCAGCTGCCTCCTGCATGCCCCTCACTGGGGATTGAGCCTGCAACCTGGGCATGTGCCCTGAGCGGGAATTGAATTGGGGACCTCTAAGTCCACGGGATGATGCTCGGTCCACTGAGCCACACCAGCTGGGCAAAATTAGATAATTTTTATTTTAGAACTTAAAACCTGTATTTGCGCCCTGGCCAGTTTTGTTCAGCAGTTAGAGCATTGACCCAAGGACCAAAGGTTCTCAGGTTCGATTCCTGGTCAAGGGCATGTATCTGGGTTGCACATTCCATCCCTGGCCCCTGTCGCGGTCATGTGAGAGGCAACCAATAGATGTCTCTCTCTCACATCGATGTTTCTGTCTCTCTGTCTCTGTCTCTCTCTCTCCCCCTCCCACTCTATCTGAAGATAAATGGAAAAATATCCTCTGGTGAGGATTAACAACAACAAACAAAAAGAGGAAAGGAAAAATAAACAACAACTTGTGCTTGCTTCTAGAAATCTCTCTCTTCTAGGGTATCTTGACATTGATAATTGAGTTCCAGGAGCTCTTAAAAGAGTACAGATAATTTCATTTTTTCCATGACGTCATTGGTGTCTGAGGAGCTCTGAAACCACTTTTGTTGGAACTATTTGTTTATAAGTAAGCCATTGTGTCAGTAATGTGCAGAGAAAAACTTATAATGACATAGTTATGTCTCCCAAATTGCTGTTTAGAATAAACTACCAGTTCTAAAGAAGCAATTAGGTAGAACATTTAGATTTTTAAAAACATGACAACTAAAACATTTCTTTTACGTAATTATTTTTCATGATTGCCTTAAATAGGCAACCTTTAAGATGTGAGTGATGTATTAAAGGATGTTATTGTGCCATTTCGTGCAAGGGACTATAGTGACACCTTCAGCAAGAGTCCTTTTTGTTTTGAAAAAAAGTTATTTTAACTTGTACAAATAATACACATTCATGTATTTATCCCCCAGCTTAAGAATGTACATATAACCAAAACAGTTTAAACCCCTTATGTCGCCTTTCCCTGCCACATCCCCCTTCCCCTGCCTCTTAGGGAGGTAATTGTCACGATCCTGAATTCAGTGTTTATCAGTGTCCATGCATGTCTTTATACTTCTCCACATATGTATGTAGCCACTAGCAAATAATGTTTTTCAGTGTGAAACAAATGGAAACCTACTGTGTGTACCCTAGTGCAGCTTTTCTCTGTTGGTACTGTATTTATGATAGTTGATTTCATGCATGACTTACTGCAGTTTACTTAACCACCTCTTAATGGACATTTAGGTTGTTGTCAGTATTTTCCTTTCACACCTGGCCAGTATGGCTCAGTGGTTGAGGGTTGACCCATGCTCAAGAGGTCCTCGGTTTGATTCCCAGTCAGGGCACATGCCCAAGTTGTGGGCCCGATCCCCAGTGGGGGGCATGCAGGAGGCAGCCAGTCGATGTTCTCTCTCATCGATCTTTCTATCTCTCCCTCTCCCTTCCTCTCTCTCTCAAATATATAAAGAAAAAATATATATTTTTCTTTTGACAATAGTACTGTTAGAGACATTCCTCTATGTGTTTCTTTAAGTAGTAAGAGTAAGGGTTTCTCTGCATAACTAAAAGTAAAATTACTGGTTTTAAGTTTTGTACATCTTTAGCTCTCTGAAATGGTTTACCAGTTTTTCTTCCCACTAGTAATGTGTAAGAGTAGACTACCCCTTGCTCTAGAGTATTGTTTTTCCAAGTGGATGGTTGTGAAATCATATCTCATTATAGTTTATGTTTTCACTTTTTTTGTTAGCTTCATTGAGATACAATTTGTGTATAATGAAGCTCACCAATTTTAAGTGTAGACTTCTATGATTTTTTTTGTCAATCCTCACTGAAGATATTTTCTCCATAAATTTTTTTTTTTTTTAGAGAGAGTGAAAGGGAGGGGGAGAGAGAGAGAGAGAGAGAGAAACATGGATGTGAGAGAGACACATTGATTGGTTGCCTCCTGCACATGCCCTGACCCTGGGCCAGGGAGCCATCCTGCAACACAGGTATGTGCCCTTGACTGGGAATTGAACCCACAACCTTTTGGTGCATGGGTTGATGCTCTAACTACTGAGCCACACTGGCCAGGGCTAGACTTACATGATTTTTGACAAATGTGTAGATTCATATAGCTGCCACAACAATCATGTGACAGAAAAATTTCATCACTCCAAAAAGTTTCATGACTCTTTGCAGTCAGCTTCTTCCCCTGATTGACCTGGTTCCTGACCCACTGATAGGCTTTCTGTCACTGTAAAATTGCCTATTCTTGAAGTTTATATAATTGGAGTCTTGTAGTACATAGTGTTTTGTGTCTACCTTCTTTCATTTAGCATAATACTTTTGAGGTTCCCATATATTTGCTTTTTATTGTTGAGTAGTGTATCTGTTGTGTGGGTATACCACAGTTTGTTTAGTCATTCTCCAGTTGATGGACATTTGGGTTTTTTCCAGTTGTTGTCTCATGAATAAAGCTGCTATGAACATTTGCCTACAAGTCTCACTGGATATGTTTTCATTTTTCTCGTGTAAATATTTAGGAGCGGAATTGCTGGGTTATAGGGTGAGTGTATGTTTAACAGCTAGAAACTGCCAAACTATTTCCCCAAGTGGCTATACCATTTGGATCCTCATCAGTAATGTAAGGAGAATTCCAGTTCCTCAACAACCCTTTGTATTGTCAGTCTTTTTCATTTTAGCCGTTCTAATGTGTGTAGCAATACCTCATTGTAGTTTTAATTTGCATTTTCTTAATGTGCTTATTTGCCACCCATATATTTTCTTTGGTGAAATATTTGTACAAATCTTTTGCCTATTTTTAAACTGAGCTTTTGTCTTTTTATTGAGTTATAACAGTTATGTATTCTGGACACAAGTCTTTCGTTCAATATATGTTTTGCAAATATTTTCTCTCAGTGTGTGGCTTGCCTTTGTTTCTCATCATTGTCTTTTGAAGAACACAAGTTTCTAATTTTGCTGAGGTCCAATTTATCAATTTTTTACTTTATAGTTTGTGTCTTCTGTATCCTAGTGAAGAAACTTAGGCTAACCTAAGGTCACCAAGATTTTCACTGATGTTTTATAGAAAGATTATAATTTCACCCTGGCTGGTTTGGCTTAGCAGTTAGAGCATCAGCCTGTGGACTGAAGGGTCGTGGGTTTGATTCCAGTCAAGGGCACATACCTGGGTTGCAAGTTTGAAGGTTCGATCCCTGGCCCCTGTCAGGGTTGTATGGGAGGCAACTAATTGAAGTGTCTCTCTCGCATTGATGTTTCTCTCTCTCCCTCCCTCCCTCTCTTCCACTCTATCTAAAAATCAATGGAAAAATATCCTCAGGTGACAATAAAAACAAAAGATTATAGTTTTAGCTCTTACATGTACGTCTGTTGTCCGTTTCAGGGTAAGTTTTGTACATGTTGTGAGGTAGGGTAGAGGTTCCTTTTTCGCAGATGGGTATCCAGCTGTTGCAGCACCAGTTGTTGAAAGTATTCATATGGTCTTACTTCTGGCTTTCTGGATAGTCTTTTCCTTTATGATTTGTGCTGTGTGTTTCTTATTTAAGAAAGTATTTAACAAACCAGAGCCATAAAACATAGAAATCACACAGTGTTGCTGATAAGAACAGGGTCTCTGGAGTCAGAGTTTGGATCCTGGCTTTACCACTTACTTATCTGTGTGACTTTGGGCAAGTTATTTAACTCTCTGAGCCTCATTTCCTCATTTGTAGAAAAAGGCTAATAATGAGTCCCTACCTCACAGGGTTATTATGAGAATAAAATAAAATGCAATACATTTCAGGTGTCTGGCACAGAAGCTTGTGTTAGCTGTGGTGGCGATTATTATCCCATGGTTATATTTAAAGAAAAAAATTTATTCTGAGCATTCTGGTCTATATAATTTCTAAGACTCTTTCTTAGAAGTTCTGTGATTTTTATGTTTTTCAATTTTATTTTGTGGCCTGCAGATTACCCATTTTTGTGAAAATGAAATTATCAAATTATAAAATTCTTTTTTAATGTTTCTTTATTTTACAGCTACTGGTGGCTGGCAGGAACCTGAAAATCCTCACACTCAACGGGTAAGTAAAGGGTCATTAGAGAGAGGATGAAACAAGAAAAGATGGGGAGAAAGACTGAAGATTGTCCATTTTATCAGTGGATATGGCCTGTGCTTAGAAATCCATGATGTGTATTTTGGTGTCTGTTACACAGTACTTCTCATTGTAAGACATTAAATCACAATGGCAGATTTTCCCCATTAAGCCAATAGAAAAACCTATGTATAGTTTTAGTTCTGTACTCACGTTGTGAATTGGGAAAAGGAAAGTACATGTTTTTGTTTTTCACATACCCACCAACTAAGTTGCGGTTCCATTTGTTCTCAGATACTCTTAGAAGTATCATCAACATATAGACATCTTAACTCCTGGAAACACCACTAATTTAGAAGATGACCTTTGACTTAATAGTGGTTGCTTATAGAATTGTGACTGGAGCATCCTTTAACAGTTCACAGAGAATTGATCTCTGTAGTATACATTAGAGCTCATTTTTTTTGCCCCTGGAACTAGAATGTGAGGAAGATAATGAAATACTATTGAAATGAAGTACGTATGTACAATCAAACTGAAAATTAAACAACAGTTTGTAATTATCCGCTTAGGACATCAGCAAAAATTAGAAATACTGAAAATATCCTGGATGATGGTGTGGGGATTTGGACCTTTTTACATATACTATTGTTAGTGTAAATTAGTACAAATTTCTTGAGCTCTCAGCAGTGTTTACTTCCTGGACTCTGACCTACAGAAATACTTACATTTATGTACAAAATATATATACACATTTATCATATGTTTATCGAACACTTATAATGTGCCAGGCACTGTCCTGACAAATAGGGATACATAGTCACTACCTACACAGAGCTTAAGTCTAATGGGAAAACAAAATCAATCAAGTAATCCCCAGGTAAAGGGAAAACTAAGTAATGTGAAAGAGAGAGATTGTGCCATGTGGCATTAAGGGGGAATTTCAGCTAGTTTGGTCCATACCTGAGGATGTTGCTAAGATTTGAGGACAGAGGCACAGGTGGGGAAGCATTCAAGGCAAGGGAACAACATGTGCAAGCAGCTTGTAAGGGGAAGAAGCAGAGCAAGTTGTAGATAAGGTGAGTGTGACGAGTGGAGCATCGCATCGAGCAGCTGGAGAGAAGTATTTGCTGTCAGACCGTGAAGGACCATGTAGACCAAGTTAAGGAGTCTGAGAAGCCTTTAAAGGTTTTAAGCAAAGACCCAGCAGGATCAGATCAGATTAGTGTTTCTAAAACATAATTGCTACTGAATTGAGAGGACAAGCGTGGGTATCAGGAGACCATTAAATCCTATCATAGGAAATGGTTAAATACCTGATAGGATATCTGTACTGTATAATAAGATGCAGTCTTTAAAAAGAATGAGATAGATGTATTTGTAGTGGATGGGAAATTTATGATATGTTCAGTGGAAAAGAATGTTTTAAGTCTTTCTCTTATATGAAAAATACAGAGACCTGTATTTATTTTTATACATATAAAAGCTGTATGTCTATACATGAGTTTTTTTAGATGTATGCAAAATTTAATATCATACCTGTGCCTATAAGTATGTAAGAAAGAAATCTAAACTCTAATAGGGGATACCTCTGGTGAGAGTGGGGTAGATTTAGGCACAGGAGGTAAAAGAGAAATTTCACTTATTTTTTATGTTTTTATATTGTTTGAACTTAAAAAATTAACGTATTTTTATTATCAAAATTAACATACATGTTTATTATTAAAATATATTTAAAAAATTAAAATGTATGATGGAGTGGGGGAGAAAATAGAGTATGAAATATCACATTCTTAGAAATACATGGTTCTGTGGCCTTGCAGAAAAAATAGGAGCGTTTGTGAGGGAAATAAGTACTGAAGTGGAAGAGCAGTGCCGAGAGAGCATGGCATTTCCCAGCCTTCTCGTTGCCCGTTTCTTCCTGTTGGTGACCTCAAGGATTCCATTTCAGTTCCAAAATAGATCACGTAATGAAGATAAATTTTCTTGGAAGAAAAGGGCAAACCTGTCACCTTGATAATTTGTCTTCTCTGTTTATTATGTCTAGTCAGCGTAGTTGATTAATTTCATATGTTTCCTGTTAGCTTTTTCGTGAAACAAATAGTCTGATTTTTTTACAGATGAACAAACTGATTGAATATTACCAGCAGCTTGCTCAGAAAGAGAAGGTTGAACGAGATCGCAAGAAACTGGCACGGCGTAGAAACTATATGCCTTTGGCTTTTTCGGTGAGGATGTAGCACAAAAAGCAGTTTGCAGTTCATTGATCAAGACCTCTGTGGCATAAGAACAGTGACTATTTCAGAAAGTGGCCGTTGTCCCTGGGTTCCTAAAGGATGAATAATAGAGACAAGTTCCTCAAATTATAGATGTTTAAGTACAGTAGTTATTGCTTTTACCACATCATTAGTTTTCTGAGTTTTAAGGGTATTTGTGTTTCTTTCTCCATCACTCCCCTTTCTCTTCTGATTATTTTCCAAACAGGCTAGTGTTTAATTATGTGGGCACCACAGAACTGTTACAGCTTTTGGATATTACGAAACTCAGAAGTGGTAGATTTTATTCATATTACCATATAGCCCACCTTTGACATCCTGGTAGTAGTGGTTTTCCTGCACTAGTTATAATTTTGGGGGCACCTTCCCATATTTTTTCATAATAAAAACCTCTGACTTTTACACAGTATATTTGTGTGTTTAAATAAATGGTAATGGGGGGGAGGGGTCATCTGTAATACTTTCAACAACAAAAATGGCCCCCCTCAAAATAAATAGTAATATATACAAGTATAATTTTTGATAGGAAGTATTTATTGGTGTCATTCTTTTTTTTTTTTTTTTATCCTCGCCCGAGGACATTTTTTCATTTTTTGTTCAGATAGAGTGGGAGGGAGAGAGAGGAAGAGAGAGAGAGAGAGAGAAACATCCACGCGAAAGGGACACATAGAGTGGCTGCCTCCCGCACAGCCAACCAGGGCCGGGGACAAACTGCAACCGAGGTACATGCCCTTAGCGGGAACCGAACCCGGGTCTCTCTGGACTGCAGGCCGACGCTCTAACCGCTGAGCCAAACCGACCAGGGCTTTACTAGTCTATGATACCAATCAGAAGCAAGAGATTAGGATTTGGAGCTTTTGTTATTGTCCCTGAGTTTTATTTGCTGTCACAGAACAATTTGTTTTCTGTGTGCTTGCTTAGAGCCAAGCAGGTTGGCATTTAACGAATACTATTTGTTGAATGGCAATGAATATTGTGTCAAGCACTGTGCTAAGCACTTTACACATAGTGTTTTATTTAGTCGTCACAGTAATCCTTTGGAATAGACGGTTTATCCTCATTTTACAGTTGAGCAAATGTGATCTGTGTAGGTTAAATAACTTGTCATACTGCCTCCGCATGAGCGTTAGTTAAGCCATTGAAACCCTAAGAATTGGTAAGGTCCATATAAAAATATCTAGAATTTAATAAAGCATTAAAACTTGCAAAGCATCTACATGTGCTAAAGACTTTAATGAAGTCTTAGTGAGTTTTTCTGCATAGTCCAGTGATACAAACAGCATAGGCACTAGTGTTTAGGAGAGGGATTTGAATTAAATGCTTCATTCTTCCAACTTTCCCATATAACCTGCCTGCTGTATGAGTTTGCTTCTATCTTATGCTGCATTTTTTTTTATCTCTGTTGCAACCTGCTGCTATTTGGGGGCCTACAGCAACATACTATTCATGTAGTGGTAAGTTCTCTTTTATGATACTTGCTAACCCTGAAGAAGTTAGCAAATGATCACTGGTGTTCCAAGAAGACATTCATCATGTGTCTTAAACACTCCACATAGCTCTGGTCTAAGCCATAGTTTAGATACTTTTAGATTACTAGTTTTAAAAAAAATCACATTTTGTTCAGTTTTACTATATTAATGTAGTGTCAGTCTCCATGTTTGGTGCTTTTATTATTATTTGAAGAATAAGATGATGTGGGGCTACATATTTCTCTCTCTGAAAGAAGCTTTCAAATCAGTTTGTTTTGGTTTTTGTTTGCTTGTTTTTTGCTTATTTCCCTGAGCTTCTCATGCCGTCCCACCCAAATTCTTTCTTTTGGTAAGTAGGGTGTTTAAAGGTAGAATTTCTAAAAGGAATTTCTGAATTCTGTGTAGGACAAATATGGTCTTGGAACCAGGCTTCAGCGACCACGAGCTGGTGCAACCATCAGTACCCTTGCTGGACTTTCGTAAGTTTGGACATTAAGTGCCTTTGAAGGAAAAAAGCAGGTGTCAAACTGAATATTGAAGGAATGTGATCTTTAAATAAATAAATACATAAATAACACTTTCCAATGATGACAGAGTCTCATACTTAGAAGAGACCTAAACAGAAAGAGTATTCTATAATAGAGGAATACTTCAATTTTTTTTTTTATCCTCACCCGAGAACATTTTTACATGTATCTTCAGATAGAGTGGAAGGGAGGAAGAGAGAGAGAGAAACATCGGTGTGAGAGAGACACATCGACTGGTTGCCACCCACACGACCCCAACCGGGCCGGGGACAAACTGCAACCGAGGTACGTGCCCTTAGCGGGAACCAAACCTGGGACTCTCTGATCTGCGGGCCGATGCTCTAACTGCTGAGCCAAACCGGCCAGGGCAATACTCCAATTTTTTATATCATAGACTTTGAGGATAATCGGGTGAACCCTTGAGAAATTACTACTTTTTCTCTTTTAGCCTTAAAGAAGGAGAGGACCAGAAAGAGATAAAGATTGAACCAGCTCAAGCTGTAGATGAAGTGGAACCTCTGCCTGAAGACTATTATACAAGACCAGTCAATTTAACAGAGGGTGATTTTATACTTGATTCTACTTTGTTTATATTTTACAACTAATTCAGCTTTTGTTACTCTTACGCTTTGTGCTTTGAGATTTTTAATAGTGTAGTTATTAGTAGTAAAATGAATTGTGTAGAAAATAAAGTAGATGTAATAGAAGTAAATGTTTGAAGAACTTTAAAATGTCCAATTTGTATATGATAATTTTTTGAAGAACACTATTCACAAAAGCAGTGTTGTTTTATATAATAATTTTGTATAAGTCTGATATTGAGCAAGTCACTAAACTAAGCCTGGTTTCTGCCTTTTGTGCTAGTAACCACCCTTCAGCAGCGCCTCTTACAGCCTGACTTCCAACCAATCTGTGCTTCTCAGCTCTATCCTCGTCACAAACATCTTCTGATCAAACGGTCCCTGCGTTGCCGGGTAAGTATAGCATTCTATGGAGTTGCTATTTGTACCAGGGAAAAGTATAAATAAAGTAAACATGATTGTTATCTAGCCAATATCAAAATCTCTGTAATGTAGTAAATATAGAGAATGTACAGGTGTCCAGGCACTATTTTAAATGTTTTCAACATAAACTCAATCCTCACAACTCTGTGAGGTAGGTACTATTGTTACCTCTATTTCACAGATGTGGAAACTGAAGTATCTGAAGTTTATAGTACTGACCCCTAAAAGAATAGTGAAAGAATATATAACTATTAGTTTAGTAGAGAGGAAACAAAGAGAGCTAATAAAAAATAATCAATTTAAAATAAAGAAGAAAAATTAGCAAAATCCAGGCTCTGGACATCCATAGAAGAAACAACAGAGGTGCTTCAGTAAATAAATTATATAAGAAAAACAAACAAAAACAGGAAGGAAACCTTTTAGACCTATCCAACAGAACTTCCTGTGATAATGAAAATATTTGGTATCACACAGTCCAGTGTGGTTGCCACTAGTCACATGTGGCTACTGAGCACTTGAAATGTGATAGTGCAACTGAGGAACTGAATCTTTCATCTTTTATTTTTATTGACTTTCTTTTTTTTAGAGACAGAGGAAGGGAAAGGGAGGGAGAGAGAGATAGAAACATGGATGTGAGAGAGAAGCATCAATCGGCTGCCTCCTGCATGCCCTCTACTGGTGATGGAGCCTGCATCCTGGGCATATGCCCTGACCGGGTATCAAACCAGACCTCTCAGTCCATGGGATGACGCTCAGTCCACTGAGCCACACTGACAAGCTGAATCTTTCATCTTAATTCATTTAAATAACCATATGTGAATAGTGGCTACTGTTATCAAATAACACAGTGTGAGATTAGAAGAGACTTAAGAGGCATATCAAACACAGTGTGTAGACTTTAATTCCTGATTTAAACAACAGAAAAAAGAAGGGGGCCAGAAAAGAATGAGGAAGGAAAGAAAAATGTATGAAACCTTTGAGGAAATTTAAACACTGTATTTTTTTATGCTATTGAATTATTCATTTTTTAGGAATAATATTGGTATTGTTATATAAATTTTTAATATCCTCACTTGAGGATATGTTTATTGATTTTACATAGAGAAACACTGGTGTGAGAGAGAAACAGATCAGTTGCCTCTTATATAGTACATGCCCCAGCTGGGGATAGGACCCACAACCTAGATATGTGCCCTGACTGACTGGGAATTGAACCTGAAACCTTTTGGTGTATGGGACGACACTCCAACCAACTGAGACACCTGGCCAGGGCGTGTTACTACTTTTAAAAATACCTTTATGCCCTGGCCGGTTTGGCTCAGCGGTTGAAACGTCGGCCTTCTGACTGGAGAGTCCCGGGTTCGGTTCCCGCTAAGGGCACGTACCTCGGTTGCAGTTTGTCCCTGGCCCCGGTTGGGGTCGTGTGGGTGGCAGCCACTCGATGTGTCTCTCTCACGTCGATGTTTCTCTCTCTCTCGTCCTTCCTCTCTCCCTCTGCTCTATCTGAAAATAAATGCAAAAATGTCCTCAGGTGAGGATTAAAAAAAAAAAATCTTTATATTTTAGAGATACATATGAAAATATGGATGAGATGATGTAATGTCTGAATGTGTTTCAAAATAAGCATGGGGAATGGATGAGAATGTAGATTAAACAAGATTGGCTATTGTTGCTAACAAATTGCTAATTATTGAAGTTGGGTAATGGAAAACTTCTATAATTTAAAAATTTTTTTAAAAGAAAGGGAAAGCCTATTTTAAATATAAAGACACATATGGATTAAAAGTAAATGAATGGAGCCCTATCCGGGTGCTTCATTTGGATGGAATGTCATCCCACACACCAGAAGGTTGCAGTTTTGATTCCTGGTCAGGGCACATGCCTAGATTTCAGGTTCGATCTCTGGTTAGAGTGCATACGGGAGGCAACCAATTGATCGATGTTTCTCTCACATCGATGTCTCTCTCCCACTCTCTCTCTCTCACAAAAAAAAGGTAAAATAAAATTAAAAAATAAAAATCAATAAAACATATCCTCAGGTGAGGATTAAAAATAAATAAATAGTGGAACAAAATATACCATGCTAAAACTAATGAAAAGAAAGCAAGAGTAGCCATATTAATTTCAGACAGATCAGATTTCAAACTAAGGACAGACAGTTATCAGGGATAAAGAAGGGCATTACATAATGGAAAACAGGCCAGTTCTCCAAGAGGATAAAACAATTCTTAATGTGTATGTACCTAAAAATAGAGTGGCAAACTATGTAAGGCAGAAACTGATAAAACTGCAAGGTGAATTCACTATCATAGTTGGAGACTCCCACACCCCTCTCTTAGAAATGGAGAGATCCAGCAGGCAAAAAATCAGTAAGGACATAGTTGAACTTGGTTATGTCATATCCATCAATCGCTAAATGTAATTATTTAAAAGAATAGAAACCAGCCCTGGCTGGGTGACTTAGTTGGTTGGAGCATCGCCCCATGCACTGAAAGATTACGGGTTCTTCCTATGGAAGGCAATCAATCGATGTTTCTCTCTCTCCCTCCTTCCCTCTCTCAAAAACATTAATAAAAAACAACAACAACCATATCCTCGGGTAAGGATTTAAAAAAAAAGAAAGAAATCGATTGTCTGCTCTCAAATCAAAATAGAATTAAACTAGAAATTAATAACAAGATCACTGGAAAAATTCCCAAATATGTATAGATTAATAAACAACACACTTCTGAATAACACATGGGTCAAAGAAGAAATCTTAAGAGATATTTAAAAATATTTTGAACTAAATGAGAATGAATGAAAACACAACTTACCAAAATTTGTGGGATGCAGTGAAAGCAGGGGTTAGAGGGATTTATAGCACTGAAGGTATAAATTAGAAAAGAAGAAAGATCTAAAATCAGTAAGCTTCCACCTTAGGAAACTAACAAAAGAAGAGCAAATTAAATCCAAAGTAAGAAGAGGAAAAGCAATAATAAGAATTAGAGTAGAAATCAGTGAAATTGAAATGAAATCATTAGAGAAAAGCAGTGGAACCAAAAGCTGTTTTTTTGTTGTTGTTGTTGTTTATCCTCACCCAAGGACATTTTTGCTTTCATCTTCAGATAGAGTGGGAGGGAGAAAGGGAGGAAGAGAGAGAGAGAAACATCGATGTGAAAGAGACACATCGACTGGTTGCCACCCGCACGACCCCAACCTGGGCCAGGGACAAACCGCAACATAGGTACATGCCCCTTAGTGGAAACCGAACCCAGGACTCTCTGGTCTGTGGGCCGACGCTTTAACCGCTGAGCCAAACTGGTCAGGGCAAAAAGCTGGTGTTTTTGAAATATCAATAAAATTAAGAAGCCTCTAGCCAGGCTAAGAAAAACAGAGAGAGGACACAAATTACTAATATCAGAAATGAAAAGGATACTAAATACTGTGAACAACTCTATATCTACAAATTTGATAACTTGGATGAAATGGACCAATTTCTTAAAAGATACAGTCTGCCAAAATTCACAGAAGAAATAGACTATCTTAGTAGACCTGAATCTATTAAAGAAATTAAATTAATAACCTTGCAGAACAGAAAGCACCAGGCCAAGATGTGTTCATTGGTGAATTCTAGCAAACATTTAAAGAAGATATACCAATTCTCTATAATCTCTTTCAGAAGATAGAAGCAAAGGGAATACTTCCTAACTCATTCTAATAGGCCAGCATTACCCTAATACTAAAACCAGACAAATCTGTAACACGCAAATCTACCAAAAGTGAATAAGCTATGTTTCCTACTGACCCATCAACCTCACTTCTAGGAGTCAGTCTGAAGATTCAGCTCTACAAATACAAACCAAAATATACAGAGATTAGGGTACATCCATACAGTGAGTACCATAAATCTATAAAAAATATACTAATATGGGATGTATTTTTAAATGCAAATAAGCAGGTTGCACAGCAGGTACATAACTTTGTGTAAGAAAGGAGGGAACATATATGTCTATGTAAACAAAAAATAAGAAAACATGCATATGTTAGATTAAAAGACTATTAGAACAGAATGTAGAACGCAGAAAGACTCACGCATGTGAGGCAACTTGATTTTACTAAATATGGCATTGCAGATCATTAGGGGAAAAAATAGCCTTTTAAATTTTTCTAGGTCACATTATTATATGGAAAAAATAAACTTGTACACAAAAGTGAATTTTAGGAATATTGGGTACTTTAAAGAGTAAATATGGAGAGCAAAACTTCTAGAAAGAAATATAAGGGAATATCTATTATTTTGGGGTAAGGGAATATTTCATAAGCAAGACAAATAAGCACAAACTATGAAGGAAAAAGTTTTATATTTGACACATTAAGAGTAAAACTTGTACTTCCACTTTAGACAAAACCCATAACAAAATGAAAAGATAGACCATAGACTGAGAAATGTAATTTGTAAGGTATATAATTAACTAAGGACTAGTATGCAGGATATGTAAAGAACTTAAGTAAATCAGTAAGGAAAAGATATCTCAGTATAAAAATAACCTGTAGATACTAACATACAAATCATGGCAGAGGAAATCCGAAGACCCAATAAATAGGAAAGATACTCAAACTTACACAATAATCAGGGAAATGTATGTTAAAACTATAGTGAGATACCATTTCATAAGTTATCAGGTTGGCAGAAGTTATCAGTTTATCATTATCTATCAAAATAACAAATGTGTACCCATTGATCCACTTTTAAGAAACTACTCTACGTATATATTTACACATGTGGAAAATGATGCATGTATAAGAGTACTTATTGCAGCATTATTTGTAGTAGCAAAATCATGGAAACATCTGTCAGTTTGGGTCTGCTTAAAAAAGTCACAGGAATTGTTACAGTAGGATACAGAAGCACCTCTCTGTGTACTGGTATGGAATTCCAAGATAGATTAAGTGGAAAAAATCAAAGGCAGAAGAATGTTCCCTTTTGTGTTACTGTGAAAAAGAAAGTTGATGTATGCATATACTTTTATGAGCATGGGCTGTCTGTGAGAAAACACGGGAGAAACTGGTTAGCTCTGGGGAGAAGAACAAGGGGACAGGTAATGGGTATCTTTTCATTGTACCTTTTTTGTACTTTAAAAAATTTTTTTAACCAGGTGCATGTAGTACCCATTCAAGAAATAAGTAAATAGTTGTTACTGTATTTTAAAGCATGAGGTCTGGAATCATACTACTTGAATTTAAATCTCGGCTTCAATTCTTACTGGCTCTGTGAAGTTGCACAGACAATGTATTCTTCCTGTGCCCCATTTTCATCATCTGTGAAATGGGGACAATAATACACCTACCTCATAAGTTGATGTGATATTTAAATCTACTTAAACCAAGAATGTATACCTTCTAGGCTAGTAGAGAGGGAATGAAAAGGCCTAAAAAATAATATGTAAAAGAAAACAAGAAAGAAGATAAATCAACAAAATCTACATTGTTCAGCACATATAGTAAGTACTCAATATGTTAGTTTTATTTCAGTAGTTTTGAAACACGGCAAAGGTATAGTAATATTTGATAGTGTGGTTGCTTATGTCCAGAAGTTCAAAACATCTTTTGTATATTTTGGTTATCTGTAGCATACACTATTTTAAAACATGTGGTCTTACTGCAAAATAAAACAAAACTCAGTAAATGCTATCCTTCTTAACTTAGCTTCCAGGATCAGCAGAGAGTGTTCTTGTTTTCCTCTGATAAATATTGTATATTTTTTTCTTTTTAGAAATGTGAACATAATTTAAGCAAGCCAGAATTTAATCCAACATCTATCAAATTTAAAATTCAGCTGGTTGCTGTGTGAGTATTTTGGGATTGGTGTTTTTGTTTTCATTGTGAAACGTGCTTACTCTTGGCTTAAAAAAGGAAAGAAAAACTACATCAAAATAATCTTGCTGTTCTGTTCCTGTTTATGTTTTGAATTATATACCTTGAAGTTTAAGGCAAATCTATAGACAGAATCCAGGGTGTGTTTATATTAGTGACAAAGTGATAGTGTGGTCTCAGGCAATGTGGTAGGTTGATTATTGGGTGGAGAGTCACTCGTCATTCATTACAAATTATAAAGTACCAAAGTTTGGAAATGATCTTTTAAATATTAAAGTAAAAAATAACAAGAACAGTATAGCAGATTGAAGAGTACCCCTGTAACAATATTCATTTTATTTAACTGGATTCTAATAACACTTCACTGAATGGGAAAAAAGTGATTAAATTAATGTTAACTCACTGGGACTTGTCAGTAGACAGGTATTTTTGTGTATGAAAATCACCTGTCAAACAAGAAAAATATTTTGAAAAATTAGGAAAATGTTGTCTTCTCTTTAGGGTGAGAAAATCTGTCCTAAGTAAGGCAGGAAGCTCAGAAGCCACTAAGAAAAATAGACAGCTTTCACCTTAGCAAAAAATACAAAATCAACAACAATGAAGTACCAATATCTAAAGATTAATAAGGATGTATATTGCAACATTTATTTATTTATTTATTTATTTTTATCCTCACCTGAGGACATTTTTCCTTTTTTTTTTCAGATAGAGTGGGAGGGAGAGAGAGGAAGAGAGAGAGAGAGAGAGAGAGAGAGAGAGAGAGAAACATCGATGTGAAAGGGACACATCGAGTGGCTGCCTCCCGCACGACCAACCGGGGCCGGGGACAAACCGCAACCGAGGCACGTGCCCTTAGCAGGAACCGAACCCGGGTCTCTCTGGACCGCAGGCCGACACTCCAACCGCTGAGCCAAACCGGCCAGGGCTATATTGCAACATTTTGATAACCAAAGCTAGAAGCAATTTCATTGTCAAGCCTGATCAAACATTATAAAAGAAATAGTTGATTACATTGAGAAACACTAGTGCTGTAGAATGTTATACAGCAATTAAAAATACACTGGTGCTTTTGGCAGCTATGAAGCTGTGGGGAGATCCTGGCCAGGCAGAGGCTGTAGGATCTCATTGTCCTTCCAGCAGTTTGACCCTCCCCTGAAGGCCCTCAATAAAATGGTTTGATCCTAAAAAAAGAAAAAAAAAAGTCACTGGCAGTTCAAAGGTTGAGAAGTGCTGGTCTGGTGAGTTAGGAGGAAGGAACTAGAAGGACCTCATGTAGAGCCTGTTACTTACTCTATTTGTCTAAGCTTATTTCCTTCATCTCTGAAATGGGAATGCCAGTCTGCCTCCCTCTCAAGGTTGTGAGAAGAAGGATATTTTTCCATTTATCTTCAGATAGAGTGGGAGGGAGAGAGAGAGAGAAAGAGAGAAACATCCATGTGAGAGAGACACATCGATTGGTTGCCTCCCACACAACCCCGACCAGGGCCAGGGACCGAACTGCAACCAAGGTATGTGCCCTTGACCAGAATTGAACCTGAGACTCTGATCCTTGGGCCAGTGCTCTAACTGCTAAGCCAAACCAGCAATGGCTATTGTCCTCATTTTAAAATTGAGAAAACCAGCCCAGCTGGTGTGGCTCAGTGGTTGAGCATTGACCCATGTACCAAGAGGTTGCTGGTTCGGTTCCTGGTCAGGGCACATGCCCAGGTTGTGGGCCAAATCCCCAGTGGGGGGCATGCAGGAGGCAGTCAGTCAATGTTCTCTCTCATCAATGTTTCTCTCTCTCCCTCTCCCTCTCTCTCTAAAATCAATAAGGAAAAAAAAATTTTTTTTAATTGAGAAAACCAAAGCACAAAGAGGTAAATATCTTGCCCTGGTTTTTACAAAGAAATACCTTAATACATAAATACTGAACTGGGATTTAAACTTGGACGGTTTTGAGTCCAAAACAATGCATGTGAGTACAATTCTGTGATCTTATTTAGAAAGGCAGCATAACATAGTGGGTAAGAGCAAGAACCCTGGAGCCAGACTGCCTGGGTTTGAATTCTGGCCACTTACCAGCAAGTTACTTCTCTTCCCAAGCCTAGTTGTTTCATCTTTATAATGGGGGTACTAATAATGCCTATCTCGTGTAGTTGCAGTGAAGGGTACATGAGTTCATATTTGAAAAGTGCTTAAAACATTGCCTGGCACATAGTAAGTACTGTATAAAAGTATGTGGTAATGTTTTTACACTCCTTCAATGTGTTATTAACTCATTCTTGGATCTTATAATAACCTTTTAGATTTATAGAAATGAATTAATAAAATCTCAAAAATGGATATCTTCCATGATACCCACACATCTATAGGCTCTAAACGAAGTATATGTAGGATTTCAGAAAAAAATCATTACCAGCATGGTTTAATGTCTTAAGTTCTTACTGTGGTGATAAGATTCTCTAAAACTCTTTTTATTTGATATGTTCTAATTAACATGAAGAAATCTTTTCTTTGCTTCACTAAAGTAATAGCGTTATGAGACTCCAGTGACTGTTAATGCATTTTTTTATTCATGCACAGCAATTATATCCCAGAAGTGAGGATCATGTCGATTCCCAACCTTCGCTACATGAAGGTAGTGCTATGCTTTATTAACAGGAAAAGAAAGAATTCATTGATGGATGATGTGTGCATGTGTATGTGGGTAGCTGTGTATATTTGGCATGGACGCAGTGAGCAAGGGATGAAGGGATTGAGATTTTAAATTTCTTCAAGCTGGGATTCTTGATAGTAGCATCTGTGACTGTATGCAGAAGGAGCAGTGTGCACATACAGAGATGGAGTTGTGGGTGGTGAAAAGATGGTGAACCCCACAGGCATCTTAGCTCTTCTCCATTATCTCGTGTGTATGTGTAGCAGGTAACAGGAATCATCTAGATTTGTGCTTTACCACAGCCCCTCTTTACTTTGAGGTCCTTGTCCATGCCCCTTCCTCCCCCATACACCACCTATTGAATTGTAGAATATTTTGCAGCAGCCTCTCTAGTCTTTTTCTTTTATGGTGCTCATGAAGACATAGAGTTCCTGTTCATTAAAAAAAAATTTTTTTTCTAATCTCAAGAGAGTACAAAACAAGGGCAAACTATGGTTCAAGAAATCTTGAAAGCCTTTTTACAGTCTTGATGTGCCATCTTTTCTGTTATTACATCTGACCAAGCCTGTGGTTCCCATATTTTATTTATGAGGCTTCCTTCCTTTTAGTCCTTAAGTGGAGAATTGGGTGGAGCAAGAGTTGTCAACTTTAAATAATCTCTTAGATTATACACATTCCTTAGAATTTCTGGATCTAGTAACTGTCCCTTTCTTTGGGATCTGTCCCATTTCCCCAGTGAAATAGCAACTCTAGAGAGTATATGGCCTACCCTATAAATAATAGACTAGGAATGAGTGAGCACTTGGGACACTGCAGTGATGGAGAGGTCTGGGTGGTGTTATTGTTCAGGAGGAATTGGGGAAGGTGGGTGATGATTTTATGAAATATTTGGTATAGCAACTAAGAAAGTGAACCTAGGTGGCAGTAGTGGAACATGTCTGAGAGATGCTTTTCCTATTTCACAGGAGAGCCAGGTCCTCCTGACTCTTACAAATCCAGTGGAGAACCTCACCCATGTGACACTGCTGGAGTGTGATGAGGGGGACCCTGATAATATCAACAGCACTGCTAAGGTAGGAGCATTTTGCCTCATCCTGACTGATCCTGACTTTTCCTGGAGTGATCTCATTGACCTGGCTTAAAGGACTCCATACTGTCTCATTTCCACATCCAAGCAGTCATCAGTTGTTTTGATTCTGCCTCCTAAGGTTTTACTTTCTCTGCAAATACTGCCACTGCCTATTGAAGGACTTATCATTTTTTACCTGGACCGTGACAGTAACTTCCCAACTGACCTCTCTGTTTTTAGTCCACCCCCGCTTCCATTCTAGCCCATCTTCTGTCTTGCCACCAGGGTGATCTTTCTAAAATATAACTTTGATCATGACATGCTGATTATTTGATATTACTCTGACTTTGAGATGAAATTCAAATTCCTTGACATGGCAGAACTCCTTAATGTCCTCACCTCTTTCTATTCTTTCAGATGATCTCCCTGCAGATCCCCAAATCTAGCCTTCTCCAAATCATACATATTAATGTTTGTGATCCATGCAGATCCAATGGATTATGAACTTCCATGCTGGAGAATTACATATGCTGTTCATTTTATCCAAAATGCCTCCCTCCTGTCCCCAGTCCCCTGGCATACATGCCCACACCTCTCCTTCAATCTAATGCATACTCATTCTTCAGGACTCATAGGAAATCACATCTTTAAAAGCTGGTATGCCTCCTCTAGATGCCCTCTGCTTACATAGAGGATACATAGCACTAACTAACTGTTAAAATAGGTGATTTTGACTCTCAGTGTTAGTTGAATGAATGAAATGTGGCTTTTCTCCATTTTGCTATTTGGTGATTCATCTAATACTTGAAATTTTAGCATCAGGAACTTTTGTCTGTAGACCATCTATTGCTGACTCATAATTCAGAGCGATAGTCATTAACTAAATTGGTAGAAAGGATACCTATGTCTTTAATTAGCTATTATTCAAATAATACTTATTAGTAGAGAATTTCTTTATCCTATCCCGCTTTTTTTTCTTCTTTGTGCTTTGTATATGAGGGCTTCCTTCCTTTTAGTCCTTAAATGGAGGACTTACTGTTTCACTTATGAGCATGTCTTCCAAGGAGAGATGACACACATCTTTCCTTGCTCCTTTTTTTTTAAATAACACTAAGCTGTTCCAGTAATGATAAAGACAGAAATAAGTGCCTGATGCTTATACCCAGCTTATGGTTTTGCTGTTTTTCTTTCTCTTTACACTGCCCCAGCCACATTTGTATCCATAATTAGAAATGTAGTTGACACTGTTATCTGTTAACCTCTGACATAGCAAAGTTGAAGCCTAGTTACAACATAAGGATAAGTCTGAAGAACGCTTAACTGTTTTCCATGACTATAAACATTCTCAACATCCTTAGTATTATGTTGCAACCAATATTTCTCCTTCATGTTTGTCTTTTTTTTTTTTTAATTCTTACCCAAGGATATTTTTCCATTTATCTTCAGATAGAGTGGGAGGGAGAGAGAGAGAGAAACTTTGATGTGAGAGAGAGACACCGATTGGTTGCCTCCCAAATGACCCTGAACAGGGCTGGGGACTGAACCGCAACCAAGGTACGTGCCCTTGACAGGAATCCAGCCTGCAACTCATTGACGCTCTAACCACTGAGCAAGACCGGTCAGGGCATCTTTTTTTGTTTAAATGATGAACTGTTTCAGATTATACTACAAAGTTTGAAGACTAATATAGAAAATACCCATGTAACTCCATCCCCTAAGAAATAGAACATTAAAGACAATTAAAGCCCCTGTGTCCTTCTCACTTGACTTTCCCAGTGCAGCCGCAGTGAAGTAAGCACTAGCTTGACTGTATCATTCCCTTACATTTCTTTGTCCATATATATATATATATATATATTTTTTTTTAAATAAATCATTGGTTTTTGTTTTTGTTTTTTCTTTATTGATTTTTAGAGAGAGGGAGGGAGAGATAGAAACATTGATGAGAGAGAACATCTATTGGCCACCTCCTGCATGCCCTCCACTGGGTATCAGGCCCACAACCTGGGCATGTGCCCTGACCAGGAATTGAACTGGCGACCTCTTGGTGCATGGGTTGACGCTCAACCACTGAGCTACACCAGCCGGGCTCTTTGTCCTTGTATTTTAACTAGAAGTGTCTGTGTTTTTAAACTTTTTGTAAGTGATACAATGCTGTATGTTTCTTGTGTCTTACTAATTATTTCTGAATGTCTACATCAGTGTAACACTTTGCTGTATTCCACTGAATGAATGTCCTATGACGCACTGATTCCTTCTGAGGAAGGCCTCTGTCTGTTGTGCTCCAGGTGGTGGTGCCTCCCAAAGAGCTTGTGTTAGCTGGCAAGGATGCAGCAGCTGAGTATGACGAGTTGGCAGAGCCACAGGACTTTCAGGACGATCCTGAGTGAGTGATTTCTTTGTGACCCCCACACCACATTTGGGCTGATACAGGAGGCCCGCTTATAGATTCCAGTGATTTTATCTGCATTTAAAAAAATAAGTTTTCCTTCTTATAAAAATAATTACTATGGAAATTTGGGAAGTATATATAAAACCACAAAGAAAATAAAGTCTAACCACCAGAGATAAGCATCATTAACATTTTGGTGTTTGTCCTTTCATATATTTCTTTCATCATTGGTATCATTCTGTAAGCACATTGTTTTAACCTTTGTTTTTTCATGTAATTGCAAGTGCATAATTTATAAGGGTTGTGGACAGAATATAGGCTGTGAACAGAATATAATAGCCCTATAGATTTATCATTGGATTTGTCCACCCCATCCTTACTCTCTTAGAGTAATTAATAGATTTTACTCTCTCATACCTAATAACTGAGCAGTGAAAAACCAGACATTTTCCTGAATGGGGAAAGCATCATCAGCATCCAGTCTAAAGACAGAAATCATGGCAGTTATTCGAACAGACAAGATTTAATATAAAGAATTGTTAACTGGATAACTTCAAAGGTTTAAAGAACTCTGAAGTATGCCAGAGATGGCAACTTTATGAAACAGCAACCACCTCAGGGCTGAGGGAACAAAGGGAAATGGTTAGAATTGTTAAAATTTAGAAGCTTAAAGGAGGAGCCCTGTGGAGCAGAAACTGAGACCTGTGGGGCGGTGAGAGAGGGACACTGCTTGCCGGGTGCTGACATCTCAGGGTAAGAAGACGTGTACGTGACGCAGCTGGTTAGGCAAGAGTTGGAAAACTGCAGCTGGCTCTTGCCACTTTCTGGGTGAAGGAGCATTGCTGGAGTGATGCCCATGGGAATCACACACAAAGAGCAAGCCCCTCCCTCCTGCAGGCCCTTGTCTCCCTCAGAGCCCCCTAAAGGGAACCTGATGGAGCCAGCCTACAGAGCAGAAATGCGGTTAGCAGAGTCCTGGGCCACAGAGGAAGATGTAGAAGGTGGGCTTGGAGCTGAGAAGCAATAGCTTAATATACTGGCACAGGGAACATTTAAAGTTTTGTAACAGAGTGATCAAAAGCTCCCTCAGCAAGATAGTGGAAAGAAGAGAGAACATAGGATGGGCTGGAAAAATAAAGTGAGAGCAAAGGTGAGAATAGTACAGTGATTACCAAACAGGTTAACTTGAGAAAGCACCAGGGCAAGTGGTTTGTTTTGTTCTGTAGAGTCCCAGGCTGCACCCCAAAGGTTCTCTTTAGCAAGTTTAGGCAGGCACCAGAAATCTGATTTTTTCCCTAAAGCTTCCCAGATGGCAGTGGTTGCCTGGCAAATTAAGGATAGAAAAACAGACTTAACTTTTTCCTTTTTACTATTTTTAACTGAATTTTTTAAATGAATATGATATAAATCAAAGGCTTAGTTAACTACAATACAAAATGCATCCTCTATAATCTTTTGTTTTGTGTGGGTCCTGAAATTACATTCATTAGGTACAGAAATTTGTTAAGCCAAGCTCAGCTTCTTGAAAGATCAACTGAGATAGTAAATTCTGGTCAGATTAATTACGTAACAGATTTAATTAATTATATTTCACATTACTATACTTTATAGGACTTTTAGATATTTGGAAATTAATGTTATGTAATACTGTTTAAATATGTAAATGTTTAATTCCAGTAACTTTTCTGAGATTAACAGTATCATTTGGACAGTAGATCAAATTCTGTTTATTTCATTACTTTTTAAAGCTGAGTTATTAAAACACAAAGTTCAAGTGCATGTCAGAGAAAACTGAAGTGGAAACCTCAACTAAAGAGATTTCTATTCTAAAAATTTCTAATTTACAGAGGTTATTTACAAAAACACTGATCTATAGTATTCCAGAAATTCCTTTAGCTCTGAATTAGGATCAGTCTTTGTTCTATAGAAATATTACCATGTGTGCACAAGGGTGAATGGAAAAGGAAAGGGAAAGGGATTTTCTTCGCAGCACCCTTGTTTATAACAGGAACATTGGCAACAATCTCAGAGTGTTCAATCATGGTAAACATAGAATAGAATGCTAGGCAACCACTAAGGAGAATGGAGAAGATCTGTATGTATCAGTATGGAAAGGTGTTTGTGATAAATGCAGTGAACAAAGCAAGTTGCAGAATAGTGTGTCCCTTTTGTGTTGATTGAAAAAGCAGTAAAGTGTAAACATAGAAAAATATATGGTCGGTTAAAAACCAAAGTGTTTGCAGTTTTTCTCTTGTGCTGAAAGGAACAATAAGGGGAAAGACTTTCACTTTTTCCCATTTGAATCTGTTTGACTACATTTTACTTTTTAACATTTAAAAAATAAGGAGATCAACATTTTGCTGAAGAAACTCTTCATTGCTGATAAACGGGATAGTGGTTATATCGTCATCAGAGATTTCCTGTTGGGCCATAAAAATGACTGTAAGTCTTAGTGGCTTGGCTGACTTGTGACCTGCCTAATACTGTGCTTATTTCCTTCCATAGCATCATAGCCTTCAGAAAGGCCAACAAAGTGGGTATTTTCATCAAAGTGACCCCACAACGTGAGGAGGGCGAAGTGACCGTGTGCTTTAAGATGAAGCATGATTTTAAAAACCTGGCAGCGCCCATCCGCCCCATTGAAGAAAGTGACCAGGGCACAGAAGTCATCTGGCTCACTCAGCATGTGGAACTCAGCTTGGGCCCACTTCTTCCTTAAAAGGTTTCACTGGTGGGCAGATCCCAAAAGACCGTATCACCACAAACCTGTGTTAAAATGTGGAAGCTGCTGCTTCATTAGGCCTTGTTTATAACGATGTACCCATGCACTACTGAATCCTGTTCCTGGGAGGGTGGAGACATAGGCAAGGCATTAGGAACTCAGGGTAACTGCTGTTCCTCTTGCTCTCACTTCTGATAACACCAGTAAATCTGTCTCCCTCACTGAACCCTGCACGTTGAATAAAAACAGCATAGTTCCATCCCAAGAAAGAGGATGGCTGTTCCTTGGAGTGGCATTAGATTTACCACTTGAGAAACTCTGACATACTATCTCCTGATCTGATCTCACAAAGGATCATAAATTCACAAATGAAACTTAAAATGATAACTAAAAGATGGACCTGCTGGCCACGATCCGGCCTTGGTCTCAATGTACCAACTGCTTTCTGCATTCCATTAGGTATAATCTAGCAGTCTAAACATATATCCCTTCACTTGCCATCATGCCATAGATTTCCATTTGACAGAAAAATAGAATTGTCACACTGTCTTTAGTTTTATTGGTTGGAAATTCTTAAGGCGCACTCATTTGCTCTCTTCTGAGTGAATACAGGATACTTATTTATTGGTTGCTCTTAAAATTTTTTTCCCAGTAGAATGTGGAACTTTTTTAATTTTTAAGACGAATTTGAGAAGCAGGTACTTTGCATGTTATGCCAAGAGGGTGGCAAATTCCATTCACTTTAAATCTTGCCACAATATCCAAGGATTAATGCTTTCACAGGGAGGCAATCTTTATATGTCTTACTTCCTACCCCTTCTCTGTTCTGCCTCTTTAACACAATAGATTATTCTGAGTATTGGGACCTGGAAAGAGCCCAAAGAAAACTTGGTGGACAAGTTCACTTTTGGAATGCAGAAAACATTTTAAAGGTTAGATTGTTAGCATGATCTAAACTAATGTTCTTTCCACTGATTTGAAGGGGAGAGTAACAATTACAGTCTCTTGAATCTAAAACTGGACATGAAGGAAAAGGACCTTTCCCCTTCCTGAGTTTGACTTTTATCATATGGTATGTCAAATAAGACCATTTTGATTGGAAACCATAAAATAGCTCAGCAAGTAGCCCAGAACACTGCCTAGCAACACACATTCTGTTTTCATTCCATATCCTGGAGTTGGGTTGTTAACCTGAATTTCTGTGATGTTTTCTAAAATGAGACTTGACAAAGTAGACCACCAGCTGCACCACATTTTCTGTAAATACATATTAGCAAGTGGCCAACAAACTTTTGGTGAAAAGAGAAATTTCCTGTTTACCCTGGTTTTGTTTTTTAAGTTCAAGCCTTTAGTTTAAAAAAAAAAAAAAAAAAGATATATAGTTATCTAGAATATAGACAGGACTTAGTATCTTGTCAGCTCCCCCTGGAAGATAAAAATATTTAGGAAGCCTTTGAAAGACACTACGTAGCACTCTTAAGGTCAAACCAATTTTATGAAACAATATTACAGAGAGTAATATATATGCTGTAGTGTAAGAAAAAATACTCATCTCCAATATTATGACAATAATAAGTAAGGTTTAGCCTCTTAAAAGTTGGGGCAGGGGTTGTGTAATTACAAATTTGCAAACTATGGACATAGTTTAATTTGTGACCCCACAGAGTGTCAAATTAATTTTTATTTCACTACCTGCTAGAACCTACTGTGAAGCCACGGCTCCCATTAGCCGGTGGAGCAAAGGGCATCAAAATAGAGAACAGCTTTCTTAGTTTAAACATTTGCATAAATTACACACAGTTGTATGTCGTGCATTTATGACATGTAGCTGGTATGTGTGCCCAGAAGTAATGAGGTTGAAGTAATGGGTCTCATCACCCCCTGTGACACAGAAACACAAAAACACTTTTGATCATAGAATTTTTTTTTCCTTCAGAAGCCAAATTAACTTGCAGAATAACAGCCATTGGTTTATTGTTTCCTGAAAATAGTTTTCAGTGCAAGCTGGTATTCTGTGTGTCAGTAGACATGGTTCAACACCTGCAGCTGGTGAATTCGGAATTTTGTTTGTTGCTTTTGTGTATTAGACTAGATTTTTAATGCAGTCAGTGTGCACCACTGCAGGCGAATTAGATGTCATTAGCACTAGAGACGACAATTTTGGAAACTTAAGGTGAAGTTCATTTGGATTTGTGATTTGATTAGCTCACCAAAGTTTTCTTTTGTTCAGAGTGCTTGTAGGCATAATGAGCTCAATGTCGTGCATATTTGTGAAGAAACATCTGTTTTGGTCCCTTTTGGGAATGAGGGGGCACTCCTTGATCTTTATGAATGGCAGGTTCCTATTTTGCCTTATTGCTTAACATAACGTAGTGAAATAAAGCAGACAAAGCTTGAGTGTCTTTGGTTTGGTTTCATGAAGACTGACTGGAATAGCATGGCTCAGTCAGAAGACGGTGGAATCGAGAGAGTTGGTATGAGAGTCAGTGGACCATGCTCCCTTCTTCCATTTCTTTAAATGAGCTAAACTAAAACCTCATATCAAATTCATTCACTAAAACATTGTATGGGTAGCTGTTACTTGAGCTTCTTATAAACATATATCAGAACCATTAATTATATAACTGTTACGTTGCTTCTATCCTGAGTCATTGCTCCCAAAGATATCCTTTCAAATATACAGAATGGCCCAACCCCAACAAGTAGCCATTCATCCACCTTCATCTGTGCTTGTATAACTCCTCCTTCCCTCTTTTTCCTGGAAACGAATTGTTCACACTCCCGTCTAGAGCCAGCCCACTACTTAGTGTGCTCAGTTGCATGCTCTTACCTGTTCAAGGACAGCACTCCCAACAGTTCTCCCCTCCCTCTCCTGCAGCGATTCCAGCAGCCTGCTATGATTTCTCTCATCTTAAAGAACTTGACCTCACACCCCTCTTCAGCGGCCACCCCCTTTCTCTACCCCCTTTACAGCAAAACTCTTAACTCTACCTCTCAGTTCCTCTCCTCCCATTCTCACTAAAATCATCCCACTTAGGCTGCCACCCCACCACATCAACAGGCCGCACTCTTAAACACATGGTCAGTTCTCAGTCCCTCATCTACTGAGTCTTTCAATCTGACAGTTGTCTCTCCCTTCTTGAAAGCTTTTATTCACTTGGTTTCTAGAACGCAATGTTCCTGGTTTTCCTTTTACCTTCCTGGCAACTTCCTTCTGTATTTTTTGCTAGTTCTTTCCTTTCCCATTTTCCCAGCCTTGGAGTGTTATCAGGCCCCATTTCTTACACTCCTTTTCTCTCTGCTCACTCTTAGTGATCTCACCTAGTTTTCAGGTCATCCCCCAAATTTATACACCAACTCGAGAATAGTCTGAAATTTCAATATCACGGTTTGGATTTCCTCTCACCCCATCTGCCTCTCCTGCATTTGTCCCTAACTAAATGACAAATGTTTCCTTTCAGTTGCTCACAACAAAAACCTTGGCATCACCCTTGACTCCTCTTAATGCCACGTCCAGTAAATCAGCAAATCGTGTCAGCTCTTGTCTTCAAACTATGACCACTTCACACCCTCTCCAACATTACTGCCCTGGGCAGAATCATCATCTATACAGACCCCCTAGATTATTATTACACTAGCATCCAAACTAGTCTTGAAACCACCTTGGTCCCCACCCCCACCCTTTAGTCAATTTTCAACATAGCAGCCAGAGTAATTAAGTCATTTCTCCACTTAAAACCTTGGGCTTCTTAGTTGGCTCCAGAGCAAAGCAAAGTCCTTACAACAGCTTATGAGGTCCTAAGTGACCTGAAACCCACCCTTGAATTCATCTGCTGTTTCTCCATGCTGATCCCACCCCAGCCACATGAGTCTCGTTTCTGCTGTTCCTGAGTCTCAGGCAGGTGCCTTCTCAGGGCCTTTGCACTGGCTGTTCCCTCTGCCTGGAAAGTTCATCTCCCAGGTATCTCTCACCTTCGCCACAGTCAGACTGTTGCTCAAATATGGGGCTTGGGGAGGGGGGCAAAAGTAGGTTTATAGTTCATATGAAAAATAATACAATTAATACAAAAATAAACTTTTGCATACTCACAACTGTAAGTCTACTTTCGCCCCACCCTTTATTTCCTTGTAAGTAAGGCTTTTCCCTGACTGCCCTATTTAATTATGTAAACTGCCCTCCCCTAAACCTATCGCCCTTTGTGCCCCCCTGCCATAGTACTAAGCACCATCCTGTTTATTGTGTACTGTTTATCTTCTGAGTACTCAGAACATAAGCTCCACAGTGCAGGGATTTTTGTCTTTTAAAAAATTTCTGTATTGCCCAGCTGGTGTGGCTCAGTGGTTGAGCGTCGACCCATGCACCAAGAGGTCGCTGATTTGATTCCCAGTCAGGGCACATGCCCAGGTTGTGGGCCCGATCCCCAGTGGGGGGAATGCAGGAGGCAGCCCTGATCCCCAGTGGGGGGAATGCAGGAGGCAGCCAGTCGATGTTCTCTCTCATCGATGTTTCTAACTCTCCCTCTCCCTTCTTCTCTCTAAAATCAATAAAGGGGGGAAAAATCTTTAAACAAATTGCTGTATTGCACTGGCCGGTTTGGCTCAGTGGTTAGAGCGTCAGCCCACGGAACGAGGTGTCTTGGGTTCGATTCCTGGTCAAGGGCATATACCTGAGTTGCAGAGTCAATCCTGCCCCCCCCCACCCCCTGGGGTTGTATGGGAGGCAACCAATCGTGTCTCTCTATCTCCCCCCCTCCTGCCCTCCTTCCACTCTTTTGGGCTGCTGCGGTAGTATAAAACCCGTGACAGCTTCAGACACTAAGGAAGCTTGCATGCACTCACCAGCTCTTTCCAAGACCTCCACCAGGTGTTCACAAGAAAGACCTGCGGGGGGGGGGGGGGGGGCGTGCTGGAGCTCTACAGAGCCTCCCTTGGTTTGGCGGCACGCAGGAGGGATCAGCTGCCACTTTAGGAAAGGCATGAAATCCTGCCTCCCCCTGCCCAGGCCCTTCCCTCCTAAGGAGCAAAAAGGCCCAAGCCCCTGGGGGAGGAACAGAAAATCCTGTCTCCCTCCAGGGCACAGGTAAAGACCCACTGCTGCAGGAACCAGGTAAGAAAAAAACTCAACCTTGGGAGGGACAAGATTCAGTCCTGAACCCCAGGATTCTGTACCAATTCCATAAAGGTCTACCACTACAGGAAAGGCAGGAAACAGTCTCTTCCACAAGACCAGCTGCAGATACAAGTCAGATTTGGCTGCCACAGAGGGGGGGAGCAAATATACTGAGAAAAGACCTGTTCCCAAGATCTGGCCACAAAGCACCTACTAAAGACTGAGGCCCAATTAGAACAAAATACCCCTGACACCTCCCCCACTACCCACCTAGCAAGCAGCTAGTAACAAGCATCAGCAAAGGCACACACCACTACGGTGCAGGTATGCAGGGCAGCTGAAAGCTAAGGATGAAAAATGAACACTTAAGAAAAAGTTATTCAGTTCCAACCTAAAGCACAAAATAATGCTGGAGGATGTGAAGGCTGTGGTACACCAAAGGCAACCACAACAACAACGAAACCCAAACCTATCTCAATTCCTGCCTAGACTGACCAAACTTCACACCAACAGCCTGTCAGAAGAAGAGGCTTGTCCATTTCCAAGCATTACTACTATTTACCACCCTGTCTCTACTGACAAAAGCACCGACTGGCAATCAAGAAAAAAAATGAGATACACAAAGAAAAACCAACCCATTTTTCATCAACAGACCCATAGTTGGAACTATCAAACAGGCACATAAACTTTGATTATCATGTTGAAGAATCTAGTTGAAAATATAGATAATTATGTGTGAACAGATTTCAGCAAAGAAGTAGAAACTATAAGAGAGACATTGAAATAAAAAAACACAGGATCAGAGATGAAGAATATCTTCTATGGGCTCATCAGTAGACTTGTCATAGCTGAAGAATAATCAGGAAACTTGGAGATCGGCTAATAGAAATCCAAACTGAACCCTTTCCCCCAAAGACTGAAACAACAGAGTATTCAACATCTATGGGACAATATCAAATGATCTAATGTGTGTAATTGGAGTTCCAGATGGAGAAGAAACTGGGCAGAAGCGTATTTAAATAGATAACATCTAAGAATTTTCAAAATATAATGAAAGACAAACCACAGATCCCAGAAGCCCAGATAAACCTGAGTGTTTTCTCACACAGAAAAAATATACATTTACCATATGATCAAATAATCTCACCCCTAGATATTTACAAAGGAAAACCTATGTACAGCAACCTGTATATGAATGTTTACAATGGCTTTATTTATTATATTTATGGAAATCTGGAACAACTCAAATGTCCAATTGGCAAATGGAATTTTTTACCCACCACCTCACCCCCCACCCCCAGCATATCCATACAGTGGAATTCTCAGCAATAAAGAACAAATTACAATATGCGTGAATCTCAAATACAATATTCTAAGAAAAAGAAGTTAGACCCAAAAGTCTATACGTATAGGATTCCACATTCTGGGGAAAGCAAAACAATAGGGACAGCACAGACTAGTGGTTGCCACTGACAGTGTGTAAGGGGAGAAGTGGATTGACTTGGGCACAAGGGGACTTTTGGGGATGGAACTAATCTATATTTGTTGTGAATGTATATAACTATGTAACATTTTCTAACTGTACAACTAGAAGGTAAACTTCTATACAGAAATGATACTTTTTTTTTTTTATCCTCACCCAAGGACATTTCTCCACTTTTTGTTGTTGTTGTTGTTCAGATAGAGTGGGAGGGAGAGAGAGGAAGAGAGAGAGAGAGAGAAACATCGACGTGAAAGGGACACATCGAGTGGCTGCCTCCCGCAAGACCAACCAGGGCCGGGGACAAACTGCAACCGAGGTACGCGCCCCTAGTGGGAACCGAACCCGGGTCTCTCTGGACCGCAGGTCGATGCTCCAACCGCTGAGCCAAACCGGCCAGGGCCAGAAATGATACTTTTTAAAAAAGTATCAACTTCATTTTTTATCTTTAAAAAAATTTTTTTTTCTTTATTGATTCTTAGAGAGAGAGGAAAGGAGAGGGAGAGATAGAAACATCGATGAGAGAGAACATTGATTGGCCACCTCCTGCATGCCCCCCCACTGGGGATTTTGCCCACAACCCGGGCATGTGCCCTGACTGGGAATCGAACCAACGACCTCTTGGTGCATGAGTCGACCCTCAACCACTGAGCCACCCTGGCTGGGCTAAAAAATTAGGTGACAAACATTTAAGGTAGTTTGATGATAGGAAATGTCAAAAATTATGCAAGTGGTACCAGAATGCCTAAAATTAGTAAAATATTGGCAGAGTGGTTATAAGTTGTTCCCAAAACAATGTAACAATGCCCGTGTTGATCCTTACAACACTTTCCATTTCAGAAGTTGGAAAAACAGTACTATTGTCTTTGGATTTGTGGCTTCACCATTTATTAACTACATGACCAAGAGCAAGTTACTTAATCTTTCTGAACCTGTCTCTTTTTCTATAAAAGAGGAACAATCATACTTGCCTAGAGAGTAGTGGTTACCACATAAAATACATGACATCCAGCTAAATTTGACTTTCAGATGAGTCATGTTTTTAGTATAAATGGAACATGTTCACACTAAAACACTGTTCATTGTTTATCTGAAATACAAAAAATTTTTAATCCTCACCAGAGGATTTTTTTCTATTTATCTTCAGATAGAGGGAGAGAGAAACATTGATGTGAGAGACACGCATCGACTGGTTGCTTCCCCCACGACCCTGACCAGGGCCGGGAGGAACCACAACCGAGGCTCGTGTCCTTGACCTGAATCAAACCAGCGACTCTCTGGTCCACCGGCAGCTGGGCCAGCCTCCGCTCTAACAGCTGAGCCAAACCGGCCAGGGCTGAAATTCAAATTTAACTAGACATTCTGTGTTTTTGCTTGCTGACTCTGGCAACCCTACAGGAGTTATTGTGAGAGTTAAATAAGACTGGCAGTGCAAGACATTCGCCCAGCATTTGGCATGATAAACGCCGGTGTGGCTCAGTGGTGCACCAAGAGGCCACCAGTTTGATTCCCTGTCAGGGCACATACCCAGGTTGTGGCCCAATCCCTGGTGGGGGGCATGCAGGAGGCGGCCAGTCGATGTTCTCTCTCATCGATGTTTCTCTCCCTCCCTCCCTGTCCCTTCCTCTCTCTAAAAAATAAAAAATAAAAAACCCATACAAGTAAAATAAATTTAAAAAACCGCCACTTTAATTCCATCCCCTCATTCATTACTTGCTCCTTTATTCTTTCACTCAATTTTAAAATAAATCAGATGTACTTGTGGCTCTTCATGCCAAGTAAGGACCAACGCGAAGGAAGCACCAGAGTTTAACGCACCAGGATTCCAAATGTCAAGCGAGGAAATTCCGAGCGGGTGACGTCAAGGCGCACAAGACCCCGCCCCTAAGGGCGCACGAGGCGCGCAAATAAGACGTAACAGGCCGGGAACCAGCCTCGGGGCCTGACGGGATTGTGGCGGTCCTCTCTTTCAACTCGGAAGCTGCCCCTGCCTCCGGACGCTTTCAAGATGGCGACTTCTCTGGGTTCCAACACCTACAACAGGCAGAACTGGGAGGATGCGGTGAGTGTGCCTGCCGGAGGAGGACGGAAAGAGGCGGCGGAGCCGGGCCTCCTGCGGGCGGGCACGGCCGTGGCTGCGGCGCGGCCGAGGGAATTCCGGGGAGGAGCCAGCGCCGCGGCCTAGCTCGCCTGGAGCGGGAGGCGGAGGGCGGCCCTCCTGCGGGCGTGGAGTGAGGGGGCTTGGCGCCCTTTGCATGCCTGCCCGGTCCACTCTTTTCGTGCTGGTCCCCTCCCGCCGCCTGCCGGAAGAGCAGACAGCGCCCCCTCCCGTGACCGGGCCCGTGCTAGACCTCGGGGTTCCTGTCCTGCCTGTTCCCCACGCTCGCTCCTCTCCCCTTTCCCCCCACCTCCCCGTTACCCACGAGTGTGGCTGAGCTGGCAGGGGCTTCGGGGCCTGACCCTCAACCAGATTTCCCATTTTCACCAGGACTTCCCCATTCTGTGCCAGACGTGTCTCGGAGAAAACCCATACATCCGAATGGTGAGTGATCGTGTGTGAAAAGGGAATTATTCGTATTCTGTCAGCACGGTGGTCCTTGCACGTGAAGTGCTTCTCTTCGCCAAGCAGAAGTAACGATGCTCCCTTACTAACCCAGAGCCTGTGACAGTTTGCAAAGGACTGTCATACTTATTCTGTCACTTTGAAACTCAGTGACAATCCTGTGATGTAGGAGTCATAATAATAACGTAGATTTGCTGAGCATTTACCTGGGAGATCTATTAAGCGGAAGCTGAGTTTATGTCTTTTCATACAGCAAGTTATGAGTGGAGCTGGGATTTAAATTCAGATATTCTCACTCCATGGACCTCAGCAAGCTAGGAGGAGAACCAGGACTAGAAACTAGGTTTCCTGACTCCTAGTCAGATGCCTTTTGGCCACTGCAC
Source organism: Tadarida brasiliensis (assembly GCA_030848825.1). NCBI lineage: Eukaryota > Metazoa > Chordata > Mammalia > Chiroptera > Molossidae > Tadarida > Tadarida brasiliensis. Next base: position 102,058,270 of record CM061259.1, on the reverse strand, counting down.
CTTATCTGTTTCTTTAAGGTGTCCCCTATCGGCACAAATAAGGGTTAAATTAGTGACAGTTAACATTCAATAATTAGATTAGGGCCTTATTATTGTGATCAGTCTCAGAGGTGTTGATATGTTGATTTGTTCAGATGTTGACTAGCTTATGGGAAGGGAACATAGACTATATCCAGGGTATCCCCACAGTCTATGGTAGTTCCCTTCTGACTAAACTTTGTAAAATGGGCTGGCCATGGCTGCATCCTTCCTGATTCAGGGAATGTGGAAGCAGTTAGGAAGTTTAGTTCTTGGAAGAGAACTTGGGAGACAGTAGTGAACCTAAGAGTTGTGGCTGTGTAAAGACACATGCTTACCTGATGTTCGATCCATACGATTCTTAAGAGGTTATAACCCATAGTAGGTGATTAGAATACATGCCCCACAATCTCTTCTCCCCCCTTTAGGGGGTCAGGAATCTCTAGACACATTTCTTGGGTTGTATTTGGGGAACAAGCAGACATCTGGTCTTTTTTTTTCTTCCCTGGAACTCCAGTTCTTTTCTTCTTTTTCTATTTCAGACCAAAGAAAAGTACGGGAAGGAATGCAAAGTAAGTATGTCTGTTAAAGAGTAACGGTTTCATTTTATTTTCCTTTTTTCTACCAAATTAGCCTTCAATTTGCTCAGCTTTGAGGTCTTCCAGTAAAAGTCAGTGCTATGCAACTTTCATCTATCATTTATATACTCATTGGCTGTTAACTGTTTAGTGTGTGAGGTAAGAAAATGAGCCCCTTAATGCAGGGGTTCTTAACCTGGTGTCTGTGGACGGGCTTTAAACCCCCGGAGATTATATACCAAATGTTGGTTGAGTGTGCACATGAGAATTTTAGTTGAGGAGGAAGATCATAGCTGTCATAAGATTCTCAGAGGAATATGACACTCCCCACTCTCCCCAAAAAAGAGTAAGGGTCAGATTATTAATGGTGGTTACCTCTGGGGTAGAGAGGACTTTGACTTTTGAGTATTCCATTTCTGTACTCTGTGAATTTTTTACTACTGCGGCAGGGTGTTGTAAATATGATTGAAATATTAGATGACATTTAGACTAGATGATTGCTAAGGTCTCTTGTAAATCCTAGATTTGGGAATCCTTCTTTGGATCCCTCATTGTTATTAAGTCTCTTGGATTGATTGTCCAGGTCAGGACCATTCATACTCTGTGGCTCTTATTTTGTGTTAAAGATCTGTGCCAGGCCATTCACAGTGTTTCGCTGGTGCCCCGGGGTCCGCATGCGTTTCAAGAAGACTGAAGTGTGCCAAACCTGTAGTAAATTGAAGAATGTCTGTCAGACCTGCCTCTTGGATCTAGAGTATGGTATGTTTGTCCTGTCCAATAAATCTGAAAGTATGCAGGTGCCCTAGACAACAAACCAGTCTTTTCATCTCCCCTGTGTGTCCTACCTCTGGTTCTCACGCCAGTTTGGACTGTCTGCTGTGGTCTGCTTTTCCTAGTAAGAGGAGAACCATGCTAGGCCATCCTAGAGTCCTCCTGAACAACAATAAGAACTTAAGGAAAAATTGGGAATTAGTTACACTGGCCTAAAACGCCCTCGTGAACATCCCTGTAGCCAAGGGGAGGTACAGGCCTTGTTCCTATGGTAGATAATTTCTTTACCTTGGGCTTCTTTCTAAATCCGAAGCTTTTTTACACGGTTCCTACCAGAAGCTCACAGGATAATTGTGCTTTTAGGTTTTTTGTCTGAACTGTATTATTAGGACTGATACACTGCCACTGTGTCAGAGTAAGTGCTTTTTTCTTTCTTAACTGAAAGTGACTTTTTGTTTATGAGAAAATACTTTTTCAGCGAGTTTCTACTGAACAATAAAAGGGAAAAGGAAAATATGAGTTTGTATGTGTTTAATTCAGAAAGTTATTCTGCTTCTCAGAGTCCTGGTCACATTACTATTTGTATGTTTGTTAAGGAGGTGTTCTGCTTCTAGAATACAATGACCCTTATATGACCATGACTATCCAGATGATCTATAGGACCAACCTAAAAGTTAATCACTTTTTTTTTAAAGGGAAAGGTGGTTTTATTTATTTATTTTTGTTAACCCTCACCCGAGGATATTTTTCCATTGATTTTTAGATAAAGTGGAAGGGAGGAAGGGAGAGAGAGAGAAAAGAGAGAGAAACGTTGATGTGAGAGAGACACATCGATTGGTTGCCTCCTGCACGACCCTGACCAGGATCAAACCTGCAATCCAGGTATGTGCCCTTGACTGGGAATCGAACCCGAGACCTTTCAGTCTGCAGGCTGACGCTCTAACCACAGAGCCACACTGGCCAGGACAAAGTTAACCACTTTTAATGCTTATTTTAAATACACTGTATTGTAGTAAAAGATGTGTTATTAATTTACAGGTCAAGTCTGACTGTACCCAAAGTTTGTTCATCTAAAAGATTTTCTAAAACATTTGTTTCAGAATCATGACAGCTCAAGAATTAGGACAATTTCTTAGAATGCTCTGCAGCAGTATTTACCTGGTGGTGCTAAAGATTTTGAGTAAAAGTATAGTAAAGCCTCTGGTACCAAGTAAGAACGTGGAGAAGGAAAGGATGCTGTTGTATTCTGTGTGTATATTCAGTAATATTTAAAAATATACCTGGGTGTTTTTTTTTCTCCTTTCCTTTGTACCAGGCCTGCCCATCCAGGTTCGTGATGCAGGGTTGTCTTTTAAGGATGATATGCCAAAGTCAGATGTCAACAAAGAGTACTACACACAGAATATGGAGAGGGAGGTATGCTGCCACTTCCTTGATGTAGTCTTATATTTGATGAAAGAATCCTAGTGGATTAACAGTTTATATAATTTACCTTTTGAATTTGCCATCCCTGTGTAGATTTCTAACTCAGATGGAACACGGCCAGTTGGCATGCTAGGGAAAGCCACATCCACCAGTGACATGCTGCTCAAACTGGCCCGGACCACACCCTACTACAAAAGGAATCGACCCCACATTTGCTCCTTCTGGGTGAAAGGGGAATGTAAGAGAGGAGAGGAGTGTCCATACAGGTAAGAGCTAAAGTACATTTTCAGTATCTGCTCACAGATGATTAGCCATCTAAGAAGTGGGAGGTGCTAGTTTAAACTATTTCTGCTTTAAAGTCTAAAAGTTTATGAACCAGTGTGGTATATCGCATGTGTTAAGACTGTTAAATTTAGGAAAGCTTGATTAAATTGTTTTTACGTATAATGGAGCTTTTATTTATAACAGCCTTGGGAAGCTGAATTGCTGTGCTGTATAATATAGATATTGACCCTCCTAGGAGTTTCTGCCTGAGATGTAAGTCTTCACTGTCATGGTAGTGCTGGCTTGAGTCTCACGTTAAGGCCAGGCATCTAAGTGTGTGAGTATGTTTCAGTCAAGACTGCCAAGCATCTGGATTAGGAGTTCTTAACTTGGGGTTGGTTAACCCCATCCCTGCCAAAAAAATTACTCCTTTTTCTAGGGCTGGTTCCATAGCTTTAATCAGACTCTCAGAGGAGTGCAAGACCTCAGATATGTTAAGAACCATTGACCTGGAGAGGAGTAACAATGTTTTGGTTACTTGTTTTGGGGTGGATTGTGCCAAAAGCATTTCTTTATAAGGAAACTGCTACCTTAGATGTTCATTCAAGTGGCTTTTAGGAGGCTGGCAAGTCCCTGTAATACAGTAAATCACTTGATATCAGCTCTGTTTCGATTATTATGTTTTGGGTTGACCAAGGTTTTAGTTCAAAAGGCATTTCAGGGTATGTATGTGGGACTTATGTAGCTACTGTTGGGTGATACCTGTAAATTTTTCCTTTGTTTCGCCTTTATGCACTGTTCTTTCTTGAACCATAGGCATGAGAAGCCTACAGATCCAGATGACCCCCTTGCTGATCAGAACATTAAAGACCGATATTATGGAATCAATGACCCTGTGGCAGATAAGCTTCTAAAGCGGGCTTCAACAATGCCCCGTCTGGACCCGCCGGAAGACAAGACTATCACCACACTGTATGTTGGTGGTCTGGGCGATACCATTACTGAGACAGACCTAAGGTTTGTGGATATAATTTTATGAGCTCTTTTTGCTTTTAACTGTGCTGGAATAACGGGGGGGCAAAAATAGGTAAGCATGATAATCCTTTACAAAATACATTTTTCTTTGGCCAGTCTATAGTCAGTAAATATGCTGACTAGAATTTTTATAAAATCATTCTTTATGGTCCAGAGTATAATGTTCAGCAACAGTGCTTAGTCCATCCTTGCATATGGTAATAATTTCACGAGATTCTGTTTGGCCTAATAGCCAATTAGAGTTTTTAGAATAGGGCACATATCCAAGTATGCTTAATTATGTAGGGGAGGGAAAGCTTTGCAATTATAAAACTCGTATGGTTTAAATTGTTGGCTTTTTAAAGAGATTGGCATTTGGTAAATTTGTATTATTCTTGGCTTGTATTTTGGTCAGCTAGATGAGACATCTGGGCAGAGAGTGGAAATATCCCTTCCAAAGGGATAAAGTGGAGAAGAAACTCCTATAAGTTTATAAGCTGCCCTTGGTAGCCTGTTTCCGCTGCACCCTGTCTAAGTGAGCTAGACAGCTCCCAGGGGGTAGCAGGCTTTTTCCCTTCTTCTCCTCTTTTTTACAACCTTTAAAAAAATTTTTTTAAACACTCTTGGCTCATAGGCCATGGAGGCCATGGTTGGCCAGCCCCTTATGTAGGGTTTAGGGTCCTTAAGGAACTTACTGGGGCCTCCTTTCCTCCATGGGAAAAACCCTGAGATGTACAGTAACCTTTATTTGCACATTGTTTCTTTCCTTCTCAGTATGCAGCCTCACAGCAGGTGAGGTATTGCAGATAGTTAGGCAGACAACCGTGGGGCCATGGACCTCGTGGTAAGTCAGTGGAAGAGTGAATAATCTGCTGTCAGCCTATGACTACTCTGCTGGGACTGTGTGTGTAGTTAACTCGTCTTTCTCTGCCTGTGTCCCTTCAGAAATCATTTCTACCAGTTTGGAGAGATCCGGACGATCACCGTGGTGCAGAGACAGCAGTGTGCTTTCATCCAGTTTGCCACCAGGCAGGCTGCAGAAGTGGCAGCAGAGAAGTCCTTCAATAAGCTGATCGTCAATGGCCGCAGACTCAATGTGAAATGGGGACGGTAAGAGGAGACTGTTTTAAAATGTCTTTGAGATTTCCAAGAAAACTGTTTCATTACCTGGGGCTAGTGAGTTGTTTTTTTTTTTTTTTATCCTCACCCGAGGGCATTTTTGCATTTTTATTTTCAGATGGAGGGAGAGAGGGAGGAAGAGAGAGAGAGAGAAACATCGATGTGAGAGAGACACATCAACTGGTTGCCACCCACGTGACCCCAACCGGGGCCAGGGACAAACTGCAATCGAGGTACGTGCCCTTAGCGGAAATCGAACCCGGGACTCTGGTCCGTGGGCCAACGCTCTAGCCACTGAGCCAAACCGGCCAGGGCGCTAGTGAGCTTTTGATGAATAGGTCATAAAGAATTTTTCATTGCCTATGTAACATTTATTTCTGTGGATGTTGGGAACATCCTGCTTTGGACATTTATTCAGGGTTTTGGTGTCGTAATCTCCTTTGAGGGTTCATGTTTTTTGTGATCAGTTACTATAGGCCAAGTATAATGCCAGGGCCTGAAAGGTGGATTTGAGAATTTACAGATGAGTTGGACCCAAATTCTGTCTTCTCAAGGCTGACTGTCCAGTGGAGAAGAACAGTGAATTTAGGTTGGAAAGTGATGGAACACTCTGAAAGTTCAAAGGGGGAACATGTTTCCAACCTGGAGCCAGGGAAAAGATCGCTAATAGCAGCAGCAACCCTATGGAGTGCTTCCTGGGTGCTAATTAGGCTCTGTGTCAAACACGTATAGGTTGCCTCTTCTCGTCCTTACAGTAGTTCTAGCATATTATGAACCCAGGTCTTTCTGGCTTCAAAACCTTTGCTCTTATCCACTCTGCACTGTGGCATTTAAGGGGAAGGAGTGTTGGCTGATGAGGAGGCAAGGGGTGAAGGAACTCCATTTGACTAGGAAGCATGAGTAGAGGTGTGAGGGAAGGGACACAGTGCTGATGTGTGTGTGTCTCTCAGGTCCCAAGCAGCTCGAGGAAAAGAAAAAGAGAAGGATGGAACCACAGACTCTGGCATCAAGCTAGAGCCCGTTCCAGGCCTGCCAGGAGGTGAGTTCAGACTTTCTGCCTGCCCAGATGCTTGCTAACTTCAGATGCTCAGAGGGCTCTGATGTTCTTCAGTGTTAGAAGAGACTCAGGTCTCTGGCCCCGGCAACAGCTCTGTCTTCCCGCAGGAACGCCCAGATTTAAAGGTGGTGGAAACAGCATTGCACAACTGTCTTCTTTTTTAACTGTTGGCTGTTTTCTCTTCTCTAGCTCTTCCTCCTCCTCCTGCAGCAGAAGAAGAAGCCTCTGCCAACTACTTCAACCTACCCCCCAGTGGCCCTCCAGCTGTGGTGAACATCGCCCTGCCACCACCCCCTGGAATTGCCCCGCCCCCACCCCCAGGTAACTTGCACCTTCCTTCTTAGTAAATACGTCTGACTTAGCCGAGAAAAATCCTTTTGAAAGTCCTGTCCTTACGCCTCCCCATCATGTCTAATAGTCTAAATCCTTTTAGTTTGCCCCATAGAAGTCCTTAAGTAAATCTGATTTGTTAGGATTCCTGATGTTTCCTTTTCTTTCCTGGCCTGCTGAGGAGGGGAAAGTCACCAGTTTTCTAAAGATCTGAGTATATGTAAAATCAGAGTTACTGGATTACAGTGACCTACCGCCAGTGTGTTTCCTGTTGTGATGTAATCCTGATGTGCTAGAGCACTGTTGCTTAAAGTGCAGGCTGTGGACGTTCGTCTTGTCTGCAACAAGATAAGGAGCTTGTGCCGGAACATGAATTCATTAAGAAAGTCTTGTTACAAAAAGTTATCAGATGAACTAAACAGTGCACTTTGTTGTGTAATCAGTTACATTTGGCTCACGGTCATTACCTTGTTGGTGGCCAGTAATAAACAGTTCAAGGACCGGCCATTTGTATAGTGCTGCCCTAGAAAATGTCAGCGGCAGTGTGAACAGTGTGAGTCACGAGTCCAGTGCTCCTGTGGCAGAGTTCCCATACTCTTTGACGAATAGCCTGGTTTCTGAACACCCTCCACTGTAGTATAAGTCATTGAAGTTAATGATGACAGGGTCTTCCATCATGTCAGGGTCAGCCTGATATCCTCCTCACCTCCCAAACCCTGATGGAATCCTGCTTGGTAGAATTGGCATGTTTGATAGCTGGCAGGGGCTCAGGTGACATACTAGCAGATACCCCGAGTCGTGTGGAGTTTTCATTTAACTTGAACTGAGAGGACACGGTTCTCAAACCAAGGAAGTAATACAGGGAGACGTTCCTAAGCAAGTCTTGTGAACTGACATTTTCTGAAGCTCCTTGTCATTTGGTTTATGTGCAAGAGCTGTTGACCTTAGAAAGATTCAGAGGTTTGAAAGGGGGTCAGGGGAACTGCAAGCCTAACAGATTTGTTCTCCCATCTGCAGGTTTTGGGCCACATATGTTCCACCCAATGGGACCACCTCCTCCTTTCATGAGGGCTCCAGGACCAATCCACTATCCTTCTCAGGACCCTCAGAGAATGGGAGCTCATGCTGGGAAACACAGCAGCCCCTAGCACATTGTCACCATCTGGGGCTCTACAGAAGACAGGGCTTAAAAATCCCAGTAAACAAATCTCGGAATAAATATATTTTTCCTTCCTTTGTAGTTTCCATGGTAGCTGAATGTGTTCAGATGTGGGCAGAGAATGACAGCCATGCTTTGATTGATGGACCTCAAATAAGCTGCCATTAACACATCTGGTTACTACTATAACATTACTAATAAAACTTAATGCCTGTTCCTCTTACTTGTAGGGGGAGCAAGCAACAGGGTGAATTGGAATGTCCAACGGAGTTACCATCCCAATTATATGTTCATTTTGTATTATTTTTGGGAGGGGGGAAAATTAACCTGCGGTAAAAATCTTTTGACCATTTATATGTCCATTGGGTATTTTCCTTTCTGTCATCTAAAAAAAGATTACTAGTACTAATCATTGTAGTGGCATGAGTGTGACTTAACACTTCTGAAGTCACACCCTCGGAAAGACAAGTGGAATCCAGCAGCCAGCACAGCCCAGGTCTCTTCTTACCTCTCCGTCCTTCGTTGATTACTAAAGGAATCAATCTGGCTGATAATTTACGTCTCTACGCTACCAAAAGAAAAGGACAAATAAAAATTACTTTGTATTCCTATCAGTTGGATGGAAACAAATGTCATGAAGCTGTGTATCATTGAAGAAACCTGGTGTCTGAGATGGAATTATTTTACAAGAACTTCCTATAAAACACTTTAACAGACTGAAACGAAAAGCGTTGGAGTGTGTGTGAACGGAAGACTCGTGACCTTCAGCTGGAACTTGGAGCTTCAGCATTCACCTTCGTGTGTCTCATTTTAATTCCCCGCTTCTGGGCAGGGAACTCTGTTTGGTCTTAGAATGTTTGGCTATAACTGAATTGTAGATGGCAAAAATAATTTGATGTTGTGTTGTGTTTTTTGTTTTTAAAAAATTAAAACGGGTCAATTTTCCAAATGTCATAGGCTTATTTCTAGATTTCTGTTTTCTTTATCCTTTGGTAGCTGAACTTGAGGTCAGTGGAAGGTAGAAACAAGTTATATAAAAATGTTAATTTTTGCTTTGGACTTGATATTTATCTCTGTTCACTCTATGATGATAAAAAGGTCCACAGCCGGTAGATGATTGAAAAATGGTAGCCTTAAAAAAATCATTTTATACAAGTCATTTTATTTTTATTTATTTATTTATTTTTAATTTATTTTTTTATCCTCACCCGAGGACATTTTTGCATTTATCTTCAGATAGAGCGGGAGGGAGGGAGGGAGGAAGAGAGAGAGAAACATTGACGTGAGAGAGACACATTGAGTGGTTGCCACCCACACGACCCCAACTGGGGCCAGGGACAAACTGCAACTGAGGTATGTGCCCTTAGCGGGAACTGAACCCGGGACTCTGTGGTCTGCAGGCTGAGGCTCTAACCGCTGAGCCAAACCAGCCAGGGCTATACAAGTCATTTTAAAAGGAAGCACACAATTTATCTACAAAGCCCTTTTTCCTGAAGCCAATTCCATGTCACTTATATATAAAAGATGTATTTATGGAATGGACATACCCTATATAACAAACACCCTTTTGTAGCTTTGCTGGAGAAGTTTTGTTTTCCTCTAGCCCAGTGGTTCTCAACCTTCCTAATGCTGCGACCCTTTAATACAGTTCCTCATGTTGTATGTGGGCACATCTGCATGTGGGCGACCCGCCTGGAGAGGGATAGAGGAGCCGTGTCTCGGTGCCTAAGACCATCGGAAATATGTTAGCCGATGGTCTTGGGCGACCTCTTTGAAAGGGTCGTTCGACCCCCAAAGGGGTCGCGTCCCACAGGTTGAGAACCACTTTAGTCTAGAGGGTTTTATCTTGCCTTTTTCCCCCCCCTAAGGTTTTAAAATTAGAAACACTTCAAAATTTTTATTTTATTTCTAGTAATATAGGGTACTTAAAAGTATTTTGATGCTATTTTGGGTTTGTATTTTTTGGGTCTACTTTTGAGCATGTAAAAGATTTTTAGTCAATTTGTGAATTAAGATATGAACCATATGCAGTGTTTTAATAATTGCCAGATTTGATCACAGCTATACACACACACACAAATATGTAAATGTATAACTATCCAATTGTACATTGCCTCTTTGAGAAGGAAGAGATTCTAAATTTCGTGTACTGTCTGGCTATGGAGATATAGCGTAGATGCTCAATTATTCTTAAGTAAATCAGAATTATGAGCAATTAGATTTTGGCAAAGACTCTTAGGTGCTCACCAAACTCCATTTCCTTCTCTTCTAGGGCACACAGCTCAGGGTACACATGAAAGGTAACCTTTGCCATTCTCAGACCTGGTCTGTACAAACATCTCAACTCTGTGAGCTTTCCCCCATCTGCTGGCTAAATGCACGGGACCGTCTCTGGAAGATGGCAAAGTCACACAATGAAGGAACATAGGATCTATCACTGCCTTGAGAGCACTGTAATACAAGGAATTTTGTCACAGTGAGCCACTGAGACCTGGGGATTTTTCTGTGAAAGCAGCTAGTGTTACTTTAATAACTGAGAATGTAGTCCAATCTGATCACACAAAAATTAAAAAAAAAATTTTTTTTTGTTTATACTGCGTAATGGCTTAAAGACTCTGGAGCCAGATTACCTGAGTTCAAATCCTTACTTCAATACCTCCCAGCTGTGTGACCTTGGACATGTCACTTAACCTCTGCCTAGTTGTCATAATGCCTCACCTCCCAACCCTTCTCACTACCTGTATTTTGAGCTGTAGTATATGTGTGTATGTATACACACACACACATACATACTGTAGTATTTTGAGCTGCTCCCCTCATGGAGAAGGCTCCGAGGGAATAGCATTATGGCAACTGAAGTAAGGCAGTGACTGCCTCTGGGGCAAAGAGTGTGTGCAATGTGACAGATTTTTGGAAGCCAAATCACAATGCGACATTGTATCCTGAAATAAAAGAAGGTAACAGAGGAGGGATCTAGAGTGACCTCGCCCCCAGGTCTCTGGCTTGATCTCTTGGTTAAAGTATCTTGTAAGGGTACTCTTTTCCTCTCCTGGGCTCTCTTTGGAAGCCAATAAGCCCAGTCTATAATCAGTAGGAGAGGAATTACACTCCACCTTCTGAAGGGGGAGTATCTACATATATTATTTGGAAATCTATAAAGAAGGAAGATGTGTCCCTTTTTCACCTTTATTGAGTCATTTATTTATATCACTATGATCCATGGATATTGACTTGATTCTTCCAAGTTATAAGCTATTCTGTGAGTTGCCTTTTCACTCTTTTGACAGTGTCCTTTGATACACAAACGTTTCTAATTTTGTGTGTTCATTTTTTACAAGTGTTTCATAGGGAGTTGAGTATTCTCTAATTTGGTGGTGCAGGATTCTACATTTTCATTTTATTGTTCAAATTTTTTATATCCTTACTCATTTGTTTGATAACTGATCAGTAATTGAAAAAACTTCATTAAATCTTCCACTATGATTATGGGTTTATCATTATTTAAGGATCCTTATCATAGTAATGCTTTTTGTCTGAAAGTCTTTGTCTGTTAGTAATATAGCTAGAACACAATTCTTTTTTTAAAAATTTATTTTTCAATTATAGTTGACAGTTTCATGTATAACATAGTGACTAGCCATTTATATACCCTATAAAGTGATCACCTCAGTAAGTCTAGTACCCATCTGGCACCATGCATAGTTATTACAATATTATTGACTATATTCCCTATGCTGTACTTTATGTCCCCATGACTATTTTTATAACTGGCAATTTGTACTTCTTAATCCCTTTCACCTGTTTTGCCCATCCTCCCAACGCCCCTCCTATCCAGTAATCATAAGTTTTTTCTCCGTATCTATGAGTTTGTTTCTGTTTTCTTTGTCCACTTATTTTTTTTAGATTCCACACATAAGTTAAATCATATGGTATTTGTCTTTCTCTGACTTACTTCACTTAGCCTAATACCTTTTGGGTTGGTCCACCCATAGTGTTGCAAATGGCAAGATTTCGTTCTTTTTTATGGCTGAATAATATTCTATCGTATATATGCACCACCTCATCTCTATTCATTTGTCTGTTGATGGACACTTAGGTTGCTTCCATATCTTGGCTATTGTAAATAATGCTGTAATGAACATAAGGGTGCGTGTATCTTTTTGAATTAGCGTTTTGGATTTCTTTGGATGTATACCCAGAAGTGGAATTGCTGGGTCGTATGGTAGTTCTATTTTTAATTTTTTGAGGAAACTCCATACTGCTTTCCACTGTGTCTGTACCAATTTATAATCCCACCAACAGTGCGTGAGGGTGGGACACATTTCTTTAGGATGGTATTTGACTGGTTTATCCTTTTCCACTTCTTTATTTTATTTCTGTGTTATATTTTTAGGAGTGCTGCTTGTGAACAGCGTGGAGCTGGAATCACTTTTTATCCTACCCGTGTATCTTCACTGTGATAACCGATATAGGTGAATGTATTTATACCACTTCATTTTATGGGCCTTGCTTCTTTTTCATCCCTTCTGCTGTCTGTGGAATGGATTTCTCTGCTCACCATTGCTTCTTAGATTCTATACTTTCTTTCTGGATCCTTCCCAAAACATGTTCTTTTGTAATTCTTGCAAGGGTGAGTGGAAAACTCTTAATATTTATTTGTCTGAAAATTCATTTATTTGGCTCTCATTTCTTGAATATATATCTATGTATATATATATAATTTCCTTATTGTTGTTATTCTAAGTGTTGTTCTTTTGTAGGCAATCTAACTTTTTTGTCTGGGTTCCTTTGACATTTCTCTGTGACTTTGGAGTTCCGTAATTTCAGTACAGTGTTTCTGAAGTATGGATTTAATTTATCCTTCTCATGGCACGGTGAGGATTATGTGAGTTTATGTCTTTTATCAAGTCTGGAAAGCCACTAGTTATTATTATTATTTTTAATCCTCACCCAAGGAAATTTTCATTGATTTTTAGAGAGAGGGGAAGGGAGAGGGAGAGAGGGGAGGGGGGAAACATCGATGTAAGAGAGAAACATCGATTGGCTGCCTCCCATACATGCCCCACCTGGGATCAAACAAGCAACCTAGTATGTGTCCTGACTGGTAATCAAACCATGATATTTCTGTGTATTGGACAACGCTCCAACCAACTGAGCCACACTGGCCAGGGCTCCCTGACTCATTAAAAAAAAAAATTTTTTTTTTCTTTATTGATTTTGGAGAGAAGGGAGAGTGGGAGAGATAGAAACATCAATGAAAGAGAACATTGATTGGCCGCCTCCTGCATGCCCCCTCCTGGGGATTGGGCCCACACCTGGGCATGTGCCCTGACTGGAATAGAACCGGTGATCTTTTGGTGCATGGGTTGACGCTCAACCACTGAGCCACACCAGCGGCAGCCCCCCCCCCCCGCCTCATTTTTAAACTCCTTCTGGAACTCCTATTAGTAGTGTTGGGCATTTTATTTTATTTTGCATGTCTTTTAACTCCTCTCATGTTTTCCATTTCTTTATATCTCTGTGATGTGTTATGGGCACTTTTAGTTCACAAATTCTTCAGATATATCTAATGCCATTTTTAGTTCACTAATTCTCTCTTCATGTCCATCTAATCTGCTATTAATCTATTAACATCTTTAAAAGGAGGGATTATTTCGGTGAAATGTATGTACAGAAAAAGTGCATAAAACACAAATTTACAACTAAATTAAGTATTTTAAAGTGAATGTCTGTGCAACAATCACCCAGATCTAAAAGCAGAAAACTTCCAGCTTTCCGGGAAGCATTTTGTGTCCCCTCACAATCACAAAACTTTCTTTCCTCCCAAAGTTACCACTATCCTGACTTATGAAACACTTCCTTGCATCAGTAAACACACATATGGATCTGCCTTCCTCTGTTACCACTTTGTTCCTGAGATGCCTCTGTGTGGCTGCATGACCTGTGGGTCATCATGGCCATTGCTGCTGTCTGATGTCAGGTTCCCAATGTTTTGGCTGTTCTTGGTCCCTTTTTTTTTTTTTAATTCCTCACCCGAGGGTACTTTTCTACTTATTATCAGATAGAGTGGAAGGGAGGGAGGGAGAGAGACAGAGAGAAACATCGATGTGATAGAGCCACATCGACTGGTTGCCTCCCCGCACGACCCGACCAGGGCTGGGGACGAACCACAACCGAGGTACGTGCCCTTGACTGGAATCGAACACGCAACTCATTGGTCCGCAGGCTGACGCTCTAACCGCTGTGCCAAACCGGCCAGGGCTGTTCTCGGTCCTTTTTATTTCCATATCACTATATGATTTTATTTACATAAAGAACAAAACAGGCAAAAGTATAGAGTTTTATATGAAGGGTTTGTTGGGCCCCTAAATGACATGAAAGGCTAATGACCTACTTTTTCAGGATCCACATTTTACTTATTGTTGACTAAAGAAGCAAAATACAGAAGAATGCATACATTATGATCCCATGAAAACAAAGACATATCTTTGCATTTATGCAACTATATACATGTACTTATCTATTCAAACAATCCTAGAGTTCTAGAAGGACCAGTGTTACCTCTGATGTGTGGGGATGGGGCAGAGTGCAGGAGGGAGAAGGTCTGTAGCATGAGAGGAGCTATGTGGGCAGATACCTTCACATTTTACTTCATCCTTTGTTTATATATTCTTACAATAAGAATTATTTTTTTAAAAAAGCAATATCAGTGAAAGTCATGTTATCAGAAGAAAAAAGGAATAAGGATTTGCTTTGGGGTGTAGCAGGCTCCCACCACGCTCTCGTCCACGGTGCTCTGGTGGCTGCCATTACCCTCCAGAGCACAGCAGCGCCAACCCAAGGCAGTGCTAATCCCCTTCTATGTTTCTGACACTTAGCGGTTGGGTTTCAGCACAAGGACACATGGCTTTCAGCGGCAGTGCCCAAATTCAAGACAACACGTTGACTGCAACAATTCTAAGAGTCGGGCTACTGGCCCCTTGAGACGGTGTGGGGCACAGGGAAGTCCAGAGCAAAGGGAAAAGGTAACCACTATGCCACATGCCCTGGGAACCAGATGGCTTCCTGAGAGGGGTCAGGGAAGAGGCAGGGAGGCAAGGGGCAGAGGCGATTCCCGTGCGAAGAGCGTCCCGCAGTGACCAGAGGCCTCTGCCCTCCGGCCACATCCCAGCATCCTGCTTCTCAAGCTGCGTCCTCTGCAGGAGCATCCCTTCCAGTGAAGAGCAGTAGTTGCGTGGAGTCAGAAATGATCTAGCGCTCAGTAGGTATGTGTCCATCGTGCTCACAACAACCCCTTCAGGGGCTTCTAGTCTTGTCCTCATCTTACAGGCGAGAAACAGGCCCCCAGGTGAGGAATGGCCGACAGTGGCAATTAGAACCGTCCCGCCCAGTCTGCACTCCCAACCTCTAAGCTCCAAGGCAGGGCACTGTTATGAGGTGACTGCAGATTGAGTGGGCATTGGCTTGGCCGCCCAGTGCAGTGAAGAGAGACAGTCACTGGAATAGGACAGTTCCCATTTTGGCTCTGTCCCTGGACAAGCCCCTGGATATCCACATCTGTAAAATGGGACAATATTTTTCTTAGGGATGTCCTGACAATTAGAAATTTGATATGTAGAGAACCTACTACCAGCCGAAGCAGTGAGGCACCCAATACAAGCAGCCATCCTCCTCCTCCTCCTCCTCCTCCTCCTCCTCCTCCTCCTCCTCCTCATCATCATCATCATCACTTGCACTGAGGCATTCCTTTCTCTCCTCTTCCTAATGAGCCGGTGTAGAGCCCGGAACTACTCTCGTGGAAACTAGGACAAGATCTACCCAGGGCCTGCTCAGAGTGGTGAACAGGAGTTGGGAAGGAGGAGTCTTTATAAGTGCCCCACTTGGCACCTGTCCTGCAAGGTGCCCAGAGAGGTGCCCCTTCTTTCCATCCCCATGGCCACCTCCCTAGTCCAGGCCTTGTTCCTTGAAGGCTTCCTGGCTTCCTTCTTTACTCCTCTCTGTGCCCACATAGCAACATTGAGACCCCTCACCCCCCAGCTTCAGCACCTCCCCACTTTCTTAGTGCAGCCCACCCACCCTGGCCTAAGGAGTCCGGCTGCTCTAACAGCTCTCCCTTCCCCAGCACACCCCGCCCTATGGCAATTCCCAGCACATGCCGGGCCACTGGCCAGGAGTGCCCCCCCCCCTCTTCCCCGTGGACCCTTACTCCTCCTCAGGCCCTGCTCAGATCCTCTGGGAAGGTTCCTGGAATCCCACCCCACAGCCAGGGTTGGAGACCTCCCTCTGCCTCACGACGTTTTATTCCTCAGGTGCTTTAGGCAAAATTAAGGTAACTGACTGCTTTATAAAACTGTCTTCCCTACTGCCTTTTCCTACTCTAGGTCAGGGCCTGGGCCCCTCTGCGTGGGGCTATCACAGTGTCTAGCACATAGTAGGTGCTCAGTAAATGTTAGAGCATGAATAAAGACCAGCTGCATCTCAGTAAAGGGAAACACTTTCTAAACCCCACATCTGGGGACTACTGAACTTTGTGACCTGTGAGGCCATTTACAAAAGGTTTCGTGTGTGAAGGCCCTTCGTAAACTGTGAAGTGCGGTCCACAAATCTTGGCTCCTGGTGTCCCCCAAACTCTGCGACCAGGGCATTGAAGATCCAGGCTGGGGCTACAGCTCCTCGGACTCCGGGAGGTTGCGGACCCAGCCCTGGGCCACTCTGTTGAAGCTGGGTCTGAGGCGGAGGAGTTCCAAGCCACTGACGAGCTCCGGGACGAAGGGAGTGCCTGCCCTGGACATGGTGTCCCCCACCAGGGGTCCTCCGAAGGGCACGGGGGTCCTGGGGGAGAAGAGCAGCAGGAGAGGTGAGCTGGGAGAGGGAAGGGGTGGCAGCACCCTGACATGCGGGTCACTGTGTAGGGCTTCTCCCTGCCTCTCCAGGCCTCAGTTTCCCCTTCTGTTCAGTGAGGTTTTGTATTATCTTAAACAGGTTCCTCTAGCTATGCCCCTAGTGGGCGTGGCTTGTTGCTTAGAAACAGGAGCCACTTTCCGAGTCAGAATTGGCTTGTCCTAAGCAAAACCCTAGGTTCCCCATGAGTTAGCTGCAGAAGCAATGGAGTTGGAACAGGGTTTCCTTCGTCTTGTCACCTCCCCGCAGAGCACTGTGCCACGAACTGGAGTGAAAAGGGAGGACGAGCAAGAGCACCGAGGACCAGGGCAGTGCGATTACCACAGACCTGCGCTCCTAACCGGCAGAACTGTCAAGAGACATTATTCGATACTGGGACGGTTTCACTCACAGACTGCCGTCTGGAGGGCACACTGGTGCTGCGCCCTTGGAGGACAACTCAGCAGGATCTTTTTAACCTGGAAATGTGCAAATTTGTCAACCAGCAACTTCGCCTGTAAGCATACGGCTTCGGGAAGCCCACGCACACGCGCACAAGGAAGCAGATGTGAGCAGGGGTTAGCGACAAGCCAGAAGCAACCCGCTGTCCACGGGCAGAGGAACGGACATGGAAGTGTAGTCCAGTCACAGGACGGAATACTATACAGCAGCTCAAAAGGAATGAAAAGGTCTATACGCACTAAGTCGGGTAGATTTGAAAGGCATAATGTGGAGTGAAAAAAACAAGCAAGTTACAAAAAGAAATGTACACGTATGAACACACACACACATTCAC
Organism: Tadarida brasiliensis; assembly: GCA_030848825.1. Classification (NCBI taxonomy): domain Eukaryota; kingdom Metazoa; phylum Chordata; class Mammalia; order Chiroptera; family Molossidae; genus Tadarida; species Tadarida brasiliensis. The sequence continues at coordinate 102,040,859 of CM061259.1, read as the reverse complement.
ACAAAATGATGCTATCCTCTATAGGTATGGAGCTGTCCTCAGAAACAGTGCTGGGAACCTCCACAGCAACCTGACCACGGTGTTACCTTTGGGAAGGAAGCTGCGATCGAGGACAGTGAACAAAGGAACCCTACCTTTGTCTGTACTTGCACAGTTTGTTTGTTTTTAAGAGAATGTAAGTATGTGATTTTAAAACTAGTTTTTAATTTTAAGAAAAATAACAAGCATTGCTCATGTGGGTTTTTCCCACAGCCTGGGACCAGTGGGAAGAGGAGTGTGCTTGCCCCTGGGCTAGAAAGGCCAGGGCCTGGGTTCCAGCCACGACAGGGTTCTGCCGGGACCACCCCAGCTGTGGCAGCAACAGCCAGGCCCCGTGGGGACAGGCTGGGGAGTCTCCAAGCCAATGCAAGCCTCACGGTTGGGCCCTTGACCAGGAGCCCAGAGACCTGGCTCCGGAGCACAGCTTGGCCACCAACACTGCTGTTCCTCCTCAGTCTGCCTCAATTGGCCCTTCTGCCCCAGAAGGATCTGGGTTCAGGGCTCCTTAAGACCCTCCTTCTGCTGGTGAGAAGGTGCCTGTCATACCTGAGGTGTCAGATGGATGGGGCTGTGACCTGGGCTGGCCAGGCTGGAAGCTGGCTGTGAGGACTGAGTGTCTGCTGAGGGTTTTAAATAGCTGGGCAGGCAGGGTGGGAGGGCCCCAGGAGGTGAGAGCACAGCCCTGGCTGTGGACAGACCCCAGAACATCTGCCAGGGGCTCGTGGCTCGCACAGCGCCTGTCGCCTGTCGGGTATACTCTTTCCGCCAAGGCCCTCCCTGCCTTGAGGGCAGTCACATGCCGCCTCAGCAGTCTCCTCAAAGCCCCTCACCCCCAGCTCCTTCAGCCCTTCCTCAGAGGGCCTGGTCTCCGGGGCCAGCCAGTCCCTGGCACCACCCACCCGTCTGTCAGACAGACACGGTCTCCACGTGTGGTCTGAGCAGGTGCCAGAAGAGCTGGACTGTGGCCTCCTCTCCGCGGACCCTCCACTTTCACACCCACTGCGGTCCAAGCCAGAGGAGCATTTTTCAGGAATAGTGTCAGACAGAAGAAGCCAGTTGCGATTGAAATCCACCCCTCAGCCCAAGCCCTTCCTCCAGTGCCAAGCTCCTGTCTTGACTCCTATGATTTGTTTCTGGGCCCTCAGGGCAGAATGTTAAATATATCCCTCTATTCCCCATTAGCTTTTCCAACTAGCATTTCAACCTGTAAATAACAATACTAGTAATAATAGCAGCTATTGCTTATTGACAGCTTACCACTTGCCAGAAACTTTACCTGTGGCTTCTTATGCCATCCTCACAACAATGGTATGAAGCAGGTACTGTAATAGTCTCATTTTACAGATGGGGAAATGGAGGCTCAGAGAAGTTAAGTCACTTTCCCAAGGTCACACAGCCAGGCGAGGAATCTGCATTTAAGCCCACGTTGAGGCCCCCATGCTTTAAACAGTACAAACCGCTCTGTGGCCCTCGCCTCTCGTGTCCAGCATTTCACTGCCACTGCCCACCTTGGTACAGCCTCAAAGCCACTTCCTAGGCATCTTCCAGATCATTGATGAAAATGAGGAAAAGGCTGCGCTATCTAGGACTGCTGAGATCTGGGCCCCCACCCCGGGACGGAGGTGTACCGCCATGAGCATCAAAGAGGCAGAGCATAGCCGTGATGGAGAACAGCTTCGGCTTTGGGACTTCGGGCAGGTTGCTGATATTCCTGAGCAGGGCTCCTCACAGGCAGAATAGGACAAACTACAGCACCTGTTACGGGGAGGATCCCGGGAGACGTGCGGTACGTTCCCCATACATTTATTGAGCACCTACTGCGTGCTGAAACAAGAGCTCTGAGTTCTCATAGGAGCTCAGTAAGTGCTAATGAGTGTTCAGATACAGCCTGGCATGTCGAGAGCGCTCAGGAAATCCAGCTACTGGGCTGCCCGTTGTGACTGGCACCTGTGCACCCTGCTGCTCTCTCCCCCAGCTGCCTGCCCTGCCTTACTTGTTGAAGTTTCGATACTGGGCAGGGCTTGGGGTATGACTTCGGCCTTGGCTCTGGAAGTCCCGGTAGCTGACGAACTCCTGCCACGGGCAGTGGTAGCCCTTGGGGATGACCGTGTGGTTGAACTTCTCCGGCGGGACGCTCTTGAGCGGCTCGGCATAGCCTGCAGGTGGAGCAGGGTGTGGGTTCCTCTCCCGGGCCCCGCTCCCAGGCGCACCCCGCCAAGTGGTTGGGGGCGGAACGACCCAAGCTGGGAAAGGGGAGTGTGTGTGTGTGGGGGGGGGGCGGTGACGTCCAGAGTTGCTCCTGCGAAGGGTATCCTTCCCCATCGCCTGAAGGAATGACTGGAGCAGGGGGCTCTCGAGTTGGGGTGCGGATTCTAGTCTTGACTCGGGCTGGAGCTCGCTGTGTGACCTGGGGCACGTTGCTGCTCCTCTTTGGGCTTGTGTTAGGGCCGCGGAGGGGTGTGTGTGTTTGGATGGGGAAGGGGGTGGGCTAGACAGACACCCTCTGAGCATTCTTCCTGCCCGCCCTGGAGCACGTCCACGGGTCCCCCTGACCCTCCGCCTTCTCCTTTGGTTTGGGTCGCCGAGGCCACTCACCTGGTGCCAGGGCGCTGGGGCTGGGGGCGCGCTCGGCCCTGGAAGCCGCGGGCTGGGCGTCCTCGCGATCCCCAGGGGAGGCCCGGAAGGTGTGGAGCTCCGAGCCGCAGTTCTGTAGCTCCGGGCTGTCGGCAACCTGGGCGCAGGGGTGTGCGCGCAGAGGTGAGGGACAGCCTCGATGTCGCCACACCCATCCCCCAGCTTCCCCTTCTGTGGGGTCTCCCCCAGCTCACTGTCCCCAGCGCCTCCAGGCACTGAGGGTGGTGGTGGGGGCTGTGGGCAAGTAAACTGCAGGGAGGCTCAGCTCCGCAAGGGACCAGGGATCACTCTCCACCAAAGGGGGGGGGGTGCATAATCCTAGCACCCACCTCCCGGGATGTTGGGGGGTGTGAGTGAATAGTGCAGAGCCCTAACCCAGTGCTGGGGACAGAGAGATGCTCTCTATATGTTAGTCGCTATTATAATATTAACCCTGGGCAGATAACCTCCCCGCACGTCAGTTTCCTTCTCTGTAAGACGGAGATGATGATGATGACACCACATTTTGAGGGTAAATGAGCTGATAACATGTAAAGTGCTTAGCTAGTAGGGTCTTAGACACATAGCAAGGGTAGGCGTCTTGTCATCTTTATCGTTCTGTTGTATAACTCCTTCTCAGTCGCCTCCTGTCTCACCCAGAAACTGGGTGGCGCTCGGAAGAAATGCCCCTGCGTTCATCAGAGTTCCTGAGACTGCTTGCTGCCTTGCGGAAGCCTGAGGATAAACCTTTGCCTCCCTTCTCTACCAGCTGACTGTTCCACAGCCTGTCCTTCTTCCAGTGGGAAGACGAGAAAGGCGTTCTGTGTTTTCCATCTTAGATCAAGTCTAATCTAAGTCTCGCTTGCTGCAAATTCAGCCCAGCGCGCACGACTGTTCTTCAGCGCTGTGTGTAGGAGCTCGGCTCCTCTGCTCTGCAGCGCATCCTGCCCACTCCCGTATGTTCTGCATCCGGAGAGGTGCCTACCGAGGTACCGCTGTTCCAGCTCACTCGGCAAGGCAGGCGCTCAGTCTGAAGGGAACGGCACAGCCTTCCCTAGCTGGAGCTGGAGGGACTGCCCGGGGGCCAGGGGTCCTCACCTGGCTCGCTGTTTGGCTTTAGGCAAACCCCTGGCCTCTCTGGGCCTCAGTTTCCCTGTGAGCACAGTGGGGTCTTACCGGCCGCTGGCTGGCTGCCAGCTCAAAGGTGAATTTCTGCACCCGGCGCTGCCTCTTCTGGAAGAGGAGGGACCCTCGGTTGTTGCGTAGAGATAGCTCCTCCATCATTAGGTCCTGGGGCACGCTCAGCTTCTTGCCCAGGTCCAGCAAAGGGACTGTGGGGAGAGGCCACAGTGAGCTCTTACCACCTAACGCTCAGGTCACTCGGAGCCACCTCTAAGGGGACCTCCTCACAGCACCGTCCATGTGTATGAGAATGGCAGCCTCTCCCCACACTTGCCAGCACTGAGTGCCATCGTTCAGCGGACTCTTTGCCCACCTGGTGGGCAGAAGTGACACCTCAGAGTTTAATGTGCACGTGTTTGGCACGCAGTGAACTTGGGCATCGCTTCAGATGTTCTTTGGCCATTTGTATCTATTTATTCCACGGCTCTCCTGTGCAGCTCGTTGCCCACAGTGGTGGAGGTCGTGAGAAATGGTCAGGTCCTAGATGTCTTTAAAGGCAAGCCATGCGTAAGGGATGAGAGAGGGGGGAGTGGAGGACGGTGGCAGGCTTTCTGGCCTCAGCCACTGGAAGGATGGAGAGGTCACTCCCTGAGATGGGGAGGGTCTGGAGGAGAGGCTGTGGGGAGACTCAGGAGTTCAGTGTTACATGTGTTCTTTTAATTTTAAGGGAGCCTTTTATGATGATAAACCATTATGTCTGCATTGAAGAAAGTTAGAAAAGACAGAAATGAGAGAGAATGAAAAATACCATTTTCTACCATTCAAAGATTGCCACTATTAACATCTCAGTATCTATCCTTTGATATCTTTTTCAATGACTATATATTTATATAATAGTTTTTAACCAAAATGGAATCATAGCCTATGTGCTTTGTAACTTCTTTAATCAATTAAAGATCTCCACCTTTCCAAGTGAACAAACGCGTTTTATATAATGCTTACTCCATATTTAAAGCCCCCTAATTTTCTTTAAAATTGGACATATAAGATTTGAAGAACCTTGTATACATCCACCTGGAGAGTCTCTTGTTCATGGGAGGTAACTGACCTGAGATAAAGATTGGGGCATCATGAGCTTATCAAAGGTATTCGTTGTGTTGTTTTCAATGAAGAACATCCCATTTATTTCTTTTCTTATAGTTAGGACTATAGCTGCTTTATAGCCTGGGGCCTCCAACATTTAGATGGAGGCAATGAGGACCCAGCCCTGGAGCCCGGAAGGAGCACCCGGCGAGGCAAGAGGAAGTCTAGAGCGTGGTGTCCTGGAAACCAAATGATGAAAGCATTTCAGGGAAGATGGGCTAATCCCCGGAGCAAATGCTGCTGGTGTGTCAAGATGAAGGCTAAATTGACCATGACATTTAGTAACACGCGGTTACTGCTGGTGATCTTCACAGAAGCAGTTGCTGGGGAATGTTTGGGTGTAGAAAGCCTTATTGGAGAGGGTTCAAGAGAAAATGGACAGAGGAGCAGTTTGAGCACACCACGAGGAAGCAGCCAAATGAAACATTCTACAGGGCAGCGGGCCTGGTTTCTTCAAAGGAGTGAATGACATGGGAAAAATAAGTGGGGTTGTTCTAGATTAAAGGAGATTTAAGAGACGTAGCAACCAAATAAAAACAATGGCCCTTATTTGGGTCCTCATTATAACACGGTAGAAGATTGGAGAAAGTTAACTATGGGACTGCTTATTACATAGTATTCGATCAATATTGCTAATTTTGTTCCGTGTGCTGATATCTTTGTGGCGTGTAAGGAAATGTCCTTTTTATGATTTTTGATGCACTCGGAAGTATTTGGAGCATGAAACGACATGTTCTTTGGGATTTGCTTTGGATTCCAGGAATGAAAGGAGGGCCATGGGGATTTGCACTCTCTGCTTTTATGTGTGTGTGGAAATTGGCTTGATAACATGTTAAAGAGAGAAAGAGAGGAGGGGAAGACTCGAGACAACTGCTTTGAGGAGCTGTGCTCCACAGGACCATGGCTGACGGCAGCTGTGGAATCAAAGTTGTTGTTTGTTTGTTTGTTTGTTTGTTTGTTTGTTTTCAAAGAGGGAGAAATAACAGAATGTTTGTTAGCTGATGGGAAATTTTGACAGTGCAATAGAGAGAGAGGAAAAATACTGAAGGAGTGTCCTTGAGCAGGGGAGAGGGAGGGAAGGGCATCCAGTGCCCAACTAGAAGGGTTGGCTTCAGACCAGCAAGGAGAGTTCATCTACCACATCAGGAAGAAAACAGAGCGTGGACACAGGGGCACGCAAGTGGACAGATGTGGAGGCAGCTTACAGATGTTCTCTTTTGGTGACTTCACTTTCTCAGTGAAATAAAAACAAGGTCATTAGCTGAGAATGAGGACGGGGGAGGAGGTATTGGAGGTTTGAGGAGAGAGGTTGCCAAGGTTGTCTGGGAGTTTTGTGGGAGGGTGAATGGGTCAGGGAGCTGGACGTGTCACCAGGCAGCACTGAGGCTGTTCAGGGTCTGTGACTCATTCCAGTCAGTGGACTCCTACACAGCCTTTTCAAAAAGGAGGTTGATTTTTTTAAATTTTCATTCTTTCAGCAAATATAGAGAGAGCACCTTCTACATGTTAGGGGCAGAAATAAATCCACTGTAGGTTAAAACGGGAGGGGGGGTAAGTTTCAGAAGAATCTGTATTCTGAAGTCCCACTGATATATTTTTAAAAACAAATATATATTCATGCATGCATTGAAAAATCTGCAAGGAGCATGCCTAATATTAGCAGTGATAACTTAAGCGACATAGAGAGAAGGAGAGCTGGAAATTATTTGCACTGTTGTTTTTTTTAAACAAGAAAATGTGCTGCACACTTAAAAGCATAAAAAACTATTTATACATAAATACATAACAAAAAGACTCTTGGCATCATATTCTCAAATACTATCCAGATGAACTGAGCTTAATATGTTTTTTAAAAAGAAAAGAAAAGAAAAAACGCTATAGACAAAACCTATTTGATAAAGCAATTCTGGCATTCGTTCTTAGGGAGAAAAGTTGAATAAATATGCCCGAAGATATATGTACAAGGATGTTTATTACAGTGAGGTTTCAAATCGTGAAAACTGGGATCAGTCTTGTGGTGGATGCTGTCCAGATGCCCTTGCCAGTGGCTAACAGTCCACAACTGCCACCTTCTGCAGAGAACTGCCCAGGTGAACAGAGGGGGCATGGTCCCCTTGCTGAAGGTGGGATGAATGCCCATGCCACCCCCAACCCCGGGGTCAGACTGATCTGGGCTACAGCTGAGCCCACCTCCTTGCTCAGCAATTCCCCTGCCCTGTCCTGCTTCACTTCCCTTCTCCTGAGAGTGTGACCTCAAAGGTCACTTGCTCAAGAATCCTCAGGCTCTGCTCCTCAGGGTCCCAACCTGAGACGAGCCGTCATGCCCGCCATTAAGGTGTGTGTGTGAATCTAAATACGTATAACATATGACATTGCAAGGGGGGAGGTGGTGGGCTGAATCATACCAGGATGGGAAGAGGTCTGTGGTATGCTGCTAAGTGAACATAAATTGAAGCTGAAGAACGCAGTGTATAGTCTTTAGCCCTCGTGTGTGTATTTGCATTTATGTAAATATCTTTGTATACGAACAGAAGAAGGATTGACACAAATACCTTAACAGCGGTTATCTCCAGATGTTTGTGTCAGGAGGAACTTTCACTTCCAAAGCCCTTCCTGTCGGCCTTGTCTGAATATTTTATAAAATGCTGTATTATGTGTATAACTGTACAGTAAAGAAGCAGATCTGGAGACGAAGATCTGGAGTGAAATCTCAGCGCTACCACCTCCTAGGATGTGTGACCACCTAGCTCCTCTGAGCCTCAGTTTTCTCATCTGCAAAATGGTGACGATAATGTCTAATGGACAGAGTTGCTGTGAAGGTTTATAAAGCATCAAAGCTCTCAGGGTAGCATCTGACATGCGATAAGCACACAGTCATGGTGTTTTCATTGTTCTTACTCTACAGTGGGTGTCTTTTGGTAGCGAAACTATGAGGTTTCTTTTCTCTTTCTTTCTACTTTTCTTTAGTTTCAAAATGGTCTTTAATTAATACCCTAGCAACAGTCAACAATTTACATATTTCCAGTCTGGCATACATGACGTGTGTCCGTACTTGGGGGTCTAATTCATTGCTTAGACCCGAGAAGAGAGGGTGTGTGGCCAGTCTCTCCTGGTTAGAGCATCAACGCGAAGTGTGTGTGTTTCAGCACACGAGATGGTGGAATAGAAAGAAGAAACTTGCCTCTAACAAAAGGAGGCAAGAACACACAGAGTGGATTAAAAGGATGACTCACATATGAAGTCATACGGCATGATTAAGTACTTCCTAGGAGGCAAAACCTAGCAGTGCTCTCGGGCGAGGGTTTATCAGAGCTCTGTTCTCCGTGCACCTGGAATCACCTGGGCGCTTGTCCGGCAGGGGAGGGACGGCCCCTCCCAGCTCCACGGAGTCGGAGTCCCCGGGTGGACGCTGGTGATCTGCATTTCAACCAACGCCATGTCACTCTGATTCACGTGAATGTTTGAGAGGCCTGGCTGAGTTGAATTTGTTTTTAAAATACTTGAAATGCTCTAACGTAGGCCAAATAAACAGTCCAAAATGATGCCAAGAGTTCTGGAAGAGGCTTATAAAGTTGATACACATCTATTTTGGACGATTTATTCATTGGGTGAGTTGGTTTTTAAGGGAAATGGTTTGAGTCCAACTGGGGAGCCTGCCCTTGCCACCAGCCACTGTCCCCCGCCGTCTCTTGCCGTGGGGGCTCGGTGAGACGCGCAGTCCATAAGCAAGGACAATGTGCGGGGAGCTTGGGGCTACAGTTAAGGCTGGATCTGGGATCCGCGCCCGCAGAGCTCAGTTTGGGGCTGAGGAAGGACTTAGTGAGGCCAGGCTTGGTCGAAGGCACTCAATCTCAGCTGCTGGGTGTGGGGACAGCAGGACGGGGCCCTTCCCAATGCTTCGGGAAGCTTCCCAGCGCAGGTGGCAGATTCCACAGGCACTCCCTCGGGGCAGGCCTGGAACTCACACCTGGTTTTGTAGGCCTGGGGCTGGCAGGCCTAAGTGGCTGCAATCTGGGACCAAGAAAGGATGGGGTCTGAGGAATGCCCGAGGGCTGGGTCCACCTTACCTGGTTCGGCTTGGTCCCCCATGGCCGCCATCACGGGCTCCTTCTGCTCCTTGGGGATCATCCTGTAGATGAGATGATCCACAAATGGGCCAGGCCACCTCCACTGCCCTCCCAGACCTCCTCCAATTCCCTGGCCCACCCAGTTCTAGTCCACCCCAAAGTCTCAGGCAAGGGCTGTCTGAACTGCAAAGGCCTCTGGGGTCTCTATGTACAGAGGAGGAGGCTGCAGCCCAGGGAGGTGAGGGAGACGCTCAATGCCTCCATGCAGCCAGAGACACGCTCTCTCTTCAGGGGGTGAGCTCTGGGACATTGGGGGCGGGGAAGGTGGGGGCCTCAGACTATTTTCATCTGCTGACGCAGGTGGGCTCTGGTCAGCGGCTGGGAGAGGTTGGAGGTTTACATCGGGGGAGAAGGTACAGGTGAAGAGGCTGGGGTGACACTGGGGTCTGCTGGCTGTCCCAGTACTTGGCCCTAAGACTTGAGGGCACAGGCTGGTCCAAGGAGCTGAGAAAACCGTCACAGTCTTCTACCCCGACTCTGGAGCTGACCTTCATGATGTCCTCTTTCATTTTAATATTTTTAATTTTTAAATTGCAGTTGACATACAATATTACATTAGTTTCAGGGGTATAACAGAGTGATTAAACATTTATGTAATTTACAAAGTGATCACCCCGATAAGCTTAGTACCCCATGGTGCTCTCTTCTTTCTCACCCCTCTCTTCTCCTCCTCCATCCCCCCATTTGCATCTCATGGCACTTTCCAGGAAATTTACAAATAAAATGAGGTCCAGACCCCCAAACCCCTGCAGGCCCCAAATCCAGATCCCCTAACTTGCCCCCAAAAGAGGAGGTAGAGCCCTTGAACCCCCTTACAGACCCCTGTTCCCTTCTTCTTTGCCTCCAGGTTTTTGTATATTCCTTCCTTTAGAATAACAGCCTGCCCCCATTGGTACCCGCACACGCCCTCCATCCTAGGTTAGTGGGCACTGAGCTGGGTGACCTGGCGTCTGATGGGTGTCCCTGACTCCCTCCGTAACTGAGCAAGTTGCTCTCCAGCTCTGTGACTCGGTTCCCCCCTCTGTAACACAGGGAGGTTGGGCTAGATCACGGGGATCCTGGATGGGCTGCAAGAGCACCCACGAGCCTCCTACAACGATGCACACACGCACATGCCTGCGTGCACTGGGGTGCGGGTAATGGGATGATTGAGAGTCTCCCGCTGTGACCCTGAGGACTCTGCAGTCCGCAGGTCTGTTCTTGATAAACATTCTCTTTACAGAAATTCACAGACGTTGAAAAGGGCCCCTCACTTTTCAGACAGGGTCCCCACTTCCCTCTACTACCTAAAGATCTTGGAGACCTGACCCAGAGCCATTATTTATCCCCCACCATGAATCCTAGCCACCCCCTCCCCATTTAACCTAGAGTAACCTAGGGCTTAGAATCCCTCCATCCCCAACTCGGGATTCAGGCTTCCATGAGGCCCCACACTCCCCAGACTCTGCAAGGCCTTCCCTCTGCTCGGACAGGAAGGGGCTCTGGGAATGGGCTCACGACCTCCACCCACTCCCCACAGCTCCTCAAGTTCCCCCAGGACCCTGGTACCTGAGAGCAGGGACCACAGTGGGCAGGGAGAATGTCAGACCCTCAAGACTAACACCTCTGTCAGGAAGCTGAAAGTTGGGTGGTCGTTGTCCGTGCAGCGGTCGGGCGCTCAGCGAGCTGAGTGCGCCCGGCAGCCAGCTCTGGCCTCAGCTGACGAGAATTGTTCCTGCCGTGTCGTGGCTCACAGCCGTATTTCAGGCTGCAACAGGATCCAGGGACAGATGCTAAAGCACCAGGCCCCAGGGAGACAGGTGCCCCAGCAGCAGGCCTTGCCGACAGAAGGGTTTGCACACACATGTACGCACACACGTTCATATGACACACCAAAGTCACCTGGAAATGCTGAGAGTCAGTCTCCAGTCACTTGAGCTTGCTAATTGTGTCCTCAGTGCCTAGAACGGGGCCTGATAGGCTTGCCGTAGGTATTTGTTGGATGGATGGGTGGATGGATGGATGAATGGATGGATGGATGGATGAATTGTCCTTCAATATCTTTGTTTGACTTATTTATTCTTTCTTTCTTGCCTTCACTTCTTCCTTCTGCCTCCTTTCTTCTTCTCTCCCTCCCTCCACCTTCTCACATTCTCTGAGCCTCTCTCTATGGACTGAAAATAAATAAGGCACGACTCCGTGCTGAAGGAGCCCAGCCAGGCCCCAGTCAGACCTGTAAATAAGCCTTTGAGACGCATCATGGGAAATGCGCTGGGAGTGCCCAGGGGAAGGTGCCACCAGCTCAGCCTGGGGGTGGGGAAGGCTTCCCAGAGGAAGAGACACTTGAGCTGGGCCTTGAAGGCTGAGTGGGAGTTCACTGGGTGGAGAGGGGGCACAGGACTTGCAGGCAGAGGCTGCGTGTGTATGAGGATGGTAGGGGTCGGCAAGTAGGGCCAGCACTGGGGGAGGGGCAGTGCTGAGAGATGAGGCCGGACAGGTGGGCAGGGGCCAGATCACAGCAAGCTTTTCAAAAGGCAAGTGTGCTTTATAAAGAGCCGTGGAAGAGTTTACAGTGGGGGAACGGAGTGGTCAGATTGGCATTTTTCCAAAGATATCTCTGCCTGAATGTGGAAGATGGGGGAAGGGAGCCAGACTGGAGGCAGGCCTTCACTGTGGTCAGGGGAGGGATGGGGGTGGCGGATGGGGCAGTGACAGAGGCATCCAGAGGAGGAGAGGGACTTGAGGGGTGGTTGGGGAATCACCAGGTCCCGTGTGTGGCTGAGGTGACTAAGGAAGCTAACAAGAGGAGCAGATGGGGGTGGGGGTCAGAAACTGAATTCAGTTTGGGATGAACTTGGTTTGAGTTGTCTGGGGACTGAGATCACCAGGAGGCAGCGGGACACTGCATTCAGGGGAGGTTCCAGTTAAAGATAAAGATTGGGTGAGAGGCATACCAACCACTCCCATGGAGAGGTGGGGCCGGCAGGGATGCGCTGGGTCTGGGGCATGGAGCATCTGTACCTGTGTGATGGGACACAGTCTAAGGACTTATTTCTGACACCTTCGTAGGAAGAAGCCTGGACTTTGCTGTGGACTGCCTGAGCTCGGCTTCCTTCCACGCGGGTTCCTCTGCCCAGCCTCTGCGGGGCCTGAGCTTCTAGAGCAGAAGGTGAGGAATGTTCCCAGGGCAGGTTTGGCCTCACCTGGGAGTGGGGCCACAATCCCCTCTCTGGGCAAAGAACACCCCCATCAGGAGAGGAGCATCGTAATGGTCTGAGTCCTGAGCTCACTAGGATTGTCTGGACTTGGGCATGACCTTCTCCTGCCTGGAGCCCTGACCTACCATGAGGAAGTAGCCCCAGAGCACTGGGCCCTGCCCCAGCTTGGCCTGCACACTCCAGTGACAGTGCCTTGTGGTCAGGACTGTGGTCACAGCACCCTGAGACATCGCCTAGCCCCGCTCACTCATTACACAGGTAGGGAAGCTGAGGCCTAGAGAAGGAGATGGCTTTCTCAGGGTCACCTAGCTAGTAGACAGTAGGACCAGGACTTCAACTCGGTGACTTCTTCTATGGCCTGGAGTTTTTCCATCATTCCCCATCTCTCCTCACGGTTGCTACTTCTCGAGCTCCCATCCCATGTATGTCAAACATTCTCATCCACCCAGAGTCCGATGGACTGTCCCATGGTTGGCGAGAAGGGAAGGGCTTTAGACACAGCTGAAAATGACCCAGGAGGCAGAAGGATTCAGGAAGCATTTATTTGGGGCCAGAGCTGAATTCTATAGGAGGCAAGACACAAGACACAGGCAATCTCTAGTGGGTTAGAGGAGAGGACTGGGGGGGAGAAGGCAGTGAGGTGAGGGAACAGCCAGACAGAACTGCAGCTTTCCAAGGCTGCCTCCTGCTGGCTCTTTGTGGAAATGCAGGTAGAAGTAGATATTCTATGCCACTGCCTTAGCCAGTGGCCTAATAGTGTCTCTTCTCCGAAACAGGCCTTAGCTCTGCTTCCATGCTACAAGGCACCCTGAAGCAGGTGAGCACGTTGGTAAATGTGGTCACTCATCATTGACCAAACCAGCGCACCCTCTCATCTTCCCACCAACAGAGGCTGTGTTCCCAATCCTTAGACCCTAGTAACCCTCTGGGATCACTTCTTTATTCCAAAGCACCCCACCCATATCCTGACCCCCAGCTTCTCCTAGCTTCACTTAAGGGTCCCAAGTCTACAGACTCTGTCCTTCATCTTTGGCAACATCCTGGCATCCTTTCATCCGCACACCTTTGATCCTCAGCCAATTCCTACACCCACCCACCTGCACCCGCACACTTAATATCCTAAAGTAGATATTCTGAACCCCTAGATCATTTCCAAAACCAGTCAGTTTTGGAAACGATCCAACTTAGCCACATTCCTCCCTGTGTTCCTTCTGGGGAATGGAATCAAAGCCACTAAGATTTAAGGGACAGGCTAGAGCCCACTGTCAGGGTCCCCAAGGTCACTGGGCACCAGGTACTAGCTAGCCCAGAGTGCAATGGGAAACAGAACAGGGCCCATTCATCTGGGCATGATATGGACATTGGGACCTGGAACTGAAGAGTGGGCGCTTCCTAGGGAACCAGAAACACAGGTTGACTCTGGTCTAGCCCCTCACTCACCCATCCAAGCTCACCTGCCCCTGAATTCTGCCCAGCCAATCCTTCACCACTTCTCTCCCTCTCTTCCTAATACTGTGGAATGCATTTCAGAACTGGAAGAGCCCTCAGAGGTCATCTGAGACGATCCATTTTATACTAGAATCTCCTCTATGCCTCCTGGCCACTGCTTGCTTACATCCCATAACAAGAAACTCTTTGCCTCCCTCTTTCCATTTGGGCAACCTCAAACTCAGGGCCACAGGCAAGCAGAGAGCTCCACATCAACTCAGAAAGGGATCAGCTTTGACAGGGCTGCCATGAAAGGGCCCAGAGGGACAGATGGGTTGGAGACGCCTATAGCATTTCTGGAGATCCAAGTCCTGGGCCTGGGGGAAATCATTGCCTTCCAGCGCTCTTCTCTGGCTGCAGATAAGATGCCCTGGGTAGTCTGAGCTAGGGTGGAGAAAAGCTTAAGAGGGATCTGGGAGGAGGAATCTTCCTGCCTCTTCTCTCCAGAGGAGTGGGGCACCTTGAGCTGGCCTGGGAGACCTCTCTAAAGGTCACCATGGTAAAAATAGAGCTTGTCTAGGCAGGGATGGAAAACAGCTGCTGCTGGCTGGGACTTGGAGCCAGGAGGGCAGATGGTCAAGTCAGGACCTGGACAGGGAACTTAGGCCTAGGATCTTCTGAACACACACCCCTCATTTGCCAGACTTCAGAGAGCAGAGCCAGGAAGGAGGGAGGAGTATGGAACCCTGTAATGCAGCAAGTCCAGGGGTCCATATACACAACACCCTGCTTCTTCCAAGGCACTAGTGTGTGTGTGTGTGTGTGTGTGTGTGTGTGTGCGCGCGCGCGCGTGTGTGTGTGTATTGATAGGAGGGAGCATTTAGACGTTTGGAGATTGCTTTGGCCAAAGCCCCATTAAACAGATGGAAAAGCTGAGGGTCAGACAGAGGAAGGGTCTTACCAAGGTTCACACAATGACTGAATGATGGAGTTAGGGTTGGAACCCAAGCTTGGATCACTACCCCACCCCCAAGCCCAGAGCTCTCCCCCTGACCCCTTATCTCTGGGGCTGTCCAAACAGGCCAGACCCTTTGGGGAGTTGCGCTGAGATCTCCCAAGCCTGACGACTCTTCTCCCAGCTCGGCCGTCCCGGGATGGGGATGGCTTGGGCGGGGGAGCCTTAGGTGGTGCAGGAGGCCTCGGCGGGGAGGCTGCCACGCTTGAGCCTCAGGCTCCCGTTCCACCCGCGGGGGCAGATGTTGTAGCCGAGGATGCCGGGCGACTTCGCCCCGGAGTCCTCGGAGTCGAGGGACACGTCGGAGTCCGTGGGCGAGCGGCGATAGGGGAAAGGCCGGGACGGTGCGGGCAGCGGGCTGCGAGGGCTGGCGCAGGGCGAGGGCCCGGCCAGCTGCGGGCTCCGCGCGATCGGGGCGAACGTGGCCCCGGAGGCGGCCGCCGGGCCGGGGCGGGCAGGCTGCGGCGAGCGCATGCGCGGCGGCGGCGGCGGCGGCGCCCGGGGCGGGGAGAAGGGCGGCAGGCTCTCGGCGCCCGGCGGCCGCGGGGAGGCGCTCTTGCGCCGGGCCGCGTTGATGATGTTTCGCGCCAGGAGGGCCTGCAGCTGGCGGCTGGGGGGCCGCCCCTCGGTCTCGGGTCGCAGCGGGGATACCGAGCGCTCGCTCCACGACGGGGACATGGGCGGCGGCGGCGGCAGCGGCGGGGGGCTGCTCATGCTGCTCCCGCGGCCAGGCTCCCACGGCCGCGGACTCACCCAGCCGTCCAGGCTGCTGGGGGGCCGCGACGCGCCCGGCGTCCAGGGCGGGGACGAGTGCAGGCCCTCGCGGCGGTCCTGCGGAGAGAGCAGAGCGGGTGGGCACGCGTTAGTGTGGGTCCTCCACGGCGGGAAGTCGGCAGGGCCGAGTCTGATGTGTCCACTGCAGTCAGGGAAGCCGGCGACCGGAGTCGGGCAGTGCCTGCAGTGAAACGTGGGTGACCCCACTCTCCGCCCAGGTGCCTGAAAAAGCCCACGCTGCCTGCCCCTGCGATTCGCAGGGAGGCGGTGGCTGGTGGCTGAGAACACTCAGCCCCAGAAGCAACTGGAAACCTCTGGACTTCATTTCCTCCTCTGTAAAATGGGGGTGTCATGTCAGCACGGACCCTATGGGGCTGTTGTGAGAATTAAATGAGATAACTAATGTAAAAGAGTATTACATGATTTGTATGATTCCCTGGGAGAAAGAAAGTGCTCACTTGATGTCAGTTATCGAAAGAAATACTGAAAGGATTCACATGAGATTAACCAAAGTGGTGTGTTAGGAAGTGGGGTGAGCAGGGCAAGGTACACAGCCACAGGGGTGGGAATAAGGTTTTAATGTATTACTTTTTATGTAAGTTTAGATTTTTGAACGATATGGATGTATTATCTATTTAAAAATTTTAAAAACAAAAATATTGATCATTATTTTTAAGGTTGAACTTAGGCAAAGGCCCTCTCGGCCCCAACGGCATTGCCATGTTGCCATGGTCACCTTCTAATTTTTCCTTGGATGTCTTGAGCAGGGAGGACGTTCCCACTGACAGATGGAAACACAAAAGGAAGTTGGGTCGTTCCTCCCCTCACTCCCCTCACTGGGCTTCTTGCTGGCGTGGGTGGGGAGTGTGGACATCTTTGAGGTTATAAAGCACTGCTCTGCTATACACTGTCCTATTTGTTTCCTGCCTACTTAGGGACTTTCCAGTCTACAGGCTCAGTCTCATCCTTTGTCTCCCATTAGATTCTCACAATTGATGAGGTGGCTGGCATTATCACACTCATTTTACAATGATGAAGATGAAGTTCAGAGGTGTAAATTACTATCCGTTATGTTTTGCCCACCAGGAAGTGTGTGTGTGTGTGTGTGTGTGTGTGAGAGAGAGAGAGAGAGAGAGAGAGAGAGAGAGAGAGAGAGAGACTGTCTGCTTGAAGGCTATGTCATGCTTAAATAGTTTGAACTGGTATGAAAGTGTAGGGAGTGGGGTTCCATGCCCGACACGTATCTGCTAACTGTTCATTCAATCACTCCAGTAATAAACCAGTCTACTCAGCCTTCAATCCAGTCCAAATGCACCACCGGTCATCTCTCAGAGTCCAGAACTAGCCAGTGCCTCCTACTCAATCAATATCTCATAACATCCACTCTCTAATCCAATCAGTAATCATCCGCAGCCAAGCCATTCAGTCTCTCATCCAATCGGAATGGAATTTCTCCCGCTCAAAAGGAAGCAGTAGACAAAGTATATGTTTTCTCCAATGCAGCAGCTACTAGATGAGTCCAGATTCAGAATTGGAGCCCATTAACCTGAAGAGAAATGTACAGCAGTCTGAACAGGAGTTTGTCATGGGTTGGTAATGCTGGAGTGACCCAAGGCCTCAGTCACGTAGGAAGGTTAAAAATCAGCGTGGGATCCAGGGTTAGAGCTGTGTATCCGTGAGCCTGAGACACTGGGAGCTGTTCTCTCAGTGCAGCATCCCAGGGAGCTTGCCGTCAGCCCAGCTGAGGGAAGTGGGGCCAAGAGTTCATGATCAAAGCCCAGCAACACGAATTGAGGCAGAGCCACCAGGGCTCCTCAGCCAGAAGAATGGGAGCTGTGATAATTGTCTGAGAGCTCTAGGGGTTGTCTCTGCCTTTGGTGGCCACAAGGGGAAGGCTAGGGCCAGCAAGGGGGAGGAATAACAGGACTTCTTAAGCCTGTATTGGAATGTTGGGGGCAGTGGTGAGCAGCTCTCATCATTTGGAGGTAGGCCAGAGCCTGACCTCATCAGAACTGCTGTGGCTGGATACTGACTTTGTGTGTGTGTGTGTGTGTGTGTGTGTGTGTGTGTGTGTGTGTGTGTGTTGCGGGGGGAGGGTGCACAATACAAAAAGGCTGCGGGAAATCAGAGCTGTTCATATCTGACAGAGATCTCAATGCACCGGTATATGCCAGAAATCCTTTGAAATACACATGGGTGAAAATTCAGAAAGTGTACCCACTTCACCCAGCACCAGCCCCAAAGCAGGGCATGTGTGTGGGGTGAAGGCATGAGGAGAGCAGAATCAGACGGGAACAGTTAGAAACCAAACAGCACCAGCTCCCAGCCTGCCTTCTCTAATTCTTGCATTGCATGGAGGCGGGAATTGAGGCCCAGAGGTGGGAAGGGGTCTAAAGTCACACAGGAGTCAGGTGCAGATCTGGGACTGGAGTCCAGTTCTGACTTTGTTAATCCTCACCCGAGGATATTTTTTCATTGATTTTTTTAGATAGAGTGGAAGGGAGGGAAGGAGGGAGAGAGAGAGAGAAACATCGATGTGAAAGAGACACATCGATTGGTTGCCTACCACATGACCCCTGACCAGGGCCAGGGATCAAACCTGCAACAGAGGTACATGCCCTTGACCGGGAATCAAACCTGGATCCTTCGGTCCACGGGCCAATGCTCTAACTGCTGAGCCAAACCGGCCAGGGCTCCAGTTCTGACTCTTGATGGCAGTTTGTTCCTCTCCACCTGGGGCAGAAACTCAGTGTTTTCTGGAGGCAGGTGGTGATGAGCATGGGAAATGGCCAGGTGTAGATAGTAGGGAGAGGAGGAGGGGACCTGAGGGAACTGGAAAGTGTATGTTCTGGCTAAAGGCATTTAGATTCCACTTGTAAAGCACTCAAAGAAACCTGAACTGTAAGAGGCTGTGGGTTTTCCCCATGCTCTACAACCTTTTTGGCCAAACTCTGAAGGAAGTAGAGAGCAGAAGAACGTGCTTTCCACAGGGTTCTGGTTTCCGGGGAAGAGAGAGGGCACCTCACTTCCAAGCCAGCACACATCTGTCCCCGTGGCTGATCCAGACACACAGCCGATACAGGCAGCACGGGAGACACACCGCATGTTCACACAGTAACGGAGCAGTCCCACCCCACCTCCGGGGCCAGAATCAGGGAGGAGGGAGACAGCCCTGACCACCAGCCAGTGAGCACGGAAGAAAGACAGAAGCAAGACAGATTTGAGGCAGAGTGTATTGAGAACAGGAGAGAAAACAAAGTTGGGGGAGAGCTTGGCCAGCCTGGCCGCAGGCGCTGCAGGATGGAGGGTGGGCTCTTCCATGGCTGGCCCTCAGGAGTCAAGGGGAGCAGGGATCTAGGGGCGGCGGCTTCACTCTGTCCTGGGAGGGAGCCGGCCTGAGCTGCTGAGCCCACTCATGACTTCCCCACACATGCCCCTGCATTCTGGGCAGAACGAACTGGCACCCCTTGTTCCCATGGAGATGAGCCCAGAGCTCAGGAAAACTGCAGGCTCAGCCCAGCATGGGCACCGCCTCCACCACCCCTCTCCCCACTGGGGAGCCCAGAAATAGGGCTGGGAAAGAGAGAGTGGGTGGTGCTCGGGCCCCAGCCTTGGGAAGCTTCCATCTGAATGCTGCCTCTTGCCTCTGTATTCTCTCACCCCCCCCACAAAGCCTGGTTTTGGGGGGCTGCAGCACATCAAAGCTGTCAGAGGTGGTGAAACTGTCACACTACCTGACTCAGCACCCTCACTATACTATGAATGGGGAAACTGAGACCCAAAGAGACACATGGAGTCAGTCTCTTACATCCCAGCCTTTTCCTCAAAACCTTAAGGTCTCCTCTGTCCCATCTCACTGAGCTGCTGGGCTCCTGTCCCACTGTCTCCAGGCAATCCTGCACCCGAGCATCGCAGCCTAGGCTTCTGATCCCTGGGCTCCTCCAGCAGCTCATTCCAGCCACACCCTCCCCACAACGTCCTTGCAGACATCTAATCTCCACCTGTCCTATGGCAACTGCCCACTTCCTTCCCCTCTCTTCCCAGGAGACTGTCATCACATACGAGGCCTTTCTCCAAAAGCACCAGCTTATCCTCTCAATCCTCACAGGTTGTTACAGCTGGTAGAGCCCCCATTGTATACCCGAGAAAACTGAGGCCCAGAAAGGGAAAGTGACTTGGCCAGAGTCACACAGCAAACGAGAGGCTGAGATGAGATCAGATCCCCTTCTCCTGCCTCTCTCCCTTCCACTGCACAGAGATGGCTGCTTTCAGACAGGCAGATCTGGGCTGAGTTGAAGCCAAAACAGCCTTCGGATACACCGCCAGGGGCCTCTCTCCTTGCTGCACACCCACACCTGCACATCCTTCTACAGGGCTCCCTACCTCTCAGGGGTCCCCTGGGACCTCCCCTACCCCGGAACAGCGAGGGCAAGCCAGGTGGAACCTGGTGAGGTCTGGGGTGAACTGCTTTAGCTGTCCCTACAGCAGAGCCAGACGTCTGGAGAAGGCATGGAGGCAGCTGAGCAGAAGGGCAGGAAGAAAAGCATCAGACAGCAGTGGTGGGTAGGTCTTCATCCAGGAGAAGAGAATGTGGAGGCCGAGGCAAAGCTCTCTGAAGCAGCGGAGAGGAAACGGTGTCCAGAAGGCAGAGGTGGAAGAGACAGACCCGTGGAGGTGAGAATCCAGCAACAGGCAGAAAGATGCCAGGAGCTGGGGCCACAGGAAGGTGGCCCTACTGGGGCAGCAGAGGAGGCAGCCCCTTGGCTGGCTGTTCCACAGGTCCTGGCAGCTTCTGTTTGCTCCAGAAGCCCCTGTCAGGGCCCCCTTCTAGGCCATTCCCCAGCAAGACGCTGGCATCTCAATAGCTCACAAAGGCCAGGGGAAGGTCCCAGCCTCATTAGGGCCTGCCTTGGGGGTTCTCTCTCCGTGACCCTCCTCCCACCCAGGAGCAGACTTTATGACATGGATCCAACACCCTCGTGGCAGGGAACGGGCAGCTGCAACTCAGAGAGGGGAGGTGACTTGCCCAAGGTCACAAAGCTGGCTGGTAGCAGCATCAGCCCTTGAGCCCGAGTCCCCATACTCCTGACTCAGCCCTGTGCCACTTCCTGCCACATCTACTTTCCACCCTGCCCTCAGAGAGGGGCTCCGACAGGCAGCGGGATCCTTGCGGGGCTCGTTACTTGAAGCAGAAGGAAGGCTTCCACACCTGAGCCTCGATCCCAGCATTCCGGGTGGAGAAGGAGGGCCTGGGGGCCTGCTTGGCTCGGGGAGACCAGGCCCTGGAGGGAGACACGGGGGAGACGTCGCTGCCGTAGGTCGGGCTCACAGCAGCGGGCTGGAGGCCGTCCTGGCCAGGGGCGGTGTAGAGGCCTGGCGAGGAGCGGGAGGGCCGAGGCAGGGAAGGTGACCGAGGGAGGGTCGCTTTGGGCAGGCTGGGCGCCAGGTCCAGGGAGCTCGGCTTGGCGGGGGAGGTGGCTCTTGGTGAGGCCTTGGTAGGTTCCTTGATGGGAGAGAGGACGAAGAGTGAGGGCCGCAGCTGGTACGGTGGCTGCGGCTGCTTGGTGGGCTCCGGGCGCAGGATCCCATTCTCAGGCAGGTAGCCATGGTAAAGGGAGGCAGGCGGGGTCCGAGCTGGGCTTCGGGACGCCACTCGGAGGCTGCCAGGGGAGTACTTCCAGGACGAAGGCAGGGACATGGTGGGCGAAGGGCAGCGGGCCAGATCGGTGTGGCCCGAAGACTCGATGACATATTTCTCCATGCGGGACTGGCGGCGGGCATAGAGCTCAGCCCCTTTCCCAGAGGCCTCGGACAGGTTCTGGTTAGGTTTGGGCTTCGGCTTGGCCTGGATGCGCGGGGACTTGAGGCACGAGGCCCACTCGGGGAGAACATTCTCGGCGGAGGTGGGGCTGTCCCTGTCCCTGGGTGCTGGCTCCTGCTGGAAGTTGGAGGCCTCAGCCCCCAGTGCGAAGGGTTCCTCCTCCCCTCCAGCCTCCCCCTGGTCCCTCTGCCTCCGCTTCTCATCAGCTGTCTGTACCAGATCCAGCAGGTCTGGATTCGGAGTCACCTTGGGCTTCTCCACGAAGGTGAACATGGATTTCCGGCTGCCCCTTCGGGCCATAGATTCCTCCAAAATTCCGGTCTTGCTGGCAGGAACCGCCTGGCCCTTCAGATGGGAAGGCTTGGGGTCAGAGCTGGGGTACAGGGCGGAGTAAGAAGGGGGAGACCTAACCCGGGAAGCCAGGGGAGCCGTGGATAAGGTCTCAGCATAAGTGGGGGGTGGGGTGAAGTTCCCCAAAGGGCGTCTCCCCAAGCCGGGGCTTCGCTGAGCCCCGGGCCTCCTCTCCACCATGGGGCTGTGAGACATGCCGTGTCTCTGTGGCCGAGGGCTCCTGTCGGCCATGCTGGGGGGCTGGGGAGCCGAGGCCTTGCCCCCGAGATGTTTTCTCTCTACCATGGGGCTCCACTCCATCTGGCTGGTGCTCCCTGGTGCCTGGATCCCAAAGGGCTTGGCGGTCCTGTTGACCACGGATGGGGGCTTGGCCAGTGTAAGGTGGACCTCGCTGTACAGCTTGGTGGGCGTGGTGGCAGCTGCCCGCCTAGACATCTCTTGTTCCGCTGACACCGCTGGGGCACTGGGCTGGACATCAATGAGCAGGGAGCTGGATGTGAAGTCTGGGGCTGGGGGCCCAGAGCTGGAGATGGGAGCGGCTTCTCTGGGGAAGGTGTTGGTGGTGGTAGATGGAGCCGATACCTTGTCAATGAGGAGTGTGCTGGATCTCACCTCCGCAGCCAGCTCCTGGGGCTGCCCGCCAGCACACCGGGCGCTGGGTTTGGAGTCTGGCACTGTGCCATTCGGTGGGAGTTGTGCCTCTGAAGAATTCTGTTGGAGGCTAGAGAACGGCAGGCTCTGAGGGGTGACCGTGGCTGGCGGGTTCTGATTGACATCTGTGGCTGGCAAGTTGTGGTTGCCGTTAGAAGCTGGTGTGATGAGAGCGGCAGTGGGTGAGGCCAGGTTCTGGTTGACATCTGCAGCTGGGCTGTGGACCTCCGCTGGAGGCGGGGTCGGTGGACTCTTCTGGGTTTCTCGGTTCTGGGACAGGTGGAGCCCATTGGCTGTCAGCAAGGCTGCATTCTCCTTTAAGTAAACCACCAGGGGCACCTCTTCCTCCTCACTGGCCACCTTCTCCAGGTGCCGCAGCAAGCTGGCTTCCTCTGAGCACCCCTCCATGCTGTGACCAGGGACCCCTAGGTCAGGGCTCTGGTCGTCGGGGTTCCTCGCGGGGCCTGGCTCAGGGAGTGAGGTAGGACTCAGGCTGAGCCCTGGGGCATGGCCGGTGGGGCTGGCAGGAGGCACTCTGAGAGACTCCTGGCTGGGCTTCTGTCCCCTCCGGCCGTGGCTCTCCAAGGTGAACTCGTTCACCCTCTGCCGGCGCCTGTTGAAGAGCTGGACACCTCGGGAGTTGGAACTGGGAGGGGTGGTCAGCTGGGCTGCGATCTGCTGGCTGCGTGCCTTGGCCTCTTTCAGATCCTTCTCGGTGAGGCTAGTGCTCCGGCCCAACGCTGCAGGGAGGGACAGAGGCCAGGTTAGCAAAAGGGAATGCAGAGCCACAGGGGACACAGACACAGACAGACAGACAATTGGTCACCCGTGACCCTCCTACAGACGCTCTTTTCCTCCAGCATTTGATCTTTACTCCCTGTTTCCTAGAATACCCTCTCCTTATAAAGATCCATGACCCAGCCATAATGGCCCAACCTAAATGCCACCACCTGTGTAAAACCTTCCCTGATTACCATTGCAGGATTAACCAGCCCCTCGTTTGGAGCCTACAGGTTGCTGACAGCACTTTACCAAACACAGGAAGAACGCCTCACCCTGGCAGTCCAGGCCCTGCTACATCCCCAACTCGTTTACCTGCTCCTCTCTCAGTAGGCTCTGCCCTGCAGGCTGTCTTTTTGTTTCTTAAACATGCCAAGTTTTTTCCTGCCCCAGGGCCTTTGCACTTGCTGTTTCCCTGCTTGGAATGATCTTCTCCCACAGTGGCATTCTAGGTTGGTTCCTTCTTGCTATTCAGGACTTGCTTACATGTCACCTCTCTGGAGGGGCCTTCCTCTGTGACCAGCCCTCCCCTTTCCTATCCCATCTCTTTGTTTTACGTTCTTTATGGCATTCACCACAATTCAGAATTATCTTCTTTATCTGTTTCCTTGTTTACTATCTGCCCCCCTCCCCAACCTAGAACATAAGCTCTAAGGGGGCAATGACCTTGCTTGCCTTGTTCAGCACTCTAACCCTGGCCCCTAGAATAGAGCCTGGCATAAAATGGGCGCTCAATAAGCATGCCTGAATGCATGAATGAACCCCCAGGACATTTTCTATGTGCCTTTCTTAGGACCCTTTACACTTTCAAACTCGCCGTATAGTCATTTGCAAACACAAACACTAACACTTCTCTTGTCAGAATAGGCAGTACATTCACATAATCTAAAAAATAATGAAAAACATAAAAAAGCATACAGTGAAAAGTGTCCCTCCACCCCTGAGCGCCCCACACCACAGGTAACAACTGTCATTAGTTTCTTCTGTGTCCCTGCAGAGTTTCTTCCCATTTTTATTTAAACAATCATTTAAAATTTCTCATATTTTAATATTATAAAAGAAATAAATTGGGTAAATTTTAGTGGCAATTATGCTAGAACATCGCATTACTTCCTTTGATCCTCGCAGGAACACCAGGAGACACATTCCTGGCCCTGTTTTACAGAAGCGGAGAATGAGCACTAGAGACTTGTGAACAGCTCACCCGCGGTCACACAGCAAAGGGTGGCAAAGCTGGAGCCAGAACCAGCTCTCCTTGGGTCCACAGCCCATGCTTGCTTCAAAAGGTCCCTTTGGGACACACGGGGAACACAGTCAGTAGAGTTCGAGGTTCAATCTGGAGCTGGAGTCTGGGGCCTGAGGTCAGGGATCAGGCTGCGGTCAGACCCCTATTAATGGGTCAGTTCACTGCAGGCAACCATTTCTCTGTGTATCCCCAGTGCCCAGCTGGCACACAGTCGGTGCTCAATTGATGCTATTGAACAATGACTCAACAAATGAGTGCATGAACTAATGGACCGATGGACAGGTGGATGGGACAGGCTGTGGTCAGGATTGGCAGCTCACTCAGTGGCTGAGGAAAGTCCTCCCCCGCCCCCACCCCCACTGTGGGAAGCCAATTAGTTCTTGAGGAATCTGACCTTGTCCTTCCCCCTCCTTTGCCCTCATTAGCACTAGTCATGACATGCTGCGTGAGTGTCCAGGGACAGCCTTTCTAGGCATCCTGCCAGCGAGGCTCAGAATTCAGGGACTCTCAGAGCTGGAAGGGCCCTTATGGAGGAGCAATTTCACCACCACCCCCATTTTATAGATGAGAAAACTGAGGTCTAGAGAGCGGTGCAGGGTAGAGCTCCCCCTAGGGTCAGCAGGGAGGCCACACAGACCAGAATGGCTGCAGACAGCGGTTTCACTGGGACCGGGCCCAGCAGCCACAGGCTGCTGTCTGGCCCCAACCTCCTTCTTTCCTCCTCTGGAGCATCAGGACCTGGCTCCCCCGACCCATCCCCACACACAAACACCTCTGCCCACCTGGGGGAAATTAAGAAGGCCCTGAGAGGTTGCTTAGCTCATGCAGTGTCTATCTCTTCTGCTCTGCTTAGAAACCAAGCCTCATGGCCCAAATCCAGGCTCCGCCATTTGCTAGCTGTGTGACCTTGGCAAGTTACTGCACCTCTCGGAGCCTTAACTGAGAAGGTGATAAAAGCACTGAAGTTAGGGTTGGAAGGCTACCATGCGGTTATAAATGCCGTGGGGAGGGGCTTACTGACGTCAAGCCCAGGTGCACAGGGTGCAGGGCTCATGCTCCCCCTGGGATGAAGTGGTATTGATGACCCCACTCGACTCCCTGGGAGGGGTCAGAGGTTCTTCTGGCAAAGGAGAATCACTCCACAGATCAGGGTCCTGAGAGAAGAGGGGACTCTCTTAAGGTCACACAGCAGGGGATTCCAGAATTCTGGTCATGGGGGGCAGGGATCATTGCCCTAAATTACAGAACCTGGGAGTCTCAGAGATGACTGTCACCAGGTCTAATTCCTGCATCCCTAAAACCATGCCCCCGAGGCTACAAGCCTCTGTCTACACACTCAATTGACAGGAGCTTATTAGCCCGAAGAGGTGCCTTCCGCTAATGAACATTCCTCAGCTCTAAAGCTGTTCCTTACATTAACGTCTGCTCCCAAATGCCACCCAGAGAAAAGGCTTCCTCCAGCCTCACAGCCCTGCAGAGGGTCCCAGACACAGAGCTCACCCCGGGGGAAGCATGGTCAGGATAAACACCCCCGGTCCCACCCATGTTTCTTATGACACAGCAATCGTAGCTAACACTGATTGGGCTCCTACTGTGTACCTGGGTATGTGCTTTAGACATACTGTCTTGTTTAATTCCCACAACAACCCTACCAAGCACAGACTGTTGTTACCCACTTTCTCGTGGTGAGAAAACCCAGGCTCGGAGAGGTAGTGAGCTGCCCAAGGTCACAGAGCCAGGAAGTGGAGGAGCTGGCTCATCCCTGGCTTTGCTCGACTCCTGAGAGCACCAGCCTTTCTGGCTGGCGGTTCCCACAGCGTGAAGCTCCCAGGAAGTGCTTCGGTGTGAACAACCCAGAACTCCGAACATCCCCGCACTTTTCTGTTGTTTCTCCCTCTCACTTCTCTGCTGCAGTCTTCTCCCGGAGGCCATGGGTTTAGGAAGTTCTCACATGGCTGGCCTGGGAGGCATAGCCATAGCGAGGGAAAGGGTTGCAGAGAAGGCGGGGGGCCAGGACCTGGTCTGCTGACCCCCAGCCAGACGTGGAGCCTCCCCCACACTGCTGGGACCGGAGGAACATGGCAGGCAAGGCAGGAGGTGAGAAAGCCCAGCCTCTGATGAAACTCCCATACCCCCCACCCCAGCCCGCAGTGACTCCATGGAAAAGGAATTCAGCAGGAAGCTTGAACCAGACCCAGCTAGCAATCCAGATGATTTCTGCCACCCTGCACAAACAGAGCCGAGGGAAGGGGGCTGGGCCAACTACTGGCACCCCAGGGTCCCCCACTGCAGGGCACCAGGGGAGGCAGTTCCATCCAAAATTCCTCACACTAGGGAACTGCCATGCCTGGCAATGCCCCAGCCAGTGGGTCCAAGATTGCGCTCCCTGGTGTCAGAAAGGCAGGAGGTAGCCAAGGGCCACAGGGGACAGGCACCTCGCTGAGCCCCCAATCTGCCTGTCTACAGCCTGCACCTGCACAAGTCACAACGCCCCCTCTTCTCTGAGCCTCTGCAGGGCCAGGTTGGGGTGCTGGCCCTCGAAAGAACCCACCTTGGACAGTGGATCAGGGGCCCTGAAGACAGGCCTTTAGGAGAGGAAGGGGTAAGGACAGATGTAAAGAAGAGCTGCCGGAGAGGGTAAGGGGGGGCGGACCAGGGAGGGGACAGGAAGCCCTGATGCGGTGTAGAATGAGGATGCAATGGCCGCTGTAACTGCTGAGCCCTCACTACCGCCCAGGTGCTGTGCTATGCACTTGATACTCATCATCTTTTCCAACCCTCCCAGCAACCCCCAGAAATGATACTGTTATTCTTCCCAGTTTGCAGATGAAATCGGAGCTCCAAGAGACCTGCCCAGGGTCACGCAACTTGAAAGTAGCAGAGCTGGGATTCAAAACTCAAAGTCTGGCTGCTGAGTCTCATTTCTTAACCACTCTGCCATCCAGACCCCGACAGAGGCTCCAGGGCTCCTGGACGACGGTCAGCAGAACCCTCTGTTTCCTCATCTCATGGGCAGTGCCCTCTCCCCTGCGTATTCAGCTGCCTAGAACAACCTCATGCTTTTTCTCCCCTCTTCCTCTCAGAAGAACTGATAAACTCATTCTTACTAAGGCAGAAATGACTGCTAGGACATAAAAGACTAGTGGCCTGGGAAGAACATGTGTTGGAAGTCAGGAGACCTGAGTTCTGTGTCCAGGCAGAGATCTGCCCTTCCTCCCACCCCATCAGCTCCGCAGGCAGCTGCCTGCCTACCCACCAGCGGGCCTGTCTAGACAAAGGATCCAAAGGAGGGAGGTGGGGCAGGGAAAGGGAGGCCAGAGCCGAAGGTCAGGACAGGGAGAGAATTCAAGGAAATGTTTCTTCACATGGCTGCCGTCAATGGGAGTATCCAGGCCCCGGTAGGGTGGAGTGGGACAGGGAGCAAGAGGTAGGAATAGAGACTAGCTGGAGGCAGCCCACTCTGGCCGCCTGGGAGTCTTGGCAATGGGACAGGTAAACAGGCTGGGTAAACTGCCCCCCTGGTAGGGTCAGGAAGGAACCAATGGCTGGCCGCTGGACAACCTCTGGCTCAGCTGGGGGCAGGAAGATGAACTGGGCCTGAGTAATGGTCTGGCTACCCTGCCAGCCCCTGCCCCATATCCTCCCTGCTGAAAGGAGGAAATGACACAGCCTTCATTCTCTGGAGAGTTCTCCATCCATGCCAAAGTCCTGGTGAGTGCAACCTGACTGAGTCCCGGCAGACTGCCAGACTGCCTCTCAGGAGAATAATTCATACTAAGGTGGGAAGGACTGCCAGGACAGGAGAAATGCATAGGAACAAGACTGGGGAGCCCGAGACCTAGCTCCAGCCTTGTCACTAATAGAAGTCACCATATGCCTCTCCCCTGATGCCCAGACAGGAGCTGAGACCAGAGAGGGATGCCATATGCCCTAAGCCACACATCCCAAACCACAAAGGCACCTCTGAGTGCTCATCTTACTCACTCTGGCTGGGTCTTCCCGGCAGCCCAGTTTCCCCTCGGTGCTGAGCAGGCCTTGGTTTTCAAAGCCCCTGGGAAAGCCAGCCAATCGCCTCGC
Organism: Tadarida brasiliensis; assembly: GCA_030848825.1. Lineage (NCBI taxonomy): Eukaryota > Metazoa > Chordata > Mammalia > Chiroptera > Molossidae > Tadarida > Tadarida brasiliensis. The sequence continues at coordinate 102,012,475 of CM061259.1, read as the reverse complement.
TGACAGAGAGGAAAATCCCACATCGACAGCAAGCGGAGGAGCTGGATGTGACTTCTCTCCTCTCCAGATGACTCAGCCCAGCTCTTTATCAGGAAAACTGATTTTGCAACAGCCTTTTAAATGGCCTCTCCACCCCCAGTCTCTTCCCCCGCCAATCTACCCACCCCACGCGGCCAGATTCATCGTCCTCCTGCCTGTCTTTCTCCTGCCTCTCCAGGACATAGAGGATCGAGCAGCAAGCCCTCATGGTGGCATTCAGAGCCCCTGATGGCAGGGCCACCGGGGAGATTGCTACCCTGCTCCCCGTGCACTCCACAACGGCCAGAGGGAGTCCAGTGGCTTGTGGCTCCCACACCTGCACTGTAGGTCCTGCCTCTGCTGTGCCGCTCGCGCCGGCACCTGCCCGGGAACCCTTCTCTGTCTCACACCCTTTCTACATGCCCAGCTTTCCCACCTGACTCCAATGCCACCAGCCCTCCAAAAGCCTCCCCTGACCCAGCAATGTTTTATCTGCAACACTCAATCACCTCATCACTGTGCAGATTATTCCTTTTACCGAGTTACCCTTCAGGGCGTGCTCACCACATGCCAGGCCCTTGGTCATTTACAGCCACCCACGAGGTCAGCAGTACCCTCACCCCTGTGTTAGAGAAGCAAGGCTCAGAGGGGTGAGGTGACTTGCTCAAGGTGGACCAGCTCCTCCCGACGTCTTGTTTTGCAGCCATCCGGGTCTGAATCTAATTTCCCCATAGACTGCAGGGCCTCCGGGGCAGGGGCCTCTGCTGCCTGACTGCTGTATCCCTCCCTTGCCCCCCACATTCTGCTCTCAGAATAAGAGTGAAGTTGACGAGGATGACAATAGCCAACATGTGAGGAGCACCAGATGCTGCCAAGCTAAGGGTTTAGAATGTATTTTCTCATTGAATCCTCACAGCAATTCGTAAGGGACGCTACCTTACCTCCATTTGACAGATGAGGAAAACGAGGTCCTGAGAATTAGCAAACTCACCCCGGGTCCCGCAGCCAGCAAGGGGCAGGTAGCGTGGCGTTGGAGCTGGGAATCTGGCTGAGCCCAAGCCTGGGACCTCCTCCTGAAGGGCTCTGCCCACAAGGCAGGCTGTCCCAGGCCCAGCTCAACTGCCACTTCCTCCAGGAAGCCCTTATCAATCCAATCAAACCCCTAATCAGTGCTCTCCCCTGCTCAACCTAGCCCAGGGGCCTCAGCAGGAACACTCAATTGCAGAAACAACAGGTTGAGAAAGTTAAAAAACCAAGGCTGGAGGGGATAGAGGCGGGGCCTGGCCCAACTCCTGGTATCTCCCTGCTGACAGTGGGTTGGGATCAGGTAGAGCAGGATGGGTGGGTTGGGGGGAACCTAAGTCAAGGGCTCCTAGGTTGGCTGGGGACTTGGCTGGTAACTGTCCCTGCAGGCCACAAGCACTGCTCCCTGCGGGCTGACCAGGACCCTGCAGAGGGGGTGGGGGTCCACCTCTGCCAGGGGCCAGGAGCCACCACATCCCTCCTGACTTCTTTACTGGCCTAAACATTCATCTGCAATTAGATTTCCAGGGACTTGGAAATGGTGATGCAGAGAGAGGCAGGCTCAGCCCAGGTGCACAGCAAACTGGAAAGGGCTGGCCACCGACAGCCAAGCTCAGGCCCAGCTCCCACCTCCCAGTGCAGCCTGTCAAGCCTGCCCCAGGCCCTCCCTCCACTGCGGCCTCAGCTCCCACCATCCCAGCCCCAGGAGCCTTGGGAACACAGAAGGACCGCCACACGCTCCCTTCCAGAGGAAACACTTAATCCAGGAGACAGAAAAGGTGGCAAGCTGGGGTGGAGATGGGGGGGGGGGGCGGTTAGTGGGGGAGGGGGGGTAGGGACAGTTTCCCTTAAACTGCCTCTGCCAGGGGCAGAGCTGGGCCTAGGTCATTTCTGGGTCCCCAGCGCAGGTCCTGGCACTCTCTGGGTCCCCTACAAAGAAGTAGCTCCTCCTCTGGGCCTTGTGGCAGCCTGGGGTGGCAGCTGGTCTCCACCCTCCCTAAACGCCTGCACTCCCCAGAGGCCATCACTCAGCAGGGGTTTGATAAGTGCTGACTAGATACATGACTGAAGGATGAGCATCCCACAGTCCACATCCACTCATCCAGGTAGATGGATTCTAGCTTCATCTGGATCCCAGATTTGTCTAGATTCTACATCAGAAATCTAGAACGTGGGTCATGGGGAAAGTGGGTGGGGGAAGGGAGGGAGGGAGCAAAGGTCTGTGGGTGAAGAGGGAGATGAAACCTTAAATCACAGTGTTAGAGCTAAGAGGTAGAATATTCCATCAAGTGCTGGGAGAATATAGAGCCTACAGGTGAGATGAGTCAGGATGAAGCAACCTGGAAAGTATTCCTGGAGAGGGTGGCATACGCCCTAGGTCTTGCAGGATGGAGGCGTGGAGGCATTCCAAGTAACGGGACAGCCCAGCAGAGGCTGGAAACTCAAGGCAATCCCCCGCCCCCTCCACTCCCCTACCTGCACCCCACCTAGACCTCAGACCCAGACCCGGTGCACAGAAAGGCACCTCTCAGCGGAACACACCGGCTGGGCGTTCCCGGGAGAATGGGTTGGTCCACGCAGAGTACCACAGGGGCTCTGATATTTCATGGCTCATCACGCCCGAGGCCAAGGCCCTGCTCTGTCTGCCTGCAGACCGGGTGGGTTACATAACCGCCCCACTGCCACTGCCGGGACCCTCGCCGCCTCCGCCCGGTCTCACCCGGCTGTCTCCCGGCTGCCCTTTTATAGAAGAGCTGCCCAGGGCCAGAAGCGAAGGCCAGCGCCCTGCGGTAAATTCCCCGCATTCCTTCCTCACAGAAAAATAAATAACCGGGGAGAAAAATTCAGGAGGAATGGTGATGACGTCCCCGGCCCTGGAGTGCCCGTCGCAGAGTAAACAGTGGAGGGCTGTGTCCCTGGCGCTTCTGCGTGGGAGGTGTCCTCACCAGCAGGGCTCTGGGACAGACAGGCCCCCAGCCCCTCTCCAGGCTGTGCTGGCTCCCTGGGGTCTCAGACTCCCTGGCATCTGCCAAAGAAGGCCTGAGAATCCACCCCTCGGTCATGGCAGGCGGCCTTGGTAAGCAAAGTTGTCAGGGGCCAGGTACACCTCACTTTTATCACTCAGGTTGCTTCCGAGGTTCCAGGCATTTAGTTTCAGTATTATCATTATTTTAGTATGTGGTTTTATTGTATTTCGCAATGTGTGTACTGGGAATGTAGTTATACCCATTGTACACAGGAGAAAACCAGGCTCAGAAAGGTTGTCATTCGCCAGGGTTATTTGCCCAGCGAGTGGTTTGTGGTCTCCACTTCGGATTCTCACTCCCATGTTCATTCAGCCGGCCTGCCCTCCCCCAGACAGTCTTGTTTACCAAATCCAACCAGGGATGCAGCCTGTTCCCAAGGCATCCTGTGCAGCCTTTAGTAAATCACTTCCCCTCTCTAAATCCCAACTTCCCAACAGGAATGATGGTATCTGCTTCGCAGAGTTATTGCTGAGCAAATGAGATGAAGAAATGATTTCTATAGCATATAGCACTGTGCACACCTGAGGGCGATTTAACTTCAGCCTTTTGCACAAACCCGCCTCTGTGTAACTCTACCAGGCCAGGGCTCTGTCACCCTCCCTTCTCTGGGTCTGGTCTCTCTCTCCTGCTCAGCCCAATCAGGCACAGCCCAAATACCCTCACTCTCATCTCCTCACCCCCCAGAATTCTCTCTGCAAGGAGACCCCAGCATCACCGTCTAGTCCCAGGTCCAAGACTCCTGGAGGAAAGGTGCAGCTGAGGTTGGCTCCCATCGCTGGGTACACATCCCTACAGCCAGGAAGGCACTGAGGCCCTAGGCATGCCAGAGGCTGCTGACCCTGCCATGCCCCCCATGCCATTTACCAATTACCAGGCACGACTGGCTCTCCTCCAGCAGGAGAAGTCTGTGCCAGAGGAGAGGCTGACTCATCCAGCCCCGCCTTCCCCTTGTCCCTCAAACTGCAAAAGAAAGAAGACTGGAGGTCAGGAGATTTGGTTGCAGAGTGTGTCCTGTCACAAATTCAGCGAGACACGGGACCAATCCCTGAGTCTTGGGCTTTAGTTTGTTCCTGTGTGCTAAGAGAAGGGGCTGGCTGGGACCAGTGGTTCCTAGAGTGTGGTGCCCCCACACCTCCACTGGAAGCAAAATGATTTAGGTGGTACCCTGATAATGAAAACCTTAATAGCTATGTCAGTTTCACATGTGCATTGGGAAAGGAGCATGATAAATACACCGATCCCGTGAAAGGTACATTACTGCTCAAGGAGAGGGAAGAATGGATATGTCAGAAACAAAAGTTAGACAAAGTAAAGAAGTAAGTTAGGTGGTGCATGGAGTCATTCATTCAACCAATATTTATTGCACACCAGCTAAGGGCCAGGCACTGTTCACAGCCAAGAGAGAAACAGACAACCTCTGCTTGCATTCTAGTAGGGGAGCGAGATAAATATATGAGTAACTAGAAGAGTCAGTCAGGCGGTAAATGCAATAGAGAAAAATGAAGCAGGGACGGGAGATAAATGGAGGAGTGGCAGGCAAAGGTAAATACAATAATCAAAGTAGGCACCACTGAGAAGTCACATCTGAGCAAAGAAGTGAAGAAGGTGAGGGAGTGAATGAAGCGTGTGCATGTCTAGGGAAAGAGACTGGGCAGAGGGAAGAGCTAGTGCTAAGGTCCTGAGGCAGGTTCGCACCTGGCAGGGTTGAGGATGGTACACGTAATGTGAAGGTGGGACACGAATGAAGAAAATAGGTTCTCTAATGGCCCTTCTACCTCTGCCCTTTGGGATCTCAGGGATCCCCCTGCGTTGCCACCATTTGCACACACACATACACACACACACACCCTGCAACACACATACATTCTCAACAGCTTCTCAATGCTGGCGAAAGCCTAGCTGGCAGCAGCACATCCTCCCCTGCACACGTACCTGCACACAGAGGTGCTGCTTGCTTCACACCTGCTCTACACGAAGCAGAGTGTGCACATGCACACACACAGAGGGCATATCCCACACACGAGTGCACGCGCACTGAGCACCCACAGGTCTGCAGGTGGAGACACACAGGTCCTCAGGTGGCAGACTGGCATGGCTGCACATCCAGTAGGGACACACCTTGTAGGAGGGCACAGACTGCCCCGTCTCCAGGTAACTCAGTTACCGGACAACACTGCCTGGAGGGCACATGCTGCTGGAGAATGGTAAGTGCTCCGTCTCCATGGTGTGGTTTCAAATTCAGTTCTCCAGCATCTCTGCACCTCAGTCATGATTTCCCTTTTCCAGGGGTACAATAAGACCTCATGCTCAAATGTCCCTGGGAATCCTGTTGCTGTGGAGAATGTCCCTTTCCTTTTTGATTATCCTCACCTGAGGATATTTTTCCATTAATTTTTAGATAAAGTGGAAGGGAGAGAGGGGGACAGAGAGACACACACATCTATTGGTTGCCTCCCACATGACCCCGATGGGGGCCAGGGATTGAACCTGCAACCCAGGTATGTGCCCTTGATCCGGAATCAAACCCGTGACCCTTTGGTCCGCAGGCTGATGCTCTAACCACTGAGCCAAACCAGCCAGGGCGAATTTCCCCTTTTCTACCACTGCTGCCATTTGATGGGTAAGCCATGTTAAATGCCTAGCACAGCACTGTAAATGTTACCAGCTGCTACCAGCACCATTGCTCATGGCAGTCATCACCCTCCCTGGATTCACCCCTCTAGGATGCTCGGGGCAGCTGAAGAGTAGGAGGAAAGGGCCGGACTGGGAGCTGCAGGCCTGGATTTTAATCTCCAGCTCATTGTGAGGCCTCAGGCAAGCACTATCCCCGATCCAGCCCAAATCAGAAACCTGCAGCTGCAGAATCCATCCGGGAGTGTGTCCAAATGCAGATTCCTGGGCTCCACCCCAGACCCAAGAGCACAGAATAGGCACGTGAACAGCCTCCCTGAGGGGTTCTGGAGCACAGTCAGGCTGGGGACTCGCTGGGCTTTAGAGCCCATGATTTTATAAAAGTGTTTGTAAGCGAATTAACACATAGGAAAATGCATAATGTTAGCAAAAAATACTCTTAAGAAAATATATTTATATACATAAATATATATACTAATTATATACCAGCCCTTCAACATGCACAACATTTTTATAGTTTTCCTAGCAAGCAGAGCAGGAACTGTTACAGTGTTTCACAGACCGGACCCTGAAGCACAGCAAGGCCGAGAGCGCCTCACAGCGCAGGTCCTGGGCTCAGCCTCCTGAGATGTGCCACCTCGGGCCTTACCGCCTCATCCCACATGGTTCTGACTTCCCGCCCACAGTGCACCTGTCCTTTCTCTCCAGATTTACGAAAACTCTGGACACACGTGACTTCTCCAGTAACTCAGGGTTCACGGAGAATGGGACAGCCTCGACCAGTTACTGTCCTTCCAGTCCTAAGGGAAAGGAGGAGGGTGGAGGGGTGGGTTAGAGAACGGGCTCCAGTCCTCACTGGGCCCTATCACTACATCTGCCATCTGATCTGAAATGTTCTAGCCAACCTTAGTTCAAGTGCCAGCTGAGCCAATCACTAGCTAGGGTGACCTTTAGCAAGCCTTGTCTATGCTGAGCCTCAGTTTCCTCTTCTGTAAAACAGTCTCCTAATTCCTTCCCTGCAGGGTGATTGGAAGGATCAGGCCTCATATGTGCAAAGTACCCAGCATCAGGCCTGGCACATGCGCTCCTGTGATGAGGGAACACCACTAACTCGCAGGCTGAAGTGTAAGCTCCTGGAAGGCAGGAATTCTGTCTCATTCATCAGTGTACCGACACCTACCACATGTAATATATGCTCAATAAAAATGTGCTGATGAATGAAGACATGAGATCGCCAAAGCAACTCTGCTAGTCCTAGCTTACTGCTGTATTTCATGACCCATTTCCCAGCTTGGGGGCTGGAGGCACTGAGCAGGGACAGTCAGGGCCAGAAGGGAGGGGTTATGGTTCCTGGGAAGTGCCCTCCACCTGCCAAGGCCGTGATGAGGGGAGGGCCGTGTTCCGGGAGCCCTGAATGTAATCCTGTTGACTCAGGCATAAATAATGCACCAGCATGTTCTCTTCTTGCCACTCCGTCACACTAAGAATAGCACCGGCTACCCTTTCAGGGATTCCACGGGGCAGAGAGCGGGACAGCAAGATGGGGACAAGCAGGGAAAGACGTCGCTGGGCTGTGGGTGGTCAAGCACCCTCCCTCCAAGCACATCTTTCCAAACCCATGAGTCGGAGGACCCTGGAGGTCAGAGCTGAAAGGTTCTTAGAGGCTCCTAGTCAGGAGCTCTCAAGGGATGAGGGAGAGGCCTGAGAAGCGGAGCACCCCCTCTTCTTCCACCAGAGCTGTTTCATCTTTCCCGTCTCCCTCCTGATTCCCACTCTAAAAAAGCCCATTCTCTAACCCACCCCTCCACCCTCCTCCTGCTCCCTCCTCACATGGTGAATAAATACAGAGTGAGTGCTTCCCCTCTTACATATTTCATATATAAAACACTGGAGAGCCCAGCCGGTGTGGCTCAGTGATGGAGCATCGACCCATGCACCAAGAGTTTGCCGGTTCGATTCCCGGTCAGGGCACATGCCCAGTTGTGGGCCCGATCCCCAGTGGGGGGCATGCAGGAGGCGGCCAATCCATGTTCTCTCTCATCGATGTGTCTATCTATCTCTCCCTCTCCCTTCCTCTCTCTCTAAAATCAATAAAAATAAAGAAAAAAATTTTAAAAACCGAGAGGAAGATTCTATAGCTTTTTTTTTTTTAAAAAAGGTCATTCTCATTTTATTTTATTTTTTCCAACTTTTATTAATTTATTTTTGTTACAGATGTTTTTCCTTTTTCCCCCCTAGACACCCTCCTCTATAGCTTTTAATGTTAATTTTTTTCTCAGTTTAAAAATGACTGACATAGAACAGGGCCTCTCATGCTGTAATGTACATAGTTACTCAGGGATGTTGTTAACTGGCAGATTCTGATTCAGGAGGTCTGGGGTGGGGCCTGGTAATCTGCTTTTCTAAGAAGCTTCTGGGTGATGCTGATACTGTATCCCTGGGCCATCTATTGAATATAGAGAAACTAGAGTATTTCTCTTTAAAACAGGTGGAGAAATTGAGGCCCAGAGAAGAAAAGGGATGTGCCAAGAGCATACAGCAGAGCTGGGCTCAGACACAGGACTCCTGATTCCTCCTAGGGCTTAGTCCTAGGGGCCTTTGGGGTTGAATGGAGGTGTTTGGAGTGGAATAAGGGACAGGCAGCAATTACAGGCTGTGGGAGTCAGTCCAGGGACAGGCCTTCATTCAGCCAAAAGCTGAACCTCCTGGATCCACAGGCTCCCACAAGGAATAAAAGGAAATAAGAATTCACCTGAACAAAGGCACTCAGCCTGAGTGACTGCAGCCTCCGGCCTAAGAGCCTGCCCTCGCCAGCTTGCACTTCAGGACTGATGGACTCAAACCCTCCTGGAAGGCAGGACGCAGCCGGTGGCCATTAAGATGCAAACAAGATCAATGGAGGAGAGTTGGCCTGAGCAGTCTGCGTTCTGTCCTGGTCCTGGGTGAGGCATCTGGGAAAGTGCAAACGGCCCATTGGCAGCACTATCAGGATGGACATCCGAGGGAAAGAAGAAAAGAAAGGAGGCAAGACCAGCCTCCCGAACCAGCACTAGGAACCGCTCCTCCTTCCTAGGACTGGCCTCAAACCCCTTCACAGGCTCCAGGCCCTGCATGACTGCCCCACTGCCCCTCCCCCGCAACGCTGCAGCTCCCTCAGGGTGCTTCACCCTCCAGCCACGCTGGCCCTCCTTCAAGTGCTCAGACAGGGGCCAAGCATCTCTCACCTCAGGGCCTTTGCACTGGCTGCTGCTCTTGCCTAGATGCCTTTCTCCCCTCACCTCTCTGTTGTCCCTTTGTGACCATACTTCTCATCCTTTGGGTATGTTTCCAGGTCTAGGGAGGGCTTGTCGGCCCTCGGAGGGCACATTCCTCTGCCACAGCACCCTCTGCCTCTCCTCCAAACTCTCATCAGAGTTGGAATTCCAGCACTATTTGTTTTAGCATCCGTCTGCCCTGTCCGATGGTGAGCCGCCCCTATAGGGCAGGGACCTTGGTTGTCATTTCTCTGCCCCCACGCTATAGCTGTGCTCAGTAAATATTTGGTGACTGAATGGGGAATAAGTGAATAAAAACACTGCTCACATTACTGCCGCAAAGCCGTCACCTCTGTGGTTCCAAGTGACCTCGCTTACCCTGGAGAGGTTGTACAGGACTGGGATTTGCAAGATTATCTGGGTATACAGCCCTCTGCTCTGCTACGCTCCAGCTGAGCGGCCTTTGGGGTCACGCGGCCTCTCTGAATGGGGTCTCTGGCGCTGCCAGTCGGGTCCATGTGAGAGGCGGAATCTGAGAAGCCTCTGAAAGCTGTAAAGAGCTTTAACTGGTAGCGTTACTCTGTCCTTCTTTGAGGCTCAGAGAGGGAAAGGGCCTTATTCAAGGCCACACAGCCAGTGTGTGGTGATGCCAGACACCCCCACCCCGCCACATGCTTGAAGCCAACATCTGAGCTTCAGGCCCACCCAGGCTCAGTGAGGGCACCATCTGCCTGGAGGCTGGGCAGGGGTGGAGGAGCGAGAGGAGGGGATGGCTGGGAGAATTCAGCCTCAGGCCCAGAGCCAGAGTGGGGTGGGTGGGGCCCCAGCGGGAGCCCTGAGTGGGACCTGGCAGCTGGGCATGGGGGAGCCAACTGGCACAGGCTGGGTGGTGGCATGCAGGCTCTCCATGCGCGTGACAGTCTATTTTTTAATCAGCACCCTTCCCATCCCCCAACTCCGTGTGCCCTCCCAAAGGGCCCCATAGCAGGAACTGTGTCTTGGCTGAGACCAGGGCCACCTTAGGGATGGGTGGTAGGGTCCGCAAGTCCCACTCCCCATGGTGCCCACAAATACTAAGCAGCCCAGGGGCAGGACAGGAGACCCAGGAAAAAGGGCACCTCCTGCTGTGACCTTGGGCCCATCCCTGGACTCTGACCTCAGTTTTCCCCATGTATACAGTGATGGGAGGCAAACGAGACTTTATGGGAGTTCATAACGACTCAGGCTCTTGGGATCCACTCAAGTTCCAAAACACTAATGACACCCACTCTCAGGCCCTGGCAGAACCCCCCATGCCCACAGTACCCCCAGGGCACACTTGATCCCCCCAACCTACTCCCAGGGCAGGAGGGAAGGGGAAGAAAAGAGGCTGAGTTGGCTCAAGGGCCAACCTCAGAACCCCAGACCCCAACCCAGTAAGGCTTCTCCTTCTAGGACCTGAGGGACAGAGTGATGAGGATCAAAGAGAAGTGCTGTGTGTTCTTAAGCAGGTGGCTTGACTCCTCTGAGCCTCTGGCACTCTCTCTAAAGCAGGAGAGACTATGTTGTGCAGAAGTAGCATACAGGCTTTGGGGCCAGACTGCCTGGGTTTGAATCTGGCCACTTACCAGCTATGTGACTTTGGCAAGCTCACTGAACCTCTCTGTGCCTCAGTTTCCCATCTGTAAAATGCTGATAATAACAGTACTTACTTCATGTAGTTGTTGAAATGTAAAGAAAATTGAATACCCTTGGCACATAGTAAATAACCATAAATATTACCTACTTTTGCAGAACACTGGCTCTTATCTTTTGAACACTCTTATTAGTCTCTAAGGGACATCATTCCAGAGGATCAATGCAACTCTCCGGTCAGCCCCTCTGCTGCCCGTTTCTGACCAGGGTGATAGCCCCTCCTTCTCACCCCATGTTTTTGGAGTCTGTTGAGCTATTTCACTCCTAAGACCCCCACATATCCTTCTTAGTCTATTTCATAGCAGCTCAGAACAGAGGCCTGAGTCCCAGAGGAAGCAAAATAATTTGTCCACGACCACCAGCCAGTTAGCTAAGGCTCCAGGTCCAGGTATCCACTCCTGAAGTGCGAGCCAGGCCCTCTCCCACTGTGCTGTGCCCATCCTCCCACCCTCGAGACCTGTTCCTGGCCAAACACCAACTACTAATTTATACTGAGGTATGAGTCTTAAGTGACTGAGTGTCCATCTCCTCAAAGGCTCCCTATTTTATTTTGTTTTTAAACATTTGTTTTGTTTTGTTTTTTAGAGAGAAAGGAAGGGAGAGAGAGAGAGAAAGATAGAAACATCCATATGAGAGACACGCATTGATTGGCTGCCTCAGCATGCCCGCTACTGGGGATCGAGCCCACACCCCAGGCATGTGCTCTGACCCAGAATCAAACCGGGACCTCTCAGTCCACGGGACGAAGCTCAATTCACTGAGCCACACCGGCCGGGCAGGGCTCCCTATTTTATTTTATTTTTATTTATTTATTTTATCCTCACCCGAGGACATTTTTGCATTTATCTTCAGAGAGAGCGGGAGGGAGAGAGGGAGGAAGAGAGAGAGAGAGAAACATCAATGTGAGAGAGACACATCGAGTGGTTGCCACCCACACAACCCCAACCGGGGCCGGGGACAAACTGCAACCAAGGTACGTGCCCTTAGTGGGAACCGAACCCGGGACTCTCTGGTCCATGGGCCAACGCTCTAACTACTGAGCCAAACCGGCCAGGGCAGGGCTCCCTATTTTAACAGAGATCAAAATATGATAACACTATTTAATAAGTTATAGTTGTTGTTTTTTTTAGCATTTATTATCTCATTTCGTTTTCAGAGCAACAGTACAAGATAAGGTCTATTATCTATTATCTATTGTTTATCTATCTATTAACATTATCTATTGTTTCTAGCTTATAGATGAGAAAACAGAAGCCTAGAGAGGTTATATAACACGCCCAAGATCTCTCAGCTAGCCAGGAGGAGAATTCAGGCCTCCGACCACGGAATCTGTATTAGCCTCGCAGGGAGCAGGTAGTACAGGAGTAGGTTGGATTTGGTCCATCTGTTGCAGCCCTGGGAGGCGGGGCTGGGTAGTGTAGGGTCACACAGTACTATACAATACTGCCTCACCAAGCGGAAAAGATGAAGTTAGGATGGTGGAATTTCAGGCAGTGGCCAGTTGGTAAAGATTTCATTCTGGAGAGGGCTTTTGTAAGCCTCTGGAATTACAGAGCTGGGAGGCTGTCCCCACACTGACTCCTCCTCTGGCCACACTGGGTAGCCATTGAGCCCCAGTGTCCAGGGACAGTTCACAAAGGACTCTGAGCTCACACACACACACACACACACACACTGGACTAACTCAACAGAGCCCAGCCACCTGTCTGACCAGATCATGGGCCCCAGGCTCCTTGGGGTCTGCAGCCTGAAGCCCCAAGGGAGAAAGGCATTTTCATAACCACAGCCCACGCACCCCCTCCATACCCCCAGTTCCTACTTTAGACCTTTTACCATCCTCAGGAACACTTTGCTCCCAACCAGATCCCTCCCATTCTTCTAGACCTAAGTTCTGGTCCCGCCTTCTCCATGAGCAGCCGTGACCACACCTTCAGATAACAGTCAGGCCTCTGTTCCAGTGTCACCTCCGGAGAGAGTCCTTCCCTAACTGCCAACACTAAGTAGGCCCTCTCCATCTGAGCATCATGGCGTACTTTTTCTTATGCCACTTTTATATATCCGAAATTATGTTGCTGATTTCTTTTCTTGCCCTTCTCTTAACTATCTCCCCAATTAAAATGCAGCTCCTTGAGGGCAGAGACCTGACTGTAACCCTGATGCCTAAAGACCCTCCCACCCCATTGCTACCCAGGACACTGAGGTCCATAGAGAGCAAGGGAATCACCCAAGGTCATACAGCAAACAAGTGCCAAGGGTTGGCCTTGCACCAAGGTCTCTGTATTGCAGCCCCTCCCCATCCACATCCCAGTTGACCCTCTGCTGGCTTATCTTGTCCCAGCTGCCACATTACAGTAGGGGCCAGAACCTGCTAGTCCTCCACAACAGCACCCCTTTACTTCCCCAGGGGCCCACACTGCCCCAATCTGGGCAGCCCTCTCCTTCCCCCTCAGTCCTTCCCTTCCTGGCATCAGCAGCTCCGATGAGCTCATGTCTGGAAGCCTGGGAGCTGCTCTGAAGGAAAAGGTGCCTCCCAGGCCAGGCCCCGAGGCCTGGAGGTGTGTTCAGCCTTGTGGATGATAGCCCTGGCAGGTGGAGGGAGCGTGCTGACCCCTGCCCAGCCTACCTCCCAGAGCTGTGACATGGGCTCAGGGGAACACCGGGTGCGATGAGGGTGGGGGTGGGTGAGGAGGAGATAGAGAGAAAGTTCCTCTGCCATTTGTGCCCGCCCCCTCCCGCTTAACAAGAAGTGGCTCTGTCCCAAGGAAAGACAGCTCTGCTGCCTTCTACTCACAGAATCACCCTGGGCAATCTCTTCCCCTCTCCAGCCTCAGTCTCCCCAACTCTAAAATGGGGAGATCAGGTAAAATGCTGACTGAAGAGGCTAGGGATCAGTTGGGAACCAGGCACCTGACTGTCACAGGGTCTTTTTCCTTTTTTTCACCTTAGGGGAAGGACAACAGTTAACAAGGGAAGGAAGGAGTTAAAGGCTTATTTTAACCATGTAAATGCTGATTCCAACCACAGCTTAATTTAGGTTCTAGTTTGGGGGGAGAGGGGAGCTGGCCCATGACCTGCCAAGTGGGGCCAGCCTGAAAAGTGATGACTGGGAGCCAGGGTGGCACAGAAACAACCAGTCTGCTTTTGGGAAATTCTCTGAGTATTAAACTAGAGTGATCCTAGTCCATTCCCTGAATTGTGCAGATAGGGAAACTGAGGACCAGAGGAGGAACTAACCCAAGATTTCATATGGCGACAAAGACGGGGATCCACCTCCAAGAAGCAGGGCATTTTCAAGTCCACTGCCTGAGGGATATGGTAAATAGTGGGGAGAGGAGGTCATCCGTTTGTTTGTGGCTCTGCCCCAACACAGGATGGGGGCCAGGCCAGGGGTTGGTGACAGGCAAGCTGGCACCAGCAAAGATCCCAGTCCCTTACCCCAGTGTACCCTAGTCCCTCTGATCAGCATCTGGTCTCATCATCCTACACCTTGCAACATGACAGGGGTAGGGCACACTCCCACCACCCCCACAGACACCACAAGCTCTGCTGTCTCCAATGCAGTTGTACCCTTGGAGGTCCCCCTTCCCACCCTCTTACTGGAAGCCAGCGGTCAGGGGTCTTGCCCCCAAGAGCACACAGCAAGTTGGTTTATTGCAGTGCCACCTGCCACTCCGGACGGGGGTGGTGGGGGAGCTGGTGCTGCTTTCCTGCTTGTTCCTTGCAGACAACCCAGGCAGGGAATGGCGGGGGGAGGGGGGTGTTCTTCCCGAATGGGGCCCCCTGATTCCACAGTGTCACCTCTAGGGCCTCCTATTCACCTGGCAAATGGGGCATGAGCAGCAATGTTGTGAGAATTAGATGTGGAGCCCTTAGGACAGACAGTTCCCCCTCTCCCCTAGAAGCTCAGGAAAGGCCTCGATTTCCCCAGGCAGGGCTTGGGCCGGTGGTCCCCGTGGTCCAACGGTTCGGTGTCCAGCGCGCCTAGCAGGCACAGCCTGAGCCCCGCGCCGCCCCGCCCGCGGGAAGGGGGGCCGCCGGCTCAGCACACGCCGTTCCGCGGCCCCACAGGCGCCCATGTTGGTCAGCCCCGGGCAGAGTCCAACCCACTGTTTTACTGAGTCCAGCTGGCCCGATCTTCCCCAGAGCGGGCCGGGGAGTCAGACCTCCGGCGGCTGCCCACCCGTGCGCCCGGGCTGCCCGGCCCCCGATCGGCTTGCGGCTGGGGCTTGAGAGCTGGGGCGCCCACGCAGCCCCAGGGAGTAGCTTCCCGGCGTCGGGCGTCCTCCCGCTCCTGAGCTGCTCCAGAGCCTCGACATTTCTCAGGCCCACCCTCCATCCCACCGTACAGATGGGGAAACTGAGGCCCAGAGTGTAGCAGCAAGTTGGCCAAGGTCACCCTGCATGCGAGGACAGGAGCCAAGAGGTGCCACCTCCATCTAGGCGGGGCCCGGAACGCACAGGTGGGAAGGGGCGAGGTGCGCGCGGCGCCTGTACCCCTGCCCGGCCAGCGCCCTCACTCACCTCTAGCCTCGGCGCGGTCCCCGAGCTCACCGACGCCACCACCTCGACGCACCTGGCCGCGTCCGTCAGGGAGCCCCGCCCCGAGACCCCAGCCCCTCCCGCCGCCCGGCCCCTCCGCGCCCCGCCGCAGCCACCTCTACCGTCTAGCGGGCTGCTTGGGGACCGGAGCCGGAGGGCTGGGCGGGCGACAAGCCGCGCTCCTGCTGGCTGCTCCCGGGGCCCTAGCGCCGCCCCTGCCGCCCGCCCCGCCCAGCCCTCCGAGGTGCGACTCCCCCGCTACCCCCCTGCCCCGCAACCCCCGCCCCCTACGGGTTCGACCTAGGTCTCCCGGCGGGTCCCCTCTGTCTCCTTCTTTCCTCCGCCTTTGCCTCACTCTCTGCTGCCTGGTTGTCTGCCTCTCTGTTTCCTCCTCGTTTTTATATCTCTAGATCGTCCCTAAACCCTTCTGTTTTCTCTTCAACTCAGTATTTTCATGTCTCCCCATCTATCTAATCTCCACCTCTTTTCTCTGTCCTCGCCACTAACCCCCCCCCCCCCTTTAAAATCTGTCTTTGTGATTCTTTCCCCATAACTGACACCACCTCCCACTTCCCAGCCCGTTTCCTCTCAGACCCAGGCGCAGTACCCTCTCCAGCCCATCTTTCCCCCTTCTCAGCCCAGGAACTAGGATGAATAACTGTGGACCTTGGTAGAACTTAAGCTGACGGGGACCGAGGAAGGTTGTCACCTCCCCCATGCAGCCTGGGGCCATCCCCTGACTTAACTGGGCCAGCAACAAGGACGGTAATGCTGTGGTCTCTTGGGCTTCAGTTCCCCATCTTTTCATTGAACTAAACTCCATTGGGACTGAGCTCAGGGAGCCCGCGGCAGGCAGCGGTCTTGTGCATCAGAATCACATGGGATGCTGTTAAACGTCGAGATTCCCACATTCTGGTGCCCCCTCCCAGTGTAGGGGAGACTTCGTGGGCTTGGAAACAGGACTGATAACATGCACCCTTCACACTCCCGACAATTTTGAAACAAAACCACACTTGGAAAAATGCTGGCCTGGGTTTTCACCAAAGTTTCCCTGGGTTCCAAGCACCCCACCCCTTCAACCAGGGTGGTTCCACTTTCATTTGTCTTTTATGTCAAGATTTTTTCTGTGTGTAGATTTCTTCTAAAGGAAATCAGAAATGTGCTGATGTGAACCCAGACACAGAGTTGCAGGTGTCCTGGTTTGGCGACACGCCCTATCCCCAGTGGGTGGGCTCAGAGTGCAGGAGGTCAGGTGACAGAGGGGACAAACCCTCCCTGGCTGCTCTGCCTCATGGGTCACAGAGAATCCCTCTGACTGTGGGTGCTCTTCTGCCAGGGCTACCACCGGTGGGGTGGGAGGCACAGAGGGGGTCCTGGGGATTGGCATCAGGCAGGGTATATTGCCTGCCATGTGAGTGCATGTGCTAAGAAAGTGGCTACAGCCCAGCTTGTGGGAAACCAGGAAACAAACTGTGTGGGTGAGAGAGAGAGAGAGAAGAGAGAAAGGCTAGGATTACTGTGTGGGTGGGTATGAAAGAGAAAGAGATGGGGAAAGGAAGGAGGACAGAAAGTGGTTCGCTCTGTACGTAGGTGTGTGACAGTGGGCGTGCAAGAGTGGATATGCCTGTAAAAGAAAATGTGTGCATATGTAAGAGAGCTTTCAAAGTGTAGGTGTGAGCAAGAGAAAATGGAGAAAAGATCATGCTTTTAACCTTTATCTAAGGGAGGGAATCTCTGTGCTTGTATGTTTCAAGTGGGACTGTCGCTATGTATGCAAACCTGATATATGTGAAAGTTAGGCATCCATGGGTCAGGGGTGTCTGTGGGAGGATGTGTGTGGATGTATACCCCATGCATGGGTGTGTGGGTGTTTGAGGACATGCACATGTGTGCACATGTGTGCACATGTGAGTATACACACGTTTGCATAAGAACATGGTGCATATACACCATGTGTGTTTATATGCATGCTTATGGGGGTGTGAGTGCATGTGTGTTAGTGTACATGGGAGGTATACGTGAACCTATGAGCCCTGCTCTTACACCATCACCCTCCTATCACCATTACTATAGCGTTGGGGAGTGGGAGGAGAAGTCGGTGGCACCCTGCCTCTCTGACTGCCCTCTCTCCTACAGGACTGAGGGGCAGGGGCCATGTCCTTGGCCCAGTAACCACTGTCAGCTCTTACCATGGGCACCGATTTCTCTGCCTCAACTAGATAGACGTGGCCAGGGACAGGGCTCATCTGACAACCCAGATCTATGCCCTCATCCCCAACCCAGAGTCTCAGTCAGTGTCCTCCAGATACCCCAAACCCCCAATAACAAGTGGTCTGGAGAGGAGGGAAGATAGCTTTCCCAGAGCCACAAGTGGAAAAGGGGATAGGTCAGCTATGGATCCTAGGTCTCCCTGAGTATCTCCAAGGGGGGAGGGAAGACAGCTTGACAGAATCCCCCACCATCCCCCAGAGCCTGAACAACCTTTTCCCAGTCCCAGGTGGGTGGAAGAACACAGCCTGCTGCCTCATCTCCATGGAGACGAGGCAGTACAGAGGGTAGTGTAAAGCATGGGCCAGACCTTCCAGGGTTCAAATCTTAGCTTCTCCACCCACAGGCCTGAGCCTTTGACAAGTCACTTAAACTTGTTTTGCTTTAGTTTCCTCATCTGTGAAACAGAGATAAGAAATGTATGAACTTTGTAGGGTTATTTAGAGGATGAAATGAAGTGACCCATGCAAAGCATTTAGCACAGAGCCTAGCAACTGAGCTGGGAGGCAGAAGCTCTGGGTTCTAGCTCTAGCTTTGCCACCAACTTACTATGTGACCTTGGAGAAGTTGCTTGCCATCTCTGGGCTTCAGAGTCTCCACAGGATTATCTACGCAGTAACCTCAATGAGCCCTTCTAGTTATGACCAGCTGAGGCTTTGCAGAGAGGACAGCTGTAGCATGGGGCTCTCTTGGTGAGCTGTGGACCAAGCCGTGCAGGCTGAGGCCTGAGAATGAGCCCTACATGACACTTTCCTTCCCACATATATTCTCCCAAGCTGGCAGCAGTTGATGGCAAGGAACCTGAGCTGCTGCCCACCTTATCTCTCTGCACCCCCTGACCCTCCTGCCTGCCAAGGACTCCATTCTGCCCTGCTCAGCTGGTACTCAGCCTTAGAGAAATGGCACTGGTACCTACCCACCTCAAGTGCTGGGTACTCAAGGCAGAAGATGTCATGACCCATACTTAAGGCTGTCAAGAGAGGCAGTTATAATTGCGGAAGGACAGGTGTAAGTGTCTGGAGATGCTTATAATCCTCTGGTGGTAATGGGAGGAAGCGTTAAAAGGAAGCCCTAATCCACTAATAACCCGGCAGGTCCACAGGCCTCTTCCCTCCGGATCTCCGGGCAGAGAGAAGGGACTCTGGCCACTCCCTTTCCCGAGGGAGCAGAAAGGCCAGCGTGGGCTCTGACCTAAGAGCACCTGATTTCTACTCTCCTGCAAGAGCCAGCTTCCTTCCTGCCTCCACCTCTGGGAAGTCGTCCCTGCCCTGCTCCTGAGGTCACTTCTGTCTTCTCTGGCCCTAGAAATGTTCAGGACAGACCTGGAGAACCACCTGGCTGGACGTTTAAGAGAGGAATGAACCAGACTGTGAGGCAAGAAGAACACAGTCACAGTCTCAGCTCCAGCACTGACTTTGTGACCTTGGGCAAGGGACTTCAGGCTCTGAGCCTCAGTTGCCTCACCTGTACAATGGGGAAAATTCCTGCCTTGAGAGGCTATATAGTAAGATCAATGAGAATGAGATACTATGAAATGATCTAGCTCCATGTGAGAAGCCAGTAGGTTTCATTAAATGTAGTCCCTTCTCCCCTCTCCATCTAGGTCTCTTCCACTCCAGATGTCAGCAGACCACATTTCCCCCCAACAAGTCCAGAATACAGTGGTGGCTAAGGGCAAAGCCCCTTACTGAAAAAAAGCTGTGATTGAACCATGGCTTAGCAGCTTGCTAGCCATGAGTCGTGGACAGATAACTTATCTTCTCTGCTCCTCAGTCTTCTCATCTGTATATAGGAGATAATAACAGTATGTCGCTCATCTGGATCATTATGAGATTAAATGAAATGGCACGTGTAAAGCCCTTAGCACAGTGGGCTTGGCACATAGGGCTGAACAAATAATAGCATTGTGTTGTTGAACTGAGGATGACCAGTTCAATTGTTTTCGACATCTTCACGCGCTTTTCTAGATTACTCTGAGACTGCCAAAACATTGCCCCTTTAAGATCATTGCAACCTCACAACAGCGCTATGAAGTAGCTGGGCTCATGTTTTTATGTTATTTTCACAGATGAAGAAACTGTAGCTCACCAAGGGGGAGGGATTCGCTGGGGTTTGGCTAGTTGGTATCTGTTTCAGAACCAGCACCCATGTCTCCTGGTCCCCAGCTCTGGTCTGTGAGAGGGAAGGAAGCAAGTCCTGGCCTCTCAGGCTCTAGTCCAGGGGAACTAAATTTGGGTTGACACTAGTGTGAGGGCCCACCTCCAAGTTCAAAGCTGCTGGGCCCTCCTGGGGCCCTCCTCCTGCCAGCCCCAGACTCATCCAAGGCCCCTCCTTGCTTTTTCCTAGCTCCCTGTGTGACCCAAGTGGGGGAGGTGGTGGGGGGTGGCCATGGGGGGCGATCAGAGCCTGGAAAGAATTATTTCAGAAACAAGAGTGGGCAGGATGGCTGGTGAGACGCCAGCTGGGGGCGTCAGCAATGCCTGCGGAAAAATGGAGTGTTCCTTTAGTTTTCTGACGCACAAGCCCTCCCAGGCCTAAGCGAGCCTGGCCAGGCTCACGTCCTCCCCATCTGGACCCACTTCAGCGTTTCCATGGGCTGGGGGGTGGAGGTGATTCAGTGTAGATTTTCCTGACCCGCTCTGCTGCCGCCTATTATCATCCTTCCTTCCTCCCCTCCTTCCCTGCGGGCAGCTGGCACGGAGCTCTCTCCTACCCCTGTGGGTGGGTCCTCACTGCAGCTCAGGTGAGCTGGGTCCTGCCTCTGCCATCTCTACAGATGGGAAACTGAGGCCTGGGTGAGGAATGTGGGTCCGGCTGAGGCATCAACAGGCTGAGTGACCTGGTCCTTCACTTCCTCACTCCGGGCCCCTGTTCCCCACCTGTAAAATTAGGAGGTCAGATGAGCTCAGTCTTGAGTCTCTACCTCATAAGCTCCATGAGGGCAGCAGCCACATCTGTTTTGCCCAATGCTGCATCCCCAGCACCCTCAAGTAGCTGGCACTCAGTAGTTCAACCAGGCAGTCCCGCCCATCAGCTGTTCACCCTCTCCTGTCATTTGTTAGCACCAAGGATTAAAGGGCAGACAAAAGTGCAAGGTGGACTTGTTTTCAACCAAGCATGACAACGCAGCTTTCTCCCACTGCCTTCTCACGTGCCCTGGTTGGCAGAGAGAAGATGCTCTCAGATGTGGGACAGCCTTCCTGTGTCTCCAGAGCTGTCAATCTGGGCGTGACTGTGGGGCTGCCGTAGGCTGCTGCTATGCATCATGGGAAAATATGGTCAGGTGCCCCTGAATTAAGGACCCGTGGGGTCCCCTGTGACTCTGGCAGTCCAGGGGGAGAGGGGCCTGAGCTTACCTGGTTTCTGGGGAATCCTGGGCCCAGGGCTGGAGCTGGAGCTGGCTGTCATCACTTGCCGGGCCTTGACCACATCCCAGTCCTGGCTGGCCCTGTCGTCATGCTGGGGTCCCCTTCGTGCCTCCCTGGAGCAACTGGGTGGCTGGATGCCCAGGTCTTTGGGCAACTCTGGTGCCCCTTGGGTGGCTTTACAGGTGGAGAGGTCCCCATTCCTGCTGGCCAATCTGTCCTCCTCCATGTCTGTGAGCCCTGCCTCTCCCTGCAGGCTCTCCTCACCACCGCTCTCCTCGGCCTCCAAGGCCAGACACCTGTAGCTCCCGTCAGGGATCCGGAAGGCGCAGGGACTAGGCCTGCCTTCACTGGGTCCGAGGGG
This sequence comes from Tadarida brasiliensis, assembly GCA_030848825.1. Lineage (NCBI taxonomy): Eukaryota > Metazoa > Chordata > Mammalia > Chiroptera > Molossidae > Tadarida > Tadarida brasiliensis. Next base: position 101,991,312 of record CM061259.1, on the reverse strand, counting down.
TGGGGGTGGAAGGTGGGGGCCCAGCATGGTGCTGCCCGACCTCAGTGCTGCAAAGAAGCTGGCGCCTGGGCTGGGGCCAGGGCTACCTGTGTGAGCCCTGGTCTCTGCTCCTCTCCCGGCCTCCTCTGGTTCTCTGTAGCTTTGACTCCCTCCGGCGACTCAGAGTTGGGGTGAGATCCAACTTCAGGCTTTCCTGGGCTGGGTGGGGTGGTGGGCCCCCAAGATGTCTTTCTTAACCCGTCTCTGGTCAGTGAGGCGCCCCCCACCCCACTTCAAGACGATCTATCTGCACAAGGAGAAAAGAAACAGCACATGAGACAGTTTGTTGACTGTTCTGGCTGAATTTCTGAGACCTGTCCACCTTAGAGTCGCCCTGAGAACTGGCTGGGGCTTGGGGTCCAGGTCCCACACACATCCATGGGAAAGTCCCAAGCTTTAGGCACTCGACATCTCCAGTTTTTGCCATATCCTTATGCCATTTGACACTTTATTTGCTTAATGTTTTTCTGTAAATCAACTTTAAATAACTTCTTCTATTACTTTGGACTTAAGCAATAATTGCAGGAAAACCACAAGTATGTTGGGCTAAGTCATTTTTCCCAAAACACGTTAAATAAATATCTAGTTATTTAAAAATACTTATCTGGACACCCCCTAGAAAGTATTCTCTTACATGCCACCAAAGGTACATACACCACAGGAATCACGTCAACGGTGGGGCAGCGGGTGCAAGACTGGGGACAGGGACCCCTGAGAAAGCACCGGGGGAGATGGTGCTTCCATGTGCTTATGTGACAGGATTTCAGCTGGAATCCCAGCTCTGCCACTTGCATGAGGGGCAGCAAGTCATGTGACCTCTCTGAGCCTCAGCTTTCCCATCTGTAAAATGGGAACTGTAATATCTCCAACGTACTGTTTGTTGCATTGAAGATTAGTGAGAAAGTGTATGCAGAGGACTTAGCACAGTTTCTGAGATGCAACTTCATACATGTTGGCTATTCTTTCATTCCACAAAAATTTCTTGAGCTCCTGTCACATTTCAAACACTATGAAAGGCATGGTGGATATAGTGGGGATAAAGAAGATATGGTAAAATCTGGTGGGGGGAGCTGTGGATGTTAACAGGGATAATAATAATAACAGTATGATTACTTAGAAATGTTAACTATGATGATAATCCAGGAGAGAGAGGATGGAGGCTTCCTGTAGGGATGCGAGGAGGGAATGGATGGGAGAGAAACTTGGATGGAAGAATTGGCTGGGCTGGGAGGCAGATGGAGAGTGGGTGTGGAGGAAGGGGGAGGAGTCTAGGATGCAGCTCTGATGACAGTGTGGTTTCGTGATTTTCATTAACAGAGATCAGGAATAAATGGGCAGGAGCAGAGGAGGAGATGTTCAGGGGAGCAGGGAGATTAATTTGATTTGGGATTTCCGGGGGAGATGGGCGCCGTTACCTCCACATGGGGGCCTGGAGAGCAAAGGAGAGTTCCAGGCTGCAGAGAGAAGTTTGCAGATCATCTGTGGAGGCATAGGGCAGAGGTGGACAAGATGCCCCACAGTTGGCAGGTAGAGCTTAAGAAAGGGCCAATGGGAGGAAACCTTGGAATCTGCAGATCTTGGTGAACAGATCTTGATTCCACCACTTCTCAGCCGTGTGAACTCCGGTGAGCGTAAACTTTCTGACTCTCACTTACCCTTAGCAAATAGGGAGAGAAGAACCCCACACACGCCCTGGCTGCCCCACGGGCAGTGAGAGTCCTGAGGATGGTGAACGTCTGTGGACACTGGTGGCCTGGACTGACTTCAGCTGCTGTGGTACTTGACCTGGAGGCCACGCCTCCATCCCCAGGCACCCTACCCCTACCCCAGCGGGCTGGGTCAGGGCCTCAGCTTCTGGTTGGAGCTGTTCCAGGGAGAGTCTGGTAGGCAAGAGGAAAGACAAGTGTATTGCCAGGCCCTGGGGAAAATCAATGCCAACCAGGGGAAGGCAAACAAGTATCAGGATCAGAAAGATAACAGGCACCTGTCACAGCAGCCTTGTTGACAGAGAAATCAGCACCAAGAAGACAACCTTCTGCTTAAAGGGTGCTCGCAGGATTGAACACCTATTTGGTGCTGGGTTATTCACTTAGGTTATCAAAGTAAACCCTCACCACAACCCTGACAGAGGTATTGCTATTATTAGCCCATTTCAGAGGTGAGGAAATTGAGGCTCAAGTAAGCAAAGTGACTTCTGGCCTAAGTCACAGAACAACGGGGCCAGGATCTGACCCCAGCTCTGACACCTTGACTGTGCTGATGGGCACAGAGACACAGAAGAGAGAGCTCCAGGGTCTCATTCCTCTTCAAAGTCTTTCTCACTCACCAGCTGCTGCCAGATTTCTGCCATTAGAATGGCAGAGAGTCTTCAAATCTCACAAAGAGCCGGTAGAATTCTGCAGAGCCCTCATTGGAGGTGCGACCTTGGGCAGGTGCCTTCTGCATTTGGAGTCATTTTGCCCAAAGGGACAATGGTGGGGTTGAGACACAGGCTGCTGGTGGGGGGTGGGGCTCTGTCTAGCCCTGGCATCGCAGGGTTCCATGATTCTAAGCACTTGGAGCCCCCACCCCACTGCTCACACCACCACAGGGCAGATGGCAGGAGGCAGGAGTGGGCATGGGAGGCAGGGCTCCCGCTGACGCCCCGCTGGGGCCTCGCCTTCCTCTATCCCTGCTTCTGTTTTGCTGTATTTGACGGTGGCCACAGTTTCCAGGAAAGAAGAGAGAGGCGGAAAAGTTAACTTTCCGCCACCCACACAAATATTTTTGGCTAGCGTTGTCTTCACGTTGCCAAGCCTGGAGGGAGGGGTTGGCAGGAGCACTCCAATTCAAGTCTCCCTGCCAAGGAGGAGGACTCCCAACACAGCCCAGGGCGCTGGGCAGGCCTCGCGGGGGCCTGAGACCTGGAACACCCACCCTGCTCAGGAGCCCGGAGCAAGGTGGAGGCGGGGAGGGTGGCCCCACAACTATAATGGCAGCTGCCACTTTCTGAGCACCTGCTAGTGCTGGGCCAAGCCTTTTGCCTAACACTCTCTGTGGAGCAGGCGTGTGAGTGCTGTCTACAGATGGGGAAACTGAGGCATGGGAAAGTAATTCCATATCCAGAGTCACACGGACGCCGAGTATAGAGCAGGACCCGTCGCTCTCATGACGGCAGACTGACTCTGGGAGCCACCACAGCCCTGAGGTTGCAAGCTCAGACACAGCACACGTGGCTGTGTGGGCACATCTTCAGAGTGGGCAACAGAGGGTCTGCTCCAGCCTCAGCAGAAATGAGGGGGGGGTCCTCCAATGCCAGCTCCCCCAAATCCACATCCCTCATCTAGCCACCAGCTCTAGATGCTGAGCCTTGGCGGGCGGGGCTGATAGCGGGCAGCCGACCCGCTGACCTCATCTCAGAGAGGGGGAAGGGATCACAGCAAGTCAGACACAGGCCTGGCGCTGAGACCAGGAGCCCAGACACACACTCCAGCTCCTCACACAAGCCCTGCTCCCCCTGGGCCGTCAGCTTCCCCTTCTGTCTCCCCTGAGCTTCCATGAGTCCAAGCAGGGTCCCCAGGACCGGAAGCCTAACTGAGGGGCTGGAGGCAGGAAGACCAGGGCAGAAGGTGGCAGAGTGAAATATGCAGGAATCCCTGGGAGAGGAGCATTTTAGAGCAATTTCCTCTGTACCTGGCACGGTGCCAGGCACATAATAACAATAACAATGATAATAGCTAATGTTTATGAAGTGTTTACTCTATCAGGTGCTATTTCAGACACTTAGCGTGCATCATTTGATCCTCATCGCAACCCTATAAGGAAGGTGCTATTATTATCACCCTTTTACAGATAGGAAATCAAGCTTACGTGAATTGCCAAGTTCACACAGCCAGTAAGTGACTGAATCAGGGTTCATATCCTGGTAGTCTAGCTCCAAATATCACTCTCGCCCATAAAGCTGGGCTGCCTCAGTAATTACTGAATGAATGAGTGAATGAATAAAGAATGAATGAAGAATGAGAAAGAAGGATAGAAGGATGGGAGGATGGGAAGGAGAGAGGGAGGAGATTATCTCCAGCGCCTGGTACATTGCCTGGCACATAGTAGACACTCAATGAATATTTATCAAGTGGAATAATGAATGCAGGGAGGCTGAGGCATTAACTGTGCATATAGCCTAACGACAAAAATGGAGTTACCCTTGGGAAAGGGGTAACTCAGAACTGGTCCCGATGGCTCAAGGTGCACCTCCTGACCCCACCCATCTGGCAGCACCTCAGCATCAGGGGTGGGGTGGGGAGGAGTGTCTGACCTGCCTAGAGTTGAGTTTTCCCTGCCACTAGGAAGAGCGTGTCCCTTGTCCCCGAGAATCTGAGCTAAGAGTGCATTCCTGCCTTAGTGCTTCTCTCCCAAGGAGGGGATGGGCACCAAGGTGGAGGGTCCTCTTCCCCCTGACTCCAAAGGGGGAATCCCAAGCTCCTCCAACCTCCAGAACTAGTGAGCACGAGGAAGCCTGGCGTTTGCCTTCACCTTGCTGTGTGTTCTTGGAAGAGTCACTTCCTTTCAATAGGCTTCAGTTTCCCGGCTGAAGAAGGCCTTGGGAGGTTGGTGGGACTGATAGTAACCAGGGTTGAAGCTATTCCTGAATCCTCTAGGACCTGCCCTGTCCCAGCATTTCCCAGAGTCAGTCCCACAGGGATGTGCCAATGTGACCCCACATTACTGACCCCTCCTTCCAGTCCCGCAGGACAAACTGACCAATCCTGGCCTCCTTCCTGCCTGCCTCAACCTCCAGCCATCATTGCCTGGGCTGCCCAGCCCACTCTGACCTCTCTTCCTTCCTCCCTTCTTCATGCCTCCCCTCTGTGCCTGTCCCCCTCCTGGGGTAGAAAGGGCCAGTGTTGGATCAGCAGCGTGTGAAGCTGGGGGGAGATCTGGAAGCATCAGGAAACCAGTCCTTGGCAAGAGGTGGGTGTGAGGAGCCCGGAAGAACTCCCCAAGCTGGGACACTGGGTGGTCTCAGGAGAGACGAGTGTTAGCCAAGCCTCAGTGTAGCCGATAGCTGGGTAACTGGACCAGCCACTCATCTCGTTGAATTTTAGTTGCCTTCTCGGTAGAATGGACACTCAGACTCAGTCATTCGCTTATTCATTCATTCATTCATTCAACACGTATTCACTGGACGCCTATGTGCCATCTGCTATTTTAAGCGCTGGCGGTACACAGTGAACAAAGGAGAAACAAACCCTGTCCATGTGAAGCTCACATGTTCATTGGGGTGGACGGATAATAAACAAATAAGAAAGTCTGTCAGATGGTGGTAAGTGCAATGGAAAAATAATTAAGCAGGAAAGGGGACCGAAGTGTGCAGTGAGTCTATCATTAAGACAGAGAAAACGGCAGTATTAATATAAAAAACCTTGACAGATGCCATCCTGTGTTTAGTATGGCATGTGTATTTCAAGTTCATTATTATGTTAAATTCTCATATGCAACTATAAACACATAAAATCAACATTAGGTGGCAAACTCAAGAACACAAGCCTTGCAGAGCCCTGGGAGATATATTTCTTTGGCTAGTATTCTGACTATTCCATTGCTCTCCATACAGGGGTGGGGAACATCCGGCCTGCAGGCCAGGCATATGAGGCCCCCCAAATCAATACCAGCTAACATCACACACCTCCCCAAATCAGCCTGACCAAATAGAGCAGGCTAATTCTTAAGTTGATAGTGTTGTATGGCCTGAGAGTGATGTTATAAATATCCAAATAGCTCTTGGCAGAAAAAAGGTCCTCCCCTCATGCCCCCACCTCCGGAACCTTCATGTTTCACTAGCAACATGTCTATCATTTAAGACTGAGTATTTTTTATGATCCAGTATATTAAAATATGATTTACATATTGGCATTATTTCTTTGAGAACATTCTTTTCCAAGTTCATTACATTGATAGAATGTCTCCTCAATGTAAAACACATACCATACAACGAGTTGGAGGATAATAATGATACCATATAGTTGCTGTGAGGGTTAAATAAGTTAACCGTGCTCAAAAAGATGCAACTTTGTTATTATAATTGTTATTTTTGTTAAGGCGTGACTGAAGATATAATCAGAACAAGAGCGACTCTTTATTAAACATTGATTATGTGCTGGGCTCTGTACTGATACATTATATTAAGTATGATCTTGCTTATTCCCTAAAATAACCTCATGAGGCAAGCACCTACTACCATCCCCAATTGACAGGTGGGGAAATGGAGGCTCAGGGAGGATATCTCTGCCCATGATCCCCGAGCAGGAAAACAACCAAGCTGGGACCTGACGGGTGCCTGGCAGCTGGGGCAGATACTAGGGTGTTCTCTGAGGGTCCACGAAGAGGCCATTTTGCACGGCCCACAGAATCCTTGTTTGGCCCTGGCTCTGCCTTGCCCTCTGTGACCTTGGCTACACCCCTCTACTCCTGGGTCTCAGTAACCATCGACCACATAATGATAGGGCTGGGCTTGGGGTCTCTAAGCACCCTTCCAGCTCTGGATTGCCCAGGAGTCCTAGCGCCCAGCATGCATGGGAACTCGAGCCCATTCCAAATGGATGCCCTGAATCTAGCCTGCTCACAAAATCAGCCAAATCCCCTGCACGTCACATCTATTTCTGCCCTGCTGGGCTTATAACTGTGGGCCAGGGAACCAGCTTCAGCGAAACTGGAGAGACTGAAGTCATGGCTATAAATACGGGGTCGAGGCTGGCTGGGGTCGTGCAGGAGGTGTGGCGGGGTCAAAGTCAGCCTGGGAAACCATGCCCCAATGGTTCTGCTTGCAGTTCCGTCTCCTCCGGGACAGGACGCATTTAAAGAAAAAGGAGGCCCAGAGGGGCAGGGACTTGCCCAAGGCTACATGGGCTCTGAGGTCAGAGGTGGGCCTGGGGCACAGGCTCCTGGCTCCCAGAACAGGCTGCTCCTCACGCCACCTACTGCCCGTGCTCACCAGTCCCTCTCTCTGTCACCCCATCCTGCAGGGTCAAACTGGCCTTACCCAATTTGAACAGGAGCAAGATATTATGATTTGAGTTTATCAAATAAACCTCTACTGATAACATACTGCTTTTTTTTTTTTTATCCTCACCCGAGGACATTTTTGCATTTATCTACAGATAGAGTGGAAGGGAGAGAGGGAGGAAGAGAGAGAGAGAAACATCGACTGGTTGCCACCCACACGACCCCAACCAGGGCCAGGGACAAACTGCAGCCGAGGTGCGTGCCCTTAGCGGGAACCAAACCCCGGACTCCCTGGTCCGCGGGCCAACGCTCTAACCGCTGAGCCAAACCGGCCAGGGCAACATACTGCTTTTTATCTGTTGGGTATATTGGGCTTCTCAGATTTTCATCTGGGAGAGGGTTCCAACTAAAAATTCAGAAAACAACTAACCCTATCTGCCTCTCACTCAGTAGGACCTCCGTCACCTGGCAGAGTGGCCCCAGCTGTGTGCCGGAGCCGCCCAGCTGAGCCCGCAGCTGACTGTGTAATCGCTTCCCAACTCTGCACTCAGTGATACCATGGCTTACAATTAGCCAGAGCGGGAGTCCTTCCTCCACGGAGACGGGCAAATGCCACAAAGCAGGGCTTGTTTCTCTCCCAGAGAGCCAGTCGTTAAGCATTTACCAGCACACCACCGAGCAAGACCCTGGCTGGTGGATTCCTACCTCGCCTGCTTCCTGGCTGGCCGAGCTTGGGCTGTGAGCCTCCACTTTTCCGCCTGGAAAGTGGGAGCCATAATCTCACTTGCATCGTAGCTACTGTGAGGGCTAAATGAGCTTGTGCCCCTGAGGGCTGGCACAGCAGTTTCCAAACTTGGCCGTGTAGTAGATCGCCTGAGGATCTTTTACACCTGGCACAGCCCTGGCCACGCTGCAGACCGTTCCATCGAAACCTCTGGGGGCACCGGTGTATTTGGAAATTTCCCACGTGACTCCAGTGTGCAGACAGGTTTGGGAACCCCTGGCTCACGTGGCCTGCCTCTTTGCAAGCCAGAGAGACAGGGGGCAGTGCAGACCCCTCATTCCTGCTTCATTTAACTCATGGGGTTTTATGAGAAACATTGTATTAAAAAAGTGGTGGGGATGTGTTTGTTTGTTTGTTTAAAGGCCTAATCTGGGTGGGAGCAAGGAGGAGGGGGTTAATGGGGGGAAAAGGGAGAACATCTGTAATACTTTCAACATCAAAGATTTTTTTTAAAAAGATACTGAAAAAAATAAAAAAAAACAAAGGCCTAATCTGTCTAAACTTTACTAAAGCGTGCAGGAGGTGCTACTTCCAGGGACCACAGAGGGATGAGCCTTGGCTCTGTCCCTTCCAGATGTGCGCCTGGCTGCCCCACACACTCCAGGCAGATGGGCCAGAGGTTTCTAAACCCCAAAGAGGCCTCACTTCATGTGGCGCTCAGCTGGCCGTCTGGGGAGATGGAGAGATCCCAGCCTGGTTTCTCCCTCTCCTCTTAGAGAGAGTGAGGCTGCCTCCTCTCAGCCCAGACGCCAAGGGCTCACAGTTTGGCTCAGCCTGGGAGCCATCAAGCTGCTGGCTTGGAGGACCCCGATTAAGAATAGAAACATCAGTGATGATGCCAAGGCTTGAGGCCTCAGCCCAGCTTCCCCCTGGACCACCATCAACAACAAGCAGGGACAAAAATAATCATCGCAGTGGCTCACACGGATTGCATTTCCCCCACACAATAGGATATTCCACGGCGAGCACCTTAAGGCAGTCGAGCGTAGAACTGCTCTGTCCGGCAGGGTGGTGGCACCAGCCACACGTGCTACTGAGCACTTGAAATGTGGAGAGTTCAAAATGAGATGTGCCGGAGACGAAGGATGCACACCAGATTTCCAAGACTTCGTACCCAAAGAATGCAAAATGTCTCATTAATAACATTGTTTCAGAGTTATTACATGTTAAAATGATGCTACTTTGGATTTCAATAAATGTATTATTAAAATAAATTGTATAGTTTCCTTCCCCCCCCCACCTGTTTCTTTTTACTTTTTGAGTGTGGGCTGCTAGAAAATGTAAAATGACACACACACTTGCATTTATTTCGATGGCCGGCACTGGCTAGAGGTCAGGAGGGCATACTCTCCGGTACCGCATCCCAGGCTTTGACTTGTATTCTGGTTTCTGCCACTTACATCTGTGAGACTGTGGGCACATTACATAACTCTCCACGCCTCGGTTTCCTCATCCGTAAAACTAGGATAGTGACTGTACCTACCTCTCGTGGCTGGGGTATGGATTTAATGTGCCTGGCACAGAGAAAGCACTCAGGAAAGATCAGCTATCAGGGGACCATCTGGCACTGAGCTAAATTATTTCATTGGATTACTTCATGCCTCAGTAGGTGCTGAGCAACCTGTCACTGGCGGTGAACAAGCAGAGCCTGGAAAACTCCTTGGCAGGCTACTCTAGAGGGAGTCCAAGAATTGAATGTGGGTGGGGGAGGCAGTGGCTGAAATGGTCTTTGAAGACGGCTCTCAGTGTCAGCACTGAGATGTGCTGCCGTCTGCCCCTGGCTTCGCGTTCTCCACTGATCCTCTCTTCCTCACCGTATCCTCCTTTTCCTTCCCAAAGTTTCATTCATCCCAACTGAATGTAATCAACACTTATCGCTGGGGCCAGCGTCGTGCAAGACACCATGGGGAGAACAGAGGGAAAAGAGAAGTCTCTCCTGCCTGAATTCAAGGAGTCTAGTGTGGGCAGAAGGACATAAGATAGGGGTTGGAATATCTGTCATATAAGGTGGAGGGGAGCCAGGGGCGTGAGGAGTGATCTAGCCTCTCTGAGCCTCAGTTTCCCCATCTGTAAAATGGGACCAATGACAGCACCATCTGCTAGGCATTGCTGTGAGGATTAAAAGAGGGGGTGGGGGAGAAGCAGCGGCCCGGTGCCAGGCACGCGGGACGGGCTCAGGGAGTGCTGGTCATTGCCATGGTTGCACGGGGGCTAGCCGCGTCTGTTTTGCTCAGCATTCATTCCCTCAGCACGAAGTTTTGAGCTCCGTGGAGGACTCTGATATGTGTTTCAGTTAGTTTGGCCTTCTGCTGGAGAGGACTCTCAGTGAGTGGTGGAACGGAGAGAAAAGAAAATAATAACTCCCACCCCTCGCCCGACACACACAGGATGAAATAAAATAATGAGAGGGAAAGATGTTTTGTCAACAGTGCTCAAAGCTATTATTAAGGATGCGCGGGACACACTTGTGGAGGCGAGGGCGGGCTGGCTAAATGAGTGTGAGGGTGTGGGACATCGGACACACAAGGTCTAGGGGTAGAGGTACAGGCTCGGGGGCCAGGCAGGTGAGGGAAGGGGACTGTGGCTGACAGAGGAGGCTGGGGTCCCTGAGCCTGACTCTGCCCCTGCCTCTCCTTGCCACAGAAGCCTCGGCTCGGCACATGCTCCGACATCCAGCCCTGCTCCTCCACGCTCTGCGACCACGGGCAGGTCACTTCCTCTCCTGGGCTCGAGAAAAGGGCAACCTCATTGTTGCTGCTTCACGTGGCAGGAAGAGCGGGGGTGACGGTGCTGATCCCAGAACCAGAGCCCGGAGCCCTCGCAGACAGTGAGGGGCAATGGTCAGCCCATGGGCTCTGTGCTCGGGGGGCCACTTTGGAGTGGCTGATGAACAAACTATGTGACCTTGGGCAAGTGACTTCCCCTCTCTGAGTCTGTTTTTCCATCTGCAAGCCAGGGGTAATTAGTGCCTGCCTCCTAGGGCTGTTGTGAGGATTAAACCAGTTCATCTAAGTAAAGAGCCTGGCGCTCAGGGGTGCGCGGTGGGTGTCATGGTGGTGGCAGGGAGGGGCTGTGCTAGTGGGAGTTACTGGGAAAGGGGAGCGAGGAGGCTGAGCCAGAAGGAGCCACAGAAACCCGCCACCCTAGCACCTGACTCCAGCTTGGAGCTTCTGGGCTGTGTCTGCATGTGTGTGATATGTGTCTGCATAGGTGTCTGTATGCTCACATGTGTGTCTTGTGTGTATGTGTGTGTGTGCATGTCTGATTGTGTGCAACTATGTGTGTGTCTGCATGTACACGTGTGCATGTGTGTGCATGCAGACACACACATGTGGTGGGGGTGGTTGGAGTCTGTCTGCAGAGCTGCCGGGAGTGGCCAGGGAGGTGGCTCAGCCAGACCAAACAATCCCGGCACTTCAAGCTCCAAGCTTGTCTCTGTTTGCTTTCTTTTTCTCCTTTCCTGGTTCCCCTTTAACCAGTTCCTGCTTCCAGCGAGCAGAGCTGGGAGGGAGGCCCTGGCAGGGTAAGTACAGGGCTCTTCCCTTCTCTGCCCACTCTGTTTCCAAGCTTCTTGCCTCCACCCTCCAGTTCCTGCCTCATTGCCATGTTGACCCACACAGGCCCCTTCCCTGCAACCAGCCTCAGTTTCCTGGTTTCCCCAGTAGGAAATCATCCAGTGCTCCTGCTGGCAATGACAACGACTAGCAAGGTCACTGCTCACCCACCACCTGGGGGCTGAACACAGCATTCCCCAGGAGGTGTTTGGCAGTGTCTGTGGTAAGATCTGAAACTGTCCCTGGGGGAGGAGCCCTGCTGGGGCTCCCCAAGCCTCTGGTCCCTGGCCTCACTGTCTACACAGAATGTGGCCCTGACAGGGCAGAGAGGGACTGCTTGAAGTGGTCAGCCCAGGCCCAGGCCTCAGGCCTCCAGGTCCCCATTCAGCTAGGTAGCATTCACTAAGCACCTACTATGTGCCAGGAGTTTTAGGTTGGCTCATTTAATCCCCACAGCCACCCTATGAGGTAGGTGTTCTTCCCCAGTGCTATAGATGAGGAAACTGAGACTCAGAGGGGTTAATAACCTTCTTGAAGTTGCACAGCTAGAAAGGGCATGGCTGGGACTGGGACTGAGGCCCGAGAAAGCGTCGGTGCTCTTTCCTCATCTCAGGGCACATCACGCGGTGCTGTTCTCCTTATGGAACATGACCGTGACACTCTCCGCTAAGTCGGCAGTCACCCACAGGTCCGCTACCTCTGACCTATTATTTACCAGGTGCCAGACACAGTGCGCGCCAGGGCTTGTGGGCCTCACCTCCTGACTCTTCACGACAACCCGTTTTACAGATCAGGAAAGTAGAGCCCAGGGAGACGCAGCGACCTGGCAACGTCCAGCTGCAGCGGGAGCACAGTGCGGGTCCACCTGGCCTCTTTTCTTCTTTTTCTTTTGCTCTAACCCCACAGAAACCTCCAGCTTCCCTTTGCCTGGAGTCACCATTGTCACCCATAGACCTGGATGTGACTCCATAGGCAAACTGCCTCGTCACCTCTCCACACGCCTTTACGGACTCGGGACAAAGAAATCAGGGGGAAGTCTAACAAAGGGGAGCCCCGGGGCCTCACTGTGCATGGGTAACCTTAGTTTAACTAGACTCCTTGGCCTCTCTCTGAACCCAGACTGAGCCCACCAACGGTGGCATATTTAAGGGGACCATGGTCATATAAACAGTTTCATTTTCCAATTGAGAATGTTTCATTAGGAAAAGGTTCCTCTTTAAGCCCACATCCTGCCCAGTAAGCAGTGCCACCTCCCCCTCCCTGGGCAGGCAGATCTCTATAAGGATTCCCACAAAGCTGCCCACTGCATCAGAAAGCCGGTCTCCGTTTGCCCGTGGCCTTGGGTGTAGCTGCAGGACCCGTGAGGCCAGTTAGAATGTGGTGAGTTCTGCAAGCAGGGAACGTGTCCCTGACCCTGCCAACTGTTTCCCCAGGATTTGAAACCTCTTTGGATCTGGGCCCGAGAGTGTGGATGACTCCATGTGACCCATCCCTGCTCCAGGGAGCCTGGCCCCAAAACGCACAGGGTCCTCCCCGCCCCCAGCCCCAGGAAGGTACCCTTCTTGAGAGCAAGAATCCCCTAGAAGTAGACAGATGTCACTCCACCTAAGGACAGAGCTAGAGAATCACGTCAGCCACACTGAGGACAATGTCTTCTGGGGCCAGTGGGAACGCTGAGGCCCCGAGAGGGCAAGGTGCTTGCCCTTGCCCCCTTCCCCTGCACCTGCTGTCTCCTCAAGAAGGGGTCATAGATTCATTCCCCACCCCAGGAAGCCATTCACATCCTCGAGCCAAAGTTTGGTGCCCTCTGCCTGTTGCAGGACGAGGTAAGAAAGGACCGTCAGGGCAGCTGCACGCCTGCAGGAGGGCAGGGGTGTGCTTGCCTGGAGAGCTGAGGATGAAACCAATCACCAGCGAAGATCCACAGATAAACAGTCATCGTCATGAGTAACAAGAGCAACAGCGAGCCATGGGTAAGGGGAGGCATGCAGGGGCACGTCTCCAACGACACCAGCTCCAACCAGCCCAGCTTGGAGAAGTGGCAGGCGGGAGGGGGGTCTCTGCCTAGGGGGCTCCCCACACCCCCTACACCCTTCCCAGGCCAGTCCTGGGTTGGCATGTAAAATGCAGCCAAGTGGCCAGGGAGCCAAGGCTGAATGGCAGGAAAAGCTGAAGCCAGGCTGGCCCCTGGCCTACCCACCCACCCTGGCAATTCAAAGCAAGGCTGACTCCGGATAAAGCACTTGAAAATGTCAGTTAGGGAACAATCTCTTTCCCAAACTCCTTGCCTTTGACCTTGGGCACCCAGCCCTGATCTGAGATGGGCTGATCTTTTTCCCAGCTCTGCGTATTCCAGCCCCGGTCCCTTCCCACACAGCACACACACACACACTCACTCACACTCTCACACACACACTCACACTCTCTCACACTCACACTCTCACACACACACACTCCCATTCTCTCACACACACACACTCCCACTCTCTGACACTCACACTCACACACATACACACTCCCATTCTCTCACAATCACACACACGCACATGCACACACTCTCACACACACACACTCCCATTCTCGCACACTCACACACACTCCCACTCTCTCACACACACACTCACACTCTCTTACACACACACACACACTCACACTCCCTCTCTCACATACACACACCCACTCTCTGACACACACACACTCCCACTCTCTCACACACACACACTCACACTCTCTCTCACACTCTCTCTTACACACACACACACACACTCACACTCTCTCACACTCCCTCTCTCTCACATACACACACACCCACTCTCTGACACACACACACACTCCCACTCTCTCTCACACACACTCACACACACACTCTCACTCACACACACACACACAATCCCACTTTCTCACACACTCACACTCTCACACACACACCCTCTCACACTCACACACACACTCCCACCCTCTCACACTCACACACACTCACACTCTCACACTCACACACACTCTCACACACACTCACACACACTCACACACACTCACTCACTCTCACACACTCACACTCTCTCACACTCACACACACTCACTCACTCTCACACACACTCACACTCTCTCACACTCACACACACTCACTCACTCTCTCACACACTCACACTCTCTCACACTCTCACACACACTCACACACTCACACACACTCACACACACTCACTCACTCTCTCACACACTCACACTCTCTCACACTCACACACACTCACTCTCACACACACTCACACTCTCTCACACTCACACACACTCACTCACTCTCTCACACACTCACACTCTCTCACACTCTCACACACACTCACACACTCACACACACTCACACACACTCACTCACTCTCTCACACACTCACACTCTCTCACACTCACACACACTCACTCACTCTCACACACACTCACACTCTCTCACACTCACACACACTCATTCACACATGCCAAGATAACAACTGAACTTTTCATTCTATTTGCAGAATAACACGGCTGCTAATCTGTGGGGACCAAAAGATGGTCTGCACAGCAGATCACATCTTCGGGTCCCAGACAGCCAGACCAACACTCCTGTGATAATTTTCAATGGTAGAAGCATAAAGAGAGCCTGGTGCCAAAATGGACAGGACCCCAGGGATCTTCTAGCGGTCCCCAGTCTCCATTCATTTGGGTAGTTTATACTTCTATTGATATCCACTCACTGGTTTGATGTGTTTTTATATATTTTTCCCTCATGTGGGTGAAAACAACAATCTTTGTTAAATGAAAACTGGTAGTCCACGTGGCACCATCTCATGAGCTGCCGGAGCGGCAAAAACCACACTTCGGGACATGCTATCTTGGCTCAGCCTTGCCATTGTAGAGATGGGGAAACTGAAGCCTAGCGCTAGAAGGAGACCTATCCAGCATCCACAGCAAGGCAGTGGCGGGACCACCACCAGAACCCAGAGCCAGCTTCCAGCCAGGCTTGCTCCTTAGGGAGAGAGGGCCCAGGGCTCGGTTCATCCCCATTTGCCCCCGAATCAGAGTGCAGCCTCCAGCCCTTCCCCCAAGGCTGAGCCCATGCCCCCGTTATCCTCCGACCCCTCCAGGTCAGGACAGCCCCAGACTGTCTCCCTGAGGCTGTGGGCAAGCTGTCGCCTCTTCTGGGCTTGGTTTTCTCACCTTCTAGGGCTACCAGAAGCATGCCACGCTCCTGGGGGCGAGCATTCTGAAAAAGATGGAAACAGACGAGGGAGAAGAGATGGTTAGCAGCCCCTTGCTCACTGCCTCAGCCTTTCTGTCTTGGAAATGGGTAGAAGCTTGGCAGGTGTGAGAAGACTGAACTGGCTGGAAGAAAAAGAATGAAGGAGGATGGTGGCCACAAAGGGGTCCCAGCGTAGAAAGATCACCACCAACTCAGCTGGGGTGTCTCCTCACCCTAGAGGACCCTCTCAGGACGCAGCCAGCAGACTCCCAGGCTCTGGGTGACAGGTAGAAGTCTGCCCAGGACTCGGGCCACGGGAGGCCAAGAGGGAGACCACTTCAGCCCGTGAGCGGGACACTCCACTGACCAGCAGACGTGCTTGCACGTTCACACACACTCATCCATGCGACACACACGCACACACACGGAACTCAGACATTCACTCACACTCTTTGACACGCTCTCACTTGTACAGATGCAAAAGACCCCAACCCTTCCTGAGGGGCCCCCACACACACACACCCCAGGGCACACGGCGGGGCCAGCCTCCGTCTCTCCTCCACCCCCAGCCCCCAGCCCCAGGCTTGGCGGCGTCTCTGTCCTGCTGCCTAGAGACACATGTGGTTTCAGTTAGCAGCAGAGCGGGCATTTCCGTCCCAGACAGCGGGGCCCTGCCAGGGCCCCGGCCTCATCGGCGCCCACAAGAAGGGCCACCTTGCCCCCCACTCCTCCGCTGGCCATCCTGGGGAACCCGGAGACCCCTCTCCCCTGGAAGACCCTGCTCTCCTCTTCCGAGGCCTCCCCTCACCTGGAGCCAGAGTCCGCACCCACTCACGCAGGGCCCGGCTGTGCCCGGGCTCCGGCCACGGCTGCCCGCCTGCCTCCTCAATCCTGCTCTGTCTCCAGCAGGCTGAGCAGGATGGGAGGAGGGCAGGGTGTCAGGGGGGCGGGCGGGAGGGAGGGGAGGGGGCGTGTGGAAATGAAACTTTAATAACAGAGCCCCTTTTGTTTCCGAGCATATGGGATATTTCATACATACTGAAGACATTAGCCGTCTATATTTTTAAGGGCTCGGGCTAAAGGATGAATAAATACAGCCCATGTTCTGCTCGGCACACACACACATGCAGAGGGCTGACTTCTGGAGCATTTCAAAACCGAGAGAAAAAGCCCCCAGTGACACCGGACACTTAAAAATAAATATGTTTCCCAAACCTCAGACTCGCCTTGCCCCTCAAACAGCCACCTGGAGGCCTCGGGGCTCCTTCTATCCCCCCGCCTTTGGCTCTATAGCAGGAAAAGTAAGTCCCTGGGACTCAGCACCCCCATCCCAATTCTCTTTTCCAGGACCCCCAACCCCCGGCAGGATCCCAGAATGTCAGCATTCTGAAAGAGCTTGGAAATCTTTGCCCTCCTCATTTCAGAGACAGGAGACCAAGGCCCAGAAAGGGGCAGGGACTTGCCTGAGGTCACACAGCAAACCAGGATCTTGAGCCAAGGGGCAGTGCCTTCTTCTTTCAACAGGAGAGATCCCCCACTTCCCCACCTCAGGGTTGGGGTGGGGAGACCTAGGGCCCCAGAGGAAGGGCTGAGGTGTGTTCTGGGAGAGTGCCTTTCTCAGTAGATTTGAGCAAACCGCCCCCCCCCCCAACTCTGGGCACCTATCCAGGGGAAACGTCAGCAGGGCTGGGAACTGGTCTGGTCCCAGGAAATCCCCTTCAGGTTGGCAGATCCCAACAGGCCTGGAGGCTCAGGTGTGAAAGCCTCCCTCCCTGACAGCTTGGCTCCAGGTGTCTCGTGCCCTCCATCTGTCCTCCAGGAGGGAAGACAGAGGCCCAGAGAGGGCTGGGCCTTGGTCAAAGTCACACAGCGAGATGATGGCAGAGCAGAAAACGGAACCTGGACTTCAAAGCACGCTTGCTGGCAGGCTTTGCAGGATGCTGGTGACCCCAGCTCCCTCAACAGTGTGCCTTCCTCCCAGTCTGCAGTTCCCCCCACCCCGGAAGTGGCCTCGGTTTCCCATTACTGCTAGAGTTCAGTCCTTTCTCACCAACTGTCTAGCCATCCATTTAGTTTAGTTAGCACAGTGCTTGACACACAGCAAGTGCCCACGATGAATGCGGACAAGGTATGATGAGGGTGACTGAGTTCCTAGCACGCTCCAGGCCCTGAGCAGGCACGGGGCTACCCCCTCCCGGGGCTCACGGTAGAGAAAGAGCCACCCTCTTTGCAGACCTCTTCTCCTCCGGGGGAAACCAAGGCTCAGAGAAGACCAGGAGCTTCCTCCAGGCCACACTGGTAGTCAGTTATGGAGCTGGTCTCCCAGTCAGGACTTCCTGCGGCCAGAGCTAGTGGTGGGAATCTTCAGGGGACTCACCGCATAGCCCAGCCCTAGTCCAAAGACTGCCAGCCCCCTGTCACCACTGAGTGTCTCCACATTTAGTGGGAGCATGCAGCAGATCACCCCAAACCCTCTGTGCCAAAGGGGCTTTGATGCAGGAGAACTGGATGCCTGGCCTCAGTCTGCCACTAACAGCTGTGAGGTCCCCGTCTAAGGACACCGTTTTTCTCCACTGTGAAGTGGCGATAACCATTTCCCTGAATTATGGAGATTATGGATAGAAAGGATAGGAGGGGACTTCGTCAAGTGCACGGTGATCTCCCTGTCTGGAATTTCATGTTGTGGATGGATCCTGGCATTAAATCCTGTCTGGGTTCCGACAGGTCTGGACTGGCCCCCTCAGCAGCAGGTGCCCCTCGGTGTAAGCTGCATCGGCCCCCAGACACAGCTGCCTGGAGAAGCCCTTGCATCTCGTCACCTCCCACAGTGACTCCAATAGCGGTTCCCATTGCCCCAGTGCAGCCAACGAATTAGAAGGACATTCAGGATTCCCAGGAACCCGATCCTCACCTGAGCGCCCCCTCCTTCCCAACCCAGACCCTCTACCCATGTTAGCCCGGCATCCTCAGGCCGCCGGAAGCCTTCCTGCCCCCAAGTGATCTGAACTTCCTCCACCGTCATCTGCCCATCGCTCCCTCTTCTATCAGCTCGCCGATAAGAGAGGTCCATGAACCTTGGTGCACGAACTTGCTACTCTCCAGTGGTGACAGCTCAGAGGCCTTGTCAGAAGGAGGGCTTCATATGGGTCCTTGGCTGGGTTCTGCAGTAGGAGGGTTTCCGGGGAAGCGAAGGTGGTTGTCTCGAGGCTAACTGTTTCATAGAGAATGAAATTCGTGGAACATGTGCTCTGTGCCAGGCACCTGTTCCTGACAGCCTGACCACAGGAGGCTGGCAGGGAGGCTAGACTGCTTGCCCGGAGCCCCCAGCCTGAACGCGGCAAGGCCCATACTCAAGGGCAGCCTGCCTGGCTCCAGCCCATGCTCTTCCCTGGCTTTTAGGTCAGTGTTTCCTATCCCCAGGGACAGTATGAGCCCCTGGAGGGTGCGATTCTGGCCTAGACTCTCCATTCTCCCCACATCAGGGCTGAGCGTGAATGAATATTTGATGGAATGAACACTAGAGTGGTCCTGGTGAGATTCTCTGATGGAAGGTGGTGTGTGTGTGTATGTGTGTGTGTGTGCGTGTGTGCGCGCGTGTGCACACATGTGCTGCTTCCTCAGCCTCGCAAGCCCTGCCCAGCCCATGCCCATGTCCATGAGTGCCACCTGGAGGGAAGGGGCACTCACGTGTCCTGATAAGCATAAGGATTCTGACCCACTCTGGTTCCAGTCCGGCCCGATTCACCCCTCCTTAGGCAACCTGGTGGTCCCCACTCCCACAAGGTCACTATGGAGACAGGCACAGCACGCTCCAGCCCAGGACTCCTGTGTGTGGATGGTGAGGGGTGGGGAACACAATTCTTGAGTAATGGGCTCAGAATAAGAGGTGATAAATACAGGCTTGAAGAAACAGGAAACCCCAAAGTCCACTGCCCCCCACTCGCCAGCTTAGCAGAAGCCACAGGAAGACGGGAGGGATGATCTTAATCCCCAAGCGGGCCTGCTAAGGCACTGCACTGGGTTCCCCAAACCTCACTCTCTCAGCCCTGCAGGTAAGCACCAGCCTTTGCCATCCAGGCTCCCCTGCTAGGGATCAGGACATAAGAGAAGTCATGAGATTACCACCCTCATAGACTCCACTGGCTGGGCACTTGGCTGGGCCCGTTGGTGTAAAAGCCCTTCTCCTCCTGGCCTCTATGTGCTGATTCAGGTCTTAAATGAAGAGGGGGGGACTGAGACAGGGCAGGAGGTGGCAGCCCCTTTTGGGTCCCCACCCCCTGTTCAGCAGGACAGTGGCGACCAAACTCTGCCTCCCCAGGGGCCTCAGGAAGGCACCCAGGCTGTGAGAGGTGTGGCCCACAGGCCCAGGGACCCTCACTCTGGCACAGCAACCCTCCACCAGGGCCCCGCTGACACATGAGCCGTCCTGATCAGATCACCGGTAATTGAGTTGCTTTGGGGGGTAAATTCCATCCAGATGTGAAGGGCGGGGTGGACTTCCTGAGCAGAGCAGGGGCGGGGCACTGATACACGGAGGCCCTACAGCCACCTTGCCAAGCACCCAGGAGGCCTGAGATAGAGCGTCACCTTCGGAAATAGCCAGAGGTCGAATTTCAGGCCTAGGACATCTGAGCCCAACCTCCTTAGTGGGACGATGGGGAAACTGAGACCAAGAGAGCCTAGAGAGCAGAAGGGACTGCCCCAGCAGCAGCTGTCGGATTCCCTATCTCCTGTCTGGCCAGGTCCCTTACGTCTGGGAGTTTTAGATAGAAGTCGGCAGGGTAGCCCCCTTCCCCAGAAAGTCCCCTCAGGCCTTGGATTAGGAGGTCAGGAGTGAGGGTCACTAAGTAGGGAATCTGTGGGTGGGGAAAGCTCTAATCACCTCCAGCTTAAACCCCCAAACCGGAGAGAGCTCTGTGTTTCATTTGCAGGGATGTGGGGGCAGGGAGAGAAGGTTCCAGGGGAAGCCCATAAAATCATGTCCCCCACAGCTGCCCTCCCTTGCACGCTGCGGTGGGAGAGCCTGTGGCCTGAGCCTCTGTTCCCAGGGGAGTCCCCTCTGCGCTTCTCTCCTTTGACCTCCTCTGGGCCACATACCTTCCTGGCTCCTTTGGGCTGGCTTACTGGAAGGCAGGAAGAGGCCAGCCAGCCCCAGGGAGGTGGGGGGGCACATGAGAACTTGGAGAGAATGAGAGGAAATGAGGGGGGAGTGGGCGAGGGTGGGGGGAGATTAAGAAGGGAATTTTTTCCTCCTGCCTCATGTTTTGGCTGCCTTAGTGTGAACATGTCTAGGTGCCTTATCGCGAAGGCCAGCACAGTCTGCATGAGAAAGAAAATAGTGTCTGCAGCGGGAAACGTTACATCTTGATAAAATATCCCTTTGCAGTGGCCGTGCGGGTCTCTTATCAGCAGGCGGCTGGGCCCCACATACCTCCTGTCTGACTGTCCACAGGCCCCCGCCCGCTCTCTTTCTTTCCCCTCCCCGTCTCCTTAGAACGTGGTCTGGGCCCTGGCCGGTGTGGCTCAGTGGGTTGGGTGTCATCTCGTGCACTGAAAGGTTGCTGGTTCGATTCTGGGTCAGGGCACATGCCCGGGTGGCAGGCTCCATCCCTGGCAGGGGGCGTGCAGGAGGCAGCTGATCAACGTTTCGCTCTCACATCAATGTTTCTCTCTCCCTCTCCCTTCCTCTCTCTCTAAAAATCAATTTTAAAATCTTAAAAAGGAAAGTGGCCTGAGCCAAAACTGTCTGGGGAGTCAGGAGACCCAAGTTCTGGTCCTGTCTCTGTCACTGATGCTGTGGGACCTGGACCCAATCAGTCCCTTCCCCTTCCTAGGCCTCAGTTTCCCCAGTAAAAGGCAGGCAGGGAGGGATGGACCAGAGGGTTTCTAAAGATCCTTCCAGAATTAACACTGTGATGCTGACATTTGCATCCTTTGTGGTTCTATGTGTTGCGAACCTGTCCAACCTCCACTCAAAAACCATCACAGGCAAAACGTCTCTGGTCACAGATGTGCAAACCCCCTTTACTGCCGTTGGACACGTGAAGCTCTTGCCTAAATCCCAGGTAAAGCTACCTGCCCCGGAACTGTGCAGCTGAGGAGGGGGTCCTTCTCTGCTGCCGCCTCAGAAGCCTGGGAAGAGCACAAGGCTTGCAAATGTTGGGACACAGGTATTTTTTCTCACAACACTTCCTACATGGAAATCCAGATAGAAAACAGGCAGGCAAAGCAGCTGGGCCCCCTTTGCCCGTGCTCCTTACCCCTGCCCTCTGGGGGTGTGCACACTGAGGGCCTCAGTTTCATCATCTGAGAAACACTGGAGAGATGGCCCTCACTGTGCCCACCTCACCAGGTTGCTGAGAGCTTCTAAGAGGGAAGTAGCTATAAACCCTAAGAGCTTATTATTATCAGCACGAAGAATCTGCATTACCAAATGTGAGACCGGGGAGGGCTTTCAGAGACCATCTGTCCAAGTCCTCCCTCATGCAGCTGGAGAAACTGAGGCTCAGACAGATGGAAAGGGACTTGGCGAAGGTCGTGTGGAGAGAGAGCAGGAGAACCAGGAAGGAACCAAGGAGAGAGCTGGGGAGGTGATGGGACCCCCTCTTTGACTGTGTTCAAAAGTAAGAGATACCATCTGTCAGGAAGGCTTGTCCATAGCTGGGGAGGACTCCTTGATTTTTTAGGGATCCTGCCCAGCTTGGGGATTCGATATGAGCCCTCTGAGCTACTCAGAGTCTGAGCTTTCCCTTATTCCAGCCCCCCGACCATGCAGGGCAGGGATGGGCAGAATGCCCTTTTGTGTAGCTCTGACCTGTCTTTTTTCCTAAAGACCTTCCCCTGGCAGAGAAGCCCCAGCTGCACTCCCCAGCCGCACCCGGCCAGCCTCCCCGGTCGCCTCCCACACCACCCGCAAGCCTGCGTCTTGGCCTGCTCACAGGATTCCACAGAGTGCCTCTGTCCTCTGGCTGTCTGGGTGGCAGGGCGTGGGCAAACACACGTGTGATAGTCTACAGGCTAGAGAAGACAGGGCCAGGCCACCATAACCATGCAGGGCACTGTCCTCCTCCCAGCAGGGACAGCCCCTACCCTGTACCTGACTTCACTGATCACCTTGTTTCTCTGGCTTTGTCATCCCAGAGCCACGCACTGCCAGAGCCGGCAGACCCCTCAAGGCCATGATTGGCACCTGTGCAGTTCCTGGGCCACCATTCCACCTCCCACCCATGGCCTGTCTTCCCGCTGAACCCAGACACTGCCTCCGAATCCTTCTCATCACAGAGCTCCAGCCAGTACAGACGGGCCAGCCAGCACCAGTCCATCAAAACAGGCACAAATGGTTTTGCCGATGAGATCCAGCCAAACCGCTCACAGTACATAAAGCAGAGCTCAGGCCAGAAAGGAGAGGAGACTTTCCTGAAGCCACAGCAAATTAAGGACCACGCAGGGAACAGAGCCCAGATCTTTAGGGCTCTTCCTGCAACTCCTACTGGCTGAGCGTCTGCAAGAAAGAAACTCCCCTCGCTGTCCTGGTTCTCTCCTCGCCTCAGCTCCCAGCATTCCCCACGGCAACCTTCCTGCTCCCCATCTGAAGACAGTACGCAAGTCAGGGCCACCCTAGGCAGTGTCCCCAGTCCCAGTCCCTAAGCCAGTTTCCCTGCAAATGAGGAAGCTAGAATCAAGTCGTAAGCAGTACAATTCAAAGAAAGGGGTCTAGTCCGACTCCGGTGGGCCACCCTCATGGCCCACAGATCTCTGAAGGACTGACCTGGGGCACGGGGGAGCACTTAGGTGAGCCGAAGAGAGTCTACAGAGGTGGAAGGCTGCAGGAAGGCCGAGTTCTGTTCAGTCTCAGGAAGGGTTTTCTCACAGTCAATGCCTGGAAAGAGATCTAGTTGGAGGTAGTGAGCACCCCGTCACTGCAGAAGAGCAAGCAAGTTTTAGATTCCCACATGGGGTGGGCTGGGGCTCAGGGAGGTGTCAGAGGAGATGTCCTCAAAAGCCCTTTTGTGTCCGGAGAGGGTGTGATTTGGGCAAACACGTGCAGTCCCTCATGCTCACAAGCCACAGTTCCTCAGACACAAGCCCCTCTGTCCTCGGAGAGCAGGGTCAAGACTGTTTCCCGGAGGCCTGTCCTCGGTCTCAAGCCCTGGGGTTGAAGGGGGAAGGGCGTTCAAATCCCGCTGGCCTTCAGGGTCCAGCCCCGAAGCCTCCCTCCCCTCCACGGAGCCTTTCAGAATTTCCCCACCACAGTGCTGCCCTGCCTCCAAATTCCCACACGCCTGTGTTTTCTTGGTCTAACTCCACCTTGAGTCGGAACAGCCCTTCTCAAGATTATTTTGGGTGGCATGGGGACACCTCATGCAAACATGAGGTCCTGAGACAGTGGTTTTTTAAAAACTGTCTTTCGTTCATTAAGGATAGAGTGGGCAGATTTAGCAAATAAGAAAACAGGACGCCCAGTCCGATGTGAATTTCAGATAAACAACAAATAACTCTTTTCTCAGTATAAGTGTGGCCTATGCAGTATTTAGGACTTGCTTACCCTAAACTATTATTCATTGTTTATCTGAGATTTAAACGAACCGGGCAGCTTGTATTTTATCTGGGCTCAAATCAAGGAGAAGGTCTTGGTGGGTGCCAGCCTCTCTCTCTCACACTTGCTAATCATCCCCCCCACCCCTCATCTCCGCCTTTAATCAAAGAGAGAGCAAGTCTCAGGCTCTGTGTAGACTCTAACATTGTTTTGTTTTTATTGTATTTTATTTATGAGGTTACTCTGTATGGCAAGTGACGCAAGTCTTCTATTTACAGTAGCAGCGTACAGTTCCTTTGTAAAGAAATGCATTCACGTTTTTAAAAGTGAGTAAATTTTTAAAAAAAATGTTATACAAGTAAAATCACAGGCTAAACACTGATAAGACCAAAAGAACCGGGAAGGTGGAGCCCACAGGTCAAGGCTTGAGGCTACCTGAGAAGGTGCTCCCCGCTTTCCCCACCTGGGAGCTCCTGGGGACCCTGGGGACCCTGTCGCTGCCCCCCCCCACCCCCCCGCCCGTCCACACGGGCAGGCGCAGGGGCTGGGATTCTCCCACCCCCAGGGCAGGCCTGTGAGAAGTGCAGAGGCTCGGCTGGCTGCAATTCGGGGGGGGGGGAAAGGTTTCAGCCCTTCCTCCATCACTGAGGTCCCTTGAGCCCCTTTACACAAAACAGCCTCCCCGGCCCGGGCTGAACTTCAGAGAGGCTGTTTCTGAGGAGGCAGCCGCCAGGGACTTCTCCGTGCCTTTCCAGTCAAATCCAAAGCTTTTCAGCTTTGCCAGGAAACCAGCCCCCTTTCCCTCTCTGGCTGCCTCCCGGAGTCAGGGCTGCAGGGCCACTGGCTCCCAGACACCCCACCCCAGCCTCCCGGCCCAGACCTCACTGGTGCCCCCACCCCATGCCTGGCACCCTCTCTCCACCCGCCCCCACCCCCCTCCAGCTGTGGCTCAGAAGAAAACCTTGGAGGAGGCGCAGAGAAGGGTCTAATTCCCGGGATGGCAGTGGCGGCCCAGCCCTTCCTTGGAACATGACTGGACAGGGTGGGGACCTGTCCTAGCAAGTCTGCTGCACACCAGCCCCTCTCCTTGCACACCCCCCGTCCCCACTCCTTTGTGTCGCCATTACAACAGCAGCGATAGAGCTGTTCTTTTTGAGACTCTCCATGTATCGGGCACTGTGCTAAGTACTTTCTTGAACCTTCTCACTTCACCCTCACAAAAACCTTCTGGGGTGGGGATTGTCGTTATCCTGTTTTAGAGCAGAGAAAGTTGAGGCTCAGAGATGTTAAGTAACTTGACCAAGATCACACAGCTGAGAGAAATAGAGCCCAGGATTTGAACCCAAGCAGGGTGGCTGCAGACACCCGCACTGAACCGCCCACCTCAGCTGCCAGAGAAGGTTCTAGGAAGTGAGGTGGGGAAACTGAGACAGCAGCAAACAAAGGCTGCCAGGCTCCATCGGATCCCAGCAGAAACCCCCTCCCCCACCTCCCCTGGGAGCGAGCGCTTCACCAACCCCCCCACCCCCACCCTGTGTGGCATGGGGCATCCCCGTGCCCTCCCTGGGCCTCTGTGTACTCTCCTGGGCTCTATCATAGGGGCCTTGGCCAGGCTGTGATGGTCCCTCCAGCCTCTCCAGGAGCCTCCCGCCCTGGCCAGAACGGAGCCAGGGGAGCAGGGGGCGGGGGGCAGGCCTGGGAGACCATCTCAGCTTGACTCCCCTCTGATCCTCAGCAAAGATGCTTCTCCCCGAGGCGGGGGCAGGCTCAGCCCAGACATCAAAGGGCCTCCGCCGCTGGCGCTTCCATGGGGGCCTTGTAAAGTAATAGGAAACAGGGGATGACACTGTGCCCCAGCCCCAAGCGTAAGACTTGGGAAAATGAAAAGAAGAAACTCTTGGCAGCCCTCTGCAAGGGCTTTGGCTGAACTCGAGCCCCACGCAGCTGCCGGCAGCCTGTCCTCTCCCCACCAGGCTGCTCGCAGCCACCCTGGGGGATGCGGTCAGTGCACGGCCATGGCCAGGGGGCTGGCCTCTCCCCACAGCAAAGGAACGTGTCCACTGGGGCCCCTCTCTCCCTCCCTCCAGGGAGCCCCAGGGCTGGGAGCTCATGGGGACTCGGAGTGAACCCTCAAGACTGTGGGGCTCATGGGCAAGTACCTCACTCTTTCCACCCCTGCCAAATGCATCAGGAGCAGGTGACGGGGCCTGTCACTCCTCTGCTCAAAGCCTCCCGAGGGGCAATCGGTGGTGGTGAGTGAGTGCAGGGTGCGTGTACCCTCTGACCCAGCAATGCCACTTCCAGGAATGTATCTGACACGTGTAGCAGCCCCTGTGCTCAACCGTGGACGAACAAGGACATATTCATTGCAGGGTTGTTTGTGGAAGCAAAAGGCTAGAAAAAAGTGTCGCTGTCCATCAGGAAGGACCGGGTAATGAAGTGCAGAGCGTCCGTGCAGCTGGACGGCACGTGGCAGTAAAATCAATGCTGAGACGTGATCGGCAAAGCACACAGCGCGACAGAGTGGTGTGTGGAATACCTTCCCCTGTGTAAAAGGAGGGAAGGCTGCACTGGACGACGACAGCCTTGAGGAGACCCTCAAGGAGACCCTCAAGGCTGTGCAAGTCCTGGCAACGCGCCTCCTAGGGAGGGACGCTCTGCACTTCATTCCCCGGTCCCTGCTGATGGAGGGATGGGGTGGGGGGGTATTTTTGCATTCAATTGTATTATTTGTTTTTGCTTCTTCTTCTTCTTTTTATTTTTTATTCCTCTCCTGAGGATATTTTTCTATTTATTATCAGATAGAGTGGGAGAGAGGGAGAGAGAGAGAAACATCGATGTGATAGAGCCACGTCAACTGGTTGCCTCCCACACGACCCAACCAGGGCCGAGGACGAACCACAAACAAGGTACATGCCCTTGGCCGGAATCGAACCCACGACTCATTGGTCCATGGGCAGATGCTCTAACCACTGAGCCAAACCAGCCAGAGTTTCTTCTTTCTTTTATTATTTTTTTATTTTTACAATGAGTGTGTGTATGATTTCTTTCAGTGTCAAAAGAAAAATGTGAAAGTCTTTTAAAAAATGGTTCTTTATCCTAGAGGATAAAGTCCAAAGGCCTCAGCCTGATTTTATGACCCTAGGAGTCCCTGTGACTGATGCCTCAGCCTCGTCTTCTCTGACCTCTTCCTGCACCACACCCTACACCTCTGTCACAGGGCATGGGACTGTCTCCTCCCTCCCCCCCCCCTCTCTCTCTCTCTCTCTCCCTCTCTCTCTCTCTCCCTCTCTTTCTCTCTCCCTCTCTCTCTCTCTCACGCACGCACACACACACACAGAATGAGATCCCCTTCTCTTATGAGTCCCACAGTCCTGTGTGCAGTGCCTCTGAGTACACTTAATACCTACTTTTTAATGAGGCTGTCTCAGGGGCTCCTTCCTTACCAACATGTGGAGCCCCTTTCTCTTGGAGCTGTCCCCCAGCTTCTGGGGCTGGGGTTGCACAAATAGTGAGAAAGTTGCAGGCAGACAATGTGGAGCCAGAAAATCACTGAGGGGCCCTTCCACAGCCTGCATCACCCCACCCACCATCCCTCCACCCTCCCACCCCTGGGCACACCTGAGAGGGGAAAATCACACACTGATAGAAAGCTGATGGCCAGGCTGGCTCAAGAGAGAGGGAACCTGGTCCTCCCACTCCAGACCTGAGGCCTCGCCCTCAGCCCCCAGAGGCCTGGTGTTCACCCTCACAGCTCCACTGAGCTTGGAGAAAAGTGTGGGAAGGGTATCTGTACCAGGCCTGGCAAAGTCCAGTGAGGCTGACCTTCCCAGGAATGTTAGAGAAATGCTAGATTTTACAACCTTTTCTTTTAAAGAGAAAATGAAAGCCCAAGGACTTGTCCCAGGTCACACAGAAACCACACATGAGACGGGACTAGAATAAGGGAATTTGACTTCTTTTTCGGAGGCTGTTTGCACGTGGTTAGAAAGCAGGGATTTGGGGTCACACGGTTTGCGGTGTGATCTTGGACAACTCTACTTCACCTTTCTGAATCTGCATCTAGAGTTCATGATGATTAACATTCTAACAGTTTAACATTCCAAAATTGCATCCATCCATCCTTCCACTCATGCATCCATCCATCCACCCATCCATTTACCTACTTACCCACTCGTTCACCTCCCTACCATGCAGCGTCTATTCATCCACACATCCTTTCACTCAGTAGTCCACCCATCCTCCCACCCTTTCATCCATCCACCCATCTATCCATCCACCCATCATCTTATACAACTCTCTCTCTCTCCATCCATCTACCCATTTATTCATTCATACATACATCTACCCTCCACCCACCCATTTGTTCAACAAATATCTCTTGGGTTTTCCCCATATGCCAGGGCCTGCGGATACTCTGGTGAATGTGACAGACACCTCTCCTGCCCTCTCAGAGCTCACAGCTAGAAGGTGCACAAAATCAGCCAAATCACCCTATAAATGAGAGTGTAATGACAAACCACACCCCAGCTCTAACAGTGCTATTCTGGAGGAGCTTGGCCACACCTCCAGTGTGTGAAGGGGGTCGGGGGTCAGTTATCAGGGTGGGCTTCCCGGAGGAGGGGTCACGTGAGCTGCGACCTGAAGTAGGAGGAGGTTAACTAGAGGACAGAAAAGCAGCGTGGGAAAGTGGACCCCCAGGCTGTGCCTTCGGAGGTTCCTGCCTGCATCGCTCACGGTCCTGCTGCAGCGCGAGTGAGTCTGACCTCCGTGACTGGGAGGCGTGCCCGCGCACATCAGGGTGCTGGCTCAGCGGCTCCGCCCTGGGCAGGGTCAGCGGGTGCAGCGGGGGTTCCCCTCTCCCTTCTCCATTTTCCAGCCTCTGCTGGGCACTCACCTCTGCCAGCCTGGCGTACTGGCCTACAGTTGCCCCATATGCCAAGGAGCTTGAAGCCAATGTGTCCTGAAGACCTTCAGAGCCGGGTACCTGCGCCCATCTGGCAGCATCCCTCTCTGGGGGTGGCCCAGCCAACAGGGCCTCTTGGCTCCGCCCTCCATGGGGCCTGGCTAGCGACGCCAGGGAGACCTTTGCCCAGCTCGGGGCCTCCTGTGGCTCCTCTGGGGCCAGCCTTGGCAGAGTCCCCAGGATCACCCCAGACCTGTCAGCCCCCGCTTCAAGAAAGACTCTGAGGGATGCCAAGAGCCCGCAAGGCTCCCTTAGACACCAGCCTCCCCTCCAACTGGTCTGTTTCCTCATCGGTGCTGGGGCTCACAGGTTCCTTCCAGCCGCCATGCCTTGGCTACAGCTGTGCCCATCTCCTAGGGTGCTCCTCCCTCCTCCCATCCTTTCACTCGTCTTTTGTTGTTGTTGTTGTTAATCCTCACCTGAGGATATTTTTTCATTGATTTTTGCCTCCCACAAGACCCCAGGGTCAGGGATCAAACCTGCAACCCAGTCCTGGCCGGTTTGGCTCAGCGGTTAGAGCGTCGGCCTGCGGACCAGAGAGTCCCGGGTTCGGTTACCGCTAAGGGCACGTACCTTGGTTGCAGTTTGTCCCCGGCCACGGTTGGGGTCGTGTGGGTGGCAACCACTCGATGTGTCTCTCTCACGTCGATGTTTCTCTCTCTCTTCCCACCTCTCTCCCTCCTGCTGTATCTGAAGATAAATGAAAAAAAAAAAAAAAAAAGTCCTCGGGTGAGGATAAAACAAAACAAAACAAAAAAACCTGCAACCCAGGTAGGTGCCCTTGACTGGAAGTCGAACCCACGACCCTTTGGTCCATGGGCCGATGCTCTAACCACTGAGCCAAACCGGCCAGGGCTTGCTCATCCTTTTATTTTTATTTTACTATTATTATTTTTTAATCCTCACCCGAGGATATTTTTACATTTATCTTCAGAGTGGGAGGGAGAGAGAGAGAGAGAGAGAGAAACATTGATGTGAGAGAGATACATCGATTGGTTGCCACCCGCACAACCCCAACTAGGGCTGGGGACGAACCGCAACCACGGTACATGCCCTTGGCTGGAAGTCGAACCCGCAACCCTTTGGTCCATGGGCCGATGCTCTAACCACTGAGCCAAACCGGCCAGGGCTCGCTCATCCTTTTAAAGCCTGCTCAAACCCCCCGCTTGCCCAAACCTTCACCTGTTGGGTGCCCCACAGTCCCTTCCTCATCCAAGGCAGTGAGTGCAGCCTGGAGAGCTTGGGTTTGGGAGAAAGGGTACAAGCCTTAGATCTTCTGGCGGGCAAGTGCTGTCTCCCCAAAGAAAAGCCCTGGCCTGGCCCTGGCCGGTTTGGCTCAGCGGTTAGAGCGTCGGCCTGCGGACCAGAGAGTCCCGGGTTCAGTTCCGGCCAAGAGCACGTACCTCAGTTGCGGTTCATCCCCGACCCATGCAGGTGGCAACCAATCAAAGCGTCTCTCTCACATTGATGTCTCTCTCTCTCTCTCTCTCTCTCCTTCCCACTCTGTCTGAAGATAAATGTAAAAAAATGTCCTCGGGTGAGGATTTAAAAAAAAGGAAAAGCCCTGGCCTGGGCTCTTGGCTCTGCTGTCACTTCTTGTGTGACCTTGAGCAATCCTGTCCTCTGGGCCTCATGTGACTGGCTGAGCTGCCAGTCCCTGGAGGATGGGAACCCGGGCTGTCTTCCCACCATAACCCAGCGGTGACCTCAGTGACAGGACCACAGTAAGTAGGTCCTCAGTGCTGGCTTGAGAGGGCAGAGAGAGGAAGGGTGGAGCAGGCAGGGGCACCCACGGAAAAGTGAAGGACTCAGCAAAGCGGTGGAGTTGGGGGGAGGGGCTGCCTCCTTTCAGCTCAGAGCAGGTCTGGGGAAAACTCTGGGTCGACGCGGACGCCAAGAAAGTGGTTTTCAGCCTGGGTTTACAGCGTCTCCAGCTGCCTGAGTCTGGACAAGTGGGCTCTATTCGATTGTGTACCAAGGGCTGGGTGAGGCAGGGAGGAGTTGACATGTTGAGGACAAAGGAGGGCTCCTCTGCTTACCACCTCTGTGACCTTAGGCACGTGACTTCACCTCCCTGTGCAGGGGACCTAATGACAGTGCCTGTTTTCTTTTTTTTTTTATTCTCACCTAAGGACATTTTTTCATTTTTTGTTCAGATAGAGTGGGAGGGAGAGAGAGGAAGAGAGAGAGAGAGAAACATCGACATGAAAGGGACACATCGAGTGGCTGCCACCCGCACGACCAACCAGGGCCGGGGACAAACTGCAACCGAGGTACATGCCCTTAGCGGGAACCGAACCGGGGTCTCTCTGGACCCCAGGCTGACGCTCTAACCACTGAGCCAAACCGGACAGTAATGACAGTGCCTGTTGATGGGAGGATTGACAAGGCCTGGAAAGTGCTTGGCACATAGTAAATGCTCAATAAAGGTGTTATTTAAATTATTATTATTCTATTATTATTATTGTGCGTCTAAGTAGGATCACGTATGTGGGAGGCAATGAAGTGTAGGCTGCAGTCTGTGTGTGTGTGCATGTGTGCAGAGAAGAGAATGCTGGGATGCTCTTGGGATAGCTGGTGTGCGGGGCTCGGGTGCAGAGTTGAATGAGAGCGTGTGCATGGGGCAGCCATGAAAGGGGCCTGCTTCTGCAAAGCTCACAGGATTCTTGGGGTCCAGGAACCCTGGAAAGGTCACCTGCACGTCCATTTCTCTTCTCTGGTTCTCAGAGAGGTCACAGCTCCTGCTGCGATGTCACACACCCTTCTCCCCAAGAACCCAAGGAGGCGACCAAGCCCTCCCACTGCCCCCTCTCAGGTGATGCTGCTCCCCTGAGCCTGGTTTTCTCGTGTCTGGCTAGTGGTGAGCAGGCCTGTCACTGCACAGGCCCGTGCCTGGGGTAAATGCTCAGAAAATGATGTCCTGCCCTCGTGCCAGCGACCTCCATGCAAGTCACGGAGGTCGCTGCCAGCTGGGCAGGATCATAGAGGGGGTGCTGTCGTGCAGAGACAGTAGGAACTGGAAGAGAACTGTGAAACCGGCTCCCCCAATTCGCAGATGGGCAAAGTGAGGCCCAGAGAGCACTTACCCAAGGTCCAGAATTTTCCCACCCATGTTGCCCTCTAGAGCACAGTGGGAAAGAATGTGTTTCTGGGCCCCACAGGGGACCCGCTGCAGCCTTCCTCCACGGGTGGGGCCAGGGCCAGGTGGACATGGCGCACACTCCAGGGCGAGCATGTGAGCGAGCTGGGGATTGAGAGAATGGGGGCCTGAGAGTGTGAGTTAAATTGGTTCAGGCTTTCAGAAAGTCGGTTTGATCATCTACCCCCGAAGTCCCCGTAGCAGAAACTCTTTGACCAACCAGTTTTGCATCTTGGAATTTATCCTAAGGAAATGATCCCCACGTGCACAAAGGTGTCGGTGCGGGGAGCTCCGTGCTGCATTGTCTGTGTCTGGGAAATCGTGAACATCGCCCAAACCCAGCAACACGGGGCAGCTGCACAGGGGAGGGGCAGCGGCAAGCTGGACGTGGGTCTGCCTTTCCCCGCGAGAGTGGAAGAAGGCGGTCACAAAGCCAGACGTACGTGATGAGCCCACTTTGGGGAAAATACGCGTACATAAATATTTACACACAGAGACCGAGAATATAAACAACAGAAGAATTTACATGAACGTGTTAGCAGTTAATCATTCTACACGGTAAATCTTAGGGTGATGTTTAGTTCTCTTTTTCTGTTGTTCCATATATATACATTTTTTTCCTGTTCTCTAAAAATCACTAGAAGGCCCAGGGGTGATGCTGTGTACCTCTTTGCACAACCGCAGTGCTTGATAGAGGCATATGAAGCAATAAGGCTTGGGTCTATCGTAACACCTGCTGGGGGAACACCACCTTCTTGCCCTGAATCTGCCTTCAGATTTACTCCCCAAATCACAGACCCAGAGACCTCATCTGGATCTCCCCACTCCATGGATGGCTCAGGCCCCCACCACATTTCTTGTGGCTCTGGCCAGAATCACACAAGAGCCTTGGGCAGGTGGGACATTTTCCTCTTTGGAGCTTAAAGCCCTTTCCTGGGTAGCTATGTGCTTCTCCTGTCAGGACAGGGTGGGTGAGGACCACCATCCCCAATTCTGAATAGAGTCAAGGCCCAGGGAGACAGGCCACTGGTCAAAGGTCAATAGCAGAACCAATGCCACAGGAGCCCAGCTGCTGAGAAGGAGGAGGTAGAGCCTTGAGATCTGGGCGGCTGCCCCCTGGCCCACTGCCGGCCTTCCCTGCCCCCATCCAGTTCCCCAAAGGCCAGGAACATCTGGCTGCTGGCCTGGATCCAGGAGGGGTGAGTGGCGGAGGGGCCTCCTTCCGCCAGGCCCAGACGCTGCTGCGGTGCAAGGCACATCAATCAGGCCTGCAGGGCTGGCTGGTGCTGGGAGGGGTGTCAGCTCCTTCCCTCCCCCCTCCCCAGACATTCCTGCTTAATGGAATCTTTTTTCCTGTCCATTTATTACCAACCCACAGAGCTCTACCAAGCCCAGCCTGCATATTCAAACCCCTGGTCCTGGGTCTTTTCCTTGGGAAAGGGGTTCCCCAGGGGGAACCTGGGAGAAGCACCAGACCTTAACCCTCACTAACATGTGTCACCCTGCTTCTCCGTCCCTGGCTTTGTTCAAGAGACCAGATCTAAGCCAAGCATTTCACATAAGGGATCACACGTGTCCATACCTGTGAGATGAGCAACTCTTCTTGTCTTCATGTTAACAGATGAGAAAACGTAAGCTCAGAGAGGTTAAGTCACTTGCTCAGAGTCACAAAGCATGATGATAGCAGAGTCTGCCTGATCCCTAAACCCAAGCTCTTTCCTCACTCTTCTCTTATTGTTGAAGAAAAAGGCCAAGACAAGGATGTCTGCCTTTGCCTATTCTCTCAACATGGAATTGAAGTCTCGAGTCAAGACAACTAGGCAAGAAAAATAAATAAATAAAAGGCATCCAGATTGGAAAGGAAGAAGTAAAACGAATCTCTATTTGCAGATGACATGATCTCGTGTATAGAAAATCCCAAGGAATCCACTAAAACACACTTAGAACTAGTAAGTGAGTTCAGCAAGTTTGTAGGATACAGGCTCAATAGACAAAAATCAAGTGTATTTCTATATACATTTGCAATGAACAATCTGAAAATAAACTTAAGAAAACATTTTCATTCCCAATACCATCCAAAAGAATAAAATACATAAGAATAAATTTAACAAAAGAAATGCAAATTTTATCTCTGAAAACTATAAAACATCATTGAAATAAATTAAAGAAGATCTAAATACATGGGAAAACATTATATATTCATGGATTGGGAGACTCCATGAACATTGTTAATACTCCCCAAACTGATGTACAGATTCAATGCAATTCCTATTACAATTCCAGCTGACTACTTTGTACAAATTGACAAGTTGATTCTAAAGTTCATATTGAATTTCAAGGGATCTGGAATAGCTAAACAACCCTGAAAAAAGAAGGGTAAAATAGCAGGGCTCACCCTTGTCAATTTCAAAACTTCCTACAGAACCACGGGGATTAAGGCAGTATGGTACCAGCACGAGGCTAGACATTCATATCAGTGAAATAGATCTGAGAGCCTAGAAATAAATCCTTACATCTATGCTCAACTGATTTTTGTTTGTTTGCTCAATATATATATATATATTTTTTTAATCCTCACCCGAGGACTTTTTTTCCCCATTTTTGTTCAGATAGAGTGGGAGGGAGAGAGAGGATGAGAGAGAGAGAGAGAGAGAGAGAGAGAGAGAGAGAGAGAGAAAGAAACATCGATGTGAAAGGGACACATCGAGTGGCTGCCTCCCACATGACCCCAACCAGGGCTGGGGACGAATCGCAACTGAGGTACCTGCCCTTGGCCAGAATTGAACCCACGACTCATTAGTCTGAGGGCCAACGCTCTAACCACTGAGCCAAACCGGCCAGGGCTGTTTGCTCAATATTCAATACAAAAAATTATATCCTTGGCTGGCAGAATATTGAGAACTGTTACAAGAGTGGAGGATATGAAAATAGCTACAGCCAGAGAGGAAAATGACCCCTGACCCCAGGGAAGAAAGAAGGTGTACCCAGAGGTAAGGGCATTGTGTGCTCAACCGATTTTCAAAAGAGTACCAAGACCCTTCAGGGAGCTTCCCTGTGACTTAGTTTCCCCTTCTGTAAAGTGGGGAGACTTACAGTAACAGAGGGCTATTGTGAGGACTCGAGTAGTTAATAGGCGAAGGGCTGAGCAGAGCTGGCGTGCAATGGCACCCTGAAAGGGGTTCCTCTTCTGCGCTCCATCTGCCAGCCTGGTCACGGCATGGGCTGTGGGACTGCCTGTGCTGGGGGCGTGGGAAGGGACTTGTCTTTGCTGCTTGGACCCCTGCGGAGCCGTGGAAGCCGTGTCATGACTTCTGCTCTCTTACAGGCCAGGGCTCCGTGGCTTTCACCATGCACTCACTATGTGCAGGCCCACTGCTAGGGGCTTCTCAGAGAAGACGGTAAGAACAATGATTATTATTCTTATTTTAGCTTACTATATGTATCAGTCCGGGTTCAGCCAGAGAAACAGAACTGGTAGGAAATACATATTAAAAGATGTATTACAGGGAGTGGGCTTACTCAGCTGGAGGGGCTGGCCTGGCAAGTCTAAGTAAAGTCCATAGGTTAGGGGTAATTTTATGTCAACTTGACTGGGCCACAAAGTACCTAGATATTTGGTCAAACATTATTCCGGGTATTTTTCTGAGGATGTTTTTGGAGGAGATTAACAATGGAATGAGCAGACTGAGTAAAGCAGATTGTCCTCCTTAATGTGGGTGGGCCACGTTCAATCAGGTGAAGGCCTGAATAGAATCGAAAGGCTGACCTTCCCCCCAGTAAGGGAGGATTCTTTAAACTGAAACATTGGCTCGCCTTGTTCTCAGGCTTTTGGATTCAAACTGGAATTATACCATCAGCTCTCGTGTGTATTTGGCAGGGTTCTCTATACATCTGCAACTTACCGTGTGTGTGTGTGTGTGTGTGTGTGTGTGTGTGTGTGTGTGTGTGTAGAAGCAAGGTACAATATATACATTCCATTGATTCTGTTTCTCCATTTCTCTGGAAACTCTGCCTAATACAGCAGGGCAGGCTGTCGTGAAGGGAAGGCTGGAACCCTCAAGCACAGATGAAATACCTTCTTCTTCCGGAAACCTCAGCTCTGCTCTTGAGGCCTTCCAACCGATCCCATGGGGCCATCCAGGTCATCTAGGAGGACCTCCCCCACTCAAAGCTCACTGCTGATGGACTTGAATCACATCCACAAGATACCTAGGTAAGTGCCTGACTGAACACTGCCGCCTAACCGAGTTGGCACAGGACACCGGCCATCGCACTGGCCAAAGGGGATGCCAAGTCCACGACTACTGTCAGCTACTTTGTTTCTCCAATAATCCCATGAGGAAGTTTTCTAATATTCTTTTTTCCAGAAGAAAGTGACTTGTCCAAGGTCACAAAGCTGAGAGAGGAGGAGCTGGGTCTGAACCCAGGTGGCCTCCAGCGCACTCCCCTCCCTGCTCTCAGGTTCTGCTCCACACCCTGGCCCTCCTCAGCCCTCACGCAGCCCTCTGTGGTGGCCTCTGCCCTAGAAGCAGGCGGAGGCTCAGGGAGGGTAATGGCCGCCCTCGTCACTCAGCGGGAAGTAGAGGACTGTCCCAGGTCAGCCCAGGTTCCCTCCTCACAATAGCCATCTGCGCACTCCTTGTTACCTCGGCTGCCCACCCCAAAGGACAACACTAAACTCTGTCCCTGGACCCTGTGTCAGGCGGTGTAGGACTCTTTGGTGTGTGACACTGGAAGTCTGGGCCTTGGAGCGCAGGGTGGAGTCCGGGATCCCTGCCTCCAGGAAGTTCCTATTCTGAGGTTAGTCCCACCCTTGGGGATGTCCCAAGGGCATCCCATGGGAGATGCTCAGCCAGGGCCAAATGCCCTCAAAGTCTCTCTCCCCAGCCTCAGGCTGGACGAGGCTTGAGCTGCCCAGTGGAATGTGCATTCCTTGGGAAACCAGGGCGCCTTCGGAAGGGTCCCGGCTCAGCCAAGACTGCGGTCAGTGTTGGCCACGGCCTGGCCTGCCCACCCCTTCCTGTGGGGGCCTCAGTGCCAGGGAGGCGGCTCTGTGAACAAAGTCCTGCTCTGTTCTTGGCCCAGGAGGGGCGGCTAATTCAGCAGCACCTCACGCCAGCCAGGATCCGACACTCCCCTGCTCGCACCCACTAACTGGCACCTTCAGGCATCACAGGAAACCCCTCCCATGCTTAGCACCCTCCAAACTCCAGATAGGCCACAACTCAGAGACCAGGAGTCGGGGCCCTGGGTGGGGGGTAGGCATGGCCCTCTAGCGGGGCCAGCCATGAGCACCTAAAACTGGCTCCACCTTTGCTTGGGACCTTTGACCAGGCTTCAGTCTTCATTTGGAGACGAGGTGGGGCAGCTTGCCTTTGGCCGCACAGCTGGGAAGAAGCAGAGGTAGAACTCAAATCCAGGTCTGCGGGCCTCCAGAGCCCATGGTCTTAACCACTGCACTAAACTGCCCTTTGGAAACTGTGCAGTGATCATGAGTCCAAGGGCTGCGCGCACGCACACACACACACACACACACACACACACACACCAGTCTAACTGTGCCAAGAACAGCCTTGGAAGGGACCTGAGGTGCTCTAGGCCCAGTTCCCCACCCTCACCTGGAGAGGGACTCTGCCTCCCGCTGCTCTGGCCTCAGCACTGGAGTCAGGGCCCCCGCTGAGGGTCCCCTTCGTGTGTGAATGTGGGTGAGGGGAAGTCAGTCCTGCCCCGGGAGGTCTCCCCAGCTCGGCAGGCTTATGGGTCAGCTGGTCCTCCTCCCCCAGTCCTCCCAGCACCCACAGGCCCCCGGCCAGGCCTGGCTTCCGGAGCTGCCGCCACCTTGGCCGGCCGCACCACACATGGTTTCAATCAGCAGCCTGCCTGGATGAATGGTGCCTTGTGAGAGCAGGGTCGGCTCACCTCCGCAGGACGGGCCAGGTGGGCAGCCTCTGGGAGGGAGTGTGAGGGGACCTCTGGTGGGGGAGGGGCTGGTAGGACCTGTGGATGGAAGAGGGTGGGGTCCTGACCCTGCCATGCATGGTCTCAGTCTGGGCAACTCACAGCACCTCTCTGGGCCTTGGCTCCACCCCCCATGGAGAAGGGAGTGACAGAGCCCCTTGGGGGGGCGGGGCCCGAGGATTCAGCGGTGTGATGCTTAGCGTGTAGTAAGGGCCTGGCACACAGTATGCACTGGGGGGCCAGGGCCAGGGATGTCATGAATGTGATTTAACGGGGAAGGGAGAGGCCCCTTTTGGAGCAAGGGGGCTGGCCGCCATGATGACTTTGTTTGTGAGGGGAGAGGTTGCAATCAGCTCTGTAGTTCACACCTCAAAGGGGCCTCACAAAGGGAGCTTTGGAGCTGACCTCAGCTCCACGAAGGGGGTCGACCAAGAGGGCCTGGCCTGCTACCCACCTCTACTGCAGCAGGAGAGCTTCTGGTTAGCTGAACAGTGATAGGAATACTGGCTGAGCACTGCCTGGGTGCTGTGCTCTGCATGATATGCTCCGTCTCACCCAGTCTTCCTCCTCCTTCGATTACTGTTTCCATTTCACATGTAAGCAAACTATGACTCAGAAAGGGTAAGCAAGCCCGGCCGCTGTGGCTCCGTGGTTGAGCATCGACCCATGCACCAAGAGGTCGCCAGTTCGATTCCCGGTCAGGGCACATGCCCAGGTTGTGGGCCAAATCCCCAGTCGAGGGGCATGCTGGAGGCAACCAATCGATGTTCTCTCTCATCGATGTTTCCATCTCTCTCTCCCTCTTTCTTCCTCTTTAAAATCAATAAAGAAAACAATTTTTTTTTAAAGAAAGGGTAAGAGAGCAGCATGCAAGCCACACAGCTGGAGGAGGCAGAGCTGGGGTGCGAAGCCCATGCCGCTGCTCGGGCCAGGCTCCTGCCTCCACACCAGCTGCTGCCTGAGTGGCTGGCGCAGGCAGCCCCCCAGAGGGAACTGAGAGTGCCTTCTCTGAGGGTCTCCAGTGCACGGGGCTGAGGGGGACAGTGCTCCCCGCATCCCTGCTTGGATGCCTTTCCCACCCCAGAGCTTCCTAAGGCCCTGTCCAGAGGGCCCGAGGACCCACCTTCTCCTCCCTGCCTCCATCCCAGCACCTGGCACAGCCTGGCTCAGAGAAGAGGCTTCTGGGCATTTGAGGACAGAGGGAAGGGAGGACGTGTCATGTCTCCCGTGTGGCTGTCCTATCACCATCGGGATGAAGTGCAGAATCCTTACACCTTGCACAAGGCCCCAAGGACCCAGCAAAAGCCTCCGCCCCTCCTTCCTCACCCCCACCCAACCTTCAGTCTCCAGGTGAAGCCCTCCAGGTTCTCAGCAGTCCTGGGCCCTCTGTCCCTCAGCGCCAGGCTTTGCTCGCACCTCCACCTGCCTGGAACCCTGTCCTTTTGTACCCTGGCTAACCAGTCCCCCGAGACTCAGCCAAGCACCTCGTGCACCTGGCCTGGCCCCCTGGCTCCAGGACACCTCCCCCCCGACCCAGTGATTCTGGGAGAGAGCCCTGGGGCCTCACGGGACTGGCCCCAAATTCAGAATCTGTCTCTGTGGAGGAAGGAGAAGCTTCCTCTCCCCTCTGTTGGAGACAGGATGCCACCTTTTCAGACTGGTTTTCTCTTTTCTTCTTTTAACTCAGCCATCTGCAGAGTCAAGGGGGCTGCACCCACATGGTACATGGGGATCATTTGCCAAGCAGGTCACTTCTGGCTCCTCACCTTCCAGCGGTTCTCTGGGCTCTGCGGAGAGACCATTTCTGGAGGACGGTTTAAAGCACACGCCGCACAGACTAGGTGTCTCCTTCAAGTTGAGACTGCTCAGCCAAGAGCTGGGTGCACACATTTCACTGGGTACCCCTCTCACCTAGACCCCCTTGTCTTTTGGAGTGATGGGTTAGTAAGGGCGGTTAGAAGCATCCCTGTGAAAATAACTATGGACATGCTCAAAGGTTAAGCCTCAGAAATGTTCAGTGTAGCCCTGGCTGGTGTGACTTAGCTGTTAGAGCGTCAGCCTGTGCACCAAAGGGTCATGGGTTTGATTCCTGGTCAAGGGCACGTATCTGGGTTGCAGGTTCAATCCCCGGCCCCAGTCAGGGTGCATGTGGGAGGCAACCAATCAATGTGTCTTTCTCACACTGATGTTTCTCTCTCTCTCTGCCCCTCCCTCCCTTCCACTTTCTCTAAAAATCAATGGGAAAAATATCCTCAGGTGAGGATTTGAAAAAAAAATGTTCAGCATGACTTTGTTTATGATATTACAAATCTGAACCCACATGTTCAACAGTAAATGAAATGTGGTAATAACACCAGGAGATGGTCACAATTTATCTCTAAGAGAAAAAAAAAAGTAGATTAGAAAACATATTAAAAGAGGAAAACCTTGAGGCAGACAGGTGAAAGAAGCAGGGTGCACTTAAGAGCGTGGACTCAGAAGTCGGGGGCCCACATCCAAATGCAGACTGTGCCACCCTGCAGCCAGGAGACAACGGACAAGTCGCCAAACCTAAAAGCCAGCGTTGCAGCATCTGTGAAGTGGGGAGGACACTGCCCCTGCGATGGGCACCAGGCACTTGGCACAGTGCGACTGGCACAGACCAGGCATCCCGTGAACATCAGCTTTTAGGATCATATGCACCAAAGTGTGGGCACCGCGGATCGTGGTCTTAGGAAGTGATGTTTATTTTCTTAGGTTTGCTTATTTGTTTTTTTTTAATTTTCTAAAATGAATGTGTATTACTTGTGTTAATTTTAAAAAATAAAAACACACAAGACTTCAGAAGGAGGCGGCCCAGTGGAACCCACTGCTGCCAGCCTGTTGTTGAGGACATAGTTTACGATGAACTTGTGAGATTTTGGGGAGGAGAAACCCAATCTGCTCTTGGTACCAGGAGGTTTCCCTGATCACACTGGCTGCCCGTGGGCTTCAAGCCCAATGCGAGGGGTTCACTTTTTTTTTTTTTATCATCCTCACTCCAGGACATTTTTGCATTCATCTTCAGGTAGAGCAGGAGGGAGAGAGGAAGGAAGAGAGAGAGAAACATCGACATGAGAGAGACACATCG
Source organism: Tadarida brasiliensis (assembly GCA_030848825.1). Lineage (NCBI taxonomy): Eukaryota > Metazoa > Chordata > Mammalia > Chiroptera > Molossidae > Tadarida > Tadarida brasiliensis. Next base: position 101,950,039 of record CM061259.1, on the reverse strand, counting down.
ACTGGCTGCCACCCACACAACCCCAACCGGGGCCGGGGACAAACTGCAACCGAGGTACGTGCCCCTAGCGGGAACCGAACCCGGGACTCTCTGGTCCATGGGCCAACGCTCCAACCGCTGAGCCAAACCGGCCAGGGCAGCGAGGGGCTCACTTAAATAAACCATGACCCAGCCGTACGACGTGCACAGAGAACACGGGAGAGAGAGGTTTTGCCGCAGGCACCGGGGCAACAGGGACACCGGCTTCAGACTGTGTGCATTTCACTGATGATGGCGGTTGCTTCACGATACTCGTGTGTCACAGTGAAATGGAAACGACATCGTCTGATGTAGTAGAAAATAGTCAACAGCACTTAAAGATGTTGGCAATTTATTACGATTTAAAAGAGATTTGTAAAACAGAATTTCATTGCTACAAGTACGACGTCACACATCAGACAGAAAGGAGGCATCCTCAAATGTGAGCGATGGTTACCCCAGAGCAGAGGGACGGACATTTTCCTTTGCTTCTCATGTGTCCGTGTGTTCCCAATTTCCCACAGTGAATTTCTGTAACTTTTGTGATAAAAAATATAATTTCGGCCCGGCCAGTGTAGCTCAGTGGTTGAGAGTGGACCCATGCACCAAGAGGTCGCCGGTTCGATTCCCGGTCAGGGCACATGCCCAGGTTGTGGGCCCAATCCCCAGTAGGGGCATGCAGGAGGTGGCCAATTGATGTTCTCTCTCATCGATGTTTCTATTTCTCCCTCCCTCTCCCTTCCTCTCTCTGTAAAATCAATAAAGAAAAAAATATATATATATTTGTAGAAGGAGAGGCCTGGCCCAGCGTTTGGCCTGTGCTGTGTCGCAGTCACGGCAGGCTGCATTGCTCTCCCTCCACTCCCCACCGCGGGTGCCGCCTCCTCGCGGGCTTTCCACTGGCACCATCTTGCTTTCCGTCCTGTGTCCTTGTAAAAGGCCTGAAATCCTCACTAGAAGGAGGCCAGGCAGCAGCCAGGGCGCAGGTCCAGCCCACCGCTCCCCATCCAGTGGTTCCCCACCACCCCACACCACCTCCTGGAGTCTTGTTCTAATTAGTGGGGACGCAAAGCAGACCCAAAGGCGGAACTATAAACACCAGAGGCAAAGACCCATAAACAGCTGGGTAACCAACTCCAGCTGTGCAGATGGCTGGCCCCTCGATCGTGCTGGGGGCTGCACGGGGGCTGGGCTGGTCACTGAGGACTTGCCTCTGCCTCCCATCCTTAACAAGCTGCCCTGAGCTGGGCAGTTAGAGAACTGAGTGGGTCCATCTTAAGTGCTTTTACATTCAAGGGAGCAGGGTCTGGGGGCCAAGGCTCCTCAAAGTCACCTGAACCCCATAACCTATGCCCTTGGGCCTCAATTTACCTATCTGTAAAATGGGTTAGAGAGGAACTAAGAGACTAAATGAGTCTTCTCAGCTTTACTACATTATGCTTAACTGATAAATCTAAGCATTAGAACAGAATGACTATAATATACCTATCTGTAATGTAATAAAATATATACCCTGTGATCATAGAAGTATTTCCTATAATAAATTTATCTTTACTATAACCCATACATCATATTCTATATTATTGTACCATGCTCTTTTTTATGATATTTTTATATTTTTTTAATGACTGTCTTGGATATCTCTGATCACAGAGTATATACAGGCAAGCCAGGAAGACTTCCTGTAAGAAGAGAGATTTAAGGGCTATGAATTTGGCAGGCAGGGGAAGTGAGCCTCCAAAAATGTGGTGATGGAGGAGAAGGGAGAGACTTGAGGGAGAGAGGATGTATGGGGCTGTTTGGGGGTCATCCAGGGAAGGAATCTGCGTCCATCTTGCACCATATACTCACAGCCTGGCATAGCAGAGGGTGAAAACTTCATATTGTTAAGATGGCAACTACCCAATGATCTACAGATTCAACACAATCCCTGTTAAAATCCCAGCTACCTTTTTTACAGAAACTGACAAGCTAATCCGAAAACTCACATATAAATGCAAGGAACCCCAAATAGCCAAAAACAATTTTGGAAAGGAAGAGCAAAGGCAGAGGAATCATTCCTGACTTGTAATTACTAAAAAGTTACAGCAATCAATACTGTGTGAAACTGGCTGTAGACCAATGAAATGGGATTGAGGATACACGCATGTGCTTATATTTATGGCCAACTGACTTTTGACAAGGATGCCATGGCAATTCAAGGGGGAAAAGAACAGTCTTCTAAAAAAAAGGTGCTGGGACAACTGGTTATCCATATCCCAAAGAATGAAATTAGACCCCAACCCCACATGGTATACAAAAATTAACTCAATATAGATCGAAGACCTAAACAACCTATCTGATAAGGGTCTAGTATCCAGACTATATAAAGAACTCTTACAACTCAACAACAAAAAGACAAGCCACCCAATTCAAAAAATGGGCAAAGAACTTGAACAGACATTTCTCCAAAGGATGGCCAGCACACACATGAAAAGATGCTCATCATTATTAATTACCAGGAAAGTGGGAGTCACAAACCACAATGTGTGCCACTTCACACCCCCTAGGATAGAAATCATGCAAAAAAGGAAACATGACAAGTTCTGATGAGGACATGGAGAAATTGGAACCCTCCCACATTGCTGGTGGGACCGAGAAATGGTTCGGCCACTGTGGACAACGCGCTAATACACGCTGCGCCGTGGAGGAACCTTGAAAACATTATGGTGAGTGAAAGAAACCAGACACAAGGATTACAGATTGTAGGATTGCATCTATGTGACTCGTCCAGAAAAAGCAATCCATAGAAACAGAAAGTGGTGTGGTGTCTGCCAGAGGCTGGGAAGAAGGAAGAATGGGGAATGACTAATGATATGAGCTTTCTTTTTGAGGTGATAAAATGTTCTGGAATTAGTGGTGATACCTGCACAACTGGGTGAATATACTAAGCAGCACTGAGTTAACTGTGCCTTTTTAAGCATTATTTTATGGTATGTGAAGTACATCTCAATTTCTAAAAATAAGAGCTGCCTTTAGTGCTGTATATGTATTTAAAAATTTTTTTTCTTTATTGATTTTAGAGAGAGAGGAAGAGAGGGATAGAAACATCGATGAGAGAGAACATGGACTGGCCACCTCCTGCATGTCCCCCCTGCGGATCAGGCCCACAACCTGGGCATGTGCCCTGACTGGGAACTGAACCAGCAACCTCTTGGTGCATGGGTCGACGCTCAACCACTGAGCCACACCAGCTGGGCTGTATATGTATTTTTTATTGTGGTAAAATATATGTAACATAAAACTTGCCATTTTAACCATTTGCAGTGTACAGTTCAGTGGTACTAATTATAGTCACATCGTTGAGCTACCATCACTATTATCTGCTTCCAGCATTTTCCAACAGAAACCCTGGACCCATTACGCAATAACTTCCCAGTCTCTCTCCTCAGCTCTTGGTAACCTCTAACCTCCCTTCGGTCTCTGTGAATCTGCCTGTTCTAGATTTTTCATATAAGTGGAATCATACAATATTTGTCCTCTTGTGTCTGGCTTTTTTTCACTTAGCATAATGTTTTTAAGTTTAATTCATGTTGTACCATTTATCAGCATTTCATTCCTTCTTTTTTTGACTGAATACTATTCCACTGTATGTATATACCACATTTTGTTTATCCATTCACCTGTTGATGGACACTTAGGTTGTTCCCAGCTTTGGCTGTTGTGAATACTGTTTAACTTTTTTTTCTTTATTAATTTTAGAGAGAGAGGAAGGGAGAATAAGAGAGAGACAGAAACATCGATGAAAGAGAATATCGATTGGCCGCCTCCTGCATGCCCCCCACTGGGGATCGGGCCCACAACCTAAGCATGTGCACTGACCGGGAATCGAACCAGCGAGCTCTTGGTGCATGGGCTGACGCTCAACCAGCCAGGCAATATATTGTTTAACTTTTTGAGTAGCTGTTTCCCACAGAGGCTGCACCATTTTACAGTCCCACCAGCCATGTATGAGGCTTCCAATTTCTCTATATCCTGACTCAAAATAATTTTCCTTTAAAAAAATCACAGCCATCCTAATAGGTATGAAGTGGTTTTGATTTGCATTTCCCTGATGGCTAATGATGTTGGATATATGTTCATGCTGGCCATTTGTATATCTTCTTTGGAGAAATGTCTATTCAAATTCTTTGACCATTTTTAACTTGAGTTGTTGGAGTTCTTTTTATATTCCAGATAGTGAACCCTTACCTGACATAGGTTGCAAATATTTTCTCCCATTCTGTGGACTGTATTTTCACTCCCTTGTTAGTGTCCTTTCATGCACAAAAGGTTTTAATTTTAATGAAGACTAATTTATCTATTTTTCCTTTGTTGTTTGTACTTTTGATGTCATATTTAAGAAACCATTACCAAACCCAAGGTCATGGAGATATGCACTTGTTATAGTTTTCTTCTAATAGTTTTATAGTTTAGCTCTTTTTTTTTAAAATTTATTTTTGTTACAGATGTTTCTCCTTTTTTCCCCATTGACCCCTCCTCCCCATCCCCCACCCCGTCCCCAGCTTTGTTGTCCATGTCCATCAGTTATGCATACATGCATATAAGTTCTGTGGTTTATCTCTTCCCTCCCCCCTCCACCCCCTCTTCTGAGGGTTGTCAGTCTGTACCCTACTTCCACGTCTCTGGGTCTTCCCTGTTCCTCAGACTGTTATGTTCATTATATTCCACAAATAAGTGAGATCATGTGATATTTGTCTTTCTCTGCTTGGCTTGTTTTGCTTAGGATAATACTCTCCAGGTCCCTCCATGTTGTCTCAAAGGATAAGAGATCTTTCTTTCTTACAGCTGCATAGTACTCCATTGTGTATATGTACCACAGCTTTTTTATCCATTCATCCACTGATGGACACTTGGGCTGTTTCCAGATCTTAGCTATTGTAAATAGTGCTGCTATGAACATGGGGGTACATATATTCTTTGATTGGTGTTTCAGGCTTCTTAGGGTGTATTCCTTGAAGAAGTGGGATCACTGGGTCAAATGGCAATTCAACTTTTAATTTTTTGAGGTAACACCATAGTGTTTTCCACAGTGGCTGCACCAGTCTGCATTCCCACCAGCAGTGTACTAGAGTCCCCTTTTCTCCACACCCTCGCCAACACTTGTTGTTTGATGACTTGTTGATGGCGGCCATTCTGACAGGTGTGAGGTGATACCTCATTGTTGTTTTAATTTGCATCTCTCTGATGATTAGTGATGTTGAGCATTTCTTCATATGTCTCTTAGCCATTTGTATGTCCTGTTTGGAGAGGTGTCTATTTAGTTCCTCTGCCCATTTTTTAATTGGGTTCTTGTCTTCCTTATAGTTTAGCTCTTAAATTTAGGTCTTTGATCCATTTGGAGTTAACTTTTGTATATGGTGTGAGGTAAGGGTCCAACTTCAAACTTCTGCATGTGATGTCCAGGTTTTGCCTATCGTGATAATACCTACCTCAGAGGGTTGTTACGAGGAGTAAGAGACATACTGACTAGCAGAGGACCTGCCTGACTCAGAGTGAGAAATACATTCTATTATTCATATTATTTAATTTATTGATATCCTTATTTATAGCTTTATTACCCTACCATCATTAACCACCGGCTGGGTCTTTTGTGGGGAGGTTCACACTGACCCTAGCCTTGAGATGTTGGGGTGATGTTGCCCCCTGGTGGACATATTCTGAACTGCATCAGATAAAGTGGGACCCACTAGAGAGTCAAAATTCAGCTCCATTTCTTTCTTCTTACCTGCAAATATTTCAGCGTGTACTTTGTAAGAACAGTGATCCACTCTTACATAACAGTACAATAATCAACATCAGGAAATTTAACATCGATGCAATACTGTTACCCCACCCACACAGTGTATATTCACATTTTGCCTGTTGACCCTGTGTCCTTTATAGCTCATCGTTTCCTCGTCCTGGACCCCTCCAGGGTCACACGTGACATTTGATTGCCAGGTCCCTTTAATCTTGAGCCATTTCTCAGCTTTTCTTTATCTTTCATGACCCTGACATTTTTGGAGGTCAGACCAGTCATTTTGCGAGATGTCCCTCACCATGGATGTCTGCCGTTTCCTCTCCTCTAGACTGACGTTCTGTTTTGTCAGCACAGGCCTGTCCTTCTCATGCAGTGTTGTTTTGTCCCGATACTGATGATGTGAACTCTGAGGACCCCATCTGGGAGCATGTGGGAGCTGAGCTCCGAGGGCCAGAGAGGTGCGGAGACTTGCCCACAGTCACACAGCAAGTCAGGATCCTCAGCTCAGGATCTGACAAGTGCTCAGGAAAACCTCAAGAAGACAAGATCTGCCCTGGGCCTCCTTAGGCCCTGAGCTCTGATGGGGGCCCAAGGGCTGCCGTCACTACCTTCCTGACATCATCTCTCAGTAGTCCAGCTGCCTGGGGCCCCCTCCTTTCTGATTCACCGATTCCTAGTTATTTCTATTAGAACATTTTCGTTCTACAGATGAATACATTATCTTTTTTTTTTTTAATGTTTCAGCCAAAGCTTAAGTCCCCTGGGAAAACCCTTCTTCCCTGTCCCCTCCCCCCTCCTGTTACCAGTTTGGTGTGAGAAATATATATCTATACTCCCAGAAAAAATACATCCTATGGAGCGTTCTCTTTCCACACTGGATAGGTCAGCCTGGTAGAAATGTCCCTGGCAGGACTAAACGTTTTCAACTGCATTGTCATGTTTCAGCATGTGACGACACGAGAGGCTCTTTAGCTGATCCCCCATGGATGGCTATCAAGGTTGTTCCCAGTGCGTTGCTATGATGACACACACACGGTCCAGGGCTCCTCTGGGGTAAATGCCCACCTCCAGAGCCCGGACTGCTCCTCGGGTACCGGATTCCCAGAGGGGACCCTTCACTGGACGGGGTGAGGAGGGTCAGATGTGTTTGTTCACTCAACCTATTAGATTTGCAGGACTCTTGGGACCTCTGAGAGCAGCCAGGCTGGCTTTTCACAATGTGTTTCAAGGAATCTTAGGGTTCTAGATAGGATGGGGCACAGGTAGGAAGGGGTGGAGCTGATGAGAATCCAGTCCCTCACCCCCACTCCAACCAGAACACCTGCCTTTATCTGATTTCCGATTAAGGTTATCTTTCGTTTTTATTTTTTAGATTTTTTCTTTATTTATTTTTAGAGAGAGAGGAAGGGAGAGGGAAAGATGGAAACATTGATGAGAGAGAACATCGATTGGCCGCCTCCTGCATGCCCCCCACTGGGGATTGGGCCCACAACCTGGGCATGTGCCCTAACCAGGAGTTGAACCAGTGACCTCTTGGTGCATGGGTCGATGCTCAACCACTGAGCCACACTGGACGGGCAAGTTTATCTTTTAAAAAACAATCTTTGCTGATTTAAAAGTCAAAAATGTCTGCTGTGGCCCAACCCCTTACCTGGCACAAGTATCCCTTCTGGATCACACCTTCTGGGTCTGTTCCCATTGGAGCAGCCTCTGGCCATGTTCTTGTTGGGATGCCACGTGACCCGAACCCAGCTCCCAGGTGACAAACCCCAGAGCAGTTTCTGCAAGTGCGGCTCTCACGTCACTGGGGCAGGCGTTTTGGTGTGTTCCCAGCTGGGTCCCAGCAAGCCCCTCAGCAGCAGTCCACATGTCTGTGGCCTTCTCAGCTCACACCAGTGTGACTGTTAAAATGCACATCGCTGGGTCCCATTCCCATAGGTTCTGACTGGGTGGATCCAGGGGAGCCCAGGAATGTGCATTTTTAAAGACTTGCAGAGGATTCTGAGGGAATAGGTCTAGACACTGGCACTGCAGACAGCTGGCCAGGCCCTCCCCAGCAAATCTCAATCAGGCTGCGAGGGCTAGAAAGCCATTTGTTTTATCCAAGGTTTTTGTTCCTTGGACGGAGGGACTCAGAGTTAATTAGGGCCTGTAGGGAACCACTGATCCAAGCCAGGGTTTCCCAAAGCGGAGTGCCTCAGCCTGCCGGAGAGCTTGTTAAAATGCAGGTGGGCCCCACCCCACGTCTGCCAGAGAGAAATCTCTGGAAGTGTGGCCTGGGAGTCTGGTATAAGCAAATTCTCCAGGGACAGCCACTAAGTCCAAGTCCCTCCAAACCCCTATAAGATGAGGGAAACTGAGGATCAAAGGTACAAGTGACCTGTCCCCAGTCACAAGCCACATTCGTGACAGAACTGGTTCTAGCCTCGGCCTCACCCTCAGGGCAAAGCTCAATCCAGTCCCATCACTTGTCAGCCATCTAGCAGGTCAGAAGGCTCCCTGTCACCTGATCACCCGAGACACCCCACCTGGCTGGCTGCCCCACAGGCCTCTGCTATCTGGAAAGGCTTCAGGTTACAACCCTGTGGAAATGACCTTTGATTTGACCGAGTCACCGTGTGTGTGTGTGTGTGTGTGTGTGTGTGTGTGTGTGTGTGTTGGGGGCGCAGAGTAGCTGTCTATGCAAACATCTGTGTCTCCACCCTCCTCTGCGGGCCTTGGGCAAAGGTCAGACAGACAGACACGACCAACGACCAACGCGTGCAAACGGAACCCCACTTTATTAGCAGTTAGTTCGAGATTGTACATTAATGGAGGAAGGTTCCCACTTTTAACACAACCCAAAACGGCTGGTTTGAGAGCCCTGATCAGGTGAGCTGGGTACTGGGCCCCCTCTCCACACCTCTCCCCACCCCCACAAGGAAGGAAACCTCGGCCTGCTCCCCCAGCGTGCCCCCCACCCTCTCGTCAGCCCTCTCCTCTCCCCAGGAAATGACATGAATTTCATGCACAAATTACAAAAGGAGCCCTCTTGCTGATAATAAAAGCTAGCAGTCATAGAAAACCCTCTCCTCCCTCGTTCTCAAGGGCCACAGAGAGGAAGAAGAGAGGGATGAACTTATTAGGATAAAACACAGCCAGTCTCTCCCAAGCCCTTGACAGTGACCCCACACAAAACCCATGCCGCCCTCGAGGGAGCTGAGAATACCTCCAGCAGTGAAGCAGTCAACCCAGGGACGGCAAACCCAGAACCCAGGCAGGCGTAGGGGCGGGGAGGGGGCGGGCCTGGGCCCCCATCCTCTCTGCAGCTAGAGCTGACCCACTTCTTGTTCTGACATGTGAACCCCTGCTGTGTCTCCACCTGCTCGCTCTGTAAATGGGGACATCGAGGCCCTCGGAGGGAAACTGTCGCGCACTTACTACACGTACCCAGTTGGGACGACATTTCCCGCCTCCCGCCCCCGCCCGTGCGCTCCTCACATCACACGTGGAGGAGGCGGTTCCCTAGCTAGACTTTCCCGGGTACATCCCAGGGCCTGTCTCTACTCCAGTGCACACAGACCATGGGCCTCCAGGAAGGGAAGACCCAGAGACCACAACAGAGAGAGAGAGAGAGAGAGAGAGACAGAGAGACAGAGGGACAGAGGGACAGAGGGACAGACACTGTTTGGTGCCCCATGGTCCATCACCAGGATCGAGGGGGCAGTACAGGCTCTGCTGAGCCAGGCACCTCTCACTTACAAGAGGCCCAGCGCAGCTTGGTCTGGCCTCTGTGCACGCAGCTGCCTCCTCCCAGAAGCCCCCCCCCCCTTCCTCCCAGGCCTAGCCTCAGGCACCTCCCCCAGCCTCCCTGAGCTCCCGGAGCGCCCTCTGCTGGTGTGGTGCCTGGTACAGCTGACAGAGCAGAGGCACCTGAGGCTGGAGGGACGTTGTCAAGTCAGCACAAAGGCAAGAGCCCACACACCCTGCAGTGTTCTCGACAACACGGGGCTAGGGGTACTTGTGGGGGGACCATCGGGCAGATGCGGAACGCCGGGCCCTTCCAAGACGGCAAGGATGTCATTTCAAAAATCAAAGTAAGCAGGAGGAGGGCTGTTCAACATTCAACGAGGTTTAAAAACACGGTTATAAAATGCGGTGTGCGCCCCTTGGTGGGAGCCGAATTCCCAAACCAGGGGTACGGTTCTGGGGGACGGGGAAGCGGCTGGAGAGCAGACGTGAGAACGGCTGTGTCTCGGGGTGACCCTGGGCCGCTGCACAGGAGGAAGTCCCGGCTCCTCAGATGCAGCCAGCAGCACTTTGGGGCGACGTCTCCTGTTTACTTTTAAGCTAGCTCAGAAAACATTCTATGTAGAGAGACAACGTTCATTTTAAACCCAGACGGCGGGTTAACAAGCCCGTGGGGTGAGCTCCGCGCTCTGCGTGTCAGCCGGCAGTCGGTGGCTGCTGAGCAACCGCCGCCCCTCACCTGGGCCCGGGCACTGGCTGCTCCCGCTCAGGGGCTGGGAAACGGCCCGTCTTCAACCTCAGACTCCTCCACCTGTCACAAGACGCCTGCCCCGTGGGTGGCTCGGGAATCACGAGTGACAGGCAGCATTAGCTGGCCACACACCAGCACCCACCGGGCGGGGCAAGGGCTCGTGCTGGGCTCGGCAGAATGGATGGTGAAGCCATCTACACGATTCCAGCTATTTCTCACTCTCTCTCTCTCTTTTTTGGCCAAATGCTTACAGCGAATAAGTGAGCTTAAAGAAGTTGGTACTGCTGTGCCCACGACCTCTGGTTCTCTCCTCGTGATGGGGACCTGGGAGCTCACTAGCTGAGGGCCCCTGGGTGACTTGTCTCTCCGGTTCTGTGACACCTGCAGGTCCTGGCAGTGGGTCCTTGAGAAGAGTCACCAGTGGGAAAGGAAGTAACAGCAGTGACCAGACTCACAAGTGGCAGGTCAAGTCCCCCGCCTCCCAGAAGGGCCCGGACACCCCCCCCCCCAAGATCCCCTCTGCTCCCACAGGGCCTCACAGACGCCTGCTCCCTCCTCGGCCCATCAGGCCTTCAGAGTTCCAAGAGACAGGAGCCGGCGGCCGGCCCAGAGGGTAGACTTCAGAAAGTGGGCGCCGTGAGGTCCTCACAGGTCACAGAGCCCAAGCCCCTGGCTGACAGGTGGGAAGTGAGCCTGGGACTTGGCACTAGGGAAGTCACCGCCCCACCCGGGGAGGCTGGTTCCATGGCGCGGCACGTCTTCATGAGTGCACACGCGGGCATGCTGCCCCGTCCCGAGACGCTCCGCTCCTCACCCCGTGGGGCTGACAAGGCCCCGAGGAGAAGCCTGATGGGAACGCTTCTCTGGGTAGACCAGGAAACCACACGCAGCTGGTCCTGCTCAGTGCCCAGCCTTCTCCATCCCGTGGAGAACTTGGGGAAAGGGAATTGGTTCAGCGCTAAGACAGACCCAGCCCCGCAGTCTGCGAAGGGTCTTTCGAGGTGAGGAGAGCAAGACAGGGGTGCAAATGGACAGAAGGCTCGAAGGCACCCTGGCTGGAGGGAGTGGTCTGTCCCCATGTCCTGGAGTGACCACGGGTGACTGAGGGAGGGACAGGAACCGGCACAGGACGGGCTCAGAGGCAGTGTGGCATTGGAGGAAGAGCTCTGGACTCCCCATCAGGAGCTGCAAATCCTGTTCCCAACAGCTGTGCCATGGCCAAGGGGCCACCTCCCGTCGTTTCCTCACCCAGAGGGCCCTTCCACCTCGACGCTAGAGGCTTCTGAACGAGACAAGCTCCCAGAAAGGACTCCCTGGGTGTCAGTTCGAAGCTGAACTGGCAGTGGGAGGGGTGGGGAGAGCACCCCAGTTCAGTCACTTCACATTGTTAAAAGGAGGGTAGGAGCCGACCTGGAGACAGCTCTGTGGGTCCCCGAGGGCCTCCCAGCTCCCAGGCCAGCTCCCCACCTAGCACCATGTGAGGGGGGGCGGGCCAGCCTTGGGCCCAGGACGCCCACCCCAGCCCAGCTGTTTCCTTTGGCCACAATCCCCCAGGTCACTGCACTTCACGAGGCCAGATTCCTGGAGGGAGCAGGTCCTCCCCGTGCGGCTCAGCACCTCGCTCACCGGGGCAGCCCACAGCCACGGCACTGAGAGGGACAGCTCTCCCAGGGCAGCCCACAGCCACGGCACTGAGAGGGGACAGCTCTCCCAGGGCAGCCCACAGCCACGGCACTGAGAGGGGACAGCTCTCCCAGGGCAGCCCACAGCCACGGCACTGAGAGGGGACAGCTCTCCCAGGGCAGCCCACAGCCACGGCACTGAGAGGGGACAGCTCTCCCAGGGCACCTCCACGCCGTCTCCCCGAGGCCCGGCCACAGGAAGACATGCCCACCCTCCCTTCCATCTCATGTTCGTGCTCGGAGATAGGACCGCCTTTGGGACTGGGGCTTGCCACCACTTCGTATGACTGAATTAAAAACAAACCCAACCAAAAAAATATAATATATATATACAAATTATATATATATATATATATATATAACACAGTGCGACCCCAGCACCCAAAGTATAAACTCTGGCACCAAGAAAAAAAACAAAATATTAAAATACTTTAGCTTCTTAGTATTGAGGAGGTTAGGGGGCCTCAGGAACCCTCGGCCACAGGTTGCTGGGGCAAAGCCGGGGGTGGCAGTCTCCCCAGCTCTGCCAGTGCTGGCCAGGGCCACGGCGGGCGTGGGGACGACATATGCACACTGGGACGTGTACACTGGCAGACTGCTGACCGCCTGTCTTTTACCACAGGGAACACCACACGTGTCATACCCCAGGGCGAATCACGGGGGGGCCTGGGCCTCGGGTCCGATGGCATGGCAGTGCCCGGGGCTGGGAGGAGGCCTGAAGGAAGGGTGGACACTGTGGGATCAGCGATTCTTCCCCCCAAAAGGAAGGTGAGATGTGGAGTATGAACCAGCATGTGTGGCAGGTCACCTCCGCCTCGCGACCGACTCTGGGTACCCAGCTGACCCCTTGGAAGGGCCTGGCTCAAAACGGTCAGGGAAACATCCAGTCTCTCTCCCTGGTTTGGCAAAAGGCCCGGCTGGGCTCTTCTCCCTTACTGTCTGGAGGACAGGGGAAAAATGGCAGCGAACACTGAGGGGACCCCCACTGGGGCAGGGTGAGACGGGATGAAGGAGAGAGTACGGTCGGTAGAACACAATGAGGGACAGAAAAGAGTCTCGTGGACCCCCTCCTACCAGGAGTGGCCTCCCCATGAAAGGCTGTGAACAGGATGGACCTCTGGTGGCGAAGAGGTCCTAGAGGCCACAGACCCCGCACTGATGCTCCGAGGTGCTGTGGACCTGCCGGGCTTCCCCTGGCCCTGCCTGGGCCTCGGCGGAGTATTGCTCAGAAGGGCTTGGCCAGCCCCGGCCCAGCTCCCATTCTGCAGGTCAGTCTGGCTCAGCGTGCGGCGGGCGTCCCTGCCGTCACAAACGTTCAGTCTGGCTGTGTGGCCACGGCTACCTGGTGTTCTGGAGGTCCTCCCGCAGCCAGGTGGGCAGCGTCTGGCCCATCTTGTACAGCAGCTTGGAGAGCTCGATGTTGTGGTCCCGGTAATAGTCCTTCAGGAAGGCGCGGGACTGTAACAGGAAGGGAAGCGCAGGTCTTGGGGATGTGCGGACTCAAGCGCGACCCCTCCTCTTTCAAACCACCCTTCTGCTGGCACCATCCCACACGCCTATCATTCCTTCAGTCTTCCCCAGAGTGGTGGCCTCCAAAAGAAAACCCCTACATAGTGGGACTACCAAAATATAGCATACAAGGTCAAAATTCTCGTGACAGAGAGAAAAGCGAGAGCATTCATCAAAACGGGGCGAACAGGAAAAGGCAAACGCACCGAGTCACAGTGTGTGACCTTCCCCTGTATCCTCTGCACCTGCCCGTCTCTCCTACAGGAATGCCTCACCCTCCCCGCCACAGGTCCAAGCGTGCCCCACTCTTCCTGGCCCAACCGCGGAGGCCCCCCCTTAGGAAAGCTTCTTCCCCCCCTGTTCGGAATGCCCTCAGCACCTGTGCGGATCTCTCCTCCTGCAGGAAGCACTTCCTGCTCTTCTACTACGGAGTGTGACTCATTTCCCCCCTAGACTAGCAGTTCCTTGGAGGTAAAGGACCTGTCTGATTCATCCTCAAGGCCCCAGAGCATTCAGCCCTCAGTAGAAGGTAATAAATACGCCTTTGACTAAATCAACTCTGACCCACCACAACCCAGCCCACATTTCCTCCTCTTAAGAACACTGTCCAGAAAAAAAGGAAAAAGAAAAAAAAAAAAAGAACACTGTCCAAAAAGTGTCAAGGCACCCTGGCTGGTATGGGTCAGTGGTTACGGCATCAGCCCTTGCACTGAAGAGTCACAGGCTCGATTCCCGGTCAAGGGCATGTACCTGGGTTGCAGGTTCAATCCCCCGCCCTGGTCGGGGCGTGTGCAGGAGGCAACCAATGATGTGTCTCTCTCACATCAACGTTTCTCTCTGTCCCTCTCTCTTCCCCTCCTTCCAATCTCTCTAAAAGTCAATGGAAAAAACCTCCTCCGGTGAGGATCAACAACAGCAAAGTGCAGGCCATTAACATGCTGGGCACAGGGAAAGGAGAGAGAAGGCTCCTGCAGCACAGGGACCCCGTCCACGACGCAGCGGCCACAGGCAGCGTGTCCACCACTTACATCCAAGTCCATCTCTGGGTACTTCCGGCCCTTGCTTTTGCCCAAACACTTGGTTTTTCCTCCTTCGAGCAGTTGGCACCAAAATCCTTTCTTTGGATCAAACCTGTGGAGGTGAGGAAAGCCTGTGGGTGGGATCTGGCCTGGCGCACCTCCTTCCCACTTGCAGGCAATGCCCAGGCCCCAGGAGTGGCAGAGCCTAGGAGCCCACGGGAGCCACTCCCCTGTGTGCACTTCTGCTGCCAGCAGACGTCGGCTCACGTGCTCGGAGCTCCTCTCCCGGCCGGCGGCCCCAGCTCCTGAAGCAATCCACAACCTACACACTCCCCGCCTTCACGACTCCCGGAAACCTCTCCTGAGCATTCTCCAGCCCGGGGTGAGCAACCCTTTCTACCTGAGAATCCAGGGGTGGGGGGTTAGGGAGAGTCTTCTGTTTCTTTTTAATAAATTGTATTTTTATGAGCAAATGCAATATCTGCAGTTGTATTGAAGCATGTCCATAACTGGAAAGTTTCGTTTCTTGGAGAAAATCTCAGAAATGAAGAGTGCAAGACTCCCTTGGGGATCTGGTCACGCTGGACCTTCAAGGGCGTTTCTAGGAGACGCGACCTGAAGCTGTCACGGGGAGGGGAGGCACTGGCATCGGAGTCCAGCCCCAGGGCAGGACCACCAGCGGACTCGTGAGCGTGAGGACGGCAGGAAAACAGAACTCACATTTGGCAGGTGGAGGAAATAGGGATTTCTGAATGGGCCACGGGGTGGGCACAGACCAGGGTGGTGATGGCGACGAGGAGTAATGATTCAGCATTACTACACGCCAAGCACCGAGCTGAGCTCCGTGTGCAAGCCTTCATTCCACACCGTGACCCTCGGAAGGTATGAATTATCACATTTATCCCCAACTTACAGATGAGGGAAGTGAGGCTTGAAGGAGCTAAGACATTTTTTCAAGGTCACACAGCTAAAGAAGTCCTGGATCTGGGGTCCACCCAGCATCGCTGGTGCCACAGCCCACACCCTTGGCTGCTGCTGCTTTCTGTCTCAAAGCGAAGGACTGACTTCCCTTCCCCACCTCCAACTTCCAAGACAGTGAGAAAGGAACACTCTTGCTGTGAGACTTTCCTAAGAAGGTACCGGGGGGGTGGCTTTGTTCCTCCTTTTCTTGAGACCCCTCATTAGGCTGAGGACGTCACTTGTGTGACACAGCCTGGGAGACAGCATCTGGGGGGCACTGTCAGTGCACTTGCACTGGGTTCTGAATACTGGGATGATCAGCCACCGACGGTATTTGTAGTTTCCCTGTCCTGAAATTATGTTTATCGCAGTTAGTCCATTCCAGACTCTAGTGGTTGCACCTGGCGTTGAAGGATTCCTGGGGTGCTCGAATACATAGGCCTACAGTCCATACGTACAGTAATTTTAATTTTAATTGCAATACAGGGGTGTGTAATTGACTCAGACAACTGAGCGCATGCTGTATCATCTTCACTGTTTCGATCAACTTTTTAATGCATATATTTGAAAAAACCGCGATAGAGTGAAGCCGCGAAAGTCGAAGCGTGAAGTGGCGAGGGGCGACTGTACTAAGAAATCCTTGTAGGAACTGGGGCTGCTCACTGTTGGTCTAACTTATCTAGATAAAACACTCTGGAAATGTTCAGCCCAGACTGAAAAGAACACCCCAGGAGTGAGACCAACCACAGTAGGACAGATTAGTCACCTCCCTTTTTCTTGAGTCAATACCTTTATAAATATGACTCAAGTCATATTCATATTAGCTTTGCTGCTAAACTGCCATCAAGGACATGCATACTTTCTCACACTGAGTGGTGCCAACTGACCCGTGTCTCTCCCGTAATCACTCAACCCTTTGCTTTTTTGGCCCGGGTGCCTGCTCAGGAAACCCCCCGTCTGAAGGCCACGGCAGCACTCACGCCAAGGTTTTGTGGTAGTCCATGGTGTTGGTCACCCCGAGGAACTTCTGCACTGTGTCCATCACTTTGGCAGGTTCTGTTCGCAGCAGTTTGCCATCCAAGACCAGAATCTGGAAAAAAAAGAAAAGGGAGAAGTGTGATCTGAACCTGTTGTTTTTTTTTAAATCTTTGCCCAAGGATATTTTTCCATTGCTTTCTAGACAGAGTTGGAAGGAGAGAGGAAGAGACAGAGAGAAATATTGATGTGAGAGACACACCTATTGGCTGCCTCCCACCGGGGCCGGGGATCAAACCTGCAACCCAAGTACGTGCCCTTGACTGGGAATCGAACCCGAGACCCCTGAGTCTGCTGGCCGACGCTCCAACCACTGAGCCAAACCGGCCAGGGCTGATCTGAACCTGTTTTCACTCCAGGGGCAGACAGGCCCCGTTTTCTGGGTCAGCAGCCATGGTTACAAACTGGGGTCCCTGCACTCTGGAAAATCTGTTTCCTTCTCCATCTCCGAATGGCAGGTGTCCCCGAGGCTCGGTCCTCCACAGCCTAACTCCCTGGTCTCTGCCAGCTTCCCCTGACTGATGCTACCCTTCCCTGGACGGTAAGCCCACCCCACCCCCATCTCTACAGCATCCCTCTCCTGCCCCTCCCCAAGCTTCTGGCCCACATGTCACTCCCCTGCCTCAGTCCTCCAAGTTTTCCTAAAAGGCATCATGCAGTCTGGCCCACTACCTCTCCAACCAGGTTCTCCCTCCATCACCACACTCCCGACCCCTGCCCAGGGACCCACTCCAGGGCTTTCTGGGTCCCCTCAGGGATACAGACCCTGTTGTGAAGGGACAGGATTTGGGGAATTCTCACACATCAACCTTGGGATAAATAGGACTGAACCTTGGAAGAGCCCAAAGGTCTAGCTCGCCAAGGATGGCATACCCGGCCCGGGATGGTGAGAGGTTCTGAGGCTCTGCTAACACAGCGAGCCGGGACTGCGAGTGCCCTCCCACGGGTGAGGGGCGGGCGGCTACCTGGCTGGTGTGAAAGGCGCTGAGCCAGCGCTCAATGTGGGTGGCGTACCAGCCGGGGACCAGGCAGCGGTTCTGGAGGGCGCGCAGCTTCGAGGACGCGTCGGGCCCGGCTGTGACCACCTCGTGGAAGGTGTACTTCAGGGCCACGGGGTCGTCGTGGGCTCGCTGGTGCTGCGGGCAAGGGGGGAGGGTCGGCACGTCACTCGGAAGGCACAGAGGAAGCAGCTCTGGTGGGAGAGCAGCCACGCGGTGGCCAGAAGCTGGCCCTGGGCCGAAACCAGGAGCTGGGTTCAAGCCCAGCCTGTTTCAGATCGTCATCTGGCCTCTGGGGAGTCCCCGGCCCCACCGAGCCCTGGTTTCCTCACTTCACAAGACATGAGCTGGGCTAGATCAGTTTCCAAACATTGACAATCTGACGCCATCTCTGGAATTTCTGCGATACCCACAAACCACCCGCGGGCGCCAGCGTCAGCATACTTTCCTTTACGTTGACTCGTCGTTCTCATCCACATACAGTTATTGCCAAATAAAACCACTCTCCCCCCAGAAACGGAAAGCTAGAACAGTTGTCGCATACAGAAGGTTCGTGAATACAATGAAAACACGCAGTGTTCTCAAACGCCAGCCAGACACAAACGTCTGCCCGGCCCTGACCCCGAAGCGTACGCTCTTTGTTGATGACACAGCCGAGCAGTGTCAGGACTTCAGTGCCATTTGTGCCCGATTGAAAACGTCTCCTTACAGAAATCAGAAGGTGTTACAGACTGAGCGTTTGTCCCCCTCCCCAAGTTACATGCTGAAGCCCTAACCCCAGTGTGATACTATTCAAGATGGGACCTTTGGGAGGTAGTGAGGTTGAGATGGGGTCATGAGGGTGGGGCCCTGGCGATGGAGCGCTCCTCTCCCTCTGCCACGTGAGGGCACAGAAAGAAGGGCCGTCTGCAGGCCAGGAGCAGCACTCTGTCAGGAACTGCACTGGCGGCACCTTGGTCTTGGACGTCTAGCCTCGGGAACGATGAGAAACAAATGTCTGCTGTCTAAGCCACCCACACTGTCTATGACACTTTGCTACGACTGCCCGAGGAGATAGGACAGACGGATTGGGAAAGAACTGGGAAGGGGGAAATGCCAAGTTTGAACCACCTGAAATAATGCAATGGGCCGTGGGCACCTGCAGAATTCCACGGTCCAGAGATCAGGGCCCTGCCGACCAGGGGGCCCCTCACTGGTCCCCATACTCCCACTGAGGATCGCGCCCAGCTCAGAGGAAGGGGAGAGGTCTGTGGGACCACAGGGCAAAGAAGGTGTGTAGCTGGCCCCCTGCCAGTACTGTGGACACAGGGAGGCCAGAGAGGAGACAGCCACCTAAGCTCCCAGGTGGACAGGCTCAGAGGGTGACAGGGAGCTGCCTAAAGTGGCCTGGTAGGCCAGGCACCCCAAGACACTAGCACATGGCAGGCAGGGGAGGACACCCCTAAAAAGGCCCGAGCCTAAGCTCACCTATAAGCCCAGTGGAATGGTGCTCAGAAAATCAAGTCAGGTTATTGACATTATAGAAAGTTCTAGTTCTTACATAGTCAAGGAAGGATGAAGAGTCACACTCTCTCTGGCATGGATGCAGTCCAGGGACTTCCTTACCTGATCAGGCGTTTGCATCCTTCTCTGAATTCCCGCCCCTACCCCCACCCAGTGTCCAGAGAAGGACCAGTTAGTATCAGCCCAGATCACTGGACACCAAATCAGAGTGGAAACGTCCCAGGAGCCTAGCTAGGGCGTAGAGTGGATGATCAGTAAATACCTATTGAATGAATGAGTAGCTGAGCAGCAGACAGAGCCCCGTGCCCCCACCCAGGGCCCCAGCCCTGCTCACCTGGTACCAGGAATAGGCCCGGTCTGCTGGGTTGATGAGGATGGTCAGGACCTTGGCTTTGGGCAACAGGGCAGCTGCCCGCCGGGGCGCCACTTCCGAATCAAAGTAGTTGGCGCTTTTCTCAAAGTAGAAGTCGGAGGTGGTGTTGGAGGGGATGGGGAAGAACTCCATGTACCTGCAGGAAGCCCAGAACGGAGGCTCACAGTCACGACTCATGAGGAAGGGGCCTGAGGAAGGCAGCACGGGGGGCCAGGGGTGCTGGGGGTGAACCTCCGAAAGCGAGCAGAGCACATGGCTCCCAGCCAGGCAGGGACTCGCTTCTGGCGGGGATTCGAGAGGAACGGCCCCCTGGCAGCCTCGCTCTTTGGAAATCCTTGGGGTGAGGGGGATCTGAAGACTTAGGGTGTGATATGGGAAGGGGCTGGGTCTTCATCCTGAAAGGATGCTCCCAGAGCAAAGCTGACAGGGCCCTAACTCTCACTGCCACTAGGGGGCAAGCTGAAACTCGGAGCTGCCTGAGCAACTACCCAGACGAACCTCCCGTATCCCACCAGAGTGACTGTCCACACCAGTCCTTTGGGGCCATCTCTAGGTTAAAGAGCCCTCCGAAAACTAAATGAACACTCCAGACTGCCCCCACAGGCACCTACTCATACAAAATAGAGGTGCATTTCCAGGGGTCCGTGGGAACAAAGCCCATGAGGCCCAGCCTAGTGAAGGTGTAGGATCCCTACTGCAACCTGTGAGGAGGGGTTCTCCAGGGCGGTCCCAGGGATTCCCTCATCACAACCGCCTGGGAGGTTGTGAGGTCCCTGTACCCACCCTACAAGATCTACAAAATCAAAATCTTGGGAATGGCGCTGAGGAATCGCTCTCTCTCCCCGTTCTGAATTTTCTTCGTAAAATGCATCTTTCTGTCCACCATCCCTTGTAAGACCTAAACCGAGAAAGCTCTGAAAACAGAAGCCTTCCCCCTGTGTCTGTAGCAAAGCCATTTGGCAGTGAAACCTGACCTATTAATCTTACTTGGTATAAATATTCACATACTCTGCCACAGACTCGTTGACGTATTTGCTAGTGGGGTGCCGCCCGCCCCGAAGGTGCTGCTGACGGCGGTGCCACAGCACATGCCTCTCTGCGGTCTGAGAAACGCTGACTTCCAATGATACTTCTGGCCACAGTAGGTTTTATTTATTTATTTTTTTACTTTCATTTTTTTAAGATATGTTTTTATTGATTTTTTTTTTTAGAGAGAGAGAGATCAGCTGCCTCCCGCACACACCCCAACCAGGGATCGAGTCCGCAACCCACAAGTGCCCTGACTGGGGATCAAACCAGCGACCTTTCGGTGCACGGGATGACGCCCAACCAACTGAGCCACACAGGCCAGGGCCCAAACAGGTTTTAGACAAGAGGCTGTAGACATATTAGAGCTATAGACAGAGAGACGGGGTAAGTAGGTAAACAGGGAGATGAGAGACCAGAGACAGAAATACACACAGAAAAATACTCCCCGCAAAAAATAAACCCAGAAGAATTGCCATCATTTCTCTACCCAGGTAAACCACTGACATAAAATAAACAAGAGTAACATACGTATAAGGTAAGAAAAGATAAACAGTAGAGAAAGATGCAAATTGGAAAACCAGAACATAAAACCACCCCCACGTGGCCCCTACACCCCAACATCGCCTCCGGTGACTGGTCCTAAGAGGAAGCTGCAGTGTCAGCCACCTCCCCGGGCGACTGTCTGAAGGCTAGCAAGTGGCCTCTGAAGGACCCACAAGAACACATCAGCCCCGTGGTCAGCCAAACACAGCGGGAAAGGCCAGCTCTGGGGTCAGAACACTTGGACTTTAGCCCCTGCTGTGTCTCCAGCTCTCGGGACCTTGGACGAGTCCCTGTCCTCCTCTGGGACTTGGGATGTTTCTGTGCAAGCAAGGGAGGGGCTGGACTCTGACCTCCAGCAACCCCAACCCGAGCGATAATGCAGAACCTCATCGAGCGGCCCATCTGTGACAAGGCTCCAACCCTGACTCCAGGGTCGCCGCGCTGTCCCTGTTTACAGGACTTCAGCTGTGTGTGAGCAAGCGCCAGCTGCTTCCTGCTGTGGCCACGGCAGAGCTTCCCGGGCAGGCTCTACGCCGGACGGCCCGCCGATCCCGCTGGGAACAGAGGCCCACTCACCAGTCGATGCCTTTGTGATAGTTGTGGCCGTTGAAGAACTGGATCTCCTCAAAGGTGTCTGGGCTGGGGTAGTTGCTGCTGAGGTCCGAGTGCGCGCCCAGGAACTGGTAGAGGGCCGTGGTGCCTGCAGGGATGGAAGGAGGCTGAGACCAGGGCCCGGGCCCCGACACAAAGATGCAGTCTGAAATCCTAGGTTCTGCTTCTAGCTCTCTGTCATTCACTGTGAGATGCTGGGAAAGTCCTTTCTCTTCTCTGGGGCTTAGTTTCCACATCTATACAATGAAGGAATTACACTGAACCCAGGATGGCAAGTAGATGGCGTGCATGTGAGCACCCCACCTCCTGCAGCCACTGCAGACACTCACCCACCACCGCATCCTTCTCACTGAACGAGGACTCGGCCTCAAAGCCTCCCACCACGGTACTCCAGCAGCCACATCCAACTCACTAGTCTCCTCAGTCCCAGACTGGACGGTTCACGCTGGGCCCTCCAGCTCCGGGCCTTCCTCCCTGGCTCTCAGGAGGAGCTCAGAGAACAGGGAGCTCCAGACCCTCCAGTTTGTTGATGTGAATTTCCTGAAGGGCTAAAAACTCTGGCTCCGGTGCCTCTTCTGGGTGCCCTCACCCACACCCCTGCCCTACTTGACAGCACAGGACCTACCCCCTCCTCCAGAGGGTGAATTCCTTTCTTGCATGTGAGCCTGTGGTTAACACACTATCATGAGAGCCCCAGCAGAGGAGACTTTAGACTTTGGTGATTAAGAGTGTACGTTCTGGGGTCACAAAGACCAGGGTTCAAGACCTGCCATTTCCTAACGGATGGTGTTGGAGGAATTCATTCACTGAACTGCTCTGAGCCCGTCTGTGCCTTTTGGAGTGTGGACGGCAAACACTCAGCAACGGTGTCTCCACTCCTCCCTCCCACACCTCTGCAGACACGACTGACAGATCCCGTGACTGACTGATCGCAGTCCTCTCTGCACTGAACCAGCTCTGCCTGGCGCTGCTTGAACTTTCGGAGCAGCCGGTCTGGGCTTCTCTGCCTAGACTCAGAGCCTCCCAGGACACAGGGAGAGCTCCCTGAGGCTGTTCAGGGCACACCGAAGAATCCCATGCCCACCCTCCCCCCGTGCCCACAGCCACACTGACAGGCAACTCATGTTCACCCAACTGCACTCCTACTTCCTGGGAAAGAGGGGGCAGGTTGCTGGGGAGTGGGACCAGGGCAAGGTCCCCAGAATTCTGTGGCTGAGACAGGAGGCGGTCGGGTGGCTGGGCAGGAGTGAAGAGACCTGCCTGTTTTCTGGGGGCCAATGATGAGGAGTTTTGGGAAGCGGTCACACGTCTTCTCCTTGGACCAGATGTCTTTGTGGCGTTTGTCCTCGCAGGGGTCCTAAAACAACAGTGGAAGGGATGTCAGGGGGCCCGAGAACCCAGTGAACGCACTCCCATTGCCCATGGACTTGTGGCTCTTACAGCCCTGACGGCAGCTTTACTGCCCGTGTCCTCGTCACATCCCACTCGGGACACTGGGCTGCTGGCAGGCAGGGGCCATTGCTGGTCACTCCTGGCAAAACGCTCAGCCCAGTGTTTGGCACACAGCAGGAATTCACAAGTGGTCGGTGAACTGAACTGCCTGAGACGCGTCTCAACCAGGGGTCAAAACTTTTACTGTAAAGTTTAGTAAATCTTTTGAAATGTTTAGTAAACACCTCAGGCTTGGAGACTGTCTGCTCTGTCGCGACCGTTCGACTCCACCGTTACAGCCTGAAAGCAGGCCCAGACCGGACGCGCGACAATGGGCGTGGCTGGGTCCCAGGAAAGCTCTACTCACAAAAATAGACCAGGGGCCAAAGTTTGTGGACCCCTGGTCTGAACTCTGAGCCTGTCATTAATTCCAGCTTCTATTTCCAGTTTCTGACAGCCCCCAGGGGCAGATCTCCCCAAGAACTGTCTCCCTCCGCCTGCCCGCCAGGCCCCTTTCCCATGGCTCAGGGCCTGCCGGAGTGAGGAGGGCAGAGAGGACTGAGTCTAACCAGGCCGGGCAGTTGCTGACTATTATACTCTATCCACATCATATTCACTTACGGTTTTGCACTGCTGTGTTTTCAGAGGCTGTGTATGAGTGTGCACGCCTGTAGGTCTGTGTGGGAGGTGTACACATATGTGTGCATGAGAACGAGTGAGTGTGCCCATGCTGATGAGCAAATGTGCACCTGAGTTTACACTCGAGAGTCTGGGGGTGTGAGGGTTGAGCCCCCGAGCCCGTGCCTGGAGCCTGCGCCTGTGAGCAGTGGGCATTCTATCCCAGGGACAAGGCCCTCAGGCCCCACCCCACCAACCTGCCAGAGCGGGTCCTTCTCCTCGGAGAAGATCTGGAAGTACTTCTGGGCCAGCTGCACAGGGGGCAGCGTCTGCAGCCGGAGGTTGGTCCAGGAGTGCAGGAAGCGCACCAGGTGCTTAAAGGTGTACAGGCCCAGGCGGTCATTCCCGTAGTTGGACAGGTGCGTCATGAAGATGCTGATCTGCTCCAGGAGAGGGAGGTGGAGGCAGGGGCTGGTCAGCCTCTGAGCCACCTCCACCCCACTTCCGATCTTTTGGTCTTGCTTCAGCTTGAGGGGCCACTCGATGACCGGTCCAAGGTTCATCGGGCCATCAACAAATTCACCGTGTGACCTTGGGCTGGGCACAGCCAGGTGAGTGTAGGTCTGACTGACCACCAACTACTATAGCCCTGAAATGGGAAGCTGGCCTACTGTGCAGTTATTTTTCTGGCTAGGGGGATGGCGCGTGCATGGAAGATAAGGAATAGTCAGTTATCCCGTAACACTAAATAACACCACCACTTGATATCTATTTAACATCTTGACAGTTATATCAAAACATGAATGATTATTTCCACTTTACAGATAAGGAAAGAGAGGCCCAGAAAGCTCAGGTAAATAGTTTAGACTATATATATATATTATATGTAACTTATATATAGTTTAATATATTAATAGTTTATTATATATATTAATATATATTTATATACACACCAAGACTGGAAAAAGAACATGGTCTAAAATGGTAACACTATTACACTGAAGTGCGAGATTATAAAAGAAAAAAAAGACAGCTCAGATTCTCTGCCCAGGGCCACCCCGCAGAGCAGGGACAGGGCCGAGGCTGAAGAGTGGGTTTCCCATCCTGGCCCTCACGCCTGCTCGAGCCCTGCTCCCAGGCCCGGAGGCCTGCCCCGGGGCAGACAGGCTGTCCGGGCCCCCACCACCAGCAGGGCCTGGAGCACTCACAGGATTGAGGAGCACAGTGAGGAAGAGCTCGCCCCCGTTGATGATCTTGTCCAGCTCGCTGGAGCCACCAGGGTACTCGTTGTAGAAGATGGTGTGCGTGAAGAGGCCGCAGGTCTGCCGTGGGAGGACCTGGGGGCGGGGCAGAGGGGAGCGATGGCACCTCCAGGCGTGGATGGGGGTGGGAAGACCCTTCCTCAGAACGGCCACGGGGTCCCCTCCCATGTGACAGCACAGCCCCCACCCTTGGGGGTCTTGGCCCGCACAGACCCACAGCCTCTGACACTCTCCAGGTGAGACACAGGCCGGGCTATTTCACAAGCTTCACTGCTCTTCTCTGTACAAAATGAGCAGACCCGAAGGTAACAGAGAGGGGCTAGTGATGACATTTCTGGAGACCTGGTCTGTTTTCACAGTGCGGGGTCCCAACCCTACCTGGGGGTGCTCTCCCAATCACACTCTGCCATTCCTGTCCCAGCATTGGACCCTGCCTGGTAGCACTCTTGGTTACGACTGGTGTAACTGTTCATTCTGTCTCTTCTCATGAAACTCTGGGCTCCAAGGGAGCAGAGAAACTGCCAGTCTTGTCACCACCTCGTCCTGCAGTTAATCTGAGTGCCTGGTCCTGAGGAGGTTGGTGGGTTGTGGGAGGGTGGGTGGGTGGATGGATGGGTGGATGGATGGATGATAGATGGATAGATGATGGATGATGGATGATGGATGGATGGATGGATGGATGGATGGATGGATGGATGATGGAAGATGGATGGATGGATGGATGGATGGATGGATGATGGAAGATGGATGGATGGATGGATGGATGGATGGATGGATGGATGGATGATGGATGGCTGGATGATGGATGATGGATGGCTGGATGATGGATGATGGATGGCTGGATGATGGATGGATGGATGATGGACGGTGGATGAACCTGGCCTTCCCACAGCTGCCCCATCTGGGGTCACAACTCATCCTTCCCGTGGTTCAGGCCAAAAACCCTGGAGTCATCCTTGACTCATCTCTCTCCCACACCCAACATCCAACCATCAGCAGATCCTGCTGGTTCTCACTTCCAAGGAGTCCAGGACCTGACCACATCCCAACACTGCACCCTAGTCCGAGCCACCACCACCTCTTATCTGGAAGACCGCACTTCCTAACTGATCTCCTGCCTCCCACTCTGCCCCAACAGTCTCTGCTCCACACAACAGCTAAAATGACAGAAATCCTTTTAAAATATGTCAGATACTGACAGCACACCATTCGAAACCTTCCCATCCCAGGCTAATAGCTAAAGTGCATCCAACGACCTTCCGTGGCCCTTCACACACCATCTGGCCCATTACCCCTCTGACCTCAGCTCCTGCCACCTGCCCCTCACTCGGTCCCCTCCAGCCATGCTGGCCTCCTAGCTGGTCCTCACACCCCGCACAAGCCCACCTCAGGGCCCGGGCACTTGCTTTCTCTGCCTCGAATGCTTTTCCTCACACAGCAGCGCGGCTCACTCCCAGGAAGGTCCTCCCTCCCTTATCCATTTTACTTATGTATGGACACAGCCTCCTGCCACTAGGATGCCAGGTCTGCAAGGGCAGGGACTTCTGGCAGGTTTGTGCACTCCTGCCTCCCGGTGCCTAGAAAGGGTCAGGCACACAGTCGACGCTCATGAAAGAATTTTAGTAAGCAAACAAATGAGACACAGAGGCCTGTCCCAAGGCCTCACTAGAGGTCCCTTGAAAGAATGTTCATCCCCTGTCACCACGGCTAAGAGGGAGCCCATGAAAGGGGCAGATCGGCAGCCCAGAGCCTCAGATGCCAGAGGGGGCAGCAGAACTGGCCTGAAGCCCCCAGCAGCCCCCCAGACGCCTTCCCGGAAGTGCGCGCACTGGGCCCACTCACCATGATGCCGTTGTGAATGAAGCCACGGCGGTGGCGGGCGGGCTTCAGGTGGGGGTACTCCTCCGTGCTGGTCACCCGGATGCCCCACACCTGCTTCCAGGCCTCGTACAGCTGCACGTGCACAGGGTACACGCCAGAGTGGTGGGGCGCCACTGCGTACCCCATGTCTGTGGGAATGCCGTGCTCCTGCGGAGAGGAGGGCCAGGGCAGGGTGAGTGTGGGGTTCCACCCCCTCTGGGCCTTATTTCCCCTTCGCAGAATGGGAGCGAGAAGTCAGAGGCTAGAGCAGCAGGGCAGTGGGTCCAAGCCTCGCAGGGAAACTGAGGCCCAGGAGGGACGGGGATGTGCTCAGTCTCCAAGAAAGGGCTGGCTGAGCTGGACTCTGGCTCTTGGCCTGGCGGGGTGCCCTCCAACACCCAGGAGTGGGGAACACTGTGGGGCTCTCCCTGCTCCCTGGGCCTTGGACTGGCTGGCGGGCCCAGGCTGGGCAGCACCAGGCCTTTCCCTCCTGGCTGAGCACCTCCTCTGGCTTTCCAGAGCCTCCCGTTCCAGCCTGAAGAGAAGAGCCTGGACTCAGGAAACAAACAGGCCTGGGTTTCGGTCCTGGCCGGACCCTCACTACTGGTGTGGACTCCCTGAGCTTTGCTTTCTTGTCTAGAAGGGAGGCTATGGATACCCGCCTCTTAGGGTCTCGTGAGGCTTCCATGAGACCCTGGCTCCAAAGACGGTAATAAAAGGCTGTCAGACAGAAGCAGCCGGAGGCCTGCAGTCGGACCCCCGGCCCAGCCCCTGGCCCGCCCGCTCTGCCCCACAGGGAATCTTACTCACGACAGCGAACTTCTTGTTCAGGGCCATCTGCTCAGCCAGCACGGACTGGTTGTGGAAGAGGTGGGGCTGCATGTGGCTCCACATGTGGGGGAACCACCAGAACTCCTTCACATAGGACAGCAGCAGGTCGTCCCCAGCGTCCTCCGCGTCAGTACCTGCCGCCAAGCACGGGCCGCTCAGCCGCGGGGATGGCAGGGGCACATGGCCACGCCCTCCAACCCCCGGGAGCCGGGAACAGTTGCCTGAGCTGCACAGGAGCAGACGGAGCCCCAGGCCAGGGCCCTGGGTTCCAGCCCAGCGCGTGGCTTTCACACCATCTGTGACCTTGGCCAAGACCTGCTCCTCTCTGTGCACTGCAGGGTTCACAGGCAATGACCCCAAAGGCTTCTTCCAGCTCCAACACACCGACACACCTGCTCCAACCCTATTCCTGTTCTTCCATCGGGTCATTCATCTTTTACTTACTGATCTGTAGAAGCTCTTTGCGTATATACTGGATGTTTATTTACTTATTTGTTTGTATATTTTTAATCCTCACCCGAGGATATTTTTCTATTGATTTTTTGTTTTAGATAAGAGTGGGAGGAAGGGAGGGAGGGAGAAAGAGAGAAACAGTGATGTGAGAGAGACACATCAATTGGTCGCCTCCTGCATGACCCCAACTGGGGCTGGGGATCGAACCCACAACCGAGGTATGTGCCCTTGACCAGGAATTGAACTCTTTGGTCTGAGAGCCGATGCTCTAACTGCTGAGCCAAACCGGCCAGAGTGGATGTTTATTTATTGATTTAGAGAGAGAGAGGGAGAGAGATTTGTTGTTCCACTTATTTATGCACTCATTGGTTGATTCTTATACGTGCCCTGACCAGGGATTGAACCCGCAACATCAGCATATCGGGACAACACTCTAACCAACTGAGCTACCCGGCCAGGGCCAGGATGTTTACTCTGTCTCTTATGTATTACTACAACTACCTCTGATAGCTAAGAATACTGCAAAAGAGATACAACCCATGTTACTTTTGTTTAGCTTTGAGTCTACATTGTACACTTCTCCCCCAGAATTGCAGATAAACAGGGTGTTGCCTGGACTCAAAGGGGGGCTGTCCTTACTGCGGCCCAAGCAGAAAGCAGCTAGCGGAAGTGCTCACTGCAGGTGGCGCTCAGGGGCTCCCTCTGGCCGGGTCCCTGCAGGGCAGTACGTGAGGGACGCGGATGAGCCCGAGGGGAGGCACGAACCAGGCGGCCCACAGCTTCAACCTCAACCCTCGGGACCTGAAAATAAACTCATGGCGGTGGTCACCTCCGGGGTGGGTGCAATTATAGGACATGTTTACTTTCTATGCTATATATTTCTGTAATTTCTTAGAATCCAATGACATTTTTAAGCAGAAATCGTACAAATTAAAAGGTGGAGGTGCGGGGGGTGACAAGAGGAAGACGAGGCTTCCCCAGGACAGCACAGCCTGCAGGCCCGGGAGACTCCACGGGAGCCGTCATCCTGCTGTCCTTGTCCCCGTGGCCTCTGCCTGCGGCTGTGACTGTTCTGTGAGCTGTTGGTTGGGGGGTGGGTACAGGGAGGAAATGCGCCCCTAGTGTGGCCAGCAGACCACAGGCTGTCCCCACAGCACAGTGCTCGGAAGGCTGCTGGGCACCGCCAGGCCCACTCACCTGTGTGGAAGAATTTCCCTGAGTAGCCCAGGTTGAAGGTGAAGTTTGGGATGTGTGTGCGTAGTTCATTCTGTGTATCAAACAGGGCCTAAGATGGACAGAGGAGAAAGAAAGGGTTGAGGGGACAGCCAGGAGCTCCCGCTGCTCCCACTGAGGCCCTGGAAGCGTCCTGCTGCCACAGGACTAGCTAAAACGTTTGTGCAGCCCGGGGACGCATGAAAATGTGGGGCTCTTACTAAAAAATTAAGAATGTCAAAAAGGCAACAGCAGAGTATAACAGCTTGTAGGGGCCCTTCTGAGCACGGGGCCCTGAGTGGCTGCACAGGCCCTACCCCGAAGCCAGTCCTGTGTGGCCACCTCCACCAGGCTTCTGGCAAGAGAAGTCCTAGACTATCCTGGCTCTGCTGTGTGTCCTTGACAAGGCTGTGCGACTTCTCCAGTCCTCAGTTTCCCCAAGAGTCAAACAGGGAAACTATCATCTCCCTCACGGGGCTCTTGGAAGAAGTAATTAAGATTTTACATGTTAAACCGCCTGCCATTTGGTAAATGATGAAAAATGGTGGTGTCGTCTGTCTATCTGTGGTCACTGCCGCTGTAAGCCCCATGTCTACACCTGTCAAATATGGAGGATTTCTCCTCATCGGGGAACGCAAGGCTGATGTCAAAGGACCATGACCTTCCCAAATAGGTGCTGGGCGTCCAGCGAAGCCATGTTCCCAGGCACGGCACGCCCAGTGCTTTGCAAGGCAATGCAGGGTTGTTGACACTGCTGAAGCAACTGTCCAGTTGTTCTCTGGGGTCATCAAGAACATCCTTGCATGACGCATGAGGCTGCTAAGAAACCTGCAAGCCTGCTACCCCAACACTGCAGACTCAGTCCTGGCCCTCCTGGGGCCACCACTGGCACCTCACCATGGCCCCACACTGCCTGGTGGACATGCACACTCCAGCTGGGTGGCCTGGGGCAAG
Organism: Tadarida brasiliensis; assembly: GCA_030848825.1. NCBI lineage: Eukaryota > Metazoa > Chordata > Mammalia > Chiroptera > Molossidae > Tadarida > Tadarida brasiliensis. The sequence continues at coordinate 101,919,875 of CM061259.1, read as the reverse complement.
GTACTCCAGCTCTCTGAGCCTCAGTGCCCTGCTCTGTAAAATGGGACTTACAACAATGCCCACCTCACAGGGCTGCTGTGAGGATCCGATGAGGCAACACACAGGAAGGCCTGAGCCCAGCGCCTGGCCCTCGCCAAGCCCTGAATAAGCAGCTGCTGTTGCTATTATCTAAATTGCACTGTTCAGCCAGTACCGTACCAGTTAATGGGGCGACATTCATGTCTCTGAAAGAAAGGCTCGGCTGTAGCCTGTGCTTGGGATTAAAGAAAAAAACTCTGTCCTTTTGGACTGACAAGGACATTTGAGGCAAGTGGGACCCTGCTGGCAAAGCACGCTGCAGTCTGCGCTGAGCTGAGCCTCCGGCAGAGGGCGCTTCTGACACAGTCTCCTTTTACAGATATGGCTCCGAACTGCCAGCATTCCTCCCCTCTGGACACAGGGAAAGTAAGAACCAAGAAGGGCAACCCCAGGGTCCACGGGGGACACAGGGAGCCTGGACCCGGTTTCCTCATGGGGTCAACCCTGACAGGCAGCAGAGACCTAGGTTACAGCAGGAGAGAGCCGGTGGGGCCATGAGCACACCATCCTAAGTGAGGTCTCAGGCGGAAACTCGATTTGTAAAGCAGATCAAAGCAATGCTGCCCTGTCCCCGGAGGCTGGAGCGGGGAGGGCTCAGAGCCTGGCCGTCTGCACACGCCCCCTCACGCCTCACCCCAGCACCTCTGTGAATCCCTCGGGTGTCAGAAAATAGCCTGAAAATGTCCCACCCACCCCCTCTCGTCATGTACAGCTGAGGCTCAGAGATGGAAAGGACTTGCCCAAGTCACCCAGTTAGTCACACTGGAACTTGAACCCAAATCTTGCTTCCAAAGACAGTGCCTGCTCCCCAGCACCATCTGCTCCGCCCTCTCCTAGGGAGGTGTGAGGAAGAGTGGAGAATTTCCTCTTGACCAAGGCAGGAGTGGGACCCCCACCTCAACTCCAGCCTTCCTTCCAGGCCCCAGAGCCAATCTCAACAGTGACATCGGTGGGATGGAGACAGCACAGACCATCTGAGTCACCAGGGAGAAGCATTCCTCCTGGAAGTCTCCTTTCCAATCCTCCCCCTAACATCAAAAAGAAACCTTGGTTTGGTGCTAACATGTCTCTGACACTTGCTAACCCGGTAGAAGAGAGGACAGGCAGTCAGGGGCAGCATCTCAGCAGAAGTTAATCCCCCGGCTGTTTCCACGGGAGCTATTGTTATGGTTGTCCTCCATTCATGGCGACCACACTGATTTCCCCACGTACATGAGTGAGGGCCTTTCCTTTGCAAATAACTTTGAGTAAAATAGTGATAGATAAAAACTGCACTTTAAAGACTGCTCACTGGTCTTAATTTGCAGGCTTCTTTCGTAGTGAGCGCTGGCTTGCAAAACGCTGTACACAGAGCTTAGTTTGGTAAACATGTTTTGAATTAAACAAATGCATTCCTCTATCTATACAGACCTCAGTTGAAATATGCCTTGTGTATGATTCAAGCACTAGTTCTTGTTTTAAGAGTTTTGTAGGAGCTCTGGTTCTGACATAAACATTTTTGAGAGTTAAAAATCATGTTTGGATTAAAAGGCGGGTGAACCACCCTGCACAGCTCCCATCTGTCTCGGTAACCGGGCCTCTTCCTCCGCAGACACATTCTTGAGCCCCACACTCCAGATGTAAAATTCCTCTACAGCCAATACTTCAGTATAATTGTAAATGACACTTGCTTCAATAAGGCAATTAATAAAACCACCTGGCCCCGGGAGGGGGTCTCACAGCGCAGGGGAGATGCAGAAGCAAAGTCCTGTCGGGGCACAGGAAGCTTTGAAGGTGGGGCGACCCTACCCTGCCCGGCCTGGCGCCTGGGCCCTACCTTCACGTCCTCCACCTTCATGCGCGTGCCCTCCTTGCCCACGAAGATGTCATCGATGTCCACCAGGATGTAGCGGTCCAGAGGCAGCGAGAGGCGCTTGCCGGTGAGGAAGGCCACGGCGTCCACGAAGACGAGCTTGTGCAGCCAGAAGTTGAGGTTGTTGCCGAACAGCACGCGCTGGATGCCGTCGTGGAGGCCCAGGTCCTGCACCACCGTGGCGTGCAGCGCGGCGTGCAGGCCGGCGTCCGCGCCCAGGTGCGGGATGGACTCCGATGAGCGCGTCTTGGCCAGCAGCACCGGTTCGTAGGTGGAGTGGTTGGACTGGAACACGGTCCAGTCCTCGCCGGGCAGCACGCCCTTCTCCACCTCACTGGGCCGCGTCACGTAGAGCAGCGGGGACCTGGGGTTGATGCTGCAGTCCTTCAGGCCCAGGTTTGAGTGCAGAAACAGGGGGAAGCCTTTGAGCTGCGCACTCAGCAGGCTGTTCTCGTTGGCCTGCAGGTGGGGTGAGGCAGGGAGGGGAACACAGAGCCATCAGATCTGGAACCCCAAGGGACCACCGAATTCAGGTGTGCGGTAACAGTAATGTCACTCACCTTCATGGAGGGCTTGCCACTTCTCTGGCCCTGTGCTAACCAGGCCACGCGAGCCCAGCTTCACCAGTCACAATAATAAACTAGCTAACACCTAGGTGTCCTTACCAAAGCCAGGCACTGGGTTCAAGCGCTTTGCATGCAGGGGTGCTGGTAATCCTCAGTGACCCCCGTCATGGAGGCATTGCTATCATTCCCACTTTACAGATGAAGAGAACAAGGCCCAGAGAGGCTAGGTAACGTGCCCAAAATCACACAGCAGCTGAGAGCATGGACTCTACCACCAGAAGGCCTGGCCCTGGGCAAGTCATGCACCTTTCTGTGCCTCGGCTCCCTCTGTTGTGACCTGTGGCGGAGCATTTGGTAACTACCTCAAGGGGTGCAGAGGAGGGTGAGTATAATGCTGGCACAGTGCTTCGAACAGGGCCAGCGGCATCGCCAATTGCTCTCAGTCCTGACATCAGCCTCAGGAGGAAGGTTCTTTTGTTACGCCATTTCGCAGCTGAGGACACCTCTGCTCCTACACACCATCTCTCACCCTCCCAGCCACCTGTCTCTGGATAGGGTATAATTTGTCCTTGTCGCTGTGCCAGTCTCATTCTGTCTTCTTGGTCTGGCAAACTCCTGCTCATCCTTCGAAACCCAATGCATATACCCTCTTCTCTGCATTGGCCTCCTTGGAACCACGTTAAAGCCTCAGCTATAGCACTTTTTACCTTGGCGGCTGCATTGCAGTTCAGGGTCTCTCTCCCACCAGTCTGTATCCCCTTGAGGGCAGGGACTGTGTCACTTCCACCTTTGGATCCCCAGTGTCCAGCACAGGGAGCAAACACACACTTGATGAGCAACTGAGTTTTTTAAAAGACTGAAAGAGGAACAGACAGCTGTCCAGTACCTGGCACATGACAGCTGTTCAATACAGGTTTCATCTATTCCTTCCACAGCTATTCACTATGCCAGACACTGTGATTAGTGTCAGGGATGCAGTGAGAAAAAACAGACAGGGTCCTTGCCCTCATGAACCTTAAAGTTCAGCAAGGGAGAGACAGCAATCAAAACCGCAGAAATAAACATAAAATTTCAATGAGGCACGTTACACAGAGGAGGTTCATAGTTCTAGGACAGTAGATAACTTAGCATAGTCAACTGGCTCAGGAAAGGCTTCCTGGGAAAGGGGACTTTCCTGCAAAAAGGGACTTGAAGAATGAGTAAGCATCAACTAGGGGAGCGGTAGAGACCAAGTTCAAAGAACAGCTAGTGCTAAGGCCCTGAGGCAGGAGAGGGCTCAGCACAGTCAAGGGAGGGCAAGAGGCCAACAGAGTGATCAAGAGAGGAGAGGCGATGAGACAGAAAGGTCAGCTGAGGCCAGACCTACAGGGCCCTGAAGGCTGGAAGTGGCAGTGGAAAGCCATCAAAGACTCTATCAAAGGGTTTTGAACAGAGGGATGACAGATTCAATTTGCATTTTAAAAAGACCCATCTGGCTGCTGTGTGGAGAATGAGTGGGGTGGGGCAAAGCAGCAGTGGACAAAGGGCACCAAATGAGGCTAGAGAGGGAGGCAGGGCGGCCCTGGAGAGCTGGCCAGGTGAGCGCGCAGGGCACTCAGCTGTGCCCCCCTCCGGTGGAACTGCATCAGCCCAGAAGGGTGCCTTTACTATCTCCTCCATGCAGGAGTGCTTCTTTCTAATTCCCACAAAGGCTCTGCAGGCCCTGGCCTTGTAAACCACGATAAGGAGCCGCATTTGATGTTACCAGTTACCAGAAGCACCTGCCAACTCCCCACTTGGTCCCAAGCCAACCTCAGTGCAGGGCGCCCCATCCTGAGAGGCCACCTCCCCCAGCCCCAGTCTCCCCACGACCCCTCAGCCAGAGCTGGTTGAAGATGAGAACTGCAAAGACGGTGGGGGCCAGCAACACTTCAGGCTCTGTCCCTCACCTGCTGTGGCCTGGGAGGTCACGCTGGACCACAGGCACTGGGGTATCCCATTTCAAAGCCCCGACCCTGAGCTGACTGCCAGGCGCTGGCAGCTCAGCCAGCTGCCCAGCTGGGAGACACCGAAGAAGGGAAAAGCCAAGTTGCTAACTGTCCGCTCCGGTCGGCAATGAAAGGAAACAGCTGGGGTAGGGAATGGAGCGTAAGTAAGCCTCAGCATCACACAGGCTGACCGCTGCGCAGGCCTCACCCCGCAGAAGGGGAACCCTTCCTGTTTCTTGGCACTGAGGACCCACTTAGGAGACACCAAGTCTTCCAATGGTGTCATAGGCAGAGGAAGGAAGCCCTGCTCCAGGCATTGGGAAGCCCAGCACAGACTCAGTGACTAGCTGATGACCCTGGGAACGCCATGTGTCCTCTCCAGGCCTCAGGTCAGCTTGCTCTGACATGCTCACCTGTGGCCAGGTTAGAGACCGTGAGTATGGTTGTCAAATCTTGGCTCTAACTTACTAGCTGTGTCACCCTAGAAAGACACTTAACTCTTTAAAAAATATGTTTCTATTGATTTTAGAGAGAGAGGAAGGGAGAGGGAACGAGAAACAAGTGTCAATGATAGAGAAACATCAATCAACTGCCTCCTGCACGCCCCCTACTGGGGATAGAGCCTGAAACTTGGACCTGTGCCCTGACCGGGAATCTAACTGGCGACTCCTCGGTGCATGGGACCATGCCCAACCAACTGAGCCACACTGGCCAGGGCCATTTAACTTTGCGAGCCTTACATCCTTACTTATAAAGAAAATGCCTACGCTCAGCCGGTGTGGCTCAGTGGTTGAGCATCGACCCATGCACCAAGAGGTTGCCAGTTTGATTCCTGGTCAGGGCACATGCCCAGGTTGTGGGCCAGATCCCCAGTGGGGGGCATGTAGGAGGTGGCCAATCGATGTTCTCTCTCATCGATGTTTCTTTCTATCTCTTTCTCCCTCTCTAAAAATCAATAAAGGAAAAAAAATTTAAAAGAAAGAAAATGCCTGCTTCACGGGGTAGTTGTGAGAGTTACACATGGTAAGGCAAGCAAAGCAATGAGCTCAATGTCTGGCACATAGTAAGTGCAAAACAAGAGGCCGGGTAGCCCTTGTCAATCCCAGGGACTGGGGCTACCGGTGAAGTCCTGCCCCCACCCTTAAGGACCTGACGTGAGCGCAGGACTCAGAGACACAAGACTAAGTGCTACCACTAGCTGTTTGCTGGACAGAGAAATGACAAAGCATGACCGCTGCCACTGACTGGGTGGCTGCAGGCACCAGGCACTGTGCTAGTGTTTCCCACCTACTGTCTTGCTTCATCTTCACCATGGCCCCGTGAGGCAGAAGCTGTGATTGGCCCCACTTCACAGATGGCTTGAGTAGCACCCTGTCCAAGGTCACTCTGCTTTTAAGTGACAAAAGGATCTAAACAAGGGTCTGGACATGTTTGCCCCTGCTCTCCTACTGACCTGGGACTCTAGCACCAGAGGGAATTGGAAAATGAGTCTCCAGATCCCTGGGGTTTGGCCAACCCAATGCATGGTGCTGAAGCTGGCCTTATAGAAAGAGCCAAAAACAAAACAAAAAACAAAAAAATGTAGCTTGACCACCAGAGGGCACCCATAAGAGTAGAAAGTCACAGGCCTCTGCTCAAAACCAAGTGGGGTCTCGTCTTATGCAATGGGGTAGGAAGAGCGCAAAGATTTCATGGAATTGCCACTGACCCCACAGTGAGACTGAACATGTCTCTGCCCTCCCCAGGGCCTCCTGTTCACCTGTAGAGCAAGGAACTGGGGCTAGATGGGATCCAAGTTCTCTGTAATACCAATTGCGCCCAATGACCCCAGCCTGCTGCCTGGTTTCCAGAGACTGGGAGCTCTGTGCACTGGATGTGGCCTCGGATGCAAACTACCAATGGACTCACTGCATGGTGGCTCAGATGATGGCCTCCAGAGCCAGACCCCTGGGTTCAAACCCTAGATTGGTGCTCACTGGAGGTGTGAGCATGGGCACACGTCTTCACCCCCTTCGCGTCTATTTCCTCCTCTTAAATCAGGGTGCTATCTACCTGGCTTGGAGGATGGTTTGTGAGTGTTCAAGGAGTTAATTCGTGTAAAGCATATAGGACAGACAGGGCATGGCTCTGGGTAAGCACTCAATAAACGTCAGCCATTCTGATGTTTTTCAGGCCTGGGGCTCTGACTCGATCTTAATGAAGTTCATGGCAGGGAAGGGAGCAGAGTCCAGGAGAAACGAAAAAAAACAGACAATGAAAACTGTCTGACTTTATGCCACTATAAAGCTATAAACCAGGTCAGCATTTCCCAGAGGGTGCTCTGTGAGGGACAGGGTTTTGTGATCAAGCCAGTTGGGGAACAAATCTCACCAGGTTGCTCTACTGCAGGACTTCTAAGGGCCTTCAATTCCTTGGCTCACAAAACCTCCATTAGTGGCAGAGCGTCCTGCTGCATTAACGCATGAAAGAACACGCTGTGGGAAACCCATCATTACACCCGGCTTCCCCCAGCCCAGGGCCCGTGCACAGGGTGCCCACGAACGCCTGGAGATGAATGGTCATCCGACAGTGGACAGAGGTCACTTCTGACCTACCTCCTGCTCTCCTCCCCGCTCAGGCCAAGCAAGAACCTGCCTTAGGACCCAGGCACTTACCTTCCCCTCTCCCGGGAAGGCCCCTGGCACAGAGCCACACAACTCCTTCCCTCACCTCCTTCCAGTCACTTTATCAAGGACGACTCCCCTGGCCGGCGTGGCTCAGTGGATAGAGTGTTGGCCCGTGCACTGAAGGGTCTCAGGTTGAATTCCCAGTCAAGGGCAAGTAGCTAGGTTGTAGGTTCAATCCTCGGCCCCAGTCGGGACATATGCAGGAGGTAACCAGCCAATGTGTCTCTCACATTGATGTTTCTCTCTCTCTCTCTCTCCCCCCCTCCCTTCCACTCTCTCTAAAATTCAATGGGAAAAATATCTTTGGGTGAGGATTAACAACAACAACAAAAAAAAAAACAGTCTCAACAGCCCTACCCGTTGCCCGCTAAGCCCTTGCCCCACTTTATTTCTCTTTGAAGTTATCACCACCTGCCACATGGTTTGTTTATTTGTTCATCGTCTATCACCCACCCTACCCCATGACACTGAAATGTCAGCTCCAGGACAGCAGTGACTTTGCACATTTTGATCACTATTGTGTCCCCAGTACCCAGCACAGGACCTGGAACATACTAAGTGCTCAGTAAATATTTGCTGAATTAAGGATCAAATGCCCCCAAGTACCCAACTAGAGTCCCAGCCTGTGCCCGCTTTCACCTGGCAGGTCAGAGTTCTCTGGCCAGAGCCTCTGGATGCCCATCCCGCTGTCCCAACCTCCCCCTCCCAAGGACAGCTTCTCCATGACACTTTCAGCAAGGACTTTGATCCCAGCCAGCAGTCATTCTGGGTGTCCCACAGAGCCCACAGCAGCTCACCTACCCACTGGGATTTCTTCCTCCTCTTTCTCTCAATGCAAAATGGCTAATTCAGGAGGTGCATACATTCCACTCTCCACCACAGCCAAGAGGAAAGATCCTATGACCCAGAACCCAAACTGTCTAAGTCTCGGTTCAAATCCCGGCTCTCCCACTTCTAGGCTGCACAGACACATACACATAACAACCCTCCTGAGCCTTGGTTTGCCCATCTGCAAAACGAGGATGACATACCCTGTCCCTTAGGAGGACTGCCATGACAGGTTTGAGGGACCTAGCAGAGCACACCCCCTGCTACCTCGCACCCATCCCCAGGGCCTCCTTCAGGCAAGTACCTGCTATATGCCAAGTCCCATGCATGGCAAGCAACCCCCTGCCGTGTGCTCCTGATAAAAGCCAATCCTTAAAAAGCACTTACTAGGCATCAGGCACAGCGTGCTCCAAGTGCTTTATATACACTCCCCACTGAACCTTCACAATAACCCTGCGACGTAGGTCCACCATTACACCCATTTTACAGACAAGAAAAGTCAGGCACTGAGCTAACGAGTGTGGAGATGGGATTCACACCTAGCTGGAGCTCTTAGCAGCTTGGGGACTCTGCTCCCTGCGTACCTTGAAGAAGCCGATGATGCCCACGCCGTAGGCCACACAGTACTTGTCCAGCAGCTCCCGGTTCCAGGCATCCAGGTTCACGTACTTGAGGATGTTCTCATAGATGATGAGGGCGAAGCGGCCACGGCCCTTGTCGGTGAGCGTGGGCATATCCCCCTTGCCCGGTGCAATCTCTGTGCGGTACTTGAAGCGGCTCGACTCCAGGATGGCCACCACCTCCTGGCCCAGCTGTGAGTAGAGGCTCTCCACAAACACCAGCACCAGGGGGTCCGTGCGGGAAGGGGTGGCCGCCTGGACGGGCTTGAGCGGCAGCAGGCGGCTGGGGGCCACAGGCGGTGGGTCCCCACAGTCAGGCTCAGGGGCATCCGCTGAGGGCTCCAGGCCCCGCTTCCAGCCATATAGGTAGTAGGCAGAGACAAAAACGCTGAACAGGCAGAAGACAACCAGCAGGAAAAGGACAGCCTGCGGGGACACATGCCGACACAGCCTGCGGAGGCACGCCAGGGGGGGCATCCTGGTCCCCGAGACCTCGGCCACCAGAGGCCCGGCCTGCCCTGGCCACCCCAAGGCCCCACGCAGGAGGAGACACCGGAGTTGTCCACTGACCAACAAATTCACAGACACTTAGCCAGCGAGGCCCTCAGGGGCCAGCAGGAGTGGAGGATCGGGGCCGCCGGCCCTTCCTCCCAGCCAGGGGCACAGTCCGCAGGCTGGTTGTGCTCCTTCCTTCCTCCGTGCCCCTTTATGTCACCATGGCAAACCCCCACGTGGTCCTGTGCACAGCAGAAGTACCCCAGGGCGTCAGGGCCTCCTGGGGGTGCCAGGCAGCAGGCAGGAGGACACTGGGCAGGCCCGGCGGTGCTGCATGCTGCTGGCTTGGTGGGGCCCCCGGGGCCAAGGCTGTGGAGAGAAGAGTCAGAAGGTGACGAGTCAGAATGTGGGTTTTGGAGGTCCGCTGACGGTGGACGCACAGGACCTGACCTAGGCAGGCCCAAACTCAAGCACTGCTGCCCAACCTGGTTGAGTGACCTGGGAAAGCTCCTTCATCTCTCTGATTGTCAGTTTCCCCATTTGTGAAATGGGGCTGACATTAGCATCCACCTCACAAGACGGGCTGGGGGATTAAGTCCAGTTGTGTATAAATCACTTATAGCAGCACCTAGCACCTAGTGTCTACCATGGCAGTTGGTATTTATTATAATTATCAGAGTCTGAGATTAGACCAAGAAAACTCCAGAAGCTGACAATAAACAATGTGAAGAAGTGAGACAATAAACATGTCCCAGGCCTGGGAGCTGCAGGTGGAATTCTAAATCAGTCTCGAGCACCTCGTCCTCGCTGTCTTCCCCTCAATCACCCACAGTGCTTGCCCCCACTGCTCTCTCTGAATGGGCCCAGCAGCCCCATCCAACAGATGAAAAGACTGAGGCTCAGGCACAAGCCAGAGCTGTGGGGCACCAGTGGCTTAGCTGTGCTGGAAGCATCGGGGACCTCGTGTGTGAGATCACCACCCTGCAGCGTGGGGCTGGGGCTGAGGGAGAACCGGGTGAATCGGTCCGAGGAGCTCAGCACAAGCAACACTTAAGAAATGGCGTCTGTCACTATTGGTCCCAATGCAACAGGCATCTCTCATCCTCCAGGCACATGCCCACAGATACACACACCAAGATCCCGAGTTTGCCAAGGGACCAGTGGGCAGGGCCTCTGTCCACCCAGGCAGCCAGAACTCTGGGTTCCAGCCTCCCCCTCAGCCAACACCCGACAGGCATGCCGCCTGAATGCGTTTCCCTGGAGAGTTAAGAGAGACCATCCACCCACACCCACTACACTAAGCCTCCAATTCCATCACCCCAATAGCACCCCCCTCCACCACGGTCCTCTAGTCTCTGGAAGCAACTGCTGAAAGCTAGCGGGAGAGCTCCCCAGGGTGACGGGGATGGGGACAGAGACGGAAGGTGTGAGGGCCTGGGCTGGTGCAGCCAGGGAAGGAAGGGAACCCTCAGACACAGACTTGGGGTTGAAAATCTTCAAAGTCCCCCCTAGCTCCAAGGCTATCCAGGATGTTCCTCGTGGGTGCAGCATACCAGAGACCCTGAACTTCCGGGAACGTATCCTAGAGGTGGTAATGGCAGAGGTGTATGAAGATTTCCCCAAAAAATATACACACCCCAGTGCTGTTTATAATAGCAAGGATGTCGTTCACAATAGCCAATGCCCAACCACAGGCGGCTCTCTTTGGCAATTACAGCGCAAGCGTCTGATGGCATGGGCAGCCATTTACAAGACGTCAAAGAACGTTTACCGACACGGAAACAGAACTACCATACAGACTGTTCAAGTAGAAAACCTATAAAACAGTATGCATTGTCATATTTTGGGTAAGAATTTTTATGCACAGGCCAGAAACTGGTACTAAAGCCCCCCAAAAACTTAACAGTGATGATTTCTGAGTGGTTTTATTTTCCTCTTTTTGTTTGTTTCCTAAATTTTCTACAATAATCATTTATTATTTTTGTGAAAATAAGAAAATAATTTTTTTAAAAATGTGCTCAGACATCTGTAATACTTTCAACAATGAAAATAAAAAATTAAAAAAAAAGATGTGCTCAGAAGCAAGGGGCAGGGTTGGGGAATGAGAATATGTCTCAGTCACCAAGTCTGCTCCCAATTCTGCCATAATGTACTCTGTGACCCCGAGCACACCTGCCTCTCTCTGGCCTTCCTACCTGTTGGAAGGGAGTTGGGCCAGATGATCTCTGGGGGCTTTCACCTCTGACAGTCTACAAGTCAGTCCCTACTATGTGCCAGCACCATGGGGAACCTGAGGCCGCCAAGCAAACAGGCACCTACAATGCAGGGGGACGAGCGTGACAGTGGGGAAGGGAGACCCGATGGCCGCCTCACGTGCCTGGAGGGAGGAGGGCCAAGGAAGGCTTCCAGGAGGAAGTGGCACCTGAACTGACCAGAAGAACAAGTAAGGGTTGCCAGGGATAGGAAGAGGGAAGGGCACATACCCCGGCTTGGAGCTGAAGGAGTGTGCGAGCTTCTCAGGGACTCCAAGTTCCAGCTGACAGCAGGCAAAAAGGGGCAAGTTTCCTGGGCGGAGTCAGGAGGGCTGGGGTGACTGGTCCTGTTTATACCTGGGGTGCACCCGCGTCCTATTTCCCACTGATAAGGGCAGCCCTCTGCCCTGCGGTCACAGTGAGCCGTCACCGTGAGCCCCACCCCTCAGCCTGGAACCAGGACGGAGTACAGTGGGTGGGGAGGAAGAGCCGCTCCAATGGTGCCCTGCTTGCCACTGAGGCATGGGGCCACCCCACCCCGCTTCCCTTGCAGGCCTGGCGCTGTGATCACTGGCCCTCGGTCTATCGCACTAACAGCCTTCCAGCATGTGTGATCGTGATGCAACCAGCAACGTCTTGGGCATCTGGGGGACCCAGACACTTGTGGGAATCAGATAACATTTTCTCATCAAAAAATATGCACATGTCCTGGAAAATGTTGTAATGATTTCAAGAAGTCCGGACCCCGTGACTCCAAATCCATCCATGGACCTAAAGCCCTAGGCTGATAGAGCCTCATGGGTATCGTGCAGACTGGAGCCAGGCAACTTCATTCAAACCCAAGTTCCCCCCCAGTAGTCGTGGAATCCTGGGCAGGTCAGTTAACTTTTCAGTGCCTCCATTTCCTAATCTGTGAAACAGGAAAACTTGACATGCTTCCCCAAGTTGTGAAAATTGAGTGTTGATCCATATAAAGCGCTCAGAACCATGCCTGATGCCAGCGTGGAGGCCGCAGCTATTATCATGCACGCCTGCTGTTTATCTCATGGACTCATCGTGTGGGTAATCACTGAGCTCACAAACACTGTCAAGCTCTGTGCGTGCTCTCTCCGAATCCTCATTTGCAGGGGTTGTGGCCTTTCCCAGGAACTGGATGGATGGGCAGGGAGGGGCCAGAGAGTTAGAGGCCAGGAGGCTAGGGAGAAGGCCATGGTAAAGCCCAGACCCAGTCTTGAGAGAGGGTAAAGGGGGCAAGAGAATGGGCCCACCAGCTGTCCCCAGAGAAGTCCAAATACCTGGGGTAGGGGTGGGGAGAGCCAGGAGCTTTGTAAACAAAGTGCTGGCCTCCAGCCCTGCCCCGCTGCCACCCGCACAGGCCTGGCCCAGCCGTTCAAGGCCCCCACATAGCCTGCGTTCCAGAACCCCTGGCTCCAGGGATGGAGAACTGGAGTGTTTCTAATCCCACTGGAGCCGCCAAGGCCTCGAGGACAGCTGGGGCTGGGGCCTCAACAACCCCTACCGCCCTGGGCCTTGCCTAGGCCTTGCTGACGTCACCTGTCAAACTCCAGCCTCGCCCAACCCGTCACCAATCTCGGTCATGCATCTAGCCTTTCTAACAAAGTTCCCATTGCCTGGAATGCCTCCCCCTAACCCTGGGGACACGTATTCACCCTTCCAGACCCTAGTTCCAATGTCATCACCTCTCTGAAGTCATCCCCATGCACGATGCCCCTTCCTGTCCCGGGTCGTCCCACTCCTCGGGCTCCCACCCCAACCCCACTCCACAGCCAGAGGCTGAAAACTGAGACCCTCAGGCCAGAACAGGATGCAGATGAGTGTCCTTTGACTGGCACAACATTTTTCTTTCATCCGAGGTTAGTTATCAACGTTTTAAAATCAGGAGATTTCACACAACTTTTAAGTTGCCTTTAAAAACAGCTTGTTCTGGTGACATGGGGCACGCATTCTTACTGGCCCCCACCAGCGGAGACACCGAGAGCACCCGCCTCAGGTGGGCTGGCCATGCATTCTCCAGTTAAGACAGTCCGGCCTTCCCTCCTGTGGCTTCCTGCCCAGTCCCTGGGTGCACCTGAGCATGGGCTCCACACAGTCGACTCCGGACGTTTCTGCTCGTGGCTCTGCACGCTGTAGCCTGCAGGTCCGGGGCTGGACCTCTGCGCGGGCAGGCCTTGCCTGGCAAGCTGGCACACAGAAGTCCTTCCCAAATACCAATTTCCTTTCTTCCCCTTCCCCACATGCCTCGGTGCCCTGCAGGGCAGGGACAGTCTGATTTATCCTGAAGCTCGCTCCCGTGACTTTCCCCAGGCATAGGTCTTTATTGAGTACTCAGCATATGAATAAGTGAGCAGCTCTTATTACCCCCAAATCACAGATAAGGAGACTGAGGCTTCAAGGTGCAGTAATTTGCTACAGTCACATAGAAAACCGCTAAATCTTGACTCAAAATCTTGTCATTCCTCCATGAAACCCAGGGGTTTCTATAATAAAAAATAATAATATAATTATCACCATTGTGATTTTTACCGCTACCTCGTATTGAGCATTTACCACGAGCCTGGCCTTGTGCTAAGCACTTTTACATACCTCATCTCAGTTAATCCTTACAACTAATACGGACATTATTCATATTTACAATCGAGAAAAATGAGGCTCAGAGAGATTGTTACTTGCCCAAAATCACACAGCTAGTTAGTGGCAGAGCTGAAATATGAATCCAGACCCCAGGAGAGGGGGTCCGGAGCCTGCAGGTGACCTTGGCTGGGATGGGGGACAGCATGAGGGGGCCTCAGCCACAGAGGCCTCTAGCCCTCAGCCAGGCTCCCACTGTGCTCTCCCAGCCCTAGGCCCAGCTTTCCCTGCCAAGGTGCTGGGGATAATGAATGAGATGCTCTGGTCGTCATGGAGACACCATGGCAACGCCGCACTTTCGGGAAATACCACGGTAACTGTGGCCACTGCTCTGGAGTTGAAAGTCACTCCTGACCCCACCCTCCAACTCTGAAATGCTCTGGTTCCCCCATAATCCTCTCTAGGGCCCAGAGAGAAAAGAGGCAAACGTGAATGGGCCTTCCCAAAGACCAAGCGATCTAGAGATCAAGACTGGGGAGGGGGTCCAGCTCTGCCCTGATGGACAGGTGGGCTCCAGAAGTGCAACCAAGAGCTCCCTGAGACTGAGCTTCTGTGCCTTTCATGGTGAAGTGCACCTATACGTAACTTGCACATACTGGGTGACTACTACGTGCAGTGGGCCGCCTGTGAAGGACTGCATGCTTCACGCGTTTCACCCCAACAATCTGAGAGGTCGAAGTGCACTGGCTGCTAGCTGGCATTATTTACTAGCCTTGTGACCTTTGAGCAAATCATTCAACCTCTTTGAGTCTTAGTTTCCCCAAGTGTAAATAGGGTTTATACTACTTATCTGAATGCTGTCAAGACTGAGAGAGATGATGTGTGTAAAACAGCTCAGTGCCTGGCACACGATAGTATAGGTTAATAAACTTATTGTCCATTTAACAGATTTGGAAACTGAGGCTCAGGAAGGAACTAACCCAAGGCCACATGTCAAATTAATAGTGGATCCAGAAAGAGAGGAAGGGAGGTCAGGTTTGGGAGCACACTGGGAGTCAGGGACAAGCAGATGACCAGTCCCTGTTCCCTCTGTACTTACTGAGCATCACTAGGGACACGCAGGGCCCTGGGCACTGAAGATGCAGGCTTCTGGGCTTTGAGGGTTTATGTCTCTGGGGTGATGCTACAGCAGGGTGAATGAAGGCCCTCACGGCCCCTTGTGCTCGCCCAGCCCAGATTCGGTTTCTTGCCTGGGGTATTCCTTACAATGTCCCCCACATCTCCCGCACTCACATACACACGAAAGCACAGGAAAACTCATATGGTGCTTACATGTTCACACAGTGCCATCACAGGTACCTGGGCCACGGGCACAAGAATGGGGTGAGGAGCTGAGAAGAGGTACAGGGAAAGCCCTGTAAGCAGGCTCACTAGTACATGAATGGGCTGGGCTTGGGGGAGGAGGTGTGGCTGCAGGCCCAATTCTGATAGTCCTACATGCAATCCCAGGAACACTCCCCACAGCTGACCCGGCCCCTCCCAGCCTGTCACACCCCCAGTACAGTCACCTACCACCCACTACCCAGACACACCCCACAGCCACCCAGCTCCACCAGCCTCCCTGCCCCACCCTGCCCCACCCACCATGCACAGCTAGCCGAGAAAATCCTCCACATTTGCTTCCCAGCTGTGCAGGAGTTTCTGCAGCTCAATCACACCCCTGGGAGGCCCAGACCAGAAGCAAATCCCTCCTCTGCTGGAATTCCCTGCACACCCCATCCCCCACAGCCTTGCAGTGCTGCCTGGCCCAGGGCCAAGCTGCTGCCCACCAGTCACCCTGGAGTCCAGGGCCACCACCAACGGACTGTTGGCAGTCTGGCTCAGAGTCTCAGGGCCAAAGAGTGTGCAGTGCACCCTGCGGTGAGCACACAGGGACACTGAGGGCCAGAGAGAGAAAAGGATGCCCTGGGGTTGCACCAGCCAGGCCTGCCCCACCCCCACCTACCTTGGCTCATTCTCTTGTCCTTAGCCAGAGGTTGGACTCCATGGATTTCAAGTCCTCGATGAGCTCTCCTGCTCTGCACCCCACCATGCCATGCCGGGTTTACACTGCCAGAGGTCAGCTGCTCCTACAGCTACAGCACTGGTCCCCCAACTTCACAGGAAGCTTTCCAAGGCAGAAGTGGTCTCCTACCCATGGTCGGTACCCAGGAACCAGGTGCCCTTGCCAGTTACCTTCCCTTTTTGAATCTGCTATGAGGCATCTCCAAGCTGATGTGTTAATAACATGAGCTTCCATTTATCAGACAGGAATATGCCTGTACTGTGTGTTGTTATTTAACCCTTATGACAGCACATCACCTACTGTCCACTCATTTCACAGACGAGGAAACTAAAGTCCAGAAGGGGGCCCTGAGTAGCCCCAGCGCACAAAGCTAATGAGTGGGTGATGGGGAATCTTAGCACAGAGGCAACTGGGTCCACTATCCTTCAAAACCACAGGTCCTCTGTGTTCACCCAGGACATCCTACTCTCCATTCCCTTTGAATGGTGCTTTTCCTGCTTTTGTTTTCATCCACTTTACATGTATTTTAACTTAAAAGCAGCCTCTAATGAGCCTTCTTGGCAGCAGACCCACAAACCACCCATCAATCTCCAAGCACACAAAGCATACACCCTGGTTCACTCCAGGCTCTCACCTGGTTGCTGGGGGTTCCCTAGCAGGGAAGGCCCAGCAAGAAACCTCAGGAACTTAGACCTGCTCGTTGAGAATCTGTCTCTCTTCCAACAGGGCCTGAGTTGAGAGTGTACCTTTGCACCAGCTCTGAAGAAAGGGCTTACAGAGTAAACAAACAAGACAGCGGTGGGAGGGGTGGAATGGAGGTCAGGCAGGTCGGGACCCGCTGCCCTCCTATCCCAACGACAGGCTCCCGACCTAATGCCCATCACAGGGCATGCTCCCCATTAGCCCATCACAGGGCATGCTCCCCATTATCCCAGCCAGCTTCCCAGAAGAGGGCTCCCTCCTCCCAACTCCCAAATCCACTTACAACATAGTCCATCCCTAACTATTTTTCTTAGATCATGGGCACTCAAAAAGACCAGAATGATACTTCTTTGCAAATGTCATAACCTCCCAGCCAGCAGTGACAGCTCCTGGTAACTCGCCAGCCCCGCACCTGGGCTGTGCTGAGAGCCTTCCCTGAATTATCACACCCAATCCTCACATCCTGAGAGGTGGTGTCACTGAGATGTGCACTTTACAGATGAGGAAACCTAGGCTCAGAGAAGGTAAGCAACTGACTGAAGTTCACACAGCTGGGGAGAGGTGGAAACAGGACAGCCCCAAGCCAGCCCACTCAGAGCCCCGCTTGTAACCCCTATATAGTCCTTCTGCCCACCCTTCCACACCATTCTTAACGCAGCTCTTCAGCCCAAAGCGTACCCAGAGAGAGGCTTTCTGCAGGTGCCCAGCCCAGCTGCCTAAAGGTAGCTAACCCAGGAGAACGCCCTGAGAAAGCCTCCACTGGCAGGAGGGGCACCACAGGTCCCCAGAGAGGCAGGACCTCCGCCAGAGGGCCCTTACCTTCTCCTGCACCAGGGGCCTCTGCCATCCCAGGCAGGCAGGGACCCCACAGGAGAAAGGGGGCCGCCTCCATGCCCCAGGAAAAGGCCTCTCCTACTAAGGAAGAGGAGAGAGAGTCAGGAGTGAAGTCAGAAGCAGGAGATCTCAGCTGACCACCACCGAGAAGGACAATGGTGGCCGACAAGCCCGCAGGTCTGCTGCATGCCAGGTGCTGAGGCGAACGCGTCCCAGTCGTGACTTCATTTATCTGTCACGTGTTCCCAATCAAGCAGAAACAAGTTTGTCATGCCCTGGACTTCTCCCTTGTCTGCCACCCCTGCAGAGAAGCTGCGAAAAGCCAATCAAGCCCAGCCCCTGCCCTCCCAGGTCGCCAGATGCCCCACGCAAGAGTCCAAGAAGCAGGCAGTAGTTGGGGGCCTCCATCTCGCGGATGCGGAAGCCAAACTCCATGTGGGCCTGAAGTCCACGGCGGCATCCCAGCACCTTCAGCTCACTCCCTGTGTGCCTCCGGACTTGACCCTTCCTTTCTGAGCCCTGTCTTCAACTGGACAACGAGGGGAGTGAACTGGATCAGAGTTACCGAACCCTTTGAGAATATAACGGAGGCCGTTACTATGGCACTCTCCACAGACAGGCACCACAGTCCACACAAATCCAGGGTGGCTGTCACTGGCTCCCAAGTGAAGAACATGGAACCTCTGAGGCCCTGCCAGCTTTGACGAGCCATAGGACTGAGGCCACAGATGCGACGTCTGAGCCCTGGAAGCTCACCATTCCAGCTCCCCCGTGGCCCTGCGGTAAACCTTTAACTCTCGGACCCGCTGGCTTCAGGTGGACTGGTGGGCTTGCGGGCTGTCAGGAGAAGTCACAGGAGAAACTGATCCCTTCTTTCCTTCCCATCCCTCAGCCTCCACCTCCTTCTCCTCCATCAGGAAGCTGCTGGTCAGCCCTGGAGCGGCCCCCGGGGCTGGGACACCGAAGGAACCTGCTTCTGGTCGGGAAGGCAGACAGGACCCAGCGCCAGGCTCCAGGGCCCGTCTGCCCAACCTCTGCACCCCAGGCCCCTCCTGTGTGGGCCTGAGCATGCACACACCTCGCGCACACATACGTCCAGACAGGCTGGGAGGGCTGGGCTGGAGGGAGGGCACAGGTGCCACGGTCAGAGGGTGCAGGGAGGGCAGGGAGAGAATGACAAGACCCACCGGAGCTCCAGGCAGCGGCCGCACAGCTCCGCTTCCCTTCACCGTGTCCTCTCGATAGCTCCACACTCCTCACTTAACACGGCCGCACCTAATCCCAGGGCCAGGACAAATGGCATTACAGTCAGCCCAGTCCCCTCCCCGGGAGGGAGGAGGGAGGGGAGGTGGCCCTAGGGCACCCTGAGCCACCAACCATGTTCCCAGAAGCCTTCAGCACCCCCACCCCCACCACGTCCCTAGTCAGAGGCCACCAGCCCTTACCTCCTGCCCTCCAGTTCACCCCCAGCCCAGGGAGTCCCCCCAACAGGCAGGGACACCTGCCTGGAGGTGCCTTCCACAGGAGAAGAGAAAGCATGCATGTCCCTGACCCTTATGTCGACGGGTCCTCTGGTCCTGCTCAGGAACGGTGGCAGCCAGGAGTGAGGAGCCCTCCCTGGCAGCGAGCGCACGGCAGCAGTTCTGCCTGACCTCCTATGAGAGCGTAATTAAGCAAGGCCCTCCCCTGCTCCAGGCCTCAGTTTCCCCACCTGTCCAGAGAAGAGGAGGAAGGAAGACTGATGATCCCTGTTGGGGCCAGCTGGTGGCCAGAGTGGCTGTGACGTTGGCTTCTGCCCCTGCCGCACCACAGCTGACCTGCCCGGCCCTTCCCATGGCCCCGCCCTGCAGAGGAGGAAGAAGGGTGCCTGCCAGTTCAGAGGGGGACACTCATGCCAGGGCGTCAGGTGCTAGACTGGAAAGGGCCTTCCGAAGCCCAGAGAGGAAAAGCAGCCAGGCCACGGTCACACAGGCAGCTGGGGAAGGGCCAGGCTGGCCTGATTCACTTCTCAGCAGCAAACAGGGAAGAGCGTCCACCTGCAAGGGCCTGTGCCTTTTCAGAGGACCCAAGGCGAGCACAAGGCAACAAGCAGCCACAGAATAAAAAAAAAAGATGGTGTGCCCGGCCCGTGTGGCTCAGTGGACTGAGCGACGTCCCAGGGACTGAGAGGTCCCCGGGGCACATGCCCGGTTGTGAGCTCTATCCCCAGCGGGGGGCGGGCAGCAGGCAGCTAATGGATGTATCTCTCTCACATCGATGTTTCTATCTCTTTCCCTTCATCTCTCTCTAAAAAAATCAAATAAAAACATATTTTTTTAAAAAATACTTAAAAAAAAAAAAAAAGATGGTGGTCCTGGCCGGTTTGGGTCAGTGGTTAGAGCATCGGCCCTCGGACCAGAGAGTCCCGGGTTCAGTTCCCGCTAAGGGCATGTACCTTGGTTGCAGTTTGTCCCCGGCCCTGGTTGGGGTCGTGTGAGTGGCAACCACTCGATGTGTCTCTCTCACATTCATGTTTCTCTCTCTCTCTTTTCCTCCCTCTCTCCCTCCCGCTCTATCTGAAGATAAATGCAAAAATGTCCTCGTGTGAGGATAACAAAAAACAAAAAACAACAAAAAAAGATGGTGTGCTTGAACGCTTGGGGCTGGGGGATGGAGACAGGGCAGACTGTCCAGGGCCCCCTCCTGTCACACCACAAGGGTGGTCTGTGATGCTGCCAGCCCCTACGATGCTGCCAGCTGACCTGCCCGGCCCTCCCCATGGCCCCGCCCTGCAGAGGAGGAAGAAGGGTGCCTGCACCCCTTCCCTAGGCACCCCTGCAGGGACGCGCAGTCTTGGCCACCTCTTAAGCAGTCACTGAGGCTCACGCCTGGCGGTGGTGATGGGGAGGCTGGCCCGGGTGGGTGCACCAAGACCAGGCTGCCTGCAAGACATGACTGAAAGGGTCCAGGGCCTGTGGCCAGAGCGGAGGGCAGCCAGGTGCTCTGGGAGCGATGAAGAGGGAGGGAAAGCTCTGAGGCGCGTGCAGCTGCAGCAGCCCCTAATCTCCTGGAGCCTGGTGGGCACAACATGGGGGCCTGCTGAGACCCGGGGCCCACATGAAAGTGGCCTCATCCCTCCAGACTTGCTGGGGCTTGTCACCATGACAAGAGCCCCCGCCAACACAGCTCGGTGGTGAGGGGCTCAGCAGGCTCACACAAAGGCACCGCTAGCCACGACGGGAGCAGGAGGCGGGCGGGGTGGGCAGGAGGGCCTCGCTTTCTCTGGAACACAGACAGCTAGAGAGCAGAGACGCGGCAAAGAGCGCCAGGTGACCTACATATCACGGGCTCCTTTTCATGGGACCCAGGGGGCCTCAGTGAGACTCTAGAAGTGCCTCACAGGTGTCCCCACACTCTGAAGACTCAGGGTCAAGAGACCAGAGTTCTAGTCCTAGACCTCGAGGGTGGGGACACCCTAGGGTGGGGCAAGTGAGGCAGCAGGCACAACATTACAGAGGCACCCCCTCTCAGGCGCTGGGAGGGGACGGCACCTCACCTCACGGTGGCACCTAAGAGTCAACACTCCTTCAAGTTGGCTCTAGGGGCCTCGCCTGCCTCACCACCGTCCCCCCCTTGCCTGTGACCTCAGTGACCTCAGGCAAGTCCCAGCTCCTTTCTGGGCCTTCTCTGCTCACCTGTAAAATGGAACGATGCCTGGTGACGCCAAGGGCCCTCCTACCTCTAAGCTGGGCGATTTACAGGGAGCATAACTGACCTCCACAGCTCATCCCCAGCAATGGGCACAGTGACCCCCACTCCCCACTCTCCTCAAATCCGTAAGTCACCGCGCTCCAGGTGGACATTTTTTACAACCACAGCTGTGTAACTGGGTGCTGGGCCCTTTGCTAACTGCTCGGCTCCACTTCGGCAGGGCCTGGTCTTACAAATGTGGAAACTGAGGCTCACGGCAGCGAAGCCACTTGCTCAAGCTCCCAGCTGTGAAGTGCTCAGCTGAGATTCAAACTGGTGTCTGGCTTTAACCCCTGCATTCCACAGCATCAACCACAGATCACCCAAAACCCACTAGGGCCTGGAGGATGCCATCGGGTCTTTGCACCTCCCACATCGAGTGCGCAATGCTGAGGCTAATGTGAAAAGCAGGATGGTGGAGGCCGGGAGCAGGCGGGGACGGAAGCCCGCGTGGGCGCTGGGCATTTGCAGGCTGACCAGCCTCCAGCCCAGCCAGTTGTCCACCGCTGTGGCCACAATGTCCTCATCACCACCAGCACACCACAGCCACCACTGTGCCATTTTTAAGTCATTACACAGATGCAAAGCTTTTCCACAGACATTGCTTTGGCGTCACATGACAACCTTATAGGAACAGAGCGGGGATTTCTTCTCCCCTTCTCAAATGAGGAAATTGGCGTTCCCAGCAGAAGAGTGACTTCCCAAAGAGCACCCGGCGGGGCAGTGCTTGAGAGTGAATTTGGAGCCTGCATCTCCCGCCTCCCGGTCCAGGACCTCGCCTCCCCTCCGTGCCCTTGACTTTTCAGTGTAACCAGCACTGATGGCCTTTATAACAATGACCACGTTGAGCTCACTCTGTGCAGGTAGTATACCCAGCACTTCATATATTCTCTCATTTAATCATCCTCGTAAATTAAGTACTGCTACTGTTTTCATTTCACAGATGGAGACACTGAGGCTCAGAAATGTGGAGCATCTGGCCCCAGGTCACCAAGCTAGGAAGGGACCGAGGTCAGTCTGGCTCTGGGGCCTGAGCTCAGAACCTCGGTGCTACACTGCTCTGTCTGGGACGAGAGGGGCCAGGAGACCAGACGCACTCAAACAGCATGTGTGCCAGGCAGGTTGTGGCAGGATCGTGATAATAGAAGGACAAAGCTCTTGGAGAGCCCACAAGACGGAGGTTCTTACAAACATCCGGGCAGGAGGCCAGAGTCTGAGCAAGGGACATGGGAACAGAGGGAGGTGATAGATAGGAGGGAGGTGGCCTTGTGAGACCTTGGTCAAGTGCCTTGCTCTCTCTCAAATTTCCCCAGCTGTTGAGAAAGTCTCTGGAATATCTCCAGAGCCTCCTCCATCCCTAAAAACTCTTGGACCCTGGGAAAACAAGAAATGCTTGGTGACCGTCTGGCTACAAGCCCTGGGGGACTCTGAAATGTCCTTGGCCATCCTGGCACGGCTCAACTGCTGGGAAGCAGGCTTGCAAAACACAGGGCTGGGCCAGCATGCCTGGGCACCACTCAAGTGTGGGTCCCGAGGGGGCCACATTCCGCCGTCGTCAACCTCTCCACGCTCCACAGCAGCGAGCGCCGCCCAGCCTGGACCCACACAAGTGCCCGGTGGAATGCCACTCCAGGCTTGCCCGCCCTGCTGGCCTATCCAGAGCCCTACATGCAACTCAAGTCCCCTCACTGTCACCTGTCCCTCAATGCCCCTCAATCACATTCCCAAGGTCAACCCCTGGGATGTAGAGTCAGGGGTCCTATAGGAGATATTGGGGAAAATGACCACCCCATCCCAAGGGACCTGTGCAAGGCAGAAGCTGCCCGTGCCAACTCAATGAAGACCCTCAGGGAGGGAAGGGCAGGTGAGTCCACCAGGGCCAGCCCTCAGTTCTCACTCTGGCAGGTGGAAGGGGCTCAGCCCACATCTCCACACTTACAGAAGCACCCTCAGACCACATGCGTAACATGCTCCTACTCAACCACCTTCCATGGCTCCCACCACCCACCAGGCAAACCCCTCAAGCTGACCAATTACACAGGTCACTGTTACTAACAGCCTGTTAACCGGGTGTTGTAGGTGGCAGGGCCTTTAGGAAGTGCTTTTGCACATTTCTCACTTAACCCTCACAGTAACCCTGTGACGCAGGTACTACGGCTGGCCCATTTCTACAGATGGGACACTGAGGCTCAGAGAGGTGGTGCCCCTGGCAGAGAAAGGACTCCAAGCCCAGGGTCTCGACCACCGTGCTCTGTGGCCTCCACAAGTGCTCCTGTCGCCCTCAGAACCCTGGGGCCAGCTCAATGCGTCTATGTACAGGAGGGGAAACCGAGGCACAGAGAAAAAGCTGTGTTGGAAGCAGAGTCAGGGCAAGGCCTGTGGCCTCCAGCCTCTCCTTCCAGGGCTCCCTGCCCCCCACCCCAAGAGGAACTCCCATCCAAGAGCCATGCCCAGCAGAAAGGCCTGGACCAACTCCACAATGAGTCCTCGGAATCGGCCTTTCCCTCTGTCCAGACGGAAGGGAAAAGCAGGAGGTTTGCAGAGAGAAAAGAACATGAAGGGCCTAGGAAATGTGTTCTTACAGACCAGATTCTCAGGGCTCAGGGTGGTCCTGCAGACACCCTCACAGCCTGAGGAAATCACCCTTCAATAACAAGACGGTGCAGGCCCAGGACCAATCTCCCTGACCCCAGGGTAAGCGCCCACCTAACACCTCTGACCTGAAATCTCCATTTTTCTCCCCAAACCAGCCTGTCCTGCAGCCTTCCCTGTCTCAGTAAATGACAACAAGGTCCTCAGGGCAGAAACCTTGCCATGGACATCCCCTTCCTCTCACACCCCACATCTAACCCATTGGCTCATCCTGCAAAATCAATCCAGAATCGGACCCCTGGCTGCCCCCCGCAACTGTCTCCATCCTGAGGTCCTCCCTCATCCCGTGACTGCAGCAGGCTCCCGGCTGGAGCGCATCTCTACCTCCAGTCTCTTCCACGCGGGAGCCCATACGCTCCCTCTTAAATGTATGTTGAAACCAGTCAGACCTCAGCCCAGCCCCTCAGCAGCTTCCCCTTTACTCAGACTCAGCAGCAAAGTGCTCTCGACGGGCCGGGAGGCCCTGCACACTCCCGTGGGCCCCATCTCCCACCAGGATGGCTCTTATCCTTCCTACCCCAGCCACACCAGCCTCCTTGGGCTCCGCAAGCACACCCCGCACCCTCCTGCCTCAAAGTCTTTGCGAGGCTGTCCCCTCAGCCTGGAATGCTCCTCCCCAGATGCCCCGTGCCCCTCGCCCCCGGAGTCTGCTGCCCCCTTCCCAGAGACTTTCCCGACCACCTGACCAGCAGAGCACACTTTCTACCTCCAGTCCAGCTTCTCTTTCTTGCAGGCACTTCTCACCACCTGACAACAGCCAGTGCTGAGCTAGTATTGGTTGGTTTGCTGGTTCTCTCCCCCCGCTACACTGTTAGCCCCAAGCCTGTTCACTGCTGGGTCCCAGGGCCTGGAAAAGAGCCCGAACAAAGGAGATGTTCACTGAGGGGCTACTGCCTTCCTCACCTGAACACTCCTTTCGGTTTCTGCACGCCCCTAGAAGGCCAGGGTCTCTTGGAGGCCAACAGGATACTGACCTGTGCCAGCGGAAACCCAGAGGGCCGTCACATGAACCGTGCCCGGTCAAATCCCCACGCTGTCTTGGGACAACTAACTGCTTGGACCAGAACAGGACAATTGCGTTGGTCCCTGTCAGACGCCTTTTGGCCACTGAAGGAGAACTTCTGAATCTGACAGCTGGGCCCAGGGGACGGCTCCAGCCACCAGCAGGAACATGGACCAGGCTGCTGCTGCCCTCCCTTCCAGCCCCCCAGAGCTGCCGGGGTCCGGCGTCTACAAAGGCTGCCCATGCTCCCAGCAAGAGGAGGTGGAGGAGGGAAGCCCAGTGCCACGCCTGCCCTTTTCCTGTTGTCAGCAGGAGGACCATCAGAAGGAAGCTTTGTTCTCAGAATAAAGAGCGTGAAGCCCAGTGCCAGGCGGAAATGGGCACAGGCCCACAGGCGACAGTTTAAGGAAAAACAAAAAAATGGGATAGAGGATGTTTAGGGGCAATTTGCACACCCAACCGGTTTCATGCCTCTAGGGTGGCTATGACATGGTGGCTTCACTTGTCCAACCCTAGCCTCAAGGTCATCACAGATCATCAGACAACAGTCCCAGCCGAGTGATCAGGCATGATCCTGCAGACGCAGGTGGGGACAGAGGAGTCAGAAGACCTGGAGTCCAGGCCTGATTTTCCACGCACTCATCTGTGACATTGGAGGGTCCCTCCCTCCATGTACCTCAGTTTACCCATCTGTAAATTGCTTGCCCAGGTCTGCACATGAAGCCTCAGCCTACCAGCCATAGGACCCACACAGCGGGGCGCCCCTCAGCCTGTAGCCAGGTCGTGCGGTTGTCCAGGCCGTTCCTCCAACCTCCCTGGGCTCAGGCCCTACCTGACACCAGGGACACAGACCCTGCCCACCCTGACCCACGGTCCCAGTCTGTCTCCTCCATGACATCAGGGCACTCCGCTCCTGAGCTGTTGCCTGAAGAACATGAAACTCCTCTGGACTTGGCCAAGGTGGGGCCAGGAATGGGGGTCCTCACCCCACCAGACACTGATACCTGCCCCAATCCCCTCCTTCATAGCTCACAAGGCACTTTCAGCCACAACCACTGGGAGGAGCCCGGTGAGTTAATGCACAGAGGGCAAAAGAGAAGCCCAGAGAGGGAGAGGGACATGTAGATGTCACCCAGGAATCCTTCCTACCAGCCCTGGACTCTGCATTAAAACAGGGTCCTCGAGGCGTGTCTACTGACCCTTGAGTCTGAATCTTCTAGGCCAGGGGAGGCTGTACTGAAAGGAATCAAAGATGGGCCAGAAATCTGCATGCATTTTTTTTACAAGCTTCCCAGGTTTTCTTGTACTCAGAGCAATTGTGACCTCTCAGCTAAGACATCTTCCAGGAGCGGACATCTTAGCTGGCCTCAGGGGATGTTTAGGATTTCATTTAAGAGTGAAGTAAACCTCAGATGGACAGACACCTGGATAAAGGAGCTCATGGATAAAGCACAAACTCTAGAAGGAGAATGAAACAGAGAAAGGCCCGAAGGAGGGGAAGCCCAGTCCAGCAAACACCTGAAATGACCCCACCTTCGCCGGCCCCTGTACCCTCAGGACGCAGAGGTCTGGAAGGGATACCCTCCAAAGGCTGCTGATCCCAGCCTCCCTTCTCCCCGCAAACCCGAGTCCCCCGAGAGAGTGAACCGTGGGGGACAGTTGCAGCTTCAATGCTCCTCTCCTTGGTTATACTGCAGCATGAGGACACTTTCAGTGGCTATTTATTCGCAGCTTAAGAAGCTGTCTGGGTCAGTGGCTAAGCAGCCACAGCTTACGTGGGAGAGGATTCGAGGGCCACAGGGCAGGAGGATCCAGAGCCTCTATTAAATGGAACCTTCACAGCTGGCAGGAGACCACTGCCTCGCCTTGGTGCATAAAGGAAGCACTTGTTATGCTCCTGCTGCGTACACCACCCTGAGCCTGAGCACAGTGCTTTGAGGAACACAGAACCCCCCACCACCCTCAACGAGCCCGCAGAGCAGACCGAAGAGGGACCACACTGCGAGGCAGGAGAGAAAGCAGCCCATGCCATCGGGAGAGGGTTGCAAACTCAGATGCCTAGAGGGCCAGAAAGGTCATGTGCGTGTGTGAAGTGGCTGGCTGGGCTGGGGCAGAGCGAGTGTGTGTGCCTCGTCTCCAGTAGTGGCCACTGGAGAATGGAGGCTCAAAGTTTTCTGATCTTCCCGGTTTTAAAGTCAAGCCAGAAGTTGGGATTTTGATGTAAAATCTCCTGTTGGCAACTAGCTCAATTTTTGGCATGGGCCAAGCAAAATCTGCCTGTAGGGTGGATGTGGCCTGCCAGTCTGTGGCCTCTGTTTTCTTAAAAGGGACAGAGGGCACAATGCGGAGCTCGGTAGAGGCCAGCTTCCTTGCAGCTGAGATACCAGGGAAAGCTTCCTGAGAGAAGAGGCATTGGTGCTGGGCTGCAAGGAGGGGAAGGCACTCCTGGGAGGAAGCCACGAGGAGGGGATGGGTATACCTGCTGGAACCACAGGAACCATGGGTCAAGGGCCCCCATTCTGAGTCCCTGTCTCCATTCCCAAAGCAGGCACAAAGGCATCAGCTCTGTCTGTCCCCAGGTGGCAGGAGGAGGGGCCACCTGCCCAGCAAACCTCCAGACTAAATCAATTGGTGGCAAAATAGCACAGGTTCGATTTCATCCCTGGAGCCTGAAGAGCAGGTCAGCTAATGCAACAGCTCCATCGGGGGAAGGGAGAGGAAGAGACAATGGGGACAAAACGAGGTTGAGAACGGAGTCCTGCCTGGCCAGGCCCGGCTGGTTACATAACCCTGCTTCAGGACAAAGCCACGTTCAAGGCACTGGGGGGGCCTGGACTAGGGAGTCCCAGAATGCAGAGGGAGTTCCCCCTCCTCCCCTGTCCACCCCACTCTCCAACCCTGCCCTGCAGCTCCTGGAAAGCCCAACACGGAGTGCAGAGCTGGAGATGGAGACTAAGACCCCAGGATAACGCGCTTAACAGGATCACACAGCAAATTAGCAAAGATGGAACTGAAACAAATAGCAAACTTCTACCAAATTCTCCCTTGCACCAGGCACTGGGACAAGCCAGTTAGGTACATTATCTTATTTAAGTCTATCACATCCTAACTATTCTTATTATTCCCATTTTACAGGTAGGGAAACTGACGCACAGACATGTAACTCACCACAGCTCACAAGTGAAGGTGCTGGCTCAGGAGCCAGCAGGAGTGGTCTCCGCGACCACACTGAACCACAGTACAGCACTGCCACCAGGCTACTTTCTACTAGAACCACACAGCCTCTCCAGCAACCTTCCCTCAAGCCTGCGGTGCAGGCATGTGGCCCCTGCCCTCCTCGTCAGCACTTTGAGGGAGGCCGAGTTCTCTAACAAGCTGATGAAACCTACAGACTCTCTCCGCGAGGAAGAATGCACAGAAATGCCTCCAAACATTGCACGTGATTTCGGGGGCTCACAGATCCCTGCACTGGTGAGAATGGGTGGGTCAAGATCCTAGGACACATAGGATCAAGAGATAGGAGGCAGTAGAGGAAATGGACTCCCCAAGCCCCTCATGTCTGTAATCTTGGAGCCCAAACGCAGAGCCGCTTAAGTCCACAGGCATAGGCGCAAGTCAGGGCTCAGAGCCTACTCATCCCTTCGGGACTGGGAGAACTCAATGAATCACAACACACAATAGCCCTTGCTTCTGCACCCACTGGGTGTGACTCACAGCTCCCAGCTGCTGGGCAGGCAGCGCACAGCTGGGCCCCAGCATCTGGAGGAGGTGGCATCACCATGGAAACCACCCCAGCCTCCTCCCCACCATGCAAGTCGCCATGTAGTGGGCCCACGTCACTGCAGACCAAACCTGGCCTTGCCCCGAACCCAGCAGCTCTCAGTGTTTCCAAGGGGGACCCCTCCATAGCCCCTGCCCAGCCTCCATGCCAGGGTCCTGGAAGAAGTAAGCCAAGAGAACAGCCTCTTGCAAGACACCAGAAGACCCAGGCTCTCGTCCCAAGTCTTCCACGGCCTCACTGTTTGACCTCAAGCAGGCCCCTCCCTCTTCTGAGAGCCTCAGTTCCACCAGCTGTACAATGGGGAGACGGCCCTACCAAGTCCTTCCCAGCTCCGAAACCCTGAGACAACAGGCCCTGACAAACTTCACGGGGCCCTGAGATCGTGCTTCGGGAAGTTACATAAACATCCTCCAGAAAAACAAAAGTCAAACTTAAACACTCTTTTTTTTTTTTTTAAGGATATCAAGAAGCCCTTTTTATAGTCCAGCTTCCCCCTTCCTACTTCCATTGTTCCAAATATCCTCTGAGGACCAAGAAAATACATTTGGTTTCCGTCTGGGGTTTGGGCTTCTTGGCGCTTTTCCTCTTGGAAGCTGCCCCACCCCTCCTTGGCAGCTTTCTCCCCAGCACACACCCATCTCTGCCCCCCAAGCATTGCTCTGGGCCACCCTGAGGGCTCCGGCTGCCCAGCCTGCCAAAGACGGGGGGCGGGGGAGGCAGGGACAGTTTTCAGGAAACAAACCCTTCCCTGGTCAGAACATAGATAGCTCTGGGTTCTGATCCGAATCATGACACCATATGTGGGCCTGTGTGGGCACGTCTTCGCTCTTCCCTGGGCCTCGGTTTCCCACTGGGAAATGAAGGGGACACTGCATCAGGAAAGCCCTTGGGTCCTGGGCAGTACCTTGGGGACACTGAGGCAGAAAAGAACCACAGGGTAAACAGTGGGCTCTGACCTTGACCTCACACCCCTCCTCCCAGAACCAGAGGAGACCCACTTTTCTGTCTCTGATTTTACCTCTTGCCCTCGCTATGGGGCCTGGAACTCAGCACTGAGTCTCTCTGTGCCTCAAATGGCCCATCCATAAGACAGGAAGAGGACAATGTCTGTAGTGGAGGCCCCGACTTGGAGGCCTGAGCTCTAACCACCCCAACCCAATCCCATCACCCCGGCCGAGCCTGATTCACTCATTTGGTAGAATGTATATTCTTGTATCTCTAGAAAACCAATCTAACTTGTGCCTGCTACACAAACACTCCAGGACAATCCCCCACTGCCCTTTCCCCAATGAGATTATGCTTCTAAGCACCCCTATAGAATTCCTAAATCTACTACCTTATGGCTATATGGCCTCAGTATTTTCATCTACAAATGGGTACAATAATAGTGCCCGCTTTATAGGATTATTCTGGGGATTACTCCAGATATGATTACATGGAAGGACCTAACAAGCATTGATAAGCTCCCAGTAAATGTGAGTGGCAATTATACGATCATCATCATTAAAATTACTGAGATGCTGCCCCGGCTGGTGTAGCTCAGTGCTAGAGTGTTGTCCCATGCACCAAGAGGTCACTGGTTTGATTCCTGGTCAAGACAGTGCCCAGGTTGCAGGACCCACTGGGTGTGCAGGAGGCAGCCAATCGATGTTTCTATCTCTTTCCCTCCCTCTAAAAATCAATAAAAATACATAAAAAATTATTGAGATGCTCAGAACTACTGGACTGGTGATAGCTAAGGCCCGTCAGCCTCTCAGAGCACATCTGGCTGCTGTAATCACGCCACTTGCTTGCACCCCTGCTCCCAGCACACACCCATCTCTGAATCAGGACCCACACTCTCTGCTCAACCCCAGCTCTGGCACCCATCCTTACCACCCACAAACTGCCCCCCAACTTCAAGTCCCCCAATCCTGCATTCCTCAAGTGGGCTCAGCACTGTCTCCTGTAATCCTGTTAGGGTTCTGTTGAATCACAAGATTGTTTGCTGGGGTTAGAAAGCTCTTACAAGACGGTGCCTCCTCGAAGACAAGGTAGCAAGAAACTGGGCTTTCCTCTGGGTCCCCCACATTTGTTGTGTGTCTGAATATGCCGACAGCCCAAGGAGAGAAGCATCAATTTTTTTTAAATTACCTAACCAGTGTTTCTCAAACCTTAGTACACATCAGAATTGCCTGGAGGCTTCTTAAAACAGACTGCTGGTCCCTGTCTCCCCACCTCTCACTTCCCCACATCCATTTCTGATTCAGTAGATCTGGGGTGGCGCTAGATCATCTGCCTTTCTAACAAGTTTCCAGGTAATGCTGATGCTACTGGTCCAGAGACCAACTTTGAGAAGCACTAACTAACCTGCAGGTGAATCAGGGAGAGCATCCGTGAAGAGGTGATGCTAACGCTTCTGTAAGAGCAAGAGCTGCCTAGGTGTAAGGAGAGGAGGAGGGGAATCTGGGCAGAGGGTCAGTACGAATGAGGCTCGGCGATGACGACATTCATTTCTGCTTACCTGGCCTCTGCCCGGGCAGGTAGGGTAAACCAGAGGTGGCTGCAGCTGCGCAATGACTACAGCAAACCTTCACGGACTGCCACCCTGGACCTGCCTGGACAGGCTGATCCTTGGCTGCCCTGGGGGTGATGAGAATCCACGCCCTGCCTCGTGGAGCCAGACCTCAGGTCTGAACGAGGCCAGAGTCCTCACCACATCTCAACCACGTGAGCGCTGGGGTTCTGCTGCACACCTCCAGACACAACCCTCCGTCCTGGCTAGCTCTGATCGTTTCCTCATTCCCGGTGCTTCATCGGGCCAGAGCAGCCCCTCAGAAACCAGCAGACCCTGACAGGAATCCCCCGAGTCTGAACCTCAGCTCGCTGAGCCTTCGTGACCACATCTGCTAGAAGGGGATGACATAGTGCCGATCTCCTGCTGCTGGGAGGGAGGGTGAAGCAAGCTCCTTCGTCAATAGCATCGTCAACTATGACAATCGCCATAACTAACACGGGCTGAGTTTGTAGTCAAGCACCTTCCTGCATTCTCTCTCTAAATGCTGGGAGAGGGGGACAATTATGGTCCCCTTTGTACAGATGAGGAAACTAAACAGTTTGCCCCAGGTTCCCCAAGTAGGAAGTGGCCCAGCAGGGATATGAACCCAGATGGTCTGGCTCCAGAGCCTAGTTCCCAGCCTCTGCTGTCTGTGTCCTAGCCACCTGCTCCAAGACCTGGCCCAGGTCACCTCTTCGGTCCACCACCCTTCCCCTTCCCAGAGCACAGGGAGGCTGGGCAGGAGGCCTCTGGAGGCTCCAGCCCTTAGTGCTCACAGTCCGGGCCTCGGGTCCCTGGTCTTGGGACCTGGGCCTGCCAGCCAGGCCAGCTTATTTGGCACACGTTTGAGATGCTGTTCAACGTGGTCTCCAGTCTGGGCTTACAGAACTTGAGTACCTTAACCTGAATGAAAGGAAAGAAGAGGAAAAACAGGTATGACAAAGAGAGGAAATCCTCCCAGGCTTCCTGGATAAGACCAGCAGCTCCCACACCTCTCATGCAAATTGCCTATCTCTCCGGGCCTCAGTTTCGTCACCCAAACAAGCCTTCTCAGGCCATGAGGCAGAAAGTTCAGGAACTCAAACTCCCAGGAGTCTTCCCTCCATCTCGAAAGGACAGATCACTTCCTAGATGTAAACAAACAATAATAATAACCATTGTTATATTTGAAGAGTTCCTACTTACTGGGCTCTTACTGTGATCTTGCTAGACCTCCCTAGCAAAATAGGACCCTTACTCTCCTCCTCCTGCAGGAGACTGGTGCCCAGAGAGATTGAGGTAATACTCTGGACCCCACAGCCCATGGTGGCAGTCCTGGGATCCGAACCCAGGACTTTCGGTTCCACTCTTCGATGCTGCTCACCTCCACGGGTGCAGAAATGGGCCACACGCAGCTCCTACTTCCGGAGCACGGAGTCTAGGGAAGATGAGACGTGTTCTTAAGGAACCCAAATGCAAAGCCAGGTGTGTGGAGGGCCCATGAGAGGGCCCAATAACAGGTTCTGCACACACAGAGCAGGGAGTGGGCAATGCCAGCTCTGCGGAATTAGGAATGACTGACATAGAGGTGACACCGAGCTGGGCACTGCCGGAGAGGATTTGGGGGTGGGTGAGGGGAAGAGACGGGGTGCAGCATCTTCAACATTAGCAGATATGTGGAAGCAGGGAGGGATAGGGTGCACCTAGGGAGGGAGAAGAGGCAGGCTCTGCTTGAGGGCTGAAGGGGAATGGGAGATGGGGCACTGTGGTCACATAGCCGGCCACCTCCCATACCTCGCCTTCCAGTAAGTAAGTGTTCACTCGTGATACACATTTTAAAATTCTGTAACTCCAATATGTATCAAAAAATAAAACAGGAATAAAAAAGGAGCCAACTTAACACAAGCTCTCCTCCATCCAGAAAAGACCTTCATCCCCATTGTGACTCCTTTGGTGAGACTGGCTCTAGCCTTGAGGCCACATGTTCTAAGACATCCATGTCCACCTTTCCACCGAGCTCCAAACCTCCCAAGACCAGGAGATCCTGCTTTAACCTCTACTTCAGGGAAGGAAAGGGATAGCCCTGCTCCCCACCCCTCCCACTCCTCACTTTCAAACCCACCAACCCCTACTGATTCAGCCTGATTCATGACTCAGCCTTATTTCCTCATATTTGAGGAAAGAGAAACTGAACCCATTTCATAGATTAGGAGATGGAAGGAAAAGGTTCCCATCTTCTGTGAAACCGCAGGCTCTGGTGCCTGACCCACACTTCCTGAGAGGCCCCTAGAAGGTCAGCTGGGCTAAGTACATTCTACGAGGCAAAGACTCTCCCACGCAGAGCACTGCAGGCCCAGCATTTATGGGGAACATCTCAAGAGGTACAAGATGGGGCAGCTCTGAAAAGCTATGAGAAAAACAGGGTGGAAGTGTGCTAAGCACCACCCCCAATGCTGAGATTCTAGGGTAAAATGGGAACTGAAAGGTTACCCAGGTCTGACCTCCCTGGCACATGCTTCCTGCATCCTCTCCAACTCTACAGCCTATTTACAAACCTTGAATAATGGGGACCTCACCTCCTCGACAAGGAGCTTATTCCCATTATCTTCCCTGTCACTCTTAGGGCTGTCTGTGCCCCCAAGAGCCACACAGGACAAGACTATGCCCTCTGCTTGTAGAGAGCCCTGCATGGACTTGAAAGCAAAGACACTGCCACTTAATGGTCCTTTTCTAAACCTTAGACCGCCTGTGATGACCCCAGTCCCCAAGGCAGCTACAAAGTCCTGCAGCCTCCCCTTCCTTCCCTCTCAGTCCCATAGCCTGA
Source organism: Tadarida brasiliensis (assembly GCA_030848825.1). Classification (NCBI taxonomy): domain Eukaryota; kingdom Metazoa; phylum Chordata; class Mammalia; order Chiroptera; family Molossidae; genus Tadarida; species Tadarida brasiliensis. Next base: position 101,885,857 of record CM061259.1, on the reverse strand, counting down.
GTCAGACTCTGGCCAGCTCTCTCTCTGCTGGACCATCCTTTCTGAGCTGGTTTCAACCCCGCCAGTCTTGCCACCATCTTTGGCCAAATGATCCGAGAAGAGCTGCAAATAGGGCAGAAACAGTTCAGGCCTGTGTCAAATATAGCTCTGTAAGTGACCCAATCCCTCTGAGCCTCCATTTTCCCATCTGAAAACGGGGCAGGGGTGGGGGTTACCCGCAGCAGCAGCTACTTTGCCGGGGTATTGTGAGATTTCAATGGAGCGTCTGTAAGAAGCCTGGCACAAGACACAGTAACAGGCATCGACTCAACGAGCTGCTTACAACCCTCTGTCCTCTCCACCAGCTCCAGGATAAAATCCAAACTCCTGGGCAGATACTGCAAGCTGCCCACACCGATCTTATCTGCCACTGCCCCCGTTCCCAGTCTGCAGCCTCACCAACACTTCCTCCCCCAGGAAGCCCTGCGGACATTAACAGCGGAGCTTTCCCCTCCACTGACCTTCCAAAGCCCATTCATCACTGATCACATTCACCATCACTTGATTCTTGTCCTCCCTCCCCCATCAGATCAGCGGCCTCTCCAGTCAGAAACCAGCAGCACCTTTTGCCCATTTCGTGTCTCCATCACCCCTGTCCACAGACATTTTCCATACCTATTTAACAAATTACCCTAACGTTCCATTTCAAGTAAAGAATGTCCAAATCTTCCAAACAGTCCAGATATTTCAAGCCATACCCCAAAGCAAATTCCAACCCAGCAAAACTCTGCCCAGACTCTAGGGACTTTCAGGCCTGGTTTCGGTCCCAAAGTTCGGAAGATGAGCCATAGCCCAGGGCAGAGAGAGACCAAAACCCATTTCTAAGTTTCTCAGATGCAGAGTTTCTCAGTTGGCCCCCAGGCCAACCCCAGCCTATGATCACATCGTCAACTTGTGACTGCAAAACTGTTCCTTGCATACCCCCTTGCTGACAGGAGGCTCTTTCCACCTTTTCTTGCTCGCTGGCTCCCTCCCTTCACCTGCTGATTCTCCAAGAGGCCTCTTCCCCTCTTCTAATCATGATGACAAGGAGAGTCTGACCACATGCTAACAGTCATCCTCATCGCTCAGAATTCCTTTCAACCTTCCAGCCCTTCTACTCATTTCCCCAAACTTCGGAATCCCCCCAAAGTCCAGCTAGTAGTGGGAACTTCCACTGGTATTCCTACAAGCTGAAAGTGAACTGTCCGCCCAGGGCCTAGGGAAAGCCTACGGACCCTGCAAGTCCAAGTCACAGTGCTGGAAAAGACCTCGGAGCAGTTAGAACAGCAATGCACAAACTTTCATCTTCCAAGAACTTCTTTCATTATCTATTCCACTCCATTGTTTTAAGATATCATTTATACACTAACAATTTGCTTTCCATTTTTTAAGAAATTACTCAAAGCCCCCAATAAAAGCCCAATCAGCAGTCACGAGATGGTATCCCCAGCACATGGAACTAAAGCCAGCATAAGTCTGGGCCACTAATTTACTCAAAGGGTATTTAATGAGGACCCACAGTGTGCCCTAAGCTCAGAAACCCATACACACATGCATTTTCCATTAGGATTCTGCAGTCCTGACGCTGGCTCAAAGTCCACCCCCATTACTATCCTCAAGGACCTTTGGGGCTGGAGCACCTAGAGTACCTCATAAGCTTAGCACTGAGGACTCTGGTGAGTCACACGAGAGAACACTGAGATATCAATCCCAGTGGCCTTAGATCTCTCATCACCCCAAAGGCTTGATGCTGGGCCCTACCTCTGCCCCCTGCTGATCTGAAAGTGACCTGGTCTAATGGAGATGAAAGGCACTGCCCTCCCCTGGGTGCTGGGGAGAGGTCTGTTGACAAAGCCACCAGCTGTCCCCAGCCAAAGCCAGGGAGACGGGCTCCTCCCTGCACCACCCGAACTGGGAGAGCGTTCCTGCCAGGGATCCAACCAGCAACAGAAATTGGACCATCACGGAGCTCCAGGCCGGGCTCCAACTGACTTCCCCTCCTGCTCCAGCTGCCCACAACAACAAGAGCAAGGGCAAAAGACCTCACCAGTACCAGCCAGAAGGAGGATCACTTGGGGGTAAGGGTAGTGGGGAGAGGGGGCAGGTATCCTCATAATTTCAACTGAAAATGAAACTGTGAGCTCAATCATAGCAGGACCTTATAGAGCCCTGTTAGCTGAAACTCAGGCTGGGGGAGGGGAGTCAAATCCAAGTTCCACCACTTCCCACCTATGTGACCTTTGTCATTCTGTGCCTCAGTTTCTCCCTCTGTAAAATGTGGTTAATAGTAACGTCAAAGAATTAAATGAGATCATGTATGTAAAGCAATTAGCCCAGTGCCTGGCCCACAGTAAACATGCAATACTTGTTGAATATAAACATGCCCGCTGTTTACTGAGGCCCCACAGATTCTCATTTCATCCTTATTCTGGCAGACAGTGTATTTGACCCATATCACAGGTGAGGAAACTGAGGCTAGGAGAAGGTAAGGAACCGGCAGCCCAAGATCACACAGCTGGAAAGTGACAGGCACCCAGGTCAGTCTGAACCTCAGACCAGAAGCCAATGCTGCTCCAAGCCATTCCAAATCCTTCGGGGGTGAGGGGGCAACAGCACTGGGGTGTGACTGGGGTGGGGTTCTGTATCCCCTGGCCCTGCCATGGCTGCTGGCTGACCCAGGTGCTCTGACCTGGGGAAAAGCCAGGAGGCCAGTCCCCAGACTCCCCGCCTGTCCCAGAGCCCACGCGTCCACGGGCACCCCCTCCTCACCCGGTCCCAGGGTGTTAAAGGGCAGCGCTGGAAGCGGGGGCTCCTTGCTCCGGGGAACCTGAAGGAAGACGGGAGCTACAGGCCAGGCCGCTCACAGCCGGGAGAAAACCGGTCCGGCTGCCTTACCCTTCCCGAAGCGGGGACCCGGCCCCTAACCCCCTCCCTCGCTAGACAAAAGTTTCCCCTGTTTGGGAGTGGGAAGGGGGATGGGGCATTCCTCGTGAGTGACATTATCCGTGACCTACAGCTGCCGCGCTGCCCTCGCGCGCACCCCGGCCGGCCCCGGCCCCCGCGCGGTCCCCCACCCCTTTGTCCTCCCACCCGAGCGCGGGCCCGGCAGCCGCCACAGCCGCCCGGCGCCCGCCCGCACCAAACTTGCTCCCGGCGGCCGCTCGGGCGCCGCGCGGCCTGCACGCCTGGATCGGGCCCCGCCGGCTCGGCGACAGGGAACCGGCCGGCTCCGGCCCTCTCGGCCTCTTACCTGCACAGCCGGGACGCTACCCGGGGAACGGGGCGCTCCGGACGAGTCGCCGGACGCCAGGGTCCCCCAGCATTGCGAGCGCCGCCGGGCTCCGGCCCGGGCCGGGTTAACCCCTTCGCGGCCGCCTCCCGCCGCTCCCAGCCCCGCGCCGCGCCGCCACCGCCGCCGCCGTCCGCCCCGCCCCCGGCTCGCTCTCCTCCCCCACTCCCTCCTCCCGCGCCCAGCCCCCAGTCCCGGCCCCCTGCCCCGCGCCGGGCGGCTTGCAGCCTCCCCTCCTCCCGCGGCGGCGGGGTGGGGGTCTCCCTGGAGACTGAAAGTTGGGGCGCGCTCCCTCGCCCCCCACGGGCCCGCGGAGCACAGACGGGCGAACCTGCGCGCCGAGGGGCCCCGGCCCGTATCCCTTACCCCCCCGGCCCCTACCTTCCCCAGTCGCGGCCGTGGGAGCGGGGCTCGATCCCGTGATGGAGCGTGAGTGCCGGCTGGAGATCCGCTCCCGAGGCCCGGTCCGCCGGCGGGCGTGCGGCGAGCGCCCCGGGGCGGGGGCTGGGGCGGGACCCCGCTCTGCTATCGGGGCTGGATTTCTCGGTTTCCACCCGGATTCTCCCTCGGCTCTCCCGGCCGATTCGGTGCTGCTCGGCGACCACGTGACGCGGGCTGCCTTTGACCCCTGTCTCGGAGCGGGTAGGGGGCGGGGGCCGCAGGGGGTGTCAGATGCTGCACCCACGAGGGCCGGGGGCGGCTGCCGGGCGTCCCGGAGGTGGTGACCCCGAGGAAACAAAGCCCGGGGGAAACCAACAAGTCATTTGGGGTCAAAGAGGGAACAGCGCTTGGGGGTCGGAGATGCTTCAGAGAGAACCAGGGAGACAAAGACCCAGGCCCGCCGCGCCTCCAAGGGCCCTGGGAGAGCCTGAGGGGGCCTCCAGGCTCTACAACCACTGGGCTTGTGACAACCCTCCTGGACCTCGTTCGAGGGCTCCTGACACCAGGTCTCTGCTGGAGTGACTCCTCCTGGGCAGGCCTGGGGGGGGAGGGGGGGGAGCGGTGGCTCCCCACCTTTGCCCTGACTCCTGAAAACTCCTTTATTTCCTTTATCGTGATTATCTGGTTCATTTACTGGTTTCACTGTTTACTGAAATGTCATCTACCCCAACAAGTTGTTGTAGATGAATCCCCAGAGCCTGGCACATAACAGGCAGATGAAGAGGTGGATGGATGACCTTGTGCAAATCTCTCTCCTGCTGAGCCTCAGTTTCCCACCCCCTGTTATTTCAGCCATCTCAACAACCCTGTGAGGGCAAGGTAACAGTGTCAGTCCTCATCAGACAGGTGGGGATCACCAGGCCCAAATAGATGAGATTATTTCTAGGAGTCTCATATGTAGCTATGAGCCTCAGCCTGCACTCAGATCTGACTGCTCCAAGCTGGAGCTTTTTGCCATCCATGAGCCAGCCTGTAAATGGGGGTGGGGTGTGGGGATTTGATTAGTGAGCCTTAAGGAGCTTGCTAATATGCAGATCATCAGGCCCCTCCCCTGGAAATACTGATTCTAGGTGAGTCTGGGAGGAGGCTGGGCAAATTTGGAAAACTGCATTGGTGATTTCCTAAGGACCTTCAGAAGTTCAAGATTATCTAACTGTAGGAGCAAAGTTCAAAAACACATGAGCAACCAGAACAGAGCAAAGGGAGGCAGAGAAGCCAAGTTTGACCATGAGAGCAGGATAGACTCACCCTGGTTCCCCCAAAGGGTAACCTCCCTGTGGTGAGGGGAAAGGGTGTTCAGCCAGCCACTTATGTCTCGGGAAGACAGATACTGGGAGATGATGGGACCAGGCTTCTGACTCCCGGACGTGTCCATATGACAGCTTTGGATGGAGTGTAATCAGACAGGAACAATCCTAATGGTGGTGGCCACAAGCCTAAATTGCAAGCCATATTTAAAGATAGTAACTTCCATCCAGCCGGTGTGGCTCATGAGCATCGACCCATGCATCAAGAGGTTGCCGGTTCGATTCCCAGTCAGGGCACATGCCCAGGTTGTGGGCCTGATCCCCAGTGGGGGGCATGCAGAAGGCAGCCAATCAATGTTCTCTATGATCGATGTTTCTATCTCTCTCTCCTTCTCCCTTCCTCTCTCTTTCAAATCAATAAAGAAAAATAAATAAATAAAGATAGTAACTTCCTCATACATACTCCCACCACCCCACCAGAATGACCAGGGAAATCAGCATCCACCAGCAAATTCTTTATAATCCATGTTCCTATAGTCCGTAACAGCAGGTCCTTGAAGATAATCTGGGTCTTAGGCAGGCTAAGTAAGCCCCTAGAATCTTACTCATGCATATCTCTGCTTTAGATGACCATTTCCATCCACGTGAGGCCCTGTGAGCATCTTCTCTGTGCCAGGCACTGTGCTGTAAGGAGATGCAGGGTGTACAGAGACATGGGTTTGGAGATACTCTGCATGTCCTTCCCTGTGTCCAAAGGCCATTGGAGCTGAAGGCATGCTGGGGACACCCAGGGCAAGTGCTGTGGCCCACAGTAAGAGGGAAGCAGAATGAGGGAGCTTTTGCACGGAGATAACCTCTGACCAGGATCAAGAGGAATGGGAGGGATCGGGGTAGGGAGGTGGACATTCTAAGCACAAGGGACAACCTGTGCAAAGGCCACATGGGAAGCAGGAAAAATTGAGTGTTGCATGGGCAGGAGGCAGGGGTCAGAGGGAGAAGAGCAGAGGAAGCAGGAAGGAAAGAATGAGCAACAGAACTGGAGAGGATGGTTAGGAGGAGATTATGAGTGACTTTGTGAGAGGGGCCCCACAGATTGGACATTATCTGAGGGCTTGATGGAGTGAGAAGATTGGCAGCAGGTGAAGGAGGTGATGAGAGCCACACTGTGGAAGGGTGGAGGGGAAGGGAGGTCACCTAAGCTGAGTGAGATGCTGTGTCTTGCCAGTGGAGCTGCAGAACCACTGCTTTTGGATCTGTGAGCTGGGGTGACTCCCGGTCACTAACGACTCTTCCTGTTCTTTGCAGGTCTTCAGAGTTGCTGTTCACCAAGCTGGACCCAGGGCCCTGGAGCTCACTGTCATCCAGAGAGCCTGTGAGGAGGTGAGGCCTAGGTCCCACCCAGGAAAATGGCCTCCATTGGTCTAGGTGAAGCTGAGGACTTGCATTTCTAACCACACCCTGGGAGGTTCTGCAGAAGACTGTCTTGCTCCTCCTTCCCCTCAGGACTCACCCACACCTCCTAGAGCTTTGGGGATCTTCTTTGTGTTGACAGCTCCCCCTGCCCAGACCCTCTCCTCAGCCCTAACTGGCCTCCCCACTGCCCACTTGACACTCCTCGGCTGTCCCAAGAGCCCTTTATCCAACTACGTAAGTCAAAGGCTGAACTCATTATCTTCCACCCAAACCTGCTTCTTCCCCTCCTCCTGTGTGCCCAGTACACATGTCCAGTCCAGAAATCTGACGCCAGCCCCTGTCCCCACATCCTATCCACGAGCCAGTCCCATTGGTTCTGGGGCCTCCAGTTTTTTTCTCTAACCCACCCCTGATTCTTCATCAGGGCCAACCTAGTCCGAACCACCATCTTGTCTCTGCCTTTGCATTAATGTCTTGTCTTAATGACCTCTTAAATACTCTCCCTACCTCCTGCTGTGCTTCTTTTTTTAAGAAAGATGTTTTTATTGATTTTTTTTTTTTTAAGAGAGAGAGAAAGGGAGAGGGAGAGAGAGAAACATAGATTGATCGGTTGCCTCCTGTACGTGCCTGGACCAGGAATTGAACCGGTGACCTTTCAGTGCACGCACGGGACGATGCTCAAGCAACTGAGCCACATCAGCCAGGACTTGCTTTGCCTATTCTAATCAATCTCCTGTTCCCATTTCATTCTTAAAACCACCAACAGCTTCCCATTGATCTAAGGTAAATTCTCTGCCTGTTGTCCAGTCTCATCTCTTGTCCTCTACCTGCCTTTCACCTTTACCTAATTCTTTGTGAAGAGTGTTGACTCAAACCAGGCTGCCTGGGTCTGAGTGCTGGCTTTACCACTTACAAGCTGTGTGACCTTGGGCTAGTTTTTCAACCTTTCTGTGCTCAGTTTCCTCATCTCTAAAGCAGGGACAATAATGGTATTACTTCATAAGGCTGTTGTGAGAATTAACAGGTTAAATATGTACAACCCTCGGTGTGGCCCTGGCCAGGTAGCTCAGCTGGTTAAAGCATCTTCCCGATACGCCAAGTTGTGAGTTCAATCCCCGGTAAGGGCACGTGTAAGAATCAGCCAATAAATGCATAAAAAGTACAACAACAAATCTATGTTTTTCTTTCTCTCCCTTCCTGTCTCTCTAAAATCAATCAATAAAAATAATTTTTTTAAATTATAAACCCTCAGTGTGGTGTCTGTCACATGATAAGCACTGCCTGGGTTTGAATGCTGGTTTTGCCACTTACAAGCTAAATGATTAATTGTGATTCTTTGGGTATCAAGTTAAATTTCATTTCCTCCTGGTGCTTTCTTTACACCCCCAATCCAGAACCTGCTTCCTGGTCTACACGTCACACCTACTTTTTCATCACCCTTGTAGTTACTTGTCGGCTGCCTATCTCTCTCTAGACCAGTGGTTCTCAACCTTCCTAATGCTGCGACCCTTTAATACAGTTCTTCATGTTGTGGTGACCCCCAACCATAAAATTATTTTCATTGCTACTTCGTAACTGTAATTCTGTTATGAATTGCCATCGGAAATATGTGTTTTCCGATGGTCTTAGGCAACCCCTGTGAAAGGGTCGTTCGACTCCCAAAGGGGTCGTGACCCACAGGTTGAGAACCGCTGCTCTAGAGTGTAAGCTCTGTATGGGGAGGACCATGTTTATCATAGCGCCAGGCACAGGGTAGGCAACCTGCTCATATTGATTGACTAAACAGTTGAAATGAAAGTCAATAGATTCATCATGAAACAGAGGACACTGTTTCCCTACAAAATACCCATCAATGGTACTTCATTCATTTATTCATTCGAGATTGATTAGTACCTCTCCGATAGTCTTCTTCACATCACCCTTGGGGTGGGGGAAGTAGAGGAACACAGAGATGAACAAAACAGCTGTGGCCCCTGTCCTCAGGAATGTATATCGTCTACTGCAGAGATAGCCATGTAGATGAATCAGAAGATACAATGCAATGTAACCATGTTGTTATAATGGCCTCTAACAGTTTTGTTTCCCAGGAGGTCTTTGGAACAATGCAAGGGAAAAGTAACTAACAACAAACAACTGCCAATTTAGGCAGCATCTCCAGTTCCCAGCAGGGATGTCTTTAGAGCAAGGAGGGTAGGTCTCATCCCACGGGCATTCAGCCCACCCACTCTTTCTCTGCCTAGAGACCTCCTATTCAGCCTTCAGGATCCCATTTAAGCACCACTTCCCCCGGGAAGTCTCCCTGCTCCTGCCAGGGCTCTGTATGGGCCCCAATCATGGCTCTAATGATTTTGGGGGACTGTAGTGGGATTTGTCAAGGACAATCCACATTTCATGTCATTTGCTTCTTTAAAAAAGTAAAAGGTGCCCTGGCCGGTTTGGCTCAGCGGTAGAGTATCGGCCCGCAGACCAAAGAGTCATGGGTTTGATTCTGGTCAATGGCACGTACCTCGGTTGCAGTTTGTCCCTGGCCCTGGTCGGGGTCGTGTGGGAGGCAGCCAGTTGATGTGTCTCTCCTGCATCGATGTTTCTCTCTCTCTCCCTCTCTCTTCCTCCCACTCTATCTGAAGATAAATAGAAAAATATCTTCAGGTGAGGATTTTAAAAAAAGTAAAAGGTGATTGAATGAATGTGCAACTACATGTTATTTCATGTTGGACCTCAGTGGAGGTGGAAAATAGCCTCTGTCAGACCACGTGACCTGATTTGTGGTTCGGAGAACATGGTCACCATAATTACAGCAGTGACCACATGGTGTAACAGTTTCCTCTCTCTCACACACACACGCAGAGCAAATCCTTCAAGGACCAGGGCTATTTGCTTCCTGGCAGACCTTGCTATCTGTCAAACAAAGGAGAAAATCTGTGAAACGGGAAGATTGTTCATGTTTCCAATAAACAATGGACATAAAATGTCCTGGAAACCAGCCCAAGACTGTCCAAAGTGGGGAATAGGAGCAATTAACAACAATTGACCACTGACCTGGCCAGCTGGTTCAGTTGGTTGGAGCATCGTCCCGTACGCCAAAAGGTTGGGGGTTCGATTCCTGGTCAGGCCACATACCTAGGTTGTGGGTTCCACCTTCGGTTGGGGTGTGTATGGGAGGCAACTAATTGATGTCTCTCTCTCTCTCTCTCTCTCTCTCTGTCTCTCTCTCTCTCTCCCCCCTCTCCCTTCCTTTCTCTCTAAAAAGCAATAAAAACATATCCTCAGGAGAGGATTAAAAGAACAAACAAAAAAAACAATTGGTTACTTACTCTGACACAAGCCACACACTTTCCGTATGTTACTCAGCAACCCAGAGAGCATGAAGCTCAGAGAGGTGAAGCAGCTTCCCCCAGGTCACCCAGACAGGAGTGGTAGAGATGGTCTCAAATCCAGATCCATCCAACTAAAAGACCAAGTTCTTGTCACTACTTATTTTACTCTACTCCCCAGCGCCCAGGTGTCCTGAGTCCCCAAACTGTGCATGGCCACCTGGATCTCCTCCCTTTGTTTCCACGGGGTTCCCATCCCACCCTTCCCCCTTGTACACCCACTGTCAACAATGCTACTGCTATTCAAAGAGCACTTGCAGCTGGTTTCCAAAGCAGTCCCTCTCTGGGGCCAGGTTTCCTGTTTCAGGCAGAATCTAAGGATGTGTCACACCTTCCCCAGGCCATCCCTTACTCCCAGGAGCGGCCACTGGGCCAAAGACTCCGCTAACACAGTCCCTCTCGTGTGCAGCATTTTTCCTTCTTCTTCTTCTTCTTTTTTTTTTTTAAATAAAGCATTTCCCCATTCTATAAACCAATTCCTTGGGACCCCACAGCAGTCCTGAGAGGTAAATACAATGGAGAATTTCACCCATTTTTAAAAAATACATTTTTATTGGTTTCCAAGAGAGGAAGGGAGAGGGAGAGAGAGATAGAAACATAGATGATGAGGGAAACATCGATCGGCTGCCTCCTGCACGCCCCCTACTGGGGATCGAGCCTGCAACCCGGGCATGTTCCCTGACTGGGAATCAACCAGGGACATCCTGGTGCATAGGCTGATGCTCAACCTCTGAGCCACACCAGCCGGGCTCACCCCGTTGTAAAGATGAGAAGATGGAGGCTCAGCCAACCTGTGGGAGATCCCCTCAACTAGCAAAAGAGTCGAGCTGTGCTAAACATGCGTTTGAACCGTCTGCCCACATGCTTTCAGTCTCTGGAGGGTTCAACTTGACCAACAGAACAGGGATGGGGGTGGGGGATCTTTAGAAGCCTCGCACAGAGGAGATAATGCTCTTGCAAACAAATGTAAATCGCTTCATTTCCCTTTTTACGGTGTTCATTGTGATGCACCAATTACAACCTGGCAAAGAAAAACACTTAGAAGCACGTGTGGTCTCTGAACGCCGTGACAGCAATCAGCTCAAAGTCTTCGGAGGGCAGGGCAGGGCCGGTCCAAGTTCAGCCCCAGCAATCAGGGCAGCGGGTGCCTAGGGCCAGAGCAGGACGACTTTCCCAAACCTCTGAGCTGCCACACAGGAGGGGTTCTGCCCCGACCTTGCCCTCACCCCGGGCCATGTCTCATCCACTCCTCTACCATCTGACCTCCTCATTCTTCATTCTCTTTCACTTGATCACCTGGAGCAAAATACTTTTAACAGCACTCAAATCAAAAGGTTATATTAATTTTTAAAAAGGGGTGGGATTTCTCCACAAGATTCCCATCGATTCTTTTAGTTCATTCTCCACTCCCATGGGGTAGGAGGAAGCATTACAATTCCCACTTTCTAGTTTAAGAAACTGGGGCTCAGGGTCCTGGTGCATCCACAGCAGAGGTCCAGAAAGACCCCACCCAGTGAAGCAAAGAAGGGTGGTCAAGGTCCCCTGGTCTGGGGGTCGCTGCCCAGTTCTCCACACATACCTCCAGCCCGCTTTGTTCATTGGCATTATTCTCCTGGGCCATCTTTCATCTCAGATTAGGATTCCAGAAAGAATTCAGTGGAGACACCGAGGCCCAGGGAGGAGCAGGGGGAGAAGCAGGGGCCTGCCTCCATCACCATGAGAAGCTGAGCTAGGACACCTGAGGGGCCCTGCCTGCCACCCTTCCCCGCTGCCCACTGTGTGTGCATCCGAAGCCGAGAAGGAGGCAGCACCAGCAGGGCAAGGACTACCAGGGCCAAGTCTAGACACCATTCCTGGGCCCTTGGAGATGAGCCAGCATGAGGGGCGGGAGGGGGAAGGTGTTGACTCCAGTAGGAAATTGGCTCTGGGATTGGCCTGGTGGCCAGACTCTTGTCTGGGGCTATCTGCTCCAACAGGCATGGAAATTCTTATCATTCCAAGGTCCTCTACTCACACCCACCTGTCTGAGCTGGGTCTGTCCTGAGAGGGAGCTGGGTTGGGGGAGAGAAGAGTGAGGGAGGTGGCAAGGATACACCCCCACTCCCACCACACATACACACACACACACGCACACACACGCACACACACACACGGCACAGTTGCACTCATTCATGTGCACACTGCTCACCACCATCCACCTCCCTCCATTGAGTGATTAAGAGCGTTGGAGCCAGACTGGCCCGTGTTGGAATCTAAGGTCAACCCTCACTTATTGTCACTTACCTTGGCTTCAGTTGTTTACTTGTAGAATGGGGATAATAGCACTTACCTCGAAGGGCTGCTGAGAAGATTAACTGAGAAGCCACTTAGCACCATGCCTGGCATAACTGTAGTTGTTTCTGTCACTTTAACCAACACTCCTCTATAGCTCATCGAGGTTCATCTCTATTGCACACACACACACACACACACACACACACACACACACACCCCAGAGGCCAACTCCCAGGCAGTCCTCAGTCCTCAGCTAGATGACCCACCCTCACAGACCTGTCACCCTCTGACCCCTCCACTCTGGGCAGCCTGGTGCCCTCAAGGCCTGGGTATGTGCCAGGTGTGCCCAGCATCCCCTCTGCCCAGAGTGCCCTCACCTCCACCTCTTCACAAGTCTAACCTCCCCTTTTCCTTCAAGTCCCAGCTTCAGTTCCATCTCCTCCAGGAAGCCTTCTCTGACTGTCCTCTGGTCTTCCTTCTCTGAATTGCTGAGGCCCTCTGAGTGAGTCATTGCCAAGTGGCAATGAGGCTTTCTCAGCCTGTCAGTGAGAAAACCTCTTCCTTCTTCCCCCTCGGAGTCTCTTAAAACTGAAAAAAGCATTCCCCAGGCAGGTTTGGGACACCTTACATTGACTTCCTGCCTCCTAGCAACAGTAGTCACCCCTCACACATCTTCCAGGAGCTGGAACCAGGACAGGCCAGTTACTCAGCTGGACAGACAGGATAAATTACAAACTGGGAAAAGCTGGAAGGACCTTCAATCCATTATTGGGGTCCCAGGTACAGTTCTGCTGAGGAATGGGGAAGCAGAGAGGGTTGTCTGGAGCTGAGGGTCCCTGCTGGGGGAGGTGTCCCTGAAGCCCTCCTGTAAGAAAGGTATCAAGGTAGGCTCTGCAGCCTGCAGGACCAGGCTCCCCACCTTTCTTGGGGAGGAGGATGCTGATTTGTTCTTGGAGGCCCTGGAAGATGCTCTGGGAACCAACTGTGAGGTTAGAAGAAGCTGCAGGAAGCAGAACCCACCCGACTCTGGAAACTAACCGTTCAGAAGCCGAGCAGCTTCAGGGGCAGTGAGTTGTCCACCGCGTGACCACCGGGTGACCACTGGGTGAAGGGAAGGGGTAGGCACATCTGGTCAGCGTGCTCAGGGCGGGCTGGAGGAGCCCTGCACTGTGTGGGAACAGGACCAGGACTCTTCTCAGATTCTTCCTGGCTCTGAGAGTAACTGCCTAATATTCAGTGATGTAAAGATCTGGACATCTGCCCTGGCCGGTTTGGCTCAGCAGTTAGGGTGTCGGCCTGCGGACCGGAGAGTCCCCGGTTCGGTTCCTGCTAAGGGCATGTACCTTGGTTGCAGTTTGTCCCCAGCCCCGGTTAGGGTTGTGTGGGTGGCAACCAGTCGATGTGTCTCTCTCTCTTCCCCCTTCTCTCCCTCCCGCTCTATCTGAAGATAATGCAAAAATGTCCTCGGGTGAGGATTAAAAAAAAAAAAAAAAAAAGATCTGGACATCTGGGTCTAAAATTCGGTCACTTTAAGGTTCTGAAATGCAGCCCTGGCCGAGTAGCTTAGTTGGTTGGAGCATTGTCACTATACGCCAAGGTTTCGGGTTTGACCCCTGGTCAGGGCACACACACACTCAACCAATATACGCATAAAAGAGTGGAGTAACGAATCTCTCCCTCCCTGCCTCCCTCTCTTGCTCTCAAATCAATTTTTTAAATGTTCTTATTGATTTGTTTAGAGAGAGATAGAAACATCGATCAGCTGCCTCCTGCATGCCCCCCACTGGGGATGGAGCCGGAAACCCGAAACCCCAGCAAGTGCCCTGACTGGGAATCAAACCGGGACCGCTGAGACCATGGGATGACATTCAGTCTACTGAGCCACACCGCTGGGCTCTAAAATCAATTTTTAAAAAATGAAGTTCTCAAATGCCACACATGAAATTTTTAATTTTTTAGTAAACATGTTTTAAAAAGTTAAAAAAAAAACAAGTGAAATTAATTTTAGTAATATATTAACCCAGTATACCCCAAATATCATCATTTTGACATATAATTAATATAAAGAAATTATTAATGAGATTTTTATTTTTTTAATTTTTTAAATCCTCACCTGAGGATACCCTTTCCATTTATCTTGAGATAGAGTGGAGGGGAGAGAGGGAGAGAGAGAGAAAAGAGAGAGAGAGAGAAACATCGATGTGAGAGAGACACATTGACTGGCTGCCCCCCGCATGACCCTGACCAGGGCCAGGACGAACCGCAGCAGAGGTATGTGCCTTTGGCCACAATCGAACCCACGACTTTTTGGTCCGCGGGCCAACGCTCTAACCACTGAGCAAAACCGGCCAGGGCAATGAGATGTTTTAAATTCTTTCTTTTGTACCAAGTCCTCAAAATCCACTGTGTATCTTATCCTCACAGCATGTCTCGATCCAGACTAGTCACGTGCCAAGTGCTCAATAGCCACACGTGGCTAGTGGCTACAGTGTTGGACCACACAGTCAAGAAACCGAACATCCATGACTCACTTTCCTCAAAAGCTAGGCAGCTGTGCCTCGGAGACTCTAGAAGTCTGCAGCACATTAAGGTTCCGTAATGCTGCAACTGTGATCCCACCAGATTAAAATGTTTCCCAGAGTTGGCCTGTGGATACATCTTCTCCCCACGTGTCTTTTGTGTGGAAAGAAATCCAGGCCCCTTCAGAGCCCCTGGGGGGTGAGGGAGCAAGGAGCCCTCCTCTCAGCTGCCCCACCATCTGGCCCAGCGGGGTTGGGTGTGCGTGTGCCCAGGGTGCTGGCCTCTCCTTGTGCAGCTGCCTCGCCCGCCATCCCTCCAGCTCGTCATCTCTCCATCCAAGCGCACACGCCTGGAAGTGAGACTCCTGCCTTTGAGTCCTCCTGGGGAGGGGGCATGCCCCTGCCTGCAGCAGATGGAGCTGGGAGTGTGGTTAAAACCCCCGTGGAATCCCCTGAGGGTGGAAATGGTCTCCATTTGCTCGAAGCTACAGCCTGGAGGGCAGAAGTCAAGCCTGAGAGGGCAGAAGTCAGAGACCCACTGTCTGCGGCTGGGAGAGCCAGAGGGCTCTCTGAAGTCATGGGATCTATGCCCTGAATGGTGCAGTTGGGGAAACTGAGGCCTGAGAGCAGAAGGGGTTTCCTGACAGGCGCAAGGAAGTGTCAGCCATGGGCTCTCCTCTTCCTGCTCCTAAAATCCCTCTCCTGTCTCCACTTTCGGGGACAGTGATGATGCAGACCCCGTATGGCAGAATGTCAGGGAGGCTGCGGGAAGGCCTCCAGTTTTATATTGACGTGGGCGATTTCTTGCCCTTGGGGTGCTTGTTCCAGGCCCAGAGACCTCCTGGTTCCAACCTTGCCCCAGGCTCCCCCTTGCCCCAAGCCTACAGGTCCTACAGAAGGTCTGGGGAATGGGGGCTCAGGCACAGGCAGGGGTCTGGGTAAGGCAGAAGCTGGAGCTGGTCAGGAGGGTCAGTCAACAATGACCAGCCTTGTCCAGCCGGTGTGGCTCAGTGGTTGAGCGTTGACCCATGCACCAAGAGGTCGCTGGTTCGATTCCCGGTCAAGACACATGCCTGGGTTGTGGGCCCAACCCCAGTGGGGGGCATGCAGGAGGTGGCCAGTTAATGTTTTCTTTCATCAATGTTTCTATCTCTCTCTCCCTCTCCTTTCCTCTCTCTCTAAAAAAATCAGTAAAAGGAAATATATATATATGTTAAAAAAACAATGACCAGCCTCTGTGTCTGCTCCCTTATCCAGCTCTGGATGCCATTTCTAAGTCCTTTTGCAGCCACAGGCCCATCCTACCTCACAAGAGCCCAGGGGGAAGGGCTCAGGAGGCCTCACCATCAACACATCAAGTCCCAGCCCAAATGCCAGGCAGAGAGCTGGTGCTGCAGCTTTGTTCCTGCTCCACTTTTTGCAGGTGGGGAAACTGAGGCCCAAAGTGGAGCTATGACCTGTGTCAGGCTACAGAGCCAGAGGGAGGCCCCTGAGGTATCATTGGCTCAGCACCCATCCAGGGAGACCCCACCTTGCTCTGCTCCCAGGCACCCAGACATTCTGCAGCTGAGGAGACAAACATTAGAAGTCACCTGCGCTCACATTTTCCAAGCTGGGCTGTTTCCAGGCTGGGCTTCCCCTCCGGGAAAAGCCCCAAGTCCATCCGAACGGTCAGGAGAATCAGGGAGGAAATGACAGAGATCCTGCTATAGAAGGCAACAGAAAACAGCCCGACCTCTGGCTTCTAGGATCTGGCTCTGCCGAAGTGGAGGGGGGTGCGTGCTGGGGGTGGGGGGACAGCACGAAGGTAGAGCTGGAATCCAGATTTGGAAAAGCACAAACTTAGGAGTGAGGCGGGCCTGGGTTTGAGTCCCAGGGCTACTACTTAGCAGCTGTGTGAGCTTGTGTCCATGACTTCCCCTCCAGGTACTGGGAGACTGAGTGTCCACATGCTAAGCCCACAGCTAGTGCTGAATAAACGTTAGTTCTCGCTCAAATGCCCCTCCAGGAACCAATCAGGTTCTGCCCCCCTCCCAGCTGCTACCCTTTGCTGCCATAAATTGGTCCATAAATATTTATTGAATAAACAAATGAATGAATGATTGTTGCCAGCACAAAATACAGCAAAATATAGGGGAAGGCTTTGAAGTAGTCTATCGGGAGATCTGACAGACTGTCACAACTCACTGGGTGGCCTCATTTTCTAAAGACCGTAACAATAATGAACCTTTCTAAAGCACTCACTGTGTGCCAGGCTTTGCTAAGAACCTTGGAGCACCGAGTTCTCCCAGCAGCACCTGGGAAGGAGTGATTCTTGCTCAGTTGTCCCGAAGTCACACTGCTGGTTGGCCGCCACGCCTAGATGTGGACTAGCCATCCTGTCCCCAGAGTTCAGGTCTTCACTAGGGATGGCCAGGACTCCTGTGGGTGAGGGCGCCCTCTCCAGGCTGCTGCTGGTGCTGCTCAGGGTTTCCCATGAGTTGGAGGTTCCTGCAAATCAGAAGTGAGGGCTCTGCCCACTCAAGACTGTTGCCTGGACCCTTTGTCAGACTAATCTCACCATTTTCTGGGTTTTTCCTGCCCAGAAGCAGGAAGGAAGCAAGGGCTCCAGATCCTTTGTCCTCCCTCAGCTCATCCTCCCCCGCCCGGCCCCGACTTCTGGACCTTCCTCTTCCTTGTCCAACCACCGACCTTGAACCTGAAGCTCATTCCCAGGCAGACTTTCCAGTGTGACAGCAACAACAACTCAGGGCTGACAATCCAGGGACATGGTTGACGCTCTGCCAAGAACCAAAGGGTGCTTCCCTCTCCCAGTGGGCAGATTTGGAGAAATCTTGCCCCCAGATGGGGGAGATGGGAGTCGGGAATGTGCCAACAGCTGACATCAGTTTACAAAGAAGCTCCGCAGTGATGGTGTGGGATCGTCCCAGCCACCCTGCTTAGAGAAGGTTCGATTGCGCTCATCCAGTTTAACAGACGAGGAAACTGAGGCCCAGGAGGATTGCGTGAGTGGTTCATGATTCTGCAGACATCTGGAGGCAGCAGCAAACGTTTACCCCAGTCTCCAGAGATTTATTGTTATCATAACAGCTATGAATATTATTTAAAGGATTTACTAAGATCTGACTCTGCCAACAGCTCTCCTCTCTTTACCTCATTTAATCCTCTCAGTGACTCTCAGTAGTGAACCCCATTTTACAGATAAGAAAACTGAGGTACAGAGAAGCAAATCGCCTACCCAGGTCCAGTATTCGCATCCACAGAGTATCAAAGCCAAATTTGAACTCAGATTGTCTGGCTCCAAAGTCTCAGGTCTTACAGGCACCTGGAGTGGAGGAGTCACCGTGTTTCCCAAAGTGCACCTGGGATGAGCCTGGCCTTACCCCTGCTCACGGAGCTGCTTCCGGCCCGGTGCACACAGCTCCTGGGAGCGCCCAGGCAGCGGGCCCTGCAGGACTTTGGGCACAGGGGGGCCACGTCTGCATGTGAGCCCTCTGCACGCAGCTGCCCCTGGTCTAGGTCAGTGTGGCCCTGGGACACTTCACAGATAAGCTCACACATGTGTGCACAGATCCCCCTCCCTCCCTCGCTCCCTTCCTTCCTTCCTTCACCAAACACCAGCTACATGGCCCTCATGTTTCCACACACAAACATTCACTTCTTTTGCTGACTTCCCCAACCAGGCACAGCTACCTAATTTATGGGGCTCAGTGCAAAACGAAAATGCAGAACCTCTTGTTCAAAAATGGAGAACTCCACCAAGCATGGGACCCGGCTCGAGCACAGTGGTGGCATGCCCATGTGCCCGTGTGCCACCCTGTGCCACTCATCTTGTTCCTGTCCTCCATTTATATCCTCACACAGTCCAAGTTCTTTCCCACCTCAGGCTTTTGCAAAGGCTGTTCTCCGGGCCGCAGATCCTTTCCCCATCGCCTCTCATAACTGGGTCTCTCTCATCATTCGGGTCTCAGCCCAAAGCCACCTCCTCCGGGGGGCCTCCTTGGTTCCAGTCTAAAGCGGCCACCCACACAGCCCTCCATCACATCTGCTTTGTCCCTTCCTAGTGTGCATCACAGTCTGTGACCTCACACATCCTTGAAGTTGGCTGCTTACTGTCCATCTTCCCGAGGGCAGGGCTGTCCTGTTCAGGACTGAATCCCCGGGGTCCAAACCAGTGCTACGCATATAGTAGGTGTTCAGTAACTATTTGTAAAACAGTGAATGAATAAAAGAATGAATGGACACAGACACCTTCACACACCCCTCCCCCACCCCCACATCACCTCCCACCCTCCCTCTGCAACCCAGACAAGCATAGGGGTGCTCCCCAAATATCCTGGTGTCCCAGACATCCCAACACAGAGAGCTGATGAGATCCAGAGGGGCAGGCAGGTCCTGAGGCCTCGAAGCAAGGACAGACGGAAGTGACAAAGCCTAGAGAGAAAGAGAAAGAGAAAGAGAAAGAGGGAGGAGAGAGGAAGAAGGAGGACAGAGGAAAGAATAAGGAGGCAGAGCTGGAGGAAGGAGAGAAGAGGCAGACAAGGAGAATGAGCTGGGCCGGTGATAATCCCGTGCCTTCTCTTTATTAGCGAAACCCATAATTACTATTAATACCTGGCCCCTCCCTGGCCCTTTCATCCAGGCTGGTGGGGAAGTTTTGAAGATGAAAGTCTGGGAGGCCTCTCAGGTGCAGGTAACAGGGCTTCACAACCAATAATTAAACGTGGCAGCCCCCTCCAATTACCCCCACCCCCACCCCAGGATGCTGTGCCACCTGACTCAACGCCTTTCCAGGTGGGCACTCAGCTAGCTGCTCTCTGGGCCTGGCCCTCCTCTGAGAGATGCTCAGCAGTTGCCCTTGAAGGGGTGGGGCTGTCGGCAGAGCTAGTCCAGGGGGAGGTGCCAGAAAGAGGAACCTCATACCAGGTGGCCCTGAAACTAAGGAGCCCTGCTCTCAGCTGAAATTACAACCCCATCCCTGCCCCCCAGTCTCACTCTGGAGGCCTGTGTCTCTGGGCCCTGCCAGATGGCAGTGGGGGACGTACCCGTGGGAAGGAGGATCTAAGCAGACAAAGAGACGGAGTCAGCATGTCCAGTTCCTCCATGAATCCCCAAGACGATCTGGGGTCCAGGTCTCTGGCATCCTCAGAGGCCATTTTGTTCCATCTCCTTCAAAGGGGCCTCCCCTCTCTAGCAGCAGTGATTGACATCAGCTAGGCTCCCCCACATATCTGCAGTGATGGGGCCCTCACTACCTCCCGTTCTTTGTTGAGCTGCCTGGACAGTAGGCTGTGTGATCTCATCCAATCCCTTGACATTAAGTACAGTCTAGACTCTACAGGCTCCTGAAGTTCCATCAGTGGCCCCTACCTGGCCCATGAACCCCACATGCCTGCCCCATCTTTCTACTAGGATGTCACGTGGTGGCTCCCACAGGGCCTGAGCTTGATTCCCACCCTCTGCCCCAGTCATGACCTCCCCACTTGGTTCTAGGCTCCCCACCTTGGTAAATGGCCCCACAGTCCACCCATCGCTCAGCCCCAGGACCTGGAATCATCCTCAGCCCTGCATCCAATCCATCTATAAATCCTATAGGTTCTATTTCTCAAGTGTCTCTCAAATCTGAATGTGTCCTCCATCCTCAAAGCTGCCATCATGCTCTGAGCCACCATCATCTCTCACCTGCATGACCATCGTCACCTGACTCTCCAAACAAAGGCAGAGTGGACTTTAAAATACATAAATCAGAACACGCCACGCCCTGCTTACAGCTCTCTACTGCCTTCCATGGTATGTAGACTATAACACACGCTCCTCACCAGGGCGCACCAGAACCCTGGCGCCCTGGATGACCTCATCTCTTTCCTTCTCTTTGTGCCACCCCCACCTCCATGCAGTCCCTCAGGCTCTTCTCAGCCTCAGCAACTCTGGCACCAGCTGTTCCCTCTGCCCAACGCTCCCTCCAGCCCTCCTCATGGCTGTACCTTCTCACCCTTCTGGTCTCTTCCCCCCAAGAGAGTGAGCCCACCCCTGTAATCTTCTTGGGTCTGCCTGTTTCCTTAACAGCACTTACCACAATCTGTAATGATGACATTGTTGGCCCATTTACTTGTATAACAGCTGGCTGTCTCCCCTGCTAGGCTGCTCCATGATATCTATGCTACCCATTGCTCTATCACTCTCCAAAGCCCAGCACAGTGCCTGGCACATAGTAGGTGCCCAATAAATGTGCTAAATGAATAAGTGACCCAGGGTCTGTATCCTGATGCCAGCAACCCATTGGGTCTTGTTCTTCCCTTTGAGGTGACCCAGAGCAGGTCATTCACATCCTGGTTCTACAGCATGGCGAAGTGCATAGGGGCCTGTATCAGGGTCTAGGAGGTTTGGTAGCAATCTGTGTCCGTTTACTTCACTGTGAACCAGCCAAGTGACCTTAGGCACACTCCTGACCTTCTCCTGCCTCAGTTTCCTACTCTGGAAAATGTGGATAAAACTCTGAGCTCTTGGGACACACACACACAGCCTCAGCCAAGGCTTCTCCGCCCTCTTCTTCCGCAGTGTGGAGATCAGGCGCCATCTAGTGGGCATGTAGGGGAGAGCAGACATTCTCAGCCTCTGTGTTTCACTTAGGGTGGAACCTGCCCTGATGGTCCTCACCGGGCATAGCTGGGCCTAGGAACAGATGGGCTGCCCATTGAGGTGTGTTTAACCTCTTGCCCACCAGCATAAAACTCTGACCCTGAACCCCTGTGGGCTCACCCCCCAATCTTCAAGCTCACCTCCCACCATTCCCTCCTCTCCACTACACAGAACTTCTCCACAAATGATTCTGAATAATCCAAGTTTTCCTTTGATTCAACACCTTCCCACAGGCGGTTTTCTCAGCCTGAGAATTCTTCCCCACCATCTTCTCCACGCTCTGGCTAACCCCACTCCCACACTGGGCCTCTACTAAAATGGCCCTGGCCCAGGGGCCCCTGACCAGGCTAGAGCTGTCCTTTGTTGCTGCACAGCCCCCTCCCCCCCCCACTACTAAGCGTACGCCACAGCCTCCATGTTTCTTGCTCGAATTCCTGTTAGACAAAGACCTTGGCAGAGGCCCTGAAATGCTCCCCTCCACATGCTAAGTGCTGAGAGAGTCTCAGCCTAGAGAGGACCAAAACTGGGGTTTTTCAGAAAGAATGCAGGGTGCTGCTTCAGGCTGGGACCCAAGTCCCAATGCCTGCTGGGCTGCAGTTGGTCTCTTCCTCCTGGCTGTGTGAACTAACTTACCCTCTCTGGATCACAGTTTCTCCCCACCCTCTCCTCGCTCCCGTTTGCAAAACTTCCTTCCAAAGGGAGGAGAAGACAGATCCCACATGTAAATTAAAGTAAAAACTGTTGGTAAGAATGGGAAATACGAGGCCTTCCAGGCTGGGCTTGAGGGTCCAGGAAAGGGCTTGGGTTTGGCTTTCTCAAGGCCAATTCCTTCTCTCCATTCATGCACTCAATAGATATTTGAAGAATGCCTGGATCTGAGATGAAAAATACTGGGGTTCTGGAGTCAGATTGCCTGGCTTGTGGCTGTTGACCGCTAACTTGTTTCCTCAGTTATAAAATGAAGGCAATAGCCTGGCCGGTGTGACTCAATGGTTGAGTGTTGACCCGTGCCCCAGGAGGTCACTGGTTCAATTCCTGGTCAGGGCACATGCTTGGGTTGTGCGCTGGATCCCCAGTAGGGGGCGTGCAGGAGGCAGCCAATTGATGTTCTCCCTCTCCCTCTCACTGAAGTCAATAAAAACATAAAATAAAATAAAATAAAATAAAATAAAATAAAATAAAATAAAATAAAATAAAATTAAAATAAAATAAAATAAAATAAAGGCAATAAAAATTTTCTAACTCACAGGGTCAGTGAGGGCATTCAATGAGATGATACATGCAACTCAGTACAGGGTCTAGCATGTTGCAAATGTTCAATTAATGTGAGAGCTGTTGTTGCTACTATTATTCATCAAGCAACTACAGTGTCAGTCACTAATCTCATGCTGCCTTGATTCGCCTGCCCTGCACTCAGGGTCTCCCTTGTCTCCAGCACTCTGGTTCCTATGGGGCCCAGGGCAGCCCCTCCTCAGTCCCTCCCTCGGATTCTTCCTCAAGGCCTCAAAGCCTCCTGCCGCCCTCCCTCAGGAATTCCAGAACATCTGGAGTGGAATCTCCTCCATCCCATTGTTTTCTCTGATTATTTCCGGCTTGTCCTAGGAAACCTGGCTGTCCTCTGAGGATGCTACATTCTCCCTCAGGCCTCCCAGTGGCTTCTCCTTTTTCTTCCACTGCCTGTGGAAGTGAGAAGAGGTGGGAGAGGGGATGGAGAAGCCACAGGATGTGAGCTTGTTGTCCTCTCTACTCCTCTCTGTCATTTTCAGGCCATTCTTCCTCCCTCCTCCCTAAAGGACACTAGTTTTGAATCCTGTTGCTATACCATAGCACCCATTACTCCACCTCAGTGCAGACATCTACCAATCCCTGGGTCACACTCTCCCATCCTTGAGGGCTGTCTCAAAGTCACTCTCCATCAATTTGTCCCTGTTTTGGTTCTTAGTCATTTCAATATTCACATAGCTGAGGCTGTCATCACCTGGCCTCTGGTCACTTGACCTGCTCTTCTTTAATGATCTTATCCCCAACCCCATCTCGGCCACTCACTGCTATGGTCAATAAGAATATACCGAATGAATGAATAAACTATGAGAAGTGATGGTAAACACATTCTCTGTACTCACAGTGTTGATGGTGTGTGGGATGGGGTGGAATGGGGAAAACAGACAAGGCAAAGGGAAGACCCCGCAGAAAGTGGCTTCTACTATTCCTCCAGCCTTGAGGAATTCCTCGAACTCTCCAAGTGTCTTCCCACCTCAGGACCTTTGCATGTACTGTTCTTCCTGCCTAGACCATTCTTTCCCCCTTCGTTTAACTAATTCCTATTCTGTTTTCAAGTCTTAGTTTAAATGTTATTCTTATTGTATCTCAGAGCTTAACACCGAGTAAGTGCCCAATAAAGATATATGTTTCAATTACATATTTAAAAATACTATTATCCCATTTTACAGATGAGAACACTAAGGCCCAGAGAGGTGACAATTTTTTCCCAAGGACCCACAACTAGTAACTATTTGTAGAAATAATAAACATGTTGATTAAATAATCAAATGGAGTTTGAAAGCAGTGCGTTTGACGGTTTCTGAGATGATAACACTTTCCTGCGGAGAAATTTGTCCTGAGGTGGTTGTGTAGATCGCCTTTCGCCATAAGATCAAGCCGTGCTCATTTCACCAAGCCTTCCTTTGCTGAGGTTTATAGGTTTGGAACCCACCCCACAAGACTCCAGTCTCTGCTAATATACCTCCTGTATTGGGGAACTCACTACTTGAGCACAAAAAGCCTTCTTTGCCGGGGTCCAGCCTCGGCAGGTCCAGGGGTTCCCAAAGGTGTGGACGGAGTCGGCGAGAGAGAGAGAGAGAGAGAGAGAGAGAGAGAGAGCGCGCACGCAATGTGGGAGACAGAAAATCCTTGATCTTACTTCTGCTTAGTCTTCATGCTTCTCCTTCTTCTTCTGCACCAGACTAGCAGAGCCTTTTATTATGTATATCGATCCACACCTTACATTGTTTCCCCCAAACCTTTTAGGCAAAAAAGTACAGACATTCTTTTGGTTGTTTACCCAACTCTTAAGTATATTACATGTTAATTACTAACTATCTCCACCCTTCATCCAGACATCCTCTTAAAACTCCTGACCTTTCCTCCTATCTAAGATCCTTTTAAGCTTCCACATTTCTATCCTAAATCTTATTTTCTTGCTTTTCTTCCTGTAATCTTTTCTACCATTTACATCATTAGTCATCTATATGTTACTTCTATAATAATTTCTAACAGACAGCTAACAGATAGAGAAAGCAAAGATTAGTCTCCTTCAGTTGCCATCCTGCATTTTTATTTTCCCATTTACTTTATATCTTCAGTCACTGTTCTTCGTGATTCCTGCCACGCAGAGAATCCACTTCTCCAGGGACAATGTCAAACCATGGAGCTCACCCGGGACTGTGTCAAACCGTGGTGGTCCTCGTATCTCCAGGGACTATGTCAAACCATGGAGCTCACCCGGGACTATGTCAAACCGTGGTGGTTGCTGTTCCAGTGACACCGCTCCCAACATCTCCCCCTTTTTTATTTTATTTAAGTGGCTGAATTCCTTGAGAGGACTGTGCCTGTCTTAGGTCAGGATGTTCTCACACGGAGCCGACCAACCTTGCCCGTCATGGGAGACTGAGGCAGCGTGGGCCCAGTTCCTGTCTTAGGTGGCGGTCGGCAATGCGTGTGGACTCCAGTTGCCCGTCATTGACTAACCAGTCCAGTTCACCAAGGTCTAGGCATGGTCAGCCATCTCTAGTTTGTGGTAATGGACCTGTATGGGCTGCATTCTTATAGCATCAATTTGTTGTTTCAGAAAGGCCATTAATTTGTTGAATAAGATGGGCCCCCTTTTTTATTTTATTTAGATGAAACTTATGCATTTGGATGGCAACCTCTTGGATGGAATTACTTAGGAGTTAGAAGTAGGACTAGAAAGAGACATAGAATTGAGAGAATGAGTAAGAAAAGCCCTATACTGATTAATGAGGGTAGCAAAGCTGACTGATTAACTTCTAAGGGAGTAATACATATCTATCCTATCTATATCCTAAGTGACACTTAAATGAAGTTCTAACCTTTAATGTTAGTATCTCACTTCTAATAACTATTAAGACCTCTTCTAAAGCATCTATTTTAGCCTCTAATTTCTTAAAACCTGCATTTGGACAGGTGGGCAGAAATGGAGTAAGAACTACACTTCTATCTTTGGAAGCCCTTGTCACACCAACAACAGATAATACTAAAATCTAACACTGACTTTTAGAATCTTTGGGAGTAACAATTGTAAGAACTCTTTTAGATATATGCACACATTTCTGGGATATGCCCTTTTTCAAATCAAAAACATATAGGAACTAAATCACTCCTACCCATATAGGCAAAATCAACGGTAGAGACATTTCTAATAAAATCAATTGAACCTCCCCCCAACAATAATGGTTGATTAGTACATACAGGAATATTCTCATTTTCCCTAGCAACAGGTTGTAACAATGCAGGTTGTGGAACATAAGCCCAATGAGTATAAATTGGTGAGCCTGAAACACCAGACCCTTGCACCCAGAATGCAATTACAGCCAACATAGCCAAAAATAGGGATGATGGAGAAAGTTCTGTCCCGCTAACTCTCACAATGGTGGTTGCTTCTTCTGTGAGCCTCTTTAGCTGTCCTCAGGTGGGAACAGTCGCCTCACAAGTGGCTCTGGATCGTCCCACGTGCCTTCTTGGATAGGTAGGGTCTCCCCTTCTTCTGGCATGAATGAATAGCCATTCGTCTCAGGTATCGGTCCAGAGAGCTCTCATCAGGATCTGGATGCTCCGTGATGCGCTGGGGTCTGAGTTGTGGCGGGTGACTCATTGCATGGCCGAATTAGTCTGTCTGGAATCCAAATCGGACTTTCTGCGTCCTGTGGAAAAATACAAGCATACCCTCGCCCCTTGGTTAGCAATGTATCAGGCCCTTTCCATTGTCCTGATAATAAATCCTTCCATTTAACGTAAGTTGCTGGCTTTGCTGGAGTTGGTGCCCAATGTCTGGACATGGCAGAACTCTCATCTATGTTTAAATTCAAAATATTTATTACATAAAGAGCATGTTGCAGTATCTGATGAGGTGAACTGTATTTAAATTCTGCCTTTTGTAATTTGTTTATTTGAGTTTTCAAAGTCTGGTGAGCTCTTTCAATAATTGCCTGCCCCTGAGGATTATATGGAATACCTGTAGTATGAGTGATGTTAAATCTCTGTACAAATTCTGCAAATGCTTTAGAAGTATAGGCAGGGCCATTGTCTGTTTTTATATTTTTTGGCCAACCCATATAAGCAAAACATGCAAACAAATGTTGTGCCACATCTTTAAATGCCTCTCCTGTTCTTGCAGTGGCCATAATTACATGCGAATAGGTGTCCACACAAACATGCACAAAGCTTAATTTTCCAAATGAGGACATATGAGTTACATCCATTTGCCAAAGATCATTAGGTTGAAGACCTCTGGGATTTACTCCCATAGGGAGACTGTTACTATACTGAGGACAATGAGGACAAACTTTAACTATTTCTCGTGCTGCTTCTCTTGTTATTTTAAATTGCCATCTGAGAGCAGCAGCATTCTGATGATGCACAGCATGTGAATTTCTTGCTTGTTCCACAGCAGAAAGAACAGTTACAGTCATCACTTCTTTTGTAAGTGCATCAGCTAATGCATTACCTTCTGAGAGTGAACCAGGCAACCCTGAATGTGCTCGTATATGCCCAATATAAAATGCCAAATCTCTTTTTTGAACCAAATTTTGCAATTCCTGTAATAAGATGAATATTTTTGTTTTGTTTTCTGGAATTTGAGCTGTTTCAATATGAGGAAATAATCTGACTACATATTGGGAATCTGTATATAAATTAAAAGTTCTGTCATTAAGAACTGAAAAAACATGAATAATAGCCAATAATTCTGTTCTCTGTGCTGATGTCTCAGCTGTATTCCATTGCTTTTGTTTTGAATCTATAATGACTGCTGCATTTCCATTAGATGACCCATCAGTAAACACCAAGGCAGCAGGTGGCGGTAAAGGTTTAGCCGAGCATTTTCGTGGAAAAATAAACTTTTGTCTAGAAAACAGCATTAACAAAGGGTGAGATGGTAAATGATGAGCAATTTGTCCTGAGAATGAAGCAAGAGCAATCTGCCAATTTTCTTGTTGAATGAGAAACTGTAATTGATCTGAGTTATAAGGAATTACAATTTCTTGTGCATCTTTTCCAAATAACTCTAAACTTCTTTTTCTGCCTTTGGTAATCAATGTAGCAACCAAATCTGGATAACTTGTAAGCACTCTTCTAGGAGTAGAAGGGAGATGCAGCCATTCTAACGGTCCCTTCTGCCATAGACATCCTGTAGGTGAGTGCTCAGTAGCTAGAATAATTATACTCCAGGACTCAGTATAGGACACATAAGTTAGGAACTGCTTGTTAATAGCATGTTCTACTTTTCTTAATGCTTCCCGAGCTTCAGGAGACATTTCCCTTGATGAATTAGGATCACTGTCTCCCTTTAAGATGTCAAATAATGGCTTCAATTCCCCTGTACTTAATTTCAAAAATGACCTAATCCAATTAATATCCCCTAGCAATTTCTGAAAATCATTCAAAGTACGCAAATGCTGTGTTTTTAATTGCAAAGGTTGATGAGTTATAATTTCTGTATGCAGAATTCTTCCTAAATATGAATAAGGTGGGTTAACTTGAATTTTCTCTGGAGCTATTTTCAATCCCTTTTCTTTCAGAGCCTCAGTAGTTTGCATTAGAACCTCCTGTAAATAGGCTCGATCTGGGTGGGCGAGCAAAATGTCATCCATATAATGAATTATATAAACTGTTGGATGTTGATCTCTGATTCCTTGCAATGCCTGATCTACAAATTTTTGACATAAAGTTGGACTGTTTTTCATTCCCTGAGGGAGAACTTTCCATTGATACCTCTGATAAGGCTGTTTTAAATTTTCAGAGGGAACACTGAAGGCAAATCTCCTTTTGTCTGGCTCATAGAGAGGAATAGTGAAAAAGCAATCCTGCAAGTCTATAACAATTAAATTACTTCCTTTTGGAATTGCTACTGGACTGGGGAGGCCTGGTTGAAGAGGCCCCATATCCTCTATAGTTTTATTGACAGCTCTGAGATCCTGCAGTAATCTCCATTTCCCTGATTTCTTTTTAATTACAAAGATTGGAGTATTCCATGGACTGGTAGAAGGCTCTATGTGTCCTTCATCTAGTTGCTGCTGAACTAACTGACGTGCTGCCACTAATTTTTCAGCTGACAGAGGCCACTGCTCCACCCAAACCGGGGAATCATTAATCCAGGTGATTGGGTCTGCAGTCAGAGCAGTGACCTGACCTATAAATCCTGAGATCCCAGTCCAGCGCGAGATTTCCTAGGCTGAGGAATGATTGGCATGATCATGCCTTGTTCATCTTTTCCCATTCCTTTAAGAGGATTGAAATTCATATTCAGCATTTGATTTGCCACGGTGTTATTTGGACTGAATATTAACACTCCCATCTGTGACAAAACATCCCGTCCCCATAGGGTTATGGGAATTGTTGAAATCACATATGGAGTAAAATGGCCAGAATTATTTTCCTCATCTTCCCATTTAAGTACCTGTGAACTCTTTTGAACATTTTGTGCTGACCCCAGACCCACTAATGAAGTTGGAGTAGTAACTGTGGGCCAGGATGAGGTCCAATCCTTGCCTGCTATACAGGAGGCATCTGCCCCTGTATCTAATAAGCCTAATATCGGTTTTCCTTGAATTTTCAAAATTTTAGTAGGTCTCTGTGATTTTATTTCCTGAATCCAAAAAGCCGCATCACTAGATCCAAATCCTGCATTCCCTCTTTCGGCCTGCGTTATCGGCTTTCCAGTTTGAGTAATAGGTAACAATAATAACTGAGCTATTCTTTGTCCTGCCTGTATTTGAATAGTCTGAGTAGGTGGGGATAATAAAATTTGTATTTCTCCAGTATAGTCTGCATCTATTACTCCTGGAATAATTATTAATCCTTTGAGTGATGACGAACTACGCCCAATTATTAACCCAACTGTTCCAGGAGGAAGCGGACCATAGGTTCCTGTAGGAACTTTAGTCACTGGAGCATCAGGAGTTAATATGACACTGGTGGAGGAACAGAGGTCCAATCCTGCGCTGCCTGGGGTGGCCCTGAATAAGTCGTGGACTGTGCGAACGGATTGGTTACACTCAAGGCCCCTATTGTTATCTGGGCCCGGGGCTGGCCCTGTTGGAAGTTTCCCTGCCAATTACCTTGTTGTGGGCCATTGAAATTATTCCTTCTCCCTTGCAGGAGAGTGCCATTTTTATGATATTTAGATCTACAATCTTTAGCCCAATGAAAACCCTTCTCACAACGAGGACATAGTGTTGTTGGAGCATTATTGCTCCTCCCTTGGGCCCCCTGAGGAGGGGGTATAGGAGCTCCATTGTTTCCTGCTTTGGTAGGACAATGTCTGCTAAAATGTCCTGGCTGCCGACATGAATAACAAAGTCCTGAATCTGACTGATTATTTCCTTTTGTCTTATTAACATTTTTGATATACTGAGTAAATGTCTCTCCCTTCAGGGCAGCTGCGATAGCTACACCCTGAATAAATGCTGGAGAAACTTCAGAACATTGTTTTATATAGTCTCCAATTGATCCTGTCCTTCTGATGGGCCGAAGGAGA
Organism: Tadarida brasiliensis; assembly: GCA_030848825.1. NCBI lineage: Eukaryota > Metazoa > Chordata > Mammalia > Chiroptera > Molossidae > Tadarida > Tadarida brasiliensis. Next base: position 101,855,867 of record CM061259.1, on the reverse strand, counting down.
GACTGACAAGTAGCATTAGCATTTTCAAAAGCCAGTTGTTTAACCAAAATATCAGCAGCTTCTTGGTTAGTTATTACTCGCTTTACTGCCTGGTCAAGTCTGTACAAAAATTCCTGAAATGGTTCATCCTGTCTTTGTCTAATTTCTGCCAATGCCGTAGACTTTCCTGAAGTTACGGGAAGTCCCCTCCATGCACTTAATGCACTATGATTAACCTGTATTAGCCCTTCCCTGGGAATGTAAAGCTGATCATTAACCGTAGCATAATCACCTTCCCCCAACAGCATGTCTAATGTAAAGCCACCATCTCCTCTTTTCTTTTCCTTTTCTACAGCCTTTTTTACCAGATCTTCATATTCAGTCCTCCACAACAAATAATCTCCCCCACTTAAACAAGCCTTACACACTTGAAACCAATCATGAGGAGTCATCCATTTAGAAGTAACAGCCTCAACCAAAGTCAAAGTATAAGGAGCCAAAGGACCATAATTTTGACAGGCGCATTTCAATTCTTTCAAAATTTTGTAAGACAAAGGTTCCCAAACCGGATATTCATCATCTTCCGAATCTCTCTCAAACATTACAGGACAACAGAGAGAAAAATCAAAATCTCCTGCAGCCTCTGCTTCTTTAACTGCTTGTTGAAAACTGGAACCTAGCTTAGTGCTTGGTCGATCCCGAGGTGGAGGCGGGCCCTGAAACTTTCTAGTAGGCTTTCCAGGCAGCTTCCGAAAAGGAGGAGGCCCCTTTTCTTCCCGAGTTATGGGGAAGCCCCAGGGATCATCCCTATGATATTCTGCAGCAGCTTCATCGAACTCCCTTTGCTCTTCAGGAGTTACTTTATCATACTTTTCTGATCGCTCCTCATCTTCCTTTTCCTCCTGCTCATTCTGTGCCACATATGCTAGAGATTCTAGGAATGTCGGAGGAGCAGTAGCTCCATCCTCCTGTTCGTGAGCCAGGGTGTCTCCATTTAGACCCCAAAGCATAAAAATACTTAATAGATTGCTAAGAAGGCGTAGCACTTTAGATCCTGTCTGACCCATTTCTTAATTTTTAGTTCTTCAACTTTCCACCCTTACCTACCTATCTTATGCAGGGGGTCCCGGGCACCCACGGTGGAGTCCTATCCGTCCCGAGCAATACCTTACCTTCAGGTCCCTGTTCGGGCGCCACTTGCCGGGGTCCAGCCTCGGCAGGTCCAGGGGTTCCCAAAGGTGTGGACGGAGTCGGCGAGAGAGAGAGAGAGAGAGAGAGAGAGAGAGAGAGAGAGAGCGCGCGCACGCAATGTGGGAGACAGAAAATCCTTGATCTTACTTCTGCTTAGTCTTCATGCTTCTCCTTCTTCTTCTGCACCAGACTAGCAGAGCCTTTTATTATGTATATCGATCCACACCTTACATTGTTTCCCCCAAACCTTTTAGGCAAAAAAGTACAGACATTCTTTTGGTTGTTTACCCAACTCTTAAGTATATTACATGTTAATTACTAACTATCTCCACCCTTCATCCAGACATCCTCTTAAAACTCCTGACCTTTCCTCCTATCTAAGATCCTTTTAAGCTTCCACATTTCTATCCTAAATCTTATTTTCTTGCTTTTCTTCCTGTAATCTTTTCTACCATTTACATCATTAGTCATCTATATGTTACTTCTATAATAATTTCTAACAGACAGCTAACAGATAGAGAAAGCAAAGATTAGTCTCCTTCAGTTGCCATCCTGCATTTTTATTTTCCCATTTACTTTATATCTTCAGTCACTGTTCTTCGTGATTCCTGCCACGCAGAGAATCCACTTCTCCAGGGACAATGTCAAACCATGGAGCTCACCCGGGACTGTGTCAAACCGTGGTGGTCCTCGTATCTCCAGGGACTATGTCAAACCATGGAGCTCACCCGGGACTATGTCAAACCGTGGTGGTTGCTGTTCCAGTGACACCGCTCCCAACACTTCTTTTTCAAACAGTGTAAAGAAACAATTCATGGAAGAGATGCAGATGCTCAAAACAATCCATAAAGAGACATCTGAGCTTACTAATCATGGAAGAAATACAAGGAGACATACTCAGTTTCTCAGTTTAGCAGAAGTAAAAATTGATATGAACTTACTAGAGGGCAGTTTAGTAACATGGTATCAATATGTAGAATATCATTCCTTTCAAATTCTGGCAATTTACCCTGAGGAGAAAATAACACAGGTGGATTCTTGACAGTTTTATTTATATTTGTAAGTTCTGGAAAAAAAACAAAATGTCCAACAATAGAGAACTGGGTAAAAAAACTAGTGGTAGAGCTATACAAAGGAATATCATGTAGTAGTGAAAAATGATGCAATACAGATATTCTGGTTGCTGGCAAAAGAAGATTGGGTTGCCGGGGACAGAGGTGAGAGGAGGAGGGTGTTTTGTCTTTTGTTTGTATACTTTTTGGTAACTTTGAAATTTTTTATTTTTGTGAATGCATTTAATATTTAAACTAATAAATAAAATTTAAAATATTTGTACAAAATGTTGCAGTTCTCTGCTAGTTGTTATGGGAAGGTGTCCACGATGTTGAGTGGAAAAAAAAAAGGTTACCAAGTGGCATATAGAATACAATTTCATTTATGTAAGATTGTATATTGTATACTAAGATATGGGTATAGATATAAGTATAGAAAGTTATTTCTGGAATGATGTCTCAATTTGATGATGATATTTCTAGAGAAAAAAATTTAGACATGATTTTTACATACTTTTCTGAATAGTGTAGATTGTTTATAATGAGTATGGATTTTTTTTTAAGTCATCAAGGAAAAATAGTGTTAAGATTATTGTCATTAAAAAAGGAAGTGCCTCTTCTGTACATATATGCAAAAAGAGCTATGTGCTATTCTGCATAATCATTTTGTTCAATAAAGTCCATTATATGGGCTTTATATATATATATATATATACATCCTATACATATATACGTACATACACACACGCCTATACATATATACCTACATACACACACAAATACATATAACCTACTTCTTGGCCCTTCCCCATATCTCTATCTATACATTCTTCTAGTCTTTTAAGGTCCTTCAATATTGTTATTAGAGGGATGTAGAGAAGTAGCTATTCAACATATGGGCTTTGAAGTCAGAATTCCAAATTGGTCACAAATGTGTAATCTCAGTTAAAATTCTTATCTATAAATGGGAAATCAAAACAGTATCTATTTGATCATGCTGGGAGTATTAAATGAAGCAATGCATATAAACCATTTATCCCAGGTTGGTATTTAATAACAAGTACTGAAAAATTTATTTTTTCTTTTAGATATTTGAAATACAATTTTATTCTGATTCTAAACAAAAAGGAATGTGAATGACAGTAACTAACAAGGTTTTACCACTGAATATTGTGATATGACTGTAACAGTCTTATTTTACTTTTTTCTTTCTTTATTGATTTTAGAGAGAGAGGAAGGGAGAAGGAGAGAGAGAGATAGAAACATCAGAGAGAGAGAACATTGACTGGCTGCCTCCTGCACGCCCCCCACTGGGGATTGGGCCCACAACCTGAGCATGTGCCTTGACCAGGAATCGAACCGGCGACCTCTTGGTGCACGGGTCGACGCTCAACCACTGAGCCACACCAGCAGGGCAATGTAACAGTCTTATTTTAGAAACTCAATAGGGAAGCCCTAGCTGGGTAGCTCAGTTGGTTAGGGCATCCTCCCAATATGCCAAGGCTGTGGGTTTGATCCCCAGTCAGGGTACATATAAGAATCAACCAATGAATGCATAAATAAGTGGAACAACAAATCGATCTCTCTCTCTCAAATCAATCATAAAAATAAAAGGAGATGTTGCCCAGTTGGTGTGGCTCAGTGGTTGAGCATCGACCCATGCACCAAGAGATCGCCGGTTTGATTCCCAGTCAGGGCACACGCCTAGGTTGTGGGCCAAATCCCCAGTGGTGGGCATGCAGGAGGCCGCCAATCGATGTGCTCTCTCATTGATGTTGATGTTATCTCTCATTGATGTTGATGTTTCTATCTCTCTCTCCCTCTCCCTTCCTCTCTCTCTCTAAAACTAATAAAGAAAAAATACAAAAAATAATAATAATAAAAGAAGAAACTCAACAAGGAAACAACTGTGTTCCAAAACAGCTAAATATGTTGGTCCAACAAATGAAGTTATGTTTTTTAACTGCCACGTTTACTCCGAAGCCCATTCATCTCCTTCAGCATCCCAAAGATCAAGCACATGTTCTGCCTAGCTATACAATGAAGTGGCAAACATGCTGCACCACTGACATCACAGGACAGTTTCCCATAAAACTAGATCTCCGATGCTGGGTCCCAGCTTTACTTTCTCACAGGTCATCATCCTCATCCGGGACAGCAGTGGTCTGAGTAACCTCTGGATCACACTCATATTGTGCTGCCAAAGCTGGGCTCATGACAACCTCTGGTGGGGCAAGAGCAGGCATGGCAACAAACTCCAAGTTAGGATCTCCAATTAGTTTTCTAGCAAGCCAGGGGGAGCGCTTTTCAAAGTTGTAGATACTTTTGGCAGAAGTGTTGTACTCCTGAAGATTCTTCTTTTGGTGGAAGACAATTGATATTGCCTCAACTTTTCCATCCTTAATATCTTCTGTGTTGTTACACAAGACGACGGAGATCTTTTTATTTTCTCTTTTTAAAAATTGTTTTTCTTTATTGATATAAGAGAGAGAGGGAGAGGGAGAGAGAGGTAGAAACATCGACCAGAGAGAACATCGATTGGCTGCCTCTTGCATGTCCCCCACTGTGGATTTGGCCCGCAACCTGGGCATGTGCCCTGACCCGGAATCGAACCGGTGACTTTTTGGTGCATGGGTTGATGCTCAACCACTGAGCCACACTGGCCGGGCACGATGGGGATCTTTTCACACATTCCTACGAGATCTCCATGCCAGTTAGGCACATTTTTGTAAGTAACTCTCGAAGTTACATCAGACATCATAATGGCACATTGGGCTTGGACGTAATAGCCATCTCTCAGTCCACTAAATTTCTCCTGACCAGCTGTATTCCATACATTGAACTTGATAGGTCCTTCGTTGGTGTGGAACACAGGGGACGGATCTCAGCACCTAAGGTAGCTATATACTTCTCAGATTCACCAGTCAGATGAGGTTTCACAAATGGTTTTTCCAGTCCTGCCATCATCAACACAAGTATGAACTGAACATGAGGTGCTCCTTGGACAGCCATCTGATGTTCCTCTCAGCCCTCTGACTCTGGATAATTTATTCTTATTTTTCCCAGTACATAGTAGGACAAACTCTGCCTGTTTTTTATTTTTAATTGAATTCATTGGGGTGACATTGGTTAATAAAACCATACAGGTTTCAAGTGTACAAATCTATATACTACAACATCTGCAGGATGCATCGTGCACTCACCACCCAAAGTCAAGTCTCTTTCCGCCACCATTTACTCCCCCTTTGCCCTCTTCCACCTCCCCTCACCCCCTTTCCCTCTGACAACCACCATACTTCTGTCTGAGTTTGTGTTTGTTTGTTTGTTTGCGTAATCCCTTCATTGCCCGTTTTGTTGTTGTTGTTCCCCTCCGAGCCACGAGGTGCGCTGCCGCCTCCAGGCGGACCAGGTCCGGAGTCAGAGGCGGAAGTCTTCCAGCCGCGGCGGCCGCCATCCTCACACGCAGCGCGCCTCACCCAGCAGGTGTGGCCGCACGGTGCGGTCTGAGCGACGGACCCGCTCCCGGGCACACCCAGCCCCTGCCACCTTTGGCATTCCCTTAAGCAAACCGTCTTTTCGAGGGTGAGTCTTAATCTCCTTGGGGACGCTAAAGGCTGTGTCTTCCGGAGGCCTCGCCCCGTGACCCCAGACGTGTACTTCCGGGGTCACAACGTGACCTGTCGCCCCGCCCCTCTCCCAGTCTCTCTTTCCGGTGGCGGAGTCTGGACAAGGCGCGCAGGTAGGAGTCCTGGGCGAGGATAATCCGGGGGCATCCTGTGGCCAGGGGGTCCAGCGGGGCCGGGGGCACGGGGCTGGCGTCCTTCCGCGGAAGCCGAACCAGGTTCCGGGCGAGAAGAGCGCGGCCGGCCGGCCCCAGACGCAGGTTCTCGCCTCGTCTCGGGAGGCGGCGGACTTGAGAGGAACCTGTGAAGTGGGGTGGGTGCGTGTCTCCGGCCTGGAAGGCCTTGGCCCCGCCTTGCAACCGCGGCTGCGTTTCAGCGGCCACACGGCGCGGTGGGGAAGGAGCGGGGATCCTCGTCTCCTCCGCCAGCTTCTCCCTGAGCGGGCGCAGGCCAGGCCCCTGATCGCGCATTTGTTTCCTCGTCTGGAGAACGGGAGCAGTGTCGCGCCGATCCCACGGGGTTGTAGTGAGGATTCAAGGAGGGAGTGCAGGAAAAGCGGCCCTGTGTTGGGTGATTGCTAAGTCGGGCATGTTTCAAGTTCTGGGCGCCCAGGGCAAGGCCTCCCAAAGCCAGAAATTGGGGTTAGGGGCTGCACGGCAGTGTTTGCTGAGCACTTGCCATGCGCCTGTTAACCCCTGAAAGCGGAGATGCGTGTGGGACTCAAAAGTTTTGTCGGCGGTAAGGAGGCGCTGCAACGGGTGTTTTCCAATAAGACACCTGGGAATCCGGGTTGCTAGAGTGCTTGCAGCTGCAGGAGGCCCGTGCATGTCCTGTGCACTCGTGGGCATCCCTTGCAGGACATTTGGTCCTGTTGAAAACCTCCACGGAGACATTTGGTCCACACCAAAAGGTGCTGGATCGTCTTCCATTCATTACTACGTAGCCCACCTAGATAAGGAGGATTCTTGTTGGCAATACATCCACAGCACAGTTATTGGACCAGTAAAACGTGATGGTATTTTTTAATGTATTAATCTTGTAAATTAAAGTTAGGAGGTCTTTGAACCCAGGGATGTTTTCTAAGGGTGGATTTTTTTTTTTGGACAGGACCACATGTTTGCTAGCTAATCCTCAGGAGCAAGTGCTCCCAGAGGAGCAGAACTTGGGGTTTTCTTTGAATAGTCAGGGAAAATGAGTTCCGTTAACTTTGGGATTCTTTGCTTTTTCTTTCAGAAATGGCACCTCGCAAGGGGAAGGAAAAGAAGGAAGAGCAGGTCATCAGCCTCGGACCTCAGGTGGCTGAAGGAGAAAATGTTTTTGGTGTCTGCCACATCTTTGCGTCCTTCAATGACACTTTTGTCCATGTCACTGATCTTTCTGGCAAGTGAGTATCTGGGTGGAAAGGTACAGGACCCAACTAAGCAAGGGGCTGGGGAAAGACCCTGGAACTGGGTGGCAGTTTAAGGAGTTTTCTTGAAAGAATTAAAAAGAACGTTCAGATAAGGAAACGTGCTTGGTTGTTTGGTGATTTCCCGGGCACTGGAGTTACGAGAGAGGAGACATTTTGTTTATGGCGTTACAGTGTGGTGATCATTGACTCCTCAGTCTCTTGGTACTTTGTAGAGAAGGTGGTAGTGGACTGAAAGGTAGCCCTGGGTACAGGTTTTGACTGCCATTGACACGTTTTTGTGATTTGTGTGGAGTCCCTCAAATTCTAAGTTTGGTTTCTGTGTCTGTAAAATGAGGGTTAATAGTGCCTTCCTCGTGAAGTAATTGGGAGAGTGAAATGCAAAAGTCAGTAAATGTGAGTGTTAATACAGAGTTAAGCTATCATGGGACTTTGAACCCCACTAGACAGCATGAAAAGCCCATGGTGGTCTTCCCAAAGACCAGGATGCATGTTCAAGATGACCATCATCCTCTGCCATATCCTAACTGTGGCCCTCTTGACTCAGGACATGATTCACACTCTCAGTCCTTATTGGATGAGAAAGAAGTGATCCTGTGCTTTTTTGTCCCCAGGGAAACCATCTGCCGTGTGACTGGTGGGATGAAGGTAAAGGCTGACCGAGATGAGTCCTCTCCATATGCTGCCATGTTGGCTGCCCAGGATGTGGCCCAGAGGTGCAAGGAGCTGGGCATCACTGCTCTTCACATCAAACTCCGGGCCACAGGAGGAAATAGGTAAGGCTGAGGCCAAGTGTTAAGAGCACTGGGGCTTGGGTGCCAGAATACCTGAATTTGAGGCTTGGTTTTTCTTTTGTGACTTTGCACAAGACATCTTAATGTACATAGTTAATAATTGGTTCCTGCATGCTGTGCACCCTCCTCCCTCCCCAGCAACTTAATGTGTTTTTTAAGCACTCACTGCATACTAGGTTAGGTACTAGAAGAGGGTGATGGGAAAAAGTAAAGATAGACTCTACCCTCTTGTGTGGCACCTAGGCTGTTGCAGTCAGACTTTAAACAGAATAGAGCAGGGGAGTGTGTGTGTTCTGTTTGCGCCAAGTGCTGGGAAGCAAAAATAAGGTGTTGGGAATGGATTGGTGATAATGTATAATTTAAACTAAGACCTAAATGTGCCAGAAGTCAGTTCACTGAAGGAAGGATGGGGGTGAGAGCAGAGTATTCCAGCTGCTAGAAAGGAGTCCTAAGGTGGGAATGAATTTGGCACATCTGAGGGAAAGAGTGGCATGAGGTGTGATCAGAGAGGTCCTGCTGGGTGGTGAAGAACTTGGTAAAAATTTAGACTGGGGGTGGGGAGGGGGCACTCTAATAGTAATGACCGATGGGATTGAGTTTTTTAAAAAAGAACTGTGTGGGAACAGATAGGAAGTTGTTAAACTGGTCACAGATGGTAGTGTCTTGGTCTTGGGTGGGTGGAGTATTGGGAAAAGGACAGACCACCAAAGAAGACAAACTTAGAGCATGTGGCTGAAAGGGGCAATGCATTAAACAGGCTGCAGGCAGATGGTGTAAACTGTGACCCAGCCGCCAAATCTGGCCTGTCACTTGTTTTTGTGTGGTCAGTGGACTGAGAATTTTTTTTATGTTTTTAGAAGAATTTTTAAAAAGTATGTGACAAAACTGTAAGTGGACTATAAGTGGCCCACTAAGCCTAAAATATTTACTGTGTGACCCTTTAAAGAAAGTTTACAGGTCACTGAACCAGAGGGTTGTGAGATCTTAGAACCCCGAATGACTAGACCTTCATTTCCTAGGACTAAGACCCCTGGACCAGGGGCCCAGTCAGCTCTAAGAGCCCTTGCCCGCTCGGGAATGAAGATCGGACGGATTGGTAAGTGCCCCTCTATAGCTAATATTTGGATTTGCTTTGAAGCATTGACCCCAGAAAACATACGGTGTGCCCAGTGGGTGTGGGGCTTGGTCTGGTGGCAGTTGGCAGTTAGCTTTGTTAATGCAGACTTTGAGTGATGCCACGTGACATAAAATCTCTGAACCTCTGCCTGACGTGTCTGATGGAACTAAGAGGAGAATTGTCCTTGTCTTCACAGTGTTCCCAAGGGGGTTACTACTGGCTTTTTGTGTGGGCTGACTCCTGCGTGGTCTTTGCCTACTACAGGCAAAACTTTTAATTGTGCTTCACTGATGTGTTTTTGTACAAATTGAAGGTTTGTGGTAACCCTGTGTCAAGCAAGCATGTTGGTGCCATTTTTCCAACAGTCTCATCTGATGGTTAGCATTTTTTAGCAGTAATATGTTTTCTAATCAAAGTACATACATTTTTTTTTTTTTTTTTAGATATAATCCTGTTGCACACTTACAATAAAGTGTGAACTTATAGGCACTGGGAAACCAAAACAATTCTTGTGACTTGCTTTATTGCAGTATTGCAGTGGTCTGGAACTGCACCTGCAATATCTCCAGGGTATGCCTGCAACCATCAGTAGGACGTGACAGTCACATGACAGAAAGGAAGGCAGACCATGGTTGAGAATCACAGCAAGTCCCCTACATTTGTGTAGCCACAGGTGTTAGCCCTTCTCTATTGTTTCTGTGCACTTGGTGGCAATGTGTACTGATCCCTCAGTCCAGCCTTCTCTAAAATTTCCTCCAGAATATTTTCAACCTTTTACCTCTTAAAAGGAGATAGTCTTCAGTTACACTGTTTAGGAGGATTTTTCTACTAGAGAGTCTGGGCTAGGTGTCAGGAACCTGGATTTGTTGCCTATTTCTGATATCTATGCAAGTTGTGTACCCTCTCTGAGCCTCAGCTTCCCTTTCTGGAAAGGACACTCAGACCACTTCAGAAATTTTGAGGGAGCCGCAGATGGGGCAGCTCCACGTCCACCTGTTATATTCCGAGGACTCACTGGGGAGCAGCAGGGTCCCCTTCTGATCCAGTGCACCACTGGCCTAGGGAGGCCTGGGCTTCTTCCCGTCCAGCTCTAGGCACTGATGTTTTCTCTTCCTCCCCACAGAGGATGTCACCCCCATCCCCTCCGACAGCACCCGCAGGAAGGGGGGTCGCCGTGGTCGCCGTCTGTGAACAGGACTCCTCAAATTATTGTTTTCCGTTAATAAATGGCCTTTGTGTGAGCTATTTCGACTCCAGTCATCTCTCCTTCATGTAGGGGCCACCTCTCAGGGAAGTTTAATTCCTTTCTCTGTCTGCATTTAACCAGGGTGTGGGACTGACTTGAGATCACAGTGCTAAGTCAGCAGGCATAAAATAGATATATTGCTTCAGAGGACGTACATACCCTATCAGACAGGAACACAGGAGGGGTTGATTCAGCCCCTGACATGGGACGGTGGGTGAGCCTGCGTTCGGCAAACAGGCTTCCTGGGAGGAGGCCTAAGTAGAGGTAAGATAGCAATGCTGCAGTTGAGTCTTGTACACTGCTTGTGGCATTGAGTTGCCTCAGTCATCTAAAGCAGACGGAGGCCTTGGGGACCTTGGTTTGAAGGTGGAGATCTTGGTTCCAGAAATGGCCCAATTCTTAAAGAGCCAGAGCAGAGTGGAAACTATTGAGTCAAGTGTAGCCTGAGCAGAAGAGGAGCCTTCCAGACGGGAGCCATATATAAACACGTGTGGGTGTAGACTCTCCCCCCCACCCCCCATACCTTCTGTGCAAAATTGGTAGTGCACTCTATTGCATCTTGCTTTTTCTCACTTGGCAGATCTTTGAGATTGTTCCACATCAGTACATGAAGTACATAAAGATTCAGTCACCCTACAAATACACACCAAGCCCTATTTTCATCGGCAATGAAAAATAAAAGTTTTGCTTTCCGGAAACTTGTATCCACCTCCGAGGACCCAATAGCACCAGATGGTACTGAGTGTTCTGCAAGGGATTGGCACAGGGCCCTGTGATGGCGATTATTATACCAGTGGGGTGTTGGAAGAGGTAGGGCAGCGACATAATGTTTTCAAGGTTCATCACCTAGCTTGAATCTGCTTCATTTCTTTTTATTGCTGAGGAACATTCCATTGTCTGGATACACAGGGCCCATTCTTCATGACTCTTCCCATTTGGAAGAACACTGGAGACCCAGGTCTAGCTCCTACCAACTTACCTTATTGAACAAGTCAATCTTTTGGAATTTTCTAAATCTTAAAAATAAATGTGATCACTACCCAAAGTATGAAATGAACCCACGCTGACATGAGTGATTTTAGTAAATGAAGAAACAAATCTAAAAATTCCAAATAATATAGAGACTCCCCCTTCCAGTAAGTGGAACTTAGTTTTTCCTCCCCTTGAGTGTGTGTTGCACTTAGTGACTCCCTTTCCAAAGAATAGACCTGGTAGAAAAGGGGAAGAAAGCTGACTGCTCTGGAGAGACCTAAAACTGTTAAGGTTGGCAACGTTTGTGATAAATCATGTTGATACCACGTGCTCTGATTTGACGAGACGAGAACACTTCACCTCTGCAATATTTCTGAAAACCATAATCCAATTAGAGGACATTCTATAAAATGACAAATTGTCAGAAGTCATGAAAAACAAGTACACAGACTACCAGAGGAGCTTAAGGAGACCTAATGATACAATGGATCCTGGACCAGAAAGGGCATGCATGTAAAAAAAAGGTCTGGAATCCAGTTAGTAGTTTCTTGGTTTTGACAGGTGTACATTGTAACGTAACATGTTAATACTAGAGGAAACTGGATGAGTGGTATGCAGAAACTCCATTTTGCCAACTTTTTGGTAAATCTAAAGTTATTCCGAATAAACTCAGGAAAAAATGAAGGTGCTTTCCTACTGTCAGCCTGGTTTCCAAGGCAGGATGTGGTGCATAGACCCCTTGAGATAGGCATGCCTGGATCAAAATCCTAGTTGCTCAGCTTTGGACTCTTAACTTTGAGGCAAGTTACTTAACCTCTCAGCCATTTAGTGGAAATTCCCATGATAACGGCTTCCTTATAGGGTATCACAAGAATTAAATAAGATTAAAGTGTTTAGCACAGTGCCTGGCAGTGAAGAAGCTGCTATTAATGCTTGTTCAGTTCTTACGCCAAGCAGTGTGAATGACAGCTGGCTGGATTCTAATGGAAAAATGCTGGCGGTTGCTGGAGCATTCTTTTTTTATTTCCTGTGATGGGACTTTGCAACTTGGCATGCTGTTCCTTGGTAACCACGGGTGCAATCAGCCAGATCTTTGAAAGCAGTTCCTTTCAGGGTTTTGTTTTCAAGGAGAGCTAATTTCTGCAGCTCAAGTTAGAATGTAGCAGCCTTTTGGCCACTGAAGCAGGCAAGGCAGGACTGAGCTGTTGGCCACCTGAGATTTCAGACCATGGAAGCCCAATCTTGGCAGGTGAGCCTGATGCTGCTGGCTGTAACTGCAACCCAGCCAGGTCCCCAGAGATGGTCCCAACTTCTGGCTCATACCTGAGCTCCTACAACACTCTCCTAACAAGTCTCCCTGTCTCCAGACCCCCTGCACCTGGGTGATCGAAAACTAATTGGATTATATCGCTCTCTAGCTAGTTTATCACTGCCCCCATGCTGTTTCTTCAGTCTAGAACCCAATCTGCACTAATCGCCAGTGTTTTATCTGGCTCCTCTTCACCTACTTACTGTGCCCAAGCCAAACCTAGTTCTTTCACTTTTCCATTTCTCCATGTCTTCAATCTTTTGCCCATGCTTTCTTCCTCCCAGCTTGGCTCTTAGTGAAGCCTGCTTTCCCCCCACCAGGCTTCACTGCCTTCTTCTGCTCATCTGTTCAAATCAGTTTTTCATCACTTCCAAAGTTATCTTCCTGGCTGTCACTCATGGTGCTTCTCCACAGAATTCCCACAACATCTATACTGCCTGCATGGTACTACCGGTCACCCTTTCTCCTCATAGCCACTTTTCCTAATCTGGGAACTTTTAGAGGACAAGTGAGTATGTCTTGTTCGTTGCCACCCCAGCACCCAGCCATGTCTGCAAAAATTGGGGTTTGATGAATCGTTGAAAGAATGGATGAATCGTTTGTAGTTAAATCAACTAGATTGAACTACAAGTCCTTTCTAGATTGTGGATATATTAAAACAGACATGTTCTTAGGCTCCAAAGAAGTAAAGGAAGTCTCCCAAGGACATAAAAGAAATGATAAAGAAAAGGACAGCAAGATGAAATGGATTAGGGAGCAGAGAGTTGTAGGCAAAGAAAACTGGGAAAGCCATTAGGGCAAATACCAGAATCTTCCAGGAGGTTACACTTAAGCTCTGTCCCCAGCCCCAAGATGAGGGAGCTGAACTTGACTTCACAGTAAACAAAATCCTCAGATTTCTGGGCTAATGTCCCAGGTAGGAGTGTCCCTGGGCTCTTGGCAGAAACAAAAGCAAATCCTCTCTGGAGAAAACCATCTACAATTGAGGCCTTGCCAGTGGTTTCTGCTTGTTTGCCTCCATTGACCGGAGTGATAATGTGGCTTTCTGTCGTCCAGGAGGGTCCTGTCAAGGCCATTCTGAATCTCTTAATGCAGGATCAAGAAAACCTTTGATGCTTCTGGGGAGCATTATTGACCTTCGGTGGTCCAAAGAGAAGATGTATAAGGGCTTCATAGGTAAAATTCTGTCTTGGGGAAAAGGAGCAAGCAGTCTTGTTGCGCATGGTGCTAAGATGATATTCCCAGTGGGTAGGAGTTGTAGAGAGGTAGACTTGAGCATCAAATACGTTTTCTAAGAGCTGCTCAAAGAGGGAATAAAACTGCTTCATGAGATAGTGATCTCCCCATAGTAAGAGGCATGCAAATATAAACCAGACCCACAAAGGCTAGTTACACCAGAATCTCTTATTGTGGCAGAGACAGTTTTTCCCCAACATGCGATTTCTTCATCTTCTATTGTGAATATGAATCTCAATTTTTAGCTGAATATATGGTTAGTCAGAATAAAACTCCAGTTCTCCAGCCTCCCTGGGAAGCTAGGTGTGGCCCGTATGATTAAGTTGTGGCCAGTGAGTTAAGTTGTATGCAATTTATAGGAAATGTCTCTTTAAATTGTTTTTTAATTAACTGTAGTCACCATGCTGTATGTAACATCCCCAGGACTTATTTATCTTATAAATACAGGAATTGTCTTAAAGGTATGCACTTTTTCCCTTTCCTCTAGATAATTGCTTTTAGATCTTTACTGAAACTTGTCACCCTATCAGACAGTCCTTCCCTGGTCATCACAGATCAATTAGTGTTCCCCACCACTACTCGCAGCCATCATTCTCAAACCATTTATCCTGCGATATTCATAGCACTTTACCCCACCTGACACATACGTCTGTCTCCAGTCCAGTGGTTCTCAGCCCTGAGGGTGCATCAGTAGGTATGGCATGGAGGCCTGAGGATTTGCATTTCTAACAAGTTCCTAGGCAGTGTTGATGTCTAGTCTGGAGACCACACCTTGAGAACCACTAGACTTGTCTGTTTAGCTCACTGCTCTGTCTTGGCACTGGTAACAGTGCATAAGTGGTAGTCTCTGTAAATATTTGTTGACTCAGATTTCAGGCATTATCTCTCCTAATTGCTTTGAGGTAAATACTGTTACCCATATTTTACATATGGGGAAACTCAAAATCAGGGAAGTTAAAGTGACTTTTCCAGAGACACATAGCTAGAAAAAAGCAGAGCTGAGATTCACACCTGCATCTGTAACCACAGATTATGCCCTTAATCACTGCTCTGTCATACCCCTGACAGGCTGGCATTTAGTGCAGTCAGGCTGGCAAGGAGGTGAAGAGGAGGACCCTCTCTGTCCTTGTGTTTCTGCAGAGGGTTGGGCAGTAGATGGCAGCAGAGTGCTTCTAAAGGGAGTCCATCTGTTGCAGGAGCTTGCAGCAGTCAGACCGCCAGGTGGTGGCATGGTTCTGACAAAGCTCCTGCTGGGATGGGAGAGGCATCTGTTGCTGTCATTACTTCTGTGACTATAGGCATGTCGCATTTCCTGTGGCCCTCAGTTTCCCCATCTTTATAGAGAGGAAATTGGACTTCTATGATTTCCAAAGAGCCCTTGCAGATCAAATACCAACTAAAGAAGACAGTCACTAAAATCCAAATTTCCCCAAATCAAATATACCGTTTCTCTTCTCCTCCACTGGAAAAACAAAAAAACCCACCACTACCAAAAAACAAAACAAAAAAATCCCACACCACAAAGCCCCACTATAATAGCACTATCTAAAATAAATACCACAGATATCACAAAACTGAGCCACATGTGTAATTTCACATTTTCTAGTAGCCATATTAATAAAGTATAAAAATGAAATTAATTTTAATATATTTTATTTAACCTAATATACCCAAAATATTTTTATTTCAACATTAATCATTATAAAATTATTATAAAGATATTTTACATTCTTTGTATTAAGTCTTTGAAATCCAGTGTGTATTTTATACTTACAGCACATCTCAATTCTGACTAGCCACATTTTAAGGATTCAACTGCCATATGTGGTTAGTGGCTGCCATATTAGCATAGCCCTAGAATGTTAATAATTAATGCCAACCATTTATTGAGATAGGCACTGTGCTGAGTGTTTTATATTCATTCTTAATCCTCACAACACCCAGTGAAGTAGGCAAGGTTATTAGTCTAATTTTTCAGATGAGGACACTGAGTTTCAGGGAGAGTGTGTCTCAGCCAAGATCATAAGTGGAAGAGTCTTGAATTTGAACTTGGCTCCATCTGGCTTGAGTCTGGGCTCCCAATCTTGATATAATCCTGCCCCGATGGTAGTTAGTAAGGATGTGCAGTCAGTGGGCCTACTGGAGATTTCAGATCCAGGGAATGTAAAAGCTGGGAGCCAACAAGCAGGCCTGTGAGAGCAGGAGGTGAGGCCTTGCAGCTTCCATTCTTCCACCCCCAGTTACGTGCCTGGCAAACACTCAGTGACTCTGTCGAGGAGAAATCATGATCTTAGGAAAATCATGTTTGTATGATGAATAACTGAGCTTGCAAAAAAAAAAGTCTGGCGCCCTGGCTGGTTTGGCTCAGCGGTTAGAGCGTCGGCCTGCAGACCAGAGAGACCCGGGTTCAGTTCCTGCTAAGGGTACGTAGCTTGGTTGCAGTTTGTCCCTGGCCCCGGTTGGGGTCGTGTGGGTGGCAGCCAGTTGATGTGTCTCTCTCATGTCGATGTTTCTCTCTCTCTCTCTTCCTCCCTTTCTCCCTCACGCTCTATCTGAAGATGAATGCAAAAATGTCCTTGGGTGAGGATTAAAAAAAAAAAAAGTCTGGCATCAGAAGAAAATGAAAATTGAGAAATGCAGAACACGAAGAATAATCTGCAGGTGAATGCAGAAGAGAATAGAATGCCAAGGACATGTGGAGGTTATAAGGAGGCAAATTGTAGCTCTACCTCAGGAAAAATACCAATAATGGTAATGTCAGTAACTAAAATGCATTAAGCGTTTACCAAGCAACTAAAAGGTAGCATCTTATTTAATCTTCATAATCATACTAGGAAGTAGGTACTGCTATTATTACCATTTTACAGATGAGCAAACTGAGGCACGGGATGCTAGTAGGTAGCAGAGTTGATGTTCAATCAGAGCAGCTTGGGCTGGAGTCCACACTCTGGATTGCCATGCTATCCTAGAACGGGCTGTTCATGTAGATAGTGAGCTCTCTGTCTTTGGAGGCATGCAAGCATGCCACTAGGAAATGCTCAAGGAGAAGGATCATTTTTGAGTAGGGCAGAAACCTAGTGAACTGATATTCATCTTGTCTGGAGAGTGATGGAGATAGAAATTGCCCCCATGAAACAAAGATTGGGAAGGAATCCCATCTGCCTTTCTAACCCATCCCCTTGGGGATAGAGGCTACAGGAGGCATGACCTTCACTAAGTCTGGTGCAAGTAAATAAGGGGTCTGTGGGAGGCAGTGTGGCATGGTAGTTAAGAGAATGGGCTCTGCAGACAGCTCAGACTTGGGTTCAAATCCCAGGTTTATCACTTACTAGCACTTAGTATTTGTACATCTCATTTAGACTCACAGGGCTGTTGTGACATCCACGTGAGAAAACACACAGAATAATTTATACTCAATCAAAGATCTGACACCGAGTTCCACCAAGAGGGAATGAAAATCAGGAACAAAGGCCTGGGTGTAATTCTGGAGGTTTTACTTCTCAAACCCTAGGGCTAGGGCTGTTGGGGGCAGCATTTGGGAAATGAGCTGCCAGGCTGAGGAAGGAAGTCTGTGCGCTGGGGAGCAGGAAAGAGAGGTGGCAGGGAGCTGGTTTTGCTGCTTTGGAGGAGAGGCACTCCAGGGCCATTCCTGCCTAGGGAGGAGGCTGGATGACAGAGCGACCTTGCTGTGGAGCGGCAGCTTTGTGGAAGCACCTGGCAGGATCTGGGAAGACCCCCTTCTCCTATCATGCTGGCTTCCTTTCTTCCCCTCCCAGTCACCTTTCAACCCAATTTGCAGACCTGTTCTCGTCAAGGTCTCTCATGATTCGATGTGGCCAAGTGCATGGATATTTCTCCATCCTCATCTGCCTTGTCCTTTCAGCAGTATTTGACAGAGTTGACCTCCCTCCTTCACTCCTTTACTGGCATCTGTGATTGCACAGACCTGCCCCTCCTCCCACTGGTCAGGGCTGCTCCTCCATTTGATCTCTAAACGCTGAGTCCCCAGAGCTCAGCCTTAGTCCCACAGTCTTAAGTACCATCTGCAGGTTGATAATTCACTAATGTATATGTTTATTCTTTAAGTTTCAGTCCAACCCTTCAACCATCTGCTAGATGTCTACACATGGTGTCACACAGAATACAGCTAGAACTGAGCTCTACAGTCCTCCTGTTCTGGAACGTGTTCTCCCGATCTTCCCCATCTCGGTTAATGCCACCATCCATTGTACGTGGTGCCCAAAACCCGGGCACCATCTTTGACCTCACTCCCACGGCAAGTCCTGACATTTCTATCTTCAAAACAGCTATTGAGTCTGTCCACTTCTCCCCATCTCCACCACCACCTGAAGTCATCACCATCTCTTATCTACTACTTCTGCTTCTAACTGGTTCCCTGGCTCCCACTCCTGCCCCCTTTAAATCATAAAACATAAACCAGACCCAGCACCTCCCTGCCTGACACCCTCCGTTGGCTTCCCATTGTTCTTGGAATAACACGCAGGCCGCTATGAGGCCTGCACAGCCTGGCCCGGCCTATCCCTTCAGCAACATCCAAAACCACTCTGCTTTGCTCACCACGTCAAGATACACGACACTTCTTTCTGTTCCTCAAATGTGCCAAGGACTTCCTGTTTCTATGAGTGACATCATCTTCTCTGTCATCCAAGTTGGAAAGCTCAGCATCTCCCTGCCATCCCATACCCAGTCTGGCCTGGGTCGTGTGGACACTCCCGACAGTTTTACTCTTCATCCCGTCTTCCATGCTCCCAGACAACCTCCATCAGGCCTGCCTGTCCAGGTTGACTTTTCACTACCGCCTCCTGACTGGTCTTCCTGCCTCCAGCCTCAGCTGTGACCTGACCCCAGCCACAGATTGACCCCTGACTCTTACCCAAAGCCCAACCCCAGTCATTGGTAGTCTCGTCTCCGACTGAGATCTGACTCCTGCACCCCCGGAGACTGGGCTCAGCCCTCGCCAGGTGTCTCCACGTGCCCCTGTGTCCTAGTGCCTGGCCTAGCACCGGGGCTTAATACATGTGTGTTAGATGAATGAGTCCTAGGGGAGGACTCAGTCAGTCTTGCTCAGCTGCACTATTAGAGATCACGTGTCCAAAAGCCATGCTGTTTACCAGATGGCACTTTGCCCTAGAGAAGCGTCGGGGAGTCCCAGATCCTGAATTCGTTGTAGAACATCTGACTTTGGGCAAATCAAATTCTCTCCTTGCTCAATTGCCCCACTTCAGTAAGATGGGAAGGAGCAGAGCAGAAACAGGTGTTCCATTCAGGGCCTTCTGTTACAAAGTGTTTTCCTGTCCCGGCTCTCCTTGGACCTTCACAGCAGTCCCATAGGCAGTGGGGCTTATCTGCCCCCACTGTGTAGATTCTCAACATAGCCACTGGGCCTCCCTTTTAAAACACAAGTCAGATCATGGTACTTCTCTGCTCAAAGCCTTCCTGTGGTTCCTGTTTTACTGAGTAAAAGCCAGAGTCGTGTTGATGGCTTCAGGATCTGGCCCCATACCTTGCTGACCTCAGTCCACTCACTCTCCATCCCAGTGACTCCCCTCCAGCCACACTGGCCTCCTTGCTTTTCCTCAACCATGCGCACATCCCCACCGTGGGAATTTTGCTCTGGCTGTTCCGTTCACCCACAACACTCTTCTTGCAGACATGGGCTCTTGGTTAGCTGCCTCACCTCCTTCAAGCCTGCGCTCAAACCTCACCTTGTCAGTGAGGCTCACCCCAGCCCCCTACAAAGTACTGCAAACTGCTCCATTCTGCTGCCCCAGTAATACCTTTTCTTTTTCTTCTCTCATCACATTCTAGCAAACAGTCTGGTTGGTTTGCCCCTCGCTAGAATGTAAACTTCATAATTTGTTCATCGATGTAGCCTAAGCACCTAGAACTGTGCCTGGCACAAAGCAGATGCGCATTACATGGTGAACGAATGAGTGAAAGAAGGGAAGTAAGCGGCTTGCCTGGGCCAGGCATGGCAGATGTGGGGCTGGAGTCCAGGCCTGCTCCTTCTGCACAAAGAGCGCCTTTCCCAGCCCCTGAAATGTACTAGAGTTCAACGGGGCCCCACACAAAAATGATGGCCAGGTCATGTAGGGTGGTAGACAGGGTGGGCATGCACTGCCTGGCTGCCACCTCGGGTGGCTCTTCCCTTTCAGGGATCAGGAAGGAGAACAGGACGGGCTGGAGGTCCCCAGAGAATTTAACTCCTGGTTCACCCAAGTAAACTGGCAGAAGCCCACACCTCTGGGGCCTGGAGTGAGTGCCCAGACCAAGGCAGGACAGGTGTCCCAGCCTAGACTAGCTTGAGGGGGACAGGACAGGAGGACACTCCCAGGAAGGTCCAGAGCCGGGAGGATGAGGCCCCCTCTGGCTCTTTTGAGCAGCTCCAAATCTCTGTACATAGGCAGGGTCCCAGATTCAGATTTAGCAAGTTTGCAGAAAAAATTATATCACTGAAGTATCTAATGTTTATTACATACTTAGTCTCTATGTCAGGCATGTGTATTCATTCATTCAATTCTCCCAACAACCAAATGGCATAGGTTCTATTAGTATGCCCGTTTTACAGGTGAGGAAACTGAGGCACAGAGAAGTTAAGTAATTTGCTCAAAATCACACATCTGGTAAGTGGCGGAGTTGGAATTTTTTTCCTAATAAAACTTTCAATAGTTATTGAGACATTTTGAGGGTTACAACTTACATGTATGCCTATGCTGTGGAAGAGCTCACTGTCCCCACAAGAGTCAGTGTAACAACAATGGGAATATAGTGCCTTAACCGCTAGCACAATTCCTGTATAGGAGGAAATCGGATTTGTATACAATTGCCTTTAATTTTTTTCCAGTCATTTGTTATGAAAAAATTTAAATATACAGAGAACTTGATCATTTATATACCCATCACCTAGATTCAACTGTTGTTAATTTTATCTATCTTTAAAAAATATATATATATATTTAATTTATTGTTTAGCAAGAGAGGAAGGGAGAGAGAGATAGAAACATCGATGTGAGAGAGAGACATCGATTGGTTGCTTCCTGTGCGCCCCACACTGGGGATCAAGCCTGCAACGTGCCCTGATCGGGAATTGAACCAGGACCTCTCAGTCTATGGGATGATGCTCAATCCACTGAGCCACACCAGCTGGGCTTATCTATCTTTTTTCCTGAACCATTTGAAAATAAGTTGAAACACCCTGTTATGTCACCTCCAACTATTTCATTTAACCTTCAGCTCCTAAAAAAAATGCTCTCCTACCAGACTGAAATTTCATTATCACGCCTAAGAAAAGCGATAGTAATCCCCAAATACCATCTCATATTCAGCCCATATTAAAAATTCCCTAGCTTCTCAAGAATATCTTATGTAGTTTTTTTTCCAAACCAGAATCTTGTCAAGATTTACAAATTGCATTTGGTTGTTATGTATCTTTAATTTTTTTTAAATAGAGAACCCTCTCTACACCTTTTTCATGCCATTGACTCTCTGATGGGCACAGCTGTAGTCTGTGGACTGTCCCTGGATTTGTCTGTTTCCTCAGTGTTATTGAACTTGTTCTTCTGTCCCCTGTATTTACTGTAAACTGGAATTTATGTCTAAAAGCAGATTTAAGTTAATGATTTTTTAGCCAAGATACTTCCCAACTGATGCTGAGTATTTTACCCCAGTAGGAAGCACAGTGTCAGGTTGTGCCACTACTGGTGATGTTGAGTCTGATCGCTTGGTATGACAGCAGGATTGCACCACTGTAAAGTGCCTTTCCCTCTTGGCGACCAGCAAGGACTTTGGGGATGATACTTCTGACAACTGAGACCTCTCAGTTAGAATAGGTGGAAGGACCAATCGTCCAGCCCACCCTGGAAAACTCAGTCTTGGGACCCACCTTTCTGGCTGAAATTGTCTCTAACCTCCTGCAGGCAAGGATAGGATGACCTTCGGGGTCACCTTCAGCCTTGGCCTGAAGTTGCCTAAGAGGAAAAGGCTTTAGACTGCCATTTTGTTATTGCAGTCAACTTAGAATCGATGGACTTTGATGCAATTTTTTTCTTTATTTTATTTTTTAAAATTCTCACCTGAGGATATTTTCCCATTTATCTTCAGATAGAGTGGGAGGGAGGGGGAGAGAGAGAGAGAGAGAGAGAGAGAGAGAGAGAGAGAGAGAGAGAGAGAGAGAGAAACATCGATGTGAGAGAGACACATCGATTGGTTGCCTCCTGAATGACCCCAACCAGGGCCGGAGACGAACTGCAACCGAGGTTTGTGCCTTTGACTGCAATTAAACCCGTCACTCTTTGGTCTGCGGGCCGAAGCTCTAACCACTGAGCAAAACTGTCCAGGGCAATTTTTTCTTTATTTTAAATTAAGTTTTACTTTGTATCAAAGTTATACATTCACATATTTAAAGAATCAAATATTTCTATAAGGCTGACTGTGAAAAATAGCAGTTCCTCACTTTCCTTTTCATACCATTTCAAAACTTCTTTAGCCTATTCTTTTGGTCCTTCCATATTCTGAATAACTTTTGGTATTGTTACTTCCTGATTTTTCAGTTTTAAATGTTATCTGGTTGGCTTTCACTATGGAAGATGAATATTTAGCCCTCTTTCCTCCTCTGCCCCTCTAGGTCACTCTTCTTGTCCTCCCATCCTTCCGTATGCTGCTATTGTATGTTTGGTTAGATCAGTATTCAGTGTTTAACTATATTATGACAATGTAAATGCTCTTCATAGCTGAGCTACATAGTATAACTATTCATCTCCTATAACTTTTGTTTTCCTAAGAGTTAAGGTTGATTTGGTTTTTCATTTGCTTAATTTTTTATGAAATTATCATAATTCAACCTCATACTCTCCATAAATGATCTACCTCTCAGTGCATTCAGGCAGATCAGATATCTATCAGTTTAACTTGTTGAGGAAGGGTCTTTTAGACGAGATCGGGCGCGTTCAGGGTGGTATGGCCGTAGACGGAAGGGTCTTTTAGAACCTGCAGGCTAATCCATGTGGATCTGTTGCCTTACTCCTGGGATTTTTCTGTCCTGTCACCCTGGGGGTCCCCATTCGCTCTCATGAGTTGAATTTCAGTTTCTCATGTCCTAGATCTTCGTTTATTTTTAGTGAACGCCTTCATTTTGGTTGAGCATACCTTCCTGAAGCTGAGAAAGCAAATTTTTTGAGATACTGAATGTCAGAAAATATCTTAACAACATCCTCACTTATTTGATATTTTGTCTTAGTAAAGATTCTAAGGTGGAAATCAAAATTCCTATAGAATTTTGAAGGTATTGCTTCTTTATGCTCTGGTTTCCAGGGTTGATGTTAAGCAGTCCAAAGTCATTCTGATTCCTGGTACCTTGTATCTGTCTTGTTTTTTCCTTTCTAGAAATTTGTGGAATCTCCTTTTTGTTTTTATTTTTTTCTGAAACTTCATGACAATTTGTCTTAGTGAGAAATTTTCATACCTTGTCCTTGGAACTCAATGGGCCCTTTCAGTTTGGAAAATTATCTCTGAGTTCTGGAAATTGTGCTGCATTATGTCACTGATGATCTCCTCCCCCCACCCCTTGACGTTCTCTGTTCTCTATTTCTGAAACGCTGATATTTGGCTGTTGGGCCTCCTGGACTGCTCTTCAGTTCTTATCTTTTCTCTCTGATTTCTTTAGTTTTATCTTTATTATCTACTTTCCTAGAGATTAAAAAAAAACAAAAAAACTTTATCTTCCATCTACTGACTGTTTAATATCTGCCCTTGTATTTTTTATTTTAATTAGCCGTGGTTTTGCTCTTCTAATATTTCTTGTATATTCCTCCATGGTGCTTCTTTGGGGTTTGGTTATTTTTGTTCATTCTCTTTTATGTTAGAGGGTTTCTGCTAACATAATTATGATCCTTGATTGTCTTAAAAGCCGAGTGGAAGCTGTGACCCGTGAGTAGCACATATTCACTGAGGGCTTCCCTGTAGGAGTATCTGGCTGGGCTGTTTCACTGGGAAACCCCCAGTAGCAGCTCTTTGGGTCATTCCTCTCGAGATGATCATGCTTCCTTGAGACGGATCCCCCCATGTTTTTTTTTTTTTAGCCTTTTAATTGCTTTTATTACTCAAAAAAGCTTCTTTTTTTTTATTTAGCTTTCTGACTCTGGGCTTGTGCCTTCAATACTTTCACAACGATTTTCTGCTCCCCAGTAAGGAAAGCACGCTTGATCCCATCACGGACGCATTTGGCACACATGGATCCCCCACAGGCCCTGCTGACGGGTTTTTTCGTTTTAGACAACCTTATCAGAACTTTAGGTCCACGGCACGAACTCCACAGAGTCGGCCTGGGCACACGCCACAGGCAGACTCTGGTGCTTTCCCAACCTTCTTGGTATAAAGGTAAACAATTCTATTACCAGGGGCTTGGGACAGCCTAGTTTTGTTAGAGGGTGTATTATAGGACAGCCTCCGACGGTGTGTCAAATGCTGCACCATTGTGAGTGCCTGAAGTCCCCGTTCCCAGAAGAGGAAAAAGAAAAAGGAGCCCCCCATTTACTGCCTGATGGAGAAGGCCTGGCTTCTGACACTCGGGGAACTGGGTTGGGGAGAAGGCTGGGACTCAGCTTCAGCACCAGGCCCATGCCGTGCACTGTGTCTGGGGATAAACTGGTCCAGTTCAGTTTTTGCATGTATCTGTCCAGTTTTACCAAAATCACTGTTGAAGAGAGACTGTCATTTCTCCATTGTATATTCTTGCCTCCTCTGTTGCAGATTAATTGACCATATAAGCGAAAGCTTATTTCTGGGCTCTCAATTCTGTTCCATTGATTTATGTGTCTGTTTCTGTGCCAGTACCATCCTGTTTTGATTATTATAGATTCATAGTATAGTTTGAAGTCAGGGCAGAAAATATCTTAATAGTAAATATTTGAATAATAACAGTTTCATTTCTTAAGCATCTCTTATTGTACCAGGCTCTGTGCTAAATGCTCATTTAATTTGACAACTCTGCAAATTTAGTAGTATTGTCGTTACTTTACCACAAGAAAAACCATGCACAGCGGTTGAGGGACTGGCTCAAGTCACACAGCCAGGATGTTTCTGACTTGGGATTTGAACCCAGGTCTGGCTGCATCAAAGGCTGTATCTGCTTTTCTCCCCTACCCACCCCCCAATATATATATATATAATCTCCCTTGACTCTTAAAATCTAAGATTCACTGAATCTTAGAACCGCAGTTTTTAAAATTTAAAAAATTTATTAATGCTAAATTAAAAACACAAAAATACAAGATTAATAAAACAAACACTGTATACAAGCCACATATAATAAGAAATAAAACCTTGCCAACACAGTTAAATCTCCCTTGGGTACCCTTTCCCAGTCCCTCCTCTTGTCCTCCTTTCTCCTTTCCCCCCTCTCCTGAATTTGAGCCACACATTTGAGCATTAGGAGGCAGAAGGGAAGAGTGGTGAGAAACATGGGCTTCGCCAGGTCCTGGACGCATGATCCTGGGCAAGCACATAGCCTTTCAAAGCCTCCATGTCTCTATCTGCAAAGGGACATAATAAAAATAAAACAGTCCTCAAAGGGTCACCATAAGGATTAAATGGAACAAAGCATGCAAATCAATTAGCACAGGGCTTGGCACAAAGGTGGCACAATTGGCACAAAGGTGGGCTTAATACGTGGTGACAAATACTGGTACCAGATTCTTAGAACCATGAACTCAGTTGCATAAAATGCTTGAGTTAGAAGGGAACAGAGGAAACACTGAATCCAACTTTCCTCCTGTGTGTGAGATGACATAACTGAGGCCAGGGAAATGGAGAGGGACTTGTCTAAGCTCATAGAGGGTGAGCAGCTCCTTTCGGCACCCACAGATCTATGGGTGAGAAGGGGAGACAAAGGTATTTTCTGCTTCAAAATGATTTCTTGCTAGGGAATGATGTTTCTCAAAACATTCAAAGAGCCTTATGAATTCAAAGGTCTGCCTAGAAACAAGTGATGAGGGTCCTGGACAGCCAATGGAAGCATGCTGGCCTTTCTACCTGCCTGGGGAGCTCCCCCTCCTTATCCTGTTCCATTAAAGGCAGATTTACCCAAGTCAGGGTATTTCCAGCTTTGTGGCTTTCACTTCCACTTCTACAAAGTAGGTGGAGTGGCCTCCTGTGGACGAATCAGATTTCTCCTCAGCCCCAACTTCAAGAGGTGAGCCAGGAGTCCAGGGTCTCAGACACACAGGCGGCAGCAGCAGCAGCAGCAGCAGCAGCAGCAGCAGCAGAGGCAGCGGCAGAGGCAGCAAGAGGTTCGGGTTAGACCAGAGGCCAGAACCATGGAAGACCAGCGGGACCTCATCTCCAACCATGAACAGCTGCCCATGCTGGGCCAGCGCCCTGGAGCCCCAGAGAGGTATGTGTGAGCAGCAGGAGAGAGCACACAAATCCTGGGCAAGACATGCAGAGGTGCTGGGGAAGAAGTACCAGCCGGAGTCCCGGGCACGGAGTTAGGCTCTGCCTCGAACAATGTGTAGGTGGTTTTGAGCAAGTCTCTGGCCTGCCCGGCTTCGGTCCCCCCTCCTATAAAAGGAGGGAGCTCCTCTAGCACAGGGCTTTTAACTACGTCATGCACATCCCTTCTGAAAATCAGAAGAGAGCTCTGGACTCTCTCTAGAGTTTCACACAGTATCAGCGGCTTCCCGGAACCCCCTGAGGTTGGGCCATGAACCCTAGGTTAGAAACCTTGGACCAGATTTTGAAAATGGGATAGATCCTAGATGGAGAAACAAAGTTTCTAAAAGAATGGTAGAGTAGCTCATTATAGAGGGGTTCCTCCTAATAGCCATGGATGGGTATATGTGTTTGTATCAAGGGAATTATAGCTGCAGGTGTCTGTAGGGTAGATGGAGACACTGGCCATCACAGGAGGGATTGAGAGACTTTGGAAGGGGGTCAAAAAGGGCAAGGGGGGCTCTGGCTAAATTTCTAGAAGGGGCTGAGGGTTGATGTGGGTTGTGTTCTGCCTGTGCCCCTCTCCCTTGCAGCAAGGGGCCATCCAGAGGACCTCTATGCCCCTCACCCAGCCTCAAGATGGCCTCATCCATGTGTTTCCCTGAAAAAAGGGGTGGGGCTAGAGTGCAGTTACCCTAATGTCCCCTGCTCTACCCAATCTTCAAAAAGTACTTTGTGAATTATTGGGATTTACGGCTGGATGTGATGTCAGCTGTTGCCAGGCAGAAAGGAGTTTGAGAGAGACACTCAAGGGCTGTCACGAGGATCTGTGTTCTGGGGGATGGGTAACCAGATACAGACCATTAGAGCAATGATCTGTGAAAACCCTGGGGAATCCTATGGCTAGGAGGGCCAGCCAGCTCTCCTGTGATGGCTGGATTCTGGTCCAGGTTCTCTACTATTCCAAGTGACTTGGATAAATCACTGCTTTTTTCTGGGTCTCAGTAATAGTAATGACAATAGTCAGGATAATAGTTCCCATTCACTGTGCACTTGTTACAAGTTCTCAACCACTGTTAGTAATTATGGACACATAACTAAACCCTAAACTCAATCCTAATTCTCACAGTAACCCTATGAGTCAGGTACTTTTATTATCCTCATTTTTACATGAGAAAATTGAAGTTTATTTTGGAAAGTGACTTACTTATCACAACTAGTGAATATTGGAGCCAGAATTTGAACCCAGGACTAGTCTGGTTTCAAAGTTTCAGCTGACTACCATCTGGCCCCCTTCTAGAGGAACGATTTGCAAAGGGGAGGTGGGGCCCCTCTGAACTCAGGCCACCCAGTGAGTTGCAGACCGTGTGGGCTCAGTGTACAGAGAGGGTGCCCCCCTCCCCACCCCCCCACCCCATCAAATCCTTGTCTGGTTTTTCTTTTAGTTCAGTCACTGCTCCTAAAACTGGCTTGGTCCTGTGTGCTCAGGCCATTCCAGCCAGACTTGAGCCTGTTTCAGACCCTTTTGTGAACACTTCTGCCTGGCAACATCTGAATCATCATTCCTGCTAGTTCTGGTTGGCTCCTGACTTCGGCCAGTTACTTTGTTATTGTTGAAGTAGACAGTGGAAAGGAGGAAATGAAAAGGTATGAGTTGGCCCTGGTCCAGAACCCAAGGGGCAGACATTCAAGATGTATAAAGAGGAAGGAAGCCAGATGTTAAAGTTAACTATTAACTCCCTTGAGAATAGCTAGGGAGTGCTATGTGCTAGTAATGGAGGGGACAGCTTTACCCTCGTGATCTTATTTAATATAACAACCCTTTGAGTAGACGTTTTCCCTCAACTCACTCAGAGGGGTTGACTTGCCCCAGGTCCCTGAGCTGAAGGAGTGGCAGAGCAGCTCTAGTCCAGATTATGTGGTATCATCTTTTATTTTTATTTTTTATCCTCACCCGAGGACATTTTTCCATTTTTGTTCAGATAGAGTGGGAGGGAGAGAGAGGAAGAGAGAGAGAGAAACATCAACATGAAAGGGACACATCGAGTGGCCACCTCTCGCACGACGAACCAGGGCCGGGGACAAATTGCAACCGAGGTACTCGCCCCTAGCGGGAACCGAACCCGGGTCTCTCTGGACCTCAGGCCGACGAGCCAAACTGGCCAGGGCTCATCTTTTATTTATTTATTTATTTATTTATTTATTTATTTATTTATTTATTTATTCTATTTATTTATTTTTTTTATCCTCACCTGAGGACATTTTTTCATTTTTTGTTCAGATAGAGTGGGAGGGAGAGAGAGAGAGAGAAACATCGACGTGAAAGGGATACATCGAGTGGCTGCCACCCGCACGACCCAACCAGGGCCGGGGACAAACTGCAACCGAGGTACATGCCCTTAGCGGGAACCGAACCCGGGACTCTCTGGACCGCAGGCCAATGCTCTAACCGCTGAGCCAAACCGGCCAGGGCTCATCTTTTATTTTTTATTTTTATTTTTTTATCCTCACCCGAGGACATTTTCCCATTTTTGTTCAGATAGAGTGGGAGGGAGAGAGAGGGCAAGAGAGAGAGAAACATC
Source organism: Tadarida brasiliensis (assembly GCA_030848825.1). Lineage (NCBI taxonomy): Eukaryota > Metazoa > Chordata > Mammalia > Chiroptera > Molossidae > Tadarida > Tadarida brasiliensis. The sequence goes on along the minus strand of CM061259.1, from coordinate 101,826,911 downwards.
GACGTGAAAGGGACACATCGAGTGGCTGCCTCCCGCACGACCCAACCAGGGCCTGGACGAATTGCAACCAAGGTACATGCCCTGACTGGAAGCAAAGCCGCGACTCATTGGTCCGCGGGCCGACGCTCTAACCGCTGAGCCAAACCGGCCAGGGCCATGTGGTATCATCTTTAATGTGGTTCTCTTAGGCCTTATGAGAAACAGGTTCAGAGAAGGGAAGGGGCTTTCCCCGCGATCACATGGTGAGAGGCAGAGCTGGAACTAGACGGTGGGGGCTGCAGCGGTGAGCAGGTAGATAATGAGCTGCAGACCTTGAACCCAGGCAAGACCCAGGCGTGGGTGGGATTATCACCACCTTTAGAGGCTAGGCAACCCTGTTCCTCAGAAAGGCCGAGAAGTGGGATTTGTTCTCCCTTCCTGTTTGGTCTCTGCCTTTCCCCCACACAGGGTATTTGCTTTCTCCTAGAGTAACAATCCCTTGAGCTGGGCCTTGGCCCCGAAAGTGCAGAGGGCTGGCAAGCAGGAAGCCAGTGAGAATGAGCTGTGTCTGTGATGTCACGAGTTACTAGGCAAAAGTGTGTCCTGGACTCTCCTAACCCTCCTTGCTGGTTGCTGGAGTAAACAGGGTGCAGTCTCATCCCGACAGTTTCCAGTGGGGTCCTACTAGTGCCACCCCTGGGGTGAGGTGGAAGGAACAGGTCAGGAACTCTCGTGGTCCCGGGGCAGGATCCTTACATCCCCCATACGGTAACTTGTGCATGTGCCCCTCAAACTCCACCCAAGGCCAGCAGCTGCGGGGGCTTTCTGAGGTCTGAGCTCTGGCCACACCTCCGTGTGCTGCTCACCAGTCTGGAGGACATGAGAAATTCTCCCAGCTTACGCAGGCTCAGGGGCCATGCTCCTGCAGAAATCCCTCCTGAGTGGATATTATCATTTGAAATACTTGTGTGCCCACACTCAGCTCTCTAAAAACTACCCACTCCTAGGATTGCTGAGGTGAGAGGTACCCATGTGACAGGCCCAGAGAATGGCAGAGACTTGCTCAAAGACACACGGAGTCTGGGCCAGTGGGGGTGGTGACTAGCCCTGCTCCAGCCCGACACTGTCCAGTGCCTCCAGCTACTCCTAAAATGTCAAAGCCTCACTTCTGTTTTTCAGGTGGGCCTGCAAACTCTGCTGTCCAAGTCCCACTTCCTTCCCTTTTCTGATTTCACTGCAGGGGTTGGGTGGGTAGGAGGGTAAAACCCCCTCCCCATCGAGGACAGCCCTGATCCTCAGGAGACCCCCTGGCAGAGGGAACCTGGGGAGACCCTCCACCTCACCCATCGCACAGGTGGGACTGAGGCCGAGAGAGGACAAAGCACCTGTCCCTGGCTCTTCCCCATTCAGCCTTGGCCCAGGGGCAGCTTCAGGATTTCAACTTGGGAGGGCTGTAGGGCCAGCCATGGTTGGAAGTAGGGGCGGCGGAATGTCTTCAAGCTGCATTCTCTATAGTCACTTGTTGTTTGTGCTTAAAGTGTGTTAGGGGTAGGTGAGGAGGTGGGTGGGACACATTCCCCCACTTCCAGCCAGTCCTTGGGGAGCCACCTCTATGGACTCTCCTCTGACTTATCCTCCCTCCCCCAACAGCAAGTGCAGCCGCGGAGCTCTGTACACTGGCTTTTCTGTCCTGGTGGCACTGCTCCTGGCTGGTCAGGCCACCACCGCCTACTTCCTGTACCAGCAGCAGGGCCGGCTGGACAAGCTGACGGTCACCTCGCAGAATCTGCAGCTGGAGAGCCTGCGCATGAAGCTTCCCAAGTGTGCGTGTCCCACCTCCATCCTGACACCCACCATCCCTGATCTCAGACCCCATTCCGGCTCCTAGCGGGGTCCACTGTCCTCTCCTGGTCTGGAAACCCAGCCCCTCCTCCTCTGGGTCTGAGATCTTGGTGCTCGGATCTGAGCACCCCCTTCCCTGGGCACTGGGGCCACACTCACGCTGTACCTCCTGACTCCACAGCTGCCAAGCCTGTGAGCAAGATGCGGGTGGCCACCCCCATGCTGATGCAGGCGCTGCCCGTGGAAGGCATGCTCCATGGGGTAAGGACAGCCCCAGGGGGTGCGAGGGACAGGGGAGAACAGCGGGCCCAGGAAAAGCCCAGCTGGGGGGGGGGGTCTGACTGCTAGGGAGGACAGGCCGCATCTCAGGAAGAAGAGGAATCCCAGGGCTGGGGGACAGCCTCTTGGGGCCATGCCTGACAGGAGGGCTCTGCCCTCTACTGCTTGCAAGGTGCTTCTCATGTCCCATAGTATCTCACAGTCCCCTCCTGTTCTCAAAGCCCTTATGTGTGGGTAACATTGCTATTCACAAACTACCTGCTGTCCAAAAAGCCCTGGCTGGGAAAGTATATGCAAATTTGACCACAAGGACATTGAGGCAGAAAGGTAAAGTGACTTGCTGGAGCTCTCACATTTGGAGGTGGCAGATGGATGGTCCCGTGGAGAATCTGGGACTCGAGACTATTAACCCAGGCCCCAGCGGCTGCCTCTGCGCCAGGGCTGCTCCTCTGGGGGCCTGCGCTGATAACCACTCCTTCTCCCACAGCCCATGCAGAACGTCACCAAGTACGGCAACACCACCCAGGACCATGTGATGCACCTGCTTCTGGTGAGTGGGCCCAGCAGACCCCCGGCAAGGCCACGCTCTAAGACCCGCACCTTGCCTGGCTCATGGTAGACATTCAATATGGCAGGAGTGGGGAACCTTTTTTCTGCCAAGGGCCATTTGGATATTCATATCATTCACAGGCCATACAGAATTATGAACATAAAAATTAGCCTGCTCTATTTGGTCAGGCTGATTTGGTGAGGTGTGTGACGTTAGCTGGTATTGACTTTGTGGGCCTCATCCGCCCGGCCCGCAGGCTGGCTGTTCCCCACCTGTGGCTGGTTCACCAAACCAGCGAAGGAACCCAAGAGTGGCCTGGCCCTGAGATGACGTCTGTATTCCAGTCCCGCCACCCTCCACCCTTTTCTTGAGTGTTTGAGATGGAGAAACTAGGGGCCCACTTATTCCTTTCCAAGCTTTTACTGCATGTCTACTTTGTGCCAAGCCCTGCAAAGCTCTGGGCCCACAAGGGGAGCAATCAGACCCAGGTCCCAATCCCATGGGGATCCCAGGCTAGCATGGGAAACAGGCAAGTGACCAGGTGATGAGGGACATGTGGGGGACTTTGTGAGGAGAGATGCAGAGGACCCAACCTAGCTAGGGGTGGCGTCCAGTCTTCCTGGAGGAGGTGTGACCTGAAAGGTGAGGAGGTGTCTGTGAGGAGTAGAAGGCTGGTGTTACTGGTGTAACGGGTCCTGGGACTGGGTCTCCCAACTTCCAGCCTTGGGGTCTTGTAGCTGTGCAGCTAGACTGCCTTTACTGCCTCCCCTCCCCCAGCTCCGTCATGGCCGAGGTCCAGGGTCCACCCCTCAGAATGGAAGGCCAGGGGACCATGGCTGTACATTTCGCCTTGCCTGCGGGGAGCTCTTGTAACCTTCCTTCCTGCCCTGCTCCCTTGCAGAGGGCTGACCCCATGAAGGTGTACCCACAGCTGAAGGGGAGCTTCCCGGAGAACCTGAAGCACCTTAAGAAGACCATGGAGGGCCTGGACTGGAAGGTCAGCAGACTCCCTGCACTGGTGCCCTCTCTCCTGATGTCTAGGGCAGGGCTGGGAAGAGGTGACGTGAAGGAAGGGCCGGGGAGGCCATCGTCAGGAAGCTGGAGGAGGCTTACCAGACTTACAAAGCCACCAACACAGAAAAGTGCTTGGAGTTGAGGAACCAACTTGACCAAGCCCTGTGGGTCTCTAAGGGGGAACCAAGATGCAGCTGGACCCTGGGGTGCAGGGGCCCTGCCTGGCCCTCCACATCTCTACCGCAAGGGGCAAAGCCAGGCAGGGTTGGAGAGGGCTATTGAGCCTGACCCCCTATCTCTATCCCCATTAGCTCTTTGAGAACTGGATGCATCAGTGGCTCTTGTTTGAAATGAGCAAGAACTCGCTGGAGGAGAAGTTCACTGAAGGTTCACCAAAAGGTAGAGTTGGGAGCCTTGGGTGCTAGGGCTCCTGGGATCTCCCTCAGGGCTCTCCCAGAGCTATAGAAGTTAAGAGCCTAGAGCTCTCCTCGATCCAACTGGACTCTCCCAGCCTCTCAACTCTCACTCCTGTCTCTCCTGTTCTTTCTGGGCTTGGCTGCCCCCCGCCCCCATCGTGAGGGCCCACAGGTTTCAGAGGTCTGGAGGTGACCTTGCTTGTGGAGGATGGCACTGGGCAAGTGGGCCTGGAGCAGAAACCACCCCAAACATCCCAGGAGTCATCGCAATGACTTTCCCTACCCCTCAGAGGTCACACAGCTAGCAGGTGCCAGACGAGAGCGCCTGGGGTTTTTCCATCTTATGGACAATGTATACCAGGGTCGTCAGCTCTAAAGCCTTTACGAATGTTGTGTTTTAATCCTGGTGATATTCTGCTGTGCAGTTTTGGGCATCTCTTCCCTCTGCGCTTCAGTTTCAGAAGTAGAAAATCCATGGTCCACGAAGGCACCTTAGATGCTATCTTGACCAACTCCCAGCTTAAGTTTGAATCCCTTCAACATCCACAAACAAACCCCCATCTCTACTTGGAACCCCAGTAACAGAAGCACAGCCTTACCAAGGTGTCCATTGCTTTTCCCTAGAAATCAGAATCGTGGGTGCAATTCCAAACTTTAATAGGTGTGGAGTGTTGGAAATAACCACCAAATTTTAGGATGAATTAGCCACACAGCAGTTCACTTCCTCTTTGATCTTGGATGTTATTGGTTCAGTCCTCAGTTTTCCCATCTGTGCAATGGATAGAGCAAGTACAGCCACTTGGGCAGAAGGCATTAGGCCCACAGCAGTGGTATGTGGACCTCTGTTCTGCTGAGACTGTGGTTCAGAGTCCACTCACTCACTGTCTTCACCATGCCTGTCGCTTCAGTACTGACCAAGTGCCTGGAAGAGGCCAGCCGCATCCCCGACATCCACCCGGGCAGGTTCAAGCCCCAGTGCGACGAGAACGGCAACTATTTGCCGCTCCAGTGCTATGGGAGCATTGGCTACTGCTGGTGCGTTTTCCCCAACGGCACCGAGGTCCCCCACACCAGAAGCCGTGGGCGCCATAACTGCAGTGGTAAGCGGTGGCCACTGTGCCAGGGAGTGGCAAAGGAGTAGGAAGGACCAGGAGGCTGAGGGACAAGGTCCCTCCTGGCGCACACATGGCCAGGGCACTCAAGGTGTAAGCTCCCAGGGGGCAGCCACGCATCCACCACTTCGTCCATCTACCTACCAGTGCATCCTTCGTTTGTCCATCATTTCTCTCCTTACACCCACTCATCTACTTACTCATTTATCCTTTAATCCTTTCATTGTGATTTTTACCCACCCGTGCACTATCCACTTATGCACGGAAGTCCTACAGATCCACCCATCTCATCGCATCACCTCCCTGGCCTTCCTCTCAATTCCGCAACCACACGTCATTGCCGCCACCTGGCAAGCACCCTCCACGCGGTGCCTGCTCTCCCAGGACAGGCCTGCAGCTGGGCTGGGAAGAAATAACCCCAGGCCCCTCAGCAGCGGGCACAGGGGCTGGACTGCAAGTAACAAATGGCCTTGCTGTTCCTTTGCAGAGCCACTGGACACGGAGGATCTGTCTTCCGGGCTGGGCATGACCAAGCAGGATCTTGTCCAAAGTAAGTGCCCCTCTAGAGGGGATCCAGTCCCAGCTGGGCCAACTCCCTCGTGGGTGGGTGCCCAGCGTGGCATGACCCTGGTCCATTCTCCAGGAACCTTCCTGAGATGTCCGTTTCAGAGATGAGGAACAGGGTACCTGAGCAGGGGGCATTGGAGGGTGGCGAATCAACTGTTCTGAGGCCCCAGGATGCTGGGAAGGGGCAGGGACAAGAGGTGACTTCAATCCTAACCTGCTGCTTATCTCTCCATAGCCATCATGTGAGAACAGCAACTGAAGACACCTGCACCCATCCAGCCCCGCATGGCCACAGCTTCCTTGCTCTCCTGTTCCCCAACCCTAGCCCCATACTCGTCCCCTTACATGCCCTACCCCCACCATCTCCCTCTGTACCTCATTCTATGAGACTCAGGCACCTGGCTGTCATTCTTAGATACAACAAATCACATCAGAACAGCACAGATTAACAATACAGCAGGTCCCTGCTGCCCAAGCCCCCATCCACCAACAGGGACACAAGCCCAAGGAGGTGGACCATGAGCTAGGCTGACCCCCATTTCCGACACCACAGCAGTCCCCACCACGGAGCTCCATGGTCGAGGAGGGCAGGACACATTGCTTCCTGCCCCTTTGGGCTTTAGCCTCGGCTTTCCAGCCAATGCAACTGGGGGCACAAGCAACCCTCTCCCCTCTCCCCAGCAGAACCAGCCTCTCCACAATCCCTCCTCACCCTCTGCTACCCCTGTTCCCTCTGTGCAGCAAGCTTGTCATGAGCCCTTAGGAGTGTGGTTCCCGTGAGAATAAAGTGTAGTAAGTAGAACACTTCTGGTTCCCGGCTGTTGTGTTGGGATCTGGTTCACTGACCTCAAAGAGGTTACTGAAGATCTTGAATCCAGTGGTCTGGGTGGGAGGATGCAGCGTGGGAGCCCAAACACAGAGGCCTGCGGGCCGGGCAGGGCCAGGGTGTTACAGTCTTTGGACACAGACACACTGTTTCCATGTTTAACCAGAAGAATACTCTGCTTCCAAAAAGTAGGCTCTTGCCCAGAGTTCTCTAAGCACAAGCTCCTCTGGGTCCAGCTTCCGTTTCTCCACACCCCCATTTTCATTGCTATCCTAAGTCAAACGTGATGACAAATGGCAACAAGACAGGGACCCCGGGGTTGTTCCCAGGAGGAAACAGGCCCCTGTTGCCACATCTCTCGATTTTTTAAGAGGAGGCCAAAATCAAGATGTTTGGTGGAGTCTCCATTTCAACGAAGCCCAACAGGACACCCTGCTGTGGCCTCTCTTCTAGACCAACACACTCAAGGGGAGTGAGAAGCCATGAAGGCCTTGCCCAAGTGCTCTGGGTTAAGGGAACAGCCAGCTGCCAACCTCGGTCTCCAAGACCCTCCTGCTCAGTGCTCAGGCCTCTCGCTGTCTCTAGAAGGCCAAAAACCTTGGAGAAAAACCTCCCAACTTCAGGTGCTCTGGGCCCAGGAAGCGGCCCTTTGCACTGCTGGCCATCACCAAGTCCTGCAGACATCAGCCTGATAAATCTTTCCAGTTCATCTACCTCCTGCCTTCATTGTTTCAGAACCTCTGTTACCCGGTCACAAGGGCAACACAGTCCTAACTGGTTTTCCTGCTCCCCCTGTGCCTGCCACAGCCACCCTCCACCAGGTATCTCAAAAGGTGGCTTAGAAGGCCCCTCTCTTCCTTTCTTCCCTTCAGTATTGCCTGGCCTATCCCAGCATCTGGCAGCCAACCATGACCATGCTTGAGCTCTCTCTTAGCTCTGATGCCACCTCCTCCAGGAAGCTTTCCACACCAGTTCAGTACCAGACACTTAACTGAGGCAAACTGTCCCACTTGGCGCAGCCTCCCAGAGCCTCGGTATGTGTGCAGTCAAGAACAAATCCTGAGCGATGGTTTGCTCACCTCCACGTGTCAGCAGAGTCCCTTCCAAGATGAGGGCAACTGCAAAACGCTTGCCCCACGTACAGTGGAACTTGCACCTTTCCTTCAAGTCTTTTATTTTCTGAGTTCTTACAAAAACAGAAAACGGAAGAAACTGAAAGGAGGACAAACCCTCAGCATTAGCGAGGGACCAGGGACATGGAGGAGCAGCAGGCTGGGCCTCACAGAGTCTGCAGGGGCGAGAGCTGGAAGGCCCCGAGGCCTCTGGGCACGATGAGTCTGAAGAGGGGGGGCAGGTCACTTAGAAAAATATATATATACTGTACACATCTATAAGAAGTGTCCTGTGTCAGGACGGAAGTCAGGTGCGGGTCAGTGAGTGGAGGTCACGGACTGGTGCACTCCCTCCTCCTCGGACCAACCTCTGCAGGGCTCACGGGCTGGGCCAGCACGGACTCTGTGGCTGGCCGTCTTCTTCTGGGGAGGAAGGGGAAATCAAACATTTAATTCTAACCTACGGGGCAGAGGCATGGGCTGGCCACCACTGGCTAAGAAATCCCTGGGGGAAGGAAACACATTTGGTTGGAAGATGTCCTGACTTTTCTGCATCATAGAGAATCAAATCAAATCAAACAAAAATCTGGCATCTGGACGCAGGAGCCAGGCATTAACTAACCACGTCGAACACCTAACGCTGGCCACGCGCCGGGCAGTGGGCTGAGGGCGTTAGTGCCTAACCTCAATTACTCCTCGCCACCAGCCAGGCTGGTCCTGTGTGCCCACTTACAGCAGCTGGGCGACTGCGGGCCTGCTCAGCGCGGAGCCCTTCACCCCTTCACCTGGGGGGCACAGGCCCACTGATGGGCTTGTCTTGGGCAAACCATCTTCTTTCCCACGAGCAAATGCCCTTAAGTTAATGGTCATAAGGAAAAGGAACTGTTCAGCAGCCTCATCCTCATCCACAGAGAGGTGCCATCCCAGTGCCCACCTCCTAAGGCACGCACAGTGCCCACGCTCAGGGAGCACCTGGTGCTGCCACTGCCATGGCTGTCCTGTAGCTCCAGCTCCTGGCATCACCCACTGACGCTGAGGGATGGATTTCTCACCACTCCTTTCCTGGGGACACCTACCAGGTCCTGCTGGGCTCCCCGGAACCACAGCAATGCTGGGGCTGCACCCCCCCGCCCCCCAGGGACTGGATGTCAGCAAGAGGAAGCGTACCTGCCGCCTTGCGTCCCTCAGACAGTCTGCTGGGCTGTCTTCTTCTGTGAGGAGAGAAGGGTGAGAGGCGCTTGCACAGGAAGCGTCTCCCACCCATGCCGCCCCACCAGGAGGGCACGGGAGCGCTCCCTCCTGAGCACCCGGGGCCCTCCCAGAACAGATGCTGGGTGCACACGGACCCCCAGGATCCCCAGGACGGGGGCGGTGCCCTGCACGCTCTCAAGGAAGGAGCAGGCCTGTGCAGAGATGTTCAGCTTCTCTGCACAGCTGAGGCGCTGCGGGTGAGCGAGAGCCTCGTCTGCATGGCGCCGAGTGCCCCACCCCACCTTCAGGTGAGCAGACTTTGTCACCCATGGAGCACACAACTGAGTGTTTCTGCGAGGGATCCCAGCCAGTGGGGCACCATTTCCTCTTACTGAAACCTGACAGACTCCGTCTCCTGGGGGCCTCCTTCCTTCACCCACCCCAAGAACATCCTCTACCTCAGACAAGGCAGAGGGTCGCTTCCGTGACTTCTACACACAGGCCCGTCCCTCCTCAGGGCGGCTCTTTCCAGTGTCACGACTCACACCCCTCCTGCCCCGCGGAAAGGACAGGACTTGGCCTGGCTCCCACACTGTCGCCTGACATGTACAGGATGGGCTGCTCACACTCCCCGGGGTTGGGGTGGGTCCCTTTTTGGCTGGAAACCCCTCATGAACTCACTCTACCTTATTCTTCTTTTTCTTCTGTGGTTCTGGGTCCGGGTCTTTGGTTGAGGCCTTTTTGGCTTTCTTCTTCTTTTCCTTGTCTTTTTTTTCTGAAGGAAGAAAGTAAATTTCCTAAACAGATATGAAGCTTAAGTGTTGGGGTCAATGTCTGGAGACACGCAGGGCAGGTCTCCAGGGATCCTGGAAAATACCCCACTCGAAGTTGTGTCGACAGCTCTGCCCACACCCTGGGGAGCCATGAAAAGAGGCCCCCAGGCCTCTGTGAGCACCCTCCCTGGCCTTGTAATTTCTGCCCCACCCACGGACCACCTGGAGTATTACTATTTTTCTTTAAAAAATGTTTTTTTCCTTTACTGATGTTAGAGAGAGGAAGGGAGAGATAGAAACATCGATGAGAAAGAACATCGACTGGCCGCCTCCTGCATGCCCCCCGCTGGGGATTGGGCCCACAACCTGGGCATCTGTCCTGACCAGGAATCGAACCGGCGACCTCTTGGTACGTGGGTGGACGCTCAACCCCTGAGCCACGCCGTCTGGGCTACTATTTTTCTTTAACTCACTTCTTGTACACATTTATTCAAGATGCTTTCTTATGTAAAGTGGGAATGAAATGCCACCTGCCGCACAAGGTAAAATGAGGTCCCACCGCATGCCATCTGGCACGGGCTCAGCGAGGGCAGCTTTACGTCTGAGGGGAGCTGCTGTCTAGGAGCACAGACCCCCGAGGAGCCTGAAGCTGAAAGTGCCCACGAGCACTGTGGGGAGCGGGCCACGCCCTGAAGCCCCAAGTCTCCCTCTGGCGTCGGCCCAGCTGTCCTGGGGTTGCTCTGGCTGTCAATAGCTGCCCCCATGACCCCAGCCGCTCAGCCTCTCCCTTCTGTGCTGGCGGAGGGCCCATCCCACCGGGCGGGGACTGACAGCCCTCAGCACAGGGCTGGGGAAGCACATTCCGGGCTGTGGACCGCCACTTACTTTTGTCAGATTTCTTTTTCTCCTTCTTGTTCTTTGGGTTGGCTTGGCCTCCACCCTCAACCTTCACCGTCTCTGGCTCCCCTTCTGGCCTGTCCTCGGCCCCTCGGGAGCCAGGAGCCTCCTTCTTGCTGTCACCACTTGCCGTGTCCCTCTTAGATTTCCCCTTGGTAGTCCTGGGGGCCTTTTCTGAGGTAACAGCACCCTCCCCGCCTTCCCCGGCCGCCAGCTGCTTCTTCTTCTTCTTGCCCTTGGGGGCCCTGGCAGCCGCCTGGTCTCCCGACAGCTTCCGCTTGCGGCTCTTCTTGCTGCTCTCCTTGGCGGCACCCGCGGCCTTCCTCCTCTCCTGCTCCAGCAGCTCCGTCAGGACCTTCACCACCGAGGCCTGGACCTGGGCCTCGCTCAGGGGCCAGGGCTCACTCAGGAGGCGCCGGGTGAGGTCGCTCTGCAGTGCCAGTGTTGAGGCCTGGGGGCTCTCGGCCCCCTTCCCGGGCTTCTGCGGTGTGGTGCTGGCCTCTCTTCCGCCTGCAGAGAGAGGACTGTGACATGGGTCTGCAAGACTGGGAAACAGACCTCTCACGGTACAAGAGCCATGGGGACCCAAGCACAGGACTGGCCTCCGAGAGCTGTCACTCTGCCCCCACTAGTCACCTAGCTCACACCTTCCCACCACCTTCCAGCTGAGAGCCCTCTTCTGTCTCCTCACACTAAAATCTCAAGTTCGGGCTGGGGATGGAACACGACTCCAGAATGCGAAGCGAGGGCCTGACTATCCACACAGAGAGGTCGGACAGGAGGGAGATGGTATGTTCCGGTCAGGACCAGGGCCAGGGCAGGAGGCCTGGGTTCCGGGTCTGCCTACCACTAACTTGCGATATGACCCTGCTCCTCCCTTGGCCTGTTTCCCTGTTTGCAAAATGAGGGGTTAGATGAACGGTGAGGTTCCCCCTATTCTACACTGTGGATTCACAAAAACACGACGGCTGTGCACCTGTTCAACTCACCCCCTCTACACCCAGGCTCCGGGCAGCTCGGGGTGACGGGTGCAGTGTATACACACGCGGCAGCTGACTAGGCAGGTTTACCGCCCGCCAGAGTGACTTCTGGAGCAGCCTTTGTTTAGAATTTTCCACGCCTCTGCTCTCCTTTGATAACTGTGCTGACTACACGTGTGAAAATAAAAACCTCCACAGCCCCCTCCGAAATGTCGGCTTGTCGCCCCCGCCTCTCAGAGAGAACGCTGGGGAAGCAAGTGAGCAAAGGCTGCTCGGCTGACCCGGCACCGGGCAGGCTGCAGCTAAAAGCCCAGGGCGGTGGGGTGGGGGACATCAGCACCCCCCAACTTCCCAGGTGACTGGCAGGTTCCTGGCCTCACAGGCACAGCAGTCCCATGCCAGGCCCTGAAAGGTGCTCGGAGGCTGGGTGCTCCCTGCGGCGTGCAGTGGGCCCCAGGTGGGGTCTGAAGCAGCTCTGGCCGCAGAGCTGTGTGCACAGCAGCGGTGGGCAGAGGTGGCCCAGGACAGAGAGGTCCAATCTAGTCCTCTGGTGCTCAGCCAGGGCAGAAGTCGGGTGAGGGAGGGTACAGTTGGCCCTGGCAACCTCTTTCCCCGAAGCCCACTTCTTGGCTTCCTGTTTACAAGCACCCATAACACCAAGGCTGGGAACCCCTAGAGCTGTCCCAGGCGTGCCCATCTGAGATAACTGTCCCTCGGCTCTGGCAGTCAGGGGTGGCACGTGACTATTTTCTATGGGTGCCACACCTTGACGCTGACTGGGCATCAGCCCCAGTCCTGTGTGGGTAAGACACAGAGGCCCGGAGTGGCCAGGGCTCGTCTGAGGCTTTAACGAGTCAGTCCGTCGCCTGGGGTCTTCACCATGTGTACAGACACCTCCAAACGTGGCTCCCTAGACCCCACACCATGAGCCCATTTGTTAGGAAGAAAAGTCAACAGGGTCTGCTAGAGACAGCCAAGTGCTACACTCCACAAGTCAAGGGGCACCAGCAGCCCACAGGGCTGGATGACCCGACTTCCAGGCCGCCCCAGACCACAGGAGCAGGCACCTGGGGGTGGGCTCCCTGCACTGTGATGAGCATCTCCAGGCCTGACGCAGGGGTACCAGGCCTCACTTGGAGGCCCTGGTGACAGACAGGATTACGAGATGGGACTGCTTCTGAGGGAGGGAGCGGAGAAGGCCATGCCTTGTCCCTCTGTGTCCTGCTGCATCTTCCTGTGGCCTGAACTCACCTGTTTTAGGGGTGGTGGTGCCTGCTGCTTGTTGGGGCTCCACTGCCCGCTTGCCATCCAGGGCATCTTTGGTGGCCGGAGCAGAGGAAACTGAGGAGTTGGAGGCTGGCTTGGGAGTGGCCTTTGCAGCCTGGGAACTGGCTGCAGGCAGCCCAGGGGGCACATAACCTGAGAGGAGAGACTGAAGAAGCCCAGTGTGAAAGAGGCCGGGCCCCCCGCCCTGGCCCGGAGCGCATGGCCTGCTGTGAAGGAACCAGCCCAGGTACCCCTAGGACAGGGGCAGCCTGTGGGGACATCAGCCCTCTGTGTGTACCTCCTGTACTATTCTCATGAGTGCGCATTTTATTTTCATTTTTTTTGTTAATCCTCACCCGAGGATATTTTTCCACTGATTTTTAGAGAGTGGAAGGGAGGAAGGGAGAAACATAGATTGGTTGCCTCCCACAAGACTCCGACTAGGGTGGGGGGATCGAACCCACAACCCAGGTATGTGCCCGTGACTGGTAATCGAACCTGTGACCCATTGGTCCGCAGGCCAATGCTCTAAATGCTGAGCCAAACCAGCCAGGGCTAATTAGTACGTATTTTAGACAGGCACATTTAGAAAGGAAATTTCTTATTACTAATGCAAATGGAAAATCACTAGCGCTTGCCACGTGCGGATGATAACCTTAAAAAAAAAACCCATCTGTTAAAGAATGTTTTTATCTGGGAAGCACCTGACGTCAAGGTGCACCCTTTCCACAGGTCCCAAGAGTAAGCCACTCCTGGCTTCGTGCTGAAATGGGGCCTCAGGCGAGACAACCTGGCTCCAGACAGGACCCTGCCCAAGGTCCCTGGGAAGAAGGGCCCAGGCCTCTGCCCTGGGGCTCCTGGCCTAGGACCCCGAGGTTGCCAGTCCTCCCTTGCTGTTACCTGGGAAGGCGCTACCACCTCATCCTCGCTGGACTCTGCTGAGGTCTCCTCCACCAAGGTCTCACTCCTGGAGGGTGCTGGACCTGCTGGAGAAGCACAGGTCTCCTGTTGGTCCCTGGTACCCCCAGCCAGTGGGGCAGGGCAGAGCCCTTCAGGAGGGCCCCCGGGATGGCCAGGTCCCTCTGTATGCGCCTCACCCTCCCACCATGGTCACAGTATTCCAGGCGAGACACCTGAACGCCAACACCTTCTGTCCTAACCGCTAGGACCACTCACACAGCTTTGCTTTGCCGGGATGGGGCTGGGGCAGCCCTGGGATTAGGGTGGGGTCAGTTATGGGAGCCTGATTCTAAAAGTCGGGAGTGGTCAAGCAGCAGCATCAAAGGGTCTTTGACAGAGTTTGGACCAACTTCCTCAAGGGGTTGTACAGATGGGGAAACTGAGGCCTAGTGTGGGATGACTGGGCCAAGGTGTCAGAACAAGTAGAGATACAGAGCAGAGGCCAGAGCCCAGGGCTCCCCCAGGCTACCTCTCCCCTCCTCCAGGCCCACCCAGCCTTTTCCTCCCGAGACCCTCACCCAGCCTGTGGGCCAACGGGGCCACCTGGGGCCTCTCAGCATTTTCCTCGCTCCCCGAAGAGCTGCCGCTGCTGTCGCTGTCCTCTGAGGTCCCTGAGGCCTTGGCTCTGGGGCGTCCCAAGGGAGGGGCTGTGGCCTGCTGGACTGCAGGAACCTTGGGCTTTCTGAGCTCGCTGCTCACTCTGGCTTGCACAGGGGTGCTCTGGGGACTCGCCACAGGGAGTGTTCCCCGAGCACTGTCGATCTAATGTGGCGGAAGGAGAAAGTGGAAGGAAACGTTAGGGGAAATTAGGTCTGATGCTTCCTGCACAGCTCAGTCCAGGGCCAGGCGCCACTGGCTACTCTGCACAGGCCTCATCCAATCCTCCCACAGCTCTCTAGGCGGGCGGGGAGCCGGGGGGGTGAGCGCACACACGTGCTAAGGTCGCAGGGCAGTGCTGGGCCTCCCTTCTACCCTCTGTGGTCTGTGATCACGGTTCCCTCCAGGGGGCCTGGACCCCTGGGGTTCCCCAGCTCACCCCACTTGAAGATGGGGTTCTGGCAGCAGGAGGCTGGGCCTCACTGGCTTTCTGGGCAAGGACCTTCAGGGCGGCCTGGGTCAGCGGGAGGTTAGCCAGGTTCCTCTTTGTCACCTGTGGACAGCCAAAGGCAGCCCTGAGACTCCTGGTTCTCAGGTGTCATCTCTGACACAGCCTGGCCAGATCCCGTCTTGCCGGGGTGGGAGGGGACCTGTATCTGCAAGGAGCCACAGGGGCCATACCACCCTCTGGGCAGGAAATGCTTTGGTTTACAAGCTAATTACATCATTCTCAGAGGGTCCACAAACATTCCCAGCCCCACATTCAATCTGAGCCTCCACCAGGGACAAGTCTCTAGCCTGGTGGCTGCAACAGCCTCCCCAACAGTCTCCCTCATGCCATTCCTGCTTCCCACGCCCACCAGCAATTACGGAGAGAACTGGGCGTGACTCCTCGATGTCAACCTCCTGGCCCCCAACTGCCCTCGGGTGGCCATGCGGCCCTCACCCACCCTACTTTCTCCAGCTCTGTCCCCCATGCACTTCCCCAGAGGGTCCCTGCCTCTGGGTTTGCCTGCCTGAAGTGCGCCCCAGCCTGCTGGCCTGGCTGCTACTCCTGCTCCACGTCACCTCTTGGGGAGGCCACCCCTGCCGCCCTCTCTGAAGCAGCTCACCCCCTTATCCTCTAGTTAATGTTGTTTCCTTCAAAGCACCCACCAGTCTGCGAGTGCTTCACCTTCTGGTTTCCTTCTGTAGTGGCTGCCACCCCCCAGAGGCAAGGATATCTCTGTCTTGTTCCTGCTGTATCCCCAGTGCCTGACACGGACAGATGCTCAGTGCCCTCTGCTGCCCAAATGGCCAAATGGATGCAGTGACCAGAGCCCAGATACCCGCCAGCTATGATGAGCCCTTCTGAGCTGGGGTGCCCAACTCCTGCTCCAGCCTCCCCAGCTCTCATGTCCTCTCAGAAAGAAAGGGCGAGGAAACGGGCAAACAAATGGGCACGGCCCGAAGGGCAATGGGCCAGGAGCCAGGAGCCCCGGTCCTATCTAACCATCGGAACATGAGCCATTAACTCCACCTGCCCAGCGTTTAGATTCAGGCAAGGACCCCACGAGACGCACTGAAAATGGTGAAGTCACTAGTATGAACACTAAAAGAGGGCAACTTTCATTCACGCATCTCAACACCGGGAGGAAACCCTCAAACAAAGCAAAGGCCTAACCATGCTGGGAAGCTGACAAGGGCTCCAAGGCAGCAGTGCTCTGTCTGGAGCCATGGTCCCAGTTACTCTTCCTGAGCACGCGGGGGACCCCGAGCTCGGATCGATGTAGCCAGAGGACCAGAGCACGCTGGCTTTGAGGAATGGCTTCTTCTGGGGTGGGGGTGGGGTGAGAGTGACTGCAGCTCTACCAGCGGCACGTGTGGGTCCGCCGGGGAGGGCAAGGAGCCCCTTCACCCCCTGACCCGGAGAGCCCTCCCTGCCCACCACATACCTGAGTGGTGGGTGCCTCCTGTTTCTTGCCTTTTGTCACCCGACTGGACACCTCACTGCTGCTGGCCCCAACGCCGGCTCCGAGGGCTGTCCTAGGATGGGCTGTGGGCACGGTCACAATGTTGGTTCTAATGGCTGAAATGGAGCGGGACGGGGTGCACGTCATGACCCAGAAGCCCCAAGGCCTCCCTAGCTGCGGCAATGCCCATTCATCAGCCCTTGCCGAGGACCTGGTGCGGTGCTCAGGGCTCAGGCGGCAGGAGCCTGTGTAACGCCCTGCCCGGGGCTTCCAAGCACGAGCTGTCACGATCTCCAGGTTACAAGGCTCGGGACGGTCACATGGCCAGTGGGGCAGTGACCCGGGCTTTCACCTCAGTCCCTCCCCACACTCCATTTCTCCATGGTGTTCCCCCCCTCAGCTGGCTGAATGAGGCGCTCTGTGTATTGAACACGGTCGCATGAGAATCACCGTGGTCGTCTGCAAGAGCGCAGGTACACGATACTCACTGTAGCACTACGTACAAGAGCCCCAACGGCCCAAACAAAACCCTCAGCCTCCCCCAATGTGGCAGTGGCTAAACAAACGATGGCATGCCCACCCGAAGGACTGCTTTGTAGCCAGCAGGAACCACGCTGTAAATGTGTAATGTCACAGTATTACCACGTAAAGATTACCGGGCACAGACAGCATGGTCTCACTATGAACACACAGGTATGGTTTAGGTTTTTATAATGTGAACAGCTGTAAAATGTTAACAGTAATGATTCCAGGCAGTGGGATTATAGATAATGTTTTTTCTTTTGTGCTACTCTGCATTTCTTAATTAGCCTACCAAAATTAGGTATTAATATCTTCATTAAAAAGTGTCATAAAGCCTGGCCGGTGTGGCTCAGTGGTTGAATGCCGACCCATGCACCAAGAGGTCGCCAGTTTGATTCCCGGTCAGGGCACATGCCCAAGTTGTGGGCCCGATCCCCAATGGGGAGCATGCAGAAGGCGGCCAATCAATGTTCTCTCTCATTGATGTTTCTATTTTTCTCTCCCTCTCCCTTCCTCTCTCTCTAAAATCAATAAAGAAAATTTTTTTTTAAAAAAAGTGTCATAAAAATAGTAATTAACCATTTTCTTGCTATCACTCGTAGAATCACGGATTCGCAAATATCACAGAAATCCCAGATGCAGTCCTGTCTCCCACTGATAGATGGAATCCTTCCCTGCAATGTCTGTTCAGGGATTAACTAATCCCCTTTTCATGCCACCAGGAGCGGGAGGCTCACTGCACCTCGGAGCTCAGGCAGTCAGTTGCTACAAAGCTCTTCCTTAGACTATGTAGCAACCTGGTCCCTGTGGGGTGTAGCCTCTGGTCTGGGGTCTAGCCTCTGCAGCTGCACAGAGAAGCCCTGGCAAACATTTCTCCTGAGCCAGCCCCTCACCGAGGTGAAGCAGGGCAGTTCCCAGAGGCCTTGCCCTAAGCGGCTCCTGACCAACAACTTGCGTTGTGACCCCGCCAGCAACCTCTCCCTTCTGGGCGTGTGTGGGCAACCCCTCCCGGCTGAGCCTAGCGGTTGCAGCAGGAGATCCAGCCCCTTGTGGTGGGCCCGCGCTCACCAGGAGTCAAGCACTGCGTAGCAGGGATCACATCCTCATCCTCGCTCTCTGAGGAGGAGCTCCTGGCTGTGCTCTCCGAGGCCCGGGCCTTCCTCGGGGTGCTTGCAGCCTGGGCTGGCACGGGGGTAGCAGCCTGACCAGCTGGACTACGATTAGGGTCGACAAAAATCAGAGGGGTTTTAATCACCTTGAAAAACAAAAACAAAACACCCCCCCAGTGATTAAAGGGTAGGCCAGGGGGAGGGAAAGATAGGGGAGGGAAAGACGGGGCAGGGAAGGGTTTTATAAGGCAGAGGGGTCCCTGAGAGCTCGGGACAGCTGGACAGAAGCCATTCCAGCTGCCCAGGGTTCTCTCAGCTCACTCCCAGCCCACGCACCTGCTAAGACCCAGCACAGCACCTCACAGCTCACAGAAGCCCACCTAACCCTCACACAAACCCGAGGCTGGCAGCATTAGCTCCATCACACAGATGGGAAAACCACAAATCCAGAGAGAGATGCCTGCTGAATGGTCATACTATACATCCACCCGGGGAGTTGTTCAGTCTCCTGTCCCCACCCCAGATCCTGATGCAGCCCACTGAGATGTGGCCCAGGAAGCAGCAACCCAGCTCCATTGACCCAGTGGCTTCAACAAATAAACTGCACTGGGCGAAAGAAACAAGTTAACACCGAGGACCCACAGCAGTGTGTGCCCCTTATTTGGACACACGAGAAGAAAACATCAGTCACGAGACAATGTGGGAAATGGGGACACTGACTGGGCGGGTCAATTTTTTTAGGTGTGATATTATACTGTGGTTGTGCTTAAAAAAAACGTAACCAACTGAGTGGAAGGTTTGGATAAAATGGGCCTGGTCCTGGGTTCAGAACTGCTGAGGCTGGGAGGGTACACGGGGTTCTGCGTGTTGGTCTGTCTGTGGGTGTGCTTTAAATGTTCCAATAAGACATTCAGAGGAAACAAAAAGCGGCAGCTGCACCCTGGCGAATGTGACCACTGCACACACTACACACGCAGCCACGAGCCAGGGAGTGGGTGGGGAGTCTGCTTCCCATCCCCAAGGTCAGGCTGGCCCGAGTTCTGCTCCCTCTCTGGCCAGTGGCGAAGACGAAGAGTAGCAGGAGAGACTTGCTGAGGTCACAGTCCGGGACCCCGGTCTCCTCCACGACACCACCCTGCCCACCTTCCCCAGCCTGACTTCACACCTCGCCCCCAGGGTGCTGTGGGAGAGGAAAGTGAAAAGTAAAGCAGAAAGATGCCGCCTGAGGGTGGAAGCTCTGCTGGGCTCGGGCCCTTCCTACCCCTGCCAAACAGCCTCCCCCGCGGCTGCTCTGATCTGCCACTTCCAGAGCCTTCCTGCCCATGTGATGAAAGAGAGAAGGATGGAAAGTGGGAGAAGGCTTATAGCTGAGGGAGGGGAATCTATATATACACGAGAAGACAGAAGAACAGATTGTTGGGGACGAAGAGAGGCAACGAACCCTCCAAGGCAAACAATAGCGTCTGGGATGTTAAAAGCTGCCGCCTCCGCATCCACCTGCCCACACCACCTGCCCACGCCACCTGCCCCAGCCTCTGGGCTTCGGGGGGTGCAGGGGCACAAGGGGACCACACTGAGACCTGCTTCTGATCCCACCTCTGCCATGGTCAAGTCCATGAGCTTTGTGCCTCAGTTTCCCATCTGCTGAAAGGGCTGTTAGTAACATCTGACTGTGCCTCCATGTAGGCACTGGGCAATAGGACCCAGAGGGAACACAGGGACTCCCTTCCTACTGCAGCGTTTAATGTCTGCAGGACCAAGCCTGGGGGCAGTGCTCACCAACTAGTGTTGAAGCTGAGCTCATCATAACCATGCCCTCATTCCAGTCTTGGGCACAGTGAGGAGAGCTGAGCAGCCCTGGGCAAGGGACACAGCCATGAAGCCACCCAAGGTGGCAGAGCTCCACAGGGTAGCTCTTCTCCAAGGGCCTCTCTCAAAACTGTCGGGGGCTGGTTAACAGATCCTGGGCCAGGCCCATCCCAGGGGACTGAGAAATCCTCGCTGGATGTGGCCTGGAGCCTCCATGGCTCACAAGCCACAGGGGTCTTATCCCAGGGGCCAAGAAGACTGAGGCTGAGAGAGCAAGTGGCCTCACACAGGGCGACCTGTAAGATGGTGCAAGAGCCAGGACCGGCAGTTCTTCCGGGGCCAAATGGGAGTTCCTTCCCAGACCAACCATCTAAGCCTCTAATTTAACACCCTAATTTGGTTTCTTTCAGGTCGTCTTTTTCTCTTTGCTCAATCGGAAACGTTGAGGGCAGGGGCTATATCTTTTAAATTTGGTAGCCATGCAAAGCCCCGACAGACCCTGGCCTGGGGTTAATACCAGCACAATGGGCTGGGCCACAGACCACCCCCTGAAGTCTCTCTCAAAGCAAGAGGGTGGGCCCCATCCCCTACAGGTGGGGACACTGAGGCATGGTGAGGAGGCCTAGAAAAGGAGCCACAATCTCTTCTCCACCTCCCAGCCTGGGGCTCTGCCCACCGCCCTGGCATCAATCCCTTCCCCCCACCGATGGCCTAATATAAAACAAAAACAGCGAACTTGTCCATAGAGAAATGCTTGATAAAAGCATAATAGCGATAATAATCATAATTAGTGAGCTGGGGATTAAGGAGCTAAAAATCCCCGAGTTCGGAGGAGGCAGCAGCTTCCCAGGCTGTGCCTTTTTCCCTGAACTCTCCTGGGGAGGAAGGCACAAACGACCGACTTTTTTCCCTTCTTTTTAAACAGGGAGTCCAGAATCTTCAGGACTAACGTACCAATTAAATGTTGCAGTTTAAGCGTGATGTTCATTCTAATTGTGTTAGTCTGCCCCCGCAGAGAAGGGCAGAGCAGCCCCCTCCCTCCCAGCTGTTTAGATCCTCCGGGAGGAGGCAGCCTCCTACAGACTCCAGAGCAGGGGGCAGTGCCCAGCCCGCCCTCCTCCTTCCCTGAAGAAGGGGGTGTCGCAGCAGGGCCAGAGCGGGGACGGCCTGGGTTCCAGCACGGGCTCTGTCCACGTGTTATCGGCCATGTCACTCTGGGGCAGTTCACTTGCCTTCTCTGAGCCTCATTCCTCCCTCCTTACAATGGGAGTAACGGAAGGACCTATCCTCTCCACAGGCTTGTTGTGGGGCCTAAACAGAATAGTGCAAGTCTGTGGCTTAGGACAGAGCCCGGCACACAGGAAGTGACCGGCAATATTAGCTGCAGTTGTTTGGTGTTATTTTTTGTGATCTGGGCTAATGAGAAGAGAAAGGCAGTGAGCAGCCCACCACTGGGCGTGCCAGCAGCACCTGACTGTACTGATGGGTTGGTTAGCATGTGGTATGACATGTAAGGGGTGATGGACAGAGACCCTATTGGACTGGGCGTTGCAGAACTCCAGCATCTCTGAGGGGCCTGGCAGAAGCGTCCAGGAGCTGGGGGCTAGAGGAGGACAAAGCGCAGTGCTACATTACATGCCAGAAGGCCTGGGCTTCGCATAGAAGCCTGGACACCAGCCCAGCAGGTTTGGGCCTCTGAGTTGGGGAGACAGGTGGGCTTCGGCCTGCCCTTGGGGCATAACATGAGAAGGACGACCAGAGCAGCAGAGCATGCGAAGATGGGCTACTGGTGCCCATCTCTCTCGGGCCAGGCCCACAGGATTCCAACGAGCCCTGTGGAGAAGACTCCCAGTCCCAATAGGAAGCAGGACTACACGGGGAGCCCGAGGCCCGGTGTTTGCCCTTCTTCAGCTTCTCACGGGCCATGGGAATTTCAGGAAATCACTGTAACTCATAGGGCCTTGACTCCTGATATCAAATGGGCAACACCACCCGCCCTCCTGCAGGAACAGGTGCTTGCTCTCAGTCAGTGTGCCGTGCCCCTGTGCCAGTGCGCAGACGCAGGAGGGAGGGCGCTGTCCCCCCTTCACAGCCGAGCTGCCCGGGCCTCAGACTAGGTGCGCCCGGCACCACGGGCTGGTGGTGGGGGAGCGGCTCTGACCCTGCACTGTCTGGCTCTGAAGCCTGGACGTTCAGGGACACTCTGCGGCCTACCTCACGGGGCTATTGTGAAGACGAATGTGTCAAAATAGAGGGAAGAGCTCTGGAGATTGTGAAGTGCTGTTTAAATGGGGAAGCTCTGCCCTCGACCCACAGACCTGCCAGCCCAGCTCTGAGCCTGCAGTGTCCTCAGAAAGGTCCGGCCTACCTGGCTCGCTGGCAGCTCCTCGTCACTGCTCTCCGAGGACCCCTTGGCATTCTTCTCTGGGGTGGCTGGGGCCAGTGCCTTGCCTTTGACAGCTGTGGAGTTACTCTCCTTCTGACGGGACAAGCACATAGTTGGGGAGAGAAGGCATTAGCTGAGGGGGAGCACAACCGAGGGACCAGGAAACCACAGCTAGTAGCAGTGACCCAGGAAAGGCAGTGTGGCCCCTCCCTGCATGCACATGGCAGGGGGTGTGGGGTCAGGGGGAGGATGGCACAGATGAATGGACACAGGGGCTCCTGGCCCAGGATGGCCCACAGCCATTGGAAACATAGGCTTCACTCTTCTTATCCTCCTGCCAGAGCTGACTGAACTTACAAAGGATGTATAAGACACTGCTAAAACCTTAGGACTAAGTGCCGTTGGCTGGGCATCTGAACGAGAGGTGACAGCAGCCTGGGACAAGGTTGCAGGGGTGAGCTAGTGGCCCTAGTTCACACCAGGTAACACTCCCAGCTAAAAGCAGGAGCTGGAGCTGGCTAAGTGTTCCAATAGCTGCCACCCCCTCCTGCCAGGCCACGCATAAATGAGTGGGGCAGGCTGGGCAGAATCTGCAGTCAGGGGCCCAGGGCAGAGGCAGAGGACAGCTCCGTGCTCCCTAGCTGCCATGAAGGCCTCAGCGTTCGTACTCCGCCTAGCCAGCAAAGGGAGGCCTAGGTTTCCAATTTCTCAAGAGAAGCCAGAAGATCCTGATTTGTACATGTCATTTTCCCAGTCTTTAAAATGCACACCGCAACCGCCACGCTGGTGTCTTCCTCGCCAACAGGACCTCAGCTCTGCTCTGGTGGCCCCCAACCCAGGCTTGGCCCCTTCTCCCGGCCAAACACGGGAACTGCAGGCCCTTCATCAGTGAGTGGCTTTGGGAGGGAGGAGGGTGAAGGGAGCTCGTGCCTTAGATCTGGATAAGATAAGGTGAGGTGAAGTCGGCTGGGGGATTTCCTAGCTCTTTAGGAGGTGCTGCAGCCCTGCTGTGACAATGAGGCAGGTGAAGCAGAGCGGGAAGAAATCTGGGTCTCCAGTAATGCTGAGGTGAAGGAACCATCTACACAGCAGCCATACCCTGGGGACTCGGTACACCATGAGCTAACCAATCCTCTTACCACCTAAGCTATAGTGAATTAGGTTTTCTTACAGATTAGGACATCCTTACAGATATAGCAACTCATTTAAAACTTACAAAGGAAAAAAAAAGCTGCACAAGCCAAAATGCCCTTGTCTTAGTCTGGCAACTAGTTCTCCATAAACGTTACTGGTAACAACTAGAAGTGACTGCTGCCTGACGGCTGGCCTTTGCTGACCTCAACTGACTTCATGTCCCCTCCCATTGGCACACACTCTGCACACTTCCCCCGAGTGCCTGTCTCCAACTTGTCTGGTGGGCTCCAGGTCTCCCTTCCAAGCTCAGCTCAGTCATCTCCTCTTCTGGCCTCTCAGAGACCTATTCTCCCAGCTCCATCAGACAGAGCACTACCAGAATATTCTCCCAAACTCTAGTCACCTCATCTTGCTCTACAGACTATGAGCTCCTTGAGGGCAGGGCCAACATCTCTGATCCCTTCATCTCTATCAGCAGGACAGAAGGCTCAGTAGTTGGCCTGAGGCACTGACGCGGAGGTTAGCGCCAGGATCATTTCACGGCTTCTTGGTGCTTGTTTTACTCACAAAGAAAACAAGTCTAAGAGCAGATGGAGCTCAGCTTAGCACAGGGACTTTCCAGTTTTCCTTCAGAAGCGGAAGATCGAGCTACACAGAGGGTACATTTCTACAAGGTCACAATTGGCTGGAGCTAACAGGGATGGTCTCTCAGATGGGGCAAGGGCTCTGTAGTTTGCCGTGGTTGTCACCACTCCCTCCTGTCTCTCCTGACACCAAGGCTCAATGCCAGTTGCCACCTATCACCTCTACCAGGCCTATGTCACTCATTTCCATTACACAGCTGAGCACTGTAAGTCCTGGAGTTTGTCACCACGAACTTCGGCAGGACACAGCCACCCCTGCTGCCTTCTGCAGGCAGGCAAAGGGCAAATCACCCAGATAAAAGTCGGTTTTTCACTCCTCCTCCCCCCACACACCCCAGGCTTCACACTAAGCTAGATGAGCTCTCCCTGGGGCTGACACGAGGCCTTAGGCCCAGGAAAGGGATGTGACTTCCTCCAGCTCTCCAGGGCCTTATGGTACCTGTACCATCACCCAGACCTCCCATAACTCTCTGACTGTGACGTCGTTGGATTCTTGGCCTCATGTGCCTTGGCAGGAGTTTCTGGCCTAGCCTTCCATGGGGCTGGGGCCACTCAAACTACGGACGCCTTGGTAGATATGGGAGTGCTCAGGCCACCTTTTATCGGGAGGCCTTGGTTTGGCGAAGTTTTACGGCAGGTTTCACTGAATGAGATGTGGAAGACATCCTGCCGGAGAGCCTTAATCTGGTCTTCCCTCCCCACCTGGCCCTCGGTGGCCTGGCACTGTAGCTGCTTCCTCATGAGGTCTCACCTGAGCTGGGGTCACAGCTCCTGGTGCCTCCCCCTCGCTGTCCGACTCCTCGCTGCTGCTGTCCGAGACCTCCTCCCTCTTCTTAGCCTGGGTGGCTGTGGGTCCTGTCTTCCCAGGGGGTGGCGGGGCAGTCCCTTTCCTGGGGGACCCCTTGGTGGGGGCCGAGGCAGTTCGGACCTGAGTGGTCTTCCCTGAGGGCTTTGCCTGGAGTGGCAGAAACAGAATCAGGGGAGGGAACGCAGAGGGACAGTGATGAATGGGCATATGCAGTTGTGCGGTAGGGACCCTGACAGGGGAAGCACAGGGCTGCTCTCTGTCCTCCTGGCCTCACCGGAGTGGGCGCCTTCTCCTCGCTGTCCGTCTCTTCCTCACTGCTCTCCGAGCTGTCCTCGATTGGCCCTGAGGCCACTGCCTTCCCCACAGCTGGCACAGACACCTGGCCCCGCACCGAGGCAGCGCTGCTCTGCGGGGTTCTCGCCGGCAGCTTTACCTGAATTGCACGGAGGTAACAGTGTTGAGGGAAGAAGTGAGCAGCACAGCTCTTTCCAGGTTAAACCCACCCACGGTGTGATGGTGGGGAGGCTGCTCCTGCTTGTGCAGGGCCCTCGTCCAGGCTGGGGCCACTGCTGGGTCCTTTTCTCTGCTCTACCCCCAGCTTTTCCTGGGGCTTCTGGTCCCACTTGCCTTGGCCGGGGACCCCTGTTTGGCTTGAGCAGCTGTAGTGACCACTCTCCTGGGAGCTGATGCTGCCCCTTTGGCTGAAGCCACGCTGGTGGAAGCGGGGCTGGTGCTGGTCTGGGGGGTTTTCACTGAGGCCTTCACCTGGGAAGAGAGAGGGAGCTATGGAGATGCAGCAGAGCAGCCAGCCAAGAACATGGACTCTGGTACCTCCCTTTCATAGCTGTGTGCACCTGGGCAAGCCATTTGACCTCACTGGGCCTCAGCTTCCTCCACTGTAAAATAGGGTTATCATGAGGACGAAGTGAGAGTCGCAGTGTGTAACAGTTCCTGGTATGTAATAAGCACTGCAACTCATTATTGTGAGCACTTTTCTTAGCCAATCACAAGCCCACCCAGAGCAAAGGAGTTTTCTAGGCTCTTTCAGCGAGCTGGCCATGCGATTAAGTTCTAGCTAATGGAACAGAAGTTGAGCACATAATTTTCTTACACATGCAGGGAACATGTGTCTTCTTCCTTCTGGCTGGCTGGGATGCTGAGGTAGTAGCTAGAGCTCAAGCAGCCAACTTGGTCTATGAGGTGGGAGCCAGGCACGAGGATGGCAGAACGAGATAGAAAAACCATTGTTGTTTGAGGTTTTCTTTAGCTTAACCTAATGTTAACTGACTCTAGGGAATCCCCAAAATGCTTGCCAGGGTCCCCAGCAAATACAGACCTAGAGAGATGAGAGCAATATAGTGAAATCCTTGACAGAGCATGAAAGCAAGCCCTGCTCATGTGAAACAGAGTGAGTGATTTGGCAGCATCTCAAGGGCCCTGCCTCTGTCAGACATGTCATCTGATCAGTGCCAGAAGACATCCTCCACATCCCAGATTCCCTCATCCACAGGAGAACAAATGAAATTAAGTCAGAACTTAAAGAAAAACAATCCCCCAAAGCACAGACTTTCTATGACTTAAGGCCAAGGTGCTCAGCACAGCACTCAAATCATCCACAGAGGAGTAATGTCTCTTACGTAGACAGAACAAAAGGCATGAAGACTAACCTGACCTAACAGGTCTTAATAAATTTAAAAGGACTAAAATCATACAAAATATGTTCTCCGGCTACAACAGGATTAAACTGGAAATCAACAACAGAAAGAAATGTGCATAATCCCAGATTATTTAGAAATTAATCCACTTCTAAACCTACAGTTCAATTTTTTTTTTTTTCCTCACCTGAGGACATTTTTTCATTTTTTGTCCAGATAGAGTGGGAGGGAAAGAGAGGAAGAGAGAGAGAGAGAGAGAAACATCGATGTGAAAGGGACACATCGAGTGGCTGCCACCCGCACGACCAACCAGGGCCGGGGACAAACTGCAACCGAAGTACATGCCCTTAGCGGGAACCGAACCTGGGTCTCTCTGGACCGCAGGCCGACGCTCTAACCGCTGAGCCAAACCGGCCAGGGCCTAAACCTACAGTTCAAAGAATAAAAATAAAAATTACATCATTTCAAAATCCACGGGATGAAGCTAATGTAGATCTTAGAGGAAAATTTATAGCTTTACATACGTACATCAGAAAAGAGCTAAAATCAAAAATTTAAATTTCACCTTAAGAAGCTAGAAAAAGAAGAACAAACCAAAACTAAAGTAAAGGAAAGTATAATAAAGATCAAATTGGAAATTAATTTAATAGAAAAGAAGAAAACGGTAACAGAGAAAACTCAATGAAACCAAAAGTTGATTCCTTGAAAAGAACAACAAAATTGATGTCTTTAGCTAGACTGACCAAGAAATAGGACCAGACACAAATTAGCAAAATTAGGAAAGAAAACAGGACACCACTATAGACGCTACAGAAATTAAAAGGATTACAAGGTAATATTATGAACAAATCTATGTCAAGAAAGTCGACAAGTGAGATGAAAACAGATAAATTTGTACCTTTCTAGAAAGGTACAAATTATTAAGTGTGCACAAAATTTTTAAAAGGCAGAAAACAGAAACTGACTCAAGAAGAAAAAACTCTGAATAGAACAATATCAATTAAAAAAATTAATTTAGGCCCTGGCCTGTTTGGCACAGTGGTTGGAGCATCAGCCTGCAGACCAAACAGTTTTGGGTTTGATTCTGGTCAAGGGCATATACCGTGGTTCAGTCCCAGCCCCTGGTCTGGGTCATGTGGGAGGCAACCAGTTGATGGATGTGTCTGTCTGTCTGTCTGTCTGTCTCTCTCCCCCTCCCTCCCTCCCTCCCACTCTGACTGCAGATAAATGGAAAAATATCCTTGGGTGAGGATTTAAAAATAAATAGATAAAATTGTTTAAAAAAAATAAACTAATTTAGTAATTAAACCCATCCCTAAAAGAAAAAGCCCAGGCCCAGATGGATTCACATGTGAATTCTATTAAGAAAGAAATAGTACCAATCTAACATAAACACAAAAAACAGAGGAGAAAATACTACACAACTCATTTTACAAGGCCAGTATCATCCTGACACTAAAGCCAGGCAAATACATCACAAGAAAATTCAGACCAATGTTCCATATGAACACAAATACAAACACCTTTAACAAATGATTTAGCAAGCCAAATCCAGCAACAAATAAGAGTCTCTGGTAAATTTAGTTTTCTAGAACCAAGTGGGATCTAAGAATAAAAGGTTGATTTAATACCTGAAAATTAACTAATGTAATACATGAATAAAACAAAGAAAAAAATCCCCAAAATTTGACAAAAATCCAACTCCGACTCACGATAAGAATTCTAAACAAATTAGGACTAGAAGGATACTTTTTCAACCCGATAAAGGGTATCTATAAAAAACGTACAGCGCCCTGGCCAGTTTGGCTCAGCGGTTAGAGTGTCAGCCCGCGGACCAGAGAGTCCCAGGTTCGGTTCCTGCTAAGGGCACGTACCTCGGTTGCAGTTTGTCCTGGTTGGGGTTGTGTGGGTGGCAACCAGTCGATGTGTCTCTCTCTCTCTTCCTCCCTTTCTCCCTCCTGCTCTATCTGAAGATAAACGCAAAAAAGTGTCCTTGGGTGAGGATAAAAAAAAACAAAAAAACAAAAACGTACAGCTATCATCATACCTAACACTGAAAGACTAAATGCTTTCCCTCTAAGCAGAAACAAGGTAAGGATGTCTGCTCTCATCACTATACAACCCGGTACTGGAGGTTCCAGTCAGTGCAATAAGGTAAGGGAAAAAAAGACATCTAGATCAGAAAGGAAAATGTAAAACTGTCCTAATTTGCAGATGTGATGTGTATAGAATCTACAAAAGCCACTGAATTGATAAGTGAGTGTGAAAATGTCAACATACAATAAAAGATCAGGTCCAGAAGACACCCCACTACTTATTCAGCCATTCTCACACAAGGGCATTTAAATTCTGAATCATCTCCTTCCTGAGTCTCTGGCAAATTTAGTTTTCTAGAACCAATCCTGTCTTTCCTACTTTGGTTTGGACCTTGATTCCCAAATGGATGGTTTAATTGGAGCTAGGTGGGTGTCTCTGAGCAGACTGGAGACTATCTGACTCATTTCTGACCCTTGCAAAGCTGAGCAGTGTGAAACCCAGTTAGCATGTACAGCATTTTGAGGGTGAGGCAGTGTAAGTACTACCCCATTTAATCCTCATAACTCCACAACGGAGGCATAGTTACTATGCTCCTCCTTCAGACGAAGGCTAGGAAACAGAGGTGGTCAACAAGGCTCCTCTTGTCAGCCCCGCCAGTTTTAGCAGAGGCTCCTCAGACCTCTTGAAGCAAGGAAAGGCACTACCTCCTGACGGCATCAGCTGTACAGTTAAGCTCCTAGAGAGGGATTAGCTTCTCTATTTTTCATCTGGAGAGAAAGTAAGACCCCAAAACCATAACCATTTCTGTGGCTGGAAAAGTTTGGGCCAAGATGTGGCAGAAGAAAGTGAGAAAGGCAAAAGGTTTTGAGGCAGGCACTCTGGGGCAGAGGCCCAGCTCTGACCTTCCCTGGATGGCTGAGCTGGAGCACGTTACCAAACAATTCCTTTGAATTCCAATTTCCTTCTCCAGAAACAATGCAAATGAGCACTATGGTACAGGTGGGAAGCTCAGATGGGAAGACAAGTATTTAAGTGATCAGCACACTGAAACCTGTTCTAGAATGTGTCCATAGCCTGGAAAAAGGGGATAGGAGCCTGTTGGGGCAAGACTCTGGGAGGACCCATGCCTAGTTTAAAACCTCAACAGAGGAATCACAGGACCTTGAGTCCTATAAGGTAATGGTGAGAGGGGAACCAAAAAAATCCATAGAATTGTGTGCTCCGGTACAAGGAAAAAAGAAATTAACTTCTGAGTGGTTATTGAAAAGCAACAATTAAAAATAATAAACAGGCCCGGCCAGTGTGGCTCAGTGGTTGAGTGTCGACCCATGCACCAAGAGGTTGCCGGTTCGACTCCTGGTCAGGGCACATGCCCAGGTTGTAGGCCAAATCCCCAGTGGGGGGCATGCAGGAGGCAGCCAAACAATGTTCTCTCTCGTCAATGTTTCTATCCCTCTCTCCCTCAAACCAATAAAGAAAATAATAATAATAATAATAAACAGTGGGTGGGTGAGTGCAGGGAGTGAGCTACCTTCTCCCAGTTCTTCCAGGCTGAGAGGACTTGACTCAGTTGCACAGCAGCCTGGCCCTTCTCAGGAAGATGAGAGCTGGCCGTGCGCAGGCCCCTTGCTGGGTGTAGCAGGTGAGATCTTATTAAATTCTCAACCCTATAAGGGTTAATTTTCAATTTATAGAAGAGTAAACAGAGTCCCTGATGGATTACATCCCTTTTTAGGGACGTGAACCCAGGCACCACAGTGTGTTTGCCCCTACCACACTGTCTCCCCAGTAATCCCCCCAGAATGCTCTGCTTGAGGCAACTCACCCAAGCCAGGCGCTCTCCCACCCCTGGCCTTTGCATAGGCTGGGGTTTCTCTGAACACTCCATGTCACCTGGCCAACTCAGCCCAGTTTAGATGCCACTTCCTCCAACTGGCCTTCCCTCCTGAAAAACCCCTAGATGCTGTCACTTGCCATGTTCTGCTAGCTCAGGTACACACCCTCTATCTCAGCCCTATCACACTATGCTGGAATAACCTGTGTACATGTCCATGCCCTCCTTCTAGGCTGGGAACTCAGGGCTAGGGCCACAGGAGCCCCGGACAGAGAGCACCTGGCAGACAGGGTATTCAACAGAGCCTATGAAAAGCATAAGGAACGTCAGTGGGAGCTCAGAAGGACACACAGGAGCCCTGGAGCCCTGATGGGCAAGAGACAAAAGGGTAAAAACTGGGAAACGAGGCTGAGCTGAGGCTGCCCCTGAGACTTCTGCACACCTGGGGATGACAGCAGAGCCCAGATAAGTCCATCCTAGCCTGTCCCAGGCACTGATGTGGGTGGGATGGGCTGGCTTCTCCTAGGCCTCACCTGTGCTGGAGCCAAGGCAGCCTCTTCACTGTCTGAGTCTTCCTCACTGCTCTCTGAGTCTTCCTGCGTCTCAGCTTTGACCTGGGCCACCACAGGCCCTGCCTTCCCAGGGAGTCCCAGGGTGGTCCCTTGCCCTGAGGGCCCTTTGGTGGGCGCTGAGGCAGCTTTTACTGGGAGGCTTTTCCCCACAGACTTAGCCTAGAATGACATGGAAGAGAGCTATGTCACAGGACTCCAAAGGACCACAATGGGCTGGCCCGAGTCGGCCAAACACACTTGGCCTCACCTGTCCCCCTGCTGTGGCAGGAGCTGTCTCCTCCTCACTCTCTGATTCCTCGCTGCTTGACGAGTCCTCCTCTGGCTTCTGGGCATCCCTGGCCAAAGCTGGGGATGACAGGCAGGCTGGCGAAGTCACTGTTCTTGTTTTCCAGGGAACTGGTGTGTCAACTTGCAGATGCAAGGGGACCTTGGCAGATGCAGGGGTAATGGGAGTGCCCTTCCTTGGGGAGGCCTTGGTCTGAGGAGTTTTTACAGCCAGTTTTGCCTGAGGGAACACAGAAGTTAGAGGCTGGAGGAGGATCCTGGATTCTGAGCCTCCATCTGTCCTGGGGTGAAGCTCACCGCTGTCCCTCCCCCACAGCTTCCTGCGACGCTGACCAGTGGGGACCACTCAGGGTCAGGCTATGTGGCAGCCTCACCTGAGCAGGAGTCATGGCTGCAGACGCCTCCTCCACACTGTCCGACTCCTCCTTGATGCTCTCCAATTCTTCCTTGGACCTTTTGACCTTGACCTGAGTGGCTGCAGGCCCTGCCTTCTGAGGGGACCCCTTGATGGGATTTGAGGCAGATCGGACCTGGAGAACTTTCCCGGAGGACTTTCCCTGGAATGAGACACATGAGGTCAGGGGAGGGAGACACAAGAGACCCACAGGGCAAGCAGTCACAGTGCACAGAGAGGAAGGGGACTCCAGCATTGTGGGGGCGGGGAGAGAAGAGCCTTACAGGCAGGGGCCTTACCTGGGCCGAGGTCACGACTGCCGGCATCTCCCCCTCACTGCTCGACTCCTCGCTGCTGCTCTCAGAGTCCTCCTCCCGCTTCCGGGCCTGAGCCAAGGTGGCTGCAGACCCTGCCTTCCCAGCTGGTGCTGGGACAGTGCCTTTCCCAGAGGGTCCCATGGCTGAGGCGGCTCTGCTTTGAGAGTTTTTTCCCAAGGGCTTTGCCTGGGAGTGACAAAGGACAGGATTAGGGCGGGGGCTCACAGAGGAAATGTGTGAGGTAAGACAGAAGGTGAGGAGGGCAAATGGGGGACTAGGGCTCGAGGGGCAGGGGGAAGACAAGCCCACGGTGGTTCTGCAGGCAGGGCAGGGCCATGGAGAGTGTCCCCCAGCCTCACCTGAGCCGGGTTTGAGGTTACAGGCACCGCTGCTGGCGCCTCCCCCTCACTGTCCGATTCCTCGCTGCTGCTCTCCGAGGCCTCCTCGGGCCTCCCTGCCTTGGCCTGGGCCGCTGCAAGCCCTGCCTTCCCAGGGGGCGCCAGGACAGCTCCCTTCCTGGGGGACTCCTTGGCGGGGGCTGAGGCAGTTTTAACCTGGGGGGTTTGCCCCGAGGGCTTCACCTGGAGTGAGAGAAACAGAGTCGGTGGATGTGAGAAAACAAGAAGACCACACAGGACCATGACACTACACTACATACATCACACTGTGAGAAGGGGTGGGGCAGGGCTGGGAGCATGCCTGGGCTCTGGTGCGGGGGGAGGGCAGGCCTTCTGGGGAGGGGCACGGGCACGGACTCTCCTCCCCAGGCCTCACCTGAAGTGGAGTCTTGACGGCTGGCGCCTCCCCATCACTGTCCGATTCCTCGCTGCTGCTCTCTGAGGCCTCCTTGGGCCTCCCTGCCTTGGCCTGGGCCGCTGCAGGCCCTGCCTTCCCAGGGGGTGCTGGGACAGCTCCCTTCCTGGGGGACTCCTTGGCGGGGGCTGAGGCAGCTTTAACCTGGGGGGTTTTCCCTGAGGGCTTCGCCTAGAGCGAGAGAAGCAGAATCAGGGGAGGCAGCCCAGAGGGTGGATGTGAAGAGACACAGATCACACAGGGCCAACGACACCTCACACCCCCAAATCACCCACACTGCACAGGGAGGGGTGGGCAGGGCTGGGAGCATGCCTGGGCTCTGGTGCAGGGGGAGACCAGGCCTTCTGGGGAGGGGCACGGGCACGGACTCTCCTCCCCAGGCCTCACCTGAAGTGGAGTCTTGGCAGCTGGCGCCTCTTCCTCACTGTCCGATTCCTCACTGCTGCTCTCTGAGGCCTCCTCGGGCCTCCCTGCCTTGGCCTGGGCCGCTGCAGGCCCTGCCTTCCCAGGGGGTGCTGGGACAGCTCCTTTCCTGGGGGACTCCTTGGCGCGGGCTGAGGCAGCTTTAACCTGGGGGGTTTTCCCCGAGGCCTTCAGCTAGTAAGAGAAAAAGAGCAATCTGTTCCCTTCCTCCTGAAAACAGCCTTGTGACACCTTCAAAATAAAGCTGAGGCCTCAGTGGGGCTCTCGGGACCCCCTGCTTCTCTCCTCACTCCCCACCTTGACTGATGCTCTGACCTGGCCCATCGGCTCCACACTCTTTAATTCTTGAGGCCTTCACACCCCCTGCCCATTTCACCTGGCCACCACTGCTTCCTCCTCCGGGTCACAGACAGACCCCAGTTCCCAGTACTCCGGCTGCCCCATCAACGAGAAAGCTCTGAGCACAGCACAGCGTCTGGCCAAAGGCTGATGCGCCCTCAGTGCTGCTGGCCCCAGTGCTTACCCGCCCGGGCTCAGGGGAGGGACTATGCCAAGGCCCAGAGGGAAGAAGGAACTGGAGGAGCCTGGATGTGGTGGACGAACAGGCAGTCCAAAAGTGAAGAGGAGACAAAGGGAGGCCCTCCCTGAGCTTTCTACACATGGACAGCAGGAGGACCCCTGGGAAGCCTGTCCTAGCCTCATGGGGCAAGGTCCCCAGATCCCGGTTCTCCTCACTTGACCCACTGACTCTTGCTGCTCTCCAGCTCTGACATGGCCTCAGGGTTCTGGCAGGGTGCTTTGAGCTCTGTCTTTCTTAGAAAGGTCACAGCTGCTTGGCCTGAGCCCATCACCCCAGAAAATCAGCGGCTCTGATCACTTTCCTTCTAAACACCTTTCCGAGCAGAGGGGGCGGGCTGCTCCAGACAGGTTTTGTTTGGCTTGGACCTTTTCAAATTTTTCAACCGATGTGGAGAAAGTAGATTTTAGGGAAAAGTTCACATTTGGGCTCCTTCCAAAAAATGGGTGGCAGGCAACATGGGGTAGCCCCGGGCACAGTAAGACTGCCCCGAGCTGAGGAGCAGCGGCCCCGTGGAGACAGTCTGCATGCTCTCATGTCACAGCCTCGCTCCTACTCCCAGGTGGGGCCTTGGCACTTGCTGCTCCCTGCCTGGAATGACCCTCCACATGGCACGTCCCCTCCCTTTTCCTTCGGGTTTTCAAAGCTTTACACATGTCTGCTCTGCGAGGCCTGCCCTGAGCGCTCCAGTTTAAATGGCCATCCACACCCCTCCTCGCCTCACTTTCCTCTTTAACAGTCACCAACATCCAGCAAAGTGAGTCGTGTTTACTGAATGTCTTCCTCGTACCATCCTGCCTCAGGCCTGGGTGTGGGGTGGGACCGTGGCTCCTAGGCCTTACTTGGGCGGGCTCAGGGTTGCCAGGGCCTTTTACCACTACTGTCTGACTCTTCCTCCTCTCTCTTCCCTCTGATTCCAACAGCTTCATAGCCCCTCTGCATTTCCCTTGGGACATACCCAGAGCCTCAGGGGCTGCAACCCTGGCCACCCACCTGGGCGGCGGCGGGGGCGGGGGGGGGGTGTCCTAGCAGATGGAAGGTAAGGTAAGCAAATTCCTGGTAGCTATCAAGCCATGATTTGGCCTGAGAAGCCAAGGGCCGAGCAACGAAAAGTTCTCAAGCCCCTTCACAGCAGGACTAGCTGAGATGAGGATGGCAGCCCATTTACTAGACAGGGAAACTGAGGTAAAGGGAAGTGACCGACAGAGCGGGGTACAGGACTACCCTCTGGGAAGCAGCCACCCTAGGTTGCTGTTTGGCAAGAAGGGCATCCCCACAGGCGGCCGAAGCAAGCCCAGCTGCCCCTGACTTCGAGTTTCATACCCCTGCCTCCCTCTCCCCAAACAAGGTGAGTCTTCCCTGACAAAGGGGAATGGGAGAGCCCCAGGCTGCAGGGACCAGGAGGCCCCAAAGGGCAGCCCTCCCCCGGGCCTCACCTGGCTGGGTTTCCCCGCAGGGGCCTCCTCCTCGCTCTCCGAGTCCTCCTCGCTGCTCTCCGAGTCCTCCTCGGGCTTCTTGGCCCCGCCGGCTGGGGTCGGGGCACCTCCTCTGACTTGGGGTGTCACATGCCCTGTCTTCCCGGAGGTGGGGGCTGCCTTTTTCCCTGGAGACTCCTTGGCAGGGGCTGGCGAGGCTTTGACCTGTGGTGGTTTTACTGAGGGTTTCACCTGGAACAAGAAGATGGAATTAGGGAAGGAACAGGCCTTGCCCCAGGAGGGTCCTCAATGCCCCGTTTACGAAGCCCTCTCACACAACTCGCTGAGACAGACACTGCTGTTACACCCACTTTCCAGGAAAGGACAAGCGGCTCTGAGAGGTTAACTCACTCAAGACCAATATTGAGGGGCAGAGCCATGACGGAACCCATGTCTGTGCAGCTTTGGGGGCAGAACTTTCAAACCCTGTGCTCCTCTGCCACCTGGCACACAGGGCCCAGCACAGAGCGGCAGCCTCTCTCCATCAGGAACGCCCATCCTCGTCTGCCTCAATTGCAGTATCTAATCATGGTGGCCACCCCGAGGGCCAGGGGGCCAGTATCTGAAAACCAATCTTGCCCCTGGCTTGCTGGGGTACCTTGGGCATATTCTTTCCCTCTCTGGGCTTTGTTAGACCTCTAAAAGCCTGGCATCTCCAAGGCAGGCAGTGCCCTACCTCCATCTCTGCTGTCAGTGAGACCTCACCTGACCCTGGGTTTCTGGGACAGCCATCTCCTCAATCCCAAACCCTTCCTTGCTGCTGCTGGAGCTGTGCCCGGCCTCTGGCCCACCAAGGCCATGTGTTTAACTGCTCGTTTCCCAGGGCATCCTATGGCTAGCTGTATCTAGGGCTCAAAGGTGGGAATGGAAAGTGGGGAGCACATGAAGCCAGGCCTGTGGTAGGTGGGGGTGAGGACTCCACCTTTACAGGTTACTAGGCGAGGCAGGAGAGATGGGAAGTACTCTGGGTACCAGATCCATCCATCCTTGAATCCTGCTGGTTCCCCCTCCAACATCTTTCCATTGGGCCCTCTGGTGTCAGCGCCAGTATTTCTCCAACAGCCCCTCAGTGGTCTCACTACATTCATTCTGTCCTCATTCCAGGCCACAACCAGTGACCTTTTTGAAACATAAATCAGGTCATCTTACCCCTGTGCCTGAAACCCGGCAATGGCCTCTTACAGCCCCGAGAATAAAACCCCAACTCTCTCCGGTGGTCCACACGGTCAGAGGATCTGGCCCGACTACCTAACCTATCTTACATCACTTTCCCCTCATTCACAAAATCGTAGATCAGCAACCCTTAAAAGCATTGAACTCTGTCTCCATCTCTGCCCGTGCTGTTCCTGTCGTCTACATCATGTTCCTATCACGGCCCCTTGCGGCTCTCTACATCTTCCCTACGGAGTCACAACAGCATTGGAGTGAAGTTTCTGAGGGACCCTCGCTTCGCCACAGCAGCAGGACCCCTCCTAGCTACCTTATCACCACTGCACCCTAGCAGATGCACCGTGAGAAATGACTCCCCGGTCACAGTTCAAAGATGCAAGGCCACAGACCAAGACCTGCCCATCTCTGGCCAGGTGCCTAGGCCTGGTATTCGCCAGCGGGCTCAAAACCCCCTCAGCAGCCTCACTGCACTCACCCAGATGGCACCACAGGACAGCACCCTCCTGTCCCTGGGCCTCTGCTTGTGCAGCTCTTCCTGCCTGAACACCCGTTCCTACATCCCTCCCCCTTGGTGAAGTCCCCTGTGTGTCACAGCCCTGCTCCAGGGCCACCTCTCCCAGGAAGCCTGCCTTTGTTTCACAGGCAAATGGCATCTCTCCCTCACAACCCTGGACCCTTCTCAGGCCCAGAGTGCAATGAGCAGCACCTGATCCCCCCACCCCAGGCCTCAGCCGTTCCAGCTCCCA
This sequence comes from Tadarida brasiliensis, assembly GCA_030848825.1. Classification (NCBI taxonomy): domain Eukaryota; kingdom Metazoa; phylum Chordata; class Mammalia; order Chiroptera; family Molossidae; genus Tadarida; species Tadarida brasiliensis. Next base: position 101,789,888 of record CM061259.1, on the reverse strand, counting down.
GTCCCACTGGTCTGTGAAGCCAGGCTCCTGGGAGGGAGGGTCAAAGGTTTGCAGAGGGCAGCTCCTGGGGACGGGTTGCAATTACCTCTACATCTGTCTCATCGCTGGAGCTGGAGGTGTCCTCGCTGGAACTATCGACCTGGCCTGCCGGTGCCATTCCTGAGGGAGGAACAGGGAGGGCAATGAGGTCACCGTTCCCGGACCCGCCCGCACTCCACCACGCCACACCAGCTAATCGGAGCCAGGTGCCGGGTGCTTGAGCCTCGCTTCAGCGCCACCGTCTCTTGAAGCCCCAGAGCTGAGGTGCATTCCACCTGCGTCCCTGTTTCTGCACACCTCCGAGGCCCTGGGGAGGGTATAATAGGTCCTAACACGTGCGCCAGCTTAGAAAAACCTCCTTCCACCATCACACTGAGGCAGGCAGGACAAACACCCATTTTACACGAGAAATGGAGGCAAACCCAGGCCTCTCAGTTTAGTCTCTAAGCCTCTAAGATGGGCCTTATACCCACCGGAGAGCAATAAATCAGAAAATATTCCACCATCCCCCAGGCTGCTTAATTCCCTCAGCAAAGCCCGATGCATCCCTGTGGCTGACTCTCCCTCATCAAGGGGAGGGGAAAATAGTCTGGGGGGGGGGGGGCTCGCTGTCATGGAGACAAGCCTCTGAATTCCAAAGTGTCCCAGAGCTTGGCAAAACAGTACCCAGGCCTGCCTCCCCAGCCCACACTCAGGGTGCTTCTCACCAGGCTTGGCAGTGGTTCCGAGGGCTGGGACGCTGCCCGATGACGCAGTTTCTGAGACCAGGATGGTGTGTGCTGAGAGCCCTGTCGACTTTTTAGGTGACTTCCCGGAGAGGAGGTGGGCCACTGCCTTCCCAGAGGCAGGATGTGGTGTGGAGTTCACTGTCTTGTTGACTTTCTTGGTCTTTGCCTACAGAGAACAAGGGACAGACACACTTGAGCATGGACCGGTGAACTAGGAACACAGACCACATCTGAACCCAGCTCTGCCACTTCCTAGCTGTGTGAGTTTGGACAAATCACCTCCCTACCTCTCTCTTTCTTTACCTTTAAAGTGGGGCTAAAAATGGGGCCTCCCCTCACCGAGATGTGGGGAGCACCAGGTTACTGTTCTGGGAACACACTTGTTACTTGCTAAGTGGTCAATGGCAGTTTGTTGTGGTTATCATCATTATTTCATAATTATTTTTTCAGAAAAGGAAACTGAGGCCCAGAGTGGTGAAGGGACTCACCAAGACCACACAGCTGGTAACTTTGGCTGAGATTCGAATCCAGGTGGGCAATTACCCACAGCCCTGTCCTTCTCTGACACAGGAAGCTGTCCCCGACAGGGCACCTCTACTCTTGCGGGTAACAGCATGCAAAACGTGGTCCTACTCACCTGGGCTTTTTCTTTCACGCTCGATGGCAAAACCGCCCTCCCGACTGAGGAGTTGGTGGACGCTAATCTCGGGGCTGCAAAACACAAACACCCGCTGATGAGCCAGGTGAGCCTTTTCTCATTTAAAAACAGCAAACAGGTTTCTGCTCACGTAAGAACTGGTGTGGCTGCCCGGTGCAGGATAAGGATCTGAGGTCCAGCCCAGATTTGTGGGAAAGAGCTCTATGGAACATGAACCACATCCACCGGGAGTGAGAGAGGCAAATGAAAGCTACATGTCTGCATCCTCGATGGAGTCCCATCTCCCTGGTGACGAGACAGAGGCCCCCAGAAAAAAAGGACTGGCTCAGTCCTGATGCATGCTACCAAGAAGGCACTGGGGACACAATGTTTGACACAGAGGAAGGGCTCAAATAAATACTGAAACAGATATGTGGGCCCTTTCAACCTTCCCCCTAAAAGGTCCTGGTCTTCCCAGGGCTCACTGAAGAAGCTGGAGATGGCCCCCCGAACAATCCAATACCCAATAGCCTGTTTCCCAAAGGTGCTGGGCCCTGGGCTAAGCCCCCACAGGTACCAATGATGGGAGCTCCCCCAGCAGTGCCCAGCATGCAGGGCTCTTACTGGCTTTGGTGGTTTCAGCTTCTGCCTCCTCCTCCTCCTCTTCCGAGCTCTCCGAGGTGCTAATGGGGTCTGACACTCGGGCCTTCTTGGCCTGCAGTGCTGCATCTTCCTCTGCCTTCCGCTTCCGGCCAACCTCCGAAGTCCTGCAGGACAAGAGTGACTGGCTATACCAACTGGTGACAAGGACATCTCCAGGAGATTTGAAAAGAAAGACCTTCCCACATCCTCCCACCTCTCCAAAGGAAATACGCATAGAGTTTCATCAGCAATGAAGACAGTGTAGATAAAATTCTGCATTTTCACTCATTTCATAAAGCGTTTTTATAATTGTCTAGTAGTCTTCAAGATAATCAGGAATGGTCAATGACACACTAACAGTAGCTAACAGGTGTTGAGTGACAGGTGCTAGCACCACAGGCACTTCAGAGCCATCCGGGCTCCTCCCTGCAGTGCCCTCTTCCTAGAAGACTCTGCCCAGGCCCTCCTGTCCTTCAGACCTCAGTTCCAACACAGCCTCTGCAGAGAGGCCCTCCCTGATCACACTCCTCCCCCAAGATACTCTCTGCCCTGTCATCCTGTTTCATTTTCTTCAGAGCACTTCTCTCTCCTCTGTTATTTTACTTACTTCCTGCCTGACGCCCCCACTATACGGTAAGGTCTGGGGATGGGGAGGGCGGGCAGGAAGATTCTCCAGCTCACTAAGGTACCCTTAGCGCATAGCACGTCTCAAAAAATGACTTGCCCAGGGTCAAAGAGTACGTCTGGGGCATTGGCAGGATGAGCACTCAGATGGCTGATCCCTGGAACATCCAAGTATCTCTTCTACCCCATCCTCCCACCTGGAGGGAGCCACTCTCTGTGCCCCCATTGACCAGCTGTGACAGACATCACTCTGCCACAGTCTAGGGTATGCTGCTCAGCTCCCTGGTTCCCAGGAAGGTCACTTATTGAGAATCTCCTGTTAAAAACAGATTGATTACATGTATCAATTGTTCTGCCTCTCTCTTCCCAACAGAGTTTTACAAGGGAAGTTGTTGTTCTCTGGTTTGTCCCCAGTTATATCAAGAACAGTCCTGGCTCACAGTAGGTGCTATATAAATTTTTTTTGGGGGGGTGAATGCCCCCAACAGCCAGGTTTAGCACTTTATTTACTATTATTATCAGGGAAACCATTTGTCCATGGTCATACAACTAGTTGCTGGGTGTGAATTTGCCAGGAAGCACTAGGCTAGGCTTCTTCTGGTGGGTATGAGGTTCCCATTTCACTCAGTACCCCTTACCCACAGGGGCCAGGGGCAGGGAAGGGCTTGTGGTGCAGCTCACTGAAGCAGTTCTCTGGGAAAGGAAGTGCTGTGACTAACACCCAAGACACTGGGCAAGTTGAAGAGGGTGAAGGAGAGGAAGTGTGCGGTATGCCCTGTGCTTGCTTTAGCAGCAGAGAAGAGTCAAGAACTGAGGGCTGACTGGGCTTTTAAAGACCTTGGAAGCTGGGATCCCTTCCATACCATCTGCCTTTGCTTACATACCTCTGATAACAGGGAGCTCACCACTCCCACAGTATAGCCTCCCTAATGTTTGGATAGCTCTGAGACCAAGCACTTGTGTTCAAAAGCTGAAACCTCTTCCTAAAGCAGGTACATACAGATCCCACTTCTGTCTTCCAGGGCCCCAGAGAACATGCCTCTCCCTTTGTGTCCTTACAGATGTGCAGACAGTGGTCCCCTCACCTGCCCTTTTGCCATCTATTTTCCATCCTGGACAATTCAGTATTCTCTATGGGACATGACTTGAGGTCCTTCACCCATCTGGTTGGCTGTGGTCAGGCCAGTGCATGGAGAGAATACAACTGTCCCCTCCTTCATTCCCAAACTATTCTTCATTGAGACATCCTTGGATTATTTCCCAGTCCTTGAAAAGTACTTAAGTTTTACATGTTTCACACTCAACATGTCCTTGACATTTTCCCCTCCAAATCAGGCTCCCTCCCAGCTCCATGCACAAGCCAGATAACCTGGGATTTGACTAGATGGCCTCTCCTACCCATTCACAGATCCTGGTTTCATCCCTGAATATTCCTGGAATCCACTTCCTACCTCCTATTATTCCTGTCTCAAGCCCCATCAGCTCTTGCCTGGATGATGAGGTCTACAGCCCCAACCAGTCTCTCCAGGCTGCAGAGCGATCTCATCATTCCGCTTCACCCTTCCATGGCTCCTACTGCTCTTGGGATAAAGACACAACTTCTCACCATGGACGATCAGGCCTTGCATGGGGTGAGCCCTGCCGATTGCCCAGCTTCATCTGCACTGTACCCATGGCTATAGGCCTCAACATCAGCAGTTCTCTCTCCTAGGTACACTCCACCTGCTTCTCTATACCTATTGCCTATTTCACTCTCCAACTCCCTGCAGCTTTCAAATCAAAGGTCAGCGTAGGGAACCTTTCCTAGAACCCCAAATGAGATTTATGTGGTTTTGGCACCGAGTACCTCTTTTTTGTAATCCTTACCACTGTAACTTAACATTTGCCTGTTTCATTCTTTGATGTATGCCTACTTCCCTGTCTCCAACGTCAACTCCAAGAAATGAAGAGGCATGTCTGTCTACTGACATCTCCGTACTTAGAACAGGGCTTGGCATTTAATAAGTGCTCAATAACTATTTGTTGACTGAATGAATAATAAATTGCTGAGAAGCTTCTGTCCTTATTGTTCAATAATCATTACAGCTCTCAATGTCCTCTCCTACTACCAGACACCCATACATGTGACCTGGCTTTCTAGGAGCGATAATGGTGTCAACAGTGGGCTTTGGGGACAGATCTTAGACCAGATTAGTACCCTAGCTTATTCCAAGCTGATAGTTAGGCGTGTCCCTACTCCACACCTTCAACCCCGTCAGACTTACTGTTGCCAGTGCGTATAGATGTCCAGAAGGGTTACGGGCTGAGCCGGTAAACTTTTCTGCAAAGAAGTAAAGAGAGAGCAGCAATTAACCCCCCAGCACAGTAAGGGTCCTCCTTGGGCCCAACTCTCCACACCTCATGACTTACAGTCAGGTGGTTGAGAAGGGGCCCTTTTTGCCCTGGGAAATATGTCTGTTTGGCCCCGCCAGTACCACCCAAACCTTGCAGAGACAAGCAGGGCAAGTATTTCCAGTTAAAACCTTTTAAGACAACATGTTTGTGAGAGGTGCCTTCAAGAGACTGGAGTTGGAATGTTCCAGGCTAGCACTTATTCAGCCCCCAGCCTCCCTGGCACTTTCCATGCTTAGAGGCCACAAGATAGGGCTCTTTCCACCCTTGACCTTTTAAAAGGCTTTTAAAGGTCAGGCTGATCAATCTCCCCATGGCAGTATGAACCACAGCCTAACACCTGAGCATCCAGGTGGCATGCAGTCCACTTATCCACTGGGAAAGCACTAGAACCAAATGGTGCCAGTCCCCTGATAGAAGCAGAGGGAACAAGGTGAAATCCAGGCCTTTGGAGCCAAGGCCAGAGGGCCCACTGTCTCTGGAAATATCAAGAACCTGAGATGTCAAGTGCCCCAAGGAGGCTGAGTGAGAAATGTGTGGCAAAGGTAGAGGGTGTCAGGGATCTGGGCAGAGTGACCAAGAGGGTGCACCTGGAGTCACGCAGAACTCCTCTGTTAAATAGCTGGGCTAACCTCTTCACACTTCAGGTTCCTTCTTTATGACACGGGGATAACAGCAGTAACCACCTAGCAGGTTGCTATCAGGCCTGAACAAGATAATCTAGTCAGTGCCCAACACAGTGAGCGGGTAACACTGAAAATTCAAGTGTCAGTTTCACTCTACTCCATCCTGGGAAACTGTCCTCCTCACTGTTCCTCAAATCATCAGGCCACCCTGCCCCCATCAGGACTTGCAATTCTTTTTGTCTGGAATGCTCTCCACTGCTAACTACACAGCTCCCTCCCTCCCTTCCTTCAGGTCTCTGCCCAAATGTCACCTTCGCAGAGGGGCTTCCTGACCACCCTATTTATAACTGGACATTCCTATCTCCCTTGCCTGCCTTATTTTGTAGCTAGCACCTACCATCAACCAACACACTACATCACTAACTTTTTTATATTTGTCACCTGTCTTTTCCTGCTAGAATGTATGCTCCATGAGCAGGATATTACTTTTACTTAGGCAAACGCCCCAATGAAGACAGGTACTGTCTTTTGCCATCCTTAGCTGTTAGCTGTTAGGTGGTATAAATGGAGTAAGAAGGGCAACTGAGGTGTAGAGAGGATTAGAAAAAGCATAGATAAAAACCTTAGATCCCATCACCCTTTAGTCTCTCCAGGAGGTCCTGAGAGCAAGCATCAGGACCAGAGCTTCCACTGGAGCCAGAGGAATATCGACTAATCATTTTACTAGCTTAAAACGCTCCTGGGGCTTTCCACCGCTCTTCAGATTAAGACCACACTGCCTACAATGGAGCTCCGAGCAGCACCCTCCATCCCCACGGGACCTCTAACACCCTCAGCCACAGTAGACTTTCCTAAGGCCAATCATCAGCAACAAGTTCCTCCCACCACAGGACATTTGCACCTCTGTCTGAACATCCACCTCCCTTCTCTCAGATCTCAAATCAACACCACTTCCTCAGGAAAACAGTCCCAGATACCCCTGACAAGGGCCATCTGCCATTCCTGTCTTAGCACTCTATGCCTCTCATTCTTGGCACTTAAGGTAGTAAGTGTACAGTTACTTTTATGACTCGTTGATTTATGTCTACTTCCCCTACTAGATTTAGACTGTAAGCTCTAGGAGGGCTGGGGGACGGTGCTCACCATTTTATCACCAGCGCCCCGAGCGCCAGATTAACAGTTGAAAGAATGAATGAAAAGTTCGAATCCCAAAGTTGGCTGACTCCGCACAGAGGGGCTGACTCAGTACAGAAGGGCCTGAGCTCCAGCTCAGCTAGGGGCTCACAGGTCCCTTCTCTTGGCGCTCTCCTTGGCGTCCCGCTCCCCCGCCCCCCGGGCTGGTTGCAAGCCACCCCTCAAACTTGCCGCTACCTTCTCAGCCTAGGGAGCCGCACCGAACCACGTGGCTCGGCACATAGGAAACTTGAAGTCGCCGCTACCAGAAAGAGGGTGGAGGTACGGGACGCGGGAATCACAGAGCCCTGCGCGTGGACCACACGTCCCGGCCCGCCCACTGAACACGATAGCGAAACTGAGGCCCAGAAGGGCTGGGAGCCGAAGCGGAGGACAGAGGCTGCGGACCCTTCGGCACCCCTGGTCGCGTCCCCGAGCTCCGAGGGATCGGCTCCGGGCGCCCGCCAGGGGAAGGGGCGCGGGGTGCCGCTCTCCAGCCCTCGCACGCGGCCCTCACACGGCCCGCGCACGCTTACCTGGCCGCTCTGCTCCTTCACTTCCCGCGCCGCGCGCACGAAGCCGGCCTGCAACAGATGCTGGTAGATCAGGGGAAGCAGCTCCCGCCGCTTCCTGGCCTCAGCCATGCCGGCGACCTGCGGCTGCTCCGCTCACCTGCAAACCCAACCTCTGTCCCCGCCCGCCACTTCCCTCGTGCCCTTAGACCTCGCGCGCCCCACTTCCGGGTCCTCATTGGGCCGACCGCGCAGCACGCCGGGAAATGTAGTCTTATCTCCTGGAGTACCCCGCCTGGCCCTAGAGGGTGAAAGGGGCGGAGCCTCCAAAGGACACGAGACCTCCCATTGGCGGGGAGGGGGCTTGGTTCGACCTGAGCCCGCCCCCTGGGCCGGCCATGATAAGTATGACTCCCTCTTAAAACCTTCAGCCTTGGCCCCTGAAGGAGCTTATCTTCCACCTTAGCTGTCTGAGGGATGCGATGGGGTTTCAGTCGTCTCTGAACACCGTAATCTGCATGTCTGTCTAGACCGGAAGTTCCAGTTACAAACTCCAGTCACACTTTTTAGGACCCATGAACTAGAAATCTGTGGATGAAAAAGGGGCCAATACTAAATCGGGAGACCTGCATGGCGGGCCTTACAAACGCAGAGACGGAAAGTAACCACGCAGGATGGTCTGAAATGAAAACTTCCTAACTAAAGGCGGTTCATGGCCGGTTGTCAAGTCCTAGGCCGGTATCTTCCTTGACAAAGGTCAATCTTTACCTTAACTAAACCTGCCTTTTGTCTTTTTCTGCATCTATAATAATATAAATGATAACATACCTTTGGAATATCAAAGTAATTTTCTTTTTTTCCCTGGACCCCTGAAAGTACAACCACTGCACGAGAGAGCAGAGATCACAAATCCCCTCAATTTTATCATATTTGTAGCACATCCCCCCCACTTTGCTTTCACCTGCCTCCCTAATCTATCGCCAATGGATTTCATGTACCTCTTTACACCTTCTCCTTTGATTGTAATGTGTAAAGTAAGGTGCAAAACTGCCATTCTCTGGAGCATTTTCTCAATCCATTGAGATTTTGCTTCCTGGCCATTGTTGTCAGTTTGGCTCAAATAAACTCATAAAGTTTCTTACAGGTTTGGACATTTCTTACGTTGACAAACTATTTGTCATCATCATTCATTCACTGAACAAATCACTACTGAGCACGGTACCTTGAGCTATCGCGGGCTAGTAGGCTGTGTGGAAAGGAGCAATAAAAAGACCAACAAGACATGGCGGCTGCCCTCAAAACTCCCAGGGAGGAGAGCCTTGGTAACCAAGCAACTATGATTCTGTGCCTTATGTGCATTGTTGGGGACAGGCAGAGCCTGTGGGAGCAGGGATGAGGGGCACCCAAAGAGACATCTAAGCTGAAGCTTAAAGATGGAGTAGGAATTGCTTAGTGCAGAGGAAAGGACTGGCATCCCAGGCAGAGGGCACTGCCTGAGTAAAGACAGGAGAAGCCATAGGCTGGTATGGATTGGTAAACCCAAACATAGATCCCCGGCGGTGATGCTGGGCTGTAGAGTTGAGGGAACACATGAGGATACATCAGGATGAAGAAGTAGGCAGTGCCTACAGCACCCCTCACCCACCAGTAGAGTTCGCACTTCAAAAGCAATAGATGGCCCTGGTCGGTTTGGCTCAGCGGTTAGAGCGTCAGCCTGCGGTCCAGAGAGACCCGGGTTCGGTTCCCGCTAAGGGCATGTACCTCGGTTGCAGTTTGTCCCCGGCCCCTGGTTGGGTCGTGCGGGGGGCAGCCACTCGATGTGTCCCTTTCACGTCGATGTTTCTCTCTCTCTCTCTTCCTCCCACTCTGTCTGAACAAAAAAAACAAAAACAAAAAAGCAATAGATAGTCTCTCACTGGTGTTATACAGAAAGGTGGCCTGTGTTTGTGTTTTTTTTTATCCTCACCTGAGGACATTTTTTCATTTTTTGTTCAGACAGAGTGGGAGGGAGAGAGAGGAAGAGAGAGAGAGAGAGAAACATTGACGTGAAAGGGACACATCGAGTGGCTGCCACCCGCACGACCAGCCAGGGCCGGGGACAAACTGCAACCGAGGTACATGCCCTTAGCGGAAACCGAACCCGGGTCTCTCCGTACCGCAGGCCATCGCTCCAACTGCTGAGCCAAACCGGCCAGGGCACGTTTGTGTTTTGAAAAGATTGCTATGACCCAAGTGTAGAGGATGGATTTGCAGAGAAAAAACCGAGAGGCTATTGTAGTTGTTGAGAAGAGGTTGGCAGGGACAGGATGAGCTAGGCTGGGGACTATTTGAATGAGCTGTTTTATAACCTCATGGACCTGTTGAGACTCTGAAGACAGCATGAACTACCTAGCCTTTGCTCTAGAAAACTTGGAATGTGTATAGACACTTAACATTTTCCCTTAAATATCAGGACATAGATAAGCACATGCCTGAGGGTTAGCAATGCACCAGGAAGAAACAGACAGGACCATTCATTGAGTACAGTGAATGAAGAAGAGGAAGGAGACTAATCTACATACAGCTATTTAGCAAATATTTACTGAGCACCCACTATTGGGGATGAAACAGTCTCTACCCCAATAGGGGAGACACATGCTAAACAAACAGTCACGCGTTGTTACAGTGAGTAAGTGCGGAAAGGAAAAGAATAGTGTTTTCTATCCTGGAGTCACACTGCTCCAGTTCAAATTCTGGCTTTGCCTCTTATTAACGATGTGACCTTGGGTAAATTACAGAACTTCTCTGTGCCTCAGTTTCTTCATCTGCAAAGTAATTACAATTTCTATCTCATAAGGTTGTCATGAGGAGTAAATGAGTTCTAAGTGGAAATGCTCAGAAGAGCTGCTAACAGTAGTGCTGTGTTTATGTATGTTAGCCATTACTGTAAAAACATCAGGAAGAAGGGATCTATCTTTTCTTGGGTGTTAGGGAAGGATTCTCTGAGGGAGTGGTGTTTGTGAGGAAATCTTAACTATGTGAAGGGGAGGATGGAGGGAAGGATCCTGGGCAGAGGGAGGAAGCTCTGCAAAGGGCCTGAGGCAGAGGCAGGTAAAGTCCTTTGTAGCAGGTCCCAGAGGGAGAGCAGAGGGACTGGGGAGAATAGAAGGTGGGTGAAGAATAGATTCTACATTAAGGATCTTTCTCTTCAGCCTACGAGTGATAAGAAGCCACTGACAGAATAGCCCAAGAGGGACAGGATGACATTTGCATTTTAATATGACTTGTGTGAATGCCCAGTGGAGAGTGGAGTAGTGTGTGTATGAATAAATGCAGGAAGACAAGTTAGGGTTAGGAGTGCAGACAGACATCCAGGGAGAATATAGTGGGGTTGGTACTGATGACCGTGGAGTTGGAGAGTGGTGGAAGCTTCCAGAGTTATCAGGAAGTAAAATCACCATAGAGATGTGTCGACATGGAGGGTAAGGGACAGGGAATATTAGAATGGACTCTGAGGTCTCTGTGCAAACAGGCAGGCAGTGACTTTCACAGAGACAGAGAAAACTGGAGAGGACCGGGATGGGGGAAAGAGGGAAGACGGGAGGTTGGGGAAGAGGACAGGAAAAGTGCAAGTTCCACTTCAGACATGTTGAGACTGAAATGCCTTTGAGAAATTGAGTGCAGATGTTGAATAGGTGCTTGGAAACTTGGGTTTGGACTCACATGGAGATGGGAGGTGGTCCATAAAGAGATGATAACTGAGGCTGTGGACGAGGACAGGACTGCCCAGAGAGAGAAGAGCAGGATGGAGCTCCAAGGCACACCCACAGCTTAGGGCTGCACAAAGAGGGTAGCTGCCTGCAGAGGCTGAGAAGGAGTGGGCAGGGAGGGAGGAGAAAACCCAGGGGAGTGACCATAGTGAAGGAAGCAGGGAAGAGTTTCAGGAAAGTGGGGAGAGTCCAGGGGGAATGCTCTGAGAGGTGGGACAGGGTGAGACTGGAACCACTGGCTTTGGTTTAATGACAAGTATGGAGATTGTTGGTGGCTTTTGGGGCGAGTGCTACTCCTGAGGAATGATGGAGAAGGTCAGATGGCAGTGGTCAGTGAGTGAAGAAGGGCCGAGGCAGACAGTGGGTCTTTTGAGAGGTTCGTGTGAAGGGGAGGAGAGAGCCTCTGTGACAGGTTCCATGTGTGTCAGGGGAGGTGTGTTGTGAGGGGAAAGAGACCTGAGTTTGTTTAAAAGCTGACGGGAGATCAAAGGGAGAGAGATTAATGAGGAGTGTAGGAAACGGGAGATAATCAGCGAGCGATGTTTGCAAGCACGTGCCCTCATTCGGGCATGTAGGTGGAGGGGTTGGTCTGGAGAGGAGGAGGGATGACTTCTTCAGAACCAAAAGAAGGAACAAGAGAGGAGGGGTGCAGATGTAGATGTAGGTTTGTAGTGGGATGTTAAGGGAGATTTTATCTTGAGCTTCTATTTTTTCTGCCAAGTGGGAGGCAAGGTCTTCTGCTGAGAGCAAGGAAGTGGTGGGGAGGAATTTGAAGGAAGGAGGACAGTGAGCATTCAGAGAGGTGAAGAGCAAACTTGCCCACAGAATCCCCAACTGCCTGATGGTGTTGTCAACCTAGTTGAGGGTGGTGGTCATTCATTTATGTGTGCTCTGTCCTGTTCTGCTGAGTGATTTTCCTTCACAGCCCACCTACCTGGGTACAGGCAGGGGGAAAGTACTTAGTAGGATTTTTCCAGGCCTAGGGCTTTGCCATACAGGTGGGAGAAAAAGACACAGAAGTCTAAGTGTTGGCTAACGAGATGCCCAATCTCTGGGCTCTGGGATCTGGGCAGGGAGGGAAGTGAAGATAGACAGGAACAATTTTCAGGGAGACAAACGAAGCCTCTGTGGACCGGGCCGCCACAAGGCTGGTGATCAGGAGCCTGAGCTCAGAAAGGGTTGGCAACTTGAATTAATGGCGATGCCCAGATTACTGCCTGGGTGGCTACATGGGCTACTCATTGAGTCAATGAACAGGGTGATGAGCATATAAAACACTGGAAGATCAAATATTTTTTTCATCCTTTCAAGAACCAATTCTTTCCCCCTTGGGGGGCATTATTGCCGCAGAAGAATATATACCTTAGTAGAATGTAAATTCTCTAGAGGCAGACTTGGGGTTGTCTTGTTGGCTGCACCCCAATCAATAAATATTGGCAAATGCAAGGGTGGCTATAGCCCGTCTCCTGAAGAAGAGAGGAGGGCACAGAGTCTGGTGCACACTGTGGGTGTAGGCCTGGAAGCAGAAATGTGGAAGGCTTCTACCATGCAATGGAGAAGGAACCAGGGGCTGAGTCCTTGGCTGACCTTGGAAGAAATGGATAACTGGTATTAAATTAAAAAAACAACACCAAAACCAAACCAGGATGGTCTAATACCTTCTGTCTGGCAACAGGTTGTTTGTTTTTGTTTTGTTCCTAATAAAATTCATTTGAGGCACTTAGGCCTTGTCCTCGGCTCCTGGGAGGCTGCCTCTTTTGTGGACAATTTCTTTATTTCCTTGATTTTCCAAATCATACCCTTCACTGAATTGCCTCGGGGCCCAAGCACAAAATTAAAACATTAAACTGATAAAATATAGCATGGCAACAATTAAGACAGCAGCAAACAAAACAATGCATTAAAAAAAAATAGCCTCAGAGCATTTTTCTACCCGTTAGAAAAAGATGTCTTTGTTAGCAGTGGAAGCCAGAAGCTTCTAAACCACTCAACTGTGAGTGCCTCTCGGGTAAGCAACATGCCTTAGTCATCGTGAATTCTGGAGCAGGGCACCGTGAGGGCACTCAGAAAATGAGTGAAGGAAGGACTGTCAGCAGAAAAGGAAACTAAGCAGGTGGGGCATTATACCCTTCTTTTCCCAGCAGGAGTGGCTCCCATATAGAGGCAGGAGGTAGCATGATACGGGGGGAGGCTACTGGGCCAGGAGTGAGGAAATTACCCTTTTGGTCTGGCTCTGCTGTGTGACCTTGGCCACTCTCTTGCCCTCTCTGATCCTCAGCATTTCTTTTGGTTGGAGAGGTTGAAAAAAGGCCTTCCCAATATTGGAACTCTCAAGAGAGGGGCTCATCTGGGAAGGCTGCCCTTGACCTTGGGACCTAGAGATAGTCCCTTCATCCATTGTAACAATGGGTTCTCCCTGGACCAAGTCACTTGGGCCAGTAGGTTTCCCACATCCTCCTTTCCTCTCATGAGATGACAATTTCTCTCTCTCTCTTTTTTTCTTTTATTGATTTTAGAGAGAGAGGAAGGGAGAGGGAGAGAGAGATAGAAACATCAGTGAGAGAGAAACACATTGATTGGTTACCTCCCGTACTACCTGGACTAGGGCTGGGGATTGAACCTGCAACCCAGGTACATGCTCTTGACCGGAATTGAACCCTCAACCCTTTGGTCTGAGGGCCAATGCTCTAATCCCTGAGCCAAACCAGCCAGGGCTCTCTCTTTTTTCTTTAAACTCATTGGAGATTTTGAAGGTTTACAAAAAGTTGAAAAGTTATTACTGAAGTAACAAGTCAAACAATTCACAGATGTACAGAGACGAAGTACTCTTTCCTCCCTCTCATCCATTCCCAGCCCACTACCCACATTCCAGGCCCTCCCCTCTGCAGCCAAGCTTTGGTGAGGGGGCGCTGGTGTTAGATTCCTTCACATCCTTCCTCTGAAGGAACAAATACAGACCTCCTTCATAAGGCTTTAATCCTCCTTTTCTTTTGCATTTTTCTTTTTTACAAAAGGGGGTCATAGTAAACGCACAACTCTGCAACTCGCTTTTTTCACTTACTAATGTATCAGAGCTGTTTCTCCAGACATCTGGATCTGCCGTAGCCTTTTGAGTAACAGTGACAGCTCACATCTGTAGAGTGGGTACCCTGAGCCGGTGCTGGGCTGGGAGGCGTACAAGCGCTAACCGGTTTAACCCTCAGAGTACCCTATGGGGCATGTACCTGGGTCCCAGCCCTGTTTATAGATGAGGAAACTGAAGCTCAGAGAGGTCAAGGTTTGCGCCGTGCATCCAGTGAGTGGCAGGATCTGGGCACACTGCAGATGCTTGAGCGCTCAGTCCCCGGGCGAGATGAATGACAGACAGAGGTGGGAGACAGCATGACATAGATTATTCACTTCTAGTTTTCTGGCTAACACAATGGTGCTGCTCTAAACACCCTAGTAAATACATCCTCACAGTGTGAGCTTTAGTTATGGCAGGATGGAATCAAAAGTGGGCCAGAAGGGATGCCCAGATTTATTTTATTTTATTTTAATTTTTTTGTTAATCTTCACCAAGGATATTTTCCCATTGATTTTTAGATAGAGTGGAAGGAAGGGAAGAAGAGAGAGAGAGAGAGAAACATTGATGTGAGAGAGACACATTGACTGGTTGCCTCCTGCATGATTCCGACCAGGGCCAGGGATTCAACCTGCAACCCAGGTACATGCTTTTGACTGGGAATCGAATCTGAGACCCTTTGGTCCACCTACGTTCTAACCACTGAGCCAAACCGGCCAAGGCTGCCCAGGTTTATTTTAATAGCTAAAAGGCAGATTAATTGCCAAAAGTGTTGTAGCAGTCCCTTCAGCATAATTTCTTATTTGTGTGGTTTTATTTCTGATCTGGAAGGGCCCTTGGAGAGCATTGAGCCCAGCTCTCTTCTCTTGCTGATAAGGAAGTGGGCCCAGAGGTAGGAATCGACTTGGCGAGGTCCCTAGTAGGGTAGAGGCGGAGGCAGACACTGTCCCTCTTCACCTAGACCATTGCCTCATCGTTTCCCCCTCCATGCTGCCTCTGCCTACACTGTCTTCACCCCTGTCTGTTCTCCACACTGTAGCTGGCATCGCATCACTCCTTTGCCTATCAAACCTTGCCCGGTGAACCACTGACCGTGGGATCAAGTCACAGCTTCTTCTTCTTTTAAAAATATTTTTATTGATTTTTAGAGAGCGAGGGAGAGGTAGAGAGAGAGAAACATCAATAGGCTGCCTCCTGCATGCCCCCTACTAGGGATTGATCCTGAAACCTGGCCATGTGCCCTGACGGGGAATCGAACTGGCAACCTCTGGGTACACAAGACAATGTCCAACCAGCCAAATCATACCAGCCAGGGCCACAGCTTTTTTTTTTTTTTTTAATGTTTTTATTGATTTTAGAGAGAGAGAGAGAGAGAGAGAGAGAGAGAGAGAGAGAGAGAGAAAGAGAGAAAGAGAGAGAGAGTGAGAGAAATATCGATGAGAGAGAAACATCAATTGGCTGGATCAGCTGCCTCCTGCACACCCCCTACTGGGGACTGAGCCCACAATCCAGGCATGTGCCCTGACCGGGAATCAAATGGGACCTCTCAGTCCATGGGACGATGCTCAATCCACTGAGCCACACCAGCCGGGCTCAAGTCACAGCTTCTTAACAGGCATTCAGAGCCATCCTTCAAAGCCAAGTGCGAATGCCACCTCTTCAGGGATGCCTTCCCTGACTGCCCCAACTCTCACCTAAGGCAGGATCTTCTCTGTTCCACAAAGAGGCCCCTCCTTTGACTGCTCTTTCTAGGAAGAGTCATATTGCAGAAGGACCTGCCAGGAGGGGGCAGTGCACAACCAAAGAAAGGTCTCCCAAAGGTCAAGGTCACCAGGGTGCCTGAGGCCCATCATAGGCCCTTAGGTGTGCACCCCTTAGACTTCAGAGTGGACACCTGTGGGAATATGGGGTTCCACTGGAGCTGGTGACCTTTGGCCAGCCCCACCCCCCGTGCCTCCTTTGCATCACCATAAAACCAGAGGGTTGGACCAGTTCAGTGTTTCTGGAAGTGTGGTGACGCACAGAGTAACATCAGGAGATAAATAGATGGGACCATAAAAATGAAAATCAGTATGTGTTTATTTTAATGTGTATTAACAAAAAATAACTAGCACATGAAACCTGTTATTTCACAAATATTATTGCTTAGAATGGGGCTAAAGTAGGCATTCAAGTAAAAAGGCAGTGAGTCAATATAAAGGAAAGTGCCAATTAAATAATAGTACAAGTGGAAAGACGGTGGCGAATGGCTGCAATCCAGAAAACACTGGTCTGCCTTTGATGTTCTAGAATTCTGCGATGTGCGGGGACTCTACTCCTGCTCGTGCTAGGGGCAGAGGCAGGAGGAAGGGGTGCTGGGCCTGGGGGTAGAGGGAAGGAATTCAGCAGAGGGGCCTGTCCCTGCCACCTGACCCTCCTCCACCTGTGGAAGGGTGCGTGCTTGCCCCCTCCCCTCTGTCTCAGCTTCCCTGCAGTTACTAAGGAGTGGGAGGCTGAGAGGGGCTGCATTCTGGAAGCTCATCTGCTCCCTCATTCTCACCAGGCACCCTGCTTGGCATAAACTATTCAGGGTGATGATTAACAAGAATGCAGGAAGGCACTGGGAGTGGGAAGAGAAAATAAGGCCGTATGGACCGAGCGTTCTCACATACACGAATGTTCAACCTGGAATGACCGTCTCATGGTTCCCAAACTTGCCATGCGTTGGAATCACCTGGCGATTCAATGGAAATACAATCCCAGGGCCCAACCCAGGCGATTCTGATTAAGGGGCCCCTGCATGTATATTTTATAAAGCTTCTCCCCTTTGATTCTGATGCGTCTGGGTTTGGAACCACCACGTTAGACCACATATCCCCTCAGTGTACCAGTGGAGACAGCGAGGCTCAGAGAAGTTACCCAAAGTCAGCCAACACATCGACAGATGTCTTGACTCCCAGCCCACTTCTCCCCACTGAGCATCCCTTGTTGAGCCTAGTTTGTGGTTAGCAGAGGACCCCACCGGCAAATGGGTGGGGTTTCTTTAAGTCTCTTTTGTCTCTGGGCTTGTCAAGGACTTCCTACAGAAGAGAACCTGCTGGGTGAGCAGCCAGCCATCTGCTGAGAAGGCTGGAAGGGATGGGGCGGGGTGGAGGTAGATGGCCGTGGAGGGGGTGGCTGGGAGATGTAGCCTCCTCTCTGCAGTTGCCAGACTGCATATGAGCCCACTGAGGGCAGGAGCCAATTCAGATGTAGGCCACCAGTCGTTGGGTTTTCAAGCGGGATCCTTAAGGAAGAGAATTAGGAGGAAGGACGAGGAGGAAGCTTCCAGATGGCATTTTCTAACAGTGATCAGTGACCTGGGAGACAATTGACTTTGTAGCAGTTGTCCAGCTCCCTGCTGTCTTTAAATTATAAAATATTTAACACATGAAAAGTCTGGGGACAAATACATACAGCTCCCTTGTTCCCAGAACCTGCACCGTGAACAAGTCATCACAAATAAATAGATGCTTCTCGGCCCATTCCCCTCTCTCCTCCCGCCGGGAGAGTTACCACCCCACTTCCTGATGTTGATGTGATTCATTCCTGTATATGTTTTCATATTTATGCTCCATATGTATACATTCATAAAACATATAAAGCGTTGCTTTGCAGATTTTAAAAGTTTTGGTAAATGATATAACACAGCTTGCTTGTTTTTGTTCAACATTAAAAAAAAAATTATCCGTGCTGATGGGCAGAGCTCTGTATATAAGTTGCCATTATCCTAATCTATTTCATTTAGTATGTAGCACAATTTATTAACCCATTTTCCTGTGGTTGGGCGTATGAGTTACATCCAGTTTTCCATCGTACGGAATGACTCTGCCGGGAACATCCTCGCATGTGTCACTGTGTGCGCCCAGGGAGGGGTCCCTGGGGTGGGAACTTCTTCAGGTTCCCCCACCAGCCGCATCTGAAGGGCTGGCCAGTTTCCACAGTGGTGCCCCTAGACGCTCGCTGGCCACTGTCAGACTTTGGAATTCATGCCACTCTGATGGGGACCGCCCAGTGTCTCTCATTCGTGTTTTTAATTTGTGTGTCTCTGATCAGTGGGGCTGAAACGTTTTCATCATTTGATTGGTCGTTCAGATTTCCTCTCCTTTGTGTCACCGGCTGAATTTCTTTGTGTTTTTTTTTTTTGCATGGCTTTATTGATTCGTGGGAGCTCTGGTCCTGGGTCTGTCACTACTATCTTCTGCCAGTTGGTGGCCTGTCTTTTCCCTTTATTCATGAAGTCTTTTGAGGCACAAGGATTTCACATTTTAGTATAACCAACAGTGTCCATCTCTCCTCTGTGGTCAGGTCTGCAGTAAGCCAAGGCCGTTCTGCTGGCGTAGGACCCTTCTCGGGGGGCCTGTGGCAGAGTGAGAGGAGAGCCCAACTGGAGCTGAATTCCGGCTAAGGGACTGACAGGCTAGGTGAACTTGAGAGTTAGTTATTTCACTCTGGGCTCCAGCTTCCTCACTTATTACCCAGAGGCAAGGACAGTCTCTGGCTCTCAGGGATGCTCGAAGGAGGGAGGCAAAGGCAGAAGTGCCGAGACCCCAAGGGGGAGGGAAGACTCCCAGAGAGGAGTCTCTGGAGAAGCTGTCACCTGAGATGTCCTAATCCCGCCTGGCCCAAAGGGATTAACTCAGTCTCTGCAGATCTAACTGCATCTCAGAGTGGGGCTGGTCTCTGGAGGAACTGGAACGCGGGTTTATGACTCCCTCCCTTCCACCATGGCCCTGGGTCCTGAGCCTGTGTCTGGGGACTCCAGAGGCAGGGACACGTGTGGAATGGCACTCTCGATCTTGCAGGGGAGGAGGAAGATATACCACACAGCTGCTGACAGCCGCCCATTCACCCGTGGCAGCAGGCTTGGGAGAGCATCTTCTGGCTCCAAGGCAAATATTTGGGGTGAGAAAAGGGCACAGGTGCTCAGTCACTTTCACTCATATGTGACTACACGCCAGTCCACACACACAGGTCTCTTGAGGCCACAGGAGGGGGTTACCCCCATTACCCTCAAGTAATTCGTCCTTGGCACAACACCCTGTTGGGGCAGGATCAAGCTGGGGCCAGGTGGGAGAACCCTCTGGGGTCAGCAGGCTTTTATTTTTTTTTATTATTTTTTATCCTCACCCGAGGACATTTTTTCATTTTTTGTTCAGATAGAGTGGGAGGGAGAGAGAGGAAGAGAGAGAGAGAGAAACATCGACGTGAAAGGGACGCATCGAGTGGCTGCCACCCGCACGACCAACCAGGGCCGGGGACAAACTGCAACCGAGGTACGTGCCCTTAGCGGGAACTGAACCCGGGTCTCTCTGGACCGCAGGCCGACGCTCTAACCGCTGAGCCAAACTGGCCAGGGCGTCAGCAGGCTTTTAGACAAGACTACAGAGCCCATGGTCAGCAGGGCCAAAAGATGCCTCCTCCTTCACCCCATTTACTGACCCCCAAATCACTCCACCACCACTACCACAGAGGGGTCAGGCTGCTCCAGTGGCCAGAGCACCGGATGGCAGTCAGGAGCATTGTTTACAATCGAAGCTTATTTCTGGAGTGGGCGATGTCTATTCCCGATGCAAGTCATACAGGTACGAAGAAGATGCGGGCAAAAGTGGGTCCTTCACCTTCCCAGGAGGAAGCAGTGTTACGGGAGAGTGTATACATACGTGTATTTACGTAACAGTGTTAGTACACATTGGGCCAACTCTGGTAACCTTGCTTATTGTTTTTTTTTAACCCCACGTTCTTTCTCCCAAGTGTAGGACCTGGAATATAACAGCAGAAGCAAATGTTGACGGATGGACAGATTAGCGGATGGGGCGGTGGAAGAATGAATGATGTTCATTCACGTTTAGGCTTTTTCCACTCTATTTCGAGACTCATCCCTGACCTCGGGAGTGTTCCTCTTCCTCTGGCATGTCTCTGCAGGTGGGTAGATTCAGGCCTTCTTGACCCCAGCGCAGAGCCATATGGGGAACTGACTGAACCAGGCAACTGAACAGCTTAATTGTCATTTCCACCAGCAGATGGTTACCAGGGAAACTCCAAGAATGTTAGAGCTGGGAGGGGTTTTCAGGCGATGTGGAGGCAGCCTGACAGAATCTCAGGTGGGGGGGTGGTTCCACAAGTTCGTTAAGACTTCAATTTTTTGTGTCTGTTCATTTCCATGATAATCTAAAACGATGTAAAATTATGTTTTTGGATCATCTGGATGTCTGCCTGATAACACGGAGGGCTGTGGGACCGTGCCGTGTTGATGTGTGCATGTGTGATTACATTGGCACTGGGATAATCAATGACTCCGCGGCCCCCTGAATACACCAAGATTTTCATGCAGATCAAACTGAGCAGCTTCTTATATTTTGTGTCTGCAAGCCCCTGAGATCCCTGAATGTATTCTTAGGAACGGGGAGCATTTAAAAAAATTTTTTTTCTTTATTAATATTTAGAGAAAGAGGAAGGGAAAGGAAGAGAGAGATAGAAACATTGATGAGAGAGAACATCGATTGGCCGCCTCCTGCATGCCCCCAACCTGGGCATGTGCCCTGACTGGGAATCAAACTGGCGACGTCTTGGTGCATGGGTCGACCTCAACCACTGAGCCACACCAGCCGGACACGGGGAGCATTTTTTAAAGGCATCTGTACATTACTCAAGTATGAGAAACCCCGGTGAGGACCAAAGGGCACCAGGTCAGGGTTGGGAACCTGGACTCAGGTCTCGTCTCTGCCGCTTCCTGGCTCGGTCACCTGGACTCTTCTGTCTCTTCAGCTTTAATTTCCCCATCAATGAACTAGGGATCGAAGTGCCTTCCTCGCAGGATGTTATGAAGGCAACATGGGATAGTGAATGTGTCAGTTCTGTCTTTATAAGAGCGTTCCACCCTCTCATTTTGTAAGGTAGGGAAACGAGGCCTTGCAGAGGTGATGGGACTTTTCCACATTAGTTATGGGCAGAGCTGGGCTGCAACTCAAGCTCCTAACCCCACCTGGCACTTCCTCCGCTGTCGGGGTCACCTAGGCCATTAGCAGGAATGGTGTGATTCTAATTCGGGAAAGCGTAATAATAACATCTCAGGTGGAGCCTGTCACTGTTTGGGCAAACATACTACCTTTATTTGTATTTGTTAAAGAGAATAAATTAAGGAAACCAAACAAATAAATGAACACACTGAACTGCCCACAGCTATACCTCTCTTCCTGGAGCAAAAATAAATTCTTCCTCAGGCAAAAGTTTAGACAGGAGGCACATGGGGACAGGGCACCCAACCAAGGATGGCACTGCTAGACACTTTCATTGACCACTGTGCCAGCTTGAAGGGCCACGGAGCCTAGCACATGGGCTTCATTTTGGTACCCGCTGCTCTGGGGGACATGGTTTCAGGGTTGGGGTCACCGGGGCAGCTGGGAGGTCCGGAGAGCAGGGACCATATCCAGTCACTGCTGTTTGTCCCAAGCTCAGCTCAGGGTCTTGCACATAGTAGGTGCTCAACTAACATTTAGCGAATGAAGAAATGAGTGACTAGAGACATGTTCTTTGTGTTTAAAGATTTGGAGGGGCCTCTCAGAGGAGCTGTCTCACAAATCCGGGTTCAATATCAGGGACTCAGGGCAGAAATGACCTTCTGGCTTGGATTCAGGGACCAGGCAGGAGATAAGCAGGGAGTGAGGCCTGGTCCAGAAGCTGAGGTCGGATATAACATCTTGATCGATTCCTTGATCAGGTCTCTGGGCCAAGTATCTTTCATATGTCAGGCTCTGGGTTAGATGCTGGGGATCCTGAGTGGAGAAAGTCCTGTACCCCAGGAACCTCCAGTCTGTGGTAATGAGCTCACCGTGGTGAGGAAGAGTTTGGGCTTTGAAATCAGACAGATGTGAGCTCAAACCCCAGCTCCACAATATGTGACCTTGGGTAAGCCGCTTGACTTCTCTACCTTTGCTTCCTTTCCTAGAAAACGAGATGAAGAATAATGACTGCCTCTTTGGCTGGCAAATCAGACACGACTCTAAGGCATCCAGCACCTGGCCCAGAGTGAATGCTTAGTACCTGCTTTCCGGCATGACCACCTGACTGGGCCTGGGCCCTGCTAGAAAATGGGCCCATCTCCTCCCTCTGCCCTGAGCCGAGTACCTCCTCTGACCCAACAGGATGGGCATCTTCCGTCCACACACATCCAGTTATTTATAGTTTATTTGCTATTGTGGTTGTTGGTGTGGTGGTTGTTTCTACTAAGAACACTGATGCTATGAATAAACGTGTGCATGTGAGCAAGAGTTTCTCCAGGATGTACATAATAATAATAAAAAACAACTTGAAAGGTAAGGGCACTGAGCACTGAGAGTGAATTTATGGAGCTGAAGCCTGGCACTAGAGGTATTCTGAGAGGCCATGGATTATAGGGGGTTTTGGGAGGGTCCCCAGGGGAGGACCTGGGGCAGCCTGAGCACAGGAGGTCACATGGCAAAGGGGTAGTGGGGAGACACCCCGAGTAGTATCTATTTACCAACTTTTGCGGAATTATTTCAAAATTTTAACCACCAGTGTGGTCAAAATGGTAAGCACTGGTGTCTATGTGCCTGGGAGTATATGTGCCCAGGAGTGGAATTGCTAGGTTGTAGGGAAAGTGAACGACCGACTTTATAAAATAATACCAGCGTGTTTCCAACTCACTTATCCCCATAGCATCTATGGCATAGACATTCCCTCTAGCACTGAGCATCCAGTCGATCCACATCCTTGTCAACACTTGATATTTCTGGGTTCCTTATTTGTTTTTGCTAATCCAGCAGGTATAAAATGATATTTCATAATGGTCTTAATTTGTATTTCTCTGAATCCTAATGAGGCTGAACACCTTTGCATGTTTACGGGCCAGGAGCTATTTGCTTAAGGGATGTGGTCTGACTACGGAGAACACCCTGCTACCGGCCTCGAACGGCAGCCAGGTCGAGTGGTAAGGGAGCTGGGAGACCTGGGTTCCAGCATCAGCATTGTCACACCCCGACTCTGTGGCCTTAGGCAAGGTATTTGCCTTTTCTGAACCTCATTTTGACCAGCAGTCAAGTTGGGGAGAGCCTTACTCTGCTTATAGGAGGGAAGTTACGAGATCATGAAAGTAAATGTGCTTTGGGGACTGAAAGTCCTGTACCAGGCAGGAATTAGTCGTCCCTCCTTAAAGACAATGTGAGAAGGCTTTGGAGCCAGGGGGAACAGGAACAGCCAGCCAGCCTCCTGGACGCAGTGAGCACTAGCTCCAAGTTTTGAATGGAAGTCTCCTTCCTCCCCCCTACCCTTATCTCTCTACCCCCAGCAGGCAGAGAAGGAACAAATCCCATTACCTCCTGACCTTAGGTACTCTGAGGGACCTTGGGAACCAGAACGCATGCCCAGGCAGCTCTAATGTGAAGCTGGCTGGCCCCCTCAGGCATGGTCCTTCCCTGGGAAACCTACTGGGCCAGCAGGTGGCCCATGGATTTAGCTGCTGAGGCCAAGACATAGAGATGTGGCCACATGACAGTGCCTAACCCTTAGGCTCATGGCTCTTTCCTCTGTTCCTTCTGGGCTCCCATTCCTCATCTGTTCAATAGGAAGGCTAGCCTAGATGAGCCTTTCTCAAAGCACAAGCTGTGGGGCACTGACCATCACTGATGGTGGTCATTGAGGGGAAGAAAGGTGCTGTGGTGAATGAAACATTGAGCTAAATTATTTTTGCAGCTAACATTTGCTCAATGTGCCAGGCACTGGGTGAGGCATTTTATAAGCATCATCTCACTGACTTCTTACAACAACCTTATGAGGCAGGTGCTATGCCTGGCTCCCATTTTACAGGTGAGGAAACTAAGGCTTTGAAAGGTTAAGTGACTTACCCAAGGTCTCTCAACTGGTAAGTGGCAGAGCCATGATTCAAACCCAGGCAGCCTTCTCTAGATCTCCTGTTCTTAACCAGGTTGAACCAACAGAACTTGGTGACTGATCAGATTTTGAGGGGTTGGGGAAGGGGAAAGAAGAATTCATATGCTCTTTCTTTGATTCAGCTCAGTGTCAGACAGTGTCCTGGTGGCTGCTGGAGAAATACAATGAAAAAACAAAACAGAACACAAACCACCTAGTTATACTCCACCCCAGAACTTCAGGTAAGGAGGTAAATTCAGCAGGGTGTGACAGTACACTGAGGTGGGTGTGGGCATACAAGGCTCTCTTTTAAGTCAAAACTCAGGGGACCATTAAGCATGGGAAGAGGGTAGGAGAAGGGAGCCCCAGGCAGAGGGAATAGCATGTGCAAAGGCCAGGAGCTAAGGGAACCACATACACAGTGGACTGAAGGGGTGGGGGCATGGGAGATGAGGCCAGGACATCAGTAGAGGGCAGTCACCCAAGGTCTTGACTTTGAGGCTTCTAGATTGGGGCTGGGACACAGGAGGGGATGAGGATGTTGAGGAAGTACGGGGGAAGAGTGGGCTGTTGGCTAAAGCTGGGGATGCAGGAGGAGTGAGGGAGAGGGCAGAGGGGAGTGAGGATGGTGATAATGCACTTGGCTTGGGCCTCCTCAGTGTGGAGGGGGATCACTGCTAAGGGCTCTTCCAGCACTGACCTTCTCAACTTCCCTGGAAGGAAGGAACATCTCCCTGCGGCCCCTCCACCCCCGAATATTCCGGGCAGGAAGGAGCGGGATCTGTTTTGTCAATGCAGCTTGCCATAAAGAGTCTCATTCAGGGAGGCAAACAGCTGCTCGACTATTAATAGGCAGGGGCCTCAGCCGCAGCCTGCTGGGGGGGCCTCCGCGTGCAGTTCTGGAAAGGTGAATCGGTTCCTCTGCCTGTCTGGATTCTGTACCCCGTGGTAGGACAGCTGGCTAGGTGCTTATTTCTCAGAAGGTCAGTCACCCCGAGCCTTCACTGGGGCAGTTTGGAAGGTGTGTGGCATGGCCTTCTGGATGCTAGCCCTCCCACTTCATGGGGACCTGGCCAGAGGGAGAGGGAGCCCAGAGGACCCTGGGCTGGCCAGAGAAGCAGACATCCATGTGGGTGGGACATGTCTGCTTGGAGTCTCCACAGCTCTTCTCATGGAAGATAGGCACCCGCTCTTCAAGGGGTCACAGAGAGCAGAGTTGGCGACTGGAAGGGAATGGGGTTAGTCTAGAAACAGGACTGATGAACAGAACTGGGGGACAGAGAGGGTGGAGGTTGACCCTAGGGTCCGGGAGACCCCATGCATGGGGTATCCCTGGTCATGAGCCAGACCAGGGCTGAGGGGAGCCTGGAAGTCCAGACCTGAGAGGGTGAGGCCTAGGGAAGGCCACAGACTCCTCCTGGCCGCCGCCATCGTGACGTGTGACCTCATCTGTGGCCAGCCAGCGCGCCCATCTGAACAAGCCTGTGGAGAGGACGCTGGGAGCGAGCTAATGGAAACCCGACGGGCGCCCTGGGCCACACCGAGGCCAAGTCCTGCCACGCTGGAAGGCCCGTGGCGCCTGCCCAAGCGGGCGCGGGGCTCACAGGCTGGCTTTGTTCTCTGCCCTCTCAGGTGGCTGCTTCAGGTGGTGGCCACTTCAAAGAAGCCCATTTAAAGCAGGGCCTTGCCTCAAGTTTCCTAAGGGCCCTGTCGGGCTAATGAGATCATTAAGAGGCTCCTTGTTAAACGGGTTTAAATAGAGTTTGCCATACAGCCTCTGGCTGAGCCCTGCTCTCTGGTGCAGTTTTTTAAAAAAAACATTTCAACGTAAGTGTATTTGTGCCTGGGCATGTGCAGGCTTGAGAGTGTAGGCTCCAGCCTCAGACTGCGGGATTGAATCCCACCCCCTCCCCATGTTCGGGTGTGACCTCAGGACAGTCACCTACCGCTCCGCAGTGACCCGGCGTCGCTGTCATCACCCTCAGGAGAGTGTCCGAGTTCCTCAGAATGGTCAGCCTCCCGTGGCCTGCCCTTGGCCTCGGTCCTCACCAGGCCCATTTCCCACACTTGTCACTTTGACAATACAAACCAGCCCTCTCCACTTAGCCTGCACCTGTGCTGTTTACTTGCCTTGGAACGCTCTTTCCCTGCCTGACCTTCCTTCCTTTAGGTCTCCACTGAAGTCCCGCCTCTTGGGAAGGCTCTGCCCGTCGCTCACACGGGTTCCGTGTGTCCCCCACGACGGTGCCCACCACAGTGCACTGAGATGCCCGCTGCCTTGGCTCTCTGTGCTAGACTGCAGGCTGCATGAGAGCAGGGACTCACCCGCTCCTCACTGTGTCCCCAGGGCCCAGCGCTGCAGAGGATGGTTTGTTAGTAAGCCGCTGTCATTCACCTGCATTTGAAGGTTAAGGCTGCCTCCGGTCTCTACTCAGTGGCTGTTCCTTGAAGTCACCCCTGCTGCTTCTCCCTGGCCTTGACTCAGAACCCTGCTGCAGTGAAGTCTGGACCGGGAAAGAAGCACAGGGAGGCCCAGACCCAGGTGCCAAAGTGAAGGCCACCTAGAAGCAACCTGTCATCACATCTGGGAGCTCAACCTCTCGATTAGGCTTATCCTGGCTCAGCTGGCCATTGCCTGAGGATAGTATGCAGATGCGCAGTGCTTTCCAGGTCTTTGTGATTCCCACCCCCGGAACCCCAGAATATTGGCGACTCGGTGTCTAGACCGATGGATCGGTAGGGTCCTGGTGGGCAGGAAGGTAGGGAGGCCCAAGTGGTGGGGCCCAGATCCGAGTGAGAGGTCTGTAGGCTGGATGACTGGCAGGAGTGAGATTAGAATCATCGCAGAGAGGGAACAGCGTCTTTCAAGTCAGGGTGGTGTGGAAAGGGCAGTCAAACGGGGGGCAGAGTAAGAGGACTCAAGTTGGGGTGAGACAATCAGGAGAGAACCCAGGTCACCTTCGAGGAGTGAGTGGAGGCCGGTGGTCAGGACCAAGTGGGTGAACAGAGTGAACCCACGTCTAACTTGTGCTGTTGGGAGAGCTGGTGGCTCACAGGGGCCACTCAGCTGAACTCGTATCTCCCCACTACACCAGGAGCTCCCCGAGGAGAGGGACTGTGTACTGTTCACATCTGTGTGCCCTGGCTAACAGAATGAATCCCAAATGCTTTCGTGCAGTCAGCATTTAACGGAAGAGTTCTCTCCCCTGGGCACTTGAAATTGATAATACTCCTCCTTCTAATAAAAATAGATATCATTTGTTGAGCTTTTACCATGTACCAGGCACTGTGCTGAATATTTCCCATCCATCACCCCAAGGATGTGAGACCCACAAGAGCAGGAACAGGGCCTGTTTTGACTCACCAGTGCATCCCCAGGGCTTAGCAACAGCCTGACACAGAGATGATGTTAAATACATATTTGTTGAATGAACAAATAACTGTTGAGATAAGAAGCTGAGTCTCAAACAGGCTAAGTAACTAAGGTTATTTAACTCGTAGGATGGGGAAGACAGGATTTGAACTCAGGTCTGTCTGATTCCCAAGTTCACAGGCTTAGCCACGCTCTGCTGTCATGGCCATCACCTCCGAGCTCACTGTCAAAGTGTGGCCTGAGAACCAGTGTTATCAGCATCACCTGGGATCTAGTTGGAAATGCAGAATCTCAGCTGCACCCCAAAACTGTTGAATCAAAACTATTACATTGTAACAAGATGCCCAGGTAATTCAGATGTAGTGCATTAAAATTCGAGAAGCTGGTTTTCAGTGGCACGCACTTCCTCCTCCACGGTCCACCCCCACGGCCACTCAGGGGGTCTATGGCCTTGGCTGACAAGCAGCCTCAATCAAAATGCACTTGGACTTCGGGTCCTTAGTCTTTTGCCGTGAGACCGCTGGGTGTAATTGTAGTGCTGGCAGCTTTGGCTGTGACTTAAAATTATTACCACCCTAGGATCAAAAGCATATTTTCACCTTTTAAATCTTGCATGTCCACTGGGTTTCTAGCACCTCAAGGAACATGTTCCTGAAAATGGAGATCATTTTCTAGCTGGTGGTCTTGCCTTTGAACAGCAGCATCTTGGATGGGGCCTCATCCCAGCAGGGGCCCTTCTGGGTCTCTGCTCTTCTCCATCCAATCATGGAGGTTGTGGACTCTCAGCCCAGTCTGTTTATTATGTACAGACAATTTAATCCAATAATTATATTCATAAACAATTCCCCGGTGATATAAGAGGCTCTGCTTGTTTATGTATTGAAGCTTATGAGTTTGGTCTTTCGAAACAGCTTAAAGAATTGCTTTGTCTAGCAGAAGGAGCACAGAAGATGGCTCATGGTTTATCTCCCTCAAGTTTCCCCATCCCCTTCTCTCTCTGGTAGAGGCCCCCACCCAGGTCCCTAGGCCATTGACCGCGTGTGTCCCTAGCCTCTCCAATAACGCGTGTGGCGCTCTGGTTCAAGAATTCAAGTGAGGGATTTGCTCCAGACTCACTTGACTTGTGTTTATAGGTTTATCTAAATCAACAGTTCTTCACCCGAGGTCTTTGAGATGAACTAGGAGGCCTGTAGTCACCAAGAACTTGTATGTGAAGTTTGGCACACATGTACCTTTTTGTGGGGTGAGTCAGTAATTTTGTCAGATTCTCACTGGGGTCTGTGACCCCTAAAAGACCACTGGTTTCTCCTGCCTCTGAACTTTCAAGACCCTGTTTCTCTCCTTGTATTCAACTTACTAGAATTCCATCTTCTTTGCAAAACTGTAGGTTCTGTGCCACTGCCATTCACATCAGAGGTTCTGCAAAGTGCAATAGCCCCCTCATCCAACACAAATGAGAGGAGTTGTGATTTCATGTATGTAGTTGACAGTTAATGCTTGATGTGCCAGCAGCTTCCCAGACCTCTTAAAAAACCCCGCCCCTCTCCAGGAATCTCTAGCTCCCTCACAGCTTGAAACTGATCATAGATAAGAAGACATGAAAAGTCCTTAGTTATTATCAAGTCCAACTCCCCCATTTTACAGATGAAGACACTAAAGCCTCCAAGAACAGGAGTGGCTTGCCTGCGGTCATACAAAGAGAACTGTCAGAGCTGGGGCTGGGAACCAAGCGTTCTGACTGCCCCAGTTCCACTGCTGACACCCACACCCTCTCTGTCGTTTTAGCTACACAGATGTTTTCAAGAAATATTGCGAAATAAATGAATATTGGGCAGGGTAAGGATGCCTGTAGATCTGAAGTTTTCTCTAGTTAACTAAAATAAGTGAATCGAGTCTTGTTTCTCTCTCTCTCTCTCTCTCTCTCTCTCTCTCTCTCTCTCTCTCTCACACACACACACACACACACACACACACACACACACACACACCCTAGACTGGACCGCTGTAGCAGTTTGAGCCTGGAGAAAGAGATAGAGGGGGATGAGGGGGTTTCTTTCTCTGGAACTTAAGGTTAAGAAGCCCTAACTTGCCTTTGTTTAACTCCAACTTCAGTTTCTAATAATAATACTCATCCCCCCACTGTTCCAGCATGCATGCATTAATTTAATAATTCATTTTTGAGCAACTTTTCTGTTTTGAGCACTGCGCTGGGCTGAGGATGTGAGGGTCAGTGAATACGAGCATGGCCCTGTCTGCTGGATGCTCACAGTCTATGAGGTGATGGCTACAACCCTTTGCGGGCCATGGCGCCGACTGCCCTAGCCTCCTGACTGCAGCTCTGACAGGTCTTCATTGAGCCAAGGGAGCCCAAGTAGCCAGGATCATTTCCTTCTTGTGGCTAGCACTACTGCATCTGCCATTCCCAGTGCCGGGACTACAAGGAACTTGGAGGTCATGCAGTTCAAGGCGTTGGGGAAGCTAAGGTCCAGAGCAGCCATGCTGGGACTTAACCAAATCAATCAGAGAGTCAGCGGCCCAGCCAGGACCATCACTTGGGTCTCCGAGGTTGGTCCTGAGGGTTGGATCAAACAAGGGGGGAGGGACAGGAGGGTACATGGGGAGGAGGGAGCAGGGAGAAAGGCTGCCCTGGCTTTCCACAGGTTGGTCTGCAAAGGAGAGCTGCCTTGGGTGTGAGGCCAAGGTCACTATCACGGAGAAGCTGTCACATGGCCAGCTCTAGAAACTGAGCCCAGGCCAGGGATTGATGCTGCCCATCAGGCAAAGGGGGCCTGGCAGTAGGAAAAAAAAAAAAGAATTGTTATCAAATTTATGAAGTCTTTCTATGTATGAAAACATTCATACATATTGACCCTGTCAATGAGAAAATTCCTGCTGATGCCGGCCTTTCTCAAAGAATCGTGAGGATCAAATAAAAATAATTATTGTTATAACAATAATAGCAGCAGCCATTTATTTGTGTGAGAACGTGTCCTGAAGACAGAGTGGTGAGCCAGCAAGCAATCAGACGCAATAGTCAGAGCCAGTACATCATCCCGATTTTACAGTGAGGAAGTGGCCCGGCAGAGAGGGGACTTGCTCAAGGTCCCACAGTGGGCTGGCAGTGGGTAGAATTAAGACTTGAGTCCTCCTGCCGACAGTTCAGGGCTTTTCCTGATGCCACCTTAGCTCTGTAGCCAGCCCCAAAGAGGGTGAGCAAAGCCTTGAACCTCCAGGGGTGTGCTGAGCCATGCAAGGCTCTTCCCACAGCCCCCACCCTCTCTGACTCTAGGGGTGCAGCACCCCAGGGCTGAGCATGCTCTCTCTGCCCCGCAGGCAATGGCAGCACCCTCAGGCCCAGCTGTCACCAGAACTGCACTGAAGCCAGTGCACTTCTGCCAGGCTGAATCCTGCTGGCAGTTCCGGGACCACTGAAGTCTCCAAGGCTCCTGTGATGAACGTAGGTGATACCCAAGGATGGCACTGAATACGGAGTCACTTAATGAGAAAGATGAAAAGTTCAGTTATATTTTCAGTCCTTCTCATTATATCGTTTTAATTTGATGCTAGCATGTCTTTAATACCTTAAGCCTTACTTGCTTGTGTGTGTGTGTGCGAGTATTAAAAAAAGATGTGTGTGTGTTTTTCTTTTTTTTTAAAGCAGGCCTTGGGCTCGGAGCCTTTGGCAGGCAACCGTATCTAGTTAGAATTTAATAACATTGTTTTTATTGTATTTATTTTTACTTTTAGCTCCTATTTATGGCAGGTGAGACCGGTTTTCCATTTGCAGTAGTGATATAAAGTTTCCATTTTAAAGACATTTATTTAAGTTAAAAAGAGTCTATTTAAAGAAAAATACTAAATGAATAATAATACAGGTGGCATGCAGACATAGCCTAGGTGGTAAAGGTGGTTCAGCTACCACTGAAATTTGGGAAACATTGATATATGCAGTCGTGGAACAAAAAAGTCATATATTCTCAGAATCAAACACCATTGAATTTTAGAAGCCTAGGATTCTAGACTCCCAGAACAGAATCTTAGCAGCATAAATCTGAAAATGAACAATATAATATACGAGATACTAGGAAACATTGTCTCTCAGAAAATATGAGCTTGTGGGGGCGAAAGTCTTGAAGCTGTATGTCTGTTCAATCCCCTCGTTTCAATGTGGGGAAACTGAGGCCCCAAGAGATTAGGAATAGAATGAAATAACATATGTGAAAGAGCCTTGTAAAATGTAATGTGTTCTTCAAATATTAGGGGCATTTGTTAAAGGGCCCCCCAAAGTCACTGGGTTTTCTAGCAGAGAGCTGGGATCAAAATCAGCTTCCTTGACTCCTGTCCCTGCAGCTGCTGCTTTCTTGCCACCCCCCCCCCCCCCCAGCTATGATGAGGTCCTTGAGGCTCCTCTGGCCCAGGCCCAGCCCCTGCTGGTTGCTGTGGGGACATCTGCATAGGGATGGCCTGCTGGCCCCTCCAGAGATGGGAGCAGAGGAAGGGGAGGCTGGAGGGTTCCCACCTGCAAAACCAGCATGTTACCAGAAGGCCTCCCAGGGAAAATCCATTTTATGATTCTACCTCTGGTTTTCTCTGGGGCCTCAGTTTCTTGTTCTGTCCACTAGTCAGGAGGAAAGTAACCAATGCTTTTCCTGACCCCCATGGCTGTAAGCATAATTCCTGGCTCTTATCTGTAAAGAGAGTAGGGCTCCATCCCTTGGGCGTCTTAGAGAGTCTCAGTGGGGACAAGACATTGGGCAAGGCAAGGTCTTGAGAGCTGCCGACGTGATGAAGGGAAAGGAGATCCATCCCCCTGTTGGGAAAGATCCCAACTCCCCAGCTTCATTTCTCCATGTACCTGAGATTGATGGGATCTCCTCGGCCTGGGGCCAACTACCCTGAAAATTGGGGCCACAAAGTTATGGTGACAGGCTGGACCGTTTGGAAAGGTCAGCTCTGCTGCTCTGAATTGGTATGGCTGGGTACCCAGCTTTTAGAATTGTCCACCTAGCTACAGGTGCACTGTGTGGCCCCATCCAGGTCCCAGCCCTTCTCCACACAGTAGGGAGAAGGGGCCTCTGGCAGGGCTGGGGTGGGCAGCAATGTCTTCCAACCACACAGCCAATGGACCCCTTCTCCTGATGACCAGACCGAAGGGAACTCCTTGGATGACCGGAGGATCCAAGGCCACAGAGCTGCCCCCTTCTCATGGAAGGCACCTAATTCATCTGCCAGGCCCAAATTTTCACACCCACTTCTGAAATGTGTTCTCTCTCCCTTTCTCCCGAGAACCGTTTCATGTGGCTCACGGGAGGGGAAATACCGTGGGCAGTTGCTCCTCTGTAGCTGCCTGGCCGGGGCCGAGCACCCCCTCTTCCTGAGGTGGCCCGCAGTCCACCTCCCGGGTGCCAGGGGCCCTGGGTGTTCAGTGATGTGGATTCCTGTGTAAGTTCCAGGCAGCCCAGCAGCAGCCCCCACCAGCACGACTGACCCTTCCCGGCCCACCATGCTCCAGACAGGCGCCTGAGGAGGAGGAAAAAAGGACCACTTCTCCTCGCAGCCGGCCCTCAAAAGCGCCTAAGCCATTCTCTCCACATTAATCATGGAAAAGACAGCATGCTCTGGCCTGGGAGGGAGAAAGCGCCTTTTTCATCTGTCTGGCTACGCGGGTCTCGACACAAAAGTTCAGTCCTGGCTAAGCTCTCGCTCTTGACAGCTGTCCCGCCGGCTCCCACCCATCTCAGCCTCTTCACCCCACACCCGCAGAGGGTCACCGGATTAAGCTGATTTCACTTTTCGGAGAAAACGCTCGATAGCCTGTCTTGTCCGCCGTGCCGTGCCGGGGAGGCTAGCTCACGGCTCCTTGGCACCCATCCTGGGGCTCCCGTCCTCCCTGGCCATTACCCTGGGCTGGGACTGTTAAGTATTTCCTCATTAAAGCCCTGGCAGCTCGGTTCAGGTCTGCGAGCCAACACCAATAGTTACAACTGCCCTGGAATGTTTGGACAGATTTCTGCAGTTACGAGTTTATGATGTTGAAAGGTTTTATAGACAGGGAACCGTGTTGGTGTTAAGGGAGTCCATGTCTCTGGGGGCCTCCAGTCTTATGTCTTAAGATCCTAGTGGCAGGAAGGGGAGGGGAGGGGGCCAGAGGAACCAGGGAGGCCAACCCAGGAGCAAGAAGAAAGAGCCTGGCCGCCAAGGGATCTGCCCAGTTAGAGACAGAAGTGAGCGGGGCACCCAGGGTCACTTTTGCCTTAAAATGAGGAAATGCATACGCCGCGCAAGGAGAGCATCAAATCCTGAGAATCTCTGGCAGCCGAAGGAACCACCATCATTGTTTTCTGTTCCCAAATCTGAAAACCTCAGAGAGGAGTCTAGAGGGGGCTTCAGAGGGGTGGGGACCTCCTCTCCAAACTGCATGCAAAATGCTCTGTGTCTGTGCTTTCTTGGGGAGAGGATCCCTAAATTGCGTCATATTGGAAAAGGCATCTGTGACCAGAACTACTGAGTTACACCTACCCTCTCATTGTGTTGAGAGGCAAATTGAGGCCCATTCTAGTCATTCATTCACTCATTCATCAGATATTTTTGAATGTCTGAGCACTGAGGCCACAGTGGGGAACCGGACAGAAGAACCTGCTGGCACGATGCTGATTGTCACAGGGAGGGAAAGGGGGTACACGCCCAGGCCATAAAAATGTGAACAAATATACAGAAGACGTTCAGATGATGATGAAGACTGTGAAGACTGACGGGGGATGAGGGCTGGGCGGTTGGGAAAACTTCTGTCAGAGGAGTGACATTTCAGCTGGGGCTCCAAATTCAGGAAGGAGGCAGCCATGTGAAGGCCTAGGGAAGAGAGTTCCGGGCAGAGAGAATGGCCAGTGCCAAGGCCGTGAGGGCGAACGAGCTTTGGAGGGAAGGCAGGGGCCAGTGTGGCGGGAGGGGCGTGAGCACGAGGCAGAGATGGGAGCAGACCAGGCCAGTGGGATGGATCATGCAGGGCCATGGTAAGGAGTTTGGGTTTATTCCTGGTGCAGTGGGAAGCCATGGAGAGTTTGGAGGAGAGAGGACAGAGGTCCCAAGAGGGGCAGAGACTGTCTACCTAGAGAATTTCCAACTTTGAATTCCTAATGGCAGGCCCAGCATGCTTCTCACTATACCACACTGCCTCTCCCAGATGGTCCTGCTTCACTCTCTCTTTGCTTTTGTGTGTGTGTGTGTGTGTGTGTGTGTGTGTGTGTGTGTGTAAAGGAGGAAATGCAAGAAAGATCTGGGTGGGGTTGTCTCCTTGGTCACTGCAGCAATTGAGCTATGTATGTATGAAAGGACCCTACTAGAACATCAGGCACAGAGAGGGAAAGGAGTTTGCCCAAGGCCACACAGCATATTCATGGCAGAGAAGGAAGTGGATCTAATTTCCCTCCCAGGCCTGTGGTCTCTCCACTGTTCCACATGCTATGCTTTATCACACACACTCTGGCCCTGACAGTTAGCCATAGGCCAGGGCCAGGCCGGTGCCCCAAAGTCGGGTGGGTAGGGGTCCAGAGTCAGAGGGAGTGACAAAGAGGAATCAAGTGACCCTGGAAGAGAAGCTCAGAGAATGTCCAGGAAACTCCATAATTCTTCCCTGTTGTACAGGTAACACCACTAAAACACATCAAAGCAAAGCATCTTCTTCTCTTCTATTTAAAAAATTTTTTTCTTTATTGATTTTAGAGAGAGAGGAAAGGAGAGGGAGAGACAGAGAAACATCGATGACGGAGAACATCGATTGGCTGCCTCCTGCATGCCCCCCACTGGGGATCAGGCCCACAACCTGGGCATGTGCCCTGACCGGGAATCGAACTGGCGACCTCTTGGGGCATTTATACTTACATTAAAATTAGTTATACATAAAAGTAGAAAACAATTCACCTGTGATCTCACCCCCCAAACATAGCCATTGATGAATAATCTGGTATACTGCAGATGTTGGTTGTGCTTCCTCCGTTTAACGGGACTGCATCATCTAACAGAAAGCAGCAGAATAGAAAGGCCAGGTGACAGGACTGGTGTCATGGATGTGCGACCTGGGCAGTCACACAGGGCCCTGAACTCAGAAGAGCCCATGCTTGGTTGAACGCTTGGTGCTCACTGTTTTGAAATTCTCAATAATGTTTGAACCAGAGGTCCCAACATTGTCACTGTGCACTGGGCCTGCAAATCATGTCGCCGGTCATGCCAGGTAGTCTGGGTGAGAACTCAGCCCTGTCTTGACTTCTTGGTTGACCTTGTGCATGACTTTAACCTTGCTGTGCCTCTGTTTCCAGGGTGCCAGATGGGGGTAATGGGAGTACCTTCCTTGTAGGGTTGTCATTAGAAGTAGCTGAGATCGGCTTATGAGAGACATGTTCCAAAGATTATTGTTTAATATCGTCATGAGCTCCTTAAAGAAAGGACAAACTACATTGTTCTTCCTCTCACTTTGCTGTTGATCTATGCCACCTTCTCCTTGGACCAGCATCTGAGTCTGTTCCTCATCAGACTCTGCCTAGTTCTGCCAAGGAGACCCCTGGCACTGCTCCCTACCCTAGCCATGATATTCAAGGGGTTATTTTTTTCACCTGGAAAGAGCAGCAGGGTCCATGGATTCCAAAAACTGTTATTAATCCTTTTAAAAAATTCCATGTTCCAACCAAAATGTGGACATGCTTTTAAATGTTTGTAGTGCCTCCCTTTCCCTCTCAGCTTTCAAGAAGTGAGGACTTCAAAGGCCCTTTCCTTGCCGAAATAAACATTGGGGCTGGAGGTAGGAGAGAGAAACATGGGCTCATTGAGTGGAAAAGAAAATTGTATTTTTCTTCTAAAAGGCATCCGGACCCATCACCATGAAAATGGCCTCAGGTCTGGAGGACACACGTTCAGGAGGTTGAGGGCAAGGGCTGGGGGTGTATGTGGGCTGTGATGACCCGTCCCTTTGCTCTCGTGTGTTCCAAGTTGGGGTGACAGTTCTCTGTTCAAGGGCTGTTATCAGTTAAGCTCAGGAGCTTGACTCTGGAGCCCACTGGCTTCGATCCCAGCACTGTCATTTAGCAGCCATGGGGATGAAACTGTTCCTTGCCTGTTTCCCCAGCTGTAAAGTGAGGATGATAGTTTTTGTGAGGATCGATGAATGCTTATGCAATTGTTTAGAACAGTGCCTGGCACGTGTCAGCACTGAGTACGCGGCAGCTATTGTAATCGTTACTGTTTATGAAGATGTCCAGAGAGCAGGATGGCTGTCTAATTCCCTTCTCCAAGGTCTTGCCCAAACTTGAAAAGTCCTGTGATTCTGATCGCCTCCTGACCCTGTCCCACTCCCTCATGACAGGAAGTAGCTGGACTCCTGGAAAAGGAGCAGCCCCTTGGCTCACTTGGTGGCCCCAGCAAGCTCTGCCATAGGGGTGTGGAGCAGATGGCCCTGCTCTTCGAAAGGCAGGAGAGAGGGGCCACAGAGGACTTCGGTGTTGGTCCCCTGGCCTGGAGTCCCTGCTCAACCGCCTGCTGAGACAAGTGTCGCAGGCCTTCACCTGTGAGACGGGACTAGCCAGAGGGTCCTTGTTGAGGATGCAGTAACATGATACTTGTAAGGGGTATGGCGCAGGGAAGCACTTTTCCTCCTCCTCCTCCTCCTCATTATTATTATTAAGTGGGGCCTGCCTGAAAATATCCTCCTTGGATGTCCTCCAATATCACCTGGGGTCATCAAGGTGCTGACTCTGGGAAGAGACATGGGGTTGCGGCCAAGCCACAGGGGAAGGCAAAAGATGAGTCAGGAGAGAAAAGCATGGAAGGAGTCAGACAGATGATGCTCCAGAGGTAGACCTGGAGATAAAGGAGCCTGGTCTGGATGCTGCAGCAGGGCAGAGGTCAGGGAGGGTGTCCAGAGCCTGACCCCAGTGGGTGTCAAAAGGGGAGGAGGGGGAGAGCTCCGTTGGGGGGGGGCGGGTGTCAAGCAGCTGGAAGTCCACAGGAAGACAGGGACAGCTCAGAGAGAAAGAAGCTGCTATCTCCATGTGCAGAGAGTCAAGAACAGACCCTGCCTTGGCTGGAAGGCAGCTAGGGAGAAAGTGTTCTCAGGGAAACAGAGGAGACCCAGGTTGGGACAGCTGAGCCCTGTTCCTGAACTGCCATGGTCCATACCAGGGAGCCAGTCCAGTCCCGCCAGCTTCCCTCCCCACCCCCTGACTGACCACTCAGGTCCCATCACTTCCTCTGAGAACCTTCCTCTAACTCCTCCCCGTTCTCAGCCTGTCCGCAGTCCCATGGTCACATGGTGCCCTGTTCCCCTTCCATTGCATTGACAGCAAACCTGGTTTATTGTTTGAGTTAAATGTTAGCTCATCTCTTCTTCCGAAGATCTAAGATCCAGGAGGAGACGGCTGGGGCATCAGGTTTACCTCCATCTCCCCTGGGCTCAGCTCTGTGCCTGGGCAGAGCCAACTGCAATAAATATTGGTTAAACAGACAAATAGAAGCTAAACAGACATAGCTTCTTCAACAGCAGTGGTGAGAAAGAAAAGGATTTTAGGCTAAATTCATGTAGGTAACTTTTCCTTCCTTCCTTCCTTCCTTCCTTCCTTCCTTCCTTCCTTCCTTCCTTCCTTCCTTCCTTCCTTCTTTCCTTCCTCTCCTCTTCTCTCCTTCCCTCGCTTCCTTCCATAATATGTCAAGCACCTACTATGTGCCCAGTCCTATATTAGGCACTGGGGTACCATGTTGAACAAGGTAAGAGAAGGTCCCTGACATTATAGGGCTATGGTCTAGTTGGGGAGCCGGGGAGAAAGTCAGCTACAAATAAATGTGTAGTCTGATATCAGGGAATGATAAATGTTTTGGGGAAAGACAGTGTCAGGGCTGCAGATGCCTGTGGTTTCAGGTAGGGTGGAAAGGGAAGGCTGTGCCGAATGCTGACGACCTGGGAGAAGTGAGGAAGTGCACCACGTGGACACGGGGGAACGGTGTTCCTGGCGGAGGGCACAGCAGACGTTAAGACCAGGTGGTGAGGGGGCATGTTCCAGACGGGGGTTGTTTGTTGAACTATAGAAACGCAGACTGAAAGGGCTTTGATTCCTGCCAGCTTCTTCTGTGATGAAGGAGGAGAGAGACCCAAAGAGGGGAAGGAAGGAATTGCCCGCGCATATTGGTGGCAGAGCGAGAAGCAGAACCAGGAGTCCCGGCCTTTGTCTGAGCTCCTGCCCACTGTGCCCATCCTCTGTCCTTCCCGGTCTGGGGCCAGAGTGTCCTAAAGGACCACCGCAGGCTGGAATCACACAACAGGAAGGCTGGTGGGCTCCTCAGATGTTGCCCAGCCTAATGCCCCATTGTGCAGATGAGAAGTCAAAGAACCAGAGACAGAGGGGTCATTCCCCTAGCCACACAGTAATCCTAACAGCAGGATTTCAAAGGAAACCGGTCCTTTCTCTTTGAAGCCTGGCGAGGCACGGAGGAGGGGACTGAATCAAAGGCTGCTGGGTGAATGCATGACTGAAGGACCACCGGCGGAGGGGAGACACAATGGCCAGGAGGCACTGCCTGTCCATATGTTGTATGTGCTACTTCGCTATGGTGATCAAATCAACATGAACAAATATTTGTTCATGTTTACCATGTGTCAGGTAGGTGCTCACTGAACGGCTTTGCCCTAACCATGCAGGATGGCCGCCACTCTTCTGATGCTTGGAGAGCTAAGTAACTGAACTGAGGACACCAGGGGAAAGGATGAATTCACAGAGAGAGCCCTGGGGAGGGACAGGGTAGAGCACCGAGGGCCCAGCCTCGGGCATTTCTAATGAGCGGGTTGGTAGAAAACCTGTCATTGTAGTAACTGCCCAGCTCATGTGAGAGGCATGGGAGAGAAGCCAAGGCCTTCTCGTCTGTGCGTGGGTGTTTGGGCTGCAAAGCTCCTTCACATCTCCTGCCTCACGTGGGTCTCATGAGAACCTGGTTGAGGGTGGGGGTGCTTTACCTCATCTTACTATGAAGAAGAATAAGGTATAGAAAAAGGGGAGTGCCCAAGGTCATGCTGGGAGCTGAAGGCAGAGTCCAGGTGTCCTGGTGCCCAGGCCAGACCCTCCTGATCTCCTTCTCCCTCCCAGTGTCCATGGCCCCCATGGAGAATGGCAGAGGTCAAGGGTCATGTCTCCTGACTACTGGTGTTTTGGGTTGAATTGTGTCCCCCCCAAAAATATGTTGAAGTCCTAAGCCCAGTACCTGTAAATGTGACATTTGGAAATAGTCTTCCAGATGGAATCAAGTTAAAATGAGGTCATCCTGAATGGAGGTGGGGAGCTGATCCAATCTGACTGCTAGCCTTGTAAGAGGAGAAGACACCCGAGGAGAACACCCTGTGAGGCGATGGAGGCAGATACTGGGGTGACACGTCTGCAAGCCAAGGAATGTCGAGGACCTACGGCCACCATCTGGAGCCAGGGAGAGGCAAGGAAGGATTCTACTGCCAGTCTCTGGGGGAGCACGGCCCTACCGACACCTTGATTTTGGATGTCTGGTCTCCAGAACTGTGAGAGAATGAACATCTGTTGTTTCAAGCCACCCAGTTTTGTTATGGCAGTCCCGGCAAACTAATATAGTTGGTATGCAATCTCTCCAC
The DNA here is from genome assembly GCA_030848825.1 of Tadarida brasiliensis. Classification (NCBI taxonomy): domain Eukaryota; kingdom Metazoa; phylum Chordata; class Mammalia; order Chiroptera; family Molossidae; genus Tadarida; species Tadarida brasiliensis. Next base: position 101,749,793 of record CM061259.1, on the reverse strand, counting down.
CTATACCTGAAGTGAGCCTCAGGAATAAGGGGGAGGGTCCCAGATCTTCAATGCACAGGCCAGAGGCAAGGCCAAGGCGGAATTGCAACGAGCAGGGATAATACTGATAGTTTAATGCTTACACGGTTCTGTGTGCTTCACGGTATTGACACGACAGCTCCGGAGTAGTTGAGTCTGATCGCTGCATCCACTTCAGTACTCCCTTTAATATCCGACTGCTATCTCCGTTTACAGAGGAGGAAAATGGTTCGCAGGGGGGTGAAGTGACGATCTAGGGTCACAGCTCACAAAGAGCAGAGACCCCATCCGAACACAGGCAGCTGCCTCTCCACACAGCGCTGGTCGGGGCAGAGAGTGGCGTTCCTGCCGCAGAGAAAGGCATAAGCCACGCCCCAGGAGGGGCACCTTGGGGAAACAGTGTTTTCTAAGCTAGTGAACTCAGGGAAGGCCACACGGTCAAGGTAAGAGCATTCTACAGGAATAGGAAAGCGTGGGCTTGGCCACTGTCAGCCCAGCCCGGGGACTAAGGCTATGGGCTCTGCAAAGGGGCTGCGTCTCCAGTGTGATTCTGGATGACATGCTGTTAGAATAGTCAAGTTATGCTGCGGCAAATAAAAACCTGAGCGCCTTCACGGCTTTCACAGCAGGCTTATTCCTTGCCCCTGTTGCATAGTCACTGTGGCTCTGCTGGGGCCCGCTCTCTTCTGCATCACCCTCACTCTGGAATTCAGGCTATGAGGAAGCCACTCTCTGGAAAAGAGAGTGTTGGAGGGCCTCACCCCGGCCATGAAATGCTCCAGGCCTTGAAAATGTACAATTCAGAACCAGAACTGGTCGTGTGGCCGCACCCAACCACAAAGGGACCAGGCGATGTCATCCTCCCTCATGCCCGGGAGGCAGACAACCACAGATGCTGGGCGGATAGCACTAATGAGGATCACATCGCTAAGCTGCCTTAAAGGACAGGGAAGCCCACGGTGGAAAACTGAGCTCCCTTTCAGTCTCGTCTTAGCTTCCATATTCTTTCAAGGAGAAAACTCCCGTTCAGGAGCGTGGACGCCTTTCCCACACACGTCCGTTTCTCTTGTTGATCAGTTAAGAGCACCTCGAAGGCTCAACTCTGTGAACAGCAACCATATTTAGACTTTAGTTCGACGTTACTAACATAATTTGGGTTTTGTTGCATTTATTTTTACCTTTGCTCAATACGGGCTTTTTATTAATAGTAATACGAAGTTTCCTTTCGGAAGAGAATTAATTTAAGTAAATAAAACACAAGAAAAAGCAAAAAGCAAAACAAAAACACAGAGTGAGCTTTAGTGTCCAAAGGCTTGGATTCAACTGCAAGTTCCTTCATTTAGTAGTTAGTTCCTTGACCTTGGGCATGTGATTGAACCCCTGTGAGCCTCAGTTTCCCCATCTGTAAAGTGGGGGTAATATGAGTAACCACATCGCAGGGTTGTTGGGAAATGTTGATCAAGCTCTTATCACAATGCCATAACATGTTCTCAGTGTTAGCAATTATCACTATGGAGCTGCGCGGCCCCTTCCCCTCAATGACCTCAGTTTCCTTGTCTCTGAAGTGGGTTCAGGGGATGACCTATGGCAGGCTGTCATCCCTCCTTAGGACTGTCAAGGTGCAGGCCCTTGAATGCCAGCGTGGCTGAATTTGGTAGCCAGGAAGAGGACCCCAGTGAGCCTGGCAGCCCCCTCCCCTCCTCTGTTGGGCCCCTCCCTGCAGGTGTACTTGGTCTCTGGCTGGCAGCTGTGTTTTCTCTGCTCAGCGAAGGCCTTCACCATACACAGCAGACATCGGGTGACCTCCAGCCCCCCAAAAGCCTTAGGGCCTGGGTGAGAAAAGGCTCCTTGTGTCTGGGATAGGGGTGTGCTCTGCATTCCTCAGGTCCAACCATTTGGGCAGGTTTGCTCCTGGAATGCAGCTGGAGGGCCCGGGCCCCTGCCAGAAATAGCGGTGGGGTGGCTTTGCTGTGGTCTCCCTGCTCCAGGGAGGGGCTCACCTCCAGGGGCCCTGCTGCTGTTGGGAGGGCTGAGGGTCACAGCAGCCTGGACAGGACACAGGCTGCCCCCTTGGGAAAATGGTCTAGCTCTTCCCAGCTTAGTTCTGATTCAGGCATTCAGTGTGTGTGGTGGAGGGGGGTGTTGCCCTGGAACCCCAGCCTACAGAGGCATGGAATTGCATTTAGAGAGAAATGAACGTGCTTTAACAGGGCATGGCCTGGCCTCCTCTGCTGTTGCTCCCTTTCTCCCTGTAGTCACTGTGTTCATGGCAGCCCCACCTACCTCCTTGCTATTCCTTCCGCAGCAGACCTTGTCTGGGCTCTGTACCTGCCCTTGCTCTGGCCCTGGGGGAAGTACTCCTCCTGCCTCTTCAGAAGGCTGGCTTCTTCTCACGTGTCAGCCCTCACGTCTCAATATGAAACATCAACCCCTTAGAGACGCCACCTCTGGCCACTCCATCTAAGTGGCCTCCCCTGATCACCCTGAACATATCTATAATTGTCTTGCTTATTATCCATTTGCCTTTTTCCGGTCTCACTTTTACCCACTAGAATCTAAGTCTCATGATGCAGAAACCATGACTGTCAACATCTGTGTTTTCTCTGCTCAGCTGAGGTCTTAACCCTGAACATCAGCAACTGGGTGACCTCCCGTCCCTGGAGAGCCCTGTTCCCAGCTCTGACCCCACCTGGCAGGCACTCAATAAATACTGGTTAAATGAATGAATGAGTGAAGGGGTGAATGACTAAAAGGAGAATGCCCGAAGAGACCCTGGATAATATTTACTATTGTCTTAGTAATAGCTATCAATTCCTCTGAGTTTTCTCTGTTCCCTGGGCAAAGAGCATTACAAAGATTATCTCATTTACTCAGATGTGGATTTTCCCATTTTCAGAGGCCCAGAGAGGCTAAGTTACTTGCCAAGGTCACATGTGAGTAAAAAGCAGAGCCGGGACTCCAACCCTATCCCAGGTTGGTCTTGTGGAAAAGCCTGTGCTCTTAACATCTTCCCTGCACCCAGAGGTGGGGAGGGACTTGCCCAAAGGGGGTTGGAGGGAGTGTCAGAGAACCCTCTCACTGCTTCCCCCATTCTCTCCCAGGGCAGACAGTTGCTGGTGCCTCCTGTCTCGGCCTCCTTCCCACAACGCACGCAAGGTCAGCATCCAGCCTCCACGCAGCACAGGCGCAGCTGGGGCTTCTCTGAGTCATCCGAATCCTGAGGTCCCCACAGTTCAGCTCCCAGGCTGTCAGGCCATGACCCGAGCCCACTCTTCTGGCTCACTCGGGGATACACCAGGCTCACTGGGGTACAGGGGAGGGCCTGTGGCCACGCTGTGGTGCTCTCAGCCCCAAAGAATGCCGCTGACTCACAGCAGGCAGGCGGGTGGACTGTGACTCAGGGGTGGTGCAGGCACAGCCCGTGGGAGAGGAAGAGAGGGTCTCAAGGTGGAACGCAGGCCAGCCCTAGCTCGTGGCCTGACACATGTGAGGACTCTCGCCATGCATGCTATTGTTAACCTCTAGCTCGGTGAACTCAGACAGCCCTTCCATCAGTGGGCCCTATTCCCCTCTCTGTGCATGAGGCAGAGGCAGAGCATAAGAGTGGATGACAATCAGCTGATGCAGGGCCTCGAGTGCTAATGTGAAGACTTTGGACTGGACTTCGTGGAGGCCAAAACCCTGGACAGGGAGTTGTGTGTCCTGGGTCCAAGTCTCATTTTTAACACCAACTCACTGTATGACCTTGGTAAAATTAACTCCCCTCTCTGGGTCCCAGTTCCCTTATCTATCAAAGGCCACCTTCTGGTGGGCAGAGTGGACTCTCAATGACTTGACCTGTCTATACTGTTCCTTCTGCTGAGAATGCCCTGGCCACCATCTCTGAATGCCACTTCATCAAAGGAGTCTCTCAACCTTCCATTCAAAATTCATCTCACAGATATTAAAATGACAGCATGAATCTACATTCAGTGACATGAAAAATGTCCAAAATATATTAAGCGAAAGAAAGCAAGACAGGATAAAATGCATAAAATGCATTTTTATCCATAGATATGTGTCTATAATTGGAAATGCATGGGAAAAAGGCCTAGTAGGAAATATATATATATAAATTTTAACTACGACAGTCTCTGAGTCATGAAAATTATGGTCATATTGATTTTTTTCTTAATATTTTTTGAGGTTTTCTAAACTGCATGCAATAAGCATGTTGCTTTTATAAATAAAAATTAGATCTTCTTTCTAATTCAAAACTTCATCTCTACTTCTCCGATATTTGTATGGCTTAATACCAGTCACCCTTTCTGTGGCATAGACTGGCATATCTTCCCAGTATGGTTGGGTGCTTGGCCCACCACAGGCTCTCAATAGAATTTGTGAATGGTACTGAATGGGCTGCCTTGTCATGCTTGTGGGCATGTCTGCTCTCCGGGGAATCTGAGAGCTCCTTGCAGAGAGACAGCACCCTACGGACTGTGCTAACATAGGGAAAAAGGACCAAAGGAATAAGAGTCAAGGAGCCCGAGTGTTGGTTCTGGCTGTGGCCCTAATTCTTGTGTGTGTTTCTGTAAGTCTCTTCCTCTCTCTAATCCTTATTTTTCTCACTTCTAAAACGAAGGGGTTGGACTCTACAATCTCAAAATTAATGTTCTCCAATAGAACTTTCTGTAATGATGGAAAAGTTCTATATCTATGCTGTCCGATATGATAGCCACTAGCTCTTGAAAGGTGCACATGCTATTTAGAAAATGAATTGATTGAAATCAAAATAGCCATACTTAACTAGTGGCCACCAAATGGATGGTGTAGTTCTAAATTCTCTTTTAGCTCTGATGTTTCAAGGTTCTTTTGTTTATTGAACTAGAATTTCATTTTCTCCAAAGAGCACTCTGTCTCCCACCTCTTCAGGAAATGTAACTCCCCCTGGCGGCAACCATGTGGCTCCAATGGGAGATGTCATCTCTTTGCAGATCCTTCCCTAGTCCCTGTTGATTGGCCAGGGTGGGCACCTGATCCAAGCAGGGCCAATCAGAGCTCTTCTCTGGGACTTCTAAATTTATTGTGGTGAAATTCACATGACCTAAAATTAACCTTTTAAAAGCAAACCAGTAATTCCATTCAATGTTGTACAACCATCACCTCTGTGTAGTTCCAAAACCTTTTCATTGTCTCCAAAGGAAACCTCATACCAATTAATCAGTTGCTCCCTGTATCTAACTTTCCAGTCCCCTTGGCAACCATCAATCTGTATTCTGTCTCTATTGATTTACTTATTCTGGATATTTCATATCGATGGAATCATACAATATCTGAGCTTTTGTGTCTGGCATCTTTCACCTGGCAGAATAGCTTTGAGGTTCATCCACATTGTAGCATGTATCAGCACTTCATTCTTTTGTGTGGAGGACAAATATTCCATTGTATGTATTTACTACAATTTGTCTGTTTATCTGTTGAACTTTAGAGCTGTTTCTACCTTTTGGCTACTGTGAATAGTGCTGCTATAAACATTCATGTACAGGTATATGTTTGAGTCCCTGTTTTCAATTCTTTTGGGTATATAGCAAGGAGTGGATTGCTGGGTCATATGGCAATTCTATGTTTAACTTCCTGTTTTCCATTTTATATTCCTGTCAGCAATGTATGAGCTCTCTGGGACTTGTGGCTCTGAGTCTCTTCCTGGTGACTCTGGGGGACACTTGTCTGGGAGAATGCAAATGACACCCAAAGAGGGGAATAGCTGAAAAATGGGAAGAGTTCAAGTCATCCCTGAAGCTCTGCTCTATCCCATCTCCTTCCTCGTGGTTGCACAAGTCAGAACACTCCCCCTTCTCACCTAAGCTGGCCAGCTGGGTTTGTGTCAGCCCAAGAGTGCTGAGTTCAGAATCGTGATGGCTCCAGTTGTGTTTGAGGTGCTCTAGGTAGAACCTTCTACGTTGTGAGCCACCGAATCCCCACCTGGACCCTGCACTTAAACCACTCTTTAGTTCCCAGGTTCTTAGCTAAGACCCCCAGACAGCCCACTAAGAAAGACTTGACCCTGGCTGGTCATCTGATGAGACAGTCAGTCAAAGAGGCTGGTGGGAAGACAGGTGGGAGGTGGGTCACAGGGGAGAAGAGGGCAGGGGTTCCCCTGAGGACACCGGAGCAGGGAAAATGGAAGGGAGGCTGGAGGCCAGGCTGGGGGGAGGAGGAGGAAAAGGTGGAAAGAAAAACCCAGCAGAATCGCCAATGTTTAGATGGCCTTGCCAGGGTAATTGAGAAAGCTCATTTGGGGCCAAACATGAAGGCAATGTTCCTTCAGGTCCCGAGAGGAAAAAACTCTGATTCTGTTTTCTGGGAGGGGGAAAGGAATGGAAAGTGATGGGGGCCTGGACCATTTGGCTCAGCGGTTAGAGTGTCGGTCCTCAGGCTGAAGGGTCTAGGGTTCGATTCCTGGTCAAGGAAGGACATGTACCTGGGTTGCAGGTTTGATCACTGGCCCTGGTCAGGGTCGTGCAGGAGGCAACCAATTCACATGTCTCTCTCACATTGATGTTTCTCTTTCTTTCTCCCTCCCTCCCTCCCTCCCTCCCTTCTACTCCATCTAAAAATCAATGGAAACATATCCTTGGGTGAGGATTAAAAAAAAAAAAAAAGAAAAGTGATTGCCGGGAAGGGCAGTTTAGGAAATAAGAAATCTGACCCCTTAATGCTCTAGGATTTCAACTCTGGGATCTAGGTCCTTGGGAGCAGAGCCCAGCCCGTTGTTTTTCTAAACAGCATCTGGGGAGCACGCTCAGGCACCAGGATGAGGGCCTTAGGGGTGGAGGTAGGACAGTTCCAGTTGTGGACAATGAAAGAAAGTTCCGGATGGCAGGAGCAGTATAGTATTTGGAGGATGAGGGCAGCCCCCAGGGGCCACCTTACGTCTGTTCTCGGTAGGAAAATGATTTTGTAATCATTTTCTATAGAGAAAGCGGAAAGATAAGCCACTCTTCCCTCTTACGTGGTTAATTGCATTTTTCTGAATTTCTGATAGTGGGAATGCATGAGCACTCACACAGGGATGCACTCACTGCTGGTTTGTGGCCTAAACACACAGGTCTCCTGACAGTTCTGTTTCACACGTGTATTTGTTTACTAGGGCTTAAACAACAGAAGGGCACTGCCTCCTTTTCTGGAGGCCAGAAGGCTGAGATCAGTAGTGGCAGGTGGGTGCCTTCTGGGGCTGGGAGGGAGACTCTGTCCCAGGCCTCTCTCCTAGTTTCTGGTGCTTTGCTGACTGTCTTGAGTGTTCCCTGGCTTATAGATGCATTACCCTGATCTCTGCCTTCATCTTTCATGGGGTTTTCCCTGTGTATGTGTGGATCTGTGTCCAAAGTTCCCCTTTTTATAAGGACACCAGTCTTACTGGATTAGAGCCCTCCCTAATGACCTCATTTTAACCTGATTACCTCTGTAAAGACCCAATTTCCAAATAAGGTCACATTTTGAGGTATTGGTGGGTAAGGGCTCCACATATCTCTTTGGAGGGACACGATTCAACCCATTAACAACGTGATACCCATCAACAAGGAAAAGAAAGTTTACAGTGCATTCATTTATCATTGTATCCACTGTATTACAGAGACTATTCCTGGCAGGGAAATAACTTCCATTTTGTCTAAGCATCTCTGAGCTGCAAGTCCTCTGCTTACAATTGTGCAGGGCTCATAATTGGAAGAATTTTCCACAGCCTAGCTTCTGGCTCCCTGGATTTCCAACTGTCTCTCCTCTCCAACACACATAGTTCTGTTGCCAGGTACCAGAGGGTGCGTTCACATCACCATGAGGCTCTGAGCCTGCCCCTTTGTGTCATTATGCCAGGTGAGTCAGCTCCCCGGACAGCAAGTCATTTCTATACCAAGACAGACAACCTAACTATACACGGAACCTAGACAGCCGCCAAAGGCCAACTCAGTGTATCCTGAATTCAACTTCCCCTAAGCCAGACCCCAAAAATGTCACGGCCATTCCAAAGCCAGCTGACACGAGGAAAATATGACAGTGAGAAAGAAGGTCAGAGTGGGAAGAGTCAGTGATCTCAACTGCTTCTAATTAAAACGACTTGTGCAAATTTCACAGAAGCACATGACCATGTGAACACATTGCTGGGGCCTGTCCTGGGATTTGAGAGGGGCCCGTGCCAGGGAGAGGTCTCGAGCCTTACAGTGTACGAGTTTCACGGTCAAACTGCCTCGGGATGGCGTCAGTCTCTGTCTTAAAAACCCCCACAAACATTCATTCGAGAAAAACCAATCCATCTCCTACATACCAGACCCTGTGCTGGATGGGGCGAGGCAGAGACAAACAAGCAAGCTGAGTGCAAATCCAACTTCTAGACATCACAGCCTCCCCAAGGCGCCCCAGAGAGACTGGGCTTTCCCAGGGGCGAGTGGCTGGATAAAGGAGAAAAACTAGCCTCAGATTAGGCTGGAAAGTGGGGCCTTTTCCATTCTCAAGGCTGGAGAGCCTTTAATAATCAGAGTTCCAGCCCAAAGGGAGAGGTTATCCATTAAGCTAGAAGCATGGGAGTCAAATCCCTGAAATCAGACCTTGGAGCCATGCTGCCCCCAGAAACCTTCCCCTGCCCGGGGACTAGAGCCTCAGGCTTCATGTCCAACCTCTGACCTTCACCCAGAACCTTCCTGCTTTGACCTAGGATGAGCAGATGCTCATGGATGCCTAAACCGTTCCTTCCTGCCAGAGACCAACCAGACCCAGCTGCCCGCCTCAGCTCCCGCCCAGCCTCATTTAGGGCTGTGGTATTCTAAACCATGGAAGGACCCGGGCTTTGGGGCATTCCCCTCTCTGAGCCTCAGTCTCTTCATATGTTGAGTGGAATGACAATGGACTTTCAACTCCAGAAGGGCTGGGCATGTTTGCCTTTCCCACCCCTCCAGTCTCAGCCCAGGTGAGTGGAAGGCACGTAGTAGGTACTCAATAAGCGTTTGTTGAGGGAATGACTAGAACAAAGGCAGCCTTGACTTCTGTGTGGAGGAGACAATAAGCTTGTAACAGTTGGTACTTGGTCAGTGGCAAGCGTCAGACACCAATGTGAACTGGCATGAGAACGAGACTGTTATCAGTTCACATCACTGAAGTCCAGGGGCAGTTCTGGCTCTGGGATTCACGTGCTCAAGGGATATTATGAACCTGTCTCCACCTCTGTACTTTGCTTTCCTCTCTGTTAGAGGGAGCTCCAGGCAGGTCCAGGCTTACAGTCCAGCAGAAAAGAGACAATCTTGTTCTTGAACATTCAAACAAAAATCTCAGAATTGAGTCTCCTTGGACAGATTTGGGTCACTTGCCTGAAATAATCACGGTGGCTAGGGACATGTGATGGTCTGGTTGTCCAAGCCTGCTCCTGGAGTTGACCCACGAGTGGGGAGGAGCAGTTCTGCAAAGGAAAATCTGTGCTCTGTTTCCAGGAAGGAGGCGGCTCCAAGGCAGACCCACCACAGCATTCAACTAAAGTCTTAACATTTAGGCAAATCTTTCCCTCTCTAGCTTCATCTCCTCATATGTCATTGAGGATGATGACAACACTAACAAAAGCTCTGCCCTTCTTCCCATCCTAGAGATTTTGTGAGGTCCAAATGAGACCATGACTCATAATAATGGCTAACATTTGTCGAGGCATCACTAGGCATCTGGCCCTGAGCTAAGTAAACCCTTTACACATTTATTTTTATATTTACAACCATCCATTACTGATGAGAAGCAGGTTATGAGCGGTTACAAGGCTTGCACACTGTCACGCAGCTAGCAAGGGTGGAGCTGGGGTTTAAAGCAGTGCCCTCAAGCATGAAGCTATATATAAACTGTAAATAATTTTACAAGCATAAGGGATTATTAGTAATGGTCTGTACTGTTAATAATAGTAATTTTTAAAAACTCTGAACGGGAAATTCAAATAAATTCAAACAAATGTTTGTTTAGCACCTACTATGGGCTGATCACTCACCAGGGGCTCAGAAGGAGACACATAAATAACTGTGAAACAGGCAGGCTGTGATCTAATAGAGCCATAAACACGCCCCAAGGGAGTGTGGGGAGCAAGAGATTGACTCCACGTGGGGAGGGGAGGGAAGAGGGGATCTGGGAAGGTCTTTTAGAAGAGGTGGGATTTGAGCTGAGCTTTAAAGATCAAAGGACTTCCACAAAGGGAGGAAAGAGAAAATCAACATTACAAGGAACCTGGAAGGATCTAAAGACCCAGAGCAGAGTTCCTGGATAAGAGTTAAGCACTTCTATGCAAAATAACTTTCACACCAGCAGGAGCTTCAAAAAGTGATTGACTAAGTAGAGCACCGCGGTTACCATGGGAACAGAAGCAAGCCTCAGTCCCTGTCATTAGTGACTCTCCCTGGCTTCAAGCTGTCTAGCCAAGGCCAGGAGGCAGTGGGAAAGGGGGGGGGGGGGGCTGTGCTATCCCTTAGAAGAAAAGCCCAGCAAGATTGCTGCCCTGAGATGGTGACTCTTGTTTCTCAGGGAGGTAGAGCTGACAGGTGACATCTGGGTCTGAGAAGACAGACAGTGAGGGGAAGCCTCTTCATTGAAGGGCTTTGGGACATACAGAAGCTACTGGAAGCAGGCACTGGGGCCTCAGGGAAGGAATGTGAAGGGCAGGGAACAGGCCTGAGGGCAGGCTTGCAAGGTGGCTCCATTCCCACTTGGTGCCCAAGGGATGGAGCAGGGCAAAAGTCACTGGATGTCAGAGAGGAAGGGAGCCTCCCAAACCGTGTTATCTGTGTCATTTCTAGGCCCACTCAGACCTCCCGGGGTCCCTGGGGACTTCCAGGCTATTCCAGTGCACTGGGACCAGAGTCGGCATTTAACCGCTCAAGTGCAGAGGGGAAACTGTAAGCGAAGACCCCTTGCCAGACTGGTTGTCTCTAACAGCAGAGTGAAAGGTTGGGTAGCTAACACAGCACGCATTAGATTCCAGACCTGGGTTCAAATCCTATCCCTGACACTTTGTAGCTGTGTGACTTTGAGCAAATTACTTACTCTTTCTTTGCTTCTTGGTGTCTCCATCTGTCAGATGCAGGTGGTGACAATAATTTTACCTACATCATTAGATTGTGTGAGAATTAAGAGTCCTGCATGGTCCCTGACACAGTAGATGTCCAATCAATACAAGCTATTATATTATTATCATTACTTTCAATTTTCTTTTTTTTAAAAATTATATTGTTGTTGTTAATCTTCACCCCAGGATATTTTTCCAATGATTTTTAGATAGAGTGGGAGGGAGAGAGGGAGGGAGAGGGGGAGAGAGAGTGAGAGAGAGAGAGAGAGAGAGAGAGAGAGAGAGAGAGAGAGAGAGATATTGATTGGTTGCCTCCCACATGACCCTGACTGGGGCCAGGGATTGAACCTGCAACCCAGGTATGTGCCCTTGACCAGGAATTGAACCAGCAACCCTTCGGTACTCTGGCCGATGCTCTAGCTGTTGAGCCAGATTGTCCAGGGCTATTTTCAATTCGGTATTGATTCGGGGTTTTGTTCCTAGGCAGGGTCTCCTTGTGCTGAAAGCCAGTTTCTCCAAATACAGTTGATGACAGTGACAACAGTAATAGTAGTGATGGGACCATTTACCTTCCATGCAGCCAGTGACTATTTGAAGAAGGGAGTCAAAGTTCTATCCCTGAATGTGAAGCCAAGATGCCTGAGATTTCTGTTGTAGGCAGGTGGTAGCCACTGGAAATTTGGGAGGAGAAGACTGACTTGATCAGGGGAATACAGGCTTTTGTTCCTGAGACAGCTATATACTCGTAGGAATCGACTCCGAGGATAATGACAATAGCGTCTAAGTATAGTAACAACAATAACAATAGCTATCATTTCTTGAGAGCTTATTATACATCAGGCACTGAGCTAAGAGCCTCACATGCCTTGTCTGTTGTAATCATCACGACAACCTCACGAGGTGGGTACTATTATTATTCCCATTTTACAAACAGCGCTCTGAGAGGTTAATTCAGGTAGCTAAGTCACACAGCTAGCAAACGGTGGAGCTGGACTGGAACACAGGCAGTCTGGCTCCGGGGGGTCTCATGTTCAACCAGGACACTCCTGCTTTCCCTGAATCTGGAAGGAATCTGGAGCCCTGGGAGGGGGTGCTGGTGGGCAGCCTGTCATTCTCACTTTTAGGAGCTCCTCATTTACTTTGATCTCGGCACCCCCAAACTGTGTATGTGTGTGTGTGTTCACACGTGCATATGTGTGTATAAGAGAGAGAGAGAGAGAGAGAGAGAGAGAGAAATGTCAGTTGACCATGAGGATGGAAGCCTCTGGACATCAAAGTGGGCAGAGGCCCGGATGGATGGGCTGCAGGCAGGCCTGGGTCCCTTTAGGCTAATTCCTCCCAAGGCTGGCAGAGCCACAGCGGGAACTTCTGAGCTGGTGGAGAACAAGTCCTTTCATACGGCCTCCCTTTGAGCTGGCCTCCAGGTGGGGCCGGGGTCGGTGGGTGGAGGGTGGGGAGTGTGCGGAGAGGCGAGGCCGCAGTCGGGCTGGGCAAACAGATTGGGCAGTGGCTGGAGCACAGAGCACCCATTGTGTACCCAGAGCTCTGCTTTCAATAATCTACTTGGAAGAATGTTTCATTGAGCGCCAGAGAAAGGAGCCATTGAAATGCCCGGGCCGGGGCCCCATGAAGGGTTAAAGGCAAGGGGCTGCGGGTGCCCAGGCTCTTGCCACTCCTGGCTCCGATGTCTGATAGGGGGATCCTGACACCAAGGGGCACTCAGTGAGACCACAGAGAGGACCAGAAGCAAGGGTCAGGGGGAATGTGTGTCTCTCCTGGAAATGCTAACGGGGTGCCCCAGCATCAAAGAAGAAAACACTTTTCCTCTTAGAGCCGTTTTGCCCAAGTAATATCCAGGAAGAACTGGGCCTCAGATGCCCTGCAGCCTGCCCACTGGGGAGAACAGCTCATCTGGGCAGCCGTGTTTCTACGTGGCCTTCTTATGTGGACCCTTAACTGGGCCTTAGCAATACATTCTCCATAACGTAGCCAGCATGGCTTTCTTAAACACCTCCAATCTCTCCATTAATCATTCACTAACAGCTGAGAGCATGGGAGTTAAAGTGAGCACCAGCGGTCACTAGATTAGGTGTCCAAGAGGACCTGTGGAATTTTCTCTTGTGGAGGTCTTTTTCAAAGAGAGAAGCTACTCATTAGGAGGATACGGTCTAACTGTTGGAAAGGGCACCAGAGGTGGAATTCTGTGCTCTACTCAGTATGCTTCGTACCCAAGGGCCACTCGCCCTTTCAAGATACAGAGGCTTTGGAGCTTGAAGTACAGGGAACATCATGCTGGCATCTGAGGGCTGCTAAGAGGAGGCAGGAGGTGGAGGAGCCAGGCCTGCCACTGGGGAGGAGCATGCTGCTGGGTTTCCGAGCCTGGCCTCTAGCATCCTCATCACTATGGAACCCGCTGCAGACGTTGCTGCCCCCCAAGCCTGCATCTCCAGGGAGGATGTTCGAGAACTGAAGCTGAGCTTATACCATGAACTTGTCATAGTAACCACTTTGGGATGGAAAACTTTAAAAAAAAAACAACCAGCCCATGTTTTCCCCAGCTTTCTTAGAAAGAGGATCCTGAACTGAATTTAAACTCTGGAGGGCAACCCATCCTTCACTTCTGTGCTGCGCTGTGATTTGGTGATGCCCTTGGGTCTGTTCAGGTAGATACGGTTCTTTGCTCCTGCACCAAATGGCCCCAAACTCCTAGCCTTTTGGAATTCATCAGTCTGATTTTTATGTTTATTCTTTTGTTTCTCCCTAATGTTTTACTTTGAAACTTTGCCTCAAGCCACCTTCGTATATATTCTTTCTGAGCTGCTTCTAAAATTCTTGGGGAATGCAGTCATAAGCCTTGTAAGAATTGCGCACGAAGTACGAGTCCATAGGCTTGGAGAGAGGAAAGTCTGAGGAGCTCTCCTCCGAGTTAGAGGATTGAATTCTGACATTTTTGACTGCTTAGAGGCCATCTATATTTTCTTTTAGGTCCCTGATTTGGTTCAGCCTAGACAAATTGACCTCCAGAGGATGACAGCATGCATAATCTGGGCATAAGATCTTTGCCAAGGTCAATGAAGTCAGAAGGAAATAATATCTGTATTAAAATAATTTTAGTTCAAAGGTGGCCAGACATATACTCACACCTACACACACACACATGCCATGCATAGCAATGAAAGACGAAGCCACAAAACAGACTCACCCAGTTTTTCACTTTTATATCTGTGTCCTAAAAAGTTTTCTGAGGGTAAATAATTAGAATCATAATATTTTCAAGTTGGAAAGAACTTTTAAAGTCCTTGAGTTTTGCTCTCCATTTTAGTTCAGGAATCTTTTCTGTCACTTCCTGGACAGATGGATACTTTATCCCCTTCTTGTGTAATACCAGTAAGGAGCTCAGTGCTTTTTGAAGTCTGATTTCATCAATGGAAATTTCTGATAGGAAGTAACCACACTGTAACCCTCCCACATCTGATCTGCATTTCGGGTTCAGATGTTAGACTTCTCCCAGTGTTTTAATGCAGTTGTCCTTTGGGGGTTATGGGGTGAGTGCTCACCTATGTAAATGGGTGGATAGATCTTACCTGTATAGGGTGGATATTCCTGCTGTCAATCATCTTGGAAGCAGGTAGGTCCTGAGATAGAAACCACAAACGCTAGCTTCTATTTCTCTGAGACTTACTTCTTGGGCCTGACATTGATACATCTTGGAGTTCTTGAGAGTATTTCTAGGTGGCAGTAGGGCTGATGGACATTGTCCCAGGAGAGAAGGCAGGTAGGCATCCTGTAGAGGTCACTAAAGGAAGATGAGTGAGCCACATCTTAAAATCGATGTGACCTGAATTCACATTACTCTTTATAGCTATTTCCCCCTTGTCAACCCTGAGCCTTTGGAAATACCTGGTTGAAACGTTCCAGCCTGGCCCCATTGTGTAATGGCATTAAAAGAAGAGTTGAGGTTCAGTATTTATTTCCCTAGAATATTAGAGGGGGGGGGGAATGGTGCCCTCTGAGGCCACTATAGGTTTGGGTGATTACTGAGGGACTCTTAAAAGAAATAGGGCTTTTGGGGAACAAGAGTTAGGCCCAAGAGCTCCACCTACTCTTCTCCACATGGTGATTCACCCAACACTGTCATTCTTTTATTACACAAACTGCCAGATTTCTTACAAAAGTAATCCCTTAAATTGGCCTGAAATCTGTCTCCCAGTCACTCTTACTCACAGGACTTAGTCTTTTTTCTCAGAACCACAGAGGACAATCATGAAAACTGCTCACATTTACCGAGTGCTTACTATGTGCCGGGCAGTTTACTGAGCACTGTATTGTATCTCATTTATATTATTACCCCATTTTACAGATGGAGAAATTGAGGTTGACAGAGGTAAAATAAGTTGCCCAAAGCCTGACCTCAATTAAGTGGCAATATTGGAACTTAAGCAGTCTGATGTCAGAACCCACACTTGTGAACTCACAGAAATTCTGCTCGTCTCGTCTTGTCCCTGTGACAACCTCATAGACATCTGCAGCCTGTGAGTCTCCTAGACCCTTTTTCTTTTAGGCTGAATCCCCACCCCATCCCCCTTGCCATTTATCCTTGTGACATTTCTCCAGTTCCTCCTGACCAAGATCTGGGACAATGCAAAGAACGCAAAACCCAAGTCCATCTGACCCCCTGTGACTTGTCCCACTTTGACCCCCAGGATAGCCTGTGCCAATGCACCGTTTTAGCAGCCTTCCCCTCAGGAGGCTGTATTTTTCCTGTCTGTCCTCAACATTTCTTGTGCCAGAACAGGCTCAGTTTTCCCTTTTGATAAATCTGGTCACCCTAAATATGGGCCTTTCAGCAAACAGGAGCAACGGCCCCACGCAGCCCTCATTTCCAAATGCAGATCAACTCGGGCAGCTATTTTAGAGGTCTGGTGTCTTTCCCCACACACAGTGGTTTTAAGGAAGTGGGAAGGGATCGCGACAGAACACTGGCTGGGGAAAGGCGCTAGGAGAGAAGACACCTGGACAGTCCTTGTTTCCCAAAGTTTACAAAACACTGGCTCTTCGAGAGGCTATGTGAAAAACAGGGTCCTTGGTCACACGTAATTGGGAAATACAGCTTCACCAACCTCCCTCCTGGAGATTAGCATATTAAACATTTTAAGTCCTGGTAGTACAGAAACCTAACTGGTTTTGTTTAACTCAGTTCTCCCATTTAGAAATGTAGCCTAGTAAAAATTTGGAAAACAATGCAGAAGTTGCAAACGGGCACCCAGTGGCCTGAGTAGTGTTTAAAATTTGCTTTAAATTAGTTACTAGCACTTAATCACTGGAATATTTCTCATAATAGACTACATTTGGGTTTTCTTAAAAAAATCGGAAGATATACTGGTCCACATTCTTCCACTGCCTTCCTCTGGCCATACAGTGGGCCCTTGCTTTACTCATTCATGATATTTGCCTGGCCCAGGAGTCCCCCAAGCTTGCTTTCCCTGCAGTGATTTTCTTGGGTGGGAGTTGGTCTGGATGACCCTTGAGGCCTGTTCCTCCATTTGTTCATGCATGCTACATATACTGATTGAGCTTCTAGATCCTTTGGATTCAAGATGTATACCAGGGCTCCTTCCCTCTGGATTCTAGCCCTGGCATTCTAAGATTCCAGTTGTGAATTGCAGAATGAGGGGCTTGGGGGAGGGGTTGGGAGAGGGAAGCTGGCAAGGCCAGATCTTAGTTTCCTGATTTCCAGCCCCTGGGGCTTGCCAAAGTCATCTCCGATTCTCCATTGCTCTCCCTACTGCCACTCAAACAGCCACTGTGAGCCACAGGGAAGAAGTCACTAACTTGTTCTGTGACTTAGATGAGTTTCCACCCATCTCAGAGCCTCAGTTTCTCTCACTGTAGATGACCTGGTTGGTACAGAAAATTATGTGCGTCCCTTCCAGGGCTGGCATTCAGAGATGCTAAGACTCCATAATCGAGGAATGTCTGACCGGGCCATTCCGGAGCGATTCCATCGAATTCCTAGCAGCCCCCTCCCTCCTTTCCCCAGTCCCGGCCAGGGCGGGGGCTGGAGCCAGGGGGCCGAGCGGGCCTGGGCTTCCCGCCCGGGGGCGGAGCCGCCTCCCGGCGTCCGCCCCTCCACCTGGGGCTCAGCCCGGCAGATGTTACAACTTTTTCGCATTCTCTCCCGCGGTGTCAACCCCAGACCCGCCCAACCCGTGCCTCCCTCCCCTTCCCTGCTGGGGTCCTGCCCACCTTCCTGCAGGGAGGCCGACTGTTCTCAAGACTCCGGGCGGGGCGAGAGGCCGGGCCTGGGGCTGCAGGGTCGGGGTGGGAGGAGAAAGGAAAAGCAGAGGCGAGAGAAATTAGGAGGCGGGAGAAATCGAGGGCTAGAAGGAAGAGGAGAGTCCGAGGATGGTGGAGAGCACTTTTTGGAAGTCACCACGCCGCGTCTCAGGCTGGCCCGGCTGAGCTGGGGGAGAGGGAGCGAGGGCGGCACAGGGCGGGCGAGAGGTTGGCAGGAGGCAGTAGGGCGCGGGCCTGACCTCCCCAGAGCGCCCCGCTGCGGCCGCGCAGGTCCGGCCTCGCCGTCTGGCCTGCAGTCCCGGACCATTCGCTGGGCCGCCCCCGGGGGCGCTGAGCGCTGTCGCAGCGTCCAGGCCGGCCGGCCAGCGGGCGTGCGGGCCGTGCGCCCTGGGCGCGCGCGGCGGTGAGGCCTGGGGAGCCCTTTGCGCCGGGACGCGCGGGACGGCATGGCGATGCACGCCCTCACGGGCTTCTCGCTGGTCAGCCTGCTCAGCTTTGGCTACCTGTCCTGGGATTGGGCCAAGCCGAGCCTGGTGGCCGACGGGCCCGGCGAGTCCAGCGAGCAGCCCTCTGCCGCTCCACCCCAGCCTCCCCACATTATCTTCATCCTTACCGACGACCAGGGCTACCACGACGTGGGCTACCATGGCTCAGATATCGAGACCCCTACGCTGGACCGGCTGGCCGCCGAGGGTGTCAAGTTGGAGAATTATTATATCCAGCCCATCTGCACGCCTTCACGGAGCCAGCTTCTCACCGGCAGGTAGGCATGGCCCACGCTGCTGGGGCTGGCCGTCCAAGCCCTAAATAAACCCAGTCGTAGATTTCCTTTGCATTTACAGTCACCCCTCTGGGACCTGGAAAACCAGAACTCCCGAATTGGCTGTGTAATCATTAGTAAATTCTTTGCTCTCTCTGGGCCTCAGTTTCCCTGCCTGCACACTGAAAGGTTTGGATCATCTTTTAGGTCTTCTCCCTCTGGTGTTCTAGGACACTCACACTCCACACTATGTGACTGGAGACATCTGGTCATCTCTTTGTTAAAGAAACATGGCAGCTTCTGACACTTAGGTTTGAATGGCGCTTCTATTTACACACCCTGAGGCCCTGAACAAATTACTTAATATCTCTAAGCTTCAATTTTCTTGTCCATAAAATGGGGCGAAGAACACTCTTTATCTCGAGAAATAGTGGTAAGGATGGAGTGAATTTCGTGTAACCTGCTTGGCTGTCAATAAATGGCAGCCTTTGTGTCACTAGAGGGATTAGGGTCCCTAAACGGTTTGATGACTACATTGGGAAGAAACCAAAGAATTGATAGGTGGAGGTGAAAGACACACCGGAAGCCGGAACCTAAGTAGCCTTAGGTTACTTCATTTCTCCAAGCATCTGTTTTCTCATCTGCGAAAGCCTCCGAAATTGGCTGGGAGTCCCAAGGAGACAGGCTACTTTCCTGTAAGGAGTTGTCCAT
Source organism: Tadarida brasiliensis (assembly GCA_030848825.1). NCBI lineage: Eukaryota > Metazoa > Chordata > Mammalia > Chiroptera > Molossidae > Tadarida > Tadarida brasiliensis. Next base: position 101,730,948 of record CM061259.1, on the reverse strand, counting down.
AGGCATGGTGGCAGGGCTACAGGATTAAAAGAGCAGGGAAACAGGAGGTGGGGGTGTGGAAAGCAAACTCTGGCCACTTAAGAGAAAATCCTTTGGCAAGGCTGAAGCTAATCCTCCTTGGATGGGGTCCAAAGCCTGCTTTCTCCCCAGTTCCACCGAAATCCACTAGTGTGATCTCAGGAACCAGAGTCGTAATCTCCCTGATTCCTAGATGGGAGAAACTGAGGCATGGAGTCAGGCAGAGCCCAACTCATTCATGCCGATACCCAACTTCCGGGTCTGTATGGGAGGGGACTGAGAGACCAGGTACTTGGCAGGGGTCCTGGAGCTCAGAGTCAAATAGCTGCCTTTTCTTCTTTCAATCTGGCACTCAGCATTTAGATCCAGGAACAGAGAGAGAGACTGGGAGAAAGAGGAAGAGGGGCTAGGGTACGTGTTGCGGGTGGCAGCGGTGGTGCAGACCATATGGTGACTAATCTCAAAAAGAGGGAGGAGGAATCTGCATTCCCAGGAGTTGTGCACAAGTCAGCATTTCTGTCTCGAGGGGTGACTTTTGGTTTCAGCAGGGGAATGAGCAGCCAGCAGGGCAGCGTTCTAGCCCCCTGATCTGTGAAGTTTGCCCAGCGAGGCTAGCGCCTGCCCTCCGCCCCCCGCAGCTGGCTCCATCTGACTGATGGTGACGACTCTCATTAGTGTTTGTTAATAAATCCAGTTGCGTTTGGTGAGGCTGGAGAGAGCCAAAGTTTCTCATGTTACTCACTTGCACACAGGCTTCAGGGACTCCGAGCCAGCCACCCACTTTACACAACAGTGCTCCACGGTGCCCAGCCCCTAGAAAGAGAGGCTTGGCCCTGACCCAAGGCTCTAGAGTACTTCTTGTATCCAATCTAATCATTCATTAGCTTGACTGAGGTCTGCTGAGGCCGAATCACCAAGGAATTTTGAGCATGAGTTGTGTAGACCTGGGTTCAAAGATCAGCTCCACTGCTTGCCAGCTGTCTGCCTGAACTTGGGCCCGTGGCCGCACTTTTGGGAGCTTCAGTTTCATCATCTGTAGGATGAAGGTAATAATAGTCTTCCCCGTAGGTTATTTTTTCTTTTAATGAGGATTAAGTGAAATAATGTATGTAGCATATAGTATTAAAAATGGCAGTAGCCCTGGCAGGTGTGGCCCCATGAACTGAAAGGTCAGGGTTTGATCCCTCATCGGGGCGTGTACTGGAGGCAGCTGATTGATGCTTCTCTCTCTCTCTCCCTTCCTCTCTCTTTTCTAAATAAATAAGTACATAAATTTTTTAAAAAAGGGAGTAGTAGCTAATGATAGCTAACAATAGTAACGGAAAAACCCACCCCAGTGCCCGGGTTAAAGGTCTCAGTTATTCAGGTCTTGGCTTAAATTGGATACCCCGGAGTGGGGGAGGTGTGGGCTTCTAATACACGTGAAGTTCCAGGCTTCTTATGTACTCTGGATTTTTAAGACTTGAGTAAAGGCAAGACCCCATAAGCAGATCACATAGGGGCCTTTACCACATCAGAGGGATTGGGACTTGAATGAATGAATGCAGGATTCTGCTAACCAATTGATTTTGCCTAAGGGTGTTAGCCTGTGTAACTGACCCAGATCCAGGGACCACATGAACACAGGGGCCACATGAACTTACAGACAGGCGTAGAAGAACTAGTCTCATATAATTTGGGAACTGAAAGATTTTTATTTATTGATTTTTTTTATTGATCAGAGAGAGAGAGAGAAACATTGATTTGTTGTTCCACCTATTTACGCATTCATTGGTTGATTCTTGTATGTGCCCTGACTGGAAATCGAACCCCAAATCTTGTCATATAGGGATGATGCTCTAACCAACTGAGCTACCCAGCCAGGGCTAGAAAGATTCTAAAAGACCCCCTGTTTCAACCAACTCACTCCTACACATGAGCGAACTGAGCTCATGTGTCCCCCCAAATACACACACAGGGGAAGAGAAGTGGCATTCTAGTTTGCCAGAAAAGGGTCTGTACTTGGACTCTGTTCCAGTCCTGGCTCTGCTCCTGACCACGGAATGATCTTGGGCAAGCCCCTTCCCTTCTCCTCCTCTAGATCTTAGTTCCTTTTTAAGACAAGATGGATAAGCTAGAAGATGACTTGGGTCCCTTCTGGCTCTAAAATCCTCTGAGTATCCTTCATTCATTCCATAAGTAATTGAGTGTTCTTTAAACACCACCTGAGTGCTAGGGATACAAAGTCGAGTAAAGGAAAGCCCCATTACATATCACGAGGCCCAAGAGCATGTACACTGAGTAGAATTTCATGGCCAAGTATGACAGTGATCATGGGTACCAAGTGCTGGGGGAACTCAGAAGCAGAAGTAACTCATTTTTTTGAAAGACTCGAGAAAGACTTTACCTTGGGGGTAACATCTGGGCCGGGCTTTGAAGAGTACGAAGGAGTTTGCCTGAGAGAGCAGGACTTCTCTAGGCCCCACAACAAGTCAGTGGCTTAGAACTCAGGGACTCTGAAGTCTCTAAAGACTGCCAGGGATACATAGCCCATCTCCAGTTACTAATTGTATGAATCACTGAGCAAGTGATTTATTTTACTGAGCCTCAGTTTTCTTATTTGGGAAATGGGAATAATAATGATATGCACCCCCTAGTTTGTAGTTAGGATTTAGTGAGATAATTCATTTAGGGGCAAAGTGTAATACTGAGCACATAGTGAGTGCTTGTGTTAACTTATTATTTTGTTGTCATGACGAACCTGGGTTTGACTCTTAACTTTCCAGCTTCCTAGCTGTGTTATCTTGGGTGAGTGGCTTAGTCATTCTGAGCTTCAGTCTCCTCATCTGTAAAATGATAATCGTCAATTGATTTTGACGATTCAAAGAGATAATGCATATGATGTGCTTAGCACATTTGACAATACCTGCTGGTTACTATTACTATGTATGCTGGTGACGCTGGGACCAGAGCCCACTTCAGGGTGAGTATCGGGGGTTGGGTGGCCAGGGCAGTGGTTTGTAGCTCACTTGTGCCTTCTGTGCCCTCCACTCTTCTCACCAGGTACCAGATCCACACAGGACTTCAGCACTCCATCATCCGCCCTCGGCAGCCCAACTGCCTGCCCCTGGACCAGGTGACCCTGCCCCAGAAGCTGCAGGAGGCAGGTTACTCTACCCACATGGTGGGCAAGTGGCACCTGGGCTTCTACCGGAAGGAGTGCCTGCCCACCCGCCGGGGCTTTGACACCTTCCTGGGCTCGCTCACGGGCAATGTGGACTACTACACCTATGACAACTGTGATGGCCCTGGGGTGTGTGGCTTCGACCTGCACGAGGGTGAGAGTGTGGCCTGGGGGCTCAGCGGCCAGTACTCCACCATGCTCTATGCCCAGCGTGTCAGCCACATCCTAGCCAGCCACAGCCCCCGGCAGCCCCTCTTCCTCTATGTGGCCTTCCAGGCAGTACACACGCCCCTGCAGTCCCCTCGTGAGTACTTGTACCGCTACCGCACCATGGGCAATGTGGCCCGGCGGAAGTATGCAGCTATGGTGACCTGCATGGACGAGGCTGTGCGCAATATCACCTGGGCCCTTAAGCGCTATGGGTTCTACAACAATAGTGTCATCATCTTCTCCAGTGACAATGGTGGCCAGACCTTCTCGGGGGGCAGCAACTGGCCGCTGCGAGGACGCAAGGGCACTTACTGGGAAGGTGGTGTGCGGGGCTTGGGCTTTGTCCACAGCCCCCTGCTCAAGCGAAAGCGACGGACCAGCCGGGCACTGGTGCACATCACAGACTGGTACCCGACCCTGGTGGGTCTGGCAGGTGGCACTGCCTCTGCGGCCGATGGGCTGGACGGCTATGACGTGTGGCCAGCCATCAGCGAGGGCCGGGCCTCGCCACGCACAGAGATCCTGCACAACATTGACCCGCTCTACAACCACGCGCGGCATGGCTCCCTCGAGGGTGGCTTTGGCATCTGGAACACTGCCGTGCAGGCTGCCATCCGCGTGGGCGAGTGGAAGCTGCTGACGGGGGACCCCGGCTATGGCGACTGGATCCCACCGCAGACGCTGGCTGCCTTCCCTGGCAGCTGGTGGAACCTGGAGCGGATGGCCAGTGCCCGCCAGGCTGTGTGGCTCTTCAACATCAGTGCTGACCCCTATGAACGCGAGGACCTCGCTGGCCAGCGGCCTGATGTGGTCCGCGCCCTGCTGGCCCGCCTGGTGGACTATAACCGCACAGCCATCCCGGTGCGCTACCCAGCGGAGAATCCTCGGGCCCATCCTGACTTTAATGGGGGTGCTTGGGGGCCCTGGGCCAGTGATGAGGAAGAAGAGGAAGAGGAGGAGGAAGCCAGGTCTCGAAGCTTCCCCCGGGGTCGCCGCAAGAAAAAATGCAAGATTTGCAAGCTGCGATCCTTTTTCCGTAAACTCAACACCAGACTGATGTCCCACCGGATCTGACGTGTGTGTGTGTGTGTGTGTGTGTGTGTGTCTGTCCTTCTAAATGTATTCCCCCACTCAGGCCTGGTCCTGCTCCTTCCCAGGGAGGGTCCTGAGGTCACATTCCCATCTGCAGGGAAATGGAGGGTGTACAGCTCCTCAGTTGAAGGGTGGGGAGCTTGGCTTGGGGGTGGGAGTAGGATAAAGTAGGCTGGGATGCCTGGGTCCCAGTCCTGCCTCTCCATTACTCTGTGACCTCAGGTGACCTGCAAAAGCTCTCTGGGCCTCACTGTCCTCATCTGTGGAATGAGCTGTACTGATGTGGCTGTGTGGTGTGGACCCGGTTCCTGGTGCTATGGTGAAGTTCCTGGGACCTTACCACCTCCCAGCTCATTTAAGTTCTCATCCTTGAACCCTGACCTCTGCGGGGCCACGTGGAGGCAAGTCCAGGTCTGGACCCCGGCTGAGGCACGGCAATCTGGCCACTCTCCAGAGAGATCCCCAAGTGCAGTGGGTGGAGGTGCAGCGATCCAGGGAGGTGACCTTCCTGCTTTTTCACATGGCCTGGGGCCAGAGCTCTCCTTCCTGTCCTCAGCACTCAGAGGAATTGGCCCAGCTGTTAGCTGCTGCAGGACCAAGGGGGTGGAAGCAGCTATGAAAAGAGCCCCTAAACCAACAACCAGGACATCTGGGTTCTGCTTTGACCTCGGGGCCAGTCCTTCACCTTTGGGCCTCGATTTCCCCACCTGCAAATGGGGATGCTAGCCCTGGCTCTGCCTCCCTCCCAGGGCTGTGCAGGACTGGCCAGGCCAGTGGTCGTGGAGGAGCCCGTGAACTTGATTAAAATACAGTAACAGAAGCAAGGGCTGTGGTGCTGTCTGTGAGCATGTGTGGGTGTGTGCACGTGCGTCCTGGGGGCAGGTGTGAGCTCACCTCTGGCCAGATGAATGGGAGAGGAAGTGAGCAGCCTGGCCTGGAGGTAGAACATGTGGGTTCTGGTGCTGTCCTGGCACAGATCCACTGTGTAACCGCAGGTAAATCCCAGTCCCTCTCTGGGCCTCTGCCCCCTGTGTGTAGTGGGTGACCTAAGAGCCTTCCCTCCGGGCCATCCCAGGCTCCCCTGTGGGGGGTGGGGGTTGGAGGACACGGCTGGTGGTGGGAGGGGGGTGCGGGTTTCAGAGCCTTGCTGCATAGCGTGCCTCCATCCGCACACTGCGTTCTGCATGTCTCCAGGTTCCAGTCGGCACAGCGTGTGTAGGCGAAAGCCCTGCTGTGAATTTTGAAAATAGTTATTTTTGTCTCTGGCAAAGGAGGCCTGTTAGGACTCGTCAGCTTGTGGATGAGCAGGACGGGTGGGGTGGGGTGGGGTGGGGTGGGTGCGGTGCCGGGGAGGGGGTTTGGGTATTAGTTGGGAGCTGTCTCGACACTGCAGTGGTGGCTCAGCCCAGGAGTGAGGGTCTGTCCTGGGGCTGCAGGGAGCAGGTGACCATTCATGTCCTGGGCTCCTTCCTGCCAACCCTGGCCCTCCCCACAACTGCAACCTTCCTCCAGGACATCGATGCCGGGGCCATGGTGGGCAGGGACCAGGACTGGCTGAGGCCTCTGATGCCAGCCAGCCCCAGTGCTTCTGCCTGCTCAGGAGGGAGACTTGGAAGAAGTCACCCACGGGGATGGTGTCCCAGACCCAGTGTTCCCCAGGGCGGGGTTTTCCACAGTTTGCCCATTACCCAGGATACTCCAGCTCTGCGGGGTCTTGTCTCAGCTGTGAGGGCTGGGCCCTTCCAGAGTGACATGGAGCCGGGGCTCTCCTGTGGCCCTAGGCTTGCAGCGTTGAGTAATAGGCTTGCCCATGCCTGCTGAGTTGGCCCTGCCTGAGGTAGCCCAGCCTCCAGCTCCAGCCCTGATTCTCTTCCTGGGCCCCTACCCTTTGGGGCCACGAGCGCAGAACTGTAAAATGTCCTTTCTGCTCTTTCCTACACACCAAGGCCACCCCCTTGGCCAACCTGGCCCCAAACAGGGAACCCGGTTAGGGTTGGGGGCTGGCTTCCGCTCCTGACTTCCTGAGAAATCAGGACCCAGCCTAGAGCTCACCTGACTGAGTCCTACCTAACTCAGAGCCCAGCAACAGCCCAGAAGCCCCGCTCAAGCTTCAGCCCGTGATCTGGTCCACAGCCCAGCAGTCCCCAAGTCTGCCTAACTAGGGCGCTGGCAGCTGGCCCTGACCTGAGATTGGTGGAGGGCTTCAAATGAGGAGTGGCCAGGACTTGGGACATTGTGACAAGAGGCTCAGCCTGCTTGCTGTGACTTCTGCTCTGCCCAGCAATCAGCATGGCTCCCGCTGGCCCCGCCCTGCCTCTCGAGGCCCCTGCGTTACCTCGAGCCAGGGCACCTGGGTCTGGACTCTGTGTCAGCCTCTGACTCGCATCACCACCTGTGGTGGGGAGGGATGGGTGGCAGATAGACCAGAGGCAGTTTTGGTCTCTTGGGTCCCTGATCGGGGTGGGTGGAGACCAGGGATGCCAGACAAGCCCCGTTTCCCCCTTGGCTGGACCAGATGGCAACAGGTCTGCCAGCCTGACGGGTTTGAGCCAGGGGTGGCCCTATCTGAGCTGGGTCCTGCGTATGGAATCCTGATGACCAGCCTCCTAGAAGCCAGGAGAGAGCCCCAGACCTGGCTGGAGGGGCTGTGAGCCCTACCCTGGGCCTTGGCACCATTTCCTCCTCTCTTGGTGCCTACTGGCTACCTTGGGACCTAGGCAAGCAGCCCTCAATGTCAGAAAGGGGGAAGGCAGAGCAGGGTAAGGGGAGGAGCACTGTTCTGGGAGTCAGGGGTTTCAGATTATTGTCCTGACTCTGCTCCTGACGTGTGTGACGGAGGGAAGGCAGCTTCCTCTCTCTGTGCCTGGGTCTCCCATTTCTAGTGGGCATGGCTCCCTCAGGGCCCTCCCAGCTCTCCTGGGGGCCAAGGAACACAGGGCAGGGTGCTGAAGTCACATAAACCCTGGACGGATAAGTCACGTCACATCTCTGCAAAACGGGCAATGACTGTGCCTGTCTCATGGACATTCATTGTGTGGTATAAATAGTGTAAAATGTCAAGTGCTTAGCACAGGGCCTGGCTCTAAAGTGGAAATAACTATTTTTCATGTTCTTGGAGTTGTGAAGGAACATCTTGTCCCCATATTTCTCAGGAGGAAACGAAGGCTCCAGTGAGGAAAAGATGGGCCACGAGCACTCGCAGCCAATGGGAGGACTTGAACTTGTGTCCTCTAACTGCAGGCTGTGCTGTGCAGACATCAGCCCAGCAGATTTTGTCCTCTGTCGCTTGGCTCCCTGCTTCCCTCTCCCTTGCAAGAAATGCCTCCTATGTGGGACATCTCAGAGGACAGTGCCGCTCCCTGACCCCTGACTTCTCTCCCTTCTGAGTACAAGCCTGGCATTACTTATTGCAACCAATTAACCAAATCACCCTCTGCCTGGACCCTCTGCCGGATCGTTTCTCTCTTGGCCCACTTTCCACCGATTCTGCCCCTTATGCTCACTGCCCTTAGTGGGACAGGCCTCGTGGGGACCCTTTGGATGGCACGTTTTCTGTGGTACCTGCCCAAGCCCTGCAGGACCCCAGGGCACTTGGGCATGTGCACGTGAGTACGTGTGAGGGCTGTGGAAGGTGGGATTTGAGTCAGCCGTCACGATGTTCCTGGGGCTCCGATCTGCCCCCACCCCACCTCTACCGTGGCCCAGACACTTGGCCCTCCTCCCCAGTTGTCCGTCCCCATATACATTTTCATTTTCACATTCCCTATCCTAGCACATCAGAGCTGTGCTCAGTGACCTGGAGGGCTCCCACCCTTGGCCACCAGCCCGTGGTATGCAGTCCTGCTCTTGGGGACCACACACATGCTGCAGATGAGGGCACACGTGCGAGCTCACATGCCCACCATGGCCCTGGGGAGTGGGGAGTCTGGCAGGAACAGTCTCCCCTGATGCAATCATCAGCTCATTCTCTCAGCGCCACGGAGGCAGGGCTGGCTCCTCGCTGCCCGCCACCACTGGGCACAGCTGCTAGCCTCGTGGGCACAGTGAATTAATGGTGCCTCCTCAGCAGGGTGGCAGTTAAACTCCGGATGGGGGTGCCCATCCAAGGCAGTGCCCACCCCTGTGCTAGGCTCCCAAAGGTTCAGAGGTGTGTGTGTGTGTGTGTGTGTGTGTTTGTGTGTGTGTGTATGTGTATAAGAGAGAGTTGCCAAGGAGACCTTTTTCTCTTCTCCCTCGTCTTCCTCCCTCCCCCTCCTCTCCAGCCATCTCTCTGTCAGGATCCTGCAGCTTGGGTCCTGCCCATCTTCCAGAATCCTGTACACGGGGTCTGGCCAGCACTGGGACAGAGAGGAGTGATGGAGACGGAAAGGAAGGAAGGCAGGTAGAAATGAGAAAGGAGGTGAAAAGGAATGGGAAGGGAGAATGGGAGCACTGAGCAAGAAGGGCTCAAAGGAAGGAAGGGAGAAAACGGGGAAAGGCGAGAAAGGAAAAAGGAGAGCGGACAAGAGATGGCCGTGGGGAAGAACAGTCAGATATGGTGACAGTGGTGATGGGGTGGAGTGGGGCTGGACTGGCCACCTCCGTGGCTCCTGTCAGAGTCGGGGTGAAAGCTGGTCTTCTATGCGTCCATCCCTTGTGTCCTCTAAGTCACTGCTGGCTCTTCCTGTGATGATGCTGGGACCTCCCCTCTTGTGCTCTGCTCTCTGCTGAGCGTGCTCTGTTTCATGGGGGGAGGTGAGGAGGAGGAAACAGGATGGTCCGGCCAGCGCCAAGCCAAGCCATCACCTCCTTTGTTCAGAACCTTAGATTCCCATTAATACAGCCTCAGGCCTTGTGACCCCTCTCCCTCTAGCCCCGGTCCTTTGTTCTACAGGAATTGCTGCAAACCAGGCCTGGGCAAGGCGATGTTCAAATCCTGAGCTCAGCTCCAGTTTGGACTCAGAGAATGACACCCCAAAGTGCTGGGACTTGAAGATGGTGGTGTGAGTTTCTGTGGTGCAGAGAGAACAAGGTGAAGGGAAGGTCTTAAGTTCCCTCAATAATAATAATTCCTATTTATTGAGCATTTCCAGTGTTGGCCTCTGTGCTCATCTCATTCAGTCTGTAGAACAGCTCTGGGGTAAGGAATATTTTAAACTCTACTTTGCAGATGAAGAAACTGAGGCACAGAGAAGTTAGGATACTCATCCAAAATCACACAGCCTGTAGGTCGTGGAGTTGCTGTGACCACCGCACTCTCCTCTCTCCCGGAGTGTCCTCAGTGGTCACTGAGGGCTGTCCCAGCATTTTCATGTGTGGAAGCCATGCCCTTCTGGGAAGCGGCTAGAAGTTCTGGGGCAGGGGGAGGTGGTGCAGCCCTTCCCCCACCCCCACTTCCATATCTAGCCTCGAGTGGTGCTCCGAGTCCTGCCTGCTGCCCACCGGCTGTGAGCCCAGAGCACAGGCTTCTCGTCTTTGCCTCTGAATTGCAACGTTGGCGGCAGAAGCAGGAAGCATATTATGCAGAGAAACAAAACCAAGTGGTTTTTCCTTTTTCTGAAGGTGGTAATGGTGCAATTAGTGGCTGAGCCATTACCCCTCCTCCCTTGCTTGCCTCCCTCCTTCCTCTCTTTTTTCCCTCCCATTTCTCTCCAGGGAAGAAGTGGCTGCATCAGAGAGCCAACCCCATCCTTCCCACCCTTGACTTCCAGGAAAAAGGGAATTGGGGGGAGGGGCTATCCGATGTCTCCAGGGGCTCCTGGACCTAAGAATGTGAGTCCAGGACCTGCTGGGGTTGGGGACTGCCAACAAGCAGACTCTGTGTCCAGCAAACGAGGTGACCAGTAAGGCAATTTGGAGGTTCCGAGGGGATGAGTTAGAAACCCAGAGGCTTTGGATCCCGTTATCCAACCTGTGCTCATGTAGGCAAATGCTGGCAGGAGACCTCAGCCTGGTGGGCTGGGAAATGTGCTTGAGTGGAGGGGGAGGGTGTAAAGGGTCTGAGATTCTAAGTTCAAGCTGGAATGATGCAGGGGGTCATGGTCCTGCTTTAGACCTTCCCTTTTCTCTTCTAGAAACTAGAAAGAGGCCTCAGCAGCCACGAGCCGACCCATCTCCACAGCCCTCTGCGGTGGCAGCTTTGTTCTGCTTTGTAGAAGAGGAGTCGAAGGCTCAGAGCGGGGCAGTGACTTTCCCAGGGTCACACAGCCAACAAATGTCAGAGCTGACATTAAATTCAGATCCTTAAACTCCAGTCTTCTTCCTTCTCAACCCCCGGCCTTGGGGTGAGATTCTGGGGCCACAGAATATGGCTACTGCTCTGAAGAGTTGAAGTTGGCAGGGAAAGTGCCCACGAAGTTTGGGAATGAGAGTTCCAGGGCAGTTCCCTGGCCACTTCCCTCCAAGCCAGGCCGTGCTCCCTTCCCCACTGCCTCCTCCACCCTTTCACCTTGACGTGAAGCACAAAGCAGAAACTGGGACAAGAGCCCCAGGAGGCCGGATCTCACGGTCCCTCTGGGGGCACGGGCTGGGGGAGAGGTTGTGGAAGAAGCCTCAGGAGGGGACCACTGTTACGGCTGTGAAAGGTGGAGATGGGCGGGTAGCCAGGGATGTTCCCCCCAGAATCCTGGCGTCTCCTCTGCACTTCTTCCCCAAACTAGAGTGCCAGTGTGCTGGACAGAGTGGCAAAGAGCAGAGAGAGCAACAGCAAAATAAGAAAGACAGAGGCAGAAGCAAAAAAAAAAAAAAAATATATATATATATATATATATATATATATACACACACACACACACACACACACACACACACACACACACAGAAGGGAGCTGAGAGACAGTTACAGAGACTACAGTGAGAGAGAGAGAGATCCCAATGAATTAGCCATCATTTCCCTATAAACATTTAGAATCCGGCTGTTGCCAGGGCAACGGGGCAATACCTGTCTCTCCAGAGGAGCTGAAGTTGCCAGGGTAACTGCATCCTGTCTCTCCTAGGGACCATCCCAGAATGTGGCCCCCACTGTTAAAATGGCAACTGCCTTTTTGCCCCACTTAATGCCGTCTGAGGGCCCCACAGTTGGAGGTGGGGGAGGTGGGAAGAGAGCAGATCACTTGTGGACTAAGTTTGTTCTCCTCCCCCTCCGGCAGCCCCTCCCCCAGTCCACCACCTCTGGGGAGGGGGGGTGCTTTGTCCACCTGCCCCGGGCCCACACATGCCTGCAGTAGGTTGTGTTTTGCCAGGCCAGGGCGTCCTGGAGCAGGTTTTGCAGTGGAAGGCAGGCAGGTGTTGGGGAGGCAGTTACCGGGGCAACGGGAACAGGGCGTTTCCGAGGTGGTTGCCATGGGGACCTGGATGCTGACGAAGGCTCGCGAGGCTGTGAGCAGCCACAGTGCCCTGCTCAGAAGCCCGGGGCTCGTCAGTCAAGCTGGTTCTAGGTTCTCACGCGGCAGCACAGGCAGGCGAGTGGTCCCTGGTTCCCAGAGCAGAACAGCAGTGCCCCAGCCCTGGTCCTCCAGCCCCGAGCCTCGCCTGCCTGCACGGCATCAGGATGGCCACCATCACCTGCACCCGCTTCACGGAAGAGTACCAGCTCTTCGAGGAACTGGGAAAGTGAGTTACACCTTAGAGAGTCCTGGAGGGCGCAGGGGGTCGGTGTCACGGGTGGGGGTGTGCACCTGTGCTGTTTCCTGTGCTCACACGGGGAGGAAGGCTGTATGTGTTTGGGGGCACTTGCATGTGCAGAGTTTCCAGACTGGCATGGGCATATTTGTGGGTACAGAGATGTGCCAAGGCCATCTGGACAAGTGTGTGTATAGAGGTGAAGGGTTGATGGTGCATGCCAGTGCACACACATGCACGCACACACACACATGCACATGACCTGGGCACATACAGCTTCTTAGAAACTCAGGGTTGAAAAGGGATTTTCCCATCAGCTGAATCCAAAGCTGGAATTCCCTGTGAGTTTCTCTTGAGGTGGCCATCTGGCATCAATTTGGATACCTCTGATGACAGAGAGTTCATCACCTCCCAGGTAGTCCTTCCTGACTTTAGACACCTTCAGCGAATATGTGGAGCGGCTAACTTCTCCCTGTAAGCACGTTCTTTCCCCACTCCCCCTCCCAGCTCCTTTAGGAGTGAGGGCATCTGTACAGCAGGGGTTAATAACTGAGGCTTTCTGGGTGTTGGGAGGAGGGGAAGGGCAATCAGGCAAGTTGGGAGGGGGCCTTGCTGTTGCAGGGGCTAGTGGTGTGATGGTGCACTAGCTCCGGTCCCTTGGCAAAGTTATCCAGCCCCAGAGCTCATTTACTGCCTCTGATGACTCGTGTGGAGAGAAGGGTGGGAGGATGGAGGAGAGGAGAGCCCCTTGGGGTAGCCCAGTAGGTTGTGGAGTGTCAGGGAAGCATTCCTGGCTGCCCCCAGCAGGGTTTGTGGAAGATGCAGGGATGGATGCAGGGTAAGGGTACAGTTTGGAGGCAGAGTTTGCCCTGTGGGCAAAGCAGCTCCAATGCCCTGCGTGGTTCCTGCTGTAGCAGCAGGAGTGCAGGGGAGAGGGCCCCTGTAAGCCGGTATGTGCTGGTGTGAGGTCTGGAAGTGCACACACAAGTGTGCATTTTGATGTGTGTTGTATAAGGCTGACTCTGGGGTGCACTCTGTACACTGAAAGCGTGTGCAAGTGTTCATGTGTGTGCGCCAGGAGGAGGTGCTGGTGTGTGCTTCTTGTGTGAAGTCTGAGAATGCAAGTGTGTCCTACAAGTGTGGATGTGTGCAAGTGGCACAGGGGTGTTGTTGGCTGGTTTGCATGAGAGTGAAGGTGTGAACGTGCATCACATGTATGGCCAGTCAGAACTGTGTGCAAATCAGCAGGCAAATGTGTGTGAGGTCTGGGCATGTGCAAACATATGTCTGTGGAAGGATGCACATCTGGGACTTAGGCAGAGGGTGTCCCTAGGTGGTCTGGATATGCGTATCTGTGTGAGGACATGGGACATGCACACAGGAAGGTGCATGTGTGTGCGTTTGAGGCTGGACCCACAGGCTTGGGTGGAAGTGTGGGTGTTGTGAGCTCATGCTGGTGTCTGCATATGTGTGGGAGGTGGGCCTGTGGCTGTGTACCAGTAGGCTGCCTGCACACACACACTTGCACACCAGGCAATCCTGACACCTACAGGCACACACCAGCTCCATCCTACAGACACACACTCCTGTGCAGACGTGTGCTCACTTTTCTGCAGACTTCCTGTCTTTCTGAGTGTGTTTTTGTGCTGGGGGGAGGCAGCAGGAACGAAATGTTTAGGGCTGCTCTGGAGGACTGAGGCTGTTTGCCAAACTTGCACAGGGACCCCCTTCTCAGCTGGTTTCCAGTGCCCGCTGGAAACCAAGGATTCCCTGATTAGCCGGGAGCTGCCTTTCAGGTGCAACCGAGGCTCGGCTCTGGGAGGGCTGCGTCACAGAGAGCAGTGCAATGGAGTTCAGATGTGACTCAGGTGCTCAAAATGACAATAAAAGTGATGTTTTGCCCCACGAAGAGATGGAGATCATGAAGATGGGTGCTATGGGGGCGACTTGGCAGAGAGCTTTCTCAGCCCTGCTACCTGCCAGGGTGCTTGGAGGGACCAGGGCCACGGCAGCACTTCAGGGGCCAGGGAGCCCTGGTGTGTCCAAGGCAGAAAAACTGAGGGTGTCAGGCATGGCCAGGCCTTGTCTAATCAATTTCAGACCTCTTCCTTCCAGAATCATCAGTGCTCTTAACCTTTTTTAGGTCACATATTCCTCCAGGAATCTGATGAAAGGCTAAGTCTACTTTCCTCAGGAAAATGCGCAAACTGAAAATATGTTGCATGCAATGTCAGGAGCTGGCAGGACATCAGGAAAGCTGCGGACGGGCCTCAGGCTAAGGCTGCTTGTACTGGGAAAAAGGGGATAGAGACCCACACCTCTGATGCCTGGGTTAGAAAGCCAGGGTGCCTCTGGGAGGGGGTCTTCTTCTCTGTGTGACAGCTTCAATCCAACAGCCAGGTGGGGCAGGTAGGGGCAGTGCCCAGCACAGGGCATAGGCTCTGGACCTCATCACCTATAGCTCAGTGACGTTGGGCAGGCTATGGCACTTCTTGTCCCCACCTATAATCTGGAGATAAAAGCTGGCTGTGAGGATGCGATGAGATGGTGCGTGTGAAGACGTAGCGACAAGTCTGGCACACTGGACCTTCTAGAAAGGATTGCTTCTGGGGACGGGAGCACCGCAGATGCCTGCAGGGCCCACCATTCCATTGGTGACTCAAGGTCCCTGCCAGCCAGGACACAGCAGTCACCACCCAGAAGCTGAGCCCCCGTTCTAGGATCCCACTTCAGATCACCGGCAGGGTGACTGGCAGAGGCAACTGGGTGGGCCCTACAAAGGGACATGGGAGCCTTTGGACCTCCTTCTGCAGGGCCCTGGGCTGCCCAGCTGTGGAGGAGGGCATATGCCTCTCGAGGGCTTCCTGGTGTCCTGCCTGACGAGGCCTGGCTGGTGACTGCAGGCTTCCCTTCGAGGAGCCCAGGGGTACACTGGCTGTGGACAAAACAGAAGCTGCCCCTCTCCCTCTGGGTGGGTAGCCAGCTGGAGGTGTGCAGGCTGGAGTCAGGGACCTGGGCAGGGGCTTCTAAGGGCTTCTCGATGCTCCTGGAGGAAGGTCCCCCTGCAGCACAGGACTCAGATAAATCGGGAGTTAATTCCAGGCCCCTAG
Source organism: Tadarida brasiliensis (assembly GCA_030848825.1). Taxonomy (NCBI): domain Eukaryota; kingdom Metazoa; phylum Chordata; class Mammalia; order Chiroptera; family Molossidae; genus Tadarida; species Tadarida brasiliensis. The sequence continues at coordinate 101,715,756 of CM061259.1, read as the reverse complement.
AGGGGTGAGGTGGGCTTTCTTTTGGGACCCAGAGTCTAGCACACTCTCCCCTCCCTTGACCCAATCCTCCTTCCTCCCAGGGGATGAGAGAAATGAAATCCCGGACCTTGGGAGCACAGAAGCTTATTGGGAGGCAGGCTGCAGCGAGCCAGCTCAGGGTCGGCGTGGGCCTGGGCAGTCGGGCCGTAGCTCTCAGCAGACCCCACAGGCGCTCTCTGCTCTCCGAAGACGAGGATCGGGGAAGGGGTTAGTTTCCAGGAGGAGGAGGAGGAGGATGCCTCCTCCAGCCTCTGACCTTCTCTGGGCTTTGGATCCTACCGCCAGGAGAGGTGACGGAGGCCGAGAATGGCCCTGCAGCCTGTGTAATCACCAGGCAGTACAGAGAGAGCCTCTGAAGGAGATATTACTTGAGCGGAGAGGGAGGGAGGGAGATGGAGAGTGGGTGCAGCCCACTCTTTTCTCTCTAGAAACAGAGATCTGAAATTGACTCGAGGGGGCGGTGTTGGGGCTGGGGGAGGGGTTCCAGGGGCCAGCAACATTGGCAGAGGGAGGGCAGAGAGCTGGCTCTGGAGCTGCTTCCCCCTCTGTAGCCCAAGCCTTTGTATTGTGAACTGGACTGGGGCTGGGCTGATTAGGGGGCAACAACAGGGCCCAGAGGCAGCTCCCTTCACTTGGGTGTCCAGGGTCCTAGATGCTTAGGTTCCTCTCTGGGGACCCAGACTCTGATGTCTGCAGAATGTGTTCAGCTATTTGGCTCTCCCCTGGCAGAGCTGTTAGGAGGATCGGTGATGTAACACTGGAGAGAGGGAATACCTGGGCACGGGCACACCACCCAAAGACGAGCGTTGTGCTTTTATTTTGCTTCTAATAACCTATCATGTTCACAGCACATTGGGACCCGTGAGACCCTGCTCCATCCATGAGCTCGTCTGTGTGGGAGGCAGAGGGCTTACTTACCCATCTCACAGATGATCAGACTGAGGCTTGAGCAGGTGGAATGACTGGCTCAGGGGACTGGTGGCAGCGCTTAGACTTGCATGGAGATCTCCAGCACCTGCATATGGGGCAGGTGACGAGACGCCCCCCTCCTGGTGCTGTTCTGGGGAACACCACTAGGAGGGGGGCAGTGGCCTGGTGGATGAGGGAACTCTGAGCTGTAGCTTATTTTCCAATCACGATTCTGCCTCTCATTTACTGGGCCACCCTGGATGGATTCCTTGTCCTCGCTGTACCTCAACTTTACCATCTGTAAAATGGGATTGGAATAACTCTGTAGATGCTAAAACGCCCCGTTAGAGTTGCTGCCCTCTTTAGGCTCCCTCTGTGGGAGGCACACATGGGATATTTCAGACTCCCAGAACCTCAGAACTGGAGGACCATGGACACTGTCTTATTCATAGCACAGATGGTGAAGTCAATACCCAGAGAGAAATGGTTTGCCCAAGGCCACAGGGAGAGGCAGTGGCAAAGCCAGGACAGGGGGCCAGATGATGTGCAGGGGCCAGAGGCCCAGGATGGAAAGCTGGGGAGCAGGTCCTCAAGGACGGGGTGGCAGGGACAAGGGAGGGGACAGCCTTTTCTCCCTCCTGCTGCAAGCCATCAGGGCGGCAGGCACGCACATGTTCCGGTGCATGCAGCAGCCCTCCGCCCCCACGCTGCCACCCCCGCACAGGCTGAGACACACTGACACTCTGCCGAGCCGCCCGCCCCCTGCACAAGCACACAGTGACACTGCTGCCAGCACCCCTGCCGTCTGGGGCCCCGGCTCTCTCATGGGGTGAAGGCAGAGCCTCGCATCCTCTTGCTAGTGCACACACACACACACCTGTGCATATGGACGTGCGCAGGCACACACACACTGGCTCCAACTGGGCATTAAGCACAAGTCTACTTCCCCATGCAGAGAGAGCAAGATGAGACTGGCCGGACTTCTGGGCGCCCTCTCTCTCTCTCTCTCTATCTCTATCTCTGTCTCTGTCTCTATCTCCATCTTTATCTCTCCCCCCTACCCTCTCTTTCTGTGGGTCCCTTTTCCACAGTTCACCCTCTCCTGCATGCGTGTTGCCCGTGTCACATTCCCTTCAGAGCGTCTCTGTGGCACGGTAGGAAGCCTCCTATCCAGGCCAGCCTGGTGCAGCCCCCAGAGCACGTTGAAAGCTGCTGAGGCACAGCCCAGGCACTCTGGGAGCTCGTGGGGCATGGCTGCCCACTAAGACGGCAGGTGGGGCTATAAAACCAGTGGGACTTTCTGTGCTGGAGAAGGTTGAAGGCCTTGGTGTCATGGGGATCACGTAAAAGAAAGAACATCTCTGATTCTTGCATCCATTCAACGAGTGTTTCCTGAGCACATACTCTGTTCCCAGCCTGGGCTGAGCCCAGCGGGTGCCACAGGCAAGACGCATATAGTCTCTGCGCCCTGGGCTCACAGTCTAGTGGGAAGCTGACATTAATTAAATCACTCCGGAAATTATTTAAATGCAACTAGACAAGGACTGTGAGCACAAACATGGAGCTCTGAGCTACAAAGAGGGAGGTATCAGTGACGGTTCCCCTGCGGAGGTGACATTGGGAAGCTGGAGGCTGAAGAAGTGTTCATCAGAGGGAGGAGGGTGGAAGAGTGTTCCTCAGAGTGGGAACAGCACAGGCAAAGGCTCTGAGGTGTGTATTTTGATGGGACATGTCAGTCCTGGGGAAATGGAGGGTCTCCCTCTCCTTAGGCCTGCTCAGCCTGCTCCCAACCTTTGGATGCCTGGAGCCTAGAAAGACTATTAAAAACCTGATGATTGTCTAGAAGACGGGGCCAGGCCGTGTGGCGAAGGTCTGGAGGTCAAATCAAGTGAGAGAGAGCTGAGGAGCTGGGGGACTTTAGCAGGAAGAGGAGACCTTGAGGTGGGGGTGTCCTCTCCCCTCATCTCTGCAGGGATGTCCTGGGTCCCAGGGCAGAGAGCAGACTGCTCCGTGTGGCCCCGGAGGGCAGAGCAGGGCCAAATGTGTAGAGTAACAGGGAGGCGCGTTTCAGCTCCACGGAAAGAAGAGCCTTCTAATGGTCAGAACTGCTCCTCTCCCCCAAGCTGGACGTGCCCTCAGGGGACAGTAAGCACTCTGGTAGCACAGATATGTACATTCGCAGCCCTGTCTCACCCCTGCGTCTCTGTTTCCCTCCTGCCCCACACCCCTGCCCTTGCCCAGTGAGATGCTTTGCTGCACGTGTGAAGTGGGAGATGATTTAGGGGCCAGAATATCCTCAGTCCCACTCAGAATACCGGAAGGGGAAACTAAGGCCCAGAGGGGCCAGATCCTTGCCCGAGGTCACACAAGCCAGTGACACATGGAAACTGGGCACAATGACCTCTTTCCAGTCCGGCGCTTGGCCCTTGGAACATCTCTCTGGACCTCTGAGAGCCTTTGGGGTGTGCAGGTGGACGGAGCCAGCCAGGAGGCCATCTGCGGCTGGGGAGAAAGCAGCCCCTCAGCACCCCTCTGCCCCCCACCCCCGCTTTGCCTGTCTGGTCCTGTCTCCAAGTTCTGTGAATATTTTTTCCTTTTCCTTTTTGTAACTCATTCAAGAAAAGCCATGCACAGCCCAAACAAGGAACTTCTGTTGGTTCAATGTTCCCTGCAGCAAACAGAATCTTCCGGTCCCCAGGCCTTCTGTGTCCCCCACAAGACTTCTGCTGGGTTGGCGTGGGGCAGGCCGGGGTGCGGGACGGCTCCAACACACGATGTCCCTACAGCGTCTTCTGGAGTCTGGGAGTGGGTGGCTGCAGCCGGGCTGGGAGGAGGGATGTGCGGTTTCGGTAATAGGGCCTGGGATTTTCTGGCTGTAAAATGCTGTCATTTGTGGAATTCTGGGCAGAGCTGCTGTGGTGAGCTGGGGAGAAGAGAGAGGAAACCAAGCAAAGGGGGTCCTGAGCCCCAGCCCCTATCTCCTCTGCTCTATTTGCCATTTGGGGACTTGCAGAGCTGCGTTTTGTTTGTTTGTTATTAAGAAAGGGCACTACTGCTTAAAAAGAAATAAATGATAGGGGAAAGAGGGCTTAAAAATGACGGATCAACAGGCGATTTCACAGATGGGTAAACTGAGGCCCACAAAGGTGAAGGGATTGGCTCAAGTTGCGTAGAGGTGGGCGTTGTGGAAACAGTATAGTCCTTTTGCTTCTGAGCAAATCTGACGGCAGCTTTTTAACGGTTTTGGGGATCTAGGAGCCCCACAGCATCTCATACGAGCCACAGCCACTCCCCCAGAAAAATTCACCTCACTGCAACTCACAGAATGTTGTATACTACTCCCCACACATCCCCCTACTCTAACACCTACCTGTGGACCCCAAGTTAGGGCCCCTTCTGATATGAGAGTATGGGGTATTGGAAAGAGCAATGGAAGATGAAGCAGGATTTCTGGGTTCAAGGTGTTGGCCTCAGTTTCTCCGTCTGTGGAATGGGGAGATGGTGGACCTCTATGGTAAGACATTACTGGGCATACCCGCTTCTGATGCAGCCACATGTGGCCCACACTCTGACCCCTGGGGTGGAGCTGCTCCTAACCCAGCTCTGTCCCTTTCCCCAGACATTCTAACCCTGTCTGCTCTGGGTTCCACACCCCCAGGCCTTGCTCTGTGCTGAGTGATCAGGTCAGCTAACCTGGGCTATGAGTTACTGATCACCAAAAGGTTTTGGATGCAAATCCTCCCACAGACAGCAGGTCTGTCTGCCTTTTCCCAGTTCATCTCAGAGAGATAGAATGCTTAGGTGTCTTAACTGGCAGTGGGGAGGTCTTAGGGAGAAGGCTGGACTTTGATTATGGGGTGCCTGTAATATAGCATCAGGCAAGATGGCGAATAGCTGGGTGTCTGGGACTAGGATTCTGGAGAGAGGAGGGCTATCCAGAAGCAGATTTCCATTTGGATGATGGCCAATGGCTTTCACCATTTGGGGGTGGGTGTCACAGAGTCCTTTGTGAAGCAGATGAAAAATACGCATCCTCCTCCCAGAACAATGCACAGACACAGAATAATTTAATTAAAATTTTAGGTGTGTTCATGAATGCCCAGAGCCTCCCCAGAGATCCCAGCTAATGGCCTGGGTGGATGGGATGAGGGGAAATGGAAGAGAATGGCGGAGAGAACAGGGAGCAGTAATGTTAGGAGGAAGAGGAGGGAATGAAAACAATGTCAGTGAGGGGGTGCCAGGGAGAGTGCCGTGACCCAGAAACCAAAAGGAGGAGGGGCCTCAAAGCCGGGTGGTCAGTGGGGCCAAATGCCACCTGGTATGGGGAGGCAAGGTGGCGCCGAGGCTGTTGGGGGGCGTTGGGTGGGCCGGCTGGCACGGCTTCTCTTCCAGGGATCCCGGGGGTGGGAGCCAGATTGTGGTGGGTTCATGGAGTGTGGGAGGTGGGAAGAGAAGGCGGCGGATGTCGGACACTTGTTCTGGAAGTTTGGCAGCAAAGAAGGGAGGAAGGAAGTGGCCCAGGCTACTGAGTCAAGAGAAAGATTCTTAGTTTTTAATTAAAAAAAAAAAATTGGGGGTGGGTGGTTATTTATCTTTCCAGAATGAGGGAGATCTGGGTGTATTAGAGGAAGTAGCCAATGAAGGGAAAACCCTAATGACTGCCAGGACCCCGGAAAACCAGACCCCCAAGAAGTACGGAGTGGAGGGAGGGGTTGGTGCCTATGCTGCTCCACAGGCCCCATAAACCGTATCCCTGTCTGCTGAGACCCACAGGCTCTGAGCACTTGCGGTGAAGGTGGGGGGTTCCTTTGCAGTGGTTCTCAACCTTCCTAATGCCGACCCTTTAATACAGTTCCTCATGTTGTGTGTGGGCGTATCTGTTGTGGGCGGACCCGCCTGGAGACGGATGGAGGAGCCGTGTCTCGGTTCCTAAGACCATCGGAAATATGTGTTTTCCGATGGTCTTAGGCGACCCCTGTGAAAGGGTCGTTCAACCCCCAAAAGGATCGCGACCCACAGGTTGAGAACCGCTGCTTTAGAGGACGTTGGCAGTGACCGGTCTCGGGCAGCAGGAATCTCTTCCCATCCCTACGGAGCAGAGACGCTCATAAATGGCTCAGAAGGAAGTGGGGCTTAGGCTCCTCACCTCCAGCTTTCTTTTTTAAAAAAATTTTTTTTCTTTATTGATTTGAGAGAGAGAGGAAGGGAGAGGGAGAGAAAGATAGAAACACTGATGAGAAAGAACACTGACTGGCCGCCCCCCTCAGGCCCCCCACTGGGGATTTGGCCCACAACCTGGGCATGTGCCCTGACCGGGAATCGAACTGGCGACCTCTTAGTGCATGGGTCGATGCTCAACCACTGAGCCACACCAGCCGGGCTCACCTCCATCTTTCAAATAGGGAAACCGAGGCCCAGAAGATTAAGTGAACTAGTTGGGTGAGGACCCAGGTCTTGCCACTCCCCATCAAATGTTCCTTGCGCTGCACCCCCCTGCCATGTCAGCATTTTGGGGTGTTTCAGGCCACAGAGGGGGGTGAGGCCCTGTGGGCTGGCAGCCAGCAATCCCCAGGACACCATGCTTGCCAGGCAGCCAGAAAGCAATTTCCCAGTGTGATTCTTGCTTTTCACAGCCCATTAGCACGTTCCCACATTCTCAGCCATGCTGGACCCACTCTCACCGTGCCCTTTCCATCTGCTGGCTGGAGAACCAGGCACGGCCTCCTTCCCGCTCACACTCATGCCCGCACATGCCCAGGGGCAGGCTGCTGTGTCTGCAGGAGCAGCCCCTATGCCCTCCTCGCCATGGTCCCACCTCCTCTCCTAGCTTGCTTCTTCCCTGAGCTTGGCAAACAAGGTTCATTTTGTTTCTGATGATGCCAGCTGCTCTCATCACTTCATAGGTAATGATGCCTATAAAAGGCATTTCCTGAGCATTTGCTGTACTCCAGGGACGGTGCTAACCCATTGCATACCTTATTATCTCATTGAATCATTGAAAAAAGCCGCACAGGGTGGGCACTGCTCTTATCTAATTTTACAGGGGAAGAAAGGGGCTTACCAAGGTTAAGGATCTGCTAGTAAGCAGCTGAACCATGATTTGAACTCTGGTTGATCTGGTTCTGAAGAGCCTGTTCTTATCAGCATAGAACTTCACCATCCAATATGAGTCATTAGCCACATATAGTTATTTAAATGAGAGAGAATTAGAAATTCAGTTCTTCAGTCCTATTAGCCACATTTCAAGTGTTATTGTCATAGGAGGCTAGTGACTGTCACACTGGACAACACAGACTAATTCTATTGTCACAGAAAGTTCTCCTGGGCCGTGCTGCTATAGAACATTAAAGATGGAAAGGTCACCGCTATTTAACCTCCAGCCCACCCCAATCCCATGCTGCAGATGAAGAAACTGAGGCCACATTGACGCAGACCCCTGCCCAAGACCCCCCAGCACGACTGAGACCTGAGATTCTGTCCCTCCAGTGTCTGTCTTCTCACTCTCACCTCTCCCTGCCCACATTCTGTGACCCTCTTGATAACATGGATACACACTTCATATGTAGGGTGACGCGTCTCTGCTTTGTCACACCCAGAGCCACATGACATCCCATGTACCAGGGCATTGACACACACCTGTGGGCAGACATGTCTTCTTGACCCCTTCGCACCAGGAACACTTTCACAGGCACTCCTGGGACCCGCCCATGGCACCCTACACTCACACAGGGCCCTCACATGCAGGTCTCATCCCTTCCTCTGGGGAGCCCTGGTCACTTCCTCCACCCTGCCCTCCCCACCTGGGCCTCCTCCCCTCTCCCACTCTGAGCTGTTTCCAAGCTCCTGCCCACCCACTTGCTGGCCACCTGCTCAGCTCAGGGCGGGGGAGGAGGGGGCTGGCTCTTCTGTTTGCCAAGGCAGCTGCTCTGTGGCCACTCGCTCACGCAGGACAAGAATACAGAAAAATGCCCATTTGAAACAAGATAAAAGAGGAGGAAGTTAGGGCAGCAGGCTCGCTGCCCCCGCTCTCAGTTTTGTTACAGATTTTCCTCTTCACTTCGTCTCCCTGATCTCATCGCCTTGGCAGTCAGGAAGCCTTCTCAGTACAGGTGCAGATCTGAGGCTGCACAGGTAGAAAGAGGGGCTCCTTGGCTCAGGCCCTTCCTTGCCCCATTTGAGGATATATGTGCCTGGCACTGTGCCCAGAGTTCTGTAGGGGTTGTTTCAATCTCCCCAACATAGCCAGGAGGTAGAGGCTGTTATTGTTCCCATTTTATAAGAGGAGACAGAGAGGTGCAGTGCCAAGTTCAACATCACACAGTCAGTTGGGGGTGAGTCATGATCGGAACACTGGGTTTTGTGAGCCCAGAGTCCCTGCTCTTGAGAGTCACATTCTTCTGCCTTTGGTGGAGTCAGAAGAGCACATGCAGGTGACCTGGGTTTTCTTCACACCCTCACTAGAAATAGGCCTGCTCACGGAGGCCTCAGTTTCCTGATCTGTTAAACGGGAGCTCAGAATTCCAACTGATTCCAGATCTTAGCAATTGTAAATAGTGCTGCTATGAACATAAGGCTGCAAATATTCTTTCTGACTGGTGTTTCGGGATTCTTAGAATATATTTCTAGAAGTGGGATCACTGGGTCAAATGGCAGTTCCATTTTGAATTTTTTGAGGAAACGCCATAGTGGTTTCTACAGTGGCTGCACCAGTTGCGTTCCCACCAGCAGTGTACTAGAGTCCCCTTTTCTCCACACCCTTGCTGGCACTTGTCCTTTGTTGATTTGTTGATGGCAGCCATTCTGGCAGGCGTGAGGTGATACCTCATTGTCATTTTAATTTGCATCTCTCTGATGATTAGTGACTAAGATCTGGAAACAGCTCAAGTGCCCATCAGTAGTTGAGTGGGTAAAAAAACTATGGTACATTTACACAATGGAATACTATGCAGCTGTATAAAAGAAGGATCTCTTACCCTTTGATACAACATGGAGGGACCTGGAGAGGACTATGCTAAATGAAATAAGTCAATCAGAAAAAGACAAGTATCACATGATCTGACTTATATGTGGAATCTCATGTACAAAATAAACTGATGAACAAAATAAATCCAGAGACATGGAAGCATGGAATAGACTGACAAACCTCAGAGGGAAGGAGGGGCGGGTGGGAAGAAATTAACCAAAGAACTTATATGTATATATGCATAACCCATGGACACAGACATTGGTGCATTGAAGGCCTGGAGATGGGTGGGAGCGGGGAGGAGAGGGTCAATGGGGGAAAAGGGGGAGGACAGCTGTAATCCTTTCAACAATAAAAATAAGTTAAAAAAAACAAACCCAGAAGTCTAAAAAAATGAATTCCAACTGAGGACCAGGTGAACGTTCATTGAAGGGCGGATGCCTCCTGGGTGTGTGAGGCCTGTGTCCTCTGGATCAGCAGCTATGAACTGGTTTTGACAAACTCCTCCCTCTGAGCATCTGCTGAAAGTCATGCATCCTTGCCCCAGAAAAACAAAAATGCATCTACCTCCACTCGGAGGCTAGGATGGCCGTGGGGGCGGGGCTGTTTCAGGACCCCTGTGGCTGCCCCACCTGCTGCCTGGACCTTTAGTTAGAGCCTGGGACTTACTCAAAAGCTCAGGCTGTGTTCTGAGGAAGAAGTTCAGCACTTGCCCTGTTTTACAGGCGGGGCTCTTAGGACCTCAGCTCCTGGAACAGAGCCAGGTTCACGGGGCCTGCGGAGGCTCCCTGCTCAGAGACCCACGTGACGCCCCATCAGTGCTGATTGGCAGGGCAGGGCAGGGCGGGCATCAGGCAGGCCTTCCCCAGAAGGTGGGCAAGGCAGTGCCAAGCTGGCTGGGACAGCATGTTCCATTAAAATACAGATTCCTTGGCTCGCACTCAGAGACAGGTGCTGACTTCGTAGGTCTGAGAATACATACTTTTAAAAGACCCCCAAGGGGTTCTGGAGCAGCCAGTTTGATAACCAATGATTTAAGGACTTTACCTAGAATGAAGTTTTATTTCTCTAGTGGAGAAACGATCTTCCTCCATCCTGTGTTAACTGAACTCCAGCTCGGACCAGGCGTGGACTAGACCCTGGTGAGCAGGTCTGCACGCAGCCCTGTACTCGGAAGCTGATAGCCTCCCTCCTTCCCTGCCCTTTCTCTCCCTGCATTCTTGGAACCTTTCCCCAAAGTGGTCACTTTCACCGTTCTCTCCCTTGGGGCCTTTGAAAATCGTGGCTGAGCAGGGCACCTGAGGAGGGACCGAGGGTCTTCGAGTCCATTCCCTGCTGGGCAGCTGGGCACCTCTCAGAGAGGAGCTGGGCCCCACCTTCCTCAGATGCCTGTTCCTGTCCCCACACCCCTGACCGAAAACCCTCTCCCCTGTCTCACGTCAGTCCCTCTCACTGTTGCTCAAATCTACCCCCTGTTCCTGCAAGTGGCATCTGTGGAGTCCCCGTTGGGAGCAGACATTGGGTACCCAGGCTTGGGGGTGTGGAAAAGACAGTTCAAGTCCTGGCCCTTGGGAGCTCACTGTCAGGTGGGAGAGACAAACCGAGGAGACCCACAAACCTGGGCGAGATGGAGAGACACACGGTGTCTGGGAGCTCAAATGAGATGCCCTATGAGGGAGGCTTCCCAGGGAGGGTGACCCGGTCTTGCTGCTCTCCTCCGGGTGAAGGACAGGCAGGGGTTGCACACCCGGGGAGAGTCCGGTGCTGTGTGAGGCTATTTGCCCATGAATTCTGGCTTTCTCCAGCTTTCCTACCAAGTCGTATTTTCTAGTCCCCATTGTCCCACCACTCCCTTCATGCTGCCCAGGACGTGTGCAGAGAGGGCGTCTGTGCCCGCCAGTGTCCTCCCCTGTCCCCATCAGCCTCACCTTGGTGGCTGGGACCTGCTTATATGCTTAGGAGGGGATCAAAGTTTGGAGGGTGTGATGGGGTGTGCCCACGGCAGGAAGCGCAGGCTCAGTGGGGTGGGGAGGGGGTGGGGGAGGGAGAAGCCAAAAACTTGGGAATGCAAATGTCTGAGATCTAGACGCAACCCTGTCTGGAACTGGCTGTGTGACCTCGAGCAATCTAGACTGAACTACTCTGAAGCCCAAAGTCTTGAGTCCCACTTCAGACTTAAGGAATCAGAACCTGCGTTTCAGCAAGACACCTGGGTAATTTGTATGGACCATAGAAATGGGGAAGCCCGCCCCTGCAGACTTGCTTCTCGCCATTAGCCTGTGGTCGGGGCGGCAATGCTGGTGACCATGGTCAGTGTCCAGCCCCTCAGGGGCCTCCTCTGGGATGTGAAGGGGTTGGTCCAGATGACCTTTGTGGCAGAGGGTGCAACATGGCACCTAGAGGCCAGATCTATCCCTCAAACTAGTTTTGTTTGGCCAGATACTGTTCACATTAAATATGTAGTGCCAGTATTTAAAAATGGAGACGTTTCACATGAACACTTGCTTCAGGTTCTCTTCCAACCACCAATACTTTGAGGATAAAATCCCAGGAACCTCTTAAAACACATGAAAAGATGCCCAGCCTCACTCTTAGTAGGAGAATTACAGTTCAGATCTACGCTGAGTTGCGTTTGCCACCTGTCTCACTAGCAAAGATAAGAAAGTTTGACAGCGCACCACGTGGGCAAGAGTGGAGGAGAACAGTCCCCTCATCGTAAGTTGGTACAATCTCTAAGACGGAAACATCTCTCATTATCTATCAAAGTTACCAAACAGCACCTACCCTTTGACCAAATAACACCGACTCTAGAAACCTATCCACAAACACTTGTACACATGGGAAACGTAGTTCTAACACACACAGGGGGTCAGTCATTGCAGCACGGTTTGTAATAGCGATAGGTTGGAGCTAAGCGAATTGCCCATTGAGAGGAGACTGGCGAGGTAAACTATGGGACAGCCGTATGATTGAACACAATACCATGAGGAGCTCTTTGTGTAACGGAAGGAGGTTCATCAAAATATTTACTGAAAAATGGAGCGTGCAGGGCAGCTTGCTGAATCCCAGAGCGGCGTGTGGGGAGAGCGTCTGTGGAAGATGCTCTGGTAACACTGGCCGTCTCTGGGGAGGGGACCTTGGAGACTGGGGTCCAGGGGCGAGAGGAGTCTTTCCACTGTCCACACTTTTGTATCTTTTGAACTTTGAACCATGTCAATGTGTTACCTACTCAAAGGAGAAATAACTAAAAACTTTCAGGGACCTAGATTCTGTGATTCTAACACTGCATGATTCTGATGTTTTAGTCTGGTGAACCTAACTTACTGGGACTCTGGGAGGCTCACCTCTTGTGAGGCCAAGTTTCTAATAATCCATCAGCCGTGGTCCTCCTGGGTCTCCAGCCCTGCCCTGTCCCTGAGCCGGCCACAGCAGTCCCCATGAGCTCGAGCAGCCCTGAAGGAGAGCTCCCTATCTACCACAGGGCAGCTGCATGCACTCCAGCGTCTCCTCCGCCCTCACCCTCTTTGACTTCTCTCTCCTCCTAGGGGAGCCTTCTCGGTGGTACGCAGGTGTGTGAAGGTGCTGGCTGGCCAGGAGTATGCTGCCAAGATCATCAACACCAAGAAACTCTCAGCCAGAGGTAGGTGGGGGATCCATGCCTTCCCATCGCTGGGGCTCTCCTTCCCTTCACCCCTTGCTCTACCTCTTGGTTTAGAACCAGGACCTGAGTCTATCCCCATGGGAGATGCTGCTGGCATGGGTGAGAGCTCTTCTTGTGGGTATCAGGAGAACAGGCCCCTCCATTTTCATTCCTTAAGGGATCTAGGCTGGGGGGTCACTGCCTTTCTGATAGGCCAAGCTCTCCGCCTTGACACCTAGGTGAAGGCTAAGATGCCTTCCTTCCCTGCTTTTCTGCCTCTCGCCTCCATTCTCATCTCCAGACCTCTGTACCTGCCGTTTCCTCTGCCTGGATGCCCTTACCTGGCACCTTACAAGGTCACAAGGCTGACTCTCTCAACCTTCAGGTCTCAGCTTAATATGTCATACTTTGAGAGACTTCCTAACCCCTAAATCTGAAGGTGTCTCGCCCATTTGATATCTCTCATTACTGTTTACTTTCCTGTGGCATCCCCCCAACCTGGACTTGACCCATTTACTGGCTTGGTTCCTTGTTTAACATCCATCTTTCCTCTTGACTCTAAGTTCCAGGAGGGTAAGGATGGGTCTCATTCCCTGTGATATGCTCAGTACCTAGGACAGCGCCCTGTATATCCAAGGTGCTCAACCAGTGTCCAGCGAACTCCAGCGGCTCTGCTTCCACCACACTAGTTTGATCCCTGCTTCCTAATACTCTCTAGGTCAGTGGCTTCCAAACCTGCCCTCACATTGGAATCTTCTGGAGCGTTTCAAACACTCCTGACGCCTGAGTCCCACCCCCAGAGGTTGTGAGTTAATTAGCCTCGGGTGTGACCTGGGTTTTGGGAAAGATCCCCAGGTAACTCTAATCTGGAAGTGATCCTAGACCAGCAACAGCAGCATCACCAGAAGATTGTTAAAAATGCAAATTCTTGATTCCAGACTTAAATCAGAGTCTGCATTTTAACAACACACCCGGGTGATTTGTGTGAACATTAAAACTTGGGGAGCCTGCCTAGAAGTCTTGCTTCTTGACCTGAGCATGTGATTCGAGCGGTAAAGGCCGTGACCACGGTCAGTGTGTTGGGGAAGGTTACTTTCAAAGATTCCATCCGTGGTCTGAACAGTGTCTAAGCTACCTTGGGGGACTGCTGGGAGGTGGAGGGAATTCTGGAGGTGGGTTGGTGCAGGTGCGGGCTGAGCAGCCCATGGCTTGTGCAGCATGGGAGACATTGTGTGCAGGGCTGGCACAGTGTCCAGGTGTTTGGCTGGCACAGGCGCCACCTGTGTCTGGGCCAGGGCCCAGCAGGTGTGGGGTTCGTGGAGGCTGGCACAGGATGTTCGTGCTGTCCCCCACAGGCCTTCCAGCAGGCTCCATGTTAGACTTGGGTTGCGGCTTTTCATCTCTCCGACTCAGTGTCATTGGGAGCCCAGCACTTTCTCCTCATTACCAAGCTCCCCTGTAGGCAGACCAGTGTCCTGCAGGGAGAAGAGGCTGGGAGGGTGGGGGTGCGTTACTGAAAGCCCAGGGCCCTGGTGGCACACAGTCAGCATGAAAGTCGGTGCGGAAGGAAGGGAGAGGCCTGTCCTGTGAAAGGTCCGGACCCAGAGCCGGGGGCAGGGGCCAGGGTGCGCGGGATGGCAGCCAGAGCACTGCCTCACATCCAGATGATGGGACTGGTCTTGCTGTTGCTGTGTGACTGGTGGCAGCCTGGTGTCCCCTCTGTACTTTGTGTCTCTAATGATCAAGGGAAATGTCCCAATCCAGAATGATAGTGGGGGCAGGACTAGAGCCATGACTTGGGGTGACAGGTTGAGGTTGCCTCCAAAGGAGGGAGGATCAGGAACCAAGGTCCTTCCAGGATGCTGGGGGTTTTGGGCCAGTTCAACACACACACACACACACACACACACACACACACACACACACACACGTAGGGGAGAGAAAGGAGAGAAATGGACTTTTTTAGAAGGTGACTAAGCATTCCTGGGCAGTGCATGCAATGGGTTGTACCAGGCGGTAACTGCCACGCCCCTCTGTTTGACGATTTGTTGAACCTCTGACCTCCTGGGAGGCAGGTGGCCCAGGCCTAGGTGAGCATGGAGGGTGGGAGTATGGATGTTCTTGGGGGAACCTTTCCAAAAAAGCCTGCCAACTGCCAGTGCTTTCTCCCCAGCGGGAGAGGAGAGCAGAGCTCCTTTCTAGCTGGTTCTTTGTTTGCCACTCACGGTGCCTGGGGCAGGGAACGGTTTGAGACTGAATATTTGGCAACAGACTCTAAGCTTCTCCCGCTGGCACTCCTGAGTGACTTTGGCAGCTCCTGGCAGGGGGCCGTGCCCGCCCGGGGTGTCTATCCAACCCCCAGGGAGTTGTGGCTTCCCCTTCCCCACCTGGCAGCCTGTTCTATCCAGGGGTTCCCAAACCCAGGAGATATTTTTTACATGTATTTTTAAACTAGTCTTTTAAATAAAATGCTCATAGGATAAACAATTCCGAGAAACCATATAGGTATGGAATGAAAAGTAAAAATTTGCCTGTCCTTAGTCCTGCCAGCTCCCCCCGGAGCCTTTACACAAACGCAGCTGCCCTGGGCAGGTCCGCGCCCGAGGGTTGGATTCAGTAGGTGAGGCCCGAGCTCCTGATGACAAAATCCTGTCAGCGAGGATCTGCTCCTCTAGCTCCCTGCCAGGGGCGGGTGTGCTTTCTAGCCCCAGCTCACGGGCACATGCAGAAGGAGTTCGTTAACACTGCTGGGCACGAGGACGCGGCTGGTGCAGCCAGAGGTGACTGGCCTGGGCATAGTGACCTCCACAGGCCCCACTGTCCACCCTGGCACTGAGGGGTCACTTCTGGGCTCCCTGGTGTCCAGTCTCAGGACACCGAGTGGGAAGCACGGTATGAGCTCCTTCGGGCTGCCCCTGAGCTTCAGGCCCACGTGAGGGAGACTGTGAGGTGGCAGCAAGACTGTTCCCGTCCTCCTCCTCTTCCTCCCCCGCCCCCACTGCCTGACACTCAGTCCTTGTGATTATTTATCCAACCTCCCAGGATCCCGAGCCCTGCTGAGGCCCCGTGGAGGGTGGGCATTTCCTGTTCCAGACTTGGAGACCTATTTTCTGTCCTGGTTCCCGTGCCTCTGGTCAGAATCCCACTGCCTACCTGCCTGCTGGAGCCCAGCCCGTTGGCAGGCAGAGAGCCCTCCAAGCTGCCTGATCGCACCCCCCACGCCTCCCCACACCTCTTCTCTGTCCCACCCTGCCCTTCTGGCCCCAGAAACCTACCCCCAGAGTTTCCACCCACCCCTGCCTGCTGAGCTCTGGGGCTAGCCCCCACCACCCTAACATCCCAGAGGCCTGCCCCCAGAGAGGGAGGGGAAGTTCACAAGCTATGTTGTGGGCTTTGGGGCGATCCTTCCAGGCACCTGGGCGAGAGGCTGCAGACTTGCTTCCCTCAGACCCTCACTGTCGTGGGACTCTACTGAGCTGGATGGATTGATTTAGCAATTAATTAATTATTGGAATGGGAGGCAATATAGTGTAGTAATTATGACCATGGATTGAGATCCCAGCTCTGCCACTTCTTAGCTGTGGGATCGTTGACAAGCTGGGCTCTAGGCCCTGGGAACATGGCAGTGACTGACACACAAGCTCTTGCTCTCATTGCACCTGTTTTCCAGGGAGACTGAAAAGAGCTTTAAACACGCAGATAAGCTGGGTAATCTCAGGAAGCGATGAATGTCATGAAGAAAATAAGGCAGGGTAATGGGGAAGTGAGGGGGCAGGAGGGACACGCAGAAAAGGAGGAGGCAGCCGTAAGACGACCCAGATAAGAGCATTCCAGGCAGAGGGCACAGCACGTGCAAAGGCCCTGAGCTGGGAAGGGCTCAGTGTGCTCGAGGCCCAAACGGAGACCAGTGTGGCTGGAGCGTCAAGGCCAAGATGAGGCAGGACCCAGCAGGTCTTGTTGGTTGTAGTGAGGGGTTTGGATGTATTATAAGTACATTGGGAAACTGCGGGGGAGTTTGCAGCTGAGGAGCGACAGGATTGACTCTGTATTTTATTTTATTTATTTTTATTTTTTTATTATTATTTTTTTTATCCTCACCTGAGGACATTTTTTCATTTTTTGTTCAGAGTGGGAGAGAGAGAGAGGAAGAGAGAGAGAGAGAGAGAATCATCGACGTGAAAGGGACACATCGAGTGGCTGCCACCCGCACGACCAACCAGGGCCGGGGACAAACTGCAACCGAGGTACATGCCCTTAGCGGGAACCGAACCCGGGTCTCTCTGGACCGCAGGCCGACGCTCTAACTGCTGAGCCAAACCGGCCAGGGCTGATTCTATATTTTAATAAGAGCTCCTCCACTGCTGAGGACTTTAGACAGGTGTGTCCAGGAGTGGATCTCAGAGCTCTGAGTTCTAACAAGGCTGGACCATCTTGTTAAAGGGACCGCGCCTTTATCGCTGTGCCTCAGTTTCCCCATCTACATAACAGAGCAAGGCTTCAGAGGTCAAGAGAAATACAATCCCTATATTTCTTGAGGTGAAGGAAGACATTTCAAATAGAGTTACAAAAATTATTGTAGCGTGTGCGTGTTTCCATTCAGCAAACGAATGCTTTTAGCACCGGAAGTTGCGGTGCCGTGAATTGTACTTAGGCACAAGATAATGACAAGATCCATGAAAACTAGTTCCTAGCATTTCCAGGAGTGAGGTCTGGTAACCAGGCACGAGTGTGATGCTGCATGACCAACGGTTTCTTCTTTCAATCCTGGGTATCACTCTGCTCCCGGGTAACCTCACCTGGAGAAAACACTGGAATTCTGCGTGTATCCTGAGCCCGAAGGCCCCCAGAGCCCTCTGATAGGCCCAACTTTGACCTGCCTGATTTCTGGTTCTGCTGGAGATGGAGGGATGGAGGAACAGGGTATGGAGCAGGGGTGGGTCCAGCCTTCCTCAGCCCACTGATGGGGATTCCCCTCCTTTGCCGTAGACTTGGCCTTCCTCCACCCTAAAGGATCTGGAAGGAGGCAGGGAGGGAAGGGGAATTAGGGGGATGCCCCTGGGTCCACCTCCCTTCCTTAGCCTGCAGCTGGTCTTTAGCTGGGGAGTTGAGCTTACACTCTATGAAAACTTGATTGGATTTAATCGCTTTCCTGATGGAAAAGCCACATTTCAGTATTGATCTTGGCTTCTGCAGCCCTTGGAGGACGGCCAGCGATTGCTTTAATTCAGGGGGTAGGGAAAGGGGAGCTGGCTGCCAAGGGCTAAGAGCTGGGACTTCTCCATCCTCATCACCTTCCCTGGTGCCTACCTGCTCTGAAGAGGCCATTGGGACACCAGGGTTCTGGTCCCAGCTCTGCCTCTGAGTGTCTGTGTGAGAACCAGTGGGGGCAGGTAGAGGTGGTGGTGAGTTGTCAGGGCACGGAGAACAGTATAGAAAGGGTTTAAAGCTCACCCCCGGAGTCTGGCTGCCTGGGCGCAGCGCACGGCTCCACGGCTCACTGCGGTGTGACTTTGGGCCAGGTGCTTAACCTCTCTGAACCTGTTTCTTCCTCTTAAAAGGCAGGATATAGTTATACCTTCCTCAAAGGGTTGTAGTGAGGACTTGAAATGCACAAAAAGCTCTCTGCTCAGTGCCTAACACATGGTAAATAGTCTACATTTGTAAATGGTTCCTGTTTTATAGTGTGTGTGTGCGTGTTTTTAAATTAAGGCATTAATGACCGAGTTGTGAGTAAAGCACCAGGAAGGGAATTGGGAAATACATTTCCAGTCCCAGTCCTACCACCAATGAGGCCTCGGCTTCCCAGGCTGCTGTTTTCTCATCTATGAAATGGGGACAGTGACGCCCACAGCCAGGGCTGCTGGGAGGACTGAATGGGGTGTGACTCTTTCGAGCAGCCTCAGAGTCAGACCACAGGTGGCAGAGCCTGAGCCAGGCTTCTCTCCCCTGTGGGTGGGGAGACCCAGGGGATTTGGACAAGCGTCCTGGAAGACAGGTGTGAGAGCGCTGGATAAGCCACATACAAGTTCCACCCTGCTGATTCTTCGGGGCCTCTGTGTCCTCTGCAAGGGAGGTGGCTTCTGCAAATTAATACAGCTCTTCTCAGAGAATACCTACTCCCTTAGGAAGGTTCACTCACTCAGCCCTGGCCGGTTTGGCTCAGCGGTTAGAGTATCGGCCCACGGTCCAGAGAGACCAGGGTTTGGTTCCTGCTAAGGGCACGTACCTCTGTTGCAGTTTGTCCCCTACCCCGGATGGAGTCGTGTGGGTGGCAGCTGGTCGATGTGTCTCTCTCACATCGATGTTTTTCTCTCTCTCTCTTCCTCCCTCCCGCTCTATTGGGAAATAAATGGAAAAATGTCCTCGGGTGAGGATAAAAAAAAAAAGAAAGGTTCACTCATTCAATCATTTGTTCTTTTATTCGGTTATTTTTTGAGCACCTACTCCGTGCCAGGCATTCGGGTAGATGCCAGGGGTGCAACAGAGACCAAGTCCGCGCCCTCAAGGGTAGCGATATCAATGAGATAGAGTGAGACGTGCTGTCCGGGGGCCCTGAGAGCACAGAGGAGGGGCCCCTGCCAACCTGGCAATCAGGGCAGGCTTCCAGGAGAGGGTGACATCTAAGGATGGGTAGGAGTGAGTGATGGCTAGGGAAGGACCAGTGGGAGGTTGAGGGGGAGTGTTCCAAGCTGAGAGAAGCAGTATGTGAGGGCCCCGAAGTGAGAGGACTGAGCAGGAGGTGCCCGGAGAAGTGAAACCCAGCGGCTCAGTCTGGCTGCAGGCTAGTGTGAAGGGCAGGGCTGGAGGAGGGGCAGCAGGAGCCTGGCCTGGGGGCGGGGGGTCCCAGGCTTCATGGAGTTTGGGTCTTATACAAGCAGGGGCTCAGGGATACCGTTCATTGGAGAGCCCTGGAGACAGGCCCAGAGAGGGGAAGGGACTCTGCATCATTGCAACCTGGCCTCTCCCTCTTCTGCTGCATCTCACTGCCTCCCTGGCAACCCAGAGGCCTGCCTGAAAGGCAAGCTTTCCCGGGGCCCAGGGGCTGCCCTGGGAGACGGAGCTCATGAGGCTGTGGGAGGGAGAGATGGAGTGGGTGGAGGTTCCTCCCTCACCTGGGACTCACCTGGGCATCTATCTGTTTCAGACCATCAGAAGCTGGAGCGTGAAGCCCGCATCTGCCGCTTGCTGAAGCACCCCAACATCGGTAAGTTCTTGGGGGACAAGTGAGGGTGCGGGGTAGGGCCGGGCTCTGCTCCCCTGCCTGTCCTGGTGGGTTTTGCTAATGGGGTGGGGAGGCAGCTGCTCTCTTCTCTGGGGATGGTGGCAAAAGAGATGGGAAAAGGGGGTGTCTTTGATGGTTTCCACAGTCCTCAGAGACCAGCTTGGGTCGGGGGACGGTGAAGAAGGGGCCCTTCCTTGCAGCCCACACTGACAGCAGCCTCCTTCAGAAAAGCTGTTCCAGGAAAACTCCTGAAGCCTTTCATCTCTTGAGAGACGAAAATAGGCCAAGCTGGCCTTGACCAGTGCAGCCCACGTCCCTAACCCACCCCCATGCTGAGTCAGCCTGGCACCGTGGTCCTGCCCACCTCCCTAGACCTGTGGCTGGCCTGCCCCTTACAGGCAAGCTGCAAGGTGGTCCCTGCCCCAGGGTAGACTGAGTGCAGGCTGTGTGGAGAGGCTGGGCCCTGCACAGTTGGGGAGGCTGAGTCCCTGTCCATCAGGGTTCTGAGTCATGAGGGGAAGAAGTACAGGTTCTAGATGTAGTTTTGTCAGGAAATGGCTGTGTGACCTTGGGTAGGAGCACTACCCTCTCTGAGCCACTTTCCCCCATCTTCACAGGGAAAGGGCTGTCTGAACCACCTGGGCATCTTGTTAACCAGTAGATTCTGGTTCAGCAGGTCTGGGTCTGGGTGGGGCCCAAGACTGAGCATTTCTAACATACTCTGAGGCATTGCCGAGGCTGCTGGTTCACAGACCACACTCAGGAATATTCCAACTCTGACGGCCACCACACCTTCTCCCTCCCAGGGAAGCATCTCTGTGCCCAGGACCCCAAGGGTTAACTCTCCTGCTGGAGAGAAGCATCTCCATCTGCTATTTATACCCAGAAGGCCCCTCCCTGTCCCCCTGCCTGGGAAGGGGAGCAGGGCTGTGCAAACAGCAGCAGCAGCTGCTGGCAGCTGGCGGGAGCAGCTCTGGCTGGACTCTGGTCCCTGATCTGCTTCTGGCCTCACTGTGTGGCCCCCTCCCAGCCTCCAACTTCTCAATTGTATCATGGAGGAGGTTGTGAGTGATCTCTGACTACAAAATCGCATGGTTCTTATAAAGGAGGTATGAGTGTGAGTGAGTGTGTGTGTGTGTGTGTGTGTGTGTGTGTGTGTGTGTGTTGCTACTCCATTGCAGCTGTCTCGGGTCAATGCTGCCCCCTCCGATTTGTGCCCCTTCTCCGTCTCATTCCCAACTATAATGGGGAGCAGTAAGTTATGGGCTCTGGGGCTCACAGACCACAGTTCTCTGTATCATTACCACTTGCTGATGGGGCAGACCCCAGAAGGCCACCCCAGGGGGCAGGGGACAACCTGAAGGTTTAGCAGGTGATTTGGGGTCGGGAAGGGAAGTGAGGTTGGTTGTGACAAAGGTGACAATGTCTTCATTTATTAAGTTCTTCCAGGTGCCAGGCACTGTGTTGAGTGCTTTTCGAGCGTGGTTGCAGTAACCCCCCACTGCAGTTAGGAGAGGAGGCTCAGAGAGGTTACAGAATTTGCCCAAAGTCGCACAGCTTGTGAGAGACGTTGCTGGGAGGTGAACCCAGCAAGTCTGACTCCACAGCCCATTCTCAGTCACTCTTTTTAGCTTCCCAAGTGGACCTCTGGCTTGTGCTGTCAGAGGGACATGGGACTAGGGGAACAAATGCTACCCTTCAACTTCTAAGAAAAAAAACACACGATAACTTAGAAATATGACAGGAATGCCAGAAATTCATGAGTTCAGCTACATAAATGAAAACTAGGTTACAGAATTTTAGTTCTATGACAATATTTCTCAAAGTCAAAAAAGTGACAGCATAATTCAATGGGCACAGACATGCCCATCTTTGCACCGGGGATGGGGCTGTGGCACAGCCCGTGGCCCCTGAATGCTGCTGTCCTCTCGGGCTCTGGGCTGCGTGTTGTCAGGGAGGCCTCTGCTGATGGGAGGGGAGGTTTGTGTGTGGAAACAGCGGTGAAAGAAGAAGTCCTGTCTCCTGGGCTCCGAGCGGTGATCCAGCCACCTCTCGGACTGAAACCGATTCCACTGTTCTGCTGTGGGTGGGGCCTGGAATCCAGCCCATGTCCCCTCACCTGGCTGCTTAGAGGGGCCTCCATCTAAGCTAAAGTCAGCTCTGGAGAAACACCCCGTCCCAGTTCTGTCCATTTCCCTGAACCCCGAGGATCTTCTCTAAAGGGGCTGAGGCTCCTGGTCAGAGGGTGGACCTGGGACCCCAGTCTCTTTAGAGCTCACTCCAAATGGCTGTTGGCCAGCCCTAAAAGCCTTTTCTCGGGTGGTTCTGGCCGTAGCTTGGCTTCTTAGAGCTTCTCACGCTCAGGAAAGGGAAGTCAAAACCTCACACCTGCTGGAGCAGAGTAGACAGGACGGAGTCTACCGCCAAGAGTCCACCTGGAGGAAGGTGGGGAGACAAAAGGGTATTTTTCAAAACTTGACCTTGATACACTAACGATGCAAGTTCATTGTACATAAATGAGAAGACAAATAATTTTAAAGTGTGTCCTATAACCTCAGCCTCTAGGGCTAACATCATGCTTCCATACGATAATGAATGCCTGTACCTTCTCGAGTACACCTAGCTCTTCTCAGGTCAGGTCTCCTAGAAGCAGAGCCCAAGGCAGGGGTTCAGGTGCTTGAGCTCCCAGCGGAGACCTGTAAGGGATGGGGGTGGGGGAAGCAGGAGGGAGAAGGTCTACCTTTGACCTGATCCCAGGTGGAGGGTGCAGTGGGGAGGCCTCGAGGGCAGGAATCCCATCTTGGAGTTGTCCCTCCTTAAGGCGAGGAGACTGGACCTCTGCAGCGGCCTTGCCTCCCCATGTCCCTCAGTCACTGACTGAGGGCTGCAGGTAACCTGGTGGGCAAGGGGGCTCCACGAGCAGTGGGCAAGTGCCCAGAAAAGAAGGGCAGCTGTGCGCTGTGAGCAGACAACCTTCCCAGGAGCTGCAGATGGTGGCACCATCTTATCAAGGGGATTCTAGGCAGGGCCCAGTGTAGGGTTGCTACAGTCCGCACGCAATACATACAGGATACCGAGTTCAATACACATACACCTGTTAAAAATGAAGCCGGCATTTGCTTTGAAATGCATTCAAAAATTAAAATCGGCCCTGGCCTGTTTGGCTCAGTGGTTAGAGTGTCGGCCTATGGACCAATGAGTTGCAGGTTCAATTCCGGTCAAGGGCAAGTACCTCGGTTGGGATTCGTCCCCAGCCCCGGTTGGGGTTGTGTGGGAGGCAGCCACTTGATGTGTCCCTCTCACGTCGATGTTTCTCTCTCTCTCTCTCTCTCCCTCCCACTCTATCTGAACAAAGGTGGAAAAATGTCCTTGGGTGAGGATAAAAAAAAATAAAATTAAAATCAATAAATGGATGGAAGAGTGGATAGAAATGTAGTAAGGCAAGTACAAGAAAACATCAATGACAGAGCCCAGGTGGTGGGTACATGGGTGTTCATTTGACTGTATGTTTGAACTTTTTTATAATAAAATATTGATTCAAAAAATCAAAGCAGGATTATATTACATGTACTTTTAGGCAGCCTGTTTTTTAAGTTTTGCTTTATAATAGATTCAAAACATCTTTCAGTCATTATTTATAAATATATATCATCATTTAAGAATAAAAAATGTTTTACTTTAAATTTGTGCCCCTTTCCTCCTCCTCCATCTCTGGTCCCCATCTTCCCTTCCCCTAGTGGGCACCCAGTCCGGGGTATTTGCTGCTTCTCTAAACTTCATGTGTAAATATGAGAGCCATAAGGAATTTAGGGGACCCTGTATTGAGCCAGAAATATATGCACATGGCAAGAACTCTGATGACATTAGGGTTTACAGTGAAAAGTCAGTCTCACCTACCCATGGCCTCTGCTCCCCCAAATCCCCTCTCCAGGGCACCCCCAATGCCCACATCCCTGTATCCTCCAGTGAGACTTATGACATATACAAGTTTAAATGCATCCTTGAAAAAAGGACTATGCACACTGTTTTGCATTTCGCTTTTCGCCAAACAACATAATTGAGAGCTGATTCCGAACCAGTGAATAGCTAACTGCCGCATGATCTTCACAGCTGTGTAATTTCCCATCGTGCGACGCATCCTGATCCTCCAGGCCCGCACCCCTTCTGCAGACAGTTTTTGGTGCAGAGGAGGATGTGAACCCGTCCAGGGAGAACTTGCCCTTGGCTGGCAGCATGCAGGCCCTGGAGTCCGCCCCGGGCCTCAGGCCCTTTCTTTCAGAAGCTCAGGAGATCATTTTGGGAGCTCTGGGCTCCTGGGAGCCTTGCTCTGTTCTTGGTAAATGAGGTATGAAGGGATGACAGTTTCTCTGCATGCCAGGACTCGGGGACCACTGTCATTGCCGCCTCCACCGACTCTATTATCTGCTCAGACCTGGAAGCAGATCAGGGATATTTACTCAGGGCCAGCACTGAGTGGGCACAGGTGGCGTGCCTCCAAGTCCAAGAGTCTTATGCTCATTGTCCAGGCAAGGAAAGAAAGGCTCAGAAAGGTGTAGCAACTTGCCCAAAGTCACACAGCTAGCAGGTGGTAGAGATTTGAGCCACAGGCTCATTCCATGATGCTTGTTTGCCCGGAAAGAAAACTGAGAGCTTGGGGATGAGGGGTGGGAACAAACTTTGACAAAAAAGAGGGGTCTGTTGTCCTTCAGCCCAGACCCCTTTTGGCAGTGCCCGAAGTCAGTGAGCCCCTGTTCACCTGCATTTGTCAAAGCACCTGGTACCTAGCTTGTGCTCAGTGACCGTCTGAGAAATTGCACTGTTGGCTGTTGGAGGGATGAGAGGGAGGGCAGGGGTGGGGCACAGTGTGCTCTCCTGTAACCGGCTGCCTTGGCTCCTCCCACAGTTCGGCTCCACGACAGCATCTCCGAGGAGGGACACCATTACCTGATCTTCGACCTGTGAGTTTGGACTCACCCTGGGATGCACAGTGCATATCAGGGCAGCCTGAGCAGGGATGACCTCTCGGGGTCCCTTGGCCTGAGGGGTCCCAAATGGCCCCAGACTGGGCTGAACTTCCGCCCTCTTCTGATAGTTTCCCAGACGTGATAGGTCTGCTACCCAAGCACTGCAGGTTGGTGTTCCTGAAACACCAGCACGTTCACTTCGTTTCTATTTGTGGCCACTGGTGATACACAGTGTTCTTTTGGGATAATGTTAAAGTTTTGAAAGGCAATCGACTGAATGAAAAACAATAATTAAATGAGAGGCCTGGGTGGTTCCTGGATTAGTAGAGAGGCTGTGATGACACTGGTCTCACCTGTAAAAAAACAAACGAAAAAAACCAGCCCTTGAGATATTGATAGTGGGGGAGGCTATGTACGTGGCAGGGACAGAGGTATGTGGGAAATCTCTGTGCCTTCTGCTCAGTTTTGCTGTGAACCTAACTACTCTAAAAATAAAGCCCAAGTGCCCATCAGTAGACAAATGGATGAAAGAGCTGTGGTACATTTACACAATGGAATACTATGCAGCTGTAAAAACGAAGGATCTCTTCCCCTTTGAAACAGCGGGGGGACCTGGAGAGTATTTTGCTAAGCAAAATAAGCCAGCCATGATCTCACTGATATGTGGACTCTAATGTACAAAATGAACTGACAAACAAAATAGGTCCAGAGACATGGAAGCGTGGAACAGACTGACAGATCTCAGAGGGAAGGGGGAAGCGGGGAAAGGAAGAGATTAACCAAATAACTTACATGGGTACGTGCATAGCCCATGGACACAGACAATAGTGAAGTGAAGGCCTGGGGTGGGAGCTGGGAGGGACTAAAGGGGAGAAAATGGGGGACATCTGTAATACTCTCAACAATAAAAATACATTTAAATAACTATATAAATAAAGTCTATTAAAAAACAAAAACGAGACCCAGCCCTTGGGCTTCTGGGAACCTAATGACTCCTAGTGATGTATTGAGGGTCCCACGCTAACTCCAGCCTGGGCCTGGTGGGAGAGAAGAGCCAAGGATGGAGGGGAGGGAAGTTAGTGGGAGCGTGGGTTGGAAGCCAGGAAGAGGGTGGTAGCAGGGGAAACCCCTATGACCCCCGGGGCCTTTCCCTTTGGGGCTGAGGTTCTGAGGTCCCCAGGCCCCACCCTTTGTTCCCTGGAGACTCTTCCAGAAGAGGCAGCACCCGGGGCCTCTGTGGGCGGGTGACTCTGTGCCTGTCTCCCCAGGGTCACTGGTGGGGAGCTGTTTGAGGACATCGTGGCCCGGGAGTATTACAGTGAGGCTGATGCCAGGTGAGTTCCAGGTGTGGCCTGGTAGTGGCAGCTGGGGGCAGGGCATCTTGCCTGCCACCTTCCCAGGGGAGGCTCGTCTTCACACGGTGACCCTTGCCTTTCTCTCCCCAGTCACTGTATCCAGCAGATCCTGGAGGCCGTGCTGCACTGCCACCAGATGGGGGTGGTGCACCGGGACCTGAAGGTGAGCAACAGCCCAAGGGTGCAGCTCACCAGGAGCCTGCTGCTCCGCCCCCTGCCCTTCCCTCCCCCTGCAGAGCCACCGGTGTTATCAGAGTCCCTTTAATTTCCCAGAGTTGGGCTGGATGGAGAATATTCCCCTCGCTGTTTGGATAAGAAACTGGGTTTAAGGAGGTCGAGCATCTGGGCTCGAGACCCAGGCCTCCTGACTCCCAGCCCCCTGTGCTTGGTGCCAAGCCAGGTGAGACACGGTTTGAATGCCAAGACTGGCTATGGTCTGGTCCAAATCCCGGCGGGGCCACTTTCTAGCTTCACAGTGTCAGCTTCTTTACAGTGGGGGTTGCCATAGCAACCTCTGCACAGGTTGGCGTGGATGTCAAAGGAGATAGCACAGTGCCTGGTACACGGATGTGTTGTTACTCTTATTTCTGGGTCTCTGGCAGGTGGGGGACAGGGGGAGAATAAAAACAGGCCTTGAGGCCCCCAGAGTCCTCTCTCTCCCCATCTGAATAAGGAGGTGGGCAGGACAAGCAGCTGTGGAGTGTAGGGTTGGCATCAGCGGCATGGCCTTGCCTGGTCAGCACAACTTCACAGCTGTCCTCTGCTGGGCCTCATGGCCTCTGCAGCTGGGAGCCCATAACATCACTCCCTTTCTGCAGAGCAGGAAACCAGGCCTAATGAGTCCCAGGGATTTGCCTGAGAAGGTGTAGTTCAGTCGTGCTTGAGCTAAGGCTGGAGCCCTGGCCTCTGACCTCAGATCCCAGACCCTGGGTGGTCTGGGGCCATAAAACCACTCAGTCCAGCTCCTGCTTCTGCAGTAGCCCCTTCCAGGTGACCCTGCTGGGTATCCATCAGACCTCTTCTTTTTGGTTTCAGTGACTGTGAGCTCACTTCTTACAAGGTAACCCCTGCACCACTGGGAAATGCTCCTTCATTCTTCCCTGCTAGGGGGGTTTCCTCATGAACCCCAGGTCTACCGTTTGGGGCCACACAGAGCAAGCATCCAGCTCAGGAGCCCTGGTGGCACTTGGGTGGCTTGTCGTAGCTCCTGAGTCACCTGCAGGCTGTTCTCCATTCCCAGCCAGGATAGGACTTCTAGGCCCTTCTCATCCTGCGCACCCTCCTTGGGCACCCTCCAGTCAGTCCAGGTCCCTCTTTGGGGTGAAACACTGAGCAGAACCCCTGCTCACCTCTGACTGTCATGAGAAGTCCGTGGCTCCTCACCTGAATGCAGGTGAGCTCCCTGCGGCTCCACCTAGACTCACAGGCAAGAAGGTCTCTGGCCAGGCTGCAGGGTGGCTCTCCCCGAAGGCCTGCTCCCATTATAGCTGCAGCCCCTGCCCGGGAGGAGGGAGGAGGAGAAGCAGCAGAAATTTAGGCCACACTGGATGGAATAATTAGTGGCACATCCATCAAATCAGGGCAGGACGGCTACTGAGACCCAGGGCATGTTGGGAACACACTCCCCAGAGGACAAAGGGGCCTTAAAGAGCTATATTTGTTTTCGGCCTGTCCGGCTTTGGGCAGTAAAAGGTCAGATGTGGGACTCCCTTGGAAGTCCCAGTGGGGAAGGGGGTCAGAGGAATCCAGCTGTCTCCAGAGACTTGGAGCCCGCCCCCTCCCCGGGCAGACAGTGTGAGTACTGATGCTCACCAGGCACTTGCTGTGGCCGCTGTGCAGTACTTTATGTGGATGACTGAGGTTAATGTCTGCCACCCCGTGATGTACGCATTATCCCCGTTTTTCTGGGAGGAAACTAAAGCTCAGAGAAGTGAAATAATGTATCCAAATTCCATAGCTGGAATCAGAAGCTGGGGCTATCTAACTGGAAAGTCCACACTCCTCACTCCTCTCTGTCCTGATAGGATGATTTCCGGTTCTCCAGACCCAGCAGGAGACAGCAGCCTCAACACCCCAGACGCCAGGTGGCATGTCTGAGGCCCCCCCATAACCCCCTTCCCCATCCCTGTCTCTCAGCTTAGAGCAGTTAAGAGCACGGCTTAGGAGCTTGACTGCCTCGATTCTGGATCTATCTCTTACCAGCTCTGTGATCTTTGTCAAGTCACTAAACCTCTCTGAGCTTTAGTTTTCTCCTCTTTCTATATATGACAAATACTAAGTGCCTGATATGTGCGGGCCCCTGTCTTAAGTGCTGGTGATCCAGTGATGGACAGGAGAGGTAATTCGCATACTACAGGGTGACAGATAATGAACAAGCACATAGACAGATGGGGGAAAACATTACAAATCGTAATGAGATCTGTGAAGGTAACAACAAGGAGCTAAGCTAGACGATACCTGGAGACTTCTCCTTGAGATAGAGTAGTCATGGAGGGCTTCTTGGAAGGGGTGACATGAAGGTGAGAGTCAGATGAAAAGAAGGGGCCAGCCCTGTGAAGCTCAGAGGGAGAATAAATTAGGCAGGGGGAACAGCGTGCAAAGGCCCTGAGGTGGGAACAAGCATGACTGTTTCAGGGGATATAAGAAGGCCACTGCAGAGAATGGGGATAATTATGCCTACCCCAAAGTGTTGTTGAGATGATAAATGAGGTGATGTATGCAAAACCCTTAGCCTAGTGGCTGGCATATAGCAGAGGCACAGTAGACATTGCTTCTTTTTTCTTATTGTGGTGGTGGCTGTCCCCCAACCCCCACTTCCAGCCCTCACCTCAGCCCCAGCTCCAGGTCCTGAGAGGAGAGGAAGGAGGAGGTGGCTGGTGGAGGAGGGGTCTTCCTGTTGCAGAAGACAGAGGACTTGTAGTGGGGTAGTCCGCTCTCTGGGGACTAAGCTCAGGGTCCTGGGGTTGGAGCTAGAGGTGGGGGCAGGGTGCCTCTGGATTATCCAGCTGTTCCACCTATAAACCCAGGTCCCTGGAGATGAGGTTCTGAATCTGCTCACTGTCCTCTGGCCCTTTCCTCCCCCCTTTTCCCTCTTCTCTCTGGTCCTGGGAAGCCGGAGAATCTACTGCTGGCCTCCAAGCTCAAGGGCGCCGCAGTGAAGCTGGCGGACTTTGGCCTGGCCATAGAGGTGGAGGGCGAGCAGCAGGCATGGTTTGGTGAGTGAGGGCAGGGGGTGGCAGGGGGTGGCAGGGGTGTAGGGGGCCAGCCTTGCGTTGACATGTTTGCCTCTAGGAACCCTCTGCCCGAACAGGAGCAGGTTGGAGATGGTATTGTACCAGCCAGGGCTAAGGTAGCAGAATTAGAGTCCCCTCCCCACCCACCCTCTGGGTCAGTGGGTGTTGTCCCTCTCCCTGAGAGCCAGGTGCAGGGACACAGTTATCATTCAAACAGTACATGGCTTCTTCACATGCATGCACACCTTCACTGTTGGCTAGAGGCTTCTGTGGGTTTCCCTAACATCCTGAGTGCAAGAGATTATTATCCCGACTTTACAGATGAGGAACAGAAGCTAAGAGACCTGGAAAAGGCCAAGGGCGATTAAAAGGGGTGGAGCCTGTTTTTAAGCTCAGATGATCCAGCATGCTCTGAGATTTGGGCATAACTGAGTCTTTTCAGCTATCTGGGGACACTTGTAGTGGGCAATATTGATCAGTGGTTAAGAGCCAGAGCTCTGGGTTCAAATCCCACACCTGCTACCTAAGAGATGTGTGACTGGGTCTCATTTCTCCTCTCCTAGCCTGTTTTCTCGTCTGTAAAATGGGGATAATAACAGGATGTTCCTCCGGGCTGTGTGAGGGTTAAAGGAGGTCAGCATGGAAAGTGCTCAGCCCTGCTTAGCACACACTGTCAACAAACAGGATCTATTCTTCTGGTTACTTGTCAAAACAACCGGGGTGTCCATTATTTCAGTGGATCCACCCAACAATGCTGGGAGGTATTTAAGATAGGAATCCCTAATCCCTCATTGGACAGATGAGGAAACTGAGGCCTAGAAAAGAGACTTGCCCAAGGGACTTAGGGTAAAGCCAGAGTTAGGGGCAGACTCCTAGAAGGGGTGGGTGAGGGTTCAGCTCAGCTGGGGGCTGACAACACAGGGCATTTTATCTTTTTTTAAAAATCCTCATCTGAGGACATTTTTGCATTTATCTTCAGATAGAGCAGGAGGGAGAGAGGGAGGAAGAGAGAGAGAGAAACATCGATATGAGAGAGACACAGCAACTGGTTGCCACCCATGCGACCCCAACCAGGGCCAGGGACAAACTGCAACCGAGGTATGTGCCCTTAGCGGGAACCGAACCCGGGACTCTCTGGAGCCAAACCGGTCAGGGCGGGCATTTTATCTTGAGTGCCACCAGCCATTGATCGGCAGTGGCGGCTGGGAGGGTTGTGCTAGAAGTTCGTGGCGCTGAGTCAGGACCCCGTGGGAAGGACTCGGATTGATCACTGACTTCTGTCGTAGGTTCTGGAGTGGAGGTGGTGACGAGTGTACTATGTACTTGTCCACCCTGGTCTAGAGGCGTTGCTGGCCCGATCTGAGGGCAGGGGGTGTTTTTGCCATCTCCAGGGCACCCCTCATCCCTCTTCCAGCAGGACCTCGCTCTGGTTTACTTACGTGCCACCCTCTGTGTGTGTCTGCCTGTCTGTGTCTGGGAGCAGGGTTCGCAGGGACGCCTGGGTACCTCTCTCCAGAAGTGCTTCGGAAGGACCCCTACGGGAAGCCTGTGGACCTGTGGGCCTGCGGTGAGTCCTTCCAAAGGCCCCTCTGTCCCCCTGGCCACCGGCGCCTCTGGTGCCCTCGCTCCTTTTTCCCCTTACACTCCGTGCCCATTGCCCCTCCTCACAAGTTCCTCCTGGCGCTCTCCCCAGGGGTCATCCTGTACATCCTGCTAGTTGGCTATCCCCCGTTCTGGGACGAGGACCAGCACCGCTTGTACCAGCAGATCAAAGCCGGCGCCTATGATGTGAGTGTCGCTCCTCTCTCCAGCCTCCCTGCCACCCCCTGGCCCCTTCCAGGGAAAGCCAATGCCCAGTGAGGTCAGGACCCAAGGATGCCCACTCCCCCGCCCTCCCCGCCCATCTAGGTCTCCTTGCCAGTCTCTAGTGTGGGGCAGGGGGTGAATGGCAGGTGGAGCTTGAGGACTGACTGTGGCCAGGCGATGAGCTGGCTGTGCCTAATGACCCAGGCCTCCAAGTGGTGGTTTAGCCCATGGAGCCTCAGAAGGCAGAGGCAGCAGCAAAATACGTTAGAGGTGGGAGGGCAGGTCGCAGGAGCCAGGTTGCCAGGTTCTCTCTCTCTCTCTCTCTCTATATATATATATATATACACACACACACACACACACACACACACACACACACACACACACACAATCTCCACATAATACACACAAACAGTAATAGCTAACATTCATATAGCACTCTTCCCAACGCTTTCTAGATACTGTTACAGTTAATCTTCACATCAGTCGATGGCACAGGTACTGTTACTGTCCTCGTCTACAGGTGAGGCACAGAGAGGTTCAGTAGCTGCCCAGACCACGTAGCCAAGACATGGAAGAGCTGGGATTTGAACTCAGGCAGTCTGGCTCTAGTGTCTATGCTTCTAACTACCAAACTCTACCGCTTTTCTACGTGGCTGATTTCCATCAAGCTATGTGCCATGTGTTTTATACCATATTTAATCCTCAGAACGCCTCTAGGGACAGCTCCAGGAGTCACGTGACTTGCCCAAGGTCATGCAGCCCAGGAGACAGACTTGAACCCAACCTTGTGATCCTGAAGTCTGGGCTATAACCACAGGCCTGCTGCCCTCCAGATAAGGCACAGCCTCAGAATAGCACGGGAAGGCCTCCTTTCCCTCCGGCCATTGTTCTGACATGTCCTGGGTCAGGGGGCCCTGCCCCAACTCCTCCTGGTTGTGGATGCCCAAGTGGATGGGCAGTAGGACCCCTGCCTGCTCCCCTGCCAGTCAGGGGCTGGGGGATCGCAGGGGTGGCCTGGGGTAGGCTGGGCAAACCTGGCCCCTCTGCCCCTTTCAGTTCCCGTCACCAGAGTGGGACACCGTCACCCCAGAAGCCAAGGATCTGATCAATAAGATGCTGACCATCAACCCATCCAAACGCATCACGGCCGCCGAGGCCCTCAAGCACCCCTGGATCTCGGTGAGCCTTCCGCAGCAAGACCCTTCCCAGGAGCCCCTCCAGACCTCAGGGTTAAGGCCTTCACAGAGTCCTGTCCCTGTCCCTGGCTTCTCAGGCCCAGCCTTGGGCCAAGGGGCCTTAAGCCAAGAGACACTGACCCTCTGTGGTTCTCAGGAGAAGTTAGAAATATGAGGTTGGCATCAGGACCGGGGTGCTACCGGCACTGAATGTCTGGTGTCTGAATGCTAAGCACCAGCAATGTTTACAGCATCCCCTAGAACAAAGAATTAGTCCTCCAAGGTGCCAACCACACCCCTGAGATGCCCTGCTGAGGGGCCCTTGGGTAGGCGTGCCTTCCACTCATGGACCTCTCCCCACTCCCCCAGCACCGGTCCACCGTGGCCTCCTGCATGCACAGACAGGAGACCGTGGACTGCCTGAAGAAGTTCAACGCCAGGAGGAAACTGAAGGTAACGGGCCTCACCCTCCGTGCCCCAGACATGGGAGTAGCTTGGCCAGGAGACCCACTCACTGTTCTTTCCTTCATTGAGTCCACAAACATTTACTGAACACCCACTGCCTGGGCGGGGCAGTGAGCAGTGGAGAAGACAGACACGGGACATTACGGGGCCGTGGTGAGTGCCGAGATCGCACGCCCCGAGGCTGTGGGTATACACGGCAGGGCCATGAAACAGGTCTAGGGGGACCAAGGAAGGATCCTGGAAGCCTCCCTGGGCAAGTCAGATTTAAGCTGAGACCCCGGGGATAAGCAGGCATTAACAGTGGAGAGTCAGCGTGGGCAGATGTTCCGGACAGAGAGAAAAGCCCATGTGAGAAGTCTGGAAGTGTGAGCTTGATCCTGGCTTAGGAGGACTGCAGTGTTTCAGCAGAGGTTTCGGAGGTGACATGTGATCGGGCAGGAGGCCATGGCGGGGCTGAGGCCCCAACTGCCAAGCACTGGAGAGGAATGGCTGAGAGACTTGGGTAGGGGTCGTGACCCCAAGGAAACTTCGGGGGGATCCAGGTGGGCCCTGAACTGCTGGCCTCTCAGCAGGTCCTGTATGTTCTCGGGGCCATGACAACTCCTGGCCCAGACCTTGCCAGGGACCCCATGAGCAGGTAGGAAGAGCGACCAAGGGGTCCCCAGCTGGCAGGAGCAAAGAAGCCTTCGGCATGCTGAGTGACAGGTCCTGGGGCCCTGGCTTACTGAGAACCTCCTCACTAACTGCTCCCGGCCCTGGCATGGGGGCTCAGGGGGTGGAGGCCAGCATGGTGCCAGGAAAACTACCACCCCCAGCCTCTAGTGGGAGCTGTCAAGGAAGAAGTCTCAAAATGTCAGAATCAGGGATTCTTAAAATCATGGACTATTGGACTCAGAGAGTGTCAGTGTCCAAATCAGACTGTTCGAACCGAAAGGGCCGTTGTGCCCCAGCCCCTCACTGACATGAACCTTCCAGGGTTCCACGGTCAGGGACCACAGAGGGATACACTAGTACTGGAGTGAGGTGCTGAGTGCCTGGGCGGAGGGTGGACGGGGGAGGGGCCCAGGGGTGCAGGGTCTACTGTCCTTGCCCAGGCAGGAAACTTCCTTGGCCTTTAACAGCCCCCACTGACAGGTGTCCCCGAGCCCATCCACCAGCTCTGGCCAGGCTGGCGGAACCTATTAATATCTGCTCCTGGGATGGCCCTGTCCCTAGAGTGGCGCCAGCTAAGGTTGAGTTCACCCTGATTTTTCCAGGGAGGTGGGGGTTGGTGCCTGGGCTGTGGAACGGGGGACAAATGGAGGGGCAGAAGGCTGTGGCTTTGTGTCTGAATGGAGCACCTCATCTCCTTTCCCACTCATCACCCATTTCTCTGTCTCTCCTCCCCCCTCACCTCTGGCTTCTTCTCTCCCCCAACCCCACACCCTCTCCTCACCCGTTTCAGGGAGCTATCCTCACCACGATGCTGGCCACCAGGAACTTCTCTGGTAGGTGGTAGGACCTCAAAGTCCCAAATTCATCCTGCAGGAGGTGGGGACATTGTCATGTCGGATACCTGGGTACCCTCAGGCCAGGGGGCCTGGGGAGAGCGGGGGCTGCAGAGGACCCGGTGACTGGTCCATGTGATGCAAACCTGCACCCAGAAGTGGGGAAAGGTCAAAGGTCAGCAAGCTAAGGGCTCGCCAGGAAGGGTCAGAGGTTTAGTCTGTCTCCCTCACCTCACAGCAGTGCTGGGGTTCTCAGGCTGGGCCAGCCAGAGGGGAAGGCCTCGCAAATGTTGGGGTCCAGGTCCAGTGGGACTGAGCCAGGCTCAGCGAGAGGCAGTGTTCCTGATCGCCACCGTCGCTGGGGCCCTGTGCTGAGCAGTCCCGTGCGTCCACTCTGGTGGCCTTTATGACAAGGCCGTGGGCCGTTGCCATCCCAGCTTCCTGAAGGAGGAAACGGAAGCTCAGGGAGGTGTACGTGGTGGGCCCAGGTGGCATCGCTAGGGGGAGGCAGAGACTGTTATCAGCGAGGGTTTGACCAACCCCAGTCCAAGTGCCCTTAGCCAGGGTGAGTCACCGGAGAGTCCAGGGTAGGAGCCTTTGGCCTTGGCCAAAGCCAGGCTGGTCAGGGCGGGGAGTGCCCAGTGACCTGTGGCATGTGGCCCCCAAAGAGAGAAGGGGAAGGGATTAGTGTCAGGGTTTAGCAAGAAGCTCCCCCTGGTACACTGGAGAGTCCTGGGACCAGCGATGCCAGAGGCTTCTCTCTGGGGAGCCCGGAGGCTGCCCGGGCAGCTGAGCAGATGTAGCAAAGCTCACCCGAGGGGCCCTCTGACCGGCTGGCGCCAGCCTGCCAGGGCTGCTGTGGTCACGTGGCCGGCCCCACAGCGAGGGGTCGGCTCCGGGAAGCCACGGCCCAGGCTTCGCTGAGAGGGCCCACCTGCCCATTGAACCAGCTGGAAGAATGAGACCCAGGTAGGAAAACCCTGGAACTTCAGATCTGCCTGAACTGCCTTCCCATTCTCTCCCCAGACAAGGATCTGCAGCTCCTTCAGCTGAAACACGAGCCACCCAGACAGTCAGAGTCTTTTTTTAACAACTGAAGGGCCCCTAGAGAGCTCTAATCCAGAACTTACAAGATGGTGCCTGTGGGTTAGTTCCAATCTCTAGATGTGCTTCGGTGGGATCAGTGGTGTTTACAAATCTTTTTGGAAACAGTTTCCAGCACTGAAACATCAGGAAATTTCCTGGGAAAGCCCAGATCTCTGTCTTCTCTTGAAAGTCACAATCTGTGGCCTCACAGGACTCACAGTCTTGTGATAGTGGGCTGGAGTTGAGAGGGGCAAGCAATCCCCCCACACTGCCGCCTAGTTCAGCCCACAAAGCCTGTGTGTGTGGGGGTGACAGCCACTCCCTTTGGCTTTGGACCTAGAGGTACCCACTTGCTTTACAAGAGGGACACTTTGGATGAGAGCCTGGTAGGGGTCATTGGAAATGTGAGGGTGACTGGGAAGCTGGACAGACCGTGAGCCCCATCCTTCAAAGCCTCTGGGGCTACAGCATCCTGTGCGACCCCTGGTCTCCAGCCCACTCTCTCCAGGCCACCAGGAGAAGGACAAGTGGCTGCCATTTACTAAGCACCTACTGCATAGAGGTCAAGCGCTGGGCTCAGTAAGCACTTTATAGATACCTTATTTCATTTAACTTAAGGCATTTGCTTGAGGTCTGAGCCGCCGGATGCCAGGTTGGGCAGGGCTGGGCACTCATGCCACTTCCTGGCCGAGGGCTCTGGCCAGGAGGCGAGGGGGGAGGGAGAGGGGCAGGACAGAGGTGGAGCCTCCCTGAGAGCTGTTGCTCTGCTTTTCCTGGCTACCAGGGACAGAGCCAACCCCAGCCTGGCGCTCTGGAGTTTGAGGGTGGGAAGGCCTCTGCCAGGATGGGTGCTCTGGCAGGGGTGGGCCCCAGAAGGGGGCATCTGCTTCTTGTCACTGGCAAAGCACAGCTCGCAGCTGTCCAGAGTGAGTAGGCAGGGCTGACACATGACCTCCGCAGCAGCATGGGGCTAAAATTAGAGCGGGCCGGGCTGGGGAGGGAGCGTTCTGCCCCGGCCGGGCAGCCGGGCCTCCGGGTTGGCCACCACCAGCACGGGTGGTGACCAGGATCCAGAGGGAATCCCCGGGCTCAAACAGTAGCTCACGGTCCTGGGACGTACTGGATACCTTCCTTAACCTCAACCCATGGGGTTAGGGGGTCACACTTGAGATCGCTGAGAACTGGGGGAGCCCAGGCCCACCTAGTGGGCAGTCTTGGGCTCCGGAGGGAGAAGCAGGAGGAGGAGTTCTGCCCAGATCGCTGAGCCGGCTCCCTGCCCTCCGGCTGCCCGTGGATGCTGCTGTTCCTCGCCCTGTGGGCCCTGGTGCCCTGCTTGGTGTTGGTGACCCTCTACTTTCTCTCCTCCATAGGAGGGAAGAGTGGAGGAAACAAGAAGAATGATGGTGTGAAGGTAAGCCCCCTGGGAGCCCACCAGGGCCTCCTCTGGCAGCGTTTCTGCCCGGAGGGCCCAGCTTTCAGCGCCGGGCAGGACCCAGGCCTTTGGTTCCCGGGGGAGATGCAGGTGGCCTTGGGTTGGAGCGGGTACAAGGAAAGGAGCAGGTCCGAAGGAGGTTTCTGGGGTTCTCTGGGGCTGGAGGACTGGTGAGCAGAGGCTACAAGGAAGGTATAGAGATGATCATGAGGGGTGACCTCCTCTTCCCCAAGTGTGGGCTGGCTGGAACGGCCCCTGACCCAAAGTACACCCCAGCCCAACCCACAAAGCCTGTGGAGGATGGGCAGCCATTGCTCCCCGCTTTGGGATCCAGAGGTACCTCTCCCCATCAAGGCCTGCTGGTTCACTGATTTAATGCCAAACATCCCCTCCTCCCCTGACCCTGGCCTGCCCTCTGTCCCCCCTCCCATGCCCAATGCCCGAGCTACTCCATACACATACCCCTGACCCTCCCCCCCCCCCTCTCTCTTCTCCCTCTGCTCTCTGGGGCCTGGTCCCCGCTCTCTGCAGCCCCCTTCTCCCTGCCACTGGCTCGCCTTGTGGGTTCTCTTCTTTTGAGACCCTGCCTTTCTCTGGGCTCAGAGCCCTGCCTGGCCAGGGCCCCAGGGCTGGGCCGTGCCCAGGACACTGGAGGGTGTGGGACGCTGTCCAAACACAGTCACCCAGGTGGGCTGGTGGCTTCGTGGCTTCATTTGTAGTGGCATTGACAGTCTCGGGCCGCTGGTTTTGGTCTGGCATGGTTACACGGGAGGGGGTCTGGGCTGGCTGTCGGAGGCCAGGACTTGGGCCTTCCCTCTGCTCTGACCCTCTGCAGGCTTCAGTTCTCCCGTAGCTACGATGAGTGGGGCGGGAGGAGTGTGGACTGCACGACGTCCAGGATTTCAGCTTTAAAACACACACACAAGCAGGACAAAAAGGGGGTGGGCAACAAAACCTTATCTAGTCACTCTCCCTTCTCATCTTCGGTGCCTGAAGAATACCTAATTATTGGTTATCAGCCAAAGTCAGTGGTTTTCAAACAGAAGTCCTTGGAGCCCAAAGATTCTGGGGAAGCACCCCGGCAACAGACCAGAACGCCCACTTCAACCAGAATGGCTCCACGGACTAGCCAGCACCGTGGTTAGGAGAGCTTGGGCGGGCTTGGCAGCTGCAGACCCCGGCTGCTTATTTGAATCTGCTGAGCCTGTGTCTCCTCATTCAGGGGAAAAGGGGTGTCCACCTGCAGGGCTGTTTGCGAGGAGCCGAGATCACGCGTGTTGGGGGCTTAGCACGGGGCAGGGCGTACGACACACGCTCATGAGGTGCCGGCCGGCACTATCACTTTTGTTTTATATACTGGACATCCACGTTTAGATCTGTCTTGGAAACAAAGTTTGCTCAGGGAAGTATTTGGTAATCCACAGAGCTAGAGCTGACCCACTTTCTAAAGTTAATATCCCAAATCCTGTGATGGAATTCAGAACTGAGCTCCGCTCACCTGCCGTTCCGGGTTCCTCATGAGTCAATCCCACCCACCCATTTGAAAGGGTAAAGGAGGGGGTGCCATGTGGGGGTGGACTGGTTTGGAGCAGCTGGCGCTCTCTCTGGCCCTAGTTGG
This sequence comes from Tadarida brasiliensis, assembly GCA_030848825.1. Classification (NCBI taxonomy): domain Eukaryota; kingdom Metazoa; phylum Chordata; class Mammalia; order Chiroptera; family Molossidae; genus Tadarida; species Tadarida brasiliensis. Next base: position 101,677,359 of record CM061259.1, on the reverse strand, counting down.
TAGACAGTGGGATGCTGGGTTCCCTGGGGAAGTTGTATCTGGGCGATGGGGGCAGAGGCCACAGGAGTCGGTGTGCCATGGCCAGGTCAGTGGAGGAAGAGGGGGCAGGCGGAGGGCTGTCCTGGTCTGCTTGGCTCGTGGGTGCGGCCCTGGCAAAGGCTAACTCAGAGCCACCAGTGTGAGGTCAGGGCCTCCCGCAGGCAGGGTCTTGGGACAAGCTCTGGTCTGGCTCTTCTCCGGGCAAGGCCAGGAGGCGGAGACTGTCCGAAGGCAAGGACATGGCATGGTGGGGCTCTGGCTAGTCACTGCAGGGCTTTCCAGTGGGCACAGCTGAAGAAAGTGTCCCTCCTTCAGCAGCTAAGACTGAGTGACTTCTCGGGGCGGCCTGGGTGTGGATGAACAGAAGCTCAAAGGCTGTTCCTGGCCCGGCCATCTCTCTGTAGCTTAGCCTCCTTCCCCTCCTTGGGGTGGAGGAGGGGGACGTCCAGCTGGAAGACAAGCCACCCAGGGGCCTCGCCCAGGATTCGGGGCACCCTGCCTGCAATATGTCACTCTAGGGGTCCACTCATGTTTTCACTGTGAGTGAAACTGGACCTAGTCAAGAAGCCAAGGGTTTGAGTCTGGGCCCCTCCGTCCCCTCCCTCGGGGACCTGAGTCATCACTTCTGTCATCTGAGCAAGGGGAGAGCGGCAGTTGCCGGCGGGGCCTGGTGGAGTCATCGTGTGCTTCTTTAGCTGACACGCGTTCAGCCAAAGCGGGGACATACAGATTCTTCCTACAACGTCATTCTAGAGACAGACGACCGATGTCATCCGGGGCTTCACAGAAGAAGCAGGGACTGGCCCCAACGCTGGAGGACAGCTGGCCAGTCGGAGCTAGAGCTATGACACGGCGCTGTACTTTATGAGCTTTAATGGCTCTTCAAGGCCAGTGGTGACTCTACTGCACTTGCACCCTCCTTGCTAACCTTAGAACCACGCTTTTCTCCAGCTGGTTCTAAAAGATGCGACTCAACTTTTGGTGAAAGCCCCTCGTAAATTAAACTCGAGCTTGCCGGTCAGTGTGGGGTTATTAGTATCCTCATCATTTGTGACTCAGGGCAATTGAGTCTTTCCATTACCAAGAAACGATGCCCCCTCCCCACCACCCCGAGCCCTCTGCTGCTACAAGGGAGGGCCGACTGCTCCCACCCCTCAACCCCACTCACTGCCCCTGTTGGTGTCCCATGCGTGCCGTTGTGACTTCTCTCCCCCATGTCCCATCCTGTCACTGTACGTCCTAATCTGATGCAGTCTCTGCTCTGTGTTCCCTCCTCGTGTCCTGCGTGGAACCTCCTGGCCCCCGGGGCCACTCTTAGGTATCTGCTGGGAGCCGAGCTGGGAGGGCCTGTCCCTGCCCACAGAGACTGTGCCTGGCTTGGCTCCATCCAGGAGTGAGGCTGACTCCAGGAGGAGAGGGGAAGAGAGGAGAGGAGAGGAGAGGAAGAGAGGAGAGGAGAGGAGAGCGGTGAAGGGCAGAGGAAGTGCTGTCTGCAGGCTGCTGGCTGTGGAAGTCACACTGTCCAGCCCAGCCGGAGCAGATGCAGGAGCTGTGAGCATTTACGCTGGAAATGCCCAGGGAGCCAGCCCTGCCATGTCTGTGGAGGCCCTGGATGGAGAGCACAGGATCTCAGGCTCCTGGCACTCAGAGGCTCCTGCATCTTGGAGTCAGAAAGCCCAGAATTAGACCTGAGGACCGTCAGAGAAGACTGTGCCTTGGAGGATAGGCCTTTGAGGAGCGGCCAGGCTGTGGGTGCCTGAGGCCTGGACAGAGGAGCGAGTAGCACTCAGGGGTTCTGGCCTCTGCTCTGCTAGCGGCCAGCTGAGAGACCTTGGGCAGATCACTGCCCATCTCTGGGCCCCAGTTTCTCATCTGTGCAATTCAAGTGTCAGTCTTGACCTGCAACCTTCTGTGAATATGAGTCTTTAAGACTCTTGGCTTAGAGCTGAGAGGAGAAGATAATCTACCTTTGTCTTCTCTCTCTTCTTCCCTTGGTTCTACAGCCAGTAAAACGGGGACAGCTACAAACCCCCCAAAAGCTAGAATAGGCTGAATGGCAGGGCCCAGAGGCACAAATTCTGGGCTCCGCTGTGTGTCTGGCTGTGCCTCGCTTTCTCTCTCTGCATACGGGAGCTGTCTAGGCCAGTCACTGGGAAGCTCTGAACGCAAGCAGAATTTCAAGGACTGGCTCCCACTCCTGGCCCTGCTCTAGAATCTCCTGGAGATATTGTTTGCAGTGGAGATCCTCAGGCCCCACCCCAGGCTGAGTTTCTGAACTCCTTGAAGGGGCCTGGTTATGTGTGTTTTTGACGAGTTTCCTAATTGACTATGACACTTGAGGTCTTTTCAGCAGAGATGCATGAGGAGTCTAGGAGAGATTGGGCCTCATCCCCAGACCCTAGCACCCTTCTGTCCTTCAAGAGCTTTGGATTCTGGAGGTCTTAGGCAGCTGGTGTCTGAGACCCAGGATTGACTTCCCCATCAGAGCTTGGTGTAGGGGAGCCCTGGTCCAAGGGAGGCTTGACCTGGAGCTTGGTGATTGGTCGGTGAGACCCAGGCAGCTGTGCATGAGACCCCAGAACTTCAGGCTGAGAGAGGACTGGTCCCGCCAGGTCAGCTGCTACTGGTGGCCCTGGCTCCTTGCCCCCATGCCCTGCTGGCAAGGGACCACAGAGGATGACCCTGAGGCCCATCCTCCTTCCAAACCTCCCCTGTCATTTGTTCCTCTGCTCCCTGCCGTTTTCACGCTGTGTCTTTTCCTGTCCCATCTCTTCTCCTTGTTTTTCCAGAAAAGAAAGTCCAGTTCCAGCGTTCAGTTAATGGTGAGTGTCTGCCGTCTCCCAAACGCCGGTAAATGCTGGGCCTCGACCCCTTGCTCCTGCCTCCCTCCTGCAGGCTGCACTGGGACCCCGGGGCGGGGAGAGGGTGCTCAGGGCGTGCTTGGTACGTGTGCCTCGTGTGACAATATGTGTGTTGTGTGTGCGTGTTGTTGGCGTGTTTCTGTTGACACCTCCAACCCCATGGCCCAGACCAGCAGCCTGACAGTAGACCTGAGAACTCCGTCGGGTATGAAGGTTGATTTGAACCCCATCCCACATCCAGCCCTCGGCTTCTTGCTTCTCCCCGGCCTCTGCTCTGGGACTCATCTCAGGGCTTGCTTGGCGCCAGTTGTGGCGAGGGTCGAGGGGCTTGGCTTGGCCAAAGCAGTGGGCGCCGCAGAGGCCCTTCTTGAGCAAGGCTACACAGGCCTGCCGGTGGCAGAGGAGCCACAGCCCCTGCCTCTGTCTAAGCGTTCCAGTGGTGGCATGGCGGCCCACGTCCCTCTTCTTCTGGTTCCATCGCTGTCTCCCTCAGTTGTGTGGTTTTTCTCCCCCTGAAAAGCCCAGCTCTCTCACCCTGGGCCTCCCTCTCTCTCTTTCTTCCTCTCCTGCCAACGTGTGTATTCCTTCCCCATTCTGTGGCCACCATGTGCCTCTCGGCCCCTCGACACCCAGGACCCTTTCCCAGTTCTTCCAGAAAGGCCAGGGTTTTCCCTGCATCCATCCCTCCATCCACGCTCCGGCCACCAGCCACCTGCCTGGCTGGGCCCTTCCCCTCCTTAGGCCTGGAAGTGTGACAGGGTTTGCAGGGGAGCCTCCGGATGGCAGAGCCAGAGAGGCTTACGGAAACTGGGCCGCAGCGTCAGGCAGCCGGGCAGCCCCCACGGCCGCGCCGCTTGCTGCCGGCCAGGCGGCCTCACCGCCTCCCTCTTCTCTCTGGCAGGAATCTTCAGAGAGCACCAACACCACCATTGAGGACGAGGACACCAAAGGTAGGGGGGGCCTTGCCGTTGGCATCTGGGCCCCCAGGCCTCCTCGGGCCCCCTTCACTGACAGCCCCCGGCTTGAAAGGGCCCCAGTGCCAACCTTGTGTCCCCTGCTCTGCGCAGAACCTCACTGGGTTCCTTCCAGACTGAGTGCACTGTCTCCGGGCGTGGGACACTCAGCCCACTCGGGGAGCATAGCTGGACTTCTCTTATTGCAGGGGTTACGCATTTGCTTCACTATGTGTTAGAAAAAACCAATTTAACATATTCCTGTCGTACGTGGATCGCAGTGGTACGCATTTTTCTTTTGAAGTAAGATTTTGCCTTTTTTTTTAAAAGTGTGCTGATTTTTTTTTTTTATCCTCACCCAAGGACATTTTTTCATTTTTTTGTTCAGATAGAGTGGGAGGGAGAGAGAGAGAGAGAAACATCGACGTGAAAGGGACACATCGAGTGGCTGCCACCCGCACGACCAACCAGGGCCGGGGACAAACTGCAACCGAGGTACATGCCCCCAGCGGGAACCGAACCCGGGTCTCTCTGGACCGCAGGCCGACGCTCTAACTGCTGAGCCAAACAGGCCAGGGCAAGTGTGCTGATTTTTAAAACATGAAGTAATAATCCTAAGGAAAGGGAAAGCAAAAATGCAGAAATTTCCATTGTATTTCATGGGAAACCCTGCCTGGAGCAACCCAGAGGGCAGGAGTGGCTGTGGCCAGTGACCAACAGTCCTCAAAGCCCTCGGGGGACGGGGGAGCAGACCGCCAGGTCACTGTGATCGGCCGGTAAGAGAGGAAGTAACGAGGACGGTGACAGGAATAATGGCTGCCTTTTATGGGATGCTTGCTGTGGGCCAGACTGGAAGTGCTTTATATTGACCTGAGCTTCGTAACAACCCTGTGGGGTGGCTGCTGTCATTAACCCCACTCTACAGCCCCGGAAACAGAAGCGTTGAGTCCGTTGTCCCCAGGTCCCATAGCTCGTAAGGATGGAGTGTGGCTCCAGGGCCTGGCTCGTAGCTACTACGTGGGAGGCCTTGGTGTGTGGAAAACCAGCGTGAGCTTGGAGGAGGGAGGACGAGTGCTGTCTTCCGGTCAGGGGACACCAAATCCTCGGATGAGTTGGTGACGTTCTGTGCTCTGTCTGCACTCAGCCCTCCTCATCCCCCCAGGACGGGGACACCAGAGAGTGCCCGGGTTCTCACGCTTGGGCACATGTCAGAGACGCCCAGGGGGTCTCTGGAATCTAGAAAAACAACGTTGACCTGGAGAGATCACAGCTGTACCAGCTCAGACATTTTTCAGTAGTTTAGATACTTCGCCTCTAAAAGAATATGATGATGGGGAAAAGAGCATTTTATTATGTAATAAATATTTTTGCACAATTGCAATTCAGGCTTTAAGGCAGTTTTGATACGATAAGCACCATGACTACCTCCTGACTCTGCCAGGATACCCTGGAAGATCAGCCCCACTCTGTGTACGGACCTTTCCGCTCAGTCCCAGCTGGTGGCGGGTGGGGGTGGATCACTAAAGCAAATCAATTTTCTCTGATGGCACTAGTGCCAACCTTTAAAAATACATTGTCTTGAAGAAGAATTCCCTGTTAGGGTCAAGCTGGCATTCTAAGTCCCTCAAGTGTGAGTCTCTATTCACATCCTGGCCCCAGCCCCGTGGATTCGGATTCTATAGTTTTGTGTTGGGCTGAGACATGGCGTTTCTGGGACGGTCCCATATTTGAGGCTCGCGGTCCCAATAGTAAGATTGGGATTTTGAGCAGACCCGTTTTGGCCTCATAATCCTGGTCTCAGAGCAGACGGGGACGATGGGGGCAAGCTAACTCTGTGCTTCTTCACTGGGGTCCATTGCTGGTTGACCTTGGACAACGTACTCAACCTCTCTGAGCCCCAGTTTCCTTAACAACAAAGTGGTGGTGATAGTAGTTCCAACCAAAGAGGATTGCTGCGAAGGTGAAATGAGAGGCTGCATATAAAGTGCTTACACAGTGTTTGGCACATGGTAATTGTTTAATACATCTTAATTTTTTTTTTTTTAACTAGTGCTTGTGGTCGACAGGAAGCCACATGCCATTTTTGGAACATCAATTTTACTGAAAGATTATTTTAAGGCAAATATTTATATATTAAACAGACAGAGAACTATTTGGAAGAGAATGCAGAATGTGTGTGCGCTGTTGCTGTAAAATACGAGCTGCCAGAGACGTTCTCCACCTGGGGCGGTGGGTCTGGGTTGCATCCCTGAGGCCCCGCATTTACCATCATAATTCTCTGCTTTAGAGAGAACACGATGGGAAAATTTGTGAGGTCTTGAATTTTATTTAGTTTATCTAGGCTCCCCCCCTTTTTTCCTTCTTAAATTTTTTTAAATTGATTTTAGAGAGGGAGGAGAGACAGAGCGAGAGAGAGACAGCCATGTGAGAAAGATCCACCCATCGGTTGCCTCCCGCATGCGCCCTGACCGAGGATTAAACCTGCAACCTAGGTGCCCTTACTGGGAATCGAACCCGTGACCTTCCAGTGCATGGGAAAATGCTCCAACTAACGGGACCACATTGTCCAGGGCTAAGCCCCTTTTACAGGAGGAGAGCTGAGGCTCAGGGAGGAGGAAGGGCACATCAGGTTATTAATGGCAGAGCTGGGACCCATTCCTTGCCTCGGTTTCCCCACATGTAGAAGGCATGTCTGATAGAAGAGAGGCTGGCTCAGCCAGGAGCTTTTCCTGTGTTTGGTAGGAAATAAGAGTCCCGTGCCTCCCTCAGCTTCTCCAGGCCTCAGAGAAACTTTCCAGAGAACCATTTCCTGGTGTTGATTTGTTAAGTCTTCGTCCTAAGTGAGAATAGCAGCTGGTGGGGTGGATTCTGACCTAACATCAAAGTTAATTAGAAATGTCACCCTCCAGGGAACATTTTCCCCCAAGCAAAGAAAGGGACATTCATATTTCAGAGCACCTCGGACTTCACGCACAGGCCTCTTACCCTCCACATTTCACTGGGCTATGCCAGGCTTTCTCCCCACTCCCCTACCTCCTCCTGGTCAGCTCCATGAAAAATTAATTTCCTCTGCAACCCAAAAAGCTGCCTCGGAATCTCAGCAGAGACATTCTGGGAAATATCAGCCAGGAACGCTGATCCCATCTCAGCCTCGGCATGCTGTGTGACCTTGAGAGAGTGCCTTACCTCTCTGGGGCCTCAGCTTTTTATCTGTAGGGGAGCACAGCTGGACTGTCTGGGTGAATAGCTGGCAGATGAGAAATGTACACGCTGCTCCTGGGCAGCTGCTGAATGAACCCTTCACACAGCAATGGGGTTTCTGAGGGCATAGGAGGGGCCCAGAGCCAGAGTGAGTTCCTCCAGATTTAAGGAGCACTAGACTCCCAGATCTTTTGTCCCAGAGAATGAAGCTAGGGAGATTCCTGCCCACCAGGCTTTGACTGTTGGCAGAATTGGTGTCCTGAGTGGCTGGAGGCAAAACCAAGTTAGGCACTGTCTCAGGTTGCATTATTAGTGGTATAGTGTCCAAAGTGGGGAGGAGATAGAGAGTACTACCCCAGACCTGGTATTGTGTAACATCCAAGCCACACCTGGGATTGTGTGCTTACACTGAGCGAGGCCTTTGAAGAGTAGATGGCCGCCCGGCCGGTGTGGCTCAGTGGTTGAGCATCAACCCATGCACCAAGAGGTCGCCAGTTCAATTCCTGGTCAGGGCACATGCCCCGGTTGTGGGCCAAATCCCCAGTGGGGGGCATGCAGGAGGCGGCCAATCGACGTTCTTGCTCATCGATGTTTCTATCTTTCCCTCTCGCTTCCTCTCTCTCTAAAATCAATACAGAAAAAAGAAAAAAAAAAGGAAGAGTAGATGGCCTGCTTGAGTCAGATCCTGCAAACCACATGCTAGAGGCCTTCAGCCCTGAGGAAGGAAGACTGGCGGGGGAGGGATTAGTCCAGGGGAGCAGGCACTCAGTGCAGGGCCCCAGAAGGCAGAAAGGGACCAGAACTATAGCTAGGTGCTTTCAAGGGGACAGATTTCAGCTTGGAAGAAGGAGGCAGGTGCCAGTGGTGAGAGCTGTCCAACAGTGAGCGGCTGCCCGGTAGGCTGCGAGCCCAACGCCAGACAGAACCGGCACATGTGAGGCCGCTGGGAAGCATCCCTAGCTGAGGTTGGAGGCTCTCCCCAGGAGGAAGCTCCAAGGCAGAGACTGGCACGTGGTAATAAGCACAGCTCTGGTATGGGGGCCAGGTAAGTGCTCTCCATAGTGCATCACTAATTACACAAAGAAGTTGATACAAAGGGCTTGGAACAGTAGTTGTTCTTAGTGAGGACCACATGGGTATCAGCTATTTCTTCTGATATCTTCTTAACTCACAATCCTCAGAACCACCCTATGAGGTAAGTACTATTAGTAGCTCCAATATACATATGGGGAAACTGAGGCATGGGGAAGTCCCTTGCCCAAGGCCCCACAGTTATTAAGAAGCAGAGCCACGATCCAGACTCAGGGAGGCTGGCTGTAGAGTCCATGCCTTTGACCACTTTGCTAGCCTCTCTGAGATGGCATGAGAAGCAGCCCCCAGGAGACAGGGCATTAAGCACAGGCTCATGCAATGTCAAGCTGGAAGTTCCTAAAGTCCAAACAGGAGACAACGGAGGTGGCCCAAGTCCCATGGCCTGCCGTGAGCACGTGGACTCGCTCTGGGTCATCACCTCGATTCTGAGTGGGAGCGGCTGGAATGAGGTGTCTCCTGGCAAGGGTGGGTTGCTTCCCATCCTCAGTCTCCAACTTCCGTGAAGGAAGGCAGAGTTGACCAGGAGGCCGGGCTCTCGGGCTCCCAGGGACAGAGGCCACCAGGCGACTTGGGCAATTCCAGGAAACAGGGCCAAGAGCAGCCCTAGACCCTGGTTTGGTGCCGTCCACTTGTTCATTCACTCCTGCCGCCTCTGCCCCAGCCCCAGGCAAGGCCCCTGAATGACCTGGCAGAGCTCACCCTCTAAGACGGACTCATTCCCAGCCCTGGTGATTCTTAGTGGAGCCAAGAGAGAAATACAATAATTTGTCGTTCACGGTGGTAACTGACGTTGAAGACGATAATTGCTATGTCTGCTGAGCACCCACCATGTGCCAAGAGCTGTTCTGGGCGGGGCCCCTGCCCCGAGGGGCGTGTGCTTTCGGGGAGAATGTGATGGGCTTGGACTGCGAACCCTGGGCAGCTGGCCCCCGATGCAGACTAACTTCTCTCCTCCAGTTTGCTTGCCTCCGATGTGGAAGTGATAGCCGATGAAGTTGTGCTGCGAGCCTTCAACATTCCACAGGTTGAGCACGCAATGCCTGGTGCAGTATTTAGTTAATGAGTTCCCCTGGGGACAGGCCTGTTCCAGGCTCCTGGGATCCACGGCCCAGCCTCCGTGTAACTCGTACTTGAGTTGGGGAATAGACAGGGAACATGTTGGGGTGCCAGGGTCCTCTGGAAAAGGTCCTGGGCTGGGAGCCAAGCTCTGCACCCTGCATGGTCTGTGTCCTTGGGCAAGTCACAACCCCTTACTGAGTTCCCCAATAGCTTGATAAGGAGGCTGAGTCCCTGGTCTCCAGGGGTTCTTCCAGCCTGGCAGTTCTGTGACTCCGTGACCTCTGGGTCTGAGATGAGCTCCCCGTGTGAGATAGGGAGGGTGTCATGGGCAGAAACGAGGAAAAGGGCAGGGCCAGGGCCTCAGCCAGGCACGGGCTCTCTCCCGCACCAGAGAAATGGCCTACGTGTCCATCTGCCGCACCTGAGGCTGCTCCGTAGGCCTGAGCGGCCAGGAGTTGGAGCTGAGCTCGAGCCTGGGGGAGGAGGGGCGGAGGCCTGCCCTTGGAAACGGTGTGAAGCTTCTGGTAGGACCACCTTTCCAGGAGCCAGGACGTCTGACTTCAAATTTCTTCATGACTGAGGCTTAGTCTCCTCACTGTTAGCTGAGGAAACTGCCCCCCGCCCCCCCCAGCTCCCAGGGTGTCTGAGGAGCAGATGTGGCCATCGTGTGGGAGGATGCCAGGCTTCGGTCTGAGTGCTCCGTGCTCATCACCGCATCCCACCTCCATGCCAACCCCAGGAGGGGGCACTACCGTCTCATCGACAGACCAGGAAACGGCCTGGTGGCCCACAGCGGCACACCTCGTGAGGGCCTGGCTCGGAATTCCTTTATTTACTTTCTGTTTTTTTAGAGTACAGCCTAGAATGCAAAGTCCTTCTATACATAATGGCCCCAGAGATTTGTTTTTCTTTATTGATTTTTAGAGAGAGAGAGGAAGGGAGAGGGAGAGAGAGAGAAACATCCATGTGAAAGTGAAACATTGATGTGAGAAATATCGATCGGCTGCCTCCCTCATGTGCACCACTGAGGATTGAGCCTGCAACCTTGGCATGTGCCCTGACCCGGAATCGAACTGGCAGCCGTACATGGGACGACGCCTAACCAACTGAGCCACACGGGCCAGGGCCTGGGTTGGAATTTAGATGAAGCCTGTCTGGTACTGAAGCCTGGATTCTTTCCATGATACGTTTGGCACTGAATGAATGAGAGGTGACGTTGTCCCCATTTTACAGGTGGGAAAACTGGGGCTCTCACACATATAATAAGAAAAGAGACATCTAACCCTCTACCACAAAGACAGCAGCTGTTCATTTTGTTGCAATGGTGACAGGGGAGGCCAGGTCTAGCAACTGGGATTTATTATGCCTAGAAAGTCCTGGAAAGCTCAGAGCCTGATTCCTACAGACATCCAAATGGAGCATAAAGCTCCCCAGACCTAAGGGAAGTAAGCCCCGAGACCTTCCTTAGAGGCCCCAGTTTGGGCACGGGGGAGCCCCTGGTTCATGGCTGCTAGTGACAACCACCACAGTTGACCTTGTTTTGATTCAGGAGGTAACGCAAGGTGATAGGGAAGCATATTTTGACGTCAAAACAGGCCTAGGGTCAGAATGGCCATCATTGCTATTTTTTGGAGGCAAAGGCTGCCCGCTAAGACACTGGCTCTGTTCTTTGTAGCTGAGGGAACTTTCCTACCTTTGTCACCTTTCTGGGCCACAGTGTCTTGTTTGTGAAGTGGGAGTGATGATAGCTACCTGTCATGGCTCCCATGAGGATCAACGAGACAAGCACATGAGGCCCTGAGGTCCCAGTGCAGGGTCGGGCACCTGTTGAGGACTCAGGAAATGGTAGTTGGTGCTTCACTGCTGTCACGATTGCTGCTATTTCTGTGTCCCCTCCTGCCTTACAGTGCGGAAACAGGAAATTATAAAAGTGACAGAGCAGCTGATTGAAGCCATAAGCAATGGAGATTTTGAGTCCTACACGTGAGTCGTCTGGGCCCATCCTGCATGTCCTGCCTGGATTGTTGTTCGGGGGGCTGACGGCTAACTGTGGGGTCCTTGTCTCTGACCCTCAGTCACTCACCCTGCATGTGCTGTGAATCCCACTGAACTCATGCTTCTGTTTTGCATTCGGACTTTATGCTTTTATTACGCTTTCTGTTCAGAGCGCTCCTCTCTACCTTAGCCCTGCTCCTCATATCTTGTTCCCCAGGGGGAGCTCCAACAGGACTCTTTTGCTTCCCCAAGGAAAGAGGGGGTGGTCTCCACCCCAGCACGGGCCTCCTCAGGAGAAGAGCAGGGAAGGAGGGGAGGGAGGCAGGCCCCTCCTTAGTCTTGCCTGTGGGCCTGGGTCTTCACCTTGGACCTTCTCAGACCTCTGACCTCAGCTGGGCAGGACTGAGCAGGGTGTGTACCTCCAGTGAGCAAGGGTGAGCAAAAGAACCTCAAAATGAAACCTTAAAGCCTCTGGGGAGTAAGGCAATGTGCACAGAAATAACAAAAGGAAACAGATGGTATAATATGTTCTCTGCACACCTGGGCCAGCCCTCGGAGGGCCAGCTGTGTGCAAAGGCTGAGCTGGAGCGCCCCCTGGTGGTCACCCACACAGCATTCTTGGTCTGGCCCAGAAGCAGGTCCTGAGCCTGCCCTCCGCTGGCTCCAGGGAGAGAAAGGACTCCCAGCTGAGGCCTCAATCTCTTGGCCTCTTGGCCACGGCTAATAAGTCTGGGCCTGAAGACCCCACATACGGTTTTCAGTGGACAAAAGCTGCCAACTAAGGCAGAATGACCCTTGCCTGATGGGTTCAGGTGAGGTGGGAACAACCTGGCAGGGTTTGCTGCTTGGGCAGCCTGTTCCTGGTTTCCACTATGCCCAGGACTGAAATGCGTCTTCCAAAGGCCTGGCAGGCCTCTGTGGGAGGGTTTCTGCAACGAGGGGTGGCAAAGCCCCAGCAATCTACTGGTTATCTCTGGAGGAACAGGACCTTGGGAGGTGCAGGTGTGCGACTGAGGCCGCATGTACATGTGTGTGCATGCACACGTGTATGCATGCACTTGTCCATTCATGCATGTTTGTGATTGTGTGCACAGGTGTATGTGCACTGGGTGTGCACCAGATGTTGCATGAAAGCATGGAAATGCGCTAGTGAACAGGTTTTGCAGCTGGCCCTAGAAAGAGTTGTCAGCCATGGGAGACCCAGGGAGTGGCTCTGGTAGGATACAGCCAGGGAAGGAGGGAAAGAGAGGTGGCTCCTGTGGACCCCAAGCCTCCCAGTGCCATTTCTGGGGACCCCTCCCACCTCTGTGATGTCACTTCCTCTGGCATCTGTAGTTTACTCTAGGCTTTGACCCCTTGCCATAACCTCTGGGGCCCATGGTGTCCTGAGTCTGGCCCTGTGTAACCCTGGATAACCCTTCGTGTCATGAGCCTTGGTTTCCCTACATGTACAATGCAGTTAGAGCAGATGGTCTCCTTCAGAGGCAGGGATGCCCAGAAACCTCCTAGAGAGGGGCTTCCCCGATGGTGCTCAGACTCCCGGATGCTCAGAGCGCAGACCTCCAGCCTTGTGGGATTCTGCTGCTGGAAGGTCCTGAGCATCCCATATGATCTGAGCACAGCCCCCAGCCCCTGGTTAATCCACCTGGAAAATTCGAGTCCTGAGTGGAAAAGCGAGTTGAGGGGACAGGCAGGGCAGCACAGGGACAGAGCGCCCTGCACTTGCCATGGTGTCCAGCTCAGAAAGTGCTGGGCCTCACACCCTCCTCCAGTTGTCTCCAGTTCCTCCCCAGATTGGGGTCTTCGCTTTTCCTGGGGTACTTTCTGTCCCCAGCTTCACTGTCATTGTCACAGGAGTCCATGTAGTGCCACAGAGACCTGGGGGTGGGGGAGAGTTTTTCCCTTTCCCCACCCAGCTGTCAGGGTCTCTGGGAAGTCAGAGACCTGGAGGGGAGCGCTGCCCTGAAAATACACAGCCCCGCCCCCTCCTCCCAGGCATCTCACAAAGAGGAGCTGGGTTCACAGTGAGGGCTGCTGCTAACAACGGGGCGTCTTTGCTTAAAGCAGCCAAGCGCACCCTTTCTGGGATTAGACCTTCTTGGTGAGAGGTCGCTTTAACATGAAGGAAAAGGTCCCCTTCCCAGGAAAACAGATTAGGAATCCCCCCTCCCCCGTGGATCTGCTGCTCTGGGCCAGAGTGGGAGGGTGGGGTGCACTTTGGAGAGTAGCATCCCGGCTGACTTGTGCAGGGCACGACTCTGCATGCCATTCATGGTGCTCTTGCCTGGAGAGGTCAAGCCACCTGCTGGGGAAATGGCAGAGCCAGGACCTGAACCCAGGCTTCCCGGTTCTAAGTGGCACCCACCAGTCAGCGGTGCCCCACACTGCACAGTTCGCAAGCCCCTTCCCCATCCATCCGCTTTATTGATCTTGTGAGGTGGGTGCAATTACTCCAATTTTACAGGCTCACCCTCCTTGGGCCCAGGCCCTTGGATGAGGGGGTAGCTCTGAGAGGCTACCCCAGCCCCTCTTTCCTCTGACTTCCTCCCCCAGGAAGATGTGTGACCCCGGGATGACAGCCTTCGAACCCGAGGCCCTGGGGAACCTGGTCGAGGGCCTGGACTTCCATCGATTCTATTTTGAAAACCGTGAGCAATTCCTTCTGTCTGGGGTGCCTGTTGTCTGCTCTCGGTCCATGTCCTGCCGGATGGCACAGCAGGGTGACGGGCAGGGCCCCCGGGGCAGCTCAGGAGCCAGCGAAGAGGAAGACCCCGTGTGGACAGGGGTTGGTACCATCTTGGTTCCCTCTCCTAACCCTGGCCCGTCCAGCTGCCAGCTGCCCCTCCCGTGGCTGAGGATGGGGACCTGGGATAAGTGTGGCAAGCCTTCCCAGCCCTCTCCTGCTCGGGACGCTGCCCAGGGAGGGCCTGGCGAGGGCCTTACTCCCATTTTATAGCTTAGGAAGCCTTCCCACGAGGACACACACCCAAGTTACAGTCATCCTGACACCTGGGACCACCCAGCTGCCCAACTGGACACAAGCAGGCTCGTGGGTTGTTGTGTAAGCGCCCCCTCTGGGTGGGCAGTCTGGGGAAGAGGAGCGGCCCCAAGCTCACACTGCTGTGCCCTGCCTGTTCGTCTAGGTCTCTGTGCGCATGTCCGTCCTTTCGGGCCTCTCCTCCGCAGGAGAGACCTGGCAGCTTTGCACCAGGGGCTGTCGGGGCTGAGGCTGGGCCTGACCGAGGGTGCTTCTGCCTGTGTCCGTGTCTCACCTTGGCCAGGGGTCAGACAGGATGAACCAAGGCACATGCAGGTTAGGCTCGTGCCGCTGAGGACACGGAGGAAGGCTTTGAGAGGTGTCACATCCAGGGTCTCCCACAGGGAGGGCACTACCACTGAGGCTTCCCCGGATGATTTCCAGTACATGTGGGCGCTGCTCAGAGCCACACTGGTCCTCACAGCGAGAACGCTGTCCCTTTCTAAATTCTCTTTCCATGCGCCTGGCTCCATCAAGGGGAAAGGCTCCGTTGGGTCCTAGTCTGTCTTGAACGCCTCTTAACACTTTCTAACTTCCCTCTTCGTCGGAGAGAGCAGTCTCGGGCTCAGATCTCTTGCAGGCAGGGGTGTGGCGCTAGGACTGCATAACTTTGTTTCATTTTCGCTGGACTTGTTACCATTGTGTTCTGTGATTCTGGTTGTTCGCTAATGATTGTGCTAGAAAGCTTTCTTTTCAAATCAATTGGTATCAATTAATAAAATGAGTCCATTTAAGACAATATTTTCATGAAGTACAGGTGACACATGGTTAAAATCAAGGTGGTCGTTAAGTGACTGGAGTAGGATCTAGTCCAGCTGTTCATCACACAGAAGGGGAGACTGAGGTCCAGACAGGGAAGTGACTTGTCCAAAGGAACCCAGAAAGTTGGTGGCAGACCTGAGTCCTGACTCACTCCACGCCCTCCCTTCCACGTGCTGCCCCTCATCTGCCTGTCAATGGCCATCAGCTGGACACTTCTGCCTGTACCCAATCTGACTGAATCGTATAGAGTATAGGGGCTCAAGAGCACCCCAAAAAGCTGCAAAGAAGGAAGTTGCATTTTTCCTTGATCAATCAAACTCAGATTCTCCAAGGCCAGCAATGGGGATTCTCATGTGAAGAGAGGTGGCTGGAGCCCCAACGTTCCCCCTCATCCTGGAGCTCCCTGGCTGATCACCACAGCCATCTCTCTACTTGTCTGTCCTCTGGGGGTGCTGGTTCCCCAGTGTGCAACCACAGTCTGCACAGAGCAGAGTCTGGGCTGAGCTGACTCTAAGGGATCAGGGATGTCGAAAGGGAAAAGAACACAGAGAGAAGCCCATGCTAGCCCTTGGCCTGCGTCCAGGTGGTCCGCCCCATCATAGCACCAGCCCCCTAAATTCTAGGCTTGACCATCTGGTCATGTCAAAGGACCCACAAGTATCTGCAAGACCCAGAGTATCTGCTCACTCCTGGCTAAGTCCCACCCTGCTGCCTGCCTTTTCCTGCTAGAGGACCTGGCGTCTCTCTCCCATGCTATCCATGGGATGTTGAAAACTTAGTTATTCAAGAGACACCATATCAGAGTGGTTGTTTCTTCACAAATGCCCCTCTGGATCCCCGCGCTCATCAACAACAGCAAGGCCCAGTGACCTCAACAATGCTAAGATCTGTTTGTCCCTTCTGGGATTGTTCTAGATTGCTGATTCAGTCCCCCATAGAGACTGACTTCTTTTAGGTTCTACTGAATTTCTTTCAGAAACTGCCCCAGCTTAGGACAAGTCAGGTTGCTTCTCTGGACCTCAGTTTCCAGATCTGCTAACTGGATGCATTGAACTAGACCGTCTTGAGTGCCTTCAGCTCTGGATGCTATCGAGGGTGCTTACAGAGGCCTCATTGCATTCTGTAGGAGGGCCACTGGGTCACCGCTGACCTCTGAGGTCACTCCCAAGCCTACAGCACAAAAGCTGTGTGTTCTCTCTGCAAGCCCAGAATTGTAAAAGTCTCTTAGTATCCAAGACCCAGTGATTTTGAGTCCTTTATCCAAAGCCTGGGTAGAGTGTGATTATAATATTAGGGGTGGATACTATTGCAGGCTTTCTGCAGTCCTGAAAAAAAAAAAAAAAAGATATTTTAGAATTTTCAGGAAATCAATGACTCACAAAGCTGGCTGGGCATCAGAATCAGAGAGGGTGGGGAAGGGGATGGGAGCTTCTTAATACCACAGATTCTTGAACTGGCATCTCCAAGGGTGGACATGTGCCCTCTGTAGGGTTTGGACCTACATTTGGGCTACACTAAGGAAAAGCATAAGGGTCACTCTGGAGCCCAAGGTGCCCATGACCCTTGCCCAGACCCTCCCTGGGTCATTGTCTTTCTGTGCTTTTGTTTTCTATCTTGCTGAAAAAAAATTAAGAGCTCCTAGAATCAAAATAAGTAATAATCATTAATAATAATGGTGGCTAATGTTTCCCATAGAGAAAGAAGTTTCAGATACTTTTGTCAGTTCTACCATGATTTTAAGTGGTATGCATTTCTCCCTAACTCTGGAAAGCTCCATGACCTCACCCCATGACGACAAATGCCATCCTTACAATTCCACGGTTCTAAGATTCTACAATCTTAACATACCCCAAATTTCTATAATTCTACATGTTGAGAAGAGAGGTGGCAAATGAGGGGCCCATGTGTTTTATGTGGCCTGCGTGATGTTTTAGATTTGGATTAGATGCCAATAGTTAAAAATGAGACATTTCCACATAAAAATCCAGATTTCTAGATTCTCTCGAAAAGTCAGGAAGTGTAGCAACACGGATCTGTTCCTCACATAGCAACCGGCAGGGAACTTGTGTACAGGGCGCCCTCTGTAGATGGGACATGGTGAGCCAGTCACCATATCTCCACCACTCCCTATTGTCTCCCTGACCCAGAGGCAAATGGTCAGTTGTCATTTAGCATCTTATACCCAGCTTAGCTCCTCATTTATGTACTTGCCTGGTCTCTGTAGGGATCTGGGCTCGAGGCTCTGGTCTAAACGGATTTGATTCTATAATCATCTGAGTCCTATTTGTCTGTGTTTGAGACACTCTGATTCTAAAACTTCATTTCCCTGTGTTTGAAGACTTCAGAGTGTCTGAAATCCGTCATCTCTAAGCTGGGATGTGCCCTAGTCATCTAGGAGTTCCGCCTTGACTCCCAGGTAGCTGAACCCGGTCACAGAGACCGCTCCTCTGGAAATGAGGCAGGCAGGGGGCCTCTGAGAGGGTCTGTGGGAGTCGGGGAAGTGAAGGAAGTGAGGCAGGAGGCCCCCCAGTTGCATCTGCTCTGCTCGCTCCCACCCTCGCCTGCAGTGTGGTCCCGGAACAGCAAGCCTGTGCACACCACCATTCTGAACCCCCACATCCACCTGATGGGCGACGAGTCGGCCTGCATCGCCTACATCCGCATCACGCAGTACCTGGACGCCGGTGGCATCCCCCGCACGGCCCAGTCGGAGGAGACCCGCGTCTGGCACCGCCGGGATGGCAAATGGCAGATCGTCCACTTCCACAGATCTGGGGCGCCGTCTGTCCTGCCCCAGTAAGAGCCCCTCCTTTCTGCCTCTGTCATTAGGACCATCTAAAGGGAGGTCATGGGGTGGGGGCGGGAGGACCACAGGAGGAGACCAGGCCTGCAGGTCCCAGGGCAAGAGCTGGGCGGGCCCCTTAGGTAGCAGCTCCCTCCATCTAAGGAGGTAGGTTGGGGTGGTTGCCAAAGGAAAACGGGGCAGCCTCAGATGCACCTGCATTACCCACCGCGCATATCATGTCTTACAGTTGAAGGACCAGGCTGGGGCACTTTACTGCAGAGATCTACTCTTCGTCCGTGGAATGTCGCTGCTGGTTCTCCCACCTTGGATTTTGCTGGAATTCCCCCAATCACGTCACCCCACTACCACCGCCATCACCGTCACTTTCATGCCTGCATCAAGAAAACCTACCCGCAAAAGCTATCGCGTCTTTGGAACAAATAGCCACATCTCCCCGCCTCCCACCTGTCACTCGCAGTCTCTGTCCCCAGCCAGGGTGGAGCATCCTCAGGCCTAGATGCCCTGGATGCTGGCCCTGAGTACCCCCCACCTGGCTGTCATTGGCCTGACTTGTCTTGGCTGCAGGCCAGAATGCCCAGCTGTGTGTTCACCCAGGGTCTGGAGCGAGGGAGCGGCGGAGTCGGGAGATCCCTGATCTCTCCTCTTCCGGGGTCCCCTGGGAAAGGCAGATGAACCCCTAATACCTTGAGCCAACCTCCCCTGTGGGAGAGAGTGAGAGAGGAGCAGATGCCAGGAGACTCTGCCTCAGACTGCCTCCCCAACTCCTCTGCCACCCTGCCCTGCCCTCCGGCCTCCGCCTCTCAGGGTGCCCCCACTCTTCCTTCTTGCTTCTCTGACGTTTACCTCCAACACTAACCGCCCATTCCACCCCTCCACCAGGCCCGGGAATTCCAGCTTCATCATATTTGAGGGAGAAAACCTGATTGCTTTTTTGGGGGGCAAAAGAAAGCAACCTCTAGGTTATCACTTCTACTTGGACCGCATGCCTTTTTATAGCCAAACTCCTGTGTTTCGTAAATGGATTTCGCGTTCATGGATATTTATGTAATAACTAGACCTCTCAATTATTGTGAGGAGGGTTGGGCTGGGTTGGGAAGGGAGGTGGGAAGAGGGCAGAAGGGTAGTTTTTTTTTTTTCTGTTCTAGTTCTTTTATTTATTTATTTTTTAATGTCATCTCTTAGATGGACTTTGTCACCGGTGGTTACCCAGGGCCGAGGTAGACTCAGCCCCAGTAGGAAGGACCTCACTGAAATTTTGGTCCCAAGGTTCTTTTCAGGACTGAATCAGATGTTAGTGCTGATAAGAAACAGTAAATCGGGGCAGAGAGTTGGGGGGCGGGATTCAGGGTGGAAATATCTGGACTTTTCTTTGCTTGCCTCCCAAACCGGGGTCCTCACTACCACACTTCCCAAGATTTCATCCCACCTCATCTGTGTGCCACCCCCAGCATCCCCACCTATCTCTGGGGGTGTTCATGAGCATGTGTCTCCATCGCCCACCCCCTCGGTGTCTGCTGGTCCAAGCAGAGCACTGGAATGTCTACTCCTCACGCCTCGTCCTGCAGCGGTGGGTTCACATCGCTCCGTCCTTTTTCCTTTTCCTTTCTCGTGCCCTCTTCCCTGGGACTGACTCTGATGTGGAGTGCCTTGGCATGTCCACGAGGATCTACTGTCTGCACTGTTTTCTTTGCATGACTTTATATGCAGTAAGTATGTTGAAAAAAAAAAAACAGAAAAGAAGAAAAATCACTCAGCAAAACCAATCTACATGTCTTGGACAAAAATAATAGAGGTTGTATTCTCAGTGTCCGACTCGGAAATATGTCGCTGCCTCTCTGTGCTTTTGGCCTCTGTGTGGCCGTGTTTTGCCAGCATGAGATATTGTCCCCTCTGGAGGATTTTAGGGGAGGAAGAGCCATATCCCCAAGGCTGTGGAGGAGGCACTGATTCCCCCGAACCTTCGGGGAGTCCTGGGTGGTGAGTGGAGCAGGACTGATGGGGATGTTTGATCCAGACCTTTCTGAGTTTCCCCGATCGTGGGCTGCCTGCTGGGCTGTTCTCTCAATTGCTGCTGCCCCGGGGACAGGTGAGGCGGGCGGGCTGGGGGCTTCCGGCCAGGAAAAAGGCTGCTCAGGCCTCCTGGTCTCCAAGCTGGTCGATTGCTGGCCTCCATCTGTGGCAGAGACCCTGCCGCCAAGTCTGGCCCAGGAAGGCCCAGTGATCCCAGCATCTCAGTGGCAAAGCTGCCTGCCGCCCTGTGAGCTGCCTGCCCCCCAGCCATCCCCAAGCCGAAGGTGTGTCCTTCACCAGGGGGTGCTGCCACTGCCAAGGCCAAGTCTGGTCCTTTCTTCAGCCTTGGTTTCCCCAGCCTGCCCAGCCTGTGTGGTAGGGCTGCTGGGAGAATCAAATGGGGTGGTGGAACTGACAGGGTTAGTCACTGGTTGGACTCCTGTTCCATTCTGAGCCTGGCCAGTCCCCTCCCCACCGGCCCCCTCATTCTCCTCTTTGGTGCCTGTCAACTGCTCATCAGCAGTGGACTGCGGGGACGAGAGCCGTGGTTTGGGGGTTATTAGGATTCCATTCCCAGCTCTGACCAGACTTGCTGTGTGACACTGGGCAAGTCCTTCCCCTGCTCTGGTCCTCAGTTTCCCACCCAAGGAAACTGAGCTGGAAGACACCAATGTCCTGCCTTTCATTTGCTGACACACTTCCTGTCCACCGTGTCCCTCTCTAAGTACCAGGGAAGTGGAGGCAGGTCCCTCCCCCAGGCTGAGATGGCCCCACTGTGAAGGCCACGCCTGCGGGTGGGCAGCCAGCCAGTGTGGACCGCAGGGCACGGTGTGACCCTGAGGCAGCAGGTGGGAAAGGGGCAGAAACAGCAGCCCAGAGCCCCGCCCCCACCCAGACAGTCAACCCTGTGCTCCTTCCAAACATCTGTAGATGCAAAAAATCCAGACCTAAGACAAGACCTAGGTTCCAGCATGCAAACACGTTTGTAGGAAAGTGTTCTCCCGGGTTCCTGCCCGCCGGGGCGCTAACCCTGACCGTGGCCTCCTGTCTCCCTTCAAGGGACGACCCTCTGGGGGGGGGGTGTTTGCCAGACTCCCCGTGCTGGTTTCTTTGTTACTATTTGTTCGGGGTTTTGTTTTAGTTCTTTCTTTTTTCTTTTCTGTTTTTAAAAATATGTGGCTGTGAACTTGAATGACCACTGCTCAAACTTTCTGCTCTTGGGGAGGGAGGGGGGAAAGGAGGGGCGTCTGTTTTATTCTTGGTGTTTTCAGTGCAATAAATAGCTACAAACTTCTGTGCTGTCTCCCTGTCTGGGTCAAGCTCACGCTGGGAGGTTGCTTCCTGTTCTAGGTCTCCCTAGTTGCAATCATTCTGATTGGACCTACTTGATCACAGGCTCAAGGCTGAGCCAGCCGCTGTGGGGTTAGGCCTGGACCACATGCCCCATTATGCCTGGGCTCTCAGGCACTTGGGGGGCCCTTAACAAAAGCTAAGGGGTTTCCACAAAGAGCCAACAGCAAAGTCTCCCTCAGGGGGCTGGGACGGGGCTCTTTTCCTCCAGGTTTCAGTTCCTTGTATAACGAAGAGGTTGTTCCAGAATCCCTCCCCACCCATTCTTTTTCCTCAGCGCAGCCTTGCAGGCAAGTCCCCAGACCTCAGAGCCCCTGGAGATTGGTTTGGAGAAGGAAGGGTCTTTTTACCCACAAGCTATCTGTGGACTGGGTGTGCAGGGCGGGGGCCTTGGGGCTGGAAAGGGGGGTGACTTGAGAGGTTCCATTGGCCCCTTAGCGACCCATTAGAGGCCAGTTTGGTTCTCTGAGCCCAAGCTTCGAGGCTTTGGCCGCCCTCAGACCACAAAAGGCTGACCCGCCATCCCGATTTGCTGGCACAGGACTTTCAGTGCCAAGTGTAGGATAGTCCTGGACAAACCAGATGAGTTGGTTGCTCTAAGCCATGTTTCCGAAGAGGCCTGGATTCCACGGGGCCAGGGGAATGTGTCTTCTGGAGCCCGCAGTCCCCTCTGGACCGTGCTCCTGTTGTTCTGGGGCTCCAGAATGTCTGTACCGTTTATCCTCAGTGCTGCTGGGGGGGAGCAGAGGGGGGTGTCCTGGGGCTTGTGCAGTGAGAGCAGAGGCCAAGGCTGATTTCATAGGGACCTGGGGGCTTCCATCTGCACTCTCGCCCTGGAGCCTACAAATCTTAGTGCCAGACCTGCCCAGCTCTGCCTTCCGGAGCCCTGGATCTCCCGCCTGGCGAGGAGGAAGGGCTTGGGGCTTGGGGATGCCATTGCAGACACTTGCCAGCAGGTGGAAGCACAGGAGCAGGTTACAGGATGTCCTGAGCCTGAGGGGCTCCTATGCTCTGGGCACTTCCAGTTGACCTCAAGAGGTATCCTTTTTTAAAAATATGTTTTTTATTGATTTTAGAGAGAGAGAGGAGGGGAGAGCAGAAACATCGGTGAGAGAAACATCAAATCATTGACTGGCTGTCTCTCGCACCTCGCAGCACCCGAGAATCAAACCAGGGACTTCTCGGTGCATCAACCACTGAGCCACACTAGCTGGGCAAGAGGTAGCCTGTAACTCTTGAACAGTACCACTTCCACTTAAGACACTATTATTAGCTAATGGAGCATGACCTTTGATAGTTCACAGGCCTTTCGCCACACCTCTTGTCCCAGTTACAACAGCCCTATTCTGAAGATGAAGACAATGAGACTCAGAGGCAAAGAGGCTTCCTGCAAGACAGAGCCAGGGCTCCAGGGCAGAGCTCTGTTTCCTGCAGGATCTCCAGTGCCCCAGTCTGTGTTTCCTGTCTCTGGACAGTCAGCAAATAGTGACTGGGATCCTTAGGAGCCCTCTGTCTTTGACACTCTGTCTCTTCCAGCTATTGCCTCATGTCTCAGCTGTCTAGACCCACAGTCTCCACCTCCTCACTGCCCATTTGCTCTAAAAACCACTGTAGAGGGCTGGTTACCCCTCATTCTCCTGCTCAGCTCAGGACACAGCTCTGGTATCTTCTCCGGGAAGTCTGCTCCTTTCTCCCATCACACACTGGGCTAGGTCCTTCTGTGCTTCCGCGACCCCTCTCCCCACCGCACATCACCCTCTGGCTTGAAGTGACCTCAGCAAGCATCTGCAAACCTAGGCCCTCCTGGAAGTCGTGACGGCCTCTTGTCCACGCTCAGGCCACACGCAGCAGGTGTCGTCACCCTTGCGTGGAGCAGACCCCTGGCAGTTTTCTGCTGCTGGAACGAAGGAGGACTGGATGCCGTGGGGGCTTGAGCATTACCCTCACCTCTGCAATCGGCACACGCGATCCCCTTCACGTGCTCTGTCACCCCTCTCCTGGGCACGACTTTTCACTCCATGAACGAGGAGCCTGTGGTGCAGATGGTGAAGGAACCAGCCTAAGATGGTTCAGGATGGGAGGGAGGGAAGTGAGATTCTGAATCTGAGCCATGCTGAGCTCCAAGCTGCAGCTGGCTGGGCTCCTGTCCTAGGAATCCCCGACGCCACCCTAGTGAGCAAGAGCCATGCGGAGAACCAGAACCTGACCAGGGCAGGCAGGGGTGGGGGCTGGAGCCGGAGGTGCAAAGCGTGCGCAAACCAGAAGGAGCAGGAGGAGAGTGGCAGCAGCCGGGGGGTCTGGGAGGCTTTGTGCAGCTGCTGGACAGGTTGACATGTAGGGGAAAGTGGAGGCAAAGACTGAGGGGTCAGGGAGAAGGGGCTGGGGAAGAGGCTGAGGAGGGCCAGAAATGTCCGAGGGACGAGAGTGCCCCAGTCCACTGTGCTGAGGGCATGCCTTTCCAGAGCACGGGTGGGTTCTCCGCAATGGAGATGGCCTTCCCCAGTCTGGGGCATAGTAAATCTTTTAGGAAACATCCTCCAGCAGGTGCTGGGAGTGGTTGCACAGGGCAAGGCTGGGCAGGTCCGGTCCTGTGGGAATGGCCCCCTCTCCTTGTCCTTCCTCCTGGATGCGCCCCACCCTCCCTTCGCCACCTGGCCTGCCAAGGTCTCAGAGGCCGATTCTCTCTGGGCAGCTGGCCCCGCCATCCCTTCCTGGGCCCAGGGCCACAGCTGAGGGTGGATGGAGCTATCTAGACTATTCCTTCCCCTCAAGAAAAAGGGGGGAATTATCATCAACTTTCCCACCCTCCATGTGACCTTGGGTGAGTTACTTTCCCTCTCTGGGTCTCAGTTTCCTCATTATTACTACAATGGGGTTGAACCTGTGGCCCCCAAATATGGGAACTGGGCTGGCTGCCAGAGTCACCCAGGGGGTTTGCTAAAAATACAGATGCTTTGGGCCTTGCCCTCAGGGAGTAGGATACACTGTGGCTGGGCAGGGCTCCAGGCAGCTGTAGTTTTAGTAAGCACCCAGTTTGGGAATTCTGTCCTGAGCACCCCTTCCTCAGTTCCCACAATCACCCGGGTGCTGACAGATCCAGTTATCGGCAAGCCCCACCCAGCCTCCCTGCTTCCCCATCCTGCTCTCCTGACTCAGCTAGGTCAATATTGACCATCGGCCCCTCCCCTGCCTCTGACTCCCCGGCCACCCCAAAGCCCCATAGCTGAGACCCTGACCTTGGGTCAGCAGAGTCAAGGTCAAAGTGGGGCCCAGAGGGTTTTATTGCTGTCCCCCTCCCACCAGCATCCCCCACCTCCTGCCAGTTTGGAAGGGCAGCCAGGCTCCCTGCAGAAACCACAGGCTCCTAATCATTAACTCCATCCAGCAAGAGGAGCCAACCCCGAGCCCAGCTTCAAAGAAAGGGGCTCTGCTCCCCTGCAACCATGGTGTGGTCTCCAGCGGAAGGCTGAATTGGGCAGGTGGCTCCCGTCAGCCCACGGCTCTTCCCCCAGGCACCTTTGTGGGGCGCACTGTTTCTGTCCAGCCCCTTCACTTCACAGATGGACATACTGAGGCTCGGCTTCCAAGGCACCTTGCCATGGGACCCAAAGGTGCCGGCAAGCCCTGGGCCTCCTTGGCCACCTCTGGCTCCAAGCACCCCACCCCCACCCTCCTCCCTGGTTTGGCTGGAGGCAGGAGCTGGGCCTCAGTTTCTCTATCTATACGAGGGACAGCAGGCTCATGAGGACTATCCCACCTGGACGGTTTCTACATGCCATGTTTTGCTCTAAGCACTCTGTCGTTTTCTGAAAATATACATTGACCATCTATATTATCTCATCTGATCCCCTGCTGGGGAAAGCCATCTTCTCCATTTTGCACCTCAAGACACTGAGTCCAGAGAAGTGAAGGAGCAGATTCGGTCGTGTGGCACGGCCTTGAGCTGCGGAGCTGAGACGGGGCTCTGACCAGTGATGTCCGAGGCGGCCTTGGCGCCTACCCGCTACAATTCTCAAAGGGACGCAGCTCACAGATTCTGTGGGCTTGAGCGGGAAAAGGCTTCCTTTCCCCCCGATGAAAAGTGATCCTGGATGGGGTTGCTGGGAGGAGGCCTCCGTGTGGCCAGAGGGGCAGGCTGCTGCTCTGTCCTGGGGGAGAAGGTCAGGCGGAGACAAGCGGGGGTGCTGGCCAAGGATCCTAGGGAGGGCGGGCGGCCCTGGACGCCCTTCCAGGGCAGGACCAGCGTCAGCCAGGCCTCAGCCCCAGAGGGAGTGGCCTGGAGCTCAAGGAGGCAAACTTTCCATGAGCCACCAGCAAAAAATGAGTCTGGAGAAGAGTGTCCACCGCAGCCCTGAAGGCTCAGCAACCTAGGGTCACGTGGAATTCGGAGGGACTGGGACCGTCTTAACTCTTTGCTGGCTGTCCCCAGAGCCACCAACAAGCTGCTTTCAGCGTGACATGGCACTGTGCAGAGCTGTGAACTGGCGCTGGGGGTCCCCAAGGACACACAGGCAGGGAGGGCTCAGCTCAGAGTGAACTCGGGTCTGTGTGGCCCAGCAGCCTGCGTTCCCCGCCCCCAAGCCTCGTGGGGTCCCCGGAGTGTGATGAGTCTTAACTGCCGGGAAATACACTGGGTTACGTCAGTTCAAGTGTCCTGTGCATGCTGGTGGGGCTGGCAGGGCTCAGCAGAAGCAGCTGAGCCGCGCCCCCTCCAAAGACTCTGGGAGCCCACACCTGGTGGGGATGGAGGGCATATGGAATCGAGACCGAGACCGAAGAGAACGGGTGGGATTCCCGTGGGTGGGTGGGGAAGACCCTGGGTCGGGAGCCTGGGCCCGCTCGGGAACCATGTAAGGGTGAACTTGGCTGGGGCGGTGGAGGGGGAACGCAGAGGGCAAAGACTGCTGAGGATCAAACACTAACCCTTGTGACCCCTGGTTTTGTCTGTTGACCCTCACTTGACCTTGGGAATAGGGCTGGCCCGAATGATAAGGTGCCCCTCCCCCCTTACTCCCCCGTCCCTCCATGTTTGCTCTCAGATCACAGGTTGGAAGTGACTGCAGATGGTCCAGTGCCCCATCTCAGCGCTGCCCAGCCCAAGAGGACACCTTCTCGGATGAGTCCCAGAACAGGAATGAAGGACCCCAGGGCACCCTCCACCACGCCCCAGCCGGGCACAGATGCTGCCTCCCCAAGCGCCCCTCCAGCCTCTCAAGGTCAAGGGACTGCGGACAGAGACTCGCTGAGGAGAGCAGAGCACTGAGTTAGGTGGGGAGGCCTGGGGCAAGGCCCCCTCTGGCTGCCAATCTCCTGAGACTGCAGAGAGGCCCACAGGAGGCCCTGGCTGAGATATGCCAGTTTACATCTTTTGAATCAATTGCTCATGTTTAAAACTGAGAAATCTCACCCTGGCCAGTTTGGCTCAGCACTTAGTGTCAGCCCTCGGACCAAAGAGTCGCGGGTTCGATTCCAGGCGAGGGCACATGCCTCGGTTGCGGTTCGTCCCCAGTCCTATGTATCCCTCTCACGTCAATGTTTCTCTCTCTCTCCCCCTCCCACTCTATCTGAAGATAAATGGAAAAGTAGCCTCAGCTGAGAATTTTCGTAAAAAGCCTAGATATCCTGCAACCCGGGCCCACCCTTCTGAAGGTAACCTCCCTTTTAACAGAGGCACGCGTCCTTCACTGGTTTACCACAGTCCCCACTGCTCCCTCTTGTCTCTCTGACACTCACTAACAGTCAGGTGCCACTTATTCTCCTGCTCACACCTGCAGCCTTGCTCCCCCAGGCTCCCCGCCTGGTCCTGCGGACCTGGGTTTTGTCACCTGCTAGGAAGTCTAGGATTCCTGGCTGGGCGTCTACTCCAGACAGGGCTGTTTCCTTTCAGTGCCTCCTGTGCTGTCATGGAGTCCTCTAGCTGGGGTCCATGGTCCCTCCCTCGTCAGCTCCCACTGCAGTTGGGACCTGGTTGGGCTCTGTTTGAGCCAGGGGTCCATGAGAGGACTGGATGGGAGTAGCTGGGAGCTGGTGCGGGGCGGCAGAGGGAGGGAAGGGTGGTGTGGTGGGACAGGCTGTCTGGGAGCAGCGGAAATGGGAAAAGCAGGACAGCCTGGAAGGCTGGGCCAGGGAGGGCAGTCCAGGAACCGCAGGCCCAGCCGCAGGGCGGTGAACAGGAGGAAGCAAGGCAGGGAGGTGAGGCAAGGAAAGATGAAGCTAGGAGTGGTCCAGACTCCTTGGACCCTCCAATTGCAGACTCCGAATCCAGGGAGAAGCCTGGACTTCCAGGATCCTCCATTCCTGACTCCCAAGATGCGTCCGTGTGAGGAGTACATACAGGGCTGTGACGGCCACGATGGCCTGGAGTCTGGCCTAGAGCTAGCAGGGAGAGCCAGGGACAGAGGCACGAGGACAGGGTCACTCTCAGGGCTGGCGCCGGGCTCTGTTAGCAAGGCTGGATGGAGCCAACCCCCTGGGTGTGGGAAGAAGCACCCTGAATTGTGAGGTCCATTCTTACATCCTCTGCAAATTAGCAAACCCATCTCTCTCCCCCCACTTAAAGCCCCAAACAAAGAGGGATGGGAGGGGGGCCTGGCCCTTTGTTAGGGGAAATTTATTAATATCCGAAATATGCAGCATGCAGCCCTTCCTTTCCACCCCCAATCAAAGCCTTTGCAAACACATGGGCCTCGCATTTGAAAGGCTCTGGGGCTCTTTTATATGGCAAGGTCCTGCCAGGAGGGGGAGGGGAGAACCAGGAAATTCTTCCAGCCTGGGAAACTCTGGGCTCCTCCCAACCCTGGTCTTCCAGCTCCAGCTTCACCTGCAGGGAAGGCGGGGACAGCTGGGGAAGGAGGGGAATGCTGGCATGCCCGCTTTGCCCCCAGCTCTGCCTGCCTGCCTCTGCGGAGTAACCCCAACCAAGTCTCCTCCCTCGGTGGGCCTCGACTTGTCCGTACGTATAAAGGGGATCTTAGTGGTCTTTAGGGCCCTTTCTCGTCTTCGTCCTTCCTCAGCCCCACCCCCCACCACTGCCACAGAGAAGTGAAGTGTCAGAAGCCAGGAGAGCCACGGCAGGGGGCCGCGGAGTCTGTTCCGTATCCGTCCAATGGGAGCTGGAAAGCCTGTGCTGCCCACCTCCTGGCTCTCAGCAGGAAAGAGACAGGGTGAGGAGGATGACCTCATGGGTTTTATTAACAATTAACCAACAGAACACAGATGGGATGGGGAGACACCAGGAGAGACGGGCGCAGAGGCTGGCATAGCTGCACGTGGGCGCCGTGCCCCCCGCCCCCTCCGGGGAGATCACCGTGTGCAGGAGACCTGCTCAGGCATTTTCACACACCCTCATCTCTCAGGGAAGGAGGGACCCCAGGGCAGCCCCTCCCGTGCCTGGGGACTGAAGATACCAAGGCTTCTGGCCCCAGGCCTGGGGTGTCAGCTGCCTTCTGCTCTCTGTCTCCGCCCTCATGCCCCGGGCCCAGGGACCCGCTTCCTGGAGCTGAGTGGGCAGCATCAAGACTAGTCAGCCATACGAGTGGACCATCTCCGAGTTTCCTAGCTGCCCTGGTCATCCACAGCCAAGGCCATCTTCCCAGCGGTGCCTGGAGCTGGAGGACACAGTGCTGGCCTCCAGGACAAGGAGGGAGGGAGGAGAAGGGCCCTGGGTCTCCACAATGACCCTTGTTCTCATCTCCAAAGCTTGTGCATGTCAGGCATCTCTCCCCTCTGTCCTAGTCACGCCCAGGGCTCCCTACACGAGGGGAGTGCAGGGTCCCCCTTCTTTCCCTATTCCCACATCCATCACCCTTGCTCAGGCCACCAGCCCCTCTTGCCTGTCCTCCACCCTGTCCCCTCTAACCCGCCCTGCACACTGACCCAGAACAGTATTCTTTCGAAAGCACAAACAGGTCATGCAAATCCCCTGCCCACCCCACATCCCTGGCTCCCCCTCCCACTTGAACCCTGTTGTAACCTGCCCCCACTCTTTCTGCTCCTAGGTCCTTGGTCTGTGCCCCAGGCAGTCCGCCTCCTCCTGGCCCCACGGGAGAAGGTAGAAGCTGCATTCTGATCTCCACACCTTGGCTGGGTCAGCCTCTTGACCAGAGGCCTTCTCCACCCTGCCCTCCTCTTCCTCTCTTTCCAAACTCACGCATCCTCCAGGGCCCTCAGGTCCCACCTCCTTCAGGAAACCTGGCCTGTGCACAGGAACCCAGAGGGATCTTTCTCCACTTGACTTGCTAACCCTCAATGCCCGGGGCCTGGTGGGCCTGAGACACCCTGAGTGCCCCTGCCCTGCTCCAGATTCTGACTGTTGGAAGGTGGGGTCAGGCTTCCTGAGAAAAGGGAGGGGCCTGGGTCCTGAACACAGATGAGAGGGTGGTGTCAGCTGCCACATGAGAAAGGGAGCCGGCTGGTCAGGAGGCCTGGGGTTCGGTCCCCTCTGCCATGAGACCTCAGGCAAGTCCTCCCTGACTTTAGTTTATCCATCTGTGAAGTGAGGGCTGAGCCGGATCATTCTCAGCTGTGTGTGTGTGTGTGTGTGTGTGTGTGTGTAGGGGGTAGAGAGAGGTTTCAGGAGAGGCAGAGACCACAAGGAAGGACTTGCATTGAGGATTGGCATCACCATGGCAACCTCCCACAGCCTCAGGCCTCCCAGAACCCCAGAGGGCACGGCTGCCTTTGCACTGGGGCAGAACCTCCGGTCCACCTGCTTCCTGCCTCACATCATAGACTCCTCCTCCTCGGCAATCTCTCGGTCCACCTCGATGGCAGTGTTCTCGAAGCTGGTGACACCCCCGTACTTGCGCATGTGCACCATGAGCGGCTTGGGCGACTGGCTACCGGCCAGCGTGGCCACGTACATGCCTGTCCGGTTCTCCTCCAGGGACGGGCCCCAGTCCATGGCTGGCCGGCTGGCCTGCTGGAGCCTCTGCAGCAGAGCAAAGACAGCGGTGAAAACAGCCAGCGCGCGAGCAGTGCTTCCTGGGGCCCAGCACCTGCGGACCTGCCCACATCACCTGGCTTGGTCCTCGCAACAACCCGGGGACTGTCACATGCCTGGACGAGACTCCTGCTCTGCCACTCACAGGCTGGGCGGACTTTGGGCACAGAATTTAAACTCGGTTTCCTCCTGATGCCCAGTTAGGGTTGTTGTGCAGGGTGCTGGGAGCAGGGGAAGGCCCAGTGAATGGTGGCTGTGGTTATGACCGCATGGCAGCCAGTTCAGGAGCCCACGCTGGCTCCCTTTCCCTAAACGCTGAGTCCTAAGGAACTGGCAGCTTTGGGGAAAGAGGGAACTGGGAAACAGGCGGGAATCACCACTGACCTTCCGAGTATCTGACATTCGGCTGACTCCGACGTCTGACCTTTCCCTCTCCCAGCCCCAGTTTCCACGGAAGGAGGAAGCTGACTAAGATGATGACTAAACCTGGACATTCTAGGTTCCTTCTCCCTCAAACCACATTTCCTAAGCCCTCTGCCCTGGCAGAAGGGCCCAGACCCTCCAAGGAGGAGGGACAACCAACAGTAAGTGGAGCCCGTGGGGTGCAGGTTCATGGGAGAGGGGTGTGCAAGGCCCTTGGCCCAGGCCCAGCTTGGCTCTGTGCTCAGAGCATGGCGACGCTTGTTAAAATCTATGAAGAGAGAGCCCTGGCTGGTTTGGCTCAGCGGTTAGAGCATCGGCCCGTGGACCAACGAGTCGCGGGTCCGATTCCGGTCAAGGGTACGGACCTCGGTTGTGATTCGTCCCTGGCCCTGGTTGGAGTCGTGCGGGAGGCAGCCACTCAATGTTTCTCTCTCTCTCTCTCTTGCTCTCTCTCTCTCTCTCTCTCTCTGTCTCCCCCTCTCTCTCCCTCCCACTCTATCTGAAAAAAAAAAAAAGGAAAAATGTCCTTGGGTGAGGATAAAAAAAAAAAAATCTATGAAGAGCATGTTACCCTCCTGCTCAGAAACCTGCCAACGGCTTGTCCTCTCACTTGGAATGAAATCCTAAGGGCTCACCACGGCCTCCATGTCCTGGCCCCTGTTTACCTCCTTACCTCAGCTCCTAACCACTCTCCCTCCACCCTCTCTGATCCATTCACACTAACCTCCTTGCTGTCCTCAAACCTGCCAGCCCCTCCTGCCTCAGGGCCTTTGCACTAATGGCCTTTCTGCCTGGAATGCTCTCCCCTTAGATTTCTATACTGATCACCTTGTCAATTTAGTCAGGTCTCAGTAGGTGCTGGAAGCCCTGGTCTCTGAGGGTGTCACTCTGGAGCTGGACAATGACTCCTCTGTAGTGCTTACCACCCCACAACGACATGCCCCTCCAACCAGCTGTGAGCAGCTGGGGTAGTGGGGCAGTCAGGAGGCAGAGCAAGGCTTGGGACCCACAAGCTCCAGGGGGACTGGAGCCCTTCCCTCGGAGCAACCTTCTTCCTCCTTCCCTTTTCAGACACCCTGGCTCTCAAACAAGGAGACACGTTTCCTGTAGTAGCACAGGTGGGGCTCCTGAGGTTCAGAGAAGGCAAGGGGTTTGCCCCCAGCCACACAGCAGTTGGAGGCAGAGCAGTGGCTGGACTCCAGGACCCCCTGTGGTATGGGCGGTGTGGCCACAACCCATTTCTTCCAGGGAAGGGCTCTGAGCCTCTCCCCAGGTAGAGACGTGAAGGTGGGGTGAGGGACAGCTGAGGGGCATTGGGGCTCTAAGGGGAGTGGGGGCAGTAGTGTGCGGTAAGCAGGGTGGGGAGAAGGGTGGAGGGTACAGGAGGCCTGATTTGTAGCCAGTTGCAGTGATGCAAATATTCCCATCAATGTCCTTCTCGAGCTAGCAATGGTTTGACAAGTGGCTAACGACATTCCTGAATATTTAACAACTAGCTCTCACTAGCTGGATCCAGAGGACACCTCTGATGGGATGTGGGGTAGAAGGTGGGGCCCCCAGGCTCTCCCTGGGGCTGGCAGGCTCATTCAGCTCTGCTCACTACACAGCCTCTTGCCTCAGAGGTGAAGGGTTCAGTATAAAGAAGGCGCCCTGAGGCTCAGAGAGGGGCAGGATCTCTCCATGATCACACAGCATCACAGCAAGCCCACGGGCCCACAAAGGGTCACTACTTCCCTCTTCTGAGGCTTGCAGATCCCTGTGGGTCTCTCCACAAAGCCCTGGCCACGAGGAGGGCTCACACCATCATCTCATTCCCGGGTCACCTGTGGGCCACAGCAGGGCTCCTGGACACAGGAGGAGGAAGACGGCCTACCTTCTGGGGTCCCTCAATGTTGCCTTCTGACCCTGAGTTCCAAAGAAGCTCTGGGCTGGTGACCAGAGTTCAAGTCCTGACCCCTGCCTGACTCACTGTGGGACCTTGGGCATGTCTCTTGTCCTCTGCCCAGGACAAGCAGGCATTGGAGATCTTTGGATTGAGCCTTCCCAGAGGCCCCGTGTGACATGAGGGGCCACAGGGCAGGCCCGCCAAGCCTGTCTCAGCCCAAATAGGTTTGAACTGATTCATAGCTCAGGCTACTGGCTAGAAAAACTGCTCTTAAAGAAGCCTGGTTACCTGCGAGGCCCTGGATAAGGTGTTGGTGCAAAGGTTTTCTGTTTTAGCAGGTGGGCCCAGGGCCAGGCCACAGGTCAGGAAGGCTAGGGGTAGGCAGGGGTATGGTTGACTCACCTCCCAGAGCGAGCCCTCCTCTCGAAGTACAGCCACCAGCATGCCAGCTGGGATCAGCAGGCAGGACAGCAGGCCCATCAGGATGCCCAGCAGCTCCGCCCAGGCTGGGAAGCGGTAGCTGCCGTACTCTGAGGGCTGGTACTTGACGATGCTATACACCAGCAGGGCCTGCAGGTAGGGGGCTCCCAGCATCACAGTGGGCCTTGGGCTGGCCCCAGGGCTT
Source organism: Tadarida brasiliensis (assembly GCA_030848825.1). Lineage (NCBI taxonomy): Eukaryota > Metazoa > Chordata > Mammalia > Chiroptera > Molossidae > Tadarida > Tadarida brasiliensis. Next base: position 101,644,320 of record CM061259.1, on the reverse strand, counting down.
AGGATAGCCCAGATCTGAGCTACCTTAAGGCCTGAGAAAGCCCAGCCCAGGGCCATCCCAAGGCCTGAGATAGCCCAGCCCAGAGACACCCAGTGTCTGAGATAGCCCAGTCCTAAGTAGTATCAGAACCTGAGATGGTCCATCTTTGTTTTGGAGCCTTGGCAAGGCCTGAGTTAGCTCTGCTCTAAGCTCAGCCAACACCCAGGCCTGAGCCAGCCCAGCCCTGAAGTACCCTAATTTCTGAGATGCTCCATCCCTGACCTCCTCCAACCCAACCCCAAAGCTGAGAAAGGAAAGCCTCAATGCCCCAGACCTAAGGTCCAGAGGCCTGAGAAAGCCACATTCATTTTGCCAACCAAGCTGAGGACGAGACATAAAAGCTGGAGGCACCGTGGGAGAGGGGAGTAGACCTGATCCTGGTGCCCAGCCCGCCCCTCAGGCTTGACAGGTCTACTCTGGGCCAGGGCAGTCCTACCAGACTGAACGCCCAGAGAGGCCCTGCTCTCAGCCCTGGGCCCCCAGCCAGCAGCCCTCCCTCCCACCCCAGTTACCAGGAGTGTGGCTGGGGTCAGGAACAGCCAGCAGGCCCTGAAGTAGATGCCCGGCTTGAAGCCCAGCATCATGTGGATGTCCCGGCAGAACCTCTGGATGCCTGCACCGGGAAGGAGAGGAGGATGGCCCCACCCACAGGCCCCACAAGCACCCACAGCCCCTCCTCCACCCCAGTGGCCCCCACCAGGAATCCTGGCCCTTGGGACCAGGGACCCGATTGCTGAGGGACTCCAGGGTAGACTCCCATCTCCCACTGTGGGGAGCCTCAAGTCCGCTTCCCCCGGCCCCACTCACCATACACCCGGGTGACAGCGAGGCACGTGGTGATCACCACCACCATTAGCCCGAAGCTGGCGCTGTAATCGTCTAGAAGGACCAGCCAGTACATGCCCCCCTGGAATATAAGTCACAGCTCTGGGGCCCCTCCCTGCGGCCTGGCTCCCTGCTGCAGCCCCTTCTCCAGGCAGGAAGCAGCCAGGCCGGTGGGAGAGCAAGCTGATGACCATGGGGCACTGTCCAACGGCCAAGCCCTTTCCATGCATCAGCGTATCTGAGTCTCAGCACCCTAGGGGCAGACCCCCATTTAATCGATGGGAAAACGAGCCACTTGTCCTGAGCTCACTCAGCCAGTGCAGGAGCAAAGCTCGAACCCAGGTCTTTCAGATTCCAAAGCCTGAGAATCTGGGTCACAGGCCAAGCTGCCTCTTGGGAGAGAGGGTCTGGCGTGGTCTAGGTTCCTCCCAAAGGGGTCAAAGAAATGGGTGGTTCGGGGAGTGCACAGCTTGGCCACAGACATTACTTCAGTTGTCCCCCCAGCCTCGCCCATCAGCCACCTCCCTGCAAAGCCACTCACGTCAGTGGTGAGGACCAGCCCCAGTAGGTACATGGCCACGCAGATGAGCCCCGAGAACACGACCTTCTTGGGTCGCAGGTAGTACGGGAACTCATCTGTCACAGCTGTCACAATGGTTTCCAGAAAGGCAAACTGGGGAGGAGGAGGGGAGGGTCAGAGTTCTGCCTCCACCACACACACAGTCACAGATGCAGATACACACCTCACACACACACACATATCACACTCCAGACACATCTCACATAGACACACACAAATACAGTCACACATCTCATGCACACACACAGCACACACGCCAGGAGGCACCCGCTGGTGTGGACAAGGCTCACCTGACTGTCCAAACCGAGAGTCAGCAGCATGAAGAAGAAGAGGAAGGACCAGAAGGGTGACAGAGGCAGCATGGTCATGGCCTGCGGGTAGACGATAAAGGCCAGGCCAGGGCCTGGGCCAAGGGCACACGGGGTCAGCCGCCTGGGGCACACAGCAGGCCCCCATACATACTCAAACACACATGGCCGCTCACACCCCCTTGGGCAAACCCAAAGATATCCACTCACTGCACACTCCTGAGACTTTCTTAACCCCTGGGACACATGCCAGCACTCTGTCAGTGCTCAATGAACACAAATTGATCAAAGCAATGGATGAATGAGCTCATGAATAAACACGAGGCCCAAATATAACACCTCATCTGAATACACTTATGCACACAACCATTTGCACAAACAATCCCACGAGCACACATGCTTGAACACGTCCATTGGCACGAAGCACTGAACCGCAGGATCACTCACACCACAGACTCTCTTGCACACGGACATCTCAATACAGGATATGACTCATTTGGACAAGTAACTCGAGTTTCTAAGATGTGACAAGACATAAGACAATCTCATACAGTTCATTATCTCCAGACACAGGTTAACGCACACTCACTCGCGCATGGCCACCCAGAGACCAGCTAAGACGTGTTCATTTGTGTGCACATGCGTGCAGGTGTACACACACACTCAACATGCCCACCCACAGCCTTGCTGGTCCGCACATAGGCTCACTTTCCAGCCCCAGCTGAATCCGATACAGACCCTCGCCCACCTGCTTTGGCAACTTGGTCCACAGGCACACCCAGCTCCTGAGACATGTAGCCCAGCACGGAGAAGATAGCGAAGCCAGCCAGGATGCTGGTGATGGCGTTGCCCAGAGTGACAATAAAGGTGTCTCTGCAGGGAGATGTCCAGGCACAGGCCGGGTGAGCCTCACCCCACGAGGCCCTCCCCAGCTAGGCCCTCTCCTCCCGGCTCTCACCCTGGGGTCCAGGAGGTTGCACTGACCGATAGATGTTCTGGTGAAACGTGTTGTAGGAGGCAAAGGTGAGCAGACCCCCGAAGCCCACACCCAGGGAGTAGAAGATCTGAAGGGCAGCTTCGATCCACACCTGTGGCAGGAAGGAGGCGGATGGAGGACAAAGAGAAGCAGCTGGCACACCGTGGTGTCAGAGGGCCAAGGACACAGGTGGAAGGAGGTGGGGAGAGAGCCAGACGATAGGTCCAGGGACGGCGTGGGGAAGGGCCTGTCTCACAAGTGACATGGGTTGGGAGCAAACCCAGCTTCAACATTTACACTGTGCCTCTCTGGGCCTCAGTTTCCCCATCCAGGATCTAGAAGGTAATCTCAAGCTTGGTCTCATTCTGAAGGTAGTAGTTCCTCATGTAATGTTTCAGTAAATTCATATGGACAACAAGCCCATGTAACCCCTACCTCCCTTCCTGGAGTCAGAGGGACCTGGATTTGGACCCCAGCCCTACCCCTCTCTAGCTGTATCTCCTGGACAAGCCACATCACCTCTCTAGGCCTCAGGTCCCTCTGCAATGAGGGGATGGGAACAGGGTGGTGGTGAGGATTAAATGACTATATATATGCAAAATGCTAAGAGCGGGATTAGACACAGTCATTTGGCAATAAATAAGAAATGATAGTCATCAGTACCATTGTTGTGACTGTTATTATTACTAATGCCCTCCTTGAGGTTTGGAGTCAGAAAGATCTGGGTTAGAATCCCAGCTCTGCCACTCCCTAGCTGTGTAACTGTAAACTGATCATTAACGCTGTTGGGCCTCAGTTTTATCATCTGTGAAATGGGAGAATAATGTCTACTTCATAGGATTGTCATGAACAATAAATGAAAAAGACAGTGCCCAGCACAGTGCCTGGTACTGGAGGCTCACCACGGTGGGAATTCCTACCCCCTGCCCACTCTTCCACCCAGGAACCTCTTTCCACTTCCCAGCTCAGGCCTGACCCTCCCTCTGCACCCCAGCCCTGAGGGCCTCACCTTGGAAGTCAACAGGTAGTGGAACTGGGGGGTGAGATAGAACTGGATGCCCCTCCAGGCCCCTGGGAGGGTGACTCCTCGGATCAGCAGCATGATCAGGATGAGGTAGGGGAACGTGGCTGTGAAATACACCACCTGAGAGCGATACGTGGGGACAGAAGACAGGGTGACATCCTCTACTCTGCTCCTCTTCTAGAATCCCCCTCTTACTCTCAAGCTGGGAACAGCCATCAAGCTATGATGCTTCTTTTTCCCTCTCTCCCTCCCTCCACACACTGATCCCATCAGCAGAGTCCTGTCACTGCTTCCCAAGGCTGTCCCAAGTGCATCCACCCTCTCAAGCTCCACGATGGCCCAGTCCAGGCCACTATCACCCCTGCCCTGGAGGTCAGAAGAGCCTTCTGCCCTACATGTCCACTCCCCCTGGCAAACCCACCCCACAGGGTCATCAGCCAGCATGATCATCAGACACTGGACATTCCCAGACTCCCCTCTGCCCTGTCCCTGCCTGTTCCCAAACCTCCAGCCACCCCTCAGCAGACCCCGAGGCCCAGGCTCCTCACTCCCTTGGCTTGCCCCACGATGACCTCTCCTCTCTTTCTAAGTGCTCTCTTCTCTGGCTTCCTAGTCTTTCTTTTAATGGTTCTCTTCAAGGTGGACATCACTTCTGAGCACTTTGAAGAGGGACCAGTTCTGATTTATAAATGATTAAGTAAACCGTTCAGGTTTCCAAGTCCTTTGGAAAGAGCTTTATGGCCTTCCCGCCCTTCATAACCTAAAGTGGACGCCTGTGGTTTCGTCTGCCAGCATCTCGTTGACCTTCTTCATAACAGTCCCCTGAATTTTCCTAGCTGGGGCTGACTCCATTCCCAGGTCCGGGGGTGGGCACATGACCCAGCCCAGCACCCCACCCTCCTGGCCACAGTGACTGGTTCAGGGATGGGTACTGCCGGAGCTGCTGGGGCAGCCGCACAAAGAAAGAAGCCGGAGAAGGAAGCCGATCCAGAGGAAAGCACTGCTGACAGACTACGAGAACCACAGCCCTAATAACATCCATTGAACCCCTAGACCCAGCCATGCCTGAAGCACACACTCAGGATTTTCCAATTGAGTGTGACAACTGGGTTCTGGTCTCTTGCATCTCAAAGAGCTCTGATTCATGTAGCCACGCTCCAGGCATTCAGAAACACCTGCCGAGCCTCTTCAAAGTGCCAATCACTAGGTAAGGATACAGACTTGAGTAGCACAGTTCCTGACTTGGCAAGTTTCTAGTCTAGTGAACCAGCCTAGCTACTACCTAAAAGGTCTGAGCTGGCGGGAGATCACATCCTCAACGCAAGGCCAGTGTAGAGCAAAATGGCTTTATTGCATATGCCTGGGTGCAGGCAGGCTGAGTCCCAAATTTCGAGCTCAGCATCGGAATCTCTTTGTTCTCCGGGTTTTATAGTTGCAAACTTTCAGAAACTAAAAAAAACTACATTAAAAAAAAATACATTCTCCTGGCATCACTTAATTGGTGTCTCAGAGGTAAGGAGTCTGCTCCAGCAGAGGTCAGGGCCATTATTAATTTTTTTCTTTTTTAGGGTCCCTCCAAGTTTCCCAAGGCCATCATTAACCCCTTATCTTTATGGTTCCTCTGGGTGTCAGTCCCAGGTTTTTAGAAAACTGCTCGGGTGTTTACGTGCAGGAATAACTGGTCAGAATGGAGTTTAATTTTGTTGGAACATTATTAACCCTTTCACTACGCATCCTTACCTCCACATCTTTCTCAGGCAGTGTCCCCCCTGCCCCCAGCTCCATGCCCTTTCCCTTCCCCTCATCCTCTTAGATTCAGTCCATGGCCTGCCTCCTCCAGGAAGCCCTCACCCCTCCCAGCCCCGCAGGCCTCACCTTGCCTGAGGACTTCACACCCTTGAGGATACAGAGGAACACGATGACCCAGGCGAGCAGCAGGCAGAGGCAGAGGTTCCAGCGGATCCCCCCTGGACTGCCGATGCCCCGGCTGCCTTGGATGTGGAGCACGTAGCGGCTGTGGGATACGAAGGTCTGAGTGTCCTCTGGTCACGCTGCCACACTCCATTGACATGGAGGAAAGCCGTGGCCAGCCTGCAAGGTGATCCTGGCTAGTTTCCATTTGATTCCGGTCTGTCCTCTGACCAGCTCTGTACCCAGGAGGCTGGCCTCTACAGAGCCCATCGCCCAGGCTGCCTTCTTTTTGATTTCCATTTCGGTTTGGCTAGTGGGAGGCAACAGCAGGAGACTGGAGGGTGGGAGGAGTGAGCGATCGGGGTATTTGCACACACACGTGTACACATACATACGCATGCATGCCATCAGAAGGCCTGGCCGTGACTGCCTTCTTCCACAGCAAGCTCCTGTTGGGCAGCCTTTCCTCCAGGCTCCAAATCTCCCTGGTTCCAGTCCCACGGGTCCCTCCGCTGGCCTCCTCGGCTCAGGTGGTTACGGCCAGCCCCCTTGCTGGTCCCTGGCGCCTCACCTCTCTGTGGATTCCCTCCCCTCTGTAGAGTCCCTCCACTAAACTCCCATTGCTGAAGCCTGTGAAAGTGCTGTCTGCTTTCTGCCCGCACCCCCACTGATGCAGTGGGTCGTGGTGTTTCCATGGAGACCCCTGGCAGCTGCTGGACCCCAACGTCACGTTTGTTGGCTTTAAGCTACAGACCCAAGCTCGTCCTTTCCCACTGGTCAGACATACTCCCCAGCAGATGCACACACTTGGGATGGACTTTAAATAGACAAACGGATAAACTGGATGAAAAATGTAGGTTGGAGCCGTAGCGGGTTTGGCTCAGCGGTTGGAGCGTCGTCTTGTGGACTAGAGCTGTGGGTTCGATTCCGGCCAAGGGCACATACCTCGGTTGCGGTTCGGTCCCCAGCCCTGGTCGGGGTCGTGCTCCGGGAGGCAACCAATCCATGTGTCTCTTTCACATGGATGTTTCTCTCTCTCTCTCTCTCCCCCCTCCCACCCTGTCTGGAGATAAATGGAAAAATATCTTTGGGTGAGTATTAAAAAAAAAAAGAAATGTAGGTTGGAGACCAAAATATTTCCAGACATGGGGTCCATTTGAGGGAAGATTCCTAACAGCAGCCCTTGGAAGGTGAAGGGTTGGAGGTATCTGGTTTGTGTCCTCCAGTCAGCCTACCCAGGGGCCAGGCTACTCTGGAATGTTCCATAACAGGAGCAATAATCCGGGTGACTGCCCTGGCCAGTGTGGCTCAGTTGGTTGGGCATCATCCTGTGCACCAAAAGGTTCGATTCCTGTCTGGCCAGTGTGGCTCAGTGGCTGAGCATCGACCCATGAATCAAGAGGTCACCAGTTAGATTCCCGGTCAGGACACATGCCCAGGTTGTGGGCCCGATCCCCAGTGGGGGACATGGAGGAGACGGCCAATTGATGTTCTCTCTCATCGATGTTTCTATCTCTCTCTCCTTCTCTCTTCCTCTCTCTCCAAAATCAATAAAGAAAAAAAAAAATTAAAAAAAAAAAAAAGGTTTGATTCCCAGTCAGGGCACATGCCCGGGTTGTGGGCTTGATCCTCAGTAGGGGGCGTGCAGGAGACAGCCAATGGCTATTTGGCTCTCACATCAATGTTTCTCTCTCTCTCCCTCTCCTGTTCTCTCTCTCTAAAACTCAATAAAATAATAATATATGATCTTCTAAAAAAAGAATCAGGGTTACTTGGTTCCAGTACTGCCTTTTCCACCAAGCACTGAGCAAGCCTCTGGGTTTTCTCAGCTACAAAGTGGGGTTTTAGGACAGGCCGATGAGTAGTGACGTCCTGACACCCACCATTCATGGGGGCTCACAATCTGTCTGGGTCTGTAATAAGGGTTTTACCTGCATTACCTTACTCTGCTATATTCTCACAACAATCCCTTACTCTACTATAGTCTTATCTCTCCTATTAAACTAGACAGAGATGCTCCTTACTATGTTCTTTACCTACTAATATAGCCAGTGCTCAATAAATATTGATTGAAATAATGAATGAATGAGTGACTGACTGGATGACATCTTATGAAATAGGGACTACTATCATCCCCTTTTTCAGAGGCAGAATTGTTGTCATCATCATCATCATCATCATTGTCATCATCATCATCATCATCATCGTCATCATCATCATCATCATCATCATTGTCATCATCATCATCAGCTAGCATTTATTGAGCCCTTGTTCTCCAACAGGCTGGATGGCAAAATTTATATGCCTTCTTTCGTTTAGTCCTCATGGCAACCATCTGAAATACTATTACCATACCCACTTTAAAGATAAAGCATCAGAAGCCAAATTAGTTGTTCAAGATCACATAGCTGGTCAGGTGAAGAGCTGGGATTAGAACCCAGAGTCCACCTAATACTAGCACCTTTGAGGTGAACACTGGGCTCCTTGGGGACTTGGGCTCATCCCTGCCCTCCCCTTGCCCCCCCACCCCGGGGCATGGGCCCTCCCAGACCTCCAGTACTCCTCGCTGGGGCTGACAGTGCCGGTGAGGTTGAGGGGCAGGGCCCCGTTGCCATCCTTGGAGCCTCTGTGCTCAAGGCAGAGGTCCGTGTTCCACCAGTTGCCGCAGTGCTCCCAGGGCAGGTCGCTGGTGAGGGAGGCGAAGAGGTAGAAGAGGACGTAGGCGATGATCATGTTGTAGTAGATGGCCACCAGGCCCACGATGAGCAGCATGGCCGCGCCGGCACCTGGCGTGGCGACAGGGGGCTGCCCTTAGGCCAAGCCCGCCTGTGGGCCAGGCTGTGTCTCCCCTGGGCAGCCATCCCTTTGGGGAGGTTAAAGGGTAGGGGACAACCACCTGGCTTCCCCCAGGCCCAGACCACCCCAGGGACCACTGAGGCCTCACCTTTGAAAAGGGGGCTGATTTTCCAGACAGCCAAGGGCCCCAGGCTGGAGAACTGGCCCAGAGAGAGCTCGAGAAAGAAGAGGGGGATGCCACAGATGGCCAGCATGAGGAAGTAGGGCACGAGGAAGGCACCTGCAAGGAGGAGAAAGGGTGGGCAGGTCTCGGTGGGTCAGCTCCCCTTAAAGCCCAGCTCTACCCCTCCCCTCCCCTGACTGGTGGACACCACCTGCGACCTGAGGGAACACTTCTCCTGTGGCTTGGGACTGTCTTCTTTTTTACCATCAGTCACTGAGGGCCAAGGGGTGGGCGGGGATTCGCTCATCTCTGTAGCCCCAGTGACCAGACCAGGGCTGGGCTCAGAGCAGACACTGAGCGAGTGAATGAACAAATAAATGAATAAATGAGTGAATTCACTGCCGAAGGAAGTGCAAATTCCTCAGCGGAGAAATCAACCCTCCAATCTACCTGCCCTTCCCCTTCCCTCCTTGCCACCTCCGATGCTTGTGGCTGCCACCTGTGATCCCATGTGCCCAACATCCCTTCCCCCTTTCTTCTCATATTGGCAGCCACCTCCTTCAGACAACTTCCCACCACCATATGGCTCTGGAGGGGTTGCCAGTCACACCAGCCAACCCCTGCCCACCTCCTCATGGGCACATATTCCAAGCCAGGCCCATCAGAGACCCTTCCTGCAATTCTATATAGATCCATTCAGAGACGGCAGTTCTGAGCATGAAGTCATTCCAGAATTGTTTCTGCCCACCCCAACTGCAAGGAGGAAGACTGTCCTAGGAAAAAACGAGGTCAGCATTCAGAGGAAAAAAGAGTCAGGACCTGGGGGGTGCAGGTGGGGGCAGAGAGAACTGTGGATGTTATGAAGTTCTTGGAATTTGGGAGGCTGGCTCCAGTCCTCCACTTCCCAGTCGTATCGATTCATCTGTCCGGGCTTCATCTAGTTTTATTTGGATTTCTGTCGCCCTGCCAACATGCCCTTCTTTAATGAGTTTGGTAGAGATGGGCAGAGAAATGGAGTACTGGTGGGCGTGCATTGGCTCTGCAGAGAGTCCTGGGGTAGGATGCTGGTCAGCCACTGTGCAACCTTGGGCAAGGAACCTGGCCTCTCCAAGCCCAGGCTTCCTCATCAGGACAGAGGTGCCCACCCAGGAGGCCATCAGAGGCATGGAGAGCACCAAGCCCAGGCTGGCAGATGGTGAGTTCAACCCTAGCTATTGTTAACAAGACTTAGAACAGTCACTTGATGGAGAAGCAGGGATAACAGAGAATTTGTTTAAGATGGGAGAGACTGTTGGCAGTCAGAGTGGAAGGAACCAGGAGGGGAAGACAGATTGAAGATTCACGAGCAGAAATTATTGATAGAGCAAGGTTCTGGAGGAGGTGGGGGGTGGGGAGAATATTGAGAGTACAGTGATCACGGACAGGCAGATACCGCTTTTCATCATGAAGCAGAGGCAGCTCTCTGCCCATCACTCAGGGCCCAGGAAGTGCCAAGGCTTAGGGCGTACTGTGTGGGTATCTCTGCTGGGGACGAGAGAAAGGGAGGAGGGACCTGGGTGATGAAAAGGGATAAGGCAGGCGAGCTCCCTCTTTCCAGCCCCAGGTTGCTATAAAACCACTTTCAACTAATTCTGCTCAAGGGCAAATAGGAAATGGTAGCGAAGGCCACTTCTAACCTCAGTCCTCCCGGAGCCTTGACCCATCACCTGGCCGCCCCTCAGGCCCATACCTCCTCCGTTGGTGTAGGCTCTGTAGGGGAAACGCCAGACATTCCCCAGGCCCACGCAGTAGCCAATGCAGGACAGCAGGAAGTCCAGTTTGCCTGTCCAGTTCCCCCGGTCTTCGGCAAAGTCCACATCCAGGTCCACATCACCCTGGTCACTGGGGGTCATCAGCAGGTCTGGGGTGACAGGCTGCCAATAAGAGAGATCACAAGGGTGAAAGAGAAAGGTGAGGCCAGGTTGGAACTGTGACCATCGCTATAAGGATATGGACTTGAATGGGCTACATGAAAGACATTCTATTGATTCAGATGATCAATTTCTCTGGGCTAACATGGCCCATGTGCAGGAGCTCCCCGAGGTTTTAGGTGACTGCAAACTTATGAGACCCACAGGGTTGCTCAGGCACTAAGAAAGCCACCTTGACCTTAGTTTGGCTGACACAGAGGTCAAATCGAAGGATGGTCCTATTTTGAAGATGACGACGACGATGATGATGACGACCTTCACAACAGTCACCATGTACTGAGCACTTACTATGTGCTCACTGCACTAAACATTTTACTCACATTACCTGATTTCATTCTCAAAACAATCCTGTGAGCTAAGTATTCACCTAAGCTCCATGTTAATTGTGGGGAAAACAGGGTCAAGAGGAATCCTGACATTCCCGAGGTTTTTGCAAGGCTGGCCAGTGGGAGAGTCTCCCAGTGTTAAAGCCCATGTCTTCAAACACCAGTGCTGAAGTTTTGCTTCTCCATTCTGGGCACCATATTTTAACAAAGACACAGACAGACTGGAGCATGTCCAAAGGGCAGGTGGCCAGACTGGAGGTTGTTCAGGAAAAGCGGTTACATGAGGACAAGAGGAAGGAGCTGGGAACCCTGAGAATAGAAAGGAGAGGACTTGGAGGGACCCTGAGCTCCCCTGAGGGAGGGATTAGATTTATGTTCAAGGAGGCCTACAGAGGACTGTGAATTTTAGTTCACAAGCAGGAAGTCACTACTTAAGCACCGATCTGTCTCTCAGAGTCATAATCTTTTTGTCACTGGAGGACAGATGCATGCACAGAGGGGACTGGAGGCCAGCTGTCCCTAAGGGCTCCTCTTGTGATTCAAGGAGGGTAAGGAAGTCCACTGGGCATTCTACTTTCAGGCTGGGGCTAGGAGATGGATTAGCTGCTTGGAATCCTGGCCCCAAGGGATGTGTGTTATCAGGTCCATGGGCTGCTTGGGCTTAGGGCCTGGAAGGAAGCCCAGAGATACCAGGATGACCACCTAAAATTCAGGGCAGTTTCCAGAAGTGACTCCAGGAATGGGTCAAGAGAAAGGGGCAGTCATATCTTTCCTACTTGCCTCTGAAAGTCTCACCTTATGGCAGAAAAAGATGGAACTGCAAAGGCCAATTATCAAATACGTCCATGGTTTTCAGAGAGAAAGGACTCCCTGCTTCCCGCTGAGGAATGGTTGTGGGAAAACAGTGACTCCACTGGACTGGGCATCAGGAGACCACAATTCTAGTCCCAGGTCTGAGCCAATTCACTGTGCGACTTTAGGAAAGAGTCTTCTGAGCCTCAGTTTCCCCATCTGGACAATGGGGAGATTGGATATGTCAGTGTTTCCAAAAACACATCCCTTGGGATATTCATAGGTGTTCAGTGGAACAAGTGATTCTTGATTCAAAGAAGTTTGGGAAGAGCTGGGTTAACACAAGGTAAAACAGGTTTCTTTTCTACAGGACTTGTCAGATCCTTTAATGGAACAAATAGGGATTGGAATAGACCGTATTTTCCAATCCTATTTAAGAAAAGGGTTTCAAGGAGCTGGCCTGCTAGGATATACTTGGGGAAATGCAGGTCTAGACAATCTCTACCTAGTAGTCTTCCGGCTCTGATTTGTGAGGCAAGATTCACCAAAAAGACTTCACTGGAGACACTTGCATTGGTCGAGGACCAGATCAGAGTCACACACGGGGGCTCAGGAAATAGCTACTAATCAGGTTTCTGTTCTCCCCTAAAATCACCCTTCCTGCCACCAGACCAAGTAGGTGTCTATACACAAAGCAGGTGGCGACAGAGGCTTTGCTGGGGATTCGTCACATGAGCATTGCTGAGATGAAGAGTGCGAATGTCACAGGACTGGACTTGGTGACAGGGTTGGTGCAACAGGCTCAGGTGGCAGAAATGGGGTAACAGTGTTGGGTTGACTCTCAGTGATAGTGACGACCACGGGGATGATCCTGCCTGAGGCTGGCTATTGGACCGAGGGGTAGTGGTGACTGGGACAGCCGGGCATGATCATGGGTGATGGTGACAATAATGAAAAACATGAAAAGCTGCTTCTTAAGTAACTGGGCTCCAGGATTGAAACAAATATGCACCTGGCAGTTCTTTAGCTGTGATCTCAGGCATGCTGGGGTTAGGGGAGCAGCAGCTCTTAGGCCTATCTGAACCCTGCCCCTGCCCCCTGATGCCCTTTCCCCCAAAGCTCCCTCCCCACCTGGTGAGCACCAGCCCTCTGGAACCCCTCCCTCCTAGGTAAGCTCCAGGAAGGATGGGGTAGTCCGATTGACACTGGTATTGGGTCGCAAGGCAGGCCTGTCACCCGGTGAGCTCCCCAGCCCCATCCAGGCCAGCTGGCAGGAAGGCCCGATAATGAGGTTCCTCTGATCCCTCCTGAGAAGCTGCTGCCCTTTCTATGTTCACAGAGCGGGTCCCAGCTCTCTGTTTCCATGGTGACAAGAGTTCCAAGAGCAGGATGCTGCCAGCTCTGCGTCCCCCTCCTCCCCCAAACAGAGGGAAGCCTGTTTCTGCTCCAGGAACAAGGGAAGGGGTCCTCCAAAGTTGAGCCAATGTGAAGCCCACCTGGAGTCTTCAACCTCACCATGAAGTGAATCCCAGGAGGCTGGAACAGAGAGGATGGAACCAGGCAGGAGACAGAGGAAAGCAACCAAATCAATGGGGCAGGGCTGGAAGCTTAATGAATCAAGTCACAGTTCCACCTGGGTGTGAGGTTTCCATCCCGGACCTCCCCCTCCGCACCCAGAGTCATGGCAGGACCACACCTGAGTTTGGCAGACCTGCACCCCCTCTGTTAGGGACCAGCAGATATAGGTCACCAGCAGTGCCAGGGGCTGGGAGAGGTAGGACTGCCCAAGCCAAGGCTCTTATACCATCTTCAGGATGAGAGATACAGTAGGAATCTGGAGCCCACGTTCATCACGGTGCAGATGAGGAAACTGAGTTTCAGGGAGGGGAATGCTGAGCCCAAGGTCAAACAGCTAGTTAAGGGCAGAACAAGACCAGGACCCAGACCCCTGACTCTCAGACCAATACTCATTTCTGAACAACGTTGCTCCTTTGCTGATACCTGGCATTTCCTGCCTCCCTGCCCCTTCTCCTTCAGACCAAGGGAGGGTAGCCTGAGGTTAGGCATCCCCACCCCTGCTCTGCTGGTCCTGGGTTGCTCAGCCCACCTTCAGGAAAGCAGTAAGCTGCACTCCTCTCTGCCTTGGTTTCCTTGTCTATAAAGTGGGAATAATAAGACCTAGCCCCCAGAATTGTTGGGAGTTACAAAACGTGGTTATTTACATAATGTGTGGCCCTGTAGCAGTGAGGGGAGGGGTCCTTGTGGGGAGAGAGAGGAAAGGAAAGAGAAGAAGAGAATAGAAAAGAACCAGGCAGAATTCATGACCCAAGAGACCCACAAATATCCTCAAGAAGTCACTAGTGTCAGGAATAAAAAGGACTCACTTATCACAGTGGTTCCATGCGGCTGCCCAAGGGCAGAGAGCTTGAATAGATGGGGAGGCCCTTGGGGGAGGGGAGTGGTCAATAACACCAGCCTCTGTGAGCAGTTTTCTCACATCTACCACCACCTGTGACGGGGGACTGCTTTGGTATTCTGACACTGGGGATGGACAGGCAATGGTCCAGGTTAGAGAATGGACTTGCCCAAAGCCACAGGGTAAGGGGCATCTGCAGAAATAGTACCCTGGAGTTCTGGTTCCTTGGCTGAGACTGGAACTTTTAGGCCAAAAACCAGAAAAGGTGCCTCAATACTCTCCCTCCCAGGCCCATGCCACTTGGCTGGGAGGTCGTACCCCACAGGACAAGGTGGGGAGGGAATGAGGTCCAGGCCCAGGGCCCCAGGAACACATAGATTTGGCCCCCTCTCTCATGCCAGCTCCCACCCCCATATCTCTCTGGGGTCTCCAAGCTCTTCACTCCTTGTCTACCTCCTTTTGCCCTGCTGAGGGGAGCCTGGGGTCTTAGTAGGGACACTGACAGCTGCGAGGAGAAGGAAAGGAGTGGGGAGGAAGCAGGTGTTGGGGGGGGGGGGCAGGCAGGAGCTTGGGCAGGAAAGCCTGGCCCCCCCGCTGGATTGCAGAGGCTGCTTCAGCTTAGAGTGCACAGAGGAGGACCAGGCCAAGGGCCCCCCAAATTAGTCCAGCTCAAAGCTGGTGCTCAGCTATTCTAATAACACCCCCCCACCCCCACCACAAACACACACAATCAGCCCCCCGGGTAGGGGAAATGGGCGGTGGGATTTGAGAGGGGTGGGTGCCTGGCCCCAGCCACCCCTGCTTCGGGCCTCCTGGGGCTGCAGACACCTGTTCGCAGGACCTGGCCCAATGAGCCCCAGGCCCAAACACACTACACCGCGACCCTGGACCCTCGGACGGGGGTAGGGTGGTATGGGGTGGCACAGACCGTGACCCCGCCCCTCCTTGCAATCCAGCTCAGCCCGGCCTCCCCCAGAGCTCTGAGCCGGGTCCGGGTGCCCTCCCCTCCCTCCCGGGGCTTTGATGGGGGCGGGCCTCCGCACTCCTCTCTCAGGTGCGCCCCCAGCCCGCCCTCGTGCCCTACCTTTCGGAGTTGAGCTCCCTGGAGCTTCTTCATCTTGGAGGGCAGATCACTGGAGCTTCCCGGCTTGGCTTCCCTTCAGCGTGGAGAGCGAGGGAGAGAACAGGAGATGTGCCACCGCGGGCACTGTGCCTTGGCCCCGGCGGCTCCCGCGCACCGGCTGGGGGGACGCGAGCGCAGGCGCTGCCGTCTGTCGGCAGCGGGTGTGGGGCGCGGGCCGGGCGCTGCGAACGCCTGGCGCTCTCCACGCAGGGCCGGAGGCTGGGGAGGGGTGCACGGCTGCGCCCGCGTAGACACCCAGAGGGACGGACAGCGGAGGGGTGGGGGTGGGGGGATGCGCGCCCCCTCGCGCAGAGCTGCGATTGGAGGGGCCAAGCGCGTAAGGAGGGGGGCTCTGCGACGGAAATCCTTGGAGGTCTGGAGGCCTCAGTCACAGTCTCCTGCGTGACCTTGGGCGAGTAACCTGCCCTCTCTGGGCCTCTCTTTCCTCAGCTGGGCAATGAGGAAGGCAGGCTGTGCCCGTGGACACTAACAGCCGATCGTGGGTTCCAGCATCCCTGTGCCTCTTCTTCTTGGCTGTGTGACCTTGCCCACGTTGCTTAACCTTCCTGCACTGCCACTTCTGCATCTGGAAAATGGGGATAAGAATCTCACTTCCTTTATGAGGACGTGGGGAATTCAGGGAGAAGGTGCATGGAAAACATTTAGCATGGGGCCAGGCACACAGTAGGGGCTCAGTTAACATTTATTGACCTACTGTGGGTTGCCCACTCCTGCCAACAAAAGAAAAACAGCATCAGTCAGATATGTACCCAACCGGCCAATCCACCAATATTTGTTGAGCACCTAAAGTGTGCCAGGTCCTGGGCTAGGTCTTAGCTCTTCAACACAGTGACCTGGAGAGGCAGATGGTGTCATCCCTATTTCACAAATGAGGAAACTGAAGCACAGAGAGGTTGTTACTCACTCCAGGTCACAGAGCTAGTGAATGACCCCAGAAATCAGAGTCAAGCTTCGAGGACCTTCCAGGCCACTGGTGGTCCTGAACACTCCTTTTTCCCTTGGGGTAAAAATGAAACAGGGAGGTTTGGGCAAGGAGAAGGGGCAGAGCAAGTACCACTGTGTTGTTGTGATGGTTTGTGACTTAGATCAGGAGCACCTGGGCTCCCGTCCGCTAGCAGTATGACCCTGGGAATGTTATGATTGCCCATCTGGCAAACGGGCCGGCAACCAGCCCCTGCCTGGCTGACCTTTTAGAGTAGCGATTTTCAACCTGTTTCATCTCTTGGCATACATAAACGAATTACTAAAATTCTGCGGGCACACCAAAAAAATATATTCTATTTTTTGCCAATCGGACAAAAAAATAGGTATACTTTTTTTTATTCATTTACACCGGACATCTATGGTTGTGCTGGCTGTTGTCATTCTTTTATTTGACAACCTAAGGGAAAAGAGGTCAGCGCCCCTGACTCAATAGTCAGGTATTGCATGTTTTAAAAATTCTTGCGGCATACCGGTTGAAAACCGCTGCCTTAGAGTGTCATGAGGGTCCGGCAAGCCTGTGGCTAAGGATGGGAAATTATTAGCTACAGTGATTACATGCATTGGTTTGTGGAACTGAACCAGTGTATGCTAATGAATCTGGCATTTACATTACAAATTGTGCCCTTTCCACTCTTTTTTTAAAAATACATTTTTATTTCAGAGAGAGAGGAAGGGAGAGAGGGATAGAAACATCGATGTGAGAGAGATACATCAATGGGTGCCTCCTGCATGCCCCCCACTGGGGATTGGGCATGTGCCCTGACCCAGAATCGAACCGGGTCCTCTCAGTCCATGGGATGACACTCAATCCACTGAACCACACTGGCTCTTAAAAGTGTCCTAGCTCAGACACTATTTCATAGGGTCACCCTGCCATCAGCCAACGTGGGGAGGCCTTTGAGGAGAGTGAAGATAGGGGCTGCTGCTTACACCCTGGAGCCTGGTAGGAGGTGGGAAGGGTTTAAATCAAAGCAAATGCTTGGATAAAAGGCCTGGCTCAGTCCATCCGGGGCCCACATCTCCTCTCCAGTTTCCACCAGCTGTTCCTTCCTTAAAGCCTGGCCTCACAGGGCAGGCCAGGGGCTCTCCAGACCCAGGAGGAAGGAGGCTCTTGGCCATGAATGTGAAGTGAGGGAGCATTCATTGAGCCCTACTGTGTGTATTAGATAAACTGTATCAGTATCTACTTTTTAATTCTTTCTCAGCCTGGGAAGACAGGTTTGTGCATCCCCATTTGGCGCCCTAGGAAACTGTCTCAGAAGAGTAATGTCACACAGAGCACTGAGTCTCTGGGCTTTGGAGATAAAGCAAGAGGGTCATGGGCTGTGCCTGGGGATTGCAAGGAGGCCCAGCCAGGCCCCACCCCACACTTTGCTGAACCACCCCCTCCCACTGGCGCCCAGGTTTCATTAGACTGTATGGAAGGCACAGAGAAGCACAGGAGCAGAGAATAGAATCAAGGCATTGGCTCCAGAGCCTCTCCCAGCAGCACCTGCTCCCACCAGATCCAGCCCTGGAGGGAGCCAGCCCTGGGGGACTGGAAGGAACAGGGCTGAGCTTTACCCTTCCTCAAGCAAACACACCATGGGGTGACCACTGAACATCAGCGGCAGTCACTGGGGCTGTGAATGCAAATGGGTCTAGGCCCACACCTTTCGGATGGGGAAACTGAGGCCCAGAAGAGGTAGGACTTTGCAAAATAACTCTGTGGAGAAGAGGCAGGGTCAGGCCTTGACGACTCTAAGAGTCTGACCCCACCCAGGCTGTGCCCTTGGATCACACCTTTCTGCCATCCTCTCCCCACCACCATGGCCTTCGTTGAAAAAGTGTGTACTTTATAAAACAAATAAAATCCCAGCATTGGAAGAGATGGGCCACGTAAGTCAATCTATCCTCTGAAGCCCCAGTTTTATGATCATACAACTGGCCACGAGTTCAGCTACCGAGCATGTTAGACAATTGTTACCACCCTGTCCTGTCTCCCCTATCTCAGGGGAAGTCAGGGTACTATGTGGCAAAACAGCTACGTAGGAATCCAAACCAGTGAATGCTCGGTCTGTCTCCCTTTCCCCCTTCCCTCCTCTCTCTCTCTCTCTTCTGGTCTCACATCAAAAGTAAAGTGGAGATGTGTGCTAATTTCAGGAAAGTGTTAGATGAAAATGTACTTCCTGTTATTATATAGCGAGATATTTTTAAATGCATATAAATAAACATTTTTAATTTGCTTTAATGTTCAGACTTTATTGCTGTAGACCATGTGTTTTGTTATACCCGTGAGTGGTGACTGTGAAGAATGAGGATCCAGACTGCTTGTCCATCTGGTGTGCTTCCAAGGAATGGCTCTGGAGCAGCCACGCTAGGACAGGATTGCCCTCCAAAGCCTCCCTGTCCTAGGCCTGCTGTGCCCCCAGGCTCTGTGTCCCACTGGCTGGGCCTCTCAGCCGTCCAGAGCCAGGCTGGTTTCCCCACAGTCCTTTGTCCCCCCATCATAACCTGTCACACACACACACACACACACACACACACACACACACACACACACTGTGGGCTGCTAAAGACCTTCAGCCCACACCAGTCTCTCGGCAATCAGTGATGGCCTCCGTAAGACTGAGGTTCTCAGCATGGCATGAAGGGTCGAGAGGGGAAATTATATGCAAAGCATGGTGCTGATGGACATGTTTCTGATTTGATAGAGGCCATGACCAGGCCCAGGGCCTTCGGGAGCCAGGCTAGGCCAGATCTGACTTTTGTCTGGACCCCGGGTCTCCAACATCGATGCAAAGCCTGCCAACCAACGGGAGAGAGCTCAAACATCTCTACATGCAAAGCAGAGGCAGCGGATAGGAACGCCGGGACATCTCTCAGCACTGGGGTCTAACAGGATATGAGGGGTCCCTTCCCTGAGTCTTACAACACTCAGCCTCTGGTGGAACTCTCTAGGGGACAGGGAACTCACTACCTCACAAGAAGCCAGCCCATGGTACTGCTGGGAAGATGTTTAGATAAAAGTGTACTTTTTCACAGCACTCACGACACTGACAGGTGATCGCCAGCACAACCTGTGGCCCCACCCAGCCCCTGACCTCCCATGTGGGCAGCAGCTGCAGCTCACCCAGCCTGCCAGGCCTGGCCACTGACCTCCTGCCAGGAAGGTCTTCTGGTAGCTGGGGACAGGCCTGTCCTGCCTCAGATCTTCCCAGCCGCCATCTGTCCTCAATATTGGGGGTGGGG
The DNA here is from genome assembly GCA_030848825.1 of Tadarida brasiliensis. Lineage (NCBI taxonomy): Eukaryota > Metazoa > Chordata > Mammalia > Chiroptera > Molossidae > Tadarida > Tadarida brasiliensis. The sequence goes on along the minus strand of CM061259.1, from coordinate 101,624,835 downwards.
TAGTTAAAACATCAGTCAGGCCTGCCAGCCTGTCACACGAGAATGCAACAGCTCTATGAGCAGGTGGCTGAAACCCAGAATTCACTGCGTGCTGGGCCCTGTGCTGGGCCCATCTGACAAGTGAGGAGGCTGAGGCTCAGAGAAGCTAAGTAACTTGCCTGAAGTCTCACAGCTTAGAAGTGGTGAGGGAACCCAGCCCATCTGACAACAAAAACTGCTACTAAACCCCGAGTCGCAGCTGAAGGGTGGCCCTCCAGCCCACAGAACACCCCCTACTCCAGAATGTGGGGTGTTCAGTGGGGTGCTGGTAGGTGCTAGTAGGGGGCTCCTGTGAAGGGAAGCATGGGGAGTGCCAGAGTAAAGAAGGTTCAAGGGGATTCTTTGCTGTGGGACTTGTCAGAGCCTTTGGTGTACCACTCTGACTCTTCCAGAAGGACTAGTCTGTAGGACTTTCCAAACTTACTTGACCAGAACCATTTCTTTTTGGTAAACTAGCTCCCCAGCTTTACAGATGGGGAAACAAGGCCCAGAGAGGGGAAGCAGTTACCCCAGGTCACACAGCAAATGTTTTTGACGATCAGAAAACTATGTTCACTCACTGCCAGCCACCCTTCCATCAACCCTCTTCTGCTCCTGGGACCCTGACCCTCTCCCTGGTGCCACCTGGTTTCCGTGCTGTAGATGCCCACCACCCTCGGAGAAGCCACGTCTCCCGGCCACCACCGGCAGGAGAGAGAGGAGGGCCCGCTGCTCTGCAGGGGCTCGTGCGCGGGAGGGATCCACCTTGCGCATTGTCGTCATGTGTCCCGGGAGCAAAGGGCAGGCTGCACACACTTTTTATGGCTGGGCCACCTCCCAGAACAGTAAACAGAGGGCCAGGCAGCTGGCACTGGAGCCCTGCAGGCAGCAGACTCCTGGCCACCTCTGAGAGGGAGTTGAGAACAGTAGCGTTTCTCAGGTGGTTTTTTAAAAGTATACGTTAAGTTCATACTGCTCATAGTCTTTATTATCGTTCCTCCCTTCTGGGCCTGACTGCACCCACTAGTCCTTTAGGCATCCGTTCAAACCTCACCTCCTCCAGGAAGCCTTCCAGACCCTTCTGGGGAAGCTGAGAGTCCCCGAATGCTCTGTTCCCTGATGCCCAGAGCGTAGCTCAGACTGGGAGCTTCTGGGGGGCAAGGACCATGCAATCGCTGGGCCCAGCCATGCTGGCACGTGGGGATACCCAGTGAATATTGTAAAATCCCGAGCTGAAAGTATTTGAGAAATTCAAAAGACTGATATATTGAGTCTATGATTCTGCTTACAGCGTGGACTTATAATTTTATATAGTCTCTTAGACTGACTCGAACAATGTCATGTTTTAATCGTTCAAATGCATTCTAAAGGTGACCTTGTTTTAGGCCAATGGAGACGGAAAGGGCTTGTGCAATTGTTAGGAAAGGGTGAGGATGATTTATACTTAACACTTTCCTTTAATGCTATGTAAAATGATTTTTATACATCTTTAAAAAGAGAAAAAAAAATTTATTCTTAAAGCTGTATCCAAGAGATTCCACTCTATGTACAACACTTGCCCAGCTGTGAGCTCTGCTTGGTCCAGAGAAAGTCCTCTGAGGGCCACTGGGGCCTGGGCCCTGAGGGACAGCCTGGTGGGGTGAAACTTGGCAGGGTGGGCTCTGCCCCTCTGTCCCTCTCCAGGGGCCTCCCCCCAACCTGGAGGCCCCACTGAGAATGTTAGTGAGGGGATATGACTCTGCAACCCAGAGGGGACAGTCATCAGAGCCTCTCAGGCCCTGTCCTGTGGGCTTTTGCTCTGCATGGAGAGTTTCAGGGCGTGTTAGATGGGGGCAGGTGGAGGTGAGGCCGCAGGACCAGGCAAGTGTGAGCTGACCACATTCCTCCCCCCAGGTAAGCATTCCATCTTCCCTCAGCCCCATTTCCTTTCTCCAGGGTCAGTCTAGTCCCTATAGCAGCCTTCTGTCCTTGAACCTACAGAGAAGGAGATAGGGACTGGAGACTTATCTTGGCTCCCTCACCCAGCCCTCTGGGGATTGAGACCTCCCATCCTGGGTTCTTTTATCCCCCTGAGTCCTAGAAAAGGAAAACATCCTTATCCAAAGAGCTCACGGCACAGAGAGGCCAAGGGCACAGAGGGGCTGGGTGGGTGCCTTGTTCAAGGTGACCCAGAAGGTCAGTGGCAGGGCTGGGACTCAGACCAGGCCTCCTGGGCTCCAACAGAAGCCGCATTCCCAGCATCTGAGTCCCCAGGCCCCCAGCCCACAAGGCTGGGCAGGGGGCTAAGGCAGATACTCCTCCTTGACAGGCATTGGGGAGGAGGTGCCCAGGAGGCTGGCGGAGCTGGGGCACAGGCCCCCCAGGGGCGGCCCAGCTGTGGTGGGGGTGACTTCGTGGGCTGGCGGTGGTGGCTGTAGGGGCTGCGGGGGCTGCTGCTGTTGCTGCTGCTTCTTCTTGTTCACTTTGCGCTCCTTTGCCCGCCGGTTTTGGAACCAGATCTTCACCTGTGGTTGGAGATCAGAGGTGGGTGGTGCGGAGATCAGTGACAGGGAGAGGGAGAGAGGGAGGGCAGCTGAGCTCTTACTTCTTGATGTGGCCTTTGTGGCCTCCCCCGACTCCAGTCACCCATACCATTCATGGACCCTGAACACATTCTCCTCTGTAGAACATGCGCCCCTACTCTGATGACAACTGTTCCTGTAACCTCCTTCTTCCCCATCTCCCAAGGCCATACTCTAACACCTCTCCTCCAGGAAGCCTTCCCTGGTCTGCCTGTGATTGCTCCCTCCTCTGGATTTAAACAGTGCTGATCATAGTCGGCTTTGGCCTGTAGCTAAACAGATCCCCTATCTCCCTCTTGGGGGTTAGGGATACTGGGTTTTGTTGGGACAGGAGAGGACTGGGCAGTAGCTCAGTTTTTGCTGTGCTGTGTGATCGTGGCCAGGAGGCTCAACCTCTCTGTTCTCCTCCCTTGTCTGAGCTCCTTAATCTGCTTTGCAGCCTGGAGGCCAGATTCCCAGGGCTGCTCCTGTGGCTGAGGTGGAGGGACCCACACACCTGCCGTTCAGTGAGCCCCAGGTTGGCGGCCAGCTCTGATTTCCGCCGGATGGTGATATAACGGCTGTAGTGGAACTCCTTTTCCAGCTCCAGGCGCTGGTGGTCAGTGTAGACCACGCGGTACTTGTCCTTGGTCCGGGTCTTACCTGAGAAGCACAGGGGCCAGGAGGGGAGGTGAGTGGAGGGGGGGGGTCTTCAAAAGGCCCAGGCAAGGCCCCCAGCCCTCAGAAGAAGGACCCTGAGGTGGGGAGAGAGGTACACCCCAGCCCTGGGGGTAAGAATAATTCCCCCCAGGCTCAGGCTTGGAGACTCCCTGAGAGGCAAGCACTGCTTCATGCCCGTCCGGGGAGGCGCTGAGGCACAGAGAGTGAGAGCAACTTTCCTAGGGTTACCCAGCAAGCTGCTGGTGGAGTTGGGGTTTCAGTACTGGTCTCCTGACCCAGAGCCCTACTCTGATTGTCAGCTCCTCCAGCTTTAACCCAGCAGCTTCCAGGGCCTCCCTGACCATGTGAGATGGGAAGCCTTGGGGTGCAATCTGCATGCTTATTAAGTTCCCCAGGTGGTTCCGATTCAGGGTCCTCAGACCACAGATATGAACACCAGTGACATGGAGGGACACCTGGCAGACAAGGGCAGATTGAGACTAATGATGGCAGCTGTTCCTTTCTCCTGTGCAGAAGAGAACAGGGAAGAGCCACTGGAGGCAGGGTGGAAGTTTGCTGAACTGTCCTGGGGTGTGTGGCACCTCGATTCCTGTTGAATATGGCAGCTGGTGACCCTTGAGGACCTGGAACTTACCTCAAGAGGCCCTAGCCCTGGACACCAAGCCCTGAGCTAGGGGTGGACAGGAGCTGGTCTGCCTGGAGCCATCCACCCTTCCGCCTATGCCCAGGCACAGAGACTGCTCAGTCCACAAATATTTACGGAGCTCCTTCTGTAAGCCAGGCACTGGGGTACATCAGTAAGAGCAAAACTAAAAAACGTCAGGGCTCCAGGCAGAGGGAACAGCACGTGCAAAGGCCCTGAGGCAGGAGCATGCCTGACATCTGACATGTGTGAGAACAGTGAGGTGTGGCTGTAGTGCTGAGCAAGGCGAGAGGGGTAGGCTGCCCACAGCCTCATGGGCCACTGAAAGGACTCCGGGTTTTCCTCTGCCTGGGATGGGAGCCATTGCAGGGTTCTGAGCAGAGGAGACATGAGGTCTGTAAGTTTTAATATGTCTCCAGCTGCTGCATGGAGAACAGACTGGCAAGAGGAAGCGGGAAGCACAGAGAGACCTGCGAGAACCCAGCAGAGAGGAGGCGGGGGGCTTGGCTTCTCCATGGGGCTCAGCCTGGGGCCAGGAACTGGATTGGAGGGCTGGCCTACCGGGGTTAATGTCAGGGCTTCTTTGGGGCTGGGATCAGAGGTCTGTCTGGAGAGAATATTAAGAGTCATGCTTGGCCCGGGCTGGTGTGGGGGCCTGACTAAACACGAGTTTTCTTTGTAAAAAGCTGAGCACATGGCTATAAATAGGACGCACACGCAAGCACTTTCAGACCCACACATGTGTCCCACCAGGGCATGGTGGGTCTCCGAAGAACCATAGATCCCCCCCCTGCCTCACCCAAGTGCCCCCACAACAGCCCAGCCTTCACCTCTGTCTGGGTCACAGCTCTGGCCTCAGCACCCCTGTCCTAACTACCCCCCACCCTGATCCAGCCCCCTCCCCCTCCTGAGCCCACACAGCTTGGCAGGACAGCACTGGGCTCACAAGAGCCAAATGGTTTTGTGGAGAATGGGAGACAACAGATGTTCCCGGGCTCCTTTCCTTGGCTTTCCTGCCAGAGCAGCGGAACCGCACTGGACGCGTCCACACCCACTGCCCTCAGCTCACAGACCGAGGCAGGACGGACAGCCTCGGCCCGCGGCCAGGCCTGGCCCAGGAAAGGGACAAGGGAGTGGCTGCTAAGGCTCTGGTCCAGATGGAGCCCCTCCTTGGCCTAGAAAATCCAGCGCCAGCCCAAAAACAGTTCTGCCTGATGCCACCACCACCAGAGCCCAGCAGAGTTCGAATCCACAGCCCACTGGGCTCACTGGGCTAAACCCAGAAAAGGTCATGGGAGTTTAGTCTCCTCCCGTGTTATAAATGAAGAGACCGAGGTTCAGGATGGTTATACAGCTGCCAGAGGTCCAAATAAGAGAGACCTGGTGAGTCCTTCTGGTCCAGCCTCTGCGTGGTCAGGGTCACTGAAGTCCCTGGCAGTCACGGACTTGCCCATGACCATGTCACCTGGTCTAGAGCTCTCGGTCCCGTTCTCATTCACAACTCCTCACTCACCAGGTTTAGGGGCTGCAGAACCCGCCATGGAGCCCCCCCTAAGCATTGGCAGAAGCTCAAACAGCAGACCACCCATCTACTTGTACTTCTGGGAAGGGAGGGGCCAGCCGATAATGAGAGCAGGCCCCTCAGAGCCCTGAGCTGCAGCTGGAGGGTCTGCAGGTGGAGGCCTTGAAAATGCCCAGCAGACTCACAGCCTGAGGCGGGGGATGAGGCTCCCTGCCCACCCCACCTCAGCCTGAGATTCCAAGCAGTGATTATGAAGGCACCTGCTCCCTCAGGCCCAGCTCACTCCCATCCTTTCTCACGAGCAAGCAGAGATCCATCGCACCATTTCATAGATGGGGAAATTGAGGCTTAGAAAGGGCTATTCTGCTTGGTAGTGGTATGAACCCGGGCTCAGGTGTCCTGGGAAGGCTCAGGTGTCTCCCTCTCCAGCCGGGCTCTTCCCATAGTGGGGGTAGGGGTGGGACTGGATAGGAGGTAGGGCTGTAGCAGCATAATTTGTCCTCTCTGTTATAGCAAGGCTGCCAGTGAGACCCAGCCCACAGACCCCATCTTCCCTGTCCCCCCTTTCCTCTCTGGGCCCAGGAGAGGGGCTGGTAGGCTCAGGAACCTACTGGCCAACTTCTATTGATAGAACTGCTCAAACACACAGTTTTGTTGCTAAGAAAATGGCTCTGCCAAAGAACAAAATGTTTGCTATCACCGTGTGGTCCAGGAACCAGCTACCCACAGGAGCCCAGCGTGGTGATGTCTAGCCTCACCGAGCAGGCGCATACCCCTTACCCATTAATCCCACCTCCAGGAATTGATGCCACAGAGAGAAGTCCAAAGCTGTAGCTGTTTGAAACTACAATGTACATGCCTACACACAGGGAACATGCCTACAAGTAGGGGACATGTTAAATAAAAGATGGTCCATCCGTGGAGACGAGCTTTGTGCAATCATTCAAAAGAGGTTGTAAAGCCCCATACGGACCAATATGGAACAACATCTAAGGTACTTAATGTTGAGTAAAAAAAAACACAACAAAAAGGAAGACACTGAATGTTGTGAATAGTATGTTACTGATTTTGTATTAAAATGGGGAATACACACTCACATATACACGACCATATATTGGAGTACCCATAGAGTTCTTCCTGAAAGAATATACAAGAAGCTGTTAACAGGAGCTGCCTCTGGAGAGGGGACAGGAGGCTGGGGAGCCGCAAGTAGGAGGGAGTTTCAGGGATGTTTAAATTTTTACCATGTGCAGATATGAACTTGCGTTTTTAACGACAGTCAGGAGCCCTGGGCTCCATCCAGTCACAGCTCTGGGCCAGAACTCCTGAATGCCCGGAGCCACCCTCCCTTCCCCTTCCGTGAGCACCTGTGCCACTCTGGAGCCCAGGAGGGAGGGGGCAGGGAGGTGCGTGAGAGTGGCGGGGCGGGGAGAGGGCCCGGGATCAATGATTTACAGGCCCCTGGGATGCTGGAGCTGAGAGGGAAGTCCAGGCTCCTGTAACAGGTGTCTGATGGGGGCCACCGCTCCCAGCCACCTAATAAATAACCCTCTGGGCCGGATGCCAGTGTGAATGGGAAGGGGGAGGGTGGGGAGCCCCCCAGCTCTTCAGGGGCGAGCATGATGGGAGAGCCTTGGGTAACTCACCCAAGCGAGAGGCTTGCTCTCTGCTCTGGCTCTGGGGCTCGAGGAACGGCCCACCCACGTGCACTCGCCTGCAAGGGGGGGGGGTAGCAAGTTCTCCATCCCCTGCAGTATGGTCGGCAGAGGCCCTGGAAGCTACTGGCTGATGGTTCCAAATGCCTGACCAGCAGCCTCAGAACTGGCTGGGGAGCTTTTTAAAAAGCACAGAGTCTAGCCCAGAAATTCAGATTCAGTGGGGTTGAACTAGGGCTCAGGGCTTATACCTGAATAGCTCTCAGGTGACCCTGACATGGGCTGTGCAGTTCAGCTTCTCACTGGCTGGGTGATCCAGGACAGTCACCCCACCTCTCTGAGCCTTGCTTTCTTTATCTATAAAATGGGATGATTATTATTCTGATAAGGGCCAACACGTCCACGTGTCAGACACTTTGAGTACACCTCTCAACACCTATGTCATCCCTATTTTACAGATGGGGAAACTGAGGCTCAGAGAGGTCCACACATCTGGCAGGTGGGATTTAAACCTAGGTCTGCGCAGCCTCAGAAAGAGCACTAGCACCTATCGTAAAGTGGAAGTTCTTCCGTAACTTCCAACCACGGGGTGTGCAGTGATCACCTGCGATGGCTGGGTGATGCCTAGCACGGTCCCTGGCACGCATTACGTGTGTGGGGAAGGGTAGATCTCATTCACTTTCAGTAGTGGCAGGACAGCCATATGGCAGGAATGTTGGGAAATGATCTGGGTGGTGTGTTGGATGAGACTGTTTATTTATAAGGTCCCTTCCAACTTGGAAACGCCGAGCTCCCAATGTTTGTTGATTCTCTGATTGTGTTTGTTATTGTTGCTGAAAGAATTCTAAGACCGATTTCCCTGTCTGAGAGTCTAGATACGGAGCCTGCCCAGCTGGAGGACGGGGCAGGAACCATACAGCCTTCCGTGGGGCCTCCCCATCCAGCCTGGGCCAGGCAAGGACAGAGTTCAGCCTCTGCCTCCAGGGTGGGGTGGGTGGCTCCAGGAAAATCAAGTGGACTCTGGGTCAGCACTTCCTTTGCCCTCTTCCTGCTGGGGGTTTGTGGCCCTGAGGGATGACAGCTCTGGCTCTCAGGGCTGGGGACACAAATCCAGCCCTGGGCCCTCTGTAAGCCCTCCCTGTGTGGTCCAGCCCTGGCTGTGCCTCAAAAGTCCCCCGACACACACAAGCTCCACCCCGGATCAATGACATCCTGATCTCCCGGTCATCTTCAACAAGCCCACTGGGGGATTCTGAACTACCAGCTGGAGTAAGTAGGTCCTGGTCCCAGTTCTGCACCATCTGTGTGGCCTTGAATAAGTCCTTTCTCCTCTCTGGGCCTCAGTTTCCCCTGTGCATCAGAAGAGAATTGGGGCGTCAGCTTTGAGGGTTATAGATTCTGAAGTTCTGCACAGCTCTGAGCCCTCCCATGAGGACCAGACACCCCCCCACACACTGTCCACCACCTGGGCAGCACCCACAGGGAGGGCATGACCTGTACATCCTCCAGCCAAGTGCCTCAGACATGTGGGACAGCAGGCACGGGGGGTCACCCCTGTCTGTAGTGCTGGTCTGGGGAGGACAAAGGGAAATGCAAGCTCTGGGGCCTTTGGCACGAGGGAGCTCAGGGAAGGGCGAAGGAACAGGGTGGCCACAGAATCCCACCGCAAAGAGTCCCAAAACTGGAGTGGAGAAGGAAAGAGATGTACTTCACTGAAAGGCGGGTAGGCATTTTTCAGTGTATTGATGAGGAGGAAAGAATTGCAAATATGTTGAGCATGCAAATAGCTAAAATATGTGAGATGTTATCCAGATAACATATAAGAGGGCTGCAAAGGTGGTAGGGTGTGGAGCAGCCCCGAGGCGGTGGCACTTCTAGAGAGGCCCTGATCCTAGCAGCTTTTCCACTGCGCTGAGATTTGGGGAAGGCCCAGTGCACAGGGGTGGGTCCCCAGACCTTGCTGGAGGCAGAGACCTGGCCCACGCCTGACCATCCTTAGCCGAAGGAGTTGACAAGTGGCTGAACTTCTTTGGGCTTTCCTTCCCCCGGGGGACTGAATGGATGTGAAAGCAGTTTGTAAAGGGCAAAGAGCTACGAGACGACAAGGAGAACTGAGCTATTTGCAGAAGCGGATGTTGGAGGGCTCCCCGGGGAGAGGGAGGAATGCCGCCTGATGGGGAGCAGCAGGGCAAAGAACACGCTGGCCTGGGCGTGGGGAGATCCGGCTGGGCCACCAGCTGCACATGTGATGTTCAGATTCGGTCTGTCTCCTCGTCTGTCCTGCCAGGGGTGGACCTCTGCTGTGGCAGCCCTGACCTGGCCAGTTCCATGATGGCTAGATGGATGCCTCTCATGGGCCATGAGGCTTTCTACTGGGCCCTCGACTGGGTCCTGGTTCCTGCTGATTTGTGAGTCCCAGGATGCTCTGTCACAGTCCCTCACTCAATGCCTGGAGCAGGGGTGAGGCTGGTATGGGGTGGGGGGAAATGGCCTGACCAGCCACACGTAGGAGCCTTGCAGCCTTAGGCAAGCTTCTCCTCCCCTCTGTCACCCTCCTCGTCACAGTGCTCGGTCAGCACTGCACCCTCCTCCTCCCAGGCCACCTGTGCGTCATCCCCTGCCCTATCTTCCTCCTGGAGGTCCACAGTCTGACCTGGCTCTGGGAGGCAGCAAAGAGGACAGAGCCTTCAGAGTCAGACAGACCCGATGGCTCTCACCCACAGGCCACGGTGTGAACCCAAGCAAGTCACTGAACCTCTTTGAATCCCAGTTTACTCATCTGTAAAGTGGGGGCATGAATTCCTCCTTATACACGGTAGTTGCACAGCTCAGATGTGACAAATCTACTCAACAAGGTAATTATTAATGAAAGCTAGCGGTAACAATGACGACGACGGTGAAGATGGAGATGGAAGAGGCAGGAGAGAGTCCACGATGGAGACTAAGAAGGCCATCTGGAGTGGATTACCACTCTAAGAACTCTTGAGAGGACTTTTCTGCACTGTCCCATATGACAGCTACTAGCCACATGTGGCTATCTATATTTAGTCACACTGGCCATATTTCAAGTGCTCAAAAACACATGCAGCTGGTGCCTAGCATACTGGACAGCACGGACATAGAGCATGTTCATCACCCAGAAAGTTCTATTGGACAATCCTGCCCTCTTCTAGCTCACTGTGTGACCATGACAAATGCCCTCCCCTGGGTGCCTGGCTCCTTGCATGCTCTGTGAGGGCAGGCATCATGCCACCTTGCTCACCCAGTCTTGTAACAGTGGCTGGCCCACAGCGAGTATTTGCCGGATCTTGTTGAATATATTAACACAAACCTACTGTCCTGGTCTCCCTGATCTAAGTAAATAGCCTCCATCCTTCAGCCACTCAGGCCAAAAGCCTTGGTGGCACTTCCCCACTCCTCACATCCCATCCATCAGCTGGTCGGCTCAACCCCCAAAGGACATCCGTCTGTCCAGCTCCACTGCTCCCACAGCCGTGATCAAAGCCACTAATCTAGCGCAGAAACGTGCTATTCTGGGGTCAGAAATACCTGCATTTGCAAAAATGCTGAACACTCAATAGTTGCTAGTTCATATTATTACTATGGTAGACGCTCAGTACTTATGTGTTAAAAAATTCATTCCCTTCTTCCACTGGGGGGTGGCACTGATTAAAAACAGACAAATGAAGCCCTGGCCGGTTTGGCTCAGCAGTCAGAGTGCCGGCCTGAGGACCAAACTGTCACAGGTTCGATTTCAACCAAGGGCACGTACTTCGGATGCGGTTCATCCCGACCCTGGTCGGGGTCATGCAGGAGGCAACCAATCGATGTGTCTCTTTTGCATCAATGTCTCTCTCTCTCTCTCTCCCTCTCTCTCCCTCTCTCTCTCTCTCTCCCCCTTTCCCCTTCCCACTCTATCTGAAGATAAACGGAAAAATATCCTTGGGTAAGGATAAAAAAACAAACAAATGAAACAACGACAAACTACTTAGTATGAAGGAAAGCAAGCATAGACTGAGCCCTAGATTCAGTGGCGGGGGGTGGGGAGGCATACTTTATTTAGCTTGGGCGAGGTCTCCTGGAGGAGGCAACACTTAAGCCGAGACGTAAAGGTTGAGAAGGAGTTTTCCATGTCACCAATGGGGAAGAATATTCTAGGAAGGGAGAACAGCATCTACAAAGGCCATAAGGCAGAAGGTAGCAGAGTCAGGGGCAGACAGTGCCAGCTCCCCGCCGGGACCCTGTCTGCCTTGTCTGGATGGAATCCCCAGCACCTAAAAAATGTTTGGCACAGAAGAGACACTTGGAGAATATTCTCACCCACAGGCTTGCCTGCCTGCCTGCATGAATGAGAGAGGCACTTAATGAGGCTGGGGAGGCTAGCAGAGCTGAGCCCTGGGTGAGGGTTTGGATTTTATTTCAAGAGCAATGGGAAGCCACTGGAAGGTGTTGAGCCTGGAGCACCAGTCTCGGCTTTCACTAACACCTGCTCCCTCTCTGCGATGCAGAGGGATCTAGCCGCCCCCTTATAAACTTAAGAGGTGAGTGTGGAGTGGAGAGGGATTAGTATGTTAGCCTGATGATGGACCTGACTCCAGGTGCAATTGTTGTTTGCAAATCCCAGGAGCTCCAGGACAGAAACCCACCCGAGGGGCCAGCGCATTCAGAATACTTCCTCCTGACGAGCCAGACGCGGTTGCTAACAAAGCTGTTTTGGACCTTTGGAATGACTCCCTCGGCTCTCAGTAGCAGTATCTGCTAAAACGGGGTGGGGGGGAGAAAACACTCAACCAAAAACAGCCTTCTGCCACCTTCTAACTGGGTCATTCCCCTTCCTAGCTACATCTGAGAGATGAGGTGTCACATGCAGCTTCTGCCTTGAGAACCAGTTTTAAACAGCCCAGCCCCTGCTGTGCCCACCCTCCCCCTCCAGCCTCTTATAGCTCTTCCCTGACTGGCCTCCTTTTTCCCCACCTGGGCTGGGACGCACAGGGGAAGGGGGGCTTGGGCTCCTGTGTCCAGGGTGTTGCTTTACTCGATAGATGCTCCTTAGGCTGTAGTGTCTGGAATGGAAACCTGCCATTGGAATGCTGCCACCTCCCAGCTGTGTGAGCTTGGCGAACCACCTTACCCTCTCTGAGCCTCATTAACTTTATCTGTAAAATGAAGCTAATAATAGATCTTCACACCTCTTAGGGTTGTTATGAGGCCTAGGTGACATCACTCGTGTAAAGTTCTTGGCACATTGCCTGGCACACTGTAAGGACTCAGCCAAGACCACAGTTATCAGCTTTATCATGAACTCCTACTATGGGCAAGGTATAGTGAGAAGGATGAGACTGATTAGGACTGGTCCTTGAGGGGATAACAGATGATAGGGATAAACACAGTCAGTGGTAAATAGTGTTAATACAAGGGCCTGATAGAGTGCCAGGAGAGGAGGAACCAAGGAGGGCTTGCTAGAGGAGGTGGCCCTGGAGAGGAGCAGCATTTGAACTGGTGAACATAGAGAATAGGAAAGGGAGAGTAGTTCAGGTTGAGGGACACAGATGGGGAGGCAGGGTGTGTGAGGTGTGTGCTCGAGTGCACCTGCTAAGGACTAGAAGAGATGGTCACAGGTACCGATGCACTGAGCACCTACTATGCCAGCCTCAGGGATCTAGGTGCCATTGCTTCAAGGTGCAATTCTATTGTCATCCGAATGTTACAGTGGAAGAAGCTGAGGCTCAGATAAATGATCCCAATTAACTTTCCTAATGCTAACGCAGCTTCTAACAGAAATACAATCACAGTTAAGACCCAGATCTTAACTGTTGCAAGTAAGCATCTCTGTAGCTGAACAAACGAGTGGGGAAATGGCTTCAACAGTGGGTTGGGGGCCAGTTCTCAAGAGAGCTCTGAATGCCACAGAAATGGGGCTGGATTTTACAGCAATGAAATGGCATAAAATGAAGAGGCACTTCCATGGCAGTGGGGAGCCATGGAATGCTCTTGAGCAGCGGATGTGCCTTGAATAGGTAGACCTGTTGTGGTTTGGAAGACAGCTGGGGTATCAGAGAAAGGCTGAAGTTGACAGGCCAGTTTGGTGGCTGTGGCAGTGGGCCAAGGGAGAGGGTCTGGAATGTGGTGGGGAGAGAGGGGTTCATCCCTCCATGGGCCTCAGTTTCTCCATGTGAAAGCTGAAAGGGTTGGACCAAGATCTAAACCCTGCTGTAGCAGTCTCATCATCTGAGTGAACATCTCCCTAGTTGTGTGGGACCTCAGCCACCCTACTGGGCCATTAACCTGTGATGCTCTGTTTAATGGCTGCTGAATCTTCAACAGAAGGATGATTTAGCATCCTTTTAATGAAAATGCTGGTATTTATTGATGCAAAAGGGGAAGGCAAAAACAAAACAAAACCCCTTGTTGTCATTTCCTACCCTGGTCTCAGTCAAGTGACAGTGATCTCTTGGAACTGTTTAATATTTTGATTGTGGAACGAAGGCCAAGAGCCTCTCCCTAATCCCCATTTTCACTGGCCCCTCCTTAGAATAAAGCTGGGGTCTTAGTCCCAGCCTTAGCTATGCCAATTCCCCAGGTGAGGATGGCACCTCACTGTCCCAGTGGGGAGAGAGGAGCAACCATTGGCATGAGCTGCTGGCCTGGACAGTCGTGAAAACTGTGTCAAAGTCAAGATCTCACACTTGCCCTATTCATTCATTCAGTACGCTATATTGAGCACCTGCTAAATGCCATACACTGAGCTGGGTGTCTGGAATGTAGTGACAGGTCAAGTAGACAGGGACTTCATAGGCGTTTACCTTGGTGGATGGGTGGGGGAATAGACCACACACAAACACACCAATAAGTGAGTAAATTGCAATTTGGGTTAGTGCTCTAAAGAAAACATGGCAAAGATTATTGATGGGTATAGGGGGAACCTTCCTTGAGAAATCATGGAAGACACCTCTGAGGAGGTGACCATTAAGCTGAGACCTAAAGGTGAGAAGGAGGTTTCTGGGAAGAGGGAACAGCATATGCACAAGACCTGCAGTAGGACAGGGCATGTCTGAAAAATGAACAAAAGGCCGGAGTGGCTAGAGTTTGGTGGCCAAGGGGAGGGTGGCCTGGGTTGAGATCAGGGAGGCAGGCAGGGATCAGGTACTGATGCTCTACAGTCTCAGAGACCTCAAGAAGAAATGTAGATTTCGCTCTAAAAATTGATGGAAAACCTTTGGAAAATTTTTAACTGACTCATCCAACATCTATTCTAGTCCAGCTTCTACTTGTGTGAAACTAGAACATTCCTTCCAGTCTCCAGGCTTCAGTTCCCCATCTGTATGTCTGGTCTCTAACTGTCCAGTTCAGATATTGTAGAATGCTAGAGGCTCAGGAGGGAGAAAAAATGGGCTGGCCAAAATGGTACCATAAGACCTGGTGACCAGTGAGTGATATTTGCAGGGAGTCCAACCGGAGGCGATGTGGCATGCACTGAACTTCCCTCTACCACCTGAGACAACAGCACTGACACAGGGTACACCCCTGAGAGACCCTGTATCTTCATGGCACAGAAGGAGAAGCTGAGGCCAAACAGGGGAGACACTTGGCCTCTTTCTCAGGGAGGGTCTGTAACCCCACCCAATTCTGTCCACATCTCAGGAGCACTGGTCAGAGTCAGATGCCCCTGGGCAGACAGGCAGCAGCTTCCAGCTTCAGCAGGCCAAGGCTTCTGCCTCCTTGGCAGAACGGGTCTTACCTGCCTCCTGGAGGCAGCCACTTTCCTCAGGAGCCCCCACCCCTCCCTTAGCCCTTCCCTCTACTGTCTGGGAGTAAAAGGAGAAAGATCCTTGCCTCTGGGCAGTTATTCCTAGGCCCCTTTTCTGCCTGGGAACAACAGTGTCCATATGACTTTTGAGACCAGAGGCTGAGTTGGGCTCGCAGTGCCATGCCCAGAGAGAAGAAGTGATTTATCTGACATCACATAGCCTGGAAGCACCCCCAGGCTCTACCAGTCCTCTGACCCCCACTAGCCCACTCTCTCTGCCTCACACAGTGATGGCCTCTCTCCAAGTCCCTCCTCTAGGGAACCTCCCCATCCATCTCCAAAGTCACCTGGTCAGCAGGAAGCAACAACTGGAATAGAAGAGCAGGAAAAGTGGGCTTCCTTCTCCAGGGAACAGACAGACCTGCAGGACTCTGACAGCCAGTGGCCCAGACACCTTCTCTCATATAATCTCATGTAGGGTTCTCAACTGGGCTTATGGATAAAGGTTCCGGGGCCTCTAGAACTCCTGAAATTGTCTGCCGAGTTAGGCAATGCTCTTTTCTAGGGAGAAGATTTGCACTTTCCATCATATTTTTCAAAGGGGTCTTTTTGTAACTCAAAGGTACGAGACCCTTCCCCTTCATGTCATAGATGGTAAAACTGAGCCCCAGAAAAGATGACAGATTTAAGACAAGCTGTTTAGAGAATCAGCCCACAGGCTTGGTGGTCAATCTACCAGGTTTCAAGTCCCAGCCTCACCATTTACAGCTTTGTGCAAGTGTTTAACCTCTCTATGCCATCACTTCTTCATCTTAACACTGGGGGTAACAACAGCACCTACTATAATGTTGTAAGAATTTCATGAGTTAACACATGCAAGATCTTAGGCTAGTGCCTGGTCCATTAGTAAGTGTTCTCTAAATGTTAGCTGTCATAATTTAGCCAAGGTCACAGAAACAAGGGGCAGAGCTGGGCCGTTAGTCTCAGTCCTCTGGGGCTTCTGGAGGCAGATAAGAGGTTCTGTGTCCCTGAGACTCTCAAGAAGGTGGTCCTATTACAGCCAGACCTGTAGCTATGGATCAAGCCCTCCTTGGTATCTGCTCCCTGGGTGAGCTGGACGTGTGTGGAGACATGGGGGTGAAGAGAGAGAGGAGGTGGGGAAGTCCCAGGCTCGCTCTCAGCTGGGGGAAGGGGAGGAGGGGCTGGACATCAAAGGGTGGGCAGGCCAACTTCCCGCCCACCAGACCAGGTGGCCTTTGTCAGGACAGGCCCGACACAGTCAGGACAATGGGGTATCATGTTCACTTTCCGGCCAACAGGAGTCACTACCGAGCCTAGGCACAGCCTGTTACATGACAAAGGGGGGACCTATAAAGGAGGTCAGGCCGCCCCTCATTAAAACTGGGCCTTTGTCCTGCCCCCTCCCCGGCCTTTGAAGAGGGTGGATCAGAGAGGCCTGCCTGGGGGCAGGAGGTTCACAGGCTCAGGAGCCAAACAGCAGCCACCTTCCCAACTGCTCCTGCTTTCCCCTCCCCCAGGGTCAAGAGTTCAGGAAGGGCCCTGGGATGGGAAGGTAGGGAGCCCCCCACCCGCCAATCTAACCAAAGAGGACTCTTTTTAGGTCCAAGATGACCCACCAATCTCTTCACTGTACGGATGGGGGGAACTGAGACTTGGAAAGGAAAGTACCCTGACCGCGTTCTCGCAATCAGGGCACCGTCCCTTCGGGGCGCGTTTGCAGCCTCTGCTTGGGGTTGGGATAGGGGTGGAAGAAACCGATGAAGACCAGGGCCCGTGTCCCTAAAAGAGCCCTGGGATAAAAGTCTGGGACAGCGCTCTAGTTCCGGCCTTGCCACGTAACCCCACGGCGCGGATCTTCACTTCTCCGGGCTCAGTTTCCCTGTCTAGGTGGAAAGACAGCTTGTGCTCACTGGGGCTGGGGTCCAGAAGGGGAGGCTGAGAAGACGGCCCCCCAGCGAGAGTGGTCGGGGAGCCGCACTCCAGGAACCCAAGCAGGGCCAGGGCAGAGGTCAGACAGGGGGCGGCCGGTGCCTCGCCCTAGCACCTGCCGGTGCCCTGGGGAACCGTCCGGAGGCGCAGGGCCCGGGAGAGGTCCTTACCGCTGCCACCGCCGCCTCCGGCCGCCACGCTGCGCCGCATCCACTCGTAGGGGGTCCGCCTTTGCGCTCCGGGCGAGGACGGTGCGCCAGGGCCGCCCAGGGGCTGCGCCAGGAGGCCCGGGCCAGGCCCCGGGGGCGCGGGCACCGGGCTAAAGTCCGGAGGGGGCCCGAATGCCAGCGGGACTGGGCTGGCAGCTGGGGCCGCGGGGCCCGGGCCATAGGCAGCGGCCCAGTCGTCCTTGGGCACAGAAAAGGGCGCGCTCCAGGCCGAAGGGGGCGCGGGGGCCGGCTCCACGTGAGAGTAGCCGGTGAAGTCGGGATACTGCGGGGGGCCTGGGGGCGGAGGCGGGGGCCCGTAGGCTTGCGGGCCCAGGCCGAGACTCGGGGGCCTGGCAGGGCCAGGGTACACGGGAGAGTCCTTGTCCAGCACATAGCCCACGTACATGGTGGCCGCAGGGCCCCCCGCGCATGCTGGGCCCTGGAGCCGCCGCTGCGGGCCGCCCCGGCGAGCAACAGCTCACCTGAACTCGCCAGCCCCGCCGCCGGCCGCCCCACCCAGGCCTTTTATAGCCCCGGGCCGCCCGCGGCCCCAGCCGAGGCCGGTTTGCATTTCAAAGCGGGGGGAGCCTCCGGGCCGCGAATCAAAGGGGGAAACCCGTCGGGGGCGGGGGGTTCAAAAGGAGACAAATTGCCACCCCAAGCGGGAGGTGGACGGGCCGGGGCCTGGAGAGGTGGGGACTCGGAGGGCGCATCCTGGGCCAGCGTCCAGGCACACGAGGTGTAGGAGTCTCCGCAGAGGTCGGCGGCCTAGCAGCCGAACACCTCTATCTCCCCGTGAAGGGATCCAGGGGCTGCATGGAGACCCTAGGCCCCGTCACACAGCCACACGAGGCTCGTGGCACACTCCACAGTGACCAGTTTGAGGGGCGGGGGCAACCTGACTTCAAACAGGGTTCCTGTCTGTAAGGTAGCAGTGTTCTTCATATTTGGGGGGCAGGGGTCACGACCCTTCTGAGTCTCGGATGAAAGCTGTGGATGTTTTTGCCAGGAAAATGCACATATATGCACGTACCAGAGTTCTTCAGGAGGTGGGGCAGGGGCATTCCAAGGAGCTTCTCACACGTCTTATGGCCATCCTCTACCCCCTTTATTTTCACAAGAGGTTTCAAACATACACAAAAGTAGAACTGTAGAGTGAACTGCTATATAACCATCACCCAGCTTTAACCATTATCAAGATTTCTTTCATCTCCTCCCCTCCTTTTTTTGTTTTTGCTGAAGTATTTTAAAACAAATTTCAAGCATGTCATTTGACCCCCACATACTTCAGCATGCATCTCTAAAGCACGCGGACGTTTTCTTACATAATATGCCATTATCACATCTAACACACTTAACACAAATTCCTGGGTATTATCTAGCACCCAACCCCCAATTAAAGACTGGCAAACATTTCTCAGTGATCCAAGTGGAGGGGGCGGGTAGACACTGGAGGGGCCATGAATGAACTGGGAGTGGGGAACAAGGTTGAGGGATCTGAGGAAGAATTCATGAAGGACAGGGCTCTGGGTCAGAAAGTCTGGGCAAGTTGGGTTCTCTCCCCACAGGAGGTTCAGTGCCGAGGAGCTGCTCTGAAGCCCCTGAGGGGTTTTGACCCTCTGACATTTCCAGGGGCCCTTCAGATGTGCAGGGACGTGCAGCCCCCAGAAGTAGACAGAATGAGCAGGCTCTTATCTATTCAACCTGTCTCTCCCTTGAGTCACCACACTGGCCTAGCCCCGGGGCAGGTCAGCATCATCACAGGGCGAGACAGACGTGTCAGGAGCAGGACGCCGTTGACAAGGCCCAGTGCAAAATGACAATGTGAGATCCCTCATTCAAAAATTATTAAGAATTTCAAGATGGTAACAGCAGAGTGTTCAACCAAGCATGGGGCCCTTCTAAACTCTGGCTCTTGTGTGACTGCACAGGTGACCCGCCCATGAAACTGGCCCTAGTCCGGCAGGATCTTGTTCTTCTGGGGCTCTGATGGATACAGAGCGGGGACAGCAGGCCCAGGAGTCCCCTTCCTGCTCAGAGGGATTCTTTCCATTGTACAGGTGGAAACACTGAGGCCTAGAAAGGAAAGAGCCTGTGCCCAAGTTTATGAACAAAACGAAAGCTGCTCTTGGAGAGGGGGAGGGGCTGCCCGGGTTGTGGCTGACATGGATGAGCAAGCACACGGCTGTCTCAGCAGGGACAGCCTCTTCCCTGTGTCAGGAAGTGGATGTGTTGGTAAAATTGTATTCAGAAGGCATGTAAAATCTTTCAAGAGGTCAGTGAGAGAATGGAAAGGTACAGAGAAAGGAGAACTGGGCTCTACTTTCTGATCTGATGTGACTGGGACTGCTCAGATTGGAGGAAGAGAAGACCCGGAGTGAGCCTTGAAGGTCTGAGTTTGGGGAATGGGACAGAGAGCAGACCTGGGACAGAGAGAAAGAAAGCTGCAGGCACAGACATAGATTTCAACCTATCCACAATCAAGTGCTCTCTAAAGGGCCATCCCTCAGCTAATGGGTTGTCATGTAAAAGAGAGTGAACTCACCATCACAGGAGGTATGTAAGAGACTGCTAAAAGTCCCTGGTCAGGGATGCTGCAGAGAGGATGCCTACCCTGGGGGTATGGGGATGGGGGTGAGAAGGTTAGTGCCCTTAAGGTGCCCTCTGATTCCAAGAATATGCTAAATCAGACCTAGATGGAAGGCTTAGAGGTTGGGAAAAGGTGTAGGTATTCATTTGTTCATGTGTTCATTCACTTAAAAAGCAGGTGTTAATACTCTTCCTTTGTGCTGACACTGTGTTAGGTACAGGAAGAGGGAAGGGGGAGATACAGATATGAATCAAATAATCACAGACAAAAGTAAAATTACATCTTGGTGAGGGCCAGGGATTTGACCCAAAGTGAGAAGACGTGAACGTCTTGCAAGAGGAGGTGACATATGAGTCAAAGCCCTGGGAGTAGGGAAGGGCATTGTGGGCAGAGGGACAGTGTTGAGGCCCGAGGGGATACATGGTCCCCTAGAACTGAAAGAACAGTTTGTAGTTCAGTGATGGGGAGCCTGAGATGGGGGGCAGGAGAGGAGTCTGGGGAAGAGTGGAGCAAGGCCCTGAGGGCCAGGCCTGAGGAAGGGCGTGGGAAGTTGTTATCAAGGGTGAGAGCGGGAAGATGGCTGTGGCTGTGTGTGGAGAATGAGCTAGAGGAGGCTCGAGGGTGCAGAGAGCAGTTCGGAAGCTGGGCAGGACTCCAGGAGTGAAGAAGACAGTGTCCAGGACTTGGGTGGTGGCTGAGAAATGGGGGACTTTCCAGGCAAAACAGGGTCTATTTCCCTGATCAGGGAGAGTGCAGAGCCAGGGAGCCCTGAGGTCTAGGGGAGCCATCCCAGCAGCTCCATGGTCCCCTCAATGCTGTCCTCTCCCAGGGTAGACTCACCTCCTACTCCACAGACACCCCTAGGGTGAGCCCTCCTGCCCTCTGCTCCCCTGCCTGCCATCTCCTAAACCCTGGGTGTTGGGAAGGATGGGGGAAATTGGTTCCATTTGCTGGATGATGAAAGGAAGCACAGAGAGGTCCAAGTATTTGGCCAGGGTCACACAGGTGCACGGCTGGGTATAGAAGCTGGATCTCCTGACTCCACTGGCCTTTCTCTGCCCAGACAGGTTACCTGAGGGGTCCTCAGCCCAGCCCTGCTGATCCTCCAATCCACCTAGGGTGGGAGAGTAGGGGCATCATAGATCCATAGCATGTTGACCATGGAAGACCCTCAAAGACCCAACCCACTCACTTGACAGATAGGGGAACAAAGGCCCAGAAGCCTAAAGAAAGAAGGTTTTTGTTTGTTTGTTTTTTTCTTAGTTCCCACAGCAGGTCAATATTGTATTGGAAAGAGACCTAGGTCTTATGACTCCCAGTGCATTGCTCCTACGCTGCATCTCTCTGAGATCGCAGAGTTGGGCCCTTTTCCCACGCTGGAGTAATAATAACAGCAGAACTATTTATTGAGCATTTACTAAGTGCCAGGTATCATGCCAAGTTGTTTGCATGTACAGGTATTCCCCCACTTTTTGAAAGTTCGCTTTACACCACTTTGCTTTTAGGAAAGACTTACGTTATTACCTGCTTTTGCTAACAGAAAAGGATTTTAGCTTTCAAGAAAAAAGGCAACAAGTAAAGTAGCATTCAGCATTCGTTTTGCAGCGAGCCAGTACAGAGGCAGTGGTGTGCCCTGAGCAGCGAGAGTGGCCTTGCCAAGCTCCTTCCCCAGGAACTATGCTCAGCATCTCAGCATCAAGCTGCCACAGCTCTGAACTGTGTCTGTGAGCATCTGTGCTGCATCCCAATTTATTCTGTGCATCGGTTAGCAAGATGTGTCCTAAGGTTATTGCTTCTTTGCTTTATGATATTTCAGCTTAAGAAATGTTTCATAGGAATGCTCTATTTTCTGACGGGGGTGGGGGGACCTGTATTATCTCAGTTCATCCTCAGTGAGGTAGAATTTGATTGTTATCTCTATTTTGCAGATGAAGCACCTGGAGCTCAGAGAAGTGAAGTCACCTGCCTCAGGCCACACAGCAAGTCAGTGGCCCATGTGGAAGTTCTTTCCTCTCCAGCTGAGCCAGCCTGGGAGGATAGTGAGCCCGTGTGTGCCTCTCCCCCCCATCCCCACCCCCATCCCGGGGTTTTGCTTAAACAAAATACCTGGTTCTTCTTCCTCCTCTGGCTTCGTCATGCAAAAGAGCCTCAGCTCTCCCTTACGGCCACTTCTAGGTGGACCACCCCTCATCAGAGACCTCAGCCAGCCCTGATGTGACACCCCCAGCTTCTCCTTCCCAAGGACACTGTAACTTGGTTTAAAAGTCCCAGGCTGGGTGGCTGACATCTCAGGTCCTCCCATACCTTGTCCCCTGACTTGCTCTTACCTCCCTGGGCCTCAGTGCCCCCATGTGACCACTAGGAACTGGGTAGCTCAGACAGTGGTCCAGCCGCTGTGCTGTGACCATGTGTGGTGGAGAAGCACCACCCCCCTCTGTCCACGTTGTGGCAGCCTCTTCCTCTCTGACAGCCCCTTATCTCTGGGAGCGGCTGTTTATTGGACCTCTTCTTCCCTCTGGCTCCCCGGGTGGGCCCCTCTTCCCTCTGGAAGCCCTCCCTCTGAGCTGCTCCCACACATCCCCACCAGGGCCTCCTGGGGTGGGGTGCAGAGGGGGTGGCCCATAAAGATCTTGGTGATAACTTGGTTTTTAAATCAGGTTTATGGCCCTGGTAGAGAAAAGGTTCTGGGCTCAGCTTTCCCTTGGGAGTGGTTTGCTTAAGAGTAGCTGGTGGGCCCTGGCCAGTCTGGCTCAGCAGTTAGAACGTCGGCCTGTGGACCAATGAGTCATGGGTTCGATTCCGGTCAAGGGCACGTACCTCAGTTGCAGTTCATCCCCGGCCCTGGTTGGGTCATGTGGGAGGCAACCAATGTTTCTCTCTGTCTCTCTTTCTCTCCCTCCCTCCCACTCTATCTAATGATAAATAGAAAAATATCCTCGAGTGAGAAATTAAAAAAAAAAAAAAACAGAGTAGCTGGTGGACACCAGGGCCAGCATTAGGCCAACCTAGACTGCAGCCGAAGGGCCAGTCCCAGCCAAGCCTCAACCTCACTCGGTGACCTTGGGCAAGGAACTCTCCCTCTCAGCTGTTCCTGAGGTGGAAGCAGGGACGGTAATTCCTGCCTTGTTCACCTTCCGAGGGCAGATGTCAGGCTCTCCGGCGGGTGCTGGGGCTTCTGTCAGGTGTATTGCTCCCCTGTAGCACCTTTCTTATTCTCTTCCTGCTCCTCCAGAGGCTGGGGGCGCCACCTGCTGACACTGCGGGGTACTACTGGAGGGCTCACTGGCTGCCTGGTCTCAATCAGGATCCCGGCCTTGCTGACTCTCCTTCCCTTCCCTGTGGGGAAACAGTGCCTTGGAGGAGGGAGCCAGACCCCTAGTACACGCTGCATAGGGAGCAGGGAGCGCACAATGTCCTTATTGGAAGAAGCACTGTGTCTGACCCGCAGTTCAGAGGAGATAGAGAAGCCAGGGGTGGAGAGGAAGGTCACAAGATGAGTCAGTGGTCAAGCATGGACTGGGGCCCAGAAGTCCCAGCTCCCTGGCAGGTGCATTCCTGCAGCCTCTCAGATGGATGGGAACAAGCAGTCAGCGCATGCTACAACAGCGTCCATACCAGCCCCCCCACCTCACCTCCTGCCCCCATGAGCCCATTCTCCACAGTGCACCTCAGTGACCTGATCATTGGTCCCCTGCTTAAAATCCTGCAGTGGTCCCTCCTGACCCTCAGGATAAACGTCAGACTCCTCTGGGGCCCACAAGACTCTGACACCTAACCCCTGACTACCTCTCTAGCCTACACCTCACCACATCCTCTCTCTGGGCCTCAACCATTCTTTTCTTGCTGTTGAAGCCCTCCAGGCTCTTTCTGGCCTCTACGCTTTTGCATATGCTGTTTCCTCTACCTAGAACACTGTTCCTGGCCCTGCCTTATGAGTGTCCTCTTAACCTCAGTTCTCAGTTGAAATGTATCTTCCCCAGGGAAGCCTTAATCTATCTAAATAAGAACCCCCACCAATCCAGCCGTTACTCTCTCTCTTTCGTCATGCATTGCAATTATATATTATTAATTTGTGGTTTCCTTGGTGTTAGCTTGTGCGCTCTAGGAGGGCAGGGCACACAGTAGGTGCTCGATTAACTTTGGTTGCATGGAGGAATGGTGCAAGGAACAGGATGTTCTGGGAGTCAGTCAGAAGCCCCATTCTAGACTTGCTGTGTGCCTTCAAGCAGGTTCTGGCCTTCTCTGGGACCCAGTGTGTCCGTTGTGGGTAGATTTGTGGCCTCTGAGGGTCCTGCTGTTCTGATGACCTTGAACCACCTGTGTAGGACACACAGAAGGACACACCCTTGTTCTCTGGGGCACTGGGGCTGAGGCTGGCTGGAGGCTAGGGAGAGACTGAGGTAGGCAGGGTCTTGAAGCCTTGTATCCTGGGACCCTTGTATCCTTGTATCCAGGCCTCAGCTGCAGGTGCAGGACCTACCTGCTCAGGGTATACAGGGTGGACGGACACTGGGCTGGGGGTCAGGAGTCCTGCACGCCAGGCCCTTTCTGTCTCTACTAACTTCAGGCCAGCCCCCTTTGTTCTCTGAGCCCCCGTTCCCATGCTTGTACAATGCACTCCCTCTTAGGACTCTTCAGGCCCTGATATCCAAGATGACTGTACTGATGCCTGGGACATGTGTGCTGCTTCCTTGGCCCAGGAGGAGCCTGGGGGTGGGGGGACACGGCACTGGGAGCGTGGGAGAGCCAGATGTGGTGGCCGCTGGCCCTGCCTGAGTGAGTGCTGAGCTGGCCTCCCGGGAATTCTCCCACTCAGGCTCCCCTTCCGGACCCTTCCCCCCTCCCCCAACTGAGAACTGTGGCTTCCGGCTCTGACAAGCGTGGGGGGTGGGGGGTGTCCACGGGTGGGGGTCAGTTCAGCCTGGTTCCCTCCTTCAGGGAAGAGCAGGGGCCTGAGAGTCTAGACAAAAACCTCGGCTCCGATCCTGGTCTCACACAGTCACTTTCGGTCACTGGGCCTCAGTCATCCCAGCTATAAAACAGGGCTTGGCCCAGCTCCCCTCCCGGCTTCTCCCATCCTGAGGAGGACTTCTATGACAGTCGTTCCCAGAGACACCTGAGAATCTGTCACCTTTTGTGCATCTTTCTTGCTCTTCTCTATCCCTTGCATAGAATGCCTTCTGTGCATCACTTGGTCAGGCCTCTCAACTCTGTGAGGTAGGCACACATGTCTCCACTTTACAGCTGAAAACACCGAGGCCGAGACAGCTCAGATCAGGTCATTTGTCCAGGGTCCCACAGCTAGGAAGAGGCAGAGCTGGGTTGGAACTGCTGACATCAGAGCTCACCTTGAGCGCCACCATGCAGTGGGGAGGGGAAGTGCTGAACCCCAAGGCTCAGAGCTCCTCTCTCCCTCTGCACCACACTGTGCGTACCCACTCTCAGCCCAGCTTTCCCCAAGACACCCACTCTCAGCCCAGCTTTCCCCAAGACAGCGCTGTTTGAGGTTGGACCGGGCTCCCAGCGTCTGGGCACGTAGGAGACTGCTCATGACTCCTCCTGTCCACAGTTGTGCTGGGGGCCATGCAGACCACCCTAGAATGTCCATGCTGTACCGCCCACGTGCACTGCCCACTGCCCACCCTTCAGAGTGCACAGGGGAAACTGAGGCCCAGAGAAGGAGAGCTCAGTCCAGGGGCACACAGTGATGGGCCGCAGCCAGAATGAGGGAAACCCACTAATTCGATCATAACACTTCCAGACACTGCACTAAGCCCTTTAAAAGTGCATTATGTATTGCAGCAGTCTTACGAATCAATCCTAGAATCATCTCCATTTTCCAGAGGGGGAAACTGAGGCTCAGGAGTTTAAATGACTTGCCTGAGATCATGTAGCTTGGAAATGCAAAAGCTGGGATTCGAACCCAGCTCTGTCTCTGGCTTCGGAACCTGCCCTGTCAATCATGACCTTTCTGCCTCAACTGTCCAGCCCTCAGAGCGTGTCCTCAGTGTTCCACATGGCTCTGCCTCCCCCAGCCCCATCTCAGCTGAGAGGAGGTGTAACAGCCCTGGTGCCTGCCAAGGGTTAATGGCAATAGGGCTAAGTGATTCCAGATGGGCCAGCCGGACGGCTGGGCTGGCCGGAAACGGGCGGCCGCCAGCTTCCCCAGGGGAGCCACCACCAGTCACCCCCTCCCCTCTGTGCTGCATCTCTGGCCCCCAGCTGTCCC
The DNA here is from genome assembly GCA_030848825.1 of Tadarida brasiliensis. Taxonomy (NCBI): domain Eukaryota; kingdom Metazoa; phylum Chordata; class Mammalia; order Chiroptera; family Molossidae; genus Tadarida; species Tadarida brasiliensis. The sequence continues at coordinate 101,599,051 of CM061259.1, read as the reverse complement.
CTTGCCCTGGAGCCCACTAGCCTCCTCTCCCTAGCCAGAGCTCCACTCTAAGGAAGTTGCAGACAGAGCATCCCAAGGGCCTACCAGCACAGTGAGTTAGTTCCCTGCTATGTACAGTTGGGGAAACTGAGGCTCAGGGAGGACAAAGTACCTATCCAAGGCCACACAACAAGTCCACAGCTGGGTCTCCTGACTCCCAGACTAGCTTTTGAGGGGACTAGGAACTGAAGTGCCTCCTTGCTGCCCTGAGCTATTCTGGTCCCAGCAGATGGGCCAAGACTTTGGAGGTGAATGGCCAAGGCAAATGCCAGGAGGGGAGCTGTAAAGACTGATGGTTTTGGGCACAAGAAATCCCTGTGCGGGCTGACCCTATGGTCTTTAAAGTGCCCCATATTCCCCCATGACCCAGCTGCCACAAAGCTGGGCCAGGCCTCCTGTCTTGGGAGGCTCTCTTGGCCCCCACCCTGTGGCCTGGGGTCAGTCTGAGAACCCCTCTCTCCCTGTGTGGTCCAGCCCAGACGCTCTGCTGGGCAGTCTCCACTGGGACAGGACCAAGAGATGACTGCAAGGTGAGTTACTGTGGTTGGCACACAACCCCAGCTCAAGCACCCCCAACCCTGTGAACAGGGCTCTAGGGAGTCTCAGGAAAGGAAGGGGGTAGAGAGGAACAGAGTCAGTCTCTGCTTGTGTGACCTGGGACACTTTCTTCCCCTCTCTGGGACTCAGTTCCCCATGTATATAGTAGTGGGGGCTGGGGGTGACTCAAATCAATCTCTAAGCCCTTTTAAAATGATGCCCTTTGGCATCTAAAGGCCAGGCGTGTGTAACTAGAGACATCTTATCTGAGGAGGGGAGGTTGGGAGAAGTGAGGGGATGAGGACCAGTCCGGGGTCCTGGAGGAGACCCTTGTGGGGAGGGAGGGTGGGAGGATGGAAGTGGAACATAACAGGTACTTGGACATACCTGTTGAGTGACTGCATGAGACAGGGAAAGGGATAACCTAGAAGGGAGGCAGGGCAGGAGAGCCGGTCTGCACTGCAGTGCATCTCCCGCTGGGTCAGACCGCCTGAGTCTGTGTCACTCACAGACCTGATTTTGCTCCAGTTCTGCCATTGCTGTGTGAGCTTGGGGGGCTCATTTCTCTCCTCTGGGCTTCAGTTTCCTCCTCTATAAAATGGGGGAAAGAATCCTTTCCTGGGGCTCCGGGGGCTTTGAGATAATAGAAAGAAATACGTCTTGAAATCTGAAGTACGCTGGTGACCTTGGACAAGTATTTCCCCTCTCCGCACCAATTCACCCCTGGGCCTTGGTTTCTTCATCTGAGAAGTGACTGATCTTCTTGGAAGGTCTTTCCATGTCTTCCAAGTCATGGCTTGTCAGAAGCCCTCTCTGATTCCTTCCGACCTCAGTTAGATGCCCCCTAACCGCACTCAGCCCCTGCCCTCCCTCGAGTACCTGCCTGCGCATTGTCTCTCTCCCACCGGCCTGGGCACCCCTGAGTCAAGGACTGTATCCTACTGACGACTGCGTTTCCAGCACCCAGCACAGGGCCTGGCACATAGGTGTCCAACGTGCTTGTTCCATGAATGCATGTTGAGTGAATCAACCCTAATAAGTTACAGAACTCTCTTTATAGATGGAGAAACTGAGGCACAGAAGAGGAACGCACTCCCAGGTACCATGGCAAGGGGAGGTTGCCACCCGAGACAGGCTTCAGGCGAGTGGGGCTGGGGCACTCTTTAATAAAAGTGACTCAGCGGCTGGCGTGGGCTGTGGAATTTCTAAACATCCCCTCACATCCTGAGAGAGCAGGCGACGGGAGGGAGCAAGCAGAGGGAAAAGAGGAAGAAAAACAAGAAACTTGGGGGAAAGAAAGAGAGGAGGGAAAAACTAAAATTGAAAACAGACGCACGCGTCCACCCTCCCGGCTCCACGCCCCCCCTCCCTTCTCCAGCTGGGCCAATCAGAGGCCGCCCTGCAGCCTTTCCCCCAAAGTGGGGGGGCGGGGAGCAGGGAAGCCCACAGTGGTGTGAGCTCCGGGGGCTGCCAGCAGCCCGCAGTCCCTGCCCACCCTGTCTGGGACCCAGGATCACTCTGTGAACAACTTGGACCAGGAGAGGAGGAGGACAGCAAGGAGAGAGCCAGGCCCCTCTGACCAGCTCCGCCGGGCAGCAGCCTGTGCGGAGCGGCACAGACAACCAGACCCGGGGCGGCCCCTCCTGGCTACCCTGCTCTTCCCAAAGGATGCTTTGGGCGTGAGGCCACTCCTCACCCCTACAGCCCCCCACTCCCTCCCTTCTCCGGAGGCTCCGGGAGCCCACAACGGTCCTTTCTGCCCTCCTACCCAGCTGCTTCCCCATTTCTGGCCAGCAAAGACTTTCTGATAACGGGATAGGGCAGTGAGGAGGACTTCCTGGAGGGGGTGACAGCCCAGAGCCTGGGACCTTGCCCACACCAGAAGGCATCGGCAGCAAGGTAAGTGCGTGTACCGGGAAACCCCAACGCCTTGTCCTGTCCCCTTACCCCAGCCTGTGCCTTCTCAAGTAGTCAAAAAATGGAAAATATTTTTAACAAAACCAGATGGGAGGAGACCGGAGGCTGTGGGCCACATCGGGGATGGAGGAACCCATTTCCTCCTCTCTCCTGCTTAGGCTGCTTCTGGGGAGGGTGGCCAGGCCTCCTTGAGCCTGCTGGCCCCTGTCCTCATCAAACAAACCCCAGGAGTTTCTGGGGTGCCATCCCCAGTGGGGGCCTCCAAAGCTCAACAGCGCCTGTTGGGGGCGGGGAGAGCGGGTGGGGAGTGAGAAGGAAATTGGGAGATGGCAAGCAGGGCACACGGAAAGGGGACCTAGGAGGGGACAGAGGACCTCAGAGCCGTAGCATAGCCCTGTCCCTGGGCCCAAGCCTGGTCCCTAAGAATCTGTCTGGCTTTAGGCCAGTCGGCCGCCAGGCAGCCTCTGGGGATTTAAATGGATTTGCAAATTTTCCAGATTCCTAAGCTGTCCTTCCAAACCCCCAGTGGCTGGGAAAGTTCGGAGAGGGGGCTGGGGCTTCACAGGCCGTGTTCATGCAGCTGGGGTTGGGGGTCTGGGACTCCAGGGTCAGATCTGGGGGCCCTTCTTTGAAGAAGGAGGGTCAGCCGTTGGGCCCTTTCCCCTGGTCCCAGGCAGCTAGCTGCTCAGGCCTCCTGGTCGTCTCCCTCCTTCCGCCCTTTCCCCACTCTATCCTAAAACATGAATCAGATCACAATTCCTGCTGTGACTCTCCCAGGCCTGTAGAAAGCCCAGACTCCTAACCACGTTGCCAGTGATTGACACACTGCATGCCAGGACTGTGGGGGGTGCTTTATGAGTGTGATCTTACGTACTGCTAACCAGCCACTCCAGAGGCAGGGACCGATTTTACTCCGCCTTATGCGTGGAGAACTGAGGCTCACAGCAGCCACAACTCTGTACCACACAGCCAGTAAGGAGCAGAGTGCTGGTAGACAGTGAGCTCCCTGCCCCATCACTCCAAACTTCGTCCTTGTGTTCCTGTTCCTTCCAGTCAGACCCCAGGATTCCCAGAAGAAATGTGCACAATCTTGCCTGTAGACATGCCCTGCACTTTCCCTTCAAGGAGCCTTCCTAGTCCACCTCCTCCAGGCAGCCTTCCCAGGTTCTTCTAGTCTTCCAAGTGCCTGCCTTGCCCTTCTCACTGGTGCCTTGTCGCTTGGCCCTTTCTTCCTGTTTGTGTTCTCTTTGCACATCAGAGATCCTTCAGCCCCTGGGCTTCCCCGTCTTATGTTCTGTCCCCCCTAAACTCCCCCTACCTGCAATGGGGCTGAGAAGATGTGCTGGCGAAAGGGAGGCGGGACTGGCTGAAGACCTTCTGTTCTCAAGTCTTCCCTCAAACACCCTTCCAGAACATCATGCAGTTCCTCCAGACTGCGTTTGTCTGTGTCAAACAGGGAGGAGTGTCCCTGCCTGCATCTGTGATCCCAAAGTGCACAGAGGCCTCTAGTGAGATCTGAAGTCATGCAGTCTTCCCCTGCCTCTGAGCTGGAGGGCCCTGGGTCCACAGCACTCAGGGACAGGGGGACCATGTTGATCACTGTCACCAAGTGCTGACCCCTGCCAGGCACAGAGCCCAGGGGGATCTCACACGCCTTGTGACCCCCACAGCAGTTCTTTGGGTATTGCTCCCCCTGCTTTGCAGACAAAGGAACCAAGGCTTAGAGAAGCTAAGTGACTTTCCTAGGGTCACACAGTAGAGTTGGCATTTAGGCCACGGTCTGCCTGATTCCAATGACTTAACCCCCTCGCTGTCCTGGTCGGAGGGGAGAGTCTCCATCCACCCACAGAGCTTCTCCCAGCTCCAGCGCCTCCAGCAGCAGGAAGTTCAGCGTCAGGCTTGACCTGCTCCCAGGTCTGCCTGGCCCTAGCTTGGTGCTGAATGAGGGCCATCTGGTCAACACCCTCCCTTCAGCAGTGCTCAGGCAGCCCTCCCTCTTCTGTGGGAAGAAGAGCTGAGACTTGTAATTGCCCACAGATGTGGGGCAGCGGAAAGCACCGCGGATTCAGAGTCAGGAGACCTGGCGCTTGCCCTGGCTCGACTCAGATCCATTGTGTGGCCAACCTCAGGCCTCGTGTCTTCCTTCTGGGCTGCGTCCACACATGGAAGGCAGTGGGCACCATGGGTAAACAATGCCAGGTTTGGGCATCAGTTGGCCATGCATTAACCCTGATTCAGCTTCTGGCTGACTGTGTGACCCTGGGCCAGTGCTCTGCCTCTCTGGCATTGGTCCCCAGCTCTGTGAGCAGCAGGGCCGTAGGTGAGCACGGTCCCTGCACTTCACGGGCTGGACCTAATGTCACTGTCTGAGCGAGGGCCGCTGCTCCCCTGCCTCCTGCACAGAACAACTTGGCTGTGAATTTGGTCTGCGATCTGCAAAGGGATATGCCCATGGAGGGGACCTGGCCACCTTGGGTATTCTAAAGGCTCACTTCCATCCTCCAGACTCAGTCCAGCTCTGAGACCAGCCGCCTTTGGGCTGAAGGAGGGCACTCTGGGTGTTCTGCTCAGGACAGGCTACTGAGTGTGGTAAAGAGGGAGGAAGAAATGAGAGGGTCCCCAGACATCCCTGAAATACATCCCCTGCCTACTCCCCATTTTTTGCACATGGTTCAGAACCCTGTGGTCAGTGGACCTTAGGAATGGGGGAGATCCTCCCTGTTTTCTGCAGTCCTCCACCCCCCACCTGTACTCAGGAGCCTCCCCAGGGCCAGAACTTGTAGCGCCGCAGCCGGAAAGCAGTGCGTACAGGATGATACGACAGGGACCAGGCCTTTGTGAGCACTTTTACTGTGCTTTATATCCATTGCCGAGAAGTTCACTGCTGTCTTCCTCAGCGCTTAGAACAGGCCTGGCATTCAGTAAGTGCTTAAATATTTGCTGAACTAATTTAATCATCACATCAACCTCCAGGAGTAGACATAAACTCTCTGTTTTACATATGAGGAAATGCCCAGAGAGGTTAAGTCAGTTGCCCAAAGTCCCACAGCTAGGATGCTGTGGAGCCAGGACTTGCACCTGGGTGTTTCTGCCTCCAGCACCCTGATGAGAGGCTGGGAGGGGCCTGGGTCACCCCTAGGGATCCCGCATAAACTCTGAGAATGTGCCTCAGCTGTGGGGGCCCCTCAGAGTCCCAGAGGTGGTCACCAGACCCTGGAACCCATCCTGTGTGCCTGTGAGTGAGTCAGTCCCTTTCTGGGGCTGTTTTTCCATCCGTAAAACAAGGAGGCTGAATGAGATGATCTCTGAGCTCCTTCCAGCCCTAAAACAATTCCAGGATTCCAGGCCATGCCAGCCCAGGTCGGCAGCCACACAAGCCCTGTTGTGTGCTCAGGGATCATGCATATTTAACTTCCCAGTGAAAGGATTGTTTCTTACCCTTTTTCTACACGTTACCGAAAGCAGTCAGGATCGATGACCATTAATGGAAACTGTTACCTGCAGTAACCAGGAAGAACTTTCGGACAATTACGAGCAGCCTGTTAATGCACTCAGTGTCTCAGCGAGCAGAGCCCATGTGCCTGTTTTCCTGGGATACTGAGGAAGGAGGGTCGGGAGGGGTGCCTGTTAGGGAGTGTGTGAATGCTGTGACCCTTTAGGTCCTTTCCAATGCTGACTTTCTTAACCTCAGATGCTCTGAGGAAGAGGAAGCAAGGCTTTGGCCCATGGTGGATGGACAGAGGACGAGGTCCAGAGGGGAGAGAATGGATGCAGAGACGCATCTCTGGTGAGAGGGGGTGTGGAACTCACACTTGTTGATTCCAGTGTGGAAATCTACCTCAAGTCCCTTCTAAAACTTCAGGCCCAGAGCCCTCAGGCAAAAGGGCTTCCTGAACCCTCAGGCCCAGACCCCAGGACCACCCCCCTTCCCAGATGCTTTCTGGACACCCCGCCTCCATCTAGTGCTGGTGGTTGAAAATCAAAGTGTATTGCTTTAGCTGCATTAATACCTTCTCTTCACCTCACTTCAAATCAGGACTATTTGATGTCTCAGGTGCCTGAAACCTTTCATCTGCAAGAGGTACCAGCCTCTCCGCCCTGTGATGGAAAGGGTTGTCCCTTGGGAGGTGGGGGCAGCAGGGCCAGGGGGTCAGATAGTTCCTGAAAGTCACCGGTTCAACTTCCTTATTGTATGGGTGGAAAACTGAGGCCCAGGGAGGGGGAGGATGTACCTCAGATTATACAGATCGTCAGCGATAGACTGAGCCCAGGACCCTGCCTGCGGGTCCTCTTTGCCGCCACGGGTTGTATCTTCCCTACCCACCTCCGCTGTGCAGGCTGGGGCTCCAGCTCTCCCTGGGGTGAGGCCACAGGGCAGAGTTTGGGTTGAAGAGGAGCGTCAGCATCCCGACAAGTGGTGAGAACCCCCCTGGGTAGTTTTGTGAACCACAGAGCCTTTGGTCATGTGTCTCCTCCATTCTGGCCATAATTTCCTTCTATGTAAAATGGAGGGAGGGCAAAGGAGCAGCACAGTGACCCGGAGGTTCCACCCAGCTCTGAGCCCCTGAGAGCCCGGGCAGGCACAGAGAGATGGACCATCAGACTGGACGGATGGAAGGACTGGTGAGCAGACGGCCTCCCCTTTAGTCCCGGGAGCAGGGGTGATTTCACCAGCATTCAACCTGCACAGTCACAGAGGCCTCCGTGCTGAGAAGGCCCTGCACTTGAAATCCTTAATCATTTAAAAAGAATATTTGTCTTTATTAATTTTAGAGAGAGAAGAAGGGAGAGGGAGAGAGAGATAGAAACATCAATGAGAGAGAACATCAATTGGCCGCCTCCTGCATGCCCCCCACTGGGGATTTGGCCCACAACCTGGGCATGTGCCCTGACCGGGAATTGAACCAGCGACTTCTTGGTACATGGGCTGACGCTCAACCACTGAGCCACACCGGCCAGGTGAAATCCTTAATCATTTTATAAGAAGGGGCCTTGCATTTTCATTTTGCACCTGGCTCACAAATTCCATAGCTGGTCCTGCCAGGGAGCTCAGGCTGGGTCTGAGATGGCTTCATCCCCCACATTGGTCTCACTGCCTCCACTGTCCCCATCTAATCCATGCCCTCCCACAAATGCCAACCTGCTCCTGTCACTCTCCCTAGTGGAGGCCCCCCACCCATAGTGCTTGGAGTTGCACCATTATGGCTGGCCAGCCAACAGCTAGCCCCAACCCTCACTATCAATGCCCTGAAAATTCGTTTCCTTGTGGCCCCAGGGCAAAGCCCAAATCCTGACTTGGCACCCCAAATCTTTGCCGAAGTGACCTCTGTCCACCTTCCCTGCCCATCAGTTTCTAGCCTGGCAGATCTCTCTGCCATTTCTCCCAGATACTTTGAGATCTCCCACTCCCCTCACTGCTCACACAGGACCCTGTGGAATGCCCTTCCTTGGCATCATCCATCAAAGAACCGAACCGGAAGGCCTGCTCAGGCCACCCCCCCATCTGCACTGGAATAACCCTCATCGTGACAGTTACCAGCTCCCAAGCACTCATGCCGTGTCGGCGCATTCCACGTCACCTTTCACCCTCACTGCGATGGAAAAGTAATCTCCTATGCCATTTTCCAGGAAATCGGGACTCAGGGAAGTTAAACTTAGAGGTCACACAGTTATGACAGAATAAGACTGGCACTTGGCACTGGATTAAGTGGCTTCAAGCTGGGATTGCTGCCCTGACCTGGCCGGGCCGTGCACTCTCCATATCCCGGGTGGCATCAGGCACAGCATGCTGGCATCAGGGTTCTATTTGTTTGCTCTGCCCCCTCACCAGCCTGTCCCATCACCTCCGTGGAGGAGAAGGGTCACCATTGCCTGCCCATCCCATTTCCCCACCCGAGTGAGTTCGGAGTCATTAGCGGGCAGCTGAGGCCCCAGGCCTGAGGACCAGCAGAGCTGACCCCCACTGGCATTTGATCTCTCGTGCTGTGTAAGCATCTATTGAGTACATGCTGTAAGCCTGATCCCTTCTTAGGATCTTGGAGACATCCCCAAAAATTGTTCGGTAGGTTTCCTCATTTGTGGGAAATCAAATGAAGGGACTAAGACAAAGGTACAGGCAAGAGCTCGTTGACAAACAGTGGATGGGAGTCGGGCGGGCATTAGACTTGGGTTCTAGTCCTGGCTGGGCCTTTAAATCCCTGATTCCCTAGATGGAGAATCCCTGCCCTCGCCCCAGCTGAGCCTGCTGGCAACCCCAATAACTATAGCAGCACCCCTTCCTGAAGAGCCTTCGCTGGCAAGCTCACCGGCAGGGTCTCAGCCTGCACTCTGCACCAAGGGAGGAGTGAGTGAGTGACTTTCTCTCCCGTGAGCGAATAAAGAATAGTGGCATCGCGACCACTTACTGGGCGGAGAGCTGTGTGCCAGGCCCTGCTCTCAGCGTTTTACTCGTATTAACTCATTCGAGGCCTCCACGAACCCCCACTTACAGATCAGAAAACCGAGGCCCAGAGAGGCCGAGTGACAGTGAACGGGAGAGCTGGGGGTGAGTGGCGGAAGAACGGGTGCAGGAGCAGACGCAGAGACAGCGAGAGGGAAGTGAAATGTGGGAGCTTTCTCCCCTCCGGCCCTGCTGCCCGGGAGGGCTCTGAGGGGAATCTCAATGCTCCGTAATTGGCACCAATTAACAGCTAGCTCCCCGGGACCATTTGCGGGCTCTGGGCTGGTGGGGGAAGCCGTGCGCTGGTGGGTCAGTACCAATGGCCTGAGGCCTGCCTGCCCCTGCCCACTTGGCTCTGAGAACTCATTCTCTGTGTGGCCCCCACCCCGGCCCAGGGCTGATCTGGGGCTGGCCGCAGCCCGGGGAACAGAAGGTTTGCTTGTCTGCGCCTGCCGCACCCCCACCCCCTCCCCAGCCTCAGCCTGGGACCCCTCTCAGGGGCTCCTTTGGCTGCCAGGGCCTGGCGCTCTCCGTTGCCATGGCACCGCCGGAGATGAGGCTCTGGGGGGTTGGGTGTGAGGCAGGGCGGCTGAGGGATGGCAGAGGCCTGGAACTGTAGCTGCAGAGAGAGGCCCAGGCTCTCTGTGAACAGTGGTAGGGGGTGCTGGGGCCCCAGCAGGGGCAGGCCTAGACCCTGAGCGCAGAAGGCCTGTGGCAGAGCTGGCCACACACCTAGGCCGACTGCCTGGACGCTCCATCTCAGAGCCCCGCTTTGGGCACTGCCACTGCCAGCCCCCGCTGTACCCAGGAAGGACTCCTCAACCTATGTGCTGACCCTCAGGCTCTGCGGTGACGTTGCAGACAGGTTCTGAGATCCATCCTTAGCTTGACTTTCAAATTCCTGGGTGAGCTAGGATAAGGCCCCTTGCCACTCTGCACCTCAGTGAGGAGAGGGACAGGACTCTGACCTCTGAGGACCCTTCTGTCCCTGAGAACCTGGGCTAGGGTGAACCCGTGTGGGACTGTTTCTCTGGGAACAGACCTGCTTCTGGGCAGGAGACGCACAGGCTAGCATGGCGGTTAAGAATACAGGTTTGGAGTCAGACAGGCCTGAGTTTGCACCCCAGGTCCATTACTTATTGGCTGTGTGACCTTGGGCAAGTTACCAAACCTCTCTGAGAATCAGTTTCCTCCTCTGTGAGATGGGAATAATGATTGTACTCACCTCAAAGAAGTGTTGTGACAATAAAATAGAAACTCCAGGTCATCTCATTTAGCAGAATGCCTGGTCCCAAATTAGTAGGGGCTTCTGTTTGTTTTCAGATTGTGGGGCACCAGGACAACGGGTGAAAAGAAAGATGTCCTGGGTCGGTGGGGTGATTGGTGGCAAGAAGCAGGACCAATGAGTAGAGGATACAATGAGACAAATTGTGCTCAATGTAATGAACATTTTCAAATAGCTTAACATCTGAGGATCCTGAGTTGGCCAAGAATGGAATGGGCTTCAGGTGAGGTGGTGAGATCCCTGTCACAGGGAGGTATGCAAGTGTAGGCTGGACAACCCCTTTGTTTGCAGAGAGCGTGGGGGAGATGTGAATAGGGAGCATTGACGGCCCCTCCCAACCCTAAGATTGTAGGGCTCTATGAAAGATGGCGTGACTGTCTCCACCCTTGTCTGTCAGCTGCAGCTTCACCCAACTGAAAGGGGCGCGTAGACTGAAAGGAGAGACCAGGAAGCAGAGGGTGAAAGAACAAGGCTGCTGACTTGTGTATTTAGCTCACACTGTGTGCCAGGCATGGGCTTGTCATCTTTGCCTCCTGCCTTGGAGAGGCTGTCAGCTGGGCATTGGCCCTGTGTGCTCTGGGGTCAGTCTGCCCAGGATTGAGCGCTGGCTTCATCACTGGCCAGCTCTGCGACCTTGGACTAATTATTTAACCTCTGTGCCTCACTTTCCTCATCTGTAAAATGGAGGAGCAACACTGACCTCACGGACTGCTCTGAGATCATTCACAAACGGGCTCAGCCTAGGCGGTGGGTGAGATGAACTAAATCGGAGATAGCTATTATTATTCTTGTGGTTATTGTCAAGGCCTTCTAAGTCCTTGTTCTTTTTTGAAGGGGTGTTGGGGGCCCAGATGGGATCCAGAGGACTCTGATGCAGGGATCCACTGGGCCTGGGCAGAGCCAGGCCATATGGCCTGGAGGGTGGCTGTGGGGACGAGCAGGGAGGCCAGCGAGGTGCCCGAGGAGGCAGGAAGTGTTGGCTCCGCAAGCAGGTGGACGGGCATGCAGCTGGCCTCCCTTCCTCACTGACCTCCTTCTCAGGCCGGTTCCCAGCCTGTGTGGGAACCCAGGCCCCCTCCTCTGGGTCACGAGCAGCCGTGAGGCACACACTGAGTGCTTTCCCACGAACTGTTCCAAGTAGTGGGGCCTGCATGGCTCCCCTACCCCCGTGCTCACACTCTGGCGGTTGAGGGGGTGTGCAGCAGGAGGGGGGCTCAGGCTGAGGGGGATCAGTCCGTTCTTTATCAGCCTGGCTCCGATCCAGACAGATGTTTCATTTTATTTTGAACTTCCAGAAAATAGGTCATTTCTTTCCATTGTGTCTCTGGGGAGGCCTCCTGGGGAGAGGAGCACAGCGTGAGTGACGAGTGTGGGGGCCTCACACGGGCCCTGGGGAGCCGGGAGGGCAGCGACCTCCCTCTCCCTCCATCATGATGAGCTGTCTGCAGGGCCAGGGCGTGAAGGTCCTTAGAGGCCGGGCGAAGAAGCTGGCCTCTAACGGTTGTACCCCCTTCTCCATGGGGCATGCATTTCCAAGCCCTCAAGTGGATGCCTGAAACCCCAGATAGTACCAAACCCTATATATTGTTTTTCCCCTATACATCCGTACCTATGGAAAAGTAATTTATCAATTAGGCAGAGTAAGAGAGTGACAAGAATAACTAATAATAAAATCAATCAATTACAATATACTGTAATACGAGTTATGTGACCGCGGTCTCTCTCGCTGATAACTGACTGATGATAACCGAGACGGCTGCCAATGACTAACGGCAGGGAGCACGCACAGCGTGGATGCGCTGGACGAAGGGACGATTCACGTCCTGGGTGGGATGGAGGGGGACGGTGCAGGGTTTCATCACGCAACTCAGAACGGTGCGCAGTTTAAAACTTATGAATTGCTTATTTCCGGAATTTTTCACCTAATCTTTTTGGACTGTGGGTAACAAGCCACGGGGAGCAAATCTGCGAATAGGGGGTAATAAGAGGACTCTACCTCGAGGTGATGGAGAGCCACAGAGGTGCCAGGGAAGGACATGGTCAGATGGGTATTTCAGAAAGGTTGAGGTATGAGAAGAGGTGGGAGGGGACAGGCTGGAGGTGAGGACAGGGAGGAGGGGGTGTGATGGGGCAGCCAGAGGCTACCACACTTGTGCTGGTGGGGGCAGGGGTGGGGGGACCAGAATGATATTCCATGAGATTGGCACTGTTCTTGTACCCACTGGACTTCCAGAACAGCTGGAGCCCGTGCCAGGCCCCAGCTTACCGATTTCTGCTACTTTGTTTGGGTAGCAGGAATCATGAAGGTCCTCTGGGGCTAGAAGCAGCGTGACAGGGTCAGGCCCGGGGATCAAACTGCATCCCGGTGTGATCTGAGCCCAGCTGCTCTCCCTCTCTGGCCTCAATGTGATCCTGAGACTCGTGGGGAGATTCATGGTGTAGGGGGAGAAGGCCAAGCCTTCCCCAACAGACAGAAGTGGGGCACAGGGTTGAGGGGGGCAGGTGGGAGCCCCACAGCCCCAGTCCCTCCCCAGGATTCTAACTCCCACTTGTAACGGTCTCCTCACCCAATGGACCCTGCTCTCCTGCCTGGCTCCCATGCTGCAGCCTCACAACTGCATCTCAGTCCACGCGGGGCAAAGCCACACGGGCCACACTCTCTGCTGCGTCCATCCTCTGCCACCAGCACTCTCATACTCTCTCAGCTGCTGGCGGGAGGACTCCGTCTCTGGCTCCAGATGCCTCTTGCCCCCACACACTCCCAGGCCTGGAGCTGGCTGCCTTCTCCCAGCTGAGTCATGACATCCCGGCTAGGGCCCCTCCCCAGCACCCCACCCCCACTCCAGCATTCCAGCTCAGGACAGCTGCCTTCCAGAGCAGGGTCCTGAGAGCCACACCATGTCAGCCCTGAAAGTGCTCCCAGGACAGCCCTGCCCACCCCCTGTACAGATGGGGAAACTGAGGCCCAGAGAGGGGCAGGACTGTACTACAGGTGGATGACAGAGCAGAGACTAGAACCCACATCCCCTTACTCGCAGCTGGGGATCTGTCCCCTGGAGTTTGTCCCAGAGGCTGTGAGGTGCTCCTGGTGTGGAGGAGGGAGGACTAGCCTGCTGGCAGGAAGCTGGAGTCTGTCCCATTCTGCCAGCATCTTAACAGATCACTCCTGTGACACCTCAGTCCTTGCTTGGCTGGAACAATGCAGGAAAAGTGGGTGGGGGTCCTGTGTGGGGGAGAGGACAGCAGCTGTTGTCTGAGCCCCGAGGCCCTGAGCCACCAGACCCACACCCGCGGCAGGAGTGAGGCGAGGGCGGCCCAGGCAGGTGAGCTTCAGCTCCCCACTGGCCACCTGACCCAGTCAAAGCACTGGGACCTGTCCTTGTCCTTCTCTCAGGCTCAGTTTGCTCATCTGTACAATGGGGCCGAGCAAGGGGGTTGGGTAGATAATGACCACTGAGGGCTGTGGAGCTCTGACATTCCAAGATTAACCCCACGACCCCATGGCCAGGCCTCCTCCTCCTTCTGGCATCTTATTTATTCAGAGCATCCCTGGCACCCCCCTCCTCCTCAAAGCAGGGCTCCCTTCCATCCCCGTCTTGATGCTATTTGTGCCCAGCCTGCTCCCTGCTGGCAGACTGTGTCCCTCGGTCCCTTCAGGTGCCCACAGCCCCTCCACATCCTCAACCAGCCAGTGGCAGCTCTTAATCTTGCCCCCTCACGCCACTCTCATCTCAGAAAGTGGCACTGCCCCAGCTTACCCACACCAAGCCAGAAATAGGGGTGGGGCTCACTTATGATACCTCTCTGTTCGGCCCCCAACATCTAATCCACAGGCCCTGTCGTTCTCAGCTAGATAAACCTCAAATCCATCTGTTTCTGCCAGTCTCTCCACCCCCTCCCCAGCTCAAACCTAGTACACAGAGAGTGGTGGCCGAGCTCTCCACCTCGGCTCCCTCTGTTCCCTGAGTGCTCTCTGCCTCGGTTTCCCCATCTCAGACGGGAATGATCATTGTCTCTCTCACAGAGTTGGCCAAGGAGCAAGTGAGTCGATACATGTCAAGTGCTTAGACCAGCACCTGGCGCAGCAAACGCACAACACGCTGGCCCTGTGGCCTGTCTGTGTGCACACATGGATGTGTTCTGGGGAGTGTGGGGTCCTGTGTGCACACGCTCTGTGTGCACGTTGTACGTGCACAGGTTGTTTGTCCTGAGTACACGTGATGTGCCACACACGTGTGCACCTCCTGTAGGCACTGGGAGAGCGCACAGGCGGCAGTCGGTGCTGTGTGTACGTGTGCTGGGCACCGTGGGAACTGCATGCGTGCGTGTTTTGTGTGGGTGTCGCGTGAACATGTTGAGTGCCTGCGTGAGGGCCGGCACACACATGGTCCGCCGTGCACGGCTGTGTTCCCGAGAGTGTGTGAACGAGTGCGTGGGCAGGAGTCTGTGCTGTGTGCGCACGTGCTCACGGTGTGCAGGCCTCCCCCGCTGGCAGCCGTGCAGGCCCCCTCCCAGGCCTGCCTGTGTCGTGGGAGCCTCAGGACCCCGAGGGAGGGAAGCTGCTGCCGGCGGATGTGGCCAAGATGGACTGGATTTATTTAGATTAAGGCGGTGGGAAAGGAGTGGAGACTCGTGTGTGCAGGAAGGAGAGAAGGCTGGGGCTCTGAGAAAGGTTCCCCAAGCATGCTTGCTCCCCTGGACTCAAGGTCTTCACTCTTCTCCCCCAAGGGGGTCCCTCTGATTCACTGTGAGGAGCTGGGCAATTACCCCATCTTTGGACCTCTGTCCCCAACCTGGCTACGATAGGAGGAATCATGAGGGCTTCCTGGCACACACCATTCTCCTCATGGGCAAAGGGGGGACTCCCTGAGGGTCCCCTTCCTCTCTCTGCTTCAGGGGCCTCCCCAGGCAGGAGAGAAGGGCAGGTAGGGGCGTGTCTATTCCCTAACCTGGTCCCAGGGGCTCCTCCCTGGAGCATAGCCCTCCCCCTGAAGAAGGAGATCTGTCACAGGCAAGCTCACCCCCAATCAGCTGTCTGGGCCTCTCTGGGGTTGGCTGGGTCCATGGAAGCCTCTGGGAAGCCCAGAGAGGTCCACAAGGCATTGGGTGGACAGCTGGGGGTGTCAGGGACTCATCTGAGATGGCCCAGGAGGTCATGTCCAGGGGCCTCAAGCCACATTCTGGTCCTTCCCAGTCCTGTGGCCTTTTGCCCATGCCACCCTTGCCCTTGCCGCCTCCTGGGTTTCCTTATCACCAGTTCATTTGTCTGAAAGTCACCTGAAAAACTGAAGCCCAGAGAGGGAAACAACTCATCAAACTTCACACAGCAAGTCTGTGACCAAATAGTCCGGGAAATTCAGTCCATGAAATGAGATGGGTTATACATTCTCATATGACTCCAGCCTCAGAAATGCAGCCCCCTTCTTCTCATCAGGCCCCCCCCAGTACCCCCCCCCCCCAAACAACCCTGCAGGAATAATAGTGACTAGAGCCTTCTCCTGGCAGTTTTAGAACAGGGATGGCTCGTTGAGATGACCACCCAAACCTCTCCCAGTATGGATAGAGAAACTGAGTCCCAGAGAGAGCACGGGACTTGCTCAGTTTCACGATGGGTCTGAGGCCCCTTGTGACCAGAGCCAAATGCCCGTTTCATAAAGACAGAAGCCAGTCCAAGATCCCTGGGACATCTGTACTCTCCCTACCGTATCTACACTTTCCCTGAGCTCCTTTGACCAGCCTGTCCTCACCCCATAGCCCGATTCTTCTGCCTTTTTGCTGTGTGACTGGGCCATGATTCTGTCCGTCTCTGGGCCTCTGCTGCCCAGAAGACCCCTCTCAGCTGAGAGTGTCAGAGACTCTAAGCCACCCCCAGGCCAGCAGGAGAGGAGCCAGGGTCAGGGGCTGCTAGCCCAGGGGGGCAGCCCACACGGCCCAGCCTTCCAGAGCCAGGCCAACCCCACTTGCAGTGACCTCCCATCTCCAGGCCAGCCGACCAAATTCCTCCTTTAGAATAATAAACAGTGTGGCCAGCCAAGGAGGCTGAGAGAGGAGGGGCAGGGAGGCTGAAATGACCCCCTCCCCCAGCCTGGGCTGCTAATGATTTTCTTTGGCTGAGATCTCTGGCAGGAAGGGGGGAGTCAGAGGGGCACCCACAGAGGGGCAGATGGGCCTCTGTGGGGGCTGCTGGCTCCACCATGGCGCTGCTCCCTCCCGCTGAGGGAGGCCTGGCATCCAGCTGGAGGGGCTGGGGCAGGAGGGATGGGAGAAGGGCTAGGCTTTCAGTCTGGAGCAATTGGGAGAGGGGAGAAATGAGGGGACCTCAGGCAGGCTGCTCTGAAGGGTTAGGGAGAAGGAGAAGAGCAGATTCACTCAGAGAGCTTATTGGGGTGCTGGGCAGAGCTGAGTCCGGGGGTCCACAGGCCAGGATCCCGACCTCTGCCCCACAACGTGCAAACGCAGCGCTGTAAGGGGTACACTGAGCATCATCCCATTCTGAGACCTGGAGACTGAGGCCACAGATACAGGATTGGGGCTCAGACCAGGACCCCGGGTCTCGGACTGGAAACTAAGAGGGGTGAGGTTGGGGTGCAATAGGGGGGACCTGGGTGTGGCCTGAGGAGTAGGCCGGGCCGGGCAGCCACTCAGGGAAGTCAGCAGACCCACAGCACCAGGAGGCTCCGCGTTGCCCTGTCACGTGGCCACTGCCCACATTTCTTGCTTCGTGACTCCCTTCCACTTCTGGTCTCCTTCCCGTCCAGGCTGCTGGCAGACCCCTGCCAGCCTGGCTGCCGGTGGTGATTCGGGATCCCTGGATGGGGTGGCCACAGTCGGTTATAGAACCGAGACCCGCCCAACTCAGTCTGTCTTCCAGTGAGTGTCCCTGCTTCTGACTCTTCGTCTCCATCACTGTGTCCCCTCTCCCCGTCTGCGTCTTTGTCTCTCTCTACCTTTCTCAGTCCAGGTCTCTCTGTCTCTCCCTCGGACAAGCTCTGCTGTGTAACCTTGGGCAAATTCTTTTCCTCTCAGAGCCTCAGTTTCCCCATCTGGACACGCAGGGTGGGGGCTTGGATTCAGTAGTCTCCACAGGCCTTCCAAGGCTTGCTGTGCAGTGCCCTGGCCCCTCTCCCCTGGGCCTCCCTGTGCTGCTCAGGACCAAGTAAAGGGGGCCAGGCGTGGGGGTGCTCCCCCCACATTCCACAGCCCTGACTCCCCCACTTCCCTTCCCACAGCCACCTCCACTTCCTGTTGTGCTTGCGGAGCTGTGGGAGTTCTCTGGGCTCTGGCTCACCCCTCCTTCTCCTCCAGGCCTTTCATCACACTTTCCCAAATATTTGTCCTGGCAGATAAGAGCCTGGTATTGGAACTGTCACCCGGAGGACAGGCTGTTAGAGCTGGCGGGCCTCTGGACACCATCCAGCAGAGTCCCCGCCCCACTGTACTTACAGAGAAACTAAGGCCCAAAGAGGTGGGGGCTCAACCAGGGTCACCAGAGAGGTAGAGACAGAGCCGAAGAAGGGTCCCGGCTCCTGGAGGCTGAGCCTGGTGCAGCGGGAGGGGATCTGTGGTTATAGGGACCCTCTCGGCTATGGGACATGGGTAGCCTTTGACTTTGGCCCCATGGACGCGAAGGCTTGGTGGCTCGGGCCGGGGCTTGCTCTGCAGAGCCCAGATTCGCAGATGGGCCCTGGCACTGCCTCTGCCCACCCTGGGCCCTGACTGACCCTGTCTCACTCTGCAGGACACCATGCTGCTCCTGAGTGCCATGCCAGCTCCTGTCCTCAAAGGTAGGTAGACTGGGGCATGGGTGGGGGCCCCGGGGAGTCACTAAGCAGGACCCTGGCTGGTAGGGGTGGCGCACGCTAGCACCAGATCCCAGGGGCACTGCTATGCTCTCGAGCCTCAATCTCCCACCTTTCCAGTGGGTCTCAGTGGGGGCCACCTTCCACTGCCCACCGCGCAGCTCACAAACCTCAGTGGATTCCGTGCTTGCCCGAGCCTTCAGCTCGAATGCTTTGCTTGGCCTTCCATAGTCCATGCCCCTCACCGGCTGTCCCAACCCCACTCACTCAGAGTCAGCCAGCCTCCCATCTCTTCTCAGCACTCACTGGTACAGTATCGGTCTGGCCGCTCTGCTTCCGGGCTGGGACTCCCACCCTGCCTGTACCCCTCATTGGCTGTGAACCCTCAAGTCCTGCCTGGGCTTCTCTCAGCACACGCTTCCCTCACTCCTGCCTGGTACACGTACTCGGCTCTCCAGGGGCCGGGCAGCTGACCAGGCAATCAGTGGTCATTGGCAATCGATGACTAGGTAACAGCTTACCTGAGGATGGCTGATTGGCTGGGGGCTGTGGCTTATAGAATCCTTTCCCAGGGGATGTCAGCAGGAGAAGTGGAACCAATCACTTGACAACACCCCAACTCCTGTCCCCTTGAGTTCCCAGGGGCCTCAGCATCTCTCCTGCCCATCTGCCCAACTCTGAGCTTCCTTGCCCCACCCTCCCCACGCAGGACCACCCCTGGGCTTTGGGCAGAACCTGGGCAGCTGGGGCTCAGAAAGTGACCTGGGAAATAATGCAGGAACTGGAGGCTGGGAATTGCTTCCCGAGGATTTCCTGACGCCTTTGTGAGAGCATGCCCACAGCCTGAACGCTGCCTGCTGAAGGACTCCAAGGCGGGGGGTCTCCAGGCACTGAGATCAGGAGGCCAGGGGGCCCTGGGGACCGGGCACTGGGTGATCAGGCCTCAGAGCCATGGGTTCCGGTCTGTTTGGATCAGGGAGGTGTGTTTTTCAAGGGCTGTGCATGTGTCAGCTCTGGGGAGCGGTGTGGAGGGCCTGTGCTCTGACATCTGACGCCTCCTCTCCCAAAGGCCAGGCGCTGTTGCTTCCCCTGCTGTTGTTGCTGGGACCACAGACATCCGGAGGTCTGGTCATCACACCTCCAGGGCCAGAACTGGTCCTCAATGTCTCCAGCACTGTGGTTCTGACCTGCTCGGGTCCAGATCCAGTGGTATGGAAACGGATGTCCAAGAAGCTCCCGCAAGAAATGGCCAAGACCCAGGATGGCAATTTCTCTAGCATCCTGACGCTGACCAATGTCACTGGGATAGACACAGGAGAATACTTTTGTGCCTATAATAACTCCCATGAGCTGGAGGCTGGTGAGCAAAAACGGCTCTACATCTTTGTGCCAGGTAAGGCCCCGGCCTGTGCTCACTCCCTTACTCCTCAACTGCAGGCATTGGGGAAGCCCAGACAGCGCTTTAGCGACACGTGAAACAGAGAGTGCTTTAGCGACACCGTGAAACAGCCAGCTTAGAAATGCAGACAAATCATGGAATCCAGCCTGGCTCAGTCCAGGAGTATGTTCACTCCCACCCCTTGCTCTGAATATCTGTCTGCTCCCTGCCAGCCCACCCCATTCCTGGCTCCTAAGAACTCTGCATTCTCAGCTGGTTCCAATATGCTTCCCCATTCTCCAGGCTCCAGGTACGAGCTGCCCTTCAACGG
The DNA here is from genome assembly GCA_030848825.1 of Tadarida brasiliensis. Classification (NCBI taxonomy): domain Eukaryota; kingdom Metazoa; phylum Chordata; class Mammalia; order Chiroptera; family Molossidae; genus Tadarida; species Tadarida brasiliensis. Next base: position 101,579,326 of record CM061259.1, on the reverse strand, counting down.
GTGGCTTTCCCGCCCTGGTACTGTCTATATCAAACGTTAAAATTAGAAGGGTGTAAAAAAGCTAGAAGGGCATCCTGGCCAGTTTGGTCCAGCGGTTAGAGCATCAGCCCACCGACCAATGAGTCGCGGGTTCGATTCTGGTCAAGGGCACGTACCTTGGTTGTAGTTCAGTCCCCAGCCCTGGTCAGGGTCGTGCAGGAGGCAACCAATCGATGTGTCTCTCTCACATCGAATGTTTCTCTCTCTCTCCCCCTCTCACTCTATCTGCAGATAAATGGAAAAATATCCTCAGGTGAGGATTTAAAAAAAAAAGTTAAAGCTAGAAGGGACTTCTGAGAGCATCCTTATTCTGTAATGGGAATGAGGACTAGAAAGGGATAGAGGCCTGCTCGAGGCCATACAGCAATTCAGGGGATAGCCAGAAACCCATTTCCCCCTGACCTTCATTTTTGCCCCTCAACCCTGGCAGATCCCACCATGGGCTTCCTTCCTATCTACCCCGAGGAATTATTCATCTTTCTCACGGAAGTAACTGAGACCACAATTCCATGCCGAGTGACGGATCCGCAACTGGTGGTGACCCTGCATGAGAAGAAAGTGGATGATCCACTGCCCATCCCCTACGACCACCAACGTGGCTTCTTTGGGACCTTTGAGGACAAGACCTACATCTGCAAAACCACCATCGGGGACAAGGAGGTGGATTCCGACCCCTACTATATCTACAGCATCCAGGGTGAGCCCCCTTTCTGGCCCGATGCTCAGCAGAGGCAAGTATGACCACCCACAGAGGCATAGATAGCCCTGTCTAGTTTACAAAGTGTGCAGCTCCGTTTTCCACGGGATTCTCGTGACAGCTTTCGAAGGCAGGTCATGTGTCTCCATTTTACAGATGAGGAAACTGAGGCTCAGAAAGAGGAAGGCATTTGCCCAGGGTCATTGGGATGCGTTAGTGGCAGAGGGGGTGGAATACAGTGGTGGGCAAAGGCACGGGCTTTGGAGCCAGTTGGGTTTCCATCCCAGCTCTGCCTCTTCCTGCCTCAGTGACTTTGCACAAGGCACACCAGCTCTCTGAGCCTGCTTCTTCTGCTGTAACACGGGATTATGGTAAAGATGAAATAAAACAGAAGATGGAATGTATCTGGTACATGCTTGTGTTCAGTAAATCGCCTGGAGAGTACTTTGATTTCCAGACTGTTATTCCTTCTGGAATGTCAGCTCCACTTGGACAGAACTTTTGTCTGTCGTGTTTACTGCTGAAGCCCCAGTGCCTAGAATAGGACTTGGCATAGCGTGGATGTTTAATAAATATCTGTTGAATAAGTGAATCTTCCGCACCAGTCATCCCTTCCCTCTCTGGACTCTGACCCCATCCCCAAACTGAAGTGCTGGTAGCTGGTGGTGACTCCCTCAGACCTAAGCCAGTCTCTCTCCATCAGCGTCATCCATCAATGTCTCAATGAATGCAGTGCAGACTGTGGTTCGCCAGGGCGAGAACATCACCATCACGTGCATTGTGACTGGGAACGAGGTGGTCAACTTTGACTGGACGTACCCCCGCGAGGAGGTAATGCTGGGTAAGGGATTGGAGGAAGGGCCCGGCAGGGATGGATATCTTGACTGGCAGCCTGACTTCTTGGATGCTTCCTGATTTGGGGGACTTGCCCCACCTGTCCTTACAGAGCGGACGGCTAGTGGAGCCAGTGACCGACTTTGATATTCCCTTCCACATACGCTCCACCCTACACATCCCCAGTGCCGAGCTCGGTGACTCAGGGACCTACGTCTGCAATGTATCCGAGAGCGTGTACGACAATCAAGATGAAAAAACCATCAATGTCACCGTGGTTGGTACGTGCCTTGGGCTCAGCCCCAACCCTCCTTCTGAGCTGGATCCACACCCTGTCACAGCCCTGGGATACCGTCAGCCACATTTCAGTCCAGCTTAGCCACCGTGCCAACTCAAACTCCAGCCCTAATCCCTTCTAAACTTTCCTCCTCGCCAGAACCCAGGCCCCAACCCAATCTCTAATCCCCGCCTCCATCTCAGGCCCAGGCAGCCCCATCCCTAAATTCAAGCAGGCTGCAACTCATCCAGCCACAGCCCTGGGCCGTACTCGCCCAGGGAGAACTACACCTCCAGTCTCAGTCTTCAACCCTGTCTCCAAACCAGCATCAGCCCCAAATTCGGCAGAGTCCCCGCCCAGCCCCAACTTCCATCCCAGCTCCGGGACTTCCTGAAGCCCGAAGCCCCGCCTCCAGAAGCCCCGCCCCCGAGGCCCAGTCCCCTCGGTGGCCCCGCCCCTGACCGCCGCCCCTTGCAGAGAGTGGCTACGTGCGCTTGCTGAGGGAGCTGGACGCTGTACAGTTCGCGGAGCTGCACCGCAGCCGGACGCTGCAGGTGGTGTTCGAGGCCTACCCGCCGCCCACTGTCATGTGGTTCAAGGACAACCGCACGCTGGGCGACTCCAACGCCGGCGAGATCGCCCTGTCCACGCGCAATGTGTCTGAGACTCGGTGAGCAGCCGCTGGCCCACTCCATTCTTGAAGTTATGGCCTCCAGCCGCCAGGCAGCCCACAGCCTTCAGTTACTCGGCACACCTCGGCCCACCTTTCCTGAGAGCCTGCTACGTGTCAGGCACCCTGCCCCGTGCTGTGCCAGGCCCTGGGGATGCTGCAGACCACAGGACACACAGTTCCATGCCCCCTAGAGTTTCCTGTCTAGTGGGGAAACAGACACTGTTGGGATGAGCACCCAGATGTTTAGTTGTCCTTGTGATGGGTGGAGCCATCAGGGGGCAGCTGAGGAGAAAAAAGCAGGGTGATTAAGAAGACTGTGCCAGGCAGGCCACTGCCACCTCTGCATGGGTGGTAGCCCTGAGGCTGGAGAGTAACAGGCTGACCTGAGGTGCCCCATGTTAGGATAAAGCAGTGGCAGGCCTTTCTGAAGAAGAGACGCCGAGGAGGAGGGAAATGGTGCTATCCCTTCAGCCCCCACCCCATCCCTCCGAACCCCCCCTCTTGGCTCAGTGGAGCTGCCTATGGGTGGGGATCCAGGAGACTAATTCTAGGGGTGTGGGTCCTGGCTCTGCTACTGAAGCTGTGTGACCTTGGCAAGCCCCTCTGCCTCCCTGGGCCTTGTCTGTACAAGGAGGGTGGGGAGGGCTGTAAGAGTTCTTCCAGCTCTGACCGCTGGGTCTCCTGGCCTGGCCTACTCCCCAGGTATGTGTCGGAATTGACACTGGTGCGGGTGAAGGTGGCTGAAGCTGGTCACTACACCATGCTGGCCTTCCACGAGGACGCTGAGGCCCAGGTCTCCTTCCAGCTGCAAATCAATGGTGAGGAGCCCTGCACCCTGCTTTCCTTCCTCACCTCCCCCCCATCTCCTCTCCCTTCCTTCATTGTCCACCCACCCATAGGAGGAGCAGGAGAGGGAGCGTGGGACTCAGGAGACAAGGTTCTAGTCTTAGCTCCAACACTGACCCACGGCTCTGTATATACCCCTTCTCTGGGCCTCAGTTTCCCCAGCTGTAAAAGTTAGCCACTGGGCTGGAATGGTATTTGTAGGGCTAGAAAACCTCAGCCATTCATGTGCCAATGCTGAGATTTTTCCTTCTCACATACCACTTAAATTACACTACTAATTAAATAGATATTTATTGAGCAACTACAGTATGCCAGCCTGTTCAAGTTTCTTGAGGTCCTGCTAGTGGGGGAAGACAAATATTCAACAGTAGGGGCAAAATCCCCAGCAAATCATGTAGAAGGTTAGAGGGTAACAAGTACTGTGAAGGAAAGTGAAAAGGCTCTGGGGTGCGGTGTGGGGGAGGATTGAGAGTTCTGGGGGCAGGGATGCAGACTGCAGGTGAACATTAAATACTAGGAATCGCTGTGTGAAAACTGACCTCAAAAGGTGAGCAGAACATAAATAGCAGTGATGGGGTTGGCCTCATCGAGATGACAGTTGCGTGAAGACTTGAAGAAGGTGAGGGCATTAGCCAAGTGGCTATTTGAGGAGAGGGTGTACCAGGCAGTATAAAGACAGGAGTAAAGGCCTGAGTGGCTGGAAGAATGTGATGGGGAGAGTGAGATGAGGTCAGAGCTGGGACAGGGTAGTTAGGGTGTTTGGGGGGGGGTGACAATTGTATAGGTCATGATGGGCTCTTGTATGGACTTGGGTTTTTTCTGTGACTGAAATGAAGAGTCACTGCAGAGTTTTGAACAGAGGAATGACATGATAGTGATTTCATGTTTTGTCAATTGACTTTCTAAAAATTTATTTTGAAAGATAATTTAACGTCTCAATTGTAGGTGGAAAATCACTGTTATGTGTCATAAATATAAAGCAACCACTAAATAAACTCCAAGACAACAAAACAATGCTATTAAATTCTAGCTCCATGCTCTTGCCTTCCCGGGGCTCTGATCCGAAGCCTGCTCTTTCTTTGTTAAAAGGGAAGATTAGCAAGTCTCAGAGAGGTGTTAAAGACAGACTAGCACCCTACTGAGGCTTTCCCTTTGAAGTACCCAGAAGGGGAATCCGCCAGTTTTCACACAGCGATTCCTAGTATTTAATGTTCACCTGCAGTCTGCAGCTCCCCTCCCCCCAGAGGAGACTCTGGGCCACGTCCTTCCTCTCTGAGGGTCTTTCTCACGTCTATTCTCACCTTCCCTCGTCCTGGCCCCTTGGCTTCTCCATGCAGTGCCTGTCCGTGTGCTGGAGCTGAGCGAGAGTCATCCTGCCAATGGAGAGCAGACAGTCCGTTGTCGCGGCCGGGGCATGCCTCAGCCTCACCTCATCTGGTCTACCTGCAGTGACCTCAAAAGGTGAGCAGAACATCTGCCTCAGTCTCTCGAGGTAACCACAGCTGGCTGGAAGGACCCACTGAAGGTCATCTAGTCCAGCCCCTTCCTCTGGGCACATTGTTCCAGGCTAGAGTCATATCCTAGAAGATGTGGCTTCGTGGAGATGGCCTGCGTGACCTAAATTGCCCCTTTTCCTTACCTTGACTCTGAGGGTCAAACGAAGGAAATGGATTTTGCGAACCAGGCTTCTCAGTTGTGGAGTAGGCGCGCCCCCTGCTGGTCCGTTTTGGGTACCGCAGGAGAACCAGCTCAGGACCAGGAGGTGGGAAGTAGCAGACTAGGATGCTCTTGTTCTCTTTACACCACAACTTGGTGGCACTGCCTGCTTTTGGCCTCAGTGTCCCCGCCTGCAGAGGGCAGGGACTGGAAGCTGATGGCTGGCTCACTGGGCAGGTGTCCGCGCGAGCTGCCGCCCACGCTGCTGGGGAACAATTCCATGGAGGAGAGCCAGCAGGAGACTAACGTGACGTACTGGGCGGAGCAGCAGGAGTTCGAGGTGGTGAGCACGCTGCGCCTGCACCGCGTGGATCAGCCACTGTCCGTGCGCTGCACGCTGCGAAACCTGCTGGGCGATGACATGCAGGAGGTCATCCTGGTGCCACAGTGTGAGTCATCCTGCCTTAGTGGCCCCCGATGACCCCTCACACCCCGACCCTCCTCGAGCCTGTGCCTGTGTACCCACAGCCGGCCAGAGAAAGTGTGTCCGTGGGCACTTATGAGACTTGTGAAACCCACCAGAGTATATTCCTACAGACTTACACAACACAGTATTGGCATACCTGTACATCCACAAGTATATGTCTATAAACCATGGCTATGAATAGTACTATCTCCTTATGCCTAGTGTATGTACACTATGTGTATGTCCTAAGCCATGTACATGAGCATGCCTGACCCTTGGACATGGGTGCAAATCCTTCAGATGTAGATTTGTAAACCACGTAATGAAGAATGCTCTCAGATACACGTGTAAAGCCACGAGTGTATGTCTATGCATGTACATGTGGGTGCACAATCCCCATACAAGTGTGCAAACAGTGCATGTACAATTTCTGTGCATGTGTGCAAACTGGCATAGTGCATGTCCGTAAGCATGGAGAAGAGAGGTGAGCCACAGCCTAGCCGCCAGGAGCTTGCATCTGATCTGAAGCTATGGCAGATGGGCCACACTGACCCCTGCAAGGGCAGAAGGGGTAGGGAGGTCAATAGTGATCTGAGCAGGGGATAGTTATTAAAGGGCATGGGGTATTTATGGGAGAGACTGAAGGTGTGGCCCAGAGGAAGAGGCTGAGGGTCTGACATTATAGGCTGTGGAGAGGAGTGGGAGGGGGCTTCTGTTCTGGGAAGGGTGGGCAGAGAGGTATTTGTGGTACCAGAGGTGGGATGAGGAAGGCAGCTGCCAAGTGCCCTGTTGGCTTATGGCCAGCTCTTGTCTCTGCCTCCAGCCCTGCCCTTCAAGGTGGTGGTGATCTCAGCCATCCTGGCCTTGGTGGTCCTCACGATCATCTCCCTCATCATCCTCATCATGCTCTGGCAGAAGGTAAGCGCCACTCTTGCCTAATGGATGCAGACTGGCACACCATTGTATTGTGTGGATGCCCCCTGCTGTCCTTGAATCCTGCAGGATCTGGCCATGTCTGGCCAGGTCGGGCCCAGCACGGAGTTCAGGTGTGAAATGATATAGAGCAATAATGCTGGATGTCTGAGCTGCCTCCATCCCCAACAGCCTGGGCCAACATGGGCCTGGTCTAGGCCACCAGGTTTCCCCTGTCTGGGTCCTGCTCAGACATCATTCCTGCCCATCCCAGACACAGGGTATGGGACCTCTGGGTAGACCACATGGGCCGCAGAATTCTTCCGACTCTACCCACAGAGACTCCAGAATTCCTCTGAACTGCATTCTAATCCTGTTACACTGTAATTTTCATGCTCTGTTCTGAGATTTCACCATTCTATGCTTCTCGCATTTTAAGATTCCTAAATTCGGATCGCAGTACCCCATAGCCTGTCTTCCTAAGAGTCCAGTTCAGTGATTCCAACACCTCATGGTTTCAACATCCTACGGTTACATCTTTCTGAGATTCCTGCTGTGTCTGACCTGGCATGGAGAGGGGCCCTGCCTTGTGTCACTTGGGGCTGTGTGCTCCTCTACTCCCATCTGAGGAGCAGCTGAGGCTCTGAGAGGAGCTGGGGAAGAGGTTCTGATGAGCCGGGCCCTTGGCTGTCAGCTACTCCTCAGCCACTCCCTAGCCGGGGCCCCTTGGCATTGGTTCCCATGAACTGATGAAGGTGTTAGCTCTATCCATAACTTGCTGTATGACTTTAGCTATGTCCCCGTCCCTCTCTGGACCTCCGGTTCTCCTGCCCCATCTGTTCCATAAAGGACTGGACCTACTGTGTCTCCTGGTCCCCTCTGATGACCCCTCCCTGGTCTTGGTCCTGCAGAAGCCCCGCTATGAGATCCGATGGAAGGTGATTGAATCTGTGAGCTCCGATGGCCATGAATACATCTACGTGGACCCTATGCAGCTGCCCTATGACTCCACCTGGGAGCTGCCACGGGACCAGCTTGTGCTTGGTCAGTCCGCGGAGACCTCACGTGGCGTGTGTGGACTTGAGGCGGATGGAAAGATTATCTGAAGTCTGGTCCCAACTTTGCCATGACTAGCTTTGAGACTTAGGGCCAATGGATGTCTTGCCTTCTCTGGCCCTCAGTCTCCCCCTATGTACAATGGAGACAAGACGGTCCCCCAGAGACCATGCAGCATTGAGGTCCTGTGATCCCGTGACTGTGTGAGAGGGGCCCCTTTGTGACGAGAGAGAAAGTGTTAATGGAGGACAGGCCGAGTGTCAAGCCTATGCTTAGTCTAGCTGGGAAGCTGAGGGGCACAGAGGAGCTGAACTCCCCTCTGGGGAGGGAGGAAGGCTTCAGGGACTAAGATGGGCCGGAAAGCAGATAGGACTTAGATGAGACACCAGGATACACCATGAAGTGCTGTGATTTTAGGATCCTCGTTGGGGAGGGTCACCTTAAGTCCAGGGTGGTTAAGGGACGTCTGGGCTGACCTCAGAGAGGGTGGAGATGCGGCTTTCTGGTGGGCCAGGAGCTGAGACATCATCTTTTCCCAGGACGTACCCTGGGCTCCGGGGCCTTTGGGCAGGTGGTGGAGGCCACAGCTCACGGCCTGAGCCACTCTCAGGCCACGATGAAGGTGGCGGTGAAGATGCTGAAATGTGAGTCCTGTGCACCCCCACCCCTCTCCTGCCCCCCTCCCACACATTCAGGCATCCCAGAGCAGGCCAGGCCTGATTCGGATGCGCTGGGCCGAGGCGTAGGCACCCTGCAGCCAGCCACATCCCCATCTGCTCTGGGCAAGAAGCGTCCTCCCCCTGCCCCCTCCTCTGGCAGTCCCCCCCATCTTCTTTCCCCTCCCCCTGCCTGTGGGTCCTCACCACCCTTGGCCACCTGGGTCTTACAGCACAGACTGGGGCAGAGCCAGAATAGGCTCCAGTGGGACCTCCCCGGGGCCCCAGCGATGGCGCCAGGCCTGAGGCCCCCTGTCTCCCTCAGCCACAGCCCGCAGCAGTGAGAAGCAAGCCCTCATGTCGGAGCTGAAGATCATGAGCCACCTTGGGCCCCACCTGAACGTGGTCAATCTGCTGGGAGCCTGCACCAAAGGAGGTACACGCCCGCTTGCCCAGAGGATTCTGGGAAATGCCAGTAGCCAAGGCCCGGCCCCTCTCCACCCCCTCCGTCCAGGGACAGCAAGACACTCCAGTTAGTGTCTGCCCATCCTGTGCAACGCCATCCCTTTACAGAGCCAGATGGGTACGGGATTTAGAAAACACAGAATCACAGCACCACCAAGGCCAAAGGCCTGTTCAGGTCACCAGTCCCAGTGGTTCCCAAGTCAAGGGATCCTCTGACATTTAACAGTTTCTGCAATACATTTTAAATTGGATTTATTGGCGTGACACTAGTTAACACCACACAGGTTTCAAGTGTACAGCTCAGTAAAACATCTGCACACTGCATCGTGCACTCGCCACCCAAAGTCAGGTCTCTCTCCACCACCATTTATCCCCCCTTTGCCCTCTTCCACCTGCCCCCGCCCCCCTTCCCTCTGGCAATCACCATACTGTTGTCTGTGTCTGTTTTTGTTTTCCTTAATACAATGCATTTTAACAACTGTAATAAATAACAGCTCACGCGACACTGAAATGAGTCATGTCCCTACTGTTGGAGGCCACCAGCCTGCTAACCGGGAGCTCCCCCATTCAGATCATAGAATCAAGTCTTTCTGGCTAAGTGTGTTTATTTAAAACTCTGATTGCAAGTTAGGCTGTTAGGCTGCAAAAAAAAAAAAAAAAAAAAAAGGTTATTGCCATTTACAGCTGCTTATAGTGAGGTTTGGAATTTTCCTCGGTATTGTGCAACCAAAACAAAATACAGAAGTACATTGCACGCACAGGCTGGGTTATGTCTGCCATGATCACCCCGTTTCACAATTTTTGTTTTTATTAATATCTTTAAGTTGCTACTGATTGATTTTAAGTAAATGTATTTGAATTTAAGCAGTAACCTGCTAATAAATAATTGTCACTATTTACTTTACTAACTGGGCTCCAACAACCTATCAACAACAGCTAACACTGAGCTTGCTGTGTACCCGGCACTGCCCTTTGTGGTGGATATTACTGGCCCCATTTAACAGATGGGGAAAGTAAGGCTCCGGGAAACGAAGTATCTTGTTTACGGTCACAGAGGCAGGAAATGACCCAGGTTTGCCTGGAGCTGTTGTACCGAGCTGCCTCTCCCCCATGCAGCCGTCCTTGGCCTCATGGACCTTATGGGAAGCCTGAGGCCTCCCCGGGGCTGACCCTGAGCTTGTCCCCCGCAGGGCCCATCTACATCATCACCGAGTACTGCCGCTACGGCGACCTGGTGGACTACCTGCACCGCAACAAGCACACCTTCCTGCAGCACTGCTCCGACAAGCGCCGCCGGCCCAGCGCCGGGCTCTACAGCAACGCCCTGCCCGTCGGGCTGCCCCTGCCCAGGTACCGGAGGGAGGTGGGCAGGCCCGAGGAGCACCTGCTTGCTCCCTCCTGGTCCAGTACAGGAAGCTGAGGCCAGGGAGGCTAGAGTGGACCTGGGACTTGCTAACCCCAGAGAGCATGACAATAAGGCTGATGATAATGGTGGGGTCGGCTGCCACCTACTGGCTGTCTGCAGTGTGCCAGGCCCTGCACTAAGCACTCTGCAGGTGTGACCCCTTGATCCCTCACATGGGCCCTATGTTGTGACACCTTCCTTGCTTTCCACAGTGAGCACTTGGGGCTTTCCTGTCCCCAGCCTGACTTCATGCTGTCCTCCTCGCTGTAGCTCCCATGCCCTCTGCACACCAGCCTCTCCAGTGCCCCGAGGTCAACGCGCCCCTTTCTTCTTCTCCGAAAAGAATGTCTTAGTTCTGTTGCTGATTACAAAAGCAATGTGTATTTATTGCAGAGACAAGAGTAACTATAGAAAAGCATTAAGAGACAGTAACTCATCCCTGCCCTCCCCAACATTTTGATGCATTTTTCTTCCAGCCTTTTTTCTACCTAGAGAGACACGTGTACAGGGTTTCACAGCTCTCTGGGGAGCTGACGCTGCAGATAGGCGTTCGGGCAATGCGCTGCCCACTCTGGGCTGGGGCGGGGCATTCATGGGGCATCGTGGCTGGATGGTGCTGGAGAGGCCACAGAAAGGTACTTCTGTACACACCCTTCTTGTGACCCTTGCCCTGGAGTGGTGTAATTGCCCCTTGATCTGAGCTCTCTGAGGACACATGCTGGGTCTTACGTCATGCTGGCAGGCCCAGGGCCCAGCTCAGGGCCCCACGGGTTGGTTGAAAGGGCTCTCTACGAGGCCACTCTCATGACAGTGACAGACTGGAGGAGGATGGCTGGGTGAGGGAGAGAAGAAATACCTGAGTGGCAGGGTCTTGCAGGCCCAGGGGAGAGCAGAGGGGCAGGAGCGGGAGAAGAAGGGAAAGCCTGTGAGCTCTCCTGTGACACTGCTCTCACCCTCAGCCACATGTCCCTGCCTGGGGAGAGTGACGGTGGCTACATGGACATGAGCAAGGATGAGTCAGTGGACTACGTGCCCATGCTGGACATGAAAGGAGACATCAAATATGCTGACATCGAGTCCTCCAACTACATGGCTCCGTATGATACCTACGTCCCCTCCGGTGGGTGTGCAGTGTCCTCTCACCTGTGTGGCCCTCAGACCTGGGCAGTGATGCATTCTTTTCAAAGCTTTTCACATGCCCAGCGGACAACAGCCCTGGGAGGAAGCTGGCCTTGTGCCCATTTCATGGATGCAAACACTGAGAGTAGCCACCTGCCCAAAGCTGCTGTGTGGAGCCCCAATATGAACCCCAGTTTCTGGGTGCAGAGATGTGCACACAGCCCACACGGAGGGGAAGCTAGGGTGGGGGGAACCTGGCCTCCTGGGCCATGGGAAGAGGGGTCTGCTCGGAGCAGGCCCCAGGCTGATCTAGTGCCCTGAAAAGTGGGCACGCCAGGCCGAGCAAAGGTGGCCCAGAGCAAATGCCAGCAGTTTTTCTGGACAGTGAAGGCCCTGATAAAGTAGGAGAGGTTTTAATGAGATAGTTGGGAATTGTGTTCCTTTTGGGGGAGACTTGGAAGATCAGTAGCCCCCTGTCTTGGACATTTAGCTTCGAGGAGCCGAAGAGCAGGGGTCCTGTGGGCCATGGGAAACACAAGGCGGTGGGTGACCTTCTGCTCTCCTCTAGCTCCTGAGAGGACCTGTCGAGCGACTTTGATCAACGAGTCCCCGGTGCTCAGCTACACGGACCTTGTGGGCTTCAGCTACCAGGTGGCCAATGGCATGGAGTTCCTGGCCTCGAAGAATGTACGTGTGGTCACCGTGGGCAGGTCGAGGTCATGGGGAGGTGGGTCACCCAGCCGCCAGGGTCCTCCAAGTAGCTCCACACAGTAGCTTCGTCCCCTCTGGTGGGTGAGGACAGTGAATGCCCTCACACCACGCGGCCCCTCTCACCTGTGTGGCACCTCATACCAGGACAGTGATGCATTTTCCCCAAAGTACTTGACGTGGAGGGCTTTGCCCCACAATTGCCCCCGAGGCCTCAGCTGCCACCCTTCCCCGCACCCCAGTGTGTCCACAGAGACCTGGCGGCCAGGAATGTGCTCATCTGCGAGGGCAAGCTGGTCAAGATCTGTGACTTTGGCCTTGCTCGGGACATCATGCGGGACTCTAACTACATCTCCAAAGGCAGCGTAAGTACCTGCCCCCACCCCGTGCGCCTCGGACCCTCCTGGCCAGCATGACTTCGGCCCACAGGAGATCAGGACAGGGCTCCCCGTGGTCTGACCTGCCCAGCAAGGACGGGCTCTGCCTGTGTAGTCACGTGTGCGGGGACAGGGAGAGAGCCACCAGCTGACAAGGGGTGGGAGCGGGCAGAGATGCGGAGGCTTGTAGGGGTCGAGGGAGCTGGCGGCTCAGATTTACTGGTTATGACAGGGGACAAGGGACGAGCTATAATGGGTCCTGGGGAGTTTGGAGGGGGAGCAGGCCAAATGTGTTGTCCCCACGCTGGCAGAAAGCAGAGGACGAGGCCAGGTGACAGGCTAAGACAGATGAGTAGGTGGCAGGCAACATTTGGTTAAAATACGGCCATCCTGCCTGCCGTTCATGTCCCCACTTTCTCCACCGGGACAGTGAACCCCAGAGCTGGAGGGACGCCGGCCACAGAGGTCTAAGGCAGCTAGCATCGGAGCTGGGTGGCACCTTGGCATGTCCCTGGCTCCCACTCCCCTCTGCTAACTCAGTCAGAGGCCTCTACTGGGGTCAGGAAGGGGAGCCTGTTGTGTGAGGAGCCTCAGACCCTGGGGTTACCAGGACCCCAGCTTGTGGGAAAAGAAACTCAGCCTCCTGATCCTCTGGCCAGCCCTGGATGGGCATGGGAGCCATGTGCCAGCAGAGACAGGCCCTCAGGGTCAAGGGGGTGAGAAGGAGTTGGGGCGGAGCTGGGCTGGGTCCCTCCTCGCACTCAGGCCCCCCCGCCCCCCGCAGACCTTCCTGCCGCTGAAGTGGATGGCCCCCGAGAGCATCTTCAACAGCCTCTACACCACCCTGAGCGATGTGTGGTCCTTTGGGATCCTGCTCTGGGAGATCTTCACCCTGGGTACGCCTCCTTCCCACAGTCCTCCGCGGCCTGCACTCACACTTCCAGCCTGGCGGGGCTGTGAAAGGCAGAGGCAGGGGTCGGGGCTCTGGTTCAAGTCCCAGCTCTGCCACTTTCTTCCCGCTGTGCGTCCTTGGCAAGTCTCGCGCCCTCTCTGGGTCTCTTTCCCTCCCCATTTGCGTGTCTAGGGGTTTGGACAGTAGCACCCCAAAGCCTGCTTGGCTCGGTTACTCTTCAGTTCTCTGACTCTGGGGAGGGTTGCAGTCTGCAGAGCCTTGAAGGAGCTCACATTTCCCGATTCCAAGGTCACCGCCCCTCGACCCAGCCCTGGCGTGAGGGTTCCTCACCACTTTTTCAACACCCCTGAGCCTGGGATCTCTCCTTCTGTCTGCTCCCTGACAGGTGGCACCCCGTACCCCGAGCTGCCCATGAACGAGCAGTTTTACAATGCCATCAAGCGGGGTTACCGCATGGCCCAGCCTGCCCACGCCTCCGACGAGATGTGAGTGGCGCATTTGGGAGGACTTTCGGGGTGCAAACGATTGACACCCAGTGTTACCAGCTTAAGCCAACCATAGATCTATTTGTTGAGATATCCAGAGAAATCTAGACACAGCTGGATGTCGTCAGCCTTCCTCCTTCTCCCCCTGGCTCTGCTTCCCTTTGTGCCGGGCTCATGTCCAGGCTGGCACTACCCAACAGCTACATCCTAGCTGCTTCCACCACAGTTCCAGCAAAAGGCCCCGAGCTGACTGTCGTGGGCTCAGCTGGGGTCACTGGCCCATCCAGAACCAGCCACTGAGCTGATGGGATGCAAACTCCTCCTGGCCAGATCTGGGTCACGTGCTCACCCAGGTGTGGTCAGCCCCATGGAACCACTGACCTGGGGCTGGAGGGAGGGCTTCCCAAGGGGATACCCAGGTGTGATCATGGGCAAACAGCACCTATCCACCTCCTTCCCCAAGTCCTTTCATCGCTCACCTGTTCTGGGCGGCAGCTCCCCTCCCCCGCGCCGTGTCAGAGACCCTGACCCCTGCACCTCTCCCCAGCTACGAGATCATGCAGAAGTGCTGGGAGGAGAAGTTCGAGATCCGCCCCCCCTTCTCCCAGCTGGTGCTGCTTCTCGAGAGACTGCTGGGAGAGGGTTACAAAAAGGTATGTTGAGGCAAGGTGGGGGAGGGAAACGGAGAGTTCTGGTCCAGAAGTCAGACTTCTGTATCCTTCCTCACGCCTTCTCACCCATGCTCTATCTTGGGTCTCCTTCAGAGGTTTGAACTTCCCGAGGCTAGATGACTGCCAAGGGCCTGGCCACTTGGGCCCCATCCAGGCTCAGACAAGGAAAATGGGGGCAGCCTGGCTGGTGTGGCTCAGTGGCTGAGTGTTGACCCATGCACCAAGAGGTCGCCGGTTCGATTCCCGGTCAGGGCACATGCCCAGGTTGTGGGCCAGATTCCCAGTGGGGGGCATGCAGGAGGGGGCCAGTCAATATTCTCTCTCATTGATGTTTCTCTCTCTCTCTCCCTCTCCCTTCCTCTCTCTAAAAATCAATAAAGAAAAAACATTTTTAAATAAAATAAAATGGAGGCAACTGGGCCTTTACACCCTTCCTGCCCAGGAGCTGGAGGAGGGGATGCCTGTCTCCTCTGGCACAGACATGGCCCTTTCCCTAGGCCCCTTCCTAACCCCGCTCCCACCCCAGGTCAGGTTACGGCTCAGGGACCAGTGAGATGGAGTGGAGTTGTCACCATTTGGTACTTAGGGAAACTGAGGCAGGATGAGCGCCCACACCTGTCTGGTCTGAAGTGTTAGGGTCTTGGGTGCTGGTCACTGACCCCTCCCTGGGTGGCCCTGAAGCTCATTTGTCTTGGGAGACGCCAGGCGGGAGAGCAGCCCAGCTGTGCGGCTTTGGGCAGCTGCCCTTCCTTTCTGAGCACCAGCGGCCTGATGTCCACAAGATGCGAGGGGCTGGGTCAGAATCTAACTGTTGGGTGATCCCTAGAGGCTGTTCTGATCTGATCTTCCCTGTTTCCCGGGTTCTCCCTGCCCCTCGGAGCAGAAGTACCAGCAGGTGGATGAGGAGTTTCTGAGGAGCGACCATCCCGCTGTCCTTCGGTCCCAAGCCCGCTTCCCCGGCTTCCACGGCCTCCGATCCCCACTGGACACCAGCTCAGTCCTCTACACTGCTGTGCAGCCCAACGAGGGTGACAACGACTATATCATCCCCCTGCCCGACCCCAAACCCGAGGTTGCTGATGAGGGCCCCCTGGAGGGTTCCCCCAGCCTTGCCAGGTAGCCACTGGGCCCAGAGCCTTCAACAGTGTGCACAACGTGTGTGTGTGTGTGTGTGTGTGTGTGTGTGTGTGTGCGGCATCAGACTTGCCTTAGAAGTAAGTTGCCTAGAGTGAGCACTTATTCCTGCCAGTGAATAGAAGTGAGAATTGAACTCATTTGACCTCTGCTGCCCTCAAGTGGAAAGGGCAGGTTGGTGAGAGAAAGAATGGGCTGGGATTTATCTGCGAGGTAGCTGTTTCCTTTAAAGGGGCCCTCGTAGGCCATCTGCTGTCCCCTCTCTAGGCCCTGTCCTAGCCCCAAGGAGAAGAGGAAGACACCTAATTAGCACCAGCACCCCGTGTGTTACCGGCCCCAGGCCTGTGGTCTGTCCCTTGGCATCACGCCTTGGGGGCCCCAGGGAGCTGCCTACAGGAGTTCAGGCCAGAATTCAGACTGGGAAGGAGATTCGTGCTTTTCTTTGCCTTGGGATGTGGTGAAGTTAGAATATTGGGAGGGCTTTGGAGGAAGTCCCAGCTGCTGCCTGGACTTGATGTTCAGATAGGGTCCCCGCTCAGCTGGAGGGAAGGGTTCCCCCATGAGGCCAGACCCACCCCCCAAAACAAGACACAGCCCATGGTGAAGGGCAGGAGCCCCGTCTGGGCTCTAAGCCCAGCTCTGCTTCGAAACCCGCCAGGCACCCCTCTCTGGACTAGGCGCACACACAGGACTGGAAGTGCCCGAAGGCCCCCCACCCTGTGTGAGCTACCGCTCCGAGGCCCCGGTAGGCAGTGTGCAGAGGAGTTCAGCTCAGGGCTCAGGCAGCTCAGGGCGTGCATGCTGCCCTGACTGGTGCCCTCAGACCAGCTGCTTCCCCCTCTGAACTTCAGTTTCCTCCTCCGTAAAATAAAAACAGTACGCACTTCAGTTTGGAGGGTGTGGTGAGGATTAGCGAGTGTGGTTTCAGGAGTGCGGGAGATGGAGGCCCTGAGGAGTGAGGAATACGCTTTGGAGCCAGCCAGCTCCGCTGCGAGGTCCCTGTGGGGTGCAGGCAATGACCACCTCTCCGGGCTGTGCTCTCCTCGCGGCGCCTGCCTCGCGTGGTCTTTACAAGGATTGAACGAGCCAGCGTGTGTAAGGTGCACAGCGCGAGGTCGGACACAGAAAGCTCTTGATGGATGCCGTTGTTATTTGACTGTGCTTCCCTCCCAGCCTCTCACTCACTTGCCTTGTCCCTCCAGCTCTACCCTGAATGAAGTCAACACCTCCTCGACCATCTCCTGTGACAGCCCCCTGGAACCCCAAGAGGAACCAGAGCCGGAGCCCCAGCCTGAGTCCCAGGTGGAGCCGGAGGCAGAGCCCGAGTGGCTGCCCGATTCCAACTGCCCCGGGCCTCTGGCTGAGGCAGAAGACAGCTTCCTGTAGGGGGCTGGCCCCCACCCTGCCCTGCCCAAAGCTCCCCTCTACCTCCCAGCACCCTGCGCCTCCTGGCCTGGCCTGCCGGGCCTCCCATCAGCCAGGCTGCTCCCATCCGCTGTCCCCTGACGTGTTGCACCCCAACCCCTGGGGCTGGCTCAGGAGGCAAGAGACCTGCAGAGGAGGCCATGTGACTGAGCCAGGGTTCTCCCAACGGACTCAGCTGCCCCATCTGTAAGATGGGAAAGGTGGGCTTGGTGCCCCACGATCTGAGATTCTCCCCCCGGCTGACAGGTGGGGAAGTTGGAATCCCTGGGGAGATTCTCAAGGTTCATGAGGTGGTAAATGAACTTTTTTTCTGTTCAGCCACCTACCCCTCAAGGAGCTGCAGCTCTCTCCTTGTCCTATATCCACCGAAACGCTGGGGAGGGACCCCGTCTCCCTGGCTCCTGGCTGAGCCGGGCCTGGCCCTGGACAGCGTTGGCTCCTCCCCTCGACGTCAGTCCTCGCTCTCCCGGCCCGAGCTGGTCTGGGGCCCTCCATGCTTCACTGATGCTAGGGGCCGAGCCAAGCCCAGGACGCTCTGGCCTGGGCCCCTGCCCGGGCACTCCGGGCGCACCTCCCCACAGAAAGTGCCCGTGCCCGTGTCTTCCTGGCTCCGAGTCCTGGGGTCCTTTTCCTCATCACTGCCAGTCTTCTTCCACCCAGAGTCTCCAGGCCGGACGGACCCCGTCTGTGATGAGCGTGTGGACGTGACTGTGGGAAGCACCCACACGTGAGGGCCAGTTTGTGGACCATGTGAACCCTGGACCCTCAGAGACCTTGCCAGAATCCCTTGCCCTCTCTGGGCTCGTTTTCCCTGTTGAAAAATGAGCAGGTTGGACTCATTGACTTCTGGTGCCCTGCTAACACTAACATTCTAGAATATTCCTGGGGTTGCACACTTGCCTGGATAAAGCAAAGCCAAACACCCCAAACCTCCATCCTGGGGGTCAGCTAGGGTCTGGGGAGATCCCAGACCACATATCACACTCCAGGCACTCAGGAACTGTGCCCCTTCCCCAGTGCCCTGGCAGGTCCCAAAAGGCCAGCTGCCCAGGCCTTGCCTCGGAGTGGCAGCCAGTATCTTAGAGAGCCCCGAGCAGCTGCCCCAGGGACGTGAGAAGACTGCAGGAGCCCTTCCAGCACCCAGTGACCTCTGCAGCTCTCCCGGGCCAAGGAGGCAAAGAGGGAAATCAGAGCACCCGGTGCCTCCTTCTCCAACACCTGCTGTCCAGGTCTGTGCCGAAGACAAAGGCAGTTAGGGCCCCCGGGGGGCCCGGGAACGACAAGAAGCCTTGGATGGGGCACCTGAGAAAGGGGTGTGAGAGGTGGGTACTCTGAAGGTTGCCTTCTCAGCTGCCAGCTACTCCACCCGTGAGGCAGTAGCCATGGGGTATGGCTTTGTCACTGCCGGGTCCACTCACCTCGCTGAATGCCAGCCACCCAGCCCAGTGGGCACTGAGGAGCTAAAGGAGTGAAGGCTGCGGCCAGGACTGCTGGAAGGGGAGGGCTGGAAGGGGGTGAGGACAGATCAGCTCTCTGGGCACCAGCCCCTATGCCGATTGGCACCGCCCTGCCCCGGGGCCCCTGGTGAGAGAGGGGCTGGGTTCTCGCTATGGTACCAAAGATGTAATCACCTAGGTTTACAAGTATTTTTAGGACTCACATTAACTCACATTTATACAACAGAAACGCTATTTTATATGCCATCAAATTTCCTATCTGTGTACTTTTTTTAAGGGAAAGATTTTAATATTAAACCTGGTGCTTCTCACAGACTTTGTGGTCTCTGGCAGGTTTGGGTCCCTGTGCCTGGTTGGTGGCAGGAGTGGAGCGGGGCCCATAGGGTCACCCCAGCCACAGGGTCCCCACACAGGGCCCTTCAGCAGTGAGTCTGGTGTCCATCAGTAAGATGGGGATTTTCACACCCCTTGCTAGTAGCTGGGTGACCTGGACCCGGGCTTCGGTTTCTCAGGTTGGGAGCCGGGCAGGGTCTCGGGCTCTGCAGGTGCCCGGCCCTGGGGTGGGCAGGCTGTTCACAGGCTCAGGAGCTCGAGCCCCTCCTCCTGCCCCACCCCACCCCCCACCCCCCTCCACCATGTGCTTTGGCTTTGGCTATTAAGCTGCCCCCCACCCCGCCCTCCCCGTCCACTCTGCCTTGGACCGGGTTGAGTCTGCTGTGGCCCACGAGAGGCGTCCACTGCGCCCCGATTCCAGGCCGGTGAGTAGTGGTCCCAGGTCGGAGGGGGGCAGATGAGCACGCAAGGGGACACAGAGCAGGGAGATGTGAGGAGACAGGCTGAAGGAGAATGAGGAAGAGGAATGAAGAAGGATGGGGGAGCGCGGCCAGGGCGAGGCCGGGAGGGAAAGGGGCCGGGCTGGGCAGAGGGGTGCAGACCTGGCAGCCCCCCCCCCCCCCCCCCCCCCGCACAACTGCAGGAGTTCAGTGGTGTGGGGCTGGTGTGAGCCAGGCATCCTGGTGTCTGCTGGTCAACTCGGTACTGGCCATAGGCTCCACTGCCCGGCCCTGGCCCGGGAGACCCTGGCAGTAGCGTGGGGCCAGGGGCTATAGAGCCACCAGGGGCAGGGGGCCAAGTGCAGGGGTCCTGGACCCAGGTTGGACCTTCCTGAGCCTCCCACCTGGGCCCTTTGGGAGAGGTCACCTGAGGTGGAACCAGGCTTGTCATCCCTCACGGTGTGGCCATGACCATCCCTTGCTCTCTCTGAGCTGGGGGAGGGGCACCTTGTTCTGGAGCCTCTCCCTGGACCGCCACCAGGAGTCCGGGCTGCGGTTGTGGCCAGGAAGAGGCCGGAGCTGCGGGTGGCTCTGACTCAGGCCCAGCCACCGACTCAGGAGCAGCTGAGCCGCGCCAGGGGAAAGCCCGCCAGACGCGAGGCCCAGCCCGGCCAAGTCCACCTCCCGGGTCCTGGCTTCAGAGCACACCCAGACCCATGACCCCTTCCCTCCTGGCTGTGGTAGGAGAGGAATAAGCCGGTACCCGGATCTGCCCCGTAAAGAGAATAAACAACTGCATTCCAGACGGGGATAATCCTCACTCGTGGGAAAAGCCTCCATCTGGAGGGCAGGAGACCTTGGCTCCCTGCACCCCGGGCCTGCTCCGTGTCAGAGCCTGCACGGATCACACCACAGCAGGTCTCAATTACCCCCGCAGTAAGTGGGGCTAACGATGCTATGAAGACATCAAGGGTGACGAAATGCAGCTGGCCGCTTAGGGCGCCGTGACAGGGTGCCAGGGCTGTCCCGCCTCTTGACACACATTTTCTCACTGGACCCTCACATGAACCCCGTGAGCCAGGTGCCACTATTATTCTCTATGACAAAGGAGGAATCAGTTCAGGGAGGTTGTGAAACGACTTCCCAACGTCATCTGGTCGGTATGACAGAGATGGACAGGGGCCTGGTCATTGCTCGGGGAGGTGAAGCACTCAGCCAGGGTCCTGGGGCCGAGGAGTCCCAACCCCTGTCTCCCGACTCCAGACCTCTCTGGTGCAGTGTCCCCAAGAGAAAGAATGGGAAAGTGCTGACAAGGGGAAGGAGCTCTATCAGAGTGCTAGATGAAAATAACCAGGAAGAGTCCGGTGGAGGGCTTGGACCCCACAGACCCCTGTGCCGAGGGGGCTGGGAGCTGGGGAGGTAACCACAGGTCAGCCTCGCCACTCAGGCGGGCCCAAGGGAACGGGTGAGCTGGAATTTTCCTCCCAGACAGATGAGCCACTTGGACTGCACTGTTCTTCCGCCACCCTCTCCACAGCCAGGGTCCTTGTTCCTGGAAAAAGAGGGAAAGACTGAAAGAAACTATCGCTCCTGGGGCCCTGCCCTGCAGCCGATAAGGTGCCTGACACCCCCCATTAATGTCCCTCCTTTGAATCAGGGCACTGTCTCAAAAGTGCTCTTTTATGTTAGTTTCTTACTCAGTATCAGAACAATTAAAAATTGCTTTTATAAAAACACTTATGTAACATTCGCCTGCATTTAAAATATCCACTACCAAAATATGTAATATAGGAAGAGAAAGTCTTTGTGTGTTTTGTATTTTAGACTCCAGTCACATTTCAAAGGCTTGTCTTCTTTATTCAGCAACTCTGTGTGTAGGAATTTATCTTACAGAAATTCTGCCTCTCACTGTTAATCATTCAGTTATATTCTTCCAGGTCCCCCAGCCCTTACACCCATACTAATACTTTATTTTGTATTTATAGCTATGTATATAGAAATATAATTATAATTTTAAACAAAATTACCACGTTTGTTTTGGCAACTTTTTTGTTTTTCACTTAACAGTACATCACGGACACACTCACAGGTCAATGGTACATACGGGCATTCATTCATTCATTCATTCATTCTTGGTGAGAGCTGCACATAATTTAGAAGCACGCTCGTGCCATAAAATATTTAACCAGCCCCCTACTGATGGACAGTTAGGGTTTCAGAGTTATAAATTATGCTGGAATGGCCACTGTTTGTGAATATTTATATTTGCACATTTATGTAAGTATTTTTTTCCATAGGATAAATACCTGGACACAGAGTTGCAGAGTAAAGAGAATAAACATTGAAAATGGTACTGGAGCCTAAAAAGTTCCCTTTAAAACACACACACACACACACACACACACACACACACACACAATCATAGAGCTTCTGGGAGGCTAAGAAAATCAAACATAAAAAAGATGAAAATGACAATGTAATCCCAGCGAGGTGCACTGGCCTCCTGGAGAAAGTCTGGAGCCTCTTCTGTTTGTTTTTTTAAAAAAGCCGCAGCCCTGGCCGGTTTGGCTCAGCGGTTAGAGCGTCTGCCCATGGACCAGAGAGACCCGGGTTCGGTTCCCTCTAAGGGCACATGCCTCGGTTGCAGGATGCCCCCCCCCCCCAGCTGTGGTTGTGTGAGTGGAAACCACTCGATGTGTCTCTCTCATGTCGATGTTTCTCTCTCTCTCTTTCTCCCTCTCTCCCTCCCACTCTATCTTAAGATAAAAATGCAAAAATGTCCTCCGGTGAGGATAAAATTTTAAAAAAAGTGAAAAAAAAAAAAGCCCCAGACAAGTGGTAGGAAAGAGCTAAAAGATGGAAGGGCACCAGGTGCGGACTTTCTGCCTGGTGGAGCCTGAAGGGCTTCGGAGGCATCGGAGGAGGAACTTGCCCGAGATCAACCCCCACAGGTGGGCTCCCAGCCCTCATCCACAGAGGGCATCCCGCCTGGTGGGAAACCCAGCATCCCCTCGCTGCCTTGGCTCTGCCCTGGCCCCTCACCGTTGAGAGTGTTCCTCTCGGTGGCCCCACGTGATTCTCACAATAAACCTATGAGACCAGCCAAGGGAAGATCAGTTCAGATGAGGACGCTGTGGCTCACAGCCACCAAGTGCTGGCCCAGTCACACAGGGAGGAGGTTCTGACTGCTAGTTGTCCTTGCTACTGCTTCCTTTAGGGAGTCCCTAAGTCCAGTTCCTGGACTCAGGGGAGCAGGCTGGGCCCTGAATTCGCTGGGGTGGGGGGCGGGCTGCCCCTTGGAGTAGGGTTCTGGGGTTTCTCTGGGCTGTGACAAATTCCCACATCTTAGAATACGATCTGCCACGGCAGAGACCGGGACCTGATGAGGGGGCCCGGCCCAGGGCAGGTGACTGTCTCTTCTCAGATTCCAGAAGGGACTCAGGGACATCACAGAAGCCAGATGTCTCCCCGTGACCCCCTCCCACTGTCTCAGCCTCTGCCCTTCTCTCTGGGCCCTCTTGGGCCTGCCCTGTCAAATGGCTCCCCTTGGGGCAGCTCCACAGTCTCTGGTTTGGGGTTTCATGGGTAATCACTGCAGGGAACTAAAGAAGTTACAAGTACAGGGAAGTAACAGCTTCTGTAAAATCACAGAATTCTCAGCGTGCTTGTTCCCTTTCTGAAGGGACAAGATGGAAGCTTCCACACATGACAGTTCCTCTTCATTATCGATCTTCCTGGGGCAATCAATGAGCTTGGCTCTCTTTCACTCAAACACCTTCAATAGCTCCCCGTGGCCCAACAAAGTCCAGACTCTCTAGTGTGGCCTCAAGCCCACCCTGACCTGATTCAAATCTCTCCTGCTGCCTCTCCCATTGCCCTCCAAGGCCAGTCTACCCCTGCGTGGGCCACAGGCTTGCCAACCCTCCAACAGTGCACAAGGGTTCCCTTTTGTCTGCATCCTTGCCAATCCTGTCTTTTCAGAACAGCCACTCTGACAGGTGTGCGGTGCTATCTCCTTGTGGTCTTGATCTGTTTCTCCCGGATGCTGTGTACCACTTCATGTACCTGTTAGCCATTTGTATATCTTCTTTGGAAAAATGTCTATTCGTTCCTCTGCCCATTTGGTTGTTGTTGTACAACCATCACCGTTATCTATTTCCAAAACTTAAAAAAAATTGTCTTTATTGTTGAAAGTATTACAGATGTCCCCGTTTTTCCCCCTATTGACCCCCTCTCCCCAACTCCTCTCCCTGCCCAGCCTCCACCACACTATTGTCTATGTCCATTGGTTGTGCATATATGCACATAAGTTCGTTGGTTTGTCTCTTCCTCCCCCTCCCTCCTTCCCTCAGGTTCATCAGTCTGTTCTCTACTTCCGTGTCTCTGGATGTATTTTGTTCGTCAGGTTTTTTTGTTTATTAAGTTTCACATATAAGTGAGATCATGTGATTCTTGTCTTTCTCTGACTGGTTTAGTTCGCTTAGAATGATACTCTCCAGGTCCCTCCATGCTGTCTCAATGGTTTTTTGTTTGTTTGGTTTTTGCTATTAAGTTATATGATTTTCTTATATATTTTGGATATTAACGCCTTGTCAGATATATGATTTGCAAATATATTCTCCCATTCTGTAGGTTGCCTTTTCATTTTGTTGACCATTTCTTTGGCTGTTCAGAAGCCCTGCCTCTCACTTCCATTGGTGCTGTCCTTACCACTTAGAATGCCCAGCTCCCTGTGGCTGAAGGGCAAACTCTTGCTCTAACTTGCAGCCCAGCACAAAGCCACCTCCTCCAAGAAGCCTTCCTGATTTCTCAGCTGGCACTGATTTCTCTTCCCAGTCCACGTTTGTGCCTTTGATGGGCCCTCTTGTTTGTTTGACACCCTCCATCCCTAGAGGTCCTGTGCACTCTCTCACCTCCAGGCTTTATGTGTCTCTCCTTCCGGGGATATCCCCCACTCCGCCCTGCACCTGCCCTCAGCTCCTCGTTCTCCAGTCTCAGCTTAGGCAGACTGTTCCTTGATTCCCCTCTTCAGTGCTCCCAGGATGTCCTGCAACTCCCCCTGCATCCTGGTTCCTCTCCTGGCTCTGCTACCTGGCTGTTAGCTCCAGAGGGGAGGGACCATGCCTGCCATGTTTACCGCTTGTTTCTGGTGCCAAGCACAAAGTAAGTGCTCAATCAACATTTGTCGCATGCACTTCACCTGCATTATTGTCTCACTAGATCTGAGTCAATAACCCCTCTCCCATTTTACAGATGAAGAAACTGAGAGAAGCCAGAGACCCGGCTGTAGCCACACAGCTAAGAGTGGGGAATGCAATTCCGGGTCTGTCTGGCACCAAAGCCCAGGCCATCCCCCTCTACCTTGACCTTTGAGAGCCACAGCCATTGCCAAAGGCAGGTAGTTAAACACGTGGGCTCTGGGGCTGACTCCCTGGGTTCAAATCCAGCTGTGTGACTATTAGTTGTGTGACTCTCTGGGCAAGACACTTAGCATCTCTGAGCCTGTCTTTCCTCATCTGTAACATGGGGTAATTACAGCTGTCCCCTACGGTGGCTGTGAGGACCAAAGGAGGTGATCCGTGCAAAGAGTTTAGTCTGGAGACTGGTGCAAAGGGAGGGACCAGTGGACAGGGTGACAGAATGGTCCCTCTTTAGGCCCCTGAGTTAGTGCAATTATTAATAGCATTCCTTCTGGTCTCAAAGGTCCCCATTTGGATGATAAATCATGTCAGTATCAATCCATGTCAGTGTTATCACCTTCAATCTAGTCCTACTACTTAGGTGCTTGTCTTACCTCTCAGCAGGACCACGAGGGCCCTGTCAGCAGGAAAGAGCCCTGAGCCTTCTCCTTCCTGGGCCCCAAATGGCCCAACCCACAGAGCATTCGCCCAATGTTTTCTGAGAGCAAAGAATTCCTTCTACTCTCTCTTCATTTGTTCATCTATTTACTCATTTATTCATGTATCCAGCACTGACCGAGTTCCCACCATCTGCCAGGCATGGGCTGCTCCAGGGCATGGGCTGGGGCTGGGGCTGAGGGCTCAGGACGTGGGGCTAAGCTGTCCCTGCCATGGGGTCTGGAGTTTCTGGGAGCCAGGCAGGGAGATGAGGGTTGGGCTCTCCGTCTGTACAAAAGCATGACATAGCCCACACAGTCGCCTCCGGATTTCCTAATCCCTGGGCTGACATGCAAACCTTTCTCAGAGTTCCTCTTCCACAGGAAAGAGTGATGTCAATCTGGGATCCCTGCTCGTCACTTTCCCGGCAGCATCACTGTGGCTTCCTCAGCCAGGGGGTCACTGCACTGAGCCCCAGGGCACGTCTGCCCCACGTCCACTGGTGATCAGCATGCTTGCTGCTGGGGAAGACCCAGGGTCACCCTGCACAGTGTGGTGGTCAGTAGCACAGGCTCCACATCAGCTCTGTCATCTGCCAGCTCTGGGACTTTGGGCAAGTGACCTAAGCTCTCTGAGCCTTGGTTTCCTCATCTGCAAAATGGGGATAATTAATAGAATCAGCTTCATGGTTGAGAGAATTAAAGGAGGTAAATACGCAGTCTCTTGTGATGCCTCACACACAAACAGCACTTAGACGATGTGAAGCCTCTGAATGCCTTATTGTGCCTTTCTGCGCACAGAGCTTTGCAACATAGCATTCATTCATTCATTCATTCATTCATTCATTCATTCATTCATCCATCCATCCATCCATCCATCCATCCATCCATCCATCCATCCATCCTTCTATCCTTCTTCAAACATCTAAAGTCAGTGGATCAGAACAGTCAGGTATACCACAGGCTCAGGAAGCAGAAATCACCCTTTCCAGCTGTGTGATCTGGGGAAGTGACTTAACATCTCCGAGCCTTGGGATAATAACCAGATGTACCTCTAGGGTTGAGGATTCAGTGAGCAATTTCCAAAGAACTCTTGGCACACTGCCTGACACACAGCGAGGCCGTGATTGACATTTGAGGCCTGCTGAGTAAGGAAAGTGCTGGACTAGAGATGAGGCCAGGAGGCCTGGGGTGCAACTGCCCATCTGCCAGGGCCAGGGAGGCCTCCTGGAGGTAGGGAGTCTGAGGAGCTATAGAAGTTAGCCAGGTAGACAGACATAACAGGGCAAGGAGCTTCCTCTAATTTGGGGGACAAAGACGGGTTCTGCTGAGGTGGCCTAGGCCATTCCTCAGGGTCACTGTGGCCTCCACCCACCACCAACATTCCTTCCTCACATCAACATCCTCCACTTGAGAGGAGGCTGCCAGCCTGGATCAGGGACTTTGTGAGAATCCCATGAAAGCTGAGACGATCAGGTTTCCTTGAGGCCATCGGTGAGCTTTCGAGGGCAGCGGCCTCAGCCAAGAGTGAGCATCAGAATCCCCTAGAAAGCCTGTTACCTGTGCAGGTTCCCACCTCCCACCCCTCATTCAGCAGGCCTGGAATGGCCCTGGAATCTGCATTTTAATAGGTGCCCTGTGATTCTGAGGCTGGAGTACCTGGACTGTACTTGGAGGTCCCCCCCGTAGAAGCTCCCATTAAGAACCATGTCCTACAGGATACAGCCTGAGCTCTCAGCCAGGTGTTAGGGCCCCTTTGCACTTGGAGCTCCCCCCTTCTCACCTCCACCTCTGCTCCATGCCCCTGGCTGGCACAGGGAGTCCTGAGTTTTCACCCTCTCTTGCCCCCACTCCAGTCCCTCTGCTGGATTTCCTTTCTGCCTGGAGGACTCATCCAAGTCCCAGCTCTAAAGCCACTGCTCTGAAGCTCTGGCAGACCGTCCATCCTCTGTTCCTCGCATGGCATCCGATTGTGCCCCTGTCACCACACAAAGGGGCCCCCTCCAAACGGGTTGGACTTGAAAAAGTGAACGTCACATTGATGACCCTGCACACTGTTGAAGAGCTGATGAGCATGAGGATGGCCAGACGTGTGTGGGGACCATGTTCCAGGAGGACCTGAGAGATCAGAGCGCTCAACTGGAGAGTGGTGCCTCGGGGAACCACAGGGCGCCCCGCATGGCTGGGGGCCTGACGAGGGACAGGGAACAGAGTTGCCTGGGGGCCCCGAATGCAGCACCAGGAGCAACAGGCAGGTGCCCAGGGAAGCAGATCCGTCCCCCGGCAGGGAAGCAAGGGCTCCAGGTCTCCGACAACAGGAGGCACGCAGGTGACCTCCAGGAATGTTGTGGGGCTGTGGGGAATGGTATGGGCCCAATGACCGGGCAGCAGGAAGTGGTGACTTGGGGGTGAGACCCCGAGAATCCCAATTCCAGCTGTGTGACACGAGATGTCACCCTCTCCGGACTTCCCTTTTCTTACCTTGACAGTGGAGACAATATGTACTTTACCAAGTCCCTGTGTCCGGGCCTGTATGAAAAAATCAAAATGAAAGTGCCTGATAAACAAGAAAGGGCTCACCCCTCCTAAGCCAGGCATGAAGCTCAGAAGCCAGAAATGAAAAGACAATAGATTTGAATACATGCAAAGTAAAATCTTCTGTGTAAAT
Organism: Tadarida brasiliensis; assembly: GCA_030848825.1. NCBI lineage: Eukaryota > Metazoa > Chordata > Mammalia > Chiroptera > Molossidae > Tadarida > Tadarida brasiliensis. The sequence continues at coordinate 101,551,778 of CM061259.1, read as the reverse complement.
AAAGACACCAAATAAAAAGGTAAGAGAGGTCGGAGACTGATAGAAATATTTCCAACAAATAGGGTTACTAGACATAATGCAGAATATAAACAGTCCCAACAAATCAATAAAAAGACAAGAAACAAATAGAAAAATGAGCAAAGGCTAGCTGTAGGAGAAATAGCCAATACACACATGAAAAAGAGTTCATTGCACCACTAATCCGGGAAATGCATATTAAAATCTCAGTGAAATAACATTTTTTCCCTTATCAGTTTGGGAAATACTTTAAAGGTCAATAATATCCAAATGTCAGCAAGAATATAGTGAAGCTAGGTTTCCCACACACTGTACACATTCACACGGTCTCTTTTTTGGAGGGTGATTTAACAATGTTCCACATTTTAATGTACCTACTCTTTGACCCAGCAACCCCTCTTCTAGGGTTGGATTCTGCTCAAATGCTGGCATCATGTTCACTGCAACACTGTTTACGAGGGGGAAAAGTCTAAAGTAACTAAGGCATCCATTCAGTAGAGAGCACAAGGACTCACGGAGCAAGGATGTTCACTGCAACATTGTTTACAAGGGGGGGAATCTAAAGTAAGGCATCCATTCAGTAGAGGAAGGATGAAATGAATTATGATACATTCATATTATGAATACAGTGCAGCAATTTAAAAAACAAGGTAGATATCTATGTACTGACAGGAAAAGATTTCTAAGATGTGTTGGTAAGTGATAAAACCCAAGTCCCAATGCTATAAATAGCACATGATAAAGTATGGATAAAAGGGTGGCTGGATGGATGGCTGGATGGGTGGATGGATGGATGGCTGGCTGGCTGGATGGGTGGGTGGGTGGATGGATGGATGGATGGATGGATGGATGCATGAGTACATGCAGGGAAACATCGGGAAAGGTACATACATAACTCCTACCAATGGTTGTTGCTGGGAAATGGGCTGTGGTTGGGAGGAGAAGTGTTTGAGGGGACTTCCATTTGTGGGGCTAGATCTATTTATGCATGAGTATTTTACAGCATTCGTGTAAAAAAAAAAGTGTGAAAGCAAACAGTGCTATAGAATGCTGTTTTCTGTTGCATTCTAAAAGAGTTTATGTAGAATCGGTATTATCTCTTCCTTAATTGTTTGGTAAAATTCACCAGCAAAATCACTGGGACTGGAATTTTGTGGGGTTATTTTTGTTAGAAGATTTTTTTTTTTTTTATCCTCACCTGAGGACATTTTTTCAATTTTTTTGTTCAGATAGAGTGGGAGGGAGAGAGAGGAAGAGAGAGAGAGAGAGAGAGAGAGAGAGAGAGAGAAACATCAACATCAATGTGAAAGGGACACATCGAGTGGCTGCCTCCCGCATGACCCCAACCAGGCCCGGGGACAAATCACAACTGAGGTACGTGCCCTTGACCAAAATCGAACCCGCGACTCATTGGTCTACGGGCTGACGCTCTAACCACTGAGCAAAACCGGCCAGGGCAGAAGATTTTTAATTATAAGTTTAATTTATTTAATAATTGTGGGACTATTAATGTTATCTATTTCTTCCTGAGTGAGCTTTGGCAGTTTGTATCTTTCAAGGGATTTGTCCGTTTTATCAAACTTGTTGAGTTGATTGTGCTAGAGTTCTTCATAATATTTCCTTATTATTCTCTTAGTGTCAGAAGGTTTGGTAGTGATGTCAGCTCTTTCATTCTTGATATGTATAATTTATGTCTTTTTTATTTTTTTCTTAAATATTTTAATGATTTTTTCCAATGAAGCAGGTTTCAGTTTTATTGATTTCTCTTTTTTTTTTTGGCTTGAATTTTATTGATTTCTGCTCTTTATGTCTTTCCTTACAGTTGCTTTAGGTTTAATTTGTTCTTCATTTTTCTAGTTTCTTAAATTAGAACTCAGATTATTTATTACTTTTTCATTCAATTCAAAATATTTTCTAAACTTCCCTGTGATTTCCTCTTTGATTCATGGTTTGTATGTTTGTTGTTTGTTCAATTTCCAAATATTTGAAATTTCTCATATATCTTTCTGTCAATAATTTCTATTATGGTACAAGAAATATTTTGTGTAATTTAATTATTTAAGCTTTTTATGTTTTTTTTTTTGTTGTTGTTTGTTTGTTTTAATGGCCCAGAGTATGGTCTCTCTTGGTGAATGTTCCATGTGTCCTTGAGAAGAATGTGTGTTCTGCAGTTGTTAAATGGAGTATACTGTAAATACCAATTATGTCAAGTTGGTTACAGTTTTATTCAGGTCTTCTATATCCTTACTGATTTCCTCTCTATTTGTATTATCTATTACTGAGAGCTAGGTGTTACCAGAGATATTTCTATCTCTTCTTTTACTCCTGTTGGTTTGTTTCATGTATTTTAAAGCTCTGTTCTAAGAAGCATATACATTTAAGATTGTTGTGTCTTCTTGGATAGTTGATCTCTTTGTCATTATGTAATGTCCTTCATAACCCCTAGATCTATTCCTTGTTCTGAAGTCCATTTTGTGTGATATTAATAGAGCTACTCTAGCTTTCTTTTTATTACTGTTTCCCATCCTTTTACTTTTGTGCTATTTTAGTCTTTATATTTAAAGTGGATTTCTTTTAGAGAGCAAATAGTTGGTTTTGCTTTTTTAAATCCAACCTGACAACCTCTACCTTTTCATTGGTCTAGTTAGACCACTTACATTTAAGACAATAGTTGATACTGTTGGATTCAAATCTACCATCTTGTTAGATGTTTTTTATTTTTCCCATCTTGTCTTCTTTCTTTTTAACTCTTTTTCTGTCTTCCTTTGGATTAATTGAAAATTAATTATCCAATATATTATCCAAATATATTAATCCAATATATTTATCCCAATTCCCAATATGTTTATTTTTTTTTATTTTTTAGAGAGAGAGGAAGGGAGAGGGAGAGATAGAAACATAGATGAGAGAGAAACATCCATTGGCTGCCTCCTGCATGCCTCCTACTGGGGATTGAGCCTGCAGACCAGGCATGTGCCCTGACCGGGAATTGAACCAGTGACCTCTTGGTTCATGGGATGATGCTCAATCCACTGAGCCACACTGGCTGGGCTAATTGAGTATATTTCATAACTCTATTTTATCTCTACTATTGGCTTATACTTTATACCTTAAAAAAAATTTTTTTTAGTGGTTATTTTAGGTTTGACAATATATATCTTTAATCAGAGTCTACTTTAAAATAATATTACACTGCTTCAAATATAGTATAAGGAACTTGCAACAGTATACTGCCTCCCCTCCCCTCCCCTCTTTTGTAGTATTGTTGTTATACATTTTACTTTTGCATATGCTATAACATATAAAATATTGCTACTACGTTTGCTTTAAAGCAGGAGCTCTTAAACTAGCCCATGGGCCAAGTCCCTATTTATATATCTTCTTTGGAGAAATATTTATTCAACTATTTGCTCACTTTTAAATTGAGTAGTTTTTCTTTTTGTTGTTGGGTTATAATACATATATATGTTCTAGATACCTAACCCTTATATCTGTTTTGCAAATATTTTCTCCCATTCTGTGTGTTGCCTTTTTTTCTCCTGATAGTGTTCTTTGATGCACCCAAATGTTAAATTTTGATGAAGTCAAATTTATTTTTTTTCCTTTGGGTTTTTGGTGACATATCTAGGAAATCGTTTCCAAGTCTAGTTCATGGATATTTACCCTGATGCTTTCTTCTAAGAGTTCTATATTTATTATTTACAGAGAACTATAGAACTTCTAAGAGTTCTATAGTTATTCTTTCCTTTCTTCTAAGAGTTCTATAGTTTTAGTTTTTATATTTATGTCTAGGATCCATTTTGAGTTAATTTTTGTATATGGTGTGAAGTAAGGGTTCAACATCATTCTTGTGTATGTGGCTATCCAGTTTTCCTAACACCATTTTCCTAACACTCAGACCCCTCATTTTATTTTATTTTATTTTTCAATTACAGTTCACATTCAGTATTATTTTATATTTGTTTCAGGTGTACAACACAATGGTTAGGCAATTATATAATTTCCAAAGTGATCCCTCTGATAATTCTACATGCACCATACATAGTTATTACAACCACTGAGCCACACTGGCCGAATGAGAGTTTCTTTTTAATTACTGCTTTAATTTCATTAGTAGCAGTGGGTCTGTTCAGATTTTATGATTCTTCTTGATTCAGTTTTCGAAGACTGTACATTTCTAGGAATTTATTCATTTATTTCAGATTGTCTAATTTGTTGGCATATAGTTGGTACTATTTTCTTACAATCCTTTGTATTTCTCTGATGTCTGTTGTTGTTTCTCCTTTTCCATTTCTGACTTTATTTGTTTGGGTCCTCTCTTTTTTTTCGTGATCAGTCTGGTTAAAGGTTTGCCAACTTTGTTTATCTTTTCAAAGAATCAGCTCTTGGTTTCACTGATTTTTTGTATTTTTCTTTAGAGTCTATTTTGTTTATTTCCACCCTGATCTTTATTATTTCCTTTCTTCTAGTCATTTTGGGATCTGTTTATTGTTCTTTTTCTAGTTCCTTTAAGTGTAAGGTTAGATTGTTTATTTGAGATTTTTGTTTGTTTCTTGAGGTAGGGCTGTATTGCTATGAATTTCCTTCTTAGGACTGCCTTTGTCCCATAGATTTGTCTCAAGGTACTTTTGATTTTTTTCCTTGATCTCAGTGTTAACCCACTCATTGTTCAATAGCATGCTATTTAGCCTCCATATTTTTGTGTGTTTTTCAGTTTTCTTCTTGTAATTGATTTCTAGTTTCATACCATTGTGGTCAGAGAATATTCTTGATATAATTTCAATTTTTAAAAATTTATTGAAACTTGTTTTGTGGCCTAACATGTAGTCTATCCTGGAAAATGTTCCATGTGCACTTGAAAAAAATGAATATTCTGCTGCTTTTGGGTGAAATGCTCTAAAAATATCAATTAAATCCCTTTTGCCTGGTGTATCATTTAAGACCACTCTTTCCTTGTTCATCTTCTGTCTGGAAGATCTATCCATTGATGTCAATGGGGTGCTAACGTCCTCTACTGAGACCGTATTACTGTCTGTCTCCCCCTTTAAGTCCGTCAATATTTGCTTTATATATTTTGGTGCTCCTATTTGGGTGCATAAATGTTTACAAGGATTATATTCTCTTCTTGGATTGAATACTTTATCATTATGTAATGTCCTTCTTCGTCTCTTATTATAGCCTTTGTTTGAAAGTCTATTTTTTCTGATATAAGTATTGCTACTCCACTGTTTTTTGTTTCCATTTGCATTAAATATCTTTTTCCATCATTTTACTTTCAGTCTATATGTGTGTTTTTTTTTTATCTGAAGTGGGTCTCTTATAGACAGCATATGTATGGGTCTTATTTTATTATCCACTCAACTAACTTATGTCTTTTGATTGGAGCATTTAAACCATTTACATTAAAAGTGATTGTTGATAGGTAGGTAGTTATTGCCATTTTATTATTCATATTTATATTCCTTTTTCTTCTTCTTAAAGAAATTTCTTTAACATTTTTTGTAATACTGGTTTGGTGGTGATGAACTCCTTTAGCTTTTTTCTTGGGAAGTTCTTTATCTCTCTCCTTCGATTTTAAGTAATAGCCTTGCTGAGTAGAGTAGTCTTGGCTGTAGGTCCTTGATTTTTATCAATTTGAATATTTCATGCCAATCCCTTCTGGCTTGAAAAGTTTCTGTTGAGAAATCAGCTGACAGTCTTATAGGAGCTCCCTTGTAGAAAATTGTCTTTCTTTTGTTGCTTAAGATGCTCTCTTTGTCTTTAACCTTTGCCATATTAATTATGATGTGTCTTGGTGTCAGCCTCTTTGGGTTCATCTTGTTTGGGACTCTGAGCTTTCTGGACCTATTTCTTTTGTCAAGTTAGGGAAAATTTCAGTCATTATTTCTTCAAATAGATTCTCAATCCCTTGCTCTCTCTCCTCTCCTTCAGGTACCCCTATAATGTGAATGTTGTTACACTTGATGTTGTCCCAGAGGTCCCTTAAATTATCCTTATTGTTTTAAAATTCTTTTTCTTTTTGCTGTTCTGAATGGGTATTTACTGCTGCCTTGTCTTCCAAATTGCTGATTCAGTTTTCTGCTTCATCTAATCTTTTGTTGATTCCTTCTAGGGTACTCTTCGATTCAGTTATTGTATTCTTCATTTTGACTGGTTCTTTTTTTAATGCTTTTTTTCTTTTCTTTTTTGGCCAATTAACAAGCTCTTATGGGGGCAAAATGTTACTAGTCCAGAAAAACAAGTAAAATGGGATCTGGGTCTAAGCCCGTGGAGATGGTCTCCATTGAGGGATGTGCTGGGAGCTGCCAGCAGCCAGTATTCCCAACACTGAGGTATGGGTGCCTGGGCTCTGAGGGAGCACCCTCGGGGGCTGTCCTTCCATTTCTGTCACTCCAGAGCCATCATAACTCAGAGGCCTTCAGGTACCTCCCTAAGACCATACACCATGAACTCGGGAGTCCTACTAAATGGAAACAGGAGTACACAGTTGGATTGTCTGTCTTCAATCCTGTGCATCTTTTTCAGGAGGAAACTATCCATAAAGTCCTGGGCTGGAGTCCATCCTGCGTATATCTACCTGGCTATGAAGTGATCTCAGCTTTCATCCACTCCCCTGGCTGGACCTGTCATTCCGGGTATGAGAACCTTAACATTTTTAGCTAAAGCCTCCTCTTTCAGCAGCACAGGTGATTTATGGGGGAGACTTTTTCACATGGACATACTGAAGAGCTGTCAGATTGTGTTAAATACTCAGACTCAGGAGGCAAACTGCCAAGACTAAAAATAAGAGAGGAAAGCATACCAACTTGAAGTCTGTCAGCAACTTCTCTGTGCTTCAGTTTAGTTTTTAAAGTGGTTTCTATATCCTTTTTTATGCTTACTGTCTCTTTGTTGAAGTTCTCACTAAGTTCCTTGAGCATTATTTTTTTTTTAATCCTCACCCGAGATGATTTTTGAGGACATTTTTGCATTTATCTTTCAGATAGAGAGGGAGGAAGAGAGAGAAACATCAATGCAAGAGAGACACATGGAATGGCTGCCACCCATACAACCCCAACCGGGGCCGGGGACAAACTGCAACCAAGGTACATGCCCTTAGCAGGACCCAAACCCAAGCCTCTCTGGTCCGCAGGCTGACACTCTAACCACTGAGCAAAACTGGCCAGGGCCCTTGAGCATTCTTATAACCAGTGTTTTGAACTCTGTATCTGGTAGCCTTCTTGCTTCCATTTCATTTAGTTCTTTTTCTGAAGATTTCTCGTGTTCTCTCATTTGGGACATGTTTCTTTTTCTTCCCATTTTGGCTGCCTCTCTGTATTTGTTTCTATGTATTATGTAGATCTGCTCTGTCTCCCAGTCTTGGCATGGTGGCCTTATGTAGTAGATGTCTCATGGGCCCCAGTGACACAGTCACTCTGATCACCTGGGCTGGGTGCTCCAGGATTTTGTCTTGTGTGAGTTGTGTTTGCCCTCCTGTTGTAGTTGAGCCTTGATTGCTGTTGGTACATCAGTGAGTGGACTGACTCTCAGGCTGGCTGGCCAGGAGGATTGGTCATGACCACAGTGTATGGTCTGCTGTGGGGACACAGACCCCATGGAGAGGAATTGCCCCAGCAGTGTCTGGTGCCTGCTGAGACACACCTTTGGGTGTGCCGCTTGCGAGCTGATCAGGTGGTGCTCTGTTCTGGTCTGAAGCTGGCCACCAGGTGTGTTGGTTTTAGGGACTCTTGGCGGGGTTCCAGTGCAGGTCAGTGTGATATATTGACTGTGACTGGTTTGGGGCTACCTGCTAGGAGCTATAAAGCAATCCGTGGTTGGTAGCTGCCTGTGCTGGGCCTGGATGTGCATGGAAGAGGCCATGCTGTGAACCAAGGCTGGCTGCCACCAGTACTGGGCCTGCGGCAGGTCAGCAAAAGGCCCAAAGTACTCCGAGACCTGCCACCATCTGTCAGCTTCCGGTAAAACTCAGCTGCCTAAAGAGCATAGGGTGGTACTCAAGCTGAGTGAGGCAGGATCTCAGGGAGTAGCCAGGGTAGGGGGAGTGCTATTTACCAGGTTAATACAGATTAAGATTTGGCCCCAGTCCTGAGCCTGAGGCCACTTGGCAAAGCTCTCAGAGTACACCAAGGCCAGCAGCCACCTGTGTGGGGCCTGCAGACCTTTGCAGTGGGTCAGGGCCTCCGGGAGTCATGAGGGTGGAGCTAGTGGAGTTCACCAGACTAATGCAGAATCAGGTTTGCACGTGTGGGACGAGGGCTCCACACAGGGAAAGTGGCAGCCATCCCTCCTGCCTTTGCCCTGAAGTCACACGACTCAGTTTCTCCCTGTATATCTCTTGCACCCACCACCCCCTCCACCCCCACGCTTGACCAACATTTCTTGAGAGTCTTTTAAAAAACACTTGCAAAGGAGGCCTAGGCTGGCTGCCACCAAAAGACCTTCAGGTTGTGCATGAGCTGAGTGGGGTAGGATCCCAGGGAGTACAGTAGTCAGGGTGGAGATAATGGAGTTCACCAGGCTAATGCAGGATCGGTTTGGGCCATGCTGGGGGAGGCTCAACACAGGAAAGATAGCACCCGTCAGCTGTGCGGGAGGAGAGCTCAACACAGGGACAATGGCAGCTGTCCCCCCAACTCTCACTCTGAAGCATACAACTTAGTTTCTTCTTGTATATCTCTAGGCACACCCGAAGCCTCACCAAAATGTCTCGTTTTACTCAAACTAGCAACCTTGCAGTGCACAGGCTGATGCTCAACCAACTGAGCCACCTGGCTCTAGAGTTGTTGTTATTTTTTTTATTATTTATTATTTTAGAGAGAAAGGAAAGGAGAGAAATATAGAAACACTGACGTGAGAGAGAAATATCTATTGGCTGCCGCCTGCATGCCCCCTACTGGGGATTGAGTCTGCAACCCAGGCATGTGCCCTGACCGGGAATCGAACCAGGACCTCGCAGACCATGGGAGGACGTTCAGTCCACGGAGCCACACCGGCTGGGCTAGAGTTTTTAAAGAAAGACTGCAATGTGAGCCCAGGCTCCTTGCTAAAAGAGCCCCAGGCTGTGTGCGGGTTGGGTGGCTCGGGGTCTCAGGGAGTCACCAGGGTGGGGTGAGTGATATTTACCAGGTTCACACAGACTCAGATTCACACCAGTGCTGAGCCTGAGGCCACTCAGCAGAGGTCTAAGGGGACACTGAGGCCAGCCCACCCGCCTGGGCCTGTGGACCTTTGCAGTGGGTCAGGGTCTCAGGGAGTCACGAGGGTGGAGCTTGTGGAGTTCACCCGGCTAATGCAGAATCAGGTCTGGACGTGTGGGACGAGGGCTCCACACAGGGACAATGACTGTTGTCCCTCCTGCCCTTGCCCTGAAGTCACACAACTCAGTTTCTCCCCATGTGTCACTGGCACCTCCAAGCTTGACTGGAACTCCTTGAGATTTTTAAGAAAGATTGCAAGCAGGCCCAGGCTGGCCGCTGCTGAAAGAGCCTTGGGCAGTGCAGGAACTGGACTGGGCAGGTTCGGATTTGGCCATGCTGGGGGACGGCCCTCAACACAGAAAAACAGTGGTCGTCCCTCCAGCCCTCACTCTGAAGTCACACAACTCAGCTGCTCTCTGCATGTCTCTGGTGCCCTGGAGCCACTTCTCCTCTGCTGCAGCACAGGTGAGTGCCTGCAAGTGAGAGTTAGTGCACTGGCCTTTTAAGAAGACCAGCCTTCCACGTCAGCCGGACAGATGAAATTCCTCTGATTTTCACAGCCCGTTGCTATGTGGGCTCCTCTTCCTGGCACTGGTGTTCCAGGCTGAGGAGCCCAGCGTGGGGCTCTGACCCCTTGCTTCTAAGGGGGGGACCACTGCAGCTGAGATATTCCTTTGATTCTCAACCGCCACACATGGGTGTGGGACCAGCTCCTTTTTCGTCTCTGCCCCTCCTACCAATGTCGACCTGGCTTCTTTATATCCTTAGTTATAGGACTTCTGTTCAGCCTGTCTCTAGATAGTTATTCAGGTTGATTGTTCTATAATTTAGTTGTAATTTTGATGCTGTCGTGGGAGGAGGTGAGCACAGTGTCCACCTACTCCACTGTCTTGACCAGAACCTTTAACACCATTTGTTGAAAAGATGGTTCTTTTTACATTGAGTGGTCTTGGCACCCTTGTTGAAAATCAATTGACCATAGATATCAAGGTTTATTTCTGGACTTTCAATTTTATTCTGTTGATCTATATATATCTATCCTTAGGTTGATACCACACTGTTTTGATTTCTGTAGTTTTGTAGTAAATTTGGTTTCTTTTTAAAATATGTTTTTATTGATTTTAGAGAGAGAAAGAGGAAGGGAGAGGGGGAGAGAGAGAAACATTGATGAGAGAGAAACATCAATCGGCTGCCTCCTGCATGCCCCCTACTGGAGATTGAGCCTGCAACCGAGGCATATGCCCTAAATGGGAATTGAATCGGTGATCTTTTAGTGCCTGGGACGATGCTCAACCAACTGAACCACCCTGGCCAGGGCTGTAGTAAATTTTGAAATTGGAAAGTGTGATTCCAACTTAGTTCTTTTTCAAGATTGATTTGGCTATTTGGGGGAAATTTTATGGATATTTGAGAATCAGCTTTTCCATTTCTGATTTAAAAAGAAGACCACTGGGATTGCATTGAATCTGTAGATTACTTAGGGGAATACGTCATCTTTATAATATTAAATCTTCCAATCCATGAACATAAAATGTCTCTCCATTATTTAGTCTTCTTAATTTCTCTCAGTAGTGTTTTGGGGTGTTCAGTATATATGTTTTATATCTGTTTGGTTAAATTCATTCCCAAGCATTTTATTCATTTAGTTGCTAAGGCAAATAAAACTGTTTTTTAATTTTCTTTTTGGATTGCTCATTGCTAGTGTATAGAAATACAATGAAGGTTTTTTGTGTGTGTGTTGATATTTTGCTGAAATCATTTATTAGCTCTGGTAGGGTTTTTTTTTTTTTTTTTTTGTAGATTCTTTAGAATTTTTCTCTATATAGGATCATGTCATCTATGAATAGAGAGAGGTTATACTTCCCTTTTTAATTTGGATGCCTTTTATTTCTTTTTCTTTGTGATTGCTTTGGTTAGAACTTCCAGTACAATGTTGAATAGAAGTGTTTAAAGCATCAACCTTGTCTTGTTCCTGACCTAAGGAGGGGAAGCTTTCTATCTTTCACCATTGTGACTTTCACAGCTGTGAATAGTATGCCCTTAATCATGTTAAGAATATTGACCTTTATTCCTACTTTGTTTGCTGTTTCATCATGAAACCATGTTAGATTTTGTCAAAGGCTTTTTCTGCATCAATTGAGATGATCATGTGGGATTTTTTTTTCATTCTACTAATGTGGTGTACCAGATTGATTTCTATGTGTTGAGCCATCTTTGCATTTCTGGGATAAACCCACTTGGTCACATGTATGATCATTTTAATATGTTGTTGGATTTGGTTTGCTAGTGTTTTTGTTGAGTATGCTTGCATCTATAAGAGATATTTGGTCTAGTTTTCTTTCCTGTGATGTCTTTGTCTGGCTTTGGTGTTTGGTAATACTGGTCTCATGGAATGAGTTGAAAAGTATTCCCTCATCTTCTGTTTTTTGAATGATTTAGAAAATAATTGAGATTAATTTTTCTTTAAATGTTTGGTAGAACTCACCAGTGAAGCTATCTGGTCCTGGGCTTTTATTTCTTGGAAGATTTTTGATTATTGATTTAATCTCTGTGCTAGTTATAGGTCTATTCAGATTTTCTATTTCTTCTCAAGTCAGTTTTGCTTGGTATTCATGATTTCTAAAGGTTCAAAACACTTTCCTAAAAAACCATGTGTATATAAAATATATTACGTACATCTCAGTATGTGGAAAGAATGATCATTTTCCTGGGACAATGTCACATTGGGGTTTTTTAGTTTTAGGAAGTAACTTTATAACCATGTTATTTAGAAATGAGAAAGGAAATACTAAGAGATCAACTAGAAGGGGTAAAAGCAATTGGCTCCAGGAAAGGAAGGGGCAGAAGAGTGCTATTTTTTCTTAGGAAATATAGAAACACAATTAGACTCTTTGTTAAAAATAAATAAATGACTTAATGAATCCATGAAAAGGCAGTTCTACAACCAGGCTGCCTAGATCCAAATCCCACCTCCACCATTTGGCAGCTGTGTAATCATGGCAAGTTTCAAGTATTTGATCTCTCTGAACCTCAGTTTTTCCATCTGTGAAATGGGAATGGTAAGGGTACCTAGCACATGAAGTTTTTGTGGGGACCAAAGGAGATCATGAATGCAAAGGGCTTGGCTGGCGAGTGTCCTGTGAATGGAAGCGTCCTGCTGCTATTATCAGGTGTTCTCAGACCAACCTAACTTCCCTTACGGCTTAGCCAGAGCCACCTGGCCACGCTGTAAACACCCATTTGTGCTACTGACTGACTGCTTGACCCTGAGTGTGTCTCTTCCAACAGGGCCCTTTGGAGGTGGCTTCAGAGGGCGCCAGACCTCGCCAGCTCCCTCAGGCTCAGGCTGGCCCTGCCCCAGACTCCAACACCTCCCCCTGGGGTCATGGCTTTGTTTTCTTCTAAAGACCCAAGATTTCCAAACTCTGTGGTTGCCTTGCCTAGCTAAAAGGGGAAGAAGGGGATCAGCCCAAGGAGAAGGAGGAGGAAGAAGAAGAAGAGGGAAACAAGACATATAGTGCAGTGGAGAGGAACGTGTCCAGCCAGCTTTCCTGGTCCCTGCAGACCTAGCAGCTGGGAGCCCAGTGCCTGCCCACCCCCAGCCCTGCATCAGGCTGCCGCCTCCCCACAGAAGCCATGGGCCCAGGGCCTCTGCTGGTCCTGCTGGTGGCCACAGCTTGGCACGGTAAGAGCAGAACTGAGGGCCCTGCGTGGGGGTGGGGGGGCTGTGACAGAGAGGTTCCCTGTGGAAGGACTGTAAGCCCCTGCCCCTCGCTGGGTGTACCCACTCTGTGCTTCCATCTCCCCAGCCTGGACTGCAGGCTTACGGCTCTTTGCTTTGGAGGTGATGAAGGGGTGGAAGCAGCCCAGGGCTGTGGATCTGTCTCAGCTCAGATGTTGACTCACTGTGTGTCCTGAACAAGCCCCCAATGTTCTCAGGGCTTCCGTGTCCACATCTATTCAATGGCAGGTATTGGGGGCGGTGATGGACTAGACTCAAGCAAAGCTTTTCAGGCTCTGTTGTGCATATAGATTCCCTGGGGATCTTGTTACAATGCAGGTTCTGACGCAGTAGAACCTGGGACTCTGCATTTCTAACAAGCTCCTAGGAGATGCCAGTGCTGCTGGTCCAGACCGACACTGAGCAGGGAGGCCCTGGAGAGCCCCTGATGGCTCTGCCAGCCTGTGACCCGCTGACTGTGGGCAGGGCCTGAGTTGGGGCAGTGGTCCTTCCTCAGAAGGCTTGGGTAAAGGGTTGGAAGGAGAGGTAAGAGGTGAGTGAGCAAGGCTGTGGGGGGCTGCTGTGAGGGAGCTGGGGAATGGGGTCAGAGCACCCTAGATGCGGAGAGGCTTGCTAAGACCCTGGGCTAAGGAGGGGCTGTGTCCCAGGCCTTGGTGTGCAGTGTGTGTGTGTGTGTGTGTGTGTATGTGTGTGTTGAGGGACATCCTGGGAGCTGACGATGGGGGGGTCTGTCAGGTACGTGGGAGGAAAGGAAGTTTGGGGGATGGGGAGAATTTGGGAGATGAGAAGAGAGGGTGAAGCCTGGACAGGCACAGAAGGAGGCCTTGGTCAGTGTTCACCAACCTCCGGCCCGGGGAGCGCAGGCCCGAGCAGGTTTCCCTTCCCACCAGACAAGCCAGCAGGAGGAAAATTGGGGCGGACGTTGAGGGTGTCAGCCCTGTCTTATGTGAATATCCAGAACAACAGGGCAAGACAAAACAGGACAGATGCCTCTCTCTGACCACAATTCCAGGAGGCCAAGGCATTGGCTAGAGGGACGGGCAGGAGAGAGAAAGAGAGACACGCCTGTGAGACCAGACAGGTACAGAAGCAGAATACAGAATCTAAGAAGCAGGATACAGAATCCAAGATCACAGATATTGCAGTCACAGACTCTGATCTTTAAAGGTTAAAAACTTGGTATCAGAGTGTCAAGACCCGAGGGAGGTTAGAAATGCCACCATTGAAGCATAGCCCGGGGCACGAGCTCCAGCCGGTGCCAGGAGCGATGTGTTCCTTCACTGAACCCTCCCGTGACCTCTCAGAGGTAGGAACTCAGATTACTGCACCGGACTGAAGCGTAGCCCGAGGGTCAGACAGAGATGGCATCTACCCAGCCTGGAAGGGAGAAGCAAGTTTCTGACTCACGCTGTGTAACCTCACAGTCCAAGCTCCTCTCTGCCATAGCCCCCAGCCCAGGGCCCGCGTGGCTGCGGCTGCCGCGGGGCAGTGCCGGCTCCGTGGGGATTAGCAGACAGCCTGCCAGGAATGATGCTGCCCCTCTCCCCAGTGGTCACACGGCACAGGAGGGCTACACCCCACCCCCTGCTGTTGGCTTTGGCAGCACCCACCCGTTCATTCAATCCCGCTGTTGATCAGAAGCTTGGGCAGGAAGGCTGCACGCCTCTGATGGGTACAAAATCAAAATATAAATAAAACCCTCCTGAAATTTCTTTTCAAAGTCCTCACCCTAGGATATGTTTCTCATTGATTTGGAAGAGAGGGAGAGAGAGAAACATCAGTCAGTTGCCTCCTGCACGCGTCCCAACCTGGGTATGTGCCCTGCCTGGGAATCAAACCCGCCACCTTTCGGTGTGCAGGACGATGCTCCAGCCAACTGAAGCACCCGGCCAGGGCCCTCCTGAAATCGTTTCCCAGAGATCCTCTGCCTCTGGGAGTGATGGTGGGGTGGGGTGGAGAGATCCATTTAAAGAGCGTGCGTGCAGGATAGTGGAGAAGCCCTGAATGCCCTCAGGCCGGAGGGTCCTGTTCCCATCGTCAAAGCCCAGGGGTTGCACACACGGGGCACCCGCTGGGTCAGTGGCAGAGCCAGGCCCTGCAGCCCAGGCTGTTCTGACACCGAGCAGGTGGCGTTGCGTCTCCTGGGAGAGGGGACAGTGGCTAGGAAGGTCAGGAAGCAGAAGTGAGAGCATCCCAGGGAGAAGGGCCGCAGGCGGAGCGGAAGCGGGGGCCAGGCTGGGCGCCAGCTGTGTGTTTCCGCAGCACAGGCCAGGGCGCCTGTCAGCCCCTGCGAGGCCCTCCATCAGCTCTCACTTCCCTCCTTTGCCCCTATTTTAGGCCCTGGAGAAACGCTGACACTGCAGAGGCAACGGGCCTTCTTCCCGGAGGGCCTGATAAGGGTTTCAAGTTCTCTTTTCTCCTTCAAGAAAATTTTCCTTAAAAGAGATTGGCTGTCCAGTAAACACGACAGTGCGGGGGGCTCGGGGTAGACTAGATCATAGACATAATGGATAACTCTTACTGAGTGTTTATTGGGTGACAGGCGACATTCCAAAAGCTTTCCGTGCATTTAAGCCTCCTGACATCCCAATAAATGGGTACAATTATTGTCCCCATTTTGTAGGTGGGGAAACTGAGGCACAGAGCCTCTGAACCATCCCACTGTGTTACAGACCAGATGTCCAGTTGTGGGAGTGGGCACAGAGGAAGAATTGGAGTCTTTTTAATTCTGCTGGGCAACATCCTACACCTCTTCTTCTCCCCCATATGAATTAAGTCGGAGGACTTTGCCAAGAGCTTGCCATTCATCTGTCTCCTCCTCTCCTGGTGTGAACCCTTGCTTTGAGCCAGGCCCCAGGTTTGGCACTAAGTGAGCAGCCACTTCAGGAGCGGGAGGAATCCACTCTTGGGGAGAAGGGTGATGCAGTCCTAGCTGCGAAGTCTGAGGTAGGGGGTGGGGCCCCCCCGTGGGACAGCGACGGGGTGAAAGGCCCAGAAAGCTCCCAGCCCCTTTCTCAGAGGGGGGCCTACTGGGCATCAGAGATATCAGTCCATCCCTGAGCAGGTTTTAGGTGGGGGGCTGAGCAAATGACCAGAGAGGGACAAGGACTTGTTCAAGGTGATCCTGCAAGTCACAGCTGAATCCCAGCACCAGCACCACCCCCCCAGGGCACCACCCATCTCAGAGGCAAGGAGTGACCCAGGGGATGTCACTTTAGGCCTCACTTTTGTCTGCCATCTTCCCTCCACCAGCTCAAGGGGTCCCGGTGATAGAATCCAATGTCCCTGACCCGGTCGTGAAGCCAGGCACGACGGTGATCCTGCGATGTGTGGGCAATGGCAGCGTGGAATGGGAGGGCCCCACCTCCTTCCCCTACTGGACTCTGAACCCTGATGGCCCCAGCAGCACCCTGACCACAAACAATGCCACTTTCCAAAACACGGGGACCTACCGATGCACTGAGCCTGGAGACCCCCTGGGGGGCAGCGCCAGCATTCACCTCTACGTCAAAGGTGAGGACTCTGGGCCCGCTCCCCAGAGACCTGGCCCAGCGGCCCCACCAGGCATGGGCAGGAGGGCTGGGCCTTAATGTCACCAGCTCCACATGTGTGGAGTGCCTGCTTGAACAGGACCTGTGGCCTCACAATAACGTCGTCCTCACAATAACCCTGTGAGGTGGGTTCCAGAAGTATGCCCATTTTTCAGCAGCTCCGAGCGGCCAGTCATTTGCTTCAGCTCACACAGCCTCGAGCAGCAGGGCTGGAGTCCCCCACGCTGAAGCACCAGTGAGCTTCCCTGGTGTTGTGTGACCTCAGGCAAAGGATCAGCATCTCTGAGCCTCCTTGTCACCCCGTCCAGAGACCTCTTGGCCTGGTGGAGGGATGGCAGTCGTAACCCTTTACCTCCCTGTACCTCAGACCCTGCTCGGCCCTGGCATTTGCTGGCCCAGGAAGTGACGGTGTTCGAGGGGCAGGATGCCCTGCTGCCCTGCCTGCTCACCGACCCGGCGCTGGAGGCCGGCGTCTCCCTGATGCGGGAGCGTAACCGGCCTGTCTTGCGCCAAACCAACTACTCCTTCTCGCCCCAACACGGCTTCACGATCCACAAGGCCAAGTACATCGAGAGTCACGTTTACCAATGCAGCGCTCGAGTGGACGGCAGGACGGTGACATCGCTCAGCATCCGCCTCAGAGTGCAGAAAGGTGCGTGGGGCAGGGCGGGCCAGGCCAGGCGAGGAGGGCAGGGACTGAGAGCCGGCCACCAGGCCAGCTGTGGCTGGGCCCAGGTCTGATGGGACGTAACAGGTACCCCCTTTCTTTCACTTCTTCCTTCCAATCGTGCCACCATCACCTACCCGGCACCTACCAGGCAAGCACGCCAGGTGAGGCAGACCACGTGCACGTGAATAGCTCAGTGGGCAGGATCCGCTCAGAGCGTGAACCGCGCTGGGAAAACCATCACACAAGGTGATGGAATCGAGTGGTGGGGACGGGGGAGGGGGCCTTGCCGAGAGAGACATTTCATTTGGGCAGAAATGTGAATGAAGAGAAGGAGGTGGCCCTCAAAGGTGTATTTCAGCAGAGGAAACAGCAGTTACAAAGCCATGAGGTGGGAAGAGGCCCCGAACGTTCCAGGAACAGGAGGAGGGCTCGGAGCCCTCCCACACCCTCAGACATGGACTTCCCAGTCAGTGCCAGCCTGGTGCTGGGCACATGAAGGAGGGGTGGGCAGGTGGGACAGCTGGAACTGTGGGGGGGGGGCCCTGGGGCAGTGGTGGCACTCCTCTCCCCCCCTCGCCCCTGCTGGGCTGGTGGATGAGATTCTAGTTTCTGGAAGGACTGTGAATAAGGAGGCCCCAGGCTCAGGACCTGGGCTTGAGATAGGAATCAGGTCCCTGGAATGAAGGCCAGGGTCAGAGCAGCATGGCTGGCCCAAGGCCCTGGGCTTGAGGCCACAAAACCTGCCCAGGAAGTCAAAGGACCCCACTCTGTGGGCAAAGGAGGCCATTAGGGCGCTTTCCCCAGAGCCCTGGTTCTTCCATGACCTCTTCAGTGACCTTGGATGTGTCCTTTAGTGTCTCCGGACTGTGGAAAACCAGATTAGATCATCTTTCAACAACAGCAACAGCCACAGATATTAATTCAGTGCCTACTACGTGTCCGGCACTGGGCTAGCCGCTAGGGATACCCACTAGAGCGGCGGTTCTCAACCTGTGGGTCGCGACCCCTTTGGGGGTCGAACGACCCTTTCACAGGGGTCGCCTAAGACATAAGAGTAGCAAAATTACAGTTATGAAGTAGCAACAAAAATAATTTTATGGTTGGGGGTCACCACAACATGAGGAACTGTATTAAAGGGTCGCGGCATTAGGAAGGTTGAGAACCACTGCACTAGAGAGAAAGTAAATAACGGACCAGTTGTGACAAACAACAAACCCAGCCAGAGAAAGCTGGATGTGTGTGTGTGGGCGGGGGGTGAGGCTAACTGAGCACAGAAGTCCTCCCCGGGGAATGTTTGAGCTAAAGACCTGAAGGGCAAGAAAGGTACCCATTCAAAGTGTGGAGAGAGAGCATTCCCGGGGGGAGGGCGTGTGGCTGCCACGCGGTGCGTGTAGGGTGGCTGGTGTTTGGATGGTCAGTAACAGGGCCTGGGAATGTGGGAAGAGCTTTGACTTTCACTCTGAGAGTGACGGGAAGCCACTGAAAATTGGCACAAGAGAAAGGCATAATCCAATTTACCTTCTTAAGCACTCACTCTGGCTGCTGTGAAGAGTCCAGGTGGTAGAGGGGTTGGAGGGGAAGCAGGGAGGCCTTCCAGGTGGCTGCTGCAGGGCCCAGAGCACAGAGGGCAGGGAGACGGGAGAGGTGGGGGATGGAAGGAAGCGGACTTCGCAAGGTCTCTTTAGGAGATGAGAATTGCCGGCGGCGAGATTGAAGCACCAAGGGTGCCTCCCAGGATCTGGGATGGGCCTGTGGTGGGGGCCCTGGCCAGTAGCCTGGCCCATGACAGGGAGCAGAGCAGTAGCTCTGGCCTGGGTGTTCATGGGTCCCTTCCCCTCTCCTCAGTTGTCCCAAGGCCCCCGACTGTGACACTGGAGCCTGCAGAGCTGGTACGGATTCGAGGAGAGGCCGCCCAGATCGTGTGCTCAGCTAGAGACGTTGATGTCAAGTTTGACGTCTTCCTCCAACGAGGAAACACCAAGGTCAGTCCCCAGGGTGACAGCAGGGTGAAGTCTGCCCATCTTCCCAGTACACCAGGCCCTGCAGGAATGGAGCCCCCAGCCCCACCATAAGCTCGGTCTCTGGGCTGAGGGCACAGCCCAGGGCCAGAGAGGGGAGTGGACTCACTCAGGATCTCACTGGTGGTCAGTAGCTGGTCTAAAACCAGGACTCAGGTTCATGCCATTGAAGCTTGTGGGGGTGGGTGAGGAGGTGGTACTCTATCCCCTTGACCCATGACCTTTGCCCCAGCCTATAGAGAAGAGCCAGATGTCAGCTCACTTCTGATTTAGCAAAGGAATCCTGGGCCACCTTTGAAGCCCAGGGACATAAGGGCTATTTCAGAAAGACTATCTTTGGGAGAGAGGGAGTGTTCCCAGGAGGAGATGGCATTAGGCTGCTTCTGAGAACCCCCACCCGTCCCACTGTGCCTACTGTGTGCCAGGCACAGCCATCTGCATGCAACATCTCATGTATTTCCGCTTCACTGCAGCCCTGGAAACATGGGGCCAGTATTAGTACCATTTTACAGATGGAGAAAGTGAGGCTCAGAGATTAGTCCCTTGCCCAAAGAAAGGAAGATAATTCTGAAAAGATTAGGATTTGAACTCAAATCTTTCAAATCCCTAAACAACCTTGGTATACCATTTCCATTTCTTCTGGCTGCAGCTCGCAATCTCTGAACACACTGACTTCCATGATAGCCATTACCAAAAAGTCCTGACTCTCAACCTCGATCAAGTAGGCTTCCAAGATGCTGGCAACTACTCCTGTGTGGCCTCCAATGCCCGGGGCATCCACTTCACCTCCATGGTCTTCCGGGTGGTAGGTGAGCATCAGGACTGTGGAAGAGGGAGATGCATAAGGGACTGAGAAGGAGGGAGCTGATGGCAAAGAAGAAGACACTGTTCAGACTATCTCTGCTAGAATCCCCTTATCCTAGGCCTGGGACACTCACAAAACATAAACACGTGAACAGACAATGATCAACCAGGGTGATCATGGGGGAAGTTCAGGGTGTCCTGGGAACACCGAGGGGACTTGGGGCCTCTGGGGCTCCGCCCCCCCCCCTCTTCTGCTGCTCCTTTCCTCCTCAGACTCCCAAAGTAGCTTGATTTTAATTTATGCAAGATTTAATGAGAAGAAACTAGTTATGACTCTTTTAGGTACAGGTAACAGAAACCAACTAAAACTGGCCCAATCAAAAGAGTATTTTTTTGACCTTATAGCTAAAAAGCCCATGGATATGAGCTTCAGGTACAGTTGGATCTAGGTGTTCATATGATGTGGACAAGAATCTGTTCCTTCCCAACTCTCAGCTGTACATTTTTTTTTTGTGGAACCCCAAAAGCACCAGGCATGATAACCTCAGTAGAATGAGGTCTTCTCTTTTCCCAGAGTTCCAACAAAAATCATGGAAATGAGTGTCATGGACTCATGGACTCACATGCCTACCCCAAACCAATCTCTGGTCCAAAGGGGACACATTACTCTGGTTGGCTGTCCTGAGTCACACGCCCACTTCAGGGCTGGATGTGGAAACCAGACTGATTAAACTAGTGCCAAAAGAAGGGGAGATGGATGGGGGCGTGTGAAAAATACAACACATTTTTACTGCTAAGTTTTTTTTCAAAAAGTTATAACCCCAGAGGTTGATATATTCAACCTCTTAATTATGCAAGTAAGGAGATGAAGGCATCAGGGAGGATAGGAGTTTTCCCAGGTTCTCCCAGGGACTCAATGAGGAGAAGAATTTGGAGCCCTGGGTTTCTGTTGTGGATGGTGGGAAGAGAGATATCAGAGGGCAAGCAATGGCTAGGCTTGAGGACTGTGGGCCTGGCACATTGTAGGCATGCAAGAGAGTCCAGCTGAATGACTGGATTGATGGGTAGATGACCAAATTAACAAATAAACCAGGACATCATCCCACTAATGCCAGATCTCTGTGTTCTGCTTTCCAGAGAGTGCCTACTTGAACTTGACCTCTAAGCAGAACCTCCTCCAGGAGGTGGATGTGGGTGAGATGCTCAACCTTCAAGTCATAGTGGAGGCCTACCCGGACCTACAAGGCTTTAACTGGACCTATCAGGGACCCTTCTATGACCACCAGCCCAAGCTCAATTTTGGCATCTCCAATGATACATACAGGTACCAATTATCAGCTCCCATCTGCATAGACTCACAACCAGATGCAGAATGCTTCAGCCGGGAGTCAAGACACTTGGGTTATGTCTCAACCTTGCTGTGTGACCTGGAACAAGTCCCTTCCCCTTTCTGGTTCTCACTTTCCCTGACTATGTAGAACCTCAATCTCAGTCATCTGTGTTTGAGATTTAGATCACATTTGCAAACCCCCCTCACCCCCATCCTTGGGAAATACCCTCAAGAGTGAATTCTACCTTTTCTTGGGGGAATGCATTCTCATGGTCATCCAAGAACTCTCAATCTCATTGAGTCTTCTTTCATGGCCAGTCCAAATGCAGAAGACACTGTCCTGTGATTTCCACTCCTAGACACATTCCTCATGATGATCACATAGGCTGTCTTGCCATGCACACAGGCTTGGGGTGGGGTAGAAGGAATTCACACCACCCTAATCACAGATGTATGAAAAAGTTATTTAAAGGCCTACGGACCCCCAGCCCTGAGAATTTCTCACAGGCCATTCCTCAATAGGCTCAAAGTCATAAAGTGCTATCTGACTACATCTTCTCTTCTCCAGAATCCTGCTTTTTCCTCATGAAAAACATTTTAGCAATCTATTTTTCCTGTCTCCTTGTGGACTATATCCTCAGGGTCTTATTTTCCCATCCAAAGTGGCCTAATCAGGTAGCTTTCTAAACAACAGAGTTTCCTCCCTAAGGGGAACAATGATCCTCTGATGATAAAAGAGGTTGAAACAACAGTTTCTTTACCCTGATCTATTTGAATGAGAGGGTACAGTTCAGTCAAGGACAGCAAGTATGTGGTGTGTGATAACATCCCCTCCCACACTCATGACAGACATCCCCAAGCCGCTTTCTGCAGAGTCTAGATGCAACCTCAGAGTCCTTCTCAACAGTCTCCAGACAGTATTTCTATCACAACGGACTCATGAGAGCTGACCCGTTTGCTATCCCTGGGCTAGATAATCCCTTAGACACTTTCCTAATCCCAAACTCTCTGGGGTTCTCTTTCTAGCTCCCGAAGCCCAGACCTCATTGGCTCCTGGACTCTTGCTCGTCAATCACTATATTCTACAAGGATGTTGTTCCTTTGTCCTCATCTTCCTCCTCCCAGTCCCATTATTCTTTCTGGCCAGAATTTCTAGCTTCCTCTCCTCTAAAGCAGAAGTTCTGAATCTGGAGTCCGCAGACCTGAGAGGGGGTTTATGGACAGATTTCAGGGATCCATAAGCAACAGGGACATTGCAGAAAGGAACCAGGGAGAGCACCTCAAACATAGTAGTCGGGAGCTATTCATCGCAAGGCAGACAAGCCTATGCACCAAACAGCCACCACCCTTAGCTCATGTGGTGCGTGTGTTCATAATGGTGACTTTGAGTCATCCACAGAAGTCAAATTCTTTCCGTGTAAGAGGTAAATGTTAGTTATCACACAAAATGACACGTGTAGAGAGGTTCTGGACGCCAAACGTCTGAATGAGCTTGCCCTCTGAATACCATGCATTTCAGTCTTGCATCATGGCTGGCAGACATTTGCCAAAGAAGAGCTGGTAATTTGCTATAGTTTACTTCTTAAAAATGTTTTCATTGCCTAAACAATACATGTTCATTATGGATAAATTTTGAAGTAGGGAGTAAGAAGAGAATAAAGAAATCACTTAGCATCAGCTGAGGACATGTTTACACCTGCTTCCAGCCTTCTCTGGAATAAAGGGCACCATTAAATTGAGTGCCTACAGTGAATCAGTGTGTCAAGCACTCTGAATACATAACCCTTTATTCCTCAGGCCAAGTCTGTGAGTTAATTTCCATCAACGTCACCCTCACAGAAAAGGAAGAGAAGGATCAGAGAGGTTAAGTACTTGTCTGAGGTCACACAGCTGAGAACTGTCAGCACCAGGACTTGACCCCTGGTCTCTATAACCCCATGGCTACATCCTGCTTCTCATTCCTCTCTCAGTCCTTCTGGGCAGGCATGGAGCTTTAGGGATGGCAGCTGGCCTGGGTGCAAGTGTTTTCAGCAGGGATGGCTTAGCCCAGTGATAGTGGTGGAAGCAGGTATGTTCACTGGGGGGCTGTGACGTGCCTCCCAGTGTTGGCAATTTACAGACCTCACTTCTATAAACCCTCAGAACAAAACTGCTCTACAAATAAGAGAACCAATTCAGGAAATTGGGTTGGTGGTTTTTCCATGTCTCATTGGCACCCAGCCAGCCAGGTACCTGGCTCAGCCAAGGCTTTTGTGCTCTGGATGTTTTACCAAAAAGAAAACAAAGCTCCTCAGGGTGGTTGTCTGAGCCCGTTGTCCTGGTGGGGACCATACCAGGCTCACCAGACATATTGCACTTCTCATTCAGGTACACCTCCAACCTCTCCCTGCCTCGCCTGAAGCCATCTGAAGCCGGCCGCTACTCCTTCCTGGCCAGAAATGCCAGAGGCGAGAATGCCCTGACCTTTGAACTCATGCTTCGATGTGAGTGATGGAGCAGGGTTCAGGGACATAGGGTCCTGGAGAGACAAGCTGGGAGAGGTTGGGGGAGAGGAAGCTCAGTTCGAGGTGGTCAGGCAAGGGGCCTTGGGGCCTCTGGGCTGATCCCTCCCTCTCCTGCCCTCCTTTCCTCCTCAGACCCCCCAGAGGTAAGGGTCACATGGAACCCTGTCAATGGCTCTGGTGCCATGCTCTGTGATGCCTCTGGGTACCCCCAGCCCAACGTGACGTGGGTATTGTGCAGGGGCCATACCGATAGGTAAGTGGACTCCTCTCGCCTTCCTCACCTGGAATGAGGGGCTGGGCACCCTGAAACTGAACCACACGCTGCTCTTCCCAGATGTGATGAGGCCCAAGCGCTGCAGGTCTACGAGGACCCACACCCCAAGGTCCTGAGCCAGGAGCCCTTCCAGAAGGTGACTGTCCAGAGCCTGCTGGTCATTGGGACCTTGGAACACAACACGACGTATGAGTGCAGGGCCCACAACAGCGTGGGGAACAGCTCCCACACCTTCCAGCCCATCTCTGTAGGTGAGCCTTCCTTCTCCTACCTCTGTGGGCCTCACCCCAGACCCCTCCTGAACAGAGGTCTCCTGAAGTGGCCAGATGGGGGGAGTCTAGGACCCCAGGAATGGAGGGAAGGGGAAGAGTGGAGGGAAGCAGCCGTCCAGAGAGAAGCAGCCAGAAGCAAGCACAGCCCACTTGGCCCTCTGCTCACACCCTGCGCTCCAACACAGGCATTAATTCACAAGCACTGACACATGTGGCATCTGCAACGTCCCAGGCGTCACTCGATGCAGCGGAGCATGCCTCCATGGAGTTTGGAGTCTGGTGAGGGAGGCAGGCAATGACAAGTGCCCCCAATCCAAGCCCACCCAGGGCCAGCCTTGGTGGCCTTCTCCATCCTTCCCTGAGCCCCTGCCTGCAACAGACACATCCATTTGGGGCCGCTGTCCGCTGTCCAGCCCTGGGTACTGACAGGCTGCCTCCGTCGAGAGGAAGGGATGCCTTTCTCTGTGGGGCACAAAGGCTCCGTGTGGGGAGCTCTAGCTCTCTGATCTGTGCAGAGGCCCATGGCACCCTCAGACTTCTGACAAGCAGATCTTAGCACTCCTGTGTGCCAGGCCTAGCAAGGCACTCTGGGCGCAGAGAGGACAGAGTGAGACCTGCCTGGCTCGGAGGTGGCCGCTCAGGTGCCCCAGCCGCCGGCCTTGGAGCAACTGCTGCCAGGGCCCGACCCCACATGCAGCTGCTGTGGCTGCTCCCAGTCTCACTGTGCCAGGCATGGCGCCGAGCTCTTGAAAGGCATCGTCTCAGTGAACTGGCTCATCCCTGGGGGTTAGTACTATTTTCCTCTGACTTTGGAGATGAACCTGAGGCTTAGGGAGAAGTCACAGGTTCAATGTCACGCATTGCCTAAATAGCAGAGGTGAGGTTTGGCCTCAGACCCATGCTGGTGATCTGTGCAAGGTGATGGAAATGGCATCTTTGAAAACATTGAGAGAACTAGGGTTACTGATCTGGGAAGAGGAGACCCAGGGGCCATGAGTCTGCTTTCAGTTCCTTGGAAAGGCTGTGTGGTTCCAAAGGGCACTGGGGAAGCAGCAGGGAACAGCCAGGAAGGCAGATTTCAGTCTAATATCTAGAAGGTCTTTCTGTTTGAGCTCCCCAGAGGTGTAACAGGTGGTGAACCCCATCATGGTGCGGGGCTGCAAGCCAAGGTTGGGCACTAGGCCAGGCCACTGCAGAGGGGCTCCTCGCCCTGGCAGGGTTTGGGGCTGGGCATGGGCAGAGCTGGAGGGCCTGTCCTCCCTGCCCCTGGCTGGGGGAGGGTCTGTGGAAAGGCTCCCTGAGGCTCTGGGGGCTTCCAGGTGAGAGGACACGGTGCAGGCAAAGCATTTACTGAGTCCTGACTATTCCAGGTGCTGCACTGGCCTATTCTCAGTGGGGGCGGGGATCACAGAGGACCCCCCTGCCACTCACTCCTTGCCCTGCCCCTTTCAGGAGCCAACATACAGCCCCTTGATGAGCCCCTCTTCACACCTGTGCTGGTCGCCTGCATGTCCATCTCGGCCTTGCTGCTGCTGCTGCTCTTGCTGCTTCTGTACAAATACAAGCAGGTGGGTCTGCGCAGGGCGGCACCGCCAGGCCCTGAGTGCGCTGGGCCCTGGGACAGCACCCCAGGCCACGCGGCTCCCCCTCAGCCCCAACCACCCACTCATTTTGTCAGCCAGTCATTCAGCCAACGTTCTTTAGTGGGCGCCTACTGTATGCCAATGTGAGCAAAGTGCTGGGTGGGCCAAAATTCAGAGCCTTTGAGGCTCTGCCTCGCAGGGTTCACTGTCTAGTGCGGGGCACAGTGGATAATTAATTCCCAGGAAAGTGAGGGCCAGAGAGGTTCTGGGAGAGGAATGGGTCTGGGAGAGCGTGAGCGGGGGATCCTGCCCCAGCCAGGGGCTCGCGGGCACACAGAGAGGACAGGACATCACAGGCCAGGCCTGTGTCTCACCCTCAAGTAGCGGTGGTCTAGTGGAGGAGGAAAGCCTGACCATCATCAGCCTCTTTGTTATTTAGTATCATTATTCCTAGTGACCATTTGTTGCGTGCTGACCTGTAGTGCACTGTGGGTCACTTTCAGCGCACAATCAGTAATAGCGATTTCAGGGGCACTTTAATAAACTGTGTTCCCTACATGTAGATAGTATCACTAACCCCATCTTACAGAGTTGGAAGCTGAGGTTCCGAAAGGTTGAGACAGTTGCCCTGGTCTACAGCTGGTCAATGGCAGAGGCTGATTTGCCAAAAGCCTGTTTTTGACCATTATGCAAAACGTTCACTCATCTTATTTTATCCTCACAACACCCAGAGGCAGGGCCTATAATAGTCAGCATTTTACAGTAAGGCAACTGAGGCTCAGGAAGGTTGAAGAACTGCCCAAGGGCTCCAGACCCCTCCCACACCTGATCTACAACCACACCACCTGGCGTCCCGCAAAAAGGACTGTATCCGGTGTGATCAGATGCTGACAGGGCCGGGCCGGAGGGCTGTGGAGGCCAGCAGGGGGGAATCTCTTCCGCTGGTGGGGAAGGGAGGCTGCTTGGAGGAAGTGGCTTGGCATGGGTGGAACAGGTTTTGGAGGATGAGGGCTGCAGCAAGGAGAGACAAGACCCAGGGAACAGGTGTCTCGGGGCGAGGGCAATGTGTGTAAAGGGGGGTGGGAGACCAAGGTGAGTTCTGGAGATATTGGCACCTAGAAGAGGAGGCAGATGGGAGCAGGTTGGGGATCTGAGGGCTTGGACCTCATCCTGTAGGCTCAGGGCCATCAGTGGGTTTGGACAAGGTAGTGATATGATTTAGGGGTGAGTAACTTCTTCCCCACACCTACTTTGGGGTATTTAGTGTGAGAAGAGGAGTTGAAGTAGATAGGATGGGATGTGGGGGCACCCCAGGGGCTCATGGGCTTGACTATGCTCATGCCAGCACCCAGCTCAGGGCACAGTCCCCAAGAAACCAGGGCCCAGGTCAAGACTTTGGAGATCTGGGCCCATCTCTGACCTTGTTTTGCCATATGACCTCAGCAGACTCACTGCCTTCTCTGGGCCTCAGTTTCCCAGCCTGTACCATGGACAGGTGGCCTTTAACAGCCCTCTTCTTCTGACATTCCACAAGCCTACTGATGGTCTGGTTTAAGAGCCAGGGGTTGTGAATTAGACGGATCTGGGTCCAAATCCTTCTTCTGTCTGTCCCTGTCTGTGGGACTCTGGAAAAATTGGTCTCTAAGCCTCTGTTTTCTCCATCTGTAAAATGGAGCTAAAAATGGCAGCTACCCCACCAGGCTGTCTTGGGGATTCACAACATCAGGTGTGTAGAGGACCCCACAGGGTGCTGGGCACAGGCAGTGCTCAGAACGGGAGCTGCACACCCTTGTCCCAGGAGGAAGCTGACGGGGGAACCCAAATTAGCTCATGCACACTGGGATTGGAGGGATGTCTGAGGTTGGGCATCTCCTTGACTACGCACCCAAAGTGGTATTGGGCCTGCTCACCCACCTGCAGGGACAGGACCTCACTCTCATGGCCACCCGCCCCTTCCTTCTCTGAGCAGCTCTGACTTACTACGTTCTTCCTTATATGGAGTTGAAAACCGCCTCCCAGTGCCCCGCAGAGCTGTCTCCTCCGCCCTGGACAGCCTGCAGAGATTCCAGAGAAGTGCCCAGTTCCCCCTCAGCCCTTTCTGCCTCAGCTGCCAGGCCCCTTGGCCAGCCGTGGCTTAGGGACACCTTACCCTCTCTCCACGGGACCATTTTCGGAACATGTACTCCCAGCCACCTCATTTCCTATCCAGGAAATTCAGCTGCCCCCTGAGCCCACTCAAGGCCAAGAGAAGAAGACCTTGAGGGGTCAAGATGGTCACGCCCCAGTCTCAGGGCCTGCAGAGCAACCCCCCTCTGTTTTGCCCCCTGGGGTTCTGAGACTTACCCCTTCACTGGGGACTCAGCCCGGTCAGCCCTCACTGCCTAGGCCTGGGGGAGGTGGCCCCATCTGGAGGAAGGGTTATTTCTGCTTCAGGCTGAGTCATCGCCTTTCTGGCCCCCAGAAAGACCACGGGGAGGGGGGGTCCCGGGGGTGGGGAGAGAAAGGCAGGAGTCAGCAGGCGGGAAGGAGGAGGGGCGCAAGGAGAATCGAAGGGGATGGGAAGCCACCAGAGAGGCTGGGATTCGGGGGGTCAGAACTGAGCTGTGAGGATTGGGGCAAACGGGGGCTGGACAGGAGGGTCCTCAAGGTATCTGAGGTCAGAGAACATCCACGTGCCCAGAACCAGCAGGCCTAGTGGGGCGGGTTGCAGGGACTTTGCTGTCTCCCGCCCACGCCAACCTCAGTCGCCAAGGGGAAGTTGGTGGGCATAGGTCCTGGGCCTGTCGTGAGGAATAAATGAGATGACGCACAGGAGCACGTAGCCCAGCACTTGCTCACAGGAAGTACTAGAGAAGATTGCGCCGCTGTCATTCCAGTTATTAGGACGTTTGGCCTCCCTGTAAGGGTTTTCCTCCGAGGAGGAGCCCCTCGGGGCCGAAGCCCCTGAGGTCATCTGAGCCCTTTCCAGGGACAGGCCTGGGCTGTGTAGGGGAGATGGGGGTCGCTGGCCAGGAAGGGCCTGAGGCAGGCTGGAGAGCTGCCTTCTCCTCCAGGTATAGAGTCTGGCATCCAGAGATCTGAGATTCCAGCCAGACAGCCTCTTCTTCCTTCCACCCCCTCCACTATCCCCTGGTGGCTGGGGCGGCGGTGGGGAGGGGGCTGACTCAGGCCCAGCTGCGGGGACAGAGGAAGGAGAAGTGGTGAGGAGACAAACAAGCCTTGGCCACAGCGGCTCTTGGAGATGGAAGTGGCCTGGGGATGGTGGCGGGGGGTGTCAGAGAATCCCCTCCTAACCCCCTCTCCATCTTTTGGGCT